>JALMGJ010000027.1:5616028-8503528 GCA_023362775.1 Charina bottae | reverse complement strand
ACTGATTTGGAATTTGGATGGAACAAACACATTGTATGAGAGTGAAGGCCCAGCCTACAGGTACTGTGCTATCTCCCAAAATAAGTCTTCCTAAAGATCTTTTCTCTCAATTACTATAAATATTTCAGTACAAGGGGTTTTCCCCCTCGAAAGTTACATCACAACATTTCATGATGTGAAAATCTGAAAGGGACCATATGCCAACCTACCTGTTATTCCAGTAAGTATAAAACATGGGGAGGTTACTTTTGCCATGCAAACCAAACAAAACCATCAAAAAGGGTGTCCATGTTTGTTGGGATTTCTGGGAGGTGTAGCTGCAACATATTTGGAGGCACTAAGTAGAGGAAAGGGTTTCTCTAGGATTACAACCTAAATCTCTCCCAAACTCTACCCTTGGAAGAACTGTGTCCATTAAATAATATTACACACAGGTAAAATGCTTGCTTTCTTCTCACTTTATGCAGTGAAAGGCATGTGTAGACTTCAGAGGAAGCCCCATGGTCCATTGGGCCTTATGGCTAAGTAGGTGTGTTTAGGATCATCTTTATGGATCAGAGCATCAAGAAAGAATAAGTCTAACCTTCTCCTATCCGTGCAAAACAGAAGGTCAATTCAAAGCAGGCAGCAGCTATCAACAACATTGAACATGTCTGGTGAAAAGGACCTAAGGCTGTTTTCCTGAAGAGAACATAGGCTCTCTAGGTAATGATCCCCTCCTAATGAGGTAATTTATGGAGAGTCCCTAAGGCTCTTTTCCAATGTTCCATCAGCATGACAAGGCATTAAATAGTTGTCAACATAATTGGGTTCAAACTGTCCCCTTCTGACTTTCCCTTTAGGTTAAAACCATGGCAGGGGAGAAAACAAACTGTGGCTCTCATTAGTCCGTTTTTACAGGATAGAAAGAAATTCAGTTTGATTACATGTAAAAATCCATTTTCTAAGAGAAAGGCATCAGCAGATTTCCTTTTCCTTCGTAGAGATGAAGTCTAGGAAAATAATGAGGATTATCTGAACAGGCCTGAGCTGTGATTTGGACTGCTCAATTGTATGCTCTGGATACACAACACAACTAATCATCTCAGCGGACAAGCTTCTAGCTGCCTTTGCGTAATATGCTAAGTTTGGTTAGTATTAACTACAATTGAATTTTATGTGGCTTAGCATATTACCTAACCTACTAGTTAGATTATGGTTCAGTGTGTAGTGCAAATCCAGAAAACAGGTTCATTTGGTAAGGAGGTTAAGAATAGGTTGTGAACTTCACCACTGAGTTGGAACAGACTATTTAGGTCATCAAGTTCAACTTCTTACTCAGGTAAGAGCTCAGATTAAAGCATTTCCTACAGATAAGCACACCCATCAAAGCGGTGTTCACCTCCAGTATGGATGGTTGAATCGTTCTTACCACTGGGATGTATTTCCTAATGTTCAACCAGAATTTGCCTCCCTGTGACCTAAAGACACTATTCTATGTCCTGCATTCAGTGAACACAGAAAACAGGACTTGATCTTTTCCCGTATGATACCCCTTCCTTCCGTCAGTTGTTTTTGCTGAAAGTTAAATACACTAGATCCTTCAGGAGTATGGCAAGACAACTAAAATTCACAGCAGTCATTTTGAATCCAAAATGGATTCTTCTGACATCCCACGGGGCTTCTGACACTATTCAGGACATCCTGGAAGTGTTTTTAGCTCAAAACAGCCTCACTTCAAGTTCAAAACATGTTTTGAACTCATACTGGAAATGTCTCATGCTTGCTATGAAAACATCTCCAGCAGAGTCAAAACAACCTGTTTTGAACTCAAAACAATTGTTTCCTCCTCCAAAGAGATGTTTTGAGCCCAGAATGTTTTGAATGTGAAATTTGCACATTCCCACCCTCAATCTCTCCTAACAGTACTCTGATCTTCCTAACCCTAACCTTATTAAAATTCCTGGAACCGCATACAACTGGAATAGTAGAACCCTACCCACGTTCAAGTTTCATTAATCCTTTTGTAATTTAATCCTCGTTGCACAGATTAGTATCTGCTCAGGGTCGTCTGGAGGAAGGGTCCAAAATGTCAATATGGCGATCACTCCCATGCAATCAAAACCCTGCCTATTTTTACGTGTGTGTGATGCATAAAAAAGGAACAGGGGGTTTAGTGCAATTGCCATCTTGATATTCTGACTGCCCCCAGAAGGATACCCCAGGACAGAGGATAGGGTCCGGGGTCAACTGAACTAGCTACAAGCACCTGCCTTGACACTTTGGATGGACGTGACGGTTTCTTTGGAGCTGTCACCCTATTCAGCCACAGGCAAGCAGGCATGTGTATGATTTCAAATGCTTAATTTTGTCTTTTGTTTTTAAATTTGAAATATAGCATCCCTTTCTCAGATAAAGCCATGACCTACCTGACACTAAATACCTTTAAAATGAGGAGAGCAGGAGCAAGCTCCCTTTTGGTCCTGTGGAAGTGGTGAAGAGAAATGTTAAAAATGTATGTTATCATGGAAATAGTACTTAAGGTAAGGTGAACCCCAGATACCTGGGAGTTGGGGTTCTAAGAAAACTAGTTGCACCATAAGGGGCCCAGGCCTGTAGGCCCCAAAAGGGGGCTCGATGTCTTCCTCACTTTAATATTTTATTTATTTATTTATTTATTTATTTATTTATTTATTTATTGGATTTATCCCCGCCCATCTCCACCATAGTAGACTCTGGGCGGTTTACAACCACAATTTAAAAAGTTAAAAATCTATACATCTAAAAACTACTATAAAAAAATAAATTAAAAAAAAAACATTGCCTCTGAGCCTCTTCTCCCCCCCTTAAATTTTAAATTGTCCTTAATGGGCTAATTGTGGGCGGTAACAAGGACTGGTGCTCTCTCCAGATGACCATCTATAGGTCTAGGTGGGTGCTCTCTTATGAAGATATCCATCTCATTAACCATTTAAATTTCCTACATTACTACTCAAAGCCTGCATTGAGGGAAATTACATGCTGACACTGAAAAATAATCTAGTATGGTGGACGGCCCTTAAGGGTCAGTGTAGGACAGCCAATGTGATATAGTATGATTGAAGTGTCGGATTAGGGCTGGTGAAATCCACATCTTGGTCTCTGCTTAGCTACAAAACCATACGGATTTCAATCTAGTCATTCTTAATCAGCCTGTCCCACCTTGCAGGATTGTTGTGAAGGTAAAGGTAAAGGTTTTCCCCTGCACAGTCGTGTCCGACTCTAGGGGCCGGTGCTCATCTCCGTTTGTTAGCCGAAGAGCCAGCGTTGTCCGAAGACGCTTCCACGGTCATGTGGCCGGCATGACGCGCGCGGAACGCTGTTACCTTCCCACCGAAGTGGTACCTATTCATCTACTTGCACTTGCATGCTTTCGAATTGCTAGGTTGGCAAGAGCTGGGGCGAGTGCGGGAGCTCACTCCGTCACGCGGGGCTAGGGATTCGAACCGCCAAACTTGCAATCTTTTGATTGACAAGCCTGGCGTCTTACAAGATGGAAAAGGAAAAACCATATATGCTACCTTGAGGGGGAATATTTTGGGAGCTTCAAGAGAGGTGGTTGGTAGGAAGAAGCTGAAAGGGTCACAATAGACATTTACATCAACAGACCCTTTTCATTTAAAAAGTAGATAGCCCAGCACTGAAAACCACACATTTTGCTGTTGAATTTCAGCAGTGTGTTTGCAGGCTACTTTGGGGGTTACAACTTGGGGCCAGGTGCCCCATGCGGCCCTGGGTTGAAGGTTGCCCATCTCTGTCCTCCAGAAAAGGCAGTTTTATTATCTAACTAATAAATAGTAAATAATACGCCGTCATGCCCAACCTAGATGCAGATCTAAACACTTAGGAGCACAGCATGATTTTTTGAAAAATTCAAACAATATATAGATTTAGGTTCCCGTCGAGTGTTCAGAAAATACGACAGAACCAAAGTGTCATCCCTGAAATGTCACCCAATTTAATTTATTGGTCATTGGTCTGTCAAAGGAAGCCGTCTCTCGGACAACATGCAAGAGACTTACTTATTTCAGGAGATATATCTCCTCTCTGGATGTTTTACCCGACAATTGGAACATTTGGAGATAATAGCACCACATTGTTTACAATACTGTGCTTTATTTTATTCTCCTGCTCAAACAAAAAGCAAAATTCAATTCTGGAGAGGACCTCTTAGAACTCCCGTCTCTGAGACAGGCAAATCTACTGTAAGTATCTTTCTCTTTTCATTAGTGAAAAAGACTGAGGGAGAATGCCGAAGGGTGGAATTTGATCAAATTTCTAGTTCCTTTGGGAACTAGAAAAGGATAACACTCTGTAGGAAAGAGAGTATGTGAAGAATGAGAATATGTGAAGAATCATAATTGCAAGACTAAATAGAGTGGATGGTAAATTTCTTTGTTTATTCAATTTATATTTATATAAATGTATATGTTTATAATTTATATGTTTGTTTGTTTGTTTGTTTGTTTATTCAATTTATATAGCCCCCACTCTCCCAGTCTTCCGGAAGGGGGTTAAGACAAGGTTGTGCCACCTTGCTTGGGTTGGGAGGGGGGATAGCCATTCATGGGGGTTGTTGGCACCGTGATGGTGCCAAGGATAAGATCTTTACTTGCCATCTTGAATTTTATATTTTTATATTTGTATCTGTATCTGTATATATTTATATTTATATTATTTATATTTATATTTATATTATTTATATTTACAGTATATTGTATTGCTTTTAGCGATATGTCATTTTTATCATCTGTAAGCCACCCAGAGTCGTCGTATGCAAGATGGGCGGTAGAGAAATATGACAAATAAATAAATAAATAGCCACTCATCTCACATGCATTACTCAGGCGGCTTGATATCCATGAAACTGGCAGTCAAATGTTCCACCATGAAATTATCCTAATCCATCATGAAGGTGTTGGGTTTGGGTTTTTTTTTTTTTAATGTTTTCACTGAAACTTTGAATAAGTAGCAAATCATATTCTTGTTTTTGACATATACTGAAATTTTCTACAGGGCAGAACTAAAATATATTGTCCTGAGGGGTAAAAAAACTCCTATCATTACCAAATTTTCAATATGAAATTCCCCCCTTTTTGTGGTTTACAGGAAAGGAGACATTAACAGTTACCATTTTAACCAAATAGGTTTCAAGCCTTCCATCACAAGGACCAAGCATAAATAAGCCATTAAAGTCCCATTATTAGTAATCCTGTACCTTTATTTCCTGGCTCTTAATTGTTTTAAGTGACTTGTGGAACTGGAAGATTCTCCAGATCACAAAGGAAGCAAGAATAAACACACATGACAGGGATTGGCCATAACAATAAGCTCTACAGGAGGGGTACCCAACCTTTTTTGCACGAGGGACCAGTTTCGTGGAAGACAATTTTTCCACGGACTGGGGGGCGGGGTTTGCAGGCAGGAGCCAATTGCGTGGACCGGGGGTGGGGTTTGCAGGCAGGAGCCAATTGTGTGGCCTGGGGGCAGGGTTTGCAGGCGGGAGCCAATCGCACGGACTGGGGGTGGGGTTTGCAGGCGGGAGCCAATCGCACGGACTGGGGGTGGGGTTCGGAGACCGGCATGGCCGCCCGGTTCCTAACAGGCTACGGACCGGTACCAGTCCACGGCCCGGGGGTTGGGGACCCATGCTCTACAGAATTAGACCAAAAGTTTTATTAGTACATTTGAATGAAGATTCAGTTTGAATCGTCAGCTTGTAGTTGATCTACTGAATCTCTGCTTCAAAACAAATCTTAAATCACCAAATCATTTTCACTTATCAAATTGAATTAGGTGCCTTCCAGTCAATTTGGCAATTCAGTGGATTGTTGTACAAGCACACATATTAGCAAATGAAATGAAATGAAATGAAATGAAATGAAATGAAATGAAATGAAATGAAATGAAATGAAATCAAATCAAATCAAATCAAATCAAATCAAATCAAATCAAATCAAATCAAATCAAATCTGATTTGGTACTGAATTGATCTGACTCTGCAGATCAAAGAAATTATTCAAATAAAATTGCTGGGAACCAAGTTGATAACAGTGGGAGAGAGAGAGGGACGGATAGAAGGATGGATGAATGGATGAGTGGACGTTGGGTGATTAAAATATTCTTGTGATCTAGCCTACCGTGTGTCACAGTGACCAACTTCTGGATTTGGGGTAGACAACTGCGAGTTAAAACAAGCCTTCTCACATGAGGTCTGAGGGACCTCATCTGAGGGACTGCCTCTCCCTGATTACATCAGCCCATCCCATTAGATCTGGCAGGGAAGGTATGCTACGCATTCCATTGGCCAGGGAGTTGCATTTGGTGGATCCCAGGAGGCAGGCCTTCTCTGCCGTGGCTCCCTCCTTGTGGAACATTCTCTCCCCTGAAGTTGGGCTCGCCCCTTCCCTGCTATTGCTGAGGAAGTCGCTCAAGACCTGGTGATGTCATCAGGCCTGGGAGTCTTTGGGAACCGGAGACATTCTCAGATGGCTCCGCTGTGATTGATATTCTTGCTCTCTCTGTGAGGTTTATATATTTTAAATTTTTTGCTAATATTTTTATTTTAATAACTACTTTTATCTTTTAAATCTTTTTATCTGATTGTTTTTATTTATTTCCTATTTTATCTCATTGTTGTATGCCACCCAGAGTCGCTTTGTGTGAGATGGGCGGCCATATAAATATGATGGATGGATGGATGGATGGATGGATGATGTTGTTCTTAATGTGCAAAGGCTCAGGTGGTGGTGAGAACAGATCCACATGTATTGGTCTAATGCCCAAGATCTGCATTTTGTGTCTGCCCCACCCTTTCAGTCCTAAATTACTCTAAATGGACTTTCCATCTGATGCAATTAGGTGTCCCCTCATGATGTCAAACCTTGGATTTTGCAAAGCAAATGAAGCACATTTTGCAAAGAAAAATCAGTTGTATAATCAATGCTGTTCCTTGATATGTATATGTATTTTGTTCTGATACAAATAAATGAATGTGTGTGGGAGGAGGGAGGGAGGGAGGGAGATATTTCTATAATTCTAAAATGCCCAAATCCTGCATTATTTGACAATGAAAAATGAAGTATTGGGTGAGCATAAAATAGGTACCCTAATCAACAACTGCTCAGTGGAGTTGCAGATACACATCATACATTTTGTTTTTGGTTGCCATTAATAGGGTCACATTACATCTGAAATGATGGGGCGCGATGGCTCAGTGGTTAAGACGTCAGGCTTGTCAATCACAAGTTTGGAGGTTCGAATCCCTAGCCCCGCGTGACAGAGTGAGCTCCCACACTCGCCCCAGCTCTTGCCAACCTAGCAATTCGAAAGCATGCAAAATGCAAGTAGATTAATAGGTACCACTTCGGTGGGTAGGTAACAGCGTTCCGCGCACGTCATGCCGGCCACATGACCGCAGAAGCATCTTTGGACAGCGCTGGCTCTTCAGCTAACAAACGGAGATCAGCACCGCCCCCTAGAGTTGTACACGACTTCTTAAATGCAATTACAGATATATTTCTCATCCCAGAAGCCCCTAGCTTAGAGGGGAAGTTAGGAATCTGAAGACCCAGAACTTACAAACCGCTTTCATAGATATATCCCAAGAGTCTTATCTGACCTCAATTGTCAAGGATTGGTGGCATAGATTGCTGTAATTTTGTAGCAGAAAACAGAAAAACTGTAATGTAATGCAATGCAATGCAATGCAATGCAATGCAATGCAATGCAATGCAATGCAATGCAATGCAATGCAATGCAATGCAATGCAATGCAATGCAATGATGATAAAAAAACAGGAAGGAGGGAAGGAGGGAATTCTTACTTTTTTGGAGCAAAATTCAGAGCACATCTCCACTGTCAAATTGGAATGTATCAATGAGGCTGGCAAGATGTTTGTTAAATTTTCTGGTACTTTAAAACATCCTCGATAGATAATATTTTGCCCTGCAAAGAAAGGCAAGAAGTTTAGCCTCTCACTACAACAATGAATGTGCGCGCACGCACGCACACACACACACAGAGTACATATTTATATGATAAAAATATGCTTTTGCTTCTGGGAAGCTACACACAATCCCTGATTCCTAGCTTGGCCCACCTGCCTGCTAAAAAGCTTCATTTGAAATTAAATCCCCCTCTGAGGGAGGCAACACCATTTTTTCCTTCAAAAATGTCCCTTCTATTCTATCCCCTCCTCCTCATTCTCCCCTGCAAGGCTTTGAAAAGCTCTCGATAAAAATCGACAAAGTTGCTCCTGTTCTCTCCCAGGAAAGACCTGGAATTTCAATGATTTGCAAAACAGCTTCAGGAAGCCCCCTGTGTATTTGTGTGAGGACCCTTTTACCCACCACCCTTCTCCATATTTATTCCTTTTCAAAGGCAGGGAGATTATTTCTGCTTTCAAATACTAAACAGATTTCTACTGTGATGGAATAAAAACACCTAAGTCCAGGGGGGTCCATTTCCAAAAGTCTGAAAAGTTTGAATGCTATTCAATTAAATAAAATAATGTACCTATGAAGATCTGCCAAGCATCCTTGAAAGCTGGGAGACTTTAATGAAGGAGGAACCCATGGATTGTACAAAGACGTAATGTTGTATGTTTCAGTTTGGCTTTTGTCCTTTAAAAGGGGACTGGATAAATACATGGACGACAGGTCTATGGAGGGTTATTGGTCTTGAAGAAGCAGAACCACGCCTGTGGGTTGGAGGTAGCATGCCTCCAAATACTAGTTGCCAGGGAGACAACAGTGGAAAACAGTTATATCTCCATCAAAAGCACAGAATCATAGAATTGCAGAATTGGAAGGAACCACAAGGATCATCTAGTGCAGGGGTCTCCAAACTCCAACCTCTCCAGCTCATTGACCCCTTCATGAAGTTTCAGATTGTTTATTGATCCCCAAACATTTATTATATGAAAATAATTTAATAAATAGTAGTTTAACTAATAGTACTACAAATAATAACAATAAGAATAAGAATTGACACCTTGGATAGTCCCATCGACCCTTGGGGATGATACTGACCACTTTGGGGAACCCTGATCCAGTGCAACCTTCTGCAATGTGCAGGAAAACCATTGAAACCATCCAATGGGGTTGGTTCTTCATAAAAGCCTCCAGAGATGGAGAACCTACAACCTCCATAACTAGGGTCCTGCTTAGAACACTCCAATGGGATCTGCTTGGCTGCTGTAAGAAACAAATGCTGGAGGACTAAGGTAGACCTCAGCCTGGTCTAGCAGGACTCTTCTCATGTTCTAACCATGATTTATGGGGTTTGTGTATTGGACCAACCACATAACTGTGACTTATTTCAATGAGCATTTGCTGCCTTTGTACCAGTTTTTGATCCCAGTTACTGACAGAAATTTCCGAATGGTAGGGTTTTATTATATTTTGTTCTGCCATTCTGATTTTAAAAAAAGAGGATTAATAAATTAGTCCATTGCTAAGGAAGCATTGCCAGGAAGTAATATCAGAGGAACAAAACATTTCTCAGGGCAAAGCAAGATTGTGCTTGTTTTTCGAGTATTTTGCAATAAGTCAAACTTCCCAAAGTGACTGATGCTAGAAAAATATATGGGTGAGAATAAAAATGAATATTGATGTAATTAAATATAAATGTAATACAGGTAGTCCTCACTTAATGACCACAACTGAGATGAGAATTTTGGTTGCTAAGCGAAGCAGTCATTAAGCAAATCTGACCTGATTTTACGACCTTTTTTGTGGCGGTCATTAAGCAAATCACTGCAGTCATTAAGAAAACCACATGGTTCCCCATTGATTTTGTGAGACTGAAGCTGGTTGGGAAGGTCGAAAATGACAATCACATGACCACAGGATGCTGCAACAGTCATAAATGCGAACTGGTTGCCAAGTTCCCAAATCGTGACCACGTGACCGCGGGGACATTGCGACAGTCATAAGTGTAAGCACTGGTTGTAAGTCAGTTTTTTTAGCACCGTCGTAAGTCTGAACCATCACTAAACAAATGGTCATTAAGTGAGGACTGTCTGTATAATTAAAACAATTAATATGACTACGCACACATACACATTACTGAAGAAGCTCCTTGGATAAGGAGTGAAACGTTTCCACTAAGAAAATAGAAATCCAGTTGACATGATTCAAGCCACAGACATACACATTAGCTTTTCCTTCCCAACAAATTCAAACTTGCAAGGTGTTTGTAAGTTTTTCAGGGATTCTGGGAGTCACATCCAAGACCCTTAGCTTCTGCATTTCCAGCAGAAAACAAGAGAAACCCTGAAAAGAGCTTCTTATTCTTGATCGTTCGGCTTTTAAGTGAAGTGTTTAAAAAGGTTTCATTAGAGAAAAGGCAGGCTTCAGGAGACTCTAACTCCCTCATTAGAAAGTTCTTAACCAACTGATTTTATTTGATGAATCAATTAACCTTGATTAAATCTGCATATGAATGATGACAAAAATGCATTTTTTTTAGATAAGGTACAGAACTGCCACTTCAGGACAGAAGGGGAAAAGTCAGATAGAATGGGAAAGTGCCTTTTGGGATACTACACTTCCCTTTCAGAATCTGTAAGTACCACTATTAAAAACAGTTTACCAAAAAAAAAAAAGTTCCGAATTAATTGGGGTATACTTTTAAAAAAAATGCAGAGACTGCAATTTTGCAGCCAGATATTTTTGATTAAGCTCCATTGAACTCCGTAGGCTTTATTTCTAAGTCAGTAATAATAGGATAGTAATGTCAATCACTTAATCTTCTGCCCAATTAATCAATTAAATGGTCCAGCTATTTTAATCAATGCATTTTTTTTCCTTTTAGGTGTCTCACAGAGCCCAAGTCTGTTCAAACGTGTCCAGTTCTCAGAGACTGCTTGGACAAGTCCCTGCAGTTTTCTTGGCAAGGTTTTTTGGAAGTGGTTTGTCATTGCCTGCTTCCTAGGGCTGAGAAAAAGTGACTGGCCCAAGGTCACCCAGCTGGCTTCGTGCCCAAGGCGGGACTAGAACTCACGGTCTCCCGGTTTTTAGCCTGATGCCTTAACCCAGTGTTTCTCAGCCTTGGCAATTTTAAGATGTATGGACTTCAACTCCCAGAATTCCCCAACCAGCATGCTGGCTGGGGAATTCTGGGAGTTGAAGTCCATACATCTTCAAGCTGCCAAGTCTGAGAAACACTGCCTTAACCACTACACCAAACTGGCTCTCGGTATCTGTGGTAGGTAAAGGTAAACATTCCCCCCGCACATTTGTGCAGTCGTGTCTGACTCTAGGGGCTGGTGCTCATCTCCGTTTCCTAGCCAAAGAGCCAGTGTTGTCTGAAGACGCTTCTGCAGTCATGTGGCCATCATGACACACGCGGAACGCTGTTACCTACCCACCAAAGTGGTACCTATTCATCTACTTGCATTTGCATGTTTTCAAATTGCTAGGTTGGCAAGAGCTGGGGCTAGTGCAGGAGCTCACTCCGTCACACGGGGCTAGGGATTCAAACCTCCAAACTTGCGATCTTCTGATCGACAAGCCTGGAGTCTTACCCGCTGAGCCACCACGCCCTTACCAGAGTTTAATAATCAGAATTCTGAAAGGTTCAGGAATACTCCCCCACTCCACTCCCATATCCCCAATACTGGGAACAAATAAATCAATAAATCAATAAACCCTAGGCTGCTTTCAAACTTGGAGAAGTGTTAGCACTGATGCAAATTTGGGAAATGGCCCAAAAAGTAGGTTAAACTTGGCAGGTTAAATGTCCTTTTTATTTGCAGAAGCAACAATTTTAGCGTTCCTTCTCCACAAATAGCATTAATGGGGAGCTATATATTTGAGCAAAATAAGAATGAATCAGAGATTGAGACATATTATTCCTCACTCTCTCTAACAGAATAACTACAAAGGAATGAAAAAGAAAATGTTGTTTTTCTTCAAAAACAAAAAAAGATGAACAAATCTTACCCTGAATGCCCTATTCATTGCGAAGTTAACTCTTATTCATTACAGGTATTTTTCAGAATCTTCCATTTTTTTCTTTTGTTCGGTCCCTCTGTCTGTCTATCATGTTTTAAAATCATGTCTTAGAGCAGAGCTTTCCAAACTGTGTGTCGCGACACAAAAGTGTGTCGCCACACACAGTCTGGTGTGTCGCCACACAACCTGGAAGCGCTGATGATGATCAGCGCTTCCGGGTTTTCCCGCGGCGACACACCAACTGCAGTGCGCAAAACCCGAAAGCGGCAGCAGCGCTTCCGGGTTTTTGCGCGCTGCCGCAAGGACGGCACTTCCGGGTTTTCCCGCGGCGACACACCAACGCTGGTTGGTGTGTCGCCGCGGGAAAAACTTTGGAAAGCCCTGTCTTAGAGCATATTGAGGACGGGGGCAAAAAACCCCATAATTTAGATCATGGCATCCATTATTTAATTTCAGAGCATCTGCCAGCATTCTGAATTGTTGCAGAAATTTGGTACCAATACCAGTGCAATTTTCTTTCTTATTTTATTAGTTTAACCCCACCCCTGTAAACCGCCCATAATTAGGGCTGGGGATATGGAAACGGCTGAAATTACTGTTACCAGATATATCATCTCTGGTCCTTGACAGCAGGGGAAAAAGTTTCCAAGGTTTTTGGCTCTGTCACCTAGCTTTCGATGAGGACAAGTTGGAGAAGTAATTTTCTTGCCAGATCATATTAGCTAGATTTCCCAATCTATGGCTTCTTCTGCTCTGAAAATCTTAAAGCAGAGATGCAAAAAGCGAAGCCTCTAACCTGCTTATGTCCCTCCAAGATTCTTTTTGCAGCCCCTAGAGTCCCCCAGAATTAACCAGCTAGTTGAAAAGTTAAAGACAGGTTCATATAGTTTTTTTGGCAACCATAAAGGGGCATCCTATTGCATTCGTCTGTCATTTCTTGGAAAGACATGACAATTGATTGAAAAGGGGGTTCCTTCACTTAGAGTATATTATATGTTTAATACGGTGAAGGTCACTTGTTGATTTACATCTTACTCTGAATAAATCTTATAAACATAGCTCTTGGACTGCAGACTTAGTAATTTGATTTAGATGTAGAATCTTTCCATTTTCAGAGGTCATCCAATATTTTTACAAAGCAGTGTCAATGCTTGGTTAGAGTTAGAGCCAGGAGCTAAGAATCACTCAACGGAGTCAGTTGATGGCAAAAGGAAGTCCTGATTGATATGTCTTTAAGGTCCTTCCATATCAAAGTGAGTCAATGTGAGCATCAGCAGGGAGACAACGCATGACCTTTTGGAATTGTACCGATGCGGTGAATTAAGAATATAGAGCTCAAAATGCAACCCCATCACCATCATTCCTCCCAGTTTCATCCATCTCTTGTACCCATAATAGAGATGTAGAAGTAATAATTTTTTGGGCTTTTTTTCCAACCATAAAGCCCAACTTTCTGGTCAGTGCAGGAATCCAGTTTAGATCTGCTTTGAAAAACGGGCGTCCAGCGTCTTTCTGAATATATGCAGGGGTGGAGAACTTATCACCTTCCTAAAAGGATAGTTCCACTAAGTTTTTTTTCCTGATGTGCACTTGAAATCTGCCTTATTTTAAGCTAAGGCAAGGTCCATGCTCCACATCAAGAGCACTGTTTGTGTGTTTGTGTGTGTGTATGTATGTGTGTGTGTGTATGTGTGTGTGTTGATAGCTGCAGTATCTTATACATTAATTTTATATCCACCCTTTCCTCCTGAAGGAAATATTGTACACTCAAAACAACTTATAACATTTGTCCCTTACATGTCTTGTAATGTTTGACAGGACAAAAATTCATTTCCACAAGGGGAAAAAAACTTTCCTTTAGAAAATGAACTTAGGTGTCCCACTAAAGAGATACTTTTGGTAATTTCATCTAGATACGGTCATCTTCTTCTGCTTTCCAAACAGCCAACATAACTCCCTATTAATTCCAAAGCATAGCAAGACCTCAATTCTGAACAGTCCATTTCTACTCCATGATCTGCCTCTAGAGATCAAGAAAAACAATTCTTCTGCAGATGGAGACTGAACATTTTTTAAAAAAAAAATACAAAATGGATTTTGAAAAGTGGGGAAGATCCCCCAGGTGTGGGGGAGGGAGAGATGGAATTATACCTGCCCATTTTTCAAATATTTGAGATTTAAATATGAATTTAAAACAAAAAAAAATAGGGACAGAAGTCTATTGGAGGCCTAGTGAACTTATCTTAATGCTTTTTGTTCTTTTCAGCCCAACAAAATGTTGGAAAGAACTTAGAGGACTTTGTGTGCTTGTTTAAAATAAAAAACTGTGACCCCATATTTGCACCATTTGTTGCTTAAGTTTGACTGGGGGGGGGTCTAGGGTCTGCAAAAGAAGAGGGGCAAATGAGACAACAAAGCCTATGGATGACTGATTTTCCATTTGTACTAGAGATGGTATATTATTCAGTGAGCCATTGACATTCATCAGCTATATGCTGTACGGAGAATGGTTAGTCGTACATCCGTAATGTTCCAGGTTACTCATATTCCAGGCTTAATTTGGCTATGAAACCTTCCCCATGCTTTAGGAAATGCTCTTTGATAGCCCAGACATATCAAAGAGAGCCAGTTTGGTCTAGTGGATAAGGCAGCGGGCTAGAAACCAGGAGACTGAGAGTTCTAGTCCCGCCTTAGGCATGAAAGCCGGCTGGGTGACCCTGAGCCAATCACATTCTCTCAGCCCAACTCACATCACAGGGTTGTTGTTGTGGGGAAAATAGGAGGAGGAAGGAGTGTTTAATACAGTATATTCGCCGCCTTGAGTTATTTATAAAAATAATAAAGGCGGGATAGAAAAAATAAATTAAAAAAACATGGAAGTCCTCTTGTGGAAGGCAGGCCATCTTGGGAACAAAGGCCTTGGAATCTATGCTGCCCATGGGGCAACCCTGATCATATTTCACCCCTGTGATTTTGCAAATGAGAGATTCTTAAGGAAGCATGCACTCTGTTGCCCTTCCCTATTGGGAATAAGTACTCACTTAAGAAGCTTACATCACTTACCTTGTTTAGTCCCTTCCCGTGATTCCTCCACCTGATAAACAGAGAGCCTGTTGATGCCTCCACAGATGGTCCCTTTCTCCCCTTTACACGCATTGTTGCACTCTTCCTGCTTTGCAATATTCACCGGCAGCTTGTTTCCACAGTAGCATTCTGCTCCATATTCCAAGCCGGCATATTTATAAGCCCTGGGCAAAACCAAAAACAAAACTCTTACAATATAATCATGGCAACCTACAGCAAAAACAAATATTGGGTGATATTCAACGGGAGAAAGTAAGACCTGGGAGTTGGAGGTGGGGGACGTCAAGGGGAAACGGAAAGAAGTTGAAGAAGGGAAGGTAGAGAGTCCAAGCACTCCATTGGATCATGCCAAGGTCCATCAAGTCCAGCATTCTGTGTCCGAGAGTGGCCAAGTACGCTCAGGCAGCTCATAAGGTCATAAAATAGGATAATAACCCTCTTTCACTGTGAAAGACCCCAGAAGCTAGTATTCAAGGGATGGTGCCATCAACAACCAGCCATCAAGGCTAGTAGCCATGAATTGCATGATTCTCTCTCTGAAGGATCCCTCAAGCAGGCATTATACCCAAGGCCCCCTTCCTCTTGACATCAGCACTGGCTATATTAATCAACACTTGCAATACAGGATGATACAGGTCCAATCAGACTAAAATTTGGATTCCAAATAGCATTGTGCATAGTGCTATTAAAGCCGCCTATGTGATACACACCCTCGAATGATGCCAGCAAACACAGTTTCGCCTTTACAAGCACATTTGCAAGCAATATTGACTAATATAAAGACGTTAATTGTGTTTTTCGGGTAATATAACAAATTTTGTGTGCATTTTCCTTACATATATTTGTGGGTATATATGTATATGAATATACATATTCATACCTATATTCACATATGTATATGAATCTCTTCGATTGGTATATGAATATGTGTGTGGGTATATGTACTCATATATATATATATATATATATATATATATACATACACACACACACACACACACACACACATACACACACACACACACACACTCATTGGCGATACACACACACACACACACATACACAGATTATCAAACATATGCATTACAACATTCAGAAAACCACAGATTTAAAATGAAAATTGTCATCTGGAACATGAGTTATTTTCAAGAGGCAACATTTGCCACATTTTCTACATTCACACAACCACTAAGTCAGTGAAAGTGCCAGCAGCTGCATATATACCATACATGAAGTTTTATTATTTTTAACCTGAATTAAGTTTACTATGGTTTACCAATGTATTGCAAATCCATCCTGTTTAGAGAGTTTCTCATTCAAAGTATTGTACAGAACCCAGAAAAAAAAACTTAATTCTGCAACCAGGTTAAGCATGTTGTGGAAATGTACTTTCAGACTTGCAAGATTGATGTCAGCCTTGTGAGGTAGTCCAGACAAGGACCACACCCAGAAGTACTACCTCTATATTTTAAAAGGTAAAGGTTTTCCCCTGCACAGTCGTGTCCAACTCTAGGGGGCGGTGCTCATCTCCATTTCATAGCCGAAGAGCCAGCGCTGTCCGAAGATGCTTCCACAGTCATGGGGCCACATGATGTGCATGGAATGCTGTTACCTACCCACCGAAGTGGTACCTATTTATCTACTTGCATTTGCATGCTTTCGAATTGCTAGGTTGGCAAGAACTGGGGCGAGTGCGGGAGCTCACTCCGATATGCGGCGCTCGGGTCTCAAACCACCGACCTTCCGATCGACAAGGCTGGCATCTTAACCACTGAGCCATTGCACCCCCTACCTCTATATTTACTGTAAGGTATTTTATTTTATTTTATTTTATATTTTATTTTATTTTATTTTATTTTATTTTATTTTATTTTATTTTATTTTATTTTATTTTATTTTATTTTATTTTATTATTATTTTATTTTATTTTATTTTATTTTATTTTATTATTTTATTTTATTTTATTTTATTTTATTTTATTTTATATTTTATATTATTTTATATTTTATATTTTATATTTTATTTTATTTTATTTTATTATTATTTTATTTGATTTTATTTTATTTTTATTTTATTTTATTTTATTTTATTTATTTTATTATTTTATTTGATTTTATTATTTTATTATTTTATTTGATTTTATTATTTTTATCCCGCCTTTATTATTTTTATAAATAACTCAAGGCGGCGAACATACCTAATACTCCTTCCTCCTCCTATTTTCCCCACAACAACCACCCTGTGAGGTGAGTTGGGTTGAGAGGGAGTGACTGGCCCAAGGTCACCCAGCCGGCTTTCATGCTTAAGGCGGGACTAGAACTCTCAGGCTCCTGGTTTCTAGCCTAGCACCTTAACCACTAGAATCTTGCAAGTCTGAAAGTACATTTCTCCCCTTCGCCTTTACAGTCCAAGAAACTAGGGAAGGTCCCTTCTGAGATGTTGCCATACCCACTATCCAACTGCAGGCTCAGCTGCCTCTTATCTGACCATTGCCTATCCTGTGCTCTTCCTCCTGTCTCCCAAGGTCATTCCCACATACCATTTCATGCTGAGTCAATATACACAAAATAGTGACAGATTCATGTTAGACTGGTTTGTCCATTCCTATTCTGAACACTATGGGAGAAACAGCATGCACAAGAAATAAAATACTTCCTTTTTTAATTATTATTTTTTTACCTCTCAGCACAGGCTTCTTGGCAATGGGAAATTGTCATTTTTCTCAAGTCATAGAACACGGCTCCTTTCAGCATCCTTTTTCTTGAGTCGTCGCCAAAGCATCCAATATAAGTGCCTTGAGCACATAAAAATATTACAGACAGTTAGAAAGAATCTTGAGAGTAGATCAACTGAATACAAAAAACTGAGGTTCTGCTTTATAAAGAACACCCTTGCATTCCTCTCATATAATATCAACAGCATCATGTTCTGCCAGGAAGAACCAATAAAATATGATTAAGAACTAAACTGCATGTAAGAAAATATGCGGCATTTTACCTCGCTTTTTTCTCTTCTGCCTCTTCCTCGTCCTGTGCAGTATTAGCAGTGAGACTTTTTTTAATTCTCACACGTGATATTATTTATTATTTATTGAATATTTACAGAACACGAGTACATGCTCTGAAACTTATTGAGGGTAGATCTGTGACCAGATAAAAGAAGGATATGTTTACACAATGCGGAGATAATATGGAATTGGAGGGGGTGACAGCCACCATCTTAGGTGACTTTCAAAGAAGACCAGATGAATTCATGGAAGATCAAGCTCTGGAGGTGATCTGGTGCAACAATGGAAAATGATGACCATTCTGTCCCACTTATAAACTCTCTGTGGGATTCTACTCTGTGACTGTAAGGATACATTCACACAACACATTAGAATGAGCTCAAGACAGGTTAGTTAGCTTCAAGGTCAACATATTGTGGGAAAGCCAGCCACTTCTTGGTGAAGCAGTTCCAAACCATGATTCATTCAAAGCATTATGGAAGCAAAGAACTCTTTCAAGGATTTGCAGAGACTTACTGGAGCAGGATCCTCATACATATCTCCAGGATCCCACAAACTAGGGGAAGCCTCCTATTTCAGCACCACACAAGTCTTTAAAAAGCCCCAGAGGTTCTAGGCTGTCCTGTCCCTCTCCAGGAGGAGAAAGTGTGCTGTGCGGAAGAGAAGTGGCATCGAGAGCAGCAGCGTTCATAAGAAGCCATGATGACATCAAAATGAGAACAAGTGCATTATGATGTCATCGCACAAACATCTTGATTACATAATTGCATTGTACCACCAGATGCACATACATAAGTCACATCATTTACGTGGTGGTGTCAAGAAGCATGTCTGGGTCATCAACTAGGAGTAAATAGAGGAGCACTGTAGGGGGTTGACCAGGGCCTTGGAAGCATCACAGCTCTGGCTGCATTGCTATCCTGTTTTGAAAAAAGCCTTTTATACTGTTGTGCAATTCACAGAAAGACCTTACAGACACAGCAAGACCTTTTTGCCAGCTTCTGAGCATGCTCAGAAGTGTCCTTTCCCCCTGGAGCAGTCAGGGCTGCAACTAGGGGGTGGGCAAGCAGGGCATGTGCCCCGGGCACACCAAAATGATGCCCAGGGGCGCTAAAATGACAAAATAACCCATGGGAGGGGGGCGAAGAATCCATGTTTGCCCCGGGTGACACAGACCCTAGTTCCATCCCTGGGAGCAGTGTTTCTCAACCTTGGCAACTTTACGATGGGTGGACTTCAACTCCCAGAATTCTCCAGCCAGCACGACCTAGAACTCACTGACCTAGAATGCAGGATTGTTGCTCCTGGGCACTTGAGAGAACTACTGTATATAGCTCAATGGCAGAACACCCATTTTGCATACAGAAGACCCTAAGCTCAATCCTGTGATTCTTCTGCTGAGATTTTTTCTTGTCTAAGACCAAAGAGCACTGTTGCAAGTCAATATAAACACTATCAGGCTAGTTAAACCACTGGTATGACTGGCATGAGGTAGCTGCCTAGGTTTCTTGGGATTGGTCCCCAAAACACCCACGTAGCCCCTTTTTTTCTTTTTTCAAATGTATTTGGTGCTCTAGTAACAGCACTGCATCACCACATGGCAACATTCTTGTGGTTTTTAATGCACCATTTTTCAATAGAGGCATCACTGTCTAGTCCGATACTGAAGTAATGGCTTAGAGTTCCACCTAAATTCCAGTTCCATTCTCCCCCGTGTCCAGATGTTCTCATCTCATTTCCAAGGTCTGAGGAAGGATTTTGCATAGCTTTCATTCCCCCCCCCACTTTCCTTTTTATGCATTCCCCTTATACTTCCTCCTTGGTTCATCCTGGTGGGATCAGATAAGATGAACAAGTGAGCAATGCTCAATATACCATCAGTGTATTAGGAAACATCCTTTTTCAGATTTTTTAGTTCTTGAGTAGAATTGTAGTTTTTATGATGCAAAATCCATTCCCATATCTAACCTGATGTATGGTCTCCCCTCTCTTGGCATTTTCCCAATGAAGAAAAGCAGATTATTCCTTTGAAATCCACAATCTTGCCAGCATTATTATTACATCAGGAACCTCAACTGCACTGCTGCAGCCCATGGGAGGTCTGTTTCCTACTGGAAGGATATCTCCCTATGCTTCCCAAGCCTGTGCTCAACTTCAGCATTTCATTTTTGTTTGAAACTATGACCATTTACAATCAACTTTCTCTCTTCCTTCATAAAGGTTGACTGGCATGTTCATGAAGCTTCTCATATCAGTTGTAAACTGTTGAAATCCATTCCCTCATCCTAGTCAGACTTTAAAGGACACCTGTTTAGAGAAAGGAGTCAATCCAGATTTTGAAATTAACCAGAGAAACAAGAGAAGGGACCAGGACCAGGGTAGAAAGCAGAAGTGATTCAATTTCTTCTAGCATTATTAAGGTTTGTCTGCAGTGCTTCTCTGACACCTTACTTGGAAAATCTTCAAGCAATGCAACATTTGTATAGTCAACAGATAAATAAATGCAACATTTATTTAAAACCAATCTTCCTTCATTCCCCCCACTGACCCCCTTCTGTAAAGCAAGATTAAAATGAAACCATCAAGTTTGAATCTCCTTGATAAAGCTTCTGAATTCAGTCTTGCAAACTGTCAGGCCAATGTAGAGAAAAGAAGGTAGAGAAAATCATACATGGAGAAACAAATGCTACCCATTTATTTTATTTCTTGTGAAAGGGCATGAAAATAAATTTTAATTATCTACAGTATGACCTATGCAAATGCTGGTGCTGGGGGGTGGGACTTTTAGGCAAGTGAGTGCAGCAGCAGCTCTGAACACTGATCAGCTGACATTTTCTGTAAGACTTCCAAAACTAAATACATGTGCATTATTATAGCACTCTATCATATCAACTAGAAAAACGTAGCGCTCAAGAATATCCCTTTTCATTTAAGCATGTGTTGTAAAAGCTTGGGAAATGGATAGGTTGATGGTTCATAAAGGCTCTTTTCCCATGATATTTAGCTGCCTTCTTGGGCTTTTTAGAAATCTCTTCAACTGCTTACATTATCCTATTCAGGATCTGACAGTGACACAAATGTGCAGAGCGCTTTCTAAAAGCATAGCTAAATTTTATCTGATTGGTTTGAATCATGGAAGATAAAGATGTACAATGAAATCTGAATCACGGAGCTTTGATGCAAAGGGAAGTCACTGCATACAGAAGGAAGGAAGGAAGGAAGGAAGGAAGGAAGGAAGGAAGGAAGGAAGGAAGGAAGGAAGGAAGGAAGGAAGGGAGGGAGGGAGGGAGGGAGGGAGGGAGGGAGGGAGAGCTTCACCGGAGAAGTCAAAGTTTACTCATGCAAGCATTTGTGGGTAAAAATGATTACTGACAGATCCTCTTTCCTGTTTGCCCTCCTTCCACACACACATCATTTCTGAGAATGAAGGATTCATGCAATGTTGTTAAAATATTTCTGCACCAAGGGCACATTACAGAAGATTCTAGGTCAATGTTCTTCAAACTTGGCAACTTTAAGATGTGTGGACTTCAACTCCCAGAATTCCCCAGCCAGCCTGGATTTCCCCAATCAAAGCCCACTACCTTATTTACTACACCAGTGTTTCTCAATCTTGACAATTTTAAGATGTGTGGCTGGGGAATTCTGGGGGTTGAAGTTCACACATCTTAAAATTGCTAAGTTTGAAAAATGCTCTTCTAGGTATTTCCCATTTCCCAGTCTGGGTACTTTAAGGTAGGGGAAAGATATTTAAAGAATGATTGCTTAACATTTTTTCTTTGTTTTATGTTGTCATTTAATTGTTTATTTCACTTCAAAACAACCTGCAAACCCTGTCTGTTCAGCCTTCAATGCTTTTTTTTCTCCTAGAAGGGAGAGTGAAGTAGAAAGAGTTGTACGCCTGATGAAATTGCATAGATATTCCTGTTGCAACAGTTCCCTTAAGTTTCACACCCCTGCACACCTCTTCCATTTCCTTGCTATTGTAGAGCTATAGAGACTGACTTCCAACAAGTCAATCAAATTAATACTAGGTTTGTTTATTTTTCAAAAACTCACTTTTGTCCTTAATTCTGGTCATTTAACTTTTACCGTACATATGGTACCACTTAATGCACAGTCTTTCACATTCAGGTGAAAAATAACGGCAATTGAATCGTGTCTTTTTAAAATACATTTACCTATACTGTTTGATTTTAGATATTTTTATTAGAACATGCGTTTTTGTAAAGCTTTACTTGGCTTTGCTCTCGCATTTTGCTTTGTAAAGCACAGTTATAAACATAAACAATTAAACATTTTTAACCTTATGAACCTCTTTCAGATTTGCCCCTTGTTCATATTTGTCGTTTATTTTTTTCCAAGAAAATATGGTCACCGTACCTTAGACCTGCCTCCAAGGAGCTGTTTTTGAACGATGCTGTCTAGCTGATGCTTATATATCTATACCAAAAGAAAGAGGCCATTTCCCTGTCCCTTGATCAAATAGCTTTCTGTTTAGCCACAGACGGAAGGTCTAGATGAGGTGAGCAGCCATGCTCATACCCATATTGCTTGCAGGATTCCCTGCTAATGGTATGAACAGCACTGGTCAATTTTGACCAGCATGCCACAAACTAAGCCAAAGCTCACTTTTACCCAAGTATGCTCATGCCAGGGTGTGGCCAAAAAGATCAAGATGGTGGCTGCAACAGTGTGATCAAAGCTCTGACGGTTTGTTATATGGGTTGTGTGTGTGACCCACAAAAATGGCCAAAGTTTTGATTGCAGCATTGCAGCCACTGTCTTGTCTTTTTTGATCCTATCCTTGGCTTGTGCTATTCTATGCAAGCTAGGATCACTAATCTAGAGACTAGCTTGCAAGTCAACGTATTGTTGCTCACATCCCATACAGGTCATAGGTCGTTCCCAGTCACCCCAGGCAGCAGGACAGAGGGGAAGCAAGTTATAGGAGGGAAAACGCAGCTCAAATATTATGAAAAATGTGCTAATGGAGGAATGGTCCAAGAATGCAACCAGTGACCCATTCAGACAGGTGCTAGCAGTAGAGGTGTATTAATTTGGATTCCTGCCCAGATCAGAATTTAAACTTGAGGGGCTTAACAGCCTTTTTCAACTTTAAGCCCACCAAGATTTTTTTTTTAAAAATGAACAGCTGGATTTTTCCATGTGTAGGCAACACACCCATTTTTGCTTAATGCATGTGTGTAGGTATGAAAGGATAAAGGGGATCAAACCTGTTGTTCCTAATATCCTAAACTGCTTTATAAACTCTGTGGAGAGTCTCAACATTTAATCTGCATAAACCTTGGCATCTGCAGAGGTATAAAGCAATGTAGATCTGACCCTCTTAATGGGTTGCTCATACCTTCCCAAAGTCAATTCCATGTTCCTTTACAGGGAGCAGAGTCAAGAAAGTCAAGATGGTGACTTTGAATAATTATGGCTGCCATCATGACTTTTTTGACACACACCCCTTCCAGGATGCCTCTGTACACAAGCTTTTTAGACTTAACTGGAGACTTGGCTTTCTTATTCTTTTTTCTTTTCTTTTTTTCATTATTTCCAGTCTTGCATTCAGTCAACTTCTGTACAGTCTCTGAACGAAAGCTTTTCACAGATGGATCCAAAATAAATCACTCAATCTTCAGCTGCTGTTTTTTTGCTAAAAATAACCAGCAGAATCTACATCTCCCTCCCTTTGAAAAAGAAAAGGGAAAAAAAGAGGAAAGAAGCAACAGCAACAACAAAAATCAGCAATGTAGGAGGAAAAGCTAGAACTCTTGAATTAAGATGTTGAGACAAGGTGAATGCTATGTTTCTTCTGAAGAGGTGAACATTGGCAATTTGCAAACATGCAATTAGGAAGTTCACAAGCTGTGAACAGACACCCACAATAACCTGCTAAGAAGGTGGGAGTTTCTCTCTGAGCTCCATTTCACAGGTTTGAATTTTTTTTTGTCCTTTGCAGCTGCAGATTCCAAGCCATCTGGGCTTCATCAGGTTGCTGTTGTTGTATAGTGAGGTAGATGGAATATTGTGTTTTAGCCTCCCTCCCTCCTGCCTTAAGTTAGTCAGTATTTTTAATTAAGACTAATATTATAACAGGCTTCTTAAGATGCAGGCAGGCCCGCTGTGAAATTTTGAGCCTCATTCTCTCACTACACCCAGGGCTCATACAGACGTTCACATCTTTGCTGATTTTGCCCTTTGGCTTACCTAGGGGGCAATAGGTGGTCAATTTTGGCTGATCCAGAAAAGCTAAGCAGAATTGGGCCTGGTTAGTGCTGGGATGAGAGACCAACAGGAAATGGCTGAGCTGTTGTCTAACGTGGGAAGTGGGAAAACATTCTGGAGGAAAGCAATTGCAGGCCATTTTTCAATCCCACTGCGGGGGGGGGGGGGTGCTCAAAGGAGCCAAGATGTTGGGACCCATCCAGGGAATGAGAACCAACTTCTTGGGATAATTGGTTGCATTATTGAACTGCTACTGCCAATTTTTCTAACATTCCCTCAGAATCTGCCTTCTTGTAACTGACATCCATTCCTCTTTAGTTCTGTGGCCAAAGGAAGGTTTGAACCCGGTTCTCTTTGGCCTAACTCTACTGCTTTCACCATCACACTCTGCAATCCTGTGGGAAGCCATGGAAATGACCTTGGAGAAGGCATCCAGAAGCTGTCTGGACAACAGCAGGTGCAGAAGACACATGCATTAAGCCTGGGGAGGTGTATGAGAAACGGACTGGCTGACTCTCTAGGGCAGCATTTCTCAACCTTGGCAACTCTTAAGATGTGTGGACTTCAACTCCCAGCATGCTGGCTGGGGAATTCTGGGAGTTGAAGTCCCGACATCTTAAAGTTGCCAAGGTTGAGAAATGCTGCCCTACAGTATAAAAGGGAAGGAAGGGACAACCCGGGCAAACTTGTAAGATTCTGTTACTACAGGCTAACTCAATAAAGTGTAGTTCTAGTCATCCTGTAGAGTCAATTTCCTGGTCTGTCCTCAGGTAGTCCTCGCTTAACGCCCACAATTGAGATGGGAATTTCAGTTGCTAAGCAAAGCGGTCATTAAGCGAACCCAACCCGATTTTACAAACTTTTTTTGTGGCGGTCCTTAAGCGAATTGCCGTGGTCGTTAAGCGAACCACATGGTCGTTAAGCGAATCACACAGTTCCCCATTGATTTTGCTTGACAAAAGCTGACCAGGAAGGTAGAAAATGGTGATTACATGACCACGGGATGCTGCAACGGTCATGAATGTTGCCAAGTGCCCAAATCGTGATCATGTGATCATGGGGATGCTGCGATGGTTGTAAGTGTGAGCACCGATTGTAAGTCGGTTTTTTCAGCACCGTTGTAAGTCTGAACCATCACTAACCAAATGGTCATTAAGTGAGGACTGCCTGTACTCATAGTGCTGACAAGTTACTAACTATCATTTAGCCTAAGCTACCCATGCAGCTGTTGTGAAGGTAAAATGGCAGATGGTGAATTATGAGCTACTCAATGGAAATGTGAGCTATAAATGAAATGATTTACTCATCTTGTTTTTGGTATCATCATCATCATCATCATGCTTTAATAACTATTCAATGTTAATTTAAATTTTGATTTAGATCTTTATTGATTTCTCGGTGGTGTTTTATATTTTGCATTTCACATTATTGTAAGCCACCTAGTGTGCTTTTATAAGCAGAAAAATGGGGAATAATAAAAATAGCAATATCACCCACAGAAGATATGGAAAGGTATCTGTTTCCCCTTTCAGAAACGCTTCTGCAAGGTCTAGTGCAAGCTTCAAAACTAGATTTACCTTTGCTTTTGGAGATGTGCTTCAGTGTTTTTGCTCCAGAAGCCAGGACGGGCTCTTGATCATTTACAAACCGGAGAAACCAGCGCCTCCGTAATTGTCTCAATTCAGAGTTTCTGGAGATCAGCCACCTCGGCCCATCTTTCTGGTCTGGTGTGGATCCATAGACTGTATCCATGTTCACGAGAAGCTTAGAAGTCAAGTGAGGCATCTGCGCTGGTCTTCTATCTGCATTTGCGTCCCCCAGCAAAACCTCAGCGACTGGTAGGCCCTGATTCCTGGAGGTCCCCCGGGAGCCTTGCTGCAGAACTAAGCGGGATCGCTGTAGGAGGAGAAGGCTGCCTGCCATCAGATAAGCTGCTGTGAGGAAAAAGAGCAGAAACTGGGTCCTCCGAAGAAACTTCTGTGGTCTGAAAAAGGATTTGGCCATACCCTTCCTGGGAATCTGCGCCGTTCACACCTTTAGAACAGCTTTGAAGCCAGACCTTGGCTTCTTGCTAGTTCCTCATCATCTTAGAACTTTTCCTGTCTCAAATATGCTTTCTTCTGCAATCACCACTGGGCATGTCGCCATAGTTCTCTGCACTGAGGAGGCTTCAGAAGACCAGAACATATGGTCAACCATTCATGAGCATCTTCTTGATTGTGGCCCGTCACACTTCGAAGACTCCCATCCCCAGATCTGCAATTGAAAAGCAAAGTCTGTTGAGTTCCAGTTATCAATTTGTTCTCCTAAACTGTTCCATTCCTCTTAGCTAAAATGTTCTCCATCCGTAATTTACCACAGTCTACTTCTATCACAGTCTAAAAAAATAATCCTGCAGAAATGCTGGATGAGACATTGGGTAGGACAGAAACAAAACAGAGATCTTCAACTGGTTCTAGGTCATCTTCCCTCTGCTTTCTCTGAATTTAACCAAGATTCACACCAAGAAAGTTTGGGATGATAAGAAATTTGTTCTTTGGGCAGCTGTGGCATTTCCATTTCAATGCCTCAGACAGAAACCATGAAGAAATTTATTTGGTCCCTATTTTAAACCAGGCTTCATAACCTATTTTGAGCCAAGGTTATACTTGGATTTTGGGTGGCCGGCCAGCCAAGGGACTAGTTCCAAAACGTAGGCGAGGCCAGGAAAAGTTAAAACTTAATTTAAATTAAAACCTAATTAAAACTGAGGAAAATTAATTGAATAGAGTTGATAGGATTGTTCCCCATGTATTTAACAATTATCCCCTTCTGGAACATTAAAATTACATCAGTGCCAGTTGTTTCAAGAGCTCTGAGCTGCAACCAAGTCTTGGATGGAGATGGAGACTCTGTCTTCCTCTTTTAAAGCAAAGCAGCCTAATTTGCATTTCTAGGATTCATAAATCAGAATGTACTTATCCATATTTTACATTCCTCCACATTTTCCATTTCACTTCTCTCTAGAAAAAAAAAGTGTACAAGCATCCATATTTTAGGCAGGTATTGATACAAAAAATGAGTATTTTAGGGAAAGTGCAAATTTTAGAGAGTAAAGGTGTATGAAGTAAATGCAGATGTTCAGACTTTTTTTAAAAAACTCAAACAATATGAAGAATACTTTTACGCTTGACCTTATGCAAAACTGACACCAACTGGAAATAATTGATATATCCATTCCTAAAGCAGTAAATATGCCCTTGTGCCAAGCCCAGTTCCTGATAACTGAATCCATGTAGTTTTCTTGGAAATAATATAGAAGTGGTTTGCCATTGCCTTTCTCCAGGCTGTTTATTCAACTTCCCAGACTAGCTGATGGGGATTTTCGGATGGGCTCTCATCCAAGTACAAACTGAGGCCAACTCTGCATAGCTTCCAAAATCAGCCAAGGTTGGCTAGATGTTTCCACCTGCTGGGGCTTGTCCACCCCTACATGACTATAACTAGAGTTGAGCCAAAATTGCCTGAGGCCATTATCTTATATAAGTCGACTGCTATCTTTCTCCACTCAAGCACAAAAAGGTAGCCTATTTGCAAACTTTTTTCGCTAAATACTTCCCTCGTTTTTCTGGAGGCAGATCCATTTCTCCCATAATGGCCTGGAATCGGGCTAAAGCCCTGTTCAGACCCTTCCTCACCATCTGGAAGGCTCAAAGTGGAGAGAGAAGGGGTGCATGCAAGCAACTTGGGGTTGGCTGGCCCCTTAG
The DNA here is from genome assembly GCA_023362775.1 of Charina bottae. NCBI lineage: Eukaryota > Metazoa > Chordata > Lepidosauria > Squamata > Charinaidae > Charina > Charina bottae. The sequence continues at coordinate 8,475,476 of JALMGJ010000027.1, read as the reverse complement.
ATCTGTTTCGACCAGCCTTGTTGATCAGTGGAATAAGATCTACCACCTTTGGATCAAATTATATGATGCTGTAGGTGTGTGTGTGTGTGTGTGTGTGTGTGTGTGTGTGTGTATATGTAATTTTATATTGTTATTATTGATATTTATTGTTTTAATTCTTTTAAATTGTTGTGAACCGCCCAGGGTCCCTCCTTGTGGGGGAGATGGGCGGGATATAAATGTAATAAATAAATAAATAAATAAGCAAACAAACAAACAAACAAACAAACTTATACCTGCTGAGAGGGAATTCTGCTCTGAAGGAGAGCTTTGCACATGTTTACAGGGATGTGAGCACAATGGCAGCCAGATGTAGAACCCTGCTTCATTCAGATCCTGGATCACGGGGAAAGCTGAACTTATACTGGTGTGAGGCTGACTGCTCGGAACCACTTCCCCCACTATGAGTTTGCTACAATGCAACTTGGTCTAGACCTCTGTGCTTTTTGCTAATAAGCCTTTTGTTGGCACCTGGGATACCCACAAGAGTATAGCAGAAATCCAGTGTTTGGAAAACGCTGATTTTTTCAGCCCTTTCTCCTCTGCTGTTGTATGTTCCTTCACATCCATGTCCAGCTTACCAAGTGCAGGTAATCCTCACTTAACAACCATTTGTTTAGTGATGGTTCGAACTTACGATGGTGCTGAAAAAAACTGTTTACCACCAGTCCTCACACTCATGTGACCACGGGGACGCTCCGATGGTCGTAAGTGTGAGCACCAGTTGTAAGTCAGTTTTTTCAGCACCATCGTAAGTGTGAACCATCACTAAACAAATGGTTGTTAAGTGAGGACTACCTGTAATGCAGGCACTGAGGAATATCTGAACTCTGGTGATTTTGGTGATCCAACTCTATGCTCTCAGATAGGAATGCTGAAAAATTGGTGGAAGAATCCCAAAATCTAATGCAAATTTGCCATTCTCACTTAAGAACTTGTAAGGTGTCTACCAGTTTTTAGTTTAAATTAATGGGGGGTGTCTGTGGGTGGTCTCTTGGGGTGTTGTCGACTCCCTTTGGTGCCATTTTGCCAACTCTTGAGATAGATGCATTGCATTTCCATTTGTTTAAGCTTCTTATTTGGGGGGGGGAGCTTTCAGTGTGACATTGTTTTGGTGTTGGAGAAGACTCTTGAGAAGACTATGGATAGCCAAGAAAATAAACAAATAGATCATAAATCAATCCAGAGTTCTTACTTGAGGCACAAATGACCAGCCTCAAACTATCATTCTTTGAAAGACCCAACTCCCTTGAGAAGCACATCATGCTGGGAAAGGTGGAAGGAAAGAGAAGGTGATGACGAGCAGCAAGGCGGATGGACAATAAATGTACCAATAAAAGAATGAAAAGTCCAGATTGAGGATAGATCATCTTGGAGAAAAACTGTCTCTGTTTGCTAAGGCTCGACACTGATGTGATGGCATCCAATCCAATCCAATCCAATCCAATCCAATCCAATCCAATCCAATCCAATCCAATCCAATCCAATCCTTGTTTTATCTGCCTTTCCAAGCGGCACCTAACATTTTGCCTGACATCTTTGCGAGCAGAGAGAGAGAAAGCTCTCACTGTGGAAATGCTTCCTGCCCTCTCATACAAAGCTGAACAAGGAACACGTTTTCTTTTCCTCCCTCCAAGCTGCTTTCACAGAAAAGATGCTCCTTGGAAACCCAAGAAAACTCTTGGCCAGAAACTGCCTTTCATTTGCAAGAAGAGGTTAAAGGTTACCTAGAGCATAAACAGTTTTCTTCTCATTCAGGGACAGGCCTGCCACTGTTCAGAAAGTTGAAACAAAGTGCCCAGTGAAAGCCTCCAAGCCTGCAAGGGATGTCTGGCGTTTCTTGGAAACTCAGGGAGGAAGGAAGCTTTCTAATTACATGCACAGATGCTCAAATTCTCCACCTTTTCAAATCGATGCATATAACAAGGATCTGGGGAATAAGACATAATCCACCCAACTTGCTGAATTGCCACCAGCTCATTGTCCCATCAATTGCGGTGCCATGCAGATGAGGAAGATGTTTAAATTTAAATTTAAACGTATTTACTTTGATGTTCCAAAGACTCCAAGCAAGTCCTATACCCTCCAATGTGTAGCAGGGTTAAAATAGTGAAATAAACAAATACATAAATAAATAGCAAATACAACTGACCTATGCACTTCTGTGTGGGAAGTAGCACGTTCTTCAATCATTCCCAGATGGTGTGGGCCTCCATGTAGGAAATATGACACATTAGAATTCAGTATGATGGCCTGAGTGGTTTTAAGTTTCTACCAATAGCAAGAACTGGGGCTGATGGGAGTTGTGCAGTTTGTTTGTTTTTCCCTGGGTTATGTAGAAATGGACTGATGATTAAATATAAATTAATCAGATACAGACTGGAAATAAATTTGGTTCCCATATCTCTAGCCATTGCATCCTTTCCTGGGTCATGTAGAAATGGACTGATGGTTAAATATAAATTAATCAGATACAGACTGGAAATAAATTTGGTTCCCATATCTCTAGCCATTGCATCCTTTCCTGGGTCATGTAGAAATGGACTGATGATTAAATATAAATTAATCAGATACAGGGGGCGTGGTGGCTCAGCGGGTAAGACGCCAGGCTTGTCAATCGGAAGATCACAAGTTCGGAGGTTCGAATCCCTAGCCCCGCGTGATGGAGTGAGCTCCTGCATTCGCCCCAGCTCTTGCCAACCTAGCAATTCAAAAGCATGCAAATGCAAGTAGATGAATAAGTACCACTTCGGTGGGTAGGTAACAGCATGCCGGCCACATGACCATGGAAGCGTCTTCGGACAACGCTGGCTTTTCGGCTAACAAATGGAGATGTGCACCAGCCCCTAGAGTCGGACACGACTGCACAAATGTGCGGGGGGAACCTTTACCTTTACTAGACTGGAAATAAATTTGGTTCCCATATCTCTAGCCATTGCATCCTTTCCTGGGTCATGTAGAAATGGACTGATGGTTAAATATAAATTAACCAGATTCAGACTGGAAATAAATTTGGTTCCTACATCTCTAGCCATTGCTTCCTTTCCTTATCCCTCCAACATCCCTCACTTAAGATCCAGATCTTCAAATGGACTGATTACCAAGGCAATGGTCTGCCCCCTGGACATCACCCTTGGCAAACCATAGGTTCCATGCCCCTTCTTCTTTATTTTATTCTATTTTATTTTAGATTTCTTTACTAAAATAATAGATGTCAGCATGTTTCAAAACAAAGTGCCAGCCACTTGCAAAACATTCATTTATAAACTTATTTATGGCTCTCACAATATTGTATAGTGGTTAAAAATTGGGACCTGTATCTGTAAATCAACTCAACCATAGAGGTCATTGGGTTACTTTGTGGCAGTCCCCCTCTATCACCTGAACTTACCTCAAGGATTATTGTAAGAACACAATCAGAGGTGAGCTCCATGAAAGCCCTCTGTAGCTCTCACAAAAAGGTGGGCAATAATTGTAGTAAATAACGACGATAACAACAACAAAGAACAACAAAGAATTGATGGGATCACAATATTGAAAAAGTGGTTGAGAACAAAAAGATTAAGATTCTATGGGACTTCCAAATACAAACCGATAAACATTTAGCCCATAATAAGCCAGACATGAATGTAGTTTACAAAGACACAAGATTGGATAATTGACCTTGCAGAAGCTGGAGACAGAAGAGTCAATGAGAGAGAACTAGAAAAACATAGGGAAAGCAAATGTGGAAAAAGAAAATTGTAGTAGTGCCAATAGTGGTTAGTGCACTGGATGCCATCTCGAAAGGTCTGGAAGAACACTTGGACACAATAGGAATGGACAGAATCTCAACTCATCAATTACAAAAAGTTGCATTACAGTACTCGGAAGAGCACATATATTATGATGGTATATTTGGCTATCTTAGATCCTTGAGAAAGATCTAAGAGTCAAAAGGACCAAAACGAGTCAGAACTATCTGGTAGACCATGTGTAAATATCAATAATAACAATGTTGTTATTGTTGTTGTTATTCCAACTGATAGATACTTCAAATGTAATAAACCAGACATTATTGTTATAGGAAAGAAGGTATGGTCCATTGATGTGGCAATACCTGGAGTCAGGTTGAATTGATGAAAAACAACAGGAGAAAATAACAAAATATTGTGATTTACAAATTGAAGTTGAAAGGTTATAGAGGGGAAAAACAATTATCATACTGATCATAATTGGAGCTCTTGGTTCAGTGCCAAAAGGATTCCCAAACATTTAGAAATGTTAAACTTAATAGACTTTTAACACAATTCATTTTGCAAAAGACTACCTTATTTGGGACAGCATACTTCTTATGGAGATACCTCCATGATTCTTAGGTCCTTGGCTAAGATCCAAATCATTGGCCTCAACACCCAATCAGTTAGACTGAATAACCTGGATGAATAGACATAAAAACAATGCACAGGTATTCTTAGAAAATAAAAATGAGAAGCTGCAGCCCAATGCTTTGTTTCCAAGAGTAAAAGGGGAGCCATGTCCTGGAATGGGAGAGAATATCTGAGGAGGCCAGAAAGGGTGGAAGAACTACACCAACTTGTCTCCTTATAAACGGGTGCTTTGTGACTGGTGGTCCCCACAGCTGCCATTTTTTGAAGGTGACCATAACCCATTCAACCCAACCATGCACTTGCATGTCGGTCCCAAGCCCGGATAAATGGAGAGGGTTGAGGTAAGACCTGGCGACCTATCTTGTAAAAACCTTGCCAAGAAGATTTTATGGAAAGGCTCTCAAATGAATCAGATGTGGTGCCCAATGGTAGGACCCCAGTCCAGAAGGTACCCAACAAGCTACTGGGGAAGATCAAGGACCTGCAGTGAGTAGTCAAGGCATCGATGTGATGCCTGGTGCATCATTATAATGGTCGTTCGAGCTACGGTGTTGGAGAAGGCTCCTGCGCATTCCTTGGTCAGCAAAGGTGACAAACAAGTACTGGAGTGTATAACCCCAGACATATCACTGGTGGGGAAAATCACAAAATTCTGCCTTATTTATTTCAGCCATGTCTTGCGATCAAACTCACTGGAAAAGGCAGTTATGCTTGGAATGGTCAGTGGTAAAAGAAACGAGGCCACCAAAAAAACATGGTGGCTAGACGCCATCAAAGCAGACACCAGCCAGAGCTTAAAACAACTAAAAGAAGCCGTACAAGATTGGAAAATGTGGAGAGAGCTGGTCCATAGAATCACCAAGAATCGGACACGATTGAACAGATATCATCATCATCATCATCATCATCACCACCATCATCCATTCTCAAAATTGCAAATGTTTCTCAACAAGCTGTGATAACAGCCTCACTCTGCCTATTGATAGGGCTGGTCTCAGATATGTCCAAGATGAAACGGAGGGTGTAAGAGCAGTGTTTTTCAAACTCAGCAACTTTAAGATGTGTAGACTTCCAGAATTGAAGATGATGATAAGAATTACTACTTAGTAGTAAAATCAATCCTAGATAGTAATTTTGAACCGACAGTTTGTCAGATCCCATTTTACGACCTTCATTTGACTTGTAGGTCAGATAGCTCTCCAAGCAGATAAAGCAGTGTTTCTCAACCTTGGCAGCTTGAAGATGTGTGGACTTCAACTCCCAGAATTCCCCAGCCAGCATGGCTGGCTGCAGAATTCTAGGAGTTGAAGTCCACAAATCTTCAAGCTACCAAGGTTGAGAAACACTGAGATAAAGGGTTTAGAACAAATTTCTGGAGAAGAACAGTCTGCCTCCTTAGGAACCAGTAGAGAACCTCACATTCTTTCCTTATCATTTACAAACATATTTCCTCTGTGTGAACCCTACTTGCATCATGCAGGTCTGTTTCCTTTTAAGATATATTTGCTATAAATAAGCCTTGCCACCTCACTCTGACTGTGTGCAGAGTCCAACGGCTCTTATTTACCAAGGTAAAGCAGTCACTTAGATCTTCTTCTTCTCCAATCTGTTGGTTTTTCTTGGTGAGATTTCCACCATTAGGGGAAAGATGTGATGATGGCACCATGTCAGGAAGGAAGGGACAGAAATACACAGAGGTCTCTTTGTCCAGGTGTTCCCAAACAGTTTCTTTTTGAAGAAATAACAGGAGGCAGCCATTCAAATTCACATCCCCTTGATAATGACCCACAGTCAAATTAATACATTCCAGGGATCCAGTTCTTTAGCCATAAACCTAGACAAATTGGAGAGTTCCGATGATCCAGTTACCTTCCAATTAGATAGAAAAGCAGCAATGAGTTGCTTCAATCAGGTATGATAATAAGCCATCCTTTCCTCTTTGAAGAAACAGGATCCTGTCTTGCGGAAGAACATTTAATAACCAAAATGACAAGCTCCAATTGTCTCCATTTGAGTGTGTTTCCTCCTCCCTCCACTGGACTCCGAATGCAATGAATTCCATATTGTGGTCAGAAAACTGCTCAGTTCCATTAGTGCATTTTAACACCGTTCTAGCAATGGTGCATAAATTAGCCGCACATTTATTTCGGCTCAAAACAACTGTCATTATGGAAAGTAACTTGTTCCATTAGAATCCTTTCCCACTACTACCCTCTGCAAAACATATTTGGAACAACTGCAGTAAATGTGTCGCTAGTAAAGAAGAAAAGCCCACATACATACATACATACATACATACATACATACATACATACATACATACATACATACCAGAGCACTGTTATTAATAGAAAGTCCAACTCAGCTAACAATGGGTTACTCCAGAAGGCACAAAATGGAGAGGGGTGTCTAGAAGAACTGAACTGTTCCATATAACATATATCAAAGCATCCATAGATATGAACAGGAACATGCAGACTGATATCAGTCTGGCCCATTTTGGCTGCTTTCCAATCAAGCATTTCCTCCCAGATTCTCAGTTTAAAACAGTATTTCTCAACCTTAGCAACTTTAAGATGTGTGTGGATTTCAACTCCCAGAATTCCCCAGCCAGCATGGCTGGCTGGGGAATTCTAGGAGTTGAAGTCCACACGTCTTAAAGTTGTCAAGGTTGAGAAACCCTGGTTTAAAATAACTAGGGGGGACAGGACCTTAAATATTCATAGGCAGTGGGGATTTTACTTTGCAATTTTATTCCTTAAAACGAACAAAGGGTCTCATTCTTTTCTCTTCTTTAAGAGTAAACAGGCCCGCTTGTTCCCTGCAAGGTGGTCTGGTCACATGGTCATTCCAGGAAACTCTGCAAAGGCACAGAGTTAATATTTACCTAATATTAAAAATATTAGGTAGACTTCATTCTTGCTAGGTTCTCTAAAAGTAAAACATATGAACTACTCCTAGCATGATCCATTGCCGAATTCAGTTACATCTGAACTACAGATTTACTCCTGGATGGGATCAGAGGGCTGTTTACTGTAGTTCAGCATTGCATTTTGCACAGTAATTCCTCCAATATTTAGAGTCCTATCACTGCAAAGGACATTAAAGGTCACCTAGTCCCAAGGCCCTACAAATGTGGGAAACCGACCACACAGGATAACCTTTAGGTGGCAATCCAATCTCTGCTTAGGCCATCAAGGAGAAGGTCAAAAGTAAGGCAAAAAAGTAACCTCTCTCTTTCCAGCTGGAAGTTTCCATTCCTATTGGTGGTCAAAAGTTGAGCAGATCACTGTGTTTCTTATAAAACAAGGTCCCAAGAAAAATATCATTTCTCTGTACGTATTCCAAACTAGGCAGGTAGAATCTATAACTTGCAGTATCTCAGATGTTGATTTCAACTTCCCTATCAGCTTAAAAAGGGCAGTCATCCATTGCATTTCTCCCCAGAGCCCCTAAGTTGAAACTGACTTCATGTTGGGGTCCTTGCTAGCAAACCCCACTCCCTTCTAGCACTGAAGATGTTGCCTAGTCAGGCAATGAAACATCTGCAAGAAAACAACCAAGCTCAGAGAGCACCAAGGACTCCACAGTTCAACCCTGAGCTACAGATATTCTCTTCAATTGACTTCATGTTCTCTCCAACTTTTTCTTCTCTTTTTCAGGTCAGGCCATCCAAGCAGCAGTGAATCCTCCCACACCCCATCCCTGAACTTCCTGGAGTAGGTCAGAACAGTGGCACCTTACTTAAGGCAGGAGACAGAAAGATCTGGCCCTTAAACTTTCTTTTTTCTTCGGCAGTTCCCAGAGCCCACTCTGCCTGGGCCACTGAAAAGCTGTCACGACCTTCAGATTAAAAATCTGCAGTCCATTTGTCTGCTGTCTTCAAGATTATTTTAATATTCTAGATTTTAGAATAAGATTCACATATCAAGATTGCTTTCTAATACCCCCAAAGGGTGAGGAAGTGAAATAGCTAAATGGTACCTGATGTGGGAAGATCAATTGAAATAAACTTGTGGAGTGATTCCACCCAGGCTGGTCATTGGCTAGTTTTTGATATTTCGCCAATCTTGGATTTTATATTTTATATTTTAGAGTTTTTATTATATTTGTATATTTATATTTGTATAATGTATCTTTTTAATTGATATTTAACTCTTACTGTTTTAAATTGTTTGTAAGCCGCCCAGAGTCGTTTTCGAGATGGGCGGTGGAAAAATATGATAAATAAATAAATAAATTATAAAAAGTTTCCTGTCTTAGTGAAACAAAAGAATAAATCTGTGATTTGGGTGGTTGATCTTTGCCTAGTAGCTTTGCTCCTAATAGCAGTTTGGCCCTTACTTAAGTGTTGTTTTCTAACATTGTCTTCTAGTTTGTCCTCTACTCCGAATTGGTCTTAATGCTCCGATCGCAGATGCTGATTTATTTCAGACTGTCACTGTTGGCTCAACTCCAGAACCTCATGTCATTTGGCCTATGGACTTTCCCCTTTGGGTATCCTCACTGGATATTTTTCAATGGATTATTGTACCATGATGGTAAGTAAGCAAAGTTGGAAATCCCAGCCCAGCAACCGAGTATGCATTGGAGAGAACTAAAGGATATTCTCTGAACATAGATTTGCCTGTAGAATTAGACTGCACCCAAGTATTGCTACAAAGACTTAAGAGACTTTGGGGCAGGGGCAAACAATCAGGAGACACCACCAGAAAATTATCCATATCCCTCAGATTGATTGAGGGCAAAGGAATACAGCCTGATATCTCTAGGTACGTTGGATAGTCTCTCCAACCAGAGGCAACTGCAGGGAAAGGTCCAAAAGGCCAAGATGGCAGCTGTGACTGCATATCAGCTCTACAAGGTAGACCAGACTAAGAAACCAATGCCATACAGGCAGTCCTCACTTAACGACCATAATTGGGACCAGCATTTCAGTTGCTAAGTGAAGCGGTCATTAAGAGAATCTGACCCAATTTTATGACCTTTTTGCAGCAGTTGTTAAATGAATCACTGCAGGTGTTAAGTGAATCACATGGTTGTTAAGCGAATCATGCTATTCCCCATTGATTTTGCTCGTCAGAAGCTGGCCGGAAAGGTTGAAAATGGCGATCATGTAGCCACCAGATGCTGCAACAGTCATAAATGCAAACTGGTTGCCAAACGCCCAAATTGTGATCACATGACCACGGGGATGCTATCATGGTCATAAGTGTGAGGACTGGTCGTAAGTCATTTTTTTCAGCACCGTTATAAGTCCGAACCATCACTAAATGGATGGTTCTTAAGTGAGGACTACCTGTATACATCAGGGCTACTTTTATTGTAACAGTTATAGAAACAGAATCTTGCAAGTCTTCCCCCCTCCCTCCATCTTTGTGTGAACTAGGGAGGGGCTTGTCTGAAACATTTTCTCAAATTACTTCCTTGGAATGGGCTGAAGCCCCTCTGATCTGACAGTAGCCTTGGTAGCAACTTCCTCCTGTCCTTCAAGGCCATTCCCTATCTCCTCTACACTGCATGATTGAAGCCCTGCCCCTTTTTAACATGTCACAATTCACATAAAAAGGGGTGAGGCTTAAATTGCATGGCTGCAGCTGCCATTTTGACTTTTTGGGACCCCTCTTTCTATGGTCTCCTATGATCCTTTGCCACTGACTATCCTGGCGTGGGTTTAAGTTCAAAACAGCTACAGGGCAACAGGGTGCTCATTCTAAGCTTAAGGAATGAACCAAAGTGATTCCTATTTGATTGGGAAGAAACCTATTCCCTGTCAACCTGGGAGAGCCAGGAATGGAAAGAATTATTAGCCATTATTTTCATTTTAATCTTTGTGGGATCCCCATCCAATATCTCCCCATCCAGTTCCACAAATTCCACATTCCAGGCCTTAGGCATGAAAGCCGGCTGGGTGGCCTTGGGCCAGTCCCTGTCTCTTAGACCTAGGAAGGAGCCAATGGCAAAGCAGGAGACTGAGAGTTCTAGTCCCGCCTTAGGCATGAAAGCCGGCTGGGTGACCTTGGGCCAGTCCCTGTCCATAAAAGGACTTAAAATAACATCTCAATATAACCATGCCCCCAGGTGTAAGGTCACACAGCTACCTAGAAACATATTTAGGATTCCCTTACCAACTTTGCTCAGACTGAAGAAGCTCCTTGGATAAGGAGCGAAACGTTTCCACAGAGAAAATAGAAATCCAGTTGACACGATTCAAGCTACAGACAATTCCACCTGGATGACTGAGAACCGTCATAGACGTATTGCCATACATTTTGGGGATGAAACCCTGAAGTTGGTAAGGAAATTCGAGAAGACAGCAAGAAAGGTGGCAGACTATAGAAACCACCTACGTTTTAACCTCAGATGCAGACAACAGAGACTCATCCCGACAAGCCTACGCCTGCAATCTACAGTTAAGGGTCACAGAGCAGATCAGATCCTGCAGCAGGCACAAAGACATCTTCTAAATGAAAGAATAAGGCAAGTCCACTTCACCATTGATGCCCTGCAATACAATTTTGAAAACCTTCACCAGGAACTCACAGCCACCCTTCCTGACCCAATCCTGGATAGAGTTATTCAGCTTGGCAATAAAGTACAGCTGGCCCAGCATCACAAGACAAAGGAGAGGCAAACTAAGAAATTTGACATTCTTCTTTCTCGCAGCAAGCAGAAACAAGGAACTGGAGAAACCGCTGGGAGGAACAACAACAACAGGACCAAAGAGGACAAAAAGAACATGTGGGTGAAAAATCTCTCAGACAGAGAGCTCACCCAACCAGAGAGAGATGTCCTAGCCAAAGGTCTTAATTTTGCCATCACTCCCAAGCAAGTTCCGGTTGTGGAGCTCATTACAGCCACAGAATCTGCCATCCACAACAACCACCTACCTTTTGAGGAAGCAGAACAACTCCGGCTTAAAATATCTGCAGCTCTGTCCAGTGCTCAACCTCCTCCCCCCAACCTTACCGTCCAAGAGAGGAGAGCCCTGACAGCCCTCAGCAAAGATGAAACCATCACCATTTTACCTGCTGACAAAGGAAGATGTACAGTGGTTCTAAACACTGCAGACTACCACAATAAAATTACCTCACTTTTGGAGGATCACCATACATATGAAAAACTGAAAAGAGACCCCACCAACAATTACAAGAAAAAGGTAATAGACAGTTTGAAACAATTGGAACATGATGGCTCCATCGATAGGATTACCTACCACCGTCTGTATCCTGGAGAAGCCATCCCCTGCATCTACGGACTTCCTAAGATCCACAAGGAAGGAACACCCCTCCGACCCATAGTCAGCAGCATTAATTCGGTAACATACAACATTGCCAAACACCTCTCTACCATACTAGCACCTCTAGTTGGACACTCTGAACACCACATCCATAATTCGGAAGAATTTGTTTCCAAAGCAAAGATCCTGAAACTGGATACAGATGAAACTATGGTCTCCTTTGATGTGTCCTCCCTTTTCACCAGCATCCCCACCACTCATGCTCTATCTGCTGTCAGGAAGAGACTAGAAGAGGACAGCACCCTTGAAAGGAGAAGCCATCTCAACCCAAACCAGATCTGCCATCTTCTGGACCTGTGTCTTAACACCACTTATTTCACATACAGAGGTGACTTTTACAGACAAAAACACGGCTGTGCCATGGGTTCTCCTGTGTCACCCATTGTGGCCAATTTATACATGGAAGAAGTGGAGAAGAAAGCACTCAACACATTCCAGGGAACGGTGCCCACCCACTGGTTTAGGTATGTGGATGACACCTGGGTCAAAATCAAGACCCAGGAAGTACAGGCCTTCACGGACCATATAAACACTATAGATGTCAACATTAGCTTCACCAGAGAAGACACCAAGGACAACAGACTGGCATTCCTAGACTGTGAAGTCTTCATTGGGACCGGTGGCAAGCTAGAAATAGGGATCTACAGGAAACCCACACACACAGATCAATATCTGATGTTTGACTCCCACCATCCACTGCAGCACAAACTAGGAGTCATCAGGACATTGTCACACAGAGCAGAAACCATCCCCACCTCCATGGATTCCAAAAAGAATGAAAATCAGCACCTGAGAACAGCTCTGAAGGCCTGTGGATATCCAAATTGGGCCTTCACCAAATCTAAATCTACCAGACCTAAAACAGCGACAGATAGGGCTGAGACTCAGAATAAACGAAAGAACCTGGTAATTCCCTACATGGCTGGTGTGTCTGAAAAGATAAAACGGATATTTGGCAAACACCACATACCTGTATATTTCAAACCCACCAACACACTGAGACAGAGGCTTGTACACCCCAAAGATCAAACTCCAAAACACAAGAAAAGCAATGTAGTTTATGAAATCCAGTGCAGTGAGGAGTGCTCTGAACTTTACATTGGAGAAACCAAACAACTTTTATACAGGAGGATGGCCCAACACAGGAGAAGTAACACCACAGGACCAGAGTCAGCAGTTTATCTTCATTTAAAGGAAAAAGGACACTCATTTGAGGACATTAATGTTCACATTTTAGACAGAGAAGATAGGTGGTTTGAGAGAGGGGTCAAGGAATCCATTTATGCCAACTTGGAAAATCCTTCCTTGAATAGAGGTGGGGGCCTCAGGCACAATCTTTCTCCCATCTTTCTCCCTGCTCTGTCTTCTGTGCCTAGGAAGATTAAGACCATTTCACAAGCTCAACAGCAGCATGGTGATCTTAACGATCCTCCTTTAGATAATAAAAGGACTTAAAATAACATCTCAATATAACCATGCCCCCAAGTGTAAGGTCACACAGCTACCTAGAAACATATTTAGGATTCCCTTACCAACTTTGCTCAGACTGAAGAAGCTCCTTGGATAAGGAGCGAAACGTTTCCACAGAGAAAATAGAAATCCAGTTGACATGATTCAAGCTACAGACAATTCCACTTGGATGACTGAGAACCTTCATAGACATATTGGGTGATAGAGTTTTCTGCTGTTTAATGCAGCCTTCAAAATGTGATATTCTCTGTTGTGGTAGACTACAACTCCCATCAGATCCAGCCTGAGAAATGTTGGCTGAGTTCTGATCTGCTCAAAGTAGGATGCATGATAACATGAAAGATTTTTTTTTAAAAAAATGATGTATAGATGGTACATCACTCCAAATACATTGTCGAAAATGAATAACACCATGTCAAATAGATGTTGGAAATGTAAAAGGGAAGTTGGTACTTTTTTTCACTTGTGGTGGATGTGTCAAAAAACAAAAAGTTTCTGAGACAAAATACATGAAATTTTAAGTAAAATAATACAAGAAGATTTTAAAAAAGAACCGGAACTTTATCTACTGGGATTTATTGGATCAGATCTACACAAGAAACATGGAAAATTACTATTATACTTAATTACTGCTGCAAGAATTATATATGCTAAACACTGGAAAGAAGACTACATACCCAGCATGGAAGAATGGATTATAAAAGTGATGGACTTAGCACAGATGGCAAAATTGACTGATCAACTAAATGATAAAAATATGGATGAGTTTAACTCTTGTTGGAGACCTTTTTACAAATTTATAGAAGAAACGCAAAAAATTCAATTGGAACTTTAATGTAATTAAGTCGCAAAGTTGGTTTATAAATATGTAAATAATTTTTTTGAAGAGAAAGTAGGAAGTCACACTTGTTATGTTATGTTATGTTTAGTTATGTTATGTTTAGTTATGTTATGTTATGTTATGTTATGTTACGTTACGTTACGTTACGTTACGTTACGTTACGTTACGTTACGTTACGTTACGTTACGTTACGTTACATTATGTTATGTTATGTTACATTATGTTATATTATGTTATGTTATGTTATGTAATATTATGTAAAGTTATTTTAATATTAAAATAAAAATTTATATTAAAAAAAAAAGTAGGATGCATGGAATCCAGCTCTCCCCGCCTGACTTCACCATCCTGGTCATCTTCTTTGACTCACTCTATGAACTTCAGCTTGGATGTTGTACCACCACACAATATATTTTATAAAAATCCAGGGGTTCTTTTCCCTTTTCCCCGTCTTTTAAACCACAGTTTTCTTGAACCTTTTCATTATTATAATTGGAGGTGCTTTGTATTTTAATACTTTTCACATTTAAAATACAGTATATACATCATCATGATGAGGATTGACCACATTTTGATAATCTGGCAGGTGTTTTTACAAAATGGGATGGGCAGAAGGCATCTACTATATATTGTAGAGTTTCTGTTCTCTGGCTCTTCAAACAGAAATTGCAATGAATTATGTATCACCCAAACATGTTTTGAAGACTGGTCAATAAAAGCAGTGGGAAATGGCTGTCAAGGGAGGTCATTGGAGGCACAAGGGATCAATTTGTTTTTCCTTGTATTAAATGTCCAGATAGTGAGGTTCTAAATCTGCTAATATATGGAGAACAAACAGACCAAGGGAGATTATGGGCTTACATAAAAAGAAATATCTTCTGCCCCCAGGTTATGCTTTTCGTGTGTTGGTGTGCTTTCAAGTCAAGTTGACTCCTGGTGATTGCCTCGACTAGTCCCTGCAGTTTTCTTGGCAAGATTTCAGAAGAGGTTTGCCATTGCCCTCTTCCTAGGGCTAAGGGAGAGTGACTGGCCCAAGGTCACCCAGCTGGCTTTACGCCTAAGGCAGGACTAGAACTCCCAGTCTCCCAGTTTCTAGCCCAGTGCCTTTAACTACTACAGGTAGTCCTCACTTAACAACTATTAACAACAATTCATTTAGTGATGGTTCGGACTTACGACGGTGCTGAAAAAACCAACTTACAACCGGACCTCACACTTATGACCGTTGCAGCGTCCCCGTGGTCACGTGATCACGATTTGGGCACTTGGCAACCAGTTTGCATTTATGACCATCGCAGTGTCCCGTGGTCAAGTGATCGCCATTTTCAACCTTCCTGCACAGCTTCTGGCAAGCAAAATCAATGGGGAAACCACGTGATTCACTTAATGACTGCTTTGCTTAGCAACCAAAATTCTGGTCCCAATTGTGACTGTTCAGCGAGGACTACCTGTACACCCAACTGGCTCTCATGAAGTTACAGTTACCACGTGGAATATATCTCCTATGCCAAACTTAGAGAAGAACTAGGCAAAAATTTCTCTTGCATTTATTTGCTGTCTGCTCCGATTTATTTTGATGAAACAGAACTTGAGTTCAACGTTTGTTTCCAAGAAGAAAAAAACGATGAATTCATCATGGAAGGAAAGTTGTATCCTTGCACTTACTTAATGACAAGATGGCCATGGTTGTTGGTGCGATTGCCTTGCCTGTCATTGTGCAGTCTTCTTTCCAATGATTGACAGCTTCCTGGGCTTTCTACCCTTCCGTTCAACCACAAGGGATCTAGAGATATCTCTTCCCAGAGGCCTTGATCACATTGGGAAGAGTCAGGGAAGCTATGAAAGCTGTAGAGCAACGGAATGATATGCCACAGAAGTGGCACCACCACCAGTAGCACCCTCACCGTGTCTGAGAATCAAGAAAGCTCAAAGACATATCCCCTAGAGAAATTCTAAAGAAAGTCTCAAGGATTCTGAGAATGAGGTAGAAAAACAGAAGCCCCTTTTGTCAGGGGGAGGGGGAGGAGATTGGAGAAATTTCTAATTTGAGTTCAGCATTAATCAGGATGGCTAATTTGAGATTCTTCTGGTATCTAGAAGGAAAATGTGACTGGGTAGTAGGAATTATGAAATAGGGTGATTTTCTATCCTGAAAATGTTAAATATTTCCTCAGATTGCAACTCTTCCCACTGAAGCTAAAGATTTAGATTAAATACAGAAAGAGGCAATCCTTCCAGATGTTTTGGACTACCTTTTCCATAATCCATGACCTATCGTTCCTATCTTAAAATCTCTGGAAAGTGTCACCATGCACAGTCCCTCAATCTATGTCAGCCTCACTGGAGAATTCTGGGAGTTGAAGTCAACACATCTTAAAGTCACTGAGGTTGAGAAATGCTGGTCTATGTGATGGCTGCAAAGAAATAAAGTTTCTATATATTTTTATAAGTACCAACAAGGTCTGACAAAGTTAGTCCCACTGAGAATCACTAGAATGGTGTCCGTTCAGCTTCTCTGTTCCCAGGATAAATAAAGCTGTTTCTGGAAATTAAAAAAAACCCTGAAACTCTAACAATGATACATTTTCCATCATGATAGCCATGAAGAATGCCTCATTTAAAGCCTTCTTCCTTCCCTCTCCCCCTTCCCTCAAAAACCCACGAATCACCCAAACCTGGACAGAGTGGGTGGCAGGAAACACAAAAGAAAACTATACTTCCTGTCTTTCCCACCATTCCATGAATCTAGCATCATTTTGTTAGGTAAAAGTTACAATTTAATTCTGATTAAAAAGAAAAAGATCTCAGGGAGGCACAAACATTTTCCCACTCATCCTGGGTGACAAGCATTTTGCATATGCTCAGAGGAACTCTTTACATCAGTGTTTCTGAACCTTGTTGTTGTTTATTCGTTCAGTCGTTTCCGACTCTTCGTGACTTCATGGACCAGCCCACGCCAGAGCTTCCTGTCGGCCGTCACCATCCCCAGCTCCCCAATGGTTGAGTCCGTCACCTCCAGAATACCATCCATCCATCTTGCCCTTGGTCGGCCCCTCTTCCTTCTGCCTTCCACTTTCCCTAGCATCAGCTTCTTCTCCAGGGTATCCTGTCTTCTCATTATGTGGCCAAAGTACTTCAGTTTTGCCTTTAATATAATTCCCTCAAGTGAGCAGTCTGGCTTTATTTCCTGGAGTATGGACTGGTTTGATCTTCTTGCAGTCCAAGGCACTCTCAGAATTTTCCTCCAACACCACAGTTCAAAAGCATCTATCTTCCTTCGCTCAGCCTTCCTTATGGTCCAGCTCTCACAGCCATAGGTTACTACAGGGAAAACCATTGCTTTAACTATGCGGACCTTTGTTGTCAGTGTGATGTCTCTGCTCTTAACTATTTTATCAAGATTTGCCATTGCTCTCCTCCCAAGAAGTAGACGTCTTCTGATTTCCTGGCTGCAGTCAGCGTCTGCAGTAATCTTTGCGCCTAGAAATACAAAGTCTGTCACTGCCTCCACTTTTTCTCCCTCTATTTGCCAGTCATCAATCAAGCTCGTTGCCATAATCTTGGTTTTTTTGAGGTTTAACTGCAACCCAGCTTTTGCACTTTCTTCTTTCACCTTCGTCATAAGGCTCCTCAACTCCTCCTCGCTTTCAGCCATCAAAGTGGTATCATCTGCATATCTGAGATTGTTAATGTTTCTTCCAGCGATTTTAACTCCAGCCTTGGATTCCTCAAGCCCAGCATGTCGTATGATGTGTTCTGCGTACAGGTTGAATAGGTAGGGTGAGAGTATACAACCCTGCCGTACTCCTTTCCCAATCTTAAACCAGTCCGTTGTTCCGTGCTCTGTTCTTACCGTTGCTACTTGGTCGTTATACAGATTCCTCAGGAGGCAGACAAGATGACTTGGTATCCCCATACCACCGAGAACTTGCCACAATTTTTTATGATCCACACAGTCAAAGGCTTTAGAATAGTCAATAAAACAGAAATAGATGTTTTTCTGAAATTCCCTGGCTTTCTCCATTATCCAGCGGATATTGGCAATTTGGTCTCTAGTTCCTCTGCCTTTTCTAAACCCAGCTTGTACATCTGGCAATTCTCGCTCCATGAATTGCTGGAGTCTACCTTGCAAGATCTTGAGCATTACCTTACTGGCATGTGAAATAAGTGCCACTGTTCGATAGTTTGAACATTCTTTAGTGCTTCCCTTTTTTGGTATGGGGATATAAGTTGATTTTTTCCAATCTGATGGCCATTCTTGTGTTTTCCAAATTTGCTGGCATATGGCATGCATCACCTTGACAGCATCATCTTGCAAGATTTTAAACAGTTCAGCTGGGATACCGTCGTCTCCTGCTGCCTTGTTATTAGCAATGCTTCTTAAGGCCCATTCAACCTCACTCTTCAGGATGTCTGGCTCTAACTCACTGACCACACCGTCAAAGCTATCTCCAATATTATTATCCTTCCTATACAGATCTTCCGTATATTCTTGCCACCTTTTCTTGATCTCTTCTGCTTCTGTTAGGTCCTTACCATCTTTGTTTTTGATCATACCCATTTTTGCCTGGAATTTACCTCCGATGTTTCTAATTTTCTGGAAGTGGTCTCTTGTCCTTCCTATTCTATTGTCTTCTTCCACTTCTGCACATTGCTTGTTTAAAAATAATTCCTTATCTCTTCTGGCTAACCTCTGGAATTTTGCATTTAATTGGGCATATCTCCCCCTATCACTGTTGCCTTTTGCTTTCCTTCTTTCTTGGGCTACTTCCAGTGTCTCAGCAGACAGCCATCTTGCCTTCTTGGTTTTCTTTTTCTTTGGGACGTTTTTTGTTGCCGCCTCCTGAACAATGTTGCGAACTTCTGTCCATAGTTCTTCTGGGACCCTATCTACTAAATCTAGTCCCTTAAATCTATTCTTCACCTCCACTGCATATTCCTTAGGAATATTAGTGAGCTCATATCTAACTGATCTGTGGGTCTTCCCTATTCTCTTTAGTCTGATTCTAAATTGTGCAATAAGAAGTTCGTGATCTGAACTACAGTCAGCTCCAGGTCTTGTTTTTACCGACTGTATAGATCTCCGCCACCTTTGGCTGCAAAGGATGTAGTCAATCTGATTTCGGTGTCGACCATCTGGTGAAGTCCATGTATAAAGTCGTCTTTTAGGTTGTTGGAAGAGAGTGTTTGTTATGCACAGTGAGTTGTCTTGGCAAAATTCTATCAGCCTATGTCCTGCTTCATTTTGTTCTCCCAGACCATGCTTGCCTGTAATTCCAGGTGTCGTCTGACTACCCACCTTAGCATTCCAGTCTCCTGTAATGAAAATAACATCTCTTTTTGGTGTATTATCCAGTAGGTGCTGCAGATCCTCATAGAACTGATCTAGTTCTGCTTCTTCAGCATCTGTGGTTGGGGCGTATATTTGGATCACTGTGATGTTAAATGGCTTACCCTGAATTCGAATTGAGATCATTCTATCGTTTTTTGGATTGTATCCAAGCACTGCTTTAGCCACTTTATTATTAATTATGAAGGCTACTCCATTTCTTCTGTGGTCCTCTTGTCCACAGTAGTAGATCTGGTGGTCATCTGATGTGAAGTGGCCCATCCCAGTCCATTTCAGTTCACTGACACCTAAAATGTCTATATTTAATCTTGACATCTCACCAATAACCACATCCAATTTGCCCTGGCTCATAGATCTTACATTCCAGGTTCCTATGGTGTGTTGATCTTTAGAACATCGGATTCGTCGTTCACCACCAGCACCGTCGGCCGCTAGCCGTCCTTTCGGCTTTGAGCTAGCTGCGTCATCACATCTGGGGCTAGTTGAACGTATCCTCTGTTCCTCCCCAGTAGCATTTTGACCATCTTCCGACCTGGGAGTCCCATCTTCTGATGGTATACCGACATATTTTTGGTTGTACTGATCCATTTAGTTTTCATGGCAAGAATACTGGGGTGGGTTGCCATTACCTTCCCCAGGGATCGTATTTAGTCTGACGTCTCTGCCACGACCTTCCCGTCTTGGGTGTCCCTTCACGGTTTAGCTCATGGTTTCACTGAGGTGCTCAAGCTCCAGCACCACGACAAGGTAACGATCTCCTTTGCTGGAGCTTCTGAACCTTGGCAACTTTAAAATGTGTGGACTTCAACATGCATGCTGGCTGGGGAATTCTGGGGGTTGAAATCCACACGTCTTAAAGTTGTCAAGGTTCAGAAACACTGCTCTACATGATAACCATTTCATATGTTCTCTTGCTGAAAAGAGATCCTAAGGCAGAGCTTTCCAAACTGTGTCGCGACACGTTAGTGTGTCAGCTGCAGTGTCTGGGTGTGTCGTGGCTGCTGCTGCCTCTGAGCCCTGCCAGGATTCCACGCAGGTCCTAGTGCCTGCCTTGTGCCTTGCTGCCTCCAAACCTGCTGTGATTCTGCGCAGGTCCTAGTGCCTGCTTTGTGCCTTGCTGCCTCCAAACCTGCCCTGCCAGGACTCCACGCAGGTCCTAGTGCCTGCCTTGTGCCTTGCTGCCTCCAAACCTGCTGTGATTCCGCGCAGGTCCTAGTGCCTGCCTTGTGCCTTGCTGTCTCCAAACCTGCTGTGATTCCACGCAGGTCCTAGTGCCTGCCTCGTGCCTTGCTGCCTCCAAACCTGCCCTGCCAGGACTCCACGCAGGTCCTAGTGCCTCCCTTGTGCCTTGCTGCCTCCAAACCTGCTGTGATTCTGCGCAGGTCCTAGTGCCTGCCTTGTGCCTGGCTGCCTCCAAACCTTCCCTGCCAGGATTCCACACAGCTCCTAGTGCCTGCCTTGTGCCTTGCTGCCTCCAAACCTTCCCTGGTAGGATTCCACGCAGGTCCTAGTGCCTGCCTTGTGCCTGGCTGCCTCCAAACCTGCTGTGATTCCACGCAGGTCCTAGTGCCTGCCTTGTGCCTTGCTGCCTCCAAACCTTCCCTGGTAGGATTCCACGCAGGTCCTAGTGCCTGCCTTGTGCCTGGCTGCCTCCAAACCTGCTGTGATTCCACGCAGGTCCTAGTGCCTGCCTTGTGCCTTGCTGCCTCCAAACCTGCTGTGATTCTGCGCAGGTCCTAGTGCCTGCCTTGTGCCTTGCTGCCTCCAAACCTTCCCTGGTAGGATTCCACGCAGGTCCTAGTGCCTGCCTTGTGCCTGGCTGCCTCCAAACCTGCTGTGATTCCGCACAGCTCCTAGTGCCTGCCTTGTGCCTTGCTGCCTCCAAACCTTCCCTGGTAGGATTCCACGCAGGTCCTAGTGCCTGCCTTGTGCCTGGCTGCCTCCAAACCTGCTGTGATTCCACGCAGGTTCTAGTGCCTGCCTTGTGCCTGGCTGCAAACCTGCTGTGATTCCACGCAGGTCCTAGTGCCTGCCTTGTGCCTTGCTGCCTCCAAACCTCCTGTAATTCCGCGCAGTTCCTAGTGTCTTTTAGCAGTGGCTTCAAGGTAGGACTAGATTTCTTTATTAAGATGTATATGGCCACCCATCTTGTACAACACAACTCTGGGCAGCTCACAACAATAATAAAAACCACAATAATAATAAAAAAACTGAAGACGATAAAACTAGGCGCCTGACCCACAGTCTTTAGTTCAGTGTTTCTCAATCTTGGCAACTTTAAGAGATGTGGACTTCAACTCCCAGAATTCCCCAGCCAGCATACTGCTCTAGTTGATCAGGCAGTACAATCCTCAGGGTCCAACCTTATGCTATCCCAGCACCCGGGGGGAAAACCAACCCTTTACGGCTCTTGATTAGACTTATATTCCATCTTTCCCCTCAGGAGTTCAAGGAAGCTAATGTGGGGAACACCCTTTGCTTTATCCCCAACAACCCTGCGAGGTAGGTGGGGCTGGCTTATAGTCATTCGGGGAGCTTCAGTGGCCCAGCGGAAACTGGGTCTCCCCTCTTCTTGTTCTGACCCTTCATCGCTACCCCACACTGGCTCTGTGAATTCTCAAACAATAAAAGAAGGAATAGCATATGAGGGGCGGTATGATAAAATTCATTTGAATGTATATCTTGGCCGGGACCTACCCGCCTCGATGCCCAGATCACAGCGTCCGCTAGGACAGCCTTTCTCAACTTTTTGACCCTGGATGAACCCTTGAAATATTTTCCAGGCCTCGGGGAACCCCGGCACATTCAGGCTCAAATATAGGCTGGAAGTTACAAAATTATTATATTCGTTTCATGGGTAGGCCTGTATAGATGCATGAACAGTATTTTTAAACTAAAAATAAAGAACAAAACTTTAATGTGAAGTTGCCCGAATTTGAAATATTTTTTTTTAAATAAATCGTGATCTCCCAGGGAACCCCTAGTGACCTCACATGGAACCCTGGTGGAGAAACGCTGATCTAGGATTATATCCCCAGCCCACGTATGGATTAGGTTGTTATTCTGTCTTTATGAGTTTTTATACAATTGTAAATGTTGGCTTTTTAGTAGTTTTTTGTTTCTGTTGTTAATTTCTGGAAATCTGTTGTGTGATTATAGCAGTAGTGTACAAAACGACTAAATAATAATAATACCTTCTGCTTTCTAAAAACGGTGCATATCCCTATTAATTAATTTTTCTGAGGATAGGCATCGACAAACCAATGTTGGCTGAAAGAAATCCTGCAGGAATTTTTTGGCCCATTGTTACAGGATTCATTTCAGGTAGGGTTGGGGAACTGGGAGCCGGTCAATTATATGCAGCCCCAAGCCTTCAGAGCACCCCTCGTTCACATCACTGAAATGCAATGGCAAAACTCAACAACTTGTGTTGCACCAAGGAAAATCTCCTTCAAGTCAAGCTTGAAGTTGATGATTTCCTGAATACATCTAAATAGTTTCCTCGGCAGCCATACTGAAGTGGTATGCCATTGCCCTCCTTTCTTCCAAGACTTTTTTTTTTCTTTCCACTCTAGCCAACAGATCTAGGATCCCCTGGTGGTCCCCCATCCAAGTACTAAGCAAGCCTGGCCCTGCTTAGCTTCCAATGCCAGTTGACATCATTCACATGCTTCCACCTGCTGAGAGAGACACAAGTTATGTCTTGTAGGCTTCCTTGAGACATCACACACACACACACACACTTTCAACTACCCTCTAGTGGCATCACAGCATCACTGGACATGTCCTTCTCAAAAGCTGACGTAATAATTAACACATTGAATTCCCAGTGCCAAAATCATTCCAATGTTGGCAAGAAGAAGGAAAATGGTTGGAATGAGCTGGAAGGATCGGCCTTGCGGACGCCTGCCCTGAACGTACAGCCTTCAAACTAGGCAAAGGTTAGAAGAAAGTACAACAGCAGATCTACATTAGCCCTCAAATCCCATCTCAAAATTCTGCACGATTTGCTACACAGTTTTCAGTGGCTTTAGTTCCATGTTGACTGTACATATTTATGTACTTATTCATTTTGGTGCCTTAAGTCAGTCTTGACTCCTGACAACTACATGGAGAGGTCCCTGCAGTTTTCTAGGCAGGATTTTTGGAAGTGATTTGCCCTTGATGTCTTCCTAGGGTCTCCCAGCTGGCTTTGTGTCTAAGGCAGAACTAGAACTCATGGCCTTCCAGTTTCTAGCCTGGTACCTTTAATCACTACACCAAGCTGGCTCTCTTGACTGAACATTACTGATGCACATATAGTACTCTAGCAACAGGCAAAGAAACCAAGTGCCCAACTTTAAAGGACCAGGTCTCTTTCTTCTGAAGAAAATCAGATTACAGTCGCGTCAAGTTTGTTTTTGTCTGATGGGGAGACGCAGCGTTTATCTTATTTTAATGTATTTTATGTACATCAAGGGGGAAGATACAAGTGAACGAAATTAGTAGAGTTGCAGAAAGCTGTGTATGCTCCAAATAGGAAACTGTTGTCTTTAAACCAGAATTAAAGAAGAGTGGAAGACAGGGCTGCTGATACTCCAGTTTCTCTCTGTTCAGATGATTGGGTTTCTGATGTATTCCATTTATTACTGAATAAAACGGTGAGTGTGGTTTTACGTGTTTGTGGGAAAGTTGTGTCTCATTTTTGCCCACCATCTTGTAGGTGCCCAGTGAGCCCAATTAACGTACAGCATTTCAATGATCTCAGTGATAGCTGGAATCCTGCCTAGCCTGCTGCTCTCATCAAGCCTCAAACCAAGCTACTATCTGGTAGTTTTTCTTGTTGTTTTTTTAACTTTTCAGGGGGGGGGGGTGTTTTATTTTTTTTTCTACATTGAAACAAGATAGAAGAACAGAGATGACTCTCTCTCTCTCTCTCTCTCTCTCTCTCTCTCTGGCTCTGGCTCTGGCTCTCTCTCTCTCAAGGGCCACATTCCCTTGAGCATAATTTGTAAGGAGCTGTGAAGTCAATGGTGGGTGGAGCCTATGCAAAAAATGAGCTGGGTCTAGAGCAAAAGTAGGTAAGAATAATAGATTTTGTCAGTTTTGTACATTCCCTTCCCTAGCACAGCCTGGGAGTGTCCACATTGGGAGGGTCAAAATTAGCAAAACGGTGGACAGAACATCCCAATGCAAGCCCCACCCCTTTCCAATGTCCATATACAAAAGGGGAGGGGCTTGCACATGTTCCATCCACCATCTTGCTGATTTTGACCCTCCCAATGTGGACACCCTTGGTTTTTCCCCCTCTTCCCTTTTTTGACCCTTTCTTCTCTGTATCGCTCACCACTCTCTTCATCCCACTTCTCCCCAGCCATCTAGAAGAAATTCTGCTTAGACGGACACAGTAAATATTTTAGTTATTGAATTTAAGAACATTGGCATAATCCAGATGAATTATATCAAAGACCATCCAGTCAAGCTCTCTCTTTCTTATAGTGGCCAGCCAGATCTCTTTGCATTGCTTCCATGGAGGCTACAAAAGCAGTTGAACCTCCTCTGTTGCTTTAACTTGATCCTCAAAGGTAGACTGTTTCTGAACATGAGTATTCTCTCCCAAACATCTACGGATAATTAAGATGGGCTCTGCACAATTACACCCCAGGTTTATTTGAGCAACCTGATATTTATGCTTATAAGCCAGAGATTTCCTAGAAGTCACTTAACAGGTCAACAGAGGAACATGGTCTTACCTGATTGTCACCCATTGGCAAATAACATTTGGTTAGGACCATGCTCCCTCTGACTCTTGACATCCTACATAGGGATGTGGGTCTTATTCCAAATCTATTCTGTGTCAGGTTGTGTATCTCCAATTATTATTCCTTCCTATCTTTCTGCAAAAATCAGGCCACCTTTTTCTATGCAATTTTCCCAAATAAACACATCTTTGTACACAAAGTTCCCTAATATATACCCTATGTGGTATGCAGTTTCCTCAGATCTATGGGTTTTTTTACTCCTGCATCTATCTTGACTCCCTCACCTGGCTTTTTCTCTCTTTTTTTGGGGGGGTGGGGAGAGAAGGATGTATGCCTACATCTTCCCCAAATGCACATTGTTTTGTACAAAAGTTTTGAGGACATTCTGTAGATTTCCCCCAGCCATGCTATGACTCAGACTGTACTGGTGGATTGTATTTTTCTGTTCTAAAGGAAATCGGCAATTATTTCTTTTGCATCCTTAATGCCCTAGAGTCTTTAAGAAGAATAGGCACTGATGGACTTATTTCCTATAAGGAAGCTTTGTTTCCAATTTATCTTGGGCAACAACCTCTCCCTTTGATGACCAAAGTGTCTCATTTGCACTCTTCTCCACGTTATGAGGATCAGAAGCTGATATTCACCTGCATGGGCTGGCAAGCATTTATGACTTAAAGGGCATCTAATAGATACAGAAGTGGCAAAGGGCAATCAGACCTTTGGAGAATATGTTGAGCAGAATGGTGAAAGGAAGGCAGATACAACAGAAGAGATGCAGGGAATTACAAGGATGTCCAAGGAGATGGTGGAAAGCAGTAAATAAACATGGTATTATAGAGAAGCCGCCAAACTGAACCTGCACTGGTCATCAGCAATAGCATCAGCAACAATTTGAGGTTGCTATTACTTAGCACGGCTCTTTCATCCAAGTCAATGTTTAATTGAAAAAGATAGGTTTGGAGAAGGAAATGTAATTCTTGGAATTACTTTCAAGAACATCACTGTTACCCTGGAGAAATAAAGACAGAGATTGATTGAAATGGAAGGACAGAATTCCTTCCTTCCTTCCAGCTTTACTGGAGTGATCTAAAGTAGAACTATATGCTTGCTTTCTGCAATCTTATAATGCCCCATTCAGTCAATAACAAAATTTGCTAATTATGGGCTGAAAAAATATACTCTGGCACAAGATAAAGCCATGCATCGCTACAGGAACAAACTTGAGATTTAGTATATGAGTGTGTATGTATGCCTGTTTGGTATCCTTATGACCATATGTGTAAATCTCTATTGTCTTTTATATAAAAATTAAAAAGGGGAAGGCAGGCTGCAAAAGAAGATTTCTTATAAAACTTGTAATATAAACTGAGGTTTTTTTTAAACAAAAAAATAATAACGAATAAGCCCTCACTTTAGATCTCCCAGAAGAGAGTGAAAATACTTTCCTGCAAGCCAATATGATTTTAAGAGATGGAGTAGCAAGTTTCTCTCCGGAAGAGAGAACCCCTATAAGAAGCTTTGCATAACACAAATTTCAGAGAAGCAGCTGTCTCCAGCGTGAGAGAGCAGGGTTCCCAATGTATCTTGAAAGAGGCCTGATGTTGAAAGCTCCCAGAATGCCAGAAGACCCCCTGAGCAGTTGAGCCCCCAAAGCAATGGATGCCATTTATAAAGTCCTAGAAAATATATCTGTGCATTGGGAAGGGTGCTTCAAAGAGAGACCGGCTTCTCCGTGCTATTTTCAAAACATGCCCAGATAACCATCTTTCTGTTACAGACACGGGTCCTCCCAAAGGTCCCTTGGTGCCCTACATAGGAAAGATGAACCCCTTAGCCGCTAGCCACAGCCTTCATGAGACCATCATGTTCTTCCACCACATCGGAATTGGCAGCGATGATTTTCATCCTTCCCTAGAGAGGCTTACTTCTCACATACATGCAATCTCTTCTGGCTGAAAACTGTGACGAAGAGAGCCCCTGAAAAGTTCTCCAGTCCGGAGTCAGACAGCGAAGGATGGAAATTTGCAAATGCTTTGCCATGTGCCAGGAAGAAGAGAAAGAAACACTCACCTTTTAAAACAGTATTCCAAACTCCGATTCTGGAAGAGAGAAAGTCCCTGGCAAATCCAAGGAAAGACAACCCCAAACTGTAATGCAGCGTGGAAAAGCAGATCTTCGGGTGCCCTTGACTAATCCTTCTTCGGCCAGCCGGATGGAAGTACACAGAAGCTGTAATCCTCCCGCATCTCCACTCTCGCAGCTCTGCCTGGTCTCTAAACTCAGCATTTGAATACCTCCAGCTGTTTATATCAGTAACTAACCGAGCCTTAAGAGAGCAGACCCAGTTTTGCACATGCTCAGTGGGCACCAGCCTTTGTTCCTGCACAAACTGGAGCTCTCCGGGGTCCTAAGTGACTCACTCGGCCACGGTTCGACCTGACAATCCAGGATGCAAAATATCACCCACGTCGCTTCAGGAGCCCAGGGAAGAAAGCTGTGTTTTTTAGCTCTTGTTTGTCAGGCTTATAGGCTGCAGGAAAAGGAATGGCGATCCCGTGGGAACGACGTCGGAGGATTGATCTGATGACATGTAAACTGCGAATCCTTTCTCCTCTTTTTTGACCACATTTTCAGCACCGTCGCGCTACAGTCCAAACAAACAATTGTAGGAGCTGTGCCAGTATGCCACTTAGCTTAACCTCCAACTCAAATAAAGCAGAAAAGGCACATCCTCAAAATATTTTATCATTTGAAACCATTTCAAGTGTGCCAAACAAAACAAAAAACAACGGACGCCGAGTTAAATTCTAATAGTTTCATTTTATCCATTAATTGGCATTAAATTGAAAATGATTTCTTTATTTCAAGAAGAGGGGGGCTTAGGGGTAAAGCTTTGTTGAAAGGCACTTTAACTGGTATGGAACCCCAATTTCTCTAATGTGTAGAGAAGAATAGGGAGGAGGAGAACAGAATGAAAAATTCAACTCACCAGAATTTTTATACAGACATTTGGGATCTGCCAAAGAATTTTTTTTTAAAAAAAACTGCCAAAATCTGCACTCTTCAGAAATCCCAACTTAATGCACAATTCAAAACATATACACAAAATATATACATCCAGGAGAGAGATGGATGGATGGATGGATGGATGGATGGATGGATGGATGGATGGACGGACAGACAGACAGACAGACAGACATGAATGCATGAATTAAAAGCATGCACAAATGCAGTTTCCTATGGGGAAATGTAAAAAAAGTGTGGATGCTAGGAAAAGTTATGCAAAGATGTATGCTAATATATAGGTGATTGGTTTTTTCCCCCCTGAATTGGTAAGCAGCAGACATTGTGGTGAACCAAATGAAGAATTCAAAGAAAATGAACTGACAGTATTGTGCCTGGCTAAGCTATGTGGAGGTAATGACAGTTTCTCATGTGATGAGCGAAAGGCACTCTTCATAAGCTCAGATGCTGGGTGAGTAAATGTATCAGTTTCACTTCCTCCCACATTCATAGTGTTTTAATCTCAAATTCTGTCTTATTTATGAAGCAACATGGAAATATCAGTACGTGGCTTTTAAAGAATAAATAAGAAAGAAAGAAAGAAAGAAAGAAAGAAAGAAAGAAAGAAAGAAAGAAAGAAAGAAAGAAAGAAAGAAAGAAGCAAGCCTATTAAATTTTTATCCAGCTGCACTAACTGAATAGAATAGCTACCGTTCTTTCCAGCAAGAAGAGGAGTGTGTTTTAAGGATGAGGAGTCGGTGAGAAATGAAGACCACAGCCTTATAAGCATGGTTGACTACCCCAGCATTCAGAGCTACATTTAAAAGCAAAGTTAAAAGCTGGAAGCCTTTTCCAATGTCAGTCACTGTGATCAGGTTAGAAATATCACTTTCTCAGATCCTCAGAGTGATCCAGTTTTCAGTGGCATTTCAGTTAGAAAAATCAGATTATTCGTGTTCTTCAAATGGATGTGGACATTCGATTTGACCCATCACTATATTCTGGAGAAAAGGGGGCTGTGGGACCTGTGTTCACGTGTACCAAAGCTCTTTTAATCATCTTGGATCAAAGTTACCCACCACCATTAATGTTATGCTACCATCCAGGACATGCTTTGAAGGAATGCTGAGATGGAAGATTTATCAATTCAAAGTGCTCCTTTGAAACTCAGCATAGTGATACTGAACACAGTTCTATATTCCTCTGGCTTCTTGTGAAGTGAGTACAGAAAATATTAAATGGCCTAAATCTTTCGAGGTCACCAATTTTTGAGATTCCAGCTTAAAAGTTCTTTTCTGTAATCTTTCAGAACTTATTTGACACAGAACCCTAAACATTCAAAGCCTTCTGTCAATATTGCTTTCTTCCATATTTCATTTTTAAAAAATTTTGCACCTTCTTTTCTAATATTACTTATTTAAAAAAAATGTGACCAAACACACATTCCTTAGTCAGCATTGCCTTTCCCACCCTGAACAACCTCCAGATGAATGTGGATTTCCTCTCCCAGAACTCCCAATTGCTGAGAATTCTGGGAGTTGAAGTCCACAAATGTTGGGGTCATTTGAGTTGGGAAAGGCTAAGTGAGACATTGGAGAAAATGGAGAAGATCTTGTTTGGTTAACTATGAACTGATCTACCTTCTAAACAATTTCCTGAACTACTGCAAGTGTGGTATATATAATTTTCCTACAATTGTCATACAGTTCTGAATTTTGTGGTGTAGTTTTTCAGTCAGGAAATACATTCAATGATACACTAGAGAAAATTGCATTTGAAAGGTCAAGTATCAGGGAAATTATTTTGCAAAAACATGTATAGTAGGAAAAACTATATATAAGATATGCATACGAGGAAATGCGTATCAAAAAAGCCTATATGAAGAGGACTGCAAACAAAAAGACGTAAAAGATTCATGATGACATTTAATCAAAATATGCTCAAATGGATGCAAAAAAGGCATGGAACACACATAGACTTTAAAAGGAAAACTCATTGAAAGCCAAATAGTTTTTTTTTCCATTCTTAGTAAGATATACTGTTCTACCAGTTGTAGAGTTACCTAGATGCCTTGAGACGAGAAAACCAAGGAAGTGATATAATAGTAATCCTCAAGAGAACTTATGAGCTGTCAGCCAGAAGAACAGGCTAGAGGTCTTGAAACGGGCTGGATGGTCATTTCTCAGAGACATTCTAGTGGATCTGTGGCTTGAATCGTGTCAACTGGATTTCTATTTTCTCAGTAGAAACGTTTCGCTCCTTATCCAAGGAGCTTCTTCAGTCTGAACACAGTTCAGACTGAAAACCTTCAGACTGAAGAAGCTCCTTGGATAAGGAGCGAAACGTTTCTACTGAGAAAATAGAAATCCAGTTGACATGATTCAAGCCACAGACTGTTCCACCTGGATGACTGAGAACCTTCATCGACATATTCTAGTGGATCCTGCACCGAGCCAGCGGCTGGACTAGAAAAACCTGATTCTGTAAAGTAGAACTTTCAGAGATGTCATCTCAAGGTAGGTCATAATTTGTTCTCTATCATTCCAGAGGACAGGACAGAGAGAAATGGCTTTCAGTCACAGGAAGGCAAATTTTGCTTAAATGTTGCCAATATCAAGAGTAAAAGCAATTTGACAGTAGGAGCAAATGTTCAGAGAGGTGGTGGATTTGCCAATGAAGGCAAGTTCAAGAGAAGCCTGGATGGTCAACTGTTAGGGACGCTTCAATTTGAATTTCTACGCTGAACGGTGGTTGGACATTATAATTCTAGCCGGGATTGTAAATTCGGTTTGGAAGGACAATGAGATTCAGTTCTGA
Organism: Charina bottae; assembly: GCA_023362775.1. Classification (NCBI taxonomy): domain Eukaryota; kingdom Metazoa; phylum Chordata; class Lepidosauria; order Squamata; family Charinaidae; genus Charina; species Charina bottae. Next base: position 8,444,545 of record JALMGJ010000027.1, on the reverse strand, counting down.
TATTTTAAAAAATAAGTTGATTCTAACTCTCAAAAGTCATTGCCAGAATGAGGATGGAGGAATCATGAGGGCTGGTTGAAAGTGAATCTGAAGATTGATGATTCCCTCTTCTTTCCCTCCCTTGTCACACACCTGCATCCATCTTTACATTGATGATTGCTCCGCATCCAAGATCCTCCTGCGAGAAATTTCTGCAGAGTTGTTTATAAAGTCTCATGATGGGAGTTACAAAGTAATGATGTTGTCAGGTGTGTGAATTTAATGACTGTTGATTTCTTCTTTATTTTTTTATTTCCTGAAAATTGTACGTATGTGGATGGATATGGATGGGTGGGTGGGTGTTACAGGCACCTATGTCAATGATCCTAGTTCTTTTCTTTTAAAAAATCCTTTTTTTATTTTAATCTCAGTTCCCCTTTTACATGCAAAATCAAAGCTTTGTGTACCACCTAATAATTTTTAGGAAAAATATTTTCTTTAATTTCCTATACTCCATTTAAGGGGGGGGGGGGTGGAACCCAAGGGTTTTAAAGAGCTAAAATATAATTGTATATCACAACAAAAGAATATGGTTTTTGTGTGAACCATAGTACACAGAGATGAACTGAATCATCTAAAAGCAAACAAGCAAACATAAAAATAATTTAGAACCAATGTGGTTATCCAATCATAAAATTGGCATTTCCCTCTGCAGCCAATAACCTGCAGGACAGAATTTCAGCTTTAGAGGGAAAAATTAGACCAGGGCTCTCTAAATTCTCTGCCCAATTTATGAAGAAAGAAATTGGGAGGGCATTTTCTCTGAATGTCTCCAAGGCAAGGAGACAGTTCCTGACCCAGAAGTTCTCAAACTGTGGGTTGGGATAGTTGCATACAAATTTGAGGTGGGCAGGGGTGTCACACATTTTTAAAATCTAATCAGGCTCACAGAGGAAAAATGGGGGTAGGTCAAAACTCATGGAGATGTGCTCCCCACTTTGCTTATGCAAGCCTACTTACGATTTGCCATCTCATATCATGGCTAGCTTCTGCATTTTCATGGGTATATCAAAAGCTCAGAGGGGCCACAGATGTTTATTTAAGTCAGTGGTAAAGCTTGGCTGTTCAGTAACTCCATGGATATAATGCATACTAAATGTTTTTATTTATTTATTTACTTATTTATTTATATATTTATTTATTTATTTTTCAAATTTATTCCCCGCCCATCTCCCATGCAAGGGACTCTGGGCGGGTTACAATAAATAAAATTTATTTTAAAATTTTAAAATAAAATTTAAAAAACTATACAAAAATATCTAAAAACACAAGCATAAAATGAATAAAATAGAATCCAAGATGGATTAGGACCCGCTGAATAAATCGTGGAGCTACGGGGCCAGCCAACCCCAGGAGGCACTACCACCTCCGTCGTCCCAGGCCAGGCGGCAGAGCCAGGTCTTAAGGGGCTTCCGAAAGGCCAGGAGGGAGGGGGCCAGTCTCACCTCTGGGGGCAGAATATTCCACAAGGCGGGCGCTATCGCAGAGAAGGCATGCCTCCTGGACCCCGCTAGATGGAATTCTCTTGTCGAGGGGGTCCGAAGCATGCCCTCTCTGCATGCATGGGTGGGGCGGGCCGACGTTATAAATATATATATATATATATATATATATATATATATATATATTTCAAATTTAGTCACCGCCCATCTCACTCGAAGAACGACTCTGGGTGATTTACAATAAAACTAGAATAAATAGAGATTAAAATACAATAAAAACAATATTCTTAAATAAAAATATACAGTCCAAGATAGAGATGTTAAAAAGTTCTTAATTTAATTCACGGGAGCACCTTCAGGGTACCAATCGAAGAGAATATTTGTAGCTCAGGGTTGAACTGTGGAGTCCTTGGTGCTCTCCGAGCCTTGTTGTTTTCTTGTAGACATTTCATTGTCAGACTAGGCAACACTTTCAGTGTGAAAAGGGAGTGGGACTTGCTCTCTATTTATATACAGTACCATGGCTTGTCCTGCTTGTGTTGGTGGAGGTGTTGTTCTCTCCTTAAGAGTTCCTTGATTGGGCTGTTGTTTGCTGCTTGGTTGATTGACTGAGTTAATAGTTCCTTGATTAGGGTAAATTGTGCTGTTTGATTATTCCTCTGGTGCTAATCCTGCTAGTAATCTTTGCATATCTGGGTGATGATTGCTGGCAAGGAGGTGTTTTGGTCTTCTGGCTTTTCTATTGTATCTTATGAATGGTATGTAAATGTTGTTTACCTCTATGTGTCTGTTGATGGCTGCTTTGTCTGAGTGCCAAGCTTCCAGGAATTCTCTAGCATTTTTGGATTTGGCTTGGTTTATCCAAAATCCAAAAACTCTAGAGAATTCTGGAAGCTTGGCACTCAGACAAAGCAGCCATCAACAGACACATAGAGGTAGACAACATTTACATACCATTCATAAGAGACAATAGAAAAGCCAAAAGACCAGAACACCTCCTTGCCAGCAAAGAACAATGCAAATTAGCACCAGAGGAACAATCAACCCCGCCAATCGACAGTCTTTCATAGATGGGGTCTGTAACATGCCCTCTCTGTCTGGCTGGGTGGGACGGGTCAATGTAATGGGGGTGAGATGGTCGCTCAGGTAACCTGGACCCATGCCATCTTCTATCCCTCTTCTAGAATATATAGACATATCCCTCTTCTAGTCAGACGAAGGAAGGAAGGAAGGAAGGAAGGAAGGAAGGAAGGAAGGAAGGAAGGAAGGAAGGAGGGAGGGAGGGAGGGAGGGAGGGAGGGAGGAAGGAAGGAAGGAAGGAAGGAAAACATATCACCTCACTTAGCTCAAACGTTCTCCAAGCAGGAAAGGCAGGGTATAGATTTATAATAAATCAATGAGTTGTTAATAATGGAAACACTTACACGGTGTTCTGGCAACATTAACTCCAAAGTGTGTCTTAACCATTTTGCAACAAACCATCCATATCTTTGCAACAAACCATCCATATCTATATGGATTACTACAGACCTTTCAAGCTTGCATTTATTTTTGCCAGTGAAGAAAACATATATAGGAACCCCATGAAAGTTTCATGATGAGTATGGAGCACATTATGAAGTGTTCCTATGAGTACAACCCCTCCCCTGCCCCCCCCCCCAAAGTCCTGCTATGCTATCTTACCATGGCAGGGGGTGTTCCTGGGAGGGATGAGTGAAGAACACCAGGAATGTATGCCAAGTGTATATACTCCTAGCAGGGTCACCCAAGGCATGAAGGTCATCCCAGCTGCCCACCTAGAGCAGGCAGGCACCTATATTGGACAGCAGTGATATAGGAAGATGCCAGAGGCAGATGATCACTTTAGTGACAGTGGCAAAGGTGTCAATTCATACTGTGCAGGAGAAGGCAATGATAAACCACTCCTGTATTTTTACCAAGAAAACCACATAGATAGAAAATATAAAAGGATTGGCGATATAGTGCCGGATGATGGGCCCCTCAGCTCAGGTGGCACTCAGCCTGCTGCTGCTGAAGAGCTGAAGATCTTTTGGAGTACCGATGGTGGACCGATGGTGTTTACGACGCAGCTAGATTGAAGCCTTCAGGACGTCTAGTTGCTGATGATGCCACACAGGAAAAGAAAATATGAAGCCGCAAAGACAGAATTACAGTGGGAATGTAAGAAGCACGAAGATTGGAAAACTCAGGGCAGTGAAAGTTGAAATGACACATTGACATCTTAGGCATCAGCGATTTGAAATGGACTGGGACTGGACACTTTCAGTCCGAAAATCTTGCTGTTTGCTCCTCAAGACATGAAAAATGACAAAAGAACAGTGCTGCTTTTATAGTCAGGAAGGATATAGCAAAGATAGTACTTGGGTACAATGCGGTTAGTGGTCAAATAATACCAATTAGACTTTATGGACAATCTTTTAATAAGTTTATCCACGTTTATGCACCAGCCACTGAAGCCAAAGAAGAGGTAAAGTTCAATTTGAAATTGACAGAACAGACCAGCAAGATGCGCTGCTTGTGGTTGGAGACTGGAATGCCAACATTGGAAATAGTAAGGAGGAAAATGGCCTAAGAAATAAAAATAAAGCAGGCGAATGCTTCTGTATTTAGGTTCTTCCCTTTGCATGGATACGTATGAGTATACATACACTTAAAGCCATATACTTAAAATGAGCATACCTTTTTCTAAGCCAATTCTCACCAAGACAATTTCATTTCATCTGAATAGCCAAATCACTTTTTCTGTACTCTCATGTCACTTGGCAGAACACTGTTTCCCCCCAGATCATTTTAATTCAGAATTTGTTCCCAATTTTCCCTAGACCTATCTCTGGTTCTTCTATTACTGTGATTCATGGCAGAGTAGCATGCAACTGTCACCAACCTATGAATATCCCCACTTCCATAAGCATCCAATCTAAATAACATCTAAATAACATCAATTCATGCTTTCTCAGATTCATTTTAGCACCTCCATTCATAATTATCCCTATACCTTCACTTCCATACATGTATTCATCAATTCTACTGCACAAGTTCAGAGATCATTATTAAAACCTATTGCATCCATCTCCTTTTTTTAGCTTCACCAAGACACAACATATCTGTTTTCTTTCATTTCATTGGTTAATTCATATTCTTTACCATTTTATCCTCTTACCTTCCAATCTTCTATATGCCATGAACATCACCATTCAACCTATAGATATTGACCTCCGCTTCTCATCCAAATTTAAGTTTTCAGATGTTTTTTAGTATGAGAAGGGAAGAGTCAGTCAGATTACTAACTTTAGTTGTACCTGTGCTACATTTCCTGCTAACCATAAGGATTATACCGTTCATTTGGGGCACATTTTATTCAGTATGGCATAAGCACACTCATACCTCAGTTTTATCCCAAGCATGAACATACTATTCCATGTAAGCTAGGATTTCTAATCTAGAGGCTGCCTTACAAACCAACATAAATTATCTAAATCCTACCAACTGGAAGACACATGCATTGTAGCAACACATTCAGGATATGCATGCAAATGCTCACAAAAATAAATAGGGATTTTCTGCCTAGGCGCATTACAAAACCCATTATGTAGGGTTTCAGTACAAGAAGAATGCATACTCAAACACAAAGCAAGCCTATAGACCCTCACTGTTTCTGGGAGGGGGGGGGGGGAAAGTCCATTCCACAGTTGAATTTTCCAGTGCCTCAAGCTGGAAAGGCTGAATTTGAAATGCCAGCATCTCCTATGTTAATACCAACAACATACGTATATTCAGACTGATATACATTTTTTTTTCTTTTACAGCTGCTGTGTGTGTATAATCCCACTGCAATTTATAATTCTGAGCACAGGTGGAAGTAAATTATTTATAAACAACAAGAGCAGAAAGATTTTGCTTCCTGCCTCGAGGGTGGGCTGATCAGCAATGCTGCTCCATTCCCTCTTTCCCATGACTTTGAAGCATTCTAGACAGGCCTCCTCCAGGTCAGCCAGATTTTCAAGAGGTGGCACTGGAAGATTGAGGTGTCCTTCAGGGGATAGCACTAGATGCTGGAGGTATCAGTCAGGAGATAGCGCTGAAGACTTGAGCTGTCAGGAGATAGTGCTAGAAGTCTGAAGTATCACCCAGGAGTTGACCCAGGAGGCTAGAAGTTTCAGATGGAAGATGGCGTTGGACGTTTGGGGTATCACTCAAGAGCTGATACTGGAAGTTAGAGGTTTCAGTCAAATTATGGCATTGGAGACTTGGGGTGTCAGTTACCATTCCATGTAAGGTCTCGGGCCTCCTGAAATTCATATCTGAGACTCAAGGGAAAGAACCTGGAAATAGAAGCTTCTTATAAATCCAGAGCTTTGGAGGGATGAAGGACAACTTGGGAAGTGCTGTCTGTTTTCTTAGAGATAAGTGACTGTGACACCTACCACAGATTTATATTATTAGTGATAGTAATATTATACTTACATCCATTCTTATTTCCACCCTAGAACTTAAAGAGAGCTCTTTTCAATAGAGATGTGCAGATTGCGTTTCTTAATTATTCTGACTTCTTTTTCTGGCCTTTCCCATGACTTAACTGGCTTTCTGACTTGTATATTTTGGCCTTGAAGGTGGGCTCCTATTAGTTGTAGACATAATTGACATCTCTGTCCTGAAAAACCTGGGCTCTTGACTTAACTCCCCCACTTAATCTGCTTCTTTAAGTAACCCGTTTTCTGGGTTTGCTCAATATAAGATAGTCAGAAACCATAAGCTGACCAAACATCCAACAAGTTAAACCCCAAACATCTAATCCAGGCTAACACTAATTAACCTTAGCATGTTGCGCAATTGTAACCATTTGGGCTTTAACTGACCTGGTTAAAATGTGTCAACATAGCCAATTAAATAAACTTGTCAGCCTTACCAGGTAGACCAGAAAGGAAACATGACCTTTACCTTTGAAAAGGTAAAGGAATGGAAAATTCAGTTGACTTCTACTTTTGGAAACATCCATGTTGTTCTCTTGGACACATTAAGTGTTTGACACTTTGGGGGGATTTAAAAACAAAACAAAACAATTCCTAATCTATGAGAGAGAAATCTACAGAGGCTTTTATTAAAGACGAGTCCGTTTATGGATTATATTACAAAAGTAGAGCTTGATGATAAAGGGTTTTACAGATTAAACAAGGGGAGATAATGGAAAATTTAAATCGTGTTTACAACAGTACAAAAGAATAATAAATGGTTAATGGATCTGTGAGGAAAGTGAAGAACAGAAGTGGAGTGAATATACAGTATATATTACGGTATATATATACGGTATATATATATACCGTATATATATATATATATATGAATATACAGTATATATTACGGATACAAGTTCAAGAGTGGAACTACCATCAGCCACCTCCTCTACATGGATGACATCAAGCTGTAAGCTAAGAGTGAACAAGACACCGACTCACTGATCCACCTGACATGGATCTACAGTGAGGACATAAGGGATCTTATTCAGACTAGAGAAGTGTGGCTGGATGGTAGTAAAGAGAGGGAAGGTAGTTAAGACTGATGGGGTGGAACTACCAGCAGGCCACATAGCAGACATACAGACCAGCTACAAGTACTTTGGTATCCCACAGTCACATGGGAACCACGATGAGGAGGCAAGGAAGACAGCAACATCCAAGTACCACCAAGGGATAAGACAGGTCCTGAAGAGCCAGCTCAATGGGAAGAACAAGATCCATGCCATTAACATGTATGCCCTGCCAGTCATCAGATACCTTGCTGGTATAGTGAACTAGCCAAAGGAGGACATGGAGGCTGCTGATGTGAAGACCCAGAAGCTCCTCACAATGTACAGAGGCTTTCACCCCAAGTCCAACACCCAGAGACTGTACACCAGCCAGAAAGAGGGCGGGCGGGGTCTGGTGAGTGTCAAAGCCACTGTCTTGGATGACACCCAGAGCATCCAGGAGTACACTAGTAAGATGGCACATAAAGATGAGCTGCTGAGAGAATGCCTGAAGCAGCAGCCTGAAGCAGACATGGAAGAAAGATCAAGCAGAGGAAGTGCCATGGCAAGACAAGACCCTGCATGGGATGTACCATCGACAGATAGCTGAGGTGGCTGACCGTAGGAAATCCTACCAGTGGCTGGAAAGGGCTGGACTAAAAGACAGCACTGAGGCACTGATAATAGCAGCACAAGAACAGGCACTAAGCACCCGATCCATAGAAGCAGGGGTCTACCACACTAGACAGGACTCAAGGTGCAGACTGTGCAGAGAGGCCTCAGAGACAGTCCAACATATAGAAGGCAGTAAGATGCAGGCAGGAACAGCATACACTGAATGGCACAACCAAGCAGCTGACACTGTATTTTATTTATTTTTATTTTATTTTATTTATTTTATATCCTGCCTTTATTATTTTTATAAATAACTCAAGGTGGCGAACATGCCTATTACTCCTTCCTCCTCCTATTTTCCTCACAACAGCAACCCTGTGAGGTGAGTTGGGCTGAGAGAGAGTGACTGGCCCAAGGTCACCCAGCCGGCTTTCATGCCTAAGGCGGGACTAGAACTCTCAGTCTCCTGGTTTGCTATTGGCTCCTTCCTAGGGCTGAGAGAGAGTGACTGGCCCAAGGTCACCCAGCCAGCTTTCATGCCTAAGGCAGGAATAGAACTCTCAGTCTCCTGGTTCCTAGCCCAGCACCTTAACTACTAGACCAAACTGGCTCAGCACAGCTTTCCAAACCGTGTGTCGCAACACAAAAGTGTGTCGCCTGCGGGGCCCAGGTGTGTCGCATCAAAACCCAGAAGCGTTGATGGCGCGCAGCCGCGCATGGCTGCGCGCATGGCAGCAGCAGCAGGCCATCAGCGCTTCCGGGTTTTCACACAGCACACAAGAACACCGCTGCCGCCACCGCTGCAGCGCACAAAAACCGAAAGTGGTGGTGGCAGCGCTTCCGGGTTTTTGTGCGCTGCCGCAGTAGCAGCGCTTCTGGGTTTTTGCGTGCCGCCGTTGGTGTGTCACCGTGGGAAACGTTTGGAAAGCCCTGGTATACAGGAACATGTGCACAGCATATGGGCTAGACCCTCCCAAGTCCAGATGGGAGATTCCACAGAAGATCGTGGAGAATGACAAGGCTAAGATCCTGTGGGACTTCCAGATCCAGAAAGACAGGCAGGTACTGGCCAATCAACCAGACATTGTGGTAGTAGACAAGGACCAGAAGACGGCGATGGTGATAGATGTAGTGGTGCCAAGTAACAGCAACATCAGGAAGAAGGAGTATGAGAAGCTGGAGAAGTACCAGAGCCTGAAGGAGGAACTAGAGAGGATGTGGGAGGTGAAGGCCAAAGTTGTCCCAGTGGTGGTAGGAGCACTCGGGGCTGTGACTCCTAAGCTGGGAGAGTGGCTCCAAGAGATCCCAGGAACAACATCAGAGCTCTCTGTCCAGAAGAGTGCAGTGCTAGGAACAGCTAAGATACTGCGCAGAACCCTCAAACTTCCAGGCCTCTGGTAGAGGACCCGAGGTTGAGGAAGACACATACCACCCACAGGGTGAGAAGGGAAGTGTGTGTGTGTGTGTGTGTGTGTGTGTGTGTGTGTGTGTGTGTTAGATTTTTAGTTTTGGGTTTGCAGGTTTATTTTTTTGTACATGTTCATGTATTGTGTTTTTTTAATGTCTATGTTATATGTAGATTTTGAATAAAGTTTATATACCCGGAAAAAAAGAAAAAAGTGTTCCTAGTCCAGCCTTCAGCTGTGAGATTTCCTGGTATTTTTTAATACAAATCCTAACCTAATCTGTCATGGGGGGCTTGGGCTCGGAGTCCATGGGGGGGTTCAGACTCAGAGTCAGAGTCAGACAACGAGGACGGGTGGCCAGCCTCTGACGTAGAGATGGAGGGTGAGCAGACAGCTCTAGATAAACGGCCGCCTGAGCAGTCAGAGGAGGCGGGGCTGGTCAGCGAGCAGCAGGCACAGGCGCTGCTGATTGGTGAGGACGAAGACTCGGAGCTGCCGCCCCCTCCCAGTGCTCGAGAAGGGAGAGCAGAAAGGAGAGAGGAACAGCGGGGGTTGGCGAGGCTGTGCGCGAGAAAGCAGCCCCGCCCTCCTAAATAAGCTCCACCCGGGTCTCCCTCTATAAAAAGGGAGCCGCAAGCCCAGACCGGTCGTTGGGGACAACCGTCTGCTTACCGGACTCCATGTGCCTGGATTCCTGATCGGAAAACCTTGTGACCTGACTCTTGACTCTTGGACTCACTTGACTAATCGTGTTTTGAATGTGAAACTCCCTTAAGGCAAGCTTTGTAGAGTGTGTGCATTTGCGCTCACACTCCCTGGCCGCCTGTTTGTTACCTCACAAGTTTACCTCACAAGTTTCTCAGTAAAGTTTTACAACTGCCTCCCTGGTGTATTGTGTGTGATCAGGCTGGGACAGTACATAATCTGATCCTGCTTTGATTTTCAAAATCAGAGGAAGAAAGTGTTTGGAAAAGTGGAAGATTGCACAGATTCTGACTCTCTGGCACCAAACTCAAATCAAGAAAAATCAAGAAAATCAGAGGAGGAGGAGGAGGAGGAGGAGGAGGAGGAGGAGGAGGAGGAGGAGGAGGAGGAGGAGGAGGAGGAGGAGGAGGAAAAGGAAAGGAAGACTTATCTCTTCAGAAGGCAGTAACACAGAGAGAAATGCCAACTATTTTATAATGCAACTCAACTGTCACTGGCTGGGTATGGATCACTCTACTTACCTTAACACAGTCACATTGTTCAGAGTTGAGTTTTAAAAAATGGAAACAAAGAGTTATTTCTGTTGATCCCCAGGTGGCTCCCTACTATCATCCATCCTTCAGTTCTACCAATCTGGTTCTTGACATAGATAACTCTAGCAACATCTTTATACTAATATACCGTTAAGGAAAAGATACCATGGGGGGGGGGCAGTACAGTGTGGGGGGAGAATCAATAAAGTGAATCTTAAAAAGAAAGGAGAGTTGGGAAGTTTAGAGAAGAGAAGAGGGAGAAAGGAAAGGAAGTAATCAAAGAGAGTTTCCATGTTATTAATGCAGAGGACAGGGTTTCCAATACTAAAAGCAACAAAGGAAACAAGCAGGTGCAAAAAGAGAAGCAGGATGCAAACTGGAATATCTTATAAAGCAGGGGTCCCCAACCTGTTAAGAATTGGGCCACGGGGCTTCCGCCTGCAAACCCCACCCCCCGGTGCTTGTGATTCGCTCCTGCCTGCAAATCCCTCCCCCGGTGCGTGCAATTGGCTCCCGCCCACAAACCCTGCCCCCCAGTCCACAGAAATCCCAGAAACCCTGCCCCCCTGGTCCACAGAAAAATTGTCTTTTGAAACTGGTCCCTGGCACCAAAAAGATTGGGGACCCCTGTTATAAAGGGCCAAAAAGTCAATCATGGTTCAGCTATATGTTCACTAGCATTGGGGAAAAGATCTGAGCATGGCTGGCTGGGGAATTCTGGGAGTTGAAGTTCACACATCTTAAAGTTGCCAAGGTTGAGAAATGCAAAAATCAGCAAGGGACCCCCACACCGCTGCAGGAGTATACCGCATACCATGCAGCTGCGGACAAGTATACATCGGAACCACAAAATGAAGCATTCACACCAGGATAAAAGAACACGAAAGACACTGCAGATTACAGCAACCGGAAAAATCTTCAGTAGCTGAACATGCTCTCAAGCAAACGGGACACAAAATCCTATTTGAAAACACAGAAATACTGGACAACACCAAAAGCCACTACACCAGATTATACAGAGAAGCCATTGAAATTCACAAACACCAGCACAGTTACAATAAAAAAGAAGAAAGTCTAAAATTAGCAAAACCTGGCTACCAGTCCTGAAAAACACAGCCTGCAAAAGTTCAACGAACTCAGCTCAACCACCAGGACATGGGAATACTTCTCACAATGAACATGCTAATCACGCTCAGCATCCACTCGTTAACATTTCAACACAACAAAAAACCCCACCTAATCTCCTATAACTTAGCTCTATAAATAGAAAACAAACATTGCCACTCTACCTGGCACAGAGAGATTGCTTCTGTCTGTGCTCCTGCCCTCTGAAGATGCCGGCCACAGATGCTGGCGAAACGTTAGGAACCACAACTTCCAGAACACAGCCACACAGCCTGGAAGACCCACAATAGCCAAGGTTGAGAAACACTGCTCTAGGTGCTGCAGAAAACTCACAAAGCATTTGCCCACTCCTGATCTGTAGGTGGATGGATGGACAGCAGTGAGATTTTGCTTGATGCTAAAAACTAGAACTGGTCAAAGATTCAGTTTGGAGATTCAAGATGGAGGTAAACTGGAAGTACATCATTTGTAGTTCAGAGTGCTGTAAACATACAACCAAAGGCCAACCGAGTAGGGGCTGTCCATAGTTCAAGGGTGGAAGCTGTTGCACAGGGCAAGCATCATAACAGAGAAGGCATGCTTCCAGGACCAACCAGAAGACTTTGTTTTATCAATGGTACCTGGAGCATACCCAGTCTGCCAGATCTGGTGGAGCGGGCAGAAATCACTGAGGAGAGGTGGTCCTGCAAGTAACCTGGTTCCATTTCACAAAGTCCTTTAAAGGTGACAACTAGCACCTTGAATTGTACCCAGAAGTGTACTAGGAGCCAGTGCAGCTCATGTAGCAGCGGTGTCACATGGGACTACCACAGTGCACCCCAAACTGCCCATGCCACTGCATTCTGGAACATCTGAAGCTTCTGAATGCTCTTCAAGGGCAGTCCCATGTAGAGCATGTTGCAATAGTCCAATCGGGAGGTGAATAAGGCATGAGTGCCTCCCAATCCAGGAATGGGCACAACTGGTGTACAGGATGTATTTTTTCATAAGCTCTCCTGGCCACAGCTATCCCCTGCTCCTTGAGCAGAAGCCCTGAGTCCAACAGAACAACCAGATTGTGCTCTGACTCTGAGTGGGGAAGTGTAACCTCATTCAGAGTTAACAATGGAAAGTCCCTAGATCCAGGCAGCCCTAAAACCCACAGCCACTCAGTCTTGTCATGACTTAGCCAAAGCCAGTTCTTCCCAGTCCAAATCTGCACAGCCTCCAGGCAACTGAGAAAGCACCTCAGCAGCGTCACTTTGCTGGCCCAGGGCCAAGATGTCCAATTGAGTATTATTAGCATACTGATGGTACTTAACCATATCCGTTTCCTATAAATATTAAATAGGAGTGGGGGGAGAGTTGAGCCCTGCAGCACCCCACAAAGCAGACACCTAGGAATGGACTTCTTTCCCCAACCAATACCAACTAGAACTGGCCTCAGAGGAAAGAGGAGAATTACTGAAGAGTAGTGGCCCTTACTTGTCAGATTTCTTATACTATATGATATTGGTAAATTGGATTTCTTTTCAATGCAAAAGTGTTTTGGCAAATTGCATCTTTTACAAAGCAAAAGCATTCTCATGGTGACGTGAATGCCAGGTGGCTGGACAACAGAGAAGCCTTGGCTTTGTTTACATCTTCATTAGATATGAAGCTAGAAGGTACCATATTATGGCTAGCAATGGAAATCTTCCCATGAGAAGATATCCTCCTGATGTCCTTCCGTGGGAAGACTTGCCAAGGCCCCCCTGAGCAAGAAGGAGGGGGAAACTCATGCTATGTGCTTTAGGCCTAATGCTTTAGGCCTAGTGTGTGTGTAACAGCTAACTTCCAGCCAATCAGAATGCTAGAAGAACTGAATATACAACCATGCAAAATGGTGTTCTATGTCTTCTTGTTTTCTAGTGTCTCTTAGCTATGTAGTTCTTCACGTGTTCACTTCCCGTGGACTGGGCAGAGTGAGCTATGCCTGGCTTTGGGTATAGGCCGTGGCAGGAACTCTGGCCCTGGGATCAATACACGGAACTCTGCTTATAAGTTTGTTTTGTTTTTCCTTTTACAATGATGTATCCTGTATATTCATCTTTTTCATTTTTGCGATAATGTAATTGTATCTGCATTATTGCCTTATGCCTATCAGTAAACACTGTTGGCCCTAACAAGCTGCATGTTTGTCTGTTTATTCTCAAGCCTCAGTTTTTCCCCTTTAAGCCAGCATATACCCCATCATTACTCCCAACCCCCTCAATCAGTGCGAAAGGATACCATGATTAATGGTATCAAAAGCTGCCAAGAAATCAAAGAGGGCCACATCCCAAAACTGCCAGAGGTCATCAACAAGCACAAACAATGTCATCTCAGTGCTATGCTCCAGCCTGAACCCCAACTGACAAAGCTCCAGATAATCCGCTTCCTTCTTTGGAGCTGCAGACCTACCACCTTCTCAACAAACTTATTTATTTATTGGTTTATTTACAGTATTTATTTATTTAATTTTTATCCCACCTTTATTATTTTTATAAATAACTCAAGGTGGTGAACATACCTAATACTCATTCCTCCTCCTATTTTCCCCACAACAACCACCCTCTGAGGTGAGTTGAGCTGAGAGAGAGTGACTGGCCCAAGGTCACCCAACCGGCTTTCATGCCTAGGACAGGACTAGAACTCTCAGTCTCCTGGTTCCTAGCCCAGCATGTTAACCACTAGACCAAACTGGCCCTCATTAGGCTCTCCCCTAAAAAAAGAAGATTGGAGACTGGACAAACATTGTCTAATACATCCAGGTCCAGTGATGGCCTCTTGAGGAAGGGGTGAACCACCTCCTCCTTCACGGCAGGTGGATCCATCCCTTTCCTCAAAGAGGCATTTACCACCACTTGAACCCTCCCACATGTCACTTCCCAGGAGGCCAAGACCAACCATGCAGGGCATGGATCTAATACACAGGTGGCAGAGCTTAACTTCCCAAGGACCCTGTCCAGTTCTCAGGAGTAACTGGATTGAACTTGCCTAGATAACTGGACAAGACTGGACCTCAGTCATTTCTACAGGACCAGCACAGCTGCAGTCCAATTGTGGCATCTGAATGTCTTTTCAAGGCCTTTACTGCTACCTACCAAGTGGTAGTTTGTATTTCTTGACTGCGCCCACCCAAGGGTAGCAATTCAGATTTGCCTATCTGTATTCATGTGAAATCAGCTTAAATCCTTTCTACCCCATGGCTGTGTTCACACTGTTAGAGATATCGGGTTTCAACCAAGCACGTCTCACACAAGCTTGAAGGAGGGGCAATCCTGCTGCAACCTAATCTTACTTGCTTTGTGTGGGAGGGGCTTGAAAAATCTGATTTCCTGTTACTCTACTTCCTTTCTTTCTCTTTTCCTGTTTGAATCACCATCTGGGGGGATGGTCATCCATGGCTGTCCACGTTGCTCATACTTGCATTCAGCAAGGCCACATTAAGAAGACTGTGGGTTTGGTCAGAACCTATTGCTTGCATGCATGAACCATCCTCTGCTACAATGAAACTGATCTACAATAAAACTGTAAGCTATTTTTCTGTAACTTTACATTAACATGTGAAGTGTGTTTATTTTACTCTGAACTTAATTGAGCCTTATGTGCAAGATTATTACAGGACGCTTTCTACTCTGCTAAACTAGATAAACACTGCGTGGGTTTTTTCTGTTACTAGCATTCCAGAATTCCCCAACACACATAACCTTGATAACATACTCATCCCATTTTCAGGTTTGAATGATGAACTAACCTACCAACCAACCAGGTTTACAAAACATACAACAACAAAACAAAGTTAAATTGAATCAAGCTTTGTCTGAATGTATCTGCTGAGTTTTTATTTGAACTAGTTAGGTGTGATGTGTGAACACAGCCTAAAAGGAACCCCATTATTATTGTAGTTCTAGCTTTAATGCCATCCAAGTTGCAAAACCAAGGCTTCATATGAAAGATGAATGTGTTCTCCAGTATTTATAAAACAGCTTTCTGCCAATGGAAAGTGAAGAATTTGAAAAGTACAGTTCAGTAAATGTGGTTGTCTTTTACATCACAGGGTTTATTTTTAAAAATGTTTTTTAAATTCTATTTAAAATTAGCATTCATTTCTGTTACTTTCCCTAGTGTTCACAGCTTTTGCCTGTGGCATATAGGTTTTTTCAGAGAAAGATTTTTAACTTATGTTTCTCTGTTGTTGTCTTTTTTATGTAAATATCTGCACTGCAGATTCAGGCTTTTAAAATACACAATTCCCTGATCTAATCTCTCTCTCTCTCTTAGCATTTTCATATGCACTTTACATAAACATTTTTTTTCAGATGCCTAGTCACAAATAAATATTTGTGTTTCTTCTGTGCAAATGTTAGTGCACGTGTGTGTGTGTGTATGTGTGTCCGTATTTCTGATGAGAATAAAGGGAACTCTCTTTAAGAGTTCTGCTTCATGGTTTTGGATGCAGATTTCTTCTTTATCCATGTACTCTTCCTAGGAAACACCTTGTGAGGCCAGAAATAAGCTGAGTTGCAATGACCGAGTTTCAAAGGGAGTCTGCCTTAATTGGCTTGCTGTAAGTCTATCTGGAAATTTACTTTTACAGTTTTCAAGTTTGTGTTTTTATTTCTGACTAGCAGGGACACATAGAAATGAACCACATTTACACCTCATTCAAAAGAGATAATAAAAAAAATCTAGGAAGGAAACAAGAAGAGTAGAACACATCACCCCCAGCAGCCAAAGCTTAGATAAGCAGGGATTAACACCAGACAAACAATCAGGCAGAAAACAATACTCCAATCAAGGAACCACCCAGGAGGAAACCACACACACACAGATAAAACTTGCAGGGCAAGCTATTATAAACAGGCAGCAAACTCCAGACTCACTTGCACTGATGACATCATCTAGTTGGGTAATGAAATGTCTACAAGCAAACAACCAAGCTCAGCACCAAGAATCCCACAGTTCAACCCTGAGCTACAGATATTCTGTTCTATTGGAAGAATATTTCTTCTTAATCACTGAACTGTGATTCACGTGAATAAGCCATCTGATAATGGAGAGAAAATATTAGTAATCAAATTTCTCCATTGAAATTAAATGGTCAATATATGTGGCCATGTAAAACTCTTACCTCTAGATCATTAATTCCATTAAGGAGGAAAAAGAAGGAGAAGAAGACTATGTTGATGCTTAATAGTGCTGAACAGGGAAATCCACAAAGGGGGTGGAGTCAAAATCTGCAAGATGGCAGGTACAGCAATGTGATCCACCCCTTTTGTACATACAAAAGGGGTGGGTATTGGATCACAACATTGTGCCTGCCATCTTGCAAATTTTGACACACAAACAGGCCGTGAACTCCGCTGAGGCCATATGAAAATTCCATTCAGTGATTTAATTATAATGTGGTTCAGTCGAATCTGCATATTGACATCCCAGGTGGGACCTGTAATTCAGACTGAATCATTGGACGCATCTGAATCCATTTAAGGATTCATATGACTTTGCACATGAACAACAGCCTTTCTTTTTTCTCTTTCTGTATCGTTTGAAACCATCAAATCCACTCAGTCTGATTGGATTCTTCTAACTGATTCAGAACAATCAGATTGAATGGCTGATCTGAATCACACTTTTAATCAGAGCTAATCTACACACCCCAGTAGATTACAGAGCTAATCTACACACCCCAGTTACTCTGTCCAATCAGCTACTAAAAGATGTAGTGATCCAAAAGGCAGTACAACAAATTCGTGAGGACAAGGCTTTAACAGCTGCTGAGATCATAAATGCTCATTCTCAAAAGAGAAAAATGGGTAGGAACCCTCATGTTCAGATGCATTTAAAGATGTGGCACCAGAGATATCTGAACAGAATGCTGGGCATGTGATACTCAGCTTTGATATAAAGGAAGACACCTTGGCAGGTCCCTGGAAGCTTAGAATCCTCATGCATGTGGACTAAATTTGCAAAATGTGTTTAAGCTAATTACTAAATTCAGCCATTTTCTGAGTTTGCAGAGTGCATCACAGTATGCCAGAAAAACCTACCTGGGTAAGACTAAACTTAGTGTCTCTAATTGACCTGAGTAGGTTAGTAGTATGAACATAGTCTTCAGGACAAAGAAAGAGAAGATGAATGTGTGCTTACCTATAGTGTAGTTTTCTTCAAGAGTCACAGGACATTCATGATGCATGAATAATGCATCTGGTTTATTTTTTTATTTTTATTTTATTTATAATTCAATTTATATCACCTCCCCATTCCCCCAAAGGGGACTCTGGGCGGTTTACAAAGTCAATAATTAAAATGGATAAAAATGTAATCCCTATACACTCCAAATACAAATAAATTAAAGATAAAATCCAAGTGGCAACAAAATTGTTCTTAAAAGGGCTCTATGGGACCAGCCATCCCCAGGAGGAGCTATCACCCTTCTCATCCCAGGCGAGGTGGCAGAACCAGGTCTTTAAGTTCTTCTCGAAGGCCAGGAGCCTTATTGAAGCCTAATTGTTGAATCTGGGTAGGATTCTGCAAATATGATCATATAAGCTCTATGTCTTATCAACTGCTGCTGAAACGTCTATTAACTTGGGAGTTGGTTGACATTGTGGAATATGATCCCTCTGCCCCCCCCCCCTCAATTATATTTCCACTGAACTTGTGCTGGAGAGGACTTGAGTTCCTGGAGAAAAGGGGGGATATAAATGTAATAAATCAATTTTTAAAAAATACAATGGATTTTTGTTTGTCACATCTACGCTTACCGTGTCTGGGCTGAAAAAATGCAGATGACCATTAGATGGCAGCAAAGAGATACAGAAATCCCTTATCTTGGGTGCCATCTAGTGATTACCTGCATTTTTGAAGTCCAGATGGCCTGATCTCATCTCTATGTCAGAAGTTGGAGGGACAGTTATGTTGTGTTGTGTTATGTTGTGTTGTGTTGTTTTGTAGAGCAAAGGGAGGTGTTTGCCTGTCTTTTGGTCTTGCAGGCCCAGGCCTGGGAGTTACAGTAACTTCTTCAACTCCATCTAGTGTGCCTTTATCTGGAATGCTACTGCTTCAGGCTTCACAATTCCTGAGCAAAACAGTTCAGCATTATGATGCTATGTAACTCTCAGTAATGTAACTCTCCTATTTTCACTTGATGAGAAATATAAACCAGCAAGTCTAGCATTTTGTTGGCCACTGATGTGCTGGACAGAAATATTCCTCCCCCTCCCCTCCCCCTCCCCTCCCCCTCCTTCCAATCCTCATGCAGTTGGCCGCAAGAAAACTTGAATTCATATAGGGTCTTCTTTTCTTCAGTTTCAGAAGAAAAGATAATTTTGGGGACATTATTATGGGTGGGATGAAGTGTTCCTGTATTTAATGAGGTGAGCAATGTACAAATGTCCTTCCAATGATTTCTAGCCCTCCTAGGTTCCGGTGCTTCCATTAAATCCAAGTCAAGGCATCAAACAGGGAATCCTCTTTTCCAACAGCAGTGCTACCATCACCTCCAAGGGGGAAGTCCTGCCTTTGAGAAATGATTCAAGAATATCTCCTTTCCCAGAAAAATTCCTCTCCCCACAAATTGAGTGGAAAATTTCCAAAGGTCAGTTTGGCTCAGCTTTAGATAACTTGGAGCAGAGAAACAGTGATGTGTGCTATTTGAATGTCTCTTGGAAAATCATATTACACTGACTTGATGATCTGACTCCAGCAAGCTGGCATGATAGAGTGGCATTTCAAAGTTCCCAAATTTTACATCAGGGGATGTTTATATGTAGGTACTGACATTCCTTGGAAAGACAACAACATAGTGTGTCATCTTTTTTGCAGAGTTAAATCTGCCTTGCCTTGACCCACCCTCCCACCCTCCCCCTCCCTCCCTCTTCCTCTTCCTCTTCCTCTTCCTCTTCCCTCCCTCCTTTCCTTTCCTTTCTTCCCCTCCCTCCCTGCCTCCCTCTTCCTCTTCCTCTTCCTCTTCCTCTTCCTCTTCCCTCCCTTCTCCTTTCCTTTCCTTTCCTTTCCTTTCCTTTCCTTTCCTTTCCTTTCCTTTCTTCCCCTCCCTCCCTGCCTTCCTCTTCCTCTTCCCTCCCTTCTTCCTTCCTTCCCTCCCTTGATTCCTTTCCTTCCCTTTCCTTTCTTCCTCCCTCTTCCCTCTCTCCCTGCCTCCCTCACTTCTCCCTACCTCCTTCCCTCCCTCCCTCACTTCTCCCTGTCTCCCTCCCTCCCTCATTTCTCCCTGTCTCCCTCACTTTTCCTTCCTTCCTTCCTTCCTTCCTTCCTTCCTTCCTTCCTTCCTTCCTTCCTTCCTTCCTTCCTTCCTTCCTTCCTTCCTTCCTTCCTTCCTTCCTCTCAGTCATTTGTTATGGGGCCTTGACAGTAGCAGTTAGTGAGCTGTTGTCATTGAGAGCACCAGCGAGTGCACCAATCCAGACTCCAAATTAGAGTGGGCAACAATCTGGCAGGACTCCTTCATGGGTCAGCTCATGTCATTAGCATTCCCCACCTCACTGGCATCAGAAGGAGAAATAGTAGAGACTGGACAATTAGTCTCTCTTGGTCAATTTCAACTTAATTACCACAGTGTTTCAGGGCAAGAGCGAATCAGGCTAATTAGTAATGACCCCATCCTGGGGAGGGTTTTTTTTCTTCTTCTTAAAGGACACAACCAATAAATTCCAACAACAGTTAGACATGTCATCCAGAGTGAGAAGAGAAAGATGATCAATTAATCACAACAGAAACAAGGCAGATTTGAACGTTGTATTTATTAGTTACTTCTTTATTATTTATCAGAATAATGAAAAATAATGGTAATATGCCACCCAACTTCGAGTAGCGTACAACACAATAAAAGAGGAATGCCAAACTTGTCTCAATTAAAATTCACTTCAAACTCATACAGCATGATGAAAATTACAGCTCTGGCCCTCTATCACAGCTCAACATCAAAAGCCGGTTTTTAAAAAATGTTTTACAGTACCAGTAATGAGGGCCATCTTTGAGATAATATGGGAGCAATCACTAAGAAGGCCTGTCTTTCGGTCTATGCCAGTGTTTCTCAGTCTTGGTGACTTTAAGATGTGTGGACTTCAACTTCCAGAATTCCCCAGCCAGCAGGCTGGCTGGGGAATTCTGGAAGTTGAAGTCCACACATCTTAAAGTCACCAAGACTGAGAAACACTGATCAATGCTGTTCTTACCAAGGCAGGACAACTCTAGGCAGAATCATATTGGCTAAGGCAATGTTTCCCAGCCTGGGCAATTCCCAGATATGTGGACTTCCACCCCCAGAATTCTCTGCAATGGTCAAGCTGGCTGAGATATTCTGGGAGTGGAAGTCCAGTTGGGAAACTCTGGGCTAAGTGTCCTGTAAGTATGTTGCATCTTTCTGGCAGACAGGCAAAGGAGTATCACAGAGTGCCAGGTTTGGAAGATGACCATTGACGCCATCCAGTCGAACTGTAAGCAAACTTGCTGAGGCTGAGAAAGAAAATAAGAGTATTTTAAAACATCATTAAGAAAAAGCATATGGATATTTCAGTGGCAGGCTTATCTAGGACAGGATAGTTAGCTGGTCTTAATGAAGTCACTCATAAATGAGGACAGGAGTTTTGCCTAACCACTTTCCAAGATTCTGTATTCTAACCCTTATTAAACCTGATTAATGAAACTTTGTGTGACTCACTTCTCTGATGATGCCGAGCTGCGAGGGGCTTGACATCAACCTCCTGCCCAGTGCAAGGATCCAAATTCAAGTATCCCTGATGGATGACTATCTAGCCTCCATCTGGATACATCCAATGAGCACCAGGTCCCTTGAAAATTGGTAATTGGTTTTCCCTAACATTCAACTGGAATCTGTCATCCTGTAATATAACTCCCTTATTCCAAGTCTTGCAGTTTGTGATGAAAGAGAATAAATCTTAACTCTCTTCTGTGTGACATCCTATCAGAGTGTGATCCAAGAGGGCTTTAGGGGAAAGGAACTCAGAAGACAGAGACAAGTTGCAAGTTGCAGAGCGACATGAAGTCATCCAATGGGAAATCTGGGCAAAGCTTCACTTTAACTATGCTTTGAATAAAGCGCCCCTATGGTGTTCCTCCTTCTCCCCCAACCTGCAAAGGCAGTGTATATACAGGTAGTCCTTGCTTAACAACCATTTGTTTAGTGATGGTTTGGACTTACAACGGTGCTGAAAAAACCGACTTACAACCAGTCCTCACACTTATGGCCGTCGCAGCATCTCCACAGTCACATGATCACAATTTGGCAATCGGTTCACATTTATGACCATTGCAGCATCCCATTGTCACGTGATCGCCATTTTCGACCTTCCTGGCTGGTTTCTGGCAAGCAAAATCAATGGGGAACTGTGTGGTTCGCTTAACAACCATATGGTTTGCTTAACGCCTGCGGTGATTCACTTAACAACTGCCACAAAAAAGGTCATAAAATTGGGTTGGATTCGCTTAATGACTGCTTTGCTTAGCAACCAAAATTCCAGTCCCAATTGTGGTCATTAAATGAGGACTACCTGTAGTGTTCCTTCCTCCCATTTCCCCCATAACAACAATGCTGGTTGGGCTGGGAGAGTGTGTGACTGGCCAAAGTCATCCAGTGAATGTCTATGGCTGAATGGGCACTAGAACCTGGATCTCCCTGGTGGGAGTCCAACACTTTCACAACTTTGTGTGTAGGAAAGCCCATAATACCAAAATAATACCTAGAATTATCATTTACTTTCTTTCATGAACCATCTGGGAAGGCCCACAGGTGTTCTTTTCTACACTTGGAACAGTTTCCCCCAGAAATGCAATCTGCCCCCACACTGTTGACTTTGTGCAAATTATTTTAGGCTCTCCCACATGGGATTATAGTTCCCTCCAACTAAATTCAGGATTATATCAAATTAAAGCTTGGCCCAAATGCCCTTTCACACTTCTCCACCAAAGTTGTGTGCAGGAAAGCTGGACAGAAAATTTCTTCAGGGGAAGGAGAAATGCTCCCCAAATTTTCTCTACGGCAAGACTTCCCAATGAGATTAGCATCCAACTGAACAACCCCCCTTGGAGAAGATTCCTTTGGATTTCTTCCTCGGGACTGAATGGAAGTGTGCGAAGCCAGAGGCTGAACAACAGGATATTCTTATGGATCCCTTGACCAATTTAGAATTTTATCCATGAGATTTTCACCCAGATTCTTTCTAGTTTGAGAGATTTCCAGGAGTGGTAGGAGGAGGTAGGGGAAAATCCCAGAGAATTTCTTCCTGTCACTAATGCTGAACGTAACCAAGAGCCTTAATCCTAACACCCTATAGAAAGTACAAAGGTGAAGCTGATGAAAGGAGAATAAGAAACATATGAACCCCTTCTTTTGCTGTGGAATTATAACTGTTTACCTCTCAAAGAGAAAAAGAAAGGGGGGTTCAGAAAGGGAGAAGAAAGGAAGGTGGGAACCTTCCATTGAAAAGCAATGCATTTGAATTCTACAGCAGAATAAGCCAAAGGCAAAGAGGATTTTTTTCAGCCCAGATGTGAATATATGTACTTACCTCTGAAAGAAGAATTAAAAAGATATATACAAAATGATCCTGAAAGAACAACTGTTCTCTTTCAGAGTCATTAGTTTGGAAAGCTTCATTGAGAAGCAAGGCTTCTTCTTCTTTTTTTGAAATGTCACAGCCAGTTACCAAGCAACAACTGCAAATGTTTCTGCTGCATTCACAACAAGAGCACCCTTTCAAAATTTGGGAACTGGCACACCAGACAAGCGGGAGAGATGCAGAGATGCAGCCATTTAGGTCCTCCTAGGAAAAAATTCTGGAAAAGCAAAGGATAACGAACGCCTATCTGTGGGCAAGCCCACCAGACATTATCTTCTACTCCTGCTTCTCTGTTGTCACTTTTAAATAAAACCAATGCTCAACTCTGTCAACACGTACAATGGCTGGTTCATACAACATGATAAGCCTTAACCCTAAATTAACCAAAGGCACTTCTTCTGCCCAAATAAATAAACCATATTCAGGTTTAATATGATGAATTCACATGGGCAATGTGTGACAATGAGCAGGTTCTCACCACTAAGCCACAAACAACCCAAGTCCAATTTTAGTCTGGTCTAGAACAAGGACATCTGGTGGGAGGGTAAAATAAATCAACATGTTGGCCACAACTATATGATCAACACATGTAAAAAAAGGTGTGGGATTTGACTGATCATGGTTGCCATCTTGATTTATTGACACCCCACCCCAAGATTATCCTGCTGTGGATTGTTGTGGAAACTCAGCCGATGTGTGATGCTTTCATTTCTTCACTCCATTCTCCTATGAAATAGATTGTGCTTAGATTACTTCCAAATATTCTCCACTGTTTAAGATAACGTATGTGTGTTTATGTGTCTGTGGTACATCCCATTTTCTTCCGCTGAAAAATGTTCTGCAAAGCCATTAGATCTGGAATGTTTTGAAGAATTCCAAAGAGTCACCAAGACTAATGGCTAGCTTTGCATGATATGCTTATCCATGGTTAACTTAACTCTGGCTTACACAAGTGACCCAATTTTCTGGGCTACCTTGAGCCACAGAATCATGCAGGTGTGTTTACACTCCACAAGGCGAAAACATGGTTTGCAAGCTTTCCCAAGAAAACTTCCCCAAATTTCCCCCACCCAAAATCCCCAAATTTTCTTCTCCACAAGCTCAGTTACTTCTCCATAGAGTAGAAGAGGAAAGGTCGTGGTAGTGGTGGTGTTTGCCTCATAAGAACTTGTCCGATTGTGGCTATTGCCACTTGCACTGGCAAATGATAGCTAGCTAGCTAGCTAAATGATATAGATAGAGAGATAGATAGAGATAGAGATAGAGAGAGATAGAGAGATAGAGAGATAGAGAGATAGAGAGATAGAGAGATAGAGATAGAGATAGAGATAGAGATAGAGATAGAGATAGAGATAGAGATAGAGATAGAGATAGAGATAGAGATGAGATAGAGATAGAGATAGAGATAGAGATAGAGATAGAGATAGAGATAGAGATAAGCTGTGTTACATTCACTGTTTTTCTTTGGAATTGCTTAGTTATTCATTCATTTGTTCATTAGAGAGTCATGACAGTGAACTTACTGTTCCCTCCTCCCATGTTTCTACAAGAAATACCCTGTAAAATAAGATGGTTTGAAAAAAGTGTGACTGGCCCCAAATCACCCAGTGAATTCTATGGCTGAACATGGACCTGGACCTTCACAGCTACAGCACACTGACCCTCTTCAGTTTAGCTCTATTCTTTAGTTACGACTAAAGAAAGGTCAAGAGGCAAACATTTGTCCATATAATCAACAGTCACCAGGAGTTGATTCAGTGCCACCTAACTAATGCCCACTATTCATGGTGACCTCCAAGCAGAAGAATCTTATTTGAGAATATGTCCTCCACCTAAAGAATATCTGATGGAATTCTTTTCACCTCTCTCATTCTGCTGCCTAGGAAGGAAAGAAAACGTTTGGCTCAGCTTGGAGTAAAACTCAGGGCTAAGATGGATTCACAATGGGCAACTGTGGCAAGGATTGAGTTTCCTCCAATATGGAGAGTACCCCAGTTGTGACCATTCCAAAACCACACAAGTAGGGAAACTTACCCACTAGCTGCATAGTCCACTCTCTCACTCTCTCACTCTCAAACCCTCTGCTACATACAACCCCCCCCCCAAAAAAAAACATACCAGTCTCCCTAATACAAGCAAAGCCCACACCACACAACCACCACTTTCGCCGCCATCTTCCTCTAATGTCAGCAATGTCTTTATCTCAGCAATGTCTTTCCTGCCCCAAAGCTATCAGGTTGGAGGTATCTGTAGAAAGCACCAAAAGAAGTCAAGATGGCGTGGCAGCTATGTAATTGAAGCCCCATCCCTTTATGCATGTCTGTGACACTGAAGCACATACAAAAGAGGTGGGGCTTCAATCTCACAGTTGCAACGCCATCTTGATTTTTCTGACCTCTGCCCCCAATGGATGTCTCAGTGTCCGGCTGCTGAAATCTGTAGGAAAGGCCTTTTGGAAAATGTCCTTATTGCCAGAGATGCATCCATCTGGCACCTAGGAGGTGGCCTTTTCTTTCTTTGCTCCAGACTATGAAATGCATTTTCTCAAATTGCATTTGGCTTCCACTCATTCTTCCTTTAGAAGCTCAGCCAAGATTCACCTCTTTCATCAGGCTTTTCATTGTTAATTGATGTCTGGATTGGTTGTAACTTATGTTTTTGATTTTTTTTCCTTTTGGAATCCCACCTTCTGTTTATTTATTGCCAACCAACGTGAGTGTTCCGACTGAGTAGAAAAGTGGGACATAAATCAAATAAATACATACATAAATAAGTGAGTGAATGAGTGCATGAAATAATAATGGAGCAGAATGGGTAAAACTGTCCATTTCTCATCCCTAACCTTTGGTCTGAATGTAAGCTGTACCAGCACTGCATAAGAAATTTATCTATTTATCTATTTATCTATTTATCTATTTATCTATTTATCTATTTATCTATTTATCTATTTATCTATTTATTTTATATAGCTGCCCATCTCAAACCTGTAACTCTGGGCAGATGAAATGTTTGAGGAATTTACCTGGATAGATTCCAAGGAAGGTGTGGAAGGAATCATCCATTGATTTCAAAGGAGATGAAATCAGGGATCATTGGAAGGGGGTCAAAAAAAGTCAACATGTCACAACCATGTGATCAAGTTCTCACCCCTTATTTATATCCATTGCATGTGAAATACACATTTAAAGAGGTAGGGATTTGATTGCATGGTTGCTGTCATTAGCTTTACTTTTTTAAACACTCATGGACACCCCTGGATGAAATGGTGTGATCTGCCAAAAAAAAAATGGAATCCATTAGAAGAATAGACCACGGGTAACAGTATCTATTGTGTATGTGTGTGTGTGTGATATCATAGTATATCATCTATCACTATTTTTTTTTATCGGTTCAATCGTGTCCAATTCTTGGAGACTGCCTGGACAGTTTTCTTGGCAAAGTTTTTCAGAAGTGGTTTGCCATTGCCTCTTTCCTAGGGCTGAGAGAAAGGGACTGGCCCAAGGTCCCCTAGCTGGCTTTGTGCCTAAGGTGGGACTAGAACTCACGGTCTCCTGGTTTCTAGCCTGATGCCTTAACCACTGCACCAAACTGGCTCTCTCATCACTAATATATGATGATAGAGATGATAGATAGAGATAGAGATAGAGATAGAGATAGAGATAGAGATAGAGATAGAGATAGAGATAGAGATAGAGATAGAGATAGAGATAGAGATAGAGATAGAGATAGAGATAGAGATGTGAAAACTGCATAAGAATTCCATCCAACTCTGGAAATTCCATAACAAATTCCCTATGTTAGAAAAAGATGTAAATCACAATAAATGTGGATTTTTGGACACTTTTAAAATACAAAAACAAAGGAGGAGCAACCCAGAACTATTTAGCCATGGCTTCACACAAGTTGGAGCACCTGGCTGATTTTCTTTGGATTCAGTAGTTATGCAGGTTTGAGCCTGGTTAATATCTGAGTATGAAACTACCAGGAAATTCCAGGGTTGTGGGCTAAATTATGAAATGAAAAGCAAACCTTGAAAGAATGTGATGGCAAACAACTTCTGTATTCTGCCAAGAAAATTGCATGGATGTATCTATGTAATTACTAGGAACTTAGTTTGCCTTGGGCATTGTTACCTTTACCTGTACAGGTAGTCCTCATTTACTGACCATTTGTTTAGTGACCATTTGAAGTTACGACAGTGTTGAAAAACATAACTTTATGACCCATTTATGACCATTTACAACCTTTGCAGTGTCTCTCAGTAACATGATTGCTATTATAGTCAGTACACGTTGTCCTGTGCCTGACCTGTGTTTTTTCTCTCCCCCCCCCCACTTTGTAGAGCAGAGAGATTGGAGAGAAAGGGATTGCAAGAAAGTAAGCTATTTGCTTTTGTACACATCAAAAGCAATGTAATTGCACTGGCAGCCTGGGGCTGAGAGACACGGGCTGCTACACAGTTTACTCTCTTGAAATCTCTTTCTCTCCAATCTCTCTGCCCTGCAAGGGGGAGGGGGAGAAAAAAGCAGTGATTTCTGTAAGCAATCTCTCCTGTGCCTGACCCTTTCTCTCCCCATGCAGAGCAGAGAGACTGGAGAGGAAGGGATTACAAGAGAGTAAGCTGCTTGGTCTTCTACACATCAAAAGCAATGAGATTGCACGAGCAGAAGGAAAGAGTCAGACAAAGGAGAGATTGCCTACAAATATTCCTTGCTTTTTTTCTCCCCCCCCCCTCACACAACAGAGAGATTGGAGACAAAGGGATTTCAGGAAACTGTTTGCATAGCATGCCTGCAGCTCCCAGCCCCAGGCTGCTGTGCGATTGCATTGCTTTCAATGTGTACAAGACAGTAAGCAGGCACGTGAGCATTCCAAAGGGCAGGGGAGTGTTTAGGAGGCAAACAAAAGCCAAAGGTGGGAAACTGAGTAGCCTTGTCTCTTTCCAGCCAGAAAGCACAGTTGTGGTCACATGAATTCCCACTTGGTTGTCTCCCGTATAGATTACTGTAATGCACTCTACATGGGGCTACCCTTGAAGAAGATCCAGAAGCTACAGCTGGTACAGAATGCGGGCAGTTTTAAGTGCACCAAGATTGACACACATAACACCTGTGCTCCGTGAGCTGCATTGGGTGCCAGTTTGCTTCCGGGTCCAATTCAAGGTGTTGGTTACCTTTAAAGCCCTACATGGCATTTATTTATTTATTTATTTATTTATTTATTTATTTATTTATTTATGTTTCAATTTATATACCGCTCCATCTCCCCGCAAGGGCATGTGCCCAGGTTATCTGAGGGACCACCTCATCCCCATTACATCGCCCCGTCCTACCTGATCTTGCAGAGCGGGCATGCTGCGGACCCCCTCTATGAAAGAATTCCATCTAGCGGGGTCTTGGAGGCGAGCCTTCTCTGCAGCAGCACCTGCCCTATGGAACATCCTTCCCCCAGAGATAAGACAGGCCCCTTCACTCCTGGACTTCAGGAAAAAATTAAAAACTTGGCTCTGTGATCTCGCCTGGGGCAAGAGGAAAAGTGGTCAAGCTTGGGGATGGCTGATTTCTTAGAACCGCCTCAAATATTTTAAATATGTTCAGCTTCACTGTATGAACCACCTGCCACTTGGTTTTTGTTATATTTATTGTATTTATATTTTTATTGTGTTTTTATTGTATTTTAATGATGTTGTTCTGGCTGTGAACCGCCCAGAGTCCCTCCTTGAGGAGGAGATGGGCGGTCATAGAAATTTAATAAAATAAATAAATAAAATAAATATTATGCAAAATGGAGAAAAGGATGAAGAAAGAAGAAGCCATACTTCCTGTCCTTGTGAACCACCTTTGCTTCCACCACATCTAGGCACCTTTTGTTCTTTAAGTCTCTTACCTCTCTCCTTTTCAGGATCTTCCTCTTAATCCATCTCCTCTTCCTTCATATTTGATTTGTGATTCATTCCCCTTTTATTTTCTTTATATGACCAAACCAGCTGTAATGGTATGTGGGAATGACCTTGGGAGACAGGAGGAAGAACCGCAGACTAGACAACGGTCAGCTAAGAGGCAGCTGAGCCGGCAGAAGGAATGTGGGTGTTTCTTGGAGTGTAAAGGTGAGGTGGGAGAGATGGTCTTTCAGACTTGCAAGATTCTGTTAATATAACCTTCCAATAAAGTTAGAGCTAGTACTTCTGGGTTTGTGTCTTGTCTGGACTACCTCGCAAGGCAGACACCACCCCAGCACACTTTTCTCACAGTGGTCACTCAATTTTGTATTCAATCCACATTCATTCATCATCCTTCATTCTAGACCTGACCTCTTCATAAGTTCCCTATTCCCTCTGGATACAACTGACTTGTATGCTTATCCATCTATCTAATGTAGCATTTTCTTCTTGTTGAAATGAATCAAATGCCTCTGGATAGGTTGACATATAACCCTTTTTGTTAGTAGTTACCAAGAGCCTTCTCCTCCATGAATTGACCTATTCCCTTTTTAAAGCCATGCAAGTTGGCAGCCGCTTTACCATCTTGGCCGTTGATTCCACAGTTAAAATATGTACTGTGAGAAGATGAACTTCTTTTTTCTCTTTCTAGAATCTCCCACTCTTTGACCTCATTGGATGATTTGAGTACCCAACGCCATTGGATGATTATACTATTATGAAACGAAGAGGAAAAAAACTCTCTACTTTCCCACTACCATTCATAATTTTACATTCCTCTATCATGTCCTCACCTTTATTTTCTACCAAGCTACAAAGCCTCTGGAGGAGCTGTCCAACCTTCTTGTTTCTTTTGATTGGCCCATTCTGTATTGTTCCTAGCTTGACAAGTTATTTTGAGATGTGGTGATCAGAAAGATACACCAATATCTCAAGGTTCCTCAAGCCATAGATGCATCAAAAGGCATCACAACCTTGTCAGTTTTGTTCTGAAGTCTTTTCTTCATGAGCCACCAGATGGATTTTAATCTTTCTCACAGCATTTTTTACATACATTGGTTGGCATTTTCATTCCACTATCATCTTTGATTACAATATCCATTTCCAGGACAGTCCCTACCAACATTACAACAAAACTGACGGTTGATTATCAGAATTTATATTCCACCTTCTAACTAAATTCAGATGTCAGCTAACAGCTAGAAAAGCAATCTCAAAATGACAATGACAAGTATAAAATTGCTATGGTCTGTGAAAACAGCCAGTAAACAAACAGCTAAATAACGTACATGTTGGTGATGAATTAAAAGATTGATCCCAATGTTAAAAGGAGGGAATTGCAAAAACATTTAAAGGTCATAAAGGGAGGTGTCTTTGGACAAGTGTTATAAAGTATTGTATATTACAAAACATGATAAAGCAATTCACAAATGGAACAGCTAGTTCATTCAAGATTAAATCAATAAAAGCACAGAGAGCAAAAAGTGAGCTACCAGTTTCTTCAGGGAGAGCTTCAAACAATCAGAAGAGTTCTGAACTCAAGAAAGGAGATCCTGGACAGAGGGATCCGGCATGTAAGAACCACTCTCAAGATGTGTGTGCGTGCGTGCCTGCTTGGCTGTGAGGAACATGGGGAAGCTCGTCCCACTCATCCAACATACTACTTTCCCAATGGGACTGCTGGTGTGCCAGGCATTCTCCTGTGTGTGGAAACAGATGCCATCAGGGATGGCTCTTAATGGAGGAACATAACTCCTCATGTCACTCTGTTAAATCTCCTCTCACTATGAGGTCACTTAGCCTATCAGAGTAAATGAAAGCTTGAGTTTGGGCTTCTAACTGACTCCAGTTCCCTATCTGGAGTGGAAAACAGTAAAGGATGGAACATGGACTAGAGTAGGCATCATTATACTGCTCACACAGCATTCATTTCTTGCAATCACAACCCATCTCTCTCTTAAGACTTTGTTCCCCTGTAGCTGGGATTCACAGCCCACATAGCTGTGTGTGTGTGTGTGTGTGTGTGTGTGTGTATTTATTTTATATTTATTTATTTATCATACTTATATCACCGCCCATCTCCCCCCACAGAGGGGACTCTGGGCGGTTTACACAAAGTTGACAATTAAAACATATAAAAGCATATAAAATACCATACATAAATGTATATCTATATAAATTAATTAAATATATAAAACCCAAGAGGCTCTGATGTTAAGTTTAAAAGAACTCTACGGAGCAAGCCATCCCCAAGAGGACCTATTACTCCTCCCATCCCAAGCGAGGTGGCAGAGCCAGGTCTTCAATTGTTTTCGGAAGGTCATCAGTGTGGGGGCTTGCCTCACCTCCAGGGGCAGAATATTCCAGAGGGCGGGTGCCACTGCAGAGAATGCCCACTTCCTGGACCCCGTCAGATGGAATTCTCTTGTAGACGGGGTCCGTAGCAAGCCCTCTCTGCATAACCGAGTGGGGCGGGTCGATGTTCTGGGGACGAGGCGGTCCCTTAGGTAACCTGGTCCCATGCCATGTAGGGCTTTAAAGGTGACAACCAACACCTTGAATTGGACCCGGAAGCAAACTGGTAACCAATGCAGCTCGCGAAGTAGAGGTGTCACATGTGCCGATCTTGGGGCACTCATAACTACACGCGCAGCCGCATTCTGGACCAGTTGAAGCTTCCGGATACTCTTCAGGGGTAGCCCCATGTAGAGTGCATTACAATAGTCTATATGGGAGATGACCAGGGCATGAGTGACTGTCCGGAGGGCATCTCGGTCCAGGAAAGGGCATAGCTGGCGTACAACTCGAAGTTGTACAAATGCCCTTCTGGCCACGACTGCCACCTGCTCTTCAAGCAGGAGTCGTGAGTCCAGAAGGACACCCAGGTTCCGCACTGTGTCTGAACGGGGTAGTGCCACCCTGCCCAGATCTAAAGATGACAACTCTCTGGATCTCGAGGCACCATCAATCCACAGCCAGATACAAAGAAGAAGGTTCTGATGTTCTTTAGAGCAGTTATAAGTACAATTATAAATTTACTTCTTAGTCTATGGTTACAGCATAACTCTCTTCTTTCTATAATCTATCCTGTCTAATAATCAAAGCCATAAATCATAAGTTCATTTTTTTCTCATGCAAAAAGTCTAGAATGGGTTTCTGGTCAGCAATAAATGTAGATATTGTCTTTTCTCTGATCAAAGAAGTCAATTTAGCCAACTCAGCAAATTCCATCATCTTCACCAACCATTCCTCCATTGTGGGTAATGCCGAATCTTTCCATCTTTGTGCTTACAACAATCTCAGTGCAGTTATCATGTACAAAAACTAAGTTCCATAACTTTTTTCCAACTGGTTGTCCATCAATCCCAAAAGAAAAACCTCTGGTCTCATAGCTGTATGGATTCCCATAAGGATAATTTGGGGGAGATCAAAGTTTGCAAAATGGCCAGTGAGGCATTGTGATTAAATGCCACCAATGTGTGTGACATTGCCACATATACAAAAGGATGGGTCTTGGATTGTGATGCCACATCTTCCACCTTGCAGACTTTGACACACATACTCTGTGGACACTGATGGGACATAAGAGGAGTCCTGCTGGATCATGACGCATCTATGTGCCAGTCAGATACAGTTTGGAAGCTGACAAACAAGAGCAAGAAGGCAATCAATATCATCTTCTACTATTGAGCCCCAGAACCTAAAGTTTAAGGGATGTTGCCCCATGATTCTTAGATAATAAGCCATGAATTGATAGCTCAGTTCTCCATAAAGTTACCATCTCCTTTTAAAATCATCTAAAGCAGTATCCACAAGAGCCAGTTTGGTGTAGCAGTTAAGGCACCAGGCTAGAAACTGGGAGACTGTGAGTTATAGTCCTGCCTTAGGCACAAAGCCAGCTGGGTGACCTTGGGCTAGTCCCTCTCTCTCAGCCCTAGGAAGGAGGCAGTGGCAAACCATTTCTGAAAAACCTTGCCAAGAAAACTGCAGGGACTTGTCCAGGTAGTCTCCAAGAATCGGACATGATTGAGCAGATTAAAAGTGGTATCCATCCCCACTTCTGATGGCCGTCCATTCTACAGCCTGTTGTGTAAAGACATCCTATCAATTGAATATCTCAACAGGAAACTTTAAAAGATGACTCCAATTTTTAACATTGTGAGAGAGGAAAAAGAAACTTCTCTGTATCTCACATCCCATACCATGCATGGGCTTACAGCCTCCTTCACCCCAAGCTAAAACTTTCTAGATCCTGGTCACTCCCTTTTTTTTTTTTGCATCTTTTCCAGCTCCTAAGCCAACATGCAGAAAATGGAGTTGTACTCATCTTTTTAACTATGTGTCTGCTACTTTCCTTTTTTTTTGCTTTGCTGATACATTGCATGCTGTGATCAATAATAAAATCTTCAATCTCAGGGCAGAATGGAGATGTAGCTCTCTTACATCAGAAAGGTACAAAATCATCATTCAACACTGTTAGATACATACAGTAACAGCTCAATTAAAAATAGGTACAATGAATGGTTGTACTACAATATAGAGCAAAAGCCTTTGTAGCACAAAGGAAGCATGGGGAGGCTAAAAAATAAAATCTCTTGAGTGTATTAAACATCTGCCCAAATGTTTTCTAGCCAAACTTTTTCAACCAAACAGTGTGCCGAACTCTATTCTTTTATGTTGTTGCAAGTAAGCTTGCTTTATGAAAGATCTGGCTTTTTCCATCTCATCTTCAGGGTGCTTCCATGTTTATTTAGGAATGCTGTGAGAGGTTACTGCTTTTTATTTCTTCCTCCTTTTTGCTAATAGATTGATCCCACTTCTTCCCTTACATTTGCCAGGGTCCCATTCCCAATGTTTGGGGCTCCCACTGAAAAGGTCCCTTCTTTAGTATCCACCAACCTGATAGGCCAGAGTAATAGACTAGGGTGCATTGCCTCAAACCCAGTCATATTTGTAGGAAGCACATAGCCTTTACTATGGGCCTATAGAAGCTAATTTGAAAGTTTGATGGGCTGAGATCTTAACACCTAAAGGAGCTCCAGTGTACTGGTCCCATCATAAGTTACCAAGCCTTCTCCAGTCATATACAGGGCCGTGCAAAGCTTTGATTCAATCAAACTCCAGATCAAATTGACTTTCCAAATTGGATCAAAGCAAAGCAGATGTCTCTGAATCAAAGAGATTGAAGCAATCTGATCCCGCCATTTGATTATGCAGTTTGAAGTGCTGTATCAAAGAGAATCATGTTTCCAAACTGAATCAACCATTCAAATTGGATCAAAGTGACAATCGGAATCAGATCAGTGATTTGAATAAGATGAGAAGTGAACTGCATACTGTATCAGGTCTCTTCAGGGAATACCACTACCCAAATTCACAGGTAGCCTGCCCCAAGCTATTGGGAGTTTGAAATTCTGGGATTTTCACTCTTAATATATTTTGAGGGCCCCTAGTTGAAGAAGGCTGGATCATATATTCTACATCAGCAGAACCAAATCTATCTCTCAACCCTTGTAATTTTATTGAAAGTCAAATGTACATAATTAAATGGCCTTGTAGAGTTGTTTCTCCTTGGAGTATTTTATATGCTGAAATTGATGTATTTACAGTGCTTTTAGTTCTGGTTGAATCCACATCTCCAAATGGTTTGTGAGATGTATTTTTTAATGGATATTAGGTTTTCTCTAGCAAAAAAACCTTAATGAAAATGAAAAAGCTTTCTAGTTCATAGCGGTTCTGGCCTAACTGATCCACAAAGCCAGGAATGCATTTGGCTGCCATTTAAAAATCTCTCAGACAGAGAACTTACCCAACCAGAGAGAGATGTCCTAGCCAAAGGTCTTAATTTTGCCATCACTCCCAAGCAAGTTCCGGTTGTGGAGCTCATTACAGCCACAGAATCTGCCATCCACAACAACCACCTACCTTTTGAAGAAGCAGAACAACTCCGGCTTAAAATATCTGCAGCTCTGTCCAGTGCTCAACCTCCTCCCCCCAACCTTACCGCCCAAGAGAGGAGAGCCCTGACAGCCCTCAGCAAAGATGAAACCATCACCATTTTACCTGCTGACAAAGGAAGATGTACAGTGGTTCTAAACACTGCAGACTACCACAATAAAATTACCTCACTTTTGGAGGATCACCATACATATGAAAAACTGAAAAGAGACCCCACCAACAATTACAAGAAAAAGGCAATAGACAGTTTGAAACAATTGGAACATGATGGCTCCATCGATAGGATTACCTACCACCGTCTGTATCCTGGAGAAGCCATCCCCTGCATCTACGGACTTCCTAAGATCCACAAGGAAGGAACACCCCTCCGACCCATAGTCAGCAGCATCAATTCGGTAACATACAACATTGCCAAACACCACTCTACCATACTAGCACCTCTAGTTGGACACTCTGAACACCACATCCATAATTCGGAAGAATTTGTTTCCAAAGCAAAGATCCTGAAACTGGATACAGATGAAACTATGGTCTCCTTTGATGTGTCCTCCCTTTTCACCAGCATCCCCACCACTCATGCTCTATCCGCTGTCAGGAAGAGACTAGAAGAGGACAGCACCCTGGAAAGGAGAAGCCATCTCAACCCAAACCAGATCTGCCATCTTCTGGACCTGTGTCTTAACACCACTTATTTCACATACAGAGGTGACTTTTACAGACAAAAACACGGCTGTGCCATGGGTTCTCCTGTGTCACCCATTTTGGCCAATTTATACATGGAAGAAGTGGAGAAGAAAGCACTCAACACATTCCAGGGAACGGTGCCCATCCACTGGTTTAGGTATGTGGATGACACCTGGGTCAAAATCAAGGCCCAGGAAGTACAGGCCTTCACGGACCATATAAACACTATAGATGCCAACATTAGCTTCACCAGAGAAGACACCAAGGACAACAGACTGGCATTCCTAGACTGTGAAGTCCTCATTGGGACCGGTGGCAAGCTAGAAATAGGGATCTACAGGAAACCCACACACACAGATCAATATCTGATGTTTGACTCCCACCATCCACTGCAGCACAAACTAGGAGTCATCAGGACATTGTCACACAGAGCAGAAACCATCCCCACCTCCATGGATTCCAAAAAGAATGAAAATCAGCACCTGAGAACAGCCCTGAAGGCCTGTGGATATCCAAATTGGGCCTTCACCAAATCTAAATCTACCAGACCTAAAACAGCGACAGATAGGGCTGAGACTCAGAGTAAACGAAAGAACCTGGTAATTCCCTACATGGCTGGTGTGTCTGAAAAGATAAAACGGATATTTGGCAAACACCACATACCTGTCTGTGGCTTGAATCATGTCAACTGGATTTCTATTTTCTTAGTGGAAACGTTTCACTCCTTATCCAAGGAGCTTCTTCAGTCTGAGTAAAGTTAGTAAGGGAATCCTTAAATATGTTTCTAGGCTGGCTGTGTGACCTTGCACCTGGGGCTAGGTCATGGTTATTTTTGAGATGTTTGTTTCTAAGTCCCTTTATCATCTAAAGGAGGATCGTTAAGATTACCCTGCTGCTGTTGAGCTTGTGAAATGGTCTTAATCTTCCTAGGCACAGAAGACAAAGCAGGAAGGAAGATAGGGGAAAGGTTATGCCTGAGGCCCCCACCTCTATTCAAGGAAGGATTTTCCAAGTTGGCATGAATGGATTCCTTGACCCCTCTCTCAAACCACCTATCTTCTCTGTCTAAAATGTGAACATTAATGTCCTCAAATGAGTGTCCTTTTTCCTTTAGATGAAGATAAACTGCTGACTCTGGTCCTGTGGTGTTACTTCTCCTGTGTTGGGCCATCCTCCTGTACAAAGGTTGTTTGGTTTCTCCAATGTAGAGTTCAGAGCACTCCTCACTGCACTGGATTGCATACACTACATTGCTTTCCTTGTGTTTTGGAGTTTGATCTTTGGGGTGTACAAGCCTCTGTCTCAGTGTGTTGGTGGGTTTGAAATATACAGGTATGTGGTGTTTGCCAAATATCCGTTTGATCTTTTCAGACACGCCAGCCATGTAAGGAATGACCAGGTTCTTCCGTTTACTCTGAGTCTCAGCCCTATCTGTCGCTGTTTTAGGTCTGGTAGACTTAGATTTGGTGAAGGCCCAATTTGGATATCCACAGGCCTGCAGAGCTGTTCTCAGATGCTGCTTTTCATTCTTTTTGGAATCCATGGAGGTGGGGATGGTTTCTGCTCTGTGTGACAATGTCCTGATGACTCCTAGCTTGTGCTGCAGTGGATGGTGGGAGTCAAACATCAGGTATTGATCTGTGTGTGTGGGTTTCCTGTAGATCCCTATTTCTAGCTTGCCACCGGTCCCAATGAGGACTTCACAGTCTAGGAATGCCAGTCTGTTGTCCTTGGTGTCTTCTCTGGTAAAGCTAATGTTGGCATCTATAGTGTTTATATGGTCCGTGAAGGCCTGTACTTCCTGGGCCTTGATTTTGACCCAGGTGTCATCCACATACCTAAACCAGTGGGTGGGCACCGTTCCCTGGAATGTGTTGAGTGCTTTCTTCTCCACTTCTTCCATGTATAAATTGGACACAATGGGTGACACAGGAGAACCCATGGCACAGCCGTGTTTTTGTCTGTAAAAGTCACCTCTGTATGTGAAATAAGTGGTGTTAAGACACAGGTCCAGAAGATGGCAGATCTGGTTTGGGTTGAGATGGCTTCTCCTTTCCAGGGTGCTGTCCTCTTCTAGTCTCTTCCTGACAGCGGATAGAGCATGAGTGGTGGGGATGCTGGTGAAAAGGGAGGACACATCGAAGGAGACCATAGTTTCATCTGTATCCAGTTTCAGGATCTTTGCTTTGGAAACAATTCTTCCGAATTATGGATGTGGTGTTCAGAGTGTCCAACTAGAGGTGCTAGTATGGTAGAGAGGTGTTTGGCAATGTTGTATGTTACCGAATTGATGCTGCTGACTATGGGTCGGAGGGGTGTTCCTTCCTTGTGGATCTTAGGAAGTCCGTAGATGCAGGGGATGGCTTCTCCAGGATACAGACGGTGGTAGGTAATCCTATCGATGGAGCCATCATGTTCCAATTGTTTCAAACTGTCTATTGTGGAGCTCATTACAGCCACAGAATCTGCCATCCACAACAACCACCTACCTTTTGAAGAAGCAGAACAACTCCGGCTTAAAATATCTGCAGCTCTGTCCAGTGCTCAACCTCCTCCCCCCAACCTTACCGTCCAAGAGAGGAGAGCCCTGACAGCCCTCAGCAAAGATGAAACCATCACCATTTTACCTGCTGACAAAGGAAGATGTACAGTGGTTCTAAACACTGCAGACTACCACAATAAAATTACCTCACTTTTGGAGGATCACCATACATATGAAAAACTGAAAAGAGACCCCACCAACAATTACAAGAAAAAGGCAATAGACAGTTTGAAACAATTGGAACATGATGGCTCCATCGATAGGATTACCTACCACCGTCTGTATCCTGGAGAAGCCATCCCCTGCATCTACGGACTTCCTAAGATCCACAAGGAAGGAACACCCCTCCGACCCATAGTCAGCAGCATCAATTCGGTAACATACAACATTGCCAAACACCTCTCTACCATACTAGCACCTCTAGTTGGACACTCTGAACACCACATCCATAATTCGGAAGAATTTGTTTCCAAAGCAAAGATCCTGAAACTGGATACAGATGAAACTATGGTCTCCTTCGATGTGTCCTCCCTTTTCACCAGCATCCCCACCACTCATGCTCTATCCGCTGTCAGGAAGAGACTAGAAGAGGACAGCACCCTGGAAAGGAGAAGCCATCTCAACCCAAACCAGATCTGCCATCTTCTGGACCTGTGTCTTAACACCACTTATTTCACATACAGAGGTGACTTTTACAGACAAAAACACGGCTGTGCCATGGGTTCTCCTGTGTCACCCATTGTGGCCAATTTATACATGGAAGAAGTGGAGAAGAAAGCACTCAACACATTCCAGGGAACGGTGCCCACCCACTGGTTTAGGTATGTGGATGACACCTGGGTCAAAATCAAGGCCCAGGAAGTACAGGCCTTCACGGACCATATAAACACTATAGATGCCAACATTAGCTTTACC
Source organism: Charina bottae (assembly GCA_023362775.1). Taxonomy (NCBI): domain Eukaryota; kingdom Metazoa; phylum Chordata; class Lepidosauria; order Squamata; family Charinaidae; genus Charina; species Charina bottae. Next base: position 8,405,516 of record JALMGJ010000027.1, on the reverse strand, counting down.
AGAGAAGACACCAAGGACAACAGACTGGCATTCCTAGACTGTGAAGTCCTCATTGGGACCGGTGGCAAGCTAGAAATAGGGATCTACAGGAAACCCACACACACAGATCAATACCTGATGTTTGACTCCCACCATCCACTGCAGCACAAGCTAGGAGTCATCAGGACATTGTCACACAGAGCAGAAACCATCCCCACCTCCATGGATTCCAAAAAGAATGAAAAGCAGCATCTGAGAACAGCTCTGCAGGCCTGTGGATATCCAAATTGGGCCTTCACCAAATCTAAGTCTACCAGACCTAAAACAGCGACAGATAGGGCTGAGACTCAGAGTAAACGGAAGAACCTGGTCATTCCTTACATGGCTGGCGTGTCTGAAAAGATCAAACGGATATTTGGCAAACACCACATACCTGTATATTTCAAACCCACCAACACACTGAGACAGAGGCTTGTACACCCCAAAGATCAAACTCCAAAACACAAGGAAAGCAATGTAGTGTATGCAATCCAGTGCAGTGAGGAGTGCTCTGAACTCTACATTGGAGAAACCAAACAACCTTTGTACAGGAGGATGGCCCAACACAGGAGAAGTAACACCACAGGACCAGAGTCAGCAGTTTATCTTCATCTAAAGGAAAAAGGACACTCATTTGAGGACATTAATGTTCACATTTTAGACAGAGAAGATAGGTGGTTTGAGAGAGGGGTCAAGGAATCCATTCATGCCAACTTGGAAAATCCTTCCTTGAATAGAGGTGGGGGCCTCAGGCATAACCTTTCCCCTATCTTCCTTCCTGCTTTGTCTTCTGTGCCTAGGAAGATTAAGACCATTTCACAAGCTCAACAGCAGCAGGGTAATCTTAACGATCCTCCTTTAGATGATAAAGGGACTTAGAAACAAACATCTCAAAAATAACCATGACCTAGCCCCAGGTGCAAGGTCACACAGCCAGCCTAGAAACATATTTAAGGATTCCCTTACTAACTTTACTCAGACTGAAGAAGCTCCTTGGATAAGGAGTGAAACGTTTCCACTAAGAAAATAGAAATCCAGTTGACATGATTCAAGCCACAGACTGTTCCACCTGGATGACTGAGAACCTTCATAGACACCACATACCTGTATATTTCAAACCCACCAACACACTGAGACAGAGGCTTGTACACCCCAAAGATCAAACTCCAAAACACAAGAAAAGCAATGTAGTTTATGAAATCCAGTGCAGTGAGGAGTGCTCTGAACTTTACATTGGAGAAACCAAACAACTTTTATACAGGAGGATGGCCCAACACAGGAGAAGTAACACCACAGGACCAGAGTCAGCAGTTTATCTTCATTTAAAGGAAAAAGGACACTCATTTGAGGACATTAATGTTCCCATTTTAGACAGAGAAGATAGGTGGTTTGAGAGAGGGGTCAAGGAATCCATTTATGCCAACTTGGAAAATCCTTCCTTGAATAGAGGTGGGGGCCTCAGGCACAATCTTTCTCCCATCTTTCTCCCTGCTCTGTCTTCTGTGCCTAGGAAGATTAAGACCATTTCACAAGCTCAACAGCAGCATGGTAATTTTAACGACCCTCCTTTAGATGATAAAAGGACTTAAAAATTACATCTCAATATAACCATGACCTAGCCCCAGGTGTAAGGTCACACAGCTACCTAGGAACATATTTAGGATTCCCTTACCAACTTTGCTCAGACTGAAGAAGCTCCTTGGATAAGGAGCGAAACGTTTCTACTAAGAAAATAGAAATCCAGTTGACATGATTCAAGCTACAGACAATTCCACCTGGATGACTGAGAACCTTCATAGACATTTGGCTGCCTGTTAAGAAAAGCAAAACAAAGATGTAAAAAAATACATTTATATAGCCACCACTGTGTATTTAAATACAGTATTAAGGGTATATATTTATGTATTGCTTTTCAGGAAGGAAGGAAGGAAGGAAGGAAGGAAGGAAGGAAGGAAGGAAGGGAGGGAGGGAGGGAGGGAGGGAGGGAGGGAGGGAGGGAAGGAAGGAAGGAAGGAAGGAAGGAAGGAAGGAAGGAAGGAAGGAAGGAAGGAAGGAAGGAAGGAAGGAAGGAAGGATGGATGGATATAGGTTATATCACAAAACTTTTTAAAAGATTTAATAATTTTATAGCATTCTTTACTCCCTCATGTGATTTCTGATAGGTACGCTATTATTTCAGGCAACAACTAACAGCCAACCAAATCCTGTGTTTCCTTTAAAACACAGAAGTACCGTATAGAGGCAAAAACCAGGATGGGCACTGGAAATTTGGAGGTCCCTCCCCCGCCTCCTCCGCCTCCTCCTCCTCCTCCTCCTCCCTCCATCTCTTCTTTTCCCTTTTTACTTCCCACCTCTTTCCCTTCTCTTCCTTTTTTCCTTCAATTTCAAGTTCCAAAAGCATTTGTGAATTTGCTACAACCGAACCCCAAATCCTTACCCATCTACAGTATATCAGGCCACTGGTGAGGAGCTGTAGCTATTGAACAGGAGGAGCCTTTCAAGATTTTTGTTAAAAAAGTGGAAACTGTAATTCAGCAGATAAACATGCTAAATACTAGGTATGTGCTGATCAGCCAAGATCCAATTCAGACTTTGAGGTTCAGTTGGAAGGCTGATTTCATTTGATTCAGATTTGCAATTCAGATGGTTGAATCAAGTCAATTAGATTCAAATGTTCTGTTTGAGGAAAGTGTACGTGCATAGGCATATCCATCTGATATTCTATTTCGTTTGAAAGCATGATTCAATGTATCAAATCGAATTGACAGTTTGATTCAAAAGATTTAATTGTCTTGCTTGCAAAACAAAGCTTCTCACAGCCTTACTAAATATGCAAAGCCAATTGTTTAAGAAATAAGACTCTGTCCTCTGCCTGGGTAGATGAATCTGTTGACTTTGCTTTCTGCTATATTAATTTCTATATCTATAATAACTCTCAAATTCTTTCTGTCCTGGTTATGATGAAATCTGATCATACAATCATACAGTTGTGCAGATGGATATCCGTAAGGATCTTCTTGCATAAGGATCTTCTAGTCCAACCCTCTAATGTGCAGGAAACCCATTAAACTATCCCGGGGACCTGCCTGCTCGTCTATAAACCTCCAGAGATGGAGAATCCATACCCTCCATAGGAAGACTGTTCCACTCTTGCATGTATCCATTATTTCTAGTCCTAGTTTCTATTGCAATGGAAGATAGTTCCTGGCCATCTTCCCTAGGGCATCTTTTTATTTGCATGGACACTGACATCATATCTCTCCTCACTCTTCTTTCCTCCAGACAGACCATCCTAAGTTTCTCCAGCCTAGCCTCATAAGGCATGTCCTCAGATCCCCATATCATCTTTGCCACCCTGCTCTGGACCTCTGCTAACCTGTCAATATCCCCCTGGAGAGATAGTATCCAGAAATGCACACAGTATTCCAGGTGAGGTCTCATCAGTGCAGAGTAGAGGGGAATAAGGACTTCATGCACTGTTGATACAATGCTTGCTTGCTTGCTTGCTTGCTTGCTTGTTAATTAATTATTTATTTCTTTATTTATTTATAATTTGACTTGTATTTACCGCTCCATCTCCCCGCAAGGGAACTCCGGGCGGTTTACAAAAAATCGACAGTTAAAATTCAACAATTAAAACAGCATATATAAATGCTCTCCAATACAATAAAATTTAAATACAAAATCCAAGATTTGATGGGTCGATGTTTAAAAGGGCTCTATGGCACCAGACATCCCCAAGAGGAGCTGTTCCCCCCCCCTCCCACGCAAGGCGGCAGAACCAGGTCTTTTAAGTTCTTTCTGAAGGCCAGGAGCGATGGGGCCTGCCTCACCTCCGGGGGCAGCATATTCCAAAGGGTGGGCGCTACTATCGAGAAGGCCCGCTTTCTAGACCCCGTCAGGTGAAACTCCCTCACCGACGGGATCCGCAGCATGCCCTCTCTAAATGACCGAGTGGGACGGTTCGACGTTATGGGGATGAGACGGTCCCTCAGGTAACCTGGTCCCATGCCATGTAGGGCTTTAAAGGTGATAACCAACACCTTGAATTGGACCCGGAAGCACACAGGTACCCAGTGCAGCCGTCGCAGCAGAGGTGTCACATGTGCTGATCTTTGCGCACCAATAACTGCGCGAGCAGCCGCATTCTGGACCAGTTGAAGCTTCCGGATACTCTTCAAGGGTAGCCCCATGTAGAGCGCATTGCAATAGTCTATATGGGAGATGACCAGGGCATGAGTGACTGTACAGAGGGCATCCTGATCCAGGAAAGGGCTTAGCTGGCGCACAACACGAAGCTGTGCAAAAGCCCTTCTGGCCACGGCTGCCACCTGCTCTTCGAGCAGGAGCCGTGAGTCCAGAAGAACCCCCAGATTCCACACTTGGTCTGAATGGGGTAGTGTAACCCCATCCAGAACTAAGGATGATAACTTCCTGGATCCACAGGAGCCATCAATCCACAGCCACTCCGTCTTACCAGGGTTCAGTCGAAGCCTGTTGCTCCCCATCCAGACCCCCACAGCCTCCAGGCACTGAGAAAGGGTAGCCACTGCATCACTTACCTCACCAGGGATGGAGATGTATAATTGGGTATCGTCCGCATATTGATGGTATCTCATCCCATGGTGACGGATGATCTCACCCAGCAGTTTCATGTAGATATTAAATAGGAGAGGGGAGAGAACCGAATCCTGTGGCACCCCACAAACGAGGGGGCGAGGGTCAGATCTCTCATCTACTATTACCACCGATTGGGACTGGCCCCGGAGGAAGGAGGTGAACCAGCGCAAAACTACGCCTCCCGCCCCCAACTCCCTGAGCCGTCCCAAAAGGATACCATGATCGATGGTATCGAATGCCGCTGAGAGGTCAAGAAGAGCTAGGATGGATGCACTCCTTCCATCCCGCTCCCGCCAGAGATCATCTGTAAGCGCGACCAATGCAGTTTCCACCCCATATCCCGGCCTGAAACCTGACTGAAAGGGGTCCAGATAATCCGTATCATTCAGGATCCTCTGGAGTTGTAATGCCACCACTTTCTCAACCACCTTCCCTAAAAAAGGGAGGTGGGAGACAGGATGAAAATTGTCCAATATAGTAGGGTCCAGTGATGGTTTCTTGAGGAGGGGGTGCACCAGAGCCTCTTTAAAAGCACCTGGGAACACCCCCTCCCCCAGAGATGTATTAACCATCACCTGGACCCATCCACATGTCACCTCCTGGGCTGCCTTTACCAGCCAGGAAGGGCATGAGTCTAGATGACATGTGGTGGCCCTTACAACCCGAAGGATCCTGTCCACTTCCTTAGGTCCGACAGGATCGAACTGTTCCCAGATAACCGGGCAAGGACGTTCCCTCGGCATCTCCCCAGACTGTGCCACACGCTTAGAGTCCAACTTAGACCGAATCTGAGCGATTTTATCCTGCAGATGCTCAGAAAATTCTTCCGCACGGCCCTGCAGGTGGGTGACAAACTCCACCTTACCCAAAAGAGATCTTGTTATCTTAAACAGGGCTGTCGGACGGCATTCTGCGGACGCAATAAGAGCGGAGAAATATTGACGTTTCGCCGCTCTTACCGCCACAAGGTAGGTCTTAACAGCGACTCTAGCTTGTGTTCGGTCAGATTCAGTCTTTGTCTTTCTCCAGCGGTGCTCTAGGCATCTCTTAACCCTCTTCAAGATCCTCAACTCCTCCGTAAACCAAGGGGAGTATCGGGTCAGGTGTGGCAAGAGAGGCCGCATAGGCGCGATCCTGTCCAAGGCCCCGGCCGTCTCCCTATTCCAGGCTGCGGCCAGGACCTCTGCTGGAGCATGCAGTAGATCCTGAGGTACAACCCCCAGCTCCCTCTGAAACCCCATTGGGTCCATTAGTCGCCGGAGGCGGACCAATCGACTGGGTCCTGCCTCCCTGCGGAGTGGGGTGTCATAAGAGAATCTCAAGGTCACCAGGGCATTATCTGACCATGACAAAGGGGAAAGATGCAGCTCTCCCCTCAGAGCATACTGCCACTGCTCCGACAAGAAAACTAAGTCCGGGGTGAGTCCACTGTCTCGAGTTGGGTCTCGAATAATCTGGAACAGGCCCATGGCTGCCATGGTAGTCATGAACTCCCGAGCCACCTCAGAGGCACGTCCCAGGGACGGCAGATTGAAATCCCCCAGAACCATAAGCCTAGGGAATTCCACCGCCAGCCCCGAGACGGCCTCCAGCAGCTCAGGCAGGGATGTCACTACGCAGCAGGGAGGCTGGTACAGCAGCAACACTCCCAACTGTTTTCGAGAACCCAACTTGAAAAACAGGGTCTCACAACCGGCCACTTGCGGAGCAGCGCCCCTGAAGGCCACTAGAGACTCTCTAATTACAACCGCCACTCCTCCTCCCCTGCCCCGGAGTCTCGGCTGATGCCACACCTGAAACCCAGCTGGGCATATTTCAGAGAGGGCTACCCCACCCTCCGAGCTCAGCCAGGTCTCAGTGATACATGCCAGGTCTGCTCCCTCCTCCATGATCAAACCACTTATGAGGGGGCCCTTGTTGTTAACAGACCTGGCATTAAGGAGCAGCAGCCGGAAACCAGGGTCCTCACGGATCTGCTGACCAGGACCTGGGTATGAACCTGGAGGGCCGGAACACGCCACCGGTAACAAACACCGGGGGCGTCTTCCCTAACGATGGCCCGCCCTCCGGTTCCCGTCATAACATCCCCGGCCCATCACCACTTCGATAGAGCAGCCCACTCCATAACCCCCAGAGTTTTCAGGTCCAGATGCCTCCACTCCCGGACCTTCAAAGACCCTGGGTTGAAACACGGGTCCCCTCCCCCACGCACACATCTCTCAAACTCAATCAGCTTCTAGCGATGGTAGGCCCCCTCCAGCGCACCAGCCTAAGCTCTCGGTGCTGATGGGGCCTAACCACCACAGACACACCTACTATGTCCCCCCACAACCACTCTCACTTGTCGCAGAGGGGCATCATCCACTCCTGCCCACTACCTGTCTCTCACTCAGGTGTGGGCACTCATACATACAATCACACAATCTAGGTCTCCCCTCCTGACTCTCTCACATCCAGGGGGAGGGCCAGATTCACACTACGGGGACCCTAAAAGTCTCTGCCACCTATAATAGGTGTGGGTGTAGATGGGGGCTTCCTCTTGTTAAGCTAAAGGTCTAATAAGAAACCTTCAACAGTTGTTAATTTCACGGGGATATCATGGCTGGTCCCCTATACACGAACCTGTCGTCCTCCCTTAGACCCCCTCCCCCCCACAGTTAGAGACCACCAGGCCCACCAAGAGTCCATCCGCGTCGGCGTGCCTTAAGGTCTAACACGCTCTGCCGCTCTGCTCTTCCGTCTTGTTGCAGCGCCAAGGTCTCGCAAGCCACCAGGGTATATTAAAACTCTGGGGCTCGCCGGGTCCACCAACAACTGCGGGGGTTCGCCAAAGTCCGTCCGGGCCCCAAGCTCACAGAAATATAGTAAGATATTTGTCCACAAGGCCCACAAGGGGGGCCTGTTGTAATCCGCCACTAAGCCACTTCCTCTACTATACCGGAGGGCCACCAAGGGACTGAGCGTCTTAGTCTAGATGGTAAGGGCTCACCAGGGAATCCGCCCAGTTCACAATGGGCTCGCCCGAGCCCCGAAAGCCTGCAGGGAAAAGCACCGCGTTCCGCCATCTTCCCACACTCCTCCTCCAAACGGCCGTCACGTTCTGCTGCCCCGCTTCGCCGCCTCGTTGCCTGCTGCTCTACCCGGGGGGGTCCAGCCATCTCCCCACCTCGGTCCAAGAGTAAAAGCCGAGGGAACCCCACAAAATCCCCTACCCAAACCTCCAGGTAACGAAAACGCAGGGAAGGGTGGGATTCAGGAGACCAGGATCCTCTCTCCCGGAGCAGCGCTCAGCGGCGGCTGCTCCCGGTCGCCATCTTGGATTCTTATTATTAATTAATTATTAATTAATTAATTAATTAATTAAGAGTCAGTTTGGTCTAGTGGTTAAGGCAACAGGCTAGAAACCAGGACACTGTGAGTTCTACTCCCGCCTTAGGCATGAAAGCCGGCTGGGTGACCTTGGGCCAGTCCCTCTCTCTCAGCCCAACTCACCTCACAGGGTTGTTGTTGTGGGGAAAAGAGGTGGAGGAAGAAGTATTAGGTATGTTCCCCACCTTGAGTTATGCACTGTTGATACAATGCATGCTTGCTTGCTTGCTTGCTTGCTAATTAATTAATTAATTAATTAATTAATTAATTGTCAGTTTGGTCTAGTGGTTAAGGCAACAGGCTAGAAACCAGGACACTGTGAGTTCTAGTCCCGCCTTAGGCATGAAAGCCGGCTGGGTGACCTTGGGCCAGTCCCTCTCTCAGCCCAACTCACCTCACAGGGTTGTTGTTGTGGGGAAAAGAGGTGGAGGAAGGAGTATTAGGTATATTCCCCACCTTGAGTTATTTATAAAAATAATAAAGGCGGGATAGAAAATAAATAAATAAATAAATAAATAAATAAATACATAAATACATAAATACATAAATACATAAATACATAAATACATAAATACATAAATACATAAATACATAAATACATAAATACATAAATAAATAAACTAAAGCAAAGAATAAAAGACGATGGGATGTTAAAAATAAGGGAGCCACCTCACTAGTTCACCCATCCCCTGGGATCTCCAGGCCTGCTGGCATAACCAAGTCTTGAGGGACCTCTGGAAGCTCAACAGTGACAGGGCCAACCTCACCTCAGGGGGGAGAAGATTCCACAACGCAGGGGCCACAGCAGATAAGGCCTGCCAAATTTCCTACAAATGTGAAAAGGCTCTTATAATGGTGAAGATATGCTAACTGCAAAACCTAGATATCTAGCATATCTATACATCAGCTCTTGTGTTTAAACCTTGCACCTTCCCCACCACCCTTATGTGCTAGTGGACTTTTTGCCATTTTCTCAGCCTTGGATATGGACAGCATTTGCACAGTAATTTGATCATGGTCTCGTTGAGTTTCTAATTTCACAAGTTGGTCTTATTAGACATGCCAAGGGTCCCAACACCAAACTGAAAATTAACGGTGATAAAAGACAACCTTAACGAGTTCCATGTTGCATTTTAATAACCGGTGACACAATCCCATCAGTAACTATGCACCTTGGAAGATTAAAATAATACATTATCCAAGAAATAAATTCTGTAGGAAATCTAACCTTCTGCAACACATGAACCCAAAGTATGATTCGAACCATATCAACAGCTTTTGGCACCTCAGATCCTTTGGTCCTTCCAGCTTCAGCCCTCACCCCCTTTCTTGCATTCATTTTCGACAAAGAGGATGTGTTAATCCTCCCAAACTCCCTGCAGGTGGTTGGTTTCCTCGCCTTCTTGTTTGCTTCTGATCATCACTGCCATGCTTCCCGCAGATTCCCCAGCTGAACATCTTTTGTGGATTCTCTCTCCCTCTCTCTCCCCCACCCCACTCCCATCATTAGCTGTTAAAGATGGGGTGCCAGTACATATTTGGGGTTAAAATTCACATGAAAGTGTCCAGTTGAGAATTAACACCCAAAATCAATACCTTAGAAATGACAAATTCCCAGTCATTCTGGTTCCTAAGAGGTACTATAGATGTTTGGCACCTTCAAGTCTAATGGACCTCCCTCCCTCCCTTCTGTTTTTATTTTCTGCTTTCCTTTCACCAGAGGGGTTTTGTTGAGTGTGAGTTCATTAAAGTGTGACCTGCATGCAAAAGATGAACGTTTAGCCTTGGAAATGCTCAGCCTATTTACCATGGATCGTTATGCCTGGGAGAGCTGAGTTGCTTAATGTTCTTGATTGAGCAAATGGTTTCGGCATCTTTCCATGCCAGGTATTTTTTTTAAGTATTGCTGAGGTATTTTGGATAGCTAGAATCTGGCTGCTGTTCTTTGGGGTTCCAATTTGCGGAAGCATACACGGAAATTAAAGAGTCTGGCGAGAACGCTCTGGAAGGCTAGAACTGCATCAATTGTTCTTGCCAAAGATGCCAGAACATGCAATGAACAGGTTCCTCTTGGGTCTGCATTGCTAACACCTCAGCTTAAAACCCATTAGAAGCAGACTAACGTGTACAGCGAGACTTGTACACCTGGGAGCCTATTTAATCTGAATGTGCTGTTGAGCATATGTTTCCTCCTTACTGTAGCACACACCAACTAGAGCACTAAAACATTTAAGCAAGGTTGTGCCTCTGTTCATGCAGCACAGAGTGCATGCAGCACAGAGATCTGTGCATGCAGCACAGTGCATGCAGCACAGATATCTACAACAGGGCAAGGTGGCCTACAACCTATGTGGGCTTTGGCCTCATTCCCAAGTGATCAGGCCACACCTCTAAGTTGATCTGTCCCTTTTCTGCTCCCTGGGGAGGAAGGGAAAAGGGAGAAAAAAGATCTCAGAATGAGAGGGGAGAGGGAGGGAGAAGGACAAAGGAGAAGGAGGAAGAAGAGGAGGGGGAGTAGTGATAGAGAGTGAAAATTGTTTCTCCCCATCGTGGCCTCTGGTCTTGCCTTTAACAGATTACTCCTGGGAAAATAATTCTTTCTAAAAAAAGCTTACAGGTAATCCTTGCTTAACAACCATAATTGGGACCGGAATTTCAGTTCCTAAACAAAGCGGTCATTAAGCAAATCCAACCCAATTTTATAACCTTTTTTGCAGTCATTAAGCAAATCCCCATTGATTTTGCTTGCCAGAAGCCGTCCGGGAAGCTCAAATTATGATCATGTGACCATGGGATGCTGTGACAGTCATAAATGCGAACCAGTTGCCAAGCGCCCAAATTGTGATCACGTGACCGTGGGGATGCTGCAACAGTCGTAAGTGTGAGGACTGGTTGCAAGTTGGTTTTTTCAGCACCATCGTAAATCTGAACCATCACTAAATGGAAAGTTGTTAAGCGAGGACTACCTGTACTAGAAAAATAGTCAGAAAAGGACTATTTGTATGTATATGCAAAAGGTCCACATAGATGGGAATCTTATATTATTTGGTTTCTTAAACATTGTTTTGTTGTTTATTTGTTCAGTCACTTCCGACTCTTCGTGACTTCATGGACCAGCCCACAACAGAGCTTCCTGTTGGCCGTCACCATCCCCAGCTCCCCCATGGTCGATTCCGTCACCTCCAAAATATCATCCATCCATCTTGCCCTTGGTCGGCCCCTCTTCCTTTTGCCTTCCAATTTCCCTAACATCAGCTTCTTCTCCAGGGTATCCTGTCTTCTCATTATGTGGCCAAAGTACTTCAGTTTTGCTTTTAATATCATTCCCTCAAGTGAGCAGTCTGGCTTTATTTCCTGGAGTATGGACTGGTTTGATCTTCTTGCAGTCCAAGGCACTCTCAGAATTTTCCTCCAACACCACAGTTCAAAAGCATCTATCTTCCTTTGCTCAGCCTTTCTTATGGTCCAGCTCTCGCAGCCATAGGTTACTACGGGGAGTACCATTGCTTTGACTATGCGGATCTTTGTTGTCAGTGTGATGTCTCTGCTCTTAACTATTTTATCAAGATTTGCCATTGCTCTCCTCCCAAGAAGTAGACGTCTTCTGATTTCCTGGCTGCAGTCAGCATCTGCAGCCTAGAAATACAAAGTCTGTCACTGCCTCCACTTTTTCTCCCTCTATTTGCCAGTCATCAATCAAGCTCGTTGCCATAATCTTGTTTTTTTTTAGGTTTAACTGCAACCCAGCTTTTGCACTTTCTTCTTTCACCTTCATCATAAGGCTCCTCAGCTCCTCCTCACTTTCAGCCATCAAAGTGGTATCATCTGCAAATCTGAGATTGTTAATGTTTCTTCCAGCGATTTTAACTCCAGCCTTGGATTACTCAAGCCCAGCATGTCGCATGATGTGTTCTGCGTACAGGTTGAATAGGTAGGGTGAGAGTATACAGCCCTGTCATACTCCTTTCCCAATCTTAAACCAGTCCATTGTTCCGTGCTCTGTTCTTACCGTTGCTACTTGGTCGTTATACAGATTCCTCAGGAGGCAGACAAGATGACTTGGTATCCCCATACCACCAAGAACTTGCCACAATTTGTTATGATCCACACAGTCAAAGTCTTTAGAATAGTCAATAAAACAAAAATAGATGTTTTTCTGAAACTCCCTGGCTTTCTCCATTATCCAGCGGATATTGGCAATTTGGTCTCTAGTTCCTCTGCCTTTTCTAAACCCAGCTTGTACTTCTGGCAATTCTTGCTCCATGAATTGCTGGAATCTACCTTGCAAGATCTTGAGCATTACCTTACTGGCATGTGAAATAAGTGCCACTGTTCGATAGTCTGAACATTCTTTAGTGCTTCCCTTTTTTGGTATGGGGATATAAGTTGATTTTTTCCAATCTGATGGCCATTCTTGTGTTTTCCAAATTTGCTGGCATATGGCATGCATCACCTTGACAGCATCATCTTGCAAGATTTTAAACAGTTCAGCTGGGATACCATCGTCTCCTGCTGCCTTGTTATTAGCAATGCTTCTTAAGGCCCATTCAACCTCACTCTTCAGGATGTCTGGCTCTAACTCACTGACCACACCGTCAAAGCTATCCCTGATATTATTATCCTTCCTGTATATCTTCCGTATATTCTTGCTACCTTTTCTTGATCTCTTCTGCTTCTGTTAGGACCTTGCCATCTTCGTTTTTGATCATACCCATTTTTGCCTGGAATTTACCTCCGATGTTTCTAATTTTCTGGAAGAGGTCTCTTGTCCTTCCTATTTTATTATCTTCTTCCTCTTCCGCACATTGCTTGTTTAAAAATAATACCTTATCTCTTCTGGCTAACCTCTGGAATCTTGCATTTAATTGGGCATATCTCCCCCTATCACTGTTGCCTTTTGCTTTCCTTCTTTCTTGGGCTACTTCCAGTGTCTCAGCAGACAGCCATCTTGCCTTCTTGGTTTTCTTTTTCTTTGGGACGTTTTTTGTTGCCACCTCCTGAACAATGTTGTGAACTTCTGTCCATTCTTCCAGGACCCTATCTACTAAATCTAGTTCCTTAAATCTATTCTTCACTTCCACTGCATTTTCATTAGGAATGTTAGTGAGCTCATATCTAACTGATCTGTGGGTCTTCCGTATTCTCTTTAGTCTGATTCTAAATTGTGCAATAAGAAGTTTGTGATCTGAACTACAGTCAGCTCCAGGTCTTGTTTTTACCGTTTTTTATTCATCTTGTATAGATGTCCACCACCTTTGGCTGCAAAGGATGTAGTCAATCTGATTTCGGTGTCGACCATCTGGTGAAGTCCATGTATAAAGTCGTCTTTTAGGTTGTTGGAAGAGACTGTTTGTTATGCACAGTGAATTGTCTTGGCAAAATTCTATCAGCCTATGTGCTGCTTCATTTTGTTCTCCCAGACCATGCTTGCCTGTAATTCCAGGTGTCATTTGACTACCCACCTTAGCATTCTAGTCTCCTGTAATGAAAATAACATCTCTTTTTGGTGTATTATCCAGTAGGTGCTGCAGATCCTCATAGAACTGATCTACGTCTGCTTCTTCAGCATCTGTGGTTGGGGCATATATTTGGATCACTGTGGTGTTAAATGGCTTACCCTGAATTTGAATTGAGATCATTCTATCGTTTTTTGGATTGTATCCAAGCACTGCTTTAGCCACTTTATTATTAATTATGAAGGCTACTCCATTTCTTCTGAGGTCCTCTTGTCCACAGTAGTAGATCTGGTGGTCATCTGATGTGAAGTGGCCCATTCCAGTCCATTTCAGTTCACTGACACCTAAAATGTCTATATTTAATCTTGACATCTCACCAATAACCACATCCAATTTGCCCTTGCTCATAGATCTTACATTCCAGGTTCCTATGGTGTGTTGATCTTTAGAACATCGGATTCGTCGTTCACCACCAGCACCGTCAGCCACTAGCCGTCCTTTTGGCTTTGAGCTAGCTGCGTCATCACATCTGGGGCTAGTTGAACGTATCCTCTGTTCCTCCCCAGTAGCATTTTGACCATCTTCCGACCTGGGAGTCCCATCTTCCGATGGTATACCGACATATCTCTGGTTGTACTGATCCATTTAGTTTTCACGGCAAGAATACTGGGGTGGGTTGCCGTTACCTTCCCCAGGGATCGTATTTAGTCTGACCTCTCTGCCACAACCTTCCCATTTTGGGTGTCCCTTCACGGTTTAGTTCATGGTTTCATTGAGGTGCTCAAGCTCCAGCACCACGACAAGGTAACGATCTCCTTTGCTGGAGTCTTAAACATACAGTAGATTAAGTATTCACAGATTAAGTATTCCAGAGGGCTATGCTCTCTGACATAGCTCCACTTACATATTGGTCATATGAATAACAGGCCTATGCAGTGCTTTGCATGGGAAGGCAAAAAGGCACTTCAGAATATGCTTGAGTGAGCTCATAATATTTTTTTTCTAATCTGTTCAGTCGTGTCTGATTCTCGGAGACTGCCTGGACAAGTCCTTTTCTTGGCAAGGTTTTTCAGAAGTGGTTTGCCATTGCCTCCTTCCTAGGGCTGAGAGAGGGACTGGCTCAAGGTCACCCAGCTGGCTTTCTGCCTAAGGTGGGACTAGAACTCTCAGTCTCCTGGTTTCTGGCCCATTGCCTTGACCACTATACCAGACTGGCTCTCAAGCTCATAACAGCTGTCTGCAATTCCATCTTTTTCCCAGGATCGTGCAGTTGCCATGTAGGAGTTACATTCAAGTGCTACGTGGTTGCCCGTGCACACTTCAAATTGTGCATAGTAGCATGCATAAATTTGATCTTCTAAATCTTTGGGGACTGAGATATATAAAGAGTGGTTGTCAAGTGGTTGTGAGTTCTCAGGATTTGAGGGAAAACATAATACAAAACACGTTGAGTTTTTTTTCCCCTCTTTTATTGAAAAAAAAATCTGCTTTCAAGTTTGCAACATTACTTAACATTCTTCTGCCTTCACCTGCCTGTTGTAAATAGGAGGGAAGAAATAAAGCCAGAACTTGAAATCTAAAAATGCAATGTAAAGAGATTTTTTTCTTTTCTGAACATTAAGCAGCTTAAATGTTCTCTAAATGGCATATGTACAGCATTATACTCTATGTAATGTTGGCTTAATATGTATGTACACTGCTATATTTCTAAAGACTCTACAGGTAGTTCTTGCTTAACAGCCATTTGTTTAGTGACGGTTCAGACTTACAACAGTACTAAAAAAACAACTTGTGACTGGTCCTCACACTTACGACCATCGCAGCATCCCTACTCACATGATCACGATTTGGGCGCTTGGCTACTGGTTCACATTTATGACCGTCACAGTGCCCCATGGTCATGTGATTGCCATTTTCATGAAAGCCGGCTGGGTGACCTTGGGCCGGTCACTCTCTCTCAGCCCAACTCACCTCACAGGGTTGTTGTGGGGAAAATAGGAGGAGGAAGGAGTATTAGGTATGTTCACCGCCTTGAGTTATTTATAAAAATAATAAAGGCAGGATAGAAAATATATAAATAAATGAATAAATTAATTATTTAATTAATTAATTAATGTTCAACCTTCCTGGCCAGCTTCTGGCAAGCAAAATCAATGGGGAACTGCGTGATTCGCTTAACAACCACATGGTTCTCTTAAAGCCCACAGTGATTCGCTTAATCGACACTGCAAAAAAGGTCGTAAAATTGGGTCGGATTCACTTAATAACTGCTTCACTTAGCAACCGAAATTCTGGTCCCAGTTGTGGTAGTTAAACAAGGACTACCTGTATCTACCTGTGGAACAACTTGCCCCCGGAGGTGAGATTAGCCCCTTCGCTCCTGACCTTCTGGAAGAACCTGAAAACCTGGCTCTGCTGCCTTGCCTGGGACCAAGGAAGGAATAGTCACTCTTGGGGATGGCTAATACCTTAGAGAGCTCCTCTCCTACATTGGATTAAGTTAGATTGTTTTACCACTCTTGCCTCTTGGATTTTAATCTTTTTTTATAATTTGTATTTTTATATTCTATGTATATTTTATGTTTTTTGTTTTTATTATTTTGTTGTAAACCGCCCAGACTCCCTCCGGTGGAGGGAGATGGGTGGTGATATAAATTTTATAAATAAATAAATAAATCTACCTCTGTTTAGATTTAAGAAACGGCTAAAGATAATTCCTGGCATTGTCTCTCTCTCTTTCAGGTTGACCTTGGCTCAGTCTTTGGTTGATAGAACTGGGTGTCTCCCATCTTAGTATTCTGACTCCCCACCAGAGCCCTCCACGCTGTGTAGATCCTGGTCCCCATCTTTCTTCAACACTCTTCTCTGAATCCTGCCAGGCTCCAGTTCAGCAGTTTTCAGGCTCCTCTCAAACCAATAACGTAAGTACCATTCGTTCAGCCCCGTTGTAACCTTGAATGGTTGCTGAATGAATGGTCATAACCCGAAGACTACCTGTATTCAGTTGCTGAGACATGGCTTTCTCAAACCAATATCCCTAATAGATCAAAACTGTTCTCTCCATCTCAGGATCACCAACCAACATCACTCCGTACAAAAACAACAAACCATCAACACCCAACACAATCTAGTTCCCTCTTAGGTTGCTAGTCATTACACCTCCTCCGTTTTTTATTTTATTTTATTATTCAAATTTCTATCACTGCCCATCTCCCCCAAAAGGGGGACTCCTCCATCAAAGTTCTTCTTCTTCCCCTTTTGATTGTTTGATTGTATGCCACCCAGAGTCACGTTTCGTGAGATGGGCGGCCGTACAAATAAGATAAATAGATAAATAGATAGATGATAGATAGATAGATAGATAGATAGATAGATAGATAGATAGATAGATACAGTAGATACTGTAGATAAATAGGAACCAAAATATCCAAGTTATATTGAGTCAGATTTTTTTGTCACATGGCAAGGGCCTGACTCTGGAGCTTTCATCATTCAAAGCCAGCACTTCACCGCTGTGCTATGGAATCTTGTCTACACAACTCTCACTCCAAACTGCTCTCTACAACTCAGCTCCCACATTTATGTACAACTACAGCAATGTTCCAATTACAAGACTGAAAAGCTCAGAGAGATGATGAAAGCAACACTCCTGTTTAAATAAAGCAGATTTTCTTCACTGTAGTATGTCTATTGATGCCAAGTCAAGGTGATTCTTTTGAGTCCAGCAAAGCTTTGTGCTTCCTCTCTGCAGAACCTGTTGTCCTTTTGCAATTTCTCTCTGCTGTTTTCCAGCACGTTTCTCTCTGTTATTAATGATGCTTCAGCTGATGTATCCATTTATTCTTCTGATTTTGCTCCATTTGAAAGGACGTAAGGAGGTTTCTTTCTCCAAAGTAAAATCAATGGTCCGTCATGCTCAGTCTCATAAACCATGACAGTTGGCACCCATCCAAAGCATGAAAGGGAGGTGTTGCCCATTTCTGTTGCCTCTGATTTTCTTTAGATGTAATTGTGAATATGTGGTGGGTGCAGAAATCTCAAATAGGAATGTAGATGAAATAGTGACAACAATTCAATACTTCACCAGGAACTGGGTGAAATAGGAAATGACTGGCACCCTTAATATTATATTAGTTGGGTGAGCTTTACCCGTCACTGAACTATTGGCCATATTTTACTATCTCTAACTAGGTGACCACAGCTACTGAGATAGCTACAGTATGCATAACTCACTACTTTTCTGCAAGATCCATGGTTTTAGATGTGTGGCTCAGTCAAGGGCAAGCAGAGATCCTTTCCTTCCATCCAAAGTCCCATAGCCCCAACAGAGAACCTTTGGCCACCATAAAGATGCCTCTGAGGACTTATCAAACATTCTACTACAGTTGTTTTTGCTGCATTGTCTTGAAGTTTGCTTCTTCAAAGTCCAACCTTTGCTCCTATAGAGTGTCACAGAGAAAACCATTGCCTGCACAATTCTGATCTTTGACTCTGACTCTGAAAGCCATGTCTTAGCAACTGAATACAGGTAGTCTTCGGGTTATGACCATTCATTCAGCAACCATTCAAGGTTACAACGGGGCTGAATGAGTGGTACTTATTAGGCGGGTCCTCGTAGTTCTGGACGTCTCAGCATCCCTGCAGTCGTGTGATTGCGAACTGGGCGCTCAGTGCCCAGCTTGCAATTATGACATTGCAGCAAGTTGCAGTCACTAGATTGCGATTTCTGATGTTCCCTGCCAGCTTCCCACAAGCAAAGTCAATGGGGAAGCTGGCAGGAAGTCAGAAGTCGTGATCATGTGAGGTCCTCGCTCAACAACCCGTGTGGTCTTCACTTAACAACGGCAACTGGGACTGCTGGAATTGCCATCGCTAAGCGATGTGGTCATGTGATGTCGCGCTTTACGACCTCACTGCTTAGCAATGGAGATTCCGGTCCCAATTGCCATCATAACCCAAGGACTACTTGTACTGTTTCCAGGGCTTTCATTGCTATCCGGCCAAGTGCTAGTCTGTGACTGCTGGCTCCTTCACAGTTCATAGTCAGTTGTGGAGGAAAAAGGAGGTGGCAATGAGACCTCTTCCTCAAACTGTGGAAGGTGAAAGGGCCCTACTGTCAAGCTAGCAGGAGAATAGACAAGTTTAGAAAAAGTGCTGAATCTCTTCCATCTCTCAATCTTCTGCAGGGCAGTGAAGGACCACTTTTTGAGGATCACAATATTTATCATGCCTGCTCTAACAGTTATTCAACAGAAATGAAAGCCTTTCTCCAAAAGAGAAAGTGGATATATACGGTATATATGGACAGATAAAATAATTAAAAATTAAAATATGGCAAATTCCACCAACATAGAATTGCATAATTAATCCTAATCCTTCTTCTCCCATTGCTAATCCACGTGTTCTTTTGAGTGATGCACAACAAAGTATAATCTTTATAAAAACTGAGGGGTTAAATAAAACAACTAATATAATAATTATAATAAAATGTGTCTGTGGGAGCCAATTAATTTTACATCACGTTTGATTTCATGCAGTAATTCTAGGTTATATTCCAATAGGTGTATGACTAAGAACAGTAGGGTCACATCTTAAAAAGAAGTGTCTCCGTTTTAACAGGGTTTTTGTTTAGGATTCACAACTGAACAGAATTCTTCCCAATGAGTTTTTTTTCAGACTGGAAAATTCTGGCACCCAAGAAACCTTCAGAATAATGGAGAGTTTGGCAACAGGAAGCAACAGGAACAGCAGCAGCAGCCCCCGCCACCCTCAAGAATAAAGCCAGCTCAAAAACACCATCAAGAGAAATTTAATTCTCAAGCATCCTGAGATGAGTTAGAAAAACAGATGCGTCCTTTGTAGGAAAAGAAGATTTCTGAGCAGTTGCAAGGCAGGTTTTGGCACAGTGTTATAAAGGTTATTAATGTGATTTTGTCAAGCATGTTAAGCAAGTTGCTCCCCCACCCCGATTGAAGGAGGATAATTCCATTTATCGGTGTCATGTGGCGGGGGAGGGGGACAGAGAAAGACAAGTGACTGTATATGCATCAGGATGTCATGTTGCAAAAATTGCAGCTCACATACTTAGATGTTGGATGTCAGGTGCAAGTATGTACATCACCATGTGCGGTTTCTACAGATGTCCACGATTCCATTTTAGAATGACCATGAGTATCATGGAATGCGGACACATTAGAACAGATACTACTCAGAGACATTATTTCTATCTTAAGCAAGACAAATGTTCATTAAACGCATTTGTAATTATACTATCTACATGCCATGTATAAAAATTTCTTTCCTAGGGATCATAGAATCATAAGGTTGGAAGGTCCTTGGATGCCTGAACATACAGTATTTTCCCTGAGATATTAAGATTTGTGTTTGCATGGAACTCTTAGTATTTTATGCAGTCTGAATCTGCTACCTGCAGAAATGAAGATGCCCTTTAATTCCTTATTCAGAGATTGAGTAGACCCCTCATCTCTCTGAGTCATGATTTTAATCTTAATCTGGTAGACAAGGTCTGTCTTAGTGAACCTGATCTCTTTTCTGCACCTCTTCAGGGAAATGAACGTCAGACTTCAACCACCATATAAATTGTTTCTGACATACTGGAACCGAATTTGCTCATCTAAAGGGTCTCCTTTCAGAGATAAAATCATAAACCATTTTCAGTTATTCGTTGTTGGATTTTTTTTTCTTCTTCTCCTCTCACACTGCACAATTGGGATGTCATCTCTACGCGGCCAGCAAGCTGTTTGAAGACTGCAGCCGAGCTGGCACTGATGACTTGTAACTTCCCCAAGAGCACCAAGGCTGTGGTTTCCTATTACGGATTTCAGAACAGACACTTCACAAAGGGCAGCAATTAGTTGCTTCCATTCTCAAGCTGCTATTCACCGGGGGCCAATTAAAATAGTGTGGTACTTGTTCATAACAATTTGGAGTAACTTTCTTTTCAGGAATCAGCAGAGGTGGTGAATGCATCAGACTCTCTTAAATACAATACACAAACAGGGGGATAATGGTCCGTCTTAGATTATTACAACCCTAGAATCCTAGAGTTGGGAAAAGTTGGGGAAAAACTCCCCTCAATGCAGGATCTTCTAAAGAACTGTTTCTCAACCTTGGCCACTTTAAGATGTGTGGACTTCAACTCCCAGAATTCCCCAGCCAGCGATGAAGTCCACACATCTTAAAGTGGCCAAGGTTGAGAAACACTGTTCTAGAGCATTGCTAACAGATGATAATCCAGCTTCTGTTTGAAGATCTCTAGCAAAGGAGAACTTACCACTTCTTGCGGCAGCTGATTCCAGTAGCTATCAGCTCGTATGATGAGGAAGCTCTTGACTATCTCCTTAAGCTGTTTCCTTATAGTTGTAACCTGCTATAGACAGTATGGAAGATGATCTTGATGGAAATATGCAAGAACCATTACCTAGGGGAAAGGGGCTGAAACATTTTTTTAAGTCCAGAGAAACGAGGTAACATTCAGAAGCAGATCAGGCAGACACCACCCTGATTCACTGGAGTATAAGAAGGGGAGGGGGTCCAGCAGAATCAGGCTTGTAAGGTTCTGTTATTATATCAGCATTGAGAACTAGGAAGCCCTAACTCATGAGCGTTTCAATTGGAGGTCATCCTTTATTAATGGCGCTATAGACTTTGAAGAAGCACGAGTACAGGGCAAAAAGGAGAAAAGAGCTAAAAGGAAGGCACGTCAGGCAAACCCTCATCATGACCGTCTCCCACCCGGAAACCTATGCCCTCATTGTGGGAGGTTGTGCGGATCCAGAATTGGCCTTTATAGCCACTTACGGATCCAGCATTAAAATTTTACCTTTGGAAGACAATCTTACTCGGCTACGAGTGATCGCCAATGATTATAGTCAATCTCAATACAAGTAGTTTTAGCATTCCTGTAGGGTTGATTTCCTGCTCTGGTCTACCTACCACCCACTAGTTCTAGTCCTGTCCTCTGGGACAAAAGAGAATTAATCCACTCCTTCTTCTGTGAGACAACAGATTTTTAAAGATGGCTATCTGTTGTCTCATCAATCATTTTTCCACAAGCTAAACATACCCAATTCTTTCAACTGTTCCTCAAAGGGCTCTTCAACTCCATTGTGCCAGACATGGTGGCAGTATTTATGTATGTATGTATGTATGTATGTATGTATGTATGTATGTATGTATGAGATTTATCTCCTGCCTTTCCTCCAGTAGCGCATGATGTCTCACATGGAGATCTTTGCTTTACCCCCAACAAAAAGCCCTGCAAGGTAGGTTGGGCTGAGGGAAAGTGTCTGGCTCCAAGTCATGCAGTCAGTTTCTATGGCTGATGGTGGGCTTGAACCTGGGTCTCCTCTATTCTAGCCCAACATCTTAACCCCTACATCAGTGTTTCTCAACCTTGGCCACTTTCAGATGTGTGGACTTCAACTCCCAGAATTCCCCAGCCAGCAAGGGGAATGCTGGCTGGGGAATTCTGGGAGTTGAAGTCCACACTTCTGAAAATGGCCAAGGTTGAGAAACACTGCCCTACATTATGGTGGATTGATGCAACAACAAATGCTTTCAAAATTCTCTTCAATGGGTACATGAGGAATTCAATCTTTGTGAATGCTGGCACAACCGAAATCCAGATCTGCAGTGAAAATGAGGTAACTATTTCCTTATTTACCATAATTCCCATTAAAGGGCCAGGCAATGGAAAACAAAGCAACAAAAAAGAACATGTGACTGAAATTCAGAATGGAAATATAACATCATCTGAGAAAGTATTGTTTTAAACCAATGAAAAACAGAAACCAGAGACAAATTTCACAATAGAGCTTCTTTGGGAGATTTTTAAAAAATCTCTTCAAATGTGACCTGTGGCACAGGTGTAATGGGGAACCTCTCTTGGCATCTTCTAGGATAGGAACCATGCACACAGATGCACGCACACAGCAGGGCTAGGAGATGCAAAGTGTGGCCTGGAATGTATTCATAGTGACATTCATGCTCACATTTAGGAGGTCACATTGAAACATTTTTTAAAAGCTGGAAATTGATTTTCTTCAAAGTGAAATATCAGCCTCCAGCATGTTCTTTATTTCCAAGAATATGTCTGGGATTGACACAGGACTTAAAGGCAGTCTTTGAAAATGAAAATGGCAGATGGCTACAGCCTAGTGCTTTGTTCACAGTTCTCACCTGCCCAGAGAAAAAGATAAAGGCAATTGGAAGAGGATGTTAAGAAACATATCAAAATAATTAGGTGGGGTTGGCAGGGAGCAGCCTTCCCAGGGTCTCCTGGTGAATAACTAGCTGTACCCACCGTGGCAACCATTTTGTTAATGGGGAAGATCCTCCCCATAGCAATGATTTCCCAAAAGCACATCCAATATACTGTTGAAATGACCAGGGCCGCAACTGGGGGGGGGGGCAAGCGGGGCATGTGCCCCTGGCGCCACGCTGGGGGGTGCACCAAAATGACACCCGGGGTGCCAAAATGACAAAATAACCCATGGGGGCGGGTGCAGAATCCATGTTTGCCCTGGGTGACACAGACCCTAGTTCCATCCCTGGAAATGACAAAATGCTCATAGCCCCAAAAGGTAGGGTCACAGCTACACATCATTCTCAGGCCTTTTTGGAGATATCTGAGGAAAGACTCACTGGGATCAATCAATGCTTATCTAAATCAAGGATTAGGAGGGCCTATATTTGTTGTGGAAGGGGATCATTTGGTGAACATGTCATTCATTTCTAAATCAATGCACCTAACAAAAACTGGAACTGTTTTATCCCATTGATACCATGAACCTTCAATTTAACAGACCCCTAATTAATGGACTTTGGATGCAACAGACCAAATTTGTCTTTGGACTTTAAATAACAGACAAGTCCATTGTTTTCAAAGTCTGACCAGACAATTACATCATTTGTGATGTCATATAAAACTAGGGTTACCAGATATCTGTCAGAGCCCACCTAGGCTCTGACTCTGAAAAGGAAAACAAAACTTACCAGCGAAGGCAAAACTCTGCTTCTAAAAGGAGAAACGAAACCTTTCAGCAGATTCAGGAGTTCAGATCCCCGGGCAGAACTCGTGATGCCAAGAAGCCAGGCAGCCGGACACCATGAAAACAGGTGCAGCAGAACTCTTCCGGGAATGACTCAGCTGCGCGGGACAATCCTGGTGCATTGATTAGTCGAGAACCAGGAACTAACGCAGAAGCACCAATCAGTGCAAGACAGGCAGGCTGAAAAGCGTACCAAACAGAGAGAGAGCCGATTGGCTCTCGAAGAGAAAAAATGCACAGAAAGGAAGATAAAAGAAGCTCAGAGCTGGCAAGAGGCTCCCGGTGACAACCGACCTTCAAGACTTCCCGATCTCAGCCAATCTTCGGAATCTCATCCCAGCAGAGAGCAGCTTGCCTCGCCCAGCAAGTCTCAGCCTGAGTTTCGTGGTGAAGTCTTCCCTGAAGCCTCAGTGAAGCCAGCAGCTTCCACCACTTCGGAGTTCACCCCAGCTGCAACAGAAGCTCAGATCTCTTCAGCTGTAAGGAGGAACGAAGCCTTCGCTCGTCGCTCATTCAGGCTGCCAGCCTCGCAGCGTTCAGTGGCTTTGGATCAGCAGTGTTTCCAAGCCTCAGCTAAGTACCTTGATTTTCCTCAAGCCTCATGGCACGCTGAAACCCCACAGTCTTGCTCCTTTCGCCGGAGGATTTTCCCAGAAGCACGCCAGCCTTGCCTTGCTACAGGCAAGTCACCTAGTGGTGGCAACCCAGTCTGCCTTGGCAGTTCTAGCCCCATAGTGGTGCCAACCCAGTCTGCTTCCAGCAGTTCCAGTTTCTCCAGGGATTCAACCCAGTCTGCTCCCAGCAGTTTCAGCTACTCCAAAGCATCCTGTCTAGTGAATCCAGTTCCAGAGTGTCCAGCCTAGTGTATCCAGTTCCAGTGTATCCTGCTTAGTGAATCCAGTTCCTGAGAATCCTGTCAAGTGAATCCAGTCCTGAAGGTTCCTGTCAGTAGGAATCCAACTCCAGAGAAGCTTGTTGAAAGAGGACTCTAGTTTATTGAGCCAACTGCTTCTTACTGTCTACCTCAAGTACCTATTATTCCTATATGCATTGATGGACTAAATAATTGTACATAATTGTGCTTAATAAAGAAATTAACCTTAACCCTGAGCAGCCTTTGTAGTCCAAGTGGACCAGCCAAACAGGACAATATCTGAACAGGCAAAGGAAAACATGGACAATTGGAAAGGAAGTCAAATGGGGGAAAGGAGGACACACTAACTATTTTACTTTCTTGGCATCTGTGACAAAAATTACAGCAAAAAACAGCAAAAAGAAAGTACTTAGGCCTACATGTTTATGAACTTACTTTTTCCAGCATCAGATAGACTGGTTTTTCAATTGCAATATTTTTCCAACAAATCTTTATTTTCAAGAACATATGCTAGTGATAATAAAGAATCGACAATGAATGCTTTTCAAAAATCACCAGAGAAATGTACTGTATGACAAGTCACGTGATACACAGACTACATAGTCTATAGATAATAGATTTGAAGGGGCTGGATTGAAGCTGATTGCTGGAATCAGGAAATCAATCAACCGGTGGTGATAGGGAGCAAGAGATCCGACCCACAGTCCCTCCTTTGAGGGGTGCCACAGGGTTCGGTACTCTCTCCACTCCTCTTCAACATCTACATGAAACCATTGGGTAAGATTATCCATCACCACGGGATGAGGCATCATCAGTATGCTGATGATACCCAATTATACATCTCCATCTCGGGTGAGGTAAGTGATGCTGTGACCACCCTCTCTTGGTGCCTGGAGGCTGTGGGGGTCTGGATGGGGAACAACAGGCTTCAGCTGAACCCTGGTAAGATGGAGTGGCTGTGGGTTATGGCTCCTCTGTATCCGGGAATTTACCATCTTTAGCTCTGGATGGGGTTGCACTGCCCCAAACAGACCCGGTGCAGAATCTAGGGGTCCTCCTGGACTCATGACTCCTGCTTAAAGAGCAGGTGGCAGTCGTGGCCAGGAGGGCCTTTGCTCAACTTCGTGTTATGTGCCAGTTATGCCCTTTCCTGGATCGGGAAGCCCTTCGAACAGTCACTCATGCCCTTGTCATCTCCCTTGTCATATAGACTATTGCAATGCGGTCTACATGGGGCTACCCTTGAAGAGTATCCAAAAGCTACAGTTGGTCCAGAATGCGGTCGCATGGGCAATTTTCGGTGCCCCAAGATTGGTACATGTAACACCTTTGCTACGAGAGCTGCATTGGATACCAGTTTGCTCCCGGATCCCATTCAAGGTGTTGGTTATTACTTTTGAAGCCCTACATGGCATGGGTCCAGGTTACCTGAGGGACCGTCTCATCCCCATTACATCGACCCGTCCCACCCGGTCATGCAGAGAGGGCATGTTACAGACCCTGTCTACAAGAGAATGTCGTTTGGCGGGGCCCAGGAAGCGGACCTTCTCTGTAGTGGCTCCTGCCCTTTGGAACATTCTTCCCCCAGAGGTGAGGCAAGCCCCCTCTCTCCTGACCTTCTGGAAAAAAGTTGGAGACCTGGCTTTGCCATCTCACTTGGGGCGGGAAAGGGAGTATTTATTCTTGGGGATGGCTGGTGAACTGATTTAGAACTTTTACTGCCATCTGGATTCTATTTTATATTTATAGTTTGTATATATATTTATATTTATATTTTATGTGTTAATTGTGGTTTTATTGTATTTTAATTTTTTAGTTTTATTGTAAACCTCCCAGAGTCCCTCTTTCGGGGGGGATGGGTGGTGGCAAAAATTGATAAATAAATAAATTTAATTACGTACATCTAGGCTGTCGAGTCTGTCAATGGACAAGGGGAAAAAAGAAGCAGACAATTTACAAGCTCGAATGACTACTGTTGTGAAAACAGTCCAAAAAACCCTTAAGATACTCAAAAAGCCTTGATTTTAAGGTTATGCCTGCCAGATGGAGGGCATGAGGACAAAAAGGAGGACATGTCCTTTTGCTGGATGTCCGGTAACCCTATGTAAAACATCAGTTATGCAAATTTACCTTTGAAGGAAGGAAAGTAGGTGAGAGGGAAGGAAGGAAGGAAGGAAGGAAGGAAGGAAGGAAGGAAGGAAGGAAGGAAGGAAGGAAGGAAGGAAGGAGAAGGAAGGAAGGAAGGAAGGAAGGAAGGAAGGAAGGAAGGAAGGAAGGAAGGAAGGAAGGAAGGAAGGAAGGAGAGAAAGAGAAGGAAGGAAGGAAGGAAGGAAGGAAGGAAGGAAGGAAGGAAGGAAGGAGGGAAGGAAGGAAGGAAGGAAGGAAGGAAGGAAGGAAGGAAGGAAGGAAGGAAGGAAGGAAGGAAGGAAGGAAGGAAGGAAGGAAGGAAGGAGAAACATTCTTTCGTACATCTAGTAAAGAGTACTTGTTTTTTTCCAGGGTAGCCTGTTGTCCCCTGGGCTTCCTTGGCCTTTCCATGATTCAGTGAAGAATATAAAGTTTGTTTTCTCTGTAAACTCCTCCATCTGTTTGATGTGCCTGGATTGGGGAGGAGGGGACCATACAATCTCTGCAGGGGAAAAAAAAAAGAAAGAAAGGGTTGTCTGAAGTGTTTCTAAAACTGTTGACTGCCATTTCAAGGAGCACTTGGGAGATGCAGAAAGCAAAACACTTCCTGATTTTTTAATGTTGCTTATAGTGGTTCTTCCTTCCAGGGGCATCCGCTTCCTCTGCCCAACTTATTTTTGTCTAATTGCACCTCTCAAGGGGAAAGAGCCTGAAGTGTTTGGACATCTCAAAAATGAGCATCAAAACTTAAAAACCTAAACAAACAAACCCACCCAGCACTTCGTTTCTTGCCTGCTGACCTGACTTATCTCATCCTTGACAGCAAACAAAGGATCATCGCCATCTCTAAAAATGTCCAGTTCTCCTTATATGCAAAAAGCAATTGGGTAGAGATGGCTAGGGAAAGTGGAAGGCAAAAGGAAGAGGGGCCGACCAAGGGCAAGATGGATGGATTATATTCTGGAGGTGACAGACTCAACTGTGGGGGAGCTGGGGGTGGTGACGGCCGACAGGAAGCTCTGGCGTGGGCTGGTCCATGAAGTCATGAAGAGTCGGAAGCGACTGAACGAATAAGCAACAAAAAGAGATGGCTAAGAATTTTGAGTGAGAATTGCAAATGGGTAATTCCATACAATTTGGCATTTTCTTAGTAAGAGTACAGCAATAATCGCTGTTCTGTCCTCCAAGAACAGAATTGGCAGAACTTGAGAATTTACTCTGAATTCGAGAACCAACCTTCCTTCCTTCCTTCCTTCCTTCCTTCCTTCCTTCCTTCCTTCCTTCCTTCCTTCCTTCCTTCCTTCCTTCTCCTCCCTCCCTCCCTCCCTCCCTCCTTTCTTTCTCTCTTTCCTTCCTTCCTTCCTTCCTTCCATCCATCCATCCATCCATCCATCCATCCATTGCTCAGTGGATTAGGGAGACATAAAAATGTTGCTGGATGTATTAGAAAAGAAAGAGACTGGATAGATTCAAGTACAGAATGCTAAAGTTAATCAGAGTGGATGGGAAATTAAAACCTCTGAGAAACAGAGGCAGGCAGGACAAGAAGCATTATGTTACACAGGAGAAGGGAGGAGAGAAAAAGGAAGAGTGATTAAGAGAGTATAAAAGGAGAGAACCAGGTAGCCTGAATAGGAGGATGAAGGCAGAGAACAGGACAGGACAGAAATCAGGTGAGGCCCAGAAGATGGTCAGGAGTAGCAGCACAAATGGGGACCCATTACAATGGTAGAGAAGATACAAGATAAGTGGTGATAGCAGTAGCTCAGCAGTGGTGGTAGGGAGAGCAGTGGTGAATCAGGACGTGACCAGCAAGAGAGACCAGCAGTGGTGGCATCCAAAATGGGGATGTGGAACAGCTGTAGAAGCCACCACAGCAGAGTGTATGGACCACAGCAGAGTGTATGGACTTCAATTCCCAGAATTCCCCAGCCACCATGGCTGGCTGAGGAATTCTGGAAGTTGAAGTCCATACGTCTTAAAGTTGCTGAGATTAAGAAACAGTGGCCTAGAAGAGGTCAGAGCATTGAAGGGGAAAGAGAAAGGGAAAGGGGAAAAAATGGCAGGCCTGTTCCAAAATGAGATGTAGAACTTCTCAGACACAAAGTAGAACAAGGGGTGAGCAGAATATAGAGCAGAGTGGTAATGGGCTGACATGTTGGTAATCTATTCATTGTTCCAGAAAAAAGCATAACGATAGGAACTCTTACATTATTGCGTATGATCAGAAGAGCCAGAAATAGGAAGATGGAAGTTTCTGACTTAAAATCCAGTTTTATAGCATCCTTCCTCCCAGGTCCCCTTCAATTACCACATGTCTCTTTGTATATTTCTATTCCTCGATAAGAAAACTACTTCTCTTTCATTTATTTATGGCCTCCAGTAGAAAACAGAGAAATGAAGCATAAAATAGCATTGTGTAACCCCAGAATGTCTTAAAATAGCCCCGGGCATAGACAACACTGCATCAACAGTCATAACACATGCCCTTCAGATGGTTTTTATCGGGTCGTGCAAAAAGTTGAGATGATGGGATTTCTCCCCACTCAATCACCAGGGGCACAAAAATCAGCTATCTCATAGCATATGCTTTGGGAATTTTTGCCACGGAAGGGCAAGTGGGGGGGTCCTCTGCAGTGGAAGAGAAGTAAGATACACCATCACCAAAAAAAAGGAATTAAAAGAAATACCCTCTGTAGATTGACAATTGATCATTTTTTTTAATTATTCATGTTGGATTCTATAGTTGATATTTTTTTATTTTTTTATTTTAACAGATATTTAAAAGCACAACCAAGAAAAAACAGGAGGAAAGGAATAATGGAGCAAAAATGAAATAAAATATTTTATTTATTATTTATTTATTATTTAAATCTATATGACCGCCCAACTCCCCCAACGGGGGACTCTGGGCGGTTTACAATAAAATTAAAGTTAAAATATAAATATAAAATTACAAATTAGTAACGTGACATAAATAAATACAAAATACAATCCGGCAAGTATCTCAAATAAGAGGGAGGATATTATGGTATTAATAAATAAATAAATAAAATATAGATTTACAAGCTGGGTGCAAGAATTATTAGATTAGTACCAGATAGTACTATAATCATTATTTGTAACTATTATTAAACTTAAATTTTAACTATTATTAAAATCAAATCATTATCATCAAACATAATTATTAATTTTAACTATGATTAAAATCAAATCAATCAATAAATAAAATCTGATTATTATATTTTCAGCTATTTTTAATGTGAATTATCTATTCTGGCAATCAATATTGGAGTAGTACTCCACCACCACCAAATATCTTGTCTTCTCTGGGTATAATATTTGCAGTAAAGAATGTTGATGCAGGGGGCAATTCCTGGATCTGGAGGATTGAAAGTACTTAAAGAAGGCAGTGGTGCATCCTCAGTGTTTACTTGGCAACCATATATATTTATTTTGTACTGTTTTAATTGTTTTATGGTTTTCTATGATTGTATGGGGCGCGATGGATCAGTGGTTAAGACACCAGGCTTGTTGATCGGAAGGTCGGTGGTTCGAGACCCGAGTGCCGCATGACGGAGTGAGCTCCTGCACTCGCCCCAGCTCGAAAGCAAGCAAATGCAAGTAGATAAATAGGTACCACTTCGGTGGGATGGTAACAGCATTCCACGCATGTCATGCTGGCCACATGACCGTGGAAGCGTCTTCGGACAGCGCTGGCTCTTCAGCTAACAAATGGAGATGAGCACCGGCCCCTAGTCTCGGACACGTCTGTGCAGGGGAAAACCTTTACCTAACTTATGATTGTACACTGCCCAGAGTCACTTGTTGAGAAGGGCAGCTATAGAAATTAAATAAATAAACAAACAAATAAATCCTCTCCTTAAGAGACCTTTCCTGGATCCAACTATTACCTGGTCTCCAATTTTTTCTTTAGGGAAGGGTGTTGAGATGGTGGTGGGCAGTCAACTAAGGAGTACCCTGGGAAAAACAGATTATGTGGACCCACTTCAGTTTGGATTCAGGAATGGACATGAAATGGAAATGGCATTGGTTGCACTAGTGCACATGATCTCTGTCAGGACGTGGGTGCAGGATGTGTACCCATCCTGATTCTTTTAGACCTATCATCAGCATTTGATGCCATTGACCATGACATTTTTTTGGGCCACCCGCGAGGGTTGGGAATCGGAAGTAAGTTGTTGCAGTGGTCCTGCTCCTTCCTCAGCAGATGGATCCAGTTGTTGGGGGCGGGGAGAGGTTGGGCCAGTGGCCACTCTCCCCCCTCCTATTTAAATTTTACATGAAGCCAATGGCAACAAGTTCATTTGGTATTTTGGGGTTTGGTACCATCAATATACTGATTATACCCAGCTTTATATTGCTACCCAGGCCATAGTGATGGTGCCATTGAAGTTCTGTTCCAGTGCCTGAATACTATGAGGGTCTGGATGGGATAGAACATGCATACATTGAATCCTAGCAAGATGGAGTTACTGTTTGTCCATAGGGATTCTCCTCTTGACCTAATGGTGTCTCTTAACAGGGTGGTACTTCTCCTGAAGATTCAGGTCCACAACTTGAGGGTCCTCATGGACTCTACT
The DNA here is from genome assembly GCA_023362775.1 of Charina bottae. NCBI lineage: Eukaryota > Metazoa > Chordata > Lepidosauria > Squamata > Charinaidae > Charina > Charina bottae. Next base: position 8,374,375 of record JALMGJ010000027.1, on the reverse strand, counting down.
AGAACAGCAGATGGAGGCTGCGGCCAGGGACCCTTCACCTACCTTTGGCTGGGGCGCCAGCTGCAGCTCTACCTGGGATGTGAGTGTCATGGCCCAGTAGAAAGGAGGGCAGAACAGAGTTCTGTTAGGTTATTTGCCAAGCAACAGAGTAAACATTCCAATGAGTGGCAGTTGGCTGCAACCTATATAAGAGGCTTGGCTACCTCTGTTCTCTTTGCTGGAAACAACGTCTAGCTCAGGTGTGATCCCTGTGTAGGAGTTTCACTCTTGATCCTTAGACCCTTGGACTGGCTGCCAGCCTTGACCCGGCTCTTGAACCTTGGACCATCTTTAGATGACTCTTCTGCATGCTCCTCTTTGGAAACACACTTCACAGGCAAGCCTTTGCTTTGTTTGACTTTCCTCAGTACATTGCTAACTCTGTTACCTGAAAATAAAACTGATAATCTTCCAAGAAGCCGTGTGTGTGTGTGAGGCTGAAACCTGAAGTAGGACAGGGAGGACCTTGCTACAATGACTCATGCCTTTATCACCACCCATAGATTTTTTAAAAAGCCTAGTAAGAAAACTTTCAGGGGGCATGGTGGCTCAGCAGGTAAGAGGCCAGGCTTGTCGATCGGAAGATCGCAAGTTCGGAGGTTCGAATCCCTAGTCCCGTGTGACGGAGTGAGCTCCCCCACTAGCCCCAGCTCTTGCCAACCCAGCAATTCGAAAGCATGCAAATGCAAGTAGATAAATAGGTACCACTTTGGTGGGATGGTAACGGCGTTCCGCATGTGTCATGCCGGCCACATGACCGTGGAAGCATCTTCGGACAACGCTGGCTCTTCAGCTAACAAACGGTGATGAGCACCGGCCCCTAGAGTCGGACACGACTGCACAAATGTGCGGGGGGAACCTTTACCTTTACCTTAAGAAAACTTTCTAGTTACAGGTCCTCTCCATCCCTCTCATTTGTGTCCCTAACCGCTAACTGCAGTTTAAATATTTATGCTTTACACTGAACATTAATGATTGTTGTTGGCTTCTGCCAAAGCCCTAGAAACCATATTCCAAATATCTAAATCTGTCTCGCTATGTAATGTGCTGTATCTAATGTTGCCTAGAAACTCAGGCACCCTGAGTTTGGTGTGGAGCTGATAAAAACTTGGTCCCTGAATTTGATAAAGAGACTAACTTTGCAAAGTGGCTTTTTGCCTACCCAAAAACATGAATCACACAGTAATTCAGGCAAAAGCAAAAGCATTTATTAAGGGGGGGTCAAGTCCTTTTATAGGGTACAGAGACAAATAATACATACATTTGGTCATTGGCGATCATTCATTGGCGATCACTCGTAGCCGAGTAAGATTGTCTTCCAAAGGTAAAATTTTAACAGTGGATCCGTAATTGGCTATAAAGGCCAATTATGGATCCGCACAACCTCCCACAATGAGGGCATAGGTTTCCGGGTGGGAGACGGTCATGATGAGGGTTTGCCTGACGTGCCTTCCTTTTAGTTCTTTTCTCCCTTTCGCCCTGTACTCGTGCTTCTTCAAAGCCCATAGCGCCATTAATAAAGGCTGACCTCCAATTGAAACACTCATGAGTTAGGGCTTCCCAGTTCTCAATGCTGATATTACATTTTTTTAAATTAGCTTTGAGAGTATCTTTGAATCTCTTTTGCTGTCTACCAATATTCCGTTTTCCATTCTTAAGTTGGGTGGTATATGTGATATGTCAGAAAGCAACTAATCAAACAATAAAAGACATTGATTACATGTGAGAATTGAACAATAGAAAACATTGATTACAGATAACATTCCACAAGTGGCAAATTTATGGGTTATGTCACTCCCTTTCCCAGCCGGGTTTGTATCATCTTAAAACTTGCAACTGTATTCAAGGACTTTCAGAATACGCTCTCTATTGTTTAGTTGCTGAAAAGGCTAGTTTTTGCATGTAAAAGAAAGAAAGGGTTTTGGGTAAAAGGAAACCATGGCTTCCTGAACTTCAAAAGAAGGCATGGATGCCGTGCTAAAATGATAATATCACCTTTATTAAAAAGCTAATAATGAAGCCTAAATATTCCAGGTAACAATTAGGGAGCCATTCCTGCTTGAATTTGGTTAAACTTCTTTTGTGGATATATATTGTTAATTTTGCCATTGTGCTATATTCTCCTATGTTGGTCTCCCAATCTGATATAATTGGCAAAATTTCTTTTTTTCAGTATTGTACCAGGTTTGTTCTGGCTGCCGTCAACATGTATCTTATTAATGATGTTATTTTTCATTTATGTTTTCTGGAACCACCCAGAGTACGGCAATGTTCTCTACATAAGGCTGCCTTTAAAAACCGCTCAGAAGCTCCAGTTGGTTCAAAGCACCACGGCCCATGTGCTAGCCAGTATTCACCAGTGGGAGCACATTAGTGTTAAGGGCCCTACACTGGTTACCAATAGGATTCCAGGTACAATTTAAATTGCTGGTGCTAACTTATTGTGGTGGTAAAAGGTATACCCCACCCCGTACACATGTAAGCTGCCTTCACTATCAATCCTGTGCGATGCCCCCCACATACATGTGAACTGCTTGAAGTGCCCTTGTAAGAAAACATTCACAGCAAACTGAATTGACCCTGAACGGCGACAGGCAGAGGAATCAGACAGGGCCCAGTGGCCCAGTAAAACGAATTGTTTCTATTCACTGACCATATCTAAGAGATAGTATAGCTGGCATGCTGACTAGGAAGAAGGGATAAATAACGAGAAAGTCCCCCAGATGGGTTTATCAAAAACTTTCCAACATCATGCTGTAATTTACCCTGTGTCTGCCTTTGTCTTGACTTTGAAATCTGGTGGGCCAAAGGTATATAACAGAGTTTTCCAAACTGTGTTGGGACACGTTAGTGTGTCGGCTGCAGTGTCTGGGTGTGTTGCGGCGGCTGCTGCTGCCTCTGAGCCCTGCCAGGATTCCATGCAGGTCCTAGTGCCTGCCTTGTGCCTGGCTGCCTCCAAACCTGCCCTGCCAGGATTCCGCACAGCTCCTAGTGCCTGCCTTGTGCCCTGCTGCCTCCAAACCTGCTGTGATTCCGCGCAGGTCCTAGTGCCTGCCTTGTGCCTTGCTGCCTCCAAACCTGCTGTGATTCCGCACAGGTCCTAGTGCCTGCCTTGTGCCCTGCTGCCTCCAAACCTGCTGTGATTCCGCGCAGGTCCTAGTGCCTGCCTTGTGCCTTGCTGCCTCCAAACCTGCTGTGATTCCACGCAGGTCCTAGTGCCTGCCTTGTGCCTGGCTGCCTCCAAACCTGCTGTGATTCCGCGCAGGTCCTAGTGCCTGCCTTGTGCCTTGCTGCCTCCAAACCAGCTGTGATTCCGCGCAGGTCCTAGTGCCTGCCTTGTGCCTTGCTGCCTCCAAACCTGCCCTGCCAGGATTCCGCACAGGTCCTAGTGCCTGCCTTGTGCCCTGCTGCCTCCAAACCTGCTGTGATTCCGCGCAGGTCCTAGTGCCTGCCTTGTGCCTTGCTGCCTCCAAACCAGCTGTGATTCCGCGCAGGTCCTAGTGCCTGCCTTGTGCCTTGCTGCCTCCAAACCTGCCCTGCCAGGATTCCACGCAGGCCCTAGTGCCTGCCTTGTGCCCTGCTGCCTCCAAACCTGCTGTGATTCCGCACAGGTCCTAGTGCCTGTCTTGTGCCTTGCTGCCTCCAAACCTGCTGTGATTCCACGCAGGTCCTAGTGCCTGCCTTGTGCCTTGCTGCCTCCAAACCTGCCCTGCCAGGATTCCATGCAGGCCCTAGTGCCTGCCTTGTGCCCTGCTGTAAGAGTGTGTCGCGAAATGATGCATGTCTAAAAAGTGTGTCACCAACATGAAAAGTTTGGAAAGCTCTGGTATATAAGCTGTGGGTCTGCTTTGGCTCAGGCCTGCTCAGCAAACTGCCAATGCTTTGCTGGGAGCTCAGCATACACTGTTTGTGGTTTGCATGCTTAATGAATTTATGTTGTATCTTCAAAGTGATTTGGTATTTATTTATTTATTCCATTTATATTGCCCCCCATATCACCTAAGTGACTTCTGTGTGGCTTACATAATTAAAAAAGCAACAACAGTTAAAAATCAAAACAAAATAAAAGCCATTAAAACCAATTAAAACAGTTAATTAAAACAAGAAAACTAATTTGCAGGAGAGTACAATAAATTACTAACAATGCAACCAACCAGCAGGCTCGATACCACCACTGGACCCCCAAGCCCGATGACAAAACCATGTCTTAAGAGCCTTCCAGAAGGCCAGTAGGGTTGGGGCTAATCTGTCAGCTTTCCCAGGTAGACCAGACAGGAAACACGACCAGATGAGCTAATTCTACTTTATTGTAAGGCTACATTAACCGAATCTTGCAAGCCTGCCGTCTCCTTTACAGCCTCATAACTTAGGGAGGCTCCCTCCTGAGCCTCTTGCTCTGCCCACTATGCACCTGTGGGCTATGCTCCCTCTACTCTGACCGTTCCCTAGGCAGCATCTCTTCGCCCAGTCTCCCAAGGTCATTCCCACATTTTTGTTGTTGTTGTTCAGTCGTTTAGTCGTGTCCGACTCTTCGTGACCTCATGGACCAGGGACGATGATGTTCCAAAGGGCGTGTGCCATGGCAGAAAAGGCTCTCCTCCAGGGTCCCATTAGATGACATTCCTTAACAGATAGGACCCTTAACATGCTTCTCCTGCCAGACCTGATGGTTGTTTTAGGTGAGCCAGGTTTGGGCCACAACACTATGAAGCACTACATGGCTTGGCACCAAGTTAATTGTAGGACAAAATTCTCCCCTCAGAATTGGCAAGCTAGTTCGGTCTACTCAGGAGAAGCTGCTGATGTTTCTGCACTTTAGGGAACCTCCCAGAAGAGCTCCAGAAGCAGCTCAAAATGGATTTTTTTCCGTAGAGCATTTGGGCCACAATACCTTCTTAGTTGGGTTACAGATGAGCTTTGCTATTTAATTAGTTTAATAAACAAATGCCAGTTTTTATTAATTGGCTTGTAGATGTTTAATTTTGTGCTTTTATTGTGTATTGTTTATTGTGTATTTTATCTTGAAAACTGCCAAGAGTCTTTCAGGATTGTGGTGGTATGTAAATGTAATAAACAAAAAAATACATCTTTATTGTGTTCTGTTAAGTAAATTCGCTGGTACTTAATCAGTTTAACAATGATATTAAACCCTGTTATTTGCTACAAATGCGGTTTTTCCCTCCTCAGATAAATTCCATGTAATCATTTGTGTCTTGTTCTTCTTAATCCCATATCCTGATACCCAACCATTATGCTGTAAATGTTTCATTATTGAGTCTAAAGAGTTATTTGGATGGGTAACTTTAAGTATAGCATTATCAACATATAGTTTTAATTCATGGTCTTGATTTGCCAATTTAATTCCTGAAATTTTATTCCCTTGCCCTATCTTCCTTGCCAATGGATAGAATGCCAATAAAAATAAAGAAGGAAAAGACAGGACAGCTTCAGATTGCATGTTGACATTGCAATCTGATTTTTGAGAATCCTTACCCTGAAAAGGAAAGGAAACAATCTATCAAAATCTATCTATTTACATTTTAAAGAGGAAGGAGTGACAGTTTCAGTCAGAGCTCACACATTTTTTTTCTCCCAACAACTTCCACAGATTCCTTGTTTCAACTGCAAATGTGGATGGTCAATTTGCAAACCACCATCTGCTCATCTCTCCTCAAGCTACAGCTGAGGGATAGATCACATACTTTGCATGCAGGACGTCCTGATATGTGAGAGCCAGTCTGGTGTTGTGGTTAAGGCACCAGGCTAGATGTCAGGATGCCATCCTGCCATTCTGCTTTAGATAGATGGGATTTGTAGAAACTAGAAATATGCAGATCTCAAGAGGGCACCAGAATGGCCACTGAAGGTGGGAGAGAAGGTTTATTTGTCCATGAAGTTTTTAAAGACTTGGCAGCCATCAAAAAAGCTAGGCCTGAAATATGTGGGCCCTTTCCCTATAACTAAAGTAATTAATGATATAACAGTGGAACTACAGCTACCAAAGAATTTAAGGAAAGTCCATCCAGTCTTTCATTGCAGTTTACTGAAGCCAATAAGAGACTCAGAACGTTGGCATCCCGATCAGCCTGAGCCAGTTCCAGTGATGGTTGATGGGGAACAGCATTTTGAAGTACAAGAAATCCTGGACTCTAGGAGACACCATGGGACATTGCAATACCTGATACAGTGGAAACACTTACTTAAGTCCCAAAGTGAATGGGTAAACAGCCACCATGTGCAGGCACCCCAACTAGTAAAAGAGTTTTACCAACGGTACCCCAATAAGCCTAAGTGAGGATGAATTGGGTCAATTGAGGTTGGATGGGTGAGTTATTGCCTTATAACCAATTGCTTCTTTTCTGTACTTTTCCATGTTTTTCATATAAGCTTGTAATGGTGGGGGAGGGTTGTTTAAGGAGGGCGGTATGTCAGGATGCCATCCTACCATTCTGCTTTAGATAGATGGGATTTGTAGTAACTAGTTAGTGATGTCCTGCCATTCTGCTTTAGATAGATGGGATTTGTAGTAACTAGTTAGTGATGTCCTGCCATTCTGCTTTAGATAGATGGGATTTGTAGTAACTAGTTAGTGCGTAGCCTGTAGTAATTAGCTAGAGTGCTTGCAAGACAGTATAGCAACCATTAGAGATAGGAATGGCATGCAGGCATTTAGGGAGGGGAGAGAGGAACCAGGCTCCAAGGCAATCCATATGGAAACATCAAACGCTGGCAGTGTAAAGTTATGGGAAGTAAGTCAGGAGGGGAGGGGTGGACGAGGGGTGCTTGAGAGTCTAGCAGGTTTTAAAATATGTTTGCACAGGAAAATTCTTAGTTTGCTCTTTGCATCGATTCTATTCACTTGCATTAATAAAAGAACGTTTTCATATCCTATCATGGCTTGTGCTAAAAGTTTCTAAGTTAATATCAAAGGAGTGAGTCATCACACTAGAATCGAGGGGACTGTGTGTTCTAGTCCCGCCTCAGGCATGAAAGCCGGCTGGGTGACCTTTGCCAGTCCCTGTCTCTCAGCCCTAGGAAGGAGGCAATGGCAAACCATTTCTGAAATCTTGCCAAGAAAACTGCAGGGACTAATCCAGGCAGTTGCCAGGAGTCCATGCTGACTCGGAGGCACACATACACACAAGTCCTGGTAGACGTTCAAGCATCCCTCAAATGGGAGGAGGTCCCTCCACCCCTGATCATTCACCCATCGGAAATCACAGATCAGTGTTTTTCAAACTTGGCAGCTTTAAGATGTGTGGACTTCAACTCTCAGAATTGCTGGCTGGGGAATTCTGGGGTTGAAATCCACGCATCTTAAAGTTGCCGAGGTTGAAAAATACTGTCATAGATCGTCACTCTTAGTAGGTAAAGTACACCTTTTCCCAACCCGGCATCCATGTCTTCATCCTTTTTGTAAAATGTTATTTCACTTTTACAACTAAGTATTGTCAGAGTTTCTTTTTACATATTTTATACTTTATATTTAATTTCAAATTCTTTTCTTTGTTTAAATAGGTTAAATTGATGGAATATATACAGTATATACACAGTATATTGTGTGTGTATGTCTGTATGACTGATGGAACCCGTCTCCTGGTTGTTTTAGTGATTGTCTTTATGATTTTCTTGGCTGCTGTGTGCTTTTCTTTAAATTTATTTTTTGTATGTCTATATGTTTGCATTTATAGGGGCGTAATGGCTCAGTGGTTAAGACGCCAAGATTGTCGATCGGAAGGTCGGTGGTTCGAGACCCGAGCGCCATGTGACGTAGTGAGCTCCCGTACTTGCCAACCTAGCAAAAGCATGCAAATGCAAGTAGATGAATAGGTACCACTTTGGTGGTTAGGTAACAGCGTTCCACGTGCATCATGCCGGCCACATGACCGTGGAAGTGTCTTCGGACAACGCTGGCTCTTCGGCTAAGAAATGGAGATGAACACCAGCCCCTAGAGTCGGACACGACTGTGCAGGGGGAAACCTTTATCTTTACCTTTTTATGTTTGCATTAATTGAACGCTGCCCAGATTTATGTATGTGAGATGGGCAGCAATATAAATCAATCAAATAATAATACATTTTTAAAGGAGTTTATATGGCTGCCCAACTCGGAAAATTGCAATTCTGGATGGTGTACAATCAGTAGAACAGAAAACAATACAGTTAAAACAAAAATTAATAGACAGTCGGAATGCAGATTCCAATTACACCCTTCCAGATGGGAACTCCAATTAACTTGGCTCCAACACCCCAGGAAACAACCAGGTTCTTAAAGCCTTTCTAAAGGCCAACAGGGTCAGGGCTCACTATATATCGGGGGAGATGATTCCAGAGCACAGGCACTGCCGTGGAAAAGGCACACCTCCTGGGTCACAGAGCAGGGATCTGAAATGTGCCCATCAAAATAGAGTGTGTGGGACCAGCTGATACCATGGGGGACAGTTGGCTCCCCAATATAGCATCTGGAGCTTTGCAATCAAAGCCCTGCCACTTTGTATGTGTGTAGGATATCCATGACGCATGTTAAAAAGGGATGGGACTTGGATCACTCTGCTGCAACCACCATCTTGCCTGTTTCGACAAATGCCAAGGCACCACTGTGTATAATTATAGTGTTATTTGTGTTGTGGAATGTTAAAGGGTCAAGTGAATACGGTAACTAAAATTAGAAAGATTCTTCTACAACCTGAAGTTGTTGAAGCCTGATGGGAATTTTCCTCAAGGAACCTGCATTTTCTCTGAAGAAAAATATTTTTTGGTTAGAAAATGGGTGAGCCAAATTCATATAAGTGGAAATTTGAAAAAGGCCAGAGGGGTGGCAGTGTTAATTAAGAAACCTTCAAACTTTATAGCAGAGTGATATTGAGGAGTTTCATATAATTTTAGCAGTTAATAATGGAGATAGTTGGATGGCTTGGATATATTTCTCTGATCCAATTAGAGATCAATCAGATATTTTAGGAAACTGTTTTGCAAATTTGTTTTTGGTTTACAGATGGACCATATACTGTAGCTGGGGATTTTAATTTATTTAATTTATTTTTATTTATTCTTGGATATAGCAGTGGATCAGAATAATATATTTTTAAAAAATAGTCTCAAAATGCCTCCATTCAAATATGTGGGAATTTAATTTAGCTGAAATATGAGACAATTAAATATAATAAAACAGGAATATACTTGTTTACCCCATCTGACACACTTTTTTATTTGAACTATTTTTTAATATTTTGGTCCATGGTTAATTTAGTTGGGAAAAAGAATTAAATTGATCCGATCACAAGGTGTATGTAAGTGGTTGCTAAAAGTCAACACTGCCTTGATGGCACATAATCAATAATCAACCAATCAATCCTTTGAATACACACACACACACACACACACATATATATATACAGTATCTATGTATGTATGTATGTGTATATATGTATGTGTGTGTGTATATATATATACACACACACACACACACACACATATACAAACACATATATACACAGTAAATACAGTATATGTATATGTATATGTATATGTATATGTATATGTATATGTATATGTATATGTATATGTATATATATGTATACACACACACAAGTTAGGAGTGCAGCATTGCTAATGACCCTCCGTTTACTGACCAATAAATAAATAAATAAATAAATAAATAAATAAATATATCTCAACATTTAGACAAAGAAAATAGTGGATCAACAATGTGAGGATTGGCTGGGATGTGGTTAAAGCGCTTACATGAATAATAGTTTATGTTTCTTGGAAGAAAAGAAATGTAGGATGTTTATTTATTTATTTGTTTGTTCAAATTGTATACTGTATATTCATTATAGAAATTCAGAAAAGGACATTTATCCAAGATTTTGGGCCAGGCAGTTCAACAGAGCTCTGTTGGTGATGTGGTTTTCTTTTGGGAGTTATTATTGGATGGGGGCAACATGAGTTTATCCTGTTATGATGGTTTAAAAATCTTTGTAGGTCACCCAGAGTCACTGCTATGAAATGGGTGGCTCTATAAATCATTTAAATGATTAAATAAAATTAAAATGGTGTAGAGGAAACTTTGAATATTTATCCTAGAAATCATATATTGGAATTGTATAGTGGTCTGTAGATCTGTTAAACTGGAGCTTCATCAATTATATCCTTTGAATATGGAATATTTGTTAAAGTGTGTTAAGCAAATTTATTGGAAGCCGAGAGAAAAAATTGACAAATTATTGGTCCCTTGAATGAAACGAGTGAAACAAAGTAACATAATATCAATAATTCATACTGGGACAATTCATAGGGATTATAATGTAATTAATTTGCACTTTACAGAACTCTATTCACATTTCTACTCTGATTTGTAGAAATGGTACAGCAGTGTGGTAAAATGATGGATATAAAATAAACTGGGACAAATCCAATATTCTGCCAATAGGCAATAAGGAAACTACGCAAAAAGATTGAGTTTTGCTTTTTTTAATCAGACTCTATTAAATACCAGGGAATAATTATTCTTAGAAAAATATCTCATTTGGGAAATATGAATATCTCAGACTATATACAGTAGCATTGATAAATGGGGACTGTCGGAGGTATTGGGATGGCTGGGAGAGTAATAGAAGGGAGAGAAGACATCAACAATCAAGACACAGAAGGCAAGTATGTTGACAGCTTATCTCACAAGCGGCAACTTAGAACAGGTGGCAAGTACCTTGGAAGAAAGATTTCAAATCAAGGAGACTCCACCTAAATGAACTCACTATAAACCATGGTTGGAAGATCCTCTTGCAGGTTCTGTATTTGCCCCAAGACTAATATTAAAGATACCTTACTGAACTCTGCATAACTCTGGCTTCCTTGATCTTGCCCAGTTGTGTGGAGCTTGTCATCTGCTCAGGTTCTAGACAACTTCACATAGGCATGGGTGTAACACCTGGCTCTCCAGACACTTAACCCCTTATTCAGAAATAGCCTTACTCAACAAAATGCTTTCAGTCATGACTCACCAAGGTTAGTTATTGCAGTGTGAAGGGGTTCTTTAAGGAAATGATACAGACCAGGACTTCCGGGGAGGAATGACGAACTAGCACATCTCCGAATGAGCGGAGATGATGACCGCGGCAAAGACGGAGGAACCAGAGAGCAGACCGGTCCTACAGAAACTCTCCAGATAAGGAGAGGACAGGAGATTACCCACATATGCTCTGGATGGCTGCTCCTCACAAGAAGACTGCAGGACAGTGGTTTTCCGCAGGTCTGAGTGCCAGGAGACAAAGAGATAAGCCATCATGCTCTCAAACACGGTGGAGCCTTTTAAAGGACACTGGGTTTGCTAACCTCTCTTTCTAAGCACTTTTGGAAATTACCTATTTAAATACATTAAGGCTAATAGAGATCTCAAAACAACAAGTTTGAAGAGCCACCTAGTGAATTTACCTTCATTGTTGAATAAAAGAAAAATTAACTATAGACTCAAGAATTTAAAGAATTGGAAATAAAGGGCAAAACGCTAAATAAGACTCTGATCCAAGAAAGTTATAAATGAATTAAGGGACCAGACAAATTTGAAATATTAGGACGTTTACTATAAGGTTTTGGAAATAATTATATAAATAAACAGTCTTTCGTGGGAACTAAATTGTTTTGTCTATTCTAAGTTACAACAGAAATTTGAGACTTTATGATTTCAGAATTTGGACACTAGAGGGGACTAAAGGTTCTAGGCAGAAAAGGAAAAAGAAAAAGAAGTGAAAGCTTAACTTTTGTTTTTGGCTAGTACTGGAATTTACAAAATGACACTAAATGTTATGACATTTGAAATATTCCAGGAGATTTTTGAGGAATGGGTTCAGAAACTAGCAGCCACAATGTCAGCAATGATGTCTGCTTCTATGGGTAGACTATTACCAAAATATGTTAATGAATGACAGATGTGAAAGAGAATATTTTGAGAGATTTACAGGACAAAGAGGTGAAACAAATTTTGTCTGATGTAGAAATATTAGAATGAGAAATATTGGAATATAAAAAAAGCGTGGATTATAAGACAGAGAAGACAACTAAAGTGAAAACACAAATGACAAGCCAAGAGAATGACCTCGATAAAGACTTTCTAATGAATATACAAAAGAAGTTGGTTAAAGCCTTGAAAATTAAAGTGGAAATACAAATGATAAATCCAGAGAATGACTTGGACAATAACTTTTTCTTGGATTTTAAAAAGAGGTTTGCTAAAGTCTGAAAGTAGCCTTTGGGATGGGAAAAAGAAAAATTGAAGAGAGATAAAATCCTATGACAATATCTGAATGAATTAAAGATCAAGATTGTTAGAAGCAAAAGGAAGGAGTACAAAGTTGGTTTGTTTGACCAAGGTTAAAATAAGACATGTTTCTATAAAGCTCTGGTAACCCTTTATGGACTTTTTGCTGACACCAGGACTGAAAAGTTGATGATTTATGGATTTGCATATGGATAAGGGATGGGTTATAAGAAGAAGAGATATTTGTTTGTAACTCTGTAGGGGGTGAAGAGTTATTAAGTTTGTTTATACTTGTTGTGATGAGTATTGGAAGTCAGTTCTTTAAATATATTTTTTTCCTTTTTTTCCTTTCCTCTTTCTTTTTTTCTTCTTTCCTTGGCCCTTTTACTCTTTCTTTCTATCTCCCTTTTTTCTCTGAGTTTAGTTTGCATTTGCTTTTACTACTGTAATTAAAATTTTCAATAAAAATATTTTTTTAAAAAGGAAATGGTACAGACCAGTTATTTTTTATTGATTTAATACATTGATATGGCCGCCCATCTCATATACATGCCACCTAAGTGTATATCTTATTCCTAGACAGTCTGTAACCATTCTGTTGTCCTTTGTTGCCTGAGCTTACACCAAAGTCTCTAGCCACCATTTAACCACTTTCAAGTTGGCTTCTGTTGCTGTTAGCTGCCCTTCTAAACTGCTGCTCAGGGTTGGGTTGGCAGTTTATCAGTCCGTGCTGGGGTAGGAAAAGGAAGGTGCCTTACCAGCTGCTGGCTGCCTGGAGCTTCTCAGCATTTCTGCTGGAGTAGCAAAGCTGCTGGGTTCTGCTTCTCCTTTCTGCTGGTTTGCTGAAGTCCAAGCCCGTTCCTCCTTCACCCTCAGTTGCCTGTTGAGCTGGGGGTTTTGTTTTTTATTTCTTTTGGAAAACATGGGTGGAAAATGGGATAATCCCTTTTAATCAGTTAATTATTAATGCAACTGTCAAAACTTTTGGAAGATTATAATAGAACGGTCGGTAACCAAAAACAGCAGAATGGCAACTCATAGAGCTAAAGCATCTGTTATTTTGTTGGGTCCAGCTGCTTTGGCAGCTTCTGAAAGCTTTGAATGTACTAGAGGTGGTTTTTATAGAAGCTAAACCATCAGTCCAGAATTATTAACAATTAAAACATGTTACAGAAATAAATGTGGATGACATTTGGAAGAGAGAGAATGAGAGTGTCCTATATTATGAAACCAATGGCCTCAAGTTTTCAGAACAGCTAAGGGTGTTTTTTATGATTTAAAAACTAGGTTAGTGAGGGTTTGTTTGTTTGTTTGTTTGTTTATTTCACAATATTTGTCAGCTGCCTTGAGATGAGCACCCAGAATTGATCAGTTTGAGCCAAATGCACCCTGGAACTATATGGTTTTAATTGCATTAGCAAAATGCAAGGAGGGAGAGAGTCTGACATACTTCCCTTTGCAAACTTCGTTCCAAAGTGTGGGGCTGCAACAGAAGAGACTTCCACAGCCTGGCCTCCCTTGTACACTTCTATCGATCTCAACAGGACCTTTTGGGATATTTGGATCACAGCAGGACGATGGATCTCAACAGGATGGGGATGATGGATCCGAATAGGACCTCTTAGGAAGTTTGGGCCAGGCGGGCAAGAGAGTGCCTCATTATGAGTTACAGAATTGCAACACTTATGTCATTAGTCATGGCGTAAGCTCATGGTCTGCAAACTTTATCAGCATCATTCATTGCTGAAAACCTGAACATGGTAGGAATTATACATATGGTATTAATATAACTATATAAGTTTATTATATATAACTATATAAGTTTGGGCCGGGGGAGATATGCCCAATTAAATGCAAAATTCCAGAGGTTAGCCAGAAGAGATAAGGAATTATTTTTAAACAAGCAATGTGCGGAAGTGGAAGAAGACAATAGAATAGGAAGGACAAGAGACCTCTTCCAGAAAATTAGAAACATCGGAGGAAAATTCCAGGCAAAAATGGGTATGATCAAAAACAAAGATGGTAAGGACCTAACAGAAGCAGAAGAGATCAAGAAAAGGTGGCAAGAATATACGGAAGATCTGTATAGGAAGGATAATAATATTGGAGATAGCTTTGACGGTGTGGTCAGTGAGTTAGAGCCAGACATCCTGAAGAGTGAGGTTGAATGGGCCTTAAGAAGCATTGCTAATAACAAGGCAGCAGGAGACGATGGTATCCCAGCTGAACTGTTTAAAATCTTGCAAGATGATGCTGTCAAGGTGATGCATGCCATATGCCAGCAAATTTGGAAAACACAAGAATGGCCATCAGATTGGAAAAAATCAACTTATATCCCCATACCAAAAAAGGGAAGCACTAAAGAATGTTCAAACTATCGAACAGTGGCACTTATTTCACATGCCAGTAAGGTAATGCTCAAGATCTTGCAAGGTAGACTCCAGCAATTCATGGAGCGAGAATTGCCAGATGTACAAGCTGGGTTTAGAAAAGGCAGAGGAACTAGAGACCAAATTGCCAATATCCGCTGGATAATGGAGAAAGCCAGGGAATTTCAGAAAAACATCTATTTCTGTTTTATTGACTATTCTAAAGCCTTTGACTGTGTGGATCATAACAAATTGTGGCAAGTTCTTGGTGGTATGGGGATACCAAGTCATCTTGTCTGCCTCCTGAGGAATCTGTATAACGACCAAGTAGCAACGGTAAGAACAGAGCACGGAACAACGGACTGGTTTAAGATTGGGAAAGGAGTACGGCAGGGTTGTATACTCTCACCCTACCTATTCAACCTGTACGCAGAACACATCATGCGACATGCTGGGCTTGATGAATCCAAGGCTGGAGTTAAAATTGCTGGAAGAAACATTAACAATCTCAGATATGCAGATGATACCACTTTGATGGCTGAAAGCGAGGAGGAGTTGAGGAGCCTTATGACGAAGGTGAAAGAAGAAAGTGCAAAAGCTGGGTTGCAGTTAAACCTCAAAAAAACCAAGATTATGGCAACGAACTTGATTGATGACTGGCAAATAGAGGGAGAAAAAGTGGAGGCAGTGACAGACTTTGTATTTCTAGGCGCAAAGATTACTGCAGACGCTGACTGCAGCCAGGAAATCAGAAGACGTCTACTTCTTGGGAGGAGAGCAATGGCAAATCTTGATAAAATAGTTAAGAGCAGAGACATCACACTGACAACAAAGGTCCGCATAGTTAAAGCAATGGTATTCCCTGTAGTAACCTATGGCTGTGAGAGCTGGACCATAAGGAAGGCTGAGCGAAGGAAGATAGATGCTTTTGAACTGTGGTGTTGGAGGAAAATTCTGAGAGTGCCTTGGACTGCAAGAAGATCAAACCAGTCCATACTCCAGGAAATCAAGCCAGACTGCTCACTTGAGGGAATGATATTAAAGGCAAAACTGAAGTACTTTGGCCACATAATGAGAAGACAGGATACCCTGGAGAAGAAGCTGATGCTAGGAAAAGTGGAAGGCAAAAGGAAGAGGGGCCGACCAAGGGCAAGATGGATGGATGATATTCTGGAGGTGACAGACTCAACCATTGGGGAGCTGGGGATGGTGACGGCCGATAGAAAGCTCTGGCGTGGACTGGTCCATGAAGTCACGAAGAGTCGGAAACGACTGAACGAATAAACAACAACAACAAGTTTGGGCCAGGCGGGCAAGAGAGTGCCTCATTATGAGTTACAGAATTGCAACACTTATGTCATTAGTCATGGCGTAAGCTCATGGTTTGCAAACTTTATCAGCATCGTTCATTGCTGAAAACCTGAACATGGTAGGAATTATACATATGGTATTAATATAACTATATAAGTTTATTATATATAACTATATAAGTTTGGGCCAGGCGGGCAAGAGAGTGCCTCATTATGAGTTACAGAATTGCAACACTTATGTCATTAGTCATGGCGTAAGCTCATGGTTTGCAAACTTTATCAGCATTGTTCATTTGAGTGATCAAGTCCTCACCCCAAAATAGACAGGAATTTTCAGCCTGTATCTTTCGGGTCCAACCACTTGTGTATCAAAAAGGAGAGATTGTATGAAATATTTTTTGTGAAATTTGGGGATCTATGACAGAACATCCCGTTGTGATAATAATGCTGATTATTCCAGCCATGTGTTTGTTTGCTTTTTTGTTTGTTTTCTTACCTGCCACAATATAAAAACTCTCATACAGTATCTTCTATTTTACATTAAAATGTCCATGGTATAATACTAGTAAAATGAAATCCAATAAAAGTACTTACATATGACCGAGTATGTAAGAGATATCACAAAAACCCCAGAATAAAGCCAATAAGTAAAATAAATAAGTTGATGGCAATCATAACCAAATAGATTTCTATATAACTCCTTTTTTTAAATGAAATGTCATTAAACTGGGCAGTTTTTCAGGGCACTGTATTCCATAAAGCAGGTGCTACAAAAAAAAGCACACCTATCAGCACCATCCCTAAAAAGCATATTTTTTTGTATCTTATTGAAGGGTAGAAAACTCTTGTTTTGCTCAATTGCACCTATCAGGGTCCCTAGCAAGCAATGGCAAACACAAAGAAAGTTGGGAGTTGCAACACAGACAGCCTCCAAATCCCCCATTCCTGATTTAATAGAAGATGCTGTCTAATAATTATTACATTAATTGAGTACTGATTGGCATCAAATTAAAGCCTGCAAAGAGCTTCCTTTCTAATATTTGGTATTTATGTGCACAATATGCAAATTTACATATTAGGCTTTATGTGGTACATTTTTTTTTGAAGCTAAATACAAGAAAAGTACAAACTTGGACATCGAACACTCGCCAGATGTTCTATGAATGCTGCAGATTGGGTGCAATTTTTCAGAGAATGCTTTATTTTGCTAGGAATAGATGTTCTGTCTTGTGTTAGGGTTTTCCTAGGGCTTCATCAGTCCAAGGTAGAGTATTCTCTTCTATTGATATAGGATTTTTTTTGCACCAGCGCCCTTTTCAAAGCCATATCCTTAGCTGGTCGAGTGCTATGTGGTTAAAATGCATAGGTGTGCACATATGTGAACAAAAAATGAATCAGCATTGCTGTATCTGCATATTCATTTTTGTTTGGTCTCTCAATTTAATAGGGATGTGTATGAGGATTCCTGGACATGGGGTTAGATTAGCTGGTCTCTGTCTCTAACATACTGTATCTTCCAGGCATTAAATTCTATGATCGTGTAAAATAAACAAATGTGAAAGCGTTGTTCTGAGTTCAAAAAAAAAAAATAGCCCTACTCAGCCCATTCTGTGAGAGAACATTTCTGAAGAAAAATCAAAATGTTTTCAGCATTCCATCATAGATAACTTGAAACAACCTTCTGCTCCCATTTTCATCCTAAAGCCACACAAGGAGGTAGGATGATGGTCCGTGCTGAATGCTAGCTACTTCCCAAAGTACAGAAAAAATTGCTGAAGGAACTGATTTTTTTAAAAAAAAAATCTTTGTTCAGGAAGTCCACAAAAAGCATGCTCAACTCCTTAACTGTTTTTTTCCACAGTTTACATTGGGATTTATAATCATAAAAATAACTTTGATTAATCTCAAAGAGCTAAACAGAGTTAAACCTGGTTGGTACTTGGGTGGGAGACTTCCAGAAAATTGCAAGACTGTACACTAAACTGGGAAGTCAACAAAGGTATCCTGGAAGAACACAATGTTGCCAAGGAAACAGCATCCCCATATCCATGTACTTAACAGGAATTAAGCTCAACTAGCAAGAATATTTATTTGGGAAGCAAGGTGTCATAGCCTTCTTCCAGGTTATATTTTTGCTTGACACGTTTGAACTTTGGTGTTGGAGAAGACTCCTGAGAATACCACAGACAGCCAAGAAAACAAACTACTATAATGGATCATCAAACGCATCAACCCCAAGTTCTCACTCGAGGCACAAATGACCAGGCTCAAAGTATCCTACTTGAGCCTATTATGTGAAGACCCAGCTCTCTGGAGAAGGCTCTAATGCTGGGAAAGGTGGAAGGAAAGAGAATAGAGGATGACCAGCAGCAAGGTGGGTGGACTCAGTTTATTTATTTATTTATTTATTTTTCCAACTTATATCACCGCCCATCTCCCCCCACAAGGGGACTCTGGGCGGTTTACAATCAAGTTAGTGATTAAAAGCATATAAAATACATTATACAATATCAATCATAAATTAAATATTAAATACAGTATATAAAATCCAAGAGGCTGTTATGTAATGTTTGCGAGAACTCTACGGCGCAAGTGTCTATGAAGGTTCTCAGTCATCCAGGTGGAACAGTCTGTGGCTTGAATCATGTCAACTGGATTTCTATTTTCTTAGTGGAAACGTTTCACTCCTTATCCAAGGAGCTTCTTCAGTCTGAGTAAAGTTAGTAAGGGAATCCTTAAATATGTTTCTAGGCTGGCTGTGTGACCTTGCACCTGGGGCTAGGTCATGGTTATTTTTGAGATGTTTGTTTCTAAGTCCCTTTATCATCTAAAGGAGGATCGTTAAGATTACCCTGCTGCTGTTGAGCTTGTGAAATGGTCTTAATCTTCCTAGGCACAGAAGACAAAGCAGGAAGGAAGATAGGGGAAAGGTTATGCCTGAGGCCCCCACCTCTATTCAAGGAAGGATTTTCCAAGTTGGCATGAATGGATTCCTTGACCCCTCTCTCAAACCACCTATCTTCTCTGTCTAAAATGTGAACATTAATGTCCTCAAATGAGTGTCCTTTTTCCTTTAGATGAAGATAAACTGCTGACTCTGGTCCTGTGGTGTTCCTTCTCCTGTGTTGGGCCATCCTCCTGTACAAAGGTTGTTTGGTTTCTCCAATGTAGAGTTCAGAGCACTCCTCACTGCACTGGATTGCATACACTACATTGCTTTCCTTGTGTTTTGGAGTTTGATCTTTGGGGTGTACAAGCCTCTGTCTCAGTGTGTTGGTGGGTTTGAAATATACAGGTATGTGGTGTTTGCCAAATATCCGTTTGATCTTTTCAGACACGCCAGCCATGTAAGGAATGACCAGGTTCTTCCGTTTACTCTGAGTCTCAGCCCTATCTGTCGCTGTTTTAGGTCTGGTAGACTTAGATTTGGTGAAGGCCCAATTTGGATATCCACAGGCCTGCAGAGCTGTTCTCAGATGCTGCTTTTCATTCTTTTTGGAATCCATGGAGGTGGGGATGGTTTCTGCTCTGTGTGACAATGTCCTGATGACTCCTAGTTTGTGCTGCAGTGGATGGTGGGAGTCAAACATCAGGTATTGATCTGTGTGTGTGGGTTTCCTGTAGATCCCTATTTCTAGCTTGCCACCGGTCCCAATGAGGACTTCACAGTCTAGGAATGCCAGTCTGTTGTCCTTGGTGTCTTCTCTGGTGAAGCTAATGTTGGCATCTATAGTGTTTATATGGTCCGTGAAGGCCTGTACTTCCTGGGCCTTGATTTTGACCCAGGTGTCATCCACATACCTAAACCAGTGGGTGGGCACCGTTCCCTGGAATGTGTTGAGTGCTTTCTTCTCCACTTCTTCCATGTATAAATTGGCCACAATGGGTGACACAGGAGAACCCATGGCACAGCCGTGTTTTTGTCTGTAAAAGTCACCTCTGTATGTGAAATAAGTGGTGTTAAGACACAGGTCCAGAAGATGGCAGATCTGGTTTGGGTTGAGATGGCTTCTCCTTTCCAGGGTGCTGTCCTCTTCTAGTCTCTTCCTGACAGCGGATAGAGCATGAGTGGTGGGGATGCTGGTGAAAAGGGAGGACACATCAAAGGAGACCATAGTTTCATCTGTATCCAGTTTCAGGATCTTTGCTTTGGAAACAAATTCTTCCGAATTATGGATGTGGTGTTCAGAGTGTCCAACTAGAGGTGCTAGTATGGTAGAGAGGTGTTTGGCAATGTTGTATGTTACCGAATTGATGCTGCTGACTATGGGTCGGAGGGGTGTTCCTTCCTTGTGGATCTTAGGAAGTCCGTAGATGCAGGGGATGGCTTCTCCAGGATACAGACGGTGGTAGGTAATCCTATCGATGGAGCCATCATGTTCCAATTGTTTCAAACTGTCTATTGCCTTTTTCTTGTAATTGTTGGTGGGGTCTCTTTTCAGTTTTTCATATGTATGGTGATCCTCCAAAAGTGAGGTAATTTTATTGTGGTAGTCTGCAGTGTTTAGAACCACTGTACATCTTCCTTTGTCAGCAGGTAAAATGGTGATGGTTTCATCTTTGCTGAGGGCTGTCAGGGCTCTCCTCTCTTGGACGGTAAGGTTGGGGGGAGGAGGTTGAGCACTGGACAGAGCTGCAGATATTTTAAGCCGGAGTTGTTCTGCTTCTTCAAAAGGTAGGTGGTTGTTGTGGATGGCAGATTCTGTGGCTGTAATGAGCTCCACAACCGGAACTTGCTTGGGAGTGATGGCAAAATTAAGACCTTTGGCTAGGACATCTCTCTCTGGTTGGGTAAGTTCTCTGTCTGAGAGATTTTTCATAAATTTTTCATTTTTCATTTTTCATTTCTACGGCGCAAGCCATCCCCAAGAAGAGCTATTTCAGTTACAGTGGTGATGAGTGTACCATTGGGAGACTTGAAAGAACAGGTTAGGGATAGATCGCCATCGAGAAAACCTAGCTATGTGGTCGCTAGGAGACAAAGATGACTTGATGGCACATAATCAACCAACCAACCAACCAACCAATCAGTCACTTTAGTTCTCAACCCTAGGATTTCCTACTGATCTTCCATGTATGTCCTAACCAGATCTGACCCTGCTTAACTATTTTGAGAGCAGCCAAGAATGGCTAAGTGCTACTTCCTAGATGCATAGACTATCACATAGGCAGACCTCAGATCTTAGTATTTGTTTTTTTAATCCCATTTCCAAGTTGTGCAGAAAGTCTTGTGCATTCCACTTTTCCCCAGCTTTCTGTTCCTGCACATCTTTCCCCTCCCTCCATCCTCTCACCCACATTTTTTTGTTGTTTATTCGTTCAGTCGCTTCCGACTCTTCGTGACCTCATGGACCAGCACACGCTGTCAGCCGTCGCCACTCCCAGCTCCCCCAAGGTCAAGTCCGTCACCTCCAGAATAGCATCCATCCCACATACAGATCACCAATTCTGTTGAGTCACCTCAGATATCAGCTGCCTTTGTTTTTCCCTCTATTTTCAGACTTCCACAGAGGGAATGAAAGTGCAGCTATTCCGATAACTTTACTGAGACACTGGCTGCCTTCAGTTCCTATTCCGTCTGACCACCTCTTACATTGGCAATATTCCTAATATACCCTTTTTAAAAATGACACTAATACATGTGTTTTAATACACAACTTTTTAAAATACTTTTAGATACAGTATATACAGTACTTTGCATATACAGGTAGTCATCAACTTACAACCACAAGTGGGACCGTAAAACTCATTGTTAAGCGGTGTGGTCGTTAAGTGAGGCATCACATGACTGCACCCAATTTTACAACCTTTTTTGCCCTGGTTGTTAAGTGAATCTGGCTTCCCCGTTTGAATTTGCTTGTTGGAAGCTGGCTGGGAAGGTCACAAATGGTGATCATGTGACACTGGGACGCTGCAACCATCATAAATATATGCCAGTTTCCAAGTGCCTGAATCATGATTACATGACCGCAGAGATGCTGCGATGGTCATAAGTCCGAAGACTGATCACAAGTCACTTTTTTCAGCACCATTGTAACTTCGAATGGTCACTAAACAAATGATTGTAAGTCGAGGACTAACTGTATCCACTTTGAATATGAATGTTTTAGTGGAAAATGACAGGAGGTAATGAATTCCTTTTACCACCACTAAGCCATTTATTTATTTATTTATACTTATATTTATACCCCGCCAATTTCCTCCCTAACGGAGGACTCTGAGCGGCTTACATACATTGTTATACATTTTCCATTATACAATTTTTTTACTTAATCCGCGCGCAAGGGCAGGGGGTAAGGGAACCAACTCTTCCTGGCTTTTCCGGACTACATGTCCCAAGATGCCTTGCGTCGGAGCCGGCTGCTGACATCCTGCAGGTGCTGTTGCTTTCCGGGATCTGCCGCCATTCGAAAGATCTTCCATCTGATGGAAACCTGACCCCCAACAGGACAGGACGCCAGCATATTTTCCCACTTAAGGTGGTACCCAATTTATCTACTTGCAAGCTTTCGAACTGTTGGGTCGACAGGAGACATGTTGTAGCAGAGTCTGTTTTGGATGAGCTCATCCCTTCCAAAAGCCATGATACATTCCTTTTCCTACTGCTTTCAATGGGGATTGATTATGTACTATCAAGTCAGTCTCAACTCTTAGTGACCCCATACCTAGACCTTCTCAAGGGTGATCTGTCCCCAACCTGGTCTTTCAGATCTCCCAACAGGGCATCCATCGCCAATGAGTCCATCCTCTTTGGAGCTGATCTTCTTCTCTTTCTTTCCACATTTCACAACATTATGGGCTTCCTTTGGGAGCAGGGTCTGCATCATGTCTCCAAAATGGGATAATTTGAGCCTGGTCATTTGTACCCCAAGTGAGAACTCTGGATTGATTTGTTCGATGATCCATTTGTTTGTTTTCTTGGATGTCCACGGCATTCTCAGGAGATGTAATGTATGTGAGAAAGAACTTGAGAAATGGGGCAAAGAGATGCTGCCTAGGGAACAGTCAGTTAAGAGATGGCATAGCCCGCAGCTGCATAATGGGTGGAGAAAGAGGCTCAGAAGGGACCCTCCCTAACTTCCCAGACTGTAAAAGAGACGGCGGGAGATTTGTACTTCCAGAATTGCAAGGTTCTGTTAATGTAGCCTTACTATAATGTAGAATTAGCTCATCTGGTTGTGTTTCCTGTCTGGTCTACCTGGGAAGGCTGACAGGAGTCTTCTCCACCATGCAAGTTCAAAAACATTGATACTCTTTTTGTCCTGAGCTTTCTCTCAGTGTGAATTACCGCTATGCAAACATCTACCGAACTGCAGTCCATGTGCTGATGTGAAACACATTTCAAGGTTATTCCCTCACCCAGGCGAACCCATTATGGGAATCCATATGATTTATATGCCAATAGGGCCGTATGGCCGATTAATGTACTACACAATGTGTTATCTGTAGATATCCTTCCCGTTTCCAGGAAACAATGCTATTCCCCAAAGATAGGGTTAAGAATGGGTCTCCACTGACATGGCTGGTCTATTTGTTTCCCCAGATTGTAAATGGATTGCATTTTAATTACCAGGACTTGGGTAGGAGGAAGAAATCGCATCACTTCTAGTTTAAAACAAATGATATTTTAATAGATGTAAACCTAATTGGGAAACTGTCAATGGGTTTGCTTGGGAGTGATTAACGGCAAGGAAACTCACTCACTCAGATGAATACCTATTAGAAAATTCTGGGGAGCTGCAAGGAGAGCAAATAAAACAGCCTTGTAGAAAGGAGGGTAAAAATGTGTGTCTGCCTTCAAAATGGGTATATAAAACCTTTTTCTTTCTTTCTTTTTTTGTGGCTTCAGGTCGGTTTTTGACTCCTGGTGACTGCCTGGATTAGTCCCTGCAGTTTTCTTGGCAAGGTTTTTCAGAAGTGGTTTGCCATTGCCTATGTCCTAGGGCTGAGAGAGAGTGACAGGCCCAAGGTCGCCCAGCTGGCTTTGTGCCTAAGGCGGGACTAGAACTCACGGCCTCCCAGTTTCTAGCCTGGTGCCTTAACCTCTACACCAAACTGGTTCTCTAAGTGCCATTTTAAGAATGTAGAATAAATACAAGCCCAGGCTATGCCCGGAAATACCTTTGTTGGTCTCAGCACAAGGAGCATCTTATAGGACACCAAACTGGCTCTCTATATAAAACATACCCCCCAAAAAAAAAAACGTGTATGCTATTATCATATCTATGAAGAATCTGTTTCCACAGAAAATTGTTTTGTTCATTCACAATCCATTTTGTCCTAATTATGCTCTCAGAGTTGTATTAAATACTGAGTTTGCCATCTTGAAGCAGTATATAACCCTTTAGAAAAAAAAACACTACAGGTAGTCCTCGCTTAACGACCTCAACTGGGACCAGAATTTCAGTTGCTAAGCAAAGTGGTCATTAAGTGAACCTGACCTGATTTTTTGACCTTTTTGCGGCAATCGTTAAGTGAATCACCATGGGTATTATGTGAACCAGGTGGTTGTTAAATGAATCACATGGTTCCCCATTGATTTTGCTTGCCAGAAGCTGGGCAGGAAGGTTGAAAATGGTGATCGCGTGACCACGGGATGCTGCAACAGTCATGAATGTCAACCAGTTACCAAGCACCCAAATCATGATCACATGACTGCAGGGACGCTGTGACAGTCGTAAGTGTGAGGACCAGCTACAAGTTGTTTTTTTCAGCACCGTTGTAAGTTTGAACCACCACTGAATGAATGATTGTTAAGCGAGGACTACCTGTATTATTATTTATTTTTTAAGGAGATTTACAGAAAGGAAGAAAAAATATTACATAATCAGAAAAAAAACCATGGAGAAGAAATACATGAAAATCTACAAAGCAGAACAAACAAAATAGAGGGAAATTATTGATATACATTATATTACCAATTAATCAAACGTCAAACAGATTTCTAAACCTACCTTAGGGGAAAAATAATAATTAATGATTTTCTAACATTACAAGATATCATAAAATCTATGCAGCTGAAAACTCATTTTTTGAATAGTAGATAAAATTGCCTTTTCAAAAACAGATAAGTCACACATCTCTTGACTCTAATCCTTAATATCAGGATTTTTCAAAATAATTCTCTTAGCAACACCCCAGGCCCGATAGAACCATAATTCCTCAAAAATAGTCAAATTCCAAAGTTTCAAGACATAATTTAACATGACATGAACACCTTTAACACTAAAAAAAATCCCCACAAATCTATTTATGTGCATTAAAATATTTTTCCAAAAGGATATCAGTGATTCAGAGTCCTAAATCATACAAGTCAATGACCCCTTGAATTTTTTTATGCCATTCTGACATCAGAATCAGGGAAGGGTACAAGTGTCATCTTCTACAGAGAGAAAAATTACACCTCCCCAAATTGAACTCCACCCTTAGGAAACTGGAATAGGTTCAAAGAAGGGCAATAAGGAAAATAAGAGGACTACAAACTATTGTAAATCCTATAAACTAACCATGCCCCTATCCTTTCCATGATAATCTGATGTCTCTTGCCCCCTTCCTCAGGACCACCACCAGAGCAAGGAGGACACAAACCTATAAAATGGGGAAAGGGTCACAACTTTAAGAGCAAACTACAGGTAGTCCTCGCTTAATGACCACAATTGGGGCCAGAATTTTGGTTGCTAAGCGAAGCTGTCATTAAGTGAATCTGTCCTGATTTTACGATCTTTATTGCAGCAGTCATTAAGCAAATCACCGCAGTTAAGTGAACCACGTGGTCATTAAGTGAATCACGCAGTTCCCCTTTGATTTTGCTTGCCAGAAGCTGGCCAGGAAGGTCGAAAATGGTGATCATGTGACCATGTGCCACTGCAACGGTCATAAATGCGAACTGGTTGCCAAGCACTCAAATTGTGATCAAGTGACCGCAGAGATGCGACGGTTGTAAGTTTGAGCACCAGTTGTAAGTTTGTTTTTTCAGCACCGTCGTAAGTCTGAACCATCATTAAATGAATGGTGATTAAGTGAGGACCACCTGTACAGAGGTGCTTGCAGGTTAGGGTCAAAAAAGTCAAGATGGTGGCCACAATGGTGCAATTAAAGCTCTGCAACCCTGCAAACTAGGATCTACACCATCACAGCAACATGGTAAATGTTGGCACCTCCCTTATCAAAACAAAAAAAGGGGAGGGTATAAAGTATGTACAAAAGAGCATAAAGTAGTGAAAATCATGTACAGAAATATATAAGTATGTGAAGTAGAATAAAATACATTTAGAAATGCAAATGCTTGGAGAAATGCTCTCTCATAAATGTTCATGCAGTGCTTTCAAATGGATGCAAACAAGAGACTACAAAATCTAAGACTGGAAAAAATTGAAATGGGCAGAACTATGTTTCTGTAATTGGGGGATTTACAAGCTTCTTTGGAATTTGCACACTGCCTAATTTAACAATCTGTCTGGAGTTCTTAGTCATACTTACTGGAGCAAAAAAAAAACCTTTATTTTTAAAGGGGCAACAAACCAAAAAATTAAGTCTCCTTCAAGTCTAACTTGACCCCTGGACACATCTATTCAGTTTTATTTGCCACAGAATGGAAATATTTCGAATTTCCCACTGCTTTGTTCTGAAAGCTCTTTTTTAAAGTTCCTGTTCTTTTCTGCAGCATTAATAATCCCTGGAGATTTCCCATCAAAGTCTTAACACAAATGCTGAACAAAATGTTCCAGGTACTGTGAGCTGCTGAGACAGAGTGGTTGGTTAAATCCATCAAATTTGCTTTCCCTTACTTTTTCAAACAAATCTCCCCCCCAAAAAAATTGTACATATTTTTGTGCACATATATCTACTCATCTAAGGCCAGGAAGAAAGGATTTAGAAGATTTGCACAAAATGGTATGTGCATAGTGGGTGCTTTTCCTAATATGCATAAGCAGTTTGTATGCATCTCAGAAAAAAGGGGGATGCAAAGGAGTGTTCTAACTACCGCACTGTTGCTCTCATATCTCACACTAGCAAGAATCTACTGAAAATCATACAACAACGCCTGGATCCAATCATCGAAAGGGAACTGCCAGATGTCCAAGCTGGTTTCCGACGGGGCCGTGGCACCCATGATCACATTGCAAACGTTTGATGGATAATGGAAAAATGTCACGAATATCAAAAGAATATTTATATGTGCATCATCGACTACAGGAAAGCTTTTGATTGTGTTGACCATGACAATCTATGGAGAGCCCTAGCAGACCTTGGGGTGCCACTACATTTAGTGAAGTTGATGAAATCACTGAATGTAAATCAGGAAGCCACCATACAAACTCAATATGGTGACACTGATTGGTTCAAGATCGAGAAAGGTGTGCAACAAGGTTGCATTCTGTCACCTTTCTTATTCAACGTGTACGCCAAAGTGATCGTCAGGAAACTGGAGCTAGACAAATCAGAAATTGGGGTAAAAATTGGCGGAAGAAACATCAATAACCTTAGATACGCGGATGATACAACCCTCAGAAACCCAGGAAGGCCTAAAGCACCTAATCATGAGACTCAAAGAAGAAAGCGAGAAGTTTGGCCTCTTTCTGAATATCAAAAAGACCAAAGTCATGACAACTGCAAAGAATGGAAACATCAAAATAGTAATTGATGGAGATGAGGTGGAATGCATGGAAGAATTCACCTTTTTAGGATCAGTGGTCAATCAAAATGGCAAATGTAGCCAAGAAATTAAACGCTGAATCATGCTGGGTTGTACAGAAATTATGAGTATGAATCAAATTTGGAAAAGCAAGGATGTCAGCTTGACGACTAAGTGTAGACTAGTCCGCACTATCATGTTCCCCATAACTACTTATGGCTGTGAAAGTTGGACGATGAAAACGTTGGATAGAAGGAAAATTGATTCTTTTGAACTATGGTGTTGGAGGAGGCTCTTGTGAATCCCTTGGACTGCAAAGATAACGAATATAGAAGTGTTGAAGCGCATAAAACCGGACATGTCACTAGAAGGAAAAATAACAAAACTTAGACTTAGTTACTTCGGTGAAAAGACGTTATGCTTGGAACGGTCAATGGCAAAAGATGACGAGGATGCCAAAGAATGCGCTGGTTGGATGTAATCAAAGCAGAAACAGCCCAAAATTTAAAGCAACTGAAAGAAGCTGTACAAGATTGGAAATCATGGAGAGAGCTGGCTTATGGAATCACCAAGGGTCGGATACGACTGAATGGATAATTTGATTCAATGCATCTCAGTTCACACCTTTTCTGAAACATTCCAGTTTTGTGAGCATTTGTTTCCTACCATAATGCATTGGGGAATATCCATTTCCCTACGATACATGTTTTGGGGGGTACGGCTCTTCATTGTTTATGCATACATTCGCGAGTTGCAAATTGCATCAGAAACTTGAGAAATGTGAATTTTCCAGCCAAAGAAAGCCTTCCATTTCACACCTGTATTCAGGAGCTAAGGGCTGGGTAAGTCACACCAAACTACAAATGAAACAAATTTCTTTTCCACCACAGCAGAGTTAGAGAAAATCATTGCAAGCCAGCTCCTGCCTCCAGTTACTTTTACAATTAATTTCCCTGATAAAAGTTTTTTTTTTCCTTTCACAGTGACTGTATGTAAAGGATTATAATTGAAAGGGTTTATCTCACAAAATAGAATTCCAAGTCATCATCAGATAAAAACCATTATATATTCAGCCCTACTTTGTTCCACTGATACAAAACACTCCAAGATGAAGGTCCTTGCTTATTACCAGCAACCCTTCTTTTTCTCTCATTGTGAACCATTGGAAGGACAATATTTAAAGCAATGGTGTTGATGAGCTTTAAGATTTGTTACCCCACTGCCATTTTTAAAAAAAACAGGAAAAACAAGGAACACAGAACTCTTTCATGCCAACACCTCCTTATGTTGTGAATGTATTTACCAAATAACTCCATAGGGATTGAAATGAGTTCTACTCAGAATCCAGAGAGAGGCAGATTGGATGATTCATTTCTAAGGAGGTTTTGGGTGGGGGATAGCCAAGACAAAGTCTGGCTAGCATCTGTTCTTTCCCAGGATAATATTAAAAAAAATAAAGTGGTGGCAGTGAAGGGAGGTTGCACTTTTGATTGATTTTAATCTTTAACACTGGCCAAGGGCCTCTGTTTTCTAGTTTTTTTCCCCCTTAGATATAAAAAGTCCAATGAGCTTCTAGAAGCATCAAATTCTTTGAAAAAAGTCTAGCTTCTTTTCTGGCACTTCCTGGAAGGCCCATGTGATGCCAGAATGCACATAGCCATTCCAGGGAGCACTGGAAAACATTTTTTTTTAAGTTTGAAAAAGATCTAAGCTTCTAAAGTAAAATTGTTGTCCTCTGATCTGAACTGATGAACTACCACTGTTGCTTAATTTAAAAAAATTGGGCCTGAAATGTGTGCAGCTTAGAAATTGAATGAGTCATCACTTTACAACCTAACCCACTTTACAGAATTCTTGTGTCAGCTAAGGGGAAAACCATGCAACTCAAAGACATACAAAACTGAGAGCCAGTTTGGTCTAGTGGTTATGGTGCTGGGCTAGAAACCAGGAGTCTGTGAGTTCTAGTCCTGCCTTAGGCATGAAAGCCGGCTGGGTGATCTTGGGCCAGTCACTCTCTCTCAGCCCAACTCACCTCACAAGGTTGTTGTGGGGAAAATAGGAGGAGGAAGGAGTATTAGGTATGTTCGCTGCCTTGGGTTATTTATAAAAATAATAAAGGCGGGATAAAAATTAAAATAAATAAATAAATAAATAAATAAATAAATAAATAAACAAACAAACAAACAAACAAATATTAACAAGGATAACAAAACGGTGACAGCATATACCTCCTTGCTGAGATATCATCCATGCTGAATTTTAAGTTCAGATTTGTTTTTAAAAAGGAATTGAGAGAAATAAATGGACAAAAGTAAAGGATATGGACAATTATACTTTGATTATAAACTTACAATTAGGTGATTACAATCACCTATAAACTTACAAAATAGGTGATTACAATCACCTATTGTAATTTTCTATTTAAGGACATCAGAAGGGACTAACAATTGATATTTAAAGCATGCTGCCTTTGGATTCTGTTAATAATTAGGGAATTGCCTTAGATTTCTGGTAAACTACCAATATTAGCAGTTCCAGATCTGGACTGTAAAAATCTGAAGGGCCAGTAGGTGGCTGGAAAAAAAAAGGTATCTCTTTGCTGCCATCTAGTGGTTATCTGATGTTTTGCTTCCCAGGTATGATAGCTCTGTTTCACTACAGAATTTAAGAACAAGTAAATTAAATCTGATAGGGAGCCTCACAGTTGCACCATAAAGTCCCAGATTAAATAATTAGCACTCTACTTAAAAAGGAAATCAGGCAGAAGGCAGGGTGGAAAACACCAGCCACGGTAGTTTATAAATTGTAGTATATGATATAGTGGGTTGTGCAAAATTAGCCAATTGTGGGTTGTTCTGGTAAATATTTAAGAAAGTGTAGCTTAGCATGTGGTGTGAAGATATCCAGGACTTGCCACCTTTATGGGGATGATTGCCCATTTTTGCTTTTTAAGCAAGAGCTATAAGCACAACACAAAATAGTGGTGATTGTCTCTTTCAGGGGCAATTGGGAAGAGTAAAAAAAAAGTCAAGATGGCAGTCCCAACCACATGATTGAAGCCCCACCCCTTTTTATGTGCATTGGAACACATGTAAACAAAGGGACAGGACTTGGATTGCACACTCACGGGCACCATCTTGACTTTTTTGACCCTCCCTGTGGAGGCCCCTAATCTCTTCCTTCAAATAAAGAGATGAGGTAGAGGAAAGAGGAAAAAAACAGAGAGAGAGGAAAAACATAGAGGGTCAAAAACAAAAGCAGGTCAACAGAGAGGGGGAAAGGAAAATAAAAAGAAGAAAAAAACAGGGTCATGAGAACAAAGTGTCTTTTTTCAGCAGGGCAAATCCCTCAACTTTGTTCAAGTGAATTTTAAGAAACTGAAATTTAAGAAATACCTCTACCGGTATTTAAAGAAATTTAAGTTTAAGAAATACCTCTACTGGTATTTGATGGGACAGAGAGAAACCTGGACAAACTTTCAAGATTGATGTCAGCTCTTCAAACATGGCAGAGATGCCAGGAATGGTCTTTATTGTAGTAAGGCAAAATTGCAGAAAATTTCTCTCAGTCCCACCTTATACGAAACAAAATCAAGGTAAGGTTATTTTGAGTTCCTTTCTCATGCTTTCCTCTTCCTCAGGATTGTGTAATCTTTTTGGAAAGCCCCCTTTAACAGCTTGCTTATTCCATCCCAATTCCCAACATCAACTCTACGTTCCTTCACATAGTCAAGTGAAAGGAAGACGTGGCTCTCTTTGCCCGCAAATGCAAGAAACCGTATGGTGGACACCACAATGTTCTCATGGATGCGGTGGCTCCCTTAGGACACACATTTAGAACTTTGATTCTAGGTGCGGGAGTGTTACTGTCCACATCAGTGCCCACATCAATGCAGAGCAGCTTCCAGTGATCCTAAGATGACTCCATTGCACATTTTGCCAGAGGCTCACAAATGCACCTCTCACACTATTCAACAGAAATGGCAAACACGTCTGCCACAGTAAAGTATCAATTGGCCCTAAGGCCAAATGCAGCATACATTCAATTTTCTTTCCAAACTTGGACTGACCCTCAAACACTTACCATCAAAGGAAATGCTGTTGGCTTGGCAGCTTATACAGAAGGGAAAACATTGTCTGAACAATGTTGATTGGATTTTTAAAAGATTGGCAATTTGGCAAGTGTGTCATTGGTTCCTTGGGGGAATTTTTAAAAACAACTTTAAAACTTTCTGGCTGATGTCAAGATCTAGAATGGGTGGTGTTGGAGTAGTTCTTATAATGAAGTGTAGGGAGAGAAGGAAAACATAGCAAGAAAACATATTCCTTTTTACAGCAGTACAGAGATGGGTGATTGACTCATTCGGCTAGACAATCGAACTACTGTACAGTATGTTGAATTATTTACATGGGCTCAGTCAGATTTTGTTGAGCCAAAGACAGCAGACCTCCAGGGAAGGGATGGATGGATAGATGTTTCCTCGGCAGTTAGGTTTCCTAGTGGGGAAAGAAAAAGGGCCATCCCAAAATCTATCCACTTTGGGAATTCAACTTTATATGTCAGATTGTTGCCAGATAGGAATGGATGGACCAGACTGAATCATTAATTCAGGAGCACATTTCAATCTGCTTCTATCTCACTTTCCGACCTCCTCTCCCGACTCCTCTTCCTTGCATCTCAATAGGTAGTTCAAAAAGCATTTCTCCTTTGCATTGGACTTTTCTAAACATATTGTTCTTGGAAAAGCACACTTTCTAAAGGCAACACTTAAGGTCTGATTAGCCAAACAATGGATTGAAAATTATAAGAGATGGAAATTCCAAAGGATAATGACATTCCAATTTGCACATCAGTCCATGAATTAGATCAAGTTGTAATAGAAATTACAATGAATAGATGCCTCTAGTACTCACATACATCAGTCAGAGTCCCCATTCAATTTGGAACACTGGCATGCTTGGAATTTTGACACGTCCTGGGCATTCCCACAAAATGGCTAACATCAGAGGGCAATCACAAGCACCCATTTCCCAGAAGATAAACTGACGATGATGATGATAACTGAAGTGAGTGTTGACTCTTAGTAACCACAAAGACCTTCTCCAGGAGGATCCATTCCCAACCTGGTCCTTCAGATCTTCCTTCAGTGCACCCATCATCTCTGTAACTGAGTCCACTCACTTTGCTGCTGGTCATCCTCTTCTTCTCTGTCCTTCCAAGAAGATAAACTAGTGAACTAAATTCATTCATTCATTCATATATTCATTTACTATATAGAATTTATATAGCCACCCATCTCAGTCTTTTGACTTTGGGCAGCTCACAATAAAACAATGAAAACAAGAAGCAATAAAACAATGTTACAAGAAAGCTGAAGCTCCTAAAAAGTACAATTCAGTCCAACTATACATCTTGGGTTCTACTAATAGCTTGGGCCCAGCACCCGAGGGAAAAGTCAGGTCTTGAAATCTGTGGCTTGAATCATGTCAACTGGATTTCTATTTTCTCAGTAGAAACGTTTCACTCCTTATCCAAGGAGCTTCTTCAGTCTGAGTAAAGTTAGTAAGGGAATCCTTAAATATGTTTCTAGGGTGGCTGTGTGACCTTGCACCTGGGGCTAGGTCATGGTTATTTGAGATGTTTATTTCTAAGTCCCTTTATCATCTAAAGGAGGATCGTTAAGATTACCATGCTGCTGTTGAGCTTGCGAAATGGTCTTAATCTTCCTAGGCACAGAAGACAAAGCAGGAAGGAAGATAGGGGAAAGGTTATGCCTGAGGCCCCCACCTCTATTCAAGGAAGGATTTTCCAAGTTGGCATAAATGGATTCCTTGACCCCTCTCTCAAACCACCTATCTTCTCTGTCTAAAATGTGAACATTAATGTCCTCAAATGAGTGTCCTTTTTCCTTTAGATGAAGATAAACTGCTGACTCTGGTCCTGTGGTATTCCTTCTCCTGTGTTGGGCCATCCTCCTGTACAAAGGTTGTTTGGTTTCTCCAATGTAGAGTTCAGAGAAACCAAACAACCTTTGTACAGGAGGATGGCCCATGCGTTTTTCAGACTTGGCAACTTTAAGATGTGTGGACTTCAACTCCCAGAATTCCCCAACCAGACGTCCACACATCTTAAAGTTGCCAAGTTTGAAAAACATTGGCTGAGATGGCCTTAATGGGCCTTTCCAGATCTAGCATTGTATGATTTTATGAATTGTCTGAAGAGGGTAACTGTCTAAAGAAGAAACTTAGGAAACCCCCGCCCTGACCATTCAAGCAATAAATAGGGAGGGCGGGAGATTTGTACTTTCAGACTTGCAAGATTCTGTTAATGTAAGGTAAAGGTAAAGGTTCCCCCTGCACATTTGTGCAGTAGTGTCCAACTCTAGGGGCCGGTGCTCATCTCTGTTTGTTAGCCGAAGAGCCAGCATTGTCCGAAGACGCTTCTGAGGTCATGTGGCCGGCATGACGCACACGGAACACTATTACCTACCTACCAAAGTGGTACCTATTCATCTACTTGCATTTGCATGCTTTTGCATTGCTAGGTTGGCAAGAGCTGGGGCGAGTGCGGGAGCTCACTCCGTCACGCAGGGCTAGGGATTCGAACCTCCGAACTTGCGATCTTCCAATCGACAAGCCTGGAGTCTTACCCGCTAAGCCACCATGCCCCTTTCTGTTAATGTAGCCTAACAATAAAGTAAAAAAAAGGTAAAGGTACCCCCCGCACATTTGTGCAGTCGTGTCCGACTCTAGGGGCCGGTGCTCATCTCCGTTTGTTAGCCGAAGAGCCAGCGTTGTCCGAAGACACTTCCACGGTCATGTGGCCGCATGACGCCGCGGAACGCTGTTACCTTCCCACCGAAGTGGTACCTATTAATCTACTTGCATTTGCATGCTTTCGAATTGCTAGGTTGGCAAGAGCTGGAGCTAGTGCGGGAGCTCACTCCGCACGCAGGGCCAGGGATTCGAACCTCCGAACTTGCGATCTTCCAATCGACAAGCCTGGCGTCTTACCCGCTGAGCCACCACGCCCCTAACAATAAAGTAGAACTAGTTTATCTAGTCGTGTTTCTGTCTGGTTTACCTGGAAGGGCTGACAGAAGCTGAGACTGAAGCTGCATGTTTACAAGTGTGTTGGTATGTCTTGGTGTGTGTGTGTGTGTGTGTACCCTAGAATTCTGTCTTAGGAAACTCAGTTTCAACTTTAAGTCTAGAACAATGTTTAGTGGTTGGGTTTTGACCTTAATTGATCTTAAACTCACATTCCTTTGATTTCTGCATTGCCTCTGGGATATTCCTTAAATGCTGCTTCTTTACTTTGCCTATTTTTTTCAGCTCTAATGCTTGAACCCAGGCCAGCCTCCTGACTTCATGGTTGCTGACTGAGGTTTCTGCTTGGCTGTCTTGCAGTCCTCTGCAACAGAAGAATTTTCAAGAATGCCCAACATTTGTGCCTAATTCCAAGAGATCCCCCAGGCTAAACAGACAAGAGCTTTGCGTTAGAGGAAATTGCATTTAAAATGTGCAAATAAACTTAGCATTGGGGTCAGCATGGAGCTTGCGTAGAAAAATGCATCCATTCATTATGAGGAAAGGGGTAGGAAATGGGTATGATGGCAGCTGCAGATTTAGAGGGCAGGTGTTAAAAAAAAAAAGCTTAGCTAAGAAATTTAACAGTAGAGAACAGCCTGCAAACATACAAACAGTATTGAAACAAGTCAGGTTTCTGCTGATCTGTGCATCGCTAGGATGGAATGGTCTCATTACTTCTTTTTTTTTATAAGAATTTTATTAGATTTAAGACAAAGATAAAAACTACAAAAAAGAAAAGAACTACCAAAAAAAAAAAGAAAACGAAAGAAGTGTGAAAAACACGAGACATATTTTTTTTAAACATTACATGAAGAGGTGTCTTCCAACTTTTAACAGCAAGGATATACAACAAATTTCCATAATCAATCCCTTACTCTATATTAAACCAAAATCACATTATTTCTATAAATCATTCCATTGGCACATTATAAAAATCACTAAGTACAGTTGCTCCATCCTCTTATATTAAAAGAAAAAGAATATCTCTCTCTCTCTCTCTCTCTCTCTCTCTCTCTCTCTTAATCAACTTCCCCCCAAATATAACAATTATTTAATTATTTCCTTCCTACTACTATTCCATACATTTCTGTCTACTATAATAAGAATCAAACTAAAAAGCATATAAATTGTCTGCCTTTATTTATTTATTTATTTAATTTCTATCCCGCCTTTATTATTTTTATAAATAACTCAAGGCGGCGAACATACCTAATACTCCTTCCTCCTCCTATTTTCCCCACAACAACAACCCTGTGAGGTGAGTTGGGCTGAGAGAGAGTGACTGACCCAAGGTCACCCAGACGGCTTTCATGCCTAAGGCGGGACTAGAACTCTCAGGCTCCTGATTTGCCATTGGCTCCTTCCTGGGCTGAGAGACAGGGACCGGCCCAAATCACCCAGCCGGCTTTCATGCCTAAGGCGGGACTAGAACTCTCAGTCTCCTGGTTTCTAGCCTGTTGCCTTAACCACTTGACCAAACTGGCTCTCATTATACATATACAATAATACATTATAATTAATAATACAACAATTATAATAATCCTAATCATATTAAGCCTAAAACCAAGCATTTATTATTATACTTTATTAATCTTAATCCAAATCATTAAAAATGAATGGTCAAACAAACCCTAGAAGCAATCCAGATAAATATTCTTAAATCCTTACCCCACTTCAAAATAAACCAGAGCATTTACATATCCCTTGGAAATCCTTCCTTGAATAGAGGTGGGGGCCTCAGGCATAACCTTTCCCCTATCTTCCTTCCTGCTTTGTCTTCTGTGCCTAGGAAGATTAAGACCATTTCACAAGCTCAACAGCAGCAGGGTAATCTTAACGATCCTCCTTTAGATGATAAAGGGACTTAGAAACAAACATCTCAAAATAACCATGACCTAGCCCCAGGTGCAAGGTCACACAGCCAGCCTAGAAACATATTTAAGGATTCCCTTACTAACTTTACTCAGACTGAAGAAGCTCCTTGGATAAGGAGTGAAACGTTTCCACTAAGAAAATAGAAATCCAGTTGACATGATTCAAGCTACAGACAATTCCACCTGGATGACTGAGAACCTTCATAGACTTAGAAATGATGACGCCCCAGACTCCTGGCTGCTTTTACCAGTTGATCGCAAATGCTGTTTGCAATCTTCTGGCTGCAAGCAGTCTTCCCAAGGACAGATGGGGTGATTCCGAGTGTTTTCCTTTCTCTGGAAAAACGCTCCTGAGCTTCAGAGAAAACCTGCCTGAGCTCAAAAAATAGCCGCATTGTCAGTTCTGCTCGCGGAGCCCAGAAGCACAGCTGTTCAGACTGCCATATTCCCCCCGGAAGTCGGAATGGTCTCATTACTTCTGCTTGAGGCATACAAAGATTGGATTAACTCCTGTGGGTGTTACATTGTGCTACCAGCTCACCACCTAGCCAACCTTGAATCATCTGGAAAAGCTAAGCAAGATCAGATGGGGTTAGATGGGAGATCACCAAGAGATCTCAGTGGCAAACTTCTATTCTGTTGCCGGAAAACCCTCATATCCATATAGCCACCAGCGCAGCTCAATTGAGTTTTTATATTTATTGCACTACTGATTTATAGCTACTGCAGGGACACTGCCTCTGGTTTCCACCAGAAGCCACCCATCAGTCACTTTGCTTCAAATTCCTATCTTCCAATAGCTATCTGCTCTGCCCATTGTCCACCACTCTCTGAGTTCAGTCGCTCAGTTGCCCACACCCATCTGCCTCACAAGGTGGCCATGTCCCACCCTTCTCAGCTTTTCCTAAAACCATGCCATCAGCTGGGTTTTAATGCAGCCAAGATATATTTCCATGAATCAGGGCCCCAGACGATTCATCACCTTGACGCAGAAGAGTGCTGCTGATTGGCAAGCACTCAACTGAACTCTGAATTTTCACTAAATCCCATCCCACTGTTTCCCCTTGCTTACTCCTCACTATTCACTGACAGGTTGGCAGCAGCAAAAATCAATAGGCTGGAAGAGCTCCTGTTGACGGCAAATCTGGAATCAAACAAACTGCTGGTTGAACACGGCAGATATGCAAGCTCCTGAAACCAAAAGTCGTCTGTTGAGATCGGTTTTCCTGACATCCTCCAAACTGGAAACTTAAGTTTCTTCCTCTTTAGGCACCACAATATTTTATGCAACAATATCTGGCTGAGTGCATTTGCGGACATTTCAGAATAGTGTTCGCTCATTCATTTATTGTGATGTTTATCAAAAGACACTGCAAAGATCCCACCACCAGCCCAATGCAAGATACGGCATTAACTCCATGCAGAATTCAGGGAGCACTCTGCACAAATTCTCCATGGTTGCTGCCATGCAGTCTTTAGTGCGTTAGATGAAATAGCAATTTGACTCACCATAAGCCAATTTCCTAAATTACTGCAACAATGTAAAGATGCTGGGTATTTTTTCCCTGGACATTTCATTATCTTGAAGCGTTTCCAAGATCGTAGCACTGAAGATGTTAGCTACCCAGGTAATGAACATCATTATCACCAGCAAGTAAAAATCCAAACTCATTAAACTCCTACAGCCCAACATTCCAACCCTGACCTACATATATTTTCTCAATTAAAAAAAAAAGTTAGGCCTAATGCTTGCATTTTACATACAGAAGGCAGGGAACTTTTGGGGAGCTGAAATGCATGCTTCCCTTCCCTTTTTTTAAAGTGGGAAACTGGGTCATCCTTGAATTTGGGGGGGGGGGTTATAGAAGCCACCAAAAAGGGGGGAAGAGGGAAGAGACCCACATGACTAATATGGAGCTGATCCTTGTTATCTGGAAATGCAAACATGGTGGTTGCATTTTGTTGGAATATTTTTCTTATATGTTTGCAATAAGTTTAAATTAAGCAATGCCACTGTCTAAAACTGGCTTCTCCATTAAAAACAATAAAGACATCACATAGCATACCCATGTAAAGGAAGATAGATAGATAGATAGATAGATAGATAGATAGATAGATAGATAGATAGATAGATTTAATAAGGATTTTATTAAGTTTCAAGCAAAGATAAAAGCTACAGGAAAACAAAAAACTACAAAGAGAAAAAGAGAAAAAACGAAAAAAGTGTGAAAAGACAAGAGAAATTTTTTTCAAAGTTACAAAAAAGAGGCGACTTCCAACTTTTAACAGCAAGGATATTCAAAAATTTCCATAATCAATCCCTTACTCTATATTAAAACCAAATCACATTATTTCTATAAATCATTCCATTGGCACATTTTAAAAATCACTAAATACAGTTAACTCCCTCCCCTTATATTAAAAGAAAATATATATATATAAACCTCCTACACAATGTCCCCCCAAAATATAACATTTATTTAATTATTTCCTTCCTACTACTGTTCTATACATTTCTGTCTACTATAATAAAAATCAAACTAAAAAGCACATAAATTGTCTGCCATTATACTTAATAATGCAACTTTAATGATCTTAATCTTAATAAACCCAAAACCATCCAAATAGACATTTTTATATACCTTATTAATCTTAGTCCAAATCGTTAAAGATAAATGAAATCAGCCAAACCCTAAAAGCAATCCAGATAAATATTCTTTAACCCTTATCCCGCTTCAAAATAAACCAGAGCATTTACATATCCCCACAATGCACACAGATCTTTTTTATTTAAAAAATCGAACAGCCCAACTGCCCCCCTCAAAAACTCTGACTTCTCCCATACATTGGTTCCCTGGTTGGGGGAGACGGGCAGTGATACAAATTTAAATAATAAATACATAATAACCCCTTCTTTCCCATGGCACTCCACCAGAAGATCAGTTTCACTTGTGGCTTGCAACTCGCTCTCTGTCAGGGTTCATGTCTATGAATCCAGTCATTGGGACTAGAGAGAGAGTTAGTGTGTGAACTGCAGGGAGGGGGGATTAGAGGTGGAGTGTATTGGCTGATAATGGAGACTGGAGACAGAGTCGTCAAGGTCAACCACCTGCAGGAGTTGGAGGCTGAGAACGAAGAGCAAAAGTTTTGAATGTTGAGATCATCGGGTTTGCGAATTGGCGCGAAGGGGGAACAGTTAAGTTAGCAAGCTTTGGCGGGAATCCGCATTCAGATCTTTAGAAGTGCTTCAATTAGCATGTATACTGAATAAAGCTTAATCTGCATTTCAATGAATTGCATTGAGAAGTGTTTATCAGAACATTGTTGTTGGGGTCATCACACTCTCTCCCTTAAATTTCTCCAACTTGACTATCTGATCTTCATCCAGCATTTCAACAGAAGTCTCGATCTCACTCTTAGAAGAGACATTTCTGTCACTGTTAAATTTCTCAGTTTCATCCATGACATCCCCAACCAGATGACACAACGTGTAGGAAAATGCTAATATCTTCAAATTTAGTACAAAAATAATAACAGGGAGTCAATTATTTACTCTCAATCCTCCTTAATATTTGGAAAACAAAGTCCAAAACTAAAAAAGAATTTTTTAAAATTAATACCAAAAATAACGATAAGCACCAAGAGAGCCCGCTTCTCCTTGCTGTAGAAAGACTCTCTTAGGGTACGCGTACTTAAAAGAAATATAAATTGAGTGATTTAGTGGCCGGTCT
Source organism: Charina bottae (assembly GCA_023362775.1). NCBI lineage: Eukaryota > Metazoa > Chordata > Lepidosauria > Squamata > Charinaidae > Charina > Charina bottae. The sequence continues at coordinate 8,334,070 of JALMGJ010000027.1, read as the reverse complement.
TAGTGTCCCTTTAAGGCTACAGCGCGGCTTGGAAAATGATGACGTCCCCACCTCCCAGCTAAGCTCTTACTAGTCGAACGTGAAATGCTGTTTGTGATCTTCTGGCTGCAAGCAGCCATCCGGATGACAGGTGATTCCAGGTGTTGTCCTTTTTCTGGAAAACACTCCTGGGCTTCAGGAAAAACCTGTCTGAGCCCAAAAAAACTGCTGCGTTGTCAGCTCCGCCTGCTGAGCCCACGGGCACAACTGTTCAGTCTGTCATGTCCCCACTGGAAGTCCAGGAAGACATATTTTAAGCATAGAAAAACACAGCTGTTTTAGCTCTAGAGCAGTGCTTTCCAAGCTGCTGCCATTGGCGACAAACCAACGGCGGCAGTGGCGGCAGCATAGGGGCGCACATGGCGGTGGCGTGGGGGGGGCGCGGGGTGTGTGTGGGGGCGGCAGTACCGCTGCCGCCACCGTGCACTCCGCCACCCCAGTGCCGCTGCCGCCACCGTGCACTCTGCCACCCCCGCGCCGCCCGCCCGCGCGCCACCGTATGCCCTCCCGCACCGCTGCTTCGCAACGCACTAAACTGTGTGTTGCGACACACAGTTTGGAAAGCTATGCTCTAGAGAAAGAGACATTTGTTTAGCTATAAATAAGGAGGCATCTGCCTTATCTCTAAGATAAGGAAACCTTTGTAATGAGCTAAAGCATGCCATTCCATTGATAATGATTGGCTAAATTTCTAAACTAAAAATCCTATAAAAAGTGATATCAGGAGCTGAGCTGCATGGCCACCCATCCAAAGCAATTTGACAACTTTGGGTGAATAAATATAATATCTTTGACCGCCATTGATGGTCTGGTATGTTTTATTCCCAGCTTGGTAATGAACTAAGGGGATAAAGGAAGAAGTGTAATCCTTCTGACAATCTGAATCATGCTCTGGAGCAAATCAAGTAAGGACTTAGGTAGGGTTGGGCAGTGGTTAAAGACCGGGGAGACACAGTTTCAAGGTCGCCTTCCAGCATGGAAAGCCACAGATGACTTTGGGCAGGTCCTTTTCGCTCAGCGCAGCCTACCTTAGAGTGTTGCTGCTGCAGGCATAAAATGTAAGCCATTTAGAGGAAAGGCAAGATGTAAAATTAATAAACAGATAATAAATATTTATTTATTGTTACGCTTCTGTTTTGCACACAGAAGTTCAAGGCACTGTACACAGCACTCCTTCTTCCTATTTTCCCCCCATAATAACCACCCTTTGAGGTAGATTGGGGGCTGAGAGAGAAAAACTGGTCCAAAGGAGACTAGAACCTGGGTCTCCCCAATCCTAGTCCAACACCTTAAACTCTTAGACTGGGAGGAACTAGCTCAGGGCCATCCAATGCCTTTCTGTGGCTGAGCATGGACTTCAACCTGGGTCTCCAAGCTCTTAGTGCAACACCTTGACCACTATATCACACTGGATCTACCCAATACAATTGGATGTGGAGCACTTTGGATGCAAAGCCAGAAGGTTCTTCTGAGTGGCTATGGGCCTTGGAGATGCTTCAGGCACCCATTTCCCCCTTAAAGTTCCTGAAACCCTGTTTCAAGATGGCCCTGGGCTATGCCATGAAATGTCTGGTGCAGCCTTCAACCCAACAGGAGTTGCGCATCCTTGCTCTTTGGCAGGGGCATCCACAGGTCAAAAAAGTCAAGATGGAGACTACAAAGGCACCATTGAAGGCCCACTCATGCATCATAGGGGAGGAGCTTCAAACATGCTATCACAGGGGCCAACTTGACTTTTCTAACCCTGCCCCGTAGACACCTTTGCCCTTTGAATTTGTAGCTAGTCCATTGCTCCCCAGGCATTTATTGCTACCCTCCTTTTTGCAGAGCATTGTCCATCTTGCAGGAAGAACCGCCTACATCTACATTCATCCACTAATTTTGATCACATCTCCTTTTCTTTGAGTTAAAAAAAAAACCAACTCAGCATGCCACTTACTGCACTTTTCCAGGCAGCAAAACTTGATGGAGTTTAACTGGACAGTCAGTCTGTTTTCCAGGCATCTAGCCAGTTTCCAGTCAGGTCCTTAGGAACACCGCTACGTGAGAATCTGTCCATTTCTAGCCCTACTTTAAATCAATACTCTGCACCGGGAAACTGTCACTGTTTCAGTTATAAATGGCCATCTCCTCTGCTGTCTGGATCAGCTGTAGTGTGTAAACATTCACTTCCAGAGTTTAATGTGATTGCTGTTAATCCTTTGATTACCCCGTTTATGTCTCACCATGACAGATAACAAAGGGCTCCATTTGCAATTGCCGGGTGTATAAATTGAGATGAGTGTTTTAAAGCCACTCTGTTGCACAAAGAAACAAAACAAACATAAAGGATGGGAAATTCCAGATGATATTCTCCAGTTCTCTTCCCCTCCACCTATTTCCTTCCACTTCACATCTGGCTAACCCAGAAGTTCAGTAAGTTTTGTTTTTCCCAAATGACTGACAGTGTAGTTAGCAGGGAAAGTTTGCACAAATATTTGTGCAACTAATTAGGCTCATGTCTCCAAGGAGCACCTCTTCTACCTAGGTATACTTTCCACATGTGTGCCTTTCGTTCAGAAGAAGAAGAAAAAACCTGCATGGCTTTCCTGAGTATAGGCAGTTCTGTGTGTTTTGTTTGTGCCAGTCCATTGACAGACTATGGAGCAATTGCTAGGCTTTAATTGACTCCCCAGCCATTTTCTTTTTCACTTAGCCATCTTCCTGGCTGCCAATAGCTTATGTAAAGGAGATGGATATTTGAAAAGCTCTTGTTATGCTGCCGACTTGGGGTTCCTCCTCCTCTCTTACACTAATGTTCAAGCCTTGGGTGGCCTCAGTCACAAATGTGTCACCAGCTTTTCTTCCCCACATTAGGAAGGTGCTTCTCTGTTTGATCCATAAGGGTCCAGCCTGGAAGCATTTGCACTTTCCATTTCAAACCTCCCTAAGGACGTATGCAATAAATTACTGTCCTTCTCAGCAGGACATTGGCTTTTCATCTTCACACCAAGGCGGAAAAACTCAAGGGAGATTTCAAGCTAGCCACAAACCATAAGCCTGGCTACTGCCATATAATTAAAGCTATGGTTTTCCCAGTAGTAATGTATGGCTGTGAGACTTGGACCATAAGGAAGGCTGAGGACCGAAGAATTGATCCTTTCGAGCTGTGGTGCTGGAGAAGACTCTTGAGAGTCCCTTGGACTGCAAGGAGGTCAAATTGGTCAATCCTAAAGGAAATCAACCCTGACTGCTCATTGGAAGGACAGATGCTGAAGCTGAAGCTCAAATACTTTGGCTACCTAATGCGAAGAGAGGACTCACTGGAAAAGACCCTGATGCTGGGAAAGACTGAAGGCAAAAGGAGAAGGGGACGGCAGAGGATGAGATGGTTAGATAGCATCACCGATGTAACGAACATGAATTTGAGTAAACTCCGAGAGACAGTGGAGGACAGGAAGGCCTGGCGTGCTATGGTCCATGAGGTCACGAAGAGTCAGACACGACTTAACGACTGAACAACAACTGCTAACTGGCTTGTTCCAGCAAACCCATGTTCAAAATAGATAAATGGTGTGTCCAGCATGGTCTCCAGGGAGCAGTCAACCAAAAGCCCAAAGTTTATCCTGGCTGAATCAGGGAATCTAGCATCAAAGAGGCATCTCAACCAAACTGAGAGATGCTGTGAGGGCATCTGCATCTTCAGCTAAGGTAGGAGCAGCTTTCAGTCTTGTCCTGTACTTACAAGGTAGATATGTGGCCACCTCTTATATGATTTACAACAATTACCTAAACTTCACCCTAAACTTTCAAGAATTCAGGCATGAGGGTTGCAATTCTAGAGACAGCAGTTTCCATTTCTAGAACGTTTCTTAGGTCCTAGCCATTTGGCACATTAGTAATGTGAGGAAGTTGGGATCTACCAGAAGTTGAGCCTACCTATATTATGGGGAGTAATGATACATTCCTTGCAAGACATCAAGTGTCCTTTTTATTCCAGGTCATAGTAGAGTCCAAGCTGACCTTAATTAATACAGTTGGATCACTTCTTGTGTCATGGCCTCCTCGTGAACAAACAGAACAGGTAAGGCCACTCAACAAGGCAAAAAACTAAATCAACTCTAGTTTCTAATGAACAATATTTACTAAGGAATCCAACAGAGATATTACAACTGCCAATTGAAGAGCTAAATAAAATAACGCCTCGATTTTTCTAATTAAAATTTATCCATTTTAGCTCTCTAGATATGTCAGGAACCCTAATTTCCAGGATTGCCTTCTCCAGCCAGAATTGATCCATTGAGTACATTCATCTGGGGATACATTCTTTGTTATCCCTTGCTTTCACGAAGTTAAAGGGGCCAAAGTGTTAGCCCTTTGAGGTAGTCCAACCTCGAGGTTGTCCAACCAAGAATCACAACCAGGAGCATCAGCACTATCTTTATTATAATGTTACATTAAACAGAATCTTACAAGACTAAAAGTATTTCTTCCCTCCTTTCTTTTTAGTCTCTGGAAAACTAGGGAGGGTCCCTTCTGAAATGCTTCCCATGTTTTTCCCCACCTATGGACTGTGGACCATTGCCTAAGCCAGGGCTTTCCAAACTTTTCCCATGGCGACACACCAACAGCGTCGTGCGAGAAAACCCAGAAGTGCCGCTGCTGTGGCGGTGCACAAAACCCCGGAAGCGACGCCACCATGGTGCTTTCGGATTTTCGCGTGCCGCAGCAGTGGCAGCAGTGGTGTCCTAGTGTGCCGTGGAAAAACCCGGAAGTGTTGATGGCCAGTGGCGGCGGCGGGCCATCAGCACTTCCGGGTTTTCACACAGCACACCTGGGCCCCGCAAGCGACACAGTATTGTGTCGCGACACAGAGTTTGGAAAGCTATGGCCTAAGCTGTGGGACTTCCTCCTGTCTCCCAGGGTCATTCCCACACACCATCAGAAACACAGGAGACTGTGTTTCTCCATATTGACTCCAACCTTAGGGAATAATCTCCTCCATAATACCTGAACAGCTGTCACTGTGCAGACCTTTTGGAAAGCTGTTGAGACCAAGCTACTCCAGAGGACATCTGATGGTTGATTGTTGTCTCAGGACTGTTGATGATTAAACTTATTTTATGATTCCTGGGGATGTTTCATTGCTATAACTGTTTACCGGGGATGTTTTATAGTTATTACATCATGGACCTTTTAGTTGGATCATTACTGTGAATCAAACTGTTACCATGGGTATTTGAATTGTGGATTGGTCATTATTGTAGACATTTAATTAACATTATCATGGTTATTTTTTGTTGTGGATTAGTCGTGAAGTCACTCTCAATCAGCCCTAGGAAGAAGGCAATGGCAAACCACTTCCAAAAAATATTGCCAAGAAAACTGCAGGGACTTGTCCAGGTATTCACCAATAGTCAAAAAAACGACTCAAAGGCGTGCACGCACACACACACACACACACACACACACACACACAAAATTTGTAAAGCAGTATACAGTTTGATTGCATATGCATCCAATATTTAAATAATTAATTATTTTGACTGGATGAGTCCCTGTGATTCCATAGAAGGGCCTGGCCTTTGATTACAACCAGGGTCTGGAAAATTCACCCATCTGGGAGTTTTCCAAGAGTGAGAGTAACTTTCATGGAAGAAATTTAGACTGACTGATCTGGTGTCTTCCAGGTGAGTATCTAGCTAACAGAAGGGATGTAGATTCAGGTAGGTTTTGGTCTGGGTATATCTGAACATTCCCTTTAATTAGCAGAATGGTCTAGCATAATGCTTATCCACCTGGGCAGCTTCCAGTCTTAGCTCCCAAAATTCCTCGGCCAATGTAGTGTATTGATGAGCATTCTGGCAGTTGAAGACCTCTCAGTCTATCCATTCAGTCGTGTCCGACTCTAGGTCACTTTGTGGATCGATGCTTTCCATGCCTTTCTATCACTTACAGCTTCCTTTAGTTCCATCAAAGTCATTCCAGTGTCCCTTCTGATGATGTCAAGCCAGTGAGTCCTAGGGCGGCCCCTTCTTCTTTTACCACTGATCAGTCCCAGCATAATTGTCTTTTCAAGTGAGTCGGCTCGCATAACATGACCGAAGTATGACAGTTTTTGTTTGATCTTGGCTTCCATGGATATTTTTGGTTTGACTGTGTCTAGGACTTCCTTGTTGGTAATCTTTGCTGCCCATGAGATGTGTAGTAGTCGTCTCCAGCACCACAATTTGAATGCATCTATTTTTCTCCTATCTGCCTTCCTCAAAGTCCAAGTTTCACAACCATATGTAGCTATTGGAAGTATGATTGTATTAACTAGTCTGCATTTGGTTGGGAGGCTGATATCTTTATTCTTCCAGATGTTATTTATGCTGGTCATTGCTGTTCTTCCAAGTGCTATACATCTTCTGATCTCCGGGCTGCAGTAACCCTTTTGATCAATTTTAGAGCCAAGGAAGTTAAAATCTTCACTGCTTCAATTACCTCATTGTTGATCTTAACACTGACTTGCACATTCTCTGCTGTTGTCATTATCTTTGCTTTTTTGGTGTTAAGGCGCAATCCAAGTTTTTCACTTTCATCTTTGACTATTAGGATTAGCCATTCTACATCTTCTTTACTTTCCACAAGCAGTGTTGTATCATCTGCATAATGAAGGTTGTTGATGTTCCTACCACCAATTTTTACCCCAATAGTAGATTCTTCCAGATGTGCCTTACTCATAACCACTTCTGCGTACATGTTGAATAATGAAGGTGATAGAATACAACCCTGATGAGTGCCTTTTCCAATTTTGAACCATTCTGTGTCTCCATATGCTGTCCTTACAGTTGCTTCTTGAGCAAAGTACAGAGATTGTATAAATTGGATGAGGTGTAATGATATTCCCATTTCTTTCAAGCAGTTCCAGAGCTTGTAATGATCAACACAGTCAAAAGCTTTTGTATAGTCAATGAAGCACATGTAGAGGTCTTTTTGGAATTCCCTTGCCTTTTCCATCATCCATTGAAGGTTGGCGATGTGGTCACACATTCCTCTTCCTTTTTGAAATCCAGATTGTACATCTGGTAACCCTCTTTTGATGGTTGAGTTCATACGTTGTTGGATGATCTTCAAGAGAACTTTATTCGCATGTGGTATTAAGACAATAGTGCAATAGTTTGAACAGACTTTCATGTCACCTTTCTTTGGTATTGGAATAAATACTGACCTTTTCCACTCTTTTGGCCATCCAGAGGCTTTGCGATTTGACATCTGATTGAGTGCCCATTCTACTTCCTCCTCCAAGATATCAGGTTCCAGCTCCGGCAGTTCTTCTCCTGTTCCTTGGTTTTGATTTTGTTTGTGTAAAGTTGTTCTGTATACTCCTGCCACCACATGTTGAAGACCACGTGTCTGGAAATTGCCCAGGTTGGCAGCCACTGGTTAAGCAAGTAGGGTCCATATTTGTCACAGTGGCTTGTTTTTCTCTGTGTTTATTAATGCATGTATTAGCTCCTATTCTGTTCTCTAGCCAAATGGAAAAAGGGTGACGGTCTCTTGGGGTTTGTATATACCCAGGAATTTACAGTTAGATAAATTATACTGGAGAGGCTTGATATCTAGGTGAGAGGGGAATTATTCTGCAAGTCACCCAATTAGCAGCCATTGTTGTAGGGATGATGTGGCAGTGTATGACTCACACTACAGGTGCTATCATTTAGCTGGCTGTGGCAGATGATGAGAGTGACCTATAATGTGATTGGTCAGTTTATGTATATAAACAGAGAATATCTGGTATTCTTTCTTCTCGTTTGCTGTAACTTCTCATCGCTGTATCATTTGTTACCCGTGTGGATGTATTCTGTAATATGTATGTATATATAGTAAATAGGATATTTTATCTAATCTCTGCTTTAGTGTCTATTTACTGTATAGAACGTGAATCACTGGTGTCTTGGAAAATAGAGCAGGCCGCTCCACCGTGCGCACTCTGACATGGTCTTTATATTTATTGCATTTATATCCTGCCTTTTCTTTGAGAGGTCGAGGTAGCCTACCTGGGCCATGGGTGCTTCCACTCATTATTTGCCTCCACTGCAACCATCCTTCAAAGTAGGTTGGCCAAAGAGGGCAAGTGTCTGACCTCAGATAACGGAGTGAGTTGCAGTGGTTGTGAGTTGAGCCTGGATTTCCCCAATCAAAACCCACTGCCTTATCCACTACACCAGTGTTTCTCAACCTTGGCAACTTTAAGATATGTAGACTTCAACTCCCAGAATTCCCCAGCCAGAATGTTTTACACAATTACACAATTGAAACCCCACCCTTTGTTATATGTCACAATCACATAAAAAGGGTCAGGGATTTCATCAAGTGCTTCACTGACATCTTGACTTTTCTTAAACTCCCCCTACAGATGGAAGAGCTGATTTGCTGTAGTGGTTAAGGCACCAGGCTAGAAACTGGGAGACCATCAGTTCTAGCCTTGCCTTAGACACAAAATCAACGGGGTGACCTTGGACCAGTCCTTCTCTCTCAGCCGCAGGAAGCAGGCAATGGCAAACCACTTCTGGCAGAAGAAGAAGAAGAAGAAGAAGAAGAAGAAGAAGAAGAAGAAGAAGAAGAAGAAGAAGAAGAAGAAGAAGAAGAAGAAGAAGAAGAAGAAGAAGAAGAAGGAGGAGGAAGAAAGAGGAGGAGGAGGAGGAGGAGGAGGAGGAGGAGGAGGAAAGAAGGAAGAAGGAAGAAAGAGGAGGAGGAGGACAGATGGAAGAGTTCAATCCTCTTCTCTCTATGAACTGTTTCCATTCTGACTGATAAATATACAGCTTCGCTACTGAAGCTAAGCATTTTATGTGAGCACAGCAATTATCTGTGATTAATCAAGGGTTAGGGTTTAGCATGTTGTGTGAAGCCAGCCTAAATCCTGCTACCTTCTGCCTCTCCATCTCTCTTCTCCCCCGCATCTTCTTCCCTGTTCGTCAGATGCCAAGGATGGTGGCAGCATCTTGCGAGGGGCAAGAGGAGGGCTCAGGCTCATGAAAGCAGTGTTTCAATGCTTTCCTACACACATTGGGATGCTGCACACGTGCCCAAAAGAGGCAGAGCTTACACCACAACACCGCAATGCCACCTTCATCATCCTGACAAAAGTAGGAAAGATCCTGTGGATGCTGCTGAAAAATAGCCTTTCTTTTTATAATTAGGCTACGGCTTCCTCCTCTTGAGCCAGTTGCTTTCCGTCTGTGTATGGCAACGACAAAAGCTGCCGTCCACGCTTCATCCTGGGCGCCGTAATAAATCTCTCTCTAGGAATGCAAACACACACCTATGAGCTTAGCAGCAGAAGATTCAGTGACCAGGATCAGGTAGATTTGTTGCTTTTATTTGCGGATGCAAAAAAAAAACATATTGAGAACAAAGTTGTCAAGCCCCCTGCAGTCGGGGCAAGATCAAGGAAGCGAGAGATTCATAGATTTCAGTAGGGTAACATTAATGCTAATTTAGAAGAAAGCCAGAATCTTGAAAAGAGGAATTTCCCAGCCTCATTTATAGTCAGTTTATTAAGGTTCTAATAGTTGCCACATTCACTTGAAGGTTGCATTCCTTTATGGCAACATTTTGGTGTACACAGGGGCCACACTTAACATTTTTGTGGGAGTGGAAAAGCTACAGTGTGCAGGACAATGATTCAGAAGAGGTGAAGCCATGCAACGTATGTCAACAGGGTCATCATTTTCTGATTTCATTTATTTATTTATTATTTGGATATATCCCCGCCCATCTCTACCATGGTAGAATCTGGGCGGTTTACAACCACAATATAAAAGATAAAACCTATATATTTAAAACTACTATAAAAATAAAAAATAAAAATCCAAAAGATGGTCTGTTCTTAAAAGGAGGGAAACCACTAAGCCAACCACCCCCAGGAGGAACTATCATTTCCTTCATTCCAGGCAAGGCGGCAGAACCAGGTCTTTAACGACTTCCTGAAGGCCAGGAGCGAGGGTGCCCATCTCGCCTCAGGGGGCAAGATATTCCATAGGGCGGGTGCTATCGCAGAGAAGGCACGCCTCCTGGACCCCGCTAGATGGAATTCTTTTGAAGAAGGGATCCGAAGCATGCCCTCCCTGCATGATTGGGTGGGGCGGGTAGATGTGGTCAGGAGAAGACGGTCCCTCAGATACCCTGGTCCCATGTCATGTAGGGCTTTAAAGGTGATAACCAACACCTTGAATTGAATCCGGAAGCAAACCGGTACCCAATGCAGCTCACGGAGTAGCGGTGTTACATGTGCTGATCTCATAGCACCCAGAACTACCCGTGCAGCTGCATTCTGGACCAGCTGAAGCTTCCAGATACTCTTCAAGGGTAGCCCCATGTAGAGCGCGTTGCAATAATCTATATGGGAGATGACAAGGGCATGAGTGACTGTTTGGAGGGCCTCCCGATCCAGGAAGGGGCGCAACTGGCGCACCACCCGAAGCTGTGCAAAGGCCCTCCTGGCCACGACTGCCACCTGCTCCTCGAGCAGGAGTCGTGAGTCCAGGAGGACCCCCAAGTCTCGCACTGAATCTGAATGGGGTAGTGCCACCCCATCCAGAGTTAAAGATGACAACTTCCTGGAAATTGAGAGGCCATCAATCCACAGCCACTCTGTCTTACCAGGGTTCAGCTGAAGCCTGTTGTGCCCCATCCAGGCCCCTACAGCCTCCAGACACTGAGAAAGGGTGTTGACTGCAACACTTACTTCACCCGGGATGGAGATGTACAACTGGGTATCATCAGCATACTGGTGATACCTCATCCCATGGTGACGGATGATCTTACCCAGCGGCTGCATATAGATGGTAAATAGGAGAGGAGAGAGAACCGAACCCTGTGGCACACCACACAAGAGGGGTTGAGGGTCAGATCTCTCCTCTCCTATTACCACTGATTGGGAACGGTCCTGGAGAAAGGAGGCGAACCAGTGTAAAACAACGCCGCCCACCCCCAATTCCCTGAGCCGCCCCAAAAGGATACCGTGGTCGACGGTATCAAAAGCCGCTGAGAGGTCCAAGAGAGCAAGAATGGATGCACTCCCTCCATCTCGCTCCCGCCAAAGATCATCCATAAGTGCAACCAATGCAGTCTCTGTCCCATATCCCGGCCTGAAACCTGACTGAAAGGGGTCTAGATAATCCGTTTCATCCAGAATCCTCTGGAGTTGCAGCACCACCACCTTCTCAACCACCTTTCCCAAAAAGGGAAGGTGGGAGACAGGACGAAAGTTGTTTAAAACAGTAGGGTCCAGGGAAGGCTTCTTGAGGAGGGGGTGCACCAACACCTTCTTGAAGACCGTCAGAAACACCCCCTCCCCCAAAGATGTATTAATCATCCCCACCCTGATGGATCGTCACCTTGTTGTGGTGAGTGGGCTTGTGTGTTCCCAATGAACCCTGTGAGCGAAGCTGTCAGGAGTCATGTACTCCTGGTAGGGTCACCCATGGTGGTAAGGTCCAGGGGGAGGAACCAGACAAAGAACGATCCAAGAAAGTCCTCAACGGCAGAACAGGCGGAAGATAACAAGGTGTATTGTTACAACGGCTGTGAAGGCGGATGAAGGCTGCAGCAGACAAAAGGTCACCAATCGTCATGGTATCCATGCCATTGGATTAGAGCCTTTTTCTGTGAAGGTTGTGTGCTGATCGTTGTGCACCGATCTCCACACATAAAACAAATTCACGCACAGGCGTCTTCCAACCACACCAAACCCAAAACAACCAAAAGTCCCATGACGATTGACAAATGGCAACGGGGGCAGGACTGTGAAATCCGGAAGCTCCTAGTCATGGACCAGCACATGGGCGGTGGATACGGATTCAGTCACCCTGACTCAAGGATCGAGGCAGTTGAGTAGTTCGGCAGCTGTATCCACGACTGAGCAGCCCTATTTAGGATCCACTCACCCCATATGGGGAGGGGGCTAGAAAAGGTGCCCTAAACATAGTCTGCCTCATTTTCTCCCTGACTGGATTACCGCGACCAGTGGGGTCACCATCTAGCGGTCGTAAAAAACACATGAATTTTGGAACATGGAATATACGGACACTGCAAGACAATATGGATAGTGAACGACCTGAACGTAGGACTGTCATTATTGCAAGGGAGCTGAGACGTTTTAATATTGATATAGCAGCACTCCAAGAAACTCGAAGAGCAGGAGAAGGACAGTTGAAGGAAGAAAAAGGAGGTTATACCTTCTTTTGGAAAGGACTGCCTGAACAAGAACGACGAATACATGGGGTAGGCTTTGCTATCAAAAACGACCTTGTGAAGCTCTTGTCAGAAGTTCCCACTGGGATTAACGAACGACTCTCAACTCTGCGAATAAAACTCGCCAAAAACCAACAGGCAACTATCCTAAGTGCTTATGCACCAACACTAGATGCAGATGAGGATATCAAGGAAAAATTTTATACCCAGCTGGACACCATCTTATCAGAGATACCAAAGTAGGATAAAATTATCCTCCTGGGCAATTTCAATGCAAGAGTTGGGCGTGATTTTGATTTGTGGCCAGGGATCATTGGGAAAGAAGGAGTTGACAACAGCAACACGAATGGAATATTACTTCTGACTAAATGTGCAGAGCATAACCTTGTCATTACTAACACACACTTTCACCAGAAAATAAATTTAAAACATCATGGAAGCACCCACGGTCGAGGCACTGGCATCTTTTAGATTATGTAATTGTCCGTGCTAGAGATCGCCGTGATGTACTTCTCACCAGAGCCATGACGAGCAACGATGACTGCTGGACAGACCATCGATTAATTCGATCCACGATGGCCATAAAGATTGTCCCTCATCGTAGGCTCCAAGGAAGAAAACCAAGGCGTAAAATGAATACACTGGCCCTTCAAGATCCTATTAAACGAGCTTGCTTTCAATCAACTCTCAAGGAACATCTGCCTATGGAACTTCCTGAAAATGTTGAGGAACACTGGGTTAAATTGAAGACTTCTATTATTTCAGCCTGTGAACAAACTATCGGATACCAGACTAAGAGACATCAGGACTGGTTTGATGAGAACGATAGTGAGATTGAACATATTATTGACAAGAAAAGGAAAGCCTTCCAGATATGGCAAAAAGATATTAACTGTGCCGTTAAGAAAAAAATCTACGCCAGTGCAAAGGCAGAAGTCCAAAGAAGAACTAGAGAACTTAAGAACATATGGTGGATAAAAAAGCCCAAGAAACCCAACATTTTGCAGATGCTCATGATGCACGGGGCTTTTTTAATGCCATAAAGGCCATCTATGGACCAACAAACCATGGTACAAATCCCTTACGCTCAGTAGATGGTGCTAAACTTCTAAAGGACAAAGAGTCTATTGCACTGCGCTGGAAAGAGCATTACTACAATCTCCTTAATCGTCACTCTACTGTGGCTGATGACGTCTGAGCCACTAAACAAATGAAAAATAACAAAGCTAGTGGACCTGATTGGATTCCTGTTGAAGTCTTTAAAGAAGGCGGGCCTGAACTTACACAACAACTTCATAAGCTCATCGAAAAAATCTGGATGAGGGAGGAGATTCCAGCAGACTTTAGGGATGCCATAATTATCACTCTCTTTAAAAAGGGTGATAGAACAGACTGTGGAAACTATCGAGGCATCTCCCTTCTAGCCACAGCAGGCAAAATCCTGGCAAAGATCATTGCAAACCGTCTCCTATCTGTATCAGAAGACATCCTCCCTGAAACGCAAAATGGCTTCCGCCCTTCCAGGGGAACAGTGGATATGATCTTCACTGCACGACAGCTTCAAGAAAAATGCAAGGAGCAAAACCGCCCTCTGTACATGGCGTTTATTGATCTGACTAAAGCCTTTGATACTGTAAATCGTACTGCTCTCTGGACCATCCCTCTGAAAATCGGATGCCCTGATAAATTTGTGAACATCTTGCAGTTACTCCATGACCACATGATGGCAACAATCCTGAATAACAATGGCTCTCAAAGCGATCCATTTAAAGTGGAATCCGGCGTTAAACAGGGATGTGTTATTGCTCCAACCTTATTCGCTATCTTCATCGCTATGATTATACACCTTGTTGAAGAGAAACTTCCTACTGGTGTAGAAATTATATATCGAACAGATGGAAAGCTTTTTAATCTTAGTAGGCTGAAAGCAAAAAATAAGGTAATGGCAACTTCTGTTATAGAACTTCAATATGCTGATAATAACGTAGTCTGTGCACACTCCGAGGAAGATCTTCAAACTATCCTAAACATCTTTGCAGAAGCATATGAAAAGCTCAGCCTCTCGATTAACATTAAAAAAACCAAAGTGCTTTACCAGCAAGTTCGAACCAATCCCTCCGCAGCACAATCAATCCATCTTAAAGGTGTGTCACTAGAAAATGTCGACCACTTTTCTTATCTCGGCAGCCATCTATCTACAAAAGCCAACATCAACGCTGAAATTCAGCATCGCCTGAGCTCTGCGAGTGTAGCTTTCTCCCGAATGAAGCATAGAGTGTTTGAGGATCGGGACATTCGCAGGGAGACCAAAATGCTTGTTTACAAAGCCATTGTACTACCAACCCTTCTGTACGCCTGTGAAACATGGACCCTCTACAAACGCCACCTCCAACCTTGAAAGATTCCATCAACGCTGCCTCCGAAAAATTCTGCAAATTACTTGGGAAGATAGGCAGACTAATGTTAGCGTATTAGAAGAAGCGAAAACCACCAGCATTGAAACAATGATCATCCAACATTAACTTCGCTGGACCGGTCATGTTGTTCGAATGCCTGACCATCGTCTTCCAAAGCAGCTACTTTACTCCCAACTTAAGAATGGAAAACGGAATATTGGTGGACAGCAAAAGAGATTCAAAGATACTCTCAAAGCTAATTTAAAAAAAATGTAATATCAGCATTTAGAACTGGGAAGCCCTAACTCATGAGCGTTTCAATTGGAGGTCATCCTTTATTAATGGCGCTATGGACTTTGAAGAAGCACGAGTACAGGGCGAAAAGGAGAAAAGAGCTAAAAGGAAGGCACGTCAGGCAGACCCTCATCATGACCGTCTCCCACCCGGAAACCTATGCCCTCATTGTGGGAGGTTGTGCGGATCCAGAATTGGCCTTTATAGCCACTTACGGATCCACCGTTAAAATTTTACCTTTGGAAGACAATCTTACTCAACTACGAGTGATCACCAATGATTAATCATCGCCTGGACCCAACCACATGTGACCTCCCGGGCTGATTTAACCAGCCAGGAGGGACACAGGTCTAGATGGCATGTGGTGGCGTTTACAATCTGGAGGATTCTGTCTACTTCATCAGGCCCAACAGGGTCAAACTGTTCCCAGATAACAGGGTAAGTACGTACCTCTGGCATCTCCCCAGATTGTGCCTCACGCTTAGAGTTTAACTTAGAATGAATCTGAGCGATTTTTTCCTGCAGATGCTCAGCAAACTCTTCCGACCGGCCCTGTAAATGGGTCACCGTATCTTCGTGACCCAGGAGAGATCTAGTAATCTTAAACAGGGCCGTCGGATGGCATTCTGCGGATGCAATAAGAGCGGAGAAATATTCATGTTTTGCCGCTCTAACCGCCACAAGGTAGGCCCTAATAGCGGCTCTAGATTGTGTCCGGTCAGATTCAGTCTTCATCTTCCTCCAGCGGTGCTCCAGACGTCTCTTAACCCTCTTCAAAACCCTCAACTCCTCCGTGAACCACAGGGAGTGACGGGTCGAACAAGACAAGAGAGGTCGCATAGGCGCGATCTTGTCCAAGGCCTCGGCCGCCTCCTTATTCCAGGCTGCGGCCAAGACCTCTGCTGGACCGTGTTGCAGATCTTCAGGTATAACCCCCAGCTCCCTCTGATCCCCCCCCTTAAGTTTGCAGGGATTGTGGTGGGAGTTTTAAAGTATTTGTTTCTCAGTTGTGTGAAAAAAAATCCATTTGGGGGATTAAAAATGCCCTACAGTTTTTGTGTATCTTCTCCCTTGAAATTATGGGAAGCCATGCTGTGCTTTTTTAAACAATTGTGGCCAAGGGGCTCCAAGGATTGAAACAAGGTTCTTCAGATTGTCCAACATGCATTCTGCAAACTGACTTGGTGGTATTTAATTTAACAGGGCTTACTTCTGAGTAGGCCTGCAGGGGAAAATGTGTAAATATCTCAGGGGGGATGTGAAGCAATTACAACCTTGTTCCCGGTGACTTGATTAGTTTTTGTTTGCATTTTGTGAAGGCTGCTTTCCTTTGTTCATATTCATGTGAAAAAACAAGTCAGATGCCCAAGGAGAAAATGAATCGACTAGCAGCCTAAATTGCTTTCAAGGTCACAAAATCTCAATAGGATAGGAATGGCTGGATGCCACTGTCTGCATTAAAAGCCAATGTAGATATACATAATTGTCATCAGTAGCAATATGTTCCAGAGGAAGAGACCATTGTCTTTATTATCAACAGCTTACTTAGGCTGTTTGCACCACATTTTTTAGTACTGTAGAGTTAGTTTAGCTAAAACAATGCTCCACTAATGCCTCTGTAAGTTTTCTTTAAACCCAGCGCCCATATGGATCGAAACACTCGCAAATTCTATGGAATCCTTTAGTTCATAGCTTTCCAAACTGTTTGTCGCGACACTTTAGTGTGTCGCAACACACAGCTTAGTGTGTCGCGAAGCGGCGGCGGGGGCGTGCACGGCGGGGGCACAGGGGTGTGTGTGGCGGTGGCAGCAGTGGCGTGCCATCAGTGCTTCCGCGTTTTAGCGAGGCTGCCACTGCCGCTGCCATGCACGCCACCACCGCCGCGTGCCCCCGCACCACCGCCATGCATGCCCCTGCCCCCGCGCGCGCCCCCACGCTGCCGCCGCTGCCGCCGTTGGTATGTCGCCAACGGCGGCAGTTTGGAAAGCACTGCTTTAGTTCATAACCCCAAGACCCTCCCCCAACAAATCTAAATATAAATACCCCCCCCCAAAATCATGTGTAGTGAAATACTGCAGCATGAAAAGTTATGTTGAGGATAGGTTGCCAAATGACTTCTCATAATACTATATGCCAGAGATGAGCATTTTAGTACTCATTCAAAGAAAGAACCTGTACCTAGAAATACTAACCTGTACCTAGAAATACTGCAGCATGAAAAGTTATGTTGAGGATAGGTTGCCAAATGACTTCTCATAATACTATATGCCAGAGATGAGCATTTTAGTACTCATTCAAAGAAAGAACCTGTACCTAGAAATACTAACCTGTACCTAGAAATACTGCAGCATGAAAAGTTATGTTGAGGATAGGTTGCCAAATGACTTCTCATAATACTATATGCCAGAGATGAGCATTTTAGTACTCATTCAAACAAAGAACCTGTACATAGAATTTTTTTATCACATCTGCATCATAGATGAGAAACAGACATTGTGAATACACAAGGTGCATAAACAGCTGCCCTAGGAACTGTACATGTAAGAACTAAGGATTCAAACCCTGAGTTCTTCCTCTTTCTTCTTTTCTTTAAACAAGTAGGTTATTTATGATATTTATATTGGTTTTTCAATAACCAACTTCTGTGGCTGGGTTACAAAGATGAAATGATAAAACTCATTTATTCTTTGTGGTGATTGATGCTTTAAAAATCATTAGAAATAATAACTGTATATAATAAATAATTCTCTCGTGTCAAAACCTGTACATGGATAAAAACCATAACGGTTTTTTAATTTATTTTTTTAAAAATAATTGCAGCATAAAAACGTCCAGTCTTCAAAGAAATTTATTTCTAAAACTACAATATAATCAGTCAGTGGGATGAAAGTACAGATTTATGAACAAAGACTGGAAAAGCTTGTGAGAATATTAATCTCTTCACCTCCTCACCTGAAAAGACAATCAACTGTGAATCAGGTGAGACTGTTTGCACTATCCCATAACTGGTGCCATCACGAAAAGTGTCCCAACTTTTATAGCTATTTGCCTTACTTCACTGCATGAAAATTCACTGAATATGGCCTCTGAAGAAGATGTTAACCTAACCCTGAGGCATCTTCTGAATCTGGAACATCACTCCATCTCAACATCTTGACTTGAAATGTCCAAGAAGTCTGACTTGAATTTACTAGCTGCTTCATTCTGCCAGAAGGCATCCAGAAAGCCCCTTTAATCATCTGCGTTAAGGGACAGGGAAGTACACTCACAGGGTGTGTGTGTGTATAGAGAAGCCTTTCTCAACCTTTTGACCCTGGAAGAACCCTTGAAATATTTTCCAGGCCTCGGGGAACCCCTGCACATTCAGGCTCAAATATAGGCCAGAAGTTACAAAATTATTATATTTGTTTCATGTTTAGGCCTGTATGTATGCACTGTGTTCTTAAATTAAAAAAATAATGAATGAAACTTACTTTTTTAATGCAAAGTTGCCTGAATTTGAAATAATTTTTTAAATAAATTGTGATCTCCCAGGGAACCCCTAGCGACCTTTCACGGAACCCTAGGGTGCCACAGAACCCTGGTTGAGAAACCCTGGTGTAGAGGATCACAGAGATGACCTTGGAGAAGAAATGGAACAGTTAGGAAAACATGATTTCAGCCCAGGAAAAGAAGAGAACATTAGAAAGAAACTTAAATTGGCTGTACCTTAACTGTCTTTGGCATAAGACACTGGGAAAAACACTGTCAGGCTTTCAAGTTCCTGTTACTATAGTCTATATCAATAAAATAGGGTTGCAATAATTCTGGTGGAGTTGGTTTCTTATAAGATTCTTATAGGATCTAGCCTACATTGAAAGGCTGATACTGAGTGATTGTGGGAAGGCTGGGAAAATTATGGCAGCTTATTAGTAGCTTATCTCATAAACAGCAGCTCAGTCCAAGTTGCAAAAAGCTTGGGATGAAGAGATTCAAATTGTTCAAAGAGACTCTTCATGAACTCACAAATGAGGGCTAGAAATTCCTCTAGCAGTTTCCAAGATTCTGCATCTTACTCATAATCCTAGCCTTAAAAACACTTAATAGAAGTCTGTAATTCTTGCTTCCTTATTCTTTCCCTGCTACAAAGGACATGAGACTTGGAGAAATCAAAGTGAACCTTTGAAGCACCACATACTGTAGCTCTATTGGGCAATAGATATGGAAGAATGGGACTTATGACATAATCAGTCCCCAAACCAAGAGGGGTGACAAAGATTCCACAAATGCACCAGCTAGCCTTTGGGATAGGGCTGCGGGTTGACCATCCTGTTTTTGTGTTCCTTGGTGGACATGCCACTGAAATTCAGGATATAACTTCCTGCCATTTAAAGGCAGGAAATACATGGAAATTGAACTGTAAGCCCTCAGATATGCTTAATGCCATTAGAAAAAGTAAAGAAAACCCACACTTCCACCCTAAATCCAGGAAATCTCAGCTCAGTCCACGTGGATGTTGAAACCCTGCCAATTTTCCATCATTACATCACCATAGTAACTCTTAATCCTCTTCTTCTCTAACTGCTTACCCCAAATGAAATGTGCCTGCCCTCGCCATCAAAATGTTGCTCCCCTTTGGGATTGGGCCACCCTTCCAAAATAGTTCTCCAAGGACAGCAGTACAGAGAAGATCTTTTTGCTGGTGTCTGCTGGCCCAGTCTCTGAAGTAGAAGCCCCTGGAAAAAGGACTTTTGAGATGCAAACAATGACCTCTGAAAAGTTCAAAGCACTGAGATTTAATTGCTTCATTACAGAGCTGTAACTTTCATCAAAGGAAAGGGTGGGGAAAACAGTCTTTTTAAGAGAGACAGAATATCCCCCCGTAATGATATTTTATAAAGGTCTTGAGACAATGGATGGTGTAATGAAAGTTTTGAATTCATTTAATGCTAATGATATAGCAGAATCCCAGATTTAATGAAAACTTTATAACTTTACTCTTTAATCTGCCCATCCTTCATGAGTATCTTTTCATCTCCCTTTCCTTCATCCTCTTTCCTTCCTTTCTGGCATGGTGGAGCATCCAAGTTGATGCTCCAATTACAGATGAGGAAGAAGTTAAAGATGAAACAGCTTTATGACATACAACATCTTGTCAACCCAACACCAAAAAAAGACATCATACTAATTATAGGAGATTGGGATGCTAAGATTGGAAATAAAATCTGGAATAATGGAAAATTTTAGACTCAGTGTATGAAATGAAGCAGGATACAGACTAAGAGAGCTGCGCCAAGAAAATTAAATATTTATAGTAAATCATTTTTTCCAACAACCTAAAAGATAACTCCACTGAATGGGCAACCCTGAAATCAAATTGACTATATATTTCTTGGGAAAAGATGGAGAAGCTCTATTTAGTCAGCAAAAACAAGACCTATTACTGCCTGTGGCTCAGATCATGAATTCCTTGCAAAATTACAACTTTCAGTAAAAAAAAAAGTGAAATCATTGGTCTGGCAAAATATTGCCTCAGCAATATTCCCTACGATTATGCAGTGAAGATAATTAATAGATTTAATAAACTAAATTTGACCTGGTTATGTTGTCAAGTCTGGGGGTCTTTGGGAACGGGAGACATTTGTTAGATGGCTCCACTATGACTGACATTCTCTCTCTCCCCGTGGGGTTGGTATATTTTATAATTTTATAATTTTGTGATAATATTCTTTTAATAATCATTTTATCCTTTTCTAATGATTGTTTTTTATTTATTCACTGTTTTTATCTTATAATTGTATGCTGCCCAGAGTTGCCTTGTATGACATGGGCAGCCATATAAATGTGAGAGATAGATGATAGATAGATAGATAGATAGATAGATAGATAGATAGATAGATAGATAGATAGGCGGGCGGACAGACAGACAGACAGACAGACAGACAGACAGACAGACAGACAGACAGATGATAGATAGAGTGTTTGAGCAACTCTGGAGTGAAATTTGTGATATCACTAAAGATGAAACAAGCAAAAATATTCCAAAATGCAAAAAGCAAAAGAAGATGAAATGGTTGGCTGCTGTTACACTGAAAACAGCTGAAATAAGGTGGAAAGCAGAAAGCAACAGAGACAGAAAAAAAATTACTGAACTAAATACAGAAGAGACAAGGCATTGTATCTAAATCAGCAGTGCAAAGAAATTGAGGATAATAATTGAATACAAAGGGCAAATAAATCCATTGAAGAAAATCACAAAACATGTTATGCGAAGGTGGGTATGATAAAAGACAAGGCAAAATTCTACTGGAGAAAGAAGCTATGCGGTGGTGTGAATATACAAAATTGTACATAAAGGCTCCATAATGATAAGTATGGAGATTTGATCACTAATCTACAGCCAGACATTCTAGAAATTGAAATTGAATGGACCCTAGAAAGTAGTGCTAATAACCGAACTGCAGGAGTTGATGAAATGTAAGCAGAAATGATTAGAAACTTAGAAGATGATGTTCTTAGTGCTATTCTCAGGAGACACTTGAGCCTGAACAGGTGAACTCTGATTCAGATAAGCCTGAGAACACACATCAGCAGCTATCAAGGGCTGTGCCAAGGAAATCAGCATGCCTCCTGAAGAGAAAAGACCAGCAAGTCATGCCAGCAGCTAGGGCTATGTAAAAATAGGCTCCAGACCCTTGCCCCTTTGTTGGAAACTGCTCTTTGACTCAGACCTCTGTTCATATCACTCTTGTTCCTTGCCCTGCATTTGGACTGGCTTATGGACAGGGCCGCAACTAGGGGGGGGGGGCAAGCGGGGCACGTGCCCCAGGTGCCGCGCTGGGGGGTGCGCCAAAATGACACCCGGGGGGTGCCAAAATAACAAAATAATCCATGGGGAGGCACGGAATCCATGTTTGCCCCGGGTGACACAGACCCTAGTTCCATCCCTGCTTATGGAATTTTCTGGTACTCAAACCCTGGACTGTTATAGATAACTCTTGTGGCTCTAAATCTGTTCCCTCTCTGTAATGGTACAGTATGTGGGAAAGATCTTGTGTCAGAGTGCACGCGGTGGAGCGGCCTGCTCTATTTTCCAAGACACCAGTGATTCACGTTCTATACAGTAAATAGACACTAAAGCAGAGATTAGATAAAATATCCTATTTACTATATATACATACGTATTACAGAATACATCCACACAGGTAACAAATGATACAGTGATGAGTAGTTACAGCAAATGAGAAGAAAGAATACCAGATATTCTCTGTTTATATACATAAACTGACCAATCACATTATAGGTCACTCTCATCATCTGCCACACCCAACTAAACAATTAGCACCTGTAGTATGAGTCATACACTGACACATCATCCCTACAACAATGGCTGCTAATTGGGTGACTTGCAGAATAATTCCCCTCTCACCTAGATATCAAGCCTCTCCAGTATAATTTATCTAACTGTAAATTCCTGGGTATATACAAACCCCAACATCTTGGGAGGTGGGGGAAAGAAATGCTGCCTAGGGAATGATCAGATAAGGGAGGGCATAGCCCCCAGCTGCATAATGGGTGTAGAAAGAGGCTCAGAAGGGACCTTCCTAAGTTCTTCGGCTGTAAAAGAGACGGTGGGAGATTTGCACTTTCAGACTTGCATGATTCTGTTAATGTAGCCTTACAATAAAGTAGAATTAGGTCATCTGGTCGTGTTTCCTGCCTGGTTTGCTTGGGAAGGCTGACATTCTCTGTCTGCAGTTGCTTCCAGTTCAGTTTACAAGGCAGGTGCTCTGGCTGATTATTCACCCAATTTCCTGCTGTTATCAGGAAGTTTATGGCACAACAATAGAGACTTACTGACTTGGAATTGCCTGACTGGCATAGGACAAAGGAGATTGTTCCCCTTCTCTGCTGCCTTCTTCCCCGCCCTTTCTCCCTCCCACAATGGTGAACCCTGCCTTTAGCTGTGTGCCTGCTGCTGTCTTCAAGGGCAGCAGGGATGCTCTCCAGCAACCTTGGTGGGAGGCCTTGAGGAATCTGCACATGGCTGGCTGGGGAATTCTGGGAGTTGAAGTCCACACAGCTTGAAGCTGCCAAGGTTGAGAAACATTGATATAGAGGAAATCCTGTTCCACTTCCCACAGGAAAAATGCTAGTTTCCTGCTGGCAGGCTGGCTCTAAGATGGAGGTCTAGTCTGAAGATACATCCTCAGTGACAGAGAAGCAGGCCTTCTGGGAGCTCTGCACGACAGATGTGTGGATGGTCCCTATGACAGATCTAGACAAACTATTAAAGTGCAGAGGCATCACACTGACAAAAAAAATATGTGACCTCAAGGCAGTGGTGTCCACAGGGGGCATTAAAAAAACAGGGTGGCAGAATCAGCATTGGGATGCAAGTCCTTCCCCTTTTGTGCATGCACACAATCCTGCTCCTGCCATCTTGCCTTTTCAGACACCCACCCCCAGCAGATGTCAATGTGGCAAAGCCATAGTCTTCCTAGTTCTAACATACAGCTGTGGAAGCTGGACCATCAGAAAGGGTGAAAAAAGAAAGTTGACCGCCTTTGAATTGGGGTGCTGGAGAAGATTATTGAGAATACCTTGGACTGCCAGAAGAACAAATCATTCAAAGTCAGTTGAAGTAAAACTACATTACTCCCTGGAAGCACTAATAATGAAGTTGAAGCTTAAATATTTTGGATCCATCATGTGAAGGCAAGAGTCATTGGAGAAGCTCCTAATGTCTTACATTAAACTAAGATCCTAATGCTTGGAAAGACCCAAAGCATTGGGGAAAAGGCTGAAAGAAGACAGGAGGACTCGATACGATCATTGATGACCCAGGAAGGAGCTTCAAGAACTCAAAGAAGCAGCTTCTGACAGACAATCTTGGCAACATTATGTCCATCAATTCACAAAGAGTTGGAAGCAACTGAACAACTATTTAAATTTAACTAATTAGAATGATTACCTTTGTGTATTTAATTATTTAATCCCATCTGCCGCACTAGAAAATACAATTCAGCGGAAACTTTTCAAGGGGCTTAATACAGCCAAGCTTTTTCAAGGAGCACATGAAACAGGGTGAAATTCTGCACCTTCTGTTTTCCTTTTCATGCATACAGTAGTTACCTAATTCATGCATCCTAAAGATGTCTGTAAGCCAGAAAGCAAATATTTTTGATGGAAAAGTCAACTTTTAATCTTGCATGCATTTTCAAGCCCTTCTCTCCTAATAAGGAAACCAAGACCCTTTGCAAGACAAATATTTGCAAGGGAAATGCCTTGCAGATATTTGATGTTGGCTGATTAGGAGAACTGTACACCAAAATAACTAACGTTTTAAAACTTGACCGTTTTTTCCTTCCAAGCAAGCTTGGGGATAATGGAACTCCATTGGAGGCCGGCTGGCACTGGAACTGGCGGTGGGCTTGAAATCTGGCCCTGGAATTGGGGTGCCCCAAAAAAAGACGGACTCGTTTTATTTTATTGTTATCTGGACTCCACTATTGAAACCAAGATTGTTCAATAGTTGTTGCTTGCGAGTCATTTGAAGGACGACCACCCCTGTTGTCAGGGCGGCAGAAATTGCGGGGTCTCTTGTGTGAGTGTGGTTCCCCCCCCCCCCGTGAGTGGGAGGCGCGGGTGGGGGGCCTAGGATTGTATGTGTGTGAGAGAGTACCTGTCCCTGAGTGAGAGACAGGGTAGGTAGGAGTGACTGTTTGCCCCCTTGTGGCTAGTGAGAGAGGCCACAGGGGGCATAGTGGTTGGATGATGAATGGAAGGGGCGGTTGGGGCTTACCAGCGCCGAGAGCTTTGGATGGTTGCGCTGGTGGCCTACGACTGCCCAGGAGGATTGAGAGTGGAAGGATGGAGGCATGGAAGAGACCCCTGCCTAGTTCCAGGTTTTCGAGGGATTCGGGAGTAGAGGCGACCGGATCAGGAAACTCTGGGGACTATAACGTGGGCAATCCAATCGAGGTGGTGACGGGCAGGAGATATTGTGACGGCAACCGGAGGACAGGCCATCTTCGGGGAAGGCGCCCCCGTTGTTTGATACTGGTGGCACATTCCGGTCCTCCGAGTTCAACCCTAGGTTCTGGACAGCAGATCCTTGAGGGCCCTGGTTTCCGGCTGCTGCTACTTAATGCCAGGTCAGTAAACAACAAAGCCCCTCTCATAAGTGAATTAATCACGGAGAGAGGGGCTGACCTGGCATGTATTACTGAGACCTGGCTGGGCCCAGAGGGAGGGGTAGCCCTCTCGGAGATGTGCCCGGCCGGATTTCAGGTGTGGCACCAGCCGAGAGACCGGGGTAGGGGACGATGGGTGGCAGTTATCATCAGAGAGTCTCTGGTGGCTTTCAGGGGCCTTGCTCCACAAGTCTCCGGATGTGAGACCCTGTTTTTCAAGTTGGGTGCCTGAGAACAGTTGGGAGTGTTGCTATTGTACCAGCCTCCCTGCTGCATAGCAACCTCCCTGCCTGAGCTGCTGGAGGCCGTCTCAGGGTTGGCGGTGGAGTTCCCCAGGCTTATGGTCTTGGGGGATTTTAACCTGCCGTCCCTGGGACATGCCTCGGAAGTGACTCAGGAGTTCATGGCTACCATGGCAGCCATGGGCCTGTCCCAGATTATTCGGGACCCGACTCGAGACAGTGGACTCACTCCGGATATGGTTTTCTTGTCAGAGCAATGGCAACGTGACCTGAGGGGAAAGTTAGACCTATCCCCGTTGTCATGGTCAGATCACGTCCTGATATCCCTAGGATTCTCTTATGCCGCCCCACTCCACAGGGAGGCAGGATCTATTCGATTGGTCCGCCCCTGGCGACTTATGGACCAATTGAGGTTTCAGAGGGAGCTGGGGGTAATACCCGAGGATCTGCTGCACGGTCCAGCAGAGGCATTGGCCGCAATCTGGAATAAGGAAGCGGCCGGTGCCTTGGTCAGGATCGCGCTGATGTGAACTCTCCAGCCCCATTCGACCCGTCACTCCCCGTGGTTTACGGAGGAGTTGAGGGTCTTGAAGAGGGTGAAGAGACGTCTAGAGCACCGCTGGAGAAAGACGAAGACGGAACTCGACC
Organism: Charina bottae; assembly: GCA_023362775.1. Taxonomy (NCBI): domain Eukaryota; kingdom Metazoa; phylum Chordata; class Lepidosauria; order Squamata; family Charinaidae; genus Charina; species Charina bottae. The sequence continues at coordinate 8,308,054 of JALMGJ010000027.1, read as the reverse complement.
GAACACAATCTAGAGCCGCTATTAGGGCCTACCTTGTGGCGGTAAGAGTGGTGAAACGTGATTATTTCTCCGCTCTTATTGCGTCCGCAGAATGCCATCCGACGGCCCTGTTTAAGATTACTCGATCCCTCTTAGGTAGGGTGGTAGTGACCACCCACCTGCAGGGCCATGCGGAAGAATTTTCTGAGCATCTGCAGGATAAAATCGCTCGGATTCGGTCTAAGTTGGACTCCATGCGTGGAATGCAGTCTGGGGAGATGCCGGGAGAGCGGTCTTGCCCTGTTATCTGGGAACGATTCGATCCTGTTGGACCTGAGGAAGTGGACAGGATCCTCCGAATTGTTAATTCCACCACATGTCATTTAGATCCCTGCCCTTCCTGGCTGGTAAAATCGGCCAGGGAGGTGACATGTGGATGGGTCCAGGCTATGATTAACACATCCTTGTTGGAGGGGGTGGTTCCAACGGCCTTCAAGGAGGCATTGGTACACCCCCTCAAGAAGCCGTCCCTGGACCCTACCATCCTGGACAATTTTTGTCCAGTCTCCCACCTTCCCTTTTTGGGAAAGGTGGTTGAGAAAGTGGTGGCGTTGCAACTTCAAAGGACCCTGGATGAAGCAGATTATCTAGACCCTTTTCAGTCAGGTTTCAGGCCGGGACATGGGATGGAGACTGCATTGGTCGCGCTTACGGATGATCTCTGGCGGGAGCGGGATGGAGGTAGTGCATCCATCCTGGCTCTCTTAGATCTCTCAGCAGCTTTCGATACCATCGACCATGGTATCCTTTTGGGGCGGCTTAGGGACTTGGGGGTGGGTGGCGTAGTTTTGCGCTGGTTCACCTCCTTCCTCCGAGGCCACTCCCAGTCGGTGCTGATAGGAGAGGAGAGATCCGGCCCGCGACCGCTCCTATGTGGGGTGCCGCAGGGGTCGGTTCTCTCTCCTCTCCTATTTAACATCTACATGAAACCGCTGGGCGAGGTCATCCGACACCATGGGATGAGGTATCATCAGTATGCGGATGATACTCAATTGTATATCTCCATCCCTGGTGAGGTAAGTGATGCAGTGTCCACCCTGTCCCAGTGGCTGGGGGCTGTGAGGGCCTGGATGGGGAACAACAGGCTTCAATTGAACCCTGGTAAGACCGAGTGGCTGTGGATTGATGGCTTAGCATCTTCTGGGAAATTATCATCTTTGGTTCTCGATGGGGTAGCACTACCCCATTCAGAACCGGTGCGTAATCTGGGGGTCCTTCTAGACTCACGACTCCTGCTCGAAGAGCAGGTGGCAGTCGTGGCTAGGAGGGCTTTCGCACAACTTCGGTTAGTGCGCCAGTTACGCCCATTCTTGGATCGCGACGCCCTCCGTACAGTCACTCATGCTCTCGTCATCTCCCATGTAGATTATTGCAATGCGCTCTACATGGGGCTACCCTTGAAGACTATCCGGAAGCTACAGCTGGTGCAGAATGCAGCCGCGCGGGCAGTTTTAGGTGCGTCAAGATCCGCACATGTAACACCGCTGCTCCGCGAGCTGCATTGGGTGCCGGTTTGCTTCCGGGTACAATTCAAGGTACTATTGCAAAATTTAGAATCAGACTAAAGAGAATAGGGAAGACCCACAGATCAGTTAGATATGAGCTCACTAATATTCCTAAGGAATATTCAGTGGAGTTGAAGAATAGATTTAAGGGACTAGATTTAGTAGATAGGGTCCCGGAAGAACTATGGACAGAAGTTCGCAACATTGTTCAGGAGGCGGCAACAAAAAACATCCCAAAGAAAAAGAAAACCAAGAAGGCAAGATGTCTATGAAGGTTCTCAGTCATCCAGGTGGAACAGTCTGTGGCTTGAATCATGTCAACTGGATTTCTATTTTCTTAGTGGAAACGTTTCACTCCTTATCCAAGGAGCTTCTTCAGTCTGAGTAAAGTTAGTAAGGGAATCCTTAAATATGTTTCTAGGCTGGCTGTGTGACCTTGCACCTGGGGCTAGGTCATGGTTATTTTTGAGATGTTTGTTTCTAAGTCCCTTTATCATCTAAAGGAGGATCGTTAAGATTACCCTGCTGCTGTTGAGCTTGTGAAATGGTCTTAATCTTCCTAGGCACAGAAGACAAAGCAGGAAGGAAGATAGGGGAAAGGTTATGCCTGAGGCCCCCACCTCTATTCAAGGAAGGATTTTCCAAGTTGGCATGAATGGATTCCTTGACCCCTCTCTCAAACCACCTATCTTCTCTGTCTAAAATGTGAACATTAATGTCCTCAAATGAGTGTCCTTTTTCCTTTAGATGAAGATAAACTGCTGACTCTGGTCCTGTGGTGTTACTTCTCCTGTGTTGGGCCATCCTCCTGTACAAAGGTTGTTTGGTTTCTCCAATGTAGAGTTCAGAGCACTCCTCACTGCACTGGATTGCATACACTACATTGCTTTCCTTGTGTTTTGGAGTTTGATCTTTGGGGTGTACAAGCCTCTGTCTCAGTGTGTTGGTGGGTTTGAAATATACAGGTATGTGGTGTTTGCCAAATATCCGTTTGATCTTTTCAGACACGCCAGCCATGTAAGGAATGACCAGGTTCTTCCGTTTACTCTGAGTCTCAGCCCTATCTGTCGCTGTTTTAGGTCTGGTAGACTTAGATTTGGTGAAGGCCCAATTTGGATATCCACAGGCCTGCAGAGCTGTTCTCAGATGCTGCTTTTCATTCTTTTTGGAATCCATGGAGGTGGGGATGGTTTCTGCTCTGTGTGACAATGTCCTGATCAAAATTGGAGGCAGTGACAGACTTTGTATTTCTAGGCGCAAAGATTACTGCAGATGCTGACTGCAGCCAGGAAATCAGAAGACGTCTACTTCTTGGGAGGAGAGCAATGGCAAATCTTGATAAAATAGTTAAGAGCAGAGACATCACACTGACAACAAAGGTCCGCATAGTTAAAGCAATGGTATTCCCTGTAGTAACCTATGGCTGTGAGAGCTGGACCATAAGGAAGGCTGAGTGAAGGAAGATAGATGCTTTTGAACTGTGGTCCTGGAGGAAAATTCTGAGAGTGCCTTGGACTGCAAGAAGATCAAACCAGTCCATACTCCAGGAAATAAAGCCAGACTGCTCACTTGAGGGAATGATATTAAAGGCAAAACTGAAGTACTTTGGCCACATAATGAGAAGACAGGATACCCTGGAGAAGAAGCTGATGCTAGGGAAAGTGGAAGGCAAAAGGAAGAGGGGCCGACCAAGGGCAACATGGATGGATGATATTCTGGAGGTGACAGACTTAACCATGGGGGAGCTGGGGATGGTGACAGCCGACAGGAAGCTCTGGCGTGGGCTGGTCCATGAAGTCACGAAGAGTCGGAAGCGACTGAACGAATAAACAACAAACAATTCAAGGTGTTGGTTATCACCTTTAAAGCCCTACATGGCATGGGGCCAGAATACCTGAGGGACCGTCTTATCCCCATGTTATCGACCCGCCCCACCCGGTCATTCAGAGAGGGCCTGCTACGAACCCCATCAATTAAAGAGTGTCATCTGATGGGGTCTAGGAGGCGGGCCTTCTCTGTGACAGCACCCACTCTATGGAACATCTTGCCGCCAGAGTTGAGACAGATCTCCTCCCTCCCGACCTTTAGGAAAGAGCTGAAGACCTGGTTCTGCCGCCTGGCATGGGAAGGAGGAAGGGATAGTTCCTCATGGGGGTGGCTAATCCCCTAATTTTATAACTGTCCTTCTTTTAATTATTCCATTACCATCTGGATTTTCAATTTAATTTATATTTATTGTATAATTGAGATTTTAAACCTTATTCTAACTTGTTTATTGTGAACCGCCCGGAGTTCCCCATGGGGGGAGATGGGCGGTTATAGAAATTAAAGAAATTAAATTAAATTAAATTAAACTTCAGCTCATCCCAGCGGCATTCATGTGGGGGAGCTCAAAACGGACAAGATGGCAGTTGCAACATTGCAGTTGAAGTCCCGTGCCTTGATATGTGTGTAGAATGTCAACACATTTGTATACAGTGCCAATGCAGTGTCACAACTGCCATCTTGTCTGTTTTGACCCACATCCCAGATTTAAACCCATTAGGTTGCAAGATGGAGAAAGCTGTGGCAGGCTGAAAGATTTTGAAGAAGCAAGATAGGAAGAGTATTGACACCTTTGAACTTTGGTGTTGGAGAAGACTCTTGAGAATATCATGGGCAGCCAAGAAAACAAACAAATGGATCATCAAACAAATCAACCCAGAATCCTCAAGGCACAAATGACCAGGCTCAAATTATCCTACTTCAGATATGTTATGTGAAGATCTAGTTCTCTGAAAAGACTCTACTGCAGGGAAAGATGGAGGGAAAGAGAAGAGGACAACCAGCAGCAACATGAACATGAACATGAACTCAGTTACAGTGGTAATGGGTGCACCATTGGAACAGTTGAAGGACCAGGTTAGGGACAGATTATCATGGAGAAAATCTATCTACAGTATGTGGTTGCTAAGAGTCGATAATGACTTGATGGCATGTAATTAATTAATCAATTAATTAATTTTATATCCCGCCTTTATTATTTTTATAAATAACTTAAGGCGGCGAACATACCTAATACTCCTTCCTCCTCCTATTTTCCCCACAAGAACAACCCTGTGAGGTGAGTTGGGCTGAGAGAGGTTACTAGCCCAAGGTCACCCAGCTGGCTTTCATGCCTAAGGCGGGACTAGAACTCTCAGTCTCCTGATTTCTAGCCTGTTGCCTTAACCACTAGACCAAAACCTTTTTTTAAAAAAAAGTTAAAATAAAGTACACCTTTATCCTTCCTTGCCCAAGTGACTACATTTTAAAATCGACCCCACTTCCATTTAAACTGGGGGATCAGGGAATGCTTGAATTGTAAATATAGCATTCTGGCTGTAAATCAGAAATGCTGAAAATGGACAGATCCAAATTGCTAAGGGAAAGAGCTTGATAAAGATGCCAGGTGATGTTTGATATAATATAAAAGCCATTTATTTACTTATTTATTCATTTGATTTACAAAGGCAAGGGTGCACTTCAAGGAGAGGGCTAAATGAAAACCAAGAGACAGCAACAGAGACAGCTGGGCGGTGGGGGGAGGTTTCAAAAAAATCAAGATGGCATGCCTAACACACATTAAAAAGGGGGCAGGACTTTGATTGTGTGGTCAGAGCACCATCTTGACTTTTTTGACCTCCCCCTGGACAGCAGCAGCAACTTTTAGGAGCAATAGATGCTTTTTCATGTTTTTCAGAAATTAAAACTGGGGCCTCTTGAGGTATTGCCCCTCAGTGAAAGGAAATGTCGAGGGTGATCTTTTTCTGAGAAATTTTCAGATAAAGTCTTTGTCTTTCTCACATTCCCTCCCCTCAGGAAAAAAGGAACTTTTCAGATACTCTTCTTGAGGCTGGTAAAGACTGTTCATTTTATTTGAATACCGCAGTGTAATCAGCCAATATTTCTTTCCCGCAGAATGTTCTGTGGCCTTAGATATAGTCTTGAGCGATCGCCAACAGTCGTAAGTAACTAAATTGTAATTTTTCAAATCAGCCATGACTTGATTCAAGCTGATGCACTGAGATTCAAAGAGGACATGATCTTTTTTTAGTTTGCAATTTAAGGTCAAATGGCTTTGATCTGAGCCAAATCAGAGATGCTATTGAAAAAAAAGTCCATTGGCTTCAATAGTTCAATAGGGAAGCATCAAAATGCCAGTAAGTGCTTCATATTTTTTTAACAGATGCAAACAGCATATATGGTTGAACCGTTAAAGGACATTAACCCTGCCAAGTTCAGCTGGATATCTTCAAGAGATGCACTGAAATGAATGCTTGAGTTATTCTAAAACAGACATAGCAGTGATTTGGAAGAACCAGCCTCCAAATTCTCCAGCAAAGTTCTTAAGTTTTGCTGAACCAGTGCAGAAAGTGTCCTGTTCTAGCTTTTTTTTTTAATAAAAACTTCAAAAGGAACATAACATATAAGCTGTTACTTTCCCATTACTTCTCAGGTTGCAAAGTTTGGCATGGCCCTGCAAGTTGACTACGGGCCGTCCTTGTGAATTATGGGGTGTGTGGGTAGATATGCTTCCTCTGATCATTGGGTATTTTGGGATGGTAAAAGGTTTAGTATAGATGGTTGTCAAGTTTTCTGTTCTTTTAATTTTGTGATGGCACCCAGAGTTGTTTGGAGAGGGGCAGCCTAGAAATGCAATAAAATAAATAAATAAACTACATGATTTTGGACTTACCCTGGCCATCACCCTTTTCTCATTGGCAGGATTTGGTTGTATAAAATTGCAGCTTGCTGACAACGGTTTATGTTAATTAGTTCATTGGCAGAAGTGAGAGAACCAGATTGGCACTCCAAGATGCAATGCCACAGAGACAGGCAGTTCACTGAGGAAGAGGCTGGCACAGAACAAGTGGCTTTTGTAGCCATGCTATCTTTTTTCTCAAAAACAGTAAATGTTTAGACCAGTCCCTGCAAATAGTCACCTGGCACTCATTCATTCATGGTTGAGATGCTTAAACCATTCCCAATCGATGTCAGCTCTTCGAGGTAGACCAGACTAGGAAACAAAAGTCATGCAGGCTAACACTACTTTTATTATAAGGTTATAGTAGCAGAACCTTGCAAGTCTGAATATATGTTCCCCCTCCCTCCTTTTATCTTCATGGGAATTAGGGAGGGTCTTGTCTGAAATGCTTTCTCGGGTTACAGTTCTGGCCCGGACTCAGATTTCTTTTATCTGACCATTGTCTTGGTTGTGGCTCTTCCTCCTGTTCCTCAAGATTATTCCTTCTGTCCGTTGCAACCATGTGGAATTTAAAAATAAGATTTGACCCTTTTCTCTGGAAAAGGTTCTAATGCTGGGAAAGGTAGAAGGAAAGAGACAAAGAGGATAACCAGCAGCAAGGTGGATGGCCTCAGTTACAATGGCGATAAATGCACTGTTGGGAGACCTGAAAGAACAGGTTAGGGATAGATCATCATGGAGAAAATCTATCTATGTCATTGCTAGGAGTCAAAAACGACTTGATGGCACATCATCATCATCACCCTCAAGAGGGTGTACTGGACAGGACAATCTTGACCCTCTCTTGCCAGTGCAAAAATTTAACATGCCTTTGGCACCAGAGAGGGCAAAATTAAAGCTTGTATCTGCCACATGAATGAAATTGAGAGCTGAAAGAGGAAATGGTGCCCAAAGGCATGTTTGCTTTGCCGTCCCTTAAGATCTCTGATAAGCAAGGAGTTGAATGAGGTGATAAATCTCATAGGTACTCATGTCAGAATTAGGGAGCCTATCACAGCATTCAATCCACTGTTGGATTCTTCATATATAGAAGTAAAGTTGCAACACAAATTTTATCTCATAGGTCCTCAGGAGCAGGAGAAAAGCCACTGAGCCTGCAAGGAGCTTCATAAGACTATGGTGCATTTCAAAGCTCCCTGATTCCATTCATTGCTTTAAAGTAAGTCCTTGTGTGACTCTCCAGTTTTCTTCAGTGGGGGAACCTGAGTGAAGCTTCCTCAAATCAAAACACTCTTGACATTTTGCATGGCCCTAGTCATTTTTAATACACAAAGATGGACAATGATCAAAGACAAGGGTAATGTTCATATTCACTTTACTTTATCTGAATTAAATGTAAATGGAGTCATTTGGGGTTTGGCTTGGTATAGCTCATGACTTTTGGAGCGGGGCCTGTGACATCCCAGTGAAATCAAGAGGAGAAGATGTGAGAGCTGGTTCTCAAGACAAGAATGAGAGGCCCGGCAAACCTGTATTTTGCCTGATCCTATGCTATCCAATCTTCCATCTAAATTTCTATTTCTCCAGCCTAATCATTGGCAAAAGGAGGAACAGGAATAATGCCCTGGGATCCAGTCAAACGTTTCTTAGCTTTGCAAAAGGTTTAATTTACCAGAGTGAGGAAGAGACAATATTATTGACATTTTGCTCAAGGGGAAATGTCACAGGATTGATCTGTGTGACTGAATGCCTCTTGGCACAGGAAGCGGGGCGGGGAGGGGAGGGAGAGAAGACTGTCAATAGCATAAATTTCAGCACATGGCAAGTAAGACACTTGTCTCTGTCAAAAAGTATGATCAAAGTCACATAATTCCCATCAGTGTTATTGGCATGCAGGAAAGCACAGAGTATAATGAGAAATGTTATAAGGATATTGAGAAAGGGTTGAAAGAATCGCAACATCATGGACTTGGAAGGCACCTCAGAGGCTACCTAGTCTAATCCCTGCTTGGTGCAGGATCTGCTAAAGCAGGGTTCCTCAACCTCAGCCATTTTAAGATGTGTGGACTTCAACTCCCAGAATACTCCAGCCAGCAATGCTGGCTGGAGTATTCTGGGAGTTGAAGTCCACACATCTTAAAATGGCTGAGGTTGAGGAACCCTGCGCTAAAGCCTTTTGATTGAATCATAGAGTTGGAAGGAATCTCAGAGGTCATTAGTTCAACCCCCTGCTTGATGCAGGGTCTGTTAATTCAGAACAGCTGGGAGGGGAGAGTATAGGAAAGACCTTCCTTACCATTTTGTTTCCATATAGGTGTGAAAATCATGATTTAATTTATTTATTTTTAAAAAAGAACATTCCAAAAGTTTTTTGTGTCTCTTTTTTCTTATACATTCCTTTTCTTGTATCTTATTTTTTTAACTCACTTTTTTTTTTAATCCGTTCAATCGTGTCCGATTCTCAGATTCTTGGTCAAGTTCCTGCAGTTATCTTGGCAAGGTTTTTCAGAAGTGGCTTGCCCTTGCTTCCTTCCTAGGGCTGAGAGAAAGGGACTGGCCCAAGGTCACCCAGCTGGCTTTGTACCTAAGGCGGGACTAGATCCCACTGTCTCTCGGTTTCTAGCCTGATGCCTTAACCACTACACCAAACTGGCTCTACTCACATACATACTTAATTGCTTACTTCTGAGTTTCCAGGCATAACTAGAAAGTGTGGAATAGCCTCCCCCAACCAATCCTGGATGCAGAATTCTGGGAGTTGAAGTCCACACATCTGGAAGATGCCCAGGTTGAGAAATACTAGTGTGGAAGTGCTACATAGGAAAAAAATGTATCTAAAATGCCCAGAAAATTGGATTCAATGAGTTTGTCCACCAAGAAATAGTCTCTTTCTAACATTCTGGGGCATGGTGGCTCAGCAGGTAATATGCCAGGCTTGTCGATCGGAAGGTCGCAAGTTCGGAGGTTCAATTCCCTAGCCCAGTGTGATGGAGTGAGCTCTTGCACTCGCCCCAGCTCTTGCCAACCTAGCAATTCAAAGGCATGCAAATGCAAGTAAATGAATAGGTACCACTTCGGTGGGAAGGTAACAGCGTTCTGCGTGCGTCGTGCTGGCCACATGACCACAGAAGCATCTTCGAACAACGCTGGCTCTTCGGCTAACAAACGGAGATGAGCACCGGCCCCTAGAGTCGGACACGACTGCACAAATGTGCAGGGGGGAACCTTTACCTTTAACCTTCTGAATCAAGAAGTTAGATATGTTTCTTAAGAACCATCATATCTAACTCCTTTGTGATGCAGGATATCGAGGATCATCAAGAACATCTGAATGGATATCTGCTTACTCAGAGCCTAAAGATCTCCAAAGAGGTTAATTTGGTTGCTGGGCTGTAGAATGAGATGCCAGGGTTTATTCCATAAAGGTGGTCCAGGTTACTGGATTTTGAGCAGCATACCTAGAGTTGCACTCCATAAGTGGGCAAGACAAAGACCTCAACTTGGCCAGAACAAAACAATAACAACAAAGAATTAATTTACACTTAAACTTCCATTTAAATGAAATTACACAATTTGATTATTCCTCAGAGAAAAGAAGAGAGATAATCCCTTGATCCCAGTGAATATCAAGATTGTGTGTTCCCAATTCCAAATGCATTAGTAATGTGCTAGGAGGCCATGGCCTAGATTCAAAACAGAAAATCAAGTACCTCTTTTGTAGGAGTACAGAGTTTTCAAGATTGCTTTCAAGACCTACGTAGCAGCAGGAACCACACAGATTTCAAAAAGGCATCTTTCATGCTAGTCTGGGATAAATGCATAATCTTGGAAACTGTAAGAGTAAATTCCCAGCCAGATTTACAGTGAGTTAATTAAGATGGAGTCTCTCTTAAATGCTTTCTTCCTGCTGTTCTCCTAAGTGGGCTGTGTTCCCTCCTCTCACTTAAACTGCACTCCCCTGCTTCCTTCCATAGGCTCACACACTTCCCCCCCTCCCATGATATTAAAATCATAACTTGGCCCTTCAGTGTCTTCCTGTCTGACTAAATGGTTCTATTGTCAAACTGCCCTTCCCATCAAGATGTTTCTCTGAAGCTTCCAAATCAGTCTTCCTGCATGATTCAAGTCCATCATGAGTTCTGATCCTGTCTTTCCAGGAACCAGACAGCCGGTCTCTGCCTTCTTCTTCCATCCGTTCTTCCATCAGATCATTAAATTCATGTTTGTGTCAAACTGGCTCGGGAGCCCTGCCAGACTCAGGAAGAGGAAGGCAAGAGCTGACAGAGGTCTATCCTGACAAATGACTCACTCATGGACTGTGAATACTTGCTTCTGGACTGCAGCCAGTGTTGATGGTCCGAGAAACTAAAAGCGTTGCAGGTGTCTGTGCAACTGTTGTTACTCAGAGCTTACTTAGGAGGCAGGAAGGAAAATGGGGAGGAGCTTTTGGGCAGCATCCAACTTCTGCTTCCCAAAACCTCTTCCACTTGAGAAGCCACAGTTATGTCTGCAAGACGATGAGCGCATCCAAAGGCAACTGGAGGGGAAGGCAGAAATAAATCTAGATCTTCATAGCACATTACGAGACTGATACAGTATGTGCAGTGCTCTACACAAATTGTTTAGGGCAGTGTTTCTCAACCTTGGCAACTTTAAGATATGTGGACTTCAACTCCCAGAATTCCCCAGCCAGCATGAAGATCTCCAAAAACTCCAATGGATGGCTAGGGAATTCTGGGAGTTGAAGTCCACACATCTTAATGTTGCTGAAGTTGAAAAACACTGGTTTGGAGCCATGCACTGAATGGGTGCTTATTGGAAGGTTCTTCTTTAGGAAGGTAAGAAGCAGTCTCACACTATCTCTAAATCATGTGAATTATTCTCCTTCAATGTTATAGGGTTTTTTTCCCCTGTTGTTTCATCCTGGAACAGTCACTTGGTATTCTAGCCAATCAGGGAAAACGTAAAGAATGTAGTGATGCTGTAAACCCAGATTGTTTCAGCCTGGGATGACATGACTAAGCTAATTGAGAGTGAGGGTTTAGTTTAGTTAGCTAAATAAAGCTAACTAAGAGTGAGGGCAGTGCTGAATGGTGCAATTTTTAAAATTCCTTTTGGAGCAAATTCTGAGAAAAAGCACCAGCGAGAAGGTGCTTTTCACAGCTGCCGAACTCTGTTGGAAGAATGCCATTACTTTTCAACACCAGACTAAAAATACTATAATGCCCCACTGATTCTTATTTTAAAAGCTTTAAATAGGACAAAAGAGCTCATTTTTATAGGACTCTTTCACACAGTTAATCTCAGCCAACAAGATTGCTATTCTATTATTTGAGAAAATCGTGTCCAATCAAGTTGCCTCGTAGCATAAAGGTCTTGGCATTTAATGTTTGGTAGGATAAATCCCAAATGGATCTTAAGACAGAAGAGAAAGAGTACGATTTAAATTAACATTCTTGCAAAGCCATGTCACTTGTTGTGTTCTCCATTTAAAAGTGATTTCCAAGTATAATATCGGTTTGCAAATAGATCATCCACATGAAATTGCTTTCAAATCTTCTCCAAAGTGAGATACACGGTTAACCCTTAGTATCCCGCTCTGCTAGTCAAAGCTGAACAGTAACTATATTCAGGACCTATTCCAGATGCACATGGGGAAAATGGTCCCTTATGGAGCAGTTACTGTGTCCAAATAAAACAGGGATCCATAATCCATGACAGCAACGGGTGCAATTCCAAAGAATAAGTTGTTATCAAATAGTATTTTTTTCTTTATCTAAATCTCATAGCAATCTTGAAATTTAGTCTTTGATTTATGTCTCCTTGTTGACATAACAAGTACAACCAAGTAACCAAGAGTGAGAAATAAATAGCAAAGCCCAGCAAATGCATACATACAGTATATGCCAAATATTGGAAATTTGCAACAATACATTCCCCAAAAGACTGGCAGCTGAAACTGTGCAAGTATGCTTCCAAGTGGCAAATTTTAATGTAATACGAGGGGGAAATTTATTGTATACTGTTGGAGAGTAATCATAGTGACTGTTTTTAATTTTAATGCAGTGTAAATGTAATGAAATCAAGCCTGTTGATGCTCTTTGTGTGGGGGTGGTAAATTTAGGGGAAAACTTCCAAAGTCCGCCTTTGATATGCAGGACCTCAATGCCTATTTTGTAATGTTCCCTTTGTGGACAGGTGGATGGATGATCTAATTTCCAATCCATGTTACTCTTCTGTTGGATCATTCCTGCCAGCTCTGACCTATTTCCATTCCAATTTAGGATGTTGGGTGGGGAGAGGATTAAAACTCTGATTATTATTATTATTATTATTATTATTCCATTCAATTGTGTCTGATTCTCGGAGACTGCCTGGACAGGTCCCTGCAGTTTTCTTGGCAAGGTTTTTCAGAAGTGGTTTGCCATTGCCCTCTTCCTAGGGCTTAGAGAGAGTGACTGGCCCAAGGTCCCCCAGCTGGCTTTGTGCCTACGGCAGGGCTAGAACTCACGGTCTCCCAGTTTCTAGCCTGGTGCCTTAACCACTATACCATTATTACTAATTGAATAATAAATAATTAAAAAATCATGTGTTATTTATGGTAATAAGCAGGGGTGTCTGCAGGGAGGGGATCAAAAAAGTCAAAATGGTAACCACAACTAGGCGATCAAATCCCTATCCCATTTTTATGGGTGTCACAACATAAAAATGGGCTTTGATCACATAGTTATGGTCACCATCTTGACTTTTTTGACACCCTCCATGTGGATACTCCTGCTCATAAGGCCGACCACAGCCTTACTTCATCCCAATTAGAGCAACTCTTTAAGGTAGTCTGGATTAAGAGAAAATTGCTGGCTCCCAAATCTCCCAGTGATTTTCTAAGGCTTAGTGTGTATTTGAACCTGGGACTCCCCATTCCCAGTCCAACAACTTCAGCACTACATTACAATGGATGTAAAATACATATGTACAGGTCAAGAAGTTTAGCCTTATGTACAACATAAGAAAGCAAGCACAGGATTTATTGGTTTGAATAAGATACATCAATAACTGAAAATTGTAAAAACACCACCCTCTACATATCTACTTAATAGTAAGCTCCATGAAGTTCAATGGATCTTACTCCGCATCACTGTTTATTCCAAAACACAAAGGCAACCAATATTCTAAGCTTGCAATATACATCCCAGCCACAGATGTGAATCTTTTGGAAGTTCTTGCACATTTTCAATCATTTTAGAACACTGAAGTATTGCTACAGATGGTTGTTAAAATGGGTCAATAAGATCGTTGGTTTCCAGAGGGACATGACCCTGGGAGTTGCTGAGATTCGTTTACAAGCTCATGGTGAGAGCTAATTGCTATTCCTCAGTGCTAACAAAAGATGACGATACTTAGTCATCTTCTGGAAGCTGGCCAAAAGTGTCACCATGAAAGACACTTCACATCCTCAAAGATCACACGATTTATCTCCCTTTTCACAACAGGAAGAACATGCAATCTTCTGTAGCTGATAACCAAAAGTAAAAAGAAGATCTCTCCAGATGGCTTGGCTTTACAAAATCCTAATTAGTCACACCGGGCTGGAGGCAGCTGGACACCTCTGTTTCTTCCCACAGTTCAGTCTAGAATCCGTATGGGGTTAGGGCTGAGTTGGTGGGTGGATACAAGCAGCCATTTTGTGAGAGATGTCAAAATTCACCACTGACCAAAGACCGCCTCCTTGGACAACTGTGGTGGGAAATACTATATCATCTTATGCTTCATTTTGCCACTGCTGCTGAGACATCAGTGAACATGAACATGAACCAGAGTGATTGATTGATTATGTGCCATCAAGTCATTTTCGACTCCTAGCAACCACATAGATAGATCTTCTCCACAACGATCTTTCCCAACTTGGTCTTTCAAGTCTCCCAACAGCGCCCCCATGACCACTGTAACCGAGTCCATCCACCTCTTCCATTTTATGGAAGTTGAGGGGGAATCTGCAACAAAATCTAAGCTTTAACAATGCTCCAGAAGCAGGGGACCTTCTTAATTTGTTTGTTTAATGACCTTTGATCAATTTTTGCACTGCGTTCTTTGGACTGTCCTGTTTTATGATCAATGGTTTTACAGGTGGTTGTTTTATCTCTGCTTTTAAATGAAGATTGTTTTGAAGGTTCTTTTTTTGCTCAGCACTTGGGGCTGCTTTGGGAGGGAAAGTACTATACAAACCGAGAAACCGTAGCAGTACTCAGGATTTAGTATTTAGAGGACGTATTTTGGAGTATTTAGTATTTATCACAAGTTGAACAAGGAGCGGGCATGTAATCAAGAAGCCAGATAGACTAATTGAACAGTGTTGAATTTGGCATGATTAAGTTATTTTATTTAGAAAGTTGGGGTTGCGTGGAAGATATTTATTTATTTATTTATTTATTTATTAATATTCGAAGTTATCACTGCCCATCTCTACAACAGTAGACTCTGGGCGGTTTACAACAATATCATAAAAACAATTAAAACTTATACAACTAAAATCCACAAAAATAATAAATAGAAAAATCCAAAGATGGTAAATTCTTAAAAGGAGGGTATTACTAAGCCAACCACCCCCAGGAGGAACTATTATTTCCTTCGTTCCAAGCAAGGTGGCAGAACCAGGTCTTTAAAGACTTCCTGAAGGCCAAGAGCGAGGGCGCCCGTCTCACCTCTGGGGGCAAGATATTCCACAGAGTGGGTGCTATCACAGAGAAGGCACGCCTCCTGGACCCCGCTAGATGGAATTCTTTTAGTGATGGGATCCGAAGCATGCCCTCCCTGCATGATGGGGTGGGGCAGGTGGATGTGATCGGGATATGATTGATACGTTTACATTTGATTTTGGTCCAGGTCAATGTTGAGTCCAAGCTGATCTTAATGAACGGAGTCAGCTCACCTCTTGTGTCCTTGCCGTCTCATAAATGAAGAACACGGTATTTGGTACAGTACACTTTCATCATGGGGAAAAAAAATTGAAGCAGAACAACACACTCAAATGCACACCCAAGGATTACATGACCCACCTTATTCCTAATGCATTGGTTCTACTTCAGATGGCAATTTTTTGATCAGGCAATTTTCGGTTCCCAATATCTAAGGGAAGCATGCCAGAGGAAAGCTGGATTTGTTTTGCTCCTTCAGCGTATGTTTGGTGTCAGCTCTCCTCCTGTAGCACAGAGAAAATTCAGCCTTTCCCATGACGATCAAGTGGAAAGAGACCAGTAGCTGGAAAGCAAAAAATCCATCTTGGAACACAAGTATCTCCAATAGTTGCAGCCATTGCAAGGTGCTCACAAAGCAGAAGCAAACCAGGAAAAGGGAACAGCGCCCCGCAGGGCATTCAATTAATTAAGTTGGTAAGTGAAGAAGAAACTGCAGCTTCCTGCCAGATGCAGTTATGCAAAACCTGTCATTACTTTAAACAACGCTGTACCAGAAGCTCAAAAGGGGGGAAAGGAATGCTTTGAAGAAATCACAGCCTTGGCCTCCTTTTTTGTTTGGCATGGCACATGGCAACCAAACATACAGATGATGAGGCTGACTCAGAGCCCTATTTGGAATTTAAGACGGGTTGGCTTAGCAAGATTTGAGCTGAATTGCAACAGGTCTAAGCTGTAGAATGGACTGAAGGAGCTAAATGATTGAGAATCTGGGCAGGAAACTGAAAACTAACCTGAATTTGGAATCATCTGAAGGCAAGCGATGTGTTCAAATAATTTTTAGGAGGATTAAGGGCCACCAAATGCATGGCAAAAGACCAAGGTAGGTATGAGAAGTTGCAAAGAGGCTGAGAAAGGAACAGGAGGAACTTTAAACGTAAACAAGCAACAGATGGAAGGGGAACATATTGGTAACTTACAAATGGTAGCTTAGCCTGGAGTGCAAAAAAAAAACACAGGAGAAAGAGATTCAAAACATTCAAAGAGACTCTACCTTAACAAATAAAAATGGACAGGAGGTTGCTATCATAGTTTCCAAGTATCTGTATCTTATCCTTCATGTCTTGCATCAAAACTCCTTATCAGAGCCTGTGAGATTTTTGCTTCTGTGATTGTGTCCTGCTATAAAAGGCTTGACGTTGTGGGGGGCTGAGTTTTCTATTTATGTATTTATTTTTCCCTTTGTTTATTTCAAAATGCTAGTTAAGCCTCTTTTAGGCAAACACTATAGTTGACTGGCAAAGTTCTGGCAATGCAATCAGAAAAGGAAGGAAGGAAGGAAGGAAGGAAGGAAGGAAGGAAGGAAGGAAGGAAGGAAGGAAGGAAGGAAGGAAGGAAGGAAGGCATGGCATAATTCATTAATAGAATTTGGTGCCACAATAATTTAATGAGAGGGCCGTCCGCTTGGATCAATTTAACCTGGACATTTAAATAAAAAATAGGCTGGTTCTATCAATGGAAGTGACCATTAATCATTATTACTAAATAATTATTACCGTGTACATCTGTTCCTAAATGGCTGAATGCCAGTTGAATACTGTACATCTGTTGGATGTACAGGCAGGAAATTCAACCTAGGAAAGTAACTGTTCCCTAGCAACAGCTGAATTTGATATTTTCAAGAATGGGGGATCAACTGTAATTGTTTCTTCATCCTAGTAATCTTGGGGAGGTAGTTAGGTGCAAACTGAAATGATAGTTTCTAATAGAGCCTCACTTACAGTACATGTCTCAATGCAGCCAGCGCCAAGTTTGAAGGTTTTTATGCATCGTTGTATTCACTCAATCCTTTAAGATTTTTTTAAAAGAAGAAACTAGAAAATCTTCATGGCTTGCTGTTTATGACTTTCTCTAATAGATAACATTTTGTATCCACATATTAATGTCAGTTCTGGAGGTCTGGGTCATACAATGCTAGCTCACAGATTTGGATGGCAATATTGGATACATTTTAGTGTCATGCAGGGGAAAAAATCCCTTTTTTCCTGCCGGTCCTCATTCAGTTGGGTGAAAGAAAATGTGCTCTTGTAAACGTCTTTCAAATTACTGAAATTTACTTAAATTTTCATGGATGGAGTATAGTATTGTTTTTCTAATTTAATTACCAGGTAGCCAAAGTGAGTGTGAGCGTAATCTATATTTCATTGTACAATTTAATCAGGATTTAAACACCTCCAGTTTAGCTTTTTCAGATTAGGAAGTCTGGATGGCCAAAGAGGTTGCTTAGATGTTGGAAAGATATGAAACAGAAGTGACAACAAAAGTAACCATTTCTCCCAAGAGCCAATCCAGCTCAGAAGCACCTACAAGAGAAATTCCAAGGAAATTCTCAAGCACACTGAGAATAGGAAAATCAGGAATAAAACATCTGAGAAACTGCAAGGCAGATTCCAGCATAACATTAGGAAATTCATACCAATCGTTAGATGCCATCAATTTTGAACCTCTCACTTTCCTTGAGCTTCTTTGAACGATAATACATTCTGAATTCTTGGAAGCTTTGCTGGCTACCTTAGCAGAAGGAGAATCTATTCTTCCCCTGACACCTAATCCCTCTTTGGCAAGTGGCATTTTATAGCTATGTTCAATATCCTTTTATCTTACCCTGGTGAGGAAATTTGTCCTGATAAATAAAAGAATCCACCAAATTGAATTCCCTTAAAAATTCATCACACTAATCTTTAGGCCCTCTCTTGCCGCACTGTCATGAATTTCCACTTTAGTCAAGGCAGAATAAGAAGCCAACTTTACATTCCCAATATATCTTTCTGATAGAAAGCAAGGGAAGAAGGGTTTTTTTGTTTGTTTTTTGGCCAATGCATGAATAACCTGGTCAGGTTGTGCGCTGTGAGGATGGTTCACCAACATCAGAAGACATGGTAGAAGACACAGTCGATGCTTGATGGCAGTTGATGTGTGAGCAGTGGAACACAAATTGCAGCAGAGTTTGCATGAAGGCACCTTCTCCTCTCTCCTGGCCGCTGCCTTGTGAGAATCTAAATTCTAACGCCTTAATCGTTTGCGAAGGCTTGCTGTCAGAACGATCGAAACGGAGCAGATTATAAAATGGAATGTCGAGCGCTCTCATCTCCAAGGAAATCTAGAGAGCACCATAAATCAACACCACAATCCTTGGATCAGATCAATGGAGCAAGGTGAGAGACATAAACTGCCCAGTGCAAGATATGTGGCCTGCGTTGCTGCGATTCAGTTGGACAGGGCTAAATCGAAAGAAGCGAGGGCTAAACCAGGATGGAGAACAGCCCTTCACTCTGTTCCATCTCGTGTCTGCATGAGTTTGTGCCTTTTTTAAAATCTGGAAGGCCATCTTTGCTTTTCTCCAGAAATGCATTTTTTTAAAAAAAAATCCATTCTCACCCCTTGGGGGGGTATGTGTCTTCCTCAACCTTAGGTCCTCCACCAGAGGCCTGGGAGTTTGAGGGTTCTGAGCAGGATCTCAGCTGTTCCTATCATTGCACTCTGCTGGACAGACAGCTCTGATGTTGCTCCTGGGATCTGTTGGAGCCACTCTCCCAGCTTAGGAGTCACAGCCCTGAGTGCCCCTACCACCACTGGGACCACTTTGGCCTTCACTTTCCACATCCTCTCTTATTCCTCCTTCAGGCCCTGGTACTTCTCCAGCTTCTCATGCTCCTTCTTCCTGATGTTGCTGTCACTTGGCACTGCTACATCTATCACCACCGCCATCTTCTGGTCCTTGTCTGCTGCCATGATGTCTAGTTGATTGATCAGTACCTGCCTGTCCGTCTGGATCTGGAAGTCCCACAGGTTCTTAGCCGTGTCATTTTCCACAATGTTCTGTGGAATCTCCCATCTGGACTTGGGAGGGTCTAGCCCATACATTGTGCAGATGTTCCTGTACACAATGCCAGCTACTTGGTTGTGCCGTTCAGTGTATGCTGTTCCTGCCTGCATCTTACACCCTGCCGCTATGTGTCTGCATGAGTTTGTGCCTTTTTTTAAATTTGGAAGGACATTTTTGCTTTTCTCCAGAGATGCATCTATTTATTTACACACACACAAACACATTTTTCAAGCAATTTCCTCTAATATAACACATTACCTCTGTGCACACATTTCCCTAATGTCCACATTATCATACAGATGGGTTGATTGGCACACTGCATTGCAACATTGGGAAAAGTGCCCATGTTGATGACGTTCACGTATTGTGTAAATGAGGTAAGCGTGAATTAAAAGGCATTTTGACCTCTGCTTTGGCAGGCAGCAAGTACGGTCCAAGACAGTTTGCCCACTGAGGTCCAGGAAAAAAGATGGCATCCTGTCCAACTGTTGCTTTGTCAGCTGAATCTCACTTCAGTGCTAGAGCGTGAAGCGTTACCACACCTGAGGGGTGCAAACTAGGATAAAAGCTATGATAGTTTTTATGGCATGCACAGCTTTGTTCCCTTAATAGAAGAACTTGTAAATTTGTAAAATATACAGTTGAAATTATTCAACCCCCATTGCAAATCAGGTTTATTGTCAAAATTTACAGACTTTCAGCTGTTTGCAATGAACAAATCAAACAAAAGCAATTGAAATAGCTCAACACAACAAATGCTTCAAGTGGTGTCCCCAAATTCAACTGAAAATGCAACTGATAATTTTGACAATAAACCCGATTTGCAATGGGGGTTGAATAATTTCGATTACAACTGTATTTATAAATAGGAAGGAGTGGTGAGAAGGTGCCGTAAAGTGTCTACTGCCTGAAGCAATTGCCTCATTTAATGTACAAATGAATCAGGTGACTTCCCCCATAGCCAAATATGTACCCAAGCAGGGCATCTATGGGAGGATTGTCAAAAAGTCAAGATGACAACCATATCTGCATGATCAAAGCCACCATCTTCATTTTTTTGACCCTCTTGCAGATACCTATGCCCCCAAGATCCTTGGTTTGTCAGTCTGAGACCTCCAAAGGTTAAGGTTCAGTTAATTCCATGACTCAGTTTAAATGGTTAATTAATGTTAAGTTGAAATGTCAATTAAATCAAATTCAGTTTTTCTCTTGGCCACACTCTTTGGTGTGCAGTCTCTGGCACTTCACCCCGCATCCCAAAAAGGTTGTGTAACTGGACTAATAAAAGGGTCATCCCTGGTTCTGAATAATGTTTGTGTGATGCATGCTATGGAGAGGCAGTTTGGTCTAGTGGTTAAAGGGCTGGACTAGGAGTGGGGAGAACTGAGTTCTAGTCTTGTCTTAGGCACGGAAGCCAACTGGTTGACTTTGGGCCAGTCATTCTGTCTCCAATCTAGGAAGAAGGCAATGGCAAACCACTTCCCAAAATGTTGCCTAGAAAATTGCATAGACTTGTCCATGTAGTCACCAGGAGTCAAATCTGACTCAAAGGCAAAAAAAAAAAAGAGCAGAGTATAGGGCAAGGCTGGCTGGGGAATTCTGGGAGTTGAAGTTCACACATCTTAAAGTTCCCAAGGTTGAGAAACACTGGTATAGGGGAAGTTTGCTGTTTGGGTAGATGGGCAGATAAACTTCAGGTTTTATAGCCAAATCCAGGATGAAAGTGAAAGGATAAGAGGATTTGCTAGAGGAACTTTCCCATGGTGCCATGGTTGGAACTACAAGCCCCAGAATCATCAGTCTAGTTTTGGAAGCCTGTCTTGAGAGTTAGAGTGCCACATTATAGCAAAACAGGGAAGCAGAGCTGTGATAGGACTCCATATCACCAAACACAGAAATATGAGCCTTGGGGGCTGATAATCTATCCTCAAATATAATCCAAACCTCATAAGCCTATAAATCTTCTCTGGCTAGATTTTAATCAGAGCCAGAGGAGAATTCACCACATTTACTCTTCCATCACAGCCATTAACCTCCCAATACCTAGCCACTTATCGATACTGTAATGACATCCACAGTAGCCATCCGGAGAAGTCTTTGCTTTTCAGATCTACTTGCATCTGGTATGATTACCGCAGTGGGACAGGTTGCTGTGTGGAGACCCTGTGTTTTCACTTAAGCAAGTGGCCTGGTAAACAGCAGGAAAGTCTGAAGGACTACTATAATTGTAATTTCTGAACCCTGGTAAGACAGAGTGGCTGTGGGTTGGGGGCTCCTCGGTATCCGGGAATTTACCATCTTTGGTTCTGGATGGGGTTGCACTGCCCCAGACAGATCCGGTGCAGAATCTGGGGATTCTCCTGGACTCACGACTCCTGCTCGAAGAGGAGGGCCTTTGCTCAACTTCACGTTGTGCACCAGTTATGCCCCTTCCTGGATCGGGAGGCCCTCCGGTCAGTCACTCATGCCCTAGTCATCTCCCGTATAGACTATTGCAATGAGCTCTACATGGGGCTACCCATGAAGAGCATATGGAAGCTACAGTTGGTTCAGCATTGCATCATACCAGCAGTTTGCAATCTCAGGTGGCATATCATTTATTTGCTGTAAAGACTCTGGTTCAGAATAAACATGGAAAGCTTTAACTATATCCACCTCAAAATGTTGAGGAGGAACACCTTTATTACTCCTCTATGACCTCCGAAGTAGGACAGGGCTAACAGGATTAACAACCTGTCTTCCATCACTTTCCTGAGAAGCATCTGTCTCATCAGACAGATTTTCAGCTTGCTCCTCTTGTTTAATGAACTCACCTGGTGAAGAATCTTGCGAAATGTTCTCAGCAAGTTCCTGCCTTTGCCCTGATTTCAAATCAGTCTGAGAACTGGAATTTATTTTTTCCCAGTTTTGTTCTGCAAATGAAGCACTCTTGCTTATAATCAATTTATCTCCTAATATGAACCTGTAGCTTCATTGGCTTTGTTCATACCCAACAAAAATTGCTTTCTTTGTTTTGGAAGCTCCTTTTCTTCTCTGTTGTTTTGGTACATGAACCCATGCTGCACTGCCAAAAACTCTGAGATGGTTCACTTTTGGTTTCGCACCAATACAAACAAAATGGAGTGTCCTCAATCACACAATTAAACAGTCTGTTCTGAACATAACAAGCAGTTGATACTGCTTCACCCTAGAACTTAAAAGGTAATTTTGCATCTTTAAGCAAGCACATCATAGCTTCTTGAAGCGTTCTACCTTTCCTTTCAGCAACTCCATTTTGCTGTGGAGTGTAAGGGTTAGAAAGAATTTGTTCTATCCCCTTCTCTGTTAGGAATTTTCTGAAAGCATCAGAAATAATTTCCCCTCCTCAATCACATTGTAGGGCAGACACAGGTTTTGGAAATTTTCCATTTGCCCAAGTTACAAAACTTTTAAATTTATCAAATGCCTCATCTTTATGTTTCAACAGATAGATAAATGTATATCTTGAAAAATCACCCATTATGGTCATTATGAATCTTGCTTGCCCCAAACTTGGAGCAAAAGGACCAATTATGTCACAATGAACTGTTTCAAGAGGTCTAGTTGTAACTCTGTCTCTGTGCTTACTCACAGGAGCCTTCTGTGTTTTGCATTCCTTGCAAACTACACAGTCTAGATATTTATCACAAGGTTTCAGCTTCAGGTCAGCACATAACTGTGGCAATTGTGCTATGTATCTGAAGTTTGCATGACCAAATCTCCTATGCATCAAATGTATGCACTGATCATGGATTGGAATGTTGCCAGTTACAGCTTTTGCATGCTTTTTAGTATTCTGTACTATTTACAATGAATGTGCACACAACTTACCATTCTTATGTATCACAGTCATCTTTCTTAAATATTATGACATATCCAGCTGCTACTAATTGGAATACAGATAAAAGGTTAGTTTGCAATTTAGGAACAAACAGCACATTTTTAAGAGTTTCCCTCAAACAAGATAGATATATGTCACCTTGACCCATAATATCTATTGTAGATCCATCAGCCATAGAAACACTTTGTCTATTAGTTTTAGACAGTGAAACAAAGGAATTTTTACAATTTGACAAATGACAATTAGCACCAGAATCTAACACCCAGAAATCAGAACAATATTTTTCATGCACTTGAGCAATATGTGGTTTGCAGAACCTTCTTCCGCATTGCCTCTTTGTTCTTTTTTCCTGTCTTTTGCTCTTTGGGCAATAAATTACAGTTTTTCTGTAAGTGTCCAGGTGAGCCACAATTGAAGCATCTTGCTGGTTAGGGCTGTGGCCTCAACCTGATTGCTTTTCCCTGCTTTTCCATGCTGTAGCTTATCAGAAGAAATGGGTGGAGCCAAGTGCTGTTCCTTTCATTTCTCCCACTCAGCAAGTAGCCATCCAGAAACATATGCAGGAGTAAGTTCAGCCTCGGGCATTGCTTCCAGAGTGCAAATTAATGTCTCCCACATTTCATTCAGTGAGGATAAAATAATGTATGCTTTTGTTAGAGGTGTAAACTCCATTCCTCTCTCTTGCAATTCTACAAATAGCTGCTGAATGAAATGCAAATGTTCAGGCAGCCTTCCTTCTTCAGACAGATAAGCCTTATACAGTTTTCTAGTTAGAGAAACCTTGCTTCCAGCTGTTGCTTTAATATGCAAATTTCTTAGTGCCTCCCACAGTTCTTTTGCAGACTGTAAACCATGTACATTTACTACCTGATTGTCTTCAACTCCTAAAATAATGGACACTCTGGCACGTTCATCCAGCCTTGGCCATGCATTGGAGGTATTTGCTGGAGTTGGCTCAGCTATGGGGGACCATAAATCTTCCCTCCGAAGACACATTTCCATTTTCAAACTCCAGTTTATATAATTAGAATCTGATAAACGTTCGAGCGGCATTCCTAACGACTGAGAAGCGGCCATGGCTCTATCTTCACTAAGCACCTTGTAAATTCCTCAGCTTAGCTTTTCAGCAAACAGATAGCTACTAGAGGCCTCCCGGTAACTTCAAAGAGAAAACACTTCACTTGCCTTGTTTACTTTTCTTCAGATGCAAACAAGCTGCTGCTGAGCTGGCCTCTCTTCATGCCGTCTGGGCCCATAACCTGTTGGAGAGTCTGTTTTCTTGCACATGCAGAGTATCAGAAAGCAATCAGCACCAGAAACCAATTAATGATGCCAGTCATTTTAGTAACTTAGTTGCAGTTATATTTGTTACTCATATAAACAGATATTTAAAGTCCTCTTCCAGATCCCTGGAAGTGTTACAAAATCCACATACCAGATAGTAGTAACAAGCAAACAGGAGTAAACAGAAAGGAGCAGTAAGCAGGAAGGAGAGAGTAGCAAGTAAGCAAGCAAGGCGGGGCAGGCAGGCAGGTTCTTTTATATTCTTCAGCCTGGATCACGTGCTGCCTGACCTTTTAAAGTTTGTAGGTGATTACCTAACAAGGCTATATTGCTGTGACTTACTCCTCAAAAGAATAATACACCAACATAACCAACCATGGGGGTGGTTAGCACCCTGAACTCACTCCCGTAAATTAAGACCTTTTTAACATCTATGCCTTGGTCTATATTATTTATTTAAGAATATTGTTTTATTGTATTTTAATTGGTATTTATTTTTGTTTTTATTGTATACCGCCCAGTGTCTCTCTGTGAGTGAGATGGGCGGTGATTAATTTGAAAGATAATAATAATAATAATAATAATAATAATAATAATAATAATAATAGACTTTACATGTGGCTGCGCTTGAAGACCACCAGGATACTGCTAACTCGAATTCAGCAGGGTCTATGGTGTGTGTGTGTGTGTGTGTGTGTGTGTGAATCTCTAATGAGATGTGAGAATAACCTTGAGGAACAGGAGGAAGAGCTGCAACCAAAAAAAACAGATAAATGAAATTTGAGTCCAGGGCAGAAATGTAATTTGAGAAAACACCTCAGACTTGACCTTCCCTAGTTCTCTTGTAGATAAAGGCAGGGAGGAGTGAGGTACTTTCAGACTTGCAAGATTCAGTTACTGTAACCCTATAATAAAAGTAGTACCAGTATTCATAACTTCGGTTTCCTAGTCTGGTCTACCTTGAAGGGCTGACCCAATCCAAGCAGCACAATCAAAGCCCCACCCCTTTGTATGTGCATGCAATGTCACCGCACATAATACACAAGGGGCAGAGTTTCAAATATCTTGCCTGTTTTGAACCTCCCCCCCAAAAAAAATAGGTGTCACTGCTATAGTTCTAAAGTACTATTATAAAATGTTAACGTTCTTGCATTCTTATGTATTCATTGTTCTTTCAATGGCTTGTTGCCGTCACTCCTGTGCACCAGCTGGAGACTTTGAAGATTGAGGCACTTTAAATATGCTACTGAGTAAATAACTATGTGGGGTGGAGGAAGGGTAAAATGGCTTCTGTGGAAATGGAAATGTGCTGGGAGCAAAAGGCCTTTGAAAATCCTCAATTGCTGAGCCAAGAAATCATGTGGGACTATCGGAGGCAAAATTGCAAGGGAGGGGTCATTCAGCTACAGCCTCAAGCTCAAAGACTTCAGACTTTTTAAAACTTATAAATATTAAAAAGCTGCCACAGTTTTTTAGAATGTTCTTTTATTTTTCATCTTTTTTAAAAAAAAGCATTATGGACAAGGGATTCAAAAGGTAGAAATGCCTCCATAATCAATCTCTTACTCTATATTAAACCAAAACACCACATTATTTCTATTAGTCATTCCTCTTTAACACATAATAAAAATCACTAAGTACAGTTACTCCTCCCCCTTATATTAAAATAAAGAAAAAAAGTTAATATAAACCTCCTAAACATCTTTCTCCCCTCCAAAAGATAAAACATATTTAATTATTCCCTTCCTACCACTATTCTATACATTTCTGTCTACTATAATAAGAATCAAATTAAAAAGCACATAAATTGTCTGCTATTATACTTAATAGTACAACAATAAATACTATTCAGGGAGATGGGCAGGGATAAATTTAAATAATAAATAAATAAATAAATTTTAATAATCCCAATCTTAATAAACCCAAAAAACAAAGCCAATTCAAAACAGTAAATCCAAATCTTTAAAGGCAAATAGCATCAATCAAATCCTTAAAGCAAACTAGATGAACATTCTTCAACCCTTATCCCACTTCAGAATAAACCAAAGCAGTTACATATCCCCACAATGTGCACAGAGCTTTCTTCTTGAAGGAATCAAACAGCCTGACTGCCACCCCTCAAAGATTCCAGGTTATTTTCATGGCATTCCACCAGGAGATCAATTTTACTTATGGCTTGCAGATCACTCTCTCCCTTAGATTTCTCCAACTCCATTATCCAATCTTCATCCAGCATCTCGATAAAAATCCCAATCTCAGTCTTAAAAAAAACCTTTCTATCACTCTTAAATTCCTCAATTTCATCCACCACATCCCCAGCCTGATGGCACATTTTAGATCTCATATTTTCCACAATGTCCTGGATATCTTGCATAAAAGCTTGATAGAAGTCAGAAGAAATCTGTTTAAAATCCTGGTGAAAGTCAGAAAGAATCTGTTTGAAATCCTCCATGTCTCACGTAGTATATTATGGCGCCCCCTAGGAGCTTAACCAGCAAAAGTCAAAGATATGGAAGAGTTCCAAAGTGTGTTTACATAAAGTGAAAGTGAGACAGCAGACAGTTCTCAATGGAAAGTGAAAACAGAAAGCTGAAGGTTCAAATCAGCCGATTCAACGTGTAGGAAAATGCTAATATCTTCAAATTTAATACAAAAATAATAACAGGAAGACAATTGTTTACCCTCAATCTTTGGAATTTCCTTTGGAAGGAAAATGAAATCCAAAACTTAAAATAATTTTTTTAAAAAAAGTAATCCCAAAAATAACATTAAGCACCAAGAGAACCAGCTTCTCCTAGAAAGCCTCTCTTGGGGTACATATACTTTTAAAAAAATACAAATTGGTGATTTAGAAATGGGGTGGCCGGTCTTAGTGTCCCTTTAAGGCTACAGCGTGGCTTGGAAAGTGATGAAGTCCCCGCCTCCCAGCTGGCTCTTACCAGTTGAACATGAAACGCTGTTTGCGATCTTCTGGCTGCAAGCAGCCGTCCGGAGGACAGATGGGATGATTCCAGGTATTATCCTTGATTCAGATAACGTTTCTGGGCTTCAGGAAAACCTGCCTGAGCCCAAAAAAAGTTACCGCGTTGTCAGCTCCATCCACTGAACCAGCGGGCGCAGCCATTCAGTCCGCCATTCCCACCAGGAATGTATATCCTTGGTGTTAAAAGTTGGAAGCCACATCTTTTTGTAAATTTAAAAAAAAATTCTCTTGTGTTTCCGCACATTTTTAGTTTTTTTCTTTCTTTGTAGTTTTTTTCTTTCTTTGTAGTTTTTTTCTGTAGTTTTTTTTTTTTTTGTAGTTTTTTGGAAGGCAAAAGGAAGAGGGGCCGACCAAGGGCAAGATGGATGGATGATATTCTGGAGGTGACGGACTCAACCATGGGGGAGCTGGGGATGGCGACGGCCGACAGGAAGCTCTGGCGTGGGCTGGTCCATGAAGTCACGAAGAGTCGGAAGCGACTGAACGAATAAACAACAACGTTTTTTTCTTTCTTTGTAGTTAACCTAATAAAATTTAGTATAAAAAAACAAAAGGTAGAAATGTCTCAGCATCTATGGATCTCTTGATATTTTTTTTCCCCTGAAAGATGAACTGGGTTGCAGAAACTACAGGTAATTTCAGCACAAATGTTCCTGAGCTGCCAATGCTGTAATTAGATCCTCAGATTCACCACCGTCCCAAAAGGGAAATGGGAAGGTATCTGCTTCAATTATCATCCCTAATAACTTTTGAGGAACTCTTTAAAGCGCATTTCAATGAATCCAACTTCAAATGGGGCTGAGATGAAAGGAGTGAGATTCAACCCGGCGAGTAGCCGGTTCTCCCAGAACGGCGCCAACCTTCCTTCAACTATTACAAATCAGAGACAGGCCTTGCAAGGCAATCATCTCGCGCTCCTATCTCTGGCCCTTCACCAGGGATGAGGTACTTTTAACATGTGTGAGTTCAGAAAAGCCTTGAGTGAGCCCACTAGGATTTGAGAATGCCTGCTTGGAGAGCAAGCAGTATCATAAAAGCGGAGAAAAGGCAGATTTTCTTGAGCGCGTGGCTGCACAGCAATCAAGTATTCACAGAAATCTTGGTTGAAAAGCTAAGCTATGAGCAGGCAACTGAATGTTTTTGGCTCCTTGCAATCATTGCTCACTGATCTGAGGGAATGCAAGTTTCCAGCACTGTGGGGTTATATTGTGAGTTGTTGTTGTTGTTATTATTATTACTTGCCATCAATTCAGTGTCGACACTTGGCAACTGCCTGGACAAGTCCCTGCAATTTTCTTGGCAAGATTTCTGGAAGTGGTTTGCCATTGCTTTCTTCCTAGGTCAGAGAGAGAGTGACTGGCCCAAGGTCACCCAGCTGGTTTTGTGCCAAAGGTGGGACTAGAACTCACGGTCTCCTGGTTTCTAGCCTGGGGCTTAACAAGCGGCTTGATGTGGCACTGAATGAGAAGACTTACAACTGATCCTTGTAGTTGTGGCTGTTGCAGCCTCCCCACAGTCATGTGATTATGATTCAGGTGCTTGGCAACCAGCTCACAGTTGGGATGGTCTCAGCATCCCGCAGTCACATGATCGCCATCTGCGACCTTCACTGCCAGCTTCCGACAAGCAAAGTCAGTGAGGAAGCCAGCAGGAAGTCACAAATGGTGGTCATGTGACGTTGTGCCTAACAACCACATGGGATTTGCCTAACAACGCCAACTGGGACTGCTGGAAGTGCCATTGTAAGTCAGCATGACCACATGACATTGCACATTACAACTGTGTCACTTAGCAACAGAGTTCTGGTCCCAATTACCATTGTTAACTGAGGACTACCTGTATTATTTAAATTGATATGCCGCCTGACTCCCAGCAACTCTGGGTGGTTTATAAATTATTTAAAACACGAAAAACATTAACAATGACAAGAAACAAAAAGAGCGGTAGAGATGGCAGGATAACAAACCAGATAGAAACAAAAGAAAACAACCTAGGTTAAAAGAAGGCTTCAAACATCCTCACCAAAGGCCTGAGTGAACAGCCAAGTCTTTAATCCCTTTGAAACACCACCAGGGTGTTGTTTTGTCTTCTGCCACATGATCCCGCCTTCTTCTTCAACCCCAGTTCCATTCCTCTCATCCTTCTCTGTCATCGCTAAGCCTCGGAATTAAGCTCTAGATCTTTATTGTTCTACCTTACACAGAATCTTGCCAAACTAAGCCACACTAAGCAGTTCTCTGGGAAAAAACCCCAGGCACCCTAAGGCGGGTCCGGCCTGACTTTCTTGGATGGGCGCCCAAGGTCTTTGAGGCTGTGAACGCGTTTCTCACCCTGGAAAGCGCCCCCTCCTCCTTCGCCCACGATCTCCATAACATCACCTTCTCCCTCAGAGACAGATTCCATCACACTCTCCCATCTTTTCAGCCCCCCAAAAATGAAGTCACTTTCGGAACGTATAGCCACAGATGATCATTTGTATTTGTGCCTTTATTTCCTGGGTCACTGGTTAGTTACATTAAGGAAATGGTTACTTGTTGGCACATTTCAAGATTAAAAAACAACCATTAGAGCAGAGGAAGGCCTGAAAGGGAAATAACATTTTCCAGCCTTCATTTTTGCTGTGTTGCCTGAGCCAGAGCAGTTTATTGATGAGCCATATGGCCACATCAAACCGCAAAAGGTTAAATAAAGTCATCTGTAACAGTATAACTAAAAACAAAATATCAGCTCGTGTATCCTTATCACCCTCATGTATCTCAATCAGATGTGCGGCTCAGTTGCCCTGTTTTACTCCAAAAGGAGGCCATTTTATATGAGATATTTGAATTCTGACCACACATAAAACATGTTGTTCTGAGATGTGGGTCCCTGTTCATCTTATATATGGTTCGAGATAATGTCCTCTTTCTGTGCTACACAACTGGCACTCAAACGTTGTGTTGGGTTTATGCATGTCTGTGCGTAGCTCCCAACATCACGTTACACATGGCTCCTTCTGCCAGCTACCTCCTGAATCGCTCAAAATGTCTGGCAGAATCGCCTTGGCAGACAGACGCACATTATACCCAAACTCTGCATCTCCACAGCTCCCGAGGCTTAAGCAAAAACCCATCAAATTTGGGCATTTATCCTCGTCAGCCTTAATTAACTGCATCTGTTGGATGAGGAGGGTGAAGAAAGGCAGAACTGTGAGGATTTTAAATTGGCTTGTGTTTTGTTACTGGGTATGCAGTGACAGTCTACAGGCTTCCTAATTCCAGCAAATACAGAAGAAAAAGAGCCAGAAACTTTTGGCGAAGGATTACTAGCAAATCTGGGGTTGGGAAGGTGGCAGACAATTAGGATTTGCAATTGGCATCCTGTTGGTGAAGAAGGAGAGCCAGTTTGGTCTAGTGGTTAAGGCAACAGGCTAGAAACCAGGAGATTGTGAGTTCTAGTCCCGCCTTAGGCATGAACGCCGGCTGGGTGACATTGGGCCAGTCACTCTCTCTCAGCCCTAGGAAGGAGCCAATAGCAAACCAGGAGTCTGTGAGTTCTAGTCCCACCTTCGGCATGAAAGCCGGCTGGGTGACCTTGGGCCACTCCCTGTCTCTCAGCTGTAGGAAGGAGCCAATGGCAAACCAGGAGACTGAGAGTTCTAGTCCCGCCTTCGGCATGAAAGCCGGCTGGGTGACCTTGGGCCAGTCACTCTCTCTCTCAGCCCTAGGAAGCAGGCTATGGTAAACCACTTCTGAAATCTTGCCAAGAAAACTGCAAGGACTTGTCCAGGCAGTCGCCAAGGATCGGACACGATTGAACGGCAAAAAAACAAAAGTGAAGAGGAGTCATTTCTTTGTTATATTTTGCTGGAGACTTACTTTGATCTAGTAGCTGATTGACATCACATTCACAGTAATGTTACCTTCCTAGCACTTTAGATGGCAAAGGCCATCAGCTTCAACTAATACAGAGGTTCTACGATGATGGGCACTGTTATCCTACCCATCTTGACAGCCTGCATTGTGATTCATGGGCCTGTGCCAAGTGGTAACGGTTGAAAATGGATAAATCTATCCATTTTGGTTTCATTCAGGTTCTTATCTTTTCACCCTCAAACTCTGATCAGAGTATTTCTACATTGCTTTGCGATTAAAAGAAAAATCCAAAGGGCAACTTATATACAACTTGACATGCGCATCTTGAAATTCGGAATTCTTGTTTGCACTTTTGTTAATGTGCACAGTATTTTTTCCCAAATCAGTTTCCCTCCTATAATTCAGATTGTCTATATTTTCAATAGAGATGCTTTGAAAAGCATGGTGTGTGAGCAAAGCACTCTTTCTCGCAGCATTAAAGTAGCTGCATCTTCTGAAAGGTTTGACATGGCTGTTTCAAAGGTTTTCTCTGGCTGTCTTAATCAACATCTCTATGCTCAGCCCCTTTGTGCCACAGGCATTGCCCATGGGAATGTTATACACACTTTTTATTAGGAAATCTATCTTAAAAATACACTATCACTTTTAATGACTCTGTTTTTGAAGCAACTTATTCCAGTGCAAAGGAGAAACTACCAAGGAAACTTGATCCTGCATCATTGCCTCTTAAAGTTAAAGCAATTGAAGGCAGGTACTGACTTTAATAAATGGTGGGAATAATATAAAACAGGATTAACAATGTATTCTGCCCCGGGGACCACTGTCTGATTTCAAACAATGGTCTAGAAGCCACTGCACCCCCCAAAAATCGCCTAAAATCATGCCAGGTTTTCACAAGATTTGGAGACACACGCACACACTCAGGAAGATATGACAGAGAGAGAAATATTGGCAATCTTGCATGGGATCAATGATATCACATTTAACTGGGTATCTTGCAAGATTTTGGTGAAGAATAATAATAATAATAATAATAATGAGGAGGAGGAGGAGGAGGAGGAGGAGGAGGAGGAGGAGGAGGAGGAGGAGGAGGAGGAGGAGGAGAAGAATATTATTTGGAGAAGATAGTGGGTACACTGGCTGTTTGGGCTCTCTACTCATACAGGCATAGTTTTATCTGGACCTAAACCACCTAGGACATGTGCCATTATCAACCCACCTTTTGCCTAGAAATATTATCTTACTTTAATGTCAGTTCTGAAACTCAACTGTCTAACCCTGTGCAATACTTTGATGGAAATGTAACTTCTGAGATATCCATGCACGTAATGGAGAAGAACGAGAAAATTATTCTACCTATGGTTATCACCCAGGTTGAATCCAGCTCACATTAACTGATTAATATGAGAATGACTGCCCCTTCCCTTGTCTTACTGCCTGACTCTTATCATTTTGATGAACACTTCTTCTAAAGCTCTGGAGCAATTTGCAGAAAAACACACTCCAGCATTTCTTCCTCCAAAAAGCCAAGGATTCCAAACACATAACTATGCATAATTTAGCAACTTTCCTCTGCTAACTTGTAGCCTGTTAAGTGCTGCATCAATCCTTTTGCAAAGAAGAAATTAGTCTTTATTTTCATAAGATATTTGGCATCTGGTATGGAATTAAACATTAACCATTGGTATGTGTGGCTAAGTTTTAGAAGACACATCTTATCTATATTTCCATATAAAGGATCCCTTTATGAATCTTGGAATGCTTCAGCTCTAAAGAGATAATATGCATAAATAATAGAAGAATTGCTTTTTCACTGAATTCACTCATAACTCATATGAGCAAGGTTAGTGATGGAGAAAAGTAGCTGAGAGAAGTAAAAATAGGAAGGAATGAGAAGACAAGACATTTCTTCTTTAGTGGGGTTTTTGTTTCCATGTAAAACCTGTTTTAAAAAAAGACAAATGTTGGATGCTTCAACATGATATTGAGCCTCCAACATAAGTATTGAATCTTATAATTTCCAGACATAGGGGTTGGGTAGAATCCACAGTGATGTCAAAATGACATTGCATGTGTCATGGCCGCCTTGCCTGGGATGGGGGAGGTAATAGTTTTTATTTATTTATTTTATTTATTTATTTTTCAACTTCTATCACCGCACCATCTCCCCCAAAGGGGACTCTGGGCGGTTTACAAATACAACAATTAAAATTTATAGATATAACTAAATATAAAATCATACAAATCTATAATCATTAAGATTACTAATAAATTAAATATAAAATCCAAGAGGTGATAAGATGGTATTTTAAAAGGGCTCTATGGCACCAGCCATCCCCAAGAGGAACTATTCCCGTTCCCATCCCAAGCGAGGCAGCAAAACCAGGTCTTTAAATTCTTCCGGAAGGACAGGAGCGATGGGGCCTGCCTCATCTCCGGGGGCAGAATGTTCCAAAGGGTAGGTGCCACTGCTGAGAAGGCCCGCCTTCTGGACCCCGCCAAGTGAAACTCCCTTAATGACGGGGTCCGAAGCATGCCTTCTCTGCATAATCGAGTGGGAAGGTTTGAAGTTATGGGGATGAGACGGTCCCTCAGATAACCTGGTCCCATGCCATGTAGGGCTTCAAAGGTCATAACCAACACCTTGAATTGCACCCGGAAGCATACTGGCACCCAGTGCAGCTGGCGCAGCAGAGGTGTCACATGAGCCGATCTAGGGGCACCAATAACTGCGCGCGCAGCTGCATTTTGGACCAGTTGAAGCTTCCGGATACTCTTCAGGGGTAGCCCCATGTAAAGCGCATTGCAGTAGTCCATATGAGAGATGACCAGGGCATGAGTGACTGTACGGAGGGACTCCCGATCCAGGAAAGGGCGTAACTGGCGCACAACACGAAGTTGCGGAAAGGCCCTTCTGGCCACGACTGCCACCTGCTCTTCAAGCAGGAGTCGTGAGTCCAGAAGGACCCCCAGAATAGTTCCTCCTGGGGGGGGTGGCGCCACAGTGTCCCCCCTTTTATATGAGATTTTACCATCCCTTGGATTTTTATCTATTTATTATACTGATTGGATTGTAATTTTATGGTTATAGGTTTTTAACAGTTGACTTGTTGTAAACCGCCCAGAGTCCCCCTATTGGGGGAGATGGGTGGGGATAAATTTGAATAATTTGAATAATAAATAAATACATAAATAAATTTCCCTCTTTGAAAGACTACTGCCACCCCCTAGAAAACTCCCTGATGGGTAACGCTACTTGGTCTTCCAGTTACTGGTGGAAAACAAAGGGCAAAACTTGCTATGGACTCCCAGGGGTTCAGAAGGTGATCCCAGCCTTGATGCCGCTGTTCCATTTTTCTGCTGATCAAACAAAAGATGGTAGAGACAGGAGTACGCTTGTCTGCTCCTTGCTCTACTGAAACTTTGGGAAGAACTAACTCCACTGAGTCTTCAAGACTTACAACACATACAGGCAGCCCAAGGTAATTGAGTAATAGTACAGATTGTAGCCATGCTTGATCAACTAGTAACAATAACTCAATACACTAAATCAGGGACTTGCCCTTTAAGTATTAGTAAATATTAAACTTCCAGATATGTTTAGGTAGCTAAGTTTTACTTAGTAAAATTTGTTTTCAGCTTCAATTGACTGTTTCTGTTATCTGCTGGATCATTTAATAAATGTATAGAACATGGAATTTGAGTTGATGTAGTCTCCTTATCTGCTCTAGGGAGGGATCTTATCCCAGTGTGAGACTACTGGACACACACATCTGGTTCTTGAGATGGAAAAGGAAAGTTCTGTGAAAAGGTGACTGCCTTCTCTAAAAACACAACCCTTCTGCCTGATTTCTTCTGTCTGGAATGACATTTAGTTAACTGTGATCTTTTTAAATCTCACAAGTAGTGGCAGCATATCTACTTCATTAACTGTAGTAACTGGACAACCTGTCCTGATTTGCAGGTTTGGAACTGTGGATGCATCCTTTGTCACAAATATGAATTTGCAAAGGTAGATGCAGTAACTACCGAAATGTGATAGTGTGTGTCTAAGATTCTTTATGCATGGTATAAAAGTAAAGTCTCCTTCAAGCTGATTAAAGTACAAGATTATTCCTGCACTATGTACATTTTTTCTCTCTCTTTGGAATACAAGAGAATCCTTTTGTGCAATGCTTACCAATATTTAGGAGCTCATGTGCATGCTAGCAAGGAATATTTAGCACCTTAAAGTGGTTCCCATGTATTTATGAACCTGAATCAGAATTTTTAATTGCCATCTTGGATGCTATTTTATACTTTATACTTATATTTATACTTTATGTAATATATCTTGTTTTTATTGTATTTTAATCTTTTTTAGCTTTATTGTAAACCACCCAGAGTCCCTCTTTTGGGGGAGATGGGCAGGGACGAAATTTGATAAATAAAAAAATATATATTTGATATTGTGTTATAGCAAAAAATGTTTGCCTCCCCCCAAGTCCTGCTATGCTGCCTCCTTGTAATGGGGGAGGGAATGTTTCTGGGAGGGAAGAGCAAAGAACATCTGGAGCATCCACAAAGAGTTCATGCTCCCAGCAAGGTCACCCTAGATGTGAAGGTCATCTCCGCTGCCCAGCTAAAGCAATCAGGCATCTATATTGGGCAGCAGCAATACAGAAAGATGTTGGAGGAAGATGATCAGTTTAGTGATATCAGCAAATTTCATACTGCATGGGAGAAGGCAATGGTAAACCAGTTCTGTATTTTACCATGAAAAGCACATGGTTCACTTTTATATGTGATTCACAATATAATGCCGGATTATGGACCCCTTAGGTTGGATGGCTCTTCACATGCTATTGAGGAAGAGCTGAGGATCTTTGGTGTTTATGATGGGATGTTTAACTGCTGATGTTGCCATGCTGGAAAATGAAATCCAAAACTGCAAAGATGAGGAGAGGAGAGGAGAGGAGAGGAGAGGAGAGGAGAGGAGAGGAGAGGAGAGGAGAGGAGAGAAAAGACAAGAATCTCAGAAAGGAACCTAACAAAGAATTTCAGAGAGCTGTTAGAAGAGACAAGAATCAGTATTACAACAACATCTATAAAGACACTGAAGATGGAAAAACAAGGAAAGTGTTCTGTTCGGGTATGAGACCACCAGGAACTCTTAAGGAAATGGTTTTATTTAT
Organism: Charina bottae; assembly: GCA_023362775.1. Classification (NCBI taxonomy): domain Eukaryota; kingdom Metazoa; phylum Chordata; class Lepidosauria; order Squamata; family Charinaidae; genus Charina; species Charina bottae. Next base: position 8,271,835 of record JALMGJ010000027.1, on the reverse strand, counting down.
TATAAAACTATTTACAACAAGTAAGTCTTTTAAGCACACATTGTAATTTGCTTGAATCAACTGGAACTTCACAATTGCTTGCAATAGGAAAGCTTAGCAGCTATGCAGTAACACAAGTTAGAGTTCACAACAAGTAAACCAATTCTTCTGGATCAAGGTGCAAGGCTTGAGTAAGTCTGCAAGACTTAACTTGGAGCTCAGGGCTAGATTCTTCTGAAACACTGAGGTAGGACCAAGATGGATTACATAATAATGCTAAACTGGATATGCTGGACAAGGTTCTTCAGGAGTGACAGGATCCACTGGACTGGAATCACAAGGCAAGACTGGACTGGTCAGGCAAGACTGGACTGAGTTCTCTGGACAAAGTTCACTTGGAGTAACAAGGCAACTAGACTGGATTCTCTGAACAAGGTTCCTCTGGATTAGCAAGGCAACGCTGGGCTGGATTCTCTGGACAAGGTTCCTCTAGAGCAGCAAGGGAATACTGGACTCGATTCACTGGACAATAATTCCCTGGAGCTACAGTACAATAGGGGGCGTGGTGGCTCAGCAGGTAAGACACCAGGCTTGTCAATCGGATCGCAAGTTCGGAGGTTCGAATCCCTAGCCCCGCGTGACAGAGTGAGCTCCCGCACTCGCCCCAGCTCTTGCCAACCTAGCAATTCGAAAGCATGCAAATGCAAGTAGATTAATAGGTACCACTTTGGTGGGAAGGTAACAGCGTTCCGCGCGCGTCATGCCGGCCACATGACCGTGGAAGCGTCTTCGGACAATGCTGGCTCTTCGGCTAAGAAACGGAGAGGAGCACCGGCCCCTAGAGTCGGACACGACTGCACAAATGTGCGGGGGGAACCTTTCCCTTTACCTTACAGTACAATACTGGACTGGATAGACTAGACAAGGTACTTCTGGAACAACAAGGCACGATGGCACAAAGCCAGCAGGATAAGACTGACCAGTAGCACGCTGATGAGGCTGAGCCGAACTGTCAGGAAGTTGCTTGACTAAGGCTGCAGGGCTGAACTTGGCTGAAGCAGCTAGACGCGGTCGAACTGAAGCTTTGGAACCGCAATGTGCTGAGGTTTGCTGAAGAACTGCGAGATGAGACCCTGTCTCACTTGGCAAAGGAGCAGCGTGAGACTCTGATGCAGCTGGGTTCAGTTCAGAAATGAGGCAAGGTTCTGGTTCTGGTTCCACGGCGCCTACAGGGTAAGAATCCGAAGACTGTTCCAGCTGGACTTCTGAAGAAGCTGTTAGCTTGTTGGAACAGTTGTCACCCGCAATCAGTTGCTTGCTCCGCCGTCCTTTTATTCTGTTCTCTGAACGCCTTCTGTCCTCAGGAGCCAATCGGGCTTCCTTCTGCTTGGCGCGCTTCTCAGCCCTCCCTTCCCGTGCATTGATTGGTGCTCTAGACTTAGTTCCTGGTTCTGGACCAATCATCTCTTCAGGATTCTCCCACGCTGCTGGGTCATCCCCAGGTCTGGACTCCTGCACCTTCTCATCACAAGTTGGATCACGAGTATCGCACTCTTGATCCTGCTCATCACTAGTTCCCCACGCCGATTGCTGCCAAATATAAGTTTCATTTCTGTTGTGAGTTTTGTTTTCCTGTAGCTCAGAGTCAGAGTCAGAGTGGACTCTGAGAGAAAGTCTGGATGTTTAGAAAAACAAGGAAAGTCTTCCAAAAGATCTCTGAATCAGAAGGAGGTTCCAACCTTGAATTTGTATATTGAAGGACACCAGTGGATAGATAGTAACTGATTCAAAGAAAATCAAACCAAGATGAAAGAATATATTGAAATTCTATACAGAAGAGATGTCAACATTCAAGATACCTTAGAAGAAATTATCTATTTACAAGAAGCTCTAGTACTAGAAAATGATGTTCAGCACTCTGGTCATTACCAAGAGAAGGCTACAGGAACTGATGGAATACCTACAGAAATATTGCTAACTATAGAAGAGGAATCTGTAAGGTTCTAACCAAAATATGCCAGAAAATCTGCAGAATGACACAGTGAATAATAGACTGGAAACTTATGACAACAAGCACAGCAACCACCCTTAGAGTTAACAATGAAAATATTGAAGTGGTAGAAAGCTTCTGCTTCGTAGAATCAAGTTTTAACAGTATAGGAACCAATGGTCAAGAGACTAGCACTTGGTAGGGTAGCAATGAAAGCCTTGGAAAAGATGTTCATATGGCACAACATGTCTATACCTATAAGTCAGAACTGTGCAGGCAATGGTTTTTCCTGTGACACTGTTTTTCCTGCGACACTGTACTGCAGAGCTTTCCAAACTGTGTGTCGCGACACAAAAGTGTGTCGCCACACACAGCGTGGTGTGTCGCCACACCACCCGGAAGCGGCAGCGCACGCATGCACGGTGGCAGCGGCAGCTGCCGCCGTGCACGCCCGCGCCGCCGCACGCCCCCCACACCGCCGTGCACGCCCGCGCCACCGCACGCCTCCCCGCGCCGCCGCTGTGTGCGCGCCACCGCACGCTCTCCTGTGTCGCCGCCATGCACGTGCGGCCCCGCGCCGCCGCCGCCGCACCGCCGCTCGTGTGTCGCCAGCGGCGGCACTTTGGAAAGCCCTGCTGTACTGTATGGAAGCACAAGTTGGACTTGAAGTGAGATAGGAAAGTATTAACTTTCTGAACTTTGGTGTTAGAGAAGACTCTTGAGAATACCATAGATAGCCAAGAAAACAAGGAAATGCATCATAGAACAAATCAATCCAGAATTCTCACTTGAGGCACAAATGACCAGCCTCAAATTATGACACTTCCAACATATTATGCAAAGACACATCTCTGGAGAAGTCTATAATGCTGAGAAAGGTGGAAGGAATGCTTTAGATCCCATCAGCCAGGGAGTATTGTCTGGGTATGGGTTCTAGGAAGACAGTTTTTTCTGTTGTGGCTCCTGCCCTTTGCAACATCATCCCCCCAGAGATCAGATTGGCCCTGACCCTGATGGCTTTCCATAAAACATGGTTTTGCCAATGGGCGTGGGGACCCGGGAGTGTCCACTGTGCAGTGGCTGTATTAATTGTTATTGATGGATCTAAGACTACCTTAGCTTTGGATTTTGTTGTATGGTTTTTAATATGTTTTTATTGTTCTTATATTGTTGCATTGTTTTGGTGTTTTTACATTGTTTTTTTAATTGTTTGTGAGCCACCCAGACTCATATATTTGAGATGGGTGGCTATATAAATTGAAATAAATAAATGGAAAGAGAAGAAGAGGACAACCAGCAGCAAAGTGGATGGACTCAGTTAACAGCAGCTATGGGTGCACCATTGGAAGACCTGAAGGACCAGGTTGAGGCCAGACCATCCTGGTGGTCTATCTAAGTGGTTGCTAACCTCAACATAATGTGATGGCACATAATCAAAAACCAATAGATGCTTCTGTTTTTCTACCTCATTCTTGGGAATGGGGAAGAGAAGGAAAATAATAAAATATTTATTAGTAGTTTCATCCCTTAGAAGTGATAGACAATTTTCACTCCCTTCAGTCAAAGCGTGCACTGTAATTCAAAATCACTTAAGTACTTGATACATAAAGCTTATTACTTTGACTTCCTGTCTTTGCTTCTTCTTCTTTCTTTAATCCGTTTCTCTGTTTCTCCTCCTCAACAAATAATTATAGAGTCTGTGGGTGCACCTGCTTTCATCAGAGGCTCACCGCAGCGAATATATAGGCAAATATTTTATTGATGAGAGCAGCCTGGAGTTTGAAATGGAGAAAGAAAGCATGAAAATCTTGCCACAGTTCCCCAAAGACTTGTAAGGGAGATAAAAATATTAAACCATATGGCAGCACACACTGATTCTTGACAGTATGAGAGACCTAATTTCCTTTTCGTGGATTATTTTTTCTAACCCTCTTTGAAAATCATCCAGCTTTAAGTTTTTCTTTAAGACAGCCAGGTGTATCTTCCTTTATTCTTCAGTGGAATGTTGGCTAAGATAACAGAAGTGATAAGAGCAGATCCATGAAGATACCTCCCCATCTAAACCTGTATTCACAACCCTAAGAAGCAGACCAAAAATATTCCTATATTTATTCATTGTTTTCAAGTTAAAATTCCCTTTCCTATCAAGTGGGTGATCGGTGGCCAAAAATAATAATGAAACCATTAATGAAATCCAATAAAAAGGAAACAAAATAATCATTATTAAATTAATTCAAGAGGATAGGCTAAAGATTTTAGCTGTTTTCCTGACAGTGGAAGGAAGGAAGGAATTGTAACACCTATGGAAGTGTATTATAGCTATTTATAGAAATGCATGCTTTCCTCTTGACTATCAAGGATTAATAGATTATACAAAGGGCTCTATAAAGCACGTTCTCTCAGAGTCCTACAATGAAAATAATAGAGTAAAATATAATCAGAGATCTAAAAGCAGGCTTCTAGAAAACGTATTCTCATTCTTACTACAATTCTTACTAGTGCTGCTGCTGCAACTGCTACTGTTAATTCAAATCCACCCAGCAGCCAAAGTTCAACAGCTAAATGCAATAAAAACAAAATTCAAAGCAAAGCCAATCTGGAGGAATACAGTTAAAAACTACAGTTCTAATACCAACCCAGAAAGGAATGGAAACTGCCAAGTTACAATAAATATTAAAATGGCAAAGATTTGCCCCCTTAGCTCTACTCTGTCAAGCAACAGACTGGCTTGCCTTGGGTGAATCAATTATTTTTTAACAAAGGAAATCAAGTGTACAGATTTTAAGTATAGCTCTTGGTGCTGGCATGCTCCTGCTTTCCTCGAACATAGAAACAACTTGATTTGCTAGATGGTGAAGTTTAGTCTCCTCTAAAGATGGATAAATAAATGAAAAACATATTTTAAATGAGCTGAGCTGCAGAGGACACCCCCAGGACTGAAGATCATTCAGTGGCCTGTTAGAACCAGTGAATGGAGCAGAGCTTAACGTAGTATAAGCTTGTGCACAGAAAAAGAATATTGTTTAAAAACAGAGCCTGTGAGCACATTAGAGAGATACGGGTTATTAATCTTACACACGCATAAAGCATAAAGCTTACCAAGCATAAAGAATCACACGCTTAGACATTTCAGGTTCAAAAAGTAAGTACAAAAGAGTTCTTACATTTATTGTTCCAGTTACATCCATGTTGTTGAGAAATGATTCTCCTTTGGTTCCCTAAATGAGGAGGACCCCTGGCCCTATGTTGCTGCCAGGGCTGCTTGGAGAAAAGGGACTTGAGGCCTAGGCATGGCCTCTCGATGGAAGGAGCTCAGGCATGTGCATCCTACTCCTCCTGGTGGAAGAAATCAGAGAGAGCTGACTATGAAGGGAGAAGGAGGAAGTGGGAGTGGCAACAAAACAACTTCCTCAAAGACACAGAGAATTGCATCCTGGGATGAACTCATCTACATGCAAATGAGGCATGTTGATTTGCTGAATTTCCAACAAGGACAACCCCAGGTAAGATGGACTTCTCTCCTCTTCTTCCTTCCTTCATTTACAGAAGTAGTCTGCTATTACCTTCTTCTGGGATATTTTTTTTTCAATTTCTCTCTCTAGCCCAGTGTTTCTCAACCTCAGCAACTTTAAGATGTGTGGACTTCAACTCCCAGAATTCCCCAGCCAACACTGGGGAATTCTGGGAGTTGAAGTCCATCCATCTTAAAGTTGCCAAGGTTGAGAAATACTGCTCTAGCCTACAGTCCTGGGATTTCCTAGTGGTCTCCCAATCAAGTAGTAACCAGTTCTGACTCTGCTTAGTTTTTTTCAAGAAGGTTGGTTAGGTGTTGCCTTCTTCTGTGACCAAAAGGTAATTCATGCTCAAGTTGACTTTAACTTCTGGTGAGTACATGGACACATGTACCCATGTCATTTTCTTGGCAGCCATACAGAAGACGTTTGTCATTGCCTTCTTCCAAAATGTTTCCCAGTCTTCAGCCCTGGAGGTCTCCCAGTCAAGTGCTACCAAGCTATCTTAGCTAATAAGGGTATGCAAAACATTCTGGGCATGGACCATTCTGTGTATGGATCAGCCAATCCCACTTGGATCATGCCTGGACTGAAATGTGTGTTTTATCTGGCCATAAGCCCAAAACACCCATGTTTGGTTTCAGTATGGACCTGGAACAGTGCCTGGAGAGATATATTCTAGGGTGGGAGACAGCAGGGAAAAAGTAAGATCACTAGCAGCACAGCATAGCAGCTTTGAGTAGGTAATGAGAAGAAAGACTCCAGGAAGACCAGGGGAAGGTTGGATGGGGTGGTAGGGTATGACATGCTTGAATGCTGCCTTTGCTTTAGCATGTTGTGTGAAACAGTCCAGTGCATCAAGCCGTAATATAGTTGCTTGGTTTGGGAAGAGCATGCTACATGAACACAGCTTTGCTGAGCCAGGTGTAAGGTGCGTTGCACATTTATTTGCTGTTTTCATTTTCTGCCATATGCCAGTACGAGTCCCAATGGTGTTCATGTAAGAACACTTAAACAATGAAAATAACTAATTAGTAAGACCATTAAAAAGAATAGGATGCATATTAACCCTTACTGACATCCGGTCTGCTGGCAGCACACATCTCCTATATGACTCTTTGATGGCTCTCTTGAACACGGTGGGCACTTGCTGACCCTCGGGGGTAGACTATACCCAAGGGAAGGGGCTGAAATGCTGATGCTGCCCCCTACCAATCTGTCAGCCTTTCAAGGTAGACTAGACTAGGAAACCAAAGTCACAAATGCAAATACTACTTTTATTGTAAGGTTACAGTAACAGCATCTTGCAAGTCTGAAAGGGCTTCGCCCCCCTCCCTCCCTCCCTCCCATTATCTTAATGGGAACTAGGGAGGGTCAGGTGTGAGACGCTTACTCAGGTTACAGTTCTGACCCGGACTCGGGTTTCTTTTATCTGGCTGTTGTCTTGGTAGCAGCTCTTCCTCCTGTCCCTCAAGGTGATTCCTTCTGCCCATTACAACACCTCTTCAATGGGGGAACCTTAAGTATTCCTTCCCCAGATGTGTACACAGGATACACTAATTCTCTTTGATGGAGATGGTCCGAAGGACATCTAGGGGCCAAGCCATGTATTGCTTTGTGGACTGAAATCAGCAGTTTGAATTGTACTCTCAAGTTTACTGGAAGACATTGTGGTGACGGCAAAACCTGTGCTAGGTGGCTGTAGTGGCTCTTGTCCACCAGCAGGGGGCTGCCACATTTTGCACTAATTGCAGCTTTTGCGCAGTCTTCAAAGGCAGTCCAATGTAAAATGTATTACAGTAATCTAGCATCAGGGTGATATGGGCTTAAGTTATTGTCACCAAGGCATTTAGTGGGTTGCATAAAGCCAGCATGTGTGTAAAAGAGAGCCTTGCATTCCCATTCCTATTTAACTTATCAATTCCACTTGTAAGCTTTGTAGTATACATCTTCCCTCACCCTACTCAACCTCACAGGGTTGTTGTAAGGGAGGGGAACAAGTAAGATCTCCAGAATTATGTTCTTTTTTTGCAAAGATTAGGGGGGGGGGGTGATGCAAAAAAAAGAAAAAAAGAATCTGCCCTCTAATTTCTAAAAAAAAACACTTTTACTTCCCAACCAATATTTTGGGGGGCACTGAAAAATATTCTTTAAAATTATATTTCTGCAGAGATGGAGCAAAATTGTCCAGCCTGATTTTCAGGGCTGTGTGTGGCTTCCCAGAGCTTTGAATGGACCTCAAATGTCCCTCTGAAATTTGCCGCTAAATTGTAGAGATTTTTTTTTTAATGAGACAGAAGGGAACTTTATTCACTGCAAGGGGAAAGGTCATATACATTGTATTCAATTAATTTAACTTAATCAAATCAATGTTAATCTTTCCTGTGGGCATTTTTAGGAGTGTGCCTCCTGGCACATAAGTCAAAGATCAAATATTTTCCAATTCTCTGCTATCATAATATATTTACCTGTTACTCGGTTATATATCTCTTCCTTGCTCCACAAGGAAAGTTAGGTCTTCTTTTGAGTTGGAGATGGGAATTCTCTAAGCTTCTTGTCTCAGATAATAGCATTACTAAGACCTAAAGCAGGGCTTTCCAAACTTTTGCTGTTGGCGACACACCAATGGCCGGCGCACAAAAACCTGGAAGCGCCACCACCACTGTGGCGTGCAAAAACCCGGAAGCGCCGGCGATGGCGCTTCTGGGTTGCCGCTGTGGCAGCAGCGGCGTCCTGGAACCCGGAAGCGCTGATGGCCCACCACCGCCGCTGCCACTGCCCCTTCGAAAGGGCAGGCTCCGGGTACCCCGAAAATGCCCTCAGTTGCAGCAGGGAGGTGAAAAGCTTCGCCCCGCGCGCATGCACGCTGCCAGGCTGCTTCCCGCCGCACAGCTGATCGGCGCAGAGAATTTCCACCCCCACCCCCACCCCCGCGCCAATAAGCTGTGCAGCAGGGAAGTGGCCCGGCAGCGTGCGTGCACGATTTTCGCCTCCCTGCCGCAACCAAGGGCATTTTCATCAGCACTTCCGGGTTGTCACGCAACACACTTGGGGCCCCCAGGCAACACAGTATTGTGTCGCGACACACAGTTTGGAAAGCCCTGACCTAAAGTGTTTGGTGGAGATGCATCTTTCACAATCATTCTGCTATTGGAGAAAGACTTAACTTAAGAAACTGAAAACAATTTCAATTTCAATTCAACAACAGTCAGTTGGAGCTTCTTGGGGCGGGGGTGTTACACATGCCTTCCAGATTAGCCATGACCTTGTTTTGTTAGCTTGGTTGCTAGTGATCACTTACTTTGTACATCCTGCAGATGTTGTAAGAATGGTAGCTTAAGAAATCAGAAATTTTTATCCTGAGACAAGAATGAGAGGGGACACAAAAAAAAGAGGAAGGGATATATACACTTGAATTGACAGGCTCCACCATTAGGTAAATTAAGGCAGTTGTTTCAGGTGACAGATCATCAGAGGAGCAACATTTATTAGAGATCAGAGCTGTGTATGCCACATAACCTACCTTGTACCTGCTAAGCTAGCCTGATGCCTTCAGATGGAAAGAAGGATGCTCTCCCTTCTCCAGTCTTGAAGAAAAACTTTCTATATGGCTTTCTATATGGAATGAAGGCAATTTTATCCTTTGTTTAAGCAGCAGAAAGTCTTGGGCCAGCCCCAGATTTACAGCTTGCTATATCACCATTGGTTTAGATCTGGAAAGCATCATGTCTTGACCTATCATAGCTGAGACTGTTTGAGTCAGGTTGCCTGTGACCTAGCACGGCTTCTCGATTGCCTGGGTCTGCCTGATTAGGTTGTAATTCTTGCAGACCCTCTAGAGTTAGTTCTTCTGGAAGTTTCAGTAAAAGTGTTTGTGTGTGTGTGTGTGTGTGTGTGTGTGTGTGTGTGTGTGTGTGTGTGAGCCTTGACTTCTGGTGACTGCCTACACAAGTCCCTGTACCTTTCCTGGCAACATTTTTCATAAGTGGTTTGCCTTTGCCTTCTTCCTGGGGCTGAGATAGAGTGACTGGCCCAGAGTCATCAGCTGGCTTTGTGGCTAAGGCAGGACTAGAACTCACTGTCTTCTGGTTTCCAGCCTGGTGCCTTTAACCACTGCACCAAACTGGCTCTACTTCTGTAAAGGTAAAAAAAAGGTAAAGGTTCCCCCAGCACAGTTGTGCAGTTGTGTCCGACTCTAGGGGCCGGTGCTCATCTCCGTTTGTTAGCCGAAGAGCCAGCGAAAAAACTCCTGATTCTCATGTCTTTTGATTGGTCAGTCAAAAAGATACAACAGAAACAGGCTTTAAATTTAAAGTATTTAACTGTGCAGCTTTCCAATGAATATTACATGAATTGAGTTGATTCCACACTGTTCAGCTGACCAGGTCATTTTACTATGGAATGACCACCATTTACAGATATAGAAGCAAGACTTTATAACCTACAAGCCTTGTAACCAAAGTAGGGGCCACTCTGGATTAAGCTCTAAGCCTAAATCTTAAGAGTCTTGGGTGATGGGGGAGGAGAGTAATATCCTTCCACACTCATTAACTGGACTTCTGGGCCTTGTCATGAGAAGGACTCAGAGATGTTCTGGGCTTTCCTGCCTTGGAAGTCTGTAGAGGTGTGCAGCCAGTCATTTGGGGATGCTCTGAGCCTGAACTTCTTGTTTCAAGATCAAGCACAAGAGGGTTGGATCAGATGACCTACAATCCTATGATGTTCAAGTCTGATCCTAACATTGCTCAAATGAAGGCAACTGACTCAGGTTTTCTGATTCCCTGGCCAAACTTTGGGAGAGATGCCTGGATAAATCAGCTAGGTTGCTAGGCCTGTACTTGGCTAGATACACAGCCCAGCAGAGTTAGATAAGAACATTTATGGCATATTATGATGAAGCCATATTAAAAATTGATTGCATTCCACCAGAATGAAGATGCAAAGTCCTCTTATAGCCCAGGGTAGTTCAAATCTGTAATCTCGTCCTCCAGTTTGTTTCAATGGAAGCATTATAATTTGGTTGCAGAATTAAGGGTTCTTTTTCCCTTTATTTTCCTTCCTCCCTTTTTTTTAAACGGAACCTTGATTTACAGTGGGATATGGTTAGGATTATATCAATGTGGCATAACAGAGGGTAGGAGTTGGTTTTTTTCTTTTTTTCCCTTTTTATTCCATTAGGGTTTCTCTTTTGTGGGGGGGGGTTGGTGGTAGGGGGAGGGCTCTTGGCAGGTCTGCTGGACTCTGGGGGTTCCTAAAAAAAGGACTGTGCAATTTGACCTTGACCTGTTGTAAGTAAATAACTGACATCTTCATAACGCTATGGTTGTGTCCTCATAACACACTAGACCAGGGAAAAATGGAGTTGGGTAGTTTATAGTTCAAGTGTGTTGTGGGAACCTGTCAACCTTGCAAGGTAGTCCAGACAAGAAGTACACCCAGGAGTACTAGCTCCATCTTTATTGTAAGGTTACATTAACAGAATCTTGCAAGTCTGAAAGTACATCTCACCCCCCCCCACTTTACAACCCAAGAAACTAGGGAGGGTCCCTTCTGAGATGTTTGCCATGCCCCCATTCCTTCTGTGGGCTCAGCTGCCTCTTATCTGACCATTGCCTAGTCTGTGGCTCTTCCTTCTGTCCCCCAAGGTCATTCCCACATACCATTACAGAACCCAACCATAGTCTTAATAGTTTACTTGAGCCAGACCCTTATATTAAGCTAGTGGTGGCTCAGTGGGTAAGATGCCAGGCTTGTCGATCGGAAGATCCCAGGTTCGGAGGTTCGAATCCCTAGCCCCGCGTGACAGAGTGAGCTCCCACACTCGCCCCAGCTCTTGCCAACCTAGCAATTTGAAAGCATGCAAATGCAAGTAGATTAATAGGTACCACTTCGGTGGGATGGTAACAGCGTTCCACGCGCGTCATGCCGACCACATGACCGTGGAAGCGTCTTCGGACAACGCTGGCTCTTCAGCTAACAAACGGAGATGAGCACCGGCCCCTAGAGTCGGACACGACTGCACAAATGTGCGGGGGGAACCTTTACCTGTGGTTTATTTGGGTACAGAATATTATGTGAAGGCAACAATTGCATTTTGTTACCCAGATTTAGAGTTTAGCCTATGTGAACCCAGCTGAAAAGAGAGTTTTCTGAATGGAAGGCATAAGGCTGGCATTCTTCCATTTAATACCCTGGCATGCATCTGGCAAATAAGTACAGTAAAAAAGTAAGATCAGTCAAACAGCTCACCTTGCCTGAATAAATATGATCATACCCTCTCCCTATGTATTCATCTCTGCATGGCAGATTGGAAGGAAGTACTCGGTTTTTGTGACTGCAGATCCAAACCTATGCTAGAAAACTGCGATGAACAAAAGAAGAAAAATGTGGAGGAGAAGGGAAATAAATGTAGGGCTGAAAAAGGGACTAAGCACTGCATATTGATAACAACAGTATTCAAGATCATTAACCCATTTGCAGAAAGCGATTAAAAGCAAAACACAGTTAGGGATCTAGCATTCTGCTTGCATTTAGCAAGCAGGATTGTAGAAGAAAACGAGTATTATGTGGGTGGTACTTTCAGCCTTCATTTTCTTTCCTACCTTCACATCACGTAGGTGACCTTTTGGCCATTATCATCCCATTCTACAGAGGTGGGCGGCTGAGTCTGGAAGAAAGTTACTTGCCTGGGAATTCTCTTAAGCTGTCATGGATAAAATAAGATTAGGAAAGAGGAAGGACAGTCAGAAGGGATGTTCTTGACATTCATGGGCCAAGACCCAACTCATTTCTTTGGATCCAACAATTGTTAACACTATACTCCCCAACCTGTGCCTTTGTCATGCACAGTAATGGCATTAGCCATATGCGTTTTCTGCTGAGATCTGATAATGCATCCTCTGAAAATAAAAATGGGAAAATTTGGAATGAATGCAAACTTGTTCTTTACACAAAGTTAAACTGCCAAGTTAAACTGCCAAGTTTCTTTGCAGCTGCCTACACCCAAAACTGATTGTTTTTCAAACAATTCTTGGAGTACTCTTCAGCAAGATTTATTGAGATGGAAGGGATAGGGTTTCAAGAATTCAGCAACTGAACTATTTTCCATTTAGAACCAGTACAGTTCCATATACATTAGGGTGGAGACTTTCTGCTTTTCTTTCTAAGAGCCTTCCTATGACCTGTCAAGGAGGCAGGTTCCTTGACTGATAATGGAGAGCTTGCAGCCGGTTGCTTAAATAACATTCTTCTGAAGCTCTATCAGTTTTGGAACCACCTCTTACATAAATTATGGCATTTCTGCCATCAGAGGTGGTAATTACTGCCATCAACTGAGGTGGTTGAAAAAGAGGCGTAGACAAAATCATGGAGGATCAAGCTACTAAGGACTATTAAGCTTTAGGGATGTGCAAAACATTCTGTGCCCAGGTCTGTTCTGAACATGGAACAGCCATCTGGTCCCAGAACATGTGTGGGTGGTCTTGGTATGGATACAGCACATGCATATTCTGAGGTTGGAGACAGCAAGGGAAAAAAAACAAGAGCTAGTGGGAACATCACAATGCAAAGGCAAAGGGTGGAGTTTGCATTGTGACATCACAATGCACATTTCATCCTAGTTTCATCATCATACCTAGCAGCAAATGCCTATTTAGTGAGCAAATGGAAGAAGGTGGTTATCCTCCTGTGAGCCTCCATGTCTGTGAGCTTCCCAGATTCATCTGGCTGACATGGTGGGACACAGGATGGGCTAGATCAGGGTTTCTCAACCAGGGTTCCGTGGCACCCTCGAGTTCTGCAAGAGGTCACTAGGAGTTCCCTGGGAGACCACACTTTATTTAAAAAGTTATTTCAAATTCAGGCAACTTCACATTAAAGAGGTAAGTTTCATTCTTTATTTTTAATTTAAGAGCACTGTTAATGCAAATATACAGGCCTACACATGAAACGGATATAATAATTTTGTAACTTCTGGTCTATATTTGAGCCTGAATATGCAGGGGTTCCCTGAGGCTTGAAAAATATTTCAAGGGTTCCTCCAGGGTCAAAAGGTTGAGAAAGGCTGGACTAGATAGACCCTTAGCTTGATCCAACTTCGGGACTCTTCTTCTCCAATCTTAGCCTCAGTCATTGGGCTTCATTATTACAAACAAGGAGAAAAGAGAGATGGAGAGAGAAGGCAGCTTTCCCCCAAGGTCTTGTGATTGTTCACTTGCTGAAGAGGTTGGGGACCACTGCAGTGTCTAGGTCAGCATTTCTCAACCTTGGCAGCTTGAAGATGCATGGATTTTAACTCCCAGAATTCCCCAGCCTGCATGGGTCTAAGTAGTTCCTTCCTGTTTTTTCTACGCTTTGCTCCTTTCCTGAAGATTAGGCATGGTGGAGGAAGATAAAAATGATGGCAGGAACAAAGCAGAGTAGGTACACCAGAGTGTAAATCGCCATTCAGGATTCTTCAGCCGATTCAAGAGCTGGCAAGTAGGCAGAGAGGCATTTCATCAAATAGTCACCCGGGAGGAGAAATTGTTTACAGATTTTTGGGCTTGTGAACTCAGCATTAGTGAAGAGTAACACACTTTTTCTTGATTCTTTTTTTTCCCTTGCTGCTCTCTCTATCTTCCAAAATGTCCTGGGCCTTCTGTGATTTTCCTGAGCATTGCCACGCCATCAAGCAGTCAGTCATCAATCAATTACTAAAACAACAAACATTCTGAAAGTATGCTGTAAAATGGCCTTTAAGTCCATCGAGACCTAACAGTAGCAAATACAGACATTTTCTCAGCTTATTTACAGTCAAAGACCAAACCAATAAAGCGCCACCACATAAAACCAAAATAAAAAGTTAATACCAGAACAGTCTGGTTGACTTATTCCTATCCAGACATGGTTCGTTACTCATTTTATTATTTGTTTGGCTGTTTGGCTCTTAGAGTCTCAGGGTTTTATTTTGGTTTCATGCAATTATGTTGTATTGGTTTGCTCTTTGTAAATTAACTAAGTCAAGTGACATTTTCCCAGGGGGAAAAATGTTCTGTGAAATTTGGGCTCCAGTCCAAATTCTCCAACCAGAGATGTCTGCAGGGTTCAATGCTGTTGCAGATTCAGAAGATGGAGCACAACCTTATTGCCAGCAATGGGCATTGGGTTCCAATTCACAGGAGAAAGAAGAACCAGAACAAAGGAAGGGAAGGACTTTTATGGGAATTTTGGCTTGGGGAGCGAGAAATTCTAAGGCGCTGATTCACTGGTGGGTTTCTATGGCCACAGAGGGTGGGTCAAATTATTTAATTACATGAGAGGAGGGAATATCATACCTTTTCAAAGGAGAGAGCAATGTTTGGAAACACACATTGACACAATAACGTAACAAAGCAAGTTAAAATTTGCTTTGGAGTTTAAAGTGTTTGAAGAAAACTACCTCCAAATCCCATTTGGCTTCAGGGTCAGACTAAAAGATGCTTCCACATCCTTTAATGGGTGAGCTGGTTTCAGGGACATCCACAAAGTATGGTAAAAAAAAAACCTCAAGATGGTGGCTGCTATGATGCAATCAAAGGTCCACTCATTTTTTAATGTAAAAAACAGATTTGATCGCAACATCACAGCCACCATCTTGATATTTTCTACCATACCCTGTGAACACCCCTGGCTGGTTTTGAAGAAAGACCCTAATCAGGACACATTAATGATAGTTCTTATTCAAGAGTTGTGAATATGTGATTCAGAGATTTGATCTGAAATTCATTTCTTGGACTGTCCGGACTCAATCGGATTTCAGAATTAAACAGGCAAGCCAATTCAGTTCATCAAATAAAATCAGGTGTTGCCAAATCAATTCCAATGACTTCTACAAATGCACAGAATTGGCCTCCCATGTTTTAGTTTCCCACATCACCATACCCAAAGCAATGCCTCCTTTACACTGCTTTCCAAATAATTCCAACTAAAATGAGAGCCAATGTGTCAGCCTTCCCAGGTAGACCAGACAGGAAACACTACAAGATACGCTAATTCTACTTTGTTGTATGGTTACATTAACAGAATCTTGCAAATCTGAAAGTACAAATCTCCTGCCATCTCCTTTACAGCCAGAGAAGCTAGGGAGGGTCCCTTCTGAGCCTCTTTCTCCACCCATTATGCAGCTTCAGGCTATGCCCTCTCTTATCTGACTGTTCCCAAGGCTTCTCTTTGCCCTGTTTCTCAAGGTCTTTCTCACATATCATTACACAATGTTATGGACTAGGACTAGGAGGAGCTAGGTTAAAGACCACTCTCAGCCATGGAAACTCAGTGGGTGACTTTGGGGCAGTCACTCTCTCCCACTCCGACCAAGCTCACCAAGTTGTTTTGGGGAAATGAAGGAAGATTCCCATAGAAGCCTTCTGGATCTACTAGGGAAATCCATCTAAATAATGATCCACCACCACCACATAGAATCATAGAAGTGGAGTGAAATAACTCTGCTTCATGCAGGGATTTCATAATTAAAACATCTTCAAGAGTTGGTGCTCGACTTCAGCTTAAAGACTTCAACTGTGGAGGAGCTTGCATCCTTCCTGTCCAGATAATTACCTCCATTGGTGAAATGCTCTTAACTATGAAGAATCAGATTTTGAACTGCCGGTTTCATTGTCAAAGTATCGTAACTGCCAGGAACTCTCTCCTTTTTATATTAATTCCCCCCTCCTGAGTTATTGTGATATTTGTCTTCATGGGAGGAGGCATAAATATTCTGTAGGCTCTGGAGTTCTTTTCAGAAAAAGTAATAAAGCAGGCAGCCCAAAGTGCAGAAGGAAAAATAGATTGTTCTTTGAAGGTTTGCATCCCAAGAAGAAGTAGTTTTCATCACACCGCATTTCTCTTTTTTTTCTCCTTAATAAAACAATAACACGTTCCAAGTATTGGGTTCCACCCTCTTCTTCTTCTTTTTCCTTCAACAAAGGCAGTAACTCTTTTCTTTTCTTTTTTGCTTCAGGATGTTTGATATCACAGGATGTTTGATGGCATAGGCAAGGTGGACAGCTTGGAAGTGTGAAGATTGTAAATAATAACACCTCCCCATTGTCTTTTTTAAAATGCTTTCTGCAGTTTGCTTAGCAATTACTTACTGTATCACTACATTTTTGTGATTCTGAAATCCTGAACATGCCATTGTCTTCCATTTGCAGGATTTTTTGCATTGATTGATTGATTATGTGCCTTGAAGTCGATGTTGATTCTTACGAACTACATAGATAGATTTTCTCTAGGAGGATCTGTCCCCATCCACCTTGCTGCTGGTTGTCCTCTTGCTATCTTTCCTTCTACCTTTCCTAGCATGAGAACATTATCCAGAGCTAGGTCTTTGCATTGATTGATTGATTGATTGATTCCAATCGAAGAGAATTGATTGATGATTGATTGATTATGTGCCATCAAGTCATTTTTGACCCCTAGCAACCACATAGATAGATTTTCCCCATGATGATCTGTCCCTAACCTGGTCTTTCAGGTCTTCCAACATTGCACCCATTGCCACTGTAACTGAGTCCATCCACCTAGCAGCTGGTCATCCTCTTCTTCTCTTTCCTTCCACTTTCCCAGCATTACAGCCTTTTCCAGAGAGCTGGGTCTTTGCATAATGAGTCCTAAAAAGGATAATTTGAATCTGGTTATTTGTGAGAACTCTGGGTTGACTTGTTTGATGATCCATCAGTTTGTTTTCTTGGCTATCCACGATGTTCTCAGGAGTCTTCTCCAACACCAAAGTTCAAAAGCGTCAATATTCTTCCTGTTCTGCTTCTTCAGAGTCCAACTTTCACTTCCACAGAGTGTCACAAGGAATACCATGGCTTGCACGATTCTGATCTTTGTAGGTATAGACACATCACGGCATCCGAATATCTTTTCCAAGGCCTTCATGGCTACTCTACCAAGTGCTAGTCTGAGGTGTATTTCTTGACTGCTTGTTCCTTTACTGTTGACGGTTGATCCTGAAAGGCAGAAGCTGTCTACCAGTATCTTCATAATCAATTCCATATTTCATAGCCTCAGTCAATCCAGGTGTGCAATTCTGAAGGTGTGGCAAGGATGGTGATGATGGGTGTAGGGTTACCAGATATCTGAACAGGCAAAGAAGGACACGGACAACTGGAAAGGAGGACAAATGTGGGGGAAAGGTGGACACGCTAACTGTTTAACAACTGGTTGCTGTTCCTATTGTCATTAGTTCGGTCTTTATATTTAATCTTAGTCCCATTTTTTCACTGTGCTCTTTGACTTTCAGTTATTTACCTAGTTCAGACTGAATAAGCTTTTGGACCAGAGCTTTCCAAACTGTGTGTCGCCACACAAAAGTGTGTCGCCACACACAGCGTGGTGTGTCGCCACACCACCCGGAAGCGGCGGCGCGCGCGTGCACGGCGGCCGCCATGCACGCGCGCGCCGCCGCACGCCCCCCGCGCCGCCACACGCCCCCCCCGCACTGCCACCGTGCGCGCGCTGCCGCACGCCCCCCGCACCGTCGCCGTTCGCGTGTGCGCCGCCGCTGCCGCTGGTGTGTCGCCAGCGGCAGCACTTTGGAAAGCCCTGTTTTGGACAATTAGGGCAAATTTAGAATTTTAAAGACATGAATGCTCCCATGTAGTTCCATAGTTTGGTTGCTTCCGAGAGAAACAGAGGGAGGGTAAGAAAGTCAGACATTCTTTACTTAATGCTAGTTTATATTGTGTTTCAAAACACTGTTTTAAGTGGCAGAGATTCTGAAACACCATTTCAATTCCATGGAGGTCTTTCTCATTATTTGGATATACTTTTGATTTGGGCTTAGGATCAAAATAAAATAACATTTGGCACTATGAGAGCTCATTATTTAGTAATATTTCTTGGTTGGGGTTAGGCGAAGAACATTGCCCCTTGACCTCTTTGAAAATACTGCAGTGCCTAGAATTAAAGGCCAAAATCCTATGTTTCCAAAGAGGTCACAGGGAATGGGAAGCAGAGTGCTTGTTATTTGGAGCAGATCTATGTCTCCGTAGCAAAAAAAAAAAGGACTATTGATTTGCACTGAATTAAGGAGCCACTCATAGTAGCACCCATGTGTATTTAGGTGTGCAGGGTTTACTCTTAATCTTAGTCTTTCAGATTAAGCAGGATCAACCAGCTACTTAGGGAAAGATGCTATTGATTTACAGTCAATTAATGACCTATTCACAGTGTCAGTGGAACATCCATGTGATTTATAAGTGGCTAATACTTTTGATTTTGAAAGATTGCTTCAAGTCCAGTTAGCTCTGGTGGGAGCAATCAAAAGCAATCATGGGTTTAATAAGTCATGTGCAGGTGCACTGGGATATAGAATACAAATAAGTATACACATGTTGTATAAGAAGTTATGTATATATTCCTTCCCCATCCAGAATGTGCTCTTTTTCAATAATCCTAGCTTATCCAACTTCTTGTGTCAATGGCCTTGACGTCTGGAGAGATATCAAAAAAGTGAACAGATGGTTGTCATGATTGTGCGGTTGAAGCCCTATCCTTTCACATGGGTATCCAACGTCAATGCACACCCAAAAGAGGTGGGGCCTTGATTGCACAGTTGTGACCACATTTTGACATTTTTGATCCCCCTTGCAGATGCTGCTGGGTTAAGGATGGACAATATGATACCTTCAAGCACTCCTTTTCTTACCCAACAGGTTCCCCATCAGACCTATTTTTTTTTCAAAGATTCCTTGAATGAAAAAGAAGTAAATATGAAGCTGGTGTACTGCCAAGCATTAAACTACCTGTAACATCAGGTGGGTATTTTGTGAGTGGTTGTGGTATCATATGAGATTTGGGGCAAAAGCACCAATTTCCCCCAAGAATGTTTTAGACGGTCTCTAAAAAATATTTTTGTACCTGGCACACAGATCAACACTCTGCAGATCACAATCTGTGAACATTGTCTGTCGATCAACTTTTCCTTACTGTTGCTTATTCCATTTCCTGAGAATGTCTCACCTCTACTTTTCTGTCTGGTGATACTAGAAGAATTGTGGAGTCCTTGGTGCTCTCTGAGCCTTGTTGTTTTCTTGCAGACGTTTCATTGCCAGGCTAGGCAACAACTTCAGTGCAAAAAGGGAGTGGGACTTGCTCTCTGTTGATATACCCTGGCTTGTCCTGCCTGTGTTCGTGGGGGTGTTGTTCTCTCCTTGGTAGTTCCTTGATTGGGCTGTTGTTTGCTGCTTGGTTGATTGACTGAGTTAATAGTTCCTTGATTAGGGTCTATTGTGTTGTTTGATTGCTCCTCTGGTGCTAATCTTGGTGTTAATCTTTGCCTATCTGGTTGTTGTTTGCTGGCAAGGAGGTGTTCTGGTCTTCTGGCTTTTCTATTGTCTCTTATGAATGGTATGTAAATGTTGTTTACCTCTATGTGTCTGTTGATGGCTGCTTTGTCTGAGTGCCAAGCTTCCAGGAATTCTCTAGAATTCTGGATTTTCCTTGGTTTAAGATGCTCACAGTTTCCCAGTTGAAAGTATGGTTGAGTCTGTCCATGTGTTGTGAAATTAAGGATAATACTAGAAGAATCTCTGATGTACGTCTCACCTCGCTCCCTCTCCTAAAATATGATTCCATGGTATAGACCAGGGCTTTCCAAAGTTTTCCCGCGGCAACACACCAACCGCCATTGGTGTGTCGCTGCGGGAAAACCCGGAAGTGCTGCCATTGAGGCAGCGCGCAAAAACCCAGAAGCGCTGCTGCCGCTTTCGGTTTTTGCGCACCGCCATTGGTGTGTCGCCGCGGGAAAACCCAGAAGCGCTGATGATGATGATGATCAGTGCTTCCGGGTTGTGTGGCGACACACCAGACTGTGTGTGGTGACACACTTTTGTGTCGCGACACACAGTTTGGAAAGCTCTGGTATAGACAATATGGAGAAAGAAGTGTGTTGCATGAGTTTCTAACAGCCCCCATTTATGGCTGTGGCTGAGCACCCATGGCAGTTGACAGATTCCTACATAATTTCAAAATTTTTCATGCCTGCCCTGTGGTGTGCAAGGTCACATTCAGCTCTCTTCCCAGAGGCAGTCTTTAAATGTATAATAATAATAATCTATTCCAAAGTGACCTGTCTTCTATCAAGAGAAGCTCTGTACCTTTTTCCCCCCTTCTTCTTTACTGCAGACACTGAGTTATTTATGTCCTTTCTTCTGACACACACTTGGTCTTGCCATTATTCCATGTTTCATAGCCTCAGTCAATCCAGGTGTGCAATTCTGAAGGTGTGGCAAGGATGGTGATGATGGGTGTGGGGTTACCAGATATCTGAACAGGCAAAGAAGGACATGGACAATTGGAAAGGAGGACAAATGTGGGGGAAAGGTGGACACGCTAACTGTTTAACTTTCTTGGCATACGTGACAAAAATTACAGCGAAAAACTGCAAAAAATGTACTTAGACCTACATGTATATAAACTTACTTTTTCCAGCATCAGAAAGACTGGTTTTTCAATCACAATATTTTTCCAACAAATATTTATTTTCAAGAATATATGCTAGCAATAATATAGAATTGGCGATAAGCGCTTTTCAAATTTCACCAAAGAAACATATGATGAGTCACATGATCTACAGACTACAGTGATTGCCGATTTAAGGGAGCTGGACTGAAGCCGATTGCTGGAATCAGGAAATAAATAATGTAAATCTAGTCTGTCAACGGACAAGGGAATGAAAGAAGCAGACAATTTACAAGGTCATAATACATGAAAGTTTGAATGACCACTTTTGTGACAACAGTCCCCAAGCCCTCAAAAAAACATTACATTCAAAAAGCCAGACAATATTTGGTTTTAAGGCTATGCCTGTCGGACAGAGGACATGAAGACAAAAATGAGGTCATGTCCTCCTTTTGCCAGATGTCTGGTAACCCTAGACAGGAGAGACTTATATGTCATTAGACGAAGGAGTAAATGCTGGTTTGGGTGGGATTGGGTGAGTTGGAGGTTGAAGCATTTTGTGTGTGTGTGTGTGTGTGTGTGTGTGTGCACGCACACGCACCTAGAAGGAAAATAGAAGGAAGTGACCTCAGATTAGCAACATCATAGACCTCAGATTAGCAACATCATAGACCTCAGATTAGCAACATCATAGACCTCAGATTAGCAACATCATAGACCAGTGTTTCTCAGCCTCAGCAATTTTAAGGCGAGTGGACTTCAACTCATACAATTTCCCAGCCAGAATGGGGTAGACAACTTGGAAGCTTCACTTCCTCTCTACCGTGCCTGAGAATTGTTGATGGGGGTGGCAGGTTATCTAATGGCCTCACTGGAGATGGTAGGGCCAAAATATTTGGATTTTTTTTAGTTTGGGTGGCTTTGGTCCAGATTAAGGGTAGTCAGGCTTTTAAAGGGTGCTATGGATATTGTAAGCTCCTGGAGCTCTCCAGAAACTGAAAAAGGATCTGAAACTCTCTGAACATAGTCACTGTGAGACTGGGAAATTACAGTACAATTGTCTGAATATAAGAAGAAAAGATAACACAGGTGTGATTACCCTCCAATTGGTTTATTATAAATAGGGTTTTTTTAACCTCCCCTTCCCTAATTTCCCTAATTTTCAAAAATTCACCCCCTCCAGCAACATCCCTGCATCACCATCGTGACCCTACAGTCACTAAACCAGAGTTTCTCAACCTTGGCAGCTTGAAGATGTGTGGACTTCCAGAATTCTGGATGGGGAATTCTGGGAGTTGAATACAGTGAACTCTGGCTGGGGAATACAGAGAATTCTGGCTTGGGAATTCTGGGAGTTGAAGTCCACACATCTTCAAGCTGCCAAGGTTGAGAAGCACTGCAGTAGACTTTTGAAATAGTTACCAGCTCCAGCTTCTGAAAGATCAGCCACCATGTTCTACAAACAGTGTGAGGGTACAGTGTGTGCTGGGTTTTATTGTATATTTAATATCCAACTGTCTGAGTTTCCATTTGGAGGAGAAAATAAAATAAACTCCCTCTCCTACCATTAGGAAATTCTAGTCTGAGTGTCCCTGGCAGATGCAGATTCATCCATTGCTGGAGCAAAAGAATAGGAAATTGGATCAAGCAACTTGCTCTGTTGCATCTCTGCCTGACAAACTTTGTGGTGCCTAAGAGGAAAGCATAGCATACATACTGGTTGAACAAGATAAAAAGGTGCTTCCGCTTATTGTTTTTTGGAGTCGCTGCAAAGGATGTAGGAGAGAATTCTCCCAACATTGCTTTTTTTTTTTAAAAAAAAATCCTTTTCTTTTCCTGTTATTTTTAATCTTTCTTCCAAAAAATATATTTATATTTATAAATACTTAAGTATTTTAAGGCTTAGATTTCTATAAACCACTTTATAATAAGTAGCAATGCAGAAATACTTTTAATAAGTCCAATAATAATCATAATGAATACATCGTTCAACAATGAACACGCTGATTTAAGCTACATCACAGACTGTCTATGAAGGTTCTCAGTCATCCAGGTGGAATTGTCTGTAGCTTGAATCATGTCAACTGGATTTCTATTTTCTCAGTGGAAACGTTTCGCTCCTTATTCAAGGAGCTTCTTCAGACTGAAGAAGCTCCTTGGATAAGGAGCGAAACGTTCCCACTGAGAAAATAGAAATCCAGTTGACATGATTCAAGCTACATACATCACAGACTATTTCCAAGCTCTGCAAATTAAGGAATTTAGGAATTCTGGCTGATAGTCTGCTGGTAGTGCTTTCTCCATGAATTTGTCTTAAGTCCCTTTTAAAACCCTCTAATGTCTGCAACCTTCCCTGTTTTTGCAAGTGCTTCAGCATCATGAGGAGCTGCATGGACAAGAAACCAGAAAAAAGAGTAGATTTGCAATGAATCGCAATATTGCTTTGCCCCCACCAAACAGAGTGATGGTTGGCAGCCAAGTTAACTGACAGCATGGGCACAAGTGAAGTTATTCTGAGCCCAGACATGTATAACCTTGCTTGGCCCCATCCTCAGATCTGGAAACTTGATCTGAAAAAGGAAAGAGAAACTATTACAGGTAGTCCTCACTTAATGACCACAATTGGGACCAGAATTTTGGTTGCTAAGCGAAGCGGCCATTAAGTGAATCTGAGCCAATTTTACGACCTTTTTTGTGGCGGGTGTTAAGCGAATCACCGCAGGCGTTAAGCAAACCACGTGGTTGTTTAGTGAATCACAAGGTTCCCCAATTATTTTGCTTGCCAGAAGCCAGCCAGGAAGGTCGAAAATTTTATTTTTATTTATTTATTTTTCAATTTCTATCACCACACCATCTCCCCCAAAGTGAACTCTGGGCAGTTTACAAAACACAACAATTAAAATTTTATATATAAATAAATATAAAATCATACAAATCTATAATAATCAAGATTAGGTAAAGGTAAAGGTTCCCCCCCGCACATTTGTGCAGTCGTGTCTGACTCTAGGGGCCGGTGCTCATCTCCGTTTGTTAGCCGAAGAGCCAGCGTTGTCCGAAGACACTTCCACGGTCATGTGGCCGCATGACGTGCGTGGAACGCTGTTACCTACCCACCGAAGTGGTACCTATTCATCTACTTGCATTTGCATGCTTTCGAATTGCTAGGTTGGCAAGAGCTGGAGCTAGTGCGGGAGCTCACTCCGCACGCAGGGCTAGGGATTCGAACCTCCAAACTTGCGATCTTCCGATCGACAAGCCTGGTGTCTTACCCGCTGAGCCACCACGCCCCTACAAGATTACTAATAAGTTAAATATAAAATCCAAGAGGCGATAAGATGGTATTTTAAAAGGGCTCTATGGCACCAGCCATCCCCAAGAGGAACTATTCCCGTTCCCATCCCAAGCGAGGCAGCAGAACCAGGTCTTTAAGTTCTTCTGGAAGGACAGGAGCAACGGAGCCTGCCTCATCTCCGGGGGCAGAATGTTTCCAAAAATGGCGATCACGTGACCACGGACGCTGCAATGGTCATAAATGCGAACCGGTTGCCAAGCGCACAAATCGTGATCACATGACCACAGGGATGCTGTGATGGTCATAAGTGTGAGAACCAATCGTAAGTTGTTTTTTTAACACCGTTGTAAGTCCGAACCATCACTAAACAAATGGCTATTAAGTGAGGACTACCTGTAGAAGCCATACAACAGAGACAAGGAAGCCTTCTTCTGTGTTAAGTATCAACTCTCCAGAGAAGGTGCTATTATTTGATACTGATTATTACATATATTTGTCATTTCAAATAATGCACTGTACAAATAAGAACTTGGAGTTCTGCCAATTGCTTGAGAACACTCAGCATGGTCATAAATGTCTACTCAAGCGGTACAGTCATGGGGAAACAACAAAATGACCTTGACTGTCAAATTTCTGCTTGTCCTCCTTCTCAAAACTTTCCTTTCCTGACCACAACAGGGATGATCGGTGAACATTCCATCATTGTTATTATGCATTGCACCTCCTTTATGTACAAGGTCTCAATTTCATATTGAAAAGGGCTGCTTTGTAAACAAGGACATTGTCTAAAATTCTAGAAGAGTAGAGAATGCTGAGTTAGAAACGTTTTCCCTGCAGCTTTTGAAGCTGCAATCAATGATCCTATCAGGATGGCATCTTCCCCATAATTGCAGGGGTTCTTTTGAGACAATCTAACTGACCACCATGTACTGTTCCTGAAAAAGAGGTTATTTTGGGAGCCTTCTGTGAAACTACATCTCCCACCATGCCCTGTTCTAGCCTGTGGTTTCACTTGGTAGCTTTCTACATTATTTATTATTATTATTATTATTATTATTATTATTATTTAAACAGATTTATAAGGCCGCCCAACTCACACATGGTGACTCCGGGCAGCTTACATAATTAAAAACCATAAAAACACAATAGACACCCCCCGGCGGCAGCAAATACATTCATATCAGCCACTTGATTGGCTCTGAAGCAGCCTGTTGAGATAACAAGGTATGCATTAATTTCATTCACACAACACACCCTGGGTACAGAATTAACCCGTTTTCTGGATTAACACACTACACTGAACCATACATGGACTGAATTCTCATAGCATGCTAGGGTGCACACAAGCACACCCCTACCAGCATTAACATTAACCAAGCTTAGTGTGTTGGGAACATGCATCGGTTAACTCTTTATCTGACCTGGCTAAACATACTGTATGAAAACAGCCACTGAATAAATGAATTAAGTCTCCGGTTTTTCCTCTCATCTTGCTGTTGTTGCTGCTGCTGCTGCTCCATTGTGGTAGGATTACTCTTAAGCCAGGTGTTGGGAAATGCATTTTTACTCAGCAGTCTTCATCAAGAAGGATGAGGAAACGACCATTCCCCTTTCTTCTGGCACCTGGTTCTTGGACACAACCATGCCACTTTTGCAGATACAGCAAACGTTAAGAGACTATTTTTCCTTCCTTTCTGCCTACCTTCTTCCACCATATTACAGGAAGAGGTAGAGTTATATGTACAGCACTCATTAGGTGAACTAGGATGTGGGTTGTGCAGAGTCTTTCTCCTGATATGCTATTTCCCAAGCTAGTTTTGCTCTCTAACATCCACACATGGAGCATGCTCATTTACAAGACGGCCCCTATGTATGCACCACTGCATGCACATGATTAGGACATGCATCAAAGGAGCTGTACTCAATGTATAGGCTCCTATGTGCCAGCGGTTGTTTGTGTATAGATCACCCTTTGGATAAAACCACTTAGGACATGGAGATTGAAAATCAGGGCTGGTTGAAAGACTGCATCAACAGGGTAGGTCTCGAGAACAGCTCCCATTCTTCATCACAAACATGTGCTCTACAAGGGACTGAACAAAATTTCTGAAATGTCCTATTCTGTCAGCCCTTCAAGGGAGGCCAAGTCAAAAAACAGGAGCAGCGAAGATTCCAGGAATGTTCTTTATTGAAAAAAGGTAAAGGCTCCCCCCGCACAGTTGTGCAGTCGTGTCCGACTCTAGGGGCCGATGCTCATCTCTGTTTGTTAGCCGAAGAGCCAGCGTTGTCCGAAGACGCTTCCACAGTCATGTGGCCGGCATGATGCACGCGGAACGCTCTTACCTACCCACCAAAGTGGTACCTACTAATCTACTTGCATTTGCATGCTTTCGAATTGCTAGGTTGGCAAGAGCTGGGGAGAGTGAGGGAGCTCACTCCGTCATGCGGGGCTAGGGTCTCGAACCTCCGAACTTGCGATCTTCCGATCAACAAGCCTGGCGTCTTACCCGCTGAGCCACCACGCCCCTTGTTCTTTATTGTGGTAGGCTATAATTACAGAATCTCAAAAGCCTGTCAGAGTTTCTCTCTACTCCATCTTATACCAAACAAAATCAAGGTGTGATTATTTTGAGGTTCTTCTCATGCTTTCTTCTTTCCCAGGACCGAGTCATCTTTTCTGAAATTCCTCCCTGAATGGTTTGCTCATCCCTTCCCCATTCCCAGGGACAGCTTTAAACTCATCACATATTCAGAGCCACAGTGCAATCAAATGTTACTTTAATTGACTTAGAATTAGCTGGCCTACTTCTCTGTTTTGGGGGAAAGCTGTTTAGCTCCTTTAAAGCCATTTCAAGAAGCTAAAAGGACATCCAATTCCTATACATGAAATGTCACTATAGGGTCATTTTATTACCCGGTTTCAAAGACTTTAAACCAGATTCCTCTCATTTCCAAACACTGCTTCTCGTTACTTTTTCCTCCTCTTCCTGGAAATGCACTCCTCTGATGAAAAATGTTGGATCAGCTTCAGCTTATGGATATTTATGCAGGTAATATGCTTTTCTCATTGATGGAGGGAGGGGGAATTAAAAGCATTATATAGCTTGCTATATTGGGGAGCACTGGCCCCTAGAGTCGGACACGACTGTGCAGGGGAAACCTTTACCTTGGGGCACGATGGCTCAGCGATTAAGACACCAGGCTTGACGATCGGAAGGTTGGTGGTTCAAGACCTGAGCGCGGTGTGATGGAGTGAGCTCCCACACTCGCCCTAGCTCTTGCCAACCTAGCAATTCGAAAGCATGCAAATGCAAGTAGATAAATAGGTACCATTTTGGTGGGATGGTAACAGCATTCTGTGCACGTCATGCCGGCCACATGACCACGGAAGCGTCTTCGGACAGCGCTGGCTCTTCGGCTAAGAAACGGAGATGAGCACCGCCCACTAGAGTTGGACACGACTGTGTAGGGGTAAACCTTTACCTTTACCTTTTTTTATATTGGGGAGAAACCTCCCAAACCCCTAACCCATTCAGACAACAAACATAACTGAATAAGAAGAGAGTGTACAGAGAATACAGACACCCTGATCCACTTAATTGACTCTGATGTCTAACCCAGAGATGGTTAGTTTTAGGCTAAAACAGTCCTGGAGCTGCTTGGAGTTAAACTAATTCCCTCTGTTCAATCAGGTTAAACAAACTACTTTTGATTTACAGGGGCATCTGTGGAGGGGGAGACCGGGGTCAAAAAGGTCAAGAGGGTGGCCTTGTGAAAAAAGGGTTTATCTAGGCCAGCGTTTCTCAACCTTGGCAACTTTAAGATGTGTGGACTTCAACTCCCAGAATTCCCCAGCCTGAAATACTGAGTTAAATAATGGAGAGCTTCTGGAAAGGCTGGCCAGGACACAGATCTCTCTTCCAATACCTTACTGCTGCCTTCCAGCATTCTGTATTTTTTTGCTCTTATTGTATTCCATCCTGTCTTTTCATATAAACAGAAAGGCAGAGTACATTTTTTAAAATTTAAATTTAGGAAAAAAATACAAAATATAGACAAAACACCAAAATACACTTTAAAATAAATCCACAATTAAACAGAATAATCCTAAAACTTAAAAAAAAAAATCAGAAACCCCAGAAGAGAAAAAGAAAAATCCGATAAATTAAAACCACCTTCCTCAAATAAGAATCTCAATTTTGCTAAAGAAAACCTTGAGGGTCCAGTATCCCACATAAACGTCTTAAGTAACCTATCAGTCTGGAGGAAATATTTATTCGGTATTAACAGAGAGATACCCCTTCCTCCCATTCCATGTATCAAATCCAGCAGAACAAAGAGTTTAATCTTCTTTAAAAAGGAGGGATAGGATTAAATAAAGAAATGGGCCCCCTGCCGCCTGAGGTCACTGCCGCTGATGATGGGCGCCTGGCCCTGGGCAGTGGTTGCTGACATGGTCTTGATTCGGGAAATGCAAGTTTGTTCACCACCAACCATATCTTTTTCTTGGTTTAAAAGGACTTGATTTCTTTTCCAACTTACCTTAAAAAGAAGAGCACCAAACCTTCAGGAAATCAATGCTATAATGTACTCATTTTCTCTTGCAGTCATCAGTTTGGGCAGAAAGCTTTGTTGGGGGGGTTTATACCCTTGACACTCCATGTTGTCAAGTATACAAGTACATCCTATAGGATAGTGTTTTTCAACCTTGGCAACTTTAATATGTGTGGACTTCAACTCCCAGAATTCCCCAGCCAGCACGCTTGAAGTCCATACATCTTAAAGTTGCCAAGGTTGAGAAACACTATCCTATAGGCTAGAGACAGAGAGCTTGGCTTTTGGGAAATGACTTGCATGAACAATCTTTCCCATGATCCTGAATTTAAAAAAAAATCAATCAGAACTTGTGGGATCTATAGCACTTAAATTTAGGGTTGTTTGTTTCCTAAAACCATAACATTGGGCGTAAAGTCTGGTTGTAAAATCTAGAGCAGAGCTTTCCAACCTGTGTGTTGTGACACATTAGTGTGTTGGCTGAAGTGTCTGGGTGTGTCGCGGCTGCTGCTGCCTCCAAGCCCTGCCAGGATTCCACGCAGGTCCTAGTGCCTGCCTTGTGCCCTGCTGTAAGAGTGTTGCGAAATGATGCCCTGCTGTAAGAGTGCGTCGCGAAATGATGCCCTGCTGTAAGAGTGTGTCACGAAATTATGCATGTCTAAAAAGTGTGTCACCAACATGAAAAGTTTGGAAAGCTCTGAACTAGAGGACCATTAGCAGGCTGCAAAAATTTCCTTTTTCTGTGCTGCCATCTAGTGGTTATGTAGATTTCTGTAGTCCAGGACTTGCTGCCCTATGTATGAGCCACCAAACAGATCTTGGTATGCAAAAGATAAATGTCTTCTGAGTGAGGGATTTTATTTGGAGCATTGGAATCAAGCAGAGCTTACCCAAATGCACACCTGATTTATATGGGTTGTCCACCGCTGACCATCTAAACCAGTGTTGGGGAATTCTGGGAGTTGAAGTCCACACACTAAACCAGTGCTGGCTGGGGAATTCCGGGAGTTGAAGTCCACACATCTTAAAGTTGCCCAGTTTGAGAAACACTGATCTAAGCTATAGCTGAGATGCAAGATATTCTGCAGAGTACATTATCTGTCCGTGACACAGCAAAGCAGATGAGAAGGCACTATTGTTATCCTTCTCTGGGAAGTGGGGAATTAGAGAAAAACAATCCCCTTGGTGGAGCTAAAACTGAGCTTCAACTGGAGGGTTGATCTCACTAACCTTCCAATGTACTGAGCAGCGTACCCTACCATCATCTCAGCATGAATGCGCTTCCAAAGGCACTATTTAGCATCAAGCATCAGAAACAATAACCCTCCAAACAAGGAGCTAATCCAACCAGGAATAACACATTAGAAGGCTGTGCATTGTGTAATTGTTGCTCTGTGCAATTGCCTTTCCATGTTTCAGATGAAAGGAAACCTAGCCTCCCTTCACTTCTGAGGCTTGTTTAGGACCTTTCCGTAAGCATTCATCCTCAAGGCTGCCATGAGGGTCTGTTAGGGCTTGCAAAGCTCAGAAGGAATGCTTCGTTTCAGTGATGCCTTCAGCTGAGCCCTACGGATTATTAGCTAGCAGGTTTGGTCCCATTTTTGCAAACCAGTTGGCAAATTCTACATCTGAAGAAGAGACAGAGGCCCAGCTAGGCTGAGCAAAGAGGTCACCATCCCCAACAGGAGGTCCAAGTTCATCATGTTTATCTTCTCACTCATTGCAGGGGCCCACATGCTGCCCTCTTCACAGCCATGGCTTCTATTCCTGCTGCTGCTTGGAACAAGCATAGTCCAGGTCCCTGTTAGGCAAGGTCCAGGACAAGAACCTGGCCAAGAAATCAAAGTTGTGGCCTAATTTAGATAACATACCTGTAAGTTCTGCTTTGAAGACACTGCGGGCAACAATGCAACCCTGTCCCCACGCTATTTCAAAAGAGCAAAGCAAAGCTGCCTCATTGCTTCAGATCACCCATTCAACCTTCTCTGGCATTTCCAAAGCCAGAAGAAACTTCTGCACAAGCAAGCAACTGGAAGTCCTGGAGGAAGCTAGAAGCTCACCAGGTAAACCAGATAGGAATCACAAGCACTTTGTTGTAAAGCTACATTGACAGAATCTTGCACATCTGAAAGTACAGTCCTCCCCACTTCCCCTTTACAGCCCGAGAAACTAGGGAGGGTCCCTTCTGAGCCTCTTGCCCCACCCACTATCCATCTACTGGCTATGCTGTCTCTTATCTGACCATTCCCTTGGCAGCGTCTCTTCACCCAAGGTCTTTCCCACATACCATTACAGAAGCGCAACACAAGATGCCACGATGAGACAAATTGCATCACCTTCCACATTCCATTGAGGGAAGTAGAGCCACTGTCACTATACAAAGTGCCACACTGAGACAAACAATGGCTACCTCATACAGGCCTAGGTTCCACATTTATGCTTGGGGCAATAGGAATGCCATTAATGGAGCTGAATGGGCCAGTTTTCTTATTAGACCTCTCAACTCTAGCTATTTCCTCCGCAATAGTAGCAATATTTGAGGTCCTCTTATCTAGAATGTTGTCAATATCTGTCCAAGAGCAATAAGGACCAAAAAACCATTCCCACTGCATGGTGTTCCCTTTCCATTTTCTTTCATGTAGCTGCTCTGGTCACCAGAATTTATTGGGGTTGCACCTCTAGAGAAAATGTCAGCAATCCCAGATTGTTTGGGAGATTTAATGTGTGCATCAATATCTTCAGCCCGTTTTGTTGGTAGCCATCTCTACTGAGGACCATTGTTTCAGTGACTCAGTTTATAAACATATTCAGTAAATTCTTACACAAGTTCTACAAAGAGGGGTCTATTTCTTTAAAGGCACAGTTTGAAATTGCAGATTCTCTCTTTATAATATTTCTGGATGAAAACAGTCTCATTTACATACCGAACTTCACAACCTTCTGATTTCTTTGTGTTCAGCTGTAATCTCCAAAGAAAGCCCACATATATACATGCTGGTATAACCTTCAGGTATGCCAATACAGAACTAGAACTAGGTTTATTTGCGGGGGTTCCAGCTCATTTGCAAGACTTTCTATTTCTTTTCCTCTCTCCTCCCTCTGAGCGACCCAAGATAAAGTTTAATTAGCTTTGGAGACTATGCTCCAAAAAAGGAACAAGGATACAAGCCGGATTGGGAAATCTGGAGATCCGTTAACATTCAATCATGCTATTTTTTTAATGTCCTATTGTAGCACCTGATTCCTAAAATGAAATACAGTAATAATTCCTTCTTGCATATGAGTAAAATAGGGGGTGCATAAGCTCTGTTTCTTCTCTCCTGCACAGTCCCAGGACCCTCCTCCCATCAAGAAGCAGCACTAAAGGTCCTCTTAATAAAAGACTAAAGGTGCACATTAATGTAAATATTTATATTCTCCTGTATAATATGAGCACTTAAGGCTAATCTATCTTTCCTGCTAAAGATTCTGAGTTTAAAAAAAATAATAACACCTCAGCATGGCTGACATTTTCAGAAACTATTGCTGTATGCATCTTCATTTCTCCCCTTCTTTTTAGTGAATTTTATGATTATGGAGCAAATTACCTTTTCTGCTGCATTTACATTTCAATCACAATGAAAGCTTCCAGTTAAGGATCATGCTGCCCCATCTGTGAGGCCTAGAAGGTAAATGAATGGTTTCAGAACTAGACAAAAACAGTCAAGTTAATGATGAGGCATAGGGATGTCCTGATTATTTTAAGAGAGATACAGTACATTGTATGTTGAGAACCAGTTTGGTGTAGTGGTTAAGACATCAGGCTAGAAACCGGGAGACCATGAGTTCTAGTCCCGCCTTAGGCACGAAGCCAGCTGGGTGACCTTGGGCCAGTCACTCTCTCTCAGCCCTAGGAAGGAGCCAATGGCAAACCAGGAGACTGAGAGTTCTAGTCCCGCCTTAGGCACAAAGCCAGCTGGGTGACTTTGGGCCAGTCACTCTCTCTCAGCCCTAGGAATGAGGCAATGGCAAACCACTTCTGAAAAACCTTGCCAAGAAAACTGCAGGGACTTGTCCAGGCAGTCTCCAAGAATTGGACATGATTGAACAGATTAAGAAAAAACATTGTATGTTACAATTATATTATTTCATCTGCAATAGCCCCATACATTCTATTGCCACATATTCTGTTTTACCTCCTATAATGTCCTTTTTGCTTCTCAAGTTTGCATCTCAGGTTTGTGTCTCCTGCTGGATCCTGCACCATCTCACCTTTATCACCATGCATTGTGGGTACTCTCTTTTCTGCACACTGGTCCTTCCACACACTCATTAGTGGTGTATTTTCAGTGCACATCAGGACATGTGCATGGGCAACCAGTAAAAATACGAGGCTTGTGCAGATCACCCGGAATACCACTCAGCTATGGGCTTGACCACATAGAAGCAAGTCCCTTCACTTTGACACAACCAAAAGTCACTCTTCTTCAATGAAGTGTCAAGGCAAACTCAATTGGATTTGCTTGTCTACTTGGCTTCTCTAACAGGGGCTTTTGCACACACATTGCACATGCATAGAAGGTCCTCATCAATCAACATAGATCAAAGAGTCTATTCCATTCTGACAAACAGAAGTGAAGCATTTCTTCACAGACTTCATTTTGAATAAGGTGATTTGATCAAAGCCCTGGTAAAGTGAGGTGTTCCTTTGATGATCTGAAGAGCCTTAAAACCATACAAAAAGAATATTGCTCTGTTTATCGATTCACAGAGGAACACTAGCAAGGTACAATAAGCTCACAACACAAAAATACACTAAAACTGCAATCCCATTAATAATTTCCTGAGAGGAAATTCTATTGACCCACATAGGGACTTACTTTTGAGTAGACATCTATAGAATGACACTGTGAAGGAAATGAAAGTTGCGGCAGACAACCAATGGACTGGGCTTTATAAAAATAATATAATATAGTAAAATGAATAAGGGGGCGTGGTGGCTCAGTGGGTAAGACACCAGGCTTGTTGATCGGAAGATTGCAAGTTCGGAGGTTCGAATCCCTAGCCCCACGTAACGGAGTGAGCTCCTGCACTCGCCCCAGCTCTTGCCAACCTAGCAATTCGAAAGCATGCAAGTGCAAGTAGATAAAAGGGTACCACTTCGGTGGGAAGGTAACAGCGTTCCGTGTGCGTCATGCCGGCCACATGACCGTGGAAGTGTCTTCGGACAACGCTGGCTCTTCGGCTAACAAACGGAGATGAGCACCGGCCCCTAGAGTTGGACATGACTGCACAAATGTGCGGAGGGAACCTTTACCTTTTAAAATGAATAAACTACCAGTAGCCTGGGAAATCCCCAACCTACTACTTCCATTTCAATAACTAGACCAGAAAATTCAAATCTCCAAACTCCACGCAGCGGTCTGGAGGAGGGTTATGGAATTTTTCTTCATTCCAAACATCCTATCTTGGAAACAACAAAATTAAAAGTGATGCTTGCCCTCAAATAATGTTACTCTTTCTCTAGGTGAAGTTGCTTTCTTAAATTAAGTCCATCTTTGTTTGCAAATGGAAAGGATATTGAAAAATAAAAATAAAAACCAACCGAACCCAATCTGAAGAATTTAAAATGTCATTCAGAACATTCAAAATTGCCCTGCCGAAGAATTTGTTCACCAGTCAACCTTTATAAGCACATGAGCATAGATTTCTTTTTCTCCTGGGTAATCAAGAGCAATGCAAACTCTTCACAATGTAGTAAAGCCAGCAATAGCCCGGAGATAAATACTGCAAATAGATGGAATGCATTCTGCACATAAACACAAACAACCAAGTTAGAATAAAGAAAACAAATTATGGGTCGTCAGGCAGCCTCTCAGAAGAAATCCTGGTTTGGGCAAACAGGACTCATTAATGGAATTTATGGAGCTGGTATTCCAAAAAAGCTGGCAGGTAGATTAATGTCTATAGTTGACTGGGTTCTGTTGATAACACACATACACACATTACTATGCAAAATCTACTGCCCATATGTTTATATTAATCAACTTCCTGATAAAGCTTCAAGTTCATAGTCCATTGGGCCAAATGTGTTGCTTTTTGTGGCTGACAGCAAGACCGCAGCAGATATCTTTCTCAACCCTGCTCCTCGAGAGAATTCTCACTGAAGATGTCAGGGAGCAAACATGTTTTGTTTTGTTTTGTTTTTGCACTGAAATGCACAAAGAACAGCTAAAGCTCTGTGGTAAAGGATCTGCTTTGCAGCAGAAGCTCTTGTTTGACCACTTACATCTCCAGCTGAAACCATTCCTGCCTGAAACAGTAAAGATCAACTGTAGGTTGAGTTCACACATTGCCCCAAGTCATTCAATGATGGGTTCCATTCTGGCTTCACATGATGTCTGAGCCCAACCCTTTATAACATGTAAACCATGGTTCATGGCACAGCATGATGTATGAAACCCACCACTGTGATCTCTTCAACAAAGTGCAGCAATATGATATTTGAACCCACTCTATATGAACAATAGAGAGCCAGTTTGATGTAGGCATCAGGCTAGAAACCAAGGGACAGTGAGTTCTAGTCCTGCCTTGGGCACAAGCCAGTTGGGTGACTTTGGGCCAGTCACTTTCTCTGAGCCCTAGGAAGGAGGCAATGGCAAACCACTTCTGAAACACCTTGCCAAAAAAACTGCAGGGACTTGTCTCTGAGATTCAGACATAATTGAATGGATGAAAAAAAAATGAACAATATTGAGCCAGCTAGGTCAAGGGTCGGAAATGGCGGCTCGCGAACCAAATGCGGCTCTTTGGCCCCTTGAGTGTGGCTCTTCCGCAGGCAGGCGTGGCGGGCGTGGCGCGGCAGCGAGTGTGGCGGGGCAGGCGCGGCAGCGGGCATGGTGTGCGTTGCTGTGGGCATACCCCTGGCAACCTGGCAGCCGTCTCTGGCAGCCATCTTGACGACTGGCAGGGCTTTCCAAACTGTGTGTCGCGTGACAAGCCGGAAGCGCTGAAGGGAGTGGAAATTCTCCGCGCCAATCAGCTGTGCGTCGGGAAGCCCGGCAGCCTGCCCCCGCGATTTTTGCCTCCCTGCCGGAACCGAGGGCATTTTCGGGGTCCCCGGAGCCTGCCCTTTCGAAGGGGCAGCGGCAGCAGCAGCTGCAGTGCTGCCCCTTCGAAAGGGCAGGCTCCGGGGACCCCGAAAATGCCCTCAGTTTAGGCAGGGAGGCTGCGCGCAAGCTGCCTCAGCTGTTCTGCGGGGAGAATTGCCACCCCAGGGCAGCGTGTGCATGTGGAGAGGGGAGGTTTCTGCCTCCCTGCCGGAACCGAGGGCATTTTCGGGGTCCCCGGAGCCTGCCCTTTCGAAGGGGCAGCACTGCAGCTCGGGCAGCAGTGCCCCTTCGAAAGGGCAGGCTCCGGGGACCCCGAAAATGCCCTCGGTTCCGGCAGGGAGGCAGAAACCTCCCCTCTCCACATGCACACGCTGCCCTGGGGTGGCAATTCTCCCCGCAGAACAGCTGAGGCAGCTTGCGCGCAGCCTCCCTGCCTAAACTGAGGGCATTTTCAGGGTCCCCGGAGCCTGCACTTTCGAAGGGGCAGCACTGCAGCTCGGTCAGCAGTGCCCCTTCGAAAGGGCAGGCTCCGGGGACCCCGAAAATGCCCTCGGTTCCGGCAGGGAGGCAGAAACCTCCCCTCTCCACATGCACACGCTGCCCTGGGGTGGCAATTCTCCCCGCAGAACAGCTGAGGCAGCTTGGCGCAGCCTCCCTGCCTAAACTGAGGGCATTTTCGGGGTCCCCGGAGCCTGCCCTTTCGAAGGGGCAGCCGTTGCCGCCACAGCGACTACCTGGAAGCGCCGCCGCCGAAGCAGTCGAGCCTCTCTTTCCCTTCTTCTTCCAAACCTCCCCCGCCCCCTTCCACGCGATTGGCTCCCGCCCGCAAAACCCGCCCCCTTCCACGCGATTGGCTCCCGCCCGCAAACCCCGCCCCCTTCCACGCGATTGGCCCGCGCCCGCAAACCCCGCCCCCTGGCTCTCGAGCACTTCAAAATGTGCACGAGCATGTCAAAATGGCTCCCGGCAAAAAAAGTTTGCCGACCCCTGAGCTAGGTAGATCAACAACTTGACTTAGTGCAAGGCATCTTCTTATGTTCCTCTGCTCTGCTCACTGAGCAGTTGGTCCTTTCTAAATCTAAATTTTGCTGGTTTGGGGGTTTTATTCCTAGAAAAGGGATAATTTCTTTCACTATGCTTACGAAATGTCCCACTTGGCTGGGTTCATACAATAGTAAAAGGTAAAGGTTTCCCCCGCACATTTGTGCAGTTGTGTCTGACTCTAGGGGCCGGAGATCATCTCCGTTTGTTAGCCGAAGAGCCAGTGTTGTCCAAAGACGCTTCCACGGTCATGTGGCCGCATGACGCGCGTGGAACGCTGTTACCTACCCACCGAAGTCGTACCTGTTCATCTACTTGCATTTGCATGCTTTCGAATTGCTAGGTTGGCAAGAGCTGGGGTGAGTGCGGGAGCTCACTCCGTCATGCGGGGCTAGGGATTCGAACCTCCAAACGTGCGACCTTCCGATCGACAAGCCTGGCGTCTTACCCGCTGAGCCACCACGCCCCTTTCTTCATACAATAGGCTAGAGCTTATTTAACAAAGCAAAGCGCGTTTGGGCTCAGCCTTTTCTACCATAACAACAACTACTTATGGAAGGTCTGGTTGGACTTTTTGTCTCACAAGTGCAGCATGTGATGGGTTTCATAATCCAACAGTCACAGTCCGTTGTGGTATTTGTCATCTCCTCGACCGTTAATAATGCAGCCCAACTTCAAAGGTCTTTGATCAGAACTAAATGCCACAGACTGGTTCCATTCCCATATGTAACTGGGCCTGGGGGGATGGATATTGTTTTGGAGAAACCAAAAATGGGTCAGTAAATCCAGTCAATTTACCCCAGAGGGATTACATTTAGCCCTAAATGGATCCTCGGGATTAAACTAACTCTGGCCAGACAGTCATTTTGTGAGAAAACTATGAACCAGTCGTTTCACCCATTGAACATATCTACTCTTCTAGGAAAAAGTGGTAGGTCAAGAGGCAAGCTTGTTGGGCTAGTACAGGAAGGTTATAAGTACCTTGTTTCAGGAGTTGGTGATCCCTGTAGTTCTGAAATAGGCTACGATGTACCCGTCCTTAAGAAGTCCTCCTTGGAGGTGGCCATCCTTGATAATTATCACCCTCCTTGGACCTGACCACCTTAGCAGAAGGAGATTATCTGGACCCTCTTTGATCAGGGTTCAGGCTTGGGCATGGAATAGAGATAGCACTCTTGTTGATGATCTTTGTCAGGACCTGGATGGAAATAGTGTTGCCTTTATTTTATTTATTTATTTATTTATTTATTTATTTATTTATTTATTTATTTTATTAGATTCATATTACCGCCCATCTCCCCCAACGGGAACCCTGGGCAGTGCACAATAAAATAGAGTTAAAAATATATAAAATTACATCAATACAAAATATGAATTCCAAGGAAGAATATTAAAATAAGTCACTGGGAGGCTTCAAGGGGCCAGCCATCCCCAAGAGGAACTGTTGACGTTTCCCTCCCAGGCAAGATGGCAGAACCAGGTCTTTAAGCCTTTCTGGAAGGCTGGGAGCGAGGACATCAGCCTCAGCTCCGGGGGTAAGATATTCCAAAGGGCGGGCACAACTGCAGAGAAGGCCCGTTTCCTGGACCCCGCTAGATGAAACTCTTTAATCGATGGGGTCCGCAGCAAGCCCTCTCTAGCTGAACGGGTGGGACGGGTCGATGTTCTGGGGATGAGACGGTCCCTCAGGTAACCTGGTCCTATGCCATGTAGGGCTTTAAAGGTGATAACCAACACCTTGAATTGTACCCGGAAGCAAACCGGTACCCAATGCAGCTCGCGTAACAACGGTGTCACATGGGCCGATCTTCTGGCCCCCATAATTGTCCTCGCAGCCGCATTCTGGACCAGTTGAAGCTTCCGGATACTCCTCAAGGGTAGCCCCAT
This sequence comes from Charina bottae, assembly GCA_023362775.1. NCBI lineage: Eukaryota > Metazoa > Chordata > Lepidosauria > Squamata > Charinaidae > Charina > Charina bottae. The sequence continues at coordinate 8,233,063 of JALMGJ010000027.1, read as the reverse complement.
GTAGAGCGCATTACAATAGTCTATGTGGGAGATGACGAGGGCATGAGTGGCTGTTCGGAGGGCATCTTGGTCCAGGAAAGGGCGTAACTGGTGCACAATCCGAAGTTGTGCAAAGGCCCTCCTGGCCACGACTGCCACCTGCTCTTCCAGCAGGAGTCGTGAATCCAGGAGAACCCCCAGATTCCGCACAGGCTCCAAATGGGGTAGTGCAACCCCATCTAGAGCCAAAGATGACAACTTCCTAGGACCCGAGCGGCCATCAATCCACAGCCACTCCGTCTTACTAGGCTTCAGTTGAAGCCTGTTGTTCCCCATCCAAAAGGATACCATGGTCAATGGTATCAAAAGCCGCTGAGAGATCTAAAAGGATAAGGATGGATGCACTACCACCATCCAGTCCTTGCCAGAGATCATCCATAAGCGCGACCAATGCAGTCTCCATCCCATATCCCGGCCTGAAACCTGACTGAAAGGGGTCTAGATAATCCGTTTCATCCAGAATCCTCTGGAGTTGTGACGCCACCACTTTCTCCACCACCTTCCCTAAAAAGGGAAGGTGGGAGACTGGACGAAAATTGTCCAGAACAGTAGGGTCCAGGGATGACTTCTTGAGGAGGGGGTGCACCAGGGCCTCCTTAAAGGCTGCTGGGAACACCCCCTCCCCCAGAGATGCATTGATCATCGCCTTTCCTGGTCCTCTTAGACTTCTCAGCAGCCTTCGGTACTACCAGCCATGACATGCTTCTGGGCTGGCTGTGAAGATTGGGGATTGCCAATACTGTTCCACTGTGGTTCCATTCCTTCTTAGTGGATGGTTCCAGTTGGTTGCTGATGGGATAAAGAGATCTCTGTAGTGGCAAGCTGTGGAAGACCTTTGTATTTCGAGGAGTTAGGTGGCATGTTTTGATTTTCCTCCCCCCACACCTAGGAAATTAGAGTTTATTTTGAGTTATACTGATGTTTAATTGGCTTGTTTTTATTTCTGCTTGGCATGGAAGGAGGAAGAGAAGAAGAATATACCCACTCCTCCAACAGCCCTCCAGAACATATCTTTGTTGGAAGTGGGGGGAGAGAAAACCCCCAGCTTGTTAAGTTTAAGCATAAGTTCACTCCTCCAGCTGCCCCTCTAGAGGCATGGAATGGGGGGGGGAATAATAAGGAATTGTTTATGCTTAGGCACTGGCTTATCTGATGGCTTCCCAGGCTCTGGGAATGATGTCATGGACAGGTGCCAGGCCCCAGAAGGAATCCCAGTCAAGGTCAGTCTGGGCTTGGTCATGGGGTTTGGGAGCCAGGCTTTGATAAAAACCTTAGGATTGTTTTTGGAGTTTGGGAACTTTGACACAGGCTCAGGATGCTGGGTGCTGTGGGACTCAACAGCCATTCCTTTTGGGGTTATTCTCTGCTATCTTAGCCAAGTTCCTGGTAGCAACAAGGGAATAAAGGTATCACCTTGCTTTGGTATGTATGATTTCTTTGTGTATGCTATGCTTGTTATGCTTTGTGTAATCTGTTTAAACTGTGTTTCTGTTTGACTTTGTTTGCTTAAGTTTATAATAAAGCTTTAAATTTCTTTATCCACTGGTGTGCTCATTATCTCTGGATCTAAAAAGAACCAATTGCCCGGGCACCTGATCATTGCTTGGACACTTGGCAATACAATCTCCCAGCAGTCACTCTCTTGTGGTGCCACAGTGTTCAATTCTCTCTCCTCTGCTTTTTAATATCAACATGCCACAGGAAGAGGTCACCCATCAGTTTGGGCTCAGTATCATCAGTATGCCCAGCTTTACATCTCCACCCCAGGTCTGGAAGGAGAGGCTGTCAATGTCTTCTACCAGTGTCTGGAGCCTGTTAGGGTCTGGAAGGGATGAAAGAGGCTGAAGTGGAATCCCAGCAAAATAGAATTGCTGTTTGTTCATCAAGGTCCCTGACAGCTCCAGTGCTGTCTCTTGAGAGGGTGTCACTGGCTCTGGACTTGGGGGTCCACCTGGATTCATTGTACAGCTTCATGGGCAAGTGGAGGCTGTGGCCAAAGGAGCCTTCATCTAGCTTTGGCTGATGTACCACTTGCAACCCTACCTAACGTAGGTTCACAACATAACCCATACCTTCATCAAGACACGGCTGGGCTACTGTAATGAGCTCTAAATGGGACTGCCCTTTGAAGGCCACCTGGAAACTTCAGTTGGTCCAGAAGGCAGAGGTATGTTTTGTAGCTGGCACTCACTGCCATGAACATATTACACCTGTGTGTCAAGCCTTGCACAGGGTTCCAATTATTTTTCAAGCCCTTTTGGGTTGTCCGTTCTTTCTTATTGATTGTAAGGTGGAATTACCTTTTTGGACTTCTGGCACATGATAGATTGATTTTGTTTTTGTAACTTTTAACTTCATTCCATGTCTTAACATAGTTATTTTGAAATAACACAATTCATATTTGTCATAGTGATACCCAGATATTTTATTATTAGTATTAGTATTATTAGTATTATTTGATCAAATTTCTATCACCGCCCATCTCCCCCTCAAGGAGGGACCCTGGGAGGTTTTTTACCTTCTTCTCAATCTTAAAACCCATTTTATTCATCAATTCTGTTTGATCTTCTATTTTCATATTTTTGTTAACATCTTCATCTTCTGTTTATTAATCTGTTGCTGGTCATTGACCGAATAAATAAATGTTGTTGTTGTTTATTAATCTTGAAACCTGCTAATGCACCAAATTCTTTTAATTTGCCCATTAATATTTCAATTCAATTCAATTTTATATTTATGTTTTTAATTTGTTTTATTGTGAACCGCCCAGAGTCCCCCGGTTTGGGGGAGATGGGCGGTAATATAAATTTAAATAATAAATAAATAAATTCCCTTTAAAGGATCTTGCAGGACCAACACCAAGTCATCTGCAAAAGCCCTTAAATAATAAGTCTCTTTTGGCATCCCTGTCTTGTTCCTTTTTGTATCTCACAGGGTTTTGTTAGATATGCATTAACAATTATTTGTGCTTTCTGTGAAGTTCAAATTGATCTTACCCATTTTGTAAAGTTCTCTCCAAAATTCATATCTTCCAAAACCTTGAACAAGAAAGCCCAATTCAAATTGTCAAAGGCCTTTAGGTTTTAGAGTGTTTTCCCCTTTTTGTTATTTTAATTAGGGAAAGATAACAAAGATAAAAATGATACAATGGTGGTGGTACAATTAAAAACACGGATATATCATAGTGATAAAATCAACTAAAACTTTAAAAGGGGGGGGGAATTTAAAAAGTTCCATGTAACAGTCTTATACAACTATCCCAATCTTTTAACAATATTATTAATCTTTTCATTTCTACAGCATAAAGACATTTCAAACATCAATAAAGTGCACATCTCTTGAATCCACTGTTTGACATTTCTTTTCTTTCTACTTATGTGGGATGATTCTGTTAGCCAATCCCCAGGCTCAACAGTTCTTCACAAAATGTCAAATTCCATACTTTTAGAATGGAGTTCAGCATCACATTTGCATCCATAACAACCGTTTCTCCCCCAAAGTATTTTTTGTTGTTGCAATTTAATTTAATTTAATTTAATTTAATTTAATTTAATTTAATTTAATTTAATTTAATTTAATAATTTAATTTTTATCCTGCCTTTATTATTTTTATAAATAACTCAAGGCGGCAAACATACTGAATACTCCTTTCTCCTCCTATTTTCCCCACAACAATCCTGTGAGGTGAGTTGGGCTGAGAGAGAGTGACCGGCCCAAGGTCACCCAGCCAGCTTTCATGCCTAAGGTGGGACTAGAACTCTCAGGCTCCTGGTTTCCCATTGGCTCCTTCCTAGGGCTGAGAGACAGGGACTGGCCCAAGGTCACCCAGCCGGCTTTCATGCCTAAGGTTATCAAGACTTTTACAGCCCAGGTATAGGATTATCAGTGTCCCCAGTGCCTACAAAAACTTTCATTTGGCTGTTTGTATTGGCCTTCTGTGAATGGGACCGCCTCACACCCGCCATAAAGTGAGACACTCTGCAACATTCTCTCAATATTCCAAGTACCTGTATGTCCATCACATCACCTGCCAAAGCTTGAGCAGCCTGGTGTAGTACAGCTCTTAATAATCCAACCATTTGACTGTCAGGACTTACTCTAACTGGTCATGCCTCTTGCGCAACTGCAGGCCCCCCATTGTCTCAGAAGAGAAAGCAAAAACTGTGTTAAGCCTATTTTGGGGGTTATAATGCACTTATCAGGGTGGACATGGCAGAAACATGGCAGAAACCATACTTCCAATAGAGAATATCTGTAGCTCAGGGTTGAACTGGGGAGTCCTTGGTGCTCTCTGAGCTTGGTGGTTTGCTTGCAGACATTTCATTACCTTGGTAGTTCCTTGGTAATTCCTTGATTAGGGTATTGTTTTCTGCTTGATTGTTTGTCTGCTTGATTGTTTGTCTCCTTGGTTGTTCCTTGGGATCTGTGAATGAAACATCTGCAAGCAAATAACCAAGCTCAGAGAGCACCAAGGACTCCACAGAAACCATACTATCCCAATGTTAAGCACTTACAATTAGATGGGAGTTCGACAAATCGAAGGAAGGAAGGAAGGAAGGAAGGAAGGAAGGAAGGAAGGAAGGAAGGAAGGAAGGAAGGAAGGAAGGAAGGAAGGAGGGAGGATGGGAGATGGGTGAGGGAGTGGATGTATGGATGGTGGATGGGAAGGGGAAAGGGAAGGAAAGAAGGAAAGAAGGAAGGAAGGAAGGAAGGAAGGAAGGAAGGAAGGAAGGAAGGAAGGAAGGAAGGAAGGTCCAAGGGCTGTATGCAATCCTAGAGCCACAGGTTGGCAACCCCTGACCTAGACAGGTGTAGACTGTACACACCTTTCATTAGAACCTTGATTCTTCTCTAGAGCTCCCAGATCTGGACTGCAAAAGTCTAATTAACCACAAGAGGGTAACATATAGTTTTCCTCTATTTCTTTACTGCCATCTCGTGGTCATCTAGATTTTTGCGCTCAGAAAAGGCAGCACAGCCCTCTCATATGCGCATTCATTGAGGACCTCCTTATTCCACCCTGCACTGCCCTTGGTTTGGCTTCACCCTTACCCCCAAAATTCAACATTTTCTCCCCTTCCACCCACCCCAGACTGAAACCAAACTAGATAATGGTCCCCTTTTGATCAAGGGAACCTTCACACCACACATTCATGACCACGCACCCCCCCTTCTACCCTACCCCAATCAGTAAACATAAGAATTGAATCAGGTACAAATTTGTGCATCTGTACAAATGCATGTAACAGATGTGCAGAAGCTTGCACGGAGGGGGGAGGTGTTGAGGAGGAGAGAAGTTATTTTAGATAAGCCAAATAATCTTTTCAATTATCTTGACTGAAAATATTGCATTTTCTTTTCCGGCATTCAAGAGCATTTGGGCATAAAGCACTTGGCTAATTATCATTATCTCTCTTATTATGTGTTCTGAAATAGTTTGTCAAATATGTTACTATTTGGTTATTCAGGAAGGCATCCAAAACCACTTTCCAGCTGTCATATATCTTTGTTGCTGGATAATCGAAGTGGCACAGGGGCTGGAGTTCATCCATCCATCAGGAAACAAAACAACACAACACTCACCCTCTCACACAATGGCTGCATTCACACAACCGGCTTAACTTGATCACTTATTTCAAAAACCAGGGTCAGAAAGGGGATGGAAGGCAACCCAATTCTATTTCCATCCTTAAGCTCCCTCTGTCCCCCCACATCAGTGACCCCAAGTCATCCCAAAAGAATCTAGCCATTTATCCACCCAATTCTGACGGCATGATTTTGAAAGCTTTAGGGAGTGTGTGGGGGATTTCTGAAGGGGGAACGGGAGCGGTCTGCATGTTGCATGTAGATTTTAAAATATGCACATGCAGGTAGAGAGCTGGTGTTTATTATGTGGTTTGCAGCAAGGAATGAATATTGGATGGAAAAAGCAAAACTGGTGTGTAAGAGCATGCTCTGCCCACTGTGTTATATGGCAGTGAGAGTTGGAGAAATATCAAAGAGAGTTGGATGTAGAGGTGCCTGCAGGTATGGTCAAAAAAGTCAAGATGGCAGCCACCACAGTGCAATTGAAGCTCTGCCCATTTTTTAATGTGCATCACACATTTAAAAATGGGTGGAGCTTTGATCTCACCATCACAGCTTCCTTCTAGACTGTTTTGACCATACCCCCATGGACATCCCTGGTTGTATGCAGAGGGAGTAGGGCACTTAAGAAATGTGTGTGGTAAAACCAGAATTCAGGAGTGCCAAATGAATGTGAATTGAATAGAAAAATATGAAAGAAGTCTACTGAGGTCATTTGGTCATATGGAGAGAATGAATGAGGATGGAACTGCAAAACAGCCAGACAACAGGAGAGTCAATGGGTCAAGAGGAAGGGGAAGAGCAGGAGACATGGTGTCAGATGGAGCTGAGGACATCCTGAAAAATAAAAAGTTAAGAAGTTTAAAGAACAGAAGGCAATTATGAAGCAGTCTATAGACATGATACAAGCAAGGATGGTTTGCATGGATAGACTGGTGTGGACAAGTCTATTGAATGGTGTTGGTATCAACTAGATCAGTGTTTCTCAAACTTGGTAACTTTAAGAGGTGTGGACTTCAATTCCCAGAATTCTTTGAGATGCATGGACTTCAACTCCCAGAAGACCTAGCCAGAATTCTGAGAGTTGAAGTCCACGCATCTTAAAGTTGCCAAGTTTGAGAAACACTGAACTAGATAGAACTTATTTTCTTTAGTTTTTCTTACCTTACACCTTTAATTTCTTTGCCTTGCAATTTCTTCTTCCTTTTCTGCACTTTGCATAACATCACTTACCCTAAAAGGGAATAATGTGATGGGTATGTAGACTGAGTTTATTTATGCTGGAGGGCATCTCATCTTTAAGAGCAATATGGCAAGCAGGTACCACAGCCTGGAATTAGATGTAGGTGTTAAATTTGGTTGCTGCAGATGGATGAGAATTGTGTTCTGCTCCCTTTTGTTTAAGAAGTAAAATGAAATCCCAGATTCCTTCATAAATAGGACAGAAAAAGAAAATCAAGATTTCATTTTTAAAAATGGAAGGTAGGAGAAAGCAAAACTAAATATTTAATTCATCCCTATAAGAAGCAACGTCCATTATTCAAACTAGGGAACAGAACAATTGCCTGCAATGCTGATTAGCAATGCATGGATTAGTATAAATCTAATCAGTTTTATTGGTATAAAATCCATTTTATCAATGTAAATCTGTTTTATTGGTGCAAATTGAATTCAGCTTGCATTACAAAAATCTGCTCCAGCAGATTTATGTTTGCATTTTTTATTAAGTCCCTAGGGAAAAAAATCACTGGTCCATTTTATTTATCTATTTATTATTATTCAAATTTTGCCACCACCCATCTCCCCCAAAAACAGGGACTGGGTGGTTTACAATAACAATCACATTAAAACAATAAGCATAAATAACATCTAAAATATAAATACAAAATTACCAAATATAAATATAAAAGTAAAAATAAATATAAATATAAAATCCAAGTGGCCATAAAAGATCTAATTCAGTGAGGAGAGCTCTAAGGTGCTAGCCACCCCCAAGAATAACTATTCCCGTTCCCGCCCCAGGTGAGACAGCAGAGCCAAGTCTTCAGGCTCTTCTGGAAGGTCAGGAGTGTTGGGGCTTGCCTAGGCTGACCATACGTCCCGTTTTGAATGGGACAGTCCCGTTTTTTAAGCATTTTTCAAGTGTCCCGTCATTTTCATAACAATCTCAAATTTGTCCCGTTTTTTAAACCCGGCAGGAATGGTGCGAAAGGAGGATTGGAGGCAGCCCGGAAGAGGAAGCCCGCCTATCAGCACGCGGCAAAGGAGGGCCGGGGGGGGCGGGGGGCGGGGTTTGCAGGAGGAAGCCAATCGCGTGGACCGGGGGCAGGGATCCCTGTCTTTTTCATGTATACGGAATATTACATAAGACCCTGTCCCGTTTTTGTCTGAAGGAAATATGGTCAGCCTAGGCTTGCCTCACCTCCGGGGGCAGAGTGTTCCAGAGGGCAGGAGCCACTGCAGAGAAGGCCCACTTCCTGGACCCCGCCAAGTGAAATGGAATTCCTATTCCTATTTATGAATAGATGAGGTTTAACTTTTGAAGATGTAAACACTTTCTGGGACTCCTTTTTTTCCATAGCAAAAATGATAGATATTCTCACAGCAGCATGAGATTTTACTTTTAATGGCTGCATCTTCTCCAGCACTTCCTGGAATGACCATGTGACTGTAGTGAGCTTGTGGGCTCCTTCCCCTTCCCCTTCCCCTTCCCCTTCCCCTTCCCCTTCCCCTTCCCCTCCTCTTCCTCCTCCTCCTCCTCCTCCTCCTCCTCCTCCTCCTCCTCCTCCTTCTTCCTGTGAGAAGAAATAAAAAATTCAGAAGCCCTGACACATCATACATTTTCAAAGAATCAGCTTATCTCCCTGCCCACCCTGAGAAAAAAATTACATGGACTCAATTCTTGGTAGCTTTCCTCCTCTCATAGATCTGCAGCTAGCAAAGAGCTCATGAATGGTCCCAGCAGTATCTAGGTTGAAATTGTTTGACATTCTAGGCTGATGGATGCTCAGCTTTCTCTGAAGTCCAGCCCTGCCCCTTATAGCATGCCCCATTCGATGTGCCCTATATCATGCACTGTTAGACCAGCTGGGTAGTCATATTAGAATTAGTCTTTTTTCAGTAGCTTCAACAAAGCAGAGCGTCTGAGCCCTGGCAGAACTTATTTGTGCAATATTGCCTGACCTTGATGAATGGTTAATTTGATAAGAATTCAATTTAAAATTCCATTTGCTCAACAAAGTAGCATTTTATTGCTGTTGTACTTTCTTCCTCATGGCCAAAACATCACTCAAATGGAGATGATGTTATTCTCAAACCCTGAAGGTGGAAAAACAGGACATGCATGTCCTTTTCCAAGACACTTTCAAATAGTTTAGTAAATGGTTTTTTTTTAAGGGCGTTGTCATCTCTTTCATCAGCTAGAACAAAATCCCCCAATTTGGGGTTGGCATGAAATGGTGCTTGTTTTTTTTTTAAAGTGTTCTCAGGTTATTTTTTATAAAGATTTATCTGTCTTTTTCATAACCATTGCACATCTTTTTTTAAAAAAAATAGGACTTCTTAAAGAGGACAGGTTGATTCAGAAGATTAGTAAGGAAGAATTCAAACATAGAGAACCTTGTAAGAAAGGGAAAGTTCAAGAAGAGCTGGGCATGAATCACCACTCAAAATTTAAGTATTTGCATGCAGAGAAATTGCGTGGAAGCAATCCATTTCACTGAATTTCTATGGTGTTGGATGGTGGGGGAGAATAATTTCCCAGGTTCAGCCTTGCTGTTAGCAATGACCAAAAATGACTAAACAAAGAAGAAATGATGAGGTGGATAATTCCATAAAGACATGGGGACAGCAGTGTAGTCAAAAAAGTCAAGATGTTAGCCACAAAGGTAAGACTGAAGCTCTACCTGTTTTATATATGACAAACATAAAAAGCAGGTGGAGGTTCAATTGCACCATCGCAACCATCATTTTGACAATTTTTATCACATCCTGTGGGCATCCCTGCATGGCAGGGATTATGACTGATAACACTGGGAGAGTACCAAAATATGGTCAGGAGAATCCACAGTGGGTTTCAGAAAAATCAAGATGGCATGATTGAAGCCCCGCCCCATTTTATGTGCGTTGTGGCCACCATCCTGGCTTTTTTTACTACTCCCAATGCCTCTGGATGTGCAGCATTGCAGCTGTAGAAAGGAGTGAAGGTTGTAGCACAACTGTAAAGCATCTACTTTTTCATGCAGAAGTTAATCAGTTCAGTCCCCAGCCTCTCAAGATAGCATTAGAAAAACTCCTTTGTGAAATTGTGGGTTGCTGTGGTTAGGGACTAGATAATGCCAGTGCTAATGGATTTTCTTTTCCATCATTGTTCTTCCATGTGACTTAAACTACTCTTTTAACTTGAGTTATATAACAGAATTGTAAGGAGGTGGGTTTTTTTTTGTAAACTCCCTTATTCTTCTGCTATTGTTGTTACAAATGTAATAAAAATATACTTCATGGGGAAAAAGGGGACAAAATTCCCTGTCATTCCCATAAGAACCTTTGTCCTCTACAAAAATTGGGAGGAGGGTGTTTATTTTTGAATGGATGGAAGTCCCCAAAGAGATATTGCTTACTTAAGTGTAAATAATGCAGTGGCCAAGGCAATTACTGTCGGCTTTGTAGGATAAACCAGATAGGAATCACAACCAGATGAGTTAATTCTACCTTATTGTGAAGCTACATTAACAGAATCTTCCAAGTCTGAAAGTACAATCCTCCTCCCGTCTTCTTTACAGCCCGATTAACTAAGGGGGGTGGGTCTCTTCTGAGCCTCTTGCCCTGCCCACTATCCAGTTGCGGACTATGCTGTCTCTTATCTGACCATTCTCTTGGCAGCATCTCTTTGCCCCGTCTCCCAAGGTCTTGCCCACATACCATTTGTTGTTGTTGTTTATTCGTTCAGTCGCTTCCGATTCTTCGTGACTTCATGGACCAACCCACGCCAGAGCTTCCTGTTGGCCGTCACCATCCCCAGCTCCCCCATGGTTGAGTCTGTCACCTCCAGAATATCATCCATCCATCTTGCCCTTGGTCGGCCCCTCTTCCTTTTGCCTTCCACTTTCCCTAGCATCAGCATCTTCTCCAGGGTATCCTGTCTTCTCATTATGTGGCCAAAGTACTTCAGTTTTGCCTTTAATATCATTCCCTCAAGTGAGCAGTCCGGCTTTATTTCTTGGAGTATGGACTGGCTTGATCTTCTTGCAGTCCAAGGCACTCTCAGAATTTTCCTCCAACACCACAGTTCAAAAGCATCTATCTTCCTTCGCTCAGCCTTCTTTATTGTCCAGCTCCCACAGCCATAGGTTACTACAGGGAATACCATTGCTTTAACTATGCGGACCTTTGTTGTCAGTGTGATGTCTCTGCTCTTAACTATTTTATCAAGATTTGCCATTGCTCTCCTCCCAAGAAGTAGACGTCTTCTGATTTCCTGGCTGCAGTCAGCATCTGCAGTAATCTTTGCGCCTAGAAATACAAAGTCTGTCACTGCCTCCACTTTTTCTCCCTCTATTTGCCAGTTATCAATCAAGCTGGTTGCCATAATCTTGGGTTTTTTGAGGTTTAACTGCAACCCAGCTTTTGCACTTTCTTCTTTCACCTTCGTCATAAGGCTCCTCAACTCCTCCTCGCTTTCAGCCATCAAAGTGGTATCATCTGCATATCTAAGATTGTTAATGTTTCTTCCAGCGATTTTAACTCCAGCCTTGGATTCCTCAAGCCCAGCACGTCGCATGATGTGTTCTGCATACAGGTTGAATAGGTAGGGTGAGAGTACCCCTGGCATACTCCTTTCCCAATCTTAAACCAGTCTGTTGTTCCGTGCTCTGTTCTTACCGTTGCTACTTGGTCGTTATACAGATTCCTCAGGAGGCAGACAAGATGACGTGGTATCCCCATACCACCAAGAACTTGCCACCATTTGTTATGATCCACACAGTCAAAGTCTTTAGAATAGACAATAAAACAAAAATAGATGTTTTTCTGAAACTCCCTGGCTTTCTCCATTATCCAGCGGATATTGGCAATTTGGTCTCTAGTTCCTCTGCCTTTTCTAAACCCAGCTTGTACATCTGGCAATTCTCGCTCCATGAATTGCTGGAGTCTACCTTGCAAGATCTTGAGCATTACCTTACTGGCATGTGAAATAAGTGCCACTGTTCGATAGTTTGAACATTCTTTAGTGCTTCCCTTTTTTGGTATGGGGATATAAGTTGATTTTTTCCAATCTGATGGCCATTCTTGTGTTTTCCAAATTTGCTGGCATATGGCATGCATCACCTTGACAGCATCATCTTGCAAGATTTTAAACAGTTCAGCTGGGATACCGTCGTCTCCTGCTGCCTTGTTATTAGCAATGCTTCTTAAGGCCCATTCAACCTCACTCTTCAGGATGTCTGGCTCTAACTCACTGACCACACCGTCAAAGCTATCTCCAATATTATTGTCCTTCCTATACAGATCTTCCGTATATTCTTGCCACCTTTTCTTGATCTCTTCTGCTTCTATTAGGTCCTTACCATCTTTGTTTTTGATCATACCCATTTTTGCCTGGAATTTACCTCCAATGTTTCTAATTTTCTGGAAGAGGTCTCTTGTCCTTCCTATTCTATTGTCTTCTTCCACTTCCGCACATTGCTTGTTTAAAAATAATTCCTTATCTCTTCTGGCTAACCTCTGGAATTTTGCATTTAATTGGGCATATCTCCCCCTATCACTGTTGCCTTTTGCTTTCCTTCTTTCTTGGACTACTTCCAGTGTCTCAGCAGACAGCCATCTTGCCTTCTTGGTTTTCTTTTTCTTTGGGACGTTTTTTGTTGCCGCCTCCTGAACAATGTTGCGAACTTCTGTCCATAGTTCTTCCGGGACCCTATCTACTAAATCTAGTCCCTTAAATCTATTCTTCACCTCCACTGCATATTCCTTAGGAATATTAGTGAGCTCATATCTAACTGATCTGTGGGTCTTCCCTATTCTCTTTAGTCTGATTCTAAATTTTGCAATAAGAAGTTCGTGATCTGAACTACAGTCAGCTCCAGGTCTTGTTTTTACCGACTGTATAGATGTCCGCCACCTTTGGCTACAAAGGATGTAGTCAATCTGATTTCGGTGTCGACCATCTGGTGAAGTCCATGTATAAAGTCGTCTTTTAGGTTGTTGGAAGAGAGTGTTTGTTATGCACAGTGAGTTGTCTTGGCAAAATTCTATCAACCTATGTCCTGCTTCATTTTGTTCTCCCAGACCATGCTTGCCTGTAATTCCAGGTGTTGTCTGACTACCCACCTTAGCATTCCAGTCTCCTGTAATGAAAATAACATCTCTTTTTGGTGTATTATCCAGTAGGTGCTGCAGATCCTCATAGAACTGATCTACTTCTGCTTCTTCAGCATCTGTGGTTGGGGCGTATATTTGGATCACTGTGATGTTAAATGGCTTTCCCTGAATTCAAATTGAGATCATTCAATCGTTTTTTGGATTGTATCCAAGCACTGCTTTAGCCACTTTATTATTAATTATGAAGGCTACTCCATTTCTTCTGTGGTCCTCTTGTCCACAGTAGTAGATCTGGTGGTCATCTGATGTGAAGTGGCCCATTCCAGTCCATTTCAGTTCACTGACACCTAAAATGTCTATATTTAATCTTGGCATCTCACCAATAACCACATCCAATTTGCCCTGGCTCATAGATCTTACATTCCAGGTTCCTTTAGAACATTGGATTCGTCGTTCACCACCAGCACCGTCGGCCACTAGCCGTCCTTTTGGCTTTTAGCTAGCTGCGTCATCACATCTGGGGCTAGTTGAACGTATCCTCTGTTCCTCCCCAGTAGCATTTTGACCATCTTCCGACCTGGGAGTCCCATCTTCCGATGGTATACCGACATATCTCTGGTTGTAATGATCCATTTAGTTTTCACGGCAAGAATACTGGGGTGGGTTGCCATTACCTTCCCCAGGGATCGTATTTAGTCTGACCTCTCTGCCACGACCTTCCCGTCTTGGGTGTCCCTTCATGGTTTAGCTCATGGTTTCATTGAGGTGCTCAAGCTCCAGCACCACGACAAGGTAACGATCTCCTTTGCTGGAGTACATACCATTACAATTACTTAATCCAATATTTCCCAGCATGAGAAGTTTCCAGTTATATGTCCCAGAATTCTCAGCAATGGCCATCCTGGCTAGGGAATTCTGGGAGCTGTAGTTCAGACAACTGAAACTCACCAACTTTGGGAAATGCTGCTCTAGTCATTGCAGCTCCTACAATGATCATGACACATTTCCTGGATCAGTATGCAGTTGTCTTTACAGACTAATTCAGGAAATGTAGAATTGTAGAATTTCTTAAATTAAAAATGCATCCTTATGACAGCATACTTTAAAAAAAAGTGTGCCTTTCCAAGACCTCTCCAGAAATACTAATCAGTATAGGTGGCATGGCGACTGAAAATTGATGGCAGGGTTCCTCTCCTTTGGAGGCAAGAAACAGTGAAAATTGAAAATCTTAAGATAGATGTAACACCTTTTTAAAATTTAAGATATATATCCACAATGGAAAAAATTGTTGTGATGGCTTCATCTGAGAAAGATTCCTCAAAGGAGGAAGTTAGGTCAGATAATCCTGCCAAGTCATTGAATCATCAAATTGGAAGGTTCCATTTAGGTTCTTCAGATCTAACCCAAGTCAGGAATCTAAACCTTTTCCAATAGATGTTCAGCCTCTGGCTGAACTTACTTCCCTTAGTAATTGGTTCTACCATTAAGGTTTCTCCTAACATTCAGCCAAAATCTGTCTTGCTGTAACTCATGAGCATTCGTCCATATCTTGTACTCTGATTCATTTACACTAGATGAGCCAGCTCCTTGCCCAGTAGTCCACCCAGAATCAGACCCTTAATAGCCCATAATTAATTGCCCCAAAGTTTGATCCCGACTCACCACTACAACCATTCCAACCTATGTCAACTACTGTACATCTGGGTTGGGCTGAAAGCAAAAAGGCATTCAAAGGATGCCCAAGGATATTTGAGAAAAGTTCTATACCCCTAGATAGTCTTGCACTAGATCGGGCTTCACAACCAGTCAACAGCCTTCAACCTCAGCAACTTTAAGATGGGTGGACTTCAATTCCCTGAATTCCTCAGCCAGCATGCTGGGCATTTAATAGCTGAAAATAGTATATACTGTATCATTTGTATTGCTCATGTTGAGTGCCTAAAAGAACTTCCTAATGTATGAGTCTCTGCTGCCTAGACCAGGACTTCATTGCTCTTGCCTCCTAGAACCTCAGCTTGGATTAAGACTGATTTGATATTTGGCTTTAAACTCTTTTGGAATCAGATCTCAATCTGCCTATACTTTTTGCCTTTCCTAATCCCGAATGCTGTCCTTGGTCAGGACAAAGGTTAAACTTGGACCTGTCATGTGTGTAACACAACTCTACCACTGTAGTTCTGGTCATTCACACACCCACATGTTGTGCAGCCTCTAATTCCAAAAGATTGTCCACCCATTTTTTAAAGTCAAGTTTGCCATACTTCCTCCTACCTGCAAACTTCAGAGAACGATGCTGCTTTTCAATATTTGAAGGCTAACCCACACAACATCTGCCAAAAAATCTGGGCTGGTCATCTTAGTACTGTTCTAGTGTTAATACACTTTGCAAACTAAGCATTTTTCTGTGATTTGTGTAAGTGGAATTCAATTGCAAGCCATGGCTTTGCTTGGAACATTCCTGACTAAGCCATATCTCAGTGTTTTTCCACCTTGGCAACTTTAAGATGTGTAGACTTCAACACCCAGAATTCTTCAGCCAGCTTGCTGGAAAAACACTGCCAGAGATTAATATTCAATACTGAATCACAGCTATTGCTTTGCTGGATATTAATTTAATTAAGTTCTGGTCCTACCCCTTCCTGTCCCCATCTTGTTGAAAGAAACAAAGCTTGCCCTGAACTGATAAAACAGAGATGTATGGACAGACTTCTCAGCACTGAAGCAAATTCTTCTGTGGCTGCCTTTTTATTTCAAATAAGGTTAAGTGATTAAAGAAACATCTCAGGGAGGGGAAGGAAATGGACTATATGATGTTCCAAAGTTAAGCTTCTCTTCAGCTTAATAGGGGGTTTTTTCTTCTTCTTTTGATTGCAGTCTGTCCAGGAGGCATAGGTGGAAATATTTGTGTGGATAGAATATTACTGTTAAAAATATGCCACATTCACAAAGAATACTCACTTTAATTTTATTTTTCCATTCTAAAGAAGCTAGGTTTCAACCCTGGTCATTTTAAATCAGAGGGGCAGAATCAGAATCCCAAAGCCACATGGGATCCATGCAAAGGTGTTGGTTACAACTCCAAGAACCTTTCAAACCTAATCCCCAAATTGTAATTTGTTAAATGTTAAATACATGGCTGGAGAATAATCCTATTAACTAGGGGTGTGCAAATCAATTCCAGTTCAATGCAAATTGTCATTTCAATTTTCAAACATCCAACCATTTTAATGCAAACTGTTTTTTTGATTTGACCCATAAGACACATCCATTCAGAGTACCAATCTACAGGAAGTCCTCGCTTAATGACCACAATTGGGACTAGAATTTTGATTGCTAAGCAAAGTGTTCATTAAGTTTATCTGACTTGATTTTACAAGCTTTTTTGCAGCAGTCGTTAAGCAAATCACCGCAGGGGTTAGGCAAACCATGAGGTCATTAAGTGAATCACGTGGTTCCCCATTGATTTTGCTTGCCAGAAGCTGGCCAGGAAGGTCAAAAATGGTGATCATATGACCACGAGATGCTGCGATGGTCATAAATACAAACTGGTTGCCAAGCGAACAAATCGTGATCATGTGACCATGGGGACACTGCGACAGTCATAACTGTGAGTACCGGTTGTAAGTTGGTTTTTTCAGCACTGTCGTAAGTCTGAACTGTCACTAAACAAATTTCTGTGCAAGTGCAGAAGCTGGGATGGGAAGGGTAATAGCTCCTCTTGGGGTTGGCTTGCGCCATAGAGTTCTTTTAAATATAACCTCATAACCTCTTGGATTTTATATATTTATACAGTATCTAATTTATTTTTTAGAGTTGTTATATTGTATTTTATATGTTTTTAATTACTAACTGTTGTAAAACGCCCAGAATCCCCCTTGTGGGGGGAGATGGGCGGTGATAGAAGTTGGATAATTAATAGATAGATAGATAGATAGATAGATAGATAGATGATAGATAGATAGATAGATAGATAGATAGATAGATAGATAGATAGATAGATAGATAGCTGAATCAGTTCAGAATGAACCAGTTTGATTCAGCAATTCAGTTCAGCTTTCCAATTTGATTCAGAAATCTGATTCAATTTGAAGATGCAGCTAAATCACCTTTCAAGCAATGCTCCAAATTCATTAGCTGTACAAACTCATTAGCCGTGCCAAAGATTAAGTATGCAAATTTTTTAAGAGGTGTTTTGCTTTGATGAAGGTTTGAGCAAAGCTCCATTCTGAAACTTCTTCATAAAGGAGTGTGCCCCTACTTCTACTTCCAAAGAGCAAAGCAAAACCACCCTAATATTTTATACTACTTCATGGAATAGCCGAAGACCAATTGCAGCTCCCTTATTAACTATGTTTCCTTTCATTGAAAGCCAAATGGAAATCAACAAATTAAAGTTTATCCTGGCCTCACCTACTGCTTTTTGGATCGTAGCTCCTCCATACATCTAAAGACTAAGAGTAGCCCTCAGCCTGAGGAAATGGTAGGTACTCCCAACTTTAATTTGTCCTTTGCCACGCAGAGCTAAGTAGGAGAGAAAGATGGATTTACTTGCCACTTTCTGGGAGGTTTGCAATAGATTGTTATGGATTTCTGCTTCTTCATTATTTAACAATAACAGCAGGCAAAGACCTTCCTGACGCCCAGATTCCCTAAACGTTTCAGTTAAAATTAAGGATATCAGTAATAAAACTTTGTGCAGAAGAATGGTGAGTTAGGTCCACTTCTGATACTCAAATGGGATGACTCAGAATTCTTCCATTCTAAATCTATATACTACTAAAACTCTTGTGTCTGTTTGTTTGTAACCTTTAACTGGGCCAAACAGTGCATCATAGGCCAACAATTTTTGAACCAAGCAAGGACTCCCTGTATAAGTGTGTTAAACGCAGATGTTTGTTGGGAAAGGGGGGAACTCTCCAACTGGTTTCATCCACATTAGGGAAATTGGGTGTTGCACAGGGTCTTTGTGTTTATAACTTTTTGCTGTCTGCTCCTGCTTTTGGAGGGCATTGTCTTCATAAATTTGGGGTTGTCTTCATGTGTGTGTGCGTGTTTGTGTGTGTGTATACATATATAGTATTTTCAGGGTCTACTTGCATCTGGTAAGATTACAGTAATTTACCAGATTCTCAAACCATTTCTTGGAGTTGGACCTTCACTTGTTCCTTTGGGTGCAGGTGAAACAGGAGCCCCCTCCCACCTACCTGAAAGTTAAAGGTTTTCCCCTGCACAGTTGTGTCTGACTCTAGGGGGCGGTGCTCATCTCCGTTTCTTAGCCGAAGAGCCAGCGCTGTCCGAAGACGCTTCCGTGGTCATGTGGCCGGCATGACGCGCGCGGAACGCTGTTACCTACCCACCGAAGTGGTACCTATTCATCTACTTGCATTTGCATGCTTTCGAATTGCTAGGTTGGCAAGAGCTGGGGCGAGTGCGGGAGCTCACTCCGTCACGCGGCGCTCGGGTCTCGAACCGCCGACCTTCTGATCGACAAGCCTGGCGTCTTAACCACTGAGCCATTGCACCCCTCTCCCACCTACCTACCCTACCCAAAATGAGAGGATATACTATTAAAAAAAATTTTAGAGGAAGGTAGGTGAGGAAAAATTGTTTTAAGAAATCTGTAGCTTGAATCATGTCAACTGGATTTCTATTTTCTTAGTGGAAACGTTTCGCTCCTTATCCAAGGAGCTTCTTCAGTCTGAGCAAAGTTGGTAAGGAGCGAAACGTTTCCACTAAGAAAATAGAAATCCAGTTGACATGATTCAAGCTACAGACAATTCCACCTGGATGACTGAGAACCTTCATAGACATGTTTTAAGAAATGTTTTCTGAAAAAATGTCCTTGTGTTACATTTTGACTGGGCTATAATTGACCCTGAAGGTGAGAAAAAGGAGCTTCTTTGATTGCTTATTTCTTTAACCTCACAAAGGAAGTTTTTAGCAGTGAAAAACTTTCCACATCTTTGCTTCCACCCACGGAGGGAATGCAACGAGTCAGGCTTCTTCCTGCCCAGATGTTTTCCCCCGCTTGCAAACTGGTACACAAGTGTCAACGGAGTGTTCTTTTTGGGAGGCAGAAATCCTCTTATGTGCATCCTGGAATGACTCATATAAACAGCAGATTGTATTTTAGCTTTGCATCTTGCGCTTGAGAAGGAAGAAGGAATGAAACAGACTTCACTTCCACCCTTCGGCGGAGTACCAGGTTCCCAGAAGCTAGTCTACTGGAAACTAGGACATCTCTACCAAATTTCTATTGCAGAAAAACCTCAATTTTCTGGATCCCCATTAGTGGACTTTGGATGCAGCAGACACAGGTCCTATCCAGTCATTCCCCCTGAAATAACAGACAAGTGCAATACATCTGGAGTTGTCCGAACATCGCACTGAAATTTGCATAACATGGCATCATATTTACATCATTTGCGCAATGACATCAAATTGCTGCAAATGATTTAAGGTGCTTTCAGGAGTTACAAATACTCAGCCTGTTGAATTGAGGTTTTACTGTCTTTCAGTTGTAATCTGCCCACTTGGTCATAGCAGGCTATTCATTAGCATATGGCTTACCTGGGCAGCTATTATGATGTCACCTACCTGAGTTCATATAGATCAGTGGTTTTGAAACTTGGTAACTTTAAGATGTGTGGATTTCAACTCCCAGAATTCCCCAGCCACATCTTAAAGTTTGAAGAACACTGATATAGATTAAGCTGGGAGTCTGAAATTCATCTGTTAGCTGCTTTTTTGCAGATACACAAACTTTCTTTTTTGAAAGTTGCATGTGGATCCCAGGTCATGGGCTGTTCATCCATGTTTTAAGATAAAAGAAAGTATGCACCATGCTTTTTCCCCCAGTACAATGCATACTTTCCTGTATCTTAAAACATGGATGAACAGCAGTTTCGGGGCCAAGTGCTTGCCGGTCTTGGCTGCCTGTCGTTGCTGCTGCTGGGCCTGTAGGTCCAACCGGACCTGTTGCTCTTCCGCCTACAGAGGAAGAGGGGGACAGTATAGACTGGTCTGCCTGTGTATCACTGTAAATAAAGTTGTTTTCAATAATGCTTCCGTGTCGGCCTTAGTCAGAACAGGACAAGGATACCCTGGAGAAGTTGCTGATGCTAGGGAAAGTGGAAGGCAAAAGGAAGAGGGGCCGACCAAGGGCAAGAAGGATGGATGATATTCTGGAGGTGACGGACTTGACCGTGGGGGAGCTGGGGGTGGTGATGGCCGACAGGAAGCTCTGGCGTCGGCTGGTCCATGAAGTCAACGAAGAGTTGGAAGCGACTGAACAAATAAACATCAAAGTTAAAACTAAAACAAAGCACTTTGCAGACTGGGTGAGAGGCCCACCTTCACCAAAATCAGAAGGCAATCTGTACAGGGGAGATCACCCTTTCAAGGTGGCAGCTGATAATCCTTGACACATCTTTCCTACAACAGTATGGAACAGGCCACCACAAAGCATGTTTCCAATGCTTTAACAATGATCATCTGACCAAAGAAGAAGGAGGGGGACCAATGTTTTAAAGGATTTTTAAAAATGGAGTAGACACTCAGCAAGTGATAAACCAAGAGAATGACCTGGATAATATCTTTTTATTGGATTTACAAAGAGGCTTGTTAAAGCCTTGAAGAAGCCTATGTGTTGGGACAAAGAAGAATTGAAGAGAGATCAAATTGTACAACAATATTTGAATGAACTAAGATTTTCAGAGGTATAAGAAAGGAATATAAAGTAATATAAAATTGGTTTATTTGATCAAGCTTAAAATAAGACATCTTTCTATGAAACTCTGGCAACCCTTTATGGACTTTTTGCTGACACCAGGATTGAATAGTTGATTCTTATGGATTTGCTTATGGATAAGGAATGGGTTATGGGAAGAAGAGATACCTGTTTGCAACCTAGGGGGTGAAAAGCTACCAAACTTGTTTATACTGGTTGTGATGAAGATTGGAAGTAAATTCTTTATATATTTCTTTTCTTTGTCTTTATTTCACTCTTTCCTTTTTCTTTTCTTTCTTTTTTTACTTTTTCTTTCTTTGCACTTTTTATTCTCTCTTTTTACTTTCTTTCTCTGAGATTAGTTTGTATTAGTTTTTATTATTGTAATTAAAATCTTTAATAAAAGTTATACACACACACATACATCTTGTCTCGTCCATGTCAAGAGAAGATATATGTATATTAGACATATATACAGTATATATAAGATAAAAGCCCTACATGGCATGGGACCAGGCTACCTGAGGGACTGTCTCATCCCCATAACATCGAACCGTCCCACTCGGTCATGCAGAGAGGGCATGCTGCGGACCCCGTCGGTAAGGGAGTTTCACTTGACAGGGTCCAGAAGGCGGGCCTTCTCTGCCATGGTGTCCGCCCTTTGGAACACTCTACCCCCAGAGGTGAGGCAGGCCCCATCGCTCCCAGCCTTCCGGAAGAATTTAAAGACCTGGTTCTGCCGCCTCGCCTGGGTTGGGAAGGGTAACAGCTCCTCCTAGGGATGGCTGGCCCCATAGAGCCCTTTTAAGAACAATTTTATTCCCTTCTTGGATTTTATTTTTAATTTATTTGTATTTATATTTGTATTGTGTTTTTACTTATTTTAATTATTGACTGTAAACCGCCCAGAGATAGGGCTGTTATATAAATGGAATTATAAATAAATAAACAAACAAACAAATAAATAAATAAATATTAGACAGGACCCAAGATGCACACTGTACAGAGAGGCCTCAGAGACATTCCAACACATAGTGGCAGGGT
The DNA here is from genome assembly GCA_023362775.1 of Charina bottae. Classification (NCBI taxonomy): domain Eukaryota; kingdom Metazoa; phylum Chordata; class Lepidosauria; order Squamata; family Charinaidae; genus Charina; species Charina bottae. The sequence goes on along the minus strand of JALMGJ010000027.1, from coordinate 8,211,348 downwards.
GTAAGATGCAGGCAGGAACAGCATACACTGAACGGCACAACCAAGTAGCTGACATTGTGTACAGGAACATCTGCACAGCATATGGGCTAGACCCTCCAAAGTCCAGATGGGAGATTCCACAGAAGGTCGTGGAGAATGACACGGCTAAGATCCCGTGGGACTTCCAGATCCAGACAGACAGGCAGGTACTGGCCAATCAACAGGACATTGTGGTAATAGACAAGGACCAGAAGAAGGTGATGGTGATAGATGTAGCAGTGCCAAGTGACAGCAACATCAGGAAGGAGGAGTATGAGAATCTGGAGAAGTACCAGGGCCTGAAGAAGGAACTAGAGAGGATGTGGAAAGTGAAGGCCAAAGTGGTCCCAGTGGTGGTAGGAGCACTCGGGGCTGTGACTCCTAAGCTGGGAGAGTGGCTCCAACAGATCCCAGGAGCAACATCAGAGCTCTCCTTCCAGAAGAGTGCAGTGCTAGGGACAGCTAAGATACTGCACAGAACCCTCAAACTCCCAGGCCTCTGGTAGAGGACCTGAGGTTGAGGAATACACACACCACCCATAAGGGTGAGAAGGGGATTTTTTTATATATATAAAATGGAGTAGACACTCAGCCAAAAAGATAACATGTCCTTATTTTAAGCCATTTACCCAGGTGTTCATTGGAAGGAGGGTCAAAAAGGCTAAGATGGTCGATGGAAGAATAATGAAATTCCCACAGTGGAGGAATGGATTGTGAAAATGTCAGAATTTGCAGAAATGGTGACACTAACCTGTTTGGTCAAAGAACAAACAACAAAAACTTTTTTGAAAAACTGAAAGCTTTATATGGTCTTTTTGCTGAAAGGAGAAAGAAATGAATTGATTATTTATGGATTTGAAGACTAAGAAAGATGAGGACTAAATGAAGGGGTGAAGGGACTTGTAAAATACTTAAGAGGGTGGAACAACAATAAGAATGTAATTATCTGTTGAAAAGAAGGTCAGAAGTCATGTTTCTTAACTTTAGTTTCCTTTTTCTTTTCTTTTTCTTTAATGGTTTTTTCCTTTTTCCTTTTGGTTTGTTATTATTACATGAAATTTTCCAATAAATATAATTTAAAAAAAGAGAAAAGAGCTAAGATGGTGGTCCCAACTGCTCAGCTAAAGCCCTGTCCCTTTTTTATGTCCATTGCACATGCAACCTACATTAGAAATGGGGTGAGGTTTCCGACTTTCTCCAATACAGATATAGATAAATTTACAAAAATAATCTCTTACCAATGATTAAACCATAGTAACATTATTTCTATTAAAATAAACCAATTAATCATTAGAACCCAAAATCAAAACATCGGAAGTCACTTTTTGTTTTTGTTTTTCTGTCTATTTGCACCTTATAGTTTTTCTTTTTTCTTTCAGTTCTATTTTCATGCTTTTCTGTAGTTTCTATTTTGTATTTTATCCATACTTTGAAAATCAATAAAGTTTAAATAAATAAATAAAAAAAGAAATGGGGTGAGGTTGTGATCACACCATTTTATTTTATTTATTTAGTTTATAGATTTATATGGCCACCCATCTCAAATATATGACTCTGGATGTCTAACAAAATTAAAAATGATTGCAGTCACCATCTTGACTTCTTTGAAACACAACCCCCGTGGCTGCACCTGCTTACAAGGAAGCCTTCGATCTTTAAGACTCAAACCATCTTTTGCAAAGCCAGTCTCCTAGAGTTGAAGTCCTATCCATTATAAAATTAAGTGCCCTTTGTAATATCCTGACATGAATCACAGCATCAACATAGGCTATAACACTCAACTTGAAAAACTAACTCCTCTAAGGAAGCCCAGGAACCCAATTTAGTTTACACTAAATTGATCTTGAAAGCAAGAATAATAAAAAGTTCTGGACTATGTTCAGACAGAAAATAATGATAACTCATAAAGAAAAATCAGACCATCAAATATTAGGTCTTCTATATCAAGCTTAATTTCCTCTCCCTTTGATAACATTTGCAATGAATTACTTATTTAACGGAGAGCCGAGAACATCAGATAGTGACATTTCAAACATTTCTCCCTTGATCATTTGATATCAGTTTCTCTCTGCTTCCTCTTTTTTTAAGCATTATGCTGTGGGCAGAATTTTAATTATAATATTTATGAAAATTATGTTTGCATAATCATATTTGAAAAGAGTCTGTGGATCAGATTTTCCAAGCAATTTATCTAAATGCAAGCCTTAAACTTTTCCCTTTATCATTGTCAGAAGCACTTGCCACCCTAATTCATCTTTAAAAAGTAAAGTGGTAAAACTCGCTTCCTCTCACTGGCCAGACAAGGACAATCTACCTTTTCAGTAGGCAGTGTTAGCAATATTGTGGTTAATTGAAATATTCTTCAGCCTAAGTCAACTGCTATTGTCATGCCCAACTACCTCCTTTTGGAAGTCAGACAGAATTAGACAAGGTTTTGCTCATTGGTCCTCCTCTGGATATTACAAATTAAGGTAAAGGTAAAGGTTCCCCCCGCATATTTGTGCAGTCGTGTCTGACTCTAGGGGCCGGTGCTCATCTCCGTTTGTTAGCTGAAGAGCCAGCGCTGTCCGAAGATGCTTCCACAGTCATGTGGCCGGCTTGATGCACGCAGAATGCTGTTACCTTCCCACCGAAGTGGTACCTATTCATCTACTTGCATTTGCATGCTTTCGAATTGCTAGGTTGGCAAGAGCTGGAGCTAGTGCGGGAGCTCACTCCGCACGCAGGGCTAGGGATTCGAACCTCCGAACTTGTGATCTTCTGATCAACAAGCCTGACATCTTACCCGCTGAGCCACCACACCCCTTCAATTACAAATTGCCTTATGCCAAATCGGACTACTTTTCCATCTAGCCCGGGGACCAGTTGTCCTCACCCAAAGCAGAGGTTGAAGAGATGTTTGTTGGAGACATTTTAATCTGAATTCCAACATTGAGTTGAGGGTTGGACTCAATGGCTCTTAGTGTGCTATGCAGATGGAGTTAAGAAAGCAAACATAGAACAAATAAGGATAGTGAAGAAGGTCTACCACAACCTTCTTCAGATGTATTGAGTTGGATTCTCAGAATTCCTACCCATCATAGCCACTGACTCCCAAAGATTTACCACAATGTTTCCCAACCTGGGTAACCTCCAGATGTGTGGATTTCAACTCCCACAATTCCCCAGCCAGCATGGCCATTGCTGAGAATTCAGGCAGTTGGAGACCACCTGTTGTGGAAGTTGCACAGGTTTCCCTGTTTTAGAGGACTGTGTCAGAATCTTTGATGCCTTCTCACTCAAATGTGTACTTGTGTGTCCAGCCCCTGAAGACAAATTGCTCTGAAAGTTCAGGAGCGATAGATTGGCAAGAGCAAGCGAGGGAGTTGGGATTTGTTGAATAGGATTCTTTAAAGCTCTGCTGTCTTTGCCAATTTCAAATTAGTTATGAGTGAGCATTTAGATCACATTTTTGCTGGGGGATTGAACTTATGAAAATTCTTAATCTTTGTTTCACAAACAGAAGGAACCTGAACATTTGAAAAATAACTCTAACAGAAACCACGAGGGCTAGTCTTTCGATCATTTCCCCCACCTCCCTCCTCATAGTAATAATCCTGCAAGAAACTTGTTGCATGGTATGGTCGTTGCCATGCAAAAGCATGTTCCTTCAGAGTTCTTAGTGCTCTCTGAGCTTGGTTGTTTGCTTGCACTGATGCTCAGGGAGTTGGGGGTGGGCGGCGTAGTTTTGCGCTGGTTCACCTCCTTCCTCCATGGTCAGTCCCAATCAGTGGAAATAGGAGATGAGAGATCCGACCCTCGCCCCCTCGTCTGTGGGGTGCCGCAGGGTTCGGTTCTCTCCCCTCTCCTATTTAATATCTACATGAAACCACTGGGTGAGATCATCCGTCAACACGGAATGAGGTATCATCAATATGCTGATGATACTCAATTATATATCTCCATCCCGGGTGAGGTAAGTGATGCGGTGGCTGCCCTTTCTCAGTGCCTGAAGGCTGTGGGGGTCTGAATGGGGAACAACAGGCTTCAGCTGAACCCTGGCAAGATGGAATGGCTGTGGATTGATGGTGCCTCTGGATCCAGGGAGTTGTCATCCTTAGATCTGGATGGGGTGGCACTACCCCATTCAGACTCAGTGAGGAACCTGGGGGTCCTTCTGGACTCACAACTCCTGCTCGAAGAGCAGGTGGCAGCCGTGGCCAGAAGGGCCTTTCCGCAACTTCGTGTTGTGTGCCAGCTATGCCCTTTCCTGGACCGGGATGCCCTCCGTACAGTCACTCATACCCTTGTCATCTCCCATATATACTATTGCAACGCACTCTACATGGGGCTACCCTTGAAGAGTATCCGGAAGCTTCAGCTGGTCCAGAATGCAGCTGCATGCGCAGTTATGGGTGCCCCAAGATCGGCACATGTGACACCTCTGCTGCGCGAGCTGCATTGTTTACCAGTTTGCTTCCGGGTCCAATTCAAGGTGTTGGTTGTCACCTTTAAAGCCCTACATGGCATGGGACCAGGTTACCTGAGGGACTGTCTCATCCCCAGAACATCAACCCACCGCACCCAGTCATGCAGAGAGGGCATGCTACAGACCCTGTCGGTAAAGGAGTTTTACTTGACGGGGTCCAGGAGGCGGGCCTTCTCTGCAGTGGCGCCTGCCCTTTGGAACATTCTGCTCCTGGAGGTGAGGCAGGCCTCCACACTCCTGACCTGAAAACAATTGAAGACCTGGCTCTGCCACCTCACTTGGGATGGGAAGGGTAATAGCTCCTCTTAGGGTTGGCTTGCACCATAGAGCTCTTTTAAATATAACCTCATAGCCTCTTGGATTTTATATTTATATCTAATTTATTTTTTAGAGTTGTTATGTTGTATTTTATATGTTTTAATTACTGACTTTGTTGTAAACCGCCCAGAGTCCCCCTTGTGGGGGGAGATGGGCGGTGATAGGAGTTGGGTGGGCAAATAAATAAATAAATAAATAAATAAATACATACATACATACGTTCCCTAGTTTGATCATGAAACGTCAGCAAACAAACAACCAAGCTTGGAGAGCACCGAGGACTCCGCCATTCAACCTTGAGCTACAGATATTCTCTTCTATTGGAACATTCCTTCAAGTTTAAGGCTCCTTCACTTTCAACAGGAATTTCTACTGAACTTTAGAGTGCAAGACACCGAACCATCATTTTATTTTCAGGATGGCAGATTCCAGCCGAATGTTGAGGAAAAACATCCTAAGAGTAATAACAATCGAACCAATTACTGAGGGAGGTGATAAGCTCCCTTGTGCTGGATTTATCCAAGCAAAGGCTGGATGAATTTAATTTGGATCTCTGCATCAAGCAGGGAGCCAGAATCAGTGACCTAAATGGACTTTTCCAGCACTTCATGTCTGAAATCTTTCTTCCCAAGAGAGAATGCCAGCTAACCTGACGCAGCTTGCTTGTTACTGAAAATCTACAGAATCCCCTCCAGGTCGCCACAGCACAGTCTCATCAGTATGCTTCTCCCTTAGTCTAAAAAGGGGAGAAAGGGATTTTTAAAAAATGGTGTGCCACGATGAGCACACTTGTGAATAAGGCAGAGATAGAAGAGAGAGCAAAAGGAAATGGCAATGCAATCACCCTTGTCAATTTGTCTCCTAGAACCATCTTTCAGCCATCCATACCTAAGCTGAATGCAAGCCCAGGCCGACTGTAACTAGCCCTTTGGCAATCCAGCTGTCATAGGGCAACAGATGTGCTCTTCTTATAACAATGCAAAACAACAAGGTTTTCCATCAATGCCTGGCTGGGCATGGGTGATCCAGGAGTGTATTCATCATCTGTTCTGCAAATAGCAGGTCTTCGTGCTCTGCTGAACAAGAGAGGTCAAAAAGATCTCTTGTGCCAAACCAGGGAGTTCATATTGTCCAACCAAGCCCTGGGATTCTTTCGGGCAACCCTGCTCCAGACCCATAGGAGAGAGGAAAGGTGAGACCCCTTTAAAAATGCAATCCATTGGCCACATATGGCTCTTATATCCTATTTTGCACCCCGGGCATTCCCATATTGCACTGCTGGAACGTAGTGGCCAGCCGCCAATTTGGATCAGGGTGCTTTTCCCTGTTTTCGGCTCAAAGGGGTGCAGTCATATGTCTCAGTCTCCCACAACAAGGCTTCACCCTGGTTTTAGCCCATTCCTGCTACCCTCCCAAGCTCTTAGGAAAAACAAATAATATAAGGCAATTCACACAAATGAGAAGAGGATGGAAGGTGGACCATAATGCTTCCTTAATAGAAGCCCAAGATCTACTAATCTCAGACAATCCCTACCCCCAGTGTTTCTCAGCATCAGCCATTTTAAGATGGGTAGACTTCAACTCCCAGAATTCCCCCAGCCATTATGTTGGCTGGGGTTATTCTGGGAGTTGAAGTCCACCCATCTTAAAATGGCTGACATTGAGAAACACTGCCTATCCCAATAGAAGCCCAGACAATACTAGATTGAGTGTTTTTTATTTTTGCACAGAAGTCTTGGAGGAAGGACAAGGCTTGCTAGCAAGATAAGGGGGTGTTAGGAGAGTCTATATGTCAGAAGATCAGAAGGCACACTATGGTTCATCCACCAAGTACAAGCAAGAAGAGATGCAACAGGGAATCAGAATCCAAATGCAAGTTCCTTCAAAGGTGGAAAGACTCGGTATTACCTACAACAGAAGAATGGATGGTAAAGTTGATGGAGTTGGCTGAGATGGTGAAATTGACAGCTTTGATTAGAGAAAAGACATTGACTCATTTTATGGTGAATTGGAAGCTCTGTTCGGACTTTTTGCACAAAACGGAAAAGTATGAAATTATGATATACGGATCTGATGATTAATAATATTGGTTGACAGTAGAAAAAATGGATGTTATGTTGTAACCTTAGAGTAAGAGTTTAATGTAAGTTTTACCTTTATCTGTTGTAAAAGAAGTCAGGAGTTATTCCTTTTTCTATTTCTGTTCTTTTTCTTTTTCTTTTTTTCCTGACCTACTGTTCTCATTCTCTTTCTTTATTAGTTTCTGTTAGATTTTTTTTTTTTTATTTTTTATTTGTCTTATTTATACCCCGCCTATCCCCTCCCTACTGGAGGACTCTAGGCGGCTTACAATGTTATATCAAATCCAATTATACAGTTATACATCATCAGTTATTACATTTTACAATTTGTTACCGCGAGACAAGGAGAGAGGAAGGGAACCGGCTCTTCTGCTGCAGGCATTGGACTGCAAGTCCCAGAATGCCTCGCTCCGAGCCGGCTGCTGACGTCCAGGAGCTGGTATTTCCGGATCCGTCGTCCTCCGCCGTCATCATCGCTCCTCCAGGTCTTTCTTGGATTGAGGACGACCCTCCGCTGGACGCCCGCAAATTGTCCCAGGTGAGTGGTACCCATTTATCTACTTGCTATATTAGCTTTCGAATCGCTGGGTTGGCAGAGAGCTAGGGCTAGTGACGAGAGCTCACCTCGTCCCGCGGTTTCGAACTGCCAACCTTATGGTCGGCAGTCTAACGGCTCAGCGGTTTAACCCGCTGAGCCACCGCGCCCCTTTTTTTCTCTTTGTTTTAAAATTTAATAAAGTTATTATAAAAAAAAGAATCCAAATGCAAGTTCCTAACAGTCTAAGAATCAAGAGGCAGCTTCCAAGGAGCTGTGAGATTCTAAAACTCAAGAATTTTTAAGGCAATACTGGGTAAAAGTATTTAAAATACTTTACGGAAGAATGGATGGTAAAGTTGATGCAGTTGGCGGAGATGGCGTAATGAGAGATGAGTATTTAAAATACTTTTACTGGGTAAAAGTATATAAAATACTGCATAAAAGTATATAAAACTATAGAACATCATATTCCCACTTTGATTATATATTTATATTTATATAAATAAATATAAATCAGAAGACATGATGAAAACTCTTTAATCTCACAACACATAGACAGACTTAACCATACTTTCAACTGGAAAACTGTGAGCATCTTAAACCAAGGAAAATCCAGAATTCTAGAGAATTCCTGGAAGCTTTGCACTCAGACAAAGCAGCCATCAACAGACACATAGAGGTAAACAACATTTACATACCATTCATAAGAGACAATAGAAAAGCCAGAAGACCAGAACACCTCCTTGCCAGCAATCAACAACCAGATAGGCAAGGATTAACACCAAGATTAGCACCAGAGGAGCAATCAAACAACACAATATACCCTAATCAAGGAACTATTAACTCAGTCAATCAACCAAGCAGCAAACAACATCCCAATCAAGGAACTACCAAGGAGAGAACAACACCCACACCAACACAGGCAGGACAAGCCAGGATATATAAACAGAGAGCAAGTCCCACTCCCTTTTAACATTGAAGATGTTGCCTAGCCTGGCAATGAAATGTCTGCAAGAAAACAACAAGGCTCAGAGAGCACCAAGAACTCCACATAATTATATTTATTTATTTATTTGTATTTATAATAGTTGATCTTATATTTGTATCTTTTTTAACTGTTGATTTTATTGTAAACCACCCAGAGTCCCCCGTCAGGGGAGATGGGGGGTAATAGAAATATGAACAATCAATCGATCAATACCAACAGGAGGGATGAACAAAGTTTTATTAGTTGAGGACTGTCTTTCAATTTCTGTTTAAAGACAAGAGCCACTCTCAAGAGGTGGGTGAGGGGTATTATGGAAGGTAGATGATACTAGGGATAAAAAAGAATGAAACATCAACATATGTTTCCCTGCAAAAATGTTTCTGTTAATTAAAGCAAAAGCATGTGTTGTACATGTGCATTCATGCCATTGAACATCAGCAGCAAGTTAGGCCATTGAAATGCAGTAATGTGATGAGGACTCAGCCCACGCAAGAGCACCATACGTATCTGTGAGATCTGTGGGGTACACGGGCCCATTTCTGCCCTATAGGATGTGTTTGCACAATACGTTAACCAGGTCAGGTCAGGTCAAGGTTGAGATCTAGTGACTGCATTCACACAATATGCTGCTAAGTGTGGTCAGTTTTCATCTTGATCAGTTTTTGTGGTTTATTGAGCTGGGTGTACTCAGCCTATCCAATCTGGTGATTATGAAGAACTCAAGGAAAAAACTCAAGGATTAGGAAAAAAAACTCAAGACCTGGTTTTGTCAACAGGCCTGGGGCGGGAAGAAGAGTGTACACTCCTGGGTTTGGCTAACACCTTAGGGTGGCCCTAGAGTGTCCTTTCCATGGTTTTAAAGAAGATACTGCCATCTGGATTTTATTATATTTATTATATTCACGAATTGTTATTTTAATGTGTATTTAACTTTATTTATTTTTGTAGTATAGTTAATTATGTTTGACTGTAAACCTCCCAGTCCCTCTCGGGGGTGTTGGGCGGTGATAAATCAAATAAATAAATAAATAAATAAATAAACAAATAAACAAACAAACAAACAAACAAACAATCTTGTGAGAACCCCCAATTCAGTAACCAGCTGTCTGAATACAATTATTAAGTTCAAGTGACATTGAACCTAGATAAAACCACTACACACACGTTATTGTTGTTGTTTCCTGCCTTTATTTTGTGCACTCAGTGTGGCATACATAATGCTCCCACCTCCTCTTTTCCCCACAACAACTACCCTGCAAGGTGGGTTGGGCTGAGAGAGAGTCATTGACCCAAAGTCACCCAACTGGCTTCTGTGCCTAAGGCAGGACTAGAACTCAGAGTTGTCTGGTTTCTAGTCCAGCACCTTCACCACTATACAGAGTAGAGTAGAGTAGAGTAGAGTAGAGTAGAGTAGAGTAGAGTAGAGTAGAGTAGAGTAGAGTAGAGTAGAGTAGAGTAGAGTAGATTATATCATATAAGCTGTTAGATTCCTACCATGAAGCTGCAGTTTGCTGTGTGGAAGCATCATCACTCCAAATGAACCCAGACTCCACAAAACCATGGGAGATAGCCCCCCCCCCCAAATAACCAGGCTGTTGTTATATTCTTAACCCTGGACATCTACTTAGAAGCCCCCTTCTTTCAATATTGAAAGGGCTTGCTTATTTGTTTGTTTATTTATTTATTTATTTTCTATAGCTGCCCATCTCAACAAGTGACTCTTGTTCAGAGAAATGGGTACAGGACTGTAGATGACATATCCAGAGTATCCATCCATCCATCTAGCCATCCAACTTGGAAAGGGAGTAGGAAAGAAAGAAAGAAACCATATATTTTCATGTTTGATTCCAGGTTTTACTTATTTGGAAGGAATGAAATCTTTTCCCATGCCCTGAAGAATGGACTGGTGCAAAGTGAAGGATAAATGAATCCTTCTTCATGTATCATTTGGAGAGGAGTGTTGGTGTGGTGGAGAAAATAAATGTAGGAAATAAAATGGAGGCTGCATCCTTTTTCCTCCCTGGGTGTAGTTGTACAATTGTAGTGGAGAAAATAAATCTAACAAACAAAAGGGAGACTACACCCTTCTCCCCCCATCTTTTAGATAGGACCAGGGTGCAACCCAGGTCATCTCTTTGCCTAGTCCAAATTGACCCTCCCTGCCCCCAGACAAAGCCCCCAGACAAAGCCCCCAGCCATCCCATCTAACCCAAGAATATAAGCCTCACTCACCAGCTCACAGCCCAGCCCAGGGGCGGCCCTTCAAGGGAGTTGCAACACAGGAGCAAGGTGAGAAACCTCAAGATTCCATCCTCAGTCAGGGACACGCCCCCCACTATCTCAACATTCCACCTCCTTGACAATGGACTTCCCCAGCTCTGCTGCCCTCCTGACTGGCCCATGTTACCTAACAATAGAACTAACCTCAGGTACACGGACAAGGACCCTGCTAGCCTCCCCAAACTGGCCAGCCAATCGGATCCTTAGGATTTCCTACCTTGGAGCCCTCCACTTCTATAAACATCTTTGCTTTCCCATTGTTCAGGGTTCCTCTTTCTGGTAAAGCAGGCACCCAACTACAACCAGCATAGTTGCAATAAACATACAGTAGTTCCTTCTCTTCAGGACTGTGCTCTGTACTTCTGAATTTTCCGTGACGTTGGCAACTGAGTAAAGTGTCCCAGTTGCTCGGTTTGTGGGAACCAGAACAATCATTTCCCAAGAAAATTGAGAAAAAAAGAGAGGAGGGGAGAGATTTGGATCAATAAAATGCATCATTTTCTTTGCTCCCTGAAAGGAGTTTTAGAACTCATTTGTCGAGCTAGCCAAAATTAGAGATCCTTCTGATATTCTTGATTCTCTTGCCCTATTCACTTGCGAATAGCCAAAGCATCAGGTCGGGTCTTCCTATAAGGCAAAGAGAGAGGATAGCAGTGAGGCTGAGAATATAATTACATAGGCTTTGACCTTTGCCATCACACTGGATTAAGGGGACTACAGGTAGTCCTCGCTTACCAACCGCTCGTTCAGCGACCTTTCAAAGTTATGATGGTGCTGAAAAGGGAGATTTATGACCAGTCCTGAAAGTTATGGCTGTTACAGCATCCCCACAGTCACATGATTATGATTCGGGCACTTGGTAACCAGCGTGCATTTACAAGCGTCACAGTGTCCTGCAGTCACATGATTGCCATTTGCAATCTTCCCTGCCGGCTTCCAACAAGCAAAGTCAATGGGGAAGCCAGCAAGAGGTCACAAGTTGCAGTCACGTGACATCGCGCTTAACAACCGTGGGTGATTCACTTAATGACCACAGCAGAACTGCCGTCGTAAGTCTGGCACATGATGTTTTGCTTAATGACCATGTCACTTAGCGTCAGTGTTTCCAGTCCTGATTGCAGTTCGTAAGTGAGGACTACCTGTACAGGCTTGCTGGGAACTCTAAGGGTTTTATAACTCTGAAAACCACTTCCCACTTCCAACAAGAGACAGCAGAGTGGGGTCCAGGCTGGAAAAAGTAGTTTAAAGTATCTTCTTCCCTAGTCTGAGTGCATTGCAGACCCTGATAGCAGTAAGGACTGTAGGAACCGGCTTCCTGATTGGGCCTGGATCCAATCCTCCTAAAAACCCTGGGAGAACTACAACCAGCAAAGTCAAGTGGGCAGTTGCTTTGTTTGGCTGATAGTTTTAGCTTTAAAGTAAAGGTAAAGGTTCCCCCGCACATTTGTGCAGTCGTGTCCAACTCTAGGGGGCGGTGCTCATCTCCGTTTGTTAGCCGAAGAACCACTGCTGTCTGAAGACGCTTCTGCGGTCATGTGGCCGGCATGACGTGCGCGGAACGCTGTTACCTTCCCAACAAAGTGGTACCTATTCATCTACTTGTATTTGCATGCTTTCGAATTGCTAGGTTGGCAAGAGCTGGGGCGAGTGCGGGAGCTCACTCCGTCACGCGGGACTAGGGATTCGAACCTCTGAACTTGTGACCTTCTGATCGACAAGCCTGGCGACTTAACCGCTGAGTCACCGTGCCCCGTTTAGTTTTAGTTTTACCTTTACTCCCATTCTATGTGATGCAAAGGACCTGCACAAACCTTGCTATTTCCCACAGCAGTGGCAGGGGTGTGAGTAGGTCTGAAACTTGGGAGGACTAAACTCTCCAACTTGCTGCCCCACTCACCACTTTGTCCCCATTCATGCCAGTGATATAGGCTCCGGTGATGTAATGGTATGTGGGAAAGACCTTGGGAGATGAGTGAAGAGATGCTGCCTAGGGAAGAGTCAGATAAGAGAGGGCATAGCCCACAGCTGCATAGTGGATGGAGCAAGAGGCTCAGAAGGGACTCTCCCTAGGCTGTAAAAGTGACAGCGGGAGAATTGTACTTTCAGACTTGCAAGATTCTGTTAATGTAGCCTTACAATAAAGTAGAATTAGCTCACCTGGTTGTGTTTCCTGTTGGTAAGGCTGACAGGTTTGTACACACCTCTGGGACCTAATAGGTTCCCTCAAACCATCTTACCTACAGTATCTTCTCTTAGATCTTCCTATACTCATATAATGTGTGTGGCCTCATCAATGTTCTTGCCTGAGCCTTCCTCTCCCTCAGCCGCTTCATAGCTCGACAGCTTCCAGGAACTGCCTCTAGCCTGTGGAATCAACTCCCTAATACCTCTCAGACCACAGCCAATTTTAATATCCTCAAGAAAAGTTGAAAAGCATATTTATTTCACGCCTGAATGCAGTGGAAAGAACTGACCTCGCTGTGAGATTGTGGGAAGGCTGGGAAAGTCACAGGAGAAATGTTAGGCGTTCACAAGCAAGAAATAAGAAAAGACCATCTTATCTCATAAAGCTTATCTCATAACTAGCAGTTTAGTGCAAACTGAAGAAAGCCCGAGAAGAAGAGATTCAAAACATTAAAAGAGACTCTGCCTTAAGGAGGCCACTAATATATGAGGGCAGGAAGTTCTTATTGTTCGTTTCCAAGATTCTGTACTTTATCCCTAAACCTTGCATTAAAAATAGCTTATTGAAGTTTGTGTAACTTCCTTCATGGTGCTCCCCTTTGAGGGGCTTGACACCCGGCCTGGCAATATTGTGGAATTTGCTTCTGACTTATCCAGACAGATGATATGTGGGCTGTCATTGTTTCTTGTTGTTGTTGTTGTTATGGATTTATTTGCATTATTTTTGAGATTGCATGCATCTTACTTGGTTTGCTGTTTCCATTATTATACTTCAGTTGTTTTTATTAGATTGTCATGTTTTTGTAATTGTATTATATAAAGAATTGTAATAATTGGTTGATATCATATTTTGCTGTTTTTGTTGTCTTTTCTCTTGAATAGTTTGTTATGTGATGTGAGTCTGTCTGTCTATCTATTATCTAATCGAAGAGAATATTTGTAGCTCAGGGTTGAACTGTGGAGTCCTTGGTGCTCTCTGAGCCTTGTTGTTTTCTTGCAGACGTTTCATTGCCAGACTAGGCAACATCTTCAGTGCGGGGGAAAAAAACATCTTCGCACTGAAGATGTTGCCTAGCCTGGCAATGAAACATCTGCAAGAAAACAACAAGGCTCAGAGAGCACCAAGGACTCCACATATCTATTATCTAACTATCATCTATCTATCTATCTATCTATCTATCTATCTATCTATCTATCATCTATCTATCTATCTATCTATCTATCTATCATCTATCTATCCCTTCATTCTTTGTTTAGATCACACCATCTCTAGTTTCAAGGAGCGCTGAAACTCAGTACCCAAGTTTCAGGCCCCAGCATCTCACAAAAGCACCCAACAGCAAATGGTTGGGAAAGTTGGGCAGTTTTGGGTTTCAGGGTTTAGTGACCATGGCCTAGACAACAGATTTCCTGATGTTTTGCTGGCAACTGTGGCTGGCATCTTCAGAAGCGAGGTGATCTGCTACACAGACCACAGGCAACTGAGCAGGGACTGACTGGGCTCCTGTCTTTACATCCAGGTGTCCTGACTTCTGATTGGTCTTCAGCCAAGCGGGTTTCCAATTGGTGCAGGTTGCTGAGGGCTGGTTTCTGATTCGTTCTTTTATTGTGCCCAACCTGATTGGTTGTTTTGGTGGTATTGGTTCCTGATTCATCCTTTGTTCATGCCGGCTTCTGATTAGTCGTTTTGGGAGTGTTGATTCCTGATTGGTTCTTTGTTTGTGCTGGAATCTGGTTGGTTAGACTGAGCTTGGGTTGGGAAAGTCTTTCTCTGCTTCAGACTGTAGAGAATTGCTGCTAATCAGTGCAAACCATACTGGGCTTGATAGCCTGATTCAGCATAATGCAACTTTCTTCAGTCAAAGGGCTGCTTCAATTCAGTTGTGAAGCAGCTGGTAGGCCAGGCCCCAGATTAAATTTTAGACATCTCCAATTAAGAAATATCAGGGAGTAGAACTTGAGGAAACTTCAGGCAAACACTGCACGTCAGAGTAGATAATATTGCCCAAGGTAGCCCAGTGATCTTACTCTGGGAAAGGGATGGTCATGATAATGTTAAGGAGGTATCCTTGTCCCTTTGAAGCAATGATGCTTCCACACAGGAAGCTCCAGCTTCATTGTGGGCATCTAAGGATTTAGAGGCTGGGAAAGATCTTTTGGTTAAGATTCTGGACAGCCCCTACAGCTTAAGTGAGGGAAAAAATGGGAAATAGGCAGGAGTAGAATATATGCATAAGTATTACATCATAACTCAGTGGTAAAGCATGCCCAGAAGATCTGTACTAGAATACACAATACTAGTGTAAATGGATAATAAGTCCAACTTGATATAAGGTTGCCCCTACTTTTATAGACGGGTCATATCTCAATGGTAGAACATGTTGTTTGGATGCAAGGGATCCCAAGTTCAGTCCTTGCCTCTGGTTTAAAACAACGATCAAGCCAGAGATGATGGGAAAGTTCTTCTCTGCCTGAGATCTTGAGATGCCTGTCAGTCAGTGTAGATAACATTGGACTAGAAGGATCATCAATTTGCCCTAATAGATTCTGAACATTCCTATATGGGAAACATCTATCCAGCTTTTGGTATATCCACAGTATTATACAGTTAGTCAGCCCTTAACAAGGTAATTTGGACCAGAATTTCCATCTCGAAGTGACACTGTCATAAAGCGCAACATCACGTGACCATGCTGCTTAGCAACGGAAATTCCAGCACTTCCAGTTGCTGTTGTTAAGCAAATCGCCATGGGTCGTTAAGTGAGGACTTCACATGATCACCATTTGTGACCTCCTGCCAGCTTCCCCACTGACTTTGCATGTAGGAAGCCAGCAAAGAAGATTGCAAATGGCGATCACATGACCGCGGGATGCTGCAATGTCATAATTGTGAGCCAGGTGCCAAGGATGCTGTGACCAACATAAGTATGAGGACCAGTCATAAGTCCCACTTGTTCAGCACTGTTGTAAAACAGTTGGTGAACGAGTGGTTGTTAAGTGAGGACCATCCGTACTGCACACTTTGCTGCAGCAAATATGAGTGGAAATAAATGTATGGGATGTTTTAACATTTAACATTTATCCAAAGTCATCCAGTGGGTCTGAAATGTCTTTTACATTTGCAGAGTCATTTGAGTTATAAGATATTCTTGTAGAAAATCATTCAGTTCACTTCTTAGGCATGGAAAATAAATTGACTGGATGTCCCCAGGATAATGTTCTTTTGAGAGTGCAAATCACATTTTGCCCCATTGAGCAACTAGTTTCATTAACGCAGCCCTTGCCTGCGGAAGAGGCAGAAAAATTAGGCTAAGAACATGAGGACTAGAAGGTTGCTCGATAATTCTGTTGCTCTAGCTGCATCAACTCTACTATTATACCTTATTGCTAGCCAAGCAAGCAAGCATTGTTTTGCTACATCTCTCAGACTAGTCAATGTTGCAGAATCCTCTATGATATGAGAGTGGTGCAGAGCTTGCAGTACTTCTGAGTGGCTTATTAGATTAGACTCCAGCAATGGATTTTCGAAGCCTCAAGAGGAAGATCATGCTCAGAGTGCAAAATATGGAATAAAGGATTGAGAATACAGGAAGGCAAGTTCCAACTGAACCTTAGAAAAAAAAACTTTCAGTTAACAGTGGAGCCAATAACCTAGATCAGTGTTTCTCAGCCTTGGCAGCTTGAAGATGTGTGGACTTCAGCTCCCAGAATTCCCCAGCTAGCATGGGGAAGTCCACACATCTTCAAGCTGCCAAGGTTGAGAAACACTGACCTAGATAGGTGGTGGGGTCCCTTCATTGGATGTGTTCAAGTGGAAGATAGACAACCATCCATCTGGGATGTTTTGATTCAGACTCATGAGCAGGAATTGGATTTGATGGCCTAAATGGCCCCTTCCAGCTTTAAGATTCTGTCTTTGAGATTTATCTCATTGCACTGAATTGCAGAATGTAGATCAGCTGGGCTTCATTTTTCATCCATCCAACCAGCATTGCCAACGGTTAACCAAGAAAGAGTTGCAGTTCAGAAATACTTCAAGGGCAGTAAGCACCCTTCCCTTCGTGCAGGCTGTCAAAAAAAGTCATACAAAACTGTGCCTCAGAGATCGAAGGGTGCATAAAATTCTGCAGATGAGTAAAGAGAGCATGTAGAAAACTCTATCATATTACGGATGATGGCTTTTCCAAAAGGCATGTCTTAGGGAAAAGACAGAGTCAAAAAGGCACACATCACAGGAGAAAGGTAAATGAAAATACCTGTGAATTTTATATGAACTTCAGAAAAATTCAGACTGATGCAAAAATAGAACAAAGGTGACTGAAGCTTAAGAAAAATAATGGAGCACGGAGCAAATTGAAATATGCCCCATTACAGCTATGATTACAGCAAGATTCTTGCCGCATGCTGTTCTACAAATGTGAGGATCAGTGTCCTCCTAAATAGCATAAAGTACATGCCAGCCTCAGAGAATTCAGCATACAATGTTACTGTGCAAAACAGTCATAACTAGATTGCTTTTTTTTTCTACCAGGATTTTATTAAGTCATCTACATAATTATGCAAAGGGTGGGTGGGGAGTAAGAAAATTGTGGACCACCAAATTGAATGTCTTGCTCAATGCCAGAAAGTGGATCTTTGGCATTGTTGACCAGCCTCTGCTAAGGTCCTTCAGCAGGATTACTTATACCATCAGCATTTTCTGGAAATGGTCATCCAAAATCTATCTTCCTGCAACTAAACCATGTTACAATTTGCCCTGCCTTCTGGGGTTAATATGTTTGTAAGAAACACAAGAGACGTGAAGAGGGGAGGGAACACACAAATGACAGGTGACACACACCACAGGTTCCTAATTCACCAGATTTATTTCTGCCTTTCCTCCAGTGGCACCCATCACACCCTCCCATCCACATCTGTCCCACAACAACAATCCGGTGAGGGTAGATTTTGCTGAGAGAGAGTAAGAGAATGGCCCAAAGTAACCCACTAAGCTTGCATAGTTGAGATGGCCTCGAACTGGGTCTCTCCAGTATGAATCCGGTCTCTTGACAGCTGCACCATGCTGCGTTCTACTTTTTAAAAAATAAGAAAACTGGGGAAAAATTAAAAAATAGAAAATGCAGAGGAATAGAGAACTGATGGAAGCCAGGGTGCCAAGGCTCTTATGAATCTTCTTGTTGTTGGGGTTTTGATTGTGTTTTTGTTTCCTCCTCCTCCTCCTCCTCCTCCTCCTCCTCCTCCTCCTCCTCCTCCTCCTCCTCCTCCTCCTTCTTCAAAATATTCTGCTTTGCAGGTTTGTTCCAACAGGTTGAGGGTGAAAAGCATCACATCGTACTTGGCTTAGCCCATCCGTACAAATTCTGTTTCCTTAGCAACCAGAGGATAGTTCAATAGCCCTGGCCTGTTCAAATCCAGTGTGATCTTCCAGGGTGCCTAGTAGCAAAGCAAGGATACCATCTTGCCATTTTATCATTAACAAGAAAGGGAGAAAGGAAGAAATTAAGCAAATTGCACCTTGGGATTGAAAAGCCCTCTTTAGGCCCTTTGCGATGCTGTTTAGCAAGGTCCACTATGAGAGTCATCCATCTTTTTTCTTTATTCCCTGCTTCCTCTAGGACAGTGCTTCTCAACCTTGGCAACTTTAAGATGTGTGGACTTCAACTCCCAGAATTCCCCAGCCAGCCATGGCTGGCTGGGGAATTCTGGGAGTTGAAGTCCACACATCTTAAAGTTGCCAAGGTTGAGAAACACTGCTCTAGAACCAACATCTTACACTGGAGGAGGGGAAGGTGACAGTGAATCTTGGTCCATCTGTGTGTCTTGTCCTGCTTGTCTTTAATCTAACAATTTTTTCTTGGCTTTTGGCCTGACCAGATGCTCCTGTATCATCACATCAAGACATAAAACTGTTTTCTGGAAGTTGTGGACAGTTGCTTTAACTTGGTCCCACTCAGTGGCTTCCCATTTCCCATTCCCAGCTGTAAGAAGGATCATTAAACTTAGTCTCTGGGCTGCAAAACTCTGGAAAATCAATAGAAAAATATGTCTAAAAGGAAGCAAGGAATTCAAAGAGCTTTCAGTATCGGTTTGCCATAATTCAGCGCTTGCGTGGACTTGAACAGCTCAGACATGGTATGCCTGGCATTGATTACTTTGGAAAAAACACGAATGGCTGTAACTTTTAAAATATTTTTAAATAGAATGAGATGAATTTGCAGGCACAATCGATCCTCTGTGCAGTTGAAGCCTGCCTAGTTTCAAACAAAAAAAGGCACAAGGTTTCTGGTTCTGGGTTCATTCATATCCAGATTTTTATTGTTATTTCAGAAAGTAGCTGGAAAGTTGGAGGAGGCTATGCATGCCACACTATTGGAACTAATTTTAAAAAATGATCTTGTAATCTGATTTCAGAATCATAGGAATGCAACTCAGAGGAAGAATCAAAAAGGATGGGGCAAAGAAAAGCCAATTTCTCCCTAGCAACAAGTAGCTTGTTTTCATTTTGTTACTTAAAATTCACAGGCCAGCCCCCCACCCTTTCCCAAACACATTAAGAAAAATGTTCTTAAATTCTCTTCTATTAAAATGTCCTTAAGTGCCAGTAACAGCATTTTGCCAGCTTGCAATGGCTTTTGCTTTGTTCTTAGGTTTTGTTCCAACGTTCACTCCTAAAAATAGGCAGTCCACACCAAAATTAAATGAAGAAAGGTTTCTTTCTTTCTTTCTTTCTTTCTTTCTTTCTTTCTTTCTTTCTTTCTTTCTTTCTTTCTTTTAAAAAATACATGAGAAGGGAAGCGAAGCGAAGGGGTGAAGAAAGAGGAGGAGAAGGAGGGAAAAGGAAGGGAAGTTTTGTAAACTGAGCAACCTTAGTGAAGATAGATGATAGATGATGATGATAGATAGATAGATAGATAGATAGATAGATAGATAGATAGATAGATAGATGACAGACAGACTCTGACTGACTGACTGACTGACTGACTGACTGACTGACTGACTGACTGACTGACTTTAGTTATGGTTTCCCTTCCCTTCCACACATGTAAAAAATGGTGGGATTTTGATTGCATGGTTCTGGCCACCATCTTGACTTTTTGGACCTCTCCATGTGGACACCCCTGGAGAGAGGAATGTGAGATAAGAAACAAAGCTAAAGGAGAAGGAATACACAGAGACAGAATGTCAGCCTTCCCAGGTAGACCAGACAGGAAACATGACCAGATGAGCTAATTCTACTTTATTGTAAGGCTACATTAACAGAAACTTGCAAGTCTGAAAGTACAAATCTCCTGCCATCTCCTTTACAGCCCAAGAAACTAGAGAGGGTCCCTTCTGACCCTCTTGCCCCGCCCACTATCCAGCTGCGGGCTGTGCTGTCTCTTATCTGGCATTTCCCTAGGCAGCATCTCTTGGCCAGTCTCCCCAGGTCTTTCCCACACACCATTACAGGTGCCTAGAATAATCTTCACAGGGGCCCTGCAAGATTTTCCACAGCTCCTCCTTCCCCAGGATGGACTGGGTAACTCCAAATAGGGCCACTGGCTGGCTTTCTGCAAACACAATAAAGCAGAGAAATAACTATGCTTCGCCACCCTTATCGCCACAAGGTAGTCCTTAAGAAAGGGTCATACCCGTGCTTGGTTGGGTCCTTCTTTATTTTTCTGTAGTGGCATTCTAGCTGTCTCTTATGCCATTTCATCACTCAAAGCATTTTTTTTCCTGTTCAATCATGTCCAATTCTTGGAGACTGCCTGGACAAGTCCCTGCAGTTTTCTTGGCAAGGTTTTTCAGAAGTGGTTTGCCCTTGCCTCCTTCCTAGGGCTGAGAGAAAGTGACTGGCCCAAGGTCGCCCAGCTGGCTTTGTGCCTAAGGCGGGACTAGAACTCACGGTCTCCCAGTTTCTAGCCTGATGCCTTAAACCACTAGACCAAATTGGCTCTCTTATGCCACTTCATGGGACGTGGTGGCTCAGCAGGTAAGACGCCAGGCTTGTCGATTGGAAGATCACAAGTTCGGAGGTTTGAATCCCTAGTCCCGTGTGACGGAGTGAGCTCCCGCACTCGCCCCAGCTCTTGCCAACCTAGCAATTTGAAAGCATGCAAATGCAAGTAGATTATATAGGTACCACTTCGGTGGGAAGGTAACAGCGTTCTGTGTGCATCATGCCGGCCACATGACCGTGGAAGCATCTTCGGACAACGCTGGCTCTTCGGCTAACAAATGGAGATGAGCACCGGCCCCTAGAGTCGGACACGACTGCACAAATGTGCGGGGGGAACCTTTACCTTTACCTTTTATGCCACTTCACCACCCGAAGCATAAATATGAAGTCCTAAACTGGGGTGGAGACCCTGTCAATCACTGGTGCATGTGCTCATCAGCACCCCAGGATGCTTCCAGTCTGGGTGAGGGCATCATTTGCAGGCCCTCTGGGTGGTGTGGGAAGGTTTGGGTGGCTTTTCGAGGGCAAAATGTCTAAGATACCCACTGTAGAGACTCACGGTACCCATTGTACTCCTTCACAACAGTAGAAAGGTAAAGGTAAAGGTTCCCCCCGCACATTTGTGAAGTCGTGTCCGACTCTAGGGGCCGGTGCTCATCTCCGTTTGTTAGCCGAAGAGCCAGCGTTGTCCGAAGACGCTTCCAAGGTCATGTGGCTGGCATGATGTGCGTGGAACGCTGTTACCTACCCACCGAAGTGGTACCTATTAATCTACTTGCATTTGCATGCTTTCGAATTGCTAGGTTGGCAAGAGCTGGAGCTAGTGCGGGAGCTCACTCCGCACGCAGGGCTAGGGATTCGAACCTCCGAACTTGCGATCTTCCGATCGACAAGCCTGGTGTCTTACCCGCTGAGCCACCACGCCCCAACACAACAGTAGAAACTTTCTTATAATTTGGCCAATTTATTTTTCCTTGGAGATTCTCAAGCATCAACATGTATGGGAAACTTAGCTTTTAGGAAAGAAAGTGGGCATGCCATGATGTTTTTTGTGGAGAGAGAGAAATACAGGAAATTACCCCAAGCAGGGGCATCTGCGAGGAGGTGAGGGTATGAAAAAAAAATCAGGATTTTAACTGTGTATTACTTTGAAACTTTGGGGAGTGTGGCAGTATAAAAATAAACTAACTAAATAAAATAAAGATATAAATGGAAGGAAAGTGTGTGCTTGAGTGTGGCTAAATTAACTCATTTTCTGGTTTGTGCAATACGGTGAACTTAGATGAGTTAAACTGGCTAGGCTTGTGCAAAAACGCCAAGCTGCTAAGAAACCTAACCAAGATTAGCACTAGCCAAGCTTTACCTGTAGTGTGAATGCAGCCACTGGGCCTTTTAGCTGACCTGGTTAAGTGTACCAAATGTGTGTGCAAGTGAATTTCAGTGGTCGATTTAAGCTAAGCAGCCAATTCCTTGGAACTGCCTTTCTCTTCATTCCTTTGGTTTAGAAGTGCCCGAAAGCCTGTCTCCATAAAACAGTTTTTAAAATGTGGTCTAGGCTACAGTGCCACCTACTGCTTGTCAATCAAAACAGGACAGCACATATACTGGGACATTTTTCTTTGCTTTTCTATTTGGAAAGGCTGATTTGATTGGGATCTCAATTTTCCCATAGTACTTAACTGGCATTTGGTTTCATCATTGTCTGTTGTCTTTTAATGCTGACTGTTTTTAATTCGTGGTCTTATGATGGTGGACCACCCAGAGTCATTTGGATGGGTCAGTATATAAATGCTGTATTTAATAATGAAACAATCAACAATTATTTCCTCTTCATGTTTTGATCCAGAAAAATTCTCCACTTCAGCATTTCTAAGCTGGGGAGATTTCTTCTAAAGTAGTGCTTCTCAACGTTAGCAACTTTAAGATGTCTGGACTTCAACTCCCAGAATTCTGGGAATTGAAGTCCTGACATCTTAAAGTTGCCAAGGTTGAGAAACACTGTGCTAGAGAGATGTTTGTGTGTTTGTGTGTGTGTGTATGTTTGAAAGAGAGAAAGAGAGAGGGGGAGAGAGAGAGAGAAATGAGACATGCCACAATAGGGTCCAGTAGAATAACTATATTCTACAATAAACTATGCACATAGGGAAAAAAGGTTTTTAAAAATTCGGAATATTTGTAAGGTTCAATCATAAATGGTATTAGGATGCTAGCATAAAATTGGAATATTTTCTTCATTTCCCGGAAGGGCAATCTTTTTTGCTGCGAGATGCTGCACTTTAAAAAGAAAAAAAGAATGAACTTTGACTTCCAAGTGCTAAAGTGGGTATGGCAAAGATTTAGTGAGGTTACTGGAGAACGACAGGACAATTTGGTGGGGGGGGGAATTGAGATGGGGCTGTATCCCTTGGCTTACAAAACAATAGAAGTCTTGGTTGTGGCATACAAAAATGGCGATGGAGGCCATAGAGCCTGGGATTCAGCTAAGGTAAGTAAGTAAATAACTTTATTGTAATCACAGGTCATAGCAATGTAGCACAGCATAAAATAGAATAAAGCAAAACAACATAATAAAATAAAATAAAATAAAATAAAATAAAATAAAATAAAATAAAATAAAATAAAATAAAATAAAATAAAATAAAATAAAATAAAATAAATAAAATAAAATTAAATTAAATAAAATAAAATAAATAAAATAAATAAAATAAATAAAATAAATAAAATAAAATATAGCAAGAGTGCTAATCATAAGAAACTTGGATGAAGATAAAACCAGGGCTACAATTAAGAACTTAAACATTTCTTTCTGAGTTTAAATGACAGCAAAACTAGCAACCTGGCTACTAACAGCTGGAAGCGCATCTGCATGAAAACAATTCAACCAGTCAAAGTCTGAGCCCTTGAATCCATCTATCATCAATAATTTGGCCCTGATCTTATAGTAAACGGAGCGGTGGGGGACAGAGTGAGTAATGTCCTCAACTTGACCACCACCACAGGGACAGAGATGCTTTTCAACGGTCCTCAATTAATGATGGCAATTAGGACAGAAAATTGCATGACCACACCGACTTACAACGGCAGTTCCTGTTGCCGTCATTGAGTCCCGCACAGTTGTAAAGTGCAACATCACATAACCCTGACTTGTGACCTCCTGCCAGCCTCCCCATTGACTTTGCTTGTGGGAAGCCGGCAGTGAAGGTCATGAATGGCAATCATGTGACCACGGGATGCTGCAACCGTTGCAATTGTGAGCCGGTTGCCAAGTGCCCAAATCACAATGGCTGGAACCTCGAGGACTGGTTGTAAGTCCCCTTGTTCGGTGCTGTCATAACTTCGAATGGTCGCTGAACAAATGGTAACTAAATGAGTACTACCTGTACTGGGAGAAGGTTCTGTATTTTTTATAGTAATGGCACCAGGATGGAAATTTAGATTACTGTACTGCAATAGCATCTTTATTGGCATCCCTTTTAAGAAGGCCACCATTTTCTCTGTTCCAAGAGCTATATTCCCCAAAAGGAGATAGGGAATATATTTGTAGGATAGTGTAATGGTGTGTGGGAAAGACCTTGGGAGAAGGGGGAAAGAGATGCTGCCTAGGGAACGGTCAGATAAGGGAGAGCATAGTCCACAGCTGGATAGTGGGCAGGACAAGAGGCTCAGAAGGGACCCTCCCTAGTTTCTCGGGTGTCAGGAACGAGCCAGCTCCTGCCCTTGCGACAGACTCTGAACCGGAGGAAGACAGGCCTATCACAGGAAGAAGCTGGGAGGGCACAAAAGTGGAGCCCGAACCGGAGCTGCTGATTGGAGGTAGCCCGGAAGAAGAAGCACCTCCACCTATCAGTGTGCGACAGAGGGGATGGGAAAGGCGGGCCGAGAAGCTTGAGGCCCGATTAGCTTCTGCACACAAACGGCATGAAAATCAAAAGATAAAAGGTCTCGCGCAGCCAGAGCCGGTTGCCAGAGACAACTGTTTGCACACCTCACCTGTGTACCTGGGGAAGCGTGACTCCTTTGCCATGTGCGCCTTCAGACCTGAGCCTGCTGCTGCTGCGAGGGGGCCCGATTCCATGCCAGACCTAGCCACTGCCTCCGACCACATTTCTGAGCCTGGTTCTGCTGTAGCCTTGCCTCCTGTTTCCGAGCCTCGCCCTGCCACCACCATTCCGGTTCCCAAATTGCAGGCACTTCCTGTGGCCGTACACCGTGCCGAGCTGAACCCGTTCTCCTCCGGGTCTTCCTCCTGGTCTTGTCTCCGCCTCAGTGAGTCTTCCTGCCGGCAAACCAATCCCTGCTGCTGCGCAAGGTCCTGCCTCTGAGCCTGGCCCTGATCCTGACCTCCGCAGGGAACCTATCCCAGACCCGAGCCATTGGTGTATTGGACCTCAGCGTAAATTGGGCTGCCTACTGCGATCTCGTGGGGGAATCCTCCCAGCCTGGTTCTGCTGCCGCACAAGCTCCTGCCTCTAAGTCTTGTCCCAGTTCCACGCCTGGTCTGCCCACCGTAGAGGAACCAATCCGGAACCCGGCCATATGTGAACTGAACCCTAGTGTAAATTGGGCTGTCTTCTGCGATCTTGGGAGGGGATCCTCCCAGCCTTGTCCTGCTGCCGCACAAGCCCTTGCCTCTGGGTCTTGTCCCAGTCCCGTGCCTGACCTGCCTTCCTTAGAGGACCCGATCCCGGACCCAGCCATGTGTGAACTGAACTCTAGTGTAAACTGGGCTACTTTCTGTGACTCATAAATAAAGATCTTCTTGATAAACGCTTCCTGTGTCAGTGTTAGTCGGAACAGGACATTGGGCTGTAAAGGAGATGGTGGGAGAATTGTACTTTCAGACTTGCAAGATTGATGTTACCTTTACCAGGTAGACCAAAGAGGAAACACAACCAGATGAGCTAATTCTACTTTATTGTAGAGCTACATTAAACAAATCTAGCAAGTCTGAAAACTGCTGCGTTGTCAGTTCTGTCTGCTGAGCCCACGGGCACAGCTGTTCTGTCTGCCATGTCCCCACCGGAAGTCAGTACTAACACTACCTTTATTGTAAGGTTACAGTAACAGAATCTTGCAAGTCTGAAAGCATTTCTCCCCTCGTCTTTACTTTCCAGAAAAGTAGGGAGGGTCCCTTGTGAGACACTTCCCACTCCCCTTTTGTTTTTGTGGGATGAGATACTTTTTGCATGATGGTTGTCTAGGCTGCAGCTCTTCCTCCTGTCTCCCAAGGTGATTCCCACATACCATTACAATTAATTATCCACCTTGTGGATAATTACTACTACATGTTGGTAGTAGTAATAAGTAATAAGACCACTACCTTTGTTTTATTGTAATTTGATCTCAATTTTTCCTTTTCACAAAAATCAGCTAATCTGGCCAACAGTCTCCTAAGGCCAAAGTCAGTACAGGAAATGTCATCTTCATATTCAGGTATAGGGGCAATCCATAGGTCTTGGATTAATCTGGTTGTTTTAGAGATTCCATAGTTTCATTTCCAGCCATTCTAGAATATATCCCCTTGCTGAATTGAATGGGTTGCTATAATCCCTTGCCTTTTAGAAAGACATTAAAAGCACATTTTAAAAAACACCAGGCTTTTAATTGAGACCAGTTTTTCATGTTTATTTTTTAAATGCACATTCTTACTTTGCCTTGATTTATTTATTTAATTAATTCCACTTAGGCGCCGCCTGACTCCAAACCGACTTATAATGAAAAACAAGATTAAAATACAATACAAAATAGAGAAACACAATGGGAGCCTGTTGTTCCATAGAAAAACATTGACCAAAGCACATCCAACAAGGGGCTCCATCCATCTTAACCCAAGGCCTAGGAGAACAACTAGGTCTTCTTGGCTTTATGGACCACATCAGGATGGGAGCCACAAGGATTTTGGGCAGGGGAGATCTCATTCCAGAGGGCAGGTGCCATGGTAGAGAAGGCATCTTCCTGGGTCCCAATAGATGGCACTGTTTAATCAAAGGAACCAGAGTGCAGCAACTCTGTTGGCTCATAGCAGTCAGGCAGAAACCATGAGAGATAAGGGGTTCCTCAAATAACCTGGCCGTATGTCATGTAGGGCTTCATAGATAATGGCCAGCACTTTGAATTGCACCCGGAAGCCAATTGGCAACCAGTGTAGCTTGTGAAGCAGAGGGGTCACATGGGTATGCCAAAGGAAGCCCATCACTGCTTACGCCACCACATTCTGGACCAGTTGGCACTTCCAAGTGGTCCTCAAGCGCAGCCCCATTGCAACAGTCAAGCTGTGAGATAACTACAGCATGAAGTGACTGTCTGAATGGCCTCCCTATCAGGGAAGGGGTGCAACTTGCACACAAGATGGAGCTGTGCAAAGGCCTTCTTAGCCATAGTTGCCACCTGCTCTTTGAGCAGGAGCTGTGAGTCCAAGAAGACCCCCCAATTGTGCACCACTCTTGAATGAGGAAATGCTACCCCATTCAAGATTAAAGATGGACAATCCCTGGATCTTGGGGGCCCTAATATCCATAGTTAACTGATCTTGGTAGGATTGAGTCAGAGACCTCAGTCATTGTCAGCACCATCAAAATTTAATCAATAAATAAACACATGAAGAAATGAAGAAACCCTAGTGCTTATCTATCCCAATAAAGATTGTGCCATGGATGCTCCTAATTCTAAGTCCCTTCCTAAACTTTACATTTAGAAGGAGGAACATAGGATAAATCCCACCAGCACATTCTGTTTTGGAGCCTGTCTGGATGCTGTACAAACAGAGGATTCCATATTCCAAAAGATTCCAAAAAGATTCCAAAAGACCCAGTAGCCCAAAAAAAAAAGCAGGAGTTATCCACAACGTACAGTGTAGCAGCCACTATGTAGGACAGACAGGCAGAAGACTAGCAGAGCGCATCCACAAACACCAACTAGCAGTCAGAAGTCACGATGAAAACTCCTTAATCTCACAACACATGGACAGACTTAACCATACTTTCAACTGGAAAACTGTGAGCATCTTAAACCAAGCCAAATCCAAAAACGCTAGAGAATTCCTGGAAGCTTGGCACTCAGACAAAGCAGCCATCAACAGACACATAGAAGTAAACAACATTTACATACCATTCATAAGAGACAATTGAAAAGCCAGAAGACCAGAACACCTCCTTGCCCGCAATCATCACCCAGATATGCAAAGATTAACACCAGGATTAGCACCAGAGGAACTATCAAACAGCACAATATATCCTAATCAAGGAACCATTAAATCAGTCAATCAACCAAGCAGCAAACAACAGCCCAATCAAGGAACTCCTAAGGAGAGAACAACACCTCCATCAACACAAGCAGGACAAGCCATGGTATATAAATAGAGAGCAAGTCCCACTCCCTTTTCGCACTGAAGATATTGCCTAGTCTGGCAATGAAACGTCTGCAAGAAAACAACAAGGCTCAGAGAACACCAAGGACTCCACGATTCCATATCTAGCTTTCTAACTCCAGCTTTGAATTTAGGAGGATAGCAAGTCAGCACACCATTAAAGCTAAGTCACCCCAAACCAGTACTGTCCACTAAGAGTATGCACAAGAAGGGTTCAAGATGGTGGACCAAGCATTGTGATGAAAGCTCCGCCCCTTTTCTACCTGCGTCACATGCATGTTCCAGAGGGGTGGGGTTTGCACCATTATACTCTGTCTGCCATTTTGCTGATTTTTGACCCCCCAGACACTGCTCGTTAAAACAAAAGCCCATTTCTATGGAAGGATACAACAGATCCTACGTAACTAATTAATTAACTAACATTTTTCCATGCCTGCTTCCCATACAGTTAACATCTTCAAGTAATTGAAGAAGTAATTGAACTTCCCATACAGTTAACATCTTCAAGTAATTATTTTAATCTATAAGTAGGGAGGTCAAATATGAGAAATTTTATTTTACTCCATTTCTCTTTCTCCCCACCCCCACAACTTCAAACACATTTCATCTGACCTCAGCTTCATTTTGTTATAAAAAAAACCCTGCATGTAACTTACATTTGTTCTAATTTGTTTGAGATAGTACCAATTTTTTCTGCCAATTTCATCATTTTTAAGTTCTGTAATGATCCTCTCCATGCTAGCAATAACTGTACCTATTGAATTTAGCCAGTATAGACCGTTGAGAATATCCTTGGCTTGGTCTGGATGTTTGAGTAACACTAAAATGACATAACATATTTATAAAGGTGATGAAAAGAATGGCATTTTTAAAAACCAATCAAATGGGATTGAAATGCCTATTGGATTTTCAGCAGGGGTGTGGGATTTTTTTCTACTATGGAGGGAAAAATAATTTGGTTACATTTGTGTGTCTGTCTCTTTTGGAATAAAACAGTGTTCCTATTTTCCTCATGGCTAGACTACTAGTCAAAGGCAGATGGGGAAAGAATTTTCCATTCATATTTAATTAAAAACTGATGAACTGAAATCTGTGTAGTGACTTTATAGTATTCCGTTCTTATAAAATAAGAACATGATGCTGATAAGCCAGGAGAATAAAATAAACAGAGGAGATTAAAATTTAAAACCTAGGCTAGTGGGAAAAGAGATTTGGCCATTCCTCTGATGAATCCTCCTGGGCCTCGGTGCATTTGCAACCAAAGAAATTTGAGCCTCCTTTCCCCCTTCTATGGGTTGAGTGGTGATACAAGCAAAGCCTACTGACTGATTGATTGTTTCATTTCATTTCATTGGCTTGCATACTGCCTATTTCCAAAGGCTGTGCATATGACCTTTCAGATCTGAAATACTTGAGAAGGTCTTCATTTAGAGTTCTGGGGAAAACCTTTCAGCCACATGAATTGTTTATGAAATCTGGAATCTACTGGATTCCTGTGTCCCTCCAGATGTGACCTACACAGCCATCGGATTAGCAACCTTTTATAGACAGAGAAGGCAGAGTGCTAGATAAGGAGGAAGAGTAATCCTTAACTTTCTATCTACACCCTACTGCCCCCTTGTGGTCAGGAGGTCAAAGACGCTGAAGAGTCAATACCATTGGATTTGGACCTTCAACATACTGGACTTATTCAGCTGCTATATTCCAAGGGAACATATGCTGAGCAAAGATCTGGAAGATCAAGGAAAAAAATGTTGCAAATTACACCACAAAAGGAACTTAGGGTTCCATCAGTTGTCATAGGATCACTAGTCACCTTGTAACAGATATCAGCTCTGCTCCATTAATTTATTTTTTTAACAAAGCAATTTCCTAAGAAAGACACCACCCTCCCAGAATTATTCCCCCCTTGCCTACTACATTCTTTCCTTCTAATTGGATAAATCAGGGGTCGGCAAACTTTTTGAGCCGAGAGCCATTTTGGTATGCTCGTGCACATTTTGAAGTGCTCGAGAGCCAGGGGGTGGGTTTTGCGGGCGGGAGCCAATCGCGTGGAAGGGGGCGGGGCTTGCGGGCGGGAGCCAATCGCGTGGAAGGGGGTGGGGCTTGCGGGCGGGGGCCAATTACGTGGAAGGGGCGGGGTTTGCGGGCGGGAGCCAGTCACGTGGCTTATTGGGGCAGGTGGGAGGGCCCATGTAGCAGTTTACCCCCCCCACCGGCTTCCCGCCCCTCCCTCCTTGCCTGCAGAAGGCGGCCGGCCTTCTCCCCCCACTGTTTCCGGAAGTGATCCAGCGCCGATCTGCGGGCTGCGGGGGCTCCAGCTTCGGAGGGCGCCGGCTGCCAAGCTGTTCCGAACCAAGGAGCCAGGGCGGAGCCGGGGCAGGGGAGGAACGGGGAGCGCCAGGGGACTCACCCGCTGCTGCTCGGCTGCCACCTTCCTCCTCCGCTTCAGCCGCCCGCCCGCCGAGTCCCGGCCCTTCAGCCCCCGCTGGGGGGAGGGGGACAGGGACTCAGCGCCCGCATGCCCGGAGCCCGGCAGAGCTGCGTCTCGCCCCGCCCCGCCCCGCCCTCCCAGAGTGGCCAGCGGAGTGGCCAGCGGAGCCCACCTGCTCGGGCAGGTATCAGCCTCTCTGTACGCTCCTTCCGCTGCTGCTGCAGGGAGACGGCGTCCACCCGGCCCAGCTGCCCGGGGTCCAGGGAGATCAGCTCCGGCGGGATCTGTGCCGAAGAGCCCCGCCCGCTTGCCTCCCTCCGCGAGGCCCAGGCGCGCTGGAAGGCAGCGGGGGGCCTCGCGGAGGGATGCTGAGCTCCGCAGCCGAGCCTGGGCGTGCGTGCGGGACGGAAGCCGCCATCGCAGGCTTCCTCGCCGAGTTTGTCCACTGCCTGCAGGGAGGGAGGCGGGGGGACAGGGCTGGGGCGGGGGCAGGGGCCGCGGACGGCAGGCCAAAGGGAGATGCCAGGGCGACTGTAGCGACCGGAGGCGGCCAAGGGGAGAGCAGGCGGCATTACCTAATAACATTACGACAGGGCTTTCCAAGTGTGTCGCGTGACAACCTGGAAGCTCTGATGAAAATGCCCTTGGTTCTGGCAGGGAGGAGAAAATCACGCATGCTGCAGGGCTGCCTGGGGTGGAAATTCTCTGCGCCGATCAGCTGTGCGCTGGGAAGCCAGCAGCATGCGCATGCGATTTTCGCCTCCCTGCTGGAACGGAGGGCATTTTTGGGGTCCCCGGAGCCTGTCCTTTCAAAGGGGCAGTGGTGGCAGCGGACCATCAGCGCTTCCAGGACACCGCTGCTGCAGCATGCGCGATTTTCTCCTCCCTGCCAGAACCAAGGGCATTTTCATCAGAGCTTCCGGGTTGTCACGCGACACACTTGGAAAGCCCTGTCGTAATGTTTCCTTTTCCTCCCCTTCAATACGTTCCAGCAAGCGAGGTGGAAGCGGAGAGCGGAAGAGGTGAGGCGGCCTCCGGCTGCTGCTTCCTGCGCCCGTGGCCTCTCCGCTTCCACCTCGCTTGCTGGAACGTATTGAAGGGGAGGAAAAGGAAACAGTAAGATGAACCAGGAGCTTTGCGGAGAAGCGGAGAGCGGCAGAGGCGGGCCGCTTGCCTGCCTGGTTCCCTCCCTCCGCGAGGTCCCCCGCTGCCTTCCCGGGACCCAAGCCGGAGAGAAAGGGCGGCGGCGGGGCCGCGCTACTGGAGCGCCCGAGTGCCAGACAGGCAGCTCCGCCCGCGCGCCTTCCACGCGATCGGCCCGTGAGGACCAGCCAGGGAAGGCGCGCGGGCGGAGCTCCCGTCCCGCTGCACCCCAGCCGGAGCACCCGAGTGCCAGACAGGCAGCTCCGCCCGCGCGCCTTCCACGCGATCGGCCCGTGAGGACCAGCCAGGGAAGGCGCGCGGGCGGAGCTCCCGTCCCGCTGCACCCCAGCCGGAGCGCCCGAGTGCCAGACAGGCAGCTCCGCCCGCGCGCCTTCCACGCGATCGGCCTGCGAGGACCGGCCAGGGAAGGCGCGCGGGCGGAGCTCCCGTCCCGCTGCACCCCAGCCGGAGCGCCCGAGTGCCAGGCGGGCAGCTCCGCCCGCACGCCTTCCCTGGCCGGTCCTCGCGGGCCGCCGGCGATGCTCCCATCCCGCTGCACCTCTCCAGCTTGTCGGCCACTCGCCGCAGCGTCTCGGCCGTGCGGCTGGGGGGCAGCGCCGCGTCCCCCAGCCGGTGCTGCAGGTAGTCGCCCAGCAGCTGCGCTGTCTCCTCTCGCAGCGCGCCCAGCATGGCGACGCTCTCCTGCCTGCCTGGCGAGTGCTTGGGGGGGGCGGCGGCAGCCGTTGCAACGCGGGCGGAGGAAGAGGCAGCGGCGGTGGCGACCAACCAACTTCCCCACCCGCCGACCTCGAAGAAGCGCTGCCCGACTCTGGAAGGCTCCCGAGGGCGGGAGGAGGAAGAATCAATCGCCCTCCTCCAGCGCCGGCCATTTGGGGGCGGGATCCAATCGCGTGGAAGGGGCGGGGGTGAGTTCAGCTGCAGAAGAGCCACACTCAAGGGGCCAAAGAGCCGCATCTGGCTCGCGAGCCGCCATTTCCGACCCTTGGGATAAATCATTGAGAGAATGAGATTACAGCTTGGAAGGGCTAGATCATTTCTCAGCTAGCACACACAGTTGACATGTTCTGTCAACAGGAGAGGATTGCTGTGCATTGCTTGATGGCACCATCCTGTCATTGCAATCAATCTTAATCTCACCTTCTAATTTAGAGAGTGTTGCACACGGGCAAGAAATGAAACAGTGTTTCCCTGTCAGTCCAGATTTTGTCAGATAGGCCTTAAAAAGGAAGTAAAATGAGCTATGTTTGAATGTGTGGTGGGAAGCATTGCATAGGTATGATTTAACAATGTTGGAGTGAGGGTTATGAGACCACAAATAAATACCAGGGGCTTTGATTGTGGTGGATTCAGTCAGAAGAAGGAGCACAACACTGAGAAGAATCATGTTCATTGCAACAATCATTGGGTGCCTGCTTTACAACATTGCAACAATCATTGGGTGCCTGCTTTACAACAAAGAGGGAGCCTGAACAATGGAAAAGCAAAGATTTTTATAGAAGTGGAGGGCTACAAGGTGGGAAATCCTAGGGACCTGATTTGCTGATCAGTTTGGGGAGGCTAGTGGGGTCCTTGTCCGTCTACCTGGGGTTTCTTCTATTGTTAGGCAACATGGGCCTTTCAGGAGGGCAGCAGAGCTGGGGAAGTCCATTGTCAAGGAGGTGGAATGTTGAGATAATGGGGGGCGGGTCCCTGACTGAGGATGGAATCTTGAGGTTTCTCACCTTGCTCCTGTGTTGCAACTCCCTTATTAGGGCTGCCCTTGGGCTGGGCTGTGAGCTGGTGAGTGAGGCGTGCATTCTTTGATTCAGATGGGATGGCTGGGGGCTTTGTCTGGGGGCAGGGAGGGTCAATTTGGGTCTGATAGGATTAGGCAAAGAGATGACCTGGGTTTCACCCTGGTCATATCTAAAAGATGGGGGGTAGGGGTGGGGGAAAGTGTGTAGTCTCCCTTTTGTTTGTTAGATTTATTTTCTCCACTACAGATTCTATAACTCCACCCATAGAGCCAGCAGTAAGCCTTCTGGCCAGCCTTGCCTAAACACAAAAACTAAGAGGATCTGCTCTGGTTAGTATTTGGATGGGAGAACTGTGAAGAAATCTAGGGCTGTAGGCCAGACAGGGAAGCTGGAAGAAGAATGGCAAGCCACTTTCATACTGTTGCTAAGACATGTCCATGAAATCACCGGGAACTGAGTTTGACTCAATGGAGTTTTTGCCTTTAACAGGAGCTAGCACCGAACAACTTTGGCCACTCTAAAAAAACTAAGCAATGTTGGGGTTGGTTAGAATTTGAAAAGAAGACCACTAGGGAGTCCTGGGCAGATAGACTGAGAAATCAAAAATATCCCAGAAGTCAATGCAAGTCATTTGTATCTTGTTGCTATTGTGGATGAGTGGCAAGATCATGTTGGGGAGACTATGGAGAGCAAGATACAGAGCAGAAATTCACTATTATATATCTGGTGGTATCATTGTCACCCAGACTTTAATTTTGTGTGGTTCTATTTGATGGCATTCTCCCTAGCAAATTGTGATTTCATCCAATTCATTTATCTTGCATCATCCTCATTTCCATTTTTGCTTGAGTGTCCTTCCATTAGTATCTATCCTATTTTAAGTGTCTTTCTTTTGCCATCCCTTCATCTTCTACCTATCTACCTATCTACCTATCTACCTATCTACCTATCTACCTACCTATCTGCCTATCTGCCTATCTACCTACCTATCTACCTATCTACCTATC
Source organism: Charina bottae (assembly GCA_023362775.1). Lineage (NCBI taxonomy): Eukaryota > Metazoa > Chordata > Lepidosauria > Squamata > Charinaidae > Charina > Charina bottae. The sequence continues at coordinate 8,176,824 of JALMGJ010000027.1, read as the reverse complement.
TACCTATCTACCTGCCTATCTGCCTATCTGCCTATCTGCCTATCTACCTATCTACCTATCTACCTATCTACCTATCTGCCTACCTATCTACCTATCTACCTATCTGCCTATCTGCCTATCTGCCTATCTACCTACCTATCTACCTATCTACCTATCTACCTATCTACCTATCTACCTATCGACCTACCTATCTACCTATCTACCTGCCTATCTACCTATCTACCTATCTACCTGCCTATCTGCCTATCTACCTATCTACCTATCTACCTATCTGCCTACCTATCTACCTATCTACCTATCTGCCTATCTGCCTATCTGCCTATCTGCCTATCTACCTACCTATCTACCTATCTACCTATCTACCTATCTACCTATCTACCTATCTACCTACCTATCTACCTATCTACCTGCCTATCTACCTATCTGCCTATCTACCTACCTATCTGCCTATCTGCCTATCTACCTATCTGTAACCCTTATTTGTAAGGACAATATGCTTGCTTAATTCTCATTCATTTATCCTGCTCATTAACTCAATCAACTTCCTTTTTTTTACTTGAAAATTGCAAATAACATCATTGCGCAAGGCTTCCTATTTCCTGTCTTTTTTATGTTCTGTCAACCAGTAAGATAGGTTGCCTCATGAAGTGCAATGTTTTCCTTCACTGGAGGTCTTCAAACAAAGCTTGGAGAGCTATAGTATCTGTCTCAAATGCTATAGTAGATCCTCCACTGAGAGATGATTGGACAAGATGACCTGTGAGGTCCTCCGACTCTATCATTCTAACATTCTATGATAAAGTTTAAAAAGTGACTGGAGCCATATTGGAAAAGTGGAACCAAGAGAAAACTAAATTTGCTTTCAAATGACTTTGCAATTAATACATTAGAAAGAGTCTATTTGCATCAGGAGAAACATAAAAATCAGTTGAGTACAGTGGGGATGTTTTCTTTAAGAAGTTTGAGTGGTTAAAGGAAGGAGAAATAGCATCAAGAATGAATGGCTGCTGAATCAATATGAACTAAGTACCAAGTGAATGATCAGTACAGGAGAAGTATGTTGAAGTTGTTTGGCCAAATAGTAATAATGAATGAAGATCAAATGGCAAAAAAAAAATAGATGAAGGAAGAGCGAATGAGTTGAGAGGGAGAGGAAGACGAAGAAAATACAGGTTGGATGGAGCTGATGAAATCCTGAAAAAGAAATAAGATATTTAAAGAATGAAAAGCAATGTAAGCAAAAGGGTATTGACATAGTAGAAAAGGATGGTTTGTTGAATAGAAAAGTATGGAGAGGTATAGTGATTGGGGCTAGTGTAAACTAGATTACTTAAATCCCACTTTCTTTTCTCTTATTTTAAGCCTTTAATTTATTTCATTCACCATTTCTTACTATTTTCTAAGCTTTGCATAATGCTGAGTACCCCATAAGAAATAGGGTGTGATGGGTATGTCTGTATTTTGAATTTCCTCTTCTGTCATCCTAAAAATTATGACACAGAAGCAACTTTGAGGGTTTCTGGGGGCACATGTAGTCCTGGATCTCAGACTGTGCACCCCTCATATAGTCCAACAAGTTGTCTTACTTGAAGAAGGCCACTTAAGATGTTGGTTACAAATGAAAAGGGTGGGAATATTATTATTTTTCTATTAAGCCGTATATTTGTTTGAAAAGTCGGAATCCATATTTTAGCAGTATGTCTGGCCAGAACCAACACTAGGCATTACCCAAAAAACAATCCATCCCCAATAACGCAACATGCTTAACCTAATAGCAAATGTCCTGGGTTTACTCTATACTGAACCGTATACTGAACCGTAAATCAATCAGCTGGTTTTGCTTAATAAGCTAACCCACAAAACACTCAGACACATACCTGCAAGGTTAGCCATATCCAAGCTTAGCATGTTGTGCAAACCAATTTGCTAAACCTTTCCCTAACTTGAAGGGGCATGGGGGGTGTCAAAAACTCAAGAGGATGGCTGTGACTACTCATTCGAAGCCCTGTCCTTGTTTACATGCGTCATCCATGCTTATGTTGGCGCATGTAACACCGCTACTTCGTGAGCTGCATTGGCTGCTGGTGTGCTTCTGGGTTTGATTCAAGGTGCTGGTGGCCACCTTTAAAGCCCTCCATGGCTTGGGACTGGGGTACTTGAGGGACTGTGTTTCCCAATTGTTTCTACCTGTCCAATCCAGTCCAGCAGGATGGGCACGCTCTGGGTCTTGTTGGCTGAGAAATGCCAGTCAGCAGGGCCCAAGAAGCGTGCCTTTTCTGCCATAGTGCCCACCCTATGGAAAATTCTCCCTCTGGAGATTAGGATGGCCCTGACCCTGCTGGCCTTTTGTAAGGCCCTAAAGACCTGGCTCTGTGTCCAGGCCTGGGGCCCCAAGTGTATGAAAGGACCTGTCTCTTGACTGTATTAGCGTTTGCTGACTGTGAAATTTTCCTCAGCTGCTCTGTATTTTAATTTTTGTATTGTTGATTGTAATTGTTTTAAATTTTATCTTTATTTTGTTTGCCGCCTAGAGTCACTTGTTGAGATGGGCAGCTATATAAATTGATTAAATCATATTTTTTTAAAAAAAAGGGATAGGGCTTCCAACACACAGTTGCAGCCATCATCTGGACTTTTTTGACCCCCCTCGATGCCCCTGCTAACTTGGTAAAGCATTTTGTGTGGGCATAGCCAGTGTCGCAGTTATTGCCTATATCCTGTAACAAGATATATGGGGCAGGGGGGTTGATGTTTCATGTTTGATATACCAACAGTTTGTTTCTTTCTTTGTTTTAAATTGGACAGCCCAATTGGGTGGGAACAAATGGTTCCTTTCTCTCTTATGACATGTTCAGGATATAACTCAAGGGGAAATAAGAGAACAAATGTCTTTTTCTGCTGACTGCCATTCCATATCGAAATGGGTGCTCTAATCTTTATATGATTGCTTCTTCTCTCATAGAAATATTGCTCCTAGTAGAGTATTTACTGCCTGGTTCTTTCCAAAGTATTGACTTTATGTAACGGCTTGGTATACATCAAACCCTTTATAGATTTAATAAACTCCTTTTGGTCAGTCCCCCGTTGTAAACACAATGAGATTTATCGTCATCGTAGGATAAAGCTCTTTTTTCTCTCTCTTGAAAATGTCTTTTCAGATAGGAAAATATTCAAAAGGCAACATTTATCACTAGGGGAGAGGAGGAGAAAATAGGACATGAGGCAGGATTTCCCACTACATCAGTTGTGCATTAGATGATGCATGTAGTTCAAGAGCTGGGATATGTCATTGATGAAGAATCACCCAGCCACTGACATCTATGAAAAGGCACCCCATAAAAATTCCTTTCCTCCTACAATGTATTTCCAAATGAAGCTAGAAATAAAGCATTGGGGCCTTGGAATCAAATAATCCCCTGAACAGTTTCCCTAAAAGAATCTATCAGGGTTAGGAATGTAATCAAGAAATTCCTACCATTTACTTATTTCTGTTATTCAATCAAAGCTAAAATGAATGGACATGTAATTAATCAAAGAGAATATTTGTAGCTCAGGGTTGAACTGGGGAGTCCTTGGTGCTCTCTGAGCCTTGTTGTTGCATCTTCCAGCAAAATGGATACCCACGCAGCTTTATCAAAAAGTGCCTGACCACTCAACCCACTACAGCACAACCAACACAAGCTATGAAAAGGATAACACTGCCATACATTAGAAACATCTCAGAAACTACCAATAGACTGTTACAACCACACGGCATCACTGTAGCACACAAACCAACCAAAGCCCTTCAGAATATCTTAAACAAACCAAAAGACACAGTAGCCCAAGAAGAAAAAAAAGGAGTTATCTACAACATACAGTGTAAGGACTGTAAGAACCACTATGTAGGACAGATGGGCAGAAGACTAGCAGAGCACATCCATGAACACCAACTAGCAATCAGAAGACACGATGAAAAATCCTTAATCTCACAACACATGGACAGACTCAGCCATAGTTTCAACTGGGAAACTGTGAGCATCCTAGACCAAGCCAAATCCAAAAACGCTAGGGAATTCCTGGAAGCTTGGCACTCAGACAAGTAAGCCATCAACAGGCACATAGAGGTACACAACATTTACATACCATTCACCCTTTGGAATATGCTACCCCCGGAGGTGAGGCAGGCCTCATCGCTCCCGGCCTTCAGAAAGAACTTAAAGACCTGGTTCTGCCGCCTTGCGTGGGGGGAGGGGGGGAACAGTTCCTCTTGGGGATGGCTGGTGCCATAGGGCCCTTTTAAACATCCAAACATCATACCACCGCATCTTGGATTTTTATACTTAATTTTAAATATTAGAGTGTTTTATTGGGTTGTTTTAATTGTCGGACTTTAATTTTTGTGTATTGTAAACCGCCCAGAGTTCCCTTGCGGGGAGATGGAGCAGTATATAAATTGAAACATAATTAAATAAATAAATTCAAAAGAGACAATAGAAAAGCTAAAAGGACAGAACACCACCTCGCCAGCAATCAACACCCAGATATGCAAAGATTAATACCAGGATTAACACCAGATGAACAATCAAACAGTACACAATACTCTAATCAAGGAACTATTAACTCAATCAACCAAACAGCATACAACAGCCCAATCAAGGAACTCCTAAGGAGAGAACAACACCTCCACCAACACAAGCAGGGCAAGCCATGGTATATAAACAGAGAGCAAGTCCCACTCCCTTTTCGCACTGAAGGTGTTGCCTAGTCTGGCAATGAAACGTCTACAAGAAAAAACAAGGCTCAGAGAGCACCAAGGACTCCACAGGACATGTAATTAGACATATATCCTGGTCATTGTTAGAGGTTGCAAGATTCTGTCAATGTAGCTTTACAATAAAATCATCTGGTTGTGATTCCTTTCTGGTTTACCCCACGAGGTTGACCTCAATATTGCAAGTCTGAAAGTACAATCCTCCCCCCACCATCCCCTTTACAGCCCGAGAAACTGAGGAGTGTCCCTTCTGGGCCTCTTGCCCTGCCCACTTTCCAGCTGTGGGCTATGTTCCTTTAGCAGCATTTTTGCCCAGTGTCCCAAGGTCTTTCCCACATGCCATTACACCACCTCTCTTATCGTTTATTTTTAAAATGTTTTTAAAATATTGTTTTATTTAAAAAAGAGAAATGCTAGGATCCAAAGAAAAGAGTCTTTAGTATGATGTTTATTCGCCGGAATACATTTTGGGCCCATAACATCGCACTGGGATGGTAGAAAGCTCTGGGAGACCCAGATTGACATACGATAAATGGGGGCTTTGTTTCAAGGCATGCCCACTGTAGCAGACATTTTGTGAATAGGCATGTCTCCCCTGCCAGCCATTTTGTGAGTTTGTCCACCACATTCTGCCAAAACTCCGATTGTATCCATGGCCTAAAAAAGGTTGCCTATCCTTGGAGAAGATTGTCCAGGTTTTTTGTTGTTGTTCAGTCGTTTAGTCGTGTCCGACTCTTCGTGACCTCATGGACCATAGCACGCCAGGCCTTCCTGTCCTCCACTGTCTCTCGGAGTTTACTCAAATTCATGTTCATTACATCGGTGATGCTATCTAACCATCTCATCCTCTGCCGTCCCCTTCTCCTTGTGCCCTCAGTCTTTCCCAGCATCAGGGTCTTTTCCAGTGAGTCCTCTCTTCGCATTAGGTGGCCAAAGTATTTGAGCTTCAGCTTCAGTATCTGTCCTTCCAATGAGCAGTCAGGGTTGATTTCCTTTAGAATTGACTGGTTTGACCTCCTTGCAGTCCAAGGTTGGCATTTACCAAAATGAGAATTATTGCCATGGTTAGCCAGATTGATTCCATGGGAAATCTAAAAACAACAGCAAAACTCTGGAAGGATGACCCTCTGAAAGATCTAAATTGATCCAAAGCACCATTCTTCATTATTCTAGGAGGGCAGGACACATTTGCAAGCATCCTAATATTAGGATGCAGCCATGAGTCATTTTTCAGTATATCATCTTGATCTGCATCAGTGGTTTTTGTCATAGACTGCAGGTGTCCATTGAAGTGTTTTTTGTTTCCAGGAAGATCCATTTTACCTCTCAATAGGCCAGGAAAGGTTAGGGTTTAATTCATTAATTTTATATAGAAGAGCTTTTGCTAGCAAGGTATTTCTCCTATGGTTTTAGATTCCAGCATCAATCATCCATGGCCATTTGTTCGATGAAGTGGGGATGATGGCATTTATTCTGAAACTCCTGAAGAGTGCCAAATTGGGGAAAGCTGGTTGGAAAGATGTCCACCTTACATTTTGGTCAAAGAAGGTAAATAAATGTGTAGGTCACTTTTGGTGACCTTTTATGGAAAGCATCCATTCCTGAGAGATCTCTTCTGGAATACAGTGTTGTGGCATGCTCAGTTGGTGTGTGACTCAAGCACAGATTTCGAAATCACACACATGTGCATGCACACATGTACACCCATAAATATACATATATACCTGGCAGGCAGGAAGCCCTCTGAGTTTGTCAAAATCTGCAAACAAGAACAAGCAAACTCAGAAAGGTTTTGCTGGGTGATTTTTATAATGGAACGCTGAATGAAGAATAACACGTTCTTTAAGAGAAGAGTATTTTATTTTCCTCCTGGGGGATGCTCCTGCAATACAAAACTAAATTTGATCAATGAGATCTCTGGGGAAATTTGAAAAGGGGTGGGGTGGGAGAGAGAATCTTTATTTCGAGATGAGCTTTCAGCAAAGAGGTGTTTTTTTTTTCATGAGGCTTGAATAGAATAGAATAGAATAGAATAGAATAGAATAGAATAGAATAGAATAGAATAGAATAATAACTTTATGAAGTCAGGAAGGTTGAGGTAAGAGCCGTGTGGGAACAAGACAAGAATTAAAGAACAGAGGGTGGTCCTGCGTGAGGTAACCTTTCAACAGCTCTTGACCTGCAAAAGGTGACAAACCAATCTAGCTGTTCCACTTTGGTTCACATAAACATTTTCCCCTTAAGCAAAAGTTTGCTCTATTTAGCTTCCAGATCAAGATGTTTTAATTTAGATCAGGGTTTTTCAAACTCAACAACTATAAGATGTGTGGACTTCAACTCCCAGAATCCCCCAGCCAGCATGCTGGCTGGAGAATTCTGGGAATTGAAGTCCTGACATCTTAAAGTTGCCAAGGTTGAGAAATACTGCAAATCTAGTGTCAGGATGGAACATCCTGCCAGCGTAGTTATGGGGGGTAGTAGTAGGCTGGCATGCCTGCAGGGCCGTTAGGAATGTTGATTAGAGTTGTTTAGTCGAACGGGCTGTCGCCAAGGTCAGCCCGAATGGCGCTGTCAGCTTCTTAGCGAAGGATTTGTGGCTGGGAAGTATGGAAACGTTGAGAGCATAGGGAGGGGCTGTCACGGAGTGGGGGGGCTGGCATAAGGTGGAGGATGTAAATACCATTTGGTGTGGGCTGTTTCTCATTCTAGTCTTTGCCTTGGAAATGATCGCTTGCTTTAATAAAGAACTCTTTCATATCCTTGATGGCTTGTCGTAAGAGTCTCTGAATTCATAGCTAAAGGATCAGGACCATCACATCTAGTCAAAGAAGAGGGAAATGCTTTGGATATCCTCTAATCCAGCCCTACCAAGTGCTAGTCTGAGGTATATTTCTTGATCACTGCTTCCTTTACTGTTGTTGATGATGATGCTATCCGTTCAATCGTGTCCGATTCTCGGCGATTCTATGGACCAGCTCTCTCCACATTTTCCAGTCTTGCACGGCTTCTTTTAGTTGTTTTATTCTCTGGCTGGTGTCTGCTTTGATGGTGTCTAGCCACCGTGTTTTTTGGCAGTCTCGTTTCCTGACCATTGACCATCCTGACCACTGACCATTCCGAGCATAACTGCCTTTTCCAGTGAGTTTGATCACATGATATGGCCAAAATAAGTAAGGCAGAATTTTGTGATTTTGCCCACCAGCAATATGTCTGGTTTTATATGCTCCAGTACTTGCTTGTTTGTCACCTTTGCTAACCAAGGAATGTGCAGGATTCACATCTCCAACCCCACAGCTTGAATGAGTTGATTTTCCTCTTGTCTACCTTTTTCATGGTCCAACTTTCGCAACCATAGGTAGCCATGGGAAACACAATAGTGCGGACTAATCTGCATTTAGCTGCCAGGTTGATGCCCTTGCTTTTTCATACTCAATTCATGCTCATCATTGCTGTGCGACTGTCACGGGTTCTTTTTTATACCCAAACTTTGATTGCCTCGGGCTCAGAATGATCCCCCAAAAAGCACTGAACTCTACAACACTTTGAGTTTTTATATCTCCCTGTAAGGGTTGGGGACATGTTTTATTTTAAACAAAAATATCTACAGTACAAAAGTGAATCTTTCAAATATCTATGTGACTTTTTCTAGAGCTATTATCTTAATATCCTATCTTATTACTAATGCAACTATACTACTAGTGAAGTTATACTATACAATGTTATTTTATTACTACCTCACTATACTCAAATTGTGCTCAGTACAATTTGAGATATAATCTCTTACCCGTAATAGTAATAGCTAGTAATAGTAGTGGTAGAATAAGAACAGTTAGAATATGTCTGTAGTAGTATAGCATAGAAGTAATAGTATAATTACTTCTATGCTATACTACTACAGATATATTCTAACTATTCTTATTCTACCACTACCATTACTAGCCTACTGTTACTACTGCTCGTATAGAGCTTTTGTACTGGGCAGTTTGCACAGCACTTGCCCCTTCTCAACATTGTGCTGGGCTTTGCCTCTTCTTTCTTTTTCCTCTGGACTCCGAAGGCTTTGTGAGGAAAACAAAACTGCTTCTTGTCTTCGGCTGCCTTCCTTCGTGGCTGCTGCAGGGCCTTGGAAGACGGCCATCTCCTCCTGTCTCCTCCCCCACCTGTTTCAAGGCTGTGGCTTTTTTTTTTTTTTTTTTGGTCTGATAAGAACTTTATTCAGTTTCAACATATATAGTTAAAATACAATGTAAAAAACTATAGGAAGGCAAGTAAATACAGTATAGCAGTACAGTTTGAGATATAATCTCTTACCCCTAATTAAACCATATCAACATCGTTTCTTCAAGGCTGTGGCTTTTATCAGCCACTCTGCCGCCCTGACGCTGGGGAGAAGGTTTCAAATAGGAGGGAGGGAGGGAGGCAGCACAGGTGCCTGCAATGGTTCCAGCAGCCTGCTCTTCCACAGCGACCCAGTGCATTCACTGCTTTGATCAATCTGCGATCCTTAAACAAAAGTGAATTCTTGAATGCACTGATAGTTGATCCTAAAAGTAGGCTGACCATACGTCCCGTTTTGAACAGGACAGTCCCGTTTTTTAAGCATTTTTCAACCGTCCCATCGTTTTCATAAAAATCTCAATTTTGTCCTGTTTTTCAAACCCGGCAGGAATGGCACAGAAGGAGGATCCGAGCCGGAGCACGGACTGGGGGGCGGGGTTTGCAGGTGGGAGCCATTCGTGTGGACCGGGGGGCGGGGTTTGCAGGCAGGAGCCAATCGCACGGACTGGGGGTGGGGTTTGCAGGCAGGAGCCAATCGTGCGGACCGGGGGGCGGGGACCCCTGTCTTTTTCATGAATACCGAATATTACATAAGACCCCGTCCCGTTTTGCCATCCTGAAATATGGTCAGCCTACCTAAAAGGCAGAAGCAAAACAGATTGTTTCCTTGTACTTTCCCCCTTGACTGGATGGCAGCAATAAAAGACTTTTAACAAGCAGGACAGGAAGTGTATTGATACTTTTGAACTTTGTTGTTGGAGAAGATTCCTGAGAATACCATGGGCAGCCAAAAAACAAACAGATGGATCATCAAACAAATCAATCCAGAGTTTTCACTCGAGGCACAAATGACACTACATTCAAGTTATCATATTTTGGGCACATTATGTGAAGACCCAGCTTTCTCGATAGGTCTATAATGCTGGGAAAGGCAGAAAGAAAGAAAAAAAGGAGGAGGAGGAGTGCACCTTTGGAAGACCTGAAGGTCCAGGGTGGGGACAGATCATTCTGGAGAACATCTATCTAAGTGGTTACTAAGAAGTGACACTGATTTGATGGCACAAAATCAATCAATCAGTATTTGAAGAACCACATTATGGGTTTTTATTTTTCTTTACTGTTTTCTACATTGTTTACATGGATTTTACTGTGAGCTGCCTACAGTCCTTGGAGAGATTGCATATCAATTAATGTAAGAAATAAAGAAGTGAAGGAATGCCCATACTTCATATTTACTGTTCAACAGCTTGCATAATTAAGAAGTTTCTTTTCATTCTTAGTTGAAATCGGCTTCTCTTGGCTCTCATCCTGCCCTCTGAAAGCAAAGTATGCAGGTGCTCCATCTTCTTCATGAAACCTGTTCAGATATTTGAAGAACAGCCATCATTTCCCCCCTTTGTTTTCTCTTCTCCCATCTCAGTGTACCCAGTTCTTTCCCTTGCTCCCCCTAAATCTACTTTCCAGTTCCCTCACCATCCTGGTCACACTTCAGCTGGATTAGGACCAGGGAGATCCAGGTTCCAGACCACCCTCAGCCATGGAAGCTCCTTAATGACTTTGGGCTGGTTGCTGTCTCTCAACCCAACCTACCTCACAAGATTGTTATTGTAGAAAAAAAGAAAAACTAAAGAAAGGTATGCTATGTATGCCACCTTAACCTCCTCAAGGAAAGATGGGTTATGATTCAAATCAGTCAATCAATCAAATATTAAAATGTAGCACACAATCTAAGGACATAAATGTTCAGTGTATGGGTGGGCATGTAGCACATATCAGGAACATCTAAATATGTATTTCCCCAGGTTTTCATACCAGCTGTGGACAACAGCTGTACAAACCCTGGAAAGTCACAGCTGCTTTAAAGTGTTCCTCACAGCTGCTACGTGTGCACCCATGCACATGCTGAATCACATCTTGTCCTCCAGATCCAGTTCTCTATACAACCCTGATGTCTGTCATTCTCCACAACCAAAAATTTGCCCAAGGAAGTGTGGTTTTGGGAAAAGATGCATCTCCCCCTCTTAAAAAAGAGAAGCTGTGTAGCTGGGAAAATGTGAAGAAATGGTATACAATGCCCAGTTGATTTAAGCAACTGCTTTCCAACAACGGTCAGGTTGGAAAGAATAAAAAGAGGAGCTACCTACAGCCCTGGGAGCATAGGGGTGCCCCATCCATATGGATGATGTTGGTATTACATCTATTAGATGTAAAATACAGCTACAGTTGAAGGATCGCTAATTCTGTCTTGCCTTCAAATTTTACCTAAGTGGAAATGTAAAGCCGAGAGACAGGTTCTACACAGAAGAAACCCTGAAATAAATTTGGAAAGGAACACTTTCTCCAAGCTTTAGGAAATTCGCCAAAAGCATTCCTCGCCTCTGTAAAATGATTTAGAGGATCCTGCTGAGAATTCAGGGGAAAGTTTCAAGATGTTCAAGCACACATTTCAGTTTATAACTATTTATGCTGACAGATTTATCTCCTTGGTGTCTCCAACCCATTTATCTAGAAGAAATTACATGTAGGTGCTTAAGTGGAAGCTGTGCCAAGGAAGAAAATGTTTTTTATAAATAATGTAACCTGCCTGGAAATATAGTAGACATTGGCATCCCAGCTTGGCAACTAGATTTGGTTTAAGATAACTCACATCTATACACAAAGAGACAGAGAGAGAGGGGGGCTGTCACAGTCACTGGGAATTTATTCATTGATTACAGTTACAATCTGACGTGCAATAAAAAGCTGCACCATGGCACATTTTCTTTTCAAGATTGCACACACTAAATTGTATTGCCTACAGTAGAGTCTTCTCCAATAGAATCATAGAAGCATAGGATTGGAAGGGACCTTGGAGGTCTTCTAGTCCAACCCCCTGCCCAAGGCAGGAGTCCTCATACCATCTCAGAGAAATGGTTGTCCAATCTTTTCTTGAGAACCTCCAGCGATGGAGCACCCACAACTCTGGGAGGCAAGCTGTTCCACTACTTGATAGTTCTCACTGTCAGGAAATTCCTCATTTCCAGGTTGGATCTCCCTCTGATGAGCTTCCACCCAAGAAGTAGGCTTCTTGTCCTACCCTCAGGTGCCATGGAGAATAAATCGACACCCTCTTCCCTGTGGCAGCCCTTCAAGTATTGGAAGACTGCTATCATCTCTCCCGTCAGTCTTCTCTTAGTTAAGCTAAACATACCTAGTTCCATTAGCCATCCTTCATAGGATTTAGCCTCCAAACCCCTTGTCATCTTTGTTGCTCTTCTCTGCACTCTTTCTAGGGCCTCAGCATCTTTTTTGTATTGTGGTGACCAGAACTGGATGCAGTATTCCAATTGTGGCCTCACCAGTGTGGTCTAGAGCGGTATTATCACGTCCCGTGATCTTGATACTATCCCTCTGTCGATGCAGTCCAGGACTGTGTTGGCTTTTTTGGCAGCTGCAGGACATTGCTGACTCATTCCTAAGCGGTGGTCCACCAGGACAATAGTTGTCCATTATTCCAGATTATTTAAACATAGTCAGTCATCACGGAGTGGTTTTTATTTTTATTTGAAAGAATTTTTGAAAAGAGGTACCTCTGCAAACTCAAACTTTGGTATTCTCAAAGGTGCTAATGCGGCCTGCCTCTTTGGCACAGTTGGCGCCACTTTAGCTACATAAGCCATGGCCCACATTTCCAACTCACCATGCTGTCTGTTTTAATAAATGAGAATAATTCTGCGCATCACATTTTAGGAAGAATACAGACATTTAAAAGTGTATCCAGAGGCAGCAACCAAGATGATAAGAGTCTGGAAGGAAAAACATACAAGGAACAGTTGGGTTGGGTAGATTTTGTGGGGAGAGGATCAGTCTTCAAGGAGACCTGAAAACTGTCTTCAAGGATCTGAAGTGCTGTTGTATATAAGATGGGGCATAATTGTTCAATGTTGTTCCAGGAGAAAGGACTGCAAACAGTGGGTTTAAAAGTAGACTGGTTGGACATCAGGAAAAAATGTCTTAACTGTAAGAGTTGTCAATCCTGGGCAAAACAAGTGTCGCTGTCCAAGTGATGTCCAGACACCTGGAGGCTTTTTGGGTCTGGATGAGGAAGAACAAATTGAATCTAAATCCTAGCAAGGCTCTGAGTTTGTAAGCCATCCAATCCTAGAGAGATTCCATCTTTAGTTTTGGACAGGGTCATGCTCCTCGATACTGAACTCAGAACTCATCCCCCTGGACTCAGAACTCCTACTTAAGGAGCAGGTGGCAGCTAAGGCCAGGAGGGCATTTGCAGAGCACATCTGGCGCATCCTGTGATGTGTTCTCCATGGAACGGCCCTTCGGGAGCATTTGGAATCTACAGCTGGTCCAGAATATACTGTAGTCATGGGCATGCTTCATTGCGCCTATATAACACCATTGCTTTGGAAGCTGCACTGGTAACTGATTGGCTTCTCGATACAGTTCAAGGGGCTGGCTGTCACCTTTAAAGCCCATCATGGTTCAGGGCCTGGATATGTGCAGGACCACTTCCTCTGGTAACATCTGTCCACCGTGTAGAGTCAAAGTGTTGTTGTTGTTGTTCAGTTGTTTAGTCATGTCCGACTCTTCGTGACCTCATGGACCATAGCACGCCAGGCCTTCCTGTCCTCCACTGTCTCTCGGAGTTTACTCAAATTCATGTTCATTACATCGGTGATGCTATCTAACCATCTCATCCTCTGCCGTCCCCTTCTCCTTTTGCCTTCAGTCTTTCCCAGCATCAGGGTCTTTTCCAGTGAGTCCTCTCTTCGCATTAGGTGGCCAAAGTATTTGAGCTTCAGCTTCAACATCTGTCCTTCCAATGAGCAGTCAGGGTTGATTTCCTTTAGGATTGACTGGTTTGACCTCCTTGCAGTCCAAGGGACTCTCAAGAGTCTTCTCCAGCACCACAGTTCGAAAGCATCAATTCTTCGGCGCTCAGCCTTCCTTATGGTCCAACTCTCACCGCCATACATTACTACTGGGAAAACCATAGCTTTAACTATACGGACCTTTGTCGGCAAGGTGATGTCTCTGCTTTTTAATATGCTGTCTAGGTTTGCCATAGCTTTCCTCCCAAGGAGCAAGCGTCTTTTAATTTCATGGCTGCAGTCACCGTCTGCGGTGATCTTGGAGCCCAAGAAAATAAAGAGTCAAAGTAGGGCAGGCCTTTTCGGCATCCCCTCACTCTAGAGAGGCTGCAGAAGCATGTCTTTTCTATCTGTGTCCCCTCCTTTGGGGCAACATTGTTGGTGGGTGTGCTATTTTGCACATGCAGAGCAGCGGAAAAACCTCAGCAGCAGCAGAGACCAACAAAGAAGTGAGTCATTGTAGTAAATCAGTTGCAGTTGTATTAACTTCTCATAAAAACAGGTAATATTTACAGTTATCTTTCAGATCCTTGGAAGTATTACAAATACAAACAGAAAGAAACAAAAACAGGAACAGAGTACAGAGTAAGCAGGGTGTGGCAGGCAGGCTCTTTTATACTCTTCAGCCTGGATCACGTGCTGCCTGACCTTTTAAAGTTTGCAGGTGTTTACCAAATAAGGACATATTGCTGTGACTTACCCTCAAAGAATAATACACCAACAAACATCCCCCAGACATTTGAATGGCCCCTTTCGGTTAGATGAGACTTCAGCAAATGAAACCACCAAGTTTATGCCCCTTCATGGTCCCTGGTTTGTTATAGGAACTTCTTCCCCTTCACTTACATTGAATGAAGATGTAGAATATAGCAGGGGTCCCCAACCCCCAGGCCGCGGACTGGTACTGGTCCGTGGCCTGTTAGGAACTGGGCCGCCATGCTGGTCTCCGAACCCTGCCCCCAGTCCATGCGATTGGCTCCCGCCTGGAAACCCCACCCCCGGTCCGCGCGATTGGCTCCCGCCTGCAAACCCCACCCCCGGTCTGCGCAATTGGCTCCCACCTGCAAACCCCGCCACCCGGTCCGTGGAAAAATTGTCTTCCACGAAACCAGTCCCTCGTGCAAAAAAGGTTGGGTACCCCTGGAATATAGTATGTGGTTTCAGGAGTTTCACATCTCTCACTTTCCTCTAACTTGGGCAAATTCTTCTTCTTCCACCTGTTGATGTCTACATGTGTCAATGTGTGTGTGCAGAACAGCACCCAAGCAGTGAGCTTACTTGGGTTGACACACCTACTTTCTACTGTGAGCCAATTAAGTTTGACAGTTTTGCTGCTAGGAGCATAGGACCAGCAATGGGTTCAGAACACAGTTCACTGTACAATATTTTAACTCACCGCCGCTTTTCTTTGTGATTCATCCATCTCAGGTAGTATAAACCCAGTCAAAGCAATTATAATAAGGATTGTTTAAATCCTGCCTGAATATAGGCAGAAATATCCTTAGCCGGATGAACCCCAGTGAGGTCAGATACGTCATTAATGAGGACAAATTCATGTCAGACATTTTTATCTAATAAGAGGAATGTTGTTTCCATCAACCATTTTCACCAAGGGCCCTACCATTCATTAGCCCAGGGTTTCTCAACCTTGGAAACTTTAAGATGGGTGGACTGCTGGCTGGGGAATTCTGGAAGTTGAAGTCCACACATCTTAAAGTTGCTAAGGTTAAGAAACACTGCATCAGCCATTAACATCACCGTGAGCCCTAATTACCTCCATATAGTGATACGCCAGTTGACTTAATTTAGGGAAATTTTTCCACACCTCCCTTGGAATTCTCAGCTGCAGCCCTTCCTTCATTGGAGGACTCTTTCATTACAATTTCTTATCCAGAAACTTAAGAAAGGACTGTGAACAATTTATATTTAGAACAAATAGCAAGAAGGAATGGAGCTAAGGAACCACCAAGTTCTTCCAGCATTCTTAAGAGTTTTGTTGATCACACACAGGTATTGGAACAATTGTTCTTTGTTGAGGGTTTATATAATCCTGAAGCCAGATTTGTTTATGCTTCTACTACTGTTCATCTATTATTACTCCGTAGTAGCCTTTCTCGACGTCCTCAGTCAAGATGGGACAAAGTGTTTCATCTTTTGTGGCAAATGTACTCACTCATGGAGAGGAAGGATGGACAAATAAACTGATTTTGATTTCTCTCAGTCAGAGGCATCCTCAGAGGGAGTCAAAAAAGTCAAGATGGTGGCCATGACCATGTGATCAAAGCCCCACTCCTGTTTTACATGAATTGATACATGTACAAAAAGGGCAGATCTTCAACTGGTGGTCACGGCCACCATCCTGACTTTTTTGACACCCCCTGGGAAAGCCCATGCTCTCAGTTCCTCATATTTAGATTTGTTATATCCACATTTCAGTGGCTTATGGATTTTTTTCTTTAAAGAAAAAGGTTGGTGTGAAAATCTCTGTGTATGATTTTCCCACTATACCCCTCTCTGTGTATGATTTTGCCTAAGAGACATACCCTTGCAAATAATTTCAATACTAAGATTGATATTTGAATGCTTCTTTTGGAATGTATCCTTTTTTAACTAGAGTTCTGTGCTACAAAAATTCAGAGTAAAACAAAATCATAAGGCTGTTTTGGTCTGGGGCTACTCTGGGAAGTGTGAATGATAAAGGTAGCTGCTATCGAAGAGAGATAGAATTGTTCACACCGAGTGTAAGACTTTAAAGATTTTTTTTTCTTCCATCCCATCTGACACTTTTAAAACTTGTTGTCAAAGGCGGAGGAGAGAAAGTAACCATGAAATAAGGAAGATTTATAGAGCTTCAAAACCTTCACTTAAAATTAAATGCAGTGCAAACACCAGCTTCCCACATTTAATTGTCTTTTTCACAGTAACGTTGTGTCAGCCTCTTCTAAAAGCCTATTAATTCTGTAATTTAGTGCTCGAACAAGTTGTGAGATAGACAGAAACCCCGCTTGATTTTCTATCACCTTCCTTTCTTTTTCTTTTCATTGACTACCTGTCATTGGTGTCTCAGTGTTAGGCCGGCTTTCTCCTTGAAACCCTTCAAAGCTTACAAAGAGTGGTGCGGGGTGTGTCTGGATTTTTAAAAAGCAATTGATAGCCATTTTACAGCCTCCAAGAAAAAGTGCTTAGCCATCATTTATTAAAATAGATTCTGTAACACTGAATGCTGTCCTTCTATTCCGCCTCTAGATCACATGACGTGGGTGAGGCTGGAAAAGGACACAGATTAATTTGTTAAGATTTGGGCAGCTCAAGAAGATATGCCTTAGGGACAAAAACAGTATGGTAAGGCTACCTGAGGGACCGTCTCATCCCCATGACTTCAAACCGTCCCACTCGATCATGTAGAGAGGGCATGCTTCGGACCCCGTTGTCAAGGGAGTGTCGCTTGGCGGGGTCCAGAAGGCGAGCCTTTTCCGTGGTGGCACCCACTCTTTGGAACATTCTGCCCCCGGAGGTGAGACAGGCCCCATCACTCCTATCCTTCCGGAAGAATTTAAAGACCTGGCTGTGCCGCCTCGCGTGGGATGGGAATGGGAATAGTTCCTCTTGGGGATGGCTAGTGCCATAGAGCCCTTTTAAAGAGAACCATCTATCACCTATTGGATTTTTATATTTAATGTATTAGTTTTGTAATGTATTTTAAATTGTAGTTACTTTTAAAGATTTTAAATTGTTGTACTGTAAACCGCCCAGAGTCCCCCTCGGGGGAGATGGAGCGGTAATACAAGTTAACAAACAAACAAACAAACAAACAAACAAATAAATAAATAAATAAATAAATGGTAGCTGAGGGGCACAGTAAGGCTTTATTTTTAGTTTAAGAACACTGTTAATACATATCTACAGGCCTACGCATAAAACAAATATTTTGTAACTTCTGGCCTATATTTGAGCCTGAATGGGCAGGGGTTCCCCGAGGCCTGAAAAATATTTCAAGGGCTCCTCCAGGGTCAAAAAGTTGAGAAAGGCTGGAGTAAGGGCTCAGATCCAATCCCTGGGTAGGACGGTAGAGAAAAACTACCTGAAGTTGGAATTATGGCATTGTGCAGTGCTTTGCATTCAAAGAGAAGGAGATACATTGGAGGTCGCAGTCGTGCTCACCTGGCACATCTCCACAACTCTTTAAAGCAGCTATATCTTTTCCCAAAACAGCACAGCCGTCCTCTATAGCATTGAAACGTCTGCAAGAAAACAACAAGGCTCAGAGGGCACCAAGGACTCCACAGTTCAACCCTGAGCTACAAATATTCTCTTCGATTAGAAAAAACAAAATTTGGAAAAGATATATTTAAAAAATGATGCCACATGGGATCTCCCTTGCTCCTCCTTATGGACCCCCATGCAGAGGTCCCTACCTCCCGAGGCACTCATCCGCTTTCCAACAGCTGGGACTATTTGGAGATTTCTCCTAATGAGCTAAAATCTACAATTTCCACCCATACTCCCCTCTGCAACAACTTAAAAAATCTTGTTCATGACCGCGTTCATAATAGCAATGTGTGGATCTGTATAAAACTGGGCTAATAATGTGAATCATTATTTTTCTTCATTTGTTTTTGAAAAGGACTCCAAATTCACAATCATTTATCATTTGCAAGTTTCCTTGATACAGGCAAGGTTCCTCTCTTGCTGTCTCTCCGTATTCGTAGAAGCAAATGTTTTTCAGAGGTGTGCACTATTTCGGATTTAAAAGCAGAAAGGTGCTTTGGAGCATACAGGGATGCCCAAATCCTTAAACCAAACAGGTCTTTTCTCAGGTTCATGTTGCAGCTATAGAGGACGGCTGTGCTGTTTTGGGAAAAGATATAGCTGCTTTAAAGAGTTGCGGAGATGTGCCAGGTGAGCACGACTGCGACCTCCAATGTATCTCCTTCTCTTTGAATGCAAAGCACTGCACAATGCCATAATTCCAATTTTGTTTTTTATTTTAGAAGAATGCAAAATATAAACAGAGTACCAGAATACACAACAATGACAACATTAACACAAAACAATCCATGAAATAAAAAGAAAAAAAACAGACCTCCCCCCAAAATCCTTAAACAAAATTTAACAAATTACAAGGGTTAGGGCATAGCTTTCCAAAGTGTGTGTCGCGACACACTACTGTGTCGCCTGCGGTGTCCTGGTGTGTCACGCGCAAACCTGGAAGTGCTGATGGGGGGAACGGCGGTGGCGGCGGTGCTGATTGGCAGGGTTCCCCCCATCAGCGCTTCCGGGTTTGCGCGCGACACACCAGGACACTGCAGGCTGCACCGCCACTGTTGGTGTGTGTTGCCAACATGAAAAGTTTGGAAAGCTCTGGTTTAGGGTTAGGGTTGAAACTAAAGCTCTAGTGTGTATGTTAAACTTATAGGCACTGGTTTACCAAAAAAAAAAAAAAAAACCTTATAATACTATCCCCCCCAAAAATAAAAAAATGCCAAATGATAATAATAATATCAGCTTTCCAATTTCTAGGTATAATTCTCTTGGCCACTTCCCATGCCCAGTACACCATAATTCTTCATAGACTATCAGATTCCAGATTCTACATATGTACAGTACATTAAAATACTATTCCAGAAAAATGCCAAAAGTTCACAAGACTGTACCAGATGGATCGATGAACCTTCACATTTTTTGCATCTCCAACAGAGAAAATCTGATGTCCATCTGTCAGCCCAACAAGGTAGATCAGACCAGGAAACCAATGTCATGTAGCTCAATACTCCTTTTCTTGTAAAGCTATCACCAGAGCTCAAAAGCGTCAATCCTCTTCCTACCTGCTTCTTCAAAGTCCAACTTTCACTTTCATAGAGCGTCACAGGGAATACCATGTCTTGCACAACTCTGATCTTTGTAAGCTGAAATCTGTTTTGTTTTGGGTTTCTTTGTTAAATTTTCCATCTCAGTTTCAGGAGCTTCCATCCCCTTTATTTTTTTGTGGGGTGATTTTCAAGGGATTCTTTAAAAAGAAACACAGATTTATGCTATCATTTCTTCAGCACTGTTACAGGGTAGATATTGCAAACTCTGTGTAACTCATCATTTCTGCCCTTGTGGCACACAAGAGGTAGAATCAATAACATACATTCTTTTATTTTGCAGGTTTTATCTGACATTGGGTCAAAAGCTTATTCTTCCCCTTCTAGCAGCAATCCCCAGACAATCAGACACTTTCTACGTTGTACCAAGCAAAAAGAATATTTGTAGCTCAGGGTTGAACTGTGGAGTCCTTGGTGTTCTCTGAGCCTTGTTGTTTTCTTGCAGACTTTTCATTGCCAGGCTAGGCAACATCTTCAGTGCGAAAAGGGAGTGGGACTTGCTCTCTGTTTATATACCCTGGCTTGTCCTGCTTCTGTTGGTAGGGGTGTTGTTCTCTCCTTGGTAGTTCCTTGATTGGGCTGTTTGCTGCTTGGTTGATTGAGTTAATAGTTCCTTGATTAGGGTATATTGTGCTGTTTGATTGTTCCTCTGGTGCTAAACCGCCCAGAGTCCCCTTTGGGGGAGATGGTGCAGTGATAAAAGTCGAATAAATAAATAAATAAATACATAAATAAAATCCTGGTGTTAATCTTTGCATATCTGGGCATTTGTTGGGGTTTGAATAAATACCCAGGGTATTTACAGATAGATTAATTAGACAGGTGAGGTAAATAGGTGAGAGGTAATACTTTCTGCAAGTCATCCAATTAGCAGCCATTGTTGAAGTAAGTGGTGACACATACTGCAGCTGAAATAGTTTAAGCTGGGTGTGGCAGATAATTTGTTTGACCTATAATGTGATTGGTTGATATTTGTATAAAGGTAGAGAAGTTCTGGTGTTTTTTTTCTCTTGTTACTATCTTCTCATCGGTATCTGCGTTGGACGTTATTGGACTGTATTGTGATACATATGTATATAGAGTAAATAGATTATTTTATCTAATCTCTTGTGAGTGTCTGCTTACTCAATAGAATGTATTGCTCTGAGGTCTAGAAGGAACATTGGCAGCCCCAGCGCTGTGTACTCTGACAGTGTTCATTGCTGGCAAGGAGGTGTTTTGGTCTTCTGGCTTTTCTATTGTATCTTATGAATGGTATGTAAATGTTGTTTACCTCTATGTGTCTGTTGATGGCTGCTTTGTCTGAGTGGTAATGGTAAAAAACACTAACCAAGTGCTCCATTACCAAAGCAATAACCCAACCTCCCACAACAGAAGCTGTGTAAGAACATTATTCAGACGAGCACTAACGCACTGCAGGAACCCAGAACACCAGAAAAAGGAAACAGATCATCTATACAGCATCTTCCAGCAAAATGGATACCCATGCAACTTTATCAAAAAGTGCCTGACCACCCAACCCACTACAACACAACCAACAGGAGCTATGAAAAGGATAACACTGCCATACATCAGAAACATCTCAGAAACTACCAATAGACTGTTACAACCACATGGCATCACCATAGCACATAAACCAACCAAAACCCTTCAGAACATCTTAAGTAACCCAAAAGACCCAGTAGCCCAAGAAGAAAAAACAGGAGTTATCTACAACATATAGTGTAAGGACTGTAACAGCCACTATGTAGAACAGACAGGCAGACTAGCTGAGCACATCCACGAACACCAACTAGCAGTCAGAAGACATGATGAAAACTCCTTGATCTCATAACACATGGATAGACTCAATCATACTTTCAACTGGGAAACTGTGAGCATCTTAAACCAAGCCAAATCCAAAAACGCTAGAGAATTCCTGGAAGCTTGGCACTCAGACAAAGCAGTCAATCAATCAAGCAGCAAACAACAGCCCAATCAAGGAACTCCTAAGGGGAGAACAACACCTCCACCAACACAAGCAGGAGAAGCCATGGTATATAAACAGAGAGCAAGTCCCACTCCCTTTTCGCACTGAAGATGTTGCCTGGTCTGGCAATGAAACATCTGCAAGAAAACAACAAGGCTCAGAGAGCACTAAGGACTCCACTTTCAATGTTGATTTGCTGCTCGCTGATAAGAGTTTTTACACTACCTGCAATGTTGCAAGCCAGTTTGGTGTAGTGGTTAAGGAGTTGGCCTAGAAAGCAGGAGACGATGAGTTCTAGTCCCGCCTTAGGCATGAAAGCTGGCTGGGTCACTCTTTCTCAGCCCAACCCACCTCACAGGACTATTGTGGGGAACATAGGAGGCAGGAGGATTAGGTATGTTCACCACCTTCAGTTATCTATAAAAAAGATGGGATGAAATAATAATAATAACAACTGCCTATCCTAAGTCCTTGGGAAGGATGCAATAGGTGGATAAAAATGCCAAATCCAATCTAAACATCTGGCTGACTGTGCAACCAACCATAATAATAATCAAAGCTTTAGCAGAGGATCTATAGTAAGATTTCAAATGGATTGCTGTATATGCTTATTTGTGTTTATCTATTTGACTCTCTTCTTTCCCTTTTATTTCTGTTTTTGCTGGCTAAAGGCCTTAGAATTCAATTGAATTGAAAAATTCTGGTCCCATACATGTATGAGATGTAGTCCCGTCCGTCTCTATTACAATGTTGCTCACTACAAATCTTGGCCGCCCCCAAAATTGAAGTACACCCCTAGTCATCAAAAGCATTTCCATTCCAGCCCTAAATAACGTAAATCTCTCTCTCTTCTTCTCCCAAGAAGGGTCAACTAGCTTACCAGGGGAGGAGAAAGAGGTGACAACGAAACAGCACTTGTACTTTTCATTGCACATCCTTTCCTTTTCCGGAGAACACTGGGACTACAAATCTCAGCATCCCCCTCCCCAGGAGCAGCAACATCCACGTGTGTGTGTGTGTTTGTGTGTGTGTGTGTGTGTGAAAATCTGCAAATGCTGCTGCCCAGCAGGAATGTGATGCCTTCTCTTCCCCTGACTCAGCTACTAGGAGACAATGATGGATATTTGGGGGTGTCGCTTTCAGGCTATCTTCTTGACCTTCCATGAAGCTTCTGACTGATGTCTGCAGGAAATGGGAAATGGAATATGGCATTCCAGCAGAGTTCATAAATCCAAATATATTCTAAGGGTTAGGAAAAATGGAGATTTTTTTCCCCTCCTTCAGTTGTGCAGAAGGGTATGTGTTCCCTAAAAATCTCTTAGATGTTGAAACTTAGCTGGGTTCATATACAGATGACTTAGTCCTATCAAGCAGCACTGGATATCTAAACATTGCACTTAAGGCTCGCCCATATGCTTACCAGCTGATGCATTCCTCAAGCAAAGGAATCAATTAATTGTTTAAAAAAATGGCATCAAAATTAGCATTCCATTATCATAAAAGCAAACAGCAAAATCAGCTTTGTAGCAGCTTTCCAGTGAAACAGGTCAATGAAAAATCCCTTGTATTATGTTTACAATTCA
This sequence comes from Charina bottae, assembly GCA_023362775.1. Taxonomy (NCBI): domain Eukaryota; kingdom Metazoa; phylum Chordata; class Lepidosauria; order Squamata; family Charinaidae; genus Charina; species Charina bottae. The sequence goes on along the minus strand of JALMGJ010000027.1, from coordinate 8,153,506 downwards.
GTATTTTAATTATTTTCAGATGGCATGCATTATAAACAAGGGGGGACAGTTAACACGTGTATACATAGACACAGAGTAAGTGTTCCGCCTATAATTGTGTGACCTCCGCTGAAGTGTTTTGACTGAAAGGGAGTCTTTCCGTTTTTAAAAAATGCCTTGGTAATAGATAACAGCGGGGCATGGTGGCTCAGTGGGTAAGACGCCAGGCTTGTCGATCGGAAGATCGCAAGTTCGGAGGTTCGAATCCCTAGCCCCGCGTGACGGAGTGAGCTCCCGCACTCGGCCCAGCTCTTGCCAACCTAGCAATTCGAAAGCATGCAAATGCAAGTAGATGAATAGGTACCACTTTGGTGGGAAGGTAACAGCGTTCCATGCGCATCATGCCGGCCACATGACCGTGGAAGGGTCTTCGGACAACGCTGGCTCTTCGGCTAACAAACGGAGATGAGCACTGGCCCCTAGAGTCGGACACGACTGCACAACTGTGCGGGGGGAACCTTTACCTTTTTAATAGATAACAGAAGGTGTTGGATTATGAGAGAAGAAAGCATTATATATCTGAAAACTGGGCCCCAGTTACAGGACAAGGTCAGGAACTGAAAAGGCTGAGTCAGCCATATAATCCCAGCAACCAAGTCTTCCTATGAAGTTTGAGCCATATTTTCATGGAAATGTCTCCGTGCCTTTTTGCAGAAACCTTTTTCATCCAGCTTCTTGGTAATTATGTGATGTATATGTAATTGGTAATTACGTGTATCTGAGAAAATGAGGAACTAAAACGTATGTTTGCACATATTGATCTCCAACCATCTCATTCAGTGAATGCAAACCTATTCTTCCTACCTGATATTTTAATGAGGACAGTTGTATGCTTCTCATCAGCATAAATCTTCTTAAATCACTTGTTAGAACTCCACCCTACTCCTTCTACAAGTTGAGCTTTTGGTGTCCACCAGGCAGAGAGCGAAGGTTTCCATGCATGTTTATATTTATATATCATATCATATCACAGAGCTTTCCAAACTGTGTGTCGCGACACAAAAGTGTGTCGCCACACCACCCAGAAGCGGCGGCGCGTGCGTGCACGGGGGCCGCGGCAGCGGCGCGGCTTCCGCGTTTTAGCGGAGGCTGCCGCCGCAGTGCACGCGTGCGCCCCCTCCCGCGCCGCCGCCGCTGGTGTGTCACCACCGGCGGCACTTTGGAAAGCCATATCATATCATATCATATCATATCATATCATATCATATCATACTTATTATATTTTTTTTAATATGTTTATACAGCAGCATTCCCCAGCTCAGTATCTCTATACAGTATGTGTTTGATCCTAACTTCCAACATAGAGAATTTTGGGAGTTGTTATCATAATGTTTTGTCTATGTTTTTAAATGTTTTATCTTGTATTAGATTTTGTAAGATGCCCAGAATCTGTTTGAGTGGGCACTTATAATAAATTTAATGAAATATAATTTACTGAAATAAATAATTCCTCTAAAAGGCACTAGTCTGGGGAGAAAGTTGGCGAATATAATTCAAACAGCAATCATTCCAATCATAGTGGAGAAATTGTACTCATGCCGTTGTGTGTGTTCTACTGAAACATGCAACAGCATAACCCTTTTCACTCCATCCACTTCTGAACATCCACCAATATTGGGGCATTTCTTAAAACTATATAAGGACATCGGTTAGCCAATTATGAGTTCAGCCTCAAAATACTTCCTATTCTTAAATTAGCATCAACCACACTTGAAATAAATTGCTGATGTCTGCTGTTAATGCTAGAACAAAAACTGTAAAAAAAATCTATACCAGTCTCTGAGGCTTGTTTTCACAATGAATTAATAGAACTTAATTTAGCAATGTATCCACAAATTTTTCTGCAGAAGGAATAAAATTCTCCTTTTTTTCCCCTTCATTTTCTCTCTCTACCTTCACTACAGGTTTTCTTTCTTCTTCAGTTCAGATCTTGACCTTCTGTGTGACATATTTTCAAATATTTGAAGCCTGCTACCATAAACCCACTCAGTCATCCTTTCTTTTTTTATAGTAAATTTTATTAAGTTTCAAAGAAAGAATAAAAACTACAATAAAAAAAGAAAAAAAATTAAAAAGTGCAGAAACACAAGAGAAGAAAAAAAATTAAATTTACAGGAAGATGTGGTTTCTGACTTTTAACAGCAAGGATATACAAAATTTCCATAATCAATCTCTTACTCTATATTAAACCAAAACACCACATTAATTCTATAAAACATTCCCCTTTAACACATAATAAAAATCACTAAGTAGAGTTACTCCTCCAAATCATATAAACCTCCTAAACATCTTTCTCCTCTCCAAAAGATAAAACATATTTAATTATTCCCTTCCTACCACTATTCTATACATTACTATAATAAAAATCAAACTGAAAGGCACATAAATTGTCAACTATTATACTTAATGGTATAACAATTTTAATAACCCCAATCTTAATAAACACAATATCTTAATAAACACAAAAAACAAAGCCAATTCAAAACAGTAGATCCAAATCTTTAAAGGCAAATAAAATCAGTCATATCCTTAAAGCAAACCAAATAAACATTCTTCAACCACTTCAAAATAAACCAGAGCAGTTACATATTCCCAAGATATGCACAGAGCTTTCTTCTTAAGAAAATCAAACAGCCCGGCTGCCCCGCTCCAAAATTCCAGGTTCTTTTCATGTCATTCCACCAGAAGATTGACCCTACTTATGGCTTGCAAATCACTCCCTCCCTTAGATTTCTCCTACTCCATTATCCAATCTTCATCCAGCATCTCGATAAAAATCCCAATCTCAGTCTTAAAAAAAACCTTTCTATCGCTCTTAGATTCCTCAATTTCATCCACCACATTCCCAACCTGATGGCACATTTTAGCTCTCATATTTTCCACAATGTCCTGGATATCTTGCATAAAGGTTTGATAAAGTCAGAAAATATTTGTTTGAAGTCCAGGTGAAGGTCAGAAAGAATCTGTTTGAAATCCTCCATGTCTCACACAGTAAATTATGGTGCCCCCTAGGAACTAAATCAGCGCAAGTCGAAGATATGGGAAAGTTCAAAAGTTGTTTACACAAAGTGAGAGTGAGATAGCAGACAGTTCTCAAGGGAAAGCGAAGACAGAAAGCTGAAGGTTCAGATCAGCCGATTCAACGTGTAGGAAAATGCTAATATCTTCAAATTTAATATAGAAATAATAACAGGAAGACAATTGTTTACCCTCAATCTTCGAAATTTCTTTTGGAAGGAAAACGAAATCCAAAACTTAAAAAAAAATTTTAAAAAGTAATCCCAAAAATAACATTAAGCACCAAGAGAACCAGCTTCTCCTCGCTGTAGAAAGCCTCTCTTGGGGTACATATACTTGGGAAAAAAATTGGTGATTTAGAAATGGGGTGGCCGCTCTTAGTGTCCCTTTAAGGCTACAGCGTGGCTTGGAAATAGTGACATCCCCGCCTCACGGGTGCTGTTACCGTCGACCGCGAAATGCTGTTTGCGATCTCCTGGCTGCATGCCACCGTTCTGGAGGACAAATGGGATAATTCCAAGTATTCTCCTTGATCCAGAGAACATTTCTTGGCTTCAGGAAAGCCTGCCTGAGCCCGAAAAAAGCTGCCACGCTGTCTGCTCCACCCGCCGAAACAGCGGGCACAGCCGTTCAGTCCACCATTCCCACCGGAAGCCTCAGTCATCCTTTCTCAAGACTAAGCATACCTAGCAGCTCTTTCTTTCCGCCGCTCCGCAGAACTTAGTGCATTTTCCCACTCACAATGTATAGATCTTCTAGAGTCATTCAACCATCATTGGACGAAAATATATACAATGAGGACACGCTATCTTCAGCAATGGCTGGGCAATGCCATGAAGACACTGTAAGTCACTAGTGAGGATATGCCCTTAGTTTCTAGTTCCTGATCATTTTCATTGTCTTTCTTTGACCCAGTTTGAGGATCGGTACTGTTTTTAAAACCACACTGTGAATTTTACATTTTTCCCTGGAAATTATGTAATTTACATAATCTAGTGCAGCCTTTCTCAACCTTTTGAACCTGGAGGAACCCTTGAAATGTTTTTCAAGCCTCAGGGAACCCCTGCACATTTAGGCTCAAATATAGGCCAGAAATTACAAAATTACTATATTTGTTTCGTGTGTAGGCCTGTATATATGCATTAACAGGGTTCTTAAACTGAAAATAAAGAATGAAACTTACCTCTTTAATGTGAAGTTGCCTGAATTAGAAATAATTTTCTAAATAAATCGTGATCTCCCAGGGAACTCCCAATGACCTCTCTTGGAACACTAGGGTTCCACGGAACCCTGGTTGAGAAACCCTGATCTAGTATATAAATTCATTATATGTAGCTACAACATACCTAACACATAATTGTACAAAACCAATTTATCATTTTTCCTTCGCTGGTTTGAACCTAGTAGTATGCTAGATGCAAATAGGCTTTTATTTCAGTTGGTAAACAGACCACAACCATGACGTGAAATTGTCCTTGAAACTGTTTGATATAGCTTTTTGCACTGTGGCTTCCTGCTGGCAGGACATGTATCCATGTGAACACCCAAACACTTTGGGCTAGCGAGCTGATAAGTGATGCTGAGATTGGGGGATAGTTTAATTTCCCACAGGGCAATGTTCCCATAGAAGGAGGAAGGGCTATTATGTTGGCATCAGAGGTAGAATCTTACATTACCCAGAACTTTGGGAAGAACAACTTGATGAAGGAGAGATAATGGCTGGGACAAACTAACCTGGATCTAGACAGCAGTGGCTGTTAAAGATTTATGGGATTAGTAAATAACAAAGTTGGCCGCAACTCTTGAGAGGGACCAAGCAGTTAATTTGAGGGGAGCTTGAAAATCTCTGAAGCATTTCAGGGCAGGTCCAGAGAAGACTGATGAAAAGAATCATTAATTCAAGTGTGGTCCAAGATCACCAAAAGGAGGATTTCTTGTGGGACCTTATCTACTCAATGCAGATGGTTCCTCAAGGATTGAAGGTGATGGAAGATAAAACAGTTTGCCACCCAGAGCAGAGGGAGGATGCTGTACCAATCAGAGAGAAAAGATATGGCCAGCATGACCTTATCTCTGCAGGAGGATGTAAGAAAGGAGTAAAGTAATTAGAAATGGCACACATGCTTGTTAGAGCAAGTATTGTAGCCTGCAAGCATATGTGCATTTAGAGCAAATTTAGGCTGCAGTCTTGAGTATGCAAGCCATAGTATTCCCTGTGAAACATGGAAGCAAAAGTTGGACTTCAAAGAAGCAGGATAGGAAGAGTATTGATGCCTTTGAACTTTGGTGTTTGAGAAGACTCCTGAGAATACCCTGGACAGCCAAGAAAACAAACAAATGGATCATCGAATAAATCAACCCAGACTTTTCACATGAGGCACAAATGACCAGGCTCTAATTCTCCTACTTTGGACACATTATGCAAAGACCCAGCTCTCTGGAAAAGGCTCTAATGCTGGGAAAGGTGAAAGGTGGAAGGAAAGAAAAGAAGATGATGACCATCAGCAAGGTGGATGGTCATCAAGGTCAAGGTCAAGGTGTAACAGTTACAGCAGACGATGCGGGTACTGTTGGAAGGCCTGAAAGACCAGGTTAAGGATAGATTGTCATGAAGAAAATCTATCTCATTGCTAGGAGTTGAAAATGACTTAATGGCACATACTGTACTTAGTCAAAAAAATCTTGAGTATGAAAGAAGAGAATTCTGTTGCAATGTCTTTTTAAACTCAAATGGTGGCAGACAGGACAAGAAAGGAAGGGAGATGATCTTGTCAAGCATTGTTGTTGTTGTTGTTCAGTCGTTAAGTCATGACCCCATGGACCATAGCACGCCAGGCCTTCCTGTCCTCCACTGTCTCCCGGAGTTTGCTCAAGTTCATGTTCGTTGCATCAGTGATGCTATCTAACCATCTCATCCTCTGCCGTCCCCTTCTCCTTTTGCCCTCAGTCTTTCCCAGCATCAGGGTCTTTTCCAGTGAGTCCTCTCTTCGCATTAGGGTTGTCAAGCATAGTAGTAAATAATTATTGCTAAGTACTGTGGCTAAAATAAATATGGTTTGTGCTAATAAATGGGATCTAAAAATGTTGTTGTGCTGTTCCTTTTATCAACTCCTATGAACCCCTGAGAACCTCTGTAAGATTTGTGTAGCTTCAGTATTCACTTCACTTTTCCTATAATTTGCAAATGACCAAGCCGAAGGGTGGGGATTGGCACAAAATTTTGCATGTTCTATCACTGTAGGTAGGGGGCGTGATGGCTCAGTGGTTAAGATGCCAGGCTTGTCGATCGGAAGGTCGGCGGTTCGAGACCCTAGCCCCGCGTGACGGAGTGAGCTCCCGCACTCGCCCCAGCTCTTGCCAACCTAGCAATTTGTAAGCATGCAAATGCAAGTAGATAAATAGGTACCACTTCAGTGGGATGGTAACAGCGTTCTGTGAGTGTCATGCTGGCTACATGACCGTGGAAGCATCTTCGGACAGCGCTGGCTCTTCAGCTAAGAAACGGAGATGAGCACCACCCCCTAGAGTCGGACACAACTGTGCAGGGGAAACCTTTACCATTTACCTTTTTATCACTGTAGGTAGTAGGTAATTCTCAATGGTCTGAAATAAAATGGTACTCCTGCACACACACAAAATGTTCTTACCTCACCTTTGCAAGGAGACAAGCATTCAGTCTCGCAAAAGATATACATATTAACCATAAATTCAATGAGGTTTTTGAGCAGAAATTGATTGAGAACATTTGGGAAGTGAAAACAACTGCTGGATATTTATTTACAAACCACACCTTTGTCAGGAATAAGTTAAATTCAATTTCCTTAGACTCTAATTTTTCAATTCTTAACTCTGTTTTTTTTCCATTTCCACATTTTAAAAAGTCCTCCAAAAGACATTTTTGTTTTGTATTTCTCTTAATATGCTCACATCTGTATGAAATTTGGCCTGATGCAAGCAAGCTTGGAAGCATTTGGGTACATCTGTTCCCCAATTAAAAACATTTCTGTGCCAAGGTTTTGTGAACAGCTTTAAAAAGGATTTTAGAAAGTGCAGGTATATATTCTTATTTATACATAGCAGCTGTGTTCAGCTCTGTACCTTCCAATTTTTTTTCCTAAACTTCCCCCATCCTGACAGCTCTGGGTGACAAGCAGCAAACAAAAATACATAAGCAAAATATACCCAATAAAGGCATATACAATCCATTTCCTATGCAAGCAGCCACCATCAGCATGGGCCCAAGGCAGAATGCAACAGGCATGATCCAACCTGCTCACGATGCAAGTTATGGGGGCACACAGATTTCTGAGGGAAAAAGGGGGGGCTACCACAGAGAAGGCTTCTTATCTCATCCACACCTCAGTAGGTGGGGGACTCTTCAAGGGCCCTCTCTCAACCTTTGGGCTAGATTCAATCCTGGCAAGATTGTGCTTGATGTATTGGAACTGTAACACAGAGAATATATTGCTAGACATGGCCATGACTAACAGAGCTGTGGATTCTGGGAAGCCAAGTGCCTGCACATCTGTTGCAGTGCCTGCTGTCATGGCCCAGTAGAAAGGAGGGCAAAACAGAGGTTCTATTAGGTTATTGCCAAGCAACAGAGTAAACATTCCGATGAGTGGCAGTTGGCTGCAGCCTATATAAGACCCTTGGCTACCTCTGTTCTCTTTGCTGGAAACAGCATCTAGCTCAGGTGTGATCCCTGTGTAGGAAGTTCACTCTTGATCCTTAGACCCTTGGACTGGCTGCCAGCCTTGACCCGGCTCTTGAACCTTGGACCATCTTTAGATGACTCTTCTGCACGCTCCTCTTTGAAAACACACTTCGCAGGCAAGCCTTTACTTTGTTTGACATTCCTGAGTACATTGCTAACTCTGTTATCTGAAAATAAAACTGATAATGGCTGTTGATAATCTTGATAATCTTGATAAACTGATAATCTTGATAATCTTGATAAACTGATAATCTTCCCAGAAGCCGTGTGTGTGTGCAAGGCTGAAACCTGAAGTAGGACACCTGCCCTCTGCAAACCTCCAAGATCCAGTTGGCCTCAAGTCTGCTGGCATTTCGTAAAGCCTTAAAAACATGTCTGTTTTCCCAGGCATGTGGATCAGGATGTTAATTGGGCCTGCAAGATGGATGCTTATTTATGATGGTGGTGGTTGTCCTCAGCTGCCACAGTCAGCCAGATGTTTAGACTGGATTTGGCATTTCTGTCCACCTATCGAGTCCTTCCCAAGGACTTGGGATTATATTATTATTATTATTATTATTATTATTTTGTATTGAGTTTTAATCTTATGTTAGCTGCCCAGAGTCACTGCTGTGAGATAGGCAGCCATATAAATTGATTGATTGATTGATTGATTGATTGATTGATTGATTGATTGAAATAAATAAATACATTGGGATGGAATCAAGTTCCAGAAGTGGGAATTGGGTACATTCATATAAAGTGGAACTGAACTGATTTTTTTTCTCCTGTTCCTCAGTTGAAATCCTTAAGCTTAAGAAATACTTAAGCTAGCAATTGCTACATATTTGGGAAATTCTTCTCTTAGGGAGGTAACAGGCTTTAAAACCCTGTGTCCATAAAATATTCAACAATATGGTCAATTTTAATTTAGCCCAAAACTCTGAGCAGGGTGTCAGGATGCCATCCTGCCATGGCGCCAGGAAGGGACATTCCACCAGATCCCAAGGACTTGCAAAGTCATGCAAAACGACCCAAGGAAGAAACGGCCAGACGTGTGAAATGCTGGTGACAAGTGTTCGTGCATTTGCCCCTCACAGACTAGACTAATAAAGAAACTGCAATGAGCACTTCAGCACCCAGGACAGAACAAAGGACGCAATTGTAATTTCAATAGGCTCAGACTCAGGAAAGACTGGGAGTCAAAAGACAATGGGGGGGGAGTCGATTTGCAAGTCCTCCAGTGGGGCGGGGGGGGGGAACCTGAGGATTTTAAACTGTTGGCTGAAGAAGCCTCTTTACTCGAATCTTTAACGGATGATGGATCACTGGCTTTAATAAAAGTTCCTTCATATTCCTAAGCGACTTGTGTAAGGATTTCTGATTTAATAGCTCAAGGATTGATTGTCACACAGGGGGATGAACTACACACTCTCTAAGACCCCTTCCAACTCTCTGATGCTATTTTCATTTCTCCATAACATTACAATCTCAGGCTATCAAATGTGATCGCAGAAGGTAAAGGAAGTTCTATGTTTTACATAGTACCAGGAGAGAGAATCAGTTCACCGACAGCACTTCCTCTTCAGAAGTCAGGAGCATAATCAATAATCCTGTTAGAATGTTGGAAAGTTTTCAACAGGTCTTACAATTAGCAGAGATTTAACTGTGGAGTCCTTGGTGCTCTCTGAGCCTTATTGTTTTCTTGCAGACGTTTCATTGCCAGGCTAGGCAACATCTTCAGTGCGAAAAGGGAGTGGGATTTGCTCTCTGTTTATACAGTATACCAGGGCTTGTCCTGCTTGTGTTGGTGGGGGTGTTGTTCTCTCCTTGGTAGTTCCTTGATTGGGCTGTTGTTTGCTGCTTGGTTGATTGACTGAGTTAATAGTTCCTTGATTAGGGTATATTGTGCTGTTTGATTCTTCCTCTGGTGCTAATCCTGGTGTTAATCTTTGCATATCTGGATGATGATTGCTGGCAAGGAGGTGTTCTGGTCTTCATGCTTTTCTATTTTCTCTTCTGAATGGTATGTAAATGTTGTTTATCTCTATGTGTCTGTTGATGGCTGCTTTGTCTGAGTGCCAAGCTTCCAGGAATTCTCTGGCGTTTCTGGATTTGGCTTGGTTTAAGATGCTCACAGTTTCCCAGTTGAAAGTATGGTTGAGTCTGTCCATGTGTTGTGAGATTAAGGAGTTTTCATTGTGTTTTCTGACTGCTAGTTGGTGTAGTAATTTACTTCCTGGGCCTTGATTTTGACACCTGGGTACAGTACAGGCCTTCATGGACCATATAAACACTATAGATGCCAACATTAGCTTCACCAGAGAAGACACCAAGGACAACAGACTGGCATTCCTAGACTGTGAAGTCCTCATTGGGACTGGTGGCAAGCTAGAAATAGGGATCTACAGGAAACCCACACACAGAGATCAATATCTGATGTTTGACTCCCACCATCCACTGCAGCACAAACTAGGAGTCATCAGGACATTGTTACTCAGAGCAGGAACCATCCCCACCTCCATGGATTCCAAAAAGAATGAAAATCAGCACCTGAGAACAGCTCTGAAGGCCTGTGGATATCCAAATTGGGCCTTCACCAAATCTAAATCTACCAGACCTAAAACAGCGACAGATAGGGCTGAGACTCAGAGTAAACGAAAGAACCTGGTCATTCCCTACATGGCTGGCGTGTCTGAAAAGATAAAACGGATATTTGGCAAACACCACATACCTGTATATTTCAAACCCACCAACACACTGAGACAGAGGCTTGTACACCCCAAAGATCAAACTCCAAAACACAAGAAAAGCAATGTAGTTTATGCAATCCAGTGCAGTGAGGAGTGCTCTGAACTCTACATTGGAGAAACCAAACAACCTTTGTACAGGAGGATGGCCCAACACAGGAGAAGTAACACCACAGGACCAGAGTCAGCAGTTTATCTTCATCTAAAGGAAAAAGGACACTCATTTGAGGATATTAATGTTCCCATTTTAGACAGAGAAGATAGGTGGTTTGAGAGAGGGGTCAAGGAATCCATTTATGCCAACTTGGAAAATCCTTCCTTGAATAGAGGTGGGGGCCTCAGGCACAATCTTTCCCCCATCTTCCTCCCTGCTTTGTCTTCTGTGCCTAGGAAGATTAAGACCATTTCACAAGCTCAACAGCAGCATGGTGATCTTAACGATCCTCCTTTAGATGATTAAAGGACTTAAAATAACATCTCAATATAACCATGACCTAGCCCCAGGTGTAAGGTCACACAGCTACCTAGAAACATATTTAGGATTCCCTTACTAACTTTGCTCAGACTGAAGAAGCTCCTTGGATAAGGAGCGAAACGTTTCCACTGAGAAAATAGAAATCCAGTTGACATGATTCAAGCTACAGACAAACTGAAAAAAGAAAATCAAAGCGAAGATCCATCTCAAACTCCAAAACACAAGAAAAGCAATGTAGTGTATGCAATCCAGTGCAGTGAGGAGTGCTCTGAGCTCTACATTGGAGAAACCAAACAACCTTTGTACAGGAGGATGGCCCAACACAGGAGGAGCAACACCACAGGACCAGAGTCAGCAGTTTATCTTCATCTAAAGGAAAAAGGACACTCATTTGAGGACATTAATGTTCACATTTTAGACAGGGAAGATAAGTGGTTTGAAAGAGGGGTCAAGGAATCCATTTATGCCAACTTGGAAAATCCTTCTTTGAATAGAGGTGGGGGCCTCAGGCACAATCTTTCCCCTATTTTCCTTCCTGCTTTGTCTTCTGTGCCTAGGAAGATTAAGACCATTTCGCAATCTCAACAACAGCAAGGTAATCTTAACGATCCTCCTTTGGATGATAAAGGGACTTAGAAATAAACATCTCAAATAACCATGACCTAGCCCCAGGTGCAAGGTCCCACAGCCACCCTAGAAACATATTTAAGGATTCCCTTACTAACTTTGCTCAGACTGAAGAAGCTTCTTGGATAAGGAGCGAAACGTTTCCACTGAGAAAATAGAAATCCAGTTGACATGATTCAAGCTACAGACAATTCCACCTGGATGACTGAGAACCTTCATCGTCCTATAGAATGATTTTTACTTCCATCCTTAGGAAGGGTCAAACATTTTGTGCATTTAGTCTTAAGAGCTGACAGGAAAGATGATAGCCCTTTTCAGAACCAAGACCAGGTAGTCTCTAGAGCAGTGTTTTTCAACCTCAGCAACTTTAAGCTATGTGGACTTCAACTCCCAGAATTCCCCACCCAGCATGCTGGCTGGGGAATTCTGGGAGTTGAAGTCCACACAGCTTAAAACTCCTGAGGTTGAAAAACATTTCTCTGGATTTTCTTCAGTGCTAACAACTTTGTGGGTCTATTTTCCCAGCTTCTGGTTCCCTTTATTTTCATATCCATCTCAGATATTCCCCATTCATAGATGCCATGATAGTTTTAAGATCTCTGGCCAACCCAGGGGAAGCAATGCTTCTGAAGTAGTTAAATACCAATGGATGGGCCATGCCAATCCACTCAAGAGACTTGCCGATTAACCTTTATTGCTTATTTATAAGCATTAATTTAATGTGATGGCATTTAGAGCACCATGTGGAAATGACTTTTCAAACAAGGTTGCGATCTGTCTTTTTTAATCACCGACTATAAACAAGGCAAGGCTGACATTCTCTCCAGTTTTCCTCAACCTAAACCATTTTTGGAAGATGGGTAGAAAGAAGGTGAGCAACAGTATATTGAAATTCCTGTTCTCTGTCTAAGATGGGTGAACAGTTTCGTTCTGTTTGCTTTGCTACTGACAGCATTACAGGTAGTCATCACTTAACGACCACTATTGGGACTGGAATTTTGGTTGCTAAGCGAAGCGGTCATTAAGCAAATCTGACCCAATTTTACAACCTTTTTTGCAGCAGTTGTTAAGCGAATCACTGCGGGCGTTAAGTGAACTACATGGTCATTAAGCGAATCACACAGTTCCCCATTCATTTTGCTTGTTAGAAGCCAGCCAGGAAGGTCGAAAATGGGGATCATGTGACCATGGGACACTGCGACAGTCATAAATATGAACCAGTTGCCAAGAACCCAAATCATGATCATGTGACTGTGGGGCCGCTGTGACAGTGTGAGGACCAGTCGTAAGTCGGTTTTTCTGCACTGTTGTAAGTCCGAACCATCACTAAATCAATGGTTGTTAAGTGAGGACTACCTGTACTATTCCTATTTCTAAAAAGAATCTCTCCAAATACTGTCTAAATGCACACGGATACATATTTAAATGTGCATCCCTTTTAAAACATGTTTTTCAATATTTTAATCCATTTAAACCAACTAGAACCATGTTCAGGGGGGTGTTAGGGAAAAATGGATAGAATTGGGATCTTATCCTGCTTAAAAGCCACCTAGTTTACTGCTGATTTGTTGTTGCTTTTTCTGAAAAACAAACATGGTAGTAGATTTGGGCAACTTTCCCTAGTTGCATTAATTTAATGTGATGGCATTTAGAGCACCATGTGGAAATGACTTTTCAAACAAGGTTGCGATGCCCATGGTAGTAGATTTGGGCAACTTCAGGTGGGCAGGAAGGTATAGCCACAGTCAAGATGGCAGCCATAATTGTGTGATTGAAGTCCTGCCCCCACAATGCAGATAAAAAGGGGTGGGGCTTCAATTGCACCTCATAGATACCATCTTAAGTTTTTTGACCCCCCTGTAGATAGATGCTCCTTCCATCCTCACAAGGTCAAGGAATCAGATATAGACAATGAATGAATGAATGAATGAATGAATGAATGAATGAATGAATGAATGAATGAATGAATGAATTCGTTCATTCATTTCTCTCTCTCTGGCAAGTTTTGCAATTTTCATAAAGGCTTATTTCTAGCTATTCTACACCCCACTCTCTTGGACACATGGCCCAGACTGAAGCACATGAAGACCACCCCATGCTTCCCAGTGTACCTATACATATAAACCCACAGAGATGCAATATGTGGGGAGAACAGACACATAATACAGGGACAGAAATACAGACACCCCCTTATGGCCCCTGCTGGTAATGATGGAAAATTCCTGTAGGTAATTTCCAGATTTGTTTCCAACCAGCATATTCCAGTCAATCCCTATATCCAGGTCAGAGCGAACACACACCACTCCATACATCTGGCAAAAAAATAAAACTTGATGTATAAAGAGCAGCAAACATCAAAAGCCAGTTTGGTGTAGTGGTTAAAGCATCAGTCTGGAAACCAGGAGGCCATGAGTTCTAGTCCTGCCTTAGGCATGAAGCCAGCTGGAATGACCTTGAGCCAGTCATGCCCTCTCAGCCCTAGGAAGGAGGCAAGGGCAAACCACTTCTGAAATCTTGTCGAAAAAACTGCAGGGACTAGTCCAGGCAATTGCCAGGAGTCAACACTGACTTGAAGGGGCAAAACAAAAAAAATCAAAATCAGTTTTGGCAAAATGGACCAAAGGCCTGCAAAAACAGAGAGAGAGGGACAGGAACAGGCAAGAATTTACATGACAAATATCTATATGGAAGGATGCAGAACTTTCCAGAGCCACTGGAAACAATGCTGTGCATGGACAGTCATAAAGGCAGTGGCCTTTGGTTGCTCCAATTTTAACCTTTTTGTGTACTTAGCAGCAGGGAATAGGTGCTGAGGTTGAGAAACCCTGCACTAGCAGAATAGAGATGGAAAATAGGACACCAGGTGATCTCGACCCCATTCTGCCTCATGAAGGAAACAATTGGTGCATGGAGGGATATATCCAACAGGTAAAGTGGTTGGAAAGCGTTTCAGAAGCCGTGCTCTGCAGGAGTCCGTATCAACTGGATGTCTGAGATCCAGTTTGGGACCATGATTAAAGTGATGGCTTAGCACAACCATGAAAACTCTCTGGCGACTTTGGGCCAGTCTACCTCTTAGGGTTGCTGTTGGGAGGCTAAAATTAGAGTAGGGAATCTAATATAGGCCAACTGGAGGTTCAAGGAGAAGAGTGGGCTATTGAATAAAGAATCCCAAATCCACCCATGAAATGTTCATGACTTTTTCATGAAAACAAATCCTCCAAAGCAACTTCTTTTCCAACAGACAAAAGGGAAATGGTTCAAACCAGTGTTTTTCAACCTCGGCAACTTTAACTTCAACTCCCAGAATTCCCCAGCCAGCATGGGGAAGTCCACACATCTTAAAGTTGCTAAGGTTGAGAAACAATGGTTTAAAAAATGTAGAATTTTTCAGGCCACCTTTAATTTGTACACACAAAAGTTGGAAATATATCCCTTTCCCTAGACATAATTACTGCTGACATCCTGAGACTTTTGTAGCAATAGCTGGTTAGTACTTGAATAGGGAATCAGCAAGAAATCCTAAGGTTGTAGGCTAGACTGGAAAAAAAAATCTGGCAAATCACAGCTGTGTTGCTGCACAGAGAACACAACTGTGTTCATGTATACACTTAGAATCAACTTAAATCAGTATTTACATTACTACTGTATGGAAGCAACTCACTAGTCCTCATGAAAATAAACCATTTACTGGTATAGGCTTTCAAGGCCAATATCTGTTGGGCAGGGTTCAGGTTTGGTGACTGTGGTCTAGACAACAGATTTCCTGACATTTTGCCAGCAACCGTTGCTGACATCTTCAGAAGCAAGGTGGTCTAACTGAGCAGGAACTGACTGGGCTCCTGTCTTTACAGCTAGGTGCACTGACTTCTGATTGGTCTTTCACTGAGCTGGTCTCCAATTGGTGCAGGTTGGTGAGGGCTGGCTCTGATTGGTTCTTTGTTTCTGCCCAATCCTGATGGGTCATTTTGGTGGTGTTGATTCCTGATTGGTCCAATCAGCAGTCAGGACACCTGGCTATAACGACAGGAGCCCAGTCAGTCCCTGCTTAGTTTGCCTCTGAAGATGCCAGGGACAGTTGTGAGCAAAATGTTAGGGAATCTGTTGTCTAGACCATGGTCACAAACCCTGAACCCCAACACTGCCCAACAAAACAAACCATTCTTGGTTACCCTTTTTTTTGTACCCCCATAAAAGAGTTTTGTTATGGAGATGCATGAAATCCTTTAAACAAAGAGTGTGCCTGGGGTTATAAATGCCGAAATTTGCTTTGACAGGCAACTCTATTATCCATTAAACACACAGACAGACGCACACAGTGTATTCTTCTCCGTGGTTCAGGATGTCAATTACTTTTGAAATGTTTTCATTCTCCCACTCTGCTTGTACCATACGTTGTAAGAGAAAAGTGGAAAATGTATTTTTCTGATAGGGAACAGAAGGCAATGCAAAATGACATAATATTTCCTCCGAGTGACCCAGAG
Organism: Charina bottae; assembly: GCA_023362775.1. Taxonomy (NCBI): domain Eukaryota; kingdom Metazoa; phylum Chordata; class Lepidosauria; order Squamata; family Charinaidae; genus Charina; species Charina bottae. The sequence goes on along the minus strand of JALMGJ010000027.1, from coordinate 8,137,417 downwards.
CAAACTCAAAATTGCCCATGGGGGGAAAAAGAAGTCATAGCTTTCTGCAGGAGATAAAAATGGGAAAGATACTTTGTGGTTGGGTCTATAGTGGCAAATGGCAACCTGCTAAATGCCAATTGCCCTTCCTTCCTTCCTTCCTTCCTTCCTTCCTTCCTTCCTTCCTTCCTTCCTTCCTTCCTTCCTTCCTTCCATTTCTATAGCCACCCATCTCAACATAGATAGATAGATAGATAGATAGATAGATAGATAGATAGATAGATAGATAGATAGATAGACAGACAGACAGACAGACAGACAGACAGACAGACAGACAGACAGACAGACAGAAAAACTTGTTCCTTCTGCTACAGAACCCAGTTGGTAAACGGCAATGGTTAGGTCTTATAGTTTGCGTTCAATTTGATTTTAAGCACCAGCTCTGGGCAGCAGCTTTTGTGCTTTTATTCATTGCACTGAATAATATGTATTTGTTATGGGGGGGGGCTGTTCTAATTTTTTAAACATTTTTACCAATGTAATCCTAAAATGAATGTTGCTTGTTAGGCAAATTAGAACTGCTGTTGTTATTGTTGCTGTTGATCAACAATAACAACCATCCATCACTCAAGGTGCATCCCTGGAAAAGATGGGGTATCAACAGAAATCCTAGAATTTATGAGTTTGAAGGGTTCTTAGAGGTCATCTACTCTGACCCTCACCACACAGGATATTTTTGTTGTTCTTTATTCATTCAGTCACTTCCGACTCTTCGTGACTTCATGGACCAGCCCACGCCAGAGCTTCCTGTCGGCCGTCGCCATCCCCAGCCCCCCTAAGGTCGAGTCCGTCACCTCCAAAATATCATCCATCCATCTTGCCCTTGGTTGGCCCCTCTTCCTTTTGCCTTCCACTTTCCCTAGCATCAGCATCTTCTCCAGGGTGTCCTGTCTTCTCATTATGTGGCCAAAGTACTTCAGTTTTGCCTTTAATATCATTCCCTCAAGTGAGTAGTCTGGCTTTATTTCCTGGAGTATGGACTGGTTTGAAATTCTTGCAGTCCAAGGCACTCTCAGAATTTTCCTCCAACACCACAGGTCAAAAGCATCTATCTTCCTTCGCTCAGCCTTCCTTATGGTCCAGCTCTCACAGCCATAGGTTACTACGGGGAATACCATTGCTTTAACTATGCAGACCTTTGTTGTCAGTGTGATGTCTCTGCTCTTAACTATTGTATCAAGATTTGCCATTGCTCTCCTCCCAAGAAGTAGACGTCTTCTGATTTCCTGGCTGCAGTCAGCATCTGCAGTAATCTTTGCACCTAGAAATACAAAGTCTGTCACTGCCTCCACTTTTTCTCCCTCTATTTGCCAGTTATCAATCAAGCTGGTTGCCATAATCTTGGTTTTTCTGAGGTTTAAGTGCAACCCAGCTTTTGCACTTTGTTCTTTCACCTTCGTCATAAGGCTCCTCAGCTCCTCCTCGCCTTCAGCCATCAAAGTGGTATCATATGATATTCAATTTGTAAAAACAGAGACATTTCCCCCTTCCCAAGGTGTGGCAGTCATGTAAAACCACATAAAATGAGGGCCTGACATAATATAACATCTACACATCTCTGTCTGAAATGTTATGCAAAGCAAAGCGGATTCCATATACCATTTTAAAAATATGCTCAGTGCCAAAAGCTTTTAGACCATCCTTGACTGGTGGTCCTCCATCCCTCATATGAAACTCGCTCACCTCCAGCACTTTCTTAAGTAAATTGTTCTACTGTTTAACTGCTCTTGTGTATTTTTGTGCGTTTGTGTGTCTTCAAATCAGAGTTGGTTCCTGTCAACTACCTGGATGAGTGTCTGCATTTTCTTGGTAAGATTTTCAGAAATGGTTCCCCTTGCCTTCTTCTCAGGGCTGAGAGAGAGGGACTGGCCCAAAGTCACCCAGCTGGCTTTGTGCTTTAAGGCAGGACTAGAACTCACAGTCTTCCAGTTTCTAACCCTTAGCCACTACACCAAACTGCCTCTTTAAATTGCTCTTACTATCAGGAATTCCTTCTTAATATTCAGTCAAACCCTGGTGTGAGGACAGAGCCAATGGGGAATCCACTCAATACTTTCCTCCAGATGATGCAAAACCATTTCTGGGCAATCTTTGGGTATGGTTGTTCAACTCAGTTGCACAGCCACTGTACCACAGGACGTGTTCAGGATATATCTGAAGTTTGGAAAGCGCAACAAGGAAACTTTTAAAAAAGAAACACCCACAGTAGTTTTCCATCTCCATCCCTCAAGAAGTTGATGGGTTCCATCAACTCAGCCCAAGGTCCATCTACTGCCATATCACCCCACCTGGTGCCATATTGCCACACTGACTCAGATCCATGTGGCACCATCGTCAAGCCCCACAGCCCAAGGAAGCAAGAACTCCAGAGATTTCAGTAAGGTACTATTAATGCTCATCTAGGGTAAACACAGAATTTTGTAAACTGTAGGAGGAATGCCTCAGCCTCATTTAGAGTGAGTTAACTGAAGCAACATTTCTTTAAGTCATTTGAAAAGCTTCTTCACAGATTTCTCGCCACCCAGGCTAAGATGCTGCTTATGAAATAAGCTGCCAATGGACTCTTCTTCTTTCTTTTAATCATTTATGTCTATTTCTCCTTCCATTACTTTCCCAACCTCCCCACAATCATCTTACAACCATGTTGCCAACACTGACTTAGCTCTATCTAGCACCCTATTGCCAATCCTGATTTAGGTCCACTTAGTGCTGTATCATCATCAACCCTGACTTGTCCATCTAAGGCTGTTTGACCAACATGACTTCAGATCCATCTAGCACTGTAGTGCCAATGCTGTCCTAGGTCCATCTCATTAGACATGTCGTCCCCATCCATCAAACTGTTCCTTTAATGGTGTAGAATAGAGGAGGGATCACCTGGTGTTCTACTTTCCATCTCTATTCTGCTCCATTGTGTGAATTAAAGGCTTAAGGCTGGAATAACCAAAGGCTACTTCCTGATAATTACCCACAGGATTGTTTTCGGTGACTCTGGAAAGTTCTGTTCCTTTTGATATATAGCTGTAGATGTATTAATTCTTGCCTGTTGTTCATGTCCCTGTGCATCTGCTTTTCCCTGCCTATCCTCTTCTTTTTGCCTGTTATCTTTTTTTTTATCAAGCTAATTTTTTTCGTATTGAGTGGCATGTGTGCTTGCTCTGAATTGGACACAGGGACTGGCTGGGGGTGTGCCGGGTGCCGACTAAACTGGAAATTACTCACACTAATTTTCCACCCCATCTAACACTCTATCACCAGCATGACTTCCGATCCATCTAGCACTGTATTGCTAACACCAAGTTAGATCTATCCCCTGCCATGTCATTAACACTCGATGGCAGCAGCTCTTTGCAATTTAGGGAGTGAGTGTTTCCAATCCTATTTGGAATTGCTGGAAATTGAACTTGGGACTTTCTGCATGTTGGCAAGGTCTGAGCTATGGCCCCTTCCCATATAAATAAACATGTGCTGGCTGCATTCAAACAAGAGTGAAAGCACATTACGGATTCTTCATACATGGAGGTCACTGTTTAATGCAGCCTTTCTCAACTTTTTGACCCTGGAGGAACCCTTGAAATATTTTTCAGGCCTTGGGGAACACTTTTGTGTTGTTTTGTCACGACACACAGTTTGGAAATCTCTGATGTAAAGTATGGTTCAAGGCCACCCTGATGGCTAGGCATTGCTACTCAAATGGAGCAGAGCAGGAATGTAATGGAGTGTCTGAGAAAGGGCACAGCCAGCTGGCCGGCTGCAGTTCTAAACAGAAGCGAGATGGGCTGCAACATTTGAGCTGCCATTTGCAGCATCTGTCCTTGAAGCCAGTGATCCTATAGAAGGAGAATGAGGAAAGTAATGCTGAGAATATGAATGAACACGCTTTTCTTTTTCTTTCTTTTTTTTTTTGTATATAATTTTATTAAAGATTTTTAAAAAGGAAAATACAAACTAATATAAAGTGAGAAAAAGAAAGAAATCAAAGAGAAAGCTAAAAGTGCAAAAACGGAAAAGAAAAATAGAAAAGAAAGAAAAAAGATACAAAAAGATGGCTTCCGATCTTCTTTACAGCACTTATAAAAACAATTATAAATTTACTCTTACTCTGTGGTTACAACATAACTCTCTTCCTTCTATACTCTATCCCAGCCTTTCTCAACCTTTTGACTCTGGAGGAACCCTTGAATTATTTTTCAGGCCTTGGGGAACCCCTGCACATTCAGGCTCAAAGATAGGCCAGATGTTACACAATTATTATATTTGTTTCATGGGTAGGCCTGTATATATGCAGTAACAGTGTTCTTAAACTAAAAATAAAGAAGGAAACTTACCTCTTTAATGTGACGTTGCCCGAATTTGAAATAAATTTTTAAATAAATTGTGATCTCCCAGGGAACCCCTAGGGACCTCTCGCGGAATCCGAAGATTCCACAGAACCCTGGTTGAGAAACCCTGGTTTAATGGGATTTTTTTCCCCCTCCTCGCTTACCAAGGCCCCATCCATTTCAACATCACCTCTTTTTCCTAGTGCAATTTCAGCCACAAATCTTCTGTTGCTTGTGGAGCAACTGCAATTGCGGTGGTAAAATCACCTTTCAAAAATGATTTCCAAAATCGAGGAAGCCAGCAACATTGCTTCTTCAATATGTCTGTGTCCGTGGGGCATAGAATTTCAGTTCATTTATTTCTCAGAAAGCAGAAAGCAATTGTGTTTCCTTAACAAAGAAAGAAGAAAGAAAGAAATGGCAGGAGGGGCCATACTTGGCATTTGGAAGCAATATTTTATCAAGTATGTCATCCATGGGGAGGAATGAACATAACTGTGAAAAACCACCAGCGTCCTTTTCTGCCATTTTCAAGCAGAAAATTCATGACTAATGGATTGAAACCCAACCCTCATGAAAGAAGCATAATTAAATAATTAAGAAAATAGGCATGGTCCTAAGTAAATGGTAATGGATAAAACAGGGATGATAAAATAAGCATAAAAAGAGGAATAAATAATTAAATAAATAGGATGAGGAGGGTGGAATTTAACAAAGAGAAATGTAAAATTCTGCATCTGAGTGTGAAAAATGTCAGGCATAAGTATAGGATGAGGGAGACTTGGCTTGACAGGAATATACATGCGAAAGGCACCTGGGTTTCCTTGTCAACATATGTTAAACATGAGCCAGCAGTGTGATAACGCTGCTAAAAAGGCAAATACAGGTAGTCCTCACTTAACAACCATTTCTTTAGTGATTGTTCAGACTTACAACGGTGCTGGAAAAACTGACTTGCAGTTTGTCCTCACACTTACAACCATCACACCGTCCCCATGGTCATGTGATCACGATTAGGGCGTTTCGCAACCGTTTCGCATTTATGACCATCGCAATGTCCCATGGTCACATGATTGCCATTTTTGACCTTCCCGGCTGGTTTCTGGAAAGCAAAATCAATGGGGAACTACATGATTTGCTTCACGACCACATGGTTTGCTTAATGCCTGCAGTGATTCGCTTAACGGCTGCTGCAAAAAAGGTCATAAAATTGGGTTGGATTTGCTTAATAACCACTTCACTTAGCAACCGAAATTCCAGTCCCCGTTGTGGTTGTTAAGCGAGGACTACCTGTACTATCTTGGGGTGCATTAACAGGAGTATAGCATCTGGATCACAGTAAGTAATTGTTCTACTCTACGTTCTGCCCTGATTGGACAACACATGGGGTATTGTGTACCGTTCTGGGCACCACAATTCAAAAAGGAGAGTGCCAAAATGGACCACGTTCAGAGAAGGGCTACCCAGAGGGTGAAAAATTTGGAAAACAAGCCCTGGAAGGAACAGTTAATGGATCTGAGTATGTTTAGCCTAGAAAAGAGCCAATGGGGAGAAGAGGTGAGAGAATTCTTCAAATATCTGAAGTGTTGTCACATCGAAGAAAGAGTTGGGCTTATTTTTGGTCTTCTAGAGGGCAAAGACAGAACCAAGGGGTTAAAATTACAAAGAGTGGATCAGGATAGACATTAGGAGGAACCTCCTGACTATAACAACTGTCAGCTAAGCAGGGTTTCTCAACCTCAGCAACTTTAAGATGTGTGGACTTCAACCCCAATAATTCCCCAGCCAGAAGAGACAGTGTGGTATGGTGGTGAAAGCATTGGTCTAGACCAGTGTTTCTCAGCCTTAGCAACTCTAAGCTGTCTGGACTTCAGCTCCCAGAATTCCCCACCCAGCATGCTTTAAGCTGTCTGGACTTCAACTCCCAGAATTCCCCAGCCAGCATGCCCCACCACAAGGCTCCCTGTGCTCCTTTGGTTCCGTCCATCCCTCTCAACTCAACTTATCGCATAAGGTTGTTGATCTGAGGAAGAATTGAAGGATGGAGAGCTGATGTACACTTCCTGGGCTGGAAAGCTAACAAATGCTAAAGGAAGTATGGGTTAAAGAAATTAAAGTTAGAACCAATAAAATGGATTCCCTATTACTATAATATGCAATCAAATGTCTTGCAAAGGGGCTTTGTAACTGCATATACTTGTGTCTGTGTGCCTGTTGCTTATAGACAGCAAACTGGTGTAATGCTCACACAGGCATTTTGCAGCTGGTGGTTCCAGCTAAAGCTGTTAGCAGTCAGTAGGAAAAGCTGCCTCAATTCATTTCTAATACAGTTTTCTGGGCAACAATGGCCCTCTTTTTCCCATTTCTGAGTCTAGTCAATCACCCTGGGATGTCCTGGTGGACTCCCATCCAAGTATTAGCCAGGTCTGACCATGCATAGCTTTTTTACATAGCTAGGTCACCCAGGCGATGATACCTGCTCTGATGCATCACAATGTACACTCGTAGTTCAGTGTGTACTAGCACATGAATTAGTGAGATTTTTTAATCAAGGTACGCATGCCCATTCATAAAGTAAAGCCAAACATATTTTCCAGAAATGGAAGCAAATATTCATAGAAGCTATACTACAATCTGTAGCAGTGTTCCTCAACCTGGGCAGCTTGAAGATGTGTGGACTTCAACTCCCAGAATTCTGGGAGTTGAAGTCCACACATCTTCAAGCTGCCCAGGTTGAGAAATACTGGTCTGTACAGTCACAAATATATACTTTGTATTCCAGCAGCAGCATGAATCCGCTAAGAGCTTCATAGTTCCAGTTCTCTATAGTCATGATGCCATATGTTCATTTTAAACTGGGATTCTGGGCATGGCAATATGACCATGCCACTGAAAACAAACAAAGCTCATTCTGAGTGAAGACCCCATTCAATGAGAAGGGGCTTGTTTTCACTCTTAATTAACTTTGTGGGCCTTCATCGTCATTACCTGAAGACAAATTTGTTGAAAATAATTGGTTAAATTGGTTCCTGGATTTACTTCTTTTCCTTTCCTACCCCCACCATGTTTTCCTTTTGTATTTTGTGCCTTTTATTAGACTGCAAACTTAAAGGATTTGCTATAGCTTTGTTTTACAGGTAGTCCTCGCTTATCGACCACAATTGGGACCAGAATTTCAGTTGTTAAGCAAAGCAGTCATTAAGCAAATCCGACCTGATTTTACGACCTTTTTTGTGGCAGTTGTTAAGCGAATCACTGTGGGCATTAAGTGAACCACGTGGTTGTTAAGCAAATCATACAATTCCCCGTTGATATTGCTTGCCAGAAGCTGGCTGGGAAGGTCAAAAATGATGATTACGTGACCATGGGACGCTGCTGAGGTCATAAATGTGAACCGGTTGCCAAGTGCCCAAATCGTGATCATGGGACCACGAGGACGCTCAGACGGTCGTAAGTGTGAGGACCAGTCGTAAGTAGGTTTTTTTCAGCACTGTTGTAAGTTCGAACTGTCACTAATCAAATGGTTGTTAAGTGAGGACTACCTGTAATTTAATGTAGGCCACTCTGGCAGAGCAGGCCAAAAATGATGCTTACAAAGGGCTAAATAAATCAGAAAACAATGATGCAATCTCTTCACAGCAGTGTTTAAAGATAGCTCTCTTGCATATCTCCCAAAATAAAAAATAGGGTTAGAGATAAAACTTGAGCAAGATGCGATGTAAGTCTACTTCATCAATTCTTCTGAACATTATTTTAAACAGGCTCCTCCTCTCTTCAAATTTCTTCTAGTCCAGCTTTTATTATAAGGACTAGACTGCTGTCAAATGTTAAGAATTGGCATCTAATTTTTATTTATTTATTTATTTATTTATTGGATTTCTATAACCGCCCATCTCCCCCTCAAGGAGGGACTCTGGGCGGTTCACAACACAATATCAACAAAATATAATAAAAACTATGATAAAAATAGAATTACAATAAAATACAATAAAATACAATACAATACAATAAAATAAAATAAAATAAAAAATTTAAATAAAACAAAATTTTCTTGTTTTCCTCCTCCCTCCTCCTCCTCCTTTCCTCGATATGGTGCCTTTTAAGTCAAAACTCCATAGATGGAACAGTCCTGTTTCATTGATTGTACAGAAGAGCTAATGCTTTGAATAAATAAATACCTTCAGCCTGACCAAAATTGGGAGAATTCTACAGAGAAGGTTGATGCTAATAATTCCTTTTCTTAAGCAGGGCTGTGTGGGGGACGGTCTGTTTTATTGGCACTAATGTTTTTTGCCCGTCTCTCAAGCGCAGGCAATCTATATGTTAAATATCTAAGCCGTGCTTATTTTCCAACAAAATCTGTGGTGCATAATGCGTTTCCCACGTTCTTTTTGCCACAACCGATCAAGCTTATTTATCTATGATTTGACTCAAAGCGTTTCTTCTGCGTCTGTTAGAATTTTTTTTCTTGCCAACGAATGTTTTCTTTGCTTCAGTTCAGATCAATAGCTTTCCACAAGCGTGGTGTGGTGGATGGGAGGAATAGGAATTATTCCAAGCAAACGGACGCCTGCGTGCCCCGGCTAAAATGTTCCACTCTGTAAGGCTGGTGAACATGAAGTGCAGGTGGCCAAACTGGCTGTGAAAAAAGGCTGTTCTCTGTAATGAGAAATAGGAGGGTCCCTGCTCTCTGCCGTGGAGTTAAAATGAAATTCAGCATCCTAGAGATGTATTGATCGCATCTCCCAATGGGTAACTTTTCCCTCATCTTCCCATTTCAAGGCACAACATTGCAAAGTAAATGACTTTCTTCTCCCCAGATCAAATGCATTTAACCAGCTCATCTAACACAATTTAAATTCTCCTCATCCCCGATTTGATGTGTTCAGGTGTCAGTCCATTGGCATCCACCAGGCATCTTGACTTCCATTCCTGTTGTTGTTGTTGTTGTTGTTGTTGTTGTTGTTGTTATAAAACTACATGGGAAGCAAAGTGGTTGCAAACCAACCCAAATCTTTTCCATTCACCATCTTTATTTATAACTCAACCCAGAGTTTTCTTTTGAGGGACAAATGACCAAGCTCAAATTATCCTACTTCAGATGCATTATGTGAAGACCCAGCTCTCTGGAGAAGGCTCTGATGCTGGGAAGGATAGAAGGAGTTTACAGTGACAATGAGTGCACCGTAGGGAGACTTGAAAGACCAGGTTAGGGACAGATCATCTATCTATGTGGTCGCTAAGTGTTGAAAATGATTATACATAATCAGTCTGGGCTCAACATAGGTATCTGGGCAGCTATATAAATTGGATGGATGGATGGATGGATGGATGGATGGATGGATGGATGGATGGATGGATGGATGGATGGATAGATAGATAGATAGATAGATAGATAGATAGATAGATAGATAGATAGATAGATAGATAATTTCAAGCATCCTAAGGTCTATAGCCCAGTTCTTGGACTGAATTAAAAACATGAAAAAGTAGGAAGCTATTTATATAAATAAAGCCTCTTCTTTATTTCCAAGAACATCTCTAGGCTCTCAAGGGGTCTCAGAAAGAGCCTTTGAAAATAAAAATGCTAGGTGGACAAAGATCAGGGCTTTGCTCAGATGCCTGCCCACTGGCCTAGAAAACAGATCCAAAGCAAGCCAATCCTCCATTTTGAGAGAGCATCATACTGGGACAGAGGGTCCTTTAGGGAGCCATTTAAAAGAACTTTGGAGGAATGCTAAGCTTTCAAAGAACTGGATCATGTCACCTCCGTGTCTCGGTGAGGGAAGTCTTGTACAGGTAGTCCTCCTTTAGTGACTGCCTTGCTAAAGCATTGCCCTTTTCTCATGTGTGGTGCATACAAAAGGGGTGAGGCTTCAATCACATGACCATGGTTGCCATCCTGACTTTTTGGAACTCCCTGTGGATGCCCCTGCATAATACACACACACACACACACACACACACTCACACACACAGAGAGAGAGAGAGAGAGAGAGAGAGAGAGAGAGAGAGAGAGAGAGCGCACATTTTTATTCACAGTCTGGCCCCAAACACTAATTTTTGCAAGCAACTGTACCTTGCAGAATGCAATCATCTGTATTATCATCACTAATGTACATATTTTGTATATTTGTTTCTCTAAACCAGTGTTTCTCAACCTCAGGAACTTTAAGATGTGTGGACTTCAACTCCCAGAATTCCCCAACCAGCCATGCTGGCTGGGAAATTCTGAGAATTGAAGTCACACATCTTAAAGTTCCCGAGGTTGAGAAACATTGCTCTAAACTATGCATACCCACATGCATTTTTTAATCCAGAAAACAGCATTACAGAATTCACAAAGATGCAGCTTTTTAGAAGGATGACCATTAGATCTTCCCAGGAAACCAACTGCAGTGCAACCCTTTAGAAAGCTTTAATACCTACCAATCAAAATTAGCATAGTTTATCTGATGCTGATTTCAAGGTTCAGACATGTGAGCCAAGGAGAACCTTGAAAAAATCTGGACCCAGATGATCGACAGTAGAAAGATTACAGTTATGGTTAATAACTTAAAGGAGTTCTGCTTTAACCAAGCACTCTGTTTCCAACAGCAGTCATCTAAATACTACTGAAAAATACAGCCATATTTCTCTATCCCCACAACTGCCCGCTGAATCCCCAAGCCATATTTAACTAATAACCATAAATTTGTCCAATTCCCTTTGGAAGCTTTACTTTGCAGCGGTAAATTCCTTCCATCATTATTATCATAACTGTTTGGACACCACAGCAGACCTGCTTTAGCCAGGCAACTGAGAACAGGTATAAAATCATAGAGTTTATGAATCATAGAAGGGCCTTTAGAAGTCATCAAGTCCAACCCTCTGCTTGGTGCAAGATCCACTATAGTGTTACAAGGCAGCCATTTTTACTGTCCATGTTACTATGGCAATATTATTTTTATAAATTTATTTATTTTTATTTATTTATTTATTTACGTATTTATACCCCGCCTATCCCCTCCCTAGACGGAGGGCTCTAGGCGGCTTACAATCATCATTACAATTCATATATATTATACATCTCATATATATTAACAATGTACCGCGCTATTAGGGAGGGGGTGAGGGAACCGACTCTTCTACTGCAGGCATCGGAACTACATGCCCCAGAATGCCTCGCTTCCGAGCCAGCTGCTGACATCCTGGAAGTTGTTAATCGGGATCCGCCGTCCTCTGCCGCCGTCCTCAGCCGCCATCCGCGGGATTCTCTGGATCTTCTTCTTCAGTTCGAGGGCGACCCCCCGACAGGACGCCAGCACATTGTCCCACGTAAGTGGTACCCATTTATCTACTTGCCTTAGCTTTCGAATTGCTGGGTTGGCAGAAGCTGGGGCTAGTGACGAGAGCTCACCTCGCCATGCGGATTCGAACTGCCGACCTTATGGTCGGCAGACTAACAGCTCAGCGGTTTAACCCGCTGAGCTACCGCGCCCCTCCATATTTAATCCATATTTAATTCCATTTTTTAAAAAAACCTGCATTTTCTTTTCCTTGAAACAGCCCCATCTGGCACTCTTTTCCACAACGTGCTCAGTTGTACTTAATTTTTAACCTCAATACCCAAGAGAGCTTTCTTCATACAAATTTCCCTGATGTTCTTTGTCAAGGAAAATTTCCCCAGTGTAAGATCTAATTTTGGTAACATAACTTTTCTGATGATGTTCTTTTTGGAATGCGTCCTTCAGAAAATAAATGACCTTTTGGTCACAGATTTTTGACCAGGCAAAGATACATTGCTAGTAGCTGATGGATTTGCTCCCACCTAACCAGGAACCATGATTTGATTTGATTTGATTTGATTTGATTTGATTTGATTTGATTTGATTTGATTTGATTTGATTTGATTTGATTTGATTTGATTTGATTTGATTTATGTGGCCACACATCTCAAATACGTGAGTCTGGGCAGCTAACAATCCTTAAAACAAGATAAAAACAATATAACAAAATTATGAATACCATATACAGCAGGCAAGAAAAACCAACAAACAACAACAATTAACATAACCATGATATGGGCTCCCTCACACAACCAGGGCCCTGGGCTTGATGACAAAACCAGGCCTTCAGGGCCTTACAAACGGCCAGCAGGGTCCTGGTGAGTCTGATCTCCAGAATGGTGTTCCAGAGGGTGGGCACCACTACAGAAAAGGCTCTCTTCCTAGGTCCCACCAGATGACACTCCTTTGTGGACAGGTCCTGGAGTATACCTCTCCTGCTGGATCTAACTGGATGGGTAGATACAATCAGGACAAGACAGGCCCATAATAACCCAGCCTCAAGCCATGAAGGGCTTTAAAGGTAACTACCAGCACCTTGAATTGAACCCAGAAGCATACTGGCAACTAGTGCAGCTTGCAGAACAGAGGTGTCTCACATGCCAAATGACAAGCACCCATAGCTGTCTGTGCCAGTGCATTTTGCGCCAGCTGAAGCTTCCAAAACCTCTTCTAGAGCAGCCCCATGTAGAGCATGTCAAGGGGATAATCAAGGCATGAGTGATTGTGAATAAGGGTTCCAGGTCCAGGAACGGGCGCAATTGGCACACAAGTAGCTGTGCAAAGACCCTCCTGGCCACAGATGCCACCCCTTCTTCCAGTAGGAGCTGCAAATCCAGGAGCACCCTGTTGTAATGGTATGTGGGAATGACCGTGGGAGACTGGGCAAAGAGACGCTGCCAAGGGGACAGTTAGATAAAAGGCAGCTGGGCCTGCAGCAGGAATGTGGGTGGGGCAAGAGGCTCAGAAAAGAACCTCCCTAGTTTGGGGGATGTAAAGGGGATGGGGAGAGAGAAGTACTTTCAGACTTGCAAGATTGATGTCAGCCTTCCCAGGTAGACCAGACAGGAAACATGACCAGATGAGCTAATTCTACTTTATTGTAAGGCTACATTAACAGAATCTTGCAAGTCTGAAAGTAATCTCTCCCCCCCCCCGTCTCCTTTACAGCCCAAGAAACTAGGGAGGGTCCCTTCTGAGCCTCTTGCCCCGCCCACATTCCTGCTGCAGGCTAAACTGCCTTTTATCTGACTTGGTTGCGTCTCATTGCCCTGTCTCTCGAGGTCATCCCCACATACCAATACAAGAGTAGTGCAACACCATCCAGAACTAGAGTTGGAAGGTCCCAGAACCAGGAGATCCTAAAACCCAGAGCCTCACTCTATCTTGCTAGGATTGAGTTGAAGCCTCTTGTTCCCCATCCAGACCCTCACAGCCTCCAGACACCAAGACAGGACCTCCGCGGCATCACTCAGATGACCTAGGCTGGAGATATAAAGCTGGGTATCATCCACATACTGATGATACCGCACCCTGTGATGGGGTGTGCGCTGGCTTATAGGGAAAGAATCGAGGCTTGAGAATAAACAGACAAGACAGAGTGCAGCTTTTAGGGCTAAAAGTGTTTACTTGTAGCATAAGGCAATAATGTATATACAATCACATTATCGCAAAAAGGAAAACAAAATATATATGGTACAGCATTGTAAAAGGAAAAACAAACTCACACTTATAAGCAGAGTTCCGTGTATTGACCCCAGGGCCAGAGTTCCTGCCACGGCCTATACCCAAAGCCAGGCATAGCTCACACTGCCCAGTCCTCAGAAGCAGAATACACGTGAAGAACTACATGGCTAAAGACACAAAAAGTCAAGAAGCATAGAACACCATTCAGATATTCAGTTCTTCCAGCTTTCTGATTGGCTGGAAGTTAGGTGTGACACACACTAGGCCTAAAGCACTAGGCCTAAAGCAATAGCATGACCTGCTATTGGGTGGCAGTGCTGCATCTCAGCAAGCATGTGATCTCCTCCCTCCCTCTGCTCCCCCTGGAGCAGGCTTCCCACGGAAGGAATCAGGAGACATTGTTCCCATGCAATCTAGCCAAAACAATACACACGTGGTACCTTCTAGCTTTGTGTCTAATGAAGATGATAAATGACAGAGTGTCACAGAGTGTCATTTGTGTAAAGGGAGGCTTATCCTTAATTTGTTGTATATCACTCTGCAGTAACACAGTGAATACACCCTGATTTAGTTTACCTAGTTTGCCCAGGTAAAATACCAAGCCATCTATGCAAGGCTGGCAAGGGGTGAGAAAGAGTCCTACGGTTTTTCTTAAAATCAAAACAAACCTTTGCTTCAAAACAGAAGCAGCTAGCAAGTTTCTGCTTATCTATGCAAGCTGCATTTTTTGCAAAGGAGAGGACAGAATGTGGGCGTTCTTGCTGTTTTCTTTGTACTGTTTCTGCTCCTGCATAATGTGTATTATTATGTATTTGTATGTATCTGAATAAAACATTGCATAAAGTGTATATTGTACATTACATATGTGTAACAAGTGTTTTTAAACCATTTCTAATTTTGTTTACTATTGGTTGTAAAAACTGTAACTTGAATAGTGTGATTAATACATGTATTAACCATTTTTATTTCTGTTTCTGTAAAAATGTATTTTACAGCTTTGACAATCCCATTGCCAGTATGTACTGAAAACATTTGGGAGGGGTGTCAGATTTCCCGTATGAAATTGGCAAATATTTTCTGTACAAAGCAAATGTGTTTTGGCCAATTGCATCTTTTACGAAGCAAAGGCTTCTCATGGTGACGTGAAGTGCAGGTTTGTTGTTGTTTATTCGTTCAGTCGTTTCCGACTCTTCGTGACTTCATGGACCAGTCCACGCCAGAGCTTTCTGTCGGCCGTCACCATCCCCAGCTCCCCAATGGTTGAGTCTGTCACCTCCAGAATATCATCCATCCATCTTGCCCTTGGTCGGCCCCTCTTCCTTTTGCCTTCCACTTTTCCTAGCATCAGCTTCTTCTCCAGGGTATCCTGTCTTCTCATGATGTGGCCAAAGTACTTCAGTTTTGCCTTTAATATCATTCCCTCAAGTGAGCAGTCTGGCTTGATTTCCTGGAGTATGGACTGGTTTGATCTTCTTGCAGTCCAAGGCACTCTCAGAATTTTCCTCCAACACCACAGTTCAAAAGCAGGTCATGATATAGCATCAATCAACAATGGGCTGTTTATTGGTCACTGACCTTATTCAAGGTGCTAGTTTTGTTATATGAAGTTGTAAACATCTTAAGACATGGATACTTAAAGAACATTACTTCTATGTCATCTTTGAGGATTTCTGGGGTGTTTCACATGGTTTTATCAGGGACTAAGATAGCAACAAGGTCAAGTAACAATATGGTGGGCCATAAATTATACTTATAGTATTGTTTACTGATATTGGATATAGAGTTACAGCATCATGCATAAAATACAATAACAACAATAAAAGACAATGAAAAAGGCCCCAACAGCCAACATATATGAATAAATACTGAGAACAGGATGAACAAGCAGTAATGCTAGCTAACACACAGTTTACACACAACACAATCAAGGAACTTTTGCACATTTCCTGGGTTCTAACTCAGAATGCATTTGGCTATCTGAGACACACTCTCCCATCCCGGGATACCCCAGTACTTTGTGAAAACTTTATGGATGCATTTATGATGTGGGGAAACATTAAACACACAATGTCCTGTCCACACAATCTCCTTCTTAGGAAGCATCTCACACACTTGATTTTACAGGGTTTTTTTCTATAACACACTCAGCTTCATATTTCAATGACACATCCAGCAACAAGTACACTCAGACTTGACCAGGGCTGGAACACTGAGGAGAAAAAAACAAGTGTACACATACACATTTCACACACTTATCACAGAAATATCAGCTAGAAGAACTTGCTGAACTCAAGGCTTCAAGCCGAATTCAACAACAGTCTCTGGAGAAATGCTTACATAAAGCAGTCGGCAGAGTAGATAACTTGGATTCGTTGTTTAGCTGACTTCTGGCGTCTGGCTTCCCCTCCATTCGTAAATCAGGCTTCTCGCACTGACAGCATCCGCTGGACGATACGGCAGGGAACAGCCTTCCAGTGACTTCTGAACCACAGCAAACGTAGATTCCATTCCAGGTTTCACTTCAGCTGGAATGCTGTATTTGGAAATCTCAGGAACAACAACAGCAGATGGCTTGTAAAATAGCTTCTGGAAGTGGCTTGTAAAATAATCCACAGCAAGGTCGCAGGGAGATAATGTCTTTGCTTTCTCGACCAGTAGACTAAAACTGCTGTCCAAGCTTGGCAAAATCACGCATGCTTTTTCACAGTCCCAGAAAAATATGCCTTCTTGTTCAAATGCAGCAAACAAAGTCTTGAGCTTACCAAGGTGGGTCATCACATTCTCAGCCGGTTGCAGCTTCAAACCATAAAGCTGTCTTAATAGTCCACCAAGGGCAACAGAGTTTTGCTTTGTATTAAAGGCTCCAACAGCCGCTCAGCACACATTACTCAGTCCTTGAGTTGCTGACATGCAGTAGCTGAGATGATTCCCAAAAGCAAAACAGCTATAAGCACAGTCCAAACACGCTTGCACTTCTTAGTGGGATTCTCTCGAGGTGGAGTTGCCACATACTGCCACAAATCTTCTTCTTGCAAAAAGAATGATTCCATCTCCACACACCAGGTCAGATAGTTTGTGCCATCTAAAGGCTCAAATGGTAGACTGACCAGACTCTGTTCAGCCATTGCTGACCACTCAAAGAAAACATGTTTACTCTGAAATCAGCCTCTAAAAACAAACTCCCTTTTACAGCCAGGTACCAACGGAGCAAAGAAAACGCAAATTTCTCTCTGGGCAACATAACCTGATGGGGTGTGCGCTGGCTTATAGGGAAAGAATCGAGGCTTGAGAATAAACAGACAAGACAGAGTGCAGCTTTTAGGGCTAAAAGTGTTTACTTGTAGCATAAGGCAATAATGTACTTATATACAATCACATTATCGCAAAAAGGAAAACAAAATATATATGGTACAGCATTGTAAAAGGAAAAACAAACTCACACTTATAAGCAGAGTTCCGTGTATTGATCCCAGGGCCAGAGTTCCTGCCACGGCCTATACCCAAAGCCAGGCATAGCTCACACTGCCCAGTCCTCAGAAGCAGAATACACATGAAGAACTACATGGCTAAAGACACAAAAAGTCAAGAAGCATAGAACACCATTCAGATATTCAGATATTCAGTTCTTCCAGCTTTCTGATTGGCTGGAAGTTAGGTGTGACACACACTAGGCCTAAAGCACTAGGCCTAAAGCAATAGCATGACCTGCTATTGGGTGGCAGTGCTGCATCTCAGCAAGCATGTGATCTCCTCCCTCCCTCTGCTCCCCCTGGAGCAGGCTTCCCACGGAAGGAATCAGGAGACATTGTTCCCATGCAATCTAGCCAAAACAATACACACGTGGTACCTTCTAGCTTTGTGTCTAATGAAGATGATAAGCAAAGCCATTCAATGTTATGGGAAGGCTTTTTGTTATCTTGCACCTGCACTTCACGTCACCATGAGAAGCCTTTGCTTCGTAAAAGATGCAATTGGCCAAAACACGTTTGCTTTGTACAGAAAATATTTGCCAATTTCATACAGGAAATCTGACACCCTGAACTGTTGGATGACCTCAGCCAGCGGCTTCATGTAGATGTTAAACACAAGCAGAGAAAGTACTGAGTATTGCAGCACCGTACAAAGCAGGGGCCACAGGCTGGACTCCCCCTCCCGCCACAATCAACACCAACTAGAATCAGCCCCAGAGGAAGGAAGGAAATCAGCACAACACAGCACCGCTCACCCCCAATGCCCAAAGCCAGTCCAGAAGGATACTACGCTCAACAGTACTGAAAGCAGCTGAGAGGACAAGAAGTGCAAAGGGTCCAGAGAATCCAGTTCTTCTGGAGTTCTCTGCTGTGCAACCACCTTCTCCACAACCTTCCCTAAGAAGGGAAGGTTATAAACCAGACAAAAATTGTCCAGAAATGTTGGGTCCAGTGATGGCCTCTTGAGGAGGGGGTGAACCACCACCTTCTTAAAGGACGGTGGAACCACCAAGCTTGATAGATTACTGGACTATCAGACTTAGTAGGCAAACCAGAAGGTAGTTCTGGAGAAGGCTAGACATTTGTACCAAAAAGGACATTTAGAAACAAGATCATATCAGAACAATTCACCCTGTGGGGCAGTTTTCACAGTTCACACTGAGTCTGTGTGATCTCAGAGCATCTTTTAGGAAATGGCCTGGTGTGTGGGCACTCCATGTTTCTGAATGACACCAGGGGTGTTGAGACAACAAGCTAGGCATCAGCTGCTGCACATGAGAAACGATGGGCATGACTGCAGGCTGAAACACACAGTAGGGGAAGGAAGGATGAAGCCATACAAGCTTTTTGCACAGAGATAACTGCTGTGAGACCTTCCCTTGCTAAGGTTACAGGAAGCAAGGTCTGCCGTCCCTTCCCTTTCACTGGGGAATCGCCTTAGGAATAAGTAATTGTTTTTTAAAAAAAGAAGAAAGCAGCAGCAGCAGCAGCAGCAGCAGCTACGTGCCATAATTAGCGTTAGGAAGAAAATGTCTATATCTTCCCAATTTGTTTAACCTTATTGATATTTCCCCTTAATGGAGAACTCAGAGAAATGTGTACAGTAAATCTGATTTTATGAGGTTTCCCTGATTTACCATTAATTACATCAGAGCAGCAGCAATTGTAAATGTCCATTAGTGCATTAACTCAGCAACAATTTGGTGTGCCAAAAAATAGACAGGATTTCAGAGAAGGAAAGGGGGGGATCTATTCATGCGCCTATTCATAAATACAGGAACTGCCGCTTTTTTTTTTTTCCAGAAATAGGGGCTGAATTAAATGAAGGATAATTAACTTTGGTATCCAAGGATAAGGAACGGAGGAAGAATACTGAAAGGGGACCATCACTGATAATAAAGCTTCAGGTTCAAACTTTGCTTGGAGCCAAACCTGAGAAAGAGTTTTCTTGCCAAGAAGTAAGTTCTTTTCATAGTAATAATCGTACCAAGCAATCAGTCAATATGTTTATCGTTTTGACCGCCATCATCACAAATAAGAGAAAACCTATATAAAAGTGGCCAGACATGAATAAGCTGCATTAAAATGTGCGGAAATCAGTAAGGACATTAAAACATTGTTATTACAGCAGATGAAAATAATGAAAAAACATTAGGGACTTTTGTAACATCATCTCTGTGTTTAGCATCAGCCCGTGCAAAGCTTGCTAACCTCCATAATGGTGTCTCCTTGTCTAAATTCAATAGTCAATTGTATGTGAATCAGGCCAAACTGATTTCCCTATCAGGAGGGGCTCCTAAGCTTCCACATCCTGAAGTGGAAATAGGGCCGTCCAGGAAGTAATGTGAAAAATCTATGATTTCTTTGGCACATGGGCAGAAGCTCATATTATTTGGGATATTGAGAACTCTGCCCTCTCCAGTTGCTGGTGCCATTTGCTAGAACCATAGTCTCATGAGTACCTCTTGGAGGGATGGTACCTGAACGCACCTCAGATAATGTTCATATTCAAATTTGGTTTTATTAAGTGCATACCTAGGGGCAATTTTATTCTGTGATGCTTTAAACAAATTTCGTTGGACAAAGACATCCAACATTCTGTTTGTAAATAGCAAATTATTGTTTGCATTATTTAAATTTAAAAAGAATTCTGGAGAAAAATCAAAGCTATGCATATGATTGGATAAGAATGTAATAGTAGTAGCAGGAATATTAAAAAATATAGTAGCATTGTTGTTTTCTTACTGTTCTTATTATTAGAAAGTGAATCACAGAGCATATACATACAGCAGTTGGGCTAAATGTTGGCTAGAACCAGGGAGGGTCAGATTATAATCTACCCTCACTCATAGAAATGCATTGGGTGACTTTTAACCAGTCACTTTTTGTCATTCCAACCAACTTCACAGGGTTGTTGTTGGATAAAATGAAGGGAGATCCCCATGTAAGCCACCTTGTGTTCCTGGAGGAAAGATCAACCCCATAAATCAGTGTTTCTCAACCTTAGCCACTTTAAGATGTGTGGACTTCAACTCCCAGAATTCCCCAGCCAGCATGCACTGTTTACACCAACAGTGTATTGCAGAGCTTTCCAAACTTTTCATGTTGGTGACACACTTTTTAAACATGCATCATTTCAGCAAGGCACTACGACCTGCGCGGAATCCTGGCAGGGCTCAGAGGCAGCAGCAGTCACGACACACCCAGACACTGCAGCCGACACACTAACGTGTCCCGACACACAGTTTGGAAAGCTCTGGTGTATTGATTTGGAATATTTGTATTACCCTTTATACAGCTCTCATGATTTCTGATAGGTAACCACTGGCAAAAAAAAATACACCTATTGTTAATTTTTCATGAGCCCCTTCTCTTTCATCCCAAATTTCAAGTGTGTGTGTGTGTGTGTGTGTGTGTGTTTGTGTGCGTGTGCTGCCATTTGCAAAATCTCACTTTAATTCCTCTGTTCTATTCAGTCGGTTTGGATTGCTGATATTATGCAGCAGATATTATAAACGGGAGGCTAATTAATTTTGAAAGCTCGTTTTTATACCTTGATCGTTTCTATAACTATGGGAGAGGCATTTACTGTTTGAGGTAATATGGAGAAAAACATTTGTGGTAACTTAATATGCTGAGCTGTTCCCAAAGCTAGCAATTTGTTGGTAATTGGAATGGTGCCTTGCCCTGGGAAAGAAACAAACAAACAAACAGAGCTTTCCACATTATTTTTCACATCTCATTGTACATTCAAGGAACCAAATATTCTTGGTTGCTCCTTCGCTAGAGATACAGGGGCATTGGGGGGTGCTTTGATCACATCACCACAGCTACCATTTTAACTGAGAATGATAGGCCTCTGTTTAAAATCCATACACGTACACCAGGGCTTTCCAAAGTTTTCCCGCGGTGACACACCAACCGCCGTTGGTGTGTCGCCGCGGGAAAACCCGGAAGTGCCGCCATTGCGGCAGCGCGCAAAAGCCTGGAAGCGCTGCTGCCGCTTTCGGGTTTTGCGCGCCGCCGTTGGTGTGTCGCCGTGGGAAAACCCGGAAGCGCTGATGATGATCAGCGCTTCTGGGTTGTGTGGCGACACACCAGACTGTGTGTGGCGACACACTTTTGTGTCGCGACACACAGTTTGGAAAGCTCTGACGTATACACATACGTATACGTATACACAACTGCTCGCTTTTTTACCCCTGAGATCAAGGTGGCTTATATGAGGGATTTCCATTTTATAACCTCAATAACAACCCTGTGAGGTAGGCTGGATTGAAAGAGAGAGTTTGGTCCAAAGGAAGCCAGTGAGTTTCTATGGTTGAAGGTAGACCTGATCCCGGGTCTCCCCAATCTAATTTAAAACATTAACCACTACACTACATCTACCCAACATACCACATAGGATTATATCATCATCGTTGTCATCATCGTCGTCGTCATCATTTCTGGCTGGGTATCAACCCTACTGGTTTAGTTGCAGTCACTTGAACAGCAAACAAGATTTACATGAGGGCCCTGCTTCAGAATTTATCTCTAAGTGCTTTGGAGTGCATAGGAGTATGCATGTATACATGTCTGCTGTGCCTTTTCTCCACACAGCCCTATTATATTTACTTTCCCACACATACATACAGTACATGCACACATACACACACCCACATGTATTTTTGTGTTAAAAACCAAAGCATTACAAACTATATTCTAAGAATGTTACAATCAACGTTCTGCCCGTAGCAGTCAACATACAAAGCAAGCAGTGAGTGAGTCTGTCTTCTCTGCTGAAAAGAGGCTTATGCTGCTCTGGTAAAAGATGCATGAAATCCAATCTATATCCCTGGACTATCCCTGGACTATCCCAAAAGAATAGGTGGTCCTGATGAAGCGCATTAGTCTCTGCAAGCAGGTAATGCAGAAGGACACGTGCAGGGCGCATGCGTGCACATGTGCGCGCGTGGCATGCGTGCGTGGCGTGCGTGGGTCATGCGTGCACGCACGTGTGCGGGGGGCAGGGTGTGTGCACGCTTCGCCAGGAAACTTTCAAAAACAGGAGAAAATTGAGATTTTTACTATAACGACGGGACACTCCAGAAATGGTGAAATAACGGGACAGTCCTGTTCAAAATGGGACGTATGGTCAACCTAAGTAATGTAGGTTGAAGTACCTCTAGTGTCCCCAATTGCTTGTGTATACATTTTGCACCCCACATAGCATCTTAGATGTTTGAGGTCAGCTGGATATGAAAGCCACCTCTTTTGCAGAGAAATCTAAAAAGAGTGAGCATTTTCAGCAGAGTATTTGGTATGTGTCTTCCCTAGAATTGATCTTGCTTCTTGGCGACTCCCAGGAGACTTCTGTGTAGATTTCTGGCAGCAATACCAAAGTGACTTTTCCTAGGATATTTTCCAGATTTGCCTATAGCCCTGGGATTTCCTAGTGATCTTCCAGCCAAGTATTAATTAGGCTTGGCCCTGCTTCGCTTTTTTTTTCCAAGATCAGCCAAAAGTTATCATCTGCTGAGACCACTTCAATACAACACCCCAATATTTTGAGAACTTTTTTTTTTCATTTTTGTACATGGTAACTGCAGCAAGATTATTCTACTACATGCAGAGAGATGGAAGGACTCTGAAATACCCACAATGAAGGAATGGTTGGTGAAGATGACAGAATTTGCAGAGATGGCAAAATTGACTTATTTGATTAGGAAAAAGACAAAAACTACATTTGTTAGTGACTGGAAAACCCTTTATGGACTTTTTGCTGAAAAAGGAAAAAAATGAACGTGCGGGTTTGATGACTAAAAAGGGTAGAATATGGGACGAAGGGAGCCATGATGTAACTTAGAGAGAGAGAATAAAATATAATGCATTTATAACTGCTGTAAAAAAGATCAGAAGCCACCCCTTTACATCTTTTTTTCTTTTTCTTTCTTTTTTAATCTTTTTTCTTTCATTTCCTTCCTATTATCATTTTTCTTCTACTTTTTTCTTTAAATTTGTATTAATTAAAAAAAAAGAACGTTACTTATTTTATTAAATTCCTATTTGGGCAGTCAGCCTTCCATTGCAATAAGATGTACAGGCAAAATGGCCGTGTCATCTGCATACGATGGAACTGACAGTGGGGCTTGGGGCCAATTTAGGGGCCAAGCTTGGCTGTTGCCGAGCTGAATGAGGCTGACCCTGCAATCTGCAGTTTATTAAGGAATACTTGCAAGAGGTTGCGCTTCGTGCTCTTTTGTTTGCTTGCAGGATGTGACTTAAGGCATGACACGGCAAATGTTTGATGCATCCCATTATGCTATCCTCTGACTGTGATTGATAGGTAACTCTAATGGTATTGTCAGCTCCATCAGTAGGTGCTTTTGAAAGTCCATTTATCCAGTGTGCTTTGACCATGGGCAAACTCCTTCGGTTATATAGACCTATCCTTGGAACTAATAGAAACTGATACGTGGAAAATGAAATCCACTTTCTTGCTTGCTGTGGCTGGCTTCACTTTCCCTATTTCCATTTCTTCTGTGAGAATTACTTGAAATGCTAACATTTCACCAAGATTCTTTCCCCCTCTTTTCTCTCCACCCCACCCACAGGCCCCTGCATACTGTCCTCCAAGATAATGAAAGTCATTTTGTTCGAGGATTATAAAACAGGCAGAAAATAGTGTTTGGAAAAGCCCGGGAAAAAAGTAAATGAATGATGACCTGAAAGAGAAGTCTCCTCTTTCATAGAGCACTGACTCCGTGCACAGTCCTATCCCTGAGCGTGAAATGGATTAAAATTAAAAAGAAGGCAAACTGTTCCAATCGCATTTAAAATAGCAGGATATAATTTGATTGCTATGCAATCCACTATGCACACAACTTTCCCAATATGGATTTTCTTCTTTATTAGCAGCTGTACCTAGCTGACCTTGGCTGATCTCAAAGACTAAGCAAGCTCAGACTTGGTTAGATCTTGGAAGGGCAGCTTCCAGACTATCCCAGGGCCATGAGCTAAACTATGTATTTATTTAAAATATTGTAAATTATTAATTGTTGACTTTTATAAAAAGCTACTTTGAGGTTTTAGAAATATTTATTTAAATTATTATAAATTACTAATGATTGTAAATTACTAATTGTTAGAGATCGGGTTTCTACCAAGCACGTCTCACACACAGGCTTGAAGGAGGAGGCAGCCTCTGCTGTAACCTGATCTTACTTGCTGTGTATGGGAGAGGCTGAATCCCAGTTTCCTGTTTCCTGTTCCCTTCTCTTCCTCTTTCTGCTCGGATCTCCTACCAAGGAGGATGGCAGCTATGGCTGCTGATGCATGTTTCTCATACTTCCATACGGCAAGGCCACATTAAAGAAGACTGTGGGTTTGGTCAGAACCTTCTTGCTTGCATGCATGGACCGTTTCTACTAAGGAACTGTGAGTTACAATAAACTTGTAAACTCTTTTTTTTATGTAACTTTACATTAACATGTGAAGTGTGTTTATTTTGTGTTTTGAACTGATTAAGGCTTGTGCAAGTTTATGGGAATGCTTCTACTCTGCTATATACTAATAAGAAGCTGCGTGGAGTTCTGGTACTACCATCCCAGAATTCCTACACTAATTGCTAGCTTTTTATTGTAAACTGTTTTGAGAGTCCAATTTCTAAAACATATCTCAAATCAGTTTTCAATAAAAGCTAGCAATTAATAATTTACAGTCATTAAAAAATACATGAAAAGATTATATGAAAACTACAGAATAAAAATAACAGAGAGAAGGAGCAATTTGAAAACCACAGCAGCATTATTTTTAAAAGTCCTAGGAGAATAAACATGTCTTTCCTTGACACTCAAAAGATAATAAAACTGGAGCCAGGCATACTTTACAGGAAAGGCATTCCAAAGTCAAGGAATCACACATCAGCCTGGAATGACACCTAAACCCTTTGAAGATGATCTGGAGGCCCAGGTAGGAACTAGAGGAAGAGATATTTCTTCCTCTAGAAGAGATACTACAGTCCCAAGCCGTTAAGGGCTTTATATGTTTAAACCAGCACTTTGAATTACAACTGAAAACTGGAGGCAATGAAGATGGTAAAGAACTGTCATGATGTATTCCAGTTCCCCCAGTTCCAGTAGTTTTCTGGCTTTAATATTTTGCAATAATGGAAGTTTCTGAACCTTTTTCAACTCCATTGCAGTAATTTAAGTGAGAATTTACCAGAGGGTGGATGCCTTTACCTAAGAAGAGCCCTAACAGTCATACTGTATTGGGAGAGCTGGTCCAGAGGCTAGCTCTCGTTTCCAAAACAATTTGCAGGGGCCGACTGGCCCTACTTCTCAGAAAAGAGAAGCATCCTTTCTCTTGCAACAGGCATGAGAAATTTCTCTTTGGTGGAGTTCTTGGTGCTCTCTGAGCTTGGTTGTTGGCTTGCAGACATTTCATTACCCAACTAGGTGACATCATCAGTGTGAGGGAGGGTGGAGTTTGCTGCCTGTTTGGTAGTTCCTTGATTAGGGTATTGTTTTCTGCCTGATTGAACTTCTCTTCTGCTTCCAAAAAAAGTATGGACATGTTCATAAAATCACCAGAAAATGAGCTTGACTCAAGGGAATCATTACTGTTTTATAAGCATTTAAACCATCCATCGATATTCAAATGTCCAGGGTGTGCCTATACCAGCCTTTCTCAACCTTTTGATCCTGGAGGAACCCTTGAAATATTTTTCTTTTTTTAAAAAAGAACTTTATTAATTTTCAGAGTATAGTTAAAATACAAATTATAGACTATAGAAAAGCTAGCATAAAGGACTAAAGATTAAAAAAACTATAAAAGTGCAAAATAGAAGGAAAACAAAAACAGAAAGTGACTTCCGACCTTCTCCAATACAGATATAGATCCTTGAAATATTTTTCAGGCCTCGGGGAACCCCTGCACATTCAGGCTCAAATATAGGCCAGAAGTTACAAAATTATTATATTCATTTCATGTGTAGGCCTGTGTATATGCATTCACAGTGTTCTTAAACTTAAAATAAAGAATGAAGCTTTCCTCTTTAACATGAAGTTGCCCAAATTTGAAATAATTTTTTAAATAAATCGTAATCTCCCAGGGAACCCCTAGGGACCTCTCGCGGAACCCTAGGGTGCCACGGAACTGTCAGAGTCCAGTCTGACTCTGACTCTGAGCTAGAGGAAAACGAAACTTACCAAACTTATCTTGTACAGCAACTGACAAGCAGAACTCATGATGAGCAGGTGCAGGGTCAAAAGTGCAGTACTCTTGATCAGTCTCCTGATGAGCAGGTGCAGGAGTCCTGACCTGGGGATGACCCAGCAGCACGGGAGAATCCTGAGAAGCTGATTGGTTCTGAACCAGGAACTAAGGCAGGAGCACCAATCAGCGCCAGAGAGAGGAGGGCTGAAAAGCGCGCCAAACAGAGGGAAGCCCGATTGGTTCCCGAGGAGAGAAGGTGCACCAAAAACAGGATAAAAGGGCGCCAGCGCAAGCATGAGGCTGCCAGAGCCAAACATTCCACTGAGCTAACAGCTTCTTCGAGAGAAGTCCAGCTGGAACAGGCCTTGGAGTACTGCCCAGTAGCCACCGCGGAACCAGAGCCAGAGCCTCGCCTCATTTCTGAATTGACCCCAGCTGCATTAGACATCAGTTCGCTTCAGCATCAAGGAGACGGAACCTTGTCTCATAGTTTTTCAGCAAGCCCAGCTAAGAAGGCTTCGATCGCTTCAGGCGTTCATCAGCTTGCATCAATAGCTTCACAGCGTTCAGCAGCTTTAGCAAGGCAGTGTTTTGACGCTTCAGTTAAGTACTCCATTCGCCCTCATGTGTTTTGTTGCGCTCAGTCAGTGCAGCTGCGTTTTGCCATTGGGGTTTTTTTCTAATATAGCACGTCCTGTCCTGCCTAGTCCTTCAGGCAGAGTTGCCACTCCAGTCCAGTTGCCTAGTGGTTCCAGTCCTGTCTGCCTTGCAGTTCCGATCCAGTTGCCTAGTGGAACCAGTCCAGTCTGCCTTGCAGTTCCAGTCCAGTTACCTAGTGGCTCCAGACCAATCGCCTAGTGGTTCCAGTCCAGTTGCCTATGGGAACCAGCCCAGTCTGCCTTCCAGTTTGTCCAGTGAATCCAGTCCAGTGTGATTGCAGCTCCAGTCCAGTGTAGTCCTGAGAATCCAGAAGAACCCTGTCCAGTCCTGCCTTACAGATCCAGTCCAGTAGTATCCTGAGAATTCAGAGGAATTCAGTCCAGCCTTGCCTTGCAGATCCAGTCCAGTATTGTCCTGTGGACCCAGAAGAACCTTATCCAGCCTGTCTTGTAGTCTTCTTGTTCCAGTCTTCAGCCAGCTGTGCCAAGTAACCAAGAATCCAATCAACCTAGCATCTTGATCCAGAACTGTTATTCTACTTGTCGTTGTGAACTCTAGCTGTGCCACTGCATAGCTGCCTACCTCCAAGTGCAACCAGTTGATCCAAGCAATCTTCAGTTGAGTTTATGGACTTAACTTTGTAAATAGTTTTTTATAATAATAAAAACTATTTTCTTAAAGTTCTGGTGGTCTCATACTCCGAACAGAACAGGAACCCTGGTTGAGAAATCCTGGTCTATACCTACAAAGATCAGGATCATGCAAGCCATGGTATTCCCTGTGACACTCTATGGCAGTGAAAGTTGGACTTTAAGGAAGCAGGATAGAAAAAGTATTGATACTTTCAAACTTTGATGTTGGAGAAGACTCCTGAGAATACCGTGGATTGCCAAGAAAACAAGCCGATGAATCATCAAATAAATCGACACAGAGTTCTCCCTCGAGGCACAAATGACCAGGTTCAAATTACCCTACTTTGGGCACATTATGTGAAGGCCCAGCTCTCCGGTGAAAGCTCTGATGCCAGGAAAGGTGGAAGGAAAGAGAAGAAGAGGAGGACCAGCGGCAAGGTGGATGGACTCAGTTACAGTGCTGATGGGTGCACCATTGGAAGAGTTGAAGGACCAGGTTAGGGACAGATTATCATGGAGAAAAATTATCTACAGTATGTGGTTGCTAGGAGTTAAAAATGACCTAATGGCATATAATCAATCAATCACTCAAATTAAACCATCCTCCACAATCTAAGCAGCATCTGGGGTTCTGAACAATCCCATCTTGTTTCTGTATCAGCCTCCATGTCCATGGATTGGCAGAATACCATATTCCCTTTCCAATTCGTGGAAAGCTGCCCTCAATCACAGTTTGCCACAACTTTTACTGTCCATCTCCTTCTCTGGTTCACTGCAGCCCATGATTCAGATTGGACATTACATTGGCAAAAGCATGCTAATAATGCTACGGGTATTATTGTGTCACCATCTCAGATGTCCCATTGCCCTTCACTCTAATTAATATCTCATCAAGAGTAAGGAGCTATCCTTAAAGAACCTTTTCACACAGATCTGCAGAGATACTGGCTTTCAGCCTCAGGTCCTCTGAATTCAGACTGTGCACACAGCTTTTCATTTCATACTGCAAACCCTGGAAGAAGCAGTGGGGTAAATGGTGCTCAATTCAAAAGATGCCTAAGCATTACAGGCTGGGCAAATTGGCATGGTGATAAAATTAATGTTAAATTATGGGGGTATTTTTCCCCCCTACCTACTGTTGACCATTTTATGGCTTTTCTGCGAAGCCACTGGACTAACTCAGACATAGAGAATGCCACCACGAATTGCATTGCAGTTGAACCACTGTTAGTTCCAGGTCAACAGAGCTCGACCAGAAAGAGACTGGAACAATTATGTTTGCCAGCCCTCTTCCCTTCTTCTTGGAGGTCAGCCAGACCTCCACAAGAAATCAGAAAAATGGGAAGATGGGTTTAATACCCTCTCTTTCCCCGCTTCTGAAGACAATGCTGTTGTCTGAATTTGCATACATCTTTTTTTTCCAGAACTTTTTTGCAGAAGGGGGAAGATGCTGAAATTGAGGAGAGTGGATAACTGCTTTCTAAATTCCTTGTTAATATGCAGACCAAAGAATTAAGCAGGGAGCGCTTTTGAAGAGATAAGACCGGGCAACTGAGAAAGCTCTTCTGCTAATCCCTTATCAACATGCAGATCTCAAAACCAATTGCTTACAAGTGTTCAGCTTTTTTCTTGATCATCCTGAAAGCTACCATTTGGGGTTGTTACTTCCCCCCACCACACTTTTAAGAGAGCTCACCTCTTTCTTCAGCCCACCTATGAA
The DNA here is from genome assembly GCA_023362775.1 of Charina bottae. Classification (NCBI taxonomy): domain Eukaryota; kingdom Metazoa; phylum Chordata; class Lepidosauria; order Squamata; family Charinaidae; genus Charina; species Charina bottae. The sequence goes on along the minus strand of JALMGJ010000027.1, from coordinate 8,107,861 downwards.
TGTTTGAACTGCAGCTGTTTTCTACATCACTCTCTGATTATTTTCTCAGAGCAAGTAATTAGCTCTGAAGCAGGTGACAGGCTAGAAAATGACATTGCATCGTGTCTGTCTATGAAGGTTCTCAGTCATCCAGGTGGAATTGTCTGTAGCTTGAATCATGTCCGTCTGTGGTCCCCTTTGAAAGGTCCCCTTGACTGCCTAATTTCACTGAGGATGCCATTCCAATAGCATCATTTCTAGCTGGGCTTTTATTTACAAAAAGAGGGAGCCATATCAATGAATGGGGCAGTGAACACATTGGTATGGGGGCTCTTGTGTTTAATTATGGCATGCAAGGTTTGCAAAAAGACAGAAAGAAAGAAATGCAAATTTTAAAAAGGTTAAGCATGATGAAGTGCAGCCTTTTGATCCTTTTTTTCAACCCAGTTTCACTCCTTCCCTATTCCTCACCTGCATCGCCTCTCTTTGATTTTCTGACTTGTATTACTTAAAGCCAGCATGCTTTAAGACAGTGTTTCTCAACCTTGGCAGCTTGAAGATGTGTGGACTTCAACTCCCAGAATTCCCCCAGCTAGCATGGCTGACTGGGGAATTCTGGGAGTTGAAGTCCACCCATCTTAAAGTTCCCAAGGTTGAGAAACACTGGTTTAGAAGTTGTGGAAGTCCAGAAGTGTGGGGACCTGCCCTCATCTCAGAGTAGTCCCCATAGAGAATGCTCATGGGTGGGGGCTCCTGTTGTATCTCTCAGTAGGTGGGGATCTTCAGCTCGTGCTCCCTGTGCCCTCAGATTGGGGAATCTATATGGGAAAGGCAGGTGCAGTCTATACAGGCCCTGGGCCATATAGGGCTTTATAGGTGAACAGCATTTGGAAACATATTGGTCACCAATGCAACTCCCACATTAATGATGTTACATAGAAGTACTGAAACTGTCCAGAGAGTATAAAGGCTGCTGCATTTTGCACCAATTGCATACTACATGATCTTCAAAGCATCCCCGTGTCAGATGAAAAAGTCAAATACATTTATGTTTGTCATATCTGAAGATCATTCAGTGGCCTGTTAGAACCAGTGAATGGAGCAGAGCTTAACGTACTGTAGTATAAGCTTGTGCACAGAAAAAGGATATTGTTTAAAAACAGAGCCAGTGAGCACGTTAGAGAGATCCAGGTTCTTAATCTTACACTTTTAGCGCACCCAAGCATAAAGAAACACACACTTAGACATAGTAGTTTCAAAAAAATAAGTACAAAAGAGTTCTTACGTTTATTGGTCCAGTTACATCCATATTGTTGAGAAATGATTCTCCTTTGGTTCCCTAGACCCCTGGCCCTATGTTGCTGCCAGGGCTGCATGGAGAAAAAGTGGGGGGGGGGGGGGGAACCTCCTGGCTTGAGGCCTAGGCATGGCCTCTCAATGGAAGGACCAGCAGCCACATGGTCCTTCTCCTCTAGTGGCAAAAAAGAAAGAGGAAGTGGGAGGGGCAACATGCATCTTCCTCTGGAAGCATACAGCGAGTCTGCCTCCTAGAGCAATCACCCATATGCTAATGAGGCATGCTGATTTGCTGGAACCTCCAACAATATCAATATCCTAAATTGTAATTAATATTGATAAATATCTCTTTCTCGTTTCTTTATTTCCAATACTCTAAGTTATCTCAACAATAGAATGTCAATAATTTTTAATTAATATTGTATCACAATCATTGTATCAAAATAATATAATGTATCAAGATTTACAACAATATAATAAAAAGCCAGTTTGGTGTAGTGGTTAAGGCACCAGGCTAGAAACCAGGAGACCGTGAGTTCTACTCCCGCCTTAGGCACGAAGCCAGCTGGGTGACCTTGGGCCAGTCACTTTCTCTCAGCCCTAGGAAGGAGGCAATGGCAAACCACTTCTGAAAAACCTTTCCAAGAAAACTGCAGGGACTTGTCCAGGCAGTCTCTGAGAATTGGACACGATTGAATGAATTAAAAAAATAAAAGGGGGGTAGCAGCTCCATGTCAAGCAAACTGCAATAATCCATAGTAATGTTAATGATCTGGCTCCAATCACAAACTACAGAGAAAGACCTCAACACTCTCAGCCCACCTTAGCAAACCTCTGCTCCAGGTTTGGCCAGGTAAGTGTTAAACCACCTCCTCCTCCTCCTCCTCCTCCTGCCTTTCTTTTGAGAAGAGCTAGGTAAGATTCATTTATTTTGTGGTTTCCTGCATTTCCTCACAACCCAACTGAAGGACACCTCTGAAGGAGAGGGATGAGCCATAATGAAGCACGATATGAAAATTAATCAAAGATGACACTGGAACTGATGTGAACAATAATTTCTTTGGCAGAACACTGCCTTTTTCTCAACAAAATACCAATTGTTTATCACTTGGAATGTTCTTTCAAGACTTGAGCAGGGTGAAGATGCTAATATCCAGTTGCGGGAAAGAAGGAAAAAATAACAGTATTCAAGAAAAACATGGGTTTGGGGTTTCTCTCCACTTTCTCTCTGTCTCTTCCTCATATGCAATAGAGAGAGAGAGATGGAGGGAGACACAGAAAGGGAAAGATGACAGAGAGAAAGAGAGAGATGGGATAGAGCAACACACATAAAAAAACAGGCGGAGTTTTGGCTGCACCATCAAGGCTTTTGACTTTTTGACTACTGTGTGGACGCCCTGGGAATATTGTTCTGCCAAATTGCAGCCAATCCAAAACCTTTGAACAGAACTTCTTTCTGTTTGAAACAAATCAGATTTACAATTTGGGGCATGCAGCTAGTCCTACTGAATTAAACTGTGTTTGGGCACCCAGAATTAGCATTTGGGGCAGGCACTCTGCTATACTCTTTTACTTCTAGGAAGATCCAATGGAGAGGGAAAGATTGCGATTTGAAGGGATCCAGTAAGAAGCTACCCACTGCAGGTGAGTGCTCAGTGATTCTAGCAGCTCCCTTCAGGGATCTACCCGTGAGCTTTCAATATACCAAAGACTGGACCTTCTCCATGTTAAAGCACTTCTTATTTGGCTTAAGTAATACCTGGAGTGGCACTCTTTCAAGCCTCTAATCATATTTAAATCAGATTCAGATATCTACTATTTTTCTTCTTTCTGATGTTATGTATTTGGCTGGATGCAGTAGGGAAGTGCATGCTGGGTAGAATTTTTGCCTGACCCAGCATCTCTCCTACTATTATATATTCTGCCCACCCTGTCCATGAGTGTTTTTCTCTTAAGAATATTTTTTTCACTAGAGTTTCAAGCTCTAAAGAAGTGGTTGCTTCAGCAGTGACACTGTTCAAGCCATTGGCTTCTGTAAGCAACCTGATTGCTCCCAAATTTTCAGTTTTGTGGATCTTATTGGTAAAAAAGGTAAAGGTTCCCCCCACACAGTTGTGCAGTCGTGTCCGACTCTAGGGGCCAGTGCTCATCTCCGTTTGTTAGCCGAAGAGCCAGCGCTGTCCGAAGACGCTTCCACGGTCATGGGGTCGCATGACGTGCGCGGAACGCTGTTACCTACCCACCGAAGTGGTACCTATTCATCTACTTGCATTTCCATGCTTTCGAATTGCTAGGTTGGCAAGAGCTGGGGCTAGTGCGGGAGCTCACTCCGTCACGCGGGGCTAGGGATTCGAACCTCCGAACTTGCGATCTTCCGATCGACAAGCCTGGCATCTTACCCGCTGAGCCACCACGCCCCTTGCATATTATTTTCTACCACCATCTGAGTGGAGTGATATGTAGCAAGGTAGGAATTTCATCAGTGCCCCTGAAGGTCGGGCTGGCACGTCACATTCTCTGTTTCTGCAACCTGTAGGTAGTAAGGGGAGATCCAAAGAACTAAGATGTGGATCTTTGCTTCTTGGTCTTTAGCTTGGGGTTGGAAGAATCATTGGGATCACAGAAGTCTGGTGGGAGGTCCTACGTTCTCTGTTCTTCTTCCAAGGAGCCCCCAAATTCCAACGTTGGGCAGGTCCAAAACCTGATAATGAAAAGCTAACTCAGATCCCTCTTGCGCAGCTCACAGACTGTCCACCAACATCTTTGAAACAGCCTTTTGGGCCTGCATTTAGCCATCTCCACTGCATTTGCCTCACAGGGCAAAATGAATACGGCAGGGAAGTTGAATCAAATCCGTGCTAAAGCGTAGCATTCAGATAATGATTGCCAAAAACTGTAACTTGTCACCCTCCCAGAAAATGGTTCTGCTACCCTACAGGAGATGGTTCTGCAATTGCCTGTCATTTCTTCTGAATTGCTTCAAGTAAGCTGGCAAACTTGCTGCAAGGAATCTGAGAGAGTTAGAACAAATGGCAGTCATTTAGGATAGGAAGGGCTCAGAGGGAGAAAGAGTTGGGCTGTGGGTTTGCTGTGACTGTAAAAGAACTCCACTGTGTATTTGCGGCAAGGCCGATCCATTTTCAAAAGAGCCTTGAGCAAAATGATCTCTAATCCGGGTGGACTTATCTCATGGTAACAACGCAAGGAAGAACCAGGATAGTATAAGTCCAGTTTGTATTATTGCTTGTGTTCAGATGGCAGTGTTCTGCTCCACCAAAGTTTCTTTTTTCACAAATTCCATTTTTAAAGAGCTTTTAAAAAAAAAAAACTCCTTTATTTTTATTGGCCATTTTTCCCAATATACATCAAGGATCGGTGTGTAGTGTACCTGGGTGGGAAAATAACCTCTCTGCCAAAATGGCTTTGAATGCCAGTGTCCCAGATGCTGCTGTTTCTTAGGCAACTTGACAATTTTTGTTCTGTATGCAGCTGGAAAGGAGCACATGTTCCTTTTCAGATGCATCTCTCACAAACAAATGCTTTGGGTGGGGATGTGGATTTTTAACCTAAGAAAGACAGATGCTCACCGTTGCCATGATAGAAACCATGATTTGTGGGGAGAAGGCTTGCAAATCCATTTTCTTGCAAATCCATAGCTTTTTTGTCACTACTAACAGTACAGGGATCCTGAAATTGGCCTGCTCACCAAGTCGAACTCCATCTGAATTTGTTAATAGTGTTCTCATTGGAGGAAATAGCTAGTTTCCACTAGGCAGTATTGAAATCCATAATAATAATTAAAACAGGCTTCAGGGTGGATGTCTGTAGCGAGCCATGTTAGTTTGTTGGAATCTACTCACTTTCACTAAAATGTATTGTTATAGTAAAAAGTGATAGTAATACTTTATCCATTAGGCATTAGGCCATATCAGAATACAAAATATAAAAGACAGAACAGTAATAACACCATATGTTAAAAATAGAATAAAAGAAATAAGTAAAGGAAAATGCAAATCATATTTCTTTTTCACCCCTACAATTTCCCCAATCAGATCCACATATGCAATTCTCAACAGTACTGTTTTGTTCAAATAAAGGGCCGTATTATATGTAATTTTTGGATTCTGTCCGCACATGAAATATGTTGTTTTAATATAAGGATCCCAAAAGGCTGTTCGTATAATGTGTGGTCCAAGACACTGATCTCTCTCTTTCTTATACAACTGACATTCAAATAATATATGTGTTATGGCTTTTATCTCTGGGGCTTTGCAAATACAAGTACGTTCATTATAAGGGACTTGGTTAAACCTTCCATATTTAACCATTGTGTCCAGCTGCTCAAATCTTGCTCGAGTAAATACCCCCCTATGATGTTGGCATTTCTGTGTTTAAATACTTGGCAATTTGGAAGGTACATTTATAGTGGCTCATCCATTTCAATGTGCCAGCCTTACTCTCTGAGCTCTGAAAATTCTTTCTGAAGCAATCTTTTTAACTTGTTTTCCAGAGACAGTTGGACAAGAAACAGGGAGACCACAGGTCCTGATACAATTTGTTAGTTGTACAATCCAAGAGGTATGTAATTGAGATTTTGTCTGTTCTAGCAGACACAGTTTTGGGAGTCTGTCAGTTTCCACAGCATTGATTTTGTGCCAATAGTTGTATGCCCTGATTTTAGACAAAGAACAAATTGTATAAATTCCCAATTTGGCTCTAACTGCAGCAGCTGAGGACCTTTTATCCACACCCCAGATATTTCTCAGATGCTGTGATTGTGTTTGTTCTAATAATGGTACATGTTTTAAGCCCCAAACTTCAGCTCCATATAAGAGCATAAGGGTAACCTTAGCCTTATATACTTTAATAATTGGGGCTAAGGAACCTGGAGAGCTGTGATTTATTAACTTGAGCAGTAAATTCACACCTGCCCTTGCTCTGAGTGAGCTCCTTTGATGATGATGGAGCCAAGATCCAGTCTCAGAGAAGACTACCCCTAGATAAGGAAAAGTGTTAACTTGCACTAATTGGCTCGCCATCTAATAGCCATCTATGGCTGTGATGTCGTTTTCCAAAAACCATTATTTTTGACTTTGATTTATTAATAATCAGAGAATTATTATGGCAGTAGAAGCCAAATCTTCTTCACAACCTATGCAACCCAACTTGTGAATATGATAGTAAAATCATATCGTCAGCATATAGCAAGGTGTTGCAATGTGTGTTGAGTGCCTTAGGCATGTGTACTTCAGGATCCTTGATCAGTCCTGGTAAGTCATTAATGTATAGATTGAATAGCAGTGCTGCAAGTACACACCCTTGTCTTGCCCCTTTGTGAGTATCGATCCTGCTTGTCATGGCTCCATTAACCCCAAGCTGCACTCTCAAGCAAGTGTTTGTGTAAAGGGCTTTGATCAGTGCCAGCAGCCTGGGTTCCATATGGAGGACAGTCAATTTCCTCTATAATATTTCTCTGTTTTCTGTGTCAAATGCTGCCCTAAGGTCTATAAAGGCAGCAAACAGTTGTTTCCCCTTACTGACATATTTTGTAATTAGATGGGTCAAGACAAAGCAATTGTCGGTAGTGGATTGACTCTGTCTGAAGCCAGCTTGTTCTTCTGCAAGAATGCACTTTTCATCTACCCAGCTCCCAACTCTACTCAAGAGGAACCTGACATATATTTTAGCCACAACACCTATTAGACTAATGGGCCTATAATTGCTAGGGTTTCATTTTCATTTCCTTTTTTGTATATAGGAACTACAATTGCCATCTTCCACCCTGCTGGGATATGGCAGGTATTATTTATATCTGTGAATAAACCTGCCAGGAGAGGGGCCCACCAGTCGGGGTACTTTTTGAATAGCTTGGCCAGTAGAAAGTCCTCACCAGGGGCTTCATTGGTCTTCAAGCCTTTTATGATAGATTTGATCTCATTTTCTAAGACTGTTGGCCAAAAGGGTGAGGCTTCAGTAAGTGGTAAATCACTACAGGTAGTCCTCGACTTACAACCACAATAGGGACCAGAAAATTCATCATTTAGCGGTACAGTCGTTAAGCGAGGCATCATGTGACCGAACCTGATTTTACATTTTTTGTGGCAGTCGTTAAGCGAATCACTGCAGCCGTTAAGTGAATCGTGTGGTTCCCCATTGATTTTGCTTGTCGGAAGCTGGCTGGGAAGGTCACAAATAGCAATCACGTGACCCCGGGACCCTGCAACCATCATATAGACATGCCAGTTGCCAAGCGCCCAAATTTTGATCACGTGACTGCGGGGATGCTGCAACAGTCATAAGTGCAAAGACTGGTTGTAAGTCACTTTTTTCAGCACCATTGTAACTTTGAATGGTTGCTAAATGAATGGTCGTAAGTCGAGGACTACCTGTACTTACGAACTGTTTCTCAACAAGTTCCAAGAAGGCGAACAAGTGATGATAATAGTTTTCCCAATCCTCAGCAGAGATTGGTATATTGAATGCGAATCTCCATTCTTTCAGGACTCCAGCTAGAGTGCCAAAATATAGCCAAATTATTACTTTTTGCTGACAGCTCAAGCCCTAATCAAATTGAAGCAGCATAACTTTTTTCTTTGATTTAACAAGTTTCTTATATTCTCTTCTTAGAGACAGCATCTTAGCTTGAATATGTACAGAGGGATGCCTCACAGCTGCCTTCAATTTCTTTTTCATGAAACAACATTCATTGTCAAACCAGGGAGATCTATCTATATGGAAACTTTTGGAGCAAGATTTAGTTATTAGGTGTTTCTTCAACATATGGCACAAGTTTGTGAATGCATTGGAGACTGACTGCGAGTCCACTGTGGGTGACTGGATTGTTAAGGCCCAAGTGACAGCATTCTCTGATTTGAGGCTATTCAGTATTGCCTTAGTAACTACTTTGGACCATATTAACCTTTTATTTTGACTCACCTCTGAGTTAGTTATAACCCACCTACAGTATCAGCCATGTTATATGATCTTAAGTCTGAACAGCCTGGGAATTTCGCACTCACTGGCTGATGATCTCTTTCTCCTCTTGATAGACAATGACCTCTGAAAAGAGGTCAGCTTTACTTTTTGATGCACAAATGAGATCTAACACAGTGCTCGAGTGGCCTGAGTGGAAGATGTATGGGTATATGTAGTTATTATCCTGGCTTCCCAGAATTTGAAGGTTACATTTAAAAATCAGTGATACCAAGTATAGACCAGCAGTATTACTTCTGTGATCTCTTGAAAACCAATGTGGGGATGATTATCAAAAAATTCATTTGGAAGTCCACTATATCAAGCAAAATCATGAAGAGATTGGCCTAGTCTAGCATTAAAATCACCAAGTAACATAATTATGGGTTGGGTATGCAAAGTAATGATTTCTTCCTATCATTACTTTGATTTCTAAATGTATCCAGTAGTCAGAATTGTAATAAGAGGATGTATTTGGGGGAATATAAACATTTACCAGTATAAGCTCAAAATCTTGATATCTGAATTTCTTGGCCAGTATATGAGGTAGATTATCTTCATCTTATAATTTCTCACCCTGCCATTGCAGTTCTTCCTTAGTAAGAATGCATAAGCCCCCTGAGGCTCACTCTTTATTCTTTATTTTTTTTAAAAAAATATTGAATTTAAAAACATTGAAAACCAGGGAGTTGTACTGGGTCCTCCTTCCTGCTAACCAGGTTTCTTGTAAAGCTATTATCTCACATGCAGGAAGGAATCTCACCAAATCACTGTCAACAGACTCTTTCCAACCAGCTACATTCCAAGTTACAATCTGTATAGGTCTCTCCAAGACAAAATGTTCTGGATGGGATGGTTGAATAGAAGATGAAGATTTAGACAGTCAGTTTGTTTCTGGGGCTGGAACGATATTGTCAATGCTTCCCGTATAGACAAAGTTATTATAAAATTCAGCTTTCCTCTCCCTAAGTTGTGATTGTTGTTCTTCTTTATCATAGGAGTCAGTATTCAACAGACTCCGATCTGGTACTGGAGACTCTGTATCTGTGGGCCCAGCAGCTACCGCTACTGACAATAAACTCATTCCGTCCCTTTCATTTGCTGGGCTTGAGGGCAAAACAGATCAGACTGAAGGCTGATAGCAGAAAACTGCCCCAATTCAGGGCTCCTGTAGGTAAAGTTGGCTTGCTATGATGAATGACAAGGTGTGGGCGGAGCATCTCCTTGGGGGGGTGGGGATCAGAGTTAGGGTCCATGCTGGGGACAAACTAAAATGTACTGGGTTTACATCCATTCTGATTCACTGAGAAAGGGGATTATATTGTGGTGTTTCAGTATTTTCGACAGCACACGTTAAGCTAGAAGCAAGCAAGTTTGTCTATCTTTGATTTGTGTTTCTACTAATAGTTTGTTCTTTTTCCATATCTGTAAATGTCCATTCCAATTCCAGTTCCAGCAGTGTTCATTGGGGAGGGGGTCAAAATTGGCAAGGTGGTGGATGGTGCATTGAGTTGTCAGCCTCGCTCCTTTTGAAAGTGTGTGAGCATCGCGACAGTCCATCCCCCTCCCTCTGCAAATGCTGTTGCCCATTTCTGTAATGATACAGACGTCTCAGAATAAATGCTTTAGATCAGTATTTGCCTACAGAATTTCTCTCAAAATACAACCTTAACTGTTGAATACCTGTCAAAATGCATAGTTGAATGTAGTTGAATGTGTATTTATGCTGTGCATTTATCCCTTTATCCCTTAGCACAGGGATAAAGCTAACAGATGGTTGCCTTGGTATCCACACATTATTGAAAATCAGATAATTCATTTCAATGTTATTTCAAGCGCCTTTCCATTTTGGCTCCAGTTCCACCCACTTTGGGTCCTAACTCCACTTGTGATGGAATGTCTAGTGAAGCCTGGGAACACGGAAGAGGGAGGAGGACCATACCAGAAACGACTCCTTAGTCCAGAGAAGTGGGGAAGCATGAGAATGAGACACAGAGAAACATTGCCTTAATTACGCTAGGTATAAGTTGATCTGGAGAATTGCTTTAGCAGACTTTCAAGCTTCTGCTACATTGCCCTCATAGGAATAAAGTTCATTCTGGAAATTAAAGTAGTTCTTTGTGCCAGACTCAAAGGGCTTGACATCGATCCTATACCTAGAGTAATTAAGGTGGATTTACTCTGGATCTCTTCCTCATGCTTCCCCCCTCCCCTGGACTAAGGAATCTTTTCTTTAAGAGTGCTCCTCCCTCCTTCGCGTTCCCAGGGTCTTCTAGACATTCCATCATACCACTCAACCCACAGCTTGTCTGTTTCTTTATTGTTTCTTTGTTTATGCCCCTCCACAGTCTCATCACTCTCAGCAGTGTTACCAGATACAAAACTGTAATGGGCTGTGAGAATAAACTTGGGAGACAGGAGGAAGAGCCACAGACTAGACAAGAGATAGCCCACAAGATGGCCAGACAAGAGATCTGGTTGACAGGAGCTAGGACTTAGCAACGAGAGCTCACCTCGCGCGCGGGGTTCGAACTGCCGACCTTCTGATCGGCAGCCTACAGCTCAGCTGTTTAACCTGCTGAGCCATCCGCATCCCACATACCCTGTAACTCAGGGCTTTCCAAACTTTTCACATTGGCGACACACCAACGGTGGCGCGCGAAAACCCGGAAGCGTGGCGGTGGTGCGCAAAAACCCAGAAGCGCCGCCGCAGCGCGTGAAAACCCGGAAGTGCAGCAGCGGCGCGCGAAAACCTGGAAGTGCGACGGTGGCACGCGAAAACCCAGAAGCACCACCACTGCAGCGCTTCCGGGTTTTTGCGCGCCACGGTGGTGGTGCTTCCAGGTTTTCGCATGCCACAGCGGTGGTGCTTCCAGGTTTTCATGCACCGCCACCACTTCCGGGTTTTCGCACGCCGCAGTAGTGGCGGTGATGTCCTGCTGTGCCGCGCGATAACCTAGAAGCGCTGATGGCCCCCTGCAGCCGCACGCCATCAGTACTTCCGGGTTTTCGTGCGACACACCTGGGCCCCGCAGGCAACACAGTACTGTGTCGCAACACACAGTTTGGAAAGCTATGCTGTAACTGTAAGAATTTTTTAAAAAGTACAAAAGTAACAGATGGTGCAGTAAGTGAAAATCACTGGAACTCTCTCTGAAAAGCTGCTTTTAATAACTTTCTGAAAGCCATCAAGGAAGAGGCAAGACTGATTGTTGCAGGAAAACAGCTCCACAACACCAGTGTTTGCCATTGAAAAGCAGCACCTTGTGGCCTTGGATCCTCTCACCAAGCAGAATTGTTGGACCGTGAGGGGTTTTTCCCTCAATGCTCTATTACAGTGTTTCTCAACCTTGGCAACTTGAAGATGTGTGGACTTCAACTCCCAGAATTCCCCAGTCAGCATGGCTGGCTGGCGAATTCTGGGCGTTGAAGTCCACACATCTTCAAGTTGCCAAGGTTGAGAAACACTGCTTTATTAAGTCAGGCTGATAGAGCTTGGAGGAGGCAGTCCATTAGGTATTCAGGTGCCAAACCATACAGTGCTCGATAGGTTAAAATCACCACTTTAAATTGTCCCCGAAACTGAATTGGGAACCAATACAAAGCTCATAATATTGGTGTTACTTGCTCTCACCATCAGGAGCCCATTAACACCCAGGGCGCTGTGTTCTGGACCAGTTGTAATTTCCAAATTGCCCCATGTGAAATGCATTGCAGCTGGAATACAGAGATTTAGATTAAGGTAATTTGGACCTTGATACCAATACCACATGAGATTTTTCAAATATCAAATTCTTCAAGCATTACCAAATTAAAAATTGGAATTCTGGAGCAGTAGAATGCAGGGCAAGGCATCGAGGAATTAAACAAGGGAATTTGCTCATCCCTAATTATCCACCCGCTCTTCATCTCAGTTCCTCTCTCTTTTGTTTCTCCTTCTCCTCTTTTTCTTCTTTTAACCAGAGACTTGTAATATTTATACGAGTTCTTACTCAGTTAATGAAGCAAAGTAATTGAGCAGTAATAGCTGTTCCTTGAAGGTTCCGAAAATAGATGGGAACACTGGAAATCAATGCACTGACCGCACAGGGAGAAAAAAGGCCTATATTTCTTGAGGAGAAACGATTATTTGTTTTCCTGTTTTTTTCCCAATGAGATGAAATACCATATTTCCATTTATATAAGACCAATTATACACGGGGAGGCAGGAAGACTCAAGAGGTTTTGCCGAACTGCTGATTAATAAGACAGGTCTGAAATTTCTCAAAACGTACCGAATTGCAGTGGTGAGGGGAAAGTAGACTTCTAGAGGAGAAGGGCAAGAATTTTCTGACCTTGGGCTGCTGGCTAATAGAAGATGCCAAGTATTAGCCCCTAAAAGAAACTCTGCCTTTATTTTTAAAGCTTAGAATAGTTAGATTAGGAATCAATGGCTTGGCACCTCAGAGAATCAAAGTATGCATTACTGGTGAAACCGGCCTCTTCCTAAAATTATTTATTTGTAACCTAATGTTCACACTGCCCTACTTGTAACAACTCAAGGCACTTTACCTAAGAGAAAAATAAAAACATCACACTGTAGCATAATACAGTTTTTTAACCCATCCAACCAAGGTCCATCGTGTGCACCAAAACCCCATTGGAATAAGGTGATGGCTCCATGTATTGCAGAATATGAGGGCCACCACAAGGAAGGCAAACTTCTGGGCTCCCACCTCCTTTGCTTCACGTGGGGTGGGGACCCAGACTAGCCCCCCTTGGGATAATCGTAGAACCACAGAATTATAGAACCACCGAACTGTGAAGTTGGAGGAGACCACAGCAATCATCTAGTCCAGGGCTTTCCAAAGTGCTGCCGCTGGTGACACACCAGCGGCAGCGGCGGCGCGCGCGCGCACGGCGACGGCACGGGGGGGCGTGCGGCAGCGGGCGCACATGGCGACGGCGCGGGGGGGCGTGCGGCGGCACGCGCGCACGGCGACGGTGCGGGGGGCGTGCGGCGGCGCGGGGGCGTGCGGCGGCGCGCGCATGCATGGCGGCCGTCGTGCACGCGTGCGCCGCCACTTCCGGGTGGTGTGGCGACACACCACGCTGTGTGTGGCGACACACTTTTGTGTCGCGACACACAGTTTGGAAAGCTCTGATCTAGTCCAACCCTCTGCAGTGTTCAGGAAAACTAATTAAACCATCCTTGAGAAGGGGCTGTCCATCCTCTTATTAAAACCTCCAGAGATGGAAAACCCACCATTTCTGTTAGTAGATTGCTCCACTGTGCAGTCTGATTCTGATGAAGACAGATGGTCCTACAGGATCTTATAGAATTTCAGCTTCTTTGCATAACAGCTTCCAAGAGCTTGGGGTGAGATCCCTGAAACATTATGAGATTTAGTGATCTTATGGGATGTGGAGAGGAATCACATGAGATTCTGTGACTGAACTCAGGGCCTGAAAGCCTCTGATTCATACCCTGCCTTTCTCTCGACGTGTGCATATAAGTCAGTTCCGAGTGCCAAAGTGGCTCATTCTAGGATAGCTTGTCTGTTGGAGGCATTTTTCCTCTTGGTAAACTCTTGATAGATGCATGTTAGCTGTGGGTGGAGCCAGAGCTAGAGGTGGATAGGGCTAAAACCAGCTGTGGAAGTATAATTGTCTACTAATCCTAGATTAGTATAGTTAGTCCTCGACTTACAACCATAGTTGGGACCAGAACTTCCATCACTAAGCAAAGTGGTCATTAAGTGAGTCACACCCGATTTTACCACTTTTTGGTGGTCATTAAGTGAATCACATGGTCATTAACTGAATCCGGCTTCCCCCATTGACTTTGCTTGTCAGAAGCCAGCTGGGAAGGTCACAAATGGTGATCACATGACCCCGGGACACTGCAACCATTGTAAATACATGCCGGTTGCAAAGCACCTGAATATTGATCACGTGACCACAGGGATGCTGCGACGGTCTTAAGTGTGAGGACCGGTTGTAAGTCACTTTTTTCAGCACTGTCGTAACTTCGAACGGTTGCTAAACGAATAGTCGTAAGTCAAGGACTACCTGTAACAATGGGGAAACACAGGACAAAGAAGGAGGAATGGAATATTGGAATGGAATAAAGAGAAAGGGGAAATATAAGGAAGGATAAGGGTGTGTAGTTGTATGAAGCCAGCAGGCTGCACATTTCTACTCTTAGCCTAAGATTGAATGGTCAGAACACAAGTGGGAAAAGGGACATTAAGAGGAAGAGTAGCACATAGATAAAGAAGTGAGGAAATGAAGCAGATTCTATGAGGGCCAATCAGAATTATTCCCTTGCACTTCATTCTACCAGTTCTCATTCAGTTTGCTGAAAGAGAAACTGTCTTTCGAAGACTGATGGTGAAATGCTCATGGGAGGAGTAGATCTTCTTACACTTAGTTAGGAGGTCAGCACGGATATGCATGTACGCCCTCCATTTTATTGTACAATCATCCCTCCAACCATCCGCAGCCTCCCTGGCTTCCCCCATCACCATTAATGTTCAACTCCTGCCATAAAAAAAAAGAGAGGGAAGCATGAGCAGCCAGGGAGGAAAGATCCAGCCCTAGCCGTTGCCCCAACTCTACCTCCACACACAGTGAAGTCACCTCCAAAACACCACTAAGAGAAATTTGAAAGCAGCCCTGAAGCACCTGAGAATAAGGTAGAAAAACAGAAGCCTTTTTCTGCAAGTGAGGAAAACTTTGGAGAAACGCTGAGGCCGATCTTGGAATTGCATTGGCAGAGATTCCAAGAGGTGGTGGTGTGCTTCAAAGGTGCTCCGAAGAAACGCTCTCCTTTGAAGCTGCTTCGGGAAGCCCCTCCTCCCACGCACATTCTGATGTGCAGAGACATCCCTGCAGGAAGAGAGAGCCAAAGCAAGCAATGTCATCACTGCGCCTCATCGGGGCAAAGCACTGCTCTCTCACCTGGGTCTGTAGGGTTCAGCTACCCCAGCTATCACAAGGATCACCTCTAAAGGTCCTGCTCGTCACCTTGAAAGCCCTATGTGGCGTGGGGCTGGGTTACTTATGGGACCGTCTCTTCCCGGTTGTTTCTACTCCTCCGGTCTGAACCGGCAGGAGAGGCATGCTGCGGGCACCGTCGGCTAGGGCGTCAGCTGACAGGCCCCGAAGAAGAGTTTTTTTCTGCCATGGCACCTGCCCTCTAGAACATCATCCCTCCTGAGATTAGGTTGGCCCCTACCCGGTGGGCAGCTTCCAGCAGACCTGGTTCTGTGGACCCCAAGCCTGTTGCATGGCTACATTAAAGGCCTTTGATGATTCTCCAGCCGCTGTGTGTTTTTACTTTTTGTCTGTTTTATTTTTTTTTTAACTTCATTTTAGTAATGGTACATATTCTTATTTATTTTAAAGTTGTGCGCCACCCAGAGTCAAGTATGTAAGATGGGGGGGCCGTAGAAATCAAATAAATAAATAAAGGTAGTCCTTGGTTAACAACTGCCCTGTTTAGCGGCCGTTCAAACTTACAACAGCGCTGGAAAAGTAGGTTTACGACTGGACCTCAAACATAGATGGTCACAGCGTCCCCACAGTCACGTGATTGTGATTTGGGTGCTTGGCAACTGGCATAGATGAACGACGGTTGCAGCATCCCATGGTCACATGATCGCCATTTGTGACCTTCCCAGACGGCTTCCGACAAGCAAAGGGGAAGCCGGCAGGAAGTCGCAAGTTATGGTCACGTGATGTCGTGCTTAATGACTATGCAGGATTCGCTTAACGACCACAGTGGAACTGCCGTTGTAAGTCAGAGGTGGGCACGTGATGTTTCACTTAACGACTGTGTCCCTTAGCAACAGAGTTGTTGGTCCCAATTGTGGTCATTAAGTGAGGAATACCTGCAAATAAATTTGGAAAACTTGTGAGATGAGCTCTCCGATGCCAAGCCAATTCAGACTGACCTGGAAGAATCTGAATTGTTTCTCAGCGCTTTAGGGAAATGGTTCATCTTATTCTAAGCTTGGGCAAATAAAGCCTGGGAGAACTCACTCTACTCTAATAAGTGTGTGTGTGTTTGTGTGTGTGTGTGCTTAGTTTTAATACATTTAATTTTATGTTTCTGTTTGCTCTGGAGTTGAGGGATCAATCCACATAAAAGCGTAAAGAAATAAACACATTAAAAATCAATAAACCATGGAAATTGCATCAACCCAACCTCTCCCTCCCACAAAACACACACAGGAACACACACACACACACAAACTCACACCCTGTTCAGCTTCTTTTTTCTCTGCATGGATTTTATATGTATACTGTCCTGTGGCTGCATTATTATTATGTTTTTTCTGGTACATAGAAAAGTCTTCTTAGGAGGCAGAAATTAGTAGGATGAAGGGGCAGTCAATTGAAATTGAGTGTTAGCAAATTGGAGGTGTGAGAATTGACAGTTCCTCAGTCTTGGAATTTAGGGGAGCATCCCTCTCTGGATGGGGCTGCATTCACACTAAAATAGCAACTGCGTTGTTAGGAAAATATATTCAGAGTATTCTGCGAATCCTCCCTCCCCCCCACAGTTAGACTACTGTAATGTGTTCCATGTGAGGCTGCCCTTGAAGACAGTCCAGAGATAGCCACTGGGGCAGATACAGCTATGAGGATTAAGTGGTCATGATATGTTGTTGTTTATTCGTTCATTCGCTTCCGACTCTTCATGACTTCATGGACCAGCCCACGCCAGAGCTTCCTGTCGGCCGTCGCCATCCCCAGCTCTCCCACGGTCGAGTCCGTCACCTCCAGAATATCATCCATCCATCTTGCCCTTGGTCGGCCCCTCTTCCTTTTGCCTTCCACTTTCCCTAGCATCAGCTTATTCTCCAGGGTATCCTGTCTTCTCATTATGTGGCCAAAGTACTTCAGTTTTGCCTTTAATATCATTCCCTCAAGTGAGCAGTCTGGCTTTATTTCCTGGAGTATGGACTGGTTTGATCTTCTTGCAGTCCAAGGCACTCTCAGGATTTTCCTCCAACACCACAGTTCAAAAGCAGGTCATGATATAGCATCAATCAAAAATGGGCTGTTTATTGGTCACTGACCTTATTCAAGGTGCTAGTTTTGTTATATGAAGTTGTAAACATCTTAAGACATGGATACTTGTCTTAAGTATGCCGCCTGGCGTGGGACAAAGGTAGAGATAGTTCCTCCTGGGGGTAGTTAGTTTAATAATTACCTCCTTTTAAGATCCTACCATCTTCTGGATTTTTATATTCTTATTTATTGCATTGTTTATTGTATTTTAATGATTATTGATTTTTAACTTTAATTTTAACATTTGTTGTAAACCGCCCAGAGTCTACTGTGGTAGAGATGGGCGGTGATAAATTTGATTAATAAATAATAATAAAATACTTAAAGAACATTACTTCTATGTCATCTTTGAGGATTTCTGGGGTGTTTCACATGGTTTTATCAGGGACTAAGATAGCAACAAGGTCAAGTAACAATATGGTGGGCCATAAATTATACTTATAGTATTGTTTACTGATATTGGATATAGAGTTACAGCATCATGCATAAAATACAATAACAACAATAAAAGACAATGAAAAAGGGCCCCAACAGCCAACATATATGAATAAATACTGAGAACAGGATGAACAAGCAGTAATGCTAGCTAACATACAAAAACCTGACTAAACGTGTTTCAGCTAATAAGCCTTCATCAGTAGTCACAATTATAGGGTTATAATAATGCTGGAAAAAAGCAAAAAAAAACAAGTATAAATAACCATGAATCACAACCACATGAAAGTAGCACTTACTTGGGTAGTTAAAGTATAGTTTATTCTAAATTCCTATAAAATAGATCGCTCCACACCTAAAATGATTAAATACAAGTTTAAATTCTGTTCCTAATGGTAAGGAGATATACTATTTATTATTAAAATAATAACATTTCACCTTGGGAAATCCAAAACAAGGCCTCTGAAGAGGATCAAAATGTCTGGACAAGTACGCAATGGAGATGTTCATTGAACTACTGTAATCATAAATCATTCAGGGTTTTAAAAATCTGCACCAAAACTTTGAATTGGGCCCCCAAATGTATTTCAGCCAGTGCATTTGAATGAGCTTACTTTAAACTGTTGCTCTTTTAACCCTCTGGACCAGTGTTTCTCAACCTTAGCAACTTTAAGGTGTGTAGACTTCAACTCCCAGAATTCCCCAGTCAGTATGCTGGCTGGGGGATTCTGGGAGTTGAAGTCCACATATCTTAAAATTGCTGAGTTTGAGAAACACTGGTCTAAAACATCAGTTGCAATTTGCTTCCTCAGTGCAGTATCTCAGCTCAGTTTTGCTCTTCCTGGGCTATTTCTGTAGCCAATTTTAAGAACTAGTATCTTTCTTTTTTACCAAAAAAAAGGGGGGGCACAGAGAGGGAACATCCCTAGGGATCTACTTTTGTGCCATATACTGTCTAACATACTGAATTTTGAAAGTGGAGGTGTGATATCAAAAAGAAAACAGCTCTGCTTACTTCCTTTGACACAGAACGAGCATCATAATAAATTGTCAGCAGCTAAGCCAGCCTTTAGGGACCTGTCAGCAGTTTCTTACCGAGTGAGCTGCCAACACCATGAATTTCAAAATATCCTGGCCATTAAAAAACCTAGCAAAGTGACTTACAGTCAAACAGCAGCGACTCGATTGATTATGTATGTTTACAGTGATGCGGGGTCAGTTTATCTACAGCATTAAACTCCCACCAAATTGACAAATGCTGGATGAATTGTCCCAGGGTGGTTCATGGACATCTAGGGAAAAACAGTGTCTTCCAGAATCTGTAATGAATTAGGGAGGTATGGATGTTTGAGATCATTTATATTCTCTCCAGCTGAAAATCTGGTTGGATCCGTTTCCAATGCAGTCACAGCCAGTGTTAACATCTAATCAAATTTGGCTGATTTTCCCCAAAACCAAGCAGGTTAGACCTGATTAATACTTGGATAGGAGATCAACAGGAAGTCTCAGAGCTGTAGGCTAGACTAGGAAGCTAAAAAGACGTCTCCCTCTCCTCCCCCCCCCCCCAATGTATTTACTCCAAGATAATGAAGACAAATGTATTAGGAATGTGAAACAGGCAAAAAAGCACGTTTGGAGAAATCGACGAAAAGTAAATGAATGAAATCCTTCAAGGGAACTCTCTTCACTCTGAGGCTGACAGCTCTGCACCGCCCTATCTCTTAGTATTAAATGGGTTATCATAAAAAGGAGCCAAATCCAGTTGTGTTTAAAATAAATGGGTATTATTTGATTGTTGTGCAATCCATTGTATGCGTCTTTTTTCCAATATGGATTTTCTTCTCTACTGGCAATGAGATGGCAGTCCCTAGTTGATTTCTTTGATATTGAAAAGCTCACCGAGGCCAGGCTGGGTTAGAATATGGATGGGAGACCATCAGGAAGTAAGAAGAAGAGAGTTGCAAACTGCTTCTGTACTGAGGCCCTTCTCCAGGTCCTCCTTCCAAAGGAGGGGAGGTGGGGCTCTTCAATCAAAAGAGCTTCGATGGAATTCCCTCCCCGGAGAGACTCAACCGGGGTCCACATTAGTGTCATTTTGCTCCAGGTGAAGATCTTTCTGTATTCCCAGGGTTTTGAACTGCATTTCAATTTGTATTGTTTTGGATTTTGAATGACCACCTTGCTCCTCCCTAGTTTATATGGTATGTTCTTGTATTTTTTAATATATATATATGTGTGTTTTTGTACAAATTACATGTGTGTGTGTGGTGGGTGGGTGGAGATAGATAGATAGATAGATAGATAGATAGATAGATAGATAGATAGATAGATAGATAGATAGATAGGCAGGCAGGCAGGCAGGCAGGCAGGCAGGCAGGCAGGCAGGCAGGCAGGCAGGCAGGCAGGCAGTTTGTTTTATGGTAAACTTCCTGGGAAGCTTCAGTTATTGTAATGGGCAGAAGGAAAGAATCTTGAGGGACAGGAGGAAGAGCCACTACCAAGACAACAATCAGATAAAATAAATCTGAGTTTGGGGCAGAACTGTAATCCAAGTAAGTGTCTCATACAAGGCAAGATCCTCCCTAGATTGGAGGGAGGGAGGGAGGGAGGGAGGAGACACATTCAGACTTGCAAGATTCTGGGCAACCTTATAATAAAAGTAGTGTTAGCATTTGTGACTTTGGTTTCCTAATCTGGTCTACTTTGAAGGGCTGACAGTTACTGAGTGGTTTAAAAATCTCAACAAGAAAATCAATAATAAAATAAACCCCTTTGCCAAGCACATTGCAGGGATGTAATTAGTATTTCCTTTCCCCCCACTGGCATCTCCACTACTGAAGCCATCTAAGGAAGAAAAGGAATTGGGCTTCATAGCCAAGAGCAGGGCTGTCCACAGGCTACAGTCAAACAAGTCAAGATGGGGTCTGTGACAGTGCAATCCAAGCTCCACCTGTTTTTTATGTGTGGTGTTGGTATGAACTGGATTTAGCTATATTCTTATCTTATCCCTTTAATGTTTTGGCTTACCGTTTCTTAATCCTCTTCTTCCCCCTGAATAACGATAGATAGATGATAGATAGATAGATAGATAGATGATAGATAGATAGATAGATAGATAGATAGATAGGGAGTCCTTGGTGCTCTCTGAGCCTTGTTGTTTTCTTGCAGACGTTTCATTGCCAGGCTAGGCAACATCTTCAGTATGAAAAGGGAGTGGGACTTGCTCTCTGTTTATATACCAGGGCTTGTCCTGCCTGTGTTGGTGGGGGTGTTGTTCTCTCCTTGGTAGTTCCTTGATTGGGTTATTGTTTGCTGCTGGTTGATTGACTGAGTTAATAGTTCATAGACAGACAGACAGACAGACAGACAGACAGACAGACAGACAGACAGACAGATAGATTTTCTCATCTTCACTCTTTCTTCATTGATAAATCTGTTCTTGGAATACAGGGGCTTCTCCATTTATGGTCCCTTACACACCACTTATGAATCTAGTGTGGCTTTCAGATTCCAGAACTGTGTACCCTTGATTTAATTGATTTATATGAATATAATTTTAAGACAGAGGGAAATACAGTGTGGGACTGCCTGTTCTGAATTCTGTTTCCAGAGAAAGCCAGAGGGATTTATATCACTTGGATACAGAACTGGATTTCTGTCCCTTTATCCATTGTGTGGTTCTTTCAAAGCAAAACACTCAGAATAGCATATTTGATGCCTGAGTCAGAATTCCATTTTGTACCTACTTCTAAAGCTGTCAGGCACACAAAGCCAATTCCTTTGAAGACTCTTTTCTCTCCCCCGCCCAAAATTTCCCGTAGAAAACTAAAGTGTTCCGATTTAAGTAATCCCTATAGAAATATTTCCCTTTGTCCTGTAGGCTTTCAGATCTGTGGCACCAGACAGATGGGCCTCCAATTTGTGGATATAGCTGACAGTGTATTCTAATCTGAAGCTTGTTCCTGTTCTCTTCTTCTGGATACTGAAAAACCTGCACATAAAAAGAGGGAAAAAGACAGAAAACACACTTGGGGACAATTATTGAAGTAGAAAGAGGGACTTGCGACATTAGGAAATTCTGCATTTAATAGAAATACTTGGTTTTGCAGTAAATCCAAAGGTAAGAGATGACGACTGTGAAAAATAAATATTTTGAGCCTATTAAAACTTTGTTGTTGTTGTTATTTCACTGACATCAAAGCATAAGATGAGTATGTACTGGCTGTGGTCCAGGTTGGTGACATGGTTAAATAAGATTTAGAGCAGTGTTTTTCAAACTTGACAACTTTAAGATGTGTGGACATCAATTCCCAGAATTCCCCAGCCAGTTTAGAGTGAATTCATAGGAAGGCCTGTGAGAACTTATTTGGCTTCATCAAGGCTTTGATTGAGGGCCATAAAGTAAAAAGAGCCTGGCTTAGCTTCTTCATGGGGAAATGCCCCCTTGGATGGGGGAAGCTGCCGAGATGCTGGGAGGGAAGCAGAGCAACCAGCTCTAGCAGATCAGTCACACCGTGATGCTTTGTTGAGGTGGAGCAATGACATGCCCAAAGTGACCCATCTCCCCAAGGCAGATTGCATGGCTCATTCATACAGAGCTCCAAACTGTAAGCAGGCAATCTTCTTTGGCTGCAGGATTACATCTGGGATTCTGGTCTAAGATTTTGGCCTGCGAAGATGAGATGGAGGGCGATGCCATCCTATCACTGGAGGAGTGGGGCTGAAAATACTGAGCCCTTTTTTCCATTTTTGGAGGGCAGTGGGAAACACAAAGGGTCAGAATAGATCCATTGGGGAACAGAAAGGCAACCTTGGAAATTGGCTATTTAGTTGCCCAGTTTCTTGGAGTTTGGGTGACCCATGGCTCACAGGTTGTAGATTGTCTTTTCCTCCTCTAGTCTATAATGTCATTTGTTTCTTTGGGGTTCAGTCATGTGTGGTGTGGCCCAGCCACAAACCACAGTTGCACCAAACCATGCATTGCACACTGGTGCACACTCATGGGTTGTCTTCTGCTAATTAGCTAAATAGAGTTGAAAGCCTCTACAGCCTGCCTTCTCCATCCAAAACATAATCATAACGTTAAGCTTTTAAAAAGGTAAAGGTTCCCCCCGCACATTTGTGCAGTCGTGTCCGACTCTAGGGGCCGGTGCTCATCTCCGTTTGTTAGCCGAAGAGCCAGCGTTGTCCGAAGACGCTTCCACGGTCATGTGGCCGCATGACACGCGTGGAACGCTGTTACCTACCCACGGAAGTGGTACCTATTGTCAGGACTCCGACAAGCACTCGGAGCCCTGCCATTGAGAAACTATTGACGAGGACGGAGAGGAGGCGAAGCGAACAAGGATTAGCGCCGGAAACCACAAACAACCGCAGCCTAACGATGATGGACAGGCCAATACGGGTCGATACTTACCTGACCCGACCGTGGGACTGGTCACCTCGGGAGGGGGTGGGAACCAAGGGGAAAAGGTTTAAATTCCCAAACGCATCCAAGCCCCACATGCCTGTCTTTGTTAAAGCCACCTCGTGTAGACTCCATTAAACGTTTGCTTCCCGAACCAAGCGTGTGTGCGTGATTTTTGGGAGAAACGGCGGCGATCCACGTTGGGCGGACCTGACACCTATTCATCTACTTGCATTTGCATGCTTTCGAATTGCTAGGTTGGCAAGAGCTGGGGCAAGTGCGGGAGCTCACTCCGTCACGTGGGGCTAGGGATTCGAACCTCCGAACTTGCGATCTTCCGATCAACAACCCTGGTGTCTTACCCGCTGAGCCACCACACCCCTTTAAGCATTTACTTGTAGATTATTCGCCACATTAACCATTTTCCCCATAGATTATTTCTTACTATACCTTCTCCATTGCCCTTTTCCAATATGCAGCTTCGAAACTGTGGTCCCCAAATAGGACATGGCTGTAGCTAAGACAGGGACATTCATAGACAGGAAAGGTCATCTGTCCAATTGTGTATTCATTAGAGTTATGTTCCCTTTATTTTTTACAATTCAAGGCAGCATATATAATGTTCATTGTTTCTTATTTTCCCCACAAGCTTTCTCTGAGATGGGTTAGGCTGAGACAGAGGGACTGGTCACCCAGATGGCTTCCATGCCTAAGGGAGGACTAGAACTCATGGTTACCTGATTTCGAATCCAGCACCTTCACCACTGCACCAAACTGGCTTTTTCCCCTCTTAGTTCAGCTAGGAGGACATTTACAAAATCCTGATCCTTCCTCCCATTGTGTCCTGAGGTAGATGCTCCAGCAAAATCAGGTCAGGCACTCCAGCTGACCTTTTGTTTTCAAAAACTCCCCTTCTGGGGAGGCGGTTCGCAGCCATTTCCTGCCAGCATCAAACCAGCTAATGTTTGTCAGCAGGACACGAGAGAGAGGGATGCTAGAAGCTCCAAGCTTTTTCCATGGAAACCAGAGGTACGTCGCTCACACACAGCCTTTTTTGCTCTTGTTCAAAAAGCCGTGTGGGTGGCATTGGGTTAGGTGGGGTGAAGACCCAGGAGAGCATTTAAAGAAATAGGAAGGGAAGAAAGGAAAGTGAGTCAGTTCATTTTTGGCACCATCGAGGATCTGGGATGATGTCTTTGATCTCTAAAACCCATTCAAGAAAAAAAGGTTTGGTTAAGGTGAACTAAAATGTAGTGCGCTGACAATCTCATTCGTATACACTTGCACATCAGAGAGAGCACTTTTTTCCTTGGGAAATGCATTGATTTAGTTAGGTTTTTTTTCATTACATTTTGGCGCCACCTGATTCCAGACGAAATGAAGAGTATCTACAAGAAGTTCAAAGGAGCGGCATTTTTATAGACAAAGAAGCTAAGAGCTATTTTCAGAGGTGTCAAAATCTGCAAGATGGCAAGTGTGGTGTTGTGACTGAAACCCCACCCTTTAGAAGCAGGGATTCAATCACTTGCCATTGTGCAGTTTTTGACACTCCCACACATGGAAACTCGTCTCCTTCTCCTTCATCCTCATCCTCATCATCCTCATCCCCCCCCTCCTCCTCCTCCTGGCAGCTTTGCCCAAATGCCTGTGGGAACAATGTTTCAAGACATACGTAATGGCATTCTCATGGGCATTTGAGAACCAGACAGAATGCAAGCCTCATTGTTAAGAATGATGGTTGAAAACAGTCCTCACACAAATTGCTGGGGGGGGAAGCGGACGAAAGAGTTCTGATTTTAGGCTGAACTCTTTAGCCCACTTTTAATGCATTCCTTGTCACAGAACCTACCCTCTGGAACACCACCGCCCCTGAGATTTGCCTGACCCCCACCTTGTGTGTGTTTAGAAGAGCCCAGAAAACTTGGTTCTAGCCCTTGGATCAGAGTGAACGATGGGCCTTCTGTATTGCATTATTTTAGAATGGCTGCTTTTTTCAGATGTTTGGGGGGTGTTGTATTTTTGGATTGATTGTCTTGTACACCACCTAGAGTGGGTATAGAGTTGGGCAGCCATAATAAAATTAAATTAAATTAAATTAAATTAAATTAAATTAAATTAAATTAAATTAAATTAAATTAAATTAAATTAAATTAAATTAAATAATTAATAAAATAAAATAAAATAAAATAAAATAAAATAAAATAAAATAAAATAAAATAAAATAAAATAAAATAAAATATAAAATGGCATTTTTTGTATTCCACATTTGGGACAAAACACATCCAGGTCTCAAAGATTTATACAAAAGTCTAAATAAAATAGAAGTTTTATTCCAGGTTGTTTCAAGTATCCTACCAAAAGAAATAAGGGGAACTCAAAACATGCCCTTATTCCTCTTTTTTTATATTAGTGCCATTCAAGTAAATAGGCTGGCAGTCTATGCTGAATGCTATTACCAACTGTTACCAAAAATTGCACATTTTTTTTAAAAAAAATAAGCGTTTTGAAAATTCCTGGAGCACACAATATCAGCTGCATTAAATCACACTTATTGTAATTTCTCTAGACATTCTTTTTAATGAAATCATCCTCTTGGCCAACTTTTCTCTATGTTCGCTGGAAGTTTACACTTAGCATTAACCATCAACCTACCTATTTTTGTTGCTCTAGGAATGAAAACAGGCTTGAAAACAGGAATGTAAACAGTGACAAAGGCTTCTTCCCAGTTCCTATTCTTCCTGTTGCAGAACATTCAAAATCTTTCAAATTTGTTGACTTGAATAGCCCACTCAAAATGTTTGGATGAAACATACAAGGTCAAGATGTTCTGTGCTGTGCTCCGAAAAAGATTTATCCGCCTTTTCATGCACAGTCAAAGAATCAAGTCAGATATCCCCCTCCTGTTATTCGATCTCCCATTACCAGATGATCAGGGCATCTTGGCCCTTTATCAGGTGATAAAATTCAGGCTTTGGAGTTGAAATCTCATAATATACAGCACTTCCTAGACCTTTCTGGAGTGTTTGATTCCACTCTGAAAATTTAGAACATACTGGAATTCCATCCACCTTGCTGCTGGTCATCCTCTTTTTCTCTTTCCTTCCACTTTTCCCATAATTAGAGCCTTTTCCAGAGAGCTAGGTCTTCGCATAATGTGTCCAAAGTAGGATAATTTGACCCTGGTCATTTGTGCCTTGAGTGGGACCTCTAGGCTGATTTGTTGGTGATCCATTGGTTTGTTTTCTTAGCTGTCCATGATATTCTCAGGAGTCTTCTCCAACACTGAAGCTAAAAAAGCATCAATACTCTTCCTATCCTGCTTCTTCAAAGTTCATCTTTTGTTTCCACAGAGGGAAAGCCTGCACTAACATTTATATATAAAATGTATATAGGCAACATTATATCCACTTTAAGACTCACCATTTCCATCCACTGCCTAGTTCCAAAGAGCAGGAAACCCTCAGTGTGGACTCTAGCCCCCGGGAAAACCAGGTGTCCAGGCAGCCTGTAGCCAACAGAACTTAGTTTGTCGACTCCTGGTCTAAGAGCTGCTCTAACCAACCTTGTTGTTGTTGTTCAGTCGTTTAGTCGTGTCTGACTCTTCGTGACCTCATGGACCATAGCACACCAGGCCTTCCTGTCCTCCACTGTCTCCCGGAGTTTACTCAAGTTCATGTTCATTACATCGGTGGTGCTATCTAACCATCTCACCCTCTGCCATCCCCTTCTCCTTTTGCCCTCAGTCTTTCCCAGCATCAGGGTCTTTTCCAGTGAACCAACCTAGCAAACCTTAAATGAAACCATTGCCTTGGTTTCCTCATCAGTCCTTTCCCATTTTCCTCTTGTGGCTTCCAGAATAGGTGCAAGCTGGATTACAAATTGTTCTTCACATCTTTTCTTAGCCAGTAAAGGAAAGGTCTGAATGATGGTCTTCTCGTCTTCCTACCCACCTCTGCCATCTGTATATAGATTGCTCCAACCGTCTGAATCTCAAGAGAGGTCTTCAGCTCGTGGCATCCATGTTCAATTTTTTTCAGATCAATAAGACTGCAATGCCACACCTGGATTCATGGGTGGGAGTGCCATTAGTCTCAGCGCCACTTGACTGCATTGGTTCCACTCCTGAAACACATGGAGGTTTAACGAAAGGTCTTAGCCAGCTGAAATGCAACCTTTAACATTTAATTAACAGGGCAAAAGGAGGTTACCGTTTAAAATGCTAGTGGGAAATATGAAACTTCCATTCCACTAAAATATATGCTTATTCTCTTCAAGGAATGCCGTGGAAAAAATATTCTTTGTCATACTACCTGCCTTTTGGAACACTGTTCCCCCTGAGATATATCTGGTCTTCACCCTGTGTCCTGACTTCAAGTGAAGGAAAACACTCAGACTTGGTGTACAGGCTCTAGTGCAGAGCTTTCCAAACTGTGTGTCGGGACACGTTAGTGTGTCAGCTGCAGTGTCTGGGTGTGTCACGGCTGCTGCTGCCTCCGAGCTCTGCCAGGATTCTACGCAGGTCCTAGTGCCTGCCTTGCGCCTCGCTCCCTGCAAACCTGCTGTGATTCCGTGCAGGTCCTAGTGCCTGCCTTGTGCCTCGCTGCCTGCAAACCTGCTATGATTCCGTGCAGGTCCTAGTGCCTGCCTTGTGCCCTGCTGTAAGAGTATGTCGCGAAATGATGCCCTGCTGTAAGAGTGTCGCGAAATGATGCATGTCTAAAAAGTGTGTCACCAACATGAAAAGTTTGGAAAGCTCTGCTCTAGTGTTTTATTGTTCTACTCTGCTAGGCAGAATCCAGCTAAACTAAAATGAACTAGTAATGCTCAGGGAAAGGGCCCAAGAAATCAGGGTGGGGCCTTCTTTAGCCTCTTGGGAGGAAAGCAAAGCGACTCAGTACTGCACATGCGTTTCTCCCCCTGGAGGGAGCCCCCTCCTTCTTCGCCAGTTATCTCACTGACACCCTGGCTGTATTTAAAATGGCCCTGAAAATCTGACTTTTTCCCCAGGCCTTAGGTTAGAATGGGTGGTCCTGCGTTTTTTATTGTTTTTCAATCATTGTTTTCCTCCTGGCATTTGATGCGGGGTGGATGGGGAATTCTGAGAGTCCACGCCTCTTAAGGTTGACAGGGTTGAGAAACACTGCTCTATATGACCGAATCTGTGCAGAAAAGTAAGGTAGGAGGGGAAAAAGGCATTAAGAAGAGCGATGGCATATACTTCAGCAATAAGGAGACTACTTACACTTGTTTCAGAAGCTGACAGGATGTGTGGGGGAGAACATTTCAGCTGAAATTCACATGAAAAATAAACTCAGCACCCCCACCTGTCAAGCATCCACCAGGAAGTCAAGCCCTCTCTTTATAGAGTGGTGCATCTACCACAGACATAAATCACTTGCTAGAGAATGTGGGCTGAAACACTAGCAATCTGTCAGGGAACATAAATGACAAAGTGCCTTTGCAAAAAGAAGAGCACAGAAAAAGTCTGGAGGGTAAACAAAACACCTGTTTAAGTTACGGAACAGAAGATAATGGGATGCAGTGTTTTGGACACTTACGTGCTCCCTCTGGCTCTCTCGAACAATTATGCCAGGGTCGTGTTGTGCTTAAGATGCGGGTATAGGAGTGAGGAGACCCAGGCTGAAGTCCACCCTCAGCCATCGAAACTCGGTAGGTAACTTCACCCCTCCCCCCCCCAATATTTCTCCTTAGCCCAACCTACCTCACAGGTTGTTATAGTGGGGGACAATTCCCCCAGGCTTGGTTAAGCCCCTGTCGGATGCCTTGTTTGATATAGAGCAGTGTTTCTCAACCTTGGCAACGTTAAGATGTGTGGACTTCAACTCCCAGAATTCCCCAGCCAGCAGGGAATTGAAGATTTCAACTGGGAGTTGGAAGTCCACACATCTTAAAGTTGCCAAAGTTGAGAAACGCTGATATAGAGAGTTTCCTTCTGGATGCAGATGATCTGTTTGCTTATTTTTTATGGAAGGAAGGAAGGAAGGAAGGAAGGAAGGAAGGAAGGAAGGAAGGAAGGAAGGAAGGAAGGAAGGGGGTAAGGGGTAAGGGGGCATGCTCTGTGTGCCATCTTGAGCTACATAATAAATTAAATATGAGAAGTTAATCAACAAGCTGCTGATGGATGCCTCTTCTAATGAAGCAGAATATTTCCATGCTGCTTGACATCAGCACAAGTGAAGTGAAAGTGCAGCATGGAACCAGACTGTCTCTTTCCCATTAACAAGCTCCTCTTTAAAGTAAGTTCTAGATCTTCCCAAGTTAAAGCAGCCAGCTGGACTCCCTACAGCAGAATAGGATTTCTAACCACAATGACACCAAAAGGATGAAACATGCATCATGACATGACAGTGCAAGCTCCACCCTTTTGCACTTATATTGCAACATTGCACACAAGTATGAAAGGGGTGGAATTTGCATAACTATGTTGCAGCGCAGTCATTTACCCCCTTTGCAAATGCCTGTGGCACTCCTGGTCCCTTAGGAGAAACCCTGTCCCTCAGATCCAGAATATAATCTCTCCGAGACAGAAATTGTCTGACTGAATTACTGCCCAGTCCAAAAGACCATAAATGTAGACAGTTGGGTTGTGCACATTTCAAAAATAATTCAGAAGAGGTACTTTGAACTTCAAATGAGCATAGAACCTCCCTGCTGCTCATTAAAACAGCCTATTTTTTTCTTTGTAAGCTTAAAAAGAGGGGTGGCTGTTGTAGTGAGCCAACCCATTCAACTGAATGTGACTCTGAAAGCAGCTGCATCTTTTTTGAGGGTTACATAGACCACTTTAATGAAAAGCACAGCGATGCCATGGACCAGCTCACACAAGGCCCAAAGCCCTTCTACCACATTCAAGCATGCACAACCCTAGCAGAGTACAAACTCAATCCAAACAGAGTTGTTAAGAGTCAAGCGGCATACAAGTATAAATTATTATTATTATTATTCATTGGCCATGTAAATTAGCGCCAACTTAAAAAACAGCACTTCTTGCAAGTACTGGACTACTTCTGGGTAACGTCTTTCTTATAAGTACAAGTAGGGTAGGGTATAACTCAAGACAACTCAGTTTTGTAAGACCTCTGTTTTAGTAGAGTTACATATCTGGGCTGCAAAAATCAGCATGGCCACTAAAAAAAAAGTAAAGGTTCCCCCCGCACAGTTGTGCAGTCGTGTCCGACTCTAGGGCCCGGTGCTCATCTCCGTTTGTTAGCCGAAGAGCCAGCGTTGTCCGAAGACGCTTCCACGGTCATGTGGCCGCATGACACGCGTGGAACGCTGTTACCTACCCACCGAAGTGGTACCTATTCATCTACTTGCATTTGCCTGCTTTCGAATTGCTAGGTCAGCAAGAGCTGGGGCAAGTGCGGGAGCTCACTCCGTCACGCGGGGCTAGGGATTCAAACCTTCGAACTTGCAATCTTCTGGCCACTAGATTGCAGTAAATATTTATTATTTATTTATTTATTTATTTATATTTTTTGTCCCGCCTTTATTATTTTTATAAATAACTCAGGGTGGCCAACATAGCTAATACGCCTTCCTCCTCCTCTTTTCCCCACAACAACAACCCTGTGAGGTGAGTTGGGATGAGAGAGAGTGACTGGCCCAAGGTCACCCAGCCGGCTTTCATGCCTAAGGTGGGACTAGAACTCTCAGTCTCCTGGTCTAGATTTTAAGGACTGGGTTAATCCCATGTTGATAATAAAAATATTATATAAAAAATTATATAGCATATATTATACACACACAAAAAATGGAATAAAAATTATATTAGTATTAAAGCTTTATGTAACCTAATATGGTATGATATTAATTAATACATAAAAATGTTTGTAGCTTGGATTAATAAAAGATATTAAAGTTTTAAATTAAAACTAAATGGATCAGTACAACCAAAGATATGTCGGTATACCATCGGAAGATGGGACTCCCAGGTCGGAAGATGGTCAAAATGCTATTGGGGAGGAACAGAGGATACGTTCAACTAGCCCCAGATGTGATGACGCAGCTAGCTCAAAGCCGAAAGGACGGCTAGCGGCCGACGGTGCTGGTGGTGAACGACGAATCCGATGTTCTAAAGATCAACACACCATAGGAACCTGGAATGTAAGATCTATGAGCCAGGGCAAATTGGATGTGGTTATTGGTGAGATGTCAAGATTAAATATAGACATTTTAGGTGTCAGTGAACTGAAATGGACTGGGATGGGCCACTTCACATCAGATGACCACCAGATCTACTACTGTGGACAAGAGGACCACAGAAGAAATGGAGTAGCCTTCATAATTAATAATAAAGTGGCTAAAGCAGTGCTTGGATACAATCCAAAAAACGATAGAATGATCTCAATTCGAATTCAGGGTAAGCCATTTAACATCACAGTGATCCAAATATACGCCCCAACCACAGATGCTGAAGAAGCAGAAGTAGATCAGTTCTATGAGGATCTGCAGCACCTACTAGATAATACACCAAAAAGAGATGTTATTTTCATTACAGGAGACTGGAATGCTAAGGTGGGTAGTCAGACGACACCTGGAATTACAGGCAAGCATGGTCTGGGAGAACAAAATGAAGCAGGACATAGGCTGATAGAATTTTGCCAAGACAACTCACTGTGTATAACAAACACTCTCTTCCAACAACCTAAAAGACGACTTTATACATGGACTTCACCAGATGGTCGACACCGAAATCAGATTGACTACATCCTTTGCAGCCAAAGGTGGCGGACATCTATACAGTCGGTAAAAACAAGACCTGGAGCTGACTGTAGTTCAGATCACGAACTTCTTATTGCAAAATTTAGAATCAGACTAAAGAGAATAGGGAAGACCCACAGATCAGTTAGATATGAGCTCACTAATATTCCTAAGGAATATGCAGTGGAGGTGAAGAATAGATTTAAGGGACTAGATTTAGTAGATAGGGTCCCAGAAGAACTATGGACAGAAGTTCGCAACATTGTTCAGGAGGCGGCAATAAAAAACGTCCCAAAGAAAAAGAAAACCAAGAAGGCAAGATGGCTGTCTGCTGAAACACTGGAAGTAGCCCAAGAAAGAAGGAAAGCAAAAGGCAACAGTGATAGGGGGAGATATGCCCAATTAAATGCAAAATTCCAGAGGTTAGCCAGAAGAGATAAGGAATTATTTTTAAACAAGCAATGTGTGGAAGTGGAAGAAGACAATAGAATAGGAAGGACAAGAGACCTCTTCCAGAAAATTAGAAACATCGGAGGTAAATTCCAGGCAAAAATGGGTATGATCAAAAACAAAGATGGCAAGGACCTAACAGAAGCAGAAGAGATCAAGAAAAGGTGGCAAGAATATACGGAAGATCTGTATAGGAAGGATAATAATATTGGAGATAGCTTTGACGGTGTGGTCAGTGAGTTAGAGCCAGACATCCTGAAGAGTGAGGTTGAATGGGCCTTAAGAAGCATTGCTAATAACAAGGCAGCAGGAGACGACGGTATCCCAGCTGAACTGTTTAAAATCTTGCAAGATGATGCTGTCAGGGTGATGCATGCCATATGCCAGCAAATTTGGAAAACACAAGAATGGCCATCAGATTGGAAAAAATCAACTTATATCCCCATACCAAAAAAGGGAAGCACTAAAGAATGTTCAAACTATCGAACAGTGGCACTTATTTCACATGCCAGTAAGGTAATGCTCAAGATCTTGCAAGGTAGACTCCAGCAATTCATGGAGCGAGAATTGCCAGATGTACAAGCTGGGTTTAGAAAAGGCAGAGGAACTAGAGACCAAATTGCCAATATCCGCTGGATAATGGAGAAAGCCAGGGAATTTCAGAAAAACATCTATTTCTGTTTTATTGACTATTCTAAAGCCTTTGACTGTGTGGATCATAACAAATTGTGGCAAGTTCTTGGTGGTATGGGGATACCAAGTCATCTTGTCTGCCTCCTGAGGAATCTGTATAACGACCAAGTAGCAACGGTAAGAACAGAGCACGGAACAACGGACTGGTTTAAGATTGGGAAAGGAGTACGGCAGGGTTGTATACTCTCACCCTACCTATTCAACCTGTACGCAGAACACATCATGCGACATGCTGGGCTTGAGGAATCCAAGGCTGGAGTTAAAATCGCTGGAAGAAATATTAACAATCTCAGATATGCAGATGATACCACTTTGATGGCTGAAAGCGAGGAGGAGTTGAGGAGCCTTATGACGAAGGTGAAAGAAGAAAGTGAAAAAGCTGGGTTGCAGTTAAACCTCAAAAAAACCAAGATTATGGCAACGAGCTTGATTGATGACTGGCAAATAGAGGGAGAAAAAGTGGAGGCAGTGACAGACTTTTTATTTCTAGGCGCAAAGATTACTGCAGACGCTGACTGCAGCCAGGAAATCAGAAGACGTCTACTTCTTGGGAGGAGAGCAATGGCAAATCTTGATAAAATAGTTAAGAGCAGAGACATCACACTGACAACAAAGGTCCGCATGGTTAAAGCAATGGTATTCCCTGTAGTAACCTATGGCTGCGAGAGCTGGACCATAAGGAAGGCTGAGCGAAGGAAGATAGATGCTTTTGAACTGTGGTGTTGGAGGAAAATTCTGAGAGTGCCTTGGACTGCAAGAAGATCAAACCAGTCCATACTCCAGGAAATCAAGCCAGACTGCTCACTTGAGGGAATGATATTAAAGGCAAAACTGAAGTACTTTGGCCACATAATGGGAAGACAGGATACCCTGGAGAAGAAGCTGATGCTAGGGAAAGTGGAAGGCAAAAGGAAGAGGGGCCGACCAAGGGCAAGATGGATGGATGGTATTCTGGAGGTGACGGACTCAACCATTGGGGAGCTGGGGATGGTGACGGCCGACAGAAAGCTCTGGCGTGGACTGGTCCATGAAGTCACGAAGAGTCGGAAACGACTGAACGAATAAACAACAACAGCAACATTAAAGTTTTGTCCTACAGTAAAACAAAGTTTATGATAAAATATAACAATAAAAACTAAAAGTTTAAATAACTGGATATAATAAACAGTGATACACATGTATGGGTATGATCTCTCTCTGATCTAATTAACTAATCAGATCAAATATTATTTATGGTCACAGTAAAGCAAGATATGAGGAGCTGGGCAATGATAATAATATTTTTTTTTAAAAAAGTGAGACGAATTACAGTGCTGCAGTAAAACTTATCTATGCCTGACTCATTTACACCTTAACTAATTGCTGGTGAGTTTTGCCCACTAATACTGTAATGCAAGGATCAACTTCAGTATACTCGGAATTAGCAGGAATCTGTTTAGAACAATGATAATAATAACAATAATAATAACCAGGGATTTCCCAGTTCAAAATCATAATGAATAAGCTACTTTGGTTTTCAGAAAGTGAAGGTGAACATTTCTGTGTGTTTTCCTAAAATATGCCCTCTGATGCAATTGATTGCTTTAATTTCTTCCAATTGACTTTATTAGATTGTGCAGTTCACATTTTATTAAATATGTTTTATGGACCCAAACGAGTACAATTATCATAATGTAGCTGCTATAACCATCCTAGGCTAAAGAGGGGAGAAAAAAACACTTCTGAAATAATTACTATGAGATTTTTTAAAAGGCACAAATGTGGCTGCGGGGGGGGCTCCTATTACTTGTATGCTGATGCAGATAGGAATTATTTGAATTCTTCAACAGGAAAAATCATTCCTACTCATGAATGGGGCCAACTAAACCATACATTAAATTAGGACTGACAGATATAGAGAGCCAGTTTGGTGTGGTGGTTAAGGCACTGGGCTAGAAACCAGGACACTGGTTTAGAAACCAGTGAGTTCTAGTCCCACCTTGGGCACAAAGCCAGCTGGGTGATCTTGGGCCAGTCCCTTTCTTTCAACCCTAGGAAGAGGGCAATAGCAAACCACTTCTGAAAAACCTTGCCAAGAAAACTGCAGGGACTTGTTTGGGCAGTCTCCAAGAATCAGACACAATTGAACAGATTTGGGAAAAAAAAACAGATATAGACTGTAAAACTGCCTATGTAGGATGACCACAGGCATGTGTAGTTGCCAGGAGTCAAGACTGACTCAAAGATGCCAAAAAAAAAATCATCTAAGTTTCATACAACTTGTCATCTAGTTTGCTGTGTTTGTTTGATTACACGTAATCCTCAACTTACGACCATTCGTTTAGCAACCGTTTGAAGTTACGATGGCGCTGAAAAAAGTGACTTACAACCGTTCCTCATGCTTAAGACTGTGACAGCATCCCTGCACTCACATGATCAGAATTCAGGTGCTTGGCAACTGGCTCGCACTTACAACGGTTGAGCATTCCGGGGTCACGTGACTGCCATTTATTTATTTATTTGTTTAATTTATATGACCGCCCATCTCCCCCAATGGGGAACTCTGATTTTGCAACCTTCCCAGCCAACTTCCGACAAGCAAAGTCAATGGGAGAAGCTGGATTTGCTTAACGACCACAGCAAAAAAGGTCGTAAAATCAGGAATGACTCACTTAACAACTGCTTCACTTAGCAATGGAAGTTCCAGTCCCAATTGTGGTCATAAGTCAAGGACTACCTGTAAAGTAGGAATTGAATTTGCTGGTTGGTGATAGTAATGGTGAAAATAGTGGAACTAGGAATACTTTTGGAAAAATTGTGTAATATGATTGCAATGCGGGAGGGGGGGGTGGAATTATTCTGTTAGGTGAAATGAATGAATAGGTGGGAATGAGAGAAGAGAATACAGAAAAAATGAATGGGCCATTCAGAAACCCCCAAATGAATGAGAATTGTAACTGTATGGCTAATATTTGCTTAGAAAAAGTTCTCTGTATTTCCAACATATGGTTTAAGCAGAAGTCTATTCATATGTACACATGACAAAGGAATAAATATGAATCTACAAGCATAATTGATTGGAGGGCTTATGATGAATGTCAGAGATAATTAACAAAGATGCAAGCATAAGAGGTTCTAAATGTGAAGCGGGCCATGGAAAATCTGGACATGTTTAGCCTACAGAAAAGGCACCTGAGGGGAGATATGATAGCCATCTTCAAATATCTGAATGGCTATCAAACAGAAGAAGGAGCAGAGACATTCTCTACTGCCCCAGAACCAGAATGAGAACCAGTGGGTTAAAACTATAAGGAAGTAGATTCAGGCTAAACACCAAGAGAAACTTCTTAACTATATGAGCTGTCCGCCAGTGGCTGCTACACGAAGTGGTAAGTTCAGTGATGTTCACTTCATTGCTGTGATTTGGTTTATCTTACTGGCTTTTTATGCTTTTATTGTTACTGCCTTATCACTTCATAATTGTGAAACCCCTTACGGACCTTGAATTGCACCCGGAAGCAAACCGGCAGCCAATGCAACTCACGGAACAGAGGTGTGATGCGTGCCATCCTTTCTAAAAATCTTTAATAAAAATTAAAGATAAAAAAGAAGAAGCCTGCATCTGAAAACCAGTCGGGGGAAAACAAATCCCTCATCTGTATTTTTGCGATTAAGCCAAGATCTTTTTGTGCCCTTAAGTGGAAATGAGAAATGAGAATCTGATACCTTTTGCCAATTCCTAGTAAGTCCCAAGCTGGCAAAACAATCACCCCCTCTTAGAAATCAGATGATCCCAGCTTTTCTTAATGCCATCCTGCTGGAAAGAACCTTGTCATCCCAGGCATGCTTTTTTGTGTAAATATCATGGTAGAGAAGCCTGACATTTTCTGGACTGCTCTTCAGTGTTAATAAAAGATTCCTAGAACAGGGTAACCTTTTCACAAAGTATTTGTAAATGCCAAAAACTGCATTAACTACCCCCCCCCCCCAGAAAAACCCCAGTTTCAGGCAGCAGTTGTATAACTTCACATGCACTTATTAAGTTTGGGATTCAGTAGTACTAGAAACCAATTGATTAAATAATGTGGCAAGAAGATCCTGAGATTTTTGTCAACCTTATCTTGAGGTGATGCGTGAAGAATTTCTCATTATGGCTTCCATTCCAAATTGTGCGCCAAGCACAGGGCTTGCATTGCTGCTTTCCTACACGCATATATATCCATGTCTATACATATCTATTCTCTTTGGGGCTGGTTAATGTTATACAGAGGGCAAAAAAGGAGTAAGAGAGAATAAGCCAAAGAAATTAAAGGCATGAGATAAGAGAAAAGAAAAGGGGGTCCAATTAAATCTAGTCCATACCATTACCATTCCCCGTATCTTCCTGTAACTTCCTGTCCTTGGAAAACATTGCTTTCACTGCATCCATGGACTGCTTCATATATTGCTTTTCGTTCTTTAAACTTCTCGACTCTTTTCATGATGTTATCAGCCACATCCCGGCACGATTTTCTCAAGCTTCCCATTCCTTGCAACCCATTCGCTATTTTATTTATTTATCATCATATTTATATCCCCCCCATCTCCCCCACAAGGAGGGACCCTGGGCGGTATTTCTCCATACACAGGTAGTCCTCGCTTAAGAACCACAATTGGGACTGGAATTTTGGTTGCTAAGCGAAGCGGTCATTAAGCAAATCTGACCTGATTTTACAACCTTTTTGTGGCAGTCGTTAAGTGAATCACCACAGGCATTAAGCAAACCACATGTTGTTAAGCGAAGCACACATTTCCACATTGATTTTGCTTGCCAGAAGCCAGCCAGGAAGGTCGGAAATGGCGATCATGTGACCACGTGGCACTGCAATAGTCATAAATGTGAACCGGTTGCCAAGTGCCCAAATTGCAATCATGTGACCACAGGGATGCTGCAATGGTCGTGTGAGAACCAGTCGTAAGTTGTTTTTTTTCAGCACCATCATAAGTCTGAACCATCATTAAACGTATGGTTGTTAAGCGAGGACTACCTGTATTTGTTTTGGAATTAGATTCTTCATTCTCTCTGTATGCCCAAACCACTTCAACATCTTTCTTTTATACCACTCACTCATGTTTGCTGTCAATCCACAGTCTTTCGGTATCCATTTATTCTTCAACCTATCCCTTCCTGTTTGATACAGACATCCTATGTGCCTGTTCCCACTTCATCCAATTTACTTTTATACTTCCCCTGTCACTTCATTTTCCAAAAACCATCCTTCGTTCTTCCATTACCAGTATTCATTCGAGCATATTGTAAAATTGTCTCCAACCATTGAATTCTTACTTTCATATACACCCACAGCAACTTAGAATGATGCCAATTCACACCTTCTTATTCATACATTCATACATACATTTTAGCCTTTTCATTCATAAACCCTTTCCCTTTTTCTTTGCATCATAAGAAACACAATAAATTCTTTCATTGCTTTCATTCCCTAATTCATGCTCTTTGCCATTTACTCTTCTGACATTCCAAGTCACAATTTTCCAAGTTACCAGATGGACCTATAGATATAAACCTCCACCACCAATCAGGTGTTCCTCAATTGATACTTTCACATAATACCTTTTACTAAGGCAGAAAAGGTATAGATTAGATTACCAACCTTAGCTGTCATTGTGTGACATGCAGGATTTCCTGCAAGGACAGAACAGTTTTAGCACATTTTGGCCAGTAAGCCCTAAACGTAGCCATCGTCCTATATTATCCCATTAATTTTCACACTGATTTATACAAACTAGGATCTCTAATTTAGAGACCACTTTGGAAGCCAACATACTGATGTGGGCATGTGTGCTGCAGTGACACACATTCAGGATGTTTCAGTTTTTCGTTCTTTCATACTTCGTATTTCTTTCCATATTGTCAATGTACAAGTGGACACTGATTAAACTGGGAGAGGAAGTAGTTGTAATATCATCATAGAAATGATTGTCCCGTGATTCTTTTTGCACGTCGTTTTATCAAAATACATTGCTGTCTTGCTAACATATCCCAAAGAAAAGAGTTGTGATGCAATCAGGTATGTACTGTATCATCCAGAGTGTGAAAGCACAGCCTAGAAACAATGTACATCTTGCAACATGTAAAGAGAGAAATAGTGATTGATTGTGAAGAGAAATCGTTCGGTGCAAATTTGAAAGATAAAAGTTCACTTTTCCAGAAGGGAATGGTCTGATATTGCCAAAAATTTGTTTGCTTTTGATCTTTTTTTTTTCCTTTTTGACTTTCTTTTGCTCTCTTTTGCCTTCACTCTTATGACTTTTCTACCTCCCCCTACCCCAGCAATTCCTCACTACAGGTCACCTTTCCCTGTAAGAGACAACTTCAGAGGCTAATCAAATTGGGCATTAATCTTGACTTAATTGCTCTTCATTTACAGAATCCCTGCACCACTGCATATGTTAAGACAAGCAATCTTTTTATAGTCCCTGTTCTGCTCTTTGTTCACTGTTCTCCCAAGGATCATTAAGATTTAGGCACAGTTTTAATTAATGTGTCATATAAACAGGCCCACTTTCACTTCATTTGAGGGAGAATTAGTAGATGTCTACATTGATTCATTTGATGGATGTAAATCTTCCATATGAGAAATGTCTTCCCCAAAAACCTTGATGACTTCCCTTCATTGACTCTCACCACCTACTAAGCTCGACAAAAGGAACAAAGTCTGGAATCAATCTTGGTAAGGAAACACTACTAGACACTGCTCAGGTCTAAATTCCAACTACAGATAGTCCTCATTTAGCGACCACAATTGGGAGTAGCAACTTGGTCCTTAAGCAAAGTGGTCACTAAGTGAAACTGTGACTGTGCTTATGATCTTACTTCAGTGTTCCTTGGATTTACAGACCTGCAAAGGCCATCAATGCGAGGATTGGATGCAAAGTTACTTTTTCATCACTGTCGTAACTGTGAACGGTGACTAAACGAGGCAGTCGCTAAACGAGGACTACCCGTATAAATTTCATCCCTTCTTCATTCCATTTATATCCCACCGCTTTATTCATAGCAAGCCCAAGACAGCTAGCCACCTAAGAAGATGCAATAATATAGGAAGGATTGTGCAACAGAATATTAAAAACAAGATCATTAAAATGACTTTAAAGAATACAAATATTGAAATCCTACGGTGTGACCAAGGTAATCCCTGCAGCTTTCACTTACATTTTAAGAACAGAAAAGGGAAGTTATTCTCTTATATTCTGCCTCACCTGAGGCATCCACAGGGTGGGGTAAAAAAGTCAAGATGGCGGTCATGAACGTGCCCAATCCTCACATTGATGACCTTCACAGGTCTGCAAAGCCAAGGAAAGCTGAAGTGAAATTGTGAGCCCAGCTCTTTGTATGTCGGAATTCAATCACTTGGTTGCGACTGCCATCTTCCCTTTTTTGATTCCACCCCTCAGTACCACAGAAGATGCCCCTGCTTCAGGCATAGAAGAGCAATGTGAGTACAGTATTTGTGTTACAGGATGTTGTTGGGACTTGGGCTGGAGAGATCAAGTTCAGATCTAGATTCAGCCACAGCTTGGGTTACCAGACGTCTGGCAAAAGGAGGACATGTCCTTCTTTTACCTCTCATCTCTTCCGTCCAGCCGGCATAGCCTTAAAATCAAATATTTTCATCATCATATACATAAAATAGAGTAAGGTTAATGTATTTTTATGCTTGTATCTGTACTGAAGATAGTCGGAAGTCACTCTTTTTTCTATCTCTTTTTTCTCAGCTCTTCTTTCTACATGAGGAATTAAACTACAAAAAAAGAAGAAGTCTGGGTTCATTCCATTCCAGTTTCTAGAAAGAGCACAACTAAATAAGGCTGCAATTTTATGCATATGTATCCTAGGAAAAGAAATGAAGGAGCAAAGGATTTGGTTCAAATTCCCTTGTTCCCTCTGTGGAGCATCTGAAACATTCCAAGCGTGGAACAAAATGAATAATTGTTCTGTTCTGTGCATGCTTGTGCCCTGTCTCCTGTTAGCAACCTGTTGCCTATTCTGCAATACAAATCCCATACGCCACTGCCATCAGCACCATGGGTCAGGGCTTCTCAGAGGTATAATGCCAGGCATCTCCAGATGTCAAGGAATGGTTGTTGGAAATGTGTGATTTATGTGTTTTGGAAAAGGCAATATTTTCCACTAATCAAAGAATATGTGCAATATGTGTTACTAAGGCAGAGATGTTGTGATATGTTAAATAACATTTTTTACTGTTCATATTAGAATCGTGAATTCATTAGTCAACCAGTGAGTATTGCTAAGTATAAAATATAAAGCAGATTTTTTTCTTTTCTTTTTTTCTTTCTTAGTTTGTATTTTTAGTTTGTTTTTTTTAATTTTTTAATTTTTCTCTTTAAAGACTGTCTTGTTAATTGCATATGCAATCAACCAATAAGGCAGACATCTAGAGGGCAGCACTTT
This sequence comes from Charina bottae, assembly GCA_023362775.1. NCBI lineage: Eukaryota > Metazoa > Chordata > Lepidosauria > Squamata > Charinaidae > Charina > Charina bottae. The sequence continues at coordinate 8,066,393 of JALMGJ010000027.1, read as the reverse complement.
TGACTTCAAGAGAGAACTGAAATTTGGGTTTCCCCTTTCTTGTACCCAGCAGCATACACCATAGCAAGAGTGATGTTCAATTTATACACCCTTCCAGCAGAAGACAAACCTACATTTCTATTCCTGCAATGTTTTTTAATTACCTTTCTTATTACCCCCTTTCCTGGCTGTGTAGCCAAGTGTGTACTATTCCTTAAAGCTTATCATCAGATCTCCATCTAATAATGTCTTGGATGTCACAGAAGTACAAAAAGCAGTTTAAAAAACAGCATAATGAGAGAGTGCTATGGATTGGCAAAGGAATGGTCACAGGGGCACATGCTCTGAGCCATATTCTTTAATCACAGATATGGGGAACAGGAATGAACAGTCTCGCTTCCTTCTCTTCCCCTATCTACTTAAATCTAATTTTTTTAAAAAAAAATCATTGGTACTCTATGATAATGAATCCCACTAATCTCCAGTCTGCAGCAGCAAAGGAAAAAAATCTAGATTCAACCAAAGACAAAAATTAATTTTTATGGTTAGTCTTTCAGGGTGAAATTAGAGATCTGTCTCCCTGGCAGAGATATGTCACCTTGAATAGCCAAATTGTGCTCATTTGCTGTAGAGGAAGTCCATCCATCCATCCATCCATCCATCCTTTACTAGGCTGACCATACGTCCCATTTTGAACGGGACAGTCCTGTTTTTAAAGCATTTTTAAAGCGTCCCGTCGTTTTCATAACAATCTCAAATTTGTCCCGTTTTTTAAACCCGGCGGGAATGGCGCGGAAGGAGGATCCAAGCCGGAGCTGCCGATTGGAGGCAGCCTGGAAGAGGAAGTCCTCCTGCCTATCAGCGCGCGGCAAAGGAGGGCGGAGAGGCGGAGAGGAGGGGACCGGGGGGCAGGGTTTGCAGGCGGGAGCCAATCGCGCGGACCGGGGGGTGGGGTTTGCAGGCGGGAGCCAATCGCATGGACCAGGGGGCAGGGACCCCTGTCTTTTTCATGAATACGGAATATTACATAAGACCCCGTCCCGTTTTGCCATCCCAATGTCCCGTTTTTGTCTCAAGGAAATATGGTCAGCCTATCCTTTACCCATCTATCTATCCTAATCATTCAGAGAGTAGTCAATGACCTAAAACACAAAAATACAAAAATAAAGAATAGACAAACATATGTCATATCTACAAACCTTAAAAAAATCATACTAGGTATTAAAATATTAAAATGCTCCCAACATTTAAAGGTTTGTGTGATGCAGCCTAACCACTGCAAATGTCCTAGGGAGGGGGCCCTTCAGAATTGCAACATAATACCAATAATTCAGAGCAGAGGTCCCCACAGGATCTGATGCTTTCATTAAAATGTCAAAAAGAGCATTGCGCCATCATGCCACAAGCTCCTCCCCTTTCACCCATTTGTACAACATCACAACACACATACAAAGGGGGAGGAGCTTGCAATTCAACACTGCTTTTGTGCTTTGCCCTTCCTTGACCCTCACTGTAGACCCCAGTGATCCAGAGGGATCTCAAAGGGATCCATTGGCTTTGCCGTGACCGTCAAACTCTTTCCTGATTTGGAAATTCTTTTATTTTCTCAGAGAGGCAGAGAATATCATTTGACGGATGTGGGGAAGGTATAGAATAGCAGTCACACACACGCACCCCACCAATGGAACAAACAATCAAATTAACTTTTATAATTTCACTTTAGAAAGTTGTTTCAGATTACAATTTAGGCTAGCTTCTTCTGAGTGTTCCCTTAGCGCTCACAGCAAAATGACTCCTAGTAACATACATTGTGTAAATCTTTGTCTCCCCTGGGAATAAATACAGTATCTATTGCAAAACCTGTCACTCTGATGCAGCCTTTCTCAACCTTTTGACCCTGGAGGAACCCTTGAAATATTTTTCAGGCCTCGGGGAAACCCTGCACATTCAGGCTCAAAGATAGGCCAGAAATTAACCAAATTATTATATTCATTTCATGGGTAGGCCTGTATAGATGCATTAATGGCGTTCTTAAGCTAAAAATATAGAATGAAACTTACCTCTTTAATGTGAAGTTGCCCGAAGTTGAAATATTTTTTAAAATAAATCGTGATCTCCCAGGGAACCCCTAGGGACCTCTCGCGGAACCCTAGGGATCCCCAGAACCCTGGTTGAGAAACCCTGCTCTGATGGGTGAAGGCTTGTCCTAGGGCAAAGATTTAGAGCTTCTCTTCAACCCTTCTGCCCAAACCACCAAATCCTTCTTTCCTCAGTATACAGCTACAGGGAAAGCAGTTTGGGACAGACGTGCAAGCTCTCTTTAGACTGGCAGCACTGTCTGGGATGAATGCATTTGACCTAGAGGGGTATCTTTGCAACCTTAAATTCATTTGCAAAAAGAATTTCCCCATTTTCTTTCCCCTACATTATTGCCATACCAAGTATCCCTTTAGGACCGGAGGGTCAGAGATTCTAAGCTTGAAACAAGAATTTTATGGCCTGAGAGAAACCAAACTACTTTATCTTTTCCCCTTTGTGTCTCTCTCTCCATATGAGAAAGTCTATTCCATTTTCAATAATTATGGACTGCTATAATTGCTAAGAGTGTTAGAACAACAAATCTCAGTGTTATGAAGAAAAAAAATGACAAATTCTTCAGGATATGCTTTATCTCACAGTGCATGGAGTATACATGGAGGGCTAAGATGCTGATAGAGGCAACATCAATTTTAATGTGGTGCCATTGGTGTAACCAAGAGAGTGGCTGCATAAACCATAAAAATAACAGATGGAAGGCCGATATCATAAAAATGGAACCGCAGGCAAATTATAAACCCATTTAGGCAGTCCATGCAGATAAAACAAGAAAAAGAAGTTCATTGAAATTACAAGGACAGAGTTTCTGCAGAGCATGAAGATGGTTTCACTGCTAAGAAGAGAGAGAGAAGAACAGTTTCAGATCTCTGTTTGCTATTTTGATCTGTTGGCAAATTCTTGCCTCTTTTAGGATTCAGTTAGGACCCCTCTTCCCCCCCCAAAAAAAAAAATGAGAAGTCTTAATTTTATTCCTATGGCAAAAGAGAGAAGAGGCCAACTATCAGCCATGGTAGCCCAGCCATGGAAGGTCAGCCTACCCCACAAGGGTGCTGTTTGGGAGGAAAAATGGAAGAAAAAATGCTATTGAGCATTTGGTCCTTAAGATTGTACTCTGAAACATATTCACCAGATTCAAATGGAATTGGGTAGTTTGTGTCGCAACATGAGGTGGGAAAAAAGCCACTGTTTTACTGTTGGGTGAACATATTAAGCCAAGATAGGGTTGATAGTGGGGCATGGTGGCTCAGTGGGTAAGACGCCAGGCTTGTCGATCGGAAGATTGCAAGTTCGGAGGTTCGAATCCCTAGCCCCGCATGACAGAGTGAGCTCCTGCACTCGCCCCAGCTCTTGCCAACCTAGCAATTCGAAAGCACGCAAATGCAAGTAGATGAATAGGTACCACTTCGGTGGGTAGGTAACAGCGTTCCGCATGCGTCATGCCGACCACATGACTGCGGAAGCATCTTCAGACAGCGCTGGCTCTTCGGCTAACAAACGGAGATGAGCACCGGCCCCTAGAGTCGGACACGACTGCACAAATGTGTGGGGGGAACCTTTACCCTTTACCTTAGGGTTGATTTGTTTGGACGGAATACATGAATACAGCAAGTGTTAACCTGGGTTCAAAGTTTAGCACGTTCTGTGAAGCCAACCATACTAGGGCTGGAATGGCAAACGCCTGGCAACTTAAGGGAGCACACACTTTTTTTTATTTTGGGGGTGGGGAAGAATCACAGTAGTCAAGTCACGATGCAGGGACATCTCTGAAAGGGGTGGGGCTGTGATTTCTGAAAGTCTTTTGTCTGATGTATTTTATCCTGCCTTTATTTTGGGTCAACTCAAGATGGCATACATATTAATGCTCCCACCTCTGATTTTTCCCCACAACAACAACCCTGTGAGCTATGCTGGCTGGGGAATTCTGGGAGTTGAAGCCCACACATCTTAAAGTTGCTAAGGTTCTGAAACCCTGGGTTAGTGACTCTCATGCCTAAGGGAGGATTAAAATTCACAGACCCCTGGTTTCTAGCCCAGCATTTCAGCCACTACACCAGAGTGGCTCTTATATTGTTATATATTATAAAGGAACAAGAACAATCTAGGGAGGGTTGGGCTTTGGAGGGACTGAACAAATATTTATAATATATTTATCAATTATTAAATCTCTTTGTCCGAGTGCTATGACAACAATATTTATAATACATTTATCATTTATTAAATCTCTTTAACGTGGCACTGGAAAATGCTCCTTGTCTTTTTCTTCTTTCCTGCCATAAAGTGATAGCATAACTCCTGTGCAAGAATGTAAGCTCTACTGAATTAAAACAGAATTCACTTCTTAGTTTCTTAAAGTTCCTTCATTCAGTTCGCTTCAGTCTTCTGATTGTTTGTGGCTCAGATGAACAACCTTTGCCAGGAACAACATCATCATCATCTTGGAGAAAAATCCAAGATGGCGACCGCGGACGGACGCCGTTCACCGCTCTGAGGGGTGAGTCCCAAATTGCCTCAACCTCCCCCCAATTTTTGTTAAATTGGTGTAAGATTTGGGGAGAGTGAGAGAAAAGTCTTCGGAATCCCCCTGGACAGAGCAGTGATGGTGATATCGGCGGCGGAGGCGACGGTGGCGGTAACAGCCCCTACCAGCCCTACCAGCGGAGGTAACAGCCCTTACCAGCGGCGGCGGCGGCTTTTTTCGGCCCAATTTCCTCCCTCGGACAACCCGATGGGCTTCTATCGACCCAGGAAGGCGTCAACGGTAGCGGTGGCGGCAGTAACGGTAGCGGTGGCGGCAGTAACGATAGCTGTAACCCTTAGTAACAACGGGTCTGTCGCCGGCTTTTATCGGCCTTTGCTGACTCAGTCCCCTGATCCCCCCGGACGGCCCGGATGGCCCAAAAGACTGTTAGATAGAATACCGGTGGTGGCGGCCCTTACCAGCGGCCTTTGGCACCGGCGTCGGCAACAACGGCAGCGGCCTTTTCCAGCGGCCCTCGAGGATCCGGCCGGCGGTCCACCTGGAAGTGGCCCGGGAGGCTTTCATGTAGAACATCGGTGGTTCCGGCCCTTTCAACGGCCCCTACCAGCGGCCTCTGGTGCCAGTGACGACCGCGGTGGTCTTTCCAGTGGCCCTTGGAGATCTGGTTGGCGGTTTAACCGGAGGTGGCCCAGGAGGCCCTCAAATAGAACATTGGCGGCCCTTACAAGCAATGACTCTTATGAACACTCGATTTCTTGGGACTGGATCCACCCCTTGGTCAATTTGAAGGGCCGGTGGGAATCGGACGGTAGCCCTTTACCGGTACCCCTTACCAGCAGTTTATGGACCTTGCTAGAATTCGAACGGGGACTGGAGCCGATTTGTATTAATTTTTAAGATCATAGTGACAACAGCTATCGAAATCTGAATTTAACAACTTTTTAACAACTTTTCCCGACTGCTCTAAATCTCTATCAACTTGTCTGTGGCGATTAAGATCCCTCTAGAGTGAATGTACTACCCCCTTACTATTGTGAGAGAATGGGAGGGAGTAAGGTATGAATGGGAATGCAAGAAATTGAGTGTGGAAGAGTACCCCCTGGGTGAGAGGCAGGTGGGGCAGGAGTGATTGTGGTGAGTGTTAGTACCTCTCTCCGACCAGTGAGAGAAGTTGGGAGAGAGGTACAGGGTGTGAGTCGGGTGGTGCTAGACCCTACCAGTGCCGAGAGCGAAAGCTGGTGCACTGGGGGGTCTTACCACCGCCCAAGAGTGTGTGGGAATGCGTGTGGGATGGTTGGGAGAAGGGACTCTTAAATAACCCTAACAATTCCGGAGGCCTGGGAGTGGAGGCTACTGGGCCAGAACCGGGAATCTCCGGGGGCTATATGGCGGGCCATCTGATTCGGGTGGTGACGGGCAGGGGATGGTATGACGGGAACCAGAGGGCATGCCATCTTTGGGGAAGGCGCCCCCGGTGTTTGTTACCGGTGGTGCGTTCCGGCCCCCCGTGTTCACACCCAGGCCCTGGTAAGCAGTTCCTCGTGGGCTCCGGTCTCCGGCTGCTGCTATTGAATGCCAGGTCGGTGAACAATAAAGCCCCCCTTATAAGTGACTTGATCACGGATGGGGGGGCCGACCTGGTATGTATTACCGAGACCTGGCTGGCACCAGAGGGGGGAGTGGCCCTCTCGGAAATGTGCCCAGCCGGGTTTCAGATCTGGCATCAGCCGAGACACCGGGGCAGGGGAGGAGGGGTGGCAGTGGTCATTCAAGAATCTCTTGTGGCCTTCAGGGGCGCTGCTCCACAAGTGGCCGGGTGTGAGACCCTGTTTTTCAAGTTGGGTTCACGAGAACAGTTGGGAGTGTTGCTGCTGTACCAGCCTCCCTGCTGCGTAGCAACCTCCCTGCCTGAGCTGCTCGAGGCTGTCTCAGGGTTGGCAGTGGAGTTCCCCAGACTTATGGTTCTGGGGGACTTTAATCTGCCATCTCTGGGACGGGACTCGGAGGCGGCCCAGGAGTTCATGGCTACCATGGCAGCTATGGGCCTGTCTCAGATTATTCGTGACCCGACTCGGGACAGTGGTCTCACCCCGGACTTAGTTTTCTTGTCTGAGCAGTGGCAATGTGATCTGAGGGGAGAGTTACATCTTTCCCCATTGTCATGGTCAGACCACGCCCTGGTGACCCTTAGACTCTCTTGTGCTGCCCCACTCCGCAGGGAGGCGAGACCTATTCGATTGGTCCGCCCCCGGCGACTGATGGACCCAGTGAGGTTTCAGAAGGAGCTGGGGGTTATTCCCGAGGACTTGCTTCACGGCCCAGTGGAGCTCCTGGCCGCGGCCTGGAACAGGGCCGTGGCTGGAGCCCTGGACAAGATTGCGCCTATGCGACCTCTCCAGCCCTACTTGGCCCGCCGCTCTCCGTGGTTTACCGAAGAGTTAAGGGCCTTGAAGAGGGTTAAGAGACGTCTAGAGCGCCGCTGGAGAAAGACAAAGACTGAATCTGACCGAACACAATCTAGAGCCGCAGTTAAGGCCTACCTTGTGGCGGTAAGAGCGGCGAAACGTGAATATTTCTCCGTTCTTATTGCATCTGCGGAATGCCGCCCGACGGCCCTTTTTAAAATTACAAAATCACTGTTGGGTCGGGAGCAGGGGGAGACCCACTTACAGGGCCGATCGGAAGAGTTTGCTGAGCATCTGCAGGATAAAATCGCCCAGATTCATTCCAAGTTGGACTCCAAGCATGAGACAGGATCTGTGGAGATGCCAGGGGCTCATACTTACCATGTTATCTGGGAACAGTTTGATCCTGTTGCGCCTGAGGAAGTGGACAGGATCCTCCGGACTGTGAACGCCACCACATGCCAGCTTGACCCTTGTCCCTCCTGGCTGGTGAAATCGGCCAGTGAGGTGACATGTGGATGGGTCCAGGCGATGATTAATCTGTCCTTGAGTGAGGGGGTGTTCCCGGAGGCCTTTAAGGAGGCACTGGTGCACCCCCTCCTCAAGAAGCCGTCCCTGGACCCTACCATCCTGGGCAATTTTCGCCCAGTCTCCCACCTTCCCTTTTTGGGAAAGGTGGTTGAGAAGGTGGTGGCGTGGCAACTCCAGAGGATTCTGGAGGAAACGGATTATCTAGACCCCTTCCAGTCAGGTTTCAGGCCGGGATATGGGACGGAGACCGCATTGGTCGCGCTTATGGATGATCTTTGGCGAGAGCAGGATGGAGGGAGTGCGTCCATCCTAGCTCTCTTAGATCTCTCAGCGGCTTTCGATACCGTCGACCACGGTATACTTTTGGGACGGCTCAGGGAGTTGGGGGTGGGCGGCGTAGTTTTGCACTGGTTCACCTCCTTCCTCCGGGGCCGTTCCCAGTCGGTGTTGATAGGGGAGGAGAGGGCTGACCCGCGCCCTCTGACTTGTGGGGTGCCGCAGGGGTCGGTTCTCTCTCCTCTCCTGTTCAACATCTACATGAAACCGCTGGGCGAGATCATCCGTCACCATGGGATGAGGTATCACCAATATGCTGATGATACCCAGGTGTACATCTCCATCCCAGGTGAAGTAAGTCATGCGGTCGATGCCTTATCTCAGTGTCTGGAGGCTGTGGGGGCCTGGATGGGGAACAACAGGCTTCAACTGAACCCTGGTAAGACGGAGTGGCTGTGGATTGATGGCCCTCCTAGATCCGGGAAGTTGTCATCTTTGGTTCTGGGTGGGGTGGCACTACCTCGCTCGGATCCAGTGCGGAATCTGGGGGTCCTCCTGGACTCACGACTCCTGCTCGAAGAGCAGGTGGCAGTAACGGCCAGGAGGGCCTTTGCACAACTCCGTGTTGTGCGCCAGTTACGCCCTTTCCTGGATCGGGAGGCCCTCCGAACAGTCACTCACGCCCTTGTCATCTCCCGTATAGATTACTGTAATGCGCTCTACATGGGGCTACCCCTGAAGAGTATCCGGAAGCTTCAGCTGGTTCAGAATGCCGCGGCGCGAGCAGTTATGGGTGCCATGAGATCGGCACATGTAACACCTCTGCTATGTGAGCTGCATTGGCTACCAGTTTGCTTCCGGGTCCAATTCAAGGTGTTGGTGATTACCTTTAAAGCCCTATATGGCATAGGGCCAGGGTACCTGAGGGACCGTCTCGTCCCGATAACGTCGGCCCGCCCCACCCGTACATGCAGAGAGGGCATGCTCCGGACCCCCTCAACAAGAGAATTCCATCTAGCGGGGTCCAGGAGACGTGCCTTCTCTGCGATAGCGCCCGCCTTATGGAACATCTTGCCCCCAGAGGTGAGACTGGCCCCTTCACTCCTGGCCTTTCGGAAGGCCATTAAGACCTGGCTTTGCCACCGGGCCTGGGATGACAGAGGTGGCAGTGCCTCCTGGGGTTGGCTGGCCCCGTAGTAATACAACCGATACTACGGTCCCCAATCCATCTTGGATTTATGTAATTTATTATTATTATTATTATTATTATTATTATTGTTGTTGTTGTTGTTCAATTGTTTAGTCGTGTCCGACTCTTCGTGACCTCATGGACCATAGCACGCCAGGCCTTCCTGTCCTCCACTGTCTCTCGGAGTTTACTCAAATTCATGTTAATTACATCGGTGATGCTATCTAACCATCTCATCCTCTGCTGTCCCCTTCTCCTTTTGCCCTCAGTCTTTCCCAGCATCAGGGTCTTTTCCAGTGAGTCCTCTCTTCGCATTAGGTGGCCAAAGTATTTGAGCTTCAGCTTCAGCATCTGTCCTTCCAATGAGCAGTCAGGGTTGATTTCCTTTAGGATTGACTGGTTTGACCTCCTTGCAGTCCAAGGGACTCTCAAGAGTCTTCTCCAGCACCACAGTTCGAAAGCATCAATTCTTCGGCGCTCAGCCTTCCTATTATTATTATTATTGTATATTTTTTAGATAATATTTTTGTATAGTTTTTTAAACTTTCAATTATTGTAACCCGCCCAGAGTCCCTTGCAAGGGAGATGGGTGGGGAATAAATTGAAATAATAAATAATAAATAAATAAATAAATCTCATCAGTGACAGCATCTAGCCTCCATGTCTTCTCTTGGTCTCCTTTTCAATCCTTTAATTTGTTTCCAAGCATCACAAACTTCTCCCATAACCAAAAATGACAAAGCTTTTTGTTGTTGTTGTTGTTGTTGTTGTTGTTCAGTCCTTAAGTCGTGTCCGACTCTTCGTGACCCCGTGGACCATAGCACGCCAGGCCTTCCTGTCCTCCACTGCCTCCCGGAGTTTACTCAAATTCATGTTCATTACATCGGTGATGCTATCTAACCATCTCATCCTCTGCCGTCCCCTTCTCCTTTTGCCCTCAGTCTTTCCCAGCATCAGGGTCTTTTCCAGGGAGTCCTCTCTTCGCATTAGGTGGCCAAAGCTTCAGCTTCAGCATCTGTCCTTCCAATGAGCAGTCAGGGTTGATTTCCTTTAGGATTGACTAATTTGACCTCCTTGCAGTCCAAGGGACTCTTAAGAGTCTTCTCCCGCACCACAGTTCGAAAGCATATATTCTTCGGCGCTCAGCCTTCCTTATGGTCCAACTCTCACATTGCTTCCACTGTTCAGCCTGGTTGTACTTCATCTAATATTAAACTTTTTGTTCTTACAGTCCAAGGTATTATCAAAAAAAATTTCAGCACCACAATTCAAAACCATCATTTTTTCTTAATTCGGCCTTTCTGATATTCTAGCTTTCACAGCCCTATCTTAACAACCGGCCATAGCCTGTACAGTATGTACGGCAGTGTGTCTTTGCACTTTAATATTTTGTCTAGATCTGTTATAGTCTTTCTTCCAAGTAACACCATTCATGGCTACAGTCACCATGCCTGTGAATTTCTGAGCTTAGGAATATAAAGTCTACTTTACACTTTATCACACTCAAATGGAACTCACTTCCAGATAACTAGTGCTACTTGTTTTCCTTACAAATATTTGATTGGTATGGTCATACAAATATATGTAATAAAATAACCTTTGTTCCCTTAGTTGTGGATGTGTAACATGAAAGGAAAAAGGACTTGGAAGGAGAAGGAATAAGGCAAACTCCAGCACTAGATGTTTATTTAGAAAATCAAGAAAGTTATGGAACTGGAAGTAAAAATGAGTAGCCATCAGGTGAAGCTTCTCTGAGTATGCTGCAGATGCCAACCTGATTGTTTGATTATGTGCCATCAAGTTGTTTTTGACTCCTAGAGACCACATAGATAGATTTTCTCCATGATTATCTGTCCCTAACCTGGTCCTTCAGGTTTTCCAAAGGTTCCCCCATTGCCACTGTAACTGAGTCCATTCACCTTATTTGTTTGTTTGTTTATTTATTTATTTATTTATTTATTTATTTATTTATTTATGTTTCGACTTCTATCACCGCACCATCTCCCACAAGGGGACCTTGCTGTTGGTTGTCCTCTTCTTGTGTTTCCTTCCACCTTTCCTAGCATCAGAGCCTTCTCCAGAAAGCTGGGTCTTCATATAATGTGTCCTAAATAGAATAATTTGAGCCTGGTCATTTGTGCCCCAAGGGAGAACTCTAGGTTGATTTGTTCAATGATACATCTGTTTGTTTTCTTGGCTGTCCACGGTATTCTCAGGAGTCTTCTCCAACACCAACATTCAAAAGCATCAATACTCTTCCTATCCTGCTTCTTCAAAGTCCAACTTTCGCTTCCACAGGGTGCCACAGGGAATACCATGGCTTGCATGACTCTCATCTTTGTGGGTATAGACACATCACGGCATTTGAATATCTTTTCCAAGGTCTTCATGGCTGCTCTACCAAGTGCTTGTCTGTGGCATATTTCTTGACTGCTTGTTCCTTTACTGTTGATGGTTGATCCTGAAAGGCAAAAACTATCCACCACCTCAACCTACTGTAGCTAAATTTCCAAGGATCCTCAGCCAGGGTTCAAACAGGTATAAGGACATCCCATATACAGTAGAAATGTATTTCATTGGTGGAGATGCTTAGGAAGTGTATTTATTAGTGTCATGAGAAAAGTTCTGCATGTATTTCTACCAGTCTCACTCAACTGAAAAGGATAGAATGTGCTTTTGAAATGTCCTTCAAAAGACAGGAGAATTTGGTGAAATTTTCCTGGTTAAGGTGTGAGAAGTAGCCAAGGGGTATGTGTGAATGTCTTGCCTTTTATTTTACAATTCTCTTTAAGATTTTTTATTAAACCGTAATGGAAAACAACATAAAGGAATTCTTCCTATTGGGCCTCCCATCCAGAGTCACTGGGAATCGGGCAGCATATAAATTAAATGATTAGATTAGATTAGATTAGATTAGATTAGATTAGATTAGATTAGATTAGATTAGATTATTTTTTTCAGATTAAAAAGTATGGTCAAGTCAGGAAGGCTTTGTTGTGATGGAAAAATGTGTTACAAAACCCCCGCACATCAGCAATTGCACCCTCTGCCACTTCCAACAATCAAATCAGGTCCAAAACATTCTGAAGAGAAATTTAAAAGAAATTCTCAAACTTCCTGGGAATGAGGCAGAAAAACAGAAACCTCTTTCACAGGTGAGGAAAACATCTAAGAAACCATGAGGCTAACTTCAGCCCAGCCTACATATTTATAGATGGACAAGGAACCATTCAAGACTTGCTTGGAGAAAGTGAAGCAGTCTTGATTAATTACCCTTCAACACCAATCTGATTTGATAAATTTGCTTTTCTTCCAAGACTACTGAACCATATAAAACCTTCTGAACTTTTCCCAGCATTTGAGCATCTCCTCTTGACAGCTGCTAACAAGGACTAGCCTAGCTCCTTAAGCAGAGGGATCTTTAGGAAGTCTCAAAGGGGTTCTGGATTTATTAAGACTGAATTGAATATAGGGCCCAATCCTTCGCAGCTGCCGGGAAAGACCATACGTGTTCAAGGGGACTTTGGGGGCCATACAGCTCTCAAGCACAGCAGTGATTCTGTTTTGAATTGTAAACCAGACCGTGTCAATTAAAAAACAGAGAGAATATGGCTTGCAGAAATAAAGCTCAGATGGAAGATAAATTCCAGTTACAATCTATTCCAAACGTTCATGCTTTATTTTATTCCGTCACATTATTTTACAATTTTAAAAAGAATACTGGGTCAATCCTAATGACTCATTCTCCTGATAGATTTATCCTCCATGAATACAAAAGCAAGCAATAAAATATTCTCGTCTTCCAGGAAAAACAGTACTTGGATGAAGGACGATGGAATAACAAGTGTATAGGATACACACAATCACAACAATCACAGGAAAGGGATGGGCAAATTGTGGTTCACAAAACTCTTTTTTCTAGCTGTCAGAAATTCTAAAAATTGCTAAAAATTGGTAATGCAGTGCTCTAGTATTTGGGGCCAGAAAATACATGAAAATGGGAGCATAGTCTTTCAAATAAGATAAACACCCTCTTGAGTACAACTCAGCTCCAGGTGACTATATAGATATGTTTATGAAGTTTTCTTGGTAACAATACATGATGGTTTGCAACATTTTTTTTAACTCCCAATCTACACTATAGCCCTGGGACTTCTTAGTGGTCTCCAATCCAAGTTCTCACCAGATGTGACCCTGCTTAGCTCACTGGGATCAGCTACAGTCAGTTGACAGCCAGTTTGGTCTAGTGGTTCTGGGCTAGAAACCAGGAGTCTGTGAGTTCTAGTCCCACCTTAGGCATGAAAGCCAGCTGGGTGACCTTGGGCCAGTCCCTGTCTCTCAGCCCTAGGAAAGAGCCAATGGCAAACCAGGAGCCTGACAGTTCTAGTCCCGCCTTAGTGTCAAAGTTCGACAGACCTCTGCCATTAAGTCAGAGGGGCATGTGGATTAAGGGGAGTTAGAAACTGACATGAAAGAGACAGCAGCGCAGGGAGAATGCCTGCTGACACCAACTTGTGAAACTGAACCACACATCTCCTTGACCGACTGTCTAGCACCCTGAAGCTGGGAAACAACACGTGTCAGCAACTATGAACAATGGGGAGGGAAATGCTTAAATGTACTGTACCATGCTATGCCTGCTCATTCAAGTCTTTGTTCGTGTTAAGCCTTCATGTACCGGAATAAACCCTTTTACTTCTTAGAAATCACGAGTCTGTGCTTTACTCAAGAGAAAGGGGTTTCAGGGCATCGGAGAGGAGCGCCTTACACTTAGGCATGAAAGCCGGCTGGGTGACCTTGGGCCAGTCACTCTCTCTCAGCCCAACTCACCTCACAGGGTTGCTGTTGTGGGGAAAATAGGAGGAGGAAGGAGTATGTTCGCTGCCTTGAGTTATTTATAAAAATAATAAAGGCGGGATAAAAATTAAATAAATAAATAAAGATCATAGCTGGGAACTGCCATGTTGTGTGTGTGTTTTTTAAATACAAACAAAAAACCCTGTTTAGTTTCAAGAAAAATGGGTAAAAAAAATGATAAAAATGTCCACCAACATACAAGATATGTCACTACCTGTTTTGTATCACTGCTGAACCCCCAAGGCCTGGGTCTTAAACGTCTTGCTAGACTTGTCAATAAATATCAACTCCCCATGCCCTTAAGCCTGGGTTCAGGAGCTGGCTTCTCAATAGAGTTCTTACAGACACAATACTGCTGGATTGGATTCTTTATTGCAGACAGGAACAGAGCCACATTCACACAGAACGTCTCCCTACTGCAATAAACCAGAGAAAAGCCTGTATGTATGTATGTATGTATGTATGTATGTATGTATGTATGTACGTACGTACGTACTCTATGTCAGTGCTCAGGGTTTATATTCTAGGCCTTGTCCTCTCACTTTTGTGAGTCAATGGACATTTGGCCCTTCTCTTCAAGGCCATGTGTCAGCCCCACTAGGTAAACCAGAAACCAAGAAATCAACTCCAAAAAAAAAAGGATAAAACTACTTTTATTGAGAGTGGCTATAATTACCATCAGCCTTGCAAGGTAGTCCAGACAGGAAGCACACCCAGTTGAACTAATTCAACTTTATTGTATGGTTTTATGAACAGAATCTTGCAAGTCTGAAAGTACTGTACATCTCTCCCCTCTTGCCTTTAGAGTCCAAGAAACTAGGGAGGTTCCCTTCTGAGATGTTTGACATGCCCCCATTTCTTCTGCGGGCTTAGCTGCCTCTTATCTGACCATTGCCCTGGATGTGGCTCTTCCTCCTGTCTCCCAAGGTTATTCCCACACACCATTACAGTTACAGAATCTTGCAAGTCTGACTGTGCTGACCTCCTCCCCCTTCTTATACTCCTGTGAATTAGAGCCTCCTCCACATATTTTGTGTCAATTGTGGGCTTAAGATATATTTTTCCTTGGGTGGTAACAAATCATGTATATCTCCATCAAGGTCATCTTCCTTACTCTCTATACAATTGGAGGCAGTGGGCTATATTGACAAAACAGGTCTCCTGAGCCTGGGAATTACTGCTTCCAGCTTCATTCCTAACATTGGATCTCCAAGAAATGTTATTCACAGCCCTCAAAAAGTTGCCCACCTCTGCACTGGGCTACGATCTTTCTAATGTCAATCATGTCCCAATGAATGTGCTATTTTAGAAAGAGATATGAACTGTGGAGTCCTTGGTGCTCTCTGAGCCTTGTTGTTTTCTTGCAGACGTTTCATTGTCAGGCTAGGCAACATCTTCAGTGCGAAAAGGGAGTGGGACTTGCTCTCTGTTTATATACCCTGGCTTGTCCTGCCTGTGTTGGTGGGGGTGTTGTACTCTCCTTGGTAGTTCCTTGGTTGAGGGATATGAAAAGAATCTCTCTAGTTCCACATAGTATGAGGGAATTCTCTGGAAGATATTCTATGGAAATCAAGTCGTGGTCATGATTTGCACCATTTAGAATTAGAAGTCCAATTGGAAGTCAACCTAAATCTCACCACTGAGAGGTAGAAATGGCAGCTTCTGGAGAGATTTAAAACAGGCTATTAACACCTGTGCACAGATAGCGAATGGCTACCATAGAATCAGCATGTAGTGGGTCTTGTAAATAGTGATTGTAGGTGAGATGCATGGTTTAGGGCAGTGTTTCTCAAGCTTGGGGGCTTTAAGATGGGTGGGCTTCAACTCCCAGAATGAAGCCCACCCATCTTAAAGTCGCCAAGCTTGAGAAACACTGGTTTAGGGTGACATAATCTTAGTATGATCAACCTATATAATCCTACTCAAAAGTACAGGCCATTGGGACTCAGCCCTGGGTTCCAGAATAGTGTGCCAAGCAAAAGTTGGACTGAAAAACAGCTCCCACCATCTGATGACCAAACAGCTTCATTTAAATGGAAGCAAACTCAGAAGACACTTTTTGGAGCACCTACCTTTGGATATCATTTGGCTCACCTTTAACTTCCCTATCAATGTTTGCTCTGGAGCCAAAATGTTAATAGATAACGTACCTAGCAATCATGCACCCACTGTGCTGCCATTTGTACTTTAAGTGTCTTAGCATCCAAGAGATCCGGTCTTCTTCGTTAATCCCAAAGCCATCTGCCGAAAGCAATGCTGTTCTTGCCCCACGCATGCGTTGGGCTAATTTTGTTTGATTAAGCACACGCATGGCCAATCTCAATCATTTTAACGACAACACTCTATTATACATACCATGAAATTTAACAGGGGTTGTTCTAGATGTGGCCTTACTAGTGCAGCTGTGAAGGCTAATTAAGGAGTGCTCGTTATTGTCCGTTCAATTTACATTTGCAGATGGAGCTAGCCAAGAGCCAGCCAGCCTGGGCTCATTGATTGATTGATCAGCACTTCATGTTCATTAGGAAGCAAGGCATGATACAAGGCATTTTCCCCTTGGCATTGCTTCCGTTAGGTGTTTGCTACAATTTGAACATTGATCCAGAGCTGATGCTCACTTTGTTCCCTTCCCCTGGGGGGGGGGGGGAACTGAGTATAACTACTCTATCAAGTGTGAAGTCAGGAGATGTTTGCATAGTTTATCTACACCAGAGCTTTCCAAACTGTGTGTCGTGACACATTAGTGTGTTGGCTGCAGTGTCTGGGTGTGTCACGGCTGCTGCTTCCTCCGAGCCCTGCCAGGATTCCGCACAGGCCCTAGTGCCTGCCTTGTGCCTCATCCTGTTCTTGCTAATGGGTATGAACATGTTCTCAAGATCTGAGGTTCACATGCATGTTATATTCCTACCATCTGTGAATATGCACAGCAGAGATGAACTAAAAATCCATTGCAAATTGCTATGGGAGATTGCAAAATTATTATTATTATTATTATTATTATTATTATTATTATTATTGGCCGCACAGTCAGCCAGATGTTTAGACTGGATTTGGCATTTTTATCCACCTATCAAGTCATTATTATTATTATTATTATTGTTATTGTTATTATTATTATTCACTGGAAAGACCTACTCCAGACTTCTATAGGTCACTTATATAGATATCTTAACCACATACAGCAATATCTTTGAACAATATTGCTCAGCCCAAATTAATAAAACCACAACATCTTCAACAAACAGTACCAATGAAACAATATCATGATCACAGTTAAATATCCTATCTGTCATAATTTTCCATATTTATAATACTGGCGTTATCATTCATCACTCACTCACTCACTCTACGGTCCCAAGTGCACTTTGAACAATCTCACAGAGGGGCGGGAATATTTTATCAACTCCCCACTACAGGGCCTCCAGAAAATCAAAGACCTAAAAATAGAGGATGAAATTATGGTTTCATTTGATGTCACAGAACTCTTTACATCCATAGATCCAGAACTAGCAAAAGAATCCATGGCAGAAGTACTACACAACACACTCCACCTAGCCAAATACACCAAGATCAAAATACCCAGAATCATGGACCTCATCAACCTCTGCTTCACTACCTACTTTCAGTTTGATGGACAAATATACCAATAAATTGGAGGAACACCCATGGGATCACCACTCTTGGGACTCATAGCAAAGACCGTAAAGCAGCATCTAGAAACTATAGCACTCCCATGCATACAACCAAAAGTATGGATCTGGTATGTAGACGACACCTTTATCATAATAAAAAAGGAACAACTGGAGAAGACACATGAAACAATCAACATCTTCAAAGGAATAAAATTCACAAGGGAAGAAGAAAACAACAACATACTACCCTTCTTGGACATCCTGATCAGCAGAGGACATGATGGCAATTTAGAAACCCACATCTATCAAAAAACAACCTACACTATGTTGGAAAAACGCTGGCTTATAGGGAAGAGGCGCAGAGTAAACAGACACAGAGTGTTCAAAGCTAAAAATCTTTACTTGTGATAAAAGCAAAGTTGGATATACATGTTACAGCAGTTGCAAAAACGTAAAGACAAAGCAGATTATAATCTTCCATGGTGCTTCCACTGATAAGACATTTAAGGAGCTCAATCCTTTGTTTATACTCACAGCAAAGAATAGCTACACACTTTTCAGTCCTCAGGAGCAGGAAGATGGCTAATAGGCGAGCAGAAGCCAAGAAGCAAGGAACCATAGTTCACAGCTGAGATATACACTTTACAATTTTCTGATTGGCTGAAAGTTAGGTGTGAAACCACCAAGCACAAAGCATAAAACATTGCACATAGTATAAACTGCCATAAGGTGGCAGTGCTGCATCTAAGCAAGCATACTGTCTCCCCCTCCCAACTGCTAGGGCACACTGTTCCCATGGGAAGGTTTAGACCGAGACATAACATTTGCATCACGTGGTGCCTTTGCTAGCCACCTCCACCTTCATATCTATGTAAGATATGGAGAAAAACACTCAAAGCTATGAGAAAGTTTTGTTCCATGCAGAAAGTGATTTGCTATTTCACATGAGAAATCTGACACACTAACCAAGTGCTCCACTACCAAAGCAATAACCCTACCTCCCACAAGAGGAGCTGTGTAAGAACACTATTCAGATGAGCACAAACGCACTGCAGCAACCCAGAACACCAGAAAAAGGAAACAGACCACCTATACAGCATCTTCCAACAAAATGGATACCCACGCAACTTTATCAAAAAGTACCTGACCACTCAACCCACCACAGCAAAACCAACAGAAGCTATGAAAAGGATTACACTGCCATACATCAAAAACATCTCAGAAACAACCAACAGACTATTACAACCACATGGCATCAGTGTAGCACATAAACCTTCTGAACATCGTAAGTAAACCAAAAGATCCAGTAGGCCAAGAAGAAAAAACAGGAGTTATCTACAACATACAGTGTAAGGACTGTAGTAACCACTATGTGGGACAGACTGGCAGAAGACTAGCAGAACACATCCACGAACACCAACTAGCAGTCAGAAGACATGATGAAAATTCCTTTATCTCACAACACATGGACAGACTTAACCATACTTTCAACTGGGAAACTGTGAGCATCCTAGACCAAGCTAAATCCAAAACTGCTAGGGAATTCCTGGAAGCTTGGCATTCAGACAAATCAGCCATCAATAGACACATAGAAATAAACCATATTTAAACACCATTCAAAAGAGACAAAAAAGCTAAGAAGGAAACAAAAAGACCAGAACACCTCCTCTCCAGCAGCCAACACCCAGATAAGCAGGGATTAAAACCAGGCAAACAATCAAGTAATATCCTAATCAAGGAACTATCAAGGAGAAAACCACACACCCACCAAAACTGGCAGGGCAAGCTACTGTATATAAACAGGGAACAAACCCCACACTCACTCGCACTGAAGACGTTACCTATTTGGGTAATGAAACGTCTGCAAGCAAACAACCAAGCTCAGAGAGCAGCAAGAACTCCACAGTTCAACCCTGGGCTACAGATATTCTCTTTTATGGGTATTTCTATATTCTTCCATCTTATAATAGCCTTGCTGCAGTTTCCATATATAAAACCAATTGTCCATGAACCTTTTCTAGCTGACTGTCCATAAGTCCTAATATGAAAAATTCCGGTTTCATCTCAATATTAATTTTTAAAGTTTCTGCCTTCTCTATTAACTCTCCTTCTCTATTAATTCTGCATGACCGCAGGATGCTGCGATGGTTGTAAATGCGAGGATCGTTTGCAAAGCTATTTTTTTACACCATCGTAACTTCGAACAGTCATTAAATGAGGCAGTCAGTAAGTGAGGACTACCTGCATTTCATTTCTTCCCAATGTACACCAAAGAATCATAATCATTCCCCTGAGTGAAGCTCTGGGTTTCTGCTTTACAGGCCTAATGGCACTATCGTTTTGATTTCATCCAACCAAGGCCTTCTTCTGAACTGGGGTGATTAAAAGAGGGCCATCAAAGCCAACCATAAGAGAAGAACAATATCCACAAAGAGATCGAGTTCGCCAGTACCCAAATAAGCTTTTCTTTTTGGTTTTGCTCAGCCAGCGACACAAGCTTTTTATCAAGGCATTTTTGAAAGATGCGGTTTTGCATGTGCTCCGTCAATGTCATTTGCTTTCACAGAAAGAATATTAGAACATGGTTACTGATGATACATCAATAATAAGGAGGTGGCATGTATAGATGTGTTTGGTGGCAGGGAAAAGATGGATCCTTCTAAAGCACTAATTTCCTCAATGGCAGGAGATGCATCATCGCTCCCGCCACTAAAACAGCCATGCAAAAAGGCAACCGTAAACAGGGTGCTGCAAATCAAACAATATATTTTTCAAGGGGAAACTGTATCCAGAGACTTACATTTGGTTACAAATACTGTATGAGCTTTCTAGTAATAATGCACTCAGCTGATTTAATCTCATGGCAGGCCTGGAACAGATTTTATTTCCTGAGGGGAGGGAAGAGGCAACAAGAAAAGTGGGAGTGAAGTGAAAATAAAAATATACAGATAGTCCTCACTTAACAACCACAATTGGGACTGGAATTTTGGTTGCTAAGCAAAGCAGACATTAAGCAAATCCGACCTGTTTTAACGACCATTTTTGCAGTGGTCATTAAGCAAATCACCACAGGCGTTAAGCAAACCATGTGGTCGTTAAGTGAATTACGCAGTTCCCCATTGATTTTGCTTGCCAGAAGCCGGCCGGAAAGGTCGAAAATGGCGATCACGTGACCACAGGATGCTTGATGGTCATAAATGTGAACTGGTTGCCAAGCGCCCAAATCATGATCATGTGAACGTGGTGACACCGCAACAGTTATAAGTGTGAGTTCCGGTCATAAGTCGGTTTTTTCAGCACCGCCTTAAGTCCAAACTGTCACTAAACGAATGGTTGTTAAGCGAGGACTACCTGTAGAGGCCAAATTCTTCAGGTGCCTTCAACTGGGCCAGTGATGCAGTTGGGTAATGTTAAAGTCCAGGTTTAATGCACTTAGGGGTAGACATTCTATGAAGATGGCAGTATTTTGTATTTCTCAAAATGGTCGGCCTTGCTATAAGAGAGTTCTCAGTCCTTAGTGCCAGATGTTAAAGCAGTGATGAAATGCTAAGGCTGCAGGAAGCATCTGTGCCCCACTCTAGAACTGACTCCAATAACAATTATTGAAAATCAGAGGCACAGTTCCTTAGCATTCAGAGATGGAAAAGACCAGGGAACTTTAGTGAAAACTCCAAAAAAGGCTGCAAATGTTAACATCTCCTCGACTCAAGCACGGACACAATCTTAGTTTGTTTTCTCAGCAGCGGAACTGAGATGTTTAAAGATTGCCTACTTGGGGACATTTTTTTTAACTTGCCAGTCTAGGCTACAGCTTTGGTATTTCTCATCCAAGTATTACCCAGGCCCAACTTTACTTAGTTTTTTGAGACCAAGGTTGACTAAGAACGGCTATCCCATAGCTTTCCAAACTGTGTGTCGTGACACAATACTGTGTCGCCTGCAAGGCCCAATATGCCAAATCTAGTCTAAACATTTGGTTGACTGTGCGATCAACCATAACAGGTTAATTCTGCACCTTGCACAATTGGATAGCACAGGGCTTTCCAAACTTTTCCCGTGGCGACACACCAACGGCGACACGCGAGAAAACCCGGAAGCGCCACCGCTGCAGCAGTGCGCAAAAACCCAGAAGCACCGCCGCGGCGCTTTCAGATTTTTGCACGCCGCAGCGGTGGCGGAAGCGGTGTCCTGGTGTGTCACGTCAAAACCCGGAAGCGCTGATGGCGCGCCGCCACGGCGGGCCATCAGCGCTTCTGGGTTTTTGCACGGCACGCCAGGACACTGCTGCCGCTGCGGTGCTTCCATGTTTTTGCGCACCGCTGCAGTGGCGGCACTTCCGGGTTTTCTCGCGCACCGCTGTTGGTGTGTCGCCACGGGAAAAGTTTGGAAAGCCCTGTGCTATCCAATTGTGCAAGATGCAGAATTAACATGTTATGGTTGACCGCACAGTCAACCAAATATTTAGACGGGATTTGGCATTTTTGTCCACCTGTCAAGTCCTTCCCAAGGACCTGGGATAGGCAGATGTTGTTGTTTAACAATATTAAAGGTATCTTCGCAGGATGTAAGCTGTTTCAGGTAAAGCTGCCTTTTGCAACTGACTGATGGTGGTTTTGTCACGGTTTTGTCATTCTTCTAGGCTGGGACCCCAAGATTTGGCCCCAAAGTCTCACCCTGATGGCACCATTGAAAAGTCATCAATACTCTACAGTATATGCTATTCTGTTCTCAGTTGCACAGAGATGCCACATCTTAATGGTGGAGCATATGCTAAAAAGGAGAGGAAATACTCTCATCAGGTATGATTTCCATAATAGCTTCATTTGCTTTGTTCTTCATTTCAAGAAAGTGCACTGATGTGATTATTCATTGATGCAGATTATTTGTTTATTTTTTCAAAAAGTCTAAGCCACTTTTCAATAGCAATTCCAGGTTACATTCCAAAAACAAAATAAAATACAGGTAACACAACCCTGTTTTTAAGGCCAAGAAATGGTAGCAGTTGCCAAGTGCTTAAAGAACTCAGCAGAGTAAGATCTGGTTAAAACTTGGATGGGAGACCACAGAGAAATCCCTGGATAATGGGCTAGCATGGGAAGTCAATAGCAAACCATTTGCAATTTTCTACCTAACTGGTAGAAGATAGCATATAATGAGCAACAGTTTCTCAGTTAGAATTGTTCTGCCTAATACATTAGAAAATCTGATAACATAAGAATATTGTAAAAATACTGCCTGGCTTGAAAATTAGAATAATTTTGGTAGCAGGTATGACTTTTTAGGGGGGCGCAATGGCTCAGTGGTAAAGATGCCAGGCTTGTCGGTCGGAAGGTCAGCAGCTTGAGACCCGAGCGCCGCGTGACGGAGTGAGCTCCCGCACTCGCCCCAGCTCTTGCCAACCTAGCAATTCGAAAGCATGGAAATGCAAGTAGATAAATAGGTACCACTTCGGTGGGTAGGTAACAGCGTTCCGCGCTCGTCATGCCAGCCACATGACCACGGAAGCGTCTTCGGACAGCGCTGGCTCTTCAGCTAAGAAACGGAGATGAGCACCAGCCCCTAGAGTCGGACACGACTGTGCAGGGGAAAACCTTTACCTTTAATTTTATGACTTTTTGGTAGTGGTATGCAGAAAGCTACACAACCGCTGCGAAGATCAAGTTCAATATGAAACAGCCAGTTTGGTGCAGGGGTGATAGTGCTGGGCTAGAAATGCTGGTTGGGGAATTCTGGGAGTTGAAGTCCACACATCTTAAAGTGGCCAAGGTTGAGAAACAATGACTTAGAGGATGGCTTTAGATTCAGAACAAACTGGGTTAGTCACCCCCCCCCCCTGATTCTATCCCTCCAGGAAATGAAAATCTCAAATTCTGATGTGCAAGCCAGGCAGCCAGGCCGTCCTAGAGACTTTCAACCAGCCTGTAACCATGCTGAGTGAGAATGTCACTCCGGGCCTCTCTTGGGCAACCTTTCCCACTGCAGTCAAGTTTTGCCCGAGATAAGAAAAAAGCAAACAAAACTTTTAATGAGCTGCCACCATCCTGAGAAAGGAGAAGCAAAACCTATTATCTGCCCTGATTATCCAACAAATTGGATCGGCTGGCATTAAGGAACAAAGGCCCAGCTCACGTTGGGAGTTTTGTCAGCTGGCCAAATTCAACACCGCAGCAGCCGCCTGGGTTTAAGCAGCCTGGCCCCAAGGAGCCGGCTTGACTGGTGGGTGACGCCTTGTCATTCTTTGGGATGCACGCTCACTCATTTCCCCCATTTTTATTTTATTTCATGTTGGCCTTAATTTTCTGCCTCCTCCTTCAGATTCCTATCTGTACAGGTATGCAAGCTTTTGGTTTAGTTTAAAAGCCTGCTTGTTCCAGTTGTGTAGATAAGCCTTTATCAGAGATGAGGAATTTAGAATGAATGGAGAAGTGATCAGCAGGAGGAGAGCTTAGTGGCTTAAAACAGAAATCCTCAAGAATGCAGCATTTTTGCTCAATTCTGTTCTTTCCCTGCTATTAGTAGAAGAAATTCCTTCCTTAATCTTAAGAAATTCCTCTTACCTCTTGGGGGGGGGGGCAGACCTTTAGTTAACAAATATTTTGAGTTTGCATGAAAAATCTTTCACTTCTCTATCAATCCCCTGAACGAGAGAGCTTAAAACAAACGTAATCCGTTTTCTCTCCACTTGCTGGAGCCCATTCTGATGCAGGATTAGAGAGAAATAGGGGATTGTCATGTCTCTTGTTAACATCAAAATAAATTTCCTTCACACACACACACACACACACACACCTTGGAAAGTTAAGGCAAATCTGAAGTTTAGTCTTTTTTCAGTTTGTACCGCTCTGCGGATTTTCAGCCAGAGAGATGGAGAGAGTTTAGTTCAGTTGGAAGATACTCAGAATAGATTGCAGCAATTTTAATTTTTTGCACTACAATGCTTTTTTTTTCTTGTTCCATTATGGTTAAGGACCTGCCTCTTGATTCCAATTGGCAGGGTTGTTCTGAAGCCATGGGATGCTCAAAGACATTCAATCTGCCCGAGGAAAGAACAGAAGAGAATAAGTAGAATCCTTACAGTAATCTCAATTTTGTTTGTGCAATGAAAGCAGCCTTAGAAAAACCATTAAGCAAGATAAGTCTGTGCTTAGGGCACCAAGGGAAGGGGGGGCACCACCGAATTTTTTTCCCTTAGCTGTCATGCCCTTAACTCTTTCACTGCCACCCTCGACTTTAGTTTTCAATACTTTTTTATGTTGACGTTTTTGCCCTTATAACAATTTTATTAAAAATGGATAAAAAAGTTGAACATTTGCATTTTTTCCTGTTGCCCTAGTTATAAGTAAATAATTTGCTTAGACTGCTTATTATAACAATATAAATAATATTGTTAAAAAAGGTAAAGGTGTGCAACTCTAGGGGCCGATGCTCATCTCCGTTTGTTAGCCGAAGAGCCAGCGTTGTCCAAAGACGCTTCCACGGTCATGTGGCCGCATGACGCGTGCGGAACGCTGTTACCTACCCACCAATAATATTGTTATTTAGTGTTAAATATTTTTTTTAAAAAAAAAGTAATATTGCTTAGGAAGCAAGATTTTAGATTGGAATTGGAGAGAACAAGCTGGTTTAGGCAAATCTGGTGATTTGTTCTGTGTTGTGAGACTGTATTACAATTTGCTCCCATACCTAATACTGTAGTGGCTTGTCCACTCTGGACTTGGAAGTGTAATGACCCAAGTTTGAGTGTCTAAAGCCAAGTTTCTCAACCTCGGCAGATTTAAGATATGTGGACTTCAACTCCCAGAATTCCCTAGCCAGCATTGCTGGCTGGGGGATTCTGGGAGTTGAAGTCCACACATCTTAAACTTGCTGAGGTTGAGAAACACTGGTCTAAAGGTATGTCTAAAGGTATGTATACCACTCACACATTAATCTGGGCATAAGCATCGGTGATCGTAAGAACATAACATGAAATGGCATTATTAAGGAGGGACAGTTTGGTCTAGTGGTTAAGGCAGAGCTTTCCAAACTTTTCATGTTGGCGACACACCAACGATGGCAGTGGTGGTGCGGCCTGCGGTGTCCTAGTGTGTTTCACGCAAACCCAGAAGTGCTGATGGGGGGAACCTGAAGGAGTGGCACCCCCACCAATCAGTGCCAATTGGAAGCGCTGATTGGTGGGGGTGCCGCTCCTTCAGATTCCCCCCATCAGCGCTTCCAGGTTTGCGTGTGACACACCAGGACACTGCAGGCGACACAGTAGTGTGTCGCGACACACACTTTGGAAAGCTATGGGTTAAGGCATCAGGCTCGAAACCAGGAGACCATGAGTTCTAGTCCCGCCTTAGGCACAAAGCCAGCTGGGTGACTTTGGGCCAGTCACTCTCTCTCAGTCCTGGGAAGTGTTAGAGATATTGGGTTTCAACCAAGCATGTCTCACACATGCTTGAAGGAGGAGGCAGCCTCTGCTGTAACCTAATCTTACTTGCTTTGTGTGGGAGGGGCTGAACCCCGATTTCCTGTTCCTGTTCCCTTCGTCTTCCCTCTTTCCTGTTTGAATCTCCCACCAAGGAGGATGGTCAGCTATAGCTGTCCACGTTGCTCACACTTCCATTCAGGTGGGCCACATTAAGAAGCATGTGGGTCTCGTCAGAACCTATTGCTCGCATGCATGGACCGTTTTCACTATGAAACGGTGAGTTACAATAAAACTGTAAGCTCTTTTTATGTTACTTTACATTAACGTGTGAAGTGTGTTTATTTTGTGTTTTTTGAACTGATTAAGCCTTGTGCAAGTTTATTGGGACGCTTGTACTCTGCTAAACTAGATGAAACTGTGTGGACTTCTGTTACTAGCATTCCAGAATTCCTACAGGAAGGAGGCAATGGTAAACTACTTCTGAAATCATGCCAAGAATACTGCAGGGACTTGTCCAGACAGTCTCAGGAGTCAACACTGACACAAAGGCACCAAAAAAAAAATTTCAATAAAGGTATCATGTTCTACATATGTTTTCTACATCATGATCTACATATATATTTGGAGGTCAGCCTTTATTAAAGGCGCTACGGACTTTGAAGAAGCACGAGTACAGGGCGAAAGGGAGAAACGAGCTAAGAGGAAGGCACATCAAGCAAACCCTCATCATGACCGTCTTCCACCCGGAAACCTATGCCCTCATTGTGGGAGGTTGTGTGGATCCAGAATTGGCCTTTACAGCCACTTACGGATCCACTGTTAAGATTTTACCCCTGGAAGACAATCTTACTCAGCTACGAGTGATTGCCAAGAATACATATGTGTTGGCAGGAAACTAGGAGAGTTCTCAATCTTAACAGATATACAACATTTTCACACCAGAAGACATTCTGTACAGTGTGTTAGGGGACCCACTCTGAAATGTAGTAGGTGGAATCAGAACATAAACTAAGCTGTTTTAAAGTTGAATTTAGTTGAATAAATGATTTATTTGATAAAATTTCTATCCTGCCCCAATCCCAAAGAGCTCCAGGCAACAATCAACAAAAACAAAATCTAAATAACAAAATGATTAAATCAATACAAGAAAACAATTTGTTGTTTATTTGTTCAGTCGCTTCCGACTCTTTGTGACTTCATGGAAGAGAACAATAGAAGATCAAAAATCATAACCAGTGAACAATAATTAATAAGATTCTTCTCCAGTCATTATGCAATGATTTTCTTCTTCTGTCTTATGAAGTATTACAATTTGGTAACAACTTTCAGAAAATGTTTAAGGTTTTTATTATCCTTTGATTCCTATCCCACCTTTCATTCAGGAGCTTGAGGCAATGTACATAATGCGTCCACCTCCAATTTTTTTCCACAAGAACCTTGTGAGGTAGGTTGGGTTGAAAGAGCATGACTGGTTCACAGTCACCAATGACTTTTCATGGCTGAGGGTGTATTTGAACTGGGACTCCTCCCTTCTAGTCTGACTCTGTCACCACTACACCACACAGCCTCTCTTCTGGAGGCCACATGCAACCTTGTGGACTTAAGGTGGTGCACTTCTAGTTTAGGGTATCAAATTTGAGAAGAGGATCAGTAACTTTAATATTTAGCAACATTGGAAGGTGGATAGACTCAGCTATCCTGGGAAGCAGTTGGATTCCTTGAACCAGAAGGAGATCATCCTGGATCTTCTGAAGTTGCCATCATGGATTTTGTCTTCTGGGAAGAAAGGGTCTCCTGTCTGATTCAGAGGATGAGGTCAAAGCATCTCCAACTCCAAAGAGGACAAATGAGTGAAGGTTTCAGCTCACTAGGGGAATGCTCTGCTGAGAAACAGGTCACTTCATGAGTCAAGTAATAAGGCCCTAATAAGGACGAAATTTCACCAGATCTTCAGGATGCAGGTGGTAGTTGGATGAGGTTATGGAACCTGTTTCCAGACATGAGTGTTGAAACATCTGATCTGGCTTCTAATGTTGCCTGTGCCCTTGACCAACTATTGCCTGGTATCTCTGGCATCTAACCTTTGGTTGCACTTGGGCCTGATCCTACCTGGATTCTGCTTGTGCTACTACTGTATATCTCACTCTTATGATTGATCCTGTCTTAACTCCTGAACGGTGAGATTTCTGCACCACACTCTTGGCACCACCACCACCACCACTTTTTTTTTCTTCGCTAATAGGTGGTGGGATGTTGAGATAAAAAGCCAGGAGAACAGGGAGGAGAATAGCTCTGAGAATATGCAATTTCCTCAGTAAGTTCATTAACTGATGATGCATTTTCCTACGGATTCCAGTTTTAATGATGTTCTTGAAGCTGTAGAGGCGGCAGTAAAAAAGTGGCAGCGTTGTTTCTAGGAATAAAGCCAAGCTCATTAAACTAATAACGGGGATGTAATAAATACAAGAATCATTCTTTCTGCAGGACACCAAGCTCCAAGCCAGCTCATCGTAGCTAGTAAAACATCCCAGCTCTGCTCCACTAAAGCAAAACTATACTAAAGGAACAGGAAATACAGCTTCTGTCTTAGATCTGACGTATTCCTCCCCAGTGTCTGGCTACTTATAAAAATACAAATGAGATTTGCAAGTAAATGTACTCCGATCAGTGTGCCCGCCAGCTGATAATGCTCTCCCTCAAAAGACACCATTTTGCACCCCCTTTCCCCCAACAGCCTTTCAGTGTTTCATTGCCTCTGAGCATATTCTGTTTTCATTAGGCTGATTTGTAGTGCACAACTGATTCAGAGGCACCTGCCGGTGGGAGCAGGTAAAAAAAATCAAGATGGTGGTTGTGATCATACAATCAAAGCCCCGTCCTCTTCTGTTTTTTCCCAGGATATTAGATAAGCATTTTCCAGTGGGTTTCCTACTCTGAAAAATGTTTTATTTGGAGTTCTCTCCTGTTCCTTTCCAGGCAAACCAACAAAAATAATAAATTCATGTTGTCAGTGTTGTTTGTAAATTAAAAGGCATCTTCTCTCTGCAGCATAGGGTGTATGCCAACAATATATTTTTAAGATTGCTTAGTTTTTGTTTTCCTTCACATGTTATTGATCATTTCTGCATTTTCTGCTGAAGTAGCCCATAGACAAAACAAATCAAATAATTTGCAGCCAGGAATCGAATAAACAGACACGGCTGAAAGTTAACATTCTAGCCTTAATATTGGTATATTTAATTACTAGTGATTCTAGAGAAGTCCTATGTTCAGAAATGAACTTCACATATTTTCAGCCTCTGCCTTAACCAAAAGGTAAGTTTCAGATTCTTTTTTTTTTTTTTTGCAGGACCGTCATCTTTTCCAACCTACAAGAACCTTTGCTTGATCTTGCTCAATAGTTTGGGGGCCTAAATTTCTTCATAAATGATGAACTCTTCCAAGATCTCATTTCAGCATTCTTACAGGACATCTCATGAGATTGTATTCAAGGGGTGAGGACACTTCTAAGATATCCACTGGGGCTCTGTTGCTGAGCATGGCTGAGAAGATAAGAAAACCCTTTGTCCGGCTTGGATTGAAATCTGAAGAACAGAAGAATTCTGAGGAACAGAAGAATTCATGGTGACCATCCTTTTCTTTGTTGCATGAAATAAAATATTAGAACAGAGCTTTCCAAACTTTTCATGTTGGTGACACACTTTTTAGACATGCATCATTTCGCGACACACTCTTACAGCAGGGCACAAGGCAGGCACTAGGACCTGCTTGGAATCACAGCAGGTTTGGAGGCAGCAAGGCACAAGGCAGGCACTAGGACCTGCATGGAATCACAGCAGGTTTGGAGGCAGCAAGGCACAAGGCAGGCACTAGGACCTGTGTGGAATCCTGGCAGGGCTCGGAGCCGCGACACACCCAAACACTGCAGCTGACACACTAACGTGTCCCAACACACAGTTTGGAAAGCTATGTATTAGAAGAACGAGATGAACAGAATTTGAATCTGAGGGAAAATGCGGTCAAATTAAGTTAATTCCATATCCAAGTTAAGCATTTTGTGCTAATGCTGGTTTGGAGTACTTTGACAGTTTCAGAGACAGCCCTGGGCGGGGGGGAAGAGTCAAGATGGCAGGCACACCTGTGTGATCAAAGCCCTGCCCCATTTTTTACAGGTGCCTTCACCCTTAGCTGGGTCAAAATTTTTGTTGTTGTTGTTGTTCAGTCGTTCAGTCGTGTCCGACTCTTCGTGACCTCATGGACCATAGCACGCCAGGCCTTCCTGTCCTCCACTGTCTCTCGGAGTTTACTCAAATTCATGTTCATTACATCGGTGATGCTATCTAACCATCTCATCCTCTGCCGTCCCCTTCTCCTTTTGCCCTCAGTCTTTCCCAGCATCAGGGTCTTTTCCAGTGAGTCCTCTCTTCTCATTAGGTGGCCAAAGTATTTGAGCTTCAGCTTCAGCATCTGTCCTTCCAATGAGCAGTCAGGGTTGATTTCCTTTAGGATTGACTGGTTTGACCTCCTTGCAGTCCAAGGGACTCTCAAGAGTCTTCTCCAGCACCACAGCTCGAAAGCATCAATTCTTCGGCGCTCAGCCTTCCTTATGGTCCAACTCTCACAGCCATACATTGCTACTGGAAAAACCATAGCTTTAACTATACGGACCTTTGTCGGCAAGGTGATGTCTCTGCTTTTTAATATGCTGTCTAGGTTTGCCATAGCTTTCCTTCCAAGGAGCAAGCGTCTTTTAATTTCATGGCTGCAGTCACCGTCTGCGGTGATCTTGGAGCCCAAGAAAATAAAATCTGTCACTGCTTCCATTTCTTCCCCTTCTATTTGCCAGGAAGTGATGGGACCAGATGCCATGATCTGTGTTTTTTTAATGTTGAGTTTCAAGCCAGCTTTTGCACTCTCCTCTTTCACCCTCATCAAGAGGCTCTTTAGTTCCTCTTCACTTTCTGCCATTAGGGTGGTATCGTCTGCATATCTGAGGTTGTTGATATTTTTCCCGGCAATCTTAACTCCGGCTTGTGATTCATCCAGCCCGGCATTTCTCATGATGTACTCTGCATATAAGTTAAATAAGCACGGTGATAATATACAGCCTTGTCGTACTCCTTTCCCAATTTTGAACCAGTCGGTTGTTCCATGTCCGGTTCTAACTGTTGCTTCTTGACCCACATACAGGTTTCTCAGGAGACAGGTAAGGTGGTCTGGTACTCCCATCTCTTTAAGCATTTGCCACAGTTTGTCGTGATCCACACAATCAAAGGCTTTAGCGTAGTCAATGAAGCAGAAGTAGATGTTTTTCTGGAACTCTCTTGCTTTTTCCATGATTTTTTCCATGGGTCAAAATTTAGTCGGCCTCTTCTGGAGGAAGACTATTGACTTGGTTTAAACTATTATTAAACCAGCTTTGCTGCCTCTCTTGGGGCAGCCCAAGATTGAAGGCATCTCTTGATCCCCCAAATGGTTGCTTCACCATGGCTTACAACCCCCCTCCCCCTCTGTGGGAACATTTTATTTTCAGAGGCACATTTCCAAACATTCTGGGAGCTGAGGATTCATGCCAAATTTGGAGAAGTGGGAAGATCAACGGATATCCTTGATCATGTCTACCCATCCCATCAGATCCAGCTGTCACAGCTCCTGTCCTGTAAAACATCATCCACCCAGACACTGGCCCAACCCTATTGACGTTTCACAAGGCCCTGAAGACATGGGTGTCCCCAGGCATGGGGGTCAGAGTGTGGGCTGGGGCCTGTGAAATGGTCGCATTGAAATGGCTGTATTGATGGTTCTTTCCGTCTGGTTTTTCGTTTTTAATCTTGACTGTTGATTGTCTATGTCTTTTGTACTTGTTGGTGTTTTTGCTGGTTTTTTCTTGTTGTTAGCCACCCCAGTTTCACTCGTTGGAGAAGGGCAACCATATAAATTGAACTAACTTACCTAATTAAATAAATAACAGCCTCGTGGTGCCTGTATTGGGCTGGCAAATGCAAATTAGTTGCACGCTCAAAAAAACATAGCAAGAATCACATCCTCTGCCATTCCAAGCCATTTTTTACATCTCATTTCTGGTTTTTCAGTGCCATCTGGCGTCCAGGTTATTAAACATCTGGCTCATGAATGCTTTGAACGAGGGAGTCTCACACTGATTGCAGAACATACTTGAAGTTTAAATGTCCAAAGCTTTGCCACTCCCATCAATCTTTGGCAAGAAAGTGGCAAATATTTCTAAGTCCTGCTTGGTTTAACGCCCACCCAGCCACCCCCAGAATCTCATTTTTACAAATAATGCTCATCAGCCCAACCAACACATGTAATTCCTGGCATGTCATATAAGGAAGGGGAAGAGTAAACATGGGGGAAATAAAGATACAGAAGCATCAATCTTTTAATAAACTTCCCAGCTGTCTCTTCAATGAAATCACAGGACCATAATTAAATAGGGAAAAGTGTATGTTTTACCTGGCATATCAGGAATGGAAAAAGGAGATGGGGAAAAGGTCTTTCTTCCCCCAGGCTACCCCTTGATTTCTCTTGCGTTCCTCTGGGCTTTACTTTCTAAAATGAGTATCTAAATTAGAGCACTGGAGATAAAGATCAGCCAGTCATATCACGAATTTCAGGGATCTCAGTGGGCAGATGAGGAGGGTGGTTAAAGGAGCATTGTTTGAGTTAGGCAGCCTTATAAATCCAGTAAATCAGAGCTTTCCAAACTGTGTGTCGCGACACAAAAGTGTGTCGCCACACACAGTCTGGCGTGTCGCCACACCACCCGGAAGCGCTGATCATCATCAGCGCTTCCGGGTTTTCCCGCGGCGACACACCAACCGCGGCGCGCAAAACCCCGAAAGCGGCAGAAGCGCTTCCGGGTTTTTGCGCGCTGCCGCAATGGCGGCACTTCCGGGTTTTCCCGCGGCAACACACCAACCGCGGCGTGCAAAAACCCGAAAGCGGCAGCAGCGCTTCCGGGTTTTTGCGCGCTGCCGCAACGGCGGCACTTCCAGGTTTTCCCGCAGCAACACACCAACGGCGGTTGGTGTGTCGCTGCAGGAAAACTTCAGAAAGCCCTGCAGTAAATAAATAAATAAGCTAGCAGGTCGTCTGCCCCCTGTTCTTCTGCCACCACTATGGAGCTCCTGTAAAATGTTGCCAGGATCAGGTTAGGTCAGTGTTTCTCAAACTGGGCAACTTTAAGATGCATGGACTTCAACTCCCAGAATTCCCCAGCCAGAAAGGAGAAACTGATTAAAAACTGGGCTGTCAAGCACTCCTATGAAGTAGATTTAATTTTAATGAAATGGAAATGGATTTTCATTTAAAATTTTGATCTGCCCCTGCTTACTGCTTTTGGCAGTGCAGCCCTCCTCAGCAGTAAGTGCCATTTCTGTGCAGAAAATGTTAGAGATTCAACACTAGAGAAAGTAATTGGCCTATTGATCATCGGTTTGCTTCATGAGCAAGGAGCAATCGATATTTGATTATGGAATTATTAGGAAAATCAAGGCAAATGGATATACTTCTAGGTGAGAACATCTGATTATGGGACAGTTTCTTTACATTTTGCTTAGTTTATTGTTACAGTCAGAATGCTAGCCAAGATTGTCCTAGTAGGTGGCAGAACATAGCAACATTGATTGATCTTGAAAAAAGCTAAGCAAAAACTATCATAGAATTTAAGGGTTGGGGATCATCTAGTGCAGGGGTGGGCAACGTCAGGCCCGCGGGCCATATAAGGCCCGTGGGGCTCCCACCTAAGGCCCGCGGGGCTCCCGCCTGCAAACCCTGCCCCTTCCACACGATTGGCTCCTGCCCGCAAACCCTGCCCCCCAGTGCTTGTGATTGGCTCCCGCCCGCAAACTCCGGCCCCCGGTCCGCGGAAATCCCAGAAACCCCGCCCCCCACCCCCCCGGTCCCCGGTTATAAATATCCAAATGGCCCTTGGCAGAAAAAAGGTTCCCCACCCCTCATCTAGTGCAACCCGTCACCTAGTTCAGGAATCCACTACTACAGCATCCACTACACTGGCATCCCCAACAAACAGATGATGAGACAGCCTATT
This sequence comes from Charina bottae, assembly GCA_023362775.1. Classification (NCBI taxonomy): domain Eukaryota; kingdom Metazoa; phylum Chordata; class Lepidosauria; order Squamata; family Charinaidae; genus Charina; species Charina bottae. The sequence continues at coordinate 8,032,461 of JALMGJ010000027.1, read as the reverse complement.
TTAACCCAGTTTAATTCATGTATTTTATTCATGTATTAATAAACCATTTTTATTCATGTATTGCTTATTATTTAGCACATAGCCATTATGTTTTGTACCTATTAGAAATGCCTTGACTTATGGTTGACCTGTTTGTTAGGCAGAGATGACAGCAACAGATGAAAACCAGACCATCGGACAAGCAAAGTCAATGGGGGAAGCCAGATTCGCTTAATGACCACCTGATTCCACCCTAGGACTGAGAGAGAGGGACTGGCCCAAGGTCCCCCAGCTGGCTTTGTGCCTAAGGCAGGGCTAGAGTCCATTGGAGTTGGGCAGCTATAACAAACTTTGCTATACTTGGTGTTGCAGAAGGCATGCATCTTTTGCTGGATGTGTAAATTGAGGCTGAGTTGTCAGGAATGTTTGTATTGGGATTTCAGCACTGATCAGGGGTGTAGGGACCTCTTCCCATTTGAGGGATGCTTGAACTTCTACCAGGATTTGTGTGTATGTGTGCCTCCGAGTCAGCGTGGACTCCTGGCAACTGCCTGGACTAGTCCCTGCAGTTTTCTTGGCAAGATTTCAAAAATGGTTTGCCATTGCCTCCTTCCTAGGGCTGAGAGAGAGAGTGACTGGCCCAAGGCCACCCAGCCGGCTTTCATGCCTGAGGCGGGACTAGAACTCTCAGTCTCCTGGTTTGCCATTGGCTCCTTCCTAGGGCTGAGAGAGAGTGACTGGCCCTAGGCCACCCAGCCGGCTTTCATGCCTGAGGCGGGACTAGAACTCTCAGTCTCCTGGTTTGCCATTGGCTCCTTCCTAGGGCTGAGAGAGAGTGACTGGCCCTAGGCCACCCAGCCGGCTTTCATGCCTGAGGCGGGACTAGAACTCTCAGTCTCCTGGTTTGCCATTGGCTCCTTCCTAGGGCTGAGAGAAAGGGACTGGCCCAAGGTCAACCAGCTGGCTTTGTGCCTAAGGCAGGACTAGAACTCATGGTCTCCCGGTTTCTAGCCTGATGCCTTAACCACTGCACCAAACTGGCTCTCACATTTCTCTTGGGGGAAGCAGAAATCCTCGACAATTTCTCAAGGGCAGCAGCACAGAGAAAGTCCACAGGAAGCAGTTAATTCTCCATCATTTCCTTGAGATGGAATGGAAGAGAGACTGGGGACCATTTGAGAGAAGACTGCAAAAAGGAGAGACAGGACATTCGCAAAAACCCACTGACCATCTTTCTATAAAAAGAGGAAAGCCCAAAGTGTACAAAGAAAAAGGAGATAGTGTTTCTGAGCTTAGTATGCAGAGGATTTTTGGGCTGCAACCTTAAGTCGACTTAGTACAATTGGAATCCTAGATAATAAATCACCTCAATCACCTCGATTGACCAGACTGTCACCGGACAGAATCCTGCTGGTCGCAACTCGCTTTCCATTCGTCTCAATTCCTGGCTTTTCTTCTCCAGGTTCGGCCGAAGTTCTTGACTATTGGGTCTTCCCATCTCTTTGGAGGTCGGCCAAGGGGTCTTTTTACTTCTCTTGGATACCATTTGGCAACTGCTGTTGTCCAACGGCCATTCGACATCCGCGTGACGTGTCCTGCGTAGCATCCATTTGTGGTATTCAACGACAACATCATTTATTCCACTTCGTGCTCTAATCTGACTAGTTGGGATGTGGCCTTGGAGAGAAAATTTCAGCATGGATCTTTCCATAGCCCTTACTGCTCTTGAAAGCTCTTCCTCTTCTGCCTTTGTTAGCAACCATGTTTCACTTCCATACCGGCACCGCCAGTAAGACAGTCGAATTAAAAAGATTAGCACACAGTTTTCCGTCGATCTTCTAATTTTGTAAGACTTCTCTAATGGAATTGTATCTAGCCCATCCAACTTTCTTTCTTCTGTCCAGTTCTTCTCTTTGATCATTGTTCATTCTGATTAGCTGTCCCAGGTAGACATAGTGGTCAACCTCTTCAATGAATTTGTTCTGAAGCCTCATTTGGAATTTTGGAAGGTTCCCTGATGATAAATACAGAACTGTAAAGTTCCAGGACTATCTTTGGCTGTCACTTGCTATTTAAAGGAAATAAATGAGAGAGAAAGGATGAGCAGCTGGGAGTTTTATATCGTTAAAAGAAAAACAACGGTCCTAACAGACACCTCTAACAATGCAAGCACCTAGAAATTCCTACTAAGACAGAATGTACCTGCAGTTCAGCTGTAGATCAACTTCTTCTTTGTTGTTGTTGTTCAGTCGTTCAGTCGTGTCCGACTCTTCGTGACCTCATGGACCATAGCACGCCAGGCCTTCCTGTCCTCCACTGTCTCTCGGAGTTTACTCAAATTCATGTTCATTACATCGGTGATGCTATCTAACCATCTCATCTACCTCTTGTAAAATAAATGGGAGGGGGGAGCGGGAAGAGCAATCGGATGGCATTTGAAGCCAGAATCCACTTACCAGTTAGAAATTAAGCCCAACAGGTTGGAGATCAACCAACTCCAAATAACAGGTCTTTGCAAATTCCATGGGAGGGGGGAACAAAGAAATCTTCATTGATCCCCTGCTTCCTAGGAATCAAATCTGGTCCCTTTCTGGTCCCATCTAAAGACCTGTTGACATCTGCTTCTTTGACAGTCCCCGTCCTTTCTTAGTTCATCAGCCTTTGGCTAACAAACGTGCATGCAAGAGAGAAGTTTTCAGAGATGACAACTGTAACATGTGCTTCCAATTCTTCCTCTAAAGTAGTTTCATAAATAACTGCAGCGACAGGAAGCCCATTTATACTTCTTGGTGAGCTTCTAGAGAGACAAATAGCTAATATTTCTATTATGGGGACAATTACACTCCCTATCTTTGTTTCCTGGTGGGAAGATTAATACCTGGGGGGACTTGAGCGGGGGTGAGTACAGTGACATCCGTGGAAAGATTTGTTTTCATTTAGAGTTCTGTTGGTTCAAAAATTCTGTGCATCACTCTGGCTTTGTTCCTACGCTTTCCCGCATGTCCGTGGTCTGGAAAGCCTCTCCAAAAGAATTAATTATATCACAAGTCTTTGGATTGAAAGATCCAATGTCAAGGCTGACGGAGAAAAGTGAATTCTTGCATCTTTGGATGCAAAGATAAAACGTTGCACAATCCTACTGTTGGAACAAAAATCTTACCAGGTCCGTTCCAATCTCCAGGCTAGAAACCAGGACACTGAGAGTTCTAGTCCCGCCTCAGGCAGGAAAGCCAGCTGGGTGACCTTGGGCCAGTCATTCTCTCTCAGCCCAACTCACCTCACAGGGTTGTTGTTGTGGGGAAAATAGGAGGAGGAAGGAGTATGAGGTATGTTTGCAGCATTGAGTTATTTATAAAAATAATAAAGGTGGGATAAAAAAAATCTAATCTAAGTATTCAGGCGATTGCTTGAACAGAGGTGAACTTTATTGTCCGAGAGCATGGTACAAAGTCTTCTGGTTGGAGGTGGCCACGCTTGTATTCTCCCCACAAGCCCTTTATATAGGAGAGCTTGGCTATTGTTTTCCCGCCCTCTAGGAAGTTCTGAGAAGGTGCACTTAGATGGTTTCTTGGCAGGGGGCACTCTCTAGGACAGAGCTTTCCAAACTGTGTGTCGCCACACCACCCGGAAGCAGCGGCGCGCGCGTGCATGGCGGCAGCGGCAGCGGCGCAGCATCAGTGCTTCTGTCAGAGATTGGCAGATCTCTGCCAAAGACGCTAGACGGGATGCACATTCCAGGAGGCTGCAAGTGACACGAAAGAGACGCCGGCTTTGAAGTAGACCGGTTCGCACCTAGCTGATGATCGCGAATACACATCTCCGTGAGTGGATGTCTGAGCAGCTTGGAAAGGCACGAGTTACACATGTCACCACCAAAGAACCTTGTGGGGGGGGGGGGGAAGGGAAGATTTAAATGTGCAGGCTTTACAGGTTCCAGCCATTCAAGTCTTTGTGCGTGCTAGCTTCTGTATGCTATAATAAATTCTTCTGCTTCTAAGAACTCATGTGTCTGTGAGTTACTCTAGAGCAGGGAGATTATAGATATCGGATGGAGTGCCTTACATAAAGACTTGAATCAAAAAGTTTTACTACCTATCCCGGGGATTACTCTGATATTCAGCGAACCCCCGGTTGAAGGTGGCCACGCACACAACCACACCTCAATAACGTAGCATGAAATGGAAACGGTAGAGGTGGCAGAAATACGCGAAGAAGCCGGACCCAGCTCAGCAAGCACCCAGAAGATGGAGAGAGCTGCAGGCGAGCGGGAGAGCAAAAAAGCACAGAAGAAGGAAAACCATATAGAGGTAACCAAAACCCCCCTTCATCAAAGCAGCACCGAGCCAAGGCTAGCAGGATGGTCCGTAGCTGTGGGCGAAGGGATAGCGGAGAAAGGGGGAAAAGGCAACCAGAAGAGGGTCACACCAACCCAGCGCATTGTGCGGTTGGAAGAGCAGATGTCCAATGTGCAGTTAAATATAGGACTGCTGATCAACAAAATGGACTCGTTGGGCGCAGCCTTTGGGAAATTGATGGACAAATTAGATGAACCCAGAGTGAGGGAAGAGAGTCTGGCGCTACCCAAAGGAGAGGGGGACATCGAAAGTGAGGGGGAGGAAGAAGAGGAATTTTGCCCCTACAATCGATCACCCATGACCCCATCATACAATCAATACACGACCCCAGGGGGGGGGTGCATACACCGTTTGGAATAGGTGAATTGAAAATGAAATTTAATGGAGACCCCAAGAATCTAGCATGCTTTTTAACGCATGTACAAGGGTTCATGAGAGAATTTGAATACACCTTCCAAACGGAGGAGAGCAAAATCAGGTACGTCTCCAGTTTTTTGGAAGGTGAGGCAGGGGACTGGCTTGTAACGCTTCACGACAGGGGGGCAAGGGAACTACTGGACTTTCAGGAGTTCATGTACGCCCTTCGGAAACGATTTGAAGATACGCTGACTAAAGTCTCAGCCAGGGCACGACTCCAAAACTTAAGGCAGGGAACAGAGCAGTAGCTGAATATGCTATGGATTTTAAAAAGCTCTTATCTTACCTGCCGGAATGGCTGGAATCGATAAAGATTGAACACTTCCAGTATGGATTAAAACAGGACCTACTGGAAAAGGCATTAGATAGAGATGACCCTGGAACTTTAGAGGGGTGGATCCAATTAGCTGGGAAAATTGAGAGTAACAGACTACAGCTACAAAGTATCAGAAACGTACAATCCAGGCAGAGGAACGAGGGGACTTTCATTAACCAGCCCCGCTCGAACGTGAAACAGCGGAATTGGGAAGAGGAGAAGGATCGCCGGACAAGAGAGGGACTGTGCTTCCGCTGCAGGAAGGAGGGACACCGAATAAGCGCTTGCCCTCAGGGGAAAATGAGCGTTAAGGAAAAACCTCCGGCAAAAAAGGCAGCTGACAGAAGTACCCTCAAAACAACACACACCAAGGGAAAAGGAGTGGCTGCGGCAACCGTGAACCCATGGCAGAATACGGACCTAGAAGAAGACAGCAACGACTCTGACTTTGAAATCCAGACGGCGGGAAACGAGCCAGGTCTGTTCTGATGAGCGCCATAGGACAGACCTCCACAAAGGGGCACAAAGGAAGTAGTCGCAACAACCCGACAATGCACCTAAAGGTACAGTTGAGAACTTTGGGTGGGAGGAAAAAGTATGCGGGGGTTGCAATGCTAGACTCGGGTTGCTCTAGAAACTTAATGCACCCGAACGTAGCTGAAAAGATGGGACTGGACCTCTTTAAGCTTAAAACGCCCATCACATTTTGCCAATTGGACGGGTCAGAACTGAAGGGGGGGCCAGTGGAGTTCTACACTGAAGGACTGCAAATGACTTTGGGGACTCATGTAGAGACTTTGCGGTTCCTAGTGGCTCCCATTGCAACACGACCCATTGTGTTAGGATTGAAATGGTTGAGGGCAAGAAACCCCAAGGTGGATTGGGTCTCAGGAGATTTGGACTTTATGGATGGGACTTATCATGAGATGGACAATGATAGCACACCTAGGTGCATTGAGCTGGGGGCAACGGGGATGGAATTTGAGGAGGGGGAGCAGGACCAAGGGGGTGGCACACTCACAAGCACAATTCCGGAGAAATACCTCCCGGTAGCAGAGATATTTGACAAGAAGGAATGTGAGCAAGAACCCCCCCATAGGCAGTCAGACGCAACCATTGACCTCATCCCAGGGGCACCTTTTCCCAAGCCCAAGATGTATGCCGTGACGCAAAAAGAACTGCAAGAATTGCGCAAATTCATAGATAAAAATTTGGCACGGGGGTTCATTGAGCCAGCCAACTCCCCCTCTTGCAGCCCCAGTATTGTTCAGGAAGAAAAAAGACGGGTCCCTCCGGCTTTGCACTGACTACAGGGGTCTTAATGCAATTTCGGTTACGAGACAGTACCCTCTCCCGTTGCTGAAAGACATGTTAGCCCAGCTATCTAAAGGGAAAATTTTCACAAAACTAGATGTTAGGGAAGCTTACTATCGTGTTCGCATAAGGGAGGGGGACGAGTGGAAAACTGCATTCAATTGCCCATTGGGTTCTTTCCAATACAGGGTGCTCCCGTTTGGGATTGCGGGGGGACCGGGAATCTTCATGAGGTTCATAAACGAAGTATTGTATGAATTTCTGTACAAAGGGGTAATTGTATATTTGGATGACATACTGATTTTTTCTGAAAATCTGGAGGAACACATGGAGTTAGTTAAGAGGGTGCTTGAGAAATTACTCGAGGCTAAGCTTTATGTAAAACTTGAGAAATGTGAATTTCACAGGGAACAACTAGACTTCTTGGGGTATCGCATTTCGCATGAGGGCATCGAGATGGACCCTGAGAAAGTCAAAGCGGTCCTGGGCTGGCAGCCCCCCCGAACGTGCAGACAGCTGCAAGCGTTCCTCGGGTTCACGGGGTTCTATAGGCAGTTCATTCAAAATTTCGCGCAGATCGCGTTGCCCTTGACTGACCTATTAAAGACGAAAAGCAAGGGCACAAAAGCAAAAGCCCCACCACCGAGCACGAAACTCGTGTGGACACAAGAATGCCAGGTAGCGTTTGATAGGCTAAAGGAGATGTTCACGAGGGAGCCCATACTCAAACATCCAGAAGCTGACAAACCATTTGTGATACACACAGACGCATCAATTAGCGCAGTGGGGGCCATACTACTGCAGGCAGATGACACTGGGAAACTAAGACCGTGTGCATACATTTCACGGAAATTTAATCAGACGGAGAAACGATGGCATATTTGGGAGAAAGAGGCATTCGCTGTCAAACATGCCCTAAGCACGTGGCGACACCTCCTAGAAGGGACAGCAGAGCCGTTCCAAGTGTGGACTGACCACAAAAACTTGGAAGCTCTCAAATCCCCTAGAAAACTAAATCCTAAACACCTCCGGTGGGCAGAGTTTTTTAGTAGGTTCAACTTCACGTTGAAGTACTTCCCTGGGGGGGGAAACTACTTGGCAGACACGCTGTCACGCCTACCGCAGCATGAGGGCAAAATGGAGGAGGTCATTGAATCGCTCATCCCCTCCCAACCAGCGGAGGCTCAGAGCCCAGCAACAATAGAAGGGAGGGGGGAAGGCAATATGGCAATCACCCGCAGCAGCGCGCGGCTGAGACCAACCAGTGGACAGCCGAACTGCGGGCGGCAACAGCAACAGACACCTGGTGGGGGGAGAACAAACAGACCCTAGTGGAAAAGGGTGGAGTGGGGGGGAAGGACAACAAAGCCTATGTCCCTGAGCCCCTACGGCAAAAGGTTTTGAACATGCATCATGATCACAAAACGGCAGGGCATTTCGGATTCGTAAAAACACTACACTTAATCCGACGCAAATTCTGATGGCCATCCTTGCGCACAGACGTTAAAGCCTATGTGCGCTCATGCCCAGTGTGCGCAACCGCCAAAAGGAAAATGGGGAAACCCACAGGGAAGCTGCAAGAAGTAGCAAACCCCACACAACCATGGAAGCAAATTGCCATGGATTTTATAGTAGATTTACCAATGAGCAAAAAGAACACGGCCATTTGGGTGGTCACAGACTTATTTTCCAAGCAGGCACACTTCATTGCGTGCAAAGGAATACCGAATGCCCAAAAACTAGCTAGACTATTTATCCAACACATCTATAGAGCACACGGAACGCCGGAACGCATAATCAGCGACCGCGGCAGCACTTTTACTTGCAAGTTTTGGCGGGCATTTTTGAAGTTAATTGGATCGGAACAGGGGCTCAGTAGTGCGTTCCATCCGTGCACAGATGGTGCAAGTGAACGTCTGAATGCCACACTGGAGCAGTACCTTAGATGCTACATTAATTATCAACAGAACAATTGGGCGGAACTGTTGCCGTTCGCAGAGGTTGCTTACAATAACGCGCTACATCAAAGCACGGGGTTTTCGCCATTCAAAGTCGCTACAGGGCAGGAATTTGTAACTATCCTGAATTGGCCATGGCACACAACAGAGAACTACCACAACCCCTAAAAGCGGACGAATGGATAGAAAAAATAACCAGTAATTGGCCAGTCATGGTGCAAACACTGCAGGAAGCCAAGGCAAGTTACAAAAAACATGCTGATCGCAAGAGGGGGAAAGAATGGGACTTGAGAGTAGGAGACAAGGTGTACTTGTCAACGAAAAACCTGAGGGCAACACAACCGTCACGGAAATTGGCACCAAAATTCATAGGTCCATTCCCAATCATTGAGGTCATCAACCCAGTAACGGCAAAATTGCAATTGCCAAAGGCACTAAGAAAGGTGCACCCTGTTTTCCATATCAGCTTGTTGAAACAACACCACAGTTCACAACACTGGCACCCAGAACCAGAGGAAACCCCCCCCCCCATTACTGGTAGACGGAGAACCACACTTTGAGATTGACAGGATTCTGGACTCCAGATGGCACAAGGGGCAGTTGCAGTACCTAGTGAAGTGGCAGCATCTACCAATTGGAGACAGGGAGTGGGTCAGTGCCAAACACACACGCGCTCCCAAACTCGTAAAAACCTTTCATAGGGAGTTCCCGGACAAACCGCATTGAAACAGGCGCTTGAACAATGCAATGTGCTAAAATACTTTTGTGCTCTCTCCCTACAGGAAATGTATGAAAATGTGTAGAAATGTATGAAAATGTGTAAATAATTGGTTCGGTTAACAAAACATGCAGCTAAGGGGGTGGGGGGAGCATCTTGGGCCAGGAGCATGTCAGAAATCGGCAGATCTCTGCCAAAGACGCTAGACAGGATGCACATTCCAGGAGGCTGCAAGTGACACGAAAGAGACGCCGGCTTTGAAGTAGACCGGTTCGCACCTAGATGACTATCGCGAATACACATCTCCGCGAGCGGATGTCTGAGCAGCTTGGAAAGGCACGAGTTACATGTGTCACCACCAAAGAACCTTGGGGGGGGGGGAGGGAAGATTTAAATGTGCAGGCTTTACAGGTTCCAGCCATTCAAGTCTTTGTGCGTGCTAGCTTCTGTATGCTATAATAAACTCTTCTGCTTCTAAGAACTCATGTGTCTGTGAGTTACTCTAGAGCAGGGAGATTATAGATATCGGATGGAGTGCCTTACAGTTTCCGCGTTTTAACGGAGGCTGCCGCCGCTGCCGCCGCCGCCGTGCACACACACGCCACTGCACGCCCCCCCGCGCCGCCACCGTGCATGTGCGCCCCCCCCATGCCGCCACCGCGCTGCCGCCGCCGCCACCGGTGTGTTGCCAGCGGCGGCACTTTGGAAAGCCCTGCTCTAGGAATTCTAGGAAAGTGCAGTTTACCGGGGTTCAGAGAGGAGGCACTCTGTGGTCAGGCTCCCTGCTGTTTGTGTCTCCTGTTCTGATAGTCCCCGTTCCCTGCTGGGCTGTGGCTTTGTCTACTAGCCTGGAATGTTCACCTTGGAAGGGATCTTTTGTTATTCAAATATGGAGATGGTTTGTGGAGTCCTTGGTGCTCTCTGAGCCTTGTTTTCTTGCAGACGTTTCATTGCCAGACTAGGCAACATCTTCAGTGTGAAAAAACAAATGATGGTTTGGCTGGGGAAGAATGTTTACCTGGATGGGCTCTGGAAGGGGCAACCTTTTGTCTTACAAGGTCTGTGATTAAGTCTGAAGGGAATTGTAGAGTCCATGGTGCTGAAGGGAATCTTTTGTCTAAATCAGAGCTTTCCAAACTTTTCATGTTGGTGACACACTTTTTAGACATGCATCATTTCGTGACACACACAGCAGAGCATCATTCCGCGACACACTCTTACAGCAGGGCACAAAGCAGGCACTAGGACCTGCGCAGAATCACAGCAGGTTTGGAGGCAGCAAGGCAGAAGGTAGGCACTAGGACCTGTGTGGAATCCTGGCAGGGCTCGGAGGCAGCAGCAGCTGCGACACACCCAGACACTGCAGCCGACACACTAACGTGTCCTGACACACAGTTTGGAAAGCTCTGGTCTAAATAGTTGGGGCTCCTGTTACATTTTAATCTCAGATCTTCTGTTACATTTTAATCTCAGGTCTTCCTGTTACATTTTAATCTTAATCTCTTGTATCCTCTTCTATCTGTAATTTCTAACCTTCTACCTCGCTTGGAAGGGGAGCAGTATGTAACAGTGTTTGGGGAAGACAAGATGGCGGGGAAGGAGAGATCTTTATTTCTTTTTAAGCAGTGTTTTTTCCATGCTGCTGCAGGCACCCTGAAAAAGAATAAATTAAAAGATTTTTTAATGGGCAACACATGGGGGAACACAGAGATCTTGCAAATGTGAATTATTGCATCAGACAGTTGCTGGTGGTGTGGGTTTTTTAAGTATTTATTTCTTTATTTTAATCCTTGATCACCATCTAGTAGAAACTATAATGTAGGCTGACCATATTTCCTTCAGACAAAAATGGGACGGGGTCTTATGTAATATTCCGTATTCATGAAAATGACAGGGATCCCCGCCCCCCGGCCTGTGCGATTGGCTCCCTCCTGCAAACCCCGCCCCCCAGGCCTGCACAATTGGCTCCTGCCTGCAAACCCCATTCCCCGGCCCACACGATTGGCTCCCGCCTGCAAACCCCGCCCCCCCGTCCGCACAATTGGCTCCCGTCTGCAAACCCCACCCCCCCAGCCCTCCTTTGCCACGCGCTGATAGGTGGGAGGGCTTCCTCTTCCGGGCTGCCTCCAATCGGCAGCTCCTGCTTGGATCCTCCTTCCGCACCATTCCCACCGGGTTTAAAAAACAGGACAAATTTGAGATTGTTATGAAAACAATCCCCCGTTGGAGGAATTGGGCGGTCATATACATTTAAATAATGAATAAATAAATAAAAACGACGGGACGCTTGAAAAATGCTTAAAAAACGGGACTGTCCCATTCAAAACAGGACGTATGGTCAGCCTACTATAATGCCATCCTGCACTCCCTTGAGCGATAGACCAGAACAGATAACTTGTGATTGTGGGTGCTCTGAACTGGATTCTGAGATTTGGTGGTGAGTTTTCAACTATTTTGTCCCAGGAATCCCTAAATCAGTGTTTCTCAAACTTGGCAACTTTAAGATATGTGGACTTCAACTCCCAGAATTCCCCATGGCTGGCTGGGGAATTCTGGGAGTTGAAGTCCACATGTCTTAGAATCATAGGGTTGGAAGGGAGCTTGGAGGTCTTCTATCCAACCCCCTGCCTAAGCCCAAGGCAGGAATCCTCACACCATCTCGGACTTAAAGTTGCCAAGTTTGCAAGTTTAAGTTTAAAGTTAAACCATCTTAAAGTTGCCAAGTTGGAGAAACACTGAAAGATTGTTACACGCCTGCCGTGCGCTGCTCAGAAACAACCGCGAGGCTGCTACGGATAGTCCCTCGTTTGTGAGCCGGGGGGGCTACTCTAGAACTTTTCTAAGTCTATGGCTGAGAAGAAGCGGAGGCTCCGAATGGGCGGGAACCGGATCGAGGACGAATGGAAGGAGGGAAAGTCAATTTGAGCCGGAAAGAATGAAAAGATACAGTTATTTGTACTCGCCTCCGCTGGGAAAGGCTCCTCCTTCGGGCAGCTTGCAACGATCCTGCTTGTGAGCGCAGAGGGAAGCAGAGCGCAAGACATGTCCGGGCGTGCCTCCGAATTGCAAGACGCCGAGGCTGCGTCCGGTTTTTCCGACCTGAGCGACTCCGAATTCTTGCAGATAGAAGAGCCGGAGATCGGGTGAGCAGCGGGCGCTTCTCTCGGGTTGTGTTCGCGTGACAGGCTGACCCTGGTTCACAAAACCCTGGTTTGAATCCCGTCCCTTGGGTGCGCGGTTCCCCGTGCCATAAACGAACTTCACGGGCTTGGTTGCGCAAAGCCGTCCCGTTGTTTATGGTTACTTCCGTTTCTGGTTCGATGTACCGCGCAACTCATCAAACACGTTTTGGCTTGGAGTGTTGTGCGAACGCTGTTTGTGGCTTGCGTGTTTTTCGTCGCCCGGATTTGCGCTCCCGTGGGGAGACCCGGGGCTGCGCTTTTAGAATTCCTCTTAAATTCGTTACCTTTAGATCAGTGTTTCAAACTTGGCAACTTTAAGATGTGTGGACTTCAACTCCCAGAATTCCCCAGCCAGCATGCTTAAAGTTCTTAAAGTTGCCAAGTTTGAAAAACACTGCTTTAGATCATCCCTGCCTTCCTGTTGTTTTCACAACAGCCCTGCCAAGTGAGACACAACTGATCGCAGGAAGAGAGCATTGAGGTTTTGCTACTCCTTTTAAATATCAAAGCACCCTAGTCAGCTGGCATAAAAAAATGTTCAGTTATTGTTGATCTAAATCCTTGTTTCCCCATCTTGGTGACTTCCAGATGAGTGGACTTCAACTCCCAGAATTCCCCAGCCAGCAGGACCATTGTTGAGAATTCTGGGAGTTGACGTCCACTCATCTGGAAGTTAGTTTCTTTTTATATGTATCTATTTATTTGATTAATATCTCTTGGCCACATGCTGCCTGTTGTTGATACAATGTATGTGATTTCAGACCTGATATGAGTTTCACAGCCTCAGTTCGAGTTACGATAGCTATGTAGCCAATGAGATTGTGTGTGTGTGTGTGAGAGAGAGAGAGAGAGAGAGAACTGTATATGTAATGTACTGTTGTTGTTCAGTCGTTTAGTCGTGTCCGACTCTTCGTGACCCCATGGACCACAGCACGCCAGGCCTTCCTGTCCTCCACTGTCTCCCGGAGTTTACTCAAATTCATGTTCATTGCATCGGTGATGCTATCTAACCATCTCATCCTCTGCCGTCCCCTTCTCCTTTTGCCCTCAGTCTTTCCCAGCATCGGGGTCTTTTCCAGTGAGTCCTCTCGTGTACTGTAATGTAATAATAATAAAATAAAGGACATGAGACAGGAAAGATCCAGGTTCAAGTCTTGACTCAGCCATAGCACTCCCTTAGGTGGCTTTGGATCCACCACACCTTAGCTCACCTATTTTGTGCGGATAAAAATGGGGAGACCCCCGTGTGCAGTACCTTCCGTTTCATGGGAAAAGATGGGCATCACAGGCTACGTCACAGGCTCTACATGCAGTAAATCAGGGGTGGGGAACCTTTTTTCTGCCAAGGGCCATTTGGATATTTATAACCAGGGGGCGAGGTTTCTGGGATTTCCGCGGATCGGGAGCTGGAGTTTGCGGATGGGAGCCAATCACAAGCACTGAGGGGTGGGGTTTGCTGGCAGGAGCCAATCATGTGGAAGGGGCGGGGTTTGCGGGCGGGAGCCCCGCAGGCCTTATACGGCTCGCAGGCCTGACGTTGCCCACCCCTGCTGTAAATAAATAAAATGGGACCGCTGAGAAAAAGACTGCAGGAAGCTCAAGAATTCTGAGATTAGCAGAAGTAGGGGAAAAGAAAACGAACATCCAGGGGAAGATTAAGGGAAGAGAGACATTATCTGGAATATCAGTAGCTGTTGAAAGGCAAAAGAACGTGCTATTCTAAAAGCAAACCTAAATTACTGACTGGCTTGAGCAGTGCCCCACTGAAACATGTTTTTGAAAGTCCCACTTGTTAAGTCACTTAGTGACCCTTCATGTTCCAAGACAGTCTACCTGAGAATACCTATTAAAAATAGCCCCAGTACCTTGAGCCCTGTTTACTTCCTAAGAAAGATTATTTCTACCACATAAGCTAAATGGAAGGCAAAGACATGGGGAGAAGAGAAGGGAACATCTGCTGTCCTGGGTGGAAAATGAGGGTGGGTGTCATCTGGGCCTCCCTGGGTAGCTTATTGCCCTAGAAGCTGACCATTATAAACACCATGTAACTTTCCCAACTGGTGCCTCTGTTTTCCTTCTCCCTCTTCATTTCACTTTCCTTTAGTGCTGTGTCTTTTCCAATCCTAAGCCTGAGGACAGAGCCTGTCTATTCTTATTCTTACAGAACCCACTCGGGGAGCAAGATATAGAAAGACTTTCCATAAGAAATAGATATCCCTTCATGTAGGGTTACTATATCAGGGCTGCAAAACTCCTGGTGGTCCCTAAATGGTGACTTTTAGCTGCATTGTCACACTCATCTGGGTTCTTGCAGCAGAAATAGAATAATCTGAATTTCTTGCATGCTCACAACAGGGAATCCCGACTGCTAGGCTGTCCCATCCCTCGGCATCTGGATTCCCAGGATCCTAACGTGAAAGAAAGGAAATGGGGGATGGCAAAGAGAAAGAAAGCGAAGACGCCCCTCAAAGCTTTCCATCTGCGCTATCTTTGCGTCACAGATCTCTCTGCTCAAGTTTGGTGTGAGCAAGAAATGGTTTATCACAAAGAACAGCCAGGTCAGCGATTGCCGGAGAAGGAAGTGGTGTTAAATACAGGAAAGTCCATACATCTTGCCAGAGGTGACGTCATTTGCATGATTTGGGTTAAATTCCAGTCTTCTCTTTACGTTCTTTAATATCTTGTATTGCAAGGCGTGGGAAATAGGGTCCTTCAGCAGTTAGGAACATGCCGGTGCTTTTTATCTGTAAAATGGTAGATGTTTTTTGCATAATAAAGCTGCTAGTCCTTAAGGTGCCCCAGAACTACCTTTTTGTTATGGGACTAATGTGGCTGCCCTTCTAGTCCAGTGTTTCTCAACTTCCCCATGGCTGGCTGGGGAATTCTGGGAGTTGAAGTCCACACATCTTAATGTTGCTGAGGTTGAGAAACACTTACCTAGCCAGTTGTGGCTGATCTTTAAAAAGCTGATCAGGGTCATACCTGGTTAATACTTGGATGGGAGGCCACCAGGAAATGCCAAAGTTATAAATTAGATTGGAAGCTGAACAAAAGACTGAGAAGTTTGCAGTGCCAACCCACTTCTGTATTATTGCCGAGTCAGTTACCAAAAGTCAGGCTTAACTCGAGAAACGTTGATCTTTCAATTCAGTAGTAGGTCATCATTTTGAATCCTGCCCCCATCCCCACCCCAGTCCATGATTGCTTAAAACCAAAGCCATGCAGTGTCTTATCATTTTTAAGGAGGAAACACCCAACCAGCATAATCCTTTTAAACAGATTTATACTTGCTCAACAATGCACAAGAACAGTAAAACCCCACATTTCCCTAAAAACTCAAGAAAGAGACATTAAAACCCGGCCCTTTCCAAAAATGTAAAGCAGGGCTTTCCAAAGTGTTTCCCGCGGCGCCACACCAACCGGCGTTGGTGTGTCGCCGCGGGAAAACCCGGAAGTGCGGCAGCGCGCAAAATCCCGGAAGCGCTGCTGCTGCTTTCGGGTTTTGCGCGCTGCAGTTGGTGTGTCGCCGCAGGAAAACCCGGAAGCGCTGATGATGATCAGCGCTTCCACGTTGTGTGGCGACACACCAGACTGTGTGTGGCAACACACTTTTGTGTCACGACACACAGTTTGGAAAGCTCTGGTGTAAAGTATGGTTCAAGGCCACCCTGATGGCTAGGCATTGCTACTCAAATGGAGCAGAGCAGGAATGTAATGGAGTGTCTGAGAAAGGGCACAGCCAGCTGGCCGGCTGCAGTTCTAAACAGAAGCGAGATGGGCTGCAACATTTGAGCTGCCATTTGCAGCATCTGTCCTTGAAGCCAGTGATCCTATAGAAGGAGAATGAGGAAAGTAATGCTGAGAATATGAATGAACACGCTTTTCTTTTTCTTTCTTTTTTTTTTGTATATAATTTTATTAAAGATTTTTTAAAAAGGAAAATACAAACTAATATAAAGTGAGAAAAAGAAAGAAATCAAAGAGAAAGCTAAAAGTGCAAAAACGGAAAAGAAAAATAGAAAAGAAAGAAAAAAGATACAAAAAGATAGCTTCCGATCTTCTTTACAGCACTTATAAGAACAATTATAAATTTACTCTTACTCTGTGGTTACAACATAACTTTCTTCCTTCTATACTCTATCCCAGCCTTTCTCAACCTTTTGACTCTGGAGGAACCCTTGAATTATTTTTCAGGCCTGTTGAGGAACCCCCGCACATTCAGGCTCAAATATAGGCCGGAAGTTACAAAAGTATTATATTCGTTTCACGGGTAGGCCTGTACAGATGCATTAACAGTGTTCTTAAACTAAAAATAAAGAATGAAACTTACCTCTTTAATGTGAACTTGCCTGAAGTTGAAATAATTTTTTAAACAAATTGTGATCTCCCAGGGAACCCCTAGGGCAGAGCTTTCCAAACTTTTCATGTTGGTGGCACAGTTTTTAGACATGCATCATTTCACAACACACTCTTACAGCAGGTCACAAGGCAGGCATTAGGACCTGCGCGGAATCCTGGCAGGGCTCGGAGGCAGCAGCAGCCGCCGCGACACACCCAGACACTGCAGCCGACACACTAACGTGTCCTGACAAACAGTTTGGAAAGCTCTGCCCTAGGGACCTCTTGCGGAACCCTAGGGTGCCACGGAACCCTGGTTGAGAAACCCTGGTTTATCCTGTCTAATCAAAACCATAAATCACAGGCACATTTTTCTCAGCCCATCGGGGGGAATCTCTGCGAAGTTAAGGGGCTAATCGTAAGGCAACGTTCTTTCTCTGTTGCTGCTTCCATCCAGAACTGCAAGATCACGACCTGGTGAAGGTCAGGACCATGAGCCAAGAAGACAGATGGGCCATCAAGCTGCTCAACCTTCTCCAGACCATCGCTGATCTACGAGAAGGTGGGCTCCCTGGTCATGGGGTGCTCCCCAGGCCCCTCGGGATTCCAAAGGGGCTTTAATGTTGTCTCTCCCTGGCAGGCCGGCGTGCGCGAGAATGTCCCGTCTTTGGAGTGTTGGATGATGTTTTCGTGGTGGGGATTGTGGACCAGCTGAATTATACGGCGAAAGGGGAGCTGCAGCTGAACGAGTTGAAGACGCGGGAAAGAGCGTACCTTCCTGTTCCTGCGCAGAAGAGGAGGGACCGTTTCCAGGTGGGTCACAGTGGGGTTGGAGGCCCCAGGCTGGCCAAAGGGGAAACCAGAGGTGGGGAGGGAATTGGCTGTTGCACACCATGGATTTAATTAGGTCAGTAAAAGACCTAGCAGCTGCATTCACACAACAGAGAATCCTGAAATTGGAAGAATCTAGTCCAGCACCTGCTATCTGCAGGATCCACTACAACTGTGTTTTTCAATCTTGGCCGCTGTAAGATGTGTGGACTTTAACTCCTAGAATTCCCCAGCCAGCATTGCTGGCTGGGGAATTCTGGGAGTTGAAGTCCACACAACTTAAAGTGGCTAAGGTTGAAAAACGCTGCACTAGAGCATCTAGTGGAAGGCCAAAGGAAGAGGGGCCGACCAAGGGCAAGATGGATGGATGATATTCTGGAGGTGACGGACTCAACCATTGGGGAGCTGGGGGTGGCGACGGCCGACAGGAAGCTCTGGCGTGGGCTGGTCCATGAAGTCACGAAGAGTCGGAAGCGACTGAACGAATAAACAACAAACAACAGAGCATCTCTCATAGATGGTCACGTAACTGCTGCTGAACTCCACTGAAGGGGAAATTAGCACTTCGTGTGGCAGCCCTTTCCATAGGCTGACATCTCACACAGTCAGATAGTTCCTCCTGCTATCTAGCCTGAACTTCCTTAGCCATTGGTTCTGGTCCTGCCCTCTGAAGCAGTAGAAAATAGGCTCAGCCCTTCTCCCGTGTGACAATCCTTCTGATATTTGAAGACTGCTTTCCTATCTCCCCAGTCACCTCTGCTGTAAGGGAAATGTATCCTGTCCTCCTAACTGTAGCTTGAATCATGTCAACTGGATTTCTATTTTCTCAGTGGAAACGTTTCGCTCCTTATCCAAGGAGCTTCTTCAGTCTGAGCAAAGTTGGTAAGGGAATCCTAAATATGTTCCTAGGTAGCTGTGTGACCTTACACCTGGGGTCATGGTTATATTGAGATGTAATTTTAAGTCCTTTTATTATCTAAAGGAGGATCGTTAAGATCACCATGCTGCTGTTGAGCTTGTGAAATGGTCTTAATCTTCCTAGGCACAGAAGACAACACGGGGAGGAAGATGGGGGAGAGGTTGTGCCTGAGGCCATCTTCTCTCCCC
The DNA here is from genome assembly GCA_023362775.1 of Charina bottae. NCBI lineage: Eukaryota > Metazoa > Chordata > Lepidosauria > Squamata > Charinaidae > Charina > Charina bottae. The sequence continues at coordinate 8,013,946 of JALMGJ010000027.1, read as the reverse complement.
CATCTTCCTCCCCGTGTTGTCTTCTGTGCCTAGGAAGATTAAGACCATTTCAGAAGCTCAACAGCAGCATGGTGATTTTAACGACCCTCCATTAGATGATAAAAGGACTTAAAAATTACATCTCAATATAACCATGACCTAGCCCCAGGTGTAAGGTCACACAGCTACCTAGGAACATATTTAGGATTCCCTTACCAACTTTGCTCAGACTGAAGAAGTTCCTTGGATAAGGAGCGAAACGTTTCCACTGAGAAAACAGAAATCCAGTTGACATGATTCAAGCTACAGACAATTCCACCTGGATGACTGAGAACCTTCATAGACATATCCTCTTAACTGTTCCCTCAGAGGTTTGGCTTGGTTTCCAGACCCCTCACATCTTGGTTGCCCTCTGAACGTGCCCCATTTGTGACTGACCTCTTGGGACAGTGGTCTCCAGAACTGGATCCCGTACTCCAAATGGAGTCTGACCAGGGAAAAGGAAAGGGCGACAATCACTTTCCATGATCTGAATTCTCTGTATGTGTTAAATGCCCCCCCCCCCAGAATAGCATTTGCCTGTTTAGCTGCTGCATCACGTGGCTGGCTCAGGTTGAACTTGTGGTCAGCAGAGATACCCCAATCTTTTTTGCATGTTGTACATTTTAATCATGGTTGCTTAGAACCTAAGGGTATATTTTTGAAAAATTATCAGATTTTATTTGAAGTAGATGATGGCGAATGTACCAGAGAAGCCTCAAATTTAGACTTAGAGACACCATTGTACTATCATATTTGGCAGTCTTGAGGACAGCTTGAGGGATTTCCATACAGGAAATATGTATTCAACATTTACAGCAGGGTTATCAAACCCCAATATACAGTACCTCTTAAACACACACACACACACACACACACACACACCTCATATACGTCTTCTAAATATTCAGTGAGATGCAGGTGAGGCTGAAAATTGGATGCCAAGGTGTGCTTCATTCATTGCAGGTCTTTTTATATAAGTATCTGTTTGATGCTATGGTGCAAGGATGCTTAACCCAGGATAATTTCATCCATCACCTTCATCTGAAGCCCAAACAGCCACTTGACCCAGAGATCCAAGAATATGCTCAAAAAATTGGGTTCACGGTGTGCTGCTTCCAAGACCTCCTGGAGCTGACGGTCCTCAACCTGACCCACTCAGACATTCCGGCCATTGACCACCTTCAAATTGAGTATGTGCACCAGCAGACCGACGCCTTGCTTGGCACCGAAGTCATCACCTATGACCACGACGAATTGATGGCCATGTCCCATTATTTCTTAGCTTATTGGAAAGGGCAGAGAGATCCCAAGGGGGTGGACATCGAGGACACATGGAAATGCTGCCATTGTGCCTTTGTCGACATCTGTGATTGGCGCCTGCAGAGAGCGAGGAGCCTGGTCAAAAAGTGCAGCGAAAAGAAAGCGTAAGCGAACGTCGAGCCAATCCTAGTCAAACCCCTGGACTACCCTTCCTGTTATTCTCCAACAGTATGACTGGGCTGGCTAAGGATGAAAGAAGCTGGAGTCCATCCTGCTTCGAAGAATGACTTCCTTCAGCCCTGGAATGTATTGGATCAGCCCATCTCCTTTGGCCCCGCAGCCAAACGAGTGTAGCTTCACTGTTTTTCTCTGTCACAAAGGTCCAATATCCTGAATGTGAACTTTGCACCAGGGTATGGGTGTGGGTGTGTTTGTGTGCGTGTGCATGCAAGCACAAATGTGTGCATATAAGAAAATATTCCCAGGTCATCCTGTTTTATTGTGATCAATTTGCATAGTATTTTTCTTTTACCTCTGGACAGAGTCGGCATTCTCTGGGCCTGATCCATAGGCGATCCAGGAGATGCGCCTTCTCTGTGTGAGGATCACGATCTTATGGCCCAAACTCAGTAATTACCAACACAAGCCACATGGGATATGTGAAATTCTTTATTGGACCAGCGTCATGCCACGTTAAAGCTGTGAATGGGGTCCCTTCCTCCCCCCCCATCTTTCTTTAAGCCCTCAGCTCCCTTCTTGTTCCGCCCATTCTCCCAGCCTTCTTTTGTTATTCAATTTCTTTTTCGCGCCCTCTGTTCTCTTCGGGTCTCTGTGCCTGCGTGCGCTGGTGCTCTCATGTCCTCTGGACCGGATGTGGTGATGGCTGTCTGTTCTCCCCAGCTTCCCATCGTGTCTTTCCCCTCCCCGTTCTCCCTTATTCTATCCTGTGTAAGGGTGGAGTATCCAGTCTATTGCTTCTGGATTCTCCATCCTTACACTCTGCCTGCCCTCTGGAACAGCATCCCCCCCCCCCTTCAACTGGTCTGTGAGACAGAGATTTGGTTACACTTTAAACTCTTCCTCCATCTAGATTTCTTGTCTTAATCTCCTTATCAGTTCTTTTCCTGGATTTGGAGTATCCTAGAGGTGGGGAAGGGCATTATTATTTTCACCCTCTTACTAAGGATGGTGAACTGTTAAAACTCTCCCCAACAATACCATGGTCTGAATAGATCATTACAGGCCAGATCTCTCTTTTCTTGGGTTTGAGTCTGATTATCTTTCTCTTCCTTCTTTTCCCTTTATCCCCCCATCAGCTGCATCTCTTCTCTCCCATCATACCCATCTTTCTCCCAAATGATTTTAACTGCCTCTTTTATAAAGATGTGCCCAGTTAAACCTTCACTTGTAGTCTATTAATGACACAATCTACTGTTCCATCATAATAGCCACCATCAGTAACAGGCTTCCCCCCCCCCTTTTTTTTTTTTTTAAAGAAGCATCTCTTCATTGGAATAAGCTGTACTTAAAATAAAAAAGGGTATAAGATTGTTGCTGGAATCTTTTGGTTGCAAAGGCTTTCGGCAATGATGTGAGGAACACCAGAGGGCAGTCTTGCTGTAAGAACTGGCATTGTTGGCTGTTCTCTAAGCTTGCCTAAAGCTCAATTTTTTGTGCAAATGGGGCCGAATTGGCTGTCAAAAAAGGCATCATTATGGGAAGACCCAGCTCTCTGGAGAAGGCTCTGATGCTGGGAAAGGTGGAAGGAAAGAGAAGAAGAATGTGGAGTCCTTGGTGCTCTCTGAGCCTGGTCGTTTTCTTGCAGACCTTTCATTGCCCGACTAGGCAACATCTTCAGTGCTAGAAGGGAGTGGGGCTTGCTCTCTCTTTATATACAGTGGCTTGCCCTGCTTGTGTTGGTGGGGGTGTTGTTCTCTCCTTGGGAGTTCTTTGATTAGGCTGTTGTTTGCTGCTTGGTTGATTGAGTTATAGTTCCTTGATTAGGGTATTGTGTACTGCTTGATTGCTCGTCTGGTGTTAATCCTGGTGTTAATCTTTGCATATCTGGGTGTTGATTGCTGGCAAGGAGGTGTTCTGTTTTTTTGTTTCCTTTTTAGCTTTTTTATTGTCTCTTTTGAATGGTGTGTCAATGTTGTGTACGTCTGTGTGCCTGTTGATGGCTGACTTGTCTGAGTGCCAAGCTTCCAGGGATTCCCTAGCATTTTTGGATTTGGCTTGGTCTAGGATGCTCAAGAGAAGAAGAGGACGACCAGCAGCAAGGTGGATGGACTCGGTTACAGAGGTAATGGGTGCACCGTTGGAAGACCTGAAGGACCAGGTTAGGGACCCATCAGCATGAAGAAAATCTTTCTGTGTGGTCGCTAAGAGTCCAAAAACAACCTAATGGCACACAATCCATCCATCAATTGTAAGCTTAGCTTGGGAAGTTGAAAAACTATCCAGGAAGAAGGCTGTGGAAACCACTTCAAAGTGTTGCCAAGAAAAAAAATCATGCATGTGTCCAGACTTTGCTTAAATCAAAGGGAATCTGTGCCTTTTATATTGGAGAATGGCAAAGTTTGGAAGTCTGGTCCACATAGAACATTTTGGAGGCCAAGGCCCACTGTGGGTAGGGCCATCTCACATGTGAATGTGACAAGAGGTTAAAATGTTTTCCTCCGCCGTTCCCTGCCCCTCATCCCCAGTTAACTATTTTATCTCACATGTGAATGTGACAAGAGGTTAAAATGTTTTCGCTCTACTATCTATTCTGCGGGTCCAAGCCCATCCTGGATTTTATTTTATTATGTTTTGTTTGTGTTTTTAGATATTTTGTATAGTTTTAAATTTTTATTTATTGTAACCCGCCCAGAGTCCCTTGCATGGGAGATGGGCGGGGAATAAATTTGAATAATAAATAAATAAATAAATAAATAAAATCTCACATGTGAATGTGACAAGAGGTTAAAATGTTTTCCTCAGCCGTTCCCTGACCCTCATCCCCAGTTAACTATTTTATCTCACATGTGAATGTGACAAGAGGTTAAAATGTTTTCCTCCGCCGTTCCCTGCCCCTCATCCCCAGTTAACTATTTTATCTCACATGTGAATGTGACAAGAGGTTAAAATGTTTTCCTCAGCCGTTCCCTGCCCCTCATCCCCAGTTAACTATTTTATCTCACATGTGAATGTGACAAGAGGTTAAAATGTTTTCCTTGGCGGTTCCCTGCCCCTCATCCCCAGTTAACTATTTTATCTCACATGTGAATGTGACAAGAGGTTAAAATGTTTTCCTCAGCCGTTCCCTGACCCTCATCCCCAGTTAACTATTTTATCTCACATGTGAATGTGACAAGAGGTTAAAATGTTTTCCTTGGCGGTTCCCTGCCCCTCATCCCCAGTTAACTATTTTATCTCACATGTGAATGTGACAAGAGGTTAAAATGTTTTCCTCCGCCGTTCCCTGCCCCTCATCCCCAGTTAACTATTTTATCTCACATGTGAATGTGACAAGAGGTTAAAATGTTTTCCTCAGCCGTTCCCTGCCCCTCATCCCCAGTTAACTATTTTATCTCACATGTGAATGTGACAAGAGGTTAAAATGTTTTCCTTGGCGGTTCCCTGCCCCTCATCCCCAGTTAACTATTTTATCTCACATGTGAATGTGACAAGAGGTTAAAATGTTTTCCTCTGCCGTTCCCTGACCCTCATCCCCAGTTAACTATTTTATCTCACATGTGAATGTGACAAGAGGTTAAAATGTTTTCCTCAGCCGTTCCCTGACCCTCATCCCCAGTTAACTATTTTATCTCACATGTGAATGTGACAAGAGGTTAAAATGTTTTCCTCAGCCGTTCCCTGCCCCTCATCCCCAGTTAACTATTTTATCTCACATGTGAATGTGACAAGAGGTTAAAATGTTTTCCTTGGCGGTTCCCTGCCCCTCATCCCCAGTTAACTATTTTAGAGTTTCTCCTCTTTTTCCAAGATCCCTGCTTCCAAAGCAGATCATGCAACTAATTATCGGAAACCGGTCAGAGAAGGTTCTGAGGGTTGCCCAAGGTTTGCATGTGGCCGTGTGGGATAGGATCCGTGAAAGCAGAATTTCCCTGTTCAAAAGCAAAGTTTCCCATGTAGTTTTGGGAATGGAATGGCTTAAATGGATCAATACTGCAACACACATACACACACACACCTCTTTCCAGTGGGAATATTTGCTCCTGAGCTGTTTTTAGGACACAGTGTTGGATGATACCAGAAAAGGAGAGCTTTAAGTCTTTGTGTTCCAACCTGTATCAGGATGTAGAATGAATTCTGCCGCTGATTGTGATTTTATGTTTTTTAAATTGATTATGGACAGTTATATGTTTGTATCTTGGTTTTTAACTCGTTTTTTATTGTTTATACAGCCAAATAATAATAATTTCTAATCAAATGCCTGGAAGCTTGGCATTCAGACGAATCAGCCATCAATAGACATATAGAAATAGACACATATTTACACACTATTCAAAATAGACAATAAAAAAGGTAAGAAGGGAACAAAAAGTTGAGGCAGGTTTCCTCCCTCCCGACCTTTAGGAAAGATCTAAAAACCTGGTTCTGCCGCCTAGCGTGGGAGGGGAAAAGTAACAGCTCCTCATGGGGGTGGTTAATACCAGAATGCCCTTCCTTTTAGTTGAAATTAATTCGCCAAATTTGGATTTTATATTTCTTTATATTATGTTAATTAAATTGTAATTTTATATTTGTATTTTAAACTTGATTTTATTGTAAACCGCCCAGAGTCCCCCGTTGGGGGAGATGGGTGGTCACATAAATAAAATAAATAAAAAGACCAGAACACATCCTCTCCAGCAGCCAACACCCAGATAAACCGGGATTAACACCAGACAAACAATCAAGCAGAAAACAGTACCCGTCAAGGAACTAACATGGAGACAAACAATCAAGCAGGCAAACAATTAAGCGGAAAACAATACCCTAATCAAAGAACTACCAAGGAGGAAACCGCACCCCCACCAACACTCTCAGGCAGTAGATTAGATCTCCGATTACAGGCAGTAATTCACCCTCCGGTCCTTTTTTTGCTCTCCTATTTTGCTTTATCCGTGGTGGGATGTTCTGTACGAACCTCTGTACATTAGGGAGGACAGTGTATTAGAAAACCGTTGGCAGAGCTGTGTTTGGGAAAGGGCATGTCAAAAAATGGTGCATCCGATTGATGGGTCCTTTGCAAGTTTGAGAGCGTGCGGTCAGCATATTTGCAAAGCGTCCAGCACGGTTGGGCTCCACCTCTCGGGCTCTGTCCCCCTTTCTCTTCCAGGCAGGCAAAGCTCTGACTACAAGCTCTTTTCATTGTTTTAAAAAATTTTCTAAACATCTTAAGAGCTGCTGCAATGAAGCCCCGAGGCATCTGTGTAAAAAGGGGAGCGATGCTTTAAAATTAAAGTGGTCTTTTATCAAAGTTGAAGTGAAGTGGGGAGCAAGCCCCAAGCAAGTTGCCCATGTGCTGACTGGTGCCCAGGCTGCCCCACCGCCTGTTAGGGGCATCTGCAAGAGAAGTCAGAAGAGTCACAACGGCAATCACAACCGTGAAATTGATGCCTCACCCCTTTTGGCCACCAACATGACTTTTTTGACCTTCCTGTGGATACCCCCTGCTGCCTACCATCGCTGCATGTATTTTGGTGGTCACAAACGTGTCCATTTTTTCAGTCTTTGGGTTTTTTTAAGCATGTCTAAAAAATATTTATGGGGACTCCAGATGGAATGGGCTGTGGGGGAAATAAAAGTCAGAAGTGGCTTATTTTGTGGATGGGAGACCACCCGGATCTTTCACACACCAACGCCCTTCAGGAAAGAGGGTTTCCATAGAAGCGTTGTGATCCCCTTGCACATTCAATTTGCAGAGCGTTCCTGAAGAAGGCACGTGGTTTGTGCTGTTCCTTCCTTGCCATCTCCTTCACGGTTGCATTTCACAGTGTCATCCTTTTTTAAAGAAAAGTTACTATTGGGCCTCTTTATATATTTATTTCTCAATTGCTGGCACAGGCACCACACTTTCGCTTGGCAAGCCTTCCCGGCCAGAGGCCAATTCATTCGCATACAGTCCTCCAGACGTTGCTTCGGTCAAGGTATTGCAGGCTGAAAGAAAAGATTTTTTCTTTTTTTCTAACCACAACACCCCCCCCCCCAAAAAAAAGAAGAACCTATGCAAAAAAACTGCATGAAATAAGGCAGGAACCACGAAGAGACAGTTGCTAGCTACCACTGAAAAATGGACTGGGTCTATACTTGAGAGATGAAATCCATATCTACTTATGTGCAGGTGAGACCTATTCAACCTCAGCCAAGACTGACTGCATGTCAGGGAATTCTGGGAGTTGAAGTCCACACATCTTCAAGCTGCCATGGTTGAGAAACACTGATCTATTGGAGAAAGGGAGCTACTGGCTTCCTCTCGAAATCAGGGCTGGACACTGTATATCCCCCCCCTCCCAGTGACACACACACACACCCAGAATCAGGCTGCTAAAAATTTTGGCAGCAAAATGGCAACTGCTGTAAGAGAGTGTCGCGAAATGATGCATGTCTAAAAAATGTATCACCAACATGAAAAGTTTGGAAAGCTCTGCATCAAACAAAGACACGTAGCTGGCTCCGGGATGGCCAAACAAGCCAAGAGACAGCTTTGACACAAAATATTTTTTTAATTATGAATTTTGCAAAGACACGTTTAAGCAACAAAATATACATTTTTTACCCTTCTGTAGAATTTTTTTATACAATGACAAATACAAGATGCTACCATAGCAATAAATTAAATATACATTATGTACAACGTACATCAGCAACCTGCTACGAAGCATTGCTTCTCAACACAAGGAAAAATACTTCATTTTATCAGAGTCTAATTTTTTAAAAAATCCCATTCTTCACAATCTCATTAAACTTTAGGAACACAATAATGGTTTGGTATTTTTTCCTGCTCTGTCAAAATGAAGGAGTAAGCTATATTCTGGTACTCTCCAAAAATGAGCATTTTTCTTAATTTGTTGCAGTACCATGCTACATTTGTGAAAGCCAGAGAAAACTTTAATCAAAAGTATCAATGCATGCTTTGTTTTTCTTTCTGTTCAACAAAAATAACATTCTGTTATTGTCTAAGAAATGTTAAGGAGCCTGTTATCCTGTTATGAAGAGTGCAATGGCTGAGGTTCTTTTCTTTTTGTAAAGTATTTTTTCCCTCGGACGCTAAACAACTCAATGCAGAATCAACCGATAAAATCAATCAGTGCAAAGTTCTCCATATGCCCATTAAGAGGTGGATTTTTTTCATACAATACATCACTGACTCCCAGCATTTGTTGAGAGAAGTACTGGTGAAATATATATATATCTATATATTAAAAAGACAATATAGATATATATTAAAAAGAAAATGATCAAAAGATGGAACTGTCAACTCATCCTTTGTCACTGCAGTTAAGTAGAACAGTGTTTTTCAAGCTTGGCTACTTTAAGATGTATGGATTTCAACTCCCAGAATTCCCCAGCTGGGAGTTGAATTCCACAGATCTTAAGTTGCCAAGCTTGAAAAACACGAGTAGAACCTCCAGGCTCAGAAGCAGGATGTATCGTCGCAGGATGTAAGCTGTTCCAAGTAAAGCTGCCTTTTGCAATTGACTCGTGTTGGTTTTGTCAATGCCGATGGTGTTCAAGTGGTGCTCCAGATGTTTTGGGATTGCACCCAACGTGCCTATTACTATTGGTACTATCTTTGCTTCCTTTTGCCACGGTCGTTCTAGTTGCAGGTCTTTGCATTTTGTGATTTTCTCCAGTTCTTTCTCTTCTGTTCTGCTGCCTCCAGGTATTGCAATGTCCACTATCCAGACTTTGTCATTATTATTACTGGTTTGACTTTCAGATTTGGAGGCAGTGCTGAGTCACAAGACCTCTGAATTGATGCCAAGCCAAATCAAGCTATTTTTCCAAGTTGTCAAAGCGGGGCCTGACCTGAACCTTATGGACAATGTGCAACATAAAATGACAAAAAAAAACAAACAAACCCAAAGGTATAAGAACAATTCAGCCAGCAAGCATCCAGTGGTGAAGGCACATTTTGATTCAGTACCACAGGGAGACAAAATTTTACAGGTTCACTTTATAAATTGTAATGATGGTCTCCTACATAAGAAGCCAATGGGAAAAATTTCTAGCAGTGGTACCCACAGGGAGGGGAAAGAGGGAAGCAGAGTTTTGCTGGCACCACGCAAGCTCAGTTGTAGGCGTGTCACGATGTTGCACACATGCACAAAAGGGGCGGAGCCTCCGTGCAACAACATAGCTCTGCCTTCATCAATCTGTAAGGGCAGCACCAGAAGCATCTGCAGTCAAAAGCACAGAAAAATCTGTTCCTCTTCCATATCCAAAACTAATTTGCCATCTGACAGAAGAAATTACTAATCCCAGTGACGTTGACCTGCATTCATTCTTTATATCTGAATTTTTTCAACTCACTCCTCTAACGCCTCTGTTACAGCCACTTTTCAGATGGAGATCATCTGGCCAAGCCAGGTGGCAGGCGGCCTATAGAAAGCACAGAAGATGATCTTGATGGGAATATTCAGGAACCGTTACCTGGGTAAAAGAGGCTGAAACGTTTTTTAAGTCCGGAGCAACGAGATAACATTCAGAAGCAGATCAGGCAGACACCACCCTGATTCACTGGAGCATAGGAAGGGGAGGGGGCCCATTACAATCAGGCTTGTAAGGTTCTGTTATTATAGCCAATTTCAATACCAGTAGTTTTAGCCTTCCTGTGGAGTAGATGTCCTGGTCTGGACTACCTAGTGGGGTAGGTAGAAGTTGAGACAACTCCTAGTCAACTGTGGCTGATCTTGGAAAACTAAACAGGGTTCTTCTGTGTCAGTATATGGAGGAGAGACCACCAGAATGTCCCAGGACTTGCAGGCTAGACTGGGAAGCTGAAAAAGCATCCCTGGAGAAGGCAGTGGCCCTTCTGCCACAGAAAGTTGGCCCCCTTCTGATATGGGGGGGAAAGACATGAAAAGAGAGAACATGATTGGGTCAGAAATTATACGGAGTCACAAACACATGTTGCTCTTCCTGTGACAGCTGAACTAGAAGGAAGAAGCAGAACGTAGACTAATAAATGTTATGAAACACTCCAGATGGTTGAGAGCCGTAACCTAACATGGTTTTTTCAAGGTGAGTGAAGTCCATTCATGGAAGTCACTGCCACAACATGCTTTGTTAATCCAGAGGGCTTTTAGCTAAATGTACAGAACTTACTACCACAAGGTGATCCAAGGCTTCTAATTTAAGATAACATTCATGCAGGCAGCAAGGTCTATCACTGACCATTAACCAAATGCAGCATCCATGTTCAAAGGCAGTGAGGTGGTCCCCATGCCCTGTAGGCGGTCTTCCTAGAGGTACCTGGACGGCTCCGGGGGGAATAAAGATCTGCTCAGACACCTGGTCTGATCTCACAGCGCTCTCTTTATGTTCGAGGGAAGAGCCACATTCACCGAAGCCGTTTCCAAGTAACGCTGTGCCAAACGGTGCCCCTTGGATTCATTTTCATCGCCTGAGAAAGTGGCTTCCGTTTTTCCTCTTCATTCTCAGGGAGCTTTAGGAAGGATGGGGAAGGATGACGTTGAACTTATTTTCTCATCGCAAAGGGGGAGGCTTCAAGTGGTGTTGCTTTTATTTTACAGTTTTTTAAACACACATCCCTGAAATGTCTCTTTGGCTGCTCCCTGATCTGAAAGATACCCAGATGGCAACCCCTTTCTTTTTCCCTCTGGATTTAATTAGTCAGGAGAACTATTAGTCAGTGAGAACTCTACAGAGAAAGACCAAAGGCTCACATGCACTGTTATGGCTACCTGTAAGTAAAGTATGGGCATGTCCATCACTCGCCACCATTGTGATGTCCATCAACTCTTCTCCTTTAAAAGCAAAAACCCAATGCCATTTCTTTTCCATCACACGGAGGCAGAATGCTCAAAGGCAGAAGAACATTTTGGCACAGCACCATCTTCGTGGGGGAAATCTTACATCAATGTTAGCATAAGAAAAAGAAAAGGTCACTTGAATCCAGGGTTTGGGGCCTCAATTAGGTAAGAAACTAGACCACAAAACAGCTAAGAAGTAATTATTATTATTATTATTATTATTATTATTATTATTATTATTTCTCAAGTCAAAAGATTCACCCAAAAAAGCAGCACTCATTATCTCAAGTCAAGCAGCTACGCACAACATTAGCAATCTGTTGATATACCAAGTGAAAAATGACAGAAGCCAGTTCAGGTCTACGTGGTACAAAACTCGGTTCCTCCGTGGGGCATCCTTCCATTCCAGAGGGATAAAGCATGGATGACTGCCATGGAACAAGTAGGAAGAGATCCGTTCTTTTGTGGTTTTATGGAAATTCTGCTCGGATGAAGGACGTTCCTTATGTGGCTACGGAGCTTGATGTGGTAGAGGGATGCTGCTGTTCGAAACAAAAGTCCTCCCTCCCACCCTGTTTAAAATGAAACAAACACAACAAAAATGTCCTGCAAAAGGTGGGAGATGGAAAAAAAATTAGGCTTGGAGGTCATCCATACCTACATCAAAAATAGCCTTCTTCACTGCTGTTATTTTCAATAACACATTTAAAGAGAGGCATTGAGAGTCAATACCTAATATGGCTTTTAAAGTGGGTAGGCTCCATTAATGGAACTCATTGCAACAACAAATTCGGAGGACTTTTATTTTGGAGGGCTTTGAAAGCCTGGTTAGTTAAATATGCAGAACTCACTATTACAAGATGACTATCATTCCACAGGACTGTGATCAAGTCACAAGTACATCCAAGAGAGCTGTCCCTCTGATGCTTCTGAATAAAGACAATAGTTTGGAAGGAAAACCATGTTTTCTTTCTTTTTAGACAGGTCACCAGGAGGGCACCTTAAAAAGTTTCCTCCCACCATTTAAATGGTAGTGGTTGTTTTTTTTTAATGATTCATCTATTTCAGTCTGTAGCTTGAATCATGTCAACTGGATTTCTATTTTCTCAGTGGAAACGTTTCGCTCCTTATCCAAGGAGCTTCTTCAGTCTGAGCAAAGTTGGTAAGGGAATCCTAAATATGTTTCTAGGTAGCTGTGTGACCTTACACCTGGGGTCATGGTTATATTGAGATGTTATTTTAAGTCCTTTTATTATCTAAAGGAGGATCGTTAAGATCACCATGCTGCTGTTGAGCTTGTGAAATGGTCTTAATCTTCCTAGGCACAGAAGACAGAGCCGGGAGAAAGATGGGAGAAAGATTGTGCCTGAGGCCCCCACCTCTATTCAAGGAAGGATTTTCCAAGTTGGCATAAATGGATTCCTTGACCCCTCTCTCAAACCACCTATCTTCTCTGTCTAAAATGTGAACATTAATGTCCTCAAATGAGTGTCCTTTTTCCTTTAAATGAAGATAAACTGCTGACTCTGGTCCTGTGGTGTTACTTCTCTTGTGTTGGTCTTACCAACTTTGCTCAGACTGAAGAAGCTCCTTGGATAAGGAGCGAAACGTTTCCACTGAGAAAATAGAAATCCAGTTGACATGATTCAAGCTACAGACAATTCCACCTGGATGACTGAGAACCTTCATAGACACATCTATTTCAGTGTTTCTCAACCTTGGCAACTTGAAGATGTGTGGACTTCAACTCCCAGAATTCCCCAGCTAACCATGCTGGCTGGGGAATTCTGGGAGTTGAAGTCCGCACATCTTCAAGCTGCCAAGGTTGAGAAACACTGATCTATTTGGAGAAAGGGAGCTACTGGCTTCCTCACGAAATCAGAGCTGGACACTGTATATCCCCCCCCCCCAGTGACCCCCCCCCCCAGAATCAGGCTGCTAAAATTTTTGGCAGCAAAATGGCAACTTTACAAAAAAAAGAGATCATCACGGCACTGAAACTTGCCAGTTTGCTGCTGAATTAAGCTACAAAAGAGCTGTGCAATGCCAGCTCTTAATGTATTCTGTGTTTTTAAAAAAATAAATCCCCACAGCTACCCAAGTTGGAAAAAAATGGGTCAAGTATTCAATCCCTCCCACTTCAGTGACGTCATTGTCAGTAGTGTTCACGAGAGGGAGTCAAAAAAGGCAAGAGGGCAGTCACAATTGTGTGATTAAAGTCCTTCCCCATTTGTACAGGTGAGCTTTGGTTGCAGTCGAAACCGCCATCTTGCCTTTTTTGACTGCCCCCCCATGAAAGCCACTGATTGCTATACCACTTGCAGCCCACAGAGGCCCACAATAACCATAATAAAAAAAGTGTGTCCCCCACTGAAAAAATATCCTGCCTATCATTATTGTCAATACTTGGCATTAAAATGATTATAAACCTTGGGCTAAATATAGTTACCTTTAGAAGTCCTTACAGGTTATTCTTCACCTAGTGTGTCTGCAAACAAAAGAAACATGTTCTGTCAAACATATAAGCATCTCTACAACCCTCTCTGACCCCCTATTTGAGCCAGACTCCAATTCCTATAATCCCCTGTCTTTTCTCACATACATGCAGGCACAACAATAACAATAAATCCTTTCTTACCATCTTATTTCTTTCTAAATTCTTTTCTAAAGTTCTTTTAGATCAACACACCACCGGTGCTAGAATAGCACAGTGGCTCTTGCATTATAAATGGTTCAAAACCTGGCAGAATTTTTTTTTCCTACTCTTTTTCTTTCCCTGAGTTTCCTACTTTTCACTGTGCTTAAAAAACAAAACAAACAGGCCTCCAGCGATGAGCTGTTTTACTATCTCACCTGAGATAGCTCTTGAGATCCAAAGTGGAAAAGATGCTTTGGAGGGGCAGGTGCACCCTGACTGCACCTGTGGGGGGGGGGGTCTCCTTAAAGAAGGAGACGAAGCAGCTATGCCTTTTCCTGGGTTTGGACATTAGCCACATGATCCCAAGAGAAACTTGTTTGAGTTAAGGAGACATTAAATCAGAACCTCCTTAACGTAAATGCATATTTTCCAGGCACCATGCAGCTATCATGTCAGCCCAGGAAAACGTGCAACTTTTTAAAGAAAAAAGCCAACAGATGTATTAAACATACCACTGTCTCCTCTGCAACATCTTTCCCACTTTGGATCTGAGGAGCTGTATCTCACTAAATACAGCCATGGGATACCAATACACATCAGAGACAGATGTTAAGCATTCAAAAGTCAAAAGGTCGGGGGCTTCTGGTGGGAATATGGCAGACTGAGCAGCTGTCCCCGCAATCTCCGCGAGCAGAACTGGCATCGTGGCTTTTTTTTTCGGGCTCAGGCTGGTTTCTCCTGTAGCCCAGAGCATTTTTCCAGATCAAGGAAAACGCTGGGAATCGACCCATTTGTCCTCCGGACAGTGAGTTGCAGCCAGGAGATTGTGGACAGCATGCGCGATTGACGGGTAAGCGCTGGGAGGCTGGGATTTCACCATTTCCGAGCCGCGCTGTAGCCCTTAAAGGGACAGTAAGTCCAGCCACCCCACTACTAAACCACCAAATTTATTTTTCTTTTTAAGTTTTGTACCCTAAGAGAGGCTTTCTACAGTAAGAAGAGGCGGACTCTCTTGGTGCTTATTGTTATTTCTGGATTAAATTTTTAAAATCTTTTTAAGTTTTGGCTTGTTTCCCCGTTGGATTAAGGAGAACTGAAAATAAATAATTGCCTCCCTGCTATTATTTTTGTACTGTATTTGAAGGATTTAATATTTTACTACACGGTGAATTTACTGTTTTGAATCTCTAGCTTTCTGTTCACTTTCTCTGAGAGCTGCTTGTTAGTACACTTTCTCCTGTTTCAGTTTCACTCGGAGGTCTTTCATTAACTCATTAACTTCTGTCTGTGTGAGTTAAGTATTTTGGGGTCACCATAATCTACTGCCTGAAGCATGGAAAATTTCAAGGAGATTCTCTCAGAATTCTGTGGTGAGCTTTTCTCTGATTTTAAACAAATCTTTTATGATACTAGCTATTCTGCAGAATATTCGGGACATTGGGGAAGATATTATTTCTAAAGTGTGTCATCTGGCTAAAGATGTGATGGAAGAAGATGGAGATTTTGATAGGGATGGAGATCTGTCTATTGATGGTGAGATTGGAGCAATGCCAGTCAAAGACTATATTTTGGTACTGAACAGGTTAAAGCGACAGTCTGAACTGCAGATTACAAGGAGACTTGTTTATCTGTGGGAATGTTATGGCTTTCTGAGAAAATGTTTTGGGAGAGAAAAGAATCTGTTTTGTGGGAGTTTTTTTGCTAAGAAGTCTGAGTTTTTAAGGGGGGGCAGTTGGGCTGTTTGATTTTCACAAGAAAAATGCCTTGGGTATAATAGGGAGATTTGTAAATGTCCTGGTTTATTTTGAAGTGGGGTAAAAATTTAAGAATGTGCAATTGGATGGATAATGAGGTTATTATGATTTTATTTCTCTTTAATGATTTGGATTAAGGTTTACTGGATTTTTGTTAAGGTCTGTTTTATTTGTAAGATTTACAAGATATCTATAAGATATAATAATAATTGCTTGGTTTTTAGGTTTAATAGGGTTAAGATTGTAGTAGTAGTATTAATTATAAAAGCAGACAATGTATATGTTTTTATAATTTGATTTTTATTATAGTGGACAGAAAAATATAATAATGGCAGGAAGGAAATAACTAAATAAATGTTGTCTTATGGGGGAGGGAAGCTGATTTAGAAACTCATATATCTTTTTATATATAAGGGGAAGGAGCAATTGCATTAGTGATTTGTATATGTGCTAATGGAAAGATTTATAGAAATAATGTGATCTTGGTTTGATTTAGAGTAAGGGATTGATTATGGAAATTGATGTATATTCTTGCTGTTGAAAGTCAGAAGTCACCTTCGTATGTAATCTCTAAAATTCTTTTTTCCTTGTGTTTTACACTTTTCTATTTTTTCCCTTTTTTCTTTTTGTAGTTTTTTTTCTTTTTGTAATTTCTATCTTTGTCTCAAACTTAATCAAATTCTTATTTAAAAAAAGTCAAAAGGTCAGAAGGTCAAGAAATAGGGAGCTTCTGCTAGTGGGGGGCTGCCACTTCCAAAGGCTATGCCTTGAGTCTGACCCATCTCCCTTTGCCTGCAAGTGGGAAATGTAACAGGATACGTCACTGCCCTGATTTAAGGGAAGGCAGTTACATGCATTTGTACTTACCGGACCAGAGCTTGAATGGCTAAGTTTATCAAAGCGAAATTTTAGATTTGATCTCGGAGAATTTCTGCTTTTTATATCTCCTGGAACACATTTAAAAAAAGCAGTTTGCTTCCAATTATTTATTTGGAAGACTCGGAAATATGGATTGAAAAAGAAAGGAATTAAAGAGCGCCACCAATGATTATTAATTCACACGTTCATCACAATACCAATGTTTATACCAGTGTTTCTCAACCTTGGCAGCTTGAAGATGTGTGGACTTCAACTCCCAGAATTCCCCAGCCAGCTTGCTGGCTGGGGAATTCTGGGAGTTGAAGTCCACACATCTTCAGGCTGCCAAGGCTGAGAAACACCAGTTTATACATAGGCAATGTCATGTATCCTCTTGGGATTTGCTCACTCTCTCACACACACACCCCACAAACACACACACTAGCTCACCATGCTAGTGAACAACAGAGCATCTCTTTCTCCAGGCTTTTAATCATGAAATGATTTTAGTATGTGCATTATCTTCTTTTTTGTTTATTTTTGTTTATTTATTGCACTGCCCTTTTTAATTTTGCTAGTCTTCTTTACTGCTAAAGGTAGCATTTAACTTAAATGAATACAAATGAATTTTATTTATTTATTTATTTATTTATTTATTTATTATTTATTTATCTATCTATCAAATTTATATAGCTGCCCTTCTCATGCATGTGACTCTGGGCGGTGTACACAATTAAAACACAAAGCTAAACGATCAACTTAATTCAAACAGCCATCAAAAACCAGTTAAAACGTTTTTTAAAACTACAAGAACAAAAAGACAGGGGCGAGCACATTCTAAACGTACACACCATGCAACCATTTAACGGGGTCCACACTATTTGTGTGCTATTTCCTATCAAGGCACAGGGAAAGGCAAGTGATAAGCTATGTGGGGTGATGAGCTTTGCAGGTAGAGCTCAAATTAACAACTGGAGCCCCTTTAACTTTTTAGGATTATTCTGTTTTTAATCTTTGGCATTGCTCTAGTCTCCTGGGGTGTAATAAATTGAATATAGTAAGTAGGGCATCTTCAGCTTCTTAGATTTTAAGGAACTGGCCCCTAACTCAAGAAAGAATGGAGCAGATACCTCAGGTGTCAGCCAACAGAGAAGGGGTAGGTAGTGGTGGCAAATTGGTTGGTTAGTTGGTTGACTGACTGATTTACTTAGTTAAAAAGGTAAAGGTTCCCCCCGCACATTTGTGCAGTCGTGTCCGACTCTAGGGGCCGGTGCTCATCTCCGTTTGTTAGCCGAAGAGCCAGCGCTGTCCGAAGACGCTTCCGCGGTCATGTGGCCAGCATGACGCTCACAGAACGCTGTTACCATCCCACCAAAGTGGTACCTATTAATCTACTTGCATTTGCATGCTTTCAAATTGCTAGGTTGGCAAGAGCTGGGGCGAGTGCGGGAGCTCACTCCGTCACGCGGGACTAGGGATTCGAACCTCCGAACTTGCGATCTTCCGATCGACAAGCCTGGCGTCTTACCCGCTGAGCCACCACGCCCCCCATGATTTACTTAGACATATATGCTATTTGAATCCGGAGACACCGCATAGCTTCAGGAATAGATATGTTTATGGTGTATGCCAGTCTGTCCCCCTACTCTATAATACAGGGAGTCTGGTCTGTTGTTAATCTGGGAGTAAGATTCAGCTATCTATCTGGATGGCTTTGATATATGGGAAGGAGGGAAGCATTCAGGCAGCAAAAGGCACTTGGATATCCCTGTCTTCTGTTGTGAAGAGCAATGAGTACATAAGGTTCTGCTTGTACTTGAAGGATAACTATCTCCATCTTGGAAGCTAAGCAGGGATGGGCCTGGTTCATATTGGGATGGGAAACTACCAGGAAAATCTCAGGGCCATTGACCAGACTAGAAAGTTCACATCCCAGAAGACGATGCCAAGCCACCCTACTTGAGCGTCATCTTCAAAAGCAGCGCCACATGAAGACCATTGAGATGGGTATGGCTTGACTTACCAGTAGGGCTTCTGCTCATGATAACAGGGGTTGAGGCTGATGCTAAATTTGGATTCTCGATGCTTTGGGAAGGACTGTAAACAAAGACATCTTGCTTATATGGTGATGCAGTTGAGGACTGGCTGCCCTGTGAATTAAATAAAGATTTTTTTTATTATTTCATTTTGTATATCACCTTTTCTCCTAAAGGAGCCCAGAGCAGTGTGCAGAATACATTTTTCAAAAGGTAAAACAAAACCAATGAAAGCAATACAAATATATTTGTATATTATTCCTACAGTGATCCCAACCCCCTTCCCTTGATGTTAAAACCAATCTTGACATAACAGGTGTCTTTGGTGGCTTTTTGGTCCCTTGGCAATTATTTACCTTCATGCCATGTCTTGAACTGACATCCAAAAGTGGATGGCAAGGGTGGCAGGCAGACGTCCCCAGGGAGAATGCTCTGGAACTGCAGCTAATGCCACCACTGAAAAGGCCCTACTTGGGGTTGCTATACTTGGAATTACTAAACAAGTGGGGTTTCCATTAGGGCTTTGTAGACGAGCTTTAACGTTTTTCATTGGGCTCAGGAACTCAACCCATGAAACTCTTTACGGATTGCTCTGGGGAAGTGTTTCTCAAACTTGGCAGCTTTAAGATAGGTGGACTTCAACTCCCATGGCTGGCTGGGAAATTCTGGGAATTCTGGGAGTTGAAGTCCATACATCTTAAAGCAGGGCTTTCCAAGGGCTGGCGACACGCCAGCGGCGGTGCGGCGGTGGCGGCACAGTGGCGGTGCGGGGGCGCGCGCGCGGCGGCAACACAGGAGGGCGTGCAGCAGCGTGCGCGCGCGGGGCGGCGGGGCGGGGGGCATGTGGCGGCGCGTGCGTGCGGGGCGGCGGCGCGGGGGGCGTGCGGCGACGGCACAAGGGAACGTGCAGCGGCACGGGGGACGTGCGGCGGCGCGCAGGGAGACGTGCGGCGGTGCGTGCGTGCACGGCGGCAGCGGCTGCCGGTGCCACCGTGCACGCGCGCGCCGCCGCTTCCGGGTGGTGTGGCGACATACTTTTGTGTCGCGACACACAGTTTGGAAAGCTCTGTCTTAAAGTTTGAGAAACACTGCTCTAGTGGGATCATGACAGAGCAAGGAAGTATCTACACAGAAGGTCCAAGACCTACAGTGGGATAGAGGTGAGAATGTGGAAGGCTGAACCAGCTTCTTTACTCTGAATCCTTATAGGTCAGAGATAGGTGGGGCTGACAATGTCAGACAGCCATAAAAGGAAACAGGAGGAGTTATCAAGCAGTGCTGATGGAAGCTGAGGAGACAGATACTAATTTTTTTAATACATAATCCTGTATGCTAAAAGAGTTCTGTTTGGTTCAGGAAATTTTGCCACCTCAGATCAATCAAGGGCAGACAGCAGAGGCTGCATTACCAGGCTTTCGTATTCTTCCATATTTTCACTCTCTCCTGCAGTGCTGCTGAAACTGCTGGTACTTGAGGATGAACGGGAGATATTTGACCTTCCATTCTCTTTGAGTTTAATGAATGGCCTGGCAGAAAGCGAGAGAGAAACAGAAGATAAAAATCAGGATTTTATTAATTTATTTATTATTTAAATTTGTATCACCGCCCATCTCCTCTACACCAGGGAACTCTGGGCAGGATGCTTAGGAAATGCTCCATCTCTACCATTCTCCAATTTTGAGATTCAAAACTCCTTGACTTTAAAGCATAGAATTAGTCCTTGTTTAGTGACCACAATTGGGACCAGCAACTTGGTTGTTAAGCAAAACGGTTGCTAAGTGTTGCAGGGTCTGAGTAGTGTGACCAGTCTGTCCCTGGTCGCACTACTCCAATATAATTTATACCCATCTTGGAAAAGAAAGGAGAATTCACAGGAAAGACACAGACTGGAAGTTGGCATTGCTCATATAATTTGTCCCTTTGTTCCTCCAACCCTGGAGTCAGTAGATGGCTTCAACAAGCACATGATGTACGCTGAGAATCAGAAGAGTCTCCTCCACTATATCAACTGTGGCCCTCCACCATATGTTTGCATCATTTTTGAGGTTCCATTAGTTCCTGAAAACTTTAGTGGTAGAGCATCCCATATGTGAAATGGTGGGTCTACCACTTTTAGTGGAAGTCACTAACCTGAATCCCAGAAGACAATGACTCCATTTGAATGCCATCAACCAATGAGTTTAAAATTGCACTTTGCTTTTACCTCTCTTTGTTGGGACAGATTTCTGGAGAGCTGGGGTTCGAGGAGGCCTCCGACTTCATCTCAAGGGAGGAATGCCCTCCATCGGGGGTCTTGGGTGTTCCCGAGCCACTGTCACTATGGAGAAAATAAAGAGACCAATGGAAGAGAATATATTTAGCTCAGAGTTGAACTTACACACCATTCAAAAGAGACAATTAAAAAAGCTAAAAAAAAAGGTAAAAGCTAAGAAGGAAACAAAAAGACCAGAACACATCCTCTCCAGCAGCCAACACTCAGATAAGCAGGGATCAAAACCAGACAAACAATCAGACAGACCCCACACTCACTCACACTGATGATCTTACCTAGTTGGGTCATGAAACGTCTGCAAACAAACAACCGAGCTCAGAGAGCAGCAAGGACTCCATTGTTCAACCCTGAGCTACAATATTCTCTTCTATTGGATTTTACTTTCCACCAGGAATTCAGCTTGGTGTATATATGTCGATGAAGGTTCTCAGTCATCCAGGTGGAACAGTCTGTAGCTTGAATCATGTCAACTGGATTTCTATTTTCTCAGTGGAAACGTTTCGCTCCTTATCCAAGGAGCTTATTCAGTCTGAGCAAAGTTAGTAAGGGAATCCTTAAATATGTTTCTAGGTGGCTGTGTGACCTTGCACCTGGGGCTAGGTCATGGTTATTTGAGATGTTTATTTCTAAGTCCCTTTATCATCTAAAGGAGGATCGTTAAGATTACCATGCTGCTGTTGAGATTGCGAAATGGTCTTAATCTTCCTAGGCACAGAAGACAAAGCAGGAAGGAAGATAGGGGAAAGATTGTGCCTGAGGCCCCCACCTCTATTCAAGGAAGGATTTTCCAAGTTGGCATAAATGGATTCCTTGACCCCTCTCTCAAACCACCTATCTTCTCTGTCTAAAATGTAAACTTGAAGGATATGTCCTCAAATGAGTGTCCTTTTTCCTTTAGATGAAGATAAACTGCTGACTCTGGTCCTGTGGTGTTCCTTCTCCTGTGTTGGGCCATCCTCCTGTACAAAGGTTGTTTGGTTTCTCCAATGTAGAGTTCAGAGCACTCCTCACTGCACTGGATTGCATACACTACATTGCTTTCCTTGTGTTTTGGAGTTTGATCTTTGGGGTGTACAAGCCTCTGTCTCAGTGTGTTGGTGGGTTTGAAAAATACAGGTATGTGGTGTTTGCCAAATATCCGTTTTATCTTTTCAGACACGCCAGCCATGTAAGGAATGAATCATTAACATATCTAGAAGAACTGCAAAATTCCTCAGAGCTGACCTTGCTTTACACAGGAAAACATTGTATTGATTTTAGGATTTTATAACTGTATAACACTTTTTATGATTTTATGCTGTTTTATGGTGGGGGGGTTGTCACATGTGACTGATCACTGACCACAATAAAGTGTGTGTGTGTGTGTCTGCATCTGTATGTCTAGGTGAAAAAATATATATATATATATATATATATATATATATATATATATATACACACACATACATACACACACACACACACACACACACACATACATACATACACACACACAATTCATTCATTCATTCATTCATTCATTCATTCATTCACTGGGTAGTTTAATAATTCAGTAGTTTAATATTTTGACATTTTATTCACTAAATATTATAATTTTGTGAATTAGTTTTCAGTATGTAACATTTAATATTTTTAGTAATCTAGTACTTCTTTTATAATGCATTAATGTTTGATCCATTTTATTTCCATCAATTATCTAGAAAATGTTAATGCATCTTAACCTGAGCTCTGTACCCCCTTTAGTAAAGGTTCTTTAGTAAAGGACAAGTCCCTGCAGTATTCTTTTTCAGAAGTAGTTTGCCATTGCCTCCTTCTTAGGGCTGAGAGAGAGGGACTGGCACAAGGACACACAGCTAGTTTTATGCCTGAGCGAGACTGGAACTCACGGTCTCCAAGTTTCTAGCCTGATGCCTTAACCTAGGCTGACCATACGTCCCGTTTTGAATAGGACAGTCCCGTTTTTTAAACAATTCCCGACCGTCCCATCATTTTAATAAAAATGTCAATTTTGTCCCATTCTCAATGAGAGAGCGCCCACCCTCCCCGTTTGCCGGGGTGCCGCAGGGAAAGTGCTGCCGGCGAGGCTGTTAGATGGAGTGCACACACGCACGCACGCATGCACTCCATCTAACAGCCTCGCTGGTAGTGCTTTTCCTGCGGCGCTGCCCTGGCAAACGGGGCAGGTGGGCGCTATCACGCACGCACGCACGTACACCCACTTTGTCCAGCGAGCCGTGGGTAGGTTAGGGTCCCGATTTCATCTCAAGGAAATACGGTCAGCCTACCTTAACCACTAGACCAAACTGGCTCTCAATAAATAAATAAATAAAAATAAATAAAATAAAAATACCTCCAAACCTCAATCTAGCTTGATGTGGAGCCCATTTTGGCTCTGGCCTCCTCCACTTTAATGCTGGCCACCTCCATTTATGGTTGTAAAAGGTAAAGGTTCCCCCCGCACAGTTGTGCAGTCGTGTCCGACTCTAGGGGCCGGTGCTCATCTCCGTTTCTTAGCCGAAGAGCCAGCGCTGTCCGAAGATGCTTCCGTGGTCATGTGGCCGCATGACGCGTGGAACGCTGTTACCATCCCACTGAAGTGGTACCTATTCATCTACTTGCATTTGCATGCTTTCGAATTGCTAGGTTGGCAAGAGCTGGGGCGAGTGCGGGAGCTCACTCCGTCACGCGGGGCTAGGGTCTCGAACCTCTGAACTTGCGATCTTCCGATCAACAAGCCTGGTATCTTACCTGCTGAGCCCCCACGCCCCCATGTATCCCCTTTACAAAACTGTAAATGCTGGGTAGTGAGTGTAGTGAAGGCCATGAATTCATTATCTTAGATCTGATTCATCCCATGTTAGAGTTTTTGGAATATCAAACCACAATTCTCTGAAGCAAAAGGTCTCAGTTCCACAAACAGAATCTGGCTTAGCACCCACCTCCTGCCATGAAGAACCTAAGAAATATAAGACAAGCTCTGCTGGATCAGGCCAAGATCCATCTTAGCCCATTATTTGGTTTTTATAGTGGCCCAACTGGATGCCTGTGGAGTCCCACAAGCAGCAGATGGAGCCATACTACTTTTCCACTTTGGATCCCCTCCAACTAGTATTTGGAGCTCTGTTGTCCTCAACCCAGAATTAACATTGATAGATAGACCTATCCTCCATGAATTTATCCAATTCCTTCTAAAAACTATCTAAGTAAATGGCCATCACCACATCTAGATCCAACATCTTAACCACTATATTACACCAGCTCATTAGACTAGCCAGTGGATTGGGTCAAGGCCCATTCTAGTCCAATATATTGCTTTTTCCAGTGGCCAACCAGATACCTCTGGCGTGTCCACAAACAGGATCTTTATTCAGAGGTAACACTGAATCTTCAGGACTAATAGCCCCTGATAGACCTGTCCTCCATGAATGTATTCAATCCCCTTTGAATTGAATCCAGGTTAGCAGCCATCACCACGTCTTGTGACAATGAATTCCAGACCTTAATCAGGGGCTACGTGGAGAAGGACTTCCTTTTGTCTGTTCTAAATCTCCTTCTAATCAACTTCATTGGAAGATCCCTGCCCTAGGCTTTGGAAAGAGGGAGAAATTTATCCTTGTCCACTTTCATCATGTCATGCATGCTTCTATACAGCAAAATCATGTCCCCACCAAGCTGTCATTTTTCTAAGCCAAAGAGTTCCAAACATCCTAATACCAGACACCACATTCATAGACACATATTTATTGAATTACCATCGGGTCCGGGGTTCTGCTTGGCTTTCAGATCCAGTGTGCAAACGGGGGAACAACCCGGACCGCCTCTTTATAGGACTTCTTGATTGATTCTTGGCTGTTGCTGCTGCTAACGGAGGCTGGAGAAACAAACAATTGATCCCAATTTCCGTGCAAACACGTTTAGCAGTCTTTCTCTCTTTTATTCGTTTCATTTGTGTTCTATATTTTCTTGCATGGAAGTCTCTCCTAATTTTATTCCTCACCACAAGACCCTTGTGAGGTAGGTTGGGCTGAGAGAGAATGAGAGTGGCCAGTTCAAGGTTGCCATAGTTGAATGGAGGCTTGAACCTAGGTAGCCCAGGTCCACGTCCAACACCTCAACCACGGCACTACCACTACTGTACATTATCTCTTTAAATTCTATTTGTGTATATCCTTCCATTTACTTTGGCCTCTCATGCTCTTTCTTCCTATAATTAAATGTCACAATTCAGTCTGCAAGCACCATGAGGCAAAGATCATACTGTGTTTCTGTGTGCAGAAAGAGAAAGCATGTGGAGAATTTATGGAGTTGAGCAATCAAGATGCTCAACTCCAGAAGTTGTTTGCTTTCAGAAATGGAATCAAGATTTAAAACACGGAGAGAAGTGGACTTTGGAATGTCACAGGCCAAAGCCAGTCAATGCTAGGCACCGCCATGATTTTTGTCCCAAATACACAGAATCGACTTTCCCCATCCTGAATCCCTGATGCAGATGGGAGGCTTTCAGAGAGCAGAGATCCCTTCTTCTGGACTGAGCCCTTTGCTAAATTGTTATGAATTGCACGGCACTTACAGAGAAGGTTGTCTTGGTTATTTCAACACTGTTGTGCACAATCCCTCCACTTAAGCTCCCAGGGATTCCTCCAGGCTGGTGTTTCTTCTGGCTTCCAACCATGGTTTCCATGGAGTGGCTGCGGACCCGGATCGCTCTCTATCAGATGAAATAAGAAGGAGGTTAAGATCAGGACTGGAAAAGTTGGGAAACTGTTGTGTTATTTACATCCAAGCCCAGCTGTGCAAAGCACACTCATCTCCGAGTGAGATCCTTGCATAAATAGAAAGGCACCATCCGTGCGCAAGAAGGCAATATCTGGAAAACGTTTTTCCATCTGGGGGAGGCTATGATTGGATGGTTGGAACCCATAATAAGACCTCTCCACACTGTGACATTTTCTTGCAGATCCTACTTACATTTATACACTGACTTGTATTTATAGATTGGCTGATTAGCTGACAGTCAATCCATGTTGCTTCCTGATTGAACACTAAGTGTTGGTTCAAATTCCCACAAAGGTGATAGGAGGATCTTTGACCAATCTCTCTCTCTCCCTCCCTCCTCTCTCTTTCTCACCAACACCATACTTTTCTTATTGTTGTTACTGTTTTTGCTAATGTTCATACTAATACTAGCTTGGCAGTCCTGTGCCAATACTCTAGGACAGCATTTCTCTACCTTGGCAACTTTAAGATGTGTGGACTTCAACAACCAGAATTCCCCAGCCAGCTATGTTGGCTGGGGAATTCTGGGAGTTGAAGTCCACACATCTTCAAGTTGCCAAGGTTGAGAAATGCTGCTCTAGAAGCAGAACATGGTTACTCATATTAAAAAGAGGTCAACAAGATACCAACTGCATCTGCACCATACTCTTGACCTGGTTATTGAATTAGTCCATTCTATGGGTCTGCATGGTATCTTGAACTATAAACTCCCATGTATTAAGCAAGGTTCATCTTCCATTCCCCTTGGAGGGGAATGTCTTAAGCGGAGCTGGGGGTACATTGCAATGTTTTCCAGTGGTGTCTGACTTGTAATATTTTAAGTTAAAGATAAAGTCTCCCTCAAGTCAAGCTCAGTCACTGGTTACTACATCCATGTGGGATTATTTGGCACATTACAGAAGTGGTTTGCCATTGTCTTCTTCCCAAATGCTTTCTGGTTCAGCTACAACCTTAATGGTCTCCCACTGAAGTACTAACCAGGTGCTGCTTCTCAAGATAGCCAAGGCTGGCTAAGTGCTGGAACCTGTTGCAGACAAGCTAACTTGAAAGCATCACAATGCATTTCTGTAACCTTCCTTTGATTGGCTGCCACAATGCCATGTTAACCCTGGAGAAGCTGTTCACTGGACATCAGGTGGAAAACTGTCACTGTGCATTTTAATACAGTTAAACCTAAAGCAAAAAAGTGAGAGTGCTCCAAAGCTAAATGCAATAGGGAGAGCAAACCAAAATTATCTTGACATGCATCTGTAGAAAGAAAGCCTTCTTAAGGTCCTGTTTAAAAACAGAAAGCAAATCAAGTGGAAAAGAGTTCCATGGACAAAGAGCTATGAGAGAAAAAGCACAAAGAAGGGCATTCTTTTATTGCATAAGAATGCCTACAACAACCTCGCAAATTTCCAAATGTGCCCATCAACTCGTCTACCTTGGTTCTTCTGTTTCATTGCCTTTCTCCTAACCTTGCAGGCATCTATGTCTCTCTCACACAGTCTTCTTGCTTGCTTACATGATTGTTTGCCTCCTTGATCCATAACCTGCCTTTCTATACTGTAAGGAGGCTTGTATCTTAAGCCAATCCAAAAAAATAACTTGACTGACCTTCTAAAGTCAATCTGAGTGGGACTCAACTTCCAAGGATGTATATTTCATCGTTTGAAAGAGACACAAACGAAAGTGCTGTCGAGTATTCCTCATAGATTTTTGAGAAGGTAGATGCTTTCAGAAGAGCCTCTCCTGCAGCTCCCAATGGGTTCACAAGGAAAGATGTGGTCCTTCAATTGATTCATTGATTTTGTTTTTTAAAATGTGCATCTTGCCTGATACACTAGACTGTGGATAGTCAAGCAGTGTTTCTCAACCTCAGCAACTTTAAGATGTGTGGACTTCAACTCCCAGAATGCCCCAGGTACATGCTTTAAGGTATGTGGACTTCAACTCCCAGCTGGCTGGGGAATTCTGGGAGCTGAAGTCCACACATCTTAAAGTTGCTGAGGTTGAGAAACACTGCCCTAAGGTGTTGAGACCCTAGAAGGTTAATACCAAGGCCTTAAATTGTTGCCAGAAACCAACCCTGATAATCATTGATTACAATGAAAGAGAATATCTGTAGCTCAGGGTTGAACTGTGGAGTCCTTGGTGCTCTCTGAGCTTGGTTGGTCCTTGGTGCTCTCTGAGCTTGGTTATTTGCTTGCTGACGTTTCATTACCCAACTAGGTAACATCATCAGTGCTAGTGAGTGTGGGGTTTGCTCCCTGTTTTTATACAGTAGTTGCCCTGCCAGTGTTGGTGGGGTGTGGTTTTCTCCTTGGTAGTCCCTTGATTGGGGTATTGTTTTCTGCTTGATTGTTTGTTTGGTGTCAATCCCTGCTTATCTGGGTGCTGGCTGCTGCAGAGGATGTGTTCTGGTCTTTTTGTTTCCTTCTTAGCTTTTTTTTGTCCCTTTTGAATGGTGTATAAATATGGTTTATTTCTATGTGTCTATTGATGGCTAATTTGTCTGAATGCCAAGCTTCCAGGAATTCCCTAGCGTTTTTGGATTTAGCTTGGTCTAGGATGCTCAGTTTCCCAGTTGAAATTGTGATGGAGTCTGTCCATGTGTTGTGAGATTAAGGAGTTTTCATCATGTCTTCTGACTGCAGAAATGCAATCAGAGCGCATCCATGAACACCAACTAGCAGTCAGAAGACACATGAAAAGTCCTTAATCTCACAACACATGGACAGACTCATACTCCATCATGTGTGGTGAGGTGGAGCTGGTGAGTGTATGCTGATACTTTCAGTGATCCATGTAGCCATCTTAACCATGTTGCCACCTTTGACCAACAGGTGCAGGCACAGAGGTATTCCATTCCAGTTAGCCTACTTCTGACCATGGGTCTACTGTTCTTCTGAAAGAGTGCTAAATCCCTGCCCTCGAGTTAATAAATTACCCAGGAGACAGGTGTGGAGGAGGTGTTGCAATAATCATGGGGCCACTATCTCCTGTTTCATCCCATATCCCGCCCAGAGTCCCTTGCATGGGAGATGGGCGGGGAATAAATTTGAATAATAAATAAATAAATAAATAAATATCCCTCCTCCATGTCTGTGACCTGTCAGTTGGGCTAAAGGACATGGAGAAAACATAAGGAGTGGAAGACAGTGATTGATATCAAGTGAGCTCCATGGTCAACTAGAGCTTCAGGGAATGCTAGCACAGGCAGAGAGCAGCCATTTCTGGCAGCACCTAGAAGTAGCCCCTGTATTAGGCATAATGGCACTACCCCTCCCCACCAAAGTAAAACACACACATACAGAGAGAGAGAGAGAGACTAAAAAGCCACACAACAGAAAACCCATGTTGGCAGAAGCAGCATAAAACCTGTAAACAGGTTTTGTGATAGAATAACACAGAGCTGATAGAGCCTGCCTCTCTTTCTGAACTTAAATTAACCTTCTGAGCCACACAGAATTAGCACGTTCTCAAAAAAGCATTCAACCCACTTTTAAAAAGCAGCATTCTTTGAAAAGAGCGCTAAGCATGTGTGTATAAGGAGCCTATAATAACCCCAGACAATGGCTTCAGAAAGTGCCAGTCAAGCATTAGACTCTGTGAAGTCCAGGTCTCCATTCCCTCCCAGTGACCAGAGAGGGGACATGCCTATATTAGCCTAAACAGGCCACTAGGAACTGAGCAGATGACAACCCCAGATCTTGTCATCAACCACTCTATTCATGCAGTACGCAAAACCATGCTCATGGCAAAAAACGTGTCATGTGGGGATGAGATGACAGCAATATCATGAAGACACGGCATTTAAAAAAGTGGTATCCAGGGCATGTTTGTGCTACAATTAGGGGGTTGTGGAGCTCAGAATTAACCTGTGGAATACATTACTGCAAGAAGTGATGATAGTCACTAGCCTAGATGGCAGCAAAAAGGGACAACATAAATTTATGGAAGACAGACATCTCAAGGACTATTAATCGTGGAGAGCCAATGTTACCTCTGGGTTGGGGGCCTTGTAACTCCAAATACCAGTTGCGAGGGAATAGTGGCATGAGAGGGGTATGTCCCCATCTCCTGTTTGCCAGCTCCCTGGAGGCATCTAGTTGGCCACTATCAGAATTGAAACAAATTGCTGGACCCAGATGGGCCTTGGCTTAATCCTACAGGGCTCTTCTTAGATTCTTAGGTTCCTAAATAAGGAGTCTTCATTTTGGTCATTCTCATTCTGACATGCCTGAAAAAGTCAAGACACAGTTTTGGTGTTGATCAAATGTGCCAATAGTATCATCAGGGCTATGAACATTATAAAGAAAACTTATTATGGATCCTTTTAAACTTTGAAATAGCATGATTTACTACAGCAGATTCTGGTACAATGCAATGAATGGGGTCCACTGACATTCATTGTTCTCAGCTAAGAAAGTTCCAAACAATCAGGATCCATTCAGAAAAGGTGAAGAAAATGGGGAGATGGGGCGGTGATAGAAATCGAAAGAATAAAATAAAATAAAATAAAAAATAAAAAGCAATTGCGAAGGAAAATGCAGAAGCTGCAGCAAGATATTTGCAAAGTTTGTACGACAAGAATAAAATATTTCTTTTCTCCCCAGGTGTTTGTGTGTGTGTGTATGCGTATGCGTATGCATATGCATATTTTAAACAATTCACTGAGAAATGAGAAGGAACACTATCCTGTGTGAATACCTGTGGAAATTACCTGTCTGAATTTGACAGATCAGCTCCTCCTTAGGATGTGGGAAAGATCCTATTTTAAAAAGCCGAGCAACATCCTATTCTGCTTAGGCAAAAGCTGTATTGGAGTAGACTTCTGTTTCTAGAGATTTTCAAGGTTTCTCTGGCTGGCTCTGCTTTCCATCAGAGCCTCATCAAGGAGTCTCATCTCCAGTTGCTCTAGAGGTGAGTGTTCAAGCAAAGGGAACTCCTTTGGGTGAAGCAAAATGTTGTCCTCTTGCATCATCTTTCTTAGGACCACCAGATCTGGGCTGCAAATCTCCAGCTGACCACTAGATGACAGCAAAGGGATCAAGAAGTTGGGACTCTCTTTGCTGTCATCTAGTGGTCAACTGGAGATTTGCAGCCCAGATCTGATGGCCTTATTCTTTATTTACAAATAAACTTGTTTGTGATTGGAATTGTTTGCCTTCTCAGAAATGGCTGTTTCGCGAACAGCCATTTAACTCACTTGCCAAAGGTCCATTTGTCAACCACACAGGAAAAAACCTCGTCCTATGATGCTCCCCAACTCTGGACTTTTATTCAACTCCCCCCACCCCCTCTGCTTTTAGGAAAGCAGTCAAGGCAGTCCCCTTTTCCATCCGAGGCAATTTAACAGCAGTTTACACTGTTTTGTGAGATTTTAACAGTTTACACTTTAATTTTTATCATTAACCACACTGAGTGCTAATGATAAACTAAATGAGAACCATGCCCACCACAGCAGCAACCAGTTTGGGAACAAAAAAAGCTGATTTGGCAAGAGTGTCCACAACTTCCAGAATTCAGGAAATGCAAAACTTGGGATAAATAACATTGGGAGAGAACCCCAGAAGATCAACACATCTTACAGGTAGCCAGCAGCCAGTGTCAATTGTGCAACGTGATCTTATGTGAGCCCATCTGCTCAACCAACCACAGACCTGAGTCTTTACAGGTAGTCCTCACTTAACAACCATTCGTTTAGTGATGGTTCGGACTTACAGCGGTGCTGGAAAAACCGACTTATGACCGGTACTCACACTTACGACCGTTGCAGCATCTCCACGGTCACGTGATCATGATTTGGGTGCTTGGCAACCAGTTTGCATTTATGACCGTCGCAGCGTCCCGTGGTCACATGATCGCCATTTTCAACCTTCCCGGCTGGCTTCTGGCAAGCAAAATCAATGGTAAACCACGTGATCTGCTTAACAACCACGTGGTTTGCTTAACACCCGCAGTGATTCACTTAACGACTGCTGCAAAAAAGGTCGTAAAATTGGGTCAGATTTGCTTAATGACCGCTTTGCTTAGCAACCGAAATTCCGGTCCCAATTTGGTTGTTAAGCAAGGACTATCTGTAATAGTCTCACCTTCCAGTTTCGAGTCACTTCTTGTGCAGACCAAAGTTTGTGATTACCTGGCATCTAGCTGTTAAGAGTGGCTGCACCCACTGTATTGTGTTTGAAGGCTGTGTGAGCATCAGGCATTCTTTGGCAGGAATTAGGGCCAAGAAGATGGAACTTGGGGGCGGGGGGGATGTCAAGGATCCCACTGAAGAGACTGAGTAGGGTGGCCCATGAAATATAACAGGGTAGCTTAACACATTTTGAAGTCCATAAAGTCATGGCCAACTGCCCTTTCCATCGCATCAGTGAATGGAAGAGGCAGAGACTTCTCTGTGGGGTCCTCACATATGCGAATGATTTGCATCTGGCTTCCTCAGTAGAGGCTTAAAACATTCCTCTGCTTCAAGACACTTTCTTCAAGGATGAAGACAGCCCTGCTGCTTTGCTGAGGATCATCTTAATGGGTGCCTGGCTGGTGTCAGTGGTTGCTTTACAAAACACAACGCTGCAGTGTACAGTTCTGTGCCTTGTACTGATACCCCGCCTTTCCACACAAGGAGTCCTGAGGGCATCAACTTACTTTTGTGGGATTGTTTTTTCCCCAAAAGGATAAATAAATAAATAAATCAACAAGCACATAGTCTCTCCCATTCCCTTACCTCCCATGGGGTTGTCAAGGTGAGAAACGAACCCATTTTTCCCCCCAAATGACAAATACTAGAGACTATCTCATAAATCACCCACAGATGCCCACACCAACACACACACACACACACACACACACTGCTGTTCTCAAAATAAATCAACACATAGGAAAACAATACCCCCCCCCAATTCCACAGCTTGTGATTGATTAGTCTTGGGTATAAATAAAGAAACTGGGACATGAACTTGAACGTAAAAGTTTTAGTAGTATGTATGTTTAGAATCTCTATAAACATTTCATTCTAGGGATGATGCGATGTCATCAAACATCGGCAATAAGATGACTGCCTAGTGATGCCTTTAGATAATTTTGAACTCTGGATTTAATCCTTTTACCAGAATGAGAAAGTCTTTTGTTGATAATAGATTTGAGCTCTCTTCAAAATATAGTTAACCAGCCCCGCTGAGTTTGGGGGGGGGGGGAGAGGCAGCCTGTTTTGCTCCGTGGATCTTTGACAATGCCTCAAAGTCTGACCATCTGGTATCACTGTGATTCTCTTTCCTTATTCCATGGGTCAGCAACTTGCAGAGCCTTGACTGCATGCAGCCCAACCCTCTTTTGCTTGCCCGCTGAGTCCACGTTTGACCAACCCTAATAAACCCAGGTCATGCTGTTTCCCACCATTTTGAGACAGGCTCCCACCAACAACCCAAAGGGGGAGGGGAATGAAAATTCAAGCTCAGCAAGTAGGAATGAGTTACATGACGCTTACACTCAGGTATGTGGGTACAGAGTTGCAACCTTTATTCACACTGCTTACTTCTCTCTGACTTGTGAGTAGGTGACCCACAATCGCCAGGCCACGTGCACTCTTATCCATCTCCCTTTCTCTCACCCCCAGAGTACTTTCCCATCCCTTCCCCAGAATCTGATAGCAACATGGCCAACCCACAGCATTCTTCAGCCAAAATAAGGACTGAAATGTGTAGAACGCCTTCTAAGCGAAATGCCTAGCATGTTGCCGAGGCCCATCCTGCAGGTGTCTCTGCATCCCCAGCCATCTTCTTGGAGGCCAAATCCATTTTAAAAACTACACACCAAACCACCCGAAAAACCCAGCTGAAAAAAGGCAGCTCCCCCCCCCCCTTTGATCAAATTGGAAAGGAACCGGATTTTTTTTTTCCCCCCCCAGACTGTGAAAGTGTTAAAGCGAAGAAGAACATCTGTGATTTCTTGTTGCATTTTGGAGGCAGCAACTCCAGTCTCTTTCCCTTTTTCCATTTTCATTTCTCCATTTACCCAGGGAACACGCTGAGAAGTAAATAAGCTATTAAGCAGACCAGCAGGGCTGTCCAAAAGGACAAGGGCAGCTGCGCCACTTTTCTGGCAGTTGTTTTCTTCATCAGCCCTGGGATCTCCTGCAATGCCAGAAGAGTAAGAAAAGTCCAATTCCGTATAACATCAGAAGCAAGAAGAAAGCACGAAGCCGTCGGACCGCAGCACATGCTTCTGACAAATGTTTGGGTGATGGGCATTGACTGGTGGAAGCGTGCAACGTATTGGAAGAGGCTAGTGGTGAAAAGCCAAGGGTGAAAATGATTTGCACTCAGAGAAAATGTGGGGGGTTTGCTTCCAGAAATTTAGAGAAAGGGTTTTATTTATTTATAATTTGATTTATATCACCGCTCCATCTCCCCCAAGGGTGACTTGTTAGTTAGTTTTTCCATCCAGGCAAAGGTTATACATACTCTCCAAGCTAGTCTTTCTCAACCTTGGCAACTTTAAGATATGTGGACTTCAACTCCCAGAATTTTAAGATGCTATCAGCCACAGGAGCCCACTAAGGAACTTTGGGCCAGTCACTCTCAGCTCAACCAACCTCACAGAGTTGTTGTGAAACATAAACAGGACAAAGGAGTGCTATGTATGTCGCCTTGACATACATATCTACCTTCCTAGAGGAAAGGTAGATATAAATCTACAAACAAACAAGACATTTGTGTGGTTGGGGAATGGGTTTTGCACTAATTGTGTGTAAGAAATGAACTATTTATTCATTCATTCATTCATTCCTTCCTTCCTTCCTTCCTTCCTTCCTTCCTTCCTTCCTTCCTTCCTTCCTTCGTCTGCATATTTTTTCTTTCACACAATATCTGAATTTCCATAGCTATGAATGTTGGGTTAAATCTAGTGAACTCAATGCAACTTGTTTTTGAAAAGTCATGTCTATGATTACAACAGAATTTGTTTCAGTAGCAACTGTTCTCTAAGTCTAAATTATGCACACACACAACACATTAACTCATATGTACATAAGCTGTCATTGACACCTATCTCCATTCACCCTAATCTACTCCGGCAGGGGGAAGAGGAAGATGAAATCATGATGTAGGTGAGCCTATTTTAATTGCCAGCCCAATGGACCAACCAGCTGCTCTGGTATAATTCAGCATTAAAAAAATCCATTGGGGAAAGTTAAGTACAGCAAAACTCTATTTTAATGAACTAATTGGAGGAAGGAGCTGTTTGTTATTCTCCAAAGTCCAGGAAATCAAAAAGGTCATTATCAGGATGACACCAATAACATCATTTGTGTTGTTTATGTCATTTGTGTGATAATATCATTACACAAAAGGTGGAAATTGAAGCGAACGACATTTGCATAAATTGCAGACTATATGCAAAGTCTGTTGTATCGTGGTCTGGGAAATTGAGGTTTCGCTGTACCCCCTTTCTCAGCCATGCTATTTCTGCTTAGCCCCCACCACTTCTTTTTTATTTAAAAAAAAGGTGTTTCAGGAGCTCAGTCGTGATGCCTCAAAAATAAACACTTTTCTTTTTCATTACTACTTTTCTGGCCTAAAAGCCTGCTCTGTGCCAGGTGGCTGCATTTAGCATCTATCTGATTTCCCAGAATGCGAAATGAGGTATTATTGCTTCAAGGCATTATGGGAAATGAAAAAGGAGGAGAGGCCTACCCATTCTACAATGCCTGGAGCTGTGTCATTTCCACTTGGTATGGGTGCCTGAAAAAAGAAAGGGCCTACGAGAAGACAGAGCCAGTTTGGTGTAGTGGTTAAGGCATCAGGCTAGAAACCAGGAGACCATGAGTTCTAGTCCCACCTTAGGCACAAAGCCAGCTGGGTAACTTTGGGCCAGTCACTCTCTCTCAGCCCCAGAAAGGAGGCAATGGCAAACCACTTCCGAAATCTTGCCAAGAAAACTACAGGAACTTGTCCAGGCAGTCGCCAGGAGTCAAGACTGACTTGAAGGCATGCACACACACACGAGAAAACACATTGCCCAAAGACCCAAGAGATATGGAGAGACATAGGACAGATTCAGACATTATCTCTGAGACTTCTGGTGGGATTATGGCGGACTGACCAGCTGTGCCCGCGAGCTCCGTGGGCAGAACTTAGATTGTGGCAGTTGTTTTGGGCTCAGGCTGGTTTCTCCTGAAGACCAGAGCATTTTTCCAGATCAAGGAAAACGCTCGGAATTGAGCCATTCATCCTCCGGACGGCGAGTTACAGCAAGGAGATCATAAACAGCGTGCACGATCGACCAGTAAGACTTCACCAGGAGGCTGGGAAGACGCCATTTCCATGCCGTGTTGCAGCCTTAAAGGGACATTTTCCAGTCACCCCATTTCTAAAGCACTCAACTTATTTTTTTTTAAGTATTTGTACCCTAAGAGAGGCTTTCTAAATTAAGGAGAAACCATCTTTCTTGGTGCTTATCGTTATTTTTGTGATTAATTAAAAAAAATTTTTTTTAAAGCTTTGGATTTTGCTTTCCAACCAATGCTAAGGAAGAAACTGGAAGAAACATTAACAATCTCAGATATGCAGATGATACCACTTTGATGGCTGAAAGCGAGGAGGAGCTGAGGAGCCTTATGATGAAGGTAAAAGAAGAAAGTGCAAACGCTGGGTTGCAGTTAAACCTCAAAAAAACCAAGATTATAGCAACCAGCTTGATTGATAACTGGCAAATAGAGGGAGAAAACGTGGAGGCAGTGACAGACTTTGTATTTCTAGGCGCAAAGATTACTGCAGACGCTGACTGCAGCCAGGAAATCAGAAGACGTTTACTTTTTGGGAGGAGAGCAATGACAAATCTCGATAAAATAGTTAAGAGCAGAGACATCACACTGACAACAAAGGTCTGCAAAGTTAAAGCAATGGTATTCCCTGTAGTAACCTATGGCTGCGAGAGCTGGACCATAAGGAAGGCTGAGCGAAGGAAGATAGATGCTTTTGAACTGTGGAGTTGGAGGAAAATTCTGAGAGTGCCTTGGACTGCAAGAAGATCAAACCAGTCCATACTCCAGGAAATAAAGCCAGACTGCTCACTTGAAG
Organism: Charina bottae; assembly: GCA_023362775.1. Lineage (NCBI taxonomy): Eukaryota > Metazoa > Chordata > Lepidosauria > Squamata > Charinaidae > Charina > Charina bottae. Next base: position 7,977,279 of record JALMGJ010000027.1, on the reverse strand, counting down.
GAATGATATTAAAGGCAAAACTGAAGTACTTTGGCCACATAATGAGAAGACAGGATACCCTGGAGAAGATGCTGATGCTTGGGAAAGTGGAAGGCCAAAGGAAGAGGGGCTGACCAAGGGCAAGATGGATGGATGATATTCTGGAGGTGATGGACTCAACCGCGGGGGAGCTGGGGATGGCAACAGCCGATAGGAAGCTCTGGCGTGGGCTTGTCCATGAAGTCACGAAGAGTCGGAAGCGACTGAACAAATAAACAACCAATGCTAAGGAGGGTTGAGAGTATACTATCGTCTCCCTGTTATTATTTTTGTGCTACTTTTGAAGAGTTTAGCATTTTTCCTACACGTTGAATCTGCCATTCTGAACTTTTACTTTCCTGCCGCTACTGTCTCAGGGAACTGCCTGTGATCTTATCTTAACTCAGTTCATAAACTTTCCATTACCTTTCACTTCTGCCGGTTAACTATCTAGGGGGCGCCATAATTTACTGCTTCAGAAATGGAGAATCTTAACCAGGCTTTCTGTGACTTTCACCGAGACATTAAAGCAGATATTAAGCAGATTCTTTCTGATTGTTATTGTGCAAGATATTCAGAGGATTGTGGAAAATATGTGGTCTGAAATGTGTTATTTGGTCGAGGATATTATGGATGAACCTGAAGAATCTAACAGTGATGGAAATGTCTCTCCCAAGAGTGAGATTCAGGCTTCTGTTGAAATCCTGGATGAAATTGGCAATGCTGAATTGAAGAACTTAAACAGAGAAATTGAGCTGCAAGACATGAGTGAATTTGACTTTATGACGGAATGTTATGGAGAAGAAGAGGTTATTATGTATAAGAGGTTTTCTGAAGAGAAGTCTCTGTTTATGAGGGGAGCAGTTGGGCTGTTTGATTTCTTTAACAAAATAGCTCTGTGCCTATTATCTTGGTCTATTTTAAAGAAAAATATTTTTAAATATTTTTAAAATATTTATCTGGATAGTTTTGGCTTTGGATGATTTTACTTATCGTTAATGATTGGGATTATGGTTATTAAGGTTTTTTTCTTATTCATGTTTTTTGTATTATTAATTATAATGGTAGACAATGTACATGCTTTTTCATTTTTGATCTTTATTATAGTAGACAGGATAGGAAAGGAGTACGACAAGGCTGTATATTATCACCCTGCTTATTTAACTTATATGCAGAGTACATCATGAGAAATGCCGGGCTGGATGAATCACAAGCCAGAGTTAAGATTGCCAGGAGAAATATCAACAACCTCAGATATGCAGACGATACCACCCTAATGGCAGAAAGTGAAGAGGAACTAAAGAGCCTCTTGATGAGGGTGAAAGAGGAGAGTGCAAAAGCTGGCTTGAAACTCAACATTAAAAAAAACTCAGATCATGGCATCTGGTCCCATCACTTCCTGGCAAATAGAAGGGGAAGAAATGGAAGCAGTGACAGATTTTATTTTCTTGGGCTCCAAGATCACCGCAGACGGTGACTGCAGCCATGAAATTAAAAGATGCTTGCTCCTTGGGAGGAAAGCTATGGCAAACCTAGAAGAAAGCAGAGACATCACCTTGCCGACAAAGGTCCGTATAATTAAAGCTATGGTTTTCCCAGTAGTAATGTATGGCTGTGAGAGTTGGGCCGTAAGGAAGGCTGAGCGCCGAAGAATTGATGCTTTCGAGCTGTGAAGCTGGAGAAGACTCTTGAGAGTTCCTTGGACTGCAAGGAGGTCAAAACAGTCAATCCTAAAGGAAATCAACCCTGACTGCTCATTGGAAGGACAGATACTGAAGCTAAATGCCTAATGCGAAGAGAGGACCCACTGGAAAAGACCCTGATGCTGGGAAAGACTGAAGGCAAAAGGAGAAGGGGACGGCAGAGGATGAGATGGTTAGATAGCATCACCAAAGTAATGAAGATGAATTTGAGTAAACTCCGGGATACAGTGGAGGACAGGAAGGCCTGGCGTGCTGTGGTCCATGGGGTCACGAAAAATCGGACACGGCTAAACAACTGAACAACAACAACAACAATAGTAGACAGGAATGTATAGAATAGTAGTAGGAAGGGAATAATTAAGTAATTGCTATTTTAGGGGGGATGTTGATTAGGTGATTTATATTTTTTCTTTTCCTTTAATATAAAGGGAGGGAGCAATGGCATTTGGTGATTTTTATAATGTGCTAAGGGGTTGACTTGTAGAAATAATGTGATTTTGGTTTAACATAGAGTAAGGGATTGATTATGGGAAATTGCTGTATATCCTTGATGTTTAAAGTCAGAAGTCACTTCTTTTTGTAATCTATCTAAAAAAAATTCTCTTGTGTTTTCACACTTTTTAGTTTGTTTGTTTTTTGTAGTTTTTTGTTTTTCTGTATCTTTCATCTTTTTCTGAAATTTAATAAAACACTTTGAAAAAAAAGGACAGATTCAGACATTATCTCTGAACTATGCATGTCTGTCAAGTGCAATATTTTGGCTTATGTACTGATCCTTCACTTTTGGGTACTTTGCAGTCAAACTAGGTCTCTCCTTCTCTACATCACAAATTTTCAGGAACCTTTTTTTACCTTAAATGATTCCAAGAATCCACCATGGCCACCATTCTCCAGCTTGTCTTCCTCAGATCCTAGGCCCAACATCAGCTGTGTGTGGACGTGGAGTTCATCGTGCAAGTTGTCCAACAAGGCCGCGCGTGTTCGATCCTAGAAGCAACGTTATGGGGTCTCAACAGATGGTTCTAAAATGGCCTTCCATTTCTGCTGTAGGCTAAAAAGTGGTTGGATAATGTACGGCTCAACATATTGAGGGAATCCAGCCATTATTTGAACACGTCATATGAACCAGGACATCACATTAAACATTATATGGTTTATTTCTTTAGGCATCTCATGTTATGCCATCCGTTTTTTGGTTCAGCTCGCCTGCGTTCAGGGTTTTGCATGTGATTCTATGATTCCAATCGGTTGATTTTATGGCCATAAAGCTGTCCAAATTCAGCTGACCTGAAGCTGCTTGGAAAAGTGTCTCTAAAAAAAATTCTTGAATGGTCCTCTTTCTTTCCTCCCAACATACTGCAGGGAGGGGAAAAAAACCTTATACAGTATGGAACTGTATCTCAATACCTCTGCCGTTACGTATGTCAAGATGCCAGACTACACAGACAGTGATTCTGCTTCCCGGAGTAGCAAAAAAAAAAGTGCATAATAGAAGGTCTGCAGTTGCCATGGCTAACCATAGGGCCCAGCTCTTAGAAAATATAGAAAAAGTAGGGAATCTTCTCAATCCCAGCCTGAATTCCCTCATCCACAACCAGAACTGCCAATCAATCTATAGCAGTGTTTCTCAACCTTGACAACTTTAAGATGTGTGGACTTCAACTCCCAGAATTCCCCAGCCAGCCATGCTGGCTGGGGAATTCTGGGAGTTGAAGTCCACACATCTTACAGTTGCCAAGGTTGAGAAACACTGGTCTATAGTATCACTATCTATGGTGCTACGTCAGCCTCTTTTGTATGTATTAAAGCCCCACATGCATAGTCCAGGTTATCTGTGGGACTGTCTCTCCCTGAGAGTATCTGCCCATTCCACTAGATCGAATCTTCCCTCCTTTGACTCCCCTTGCGGACCCCTTTGTATTGAAGCTGCTTTTCTTAGTTTTTGACACAGTCACGGCTTCCATGGGATGTCTCTTTCACCTGGGAGATCTGAGAGGCGATAAAGAGCAGCTCTCTGTTTCAGGACAAATAGAAAAGTAAGCCTGTGCTTGAGGAAACTGAAAATTCACGAATGCAGCTCAGCTTTAATTGGCTTTAAGATATATTTCTCTTTGGGTTGGACTCAACCCTGGGAGACTTCAAGGAGATGGCCATATTGTTTCCTCACATGAAGTCTGTGATTAATAGAGCTGGGAGCTCTGATCTATTGATTAAACAAGATTTAATCCGCTCCAAGTCTTCTGGATGAAGCAGCAGGAGATGCTTTTGATCGTGGAAGGCCATTTTTAACTGGTGAGCCTGGGAATATAATCCTTCCTGTTGTGCTATAGTGTTCATTTAACAGCAATGGTGCCTCAGAATGTCAGAATTCCTGAGTCAAACAACTCTGATGTCATGTGGCAAACTTTGCATGAATAGCTTTTCACACAAAGGGTTACCTACTACAAACAACTGCACAGCACACCAGTGCAATCTTGACCAGTGTTTCTCAACCTTGGCAACTTGAAGATGTGTGGACTTCAATTCCCAGAATTCCCCACCCAGTCTTACTGGCTAGGGAATTCTGGGAGTTGAAGTCCACACATCCTCAAGCTGCCAAGGTTGAGAAACACTGGTCTAGAGGTTATGGTGTTGGACTAGCATTGGTGAGACCCCAGCGTCAGTCCATGCTCAGCCCTGGAAATTCTCTGGGTGACTTTGGGCTAGTCACTCTCTCTCAGCCTAACATATCTCATTGGATATTTAGGGGAAAAAACTGGAGGAGGGACTATTGTGTATGCTGGCTTGAGTTCCTAGAGGAAAAGCAGATATAAATCTAAGAAACAAATTAAAAAATTGTTTGGGTGGGAGAGGGGAGTTATTAAGTATTTGAAATGGTCAAATGATTCCTTCCTTCCTTCCTTCCTTCCTTCCTTCCTTCCTTCCTTCCTTCCTTCCTTCCTTCCTTCCTTCCTTCCTTCCTTCTTTTCTTACCTTTATAATGCCCTGCATAGTTTCTTTGCAGGAAAGATTGCCTTCAGCAGCACTTCCTGGAAGGACATGAAATCACAAGATGTTGCATAACCACATGGGCATTCCAAGAATTGCAGATTGACCTCTGTCATGCTGATGCTAGACAACAGGGGCCTTTGGCCTGATCCAGTAATGGCTCTTCTAGGATGCCATTCCATAAGAATTAATGGAGTAATCTATTTCTGGTCCATTCAGTGTTGTATGTGTTCAGTATAAGATCATTCCATCAGAGAGCCTCATGAAATTAATACATACACATACACACACAAACACATTTTAATCTGTTTTTCAATACACTTTTTAAAGGTATTGTAAATATATTCCTCAACTTCTTTTGTCTGAATTCCACATATGCAATTTTTTTTGAGCCTGGAACTCTATTGCAAAATTCAGAGAAGTGCAAGAACTGAATGTTGATGTCTTCATCAGTACCATTGTCCAGAAATTGTGAATTAATTCAAGAAACTGCAGAATTCATAACAAGTCAATGCCACAAGCATCTCTGTCTGTGTATTTGGCTCCAGAAGGTTCCTTTAAAAATGTGACTGGTAATCATGGCAGCTCTGACACTCCAAAGCAAGCAGCATTTGGGCTGAGCAGGTCATCCTGCTTACCTGCTCAAGGGTAACCCTCCTTTCCTTACCTCAAGCTTTGCAAACTTGTCGGACTTGCAGCAGGCATTTTCTGCATTGATCAGCTTGGTGAGAAGAAACTCTCGGAATTCTGCATTCTAAGAAAGGAAAAGAAGGGTTAGCTCTACAATGGACTGGTTCAAGACCATTCATTGAGTGCCACTTCAGGGGATCATCAGCACATCTTCTAAAACCCCAGGACATTTGTCCAATGAACTTGAGCCAGAAATGTACCCCAAAGATTCCCCCCTGCGTCAAGTAGATGTCAACCTTATTGTCTGTTTCCTCCATTGTGCTGCGATCCATAAGATAGAAGGGCATCAAGAGAAATGTTGTGAGGGCCCTGGTGGTGCTTTGCTTAAGCCTACTGTATGTGGTCTCTTGCCAACTACTGTATGTAGCTCTTGCCAACCTAGCAATTCGAAAGCATGCAAATGCAAGTAGATGAATAGGTACCACTTCGGTGGGAAGGTAACAGCGTTCCGCGTGCGTCATGCCGGCCACATGACCGTGGAAGCATCTTTGGACAACGCTGGCTCTTCGGCTAACAAATGGAGATGAGCACCGGCCCCCAGAGTCGGACACGACTGCACAAATGTGCAGGGGGAACCTTTACCTTTACTACGTGGTTTCTTGTTTTCCAGCATTTTAGGAGATTGGGGGGGAAATGTATCCTGCACAAAGGACTGAAGCAGGGACAGGCTAGTGAAGTTGATTTACAGTTGAGAGGACGACATGTTTCGTTTTTTTGTTCAACAACTAATGTGCTGTGACTAAAATCAGCAATATGACTGCAGTTCTTCCTAGTGTTCACAGAACAGCATCAAAGCTGCTATAACCTGGCTCATGCATTGCACTAAACCAGGTTTGCTTAACCATGGTTTGTTAAATGGAATGCCACAGGCTAGGTTCCCATAACATATAGAACCAGAATGTTAAGCAAATGGCCTGGTTCCACTTTTGTGCCTCATAACCATTATTGTTATTTATTTATTTTATTTATTTATTCGATTTATCACCGCCCAACTCCCTCAAAGAGACTCTGGGCGGTTTACAATGCAACACACTTAATTATAATACAAATATGAATAAAATTAGATAAACATTAAAATAAGCAATTCAAAAATATAATAAATATAATAAAATCAAGATGGTAGTATCTTCTTTAAAACAATGGAAAGGGCATTCTAGGGCCATCCTAAGGTATTAGCCATCCCTAAGAGTGTACACTCTTCTTCCCACTCCAGGCTGTTGGCAGAACCAGGTCTTGAGTTTTTTCTGGAAGTCCAGGAGCGAGGGGGACTGTCTTAACTACAGGGGGAGAATATTCCACAGAGCAGGTGCTACTGCAGAGAAGTCATGCTTCCGTGACCCCGTTAGATGGAATTCTTTGACCGATGGGGTCCGTAGCATGCCTTCCCTGCATGACCGGATGGGACGGGATGATGTAATGGGGATAAGACGGTCCCTTAGGTAACCTGGTCCCATGCCATGAAGGGCTTTAAAGGTCATGACCAACACCTTGAATTGGACCCGGAAGCAAACTGGAACCCAGTGCAGCTCGCGTAACAAAGGTGTTACATGTGTCCAATAAGGGACTTCCAAAATCGTCCGCGCGGCCGCATTCTGGATCAGCTGAAGCTTCCGGATACTCTTCAAGGGCAGCCCCATGTAGAGCGCATTACAGTAGTCTATATGTGAGATAACCAGGGCATGAGTGACCGTTCGAAGGGCCTCTCGTTCCAGGAAAGGTCGTAACTGGCGCACAACACAAAGTTATTAATAACATTATTGTTATTATCATTATCATTATTATTTTGATAAAATGCTGCAAGAAAATGGCTGTTTTTGGCAGCCATTTAAACTATAACAACAGAAATGTTAAGTCTCTGGCAGGCTTAGTCCATAAGAGTATTTTTGTTTTTAAAAAGAAAACCAAAATTTAAAAATAAGAAGAGGCAACATTTCAGACCTGTCTACTCTGGTGACATCACCTAACCAGTCACATTCCCTATAATCTTAGGGCATCAATAATAATGCACAATAATTAATAGCGATGATGATGATGTCCCCTGAAGATAAAAGGTTGCCCACCTTTATCATAAAACAATGCTTTATAATCCACAACAATTGGGATCAAAAAAACTAAGACAAAAATCAACCATCTCAGTTTGGTTTACTACAACACAGAAATCCAGTCTAAGTCATGAAATTGGTGTCATTTTAAGTCCCATTGTTTTTTGGGGGGAGGGGGAGGGAAAGATGGCTCTCCACTGGCCAACATGGTGGCAAAGCCTTAGTAACTAAATAAAAAGTGGACATGCTCTGCCATCCTATATTGGTAAATCTTCCAAAAATCAATCTGTTTCATTCAACCCTTCCCCCAAATCTCCAAAATTGCTTTATTTATTTATTTATTTATTTATTTATTTATTTATTTATTTATTTATTTATTTATTTTATTAAATTTATATTACCGCCCATCTCCCCCAACGGGGACCCTTCCCATAAGAACCAAACAAACCTTGTTTTAGGGTTAGGGTTGGGTCTTACTTTTTGAAATACAGGTGGGCTTGGCAGCGAAGGACCAAAGGAGGGGACATCTTCTCGTGCTGTGACAGCTACCTATCCAAAACGAGGAAAGAGAAAAAGCATTTGAACTTATGAAACATGCACAATGGCTACATGTAAAAGAACCCAATGTAAATGCGGTTATCACAAACTCTGAATCGTTCAAAGGTCTGCCTGATTAAACCTTTATTTTTCTCACTCTTGGCCAGCCAGATAATTCTTGGGAGCCTCCTCGAGTGAGCGTCTTCTCTAACTGCTGTGAAGAAGATAGACTATCTCTGAATATGGAGGTTCTGTCCCTACAAGACCTAATAAGGACATATGAGATCTAGAAAGCTTTTCTGAAGTCTGCAGCCTACAAATATGAAATACAAATATGAAATATGACTATGAACCTTATAATTTTTGGCCAGCAATGCTGATATTCCTCCTGGCTGAGAACTATGGGAGTTACAGTTCAACCCTATATATATACACCAGGTTGGAGAAGAATCAGAAGGAGTCTGGTAGCACCTTTTAAGACTAACAATTTTTATTATAAGGCATAAGTTTTGGTGAGCTGCAGCTCACTTCATCAGATGCCTGGAGCAGCTTAACTGATAGTAGGACTTGAATACATAGGGGTGAAGCCCTGGGAGGAAAAAGAAGGGGGAGGTTAAGCAGATAAAGGTTCAAGGTGGACAGATTACAAGTAGAGTACCTTGCCAATTAACAATTGACATGTGTTTGTTCAGACCTTCTGAAATAGCCTGAAACATATTGATGTATGTATAGTCACCTATCTCACGCTTAACTGTGCTGGCATATTCCTTTTGATCCAAAACTGTGACTTTGAGATCTGTGAGTACCCTGGGAGGTTAAATGCTCTGCTATTACTTTGTCTTTGTTTGAAGTCCTGATATCAAACTTGCCCATGAATTATTTTGCGCAAAGCCTGGCCTGTTTGTCCTATGGACAATCCAGAAAGGCATTGCTATCACATTAGAGGAAAAGCATGTGAAGGTCCTTCTAGCTTTGTGTGTGAAATTGTTGGGGCCTGTGATGGTGCTGTTGGTGTAAATGTGGGAGTAAAACAGACATCTGGGCTCGTTGCATGTCCTGGTTTCCATGTTAATATCATTCTCCTGTTCTTCTTGTTGCTTGTGAGAATCGGCCTCCGTTGGGCGGTTGTCTGCATGCAAGTATAGGTCTACCACCAAAGTGCCCACTGAGTTGTGTACTGATCTCACTGGGTGGGAAGTTTAGTCTCCCAAATGCCTGCTTTAATTCCATCAGTTGAGCATCTCTGCCTACTGAGTGAGAACAAATGCAATTGTAACAGAGACTCTGTCAATAGACAATAGTTTTGGTGGTGTGTTTTCGATGGAAGCCAGAAATATGTAGGTATGCATGGTAATCTGTAGGTTTCCTGATCTAGTGTGTGCGTACATTAAATACATTAATTAAATTGGCCAGAATAAGTTTCCATGGCTGAGAGTGAACTAGAATCTGGGCTTCCGTGCTCCTAGTCCAGCAGCTTCACCACTACATCCCACTGGCTTTGGGTCAAGAGAGAGTGACTGGCCCAAGGTCCCCCAGGGAACCTCCATTGCTTAGAGGGGACCAAGTTACATTTTAATCCCAGAGAAATTATGTCTAAAATACGATGATCTGTGGAGTCCTTGGTGCTCTCTGAGCTTGGTTGTTTGCTTGCAGGCATTTCATTACCCAACTAGGTAACGTAACCAGGTGAGTGTGGGGTTATATTTATTTATTTATTTATTTATTTATTTATTTATAATTCGACTTGTATTTACCGCTCCATCTTCCCGCAAGGGAACTCTGGGCGGTTTACAAAAAAAATCGACAGTTAAAATTCAACAATTAAAACAGCATATATAAATGCTCTCCAATACAATAAAATTTAAATAAAAATCCAAGATTTGATGGATCGATGTTTAAAAGGGCTCTATGGCACCAGCCATCCCCAAGAGGAGCTGTTCCACGCCCCTCCCACGCAAGGCGGCAGAACCAGGTCTTTAAGTTCTTTCTGAAGGCCGGGAGCGATGGGGCCTGCCTCACCTCCGGGGGCAGCATATTCCAAAGGGTGGGCGCAACTATCGAGAAGGCCCGCTTTCTAGACCCCGTCAGGTGAAACTCCCTCACCGACAGGATCCGCAGCATGCCCTCTCTAAATGACCGAGTGGGACGGTTCGACGTTATGGGGATGAGACGGTCCCTCAGGTAACCTGGTCCCATGCCATGTAGGGCTTTAAAGGTGATAACCAACACCTTGAATTGGACCCGGAAGCACACAGGTACCCAGTGCAGCCGTCGCAGCAGGGGTGTCACATGTGCTGATCTTGGCGCACCAATAACTGCGCGAGCAGCCGCATTTTGGACCAGTTGAAGCTTCCGGATACTCTTCAAGGGTAGCCCCATGTAGAGCGCATTGCAATAGTCTATATGGGAGATGACCAGGGCATGAGTGACTGTACAGAGGGCATCCTGATCCAGGAAAGGGCGTAACTGGCGCACCACACGAAGCTGTGCAAAAGCCCTTCTGGCCACGGCTGCCACCTGCTCTTCGAGCAGTAGCCGTGAGTCCAGAAGAACCCACAGATTCCGCACTTATCTGAATGGGGTAGTGCAACCCCATCCAGAACTAAGGATGATAACTTCCTGGATCTACAGGAGCCATCAATCCACAGCCACTCCGTCTTACCAGGGTTCAGTCGAAGCCTGTTGTTCCCCATCCAGACCCCCACAGCCTCCAGGCACTGAGAAAGGGTAGCCACTGCATCACTTACCTCACCAGGGATGGAGATGTATAATTGGGTATCGTCCGCATATTGATGGTATCTCATCCCATGGTGACGGATGATCTCACCCAGCGGTTTCATGTAGATATTAAATAGGAGAGGGGAGAGAACCGAACCCTGCGGCACCCCACAAACGAGGGGGCGAGGGTTGGATCTCTCATCTCCTATTACCACCGATTGGGACCGGCCCTGGAGGAAGGAGGTGAACCAGCGCAAAACTACACCGCCCACCCCCAACTCCCTGCGCCGTCCCAAAAGGATACCATGATCGATCGTATCGAAAGCCGCTGAGAGGTCAAGAAGAGCTAGGATGGATGCACTCCTTCCATCCCGCTCCCGCCAGAGATCATCTGTAAGCGCGACCAATGCAGTTTCCACCCCATATCCCGGCCTGAAACCTGACTGAAAGGGGTCCAGATAATCCGTATCATCCAGGATCCTCTGGAGTTGTAATGCCACCACTTTCTCAACCACCTTCCCTAAAAAAGGGAGGTGGGAGACAGGACGAAAATTGTCCAATATAGTAGGGTCCAGTGATGGTTTCTTGAGGAGGGGGTGCACCAAAGCCCCTTTAAAAGCAGCTGGGAACACCCCCTCCCCCAGAGATGCATTAACCATCACCTGGACCCATCCACATGTCACCTCCCGGGCTGCCTTTACCAGCCAGGAAGGTCATGGGTCTAGATGACATGTGGTGGCCCTTACAACCCGAAGGATCCTGTCCACTTCCTTAGGTCCGACAGGATCGAACTGTTCCCAGATAACCGGGCAAGGACGTTCCCTCGGCATCTCCCCAGACTGTGCCACATGCTTAGAGTCCAACTTAGACCGAATCTGAGCGATTTTATCCTGCAGATGCTCAGAAAATTCTTCCGCACGGCCCTGCAGGTGGGTCACAGACTCCACTTTACCCAAAAGAGATCATGTTATCTTAAACAGGGCCGTCGGACGGCATTCTGCGGACGCAATAAGAGCGGAGAAATATTGACATTTCGCCGCTCTTACCACCACAAGGTAGGTCTTAACAGCGACTCTAGCTTGTGTTTGGTCAGATTCAGTCTTTATATACATAGCAAGCTACTGTATATAAACAGGGAGCAAACCCCACACTCATTCACACTGAAGATGTTGCATAGTCGGACAAAGAAATGTCTGCAAGCAACTAACCAAGCTCAGAGAGCATCAAGGACTCCACAGTTCAACCCTGAGCTACAGATATTCTCTTCTATTAATAAGATGATCATTTGAAGTCTTTGTTTGACAGGCAATCATAGAATCATAGGGTTGGAAGAGACCTTGGATGTCTCCTAGTCCAACACCCAATGGTTGGGCCAAGCCTCCTGGTTCCCCACAGCCTCCTGGTTCAAGAGCTCTTGTGGTAGATAAGAGGATTCCTAAACACACATGCTGGTTATTTCATTTTCATTTTAAGAGAGAGTTTTCAGAGCCAAATTTAAAAATTACAGTGAAAAATAAAATTGTATTTCCGGTATCTCCCAAATGGAACAACACGCAGGCTGTGTCTATGCAACAAATTTAATCTGGTTATTGTGTGCAGTTTTGGGGTCATATGATACAATGAACTCTAGTCTATCCAAATGGATGGCATTCACTCAACACACTAAACCACACACACCCAAAAATCCCTCATCAAGCTTAACACTAACCAAGTTAGCATATTATGTGAATGCTTCAGCTAGAGGTTTCCCTAACCTATTGTGTTAACTTAACCTATTGTGTTAAAGCAAGCTGTTACCTCTAATATTCCAACAAGGAAAGCATTGGGGCTGCCTTCTCTTCCACCGCAGCACCAAAAGCCAACACCACACAAAAACTAAGCAATCAAATTTGTCAAGGTACTGAGGAAAAATTGGAAGCAGGTGGATAGTAGAAAAGACTATTCTAAATTAACTGCATATTTGAAAGGATTGCCTGGGCAAGTGGCAGAACTTAACCAACCTTGACTGATTTAAACAAAGTATGCATCTCAAACCTGGATGGATCCAAACTTGGATAGGAAACCACTAGGAAATCTCAAGGGCCATGGGTTAGACTGAGAAGTTATCAACGGGAGGACGCAATGGCCAATCACTGCCATAATCATGGCCAAGAATATAACCCAGATGTGTCCATGAAGTCCCCAGAAGTCAAGTATGCCTTAAAGGAGACTTTTTACTAACCCAGCTTAGCTGATGTTGAGTTACTCTAAGGAGGACCTCTGTCAGGTGAAGTCTTTGAACACCTGTTGAGCTCTGCACATCCCAAATACATGGCAAGACTTCTGGGTCCATATGGGGGGCACAGTTTTGCTTCCAACCAGCCTTACCCTCAACATCTCTCCTTCTCTCTCTTTTTTTTAATGTATTGATTGAACAGTAGTTCACACAAAGAGAAAAAGAGCTAAGCAAAGAATATACAATGCTATGAGGAGTAATACAAAATAATAATACGAATAAATTAAAAGAAAAGGCAAAAAAGTCCAAAAGTGGTTCGTAAGTTCCATATTTCATAAATTAACAAAATTACACCAGTTGCTATTAAGATAATGATTATAATTTGTCCAAACTGGATAAGATGTGAGTCTTGCCTCTGAAAGTTCATTACTCTACTTTATCCGTAATTTTTTTCTAATCAAGCAATTGAGAAATCTCTTTCAATCCACAAATTGATTGTTAATTTTACATCTCTTATTTAAGAACTGAACTGCACAAGTCACCATTCTAAGATGCAGATACAAAAAGATGCACATTGGCAAGAAAAAAGCCCAAACTTCTCATATCCATTAATGGTTCTGGGATGGCAGTGACTGCTCGAGAAGGAATTTTGTAATCATGGTGGACAGTTCAATGATGTTGCTTAACCAATGGCTGCTTGAAAAAAACATTAGGAATTGAAAAGAAAACTATCAACAACTGAAACCGGAAGCTTTTCTTTTGGGTTTGATGGATTTTGTTGTTGTTGTTCAGTCGTTCAGTCGTGTCCGACTCTTCGTGACCTCATGGACCATAGCACGCCAGGCCTTCCTGTCCTCCACTGTCTCTCGGAGTTTACTCAAATTCATGTTCATTACATCGGTGATGCTATCTAACCATCTCATCCTCTGCCGTCCCCTTCTCCTTTTGCCCTCAGTCTTTCCCAGCATCAGGGTCTTTTCCAGTGAGTCCTCTCTTCTCATTAGGTGGCCAAAGTATTTGAGCTTCAGCTTCAGCATCTGTCCTTCCAATGAGCAGTCAGGGTTGATTTCCTTTAGGATTGACTGGTTTGACCTCCTTGCAGTCCAAGGGACTCTCAAGAGTCTTCTCCAGCACCACAGCTCGAAAGCATCAATTCTTCGGCGCTCAGCCTTCCTTATGGTCCAACTCTCACAGCCATACATTGCTACTGGAAAAACCATAGCTTTAACTATACGGACCTTTGTCGGCAAGGTGATGTCTCTGCTTTTTAATATGCTGTCTAGGTTTGCCATAGCTTTCCTTCCAAGGAGCAAGCGTCTTTTAATTTCATGGCTGCAGTCACCATCTGCGGTGATCTTGGAGCCCAAGAAAATAAAATCTGTCACTGCTTCCATTTCTTCCCCTTCTATTTGCCAGGAAGTGATGGGACCAGATGCCATGATCTGGGTTTTTTTAATGTTGAGTTTCAAGCCAGCTTTTGCACTCTCCTCTTTCACCCTCATCAAGAGGCATTTTAGTTCCTCTTCACTTTCTGCCATTAGGGTGGTATCGTCTGCATATCTGAGGTTGTTGATATTTTTCCCGGCAATCTTAACTCCGGCTTGTGATTCATCCAGCCCGGCATTTCTCATGATGTACTCTGCATATAAGTTAAATAAGCAGGGTGATAATATACAGCCTTGTCGTACTCCTTTCTCAATTTTGAACCAGTCGGTTGTTCCATGTCCGGTTCTAACTGTTGCTTCTTGACCCACATACAGGTTTCTCAGGAGACAGGTAAGGTGGTCTGGTACTCCCATCTCTTTAAGACTTTGCCACAGTTTGTTGTGATCCACACAATCAAAGGCTTTAGCGTAGTCAATGAAGCAGAAGTAGATGTTTTTCTGGAACTCTCTTGCTTTTTCCATGATCCAGCGAATGTTGGCAATCTGATCTCTAGTTCCTCTGCCTCTTCGAAACCCAGCTTGCACTTCTGGTAGTTCTCGGTTCACATGCTGCTGAAGCCTAGCTTGTAGGATTTTGAGCATAACCTTGCTGGCATGTGAAATGAGCGCAATTGTACGGTAGTTTGAACATTCTTTGGCATTGCCTTTCTTTGGAATTGGAACGTAAACTGACCTTTTCCAATCCTGTGGCCACTGTTGAGTTTTCCAAATTTGTTGGCATATTGATGGATAAACAACATGAAACAAAATTTGGGAGTCTGTTTCTGTATATGACAACGGCGGCAAGACTTTTGTATGCGCAAAGGTGGAAGGACTTACAAATTCCTACAGTGAAAGAATGGAGGGTGAAATTAATGGAACTGGCAGAGATGGCAAAACTGACAGCATTGATTAGAAAAAATAATTTGGCTGGATTTGTTCCAAAATCAGCCAGCTGGAAACCACTTTTGGACTTTTTGCTGTATCTGAAAAAAATGAAGTTTTGATTTTGGTTTTTGATGATTAGGTTGTTATAGTTTATAGAAATAATGTTGATTATGGTTAGAATTAGAGTAAGAGGTTAATGTATTACATATTTGTATCTGTGCTGCAGAAGGTTGGAAGTCATTCTTTCTGTATTTCTTCCTAATTATTTCTGCACTTTTTAATTCGTCTTTTTTCTTTTAGTCTCTTTTCAAACTTTTCTATATTTTGTATTTTATCTATACTTTTTTAAAAAGTATAGTCTTTTTTTAAAAAAATAGAAAATAAAACTTTCAACACAGAATGCACTTGGATATTTTTTTCTGCCTTCAAGTCATTCTTGACTCCTGGCAACTGCCTGGACTAGTCCCTGCAGTTTTCTTGGCAACATTTTTCAGAAGTGGTTGTCCTTACCTTCTTCCTAGGGTTGAGAGGGAGTGACTGGCCTAAAATCACCCACCTGGATCCATGCCTAAGACAGGATGAGAACTCCCAGTCTCCCAGTTTCTAACCTGGAGCATTTAACCACTACATCAAATTGCCTCTTGCACTTGAAATACCATACATAATTCTGGTTGCCACACCTCAAAACAGATATAATGAGGAGGCCAAAATGCCAAGATGACAGGGGTATCTGCAGGGTGTGGTCAAGGAAGTCACATAAAAAACAGACAGAGCTTCAATTACACCAGGGGTTCCTAAACCTTTTGCCATCACACCTCCCTTTCGTGTAATCTTAATGGACACACCTCCCCTAAAAATCCAAACACCAAACCGAACACAAACACCAAACCGAACACAAATGAACAATGAAAACAATACAATGAAACTTTGGGAATGTAACTTAAAGGTTCTTCACATCTCCCCTGGACTCTGTCTGCACCGCACCAAAGAGGGTAAGCCTCACGGTTTGGGAAACTCTGGAGTACATCATTGTGGTCACCATCCTGACGTTTTTGACCACGTCCTGTGGACACCTCTGAAAGATGAGCAGCCAAAATGCAGCTCAGCTACTAGGAAAGGCTACAGTGTTGGAAGCTTTCTAGCTTTGCATTAAAGCAAGTAAGAGGAGGCATAGCAGAGATATAGCATATCATACGCTGGTGGAAAATGCAGAGGTGAGATTTTTCTCCTTCTTTTGCAATGTTAGAACGTGGGGTCATCTGTTAAAACTCTGTGCAGGGAGATCCATCACAATATCCTTGTGGGGGAGATGGGCGGGATATAAATATGATAAATGAAATGAATGAATGAATGAATATGCTGCCCAGAGTCTTTATGGAGTCAGGTGATAAATTAGAGACAGACCGACAAACAGACAGACAGACAGACAGACAGACAGACAGACAGACAGACAGACAGACAGACAGACAGGAGGTCCTTTTAAAGCATGCAGAGTTGAACTGTGGAATTTGCTGCCATCTGATGTGGAGAGGCCTACCCACTTAGACAATTTTAAAAGTGGACTGGACATTATTCATGGAAGATCGGAGCTATGGCTACCAGTCTTGAGAGTTGGACACATCATGCAAAGGCAAGAGCTACTGGACAAGACCCAGAGGCTTGAAAAAAACCAACGGCCACCAGAAAAGAGGCTTCATGGCTGCTTGCTCCCCTGGACCCAAAGGCACAAACCTTGAGACACCAGTTCTTTTGGGGGAACAGCAGAAGAACCCTTGCCCTCCTGATGTACTTATGAGCTTCTTCAATGCACCTGGGTAGGGACTGCATCAAACAAAATACTGGGCTATCAATCAATCAATCAATCAAATCTTTATTACGGTCATAGACCAGCATATACTGGGCTAGGAGGGCCATGGGTCAGATGCAGCAAGTCTCTTCTTCTCTTCTGATGTGGGGCAGCAGATAGAAGATGGCAAGCCAGCTGATCCACAATCAGCTGCAAATGCCAGCATGGGCATACAGCCTGTGAAAGGCTGCCGGCCACCTGCTCTGTAACCTTCAGTCAAGCTGATTCTGTTAAGGCTTCAAGGACAGATGTATGCTACACGCGTCTGGGCATTTAATGACATTTGCTGCCAATGTGCAGATAGGCTAACAACAGTGCCGAGGGCACCAGCTGCTTCTCCAAGAATAAATAACAATTTTCACAAAGGCTTAGCAGGAACTCTTTATCTCTGGTCAAACAGGTATATTTTTCAAAGCAACCAAAGCGCTTATTTGTCAGATGGAAAACAGATGTGGACACACACACACACACACACACACACACACACACCAGGGACATGCACACATATATGCACAGACACATACAGACACTCTTCTACTTTTCCCACCCACTTACTTTATAAGATGTATTATCCGTTTCTGGATTTTCTGCCTGGACAACAATATAGGCGTGCAGAAAATTTGAAGCAATCATATCTGGAACAAAGGGAGTGTTTTCTTCTTGGAATATAATAGCCACAATGTCATTGCCAATGTGTCTTTTCCGTTGAAGCTGAGAAGGTTAAAAGAAAAAGACATACAAATCTCCAGTTGATAGTTCTTAAATATAAAAACATCCCAAATTTTACTCATCGTTGCAGAGTTTTTCTAACTAACTGCATCTTTAAAGCAGCAAGATGAAGCATGTCTGGCCTAAAAATGGCCCCAACCTCCACCTTCCCTGTACACACACCAATACACACACGTGTGTTGAGAAAAGGGAAGGACTGCTTTCTCACAACACCCTTAACCAGGTTAGAGAAAGACCAAGCAACTGCATTTGTGCAACATGCAAAGCTTAAACATGGTCATTATTTCCATGCTGTAACAAACTCTGCAAATCCAGACATTTGCTGAGTTTGGGACACAGGGCATCAAGTGAAGCCAGAAAATGAATTGGCCCAATAACCAAGTTAAGAGTATTGTGTGTACCCCATCATACTATCAGAAGGCTGTTCAATTTTTGTTAAAGAGTAGGGAACATGTGACACTTGTAGCCCCCACCCCACCCATTTTTGTCAGCTCCAAACCTTCAGCTCATATTGCCAAACTTCTTGGCAAGGGATCTGGGTTGTTGTTATAAGAGGAATAACAAGCAATACACAGCTTGAGGCTTTCAAGAATCTTAACACAATTTATTTTACTTGTAAGCCCTATACCCCCTTTTACCATGAAAAATCAAAAAGGACTAAAAGTTGCGTAATCACATCCATCCAGTGATGTTCCTTATCCCCACAGTGCCCCAGCATTCTTTAGAGGCCAGTTTCAAAAAATCTGTAAGAGCTGCCCCCATCCCCAAAAAGATTATCCTTCCTTGATATGTGGAGACAAAAGAAGGAAGCATTTTCTCGTATCTTAAGGATGGCATGTCTTGCCCTGGCCATGTTCTTACAAGAGGCATTCATTACGTTCTCTTGTTCAAAGATGCTGCCACCACTGGTGGTGGAATGCCTTTTGAAGAATCATCCATAGAAATGGTGTAGCACCTACACAGGGCATTCCACCAAGAGTGGTGGCATCAAGGAATCAATAAATCATGGATGGAGATTTTGCAGCCATGCCACTTTGGGTAGAATTCAAAGACAGGGGTGTCTGCAAGGTAGGGTCAAAAAAGTCAAGATGTTGGCAGCAGTGGTGTGATCAAAGCTCCACCTACTTTTTATGTGTGATGCAACACACCTGAAAAACAGTTGGAGTTTCTATGTATTGTCGAAGGTTGTATTGTCTATGTTATAGATATAACATATAGATACATAGATATGTTGTATCTATGTATTGTCGAAGTTGGAGTTTCTATCACACTGTTGCAACTGCCATCTTGACTTTTTTGACCATTCCATGAGGACATCCCTGCTCAAAGAAGATTGTGGAAATATTTCTGTAAAGCACACATCCCTGGGTGTCATTTTGCTTCCATAAGCAGCTGGGTGTGGGTTTTGGTTCAATGGGCAAGACAAGATGAATGGAGGATTTGTTCAGGTCATGATTTAATTATCTGATTTTTATTATCTGATTTTTATTATCTGATTTTTATTATCCAAACTTATACCCCAGAAGTGCACAAGCTAAAGATTTGGGCATGGCCCACAGAGACCTCCCTCAAAATGGCCATTTCAGGGGACAGAGGGAAATCCTTAAATGCATGACTACAAAGTCATCGTATTAGCTACATTTTATATATATATATATATGTGTGTGTGTGTGTGTGTGTGTGTGTGTGAGAGAGAGAGAGAGAGAGAGAGAGAGATTGAGAGAGAGAGAGAGAGAGAGAAGGTGTATGGAAAATCCCATGAATTTGCATAAAGACTTTTTTTTAAAAAAATGATGCAGAAATGGAACATAATGAATCTCAAATCTCAAAAAATGAGAATCTGTTCAATTCTGCGTGTGAAATATAAAAAAGAAAAATGGCAAGCTGCCGTGAAAGGAAACTTGGTCTTTAAAAAATAAAAAGAGAAGCAAAAACAAACATGGGCTTCATCAATCTGTCTGTGCAAGCTCCCTTAAGAGCTTGTTCAATCACGAAGCATGGGCACCCTGACCGAACGCAACGCACACCTTTCCTTCCACTGCCCGTTACACAATGTCCACTTCATCAGATCATCCGTTGTGCTGCCATGATATGATATCTGGAAAGAGGAAGGTCACCTCTTGCTTACCTGCTGGGTATCCCCCTCTGTGAAGGGAAGCTTGGTGGAGACGTGGAACATAATCTCTCTGTCCCTGAACACCGTGTAGACGGATTCTGTGCCTGTCTGGGCGTGAGTGACATCTAGGCCACCTCGAAAGCTAAAAAGGAATCAGAACAAGATAGCAGACTTTTGGTACCAGGGATGGTAACCCTGGAGAGAAAGAGAGAAAGAGAGAGGGGGGGAAGGGAGGGAGGGAGGGAGGAAGGCAGGCAGGCACTCTGGACTGATAATCTTCCAAGGGAAGATTTTAGACTGCTTTATTTCACTGATTATGTCACCCTGCTTATTTAACTTATATGCGGAGTACATCATGAGAAATGCCGGGCTGGATGAATCACAAGCCGGAGTTAAGATTGCCGGGAGAAATATCAACAACCTCAGATATGCAGACGATACCACCCTAATGGCAGAAAACGAAGAGGAACTAAAGAGACTCTTGACGAGGGTGAAAGAGGAGAGTGCAAAAGCTGGCTTGAAACTCAACATTAAAAAAACGCAGATCATGGCATCTGGTCCCATCACTTCCTGGCAAATAGAAGGGGGAGAAATGGAAGCAGTGAGAGATTTTATTTTCTTGGGCTCCGAGATCACCGCAGACGGTGACTGCAGCCATGAAATTAAAAGACGCTTGCTCCTTGGGAGGAAAGCTATGGCAAACCTAGACAGCATATTAAAAAGCAGAGACATCACCTTGCCGACAAAGGTCCGTATGATTAAAGCTATGGTTTTCCCAGTAGTAATGTATGGCTGTGAGAGTTGGACCATAAGGAAGGCTGAGCGCTGAAGAATTGATGCTTTCGAACTGTGGTGCAGGAGAAGACTCTTAAGAGTCCCTTGGACTGCAAGGAGGTCCAATCAGTCAATCCTAAAGGAAATCAACCCTGACTGCTCATTGGAAGGACAGATGCTGAAGCTGAAGCTCAAATACTTTGGCCACCTAATGCGAAGAGAGGACTCACTGGAAAAGACCCTGATGCTGGGAAAGACTGAAGGCAAAAGGAGAAGGGGACGGCAGAGGATGAGATGGTTAGATAGCATCACCGATGTAATGAACATGAATTTGAGTAAACTCCGGGAGACAGTGGAGGACAGGAAGGCCTGGCGTGCTATGGTCCATGGGGTCACGAAGAGTCGGACACGACTTAATGACTGAACAACAACAAATGTCACTGATTTCAAAGTAATGCTGGGCCAAAGTTGTCACACATCTTCACAGACGTTTTGTTCCTCCACAAAAAAGGCTTCTATTTTTCTACCTTAATCTCACAGTGCTGGAGGATTGCTTCCTAATTTCTCAGGCTGATGTTTCTCAGCTGGTCTTTAGCAAGAAAGATGTTGCTCCTGAGGCTGTGGTTTTTCTGCAGAGGCATCCTTCCATCCCTGTTGCTTTCTGCAGTGCCCAGTTTTGTTCTGTGCAGAGAGTTGCCCTCACAAACTCTCCTCTAGAGATTGAATGAAATTAGGGGAAGCTTTGCATCTTTGTACAGTCAAAGATTTACCCTATGATTATCCTGAAACTACTTACCCAGGCATTCCACTCCACACTCTTTTGTGGAGGGCTCTTTTAAATGGCCATTTTAAAAAAATGCAGGAGATTTTTTTTTCTTGCATGGTGTAACACAATGTAACACGTCAGGTCTCTGATAGGTGATAGAATTCCCAGGCTGCATGAGAGACTGGAAGGTTGGCAAAACATTCCAGAAGAGAGCAATGCCAATTCACATCTCTACTGGAATAAAATTTGCCCTCAAAGAGTTTATTCCTCCAAGGAAAGTATTAGTTTTAAGACACAGCCTGCCTTGTGTGTTCAACATGATCAGAACTCAATGAGTGCATAAATAAATAAATAAAATTGAAATGCAGTTGCCCACTCAAAAATTTCATGTGAAAATATGCCAGTCTGGAAAAACTGGATACCAATAAGTTAGGAAAAGTTGCATATAAAAATGGAAATATGAGGGAAAAGTTGCACGAGAAGCTGCATATATTTGAGAATATTGGTAACCAGGCGGTTTTTCCCCCCCTTTTCCACAGGTATCATTCTGTAGCCTTTCCAGCTGACATTAATGGAGCAAAAGTGAGGAAACAGAGCTTTCCATCAGCCCAGATGAAAAGCCAGCAATTTTCCCCTTTTTCACAGAACTGTTTACATTCCCGACAGTAAGAAAGCCTCATGTCTGAAGTCTGAAGTTAGAATCTATCTTGTACTGATCATATGTGAGCCACTTCAGGAGACTTTCTGGCTGAAAAATGGCATAGAAATGCTTTTAATTCACTGATGGTTTGATTATTTCAAGCTTAAATCGAATGGACCGCTAAAGAAAAAAGCAATGAATGAGATTGATTGCTTAACCTACCCCTTGAAATCCTGAAGTGTAATGGTTTCTCCCAACAAATTCAAGAAGTTCTTGAAGGCAGGACTTTCTTCATTGTTCCCAAACAGTTCTTCTTCCTGTGTCTGGAAAGATAAAACAATCCAAAATAAACATGACAAAACCCATCTTCATTTCGAAACTCCCCAGCAGCAAACTAGATTTTGGAAGAGATTATTCTTCCAATTACGGTAGGAGGTAATCACCTTCCTCTCTCTATGACTATTGTCGCTTACAATTTACCTACTGCTTTTTCTAGACTCTAACTGGCATCACCCAGGGAGAGAGAAGAAAAGATGTTCAGAAGGATGATTATCCTTTTTTGCAACAGTGTAGATGGGGCTGGGCCAAGAAATTCTGCTGTTTACTTCAGGAACCTTTCTTTCTGCTTCTGTGTATCCAAATGAACTGGGCCACAGATTGAATCTTTCTATAATACTAAAGTTGGGCCAACATCACCAGAACCCATCAGGGCAATATACTAATATAGGAGGCTGGCAGCTATGCTCACTGATTTACCTTGGCAATTTTCATTAACATTAAAATAATGTTGACCTAGCTGACCTTGGTTGAACTCAGAAGAAGGGGTGGATCTGGTTAATACCTGGATTAGAGATCAAAGGAAATTCCAAGGTAATAGGTTAGGTGGAAGTTGAAAAAAATCTCCAAAGAACATAAGAGTAAATCACTAGCATGTTGTTGTTAAGAAAACTATATGGACTTGTCCAGGTAGTCACCAGGATCTCAGCTCAAGGGAGATTTTGCCTTATTTTTTAAGGCTAATTTAATTGTATATGTATTTTCTTTCTTGGAAACCATAGTCATTTGGGGGAATTGCAGTTTTAAAATTCAACAGTGCAGTTTAGGGTGGTTCCAGGGGTCACAATGAAGGGTTTCCCTAGGTCTGCAGGCTGTCTCCCCAAACATCTAAGAGTTACAACAAAATAGAATATATGAAGCACTTTGAACAATTCTTGAACTGCAAATATTTGGGGGCATTAGGAGAGTAGCTTTTGTGGGGAAAACATACTAGCTAGGAGTAGCAGTACTTTCTTCTCGTTTAAAAAATTCCTTTTTGCTTCCATTAACCAATGATAACCCACACCCACCAAGCTAGCTAGGAGAAAATTAAACAAGTGTAGATCCTGCTGCTCCATTGCCAACCCTGATTGCCTTTGTTCTGGTTTGCAGATGGAGAATGCTGGCCTCATTTTCCCACTGGTCTATTCATCTGTAAACCCCTGCC
Source organism: Charina bottae (assembly GCA_023362775.1). Taxonomy (NCBI): domain Eukaryota; kingdom Metazoa; phylum Chordata; class Lepidosauria; order Squamata; family Charinaidae; genus Charina; species Charina bottae. The sequence goes on along the minus strand of JALMGJ010000027.1, from coordinate 7,953,702 downwards.
TCCCTCTACTTGTGTTTCTCTTGCTACTTTGTACTTTGGATTTCCCCCAAATTCCATCAACCATTATCCAGTTTCAAAGCCAGGTCTCTGTGCTGGAGTTCAGCTTGGAGATTTGATGGGCACAGGGAGAAAGCATGATTGGAAAGACTCAGCCTCTTCCACAGCCCAAACCAAGAATGGCCCTTGAAGACAGGGCCAAAGGCCCAGTACAGAGAGACCATGTCACACTGCAGTAAAGCAACACTGACCCACAGTTTAAATTCATCTGATTGTTCCACCAAGTGAATAATTGCTGACACATATCAAATTGTATCCAATTAAAACCACTTTTTGCTTTTGAACTGTGGTGTTGGAGGAAAATTCTGAGAGTCCCTTGGACTGCAAGAAGATCAAACCAGTCCATACTTCAGGAAATAAAGCCAGACTGCTCATTTGAGGGAATGATATTAAAGGCAAAACTGAAGTACTTTGGCCACATAAGGAGAAGACAGGATACCCTGGAGAAGATGCTGATGCTGGGGAAAGTGGAAGGCAGAAGGAAGAGGGGCCGACCAAGGGCAAGATGGATGGATGATATTCTGGAGGTGACAAACTCAACCATGGGGGAGCTGGGGATGGCGACGGCCGACAGGAAGCTCTGACGTGGGCTGGTCCATGAAGTCACGAAGAGTCAGAAGCGACTGAACGAATAAACAACAACAAAACCACTTACTTATTTTAACACCAGAGTAGTCAAGGATGACTTTAAGCTGCCTCACGTATTGGTTGGGGATAAGTGAAAGGAAACATCATGAAGACACAGCACACAAAAATAAGTTGTGGCCTGTTCTGTGATTAGATACAGGTGGGGAGAGGACCTCAAACAGTCCCTTTCTGACCTTCCACTGCAGTCTTTCTCTAAAACAGTGTTTCTCAATCACAGCAACTTTAAGACGTGTGGACTTCAACTCCCAGAATTGAAGTCCACATGTCTTAAAGTTGCTGTGATTGAGAAAAAACTAAATTGCTCTAAACTAGGGTTTCTCAACCAGGGTTCTGTGGCACCCTAGGCTTCTGCGAGAGGTCACTAGGGGTTCCCTGGGAGATCACGATTTATTTAAAAAATTATTTTAAAATCAGGCAACTTCACATTAAAGAGGTAAATTTCATTCTTTATTTTTAGTTTAAGAACACTATTAATGCATATATACAGGCCTACACATGAGGGAATGATATTAAAGGCAAAACTGAAGTACTTTGGCCACATAAGGAGAAGACAGGATACCCTGGAGAAGATGCTGATGTTAGGGAAAGTGGAAGGCAAAAGGAAGAGGGGCCAACCAAGGGCAAGATGGATGGATGATATTCTGGAGGTGACGGACTCAACTGTGGGGGAGCCGGGGATGGCGACGCCCAACAGGAAGCTCTGGCGTGGGCTGGTCCATGAAGTCACAAAGAGTCGGAAGTGACTGAACGAATCAACAACAAACACATGAAACGAATATAATAATTTTGTAACTTCTGGCCTATATTTGAGCCTGATTGTTCAGGGGTTCCCCGAGGCCTGAAAAATATTTCAAGGATTCCTCCAGGGTCAAAAGGTTGAGAAAGGCTTCTCTAGACTATCAAATCACTAGAACAATGGAAATATTATTGCCCCAATAAAATACAGTAGTCACTCACTTGCTTAAACTTCTGGTAAATCACACCAAACTTGAAAGTGTTGTTAAGCTCATGTTCATCATAGGATACTATCATCTGTGATGCCTGAAATAGGAGGAAACCAAGAGGGGGAGGGGGTCAGAGAATAATTTGTCGAGAAAGAAACTGTTTAAATGAGTTTGAGATGTATTTCTCTTTTTTTGCAGGTTGCCAACAAAAGGAAAAGTCATGGTATATTTCACTGGTAGAGAACATGCTTTAAGTTTAGAAGTCCGATGTTTGTTCACTGGAATAATTTCTTTATATTTAACTCAGGACAGACTCTGTTTGGAGCATGACTGCTATTCCAAAACTATGCAAATAGACCCATTTAAAAATGTGAGGATTTCAATAATTGAAGCCCTCTGTAATCAGGTACGAACCAATCTCTGAACCCTAACCCCCTGTATTCTGAAGCTTCTGCTCCATCTTTCACTTGATCACCTAAAATGCTGAAGAACTTTTGGGATACAGATGCCCAGAACCCCTGTTCCTATTATCTGGTCTGAGAAACTTCAGGGATGTGTATTTCCTGAGGCTCTTTGTGCCAGATGTAGTACAGAAAAGAGAGTTAATGGCAAGAGGCAAAACAGAACAATACCAGGGATACTTTTCAAAGGCTCCTCTGTTGGGGTGAGGCTTTTCAGACAGGACACTCCAAACCAATCATACCCAAAGAAGGTTTCCTTTTCAAAGCTGCTCCCTTCTCAACTATGTCTCCTTCTTTCCTCTAGCCGTCATCTGTCAGCCTTTCCAGGTAGACCAGACAGAAAACACGACCAGATGAGCAAATTCTACTTTACTGTAAAGCTACATTAACTGAATCTTGCAAGTCTGGAAGTATAATTCTCCCTCTGTCTCCTTTACAGCCTGAGAAACTAGGGAGGGTCCCTCCTGAGCTTCTTGCCCTTCCCATTATGCAGCTGCGGGGTATGCCCTCTCTTCTCTGACCATTCCCTAGGTACCCAACCTTTTTGGCACCAGGGACCGGTCGTGGAAGACAATTTTTCCACGGACTGGGGGGGCAGGGTTTGCAGGCAGGAGCCAATTGCGCAGATGCGGGGGGCGGGGTTTGCAGGCGGGAGCCAATTGCGTGGACCACCACCGCTCACCTGCTGTGCAGCCCACTTCCTAACAGGCCGCGGCCCACTAGTGGGCTGTGGCCCACAGGTTGGGGACCCCTGCCCTAGGCAATATCTCTTTGCCTCATCTCCCAAGGTCTTTCCCACATACCATTACATCATCATACCATCCATGTCTATAGCCACTCTAACCCCATCCTTTTGCAATACCTGGGCTGGAAACTTCTGATCAAGTCACACCAGCCAAGCTGAGCAGTCAGAAATGACTTTGCTCAACATCTCTAGGTGTCTGATCTGGTTGTCCAAAAAGCTAACCTGGGTTGTATCATTTCAAATGTTTATTTTGGCCCTTAGCCTCTGTCACATACCTGCAAAGAGCAGAACAATGCATCAATGTTTTAACCATCTCCAGTCCCCACCAGATTCCTCAGCATACTTTTATGGTAACCATCCTCTGGGGAGTCTTTGGTGCTCTCTGAGCCTTGTTGTTTTCATGCAGACGTTTCATTGCCAGGCTAGGCAACATCTTCAGTGCGAAAAGGGAGTGGAACTTGCTGTCTGTTTATATACCATGGCTTGTCCTGCCTGTGTTGGTGGGGGTGTTGTAGTCTCCTTAGTAGTTCCTTGATTGGGCTGTTGTGTGCTGTTTGGGTGATTGTTTGGGTGAATCACCCAAACAGCACACAACAGCCCAATCAAGGAACTACCAAGGAGAGTACAACACCCCCACCAACACAGGCAGGACAGGACAGGGTATATAAACAGACAGCAAGTTCCACTCCCTTTTCGCACTGAAGATGTTGCCTAGCCTGGCAATGAAACGTCTGCATGAAAACAACAAGGCTCAGAGAGCACCAAAGACTCGCCAGTTCAACCCTGAGCTACAAATATTCTCTTCGATTGGTAACCATACTCTTCCTGCAGAGCTCTTTTAGGTTCAGAATTCATTTCTTTTTGAGTTGAGGTCAAGAATAGGTCAGACTGAGTATATAAATATATACTCAGTATACTCAAATATATATATCACTGCCCCATTCAGATTCAGTCTGAAACTTGGGGGTCCTCCTGGACTCACGACTCCTGCTCAAAGAGCAGGTGGCAGTCGTGGCCAGGAGGGCCTTTGCACAGCTTCGGGTTGTGCACCAGTTGCACCCCTTCCTGGATCGAGATGCCCTCCAAACAGTCACTCATGCCCTTGGCATCTCTCATATAGATTATTGCAACGCGCTCTACATGGGGCTACCCCTGAAGAGTATCCGGAAGCTTAAGCTGGTCCAGAATGCGGCCGCACGAGCAGTTACGGGTGCTATAAGATCAGCACATGTAACACCGCTGCTCCGCGAGCTGCATTGGGTACCAGTTTGCTTCCGGGTCCAATTCAAGGTGTTGGTCATCACCTTTAAAGCCCTGCATGGCATGGGGCCAGAGTATCTGAGGGAGTGTCTCATCCCGATCACATCTACCCGCCCCACCCGGTCATGCAGGGAGGGCATGCTACAGACCCCGTCAATAAAAGAAGTTCATCTAGCGGGGTCCAGGAGACGTGCCTTCTCTGTGATAGCACCCACCCTATGGAATATCTTGCCCCAGAGGTGAGGCGGGCACCCTCGCTCCTGGCCTTCAGGAAGTCGTTAAAGACCTGTTTCTGCCGCCTTACTTGGGACAAAAGAAGTAATAGTTCCTCCTGGGGTGGTTGGCTTAGTGGTGTCCTCCTTTTAAGATCTTACCATCATATGGATTTTTCCTATTTATGATTGTATTGTATTTTAAGATTTGTAGGTTCTTAGTTTTAATATTTTATTGTAAACTGCCCAGAGTCTACTTTTGTAGAGATGGGCAGTGATAAATTTGACTAATAAATAAATAAAATAAATAAACCAATCCAACTCTGGTCTAACTGCATCCTTTTTTCAAGTGCCCGGAGAATGTAACTTTAATCCAGGTGACAATTCTGAGGCATATGCTGCAAACTGATGAAATTCTCTCTCCTTGCCATTTCTGTGCCTCTCCATAATATTTAGAATTGGGGAAGCTTACTCTCTCAAATTGGCATATTTCCGTTTTACAGAGATAAACCTGCATGCATGCAGTTCAATGCATGGTTTAATTCTGCACATCGATTTGCTTCTGGAATTAGATTTCTGCATCATCGCTTAGCTCACCTTGGGGTAGAGCACCGGGTGAAACCTTAATCCAGTGGCATCATCGCAGAAGGCCTGTCCAGAAATGCATCAAATGGTGAGTGAGAAATTAGGAGACCAAAGACATAGCAGATTGCAACAAGTCCTTTGGGGGGGAGGGGTCAAAGATAATCCAAAACAGGCAAAATAACTTTTTTGTTGTATCAGAAATGTGGAATACACCATGGAAATTGATTTAGGCCAACTGTGGTGGATGAGGAGTAGGTGGGGATCTGGGAGATAGCAACTCCTCTTCTAGATTTTTCCCCTCCCTAAATAACATATATTATTTTTGGATGATCATAATTTGCCTTAAGAAATATGAACTTCCTCTTTGCTCCTTATCAGCAAGCAAGCAAGGAATTGCTTCGTGTACAGTAGGCACAGTAGACTAGACTAGACTAGACTAGACTAGACTAGACTAGACTAGACTAGACTAGACTAGACTAGACTAGACTAGACTAAAAGAGGATTGGGTGGTTTGAGGTTCAACACATTGGGTGAAACCAGCCTTTGTCTTAGCAGGTTAGTGAACTAGGACATGACATTAAACCACACTACAGTTTGGGCAGAAATTATAATATTAATTCACAGCAATGGCATTTTATTAAACTGGGTTTAGGGTTCAGGCTGTTCTGTGAACCTAGCCTAGGGCTGATAGCTGTAAAGATGGGGAACCAAAGCAGTACTAGAGTCCTACTCAGAAAGAGTCTCTTGAGGAAACAGTCAGTGTGGTTTAGGAGTTAGAATAGTGGGCAGGATCAAGGAGGCCCAGATCCAAGTCCCCACCCAGCCTAGGATGCTTGCTGAGAAACCTGAAGCCAGTCACTCTCTTTCAGGCCAACTTATCTTACAAGAACGTTGTTATGAGGGAAGGGAAGGGAAGGGAAGGGAAGGGAAGGGAAGGGAAGGGAAGGGAAGGGAAGGGAAGGGAAGGGAAGGGAAGGGAAGGGAAAAGATGGCTGAATCCTAATATGCATTCCTATCCACAGTAATGCCCAAATGATGAAACATGTGTTGTGACTTCATGACACAAACTCTGCCTTTTCATACTAATGCTGCAACATTGCATGCAAGGACATAAGGGGTAGGTTTTGTGTCATGATATCATAATGCACATTTGGTCACTTGCTTCATTTTGTATGCCCCCCGCAGATTCTGGCAGATATAATGAAATTATATCTTCTTGTGTTGTTGGTATAAAGACAGGATATAAATCTAATAAATAAATTCACACAACTTTATATGGTGTGTGGTCGGGCGATCATTCCCAGATAATGCTGGAACATGGAGAGTTAAAAAAGAATTGAAGTTAAGGGGACTTTACCTTCCATCCATCAACATCAACTATGGGTATCTGAATCCCTCCCCCTTCATTCACAAGATTCTTTAAAATGTAAAATTGGCATGGTATTTTCTGCCTCTTTTAGAGAGTTATTTCTAGAAAAAAATGTTGATGGATGGAAGGTAAAGTCCCCTTAACTTCAATTCTTTTTTAACTCTCCATGTTCCAGCATTATCTGGGAATGATCGCCCGACCACACACCATATAAAGTTGTGTGAATTTATTTATTAGATTTATATCCTGTCTTTATACCAACAACACAAGAAGATATAATTTCATTTTATCCCCAAAACAGCAATCCTGTAAAATAGGCTGGGATGAGAGAGAGAGTGACTGGCCCAAAATCACCCAGGGAATTCCATGGCTGAGAGAGACTAGAACCTGGGTCTCCCTCCTAGTTCCACATTTTTACGACTACATCACACTGGTGTCCTGTTCCACTGTCTGCACCAAATACACCTTTGGTGTAAAAGCACTCCAGACTACAGGTAGTCCTCAACTTATGACCATTTGTTTAACAATCGTTTGAAGTTACAACGGTGCTGAAAAAAGTGACTTACAACCTATCCTCGCACTTATGACTGTTGCAGCTTCTCCGCGGGCACGTGATCAAAATTCAGGTGCTTGGCAACTGGCATGTATTTACGACAGTTGCAGCATCCCGGGGTCACGTGACCAGCATTTGCGACCTTCCCAGCCGGCTCCCGACAAGCAAAATCAATGGGGAACCACATGATTCACTTAACGACCGTGGCAAAAAAAGTTGTAAAATCAGGTGCGACTCACTTAACAACCGCATCGCTTAGTGACAGAAGTTCCGGTCCCAATTGTGGTCATAAGTCAAGGACTAAATCTATATGTTTCTGTCTGTGTTTAATTGTTGCTTCTATGATGATTTTTTTTCTTGCTGACATTGAAGTTTTGGTGATGTACTTTCTGTATTAATAAAGCCCAACCTCTAAAATCTCACTGTCTACTAGTGAGCATAATCACAATCACGATCAGTACCACCATGATCTTTATGACTATCTCTCCAAGCAACCTACCTTTGCAATCTGTGGAATGTTTGGTAGCTTGCTGAGTCCAGCTAAAGGGATTCTTTCATGTAATGTTTTTGCTTTGGACCTGTGGAAGGCCAAAAGAGAAACCGAGAGAATCAGACATAAGCAGTGATCACGTAGCAATATCTCTAAGGTAAAGGTAAAGGTACCCCCCGCACATTTGTGCAGTCGTGTCCGACTCTAGGGGCCGGTGCTCATCTCCGTTTGTTAGCCGAAGAGCCAGCGTTGTCCGAAGACACTTCCACGGTCATGTGGCCGCATGACGCCGCGGAACGCTGTTACCTTCCCACCGAAGTGGTACCTATTAATCTACTTGCATTTACATGCTTTCGAATTGCTAGGTTGGCAAGAGCTGGAGCTAGTGCAGGAGCTCACTCTGCACGCAGGGCTAGGGATTCGAACCTCCGAACTTGCGATCTTCCAATCGACAAGCCTGGCGTCTTACCTGCTGAGCCACCACGCAATATCTCTAGTTTTCCATAAAAGGAAGGATCTGTAGATTGTTTCTGAACCTTTCAAAGGGCTTATTTGGCCATGGTTGTTACGGTTACCATTTCCAGATCCCCTTTGAAACATTAGTAATTTGCCAGGGGAATAAGAGGATAAGACATTATTGAGAGAAGAAACAGAGCTATATATATAATTGATATTTTCCAATATCTTTTCAAGGGATTGTTTTTCCATTGGTTTCCTTGGGCTTTACTGTAGGTCAAGCAAAGAATGTTCATTGCCAAACTCATTACCAAAGAGCAGACTTGAAGCACTGTAAAATAATTTTTAAAACCCCAAGAAACTCAGACCCATCATTAAATGGCTACAGAACTTCCTGTTATCACCACTTCATCTCTCTTATGTAGCAAAACGTCTGGGCTCCATAGAAACTTCAGCACACCAAAAGGGTCCTCAAGGATGCCCTGTCATCTTTCAATATATTGGAGATTATAATCTCTTTGTCAATTCAAATGAGGCCATTGGACAAGGCTAGCCAGGACTGGCCCCAAGGGCTTGCATCAGTGAAAAGAAGCCAAGAGTCAACCAACTGAGTGGGAGAGGTATACTCTAGTTATAAGAACTTGGAAGTTCTTTTAGTCATACTATTAGTCTACTTCAGTGGCTGGCTGGGGAATTCTGGGAGTTGAAGTCCATGCGTCTTAAAGTTGCCAAGGTTGAGAAACACTGGTCTACTGATTTGTTTCTATTTGGAAGCCGCTTTTGGACTATTTGCTTGTAACGGAAAAAAATGAAGTCCTGATTTTGGGTTTTGATGATTAAATGGTTTGGTTTTAGAGAAATAATGTTACTAAATGTTTAATTAATAGCAAGAGATTAACTTTTATGTGCTTTTATATCTGTGTTGGGGAAGGTCAGAAGTCACCTGTCTTTTATGTTTTTCTGTCTATTCTTGCACTGTTTTAGTTTCTCTTTTTTAGACTTGTATTCTATCTGTTCTATATTCTCTATTTTGTGTTTTAATTATATCTTGAAAATTAATAAAGCTTTATTTAAAAAAGAGAGAAACACTGGTCTACTTATTTCAATATTATCTACAGGATGACCAATGACCTAAAGAGATGGTGATCTGCCTTTCAATTAATGTGTCCAAGCAGAGTGGATTCCTACACAGAGGAGGGAATGGATTCCCTGTCCTGACAGCCCCTTCCAACTTTATGCTGCTGTGATTCTAAAAGAAGACAACTTGATAGCTTCCAGATCTTGTAATCTCAGAAATTGCTTATTTGGGGTCTTCTCTGGCTGTCATTGTCTCATTTATGCTTCAGACAGGTGTTTTTCCTAACTGTCTCTATAAATGCCAGAGGTCAAACTGGGATCTTCTACATGTAGGTCTGTTGCTCGTGTTTGCACAACACAATAAATCACAAACCAGCCAACCACATCTCAACCAAGAGCACTGGGCAAACTCAGCCTGTGTGCTTATCATTCAACATGACATGCAAATACAGAAGAACAGCTTAATTGAGTAAAGCATGGTTAAGTCAACCCTGGATAAGTGTGTAGTGCGAAGACATCCTCTGATTCTACAGCTGGGTTTACACAAGGCACTAAGTCATAGTTTGTTTTAACATAGCTGTTGAGCTGGTGTTTATGAACCACAAGAGTAGGCTTCCAACATTAGACTCGGCCCAAAATAAATAAGTAATATTACAGTTCAGTTCAATGTAAGAATCTAATGCAAGTGAAAATATGTCCACTAGGTTTGTTGGGACTACAACTCCCAGAATTCAAGTCAGAATGGCTGATCTTGACTGGGAATTATGGTAGCTATAGTACCCAAACTTTAAAGAGTACTAATGTAGAAAAGCCGCTGTAGAAACTAATGAACAGAGCTTTGATGAACATCAATACAGTCTTGTTTGCTTTGTACGCTGTTTCCTTACCTGAGAATAATCCGTAGATATTCAATCCCATCTGCCTCTTCACATTTAATGGAAAGGATCAAATTTCCCAGGCTGCTGGCTGTGCAGTAAAAATTTAAATGATCCTAAAGATAGAAATAACATGTTAAGAGTGTCAGGAAAGAGCCACAAAGAAACTAAACTTAGTTCTTTAACCTGCCCTCCCTCTCTTCCATGGTTTCATCATTGATCTTCAGCTCACTTTTAACACCCAGAAGGAATCACAAGTGACCCGTCCATAGTTTATGATCACCTTGCAAGTCCTTTGGGGAAACAGGCAACATTTATATACATAACATGCTGCCATTTCAGGGTTTGGGCCAGTCATGCAATGCCAGGGACTGCGGATGTTAGAAAGCACTGAGCATAGTGGGGTTGATGGCCAGGCAAGACCGGCCCCAACTTGGAAAAGAACTCCGTAACCTTCTACATCCAACCATCAGGGTATTGGAACTTGATTCACCCCATCCCCAAGGAGGCCATCAGAAGCACAGAAAAGATAGATCCTTCACACCAATCATACTGGACCTCCAGGACACAAACTCAGCAGGAAATGCCTCCTACTCCGTCCTCAGGATTGCATGTAGCTTCAGGGCACCCACAGGGGGTCAAAACAGTCAATATGCAATTGAAGCCACACCCTTTTCAACATGTGACACGGAAGGACACACCTGAGTATTTTGCTTGCCATGCATAATCCTAATTAACTAGAGCTCATTCATGAATCCCACAGGCATCACTTAGACAAGATATCCTTGGAGTGGGGAAAGAGATAGTCTTCCAGTCAGGGTGGACAATATTTTTGGCTGGGAAGATGCACTTTTTAATTATGTTGGTCTCCAATGGCTGTCAATTTTTTCACCCTCCCCTGTTGGCGTCCCTCATGAGCGATGCCAACAGGGGAGGGTAAGAAAATTGTCAGCCATTGTTGGCTTTTAGGTGGATTGGATTAAGGTTAGGGTTAAGGTTTAGGCTTAGCACACTAATCTTATTGGGATGATTAAATACTGGATTTGGACAGGGAGACCCAGGTTCAAACCAATCACAAAACTCACGGGGTGATTTTGGGCTTTATCTGGATACTGAATTAATGCATATTCTGAGTTGGCACAACACACTGAATGGTTAATTACAAAGTCTGCATTCATTCACCAAGTCTTCTTTTTTGTTGTTTGTTTGTTGTTGTTTACTAACTAAACTCAGCATATTCTGCAAATGCGGATGCTGGTTTTTAATCAACCTGAGTACAACTGTTGTGTGAGTCTGATACCTCACTAGGTTGCTGTTGTTGCTGGGCATAAAATTGGGGGAGCTCTTCATGTATGCCCCCTGTTACTGCTAGAGAAAAGGGGTGATACAAATGCAATAATGGTATAAACCTTTTACACCTGTTGTGGCCCAAGAACGGCAGAAAATCATACTATTATATACTAATCAGTATATAATACTAATCATAATTATATACTAATCAGGCAGCTTCCACTCGAATTTTGGTGACATGATCTGGAGGCACTTTAATGCCTCTGAATGGGGGCAAGTGGCTATCTGTAGTCCAGAGTGCAACGCTTATCTACAAGTTCCCCGTTTCCTCTGATAATTGTTTGTTTCCTTTCCTTTCGTTTCCTTTCGTTTCCTTTCGTTTCCTTTCGTTTCCTTTCGTTTCCTTTCGTTTCCTTTCCTTTCCTTTCCTTTCCCTTCCCTTCCCTTCCCTTCCCTTCCCTTCCCTTCCCTTCCCTTCCCTCCTTCCTTCCTTCTTCCCTCCCTCCCACTCTCTCTCACCCCCTTCCTTCCCCCCCTTTTTCTCTTCCTCCTCTTTTTTTCTTCTTCTTCATGTGTCCACTCTCTATTTTTCCCTCTGTTCTCTGACACCAACCTAGACACATTTTCATCAATTTCCTTTCAATTTTGAAACAGTTTGGATGTGCTTCAGAGCATCTGCCTCTTTCAAAGATGTTCTAGCAGAGAGAAAAGGATGGGAGCTGTGTTTTAACAGCTGCATAGTACTGAATTTTAGGGACCCTCTGAGATGTGGATCCAGGATCGACCCCTTCAGATCCACCCCAAAGAAAACAGGAGCATTCAGAAGGGCCTTGAGGTTCGGCAACGACAACAAAAAATTCTTAACCCAGCATTCTGTGTCACACAGCAACTAATCAGATCTGCCGAGATGCTCATCAACATGGACAAAAAGGTGACATCTGTCTTCCACGGTTGCTCCCCAACATCTGGACAGTCTGTGATTCCAGACATAGCAAACAGGCATAAACCTGGTAGCTAGGAAAAACCTTCTAAGCAGAAAATAGGGATGAGGGCAGTTCTAGGTTGGTAAGAACTATTTCACTCATATTATTCACTATGGGCAATAAAAAGGATGGGTCCTCTCAAGTGACCAAACTGTCTCAATGACTTAAAAGAGATGCTTTTAATGTGCCCAAGAAAGATGAAAGGAAGTCTATCATAGCCCACACATGTAAGAGATATGCTGCCCTTGAGACAGTTCTCTAAACTGATAGCTTACCATGGACAGCCTGACCTCCTCTAGTTTCTTTTTAAACCAGATACCTTGGTGGCCATCATCCAATTTGGTGGCAATGAATGCCACAGTTTAACACTATGTTTATAAAGAAATGTCATTCCCCTTGTCCCATAAGCTTATCTCCCCCCAAGTTTCCCTTTCTTGATGCTCTATTTTTCCCCTCCCTCTAGGTGTGTACTTTTATCAGACCTGAGTCTTCCCACATTAACTTTGAATGGATGAGCCTGAGTCATTTTTAATGGATGACCCTGAATTTTGATACTAGGAGAGTGAGCGGGTGGAAAACTCTCTAGCTACATTTTCCAAACTAAGCACAGTTTTACATATAGGCAGTCCTCGACTTATGACCTTTTGTTTAGCGACCGTTTAATATTTCTAAACAGCTGAAGCTCTGCATAACCATGTGTGTAATGGAGCACACACCTCATTTCCCACTAACCTTTCCTAAGAAATGTTTCCGGTATGCCTCGGCTTCACCTTTGCACTCCAGTTTGTAGCCGTAAGTGCTGGGGCTGAGTGGCTCTTCCTCTTCATCACCGATGCTGCTTTCCGATGAGGTGGGTGTGCTGAGGTTCTCGGGGTCTTCAATCCAGTAGCCCCCAAACTGAGGCAAGATGATTAAGGGGTAGGGACTGCCTTTTTCTAAAATCTGTGAGGAGGGGGAAAGGAAGGGTTATCCGATGCATCTTTAGGGCGCTGGGCTTGGTTTGTTATGGCTGCCTTGGTCTGAAACATGAGGCCACTGATTGAGACATAAAAGGAGATTCTGTAAATATTTCAGGGCGGACTCTCAGGCTTGTGTGTAGGTGTGGACACAGAAGGAGGGCTCAACTCCATTTCCAGCCCTTGTTGTTTTGTATATGTTCAATGCCAGCCCATTCTAAAGGAAGTCACATTAAAACAGTTTGGTCTAGTGCAGTGTTTCTCAACCTTAGCAACTTTAAGATGTATGGACTTCAACTCCCAGAATTCTGGGAGTTGAAGTCCATTCATCTTAAAGTTGCCAACGCTGGTCTAGTGGTTAAGGCTCCAGGCTAGAAATCAGGAGACTGAGAGTTCTAGTCCCGCCTTAGGCATGAAAGCTGGCTGGGTGACCTGGGGCCAGTCCCTGTCTCTCAGCCCTAGGAAGGAGCCAATAGCAAACCAGGAGACTGAGAGTTCTAGTCCCGTCTGAGGCATGAAAGCCGGCTGGGTGACTTTGGGCCAGTCCCTTTCTCTCAGCCCTAGGAAGGAGCCAATGGCAAACCAGGAGACTGTGAGTTCTAGTCCCACCTTAGGCATGAAAGCCGGCTGGGTGACCTGGGGCCAGTCTCAGCCCAACTCACCTCACAGGGTTGTTGTTGTGGGGAAAATAGGAGGGAGTATGAGGTATGTTCACTAAGTTATTTATAAAAATAATAAAGGCGGGATTTTAAAAATCTAAAAAAAATGCAAGCATACATTCTTCACACGCCCAACCCCAACTGGCAAAAAAAAATGATCTCTCAAATGTCACACAACTCTATGTTGCAATTACATTCTCAAAAGATTTAACGAAAGATTTCTGAGGGAGGAGTTAAGCATGGGGAAAAGGCAGGCTTGGTCAAAAAGCTCCAGAGTTCAGCTGTTTCCAGCCTCTGGCCTAGATGATTAAAGCAACACAAACTGTTTTTGTGTGCAAATTGCAAATATATTTATTCTGGATATCCCCAAACTGGTGCTTTGTTGTTTATTCGTTCAGTCGCTTCCGACTCTTCGTGACTTCATGGACCAGCCCACGCCAGAGCTTCCTGTCGGCCGTCGCCACCCCCAGCTCCCCCACAGTCGAGTCCGTCACCTCCAGAATATCATCCATCCATCTTGCCCTTGGTCGGCCCCTCTTCCTTTTGCCTTCCACTTTCCCCAGCATCAGCATCTTCTCCAGGGTATCCTGTCTTCTCCTTATGTGGCCACAGTACTTCAGTTTTGTCTTTAATATCATTCCCTCAAGTGAGCAGTCTGGCTTGATTTCCTGGAGTATGGACTGGTTTGATCTTCATATTTTTGGCTTGTACCTCTCTGATTATTGTGAGTCACAGTCATTACGCATTGAGACCCATCTAAATTGTGTTGTGTTGAAGAAAGTTGCCTTAGTTATTTAAAGCATTCTTAACATCCTTTAATGTTTATTCTTTAGTGTTTATTCTTAGCATTCTTAACCCTATGGCTTTTTCAGCCAAAAGCATCTTCCAGTGTATACAAAACCAAGCTATATGTATTCTTGCAAAGCACCGGGAGCATCTTGGGGTGGAGTCCGGTGGGGTTCAAAAAAGATAAGATGGCAGCCCCAAATGTGTGATTGAAGCCCCACCCCCTTTTTAATGTGTGTCAGACACATATAGAAAAGGTGTGGGTCTTCAATTGCAAGGTTGTTATCTAGAGTTTTTTTTACCCCCATTTAAATGTGACTGCAGCATAAAAATAGCTCACCAGGTCAGGCTTTAAACTTCTCAGTGACTTTCTTTTAGCAATCTTTCTAATGCCTTTTTTTCCCTGGACTACATACCTCATCAATGCTGGGATACGGGATATAGTCCTCCTGGAAGATATTTAAAAAACATACAAGAAAATGTCAGTCTCAGTTCTATTTCAAACGCCATTTAAGATAATAAAAGCAGCTTTGTTTCTTTTGGAAATATAAGTGATATTGCTTTTGAAAGATTCAGTTTCTTTAAAAGTGCAATTAGTATAGGCTTGATAGCTTCCTTCCTTCCTCCTTCCTCCTTCCTTTTTTCCTCCCTCCCTCTTTGTCCTTTCACTCATTTGCTTCTGTTCTCTTCTCTTTCCTCCTTTTTTGTTCTCTCCTTATTCTTCCTGCCTTTCTGAACCTCCTGGCAGCTGAACGCAAGAGAGAGCTGTTGAATCCATCAGCGTTAGGTTTCCTGCTTACCCGTGGAGAGGCAACCCAATGTATAAAGAAAATAAAGCATTAAAAAAAGGAAAGAAAAAAAATATAGGCTCATGGCACAAAGCTGGATTAGAGGCTTACCCTAGATTTCTAATTTATCGCTGGATTTTCAGTCAGAACCCCAGTTTTCAATAATACTCTAAGGTTTCAATAATACTCTAAGGTTCAATAATACTCAAGGTTCAATAATACTCAAAAATACTCAAGGTTCAATAATACTCAAGATTCAATAATACTCAAAAATACTCAAGGAATAATAATAATAATAATAATAATAATAATAATAATCTAAGCTTTCCACTATCAGAACACTGTTCTGAGTTCATCTGCGAGGATTCTGCTAGATAGGCAACTAATGACCATCCTCTGATAACAGCACAAGTCTTCCTGATATCTTTGGAAGGGAACACACTTCTTCAGCAGGAAGGATTGAGGAATTAATGTGCAACCTGTTTGAAGCTGGAACTCATTAAAGGAAGATGATTTGACAGTCTCTACCATACAGCACCACAGATGGCCCGGAATTGCCACATCTCTCGGTGGAACCCAGGGAACTCCAACATTTATTTCACTGAAAGCTTACAAGACGATAAAATGTCACCAGAGCTCAGTGTTCTCACCTGAAACCTCCTGAGATCTGACAATCTTCTGACATATTAGCCATTTAAAAAAAAAAACCCTGCCCAGGATAAATCATAGCATCCAGGGTCTGGAATAGTACTGATTCACGCATAGAAAATAGGAGGAAAGATGAGATCCTAGGATGCAATCCCGAAATACTTTGCCCTGCAAATTTTCCCACTCCAGAAAGGTTGTGGGTCTAGTTAAAAGAGCCTTGCATTGACTCTGACCTTGTTTTTCTGGCCTCCACCCCTCTGTTCTTCCGATTTTGGTCCCTGTTTGAATGAAGAAAAAGTAGTTAAAGGCCTTATTTTGGAAGAGAAGTCAGAATCCCTACAAAGCATCCGCTTAGATTTGGCCTGTAGAAACCAAGTGGGGAACTCCCGCAATATAGCCCCGTTTCTCACTCTTCCCAGGAGATGTGGACAAAGAGGAAGCTGCAGAAAAGGAGCTGGGGTTTATCAGCGACCTTCACTGGAAAAGGTCGAATGAGAAAGGCTCGTTTGCTTGTCTATTTAATGGCATTTCACCTTTCAAGACAAGCGCGCCCCATGGGTATGGCATAACAATGGTAATTTAATATTTATTTATTTGTTTGTTTGTTTGTTTAATTAATTTATTTATGTATCGCATTTCTTCACCACCCATCTCGACCAACGGCTCCCGCATTCAAAGAATAACCCCAGAACCCTTTGAAATGCATTTCAAACCAGTCCTGTTGACACAAACCAAAGCTGACACTTAACAATATGAAGCAACCCATGGGAAGGAAAGTTAAGAAGCACTGTGTTTCAAGTGCCGGGAAGCGTTAGTTAGTCGGTGACAGCAATCTCCTTTGTTGTTTTATTTACTACTGAGAATACCCTTAATAAATGGGAACAGCCATCCTTTCATTTTCATCACAAATGTTCTTACAAATGACACCTCATCATCACACAATAGCACATGTCATACAGTTGCTGCTTCTCTTAAATTGCCACAGTCATACGTGGATCCCCAGGGCCCCACTCAGAGATTCCTTCCAAGAGGTGGCAGGGCCACAAAATTGAGATCTTTCAGGGGTGATGAGGGTTAAGAAGCTAAATAATTATCTTAAGTCTTGCAGAAGCTTAAGACACTTGAACAAAACCCCAAACAACACATATCAGCTATTTTCTCCTGGTGGCAAAGCCTGACAGATTTGACACACCTTGGGGCTGTCACTGAACAGTGTTGGGATGGGCAGAGAAATACGGTATAACACCAATTCAGTGAAGGATGATCACAGAATCACAGAATCACAGAATCGCAGAATCACAGAATCACAGAATCACAGAACCACAGAACCACAGAACCACAGAATCACAGAATCACAGAGTTGGAAGGGACCTTGGAAGTCTTCTAGTCCAACTCCGCGCCCAAGGCAGGAATCCTAATGCCTCTTGATGAGTGCTTGCCTTCCTCTGCTGTCACCCACCCAACCAACAGCTGACATTTAAGGCAGTGATCAGCTTTTTGTGTAGCATTTTGTGGCAGTGATCAGCCATCAAGAATAGCATACTTTGATTGACCCAACCCTCCAAAACTTTGTCCAATCCCCCTCATCACACTGAAAGCATCAAAATCTAGTTAGATGGAGCATGCTGTTTCGCTTACCTGCATTTTTTCTAGCATTTCGAAGAACTCTGCAGACTGGGGGAGGGTGGGTGGGGGGAGAGAGAGAGAGAGAGAAACTCAGGAAACTAATGTCAGCATGAAATGAGCACTCCAAAGAGATCTGATACAAAGTTTTAAATTTTTCACTCAAAATTCCAATCAGTGAATGTGAAAACCAGTGAAAGTAAAGACCCAGGAACCTATTCACAGTTTGAAAAACTTTCACAGCTCTCTGGGCA
Source organism: Charina bottae (assembly GCA_023362775.1). Lineage (NCBI taxonomy): Eukaryota > Metazoa > Chordata > Lepidosauria > Squamata > Charinaidae > Charina > Charina bottae. The sequence continues at coordinate 7,935,983 of JALMGJ010000027.1, read as the reverse complement.
GGTACACAATTCACCCAATCAAAGTTTTCACCACTACAGTGAGGTGTGCCCCATTTTTATTGAAACTATACTCAGTTGACTCTCCCTACAAATCAGCAATGCAAATACTGTGGGAAAAGGCCAATGTTTTGATTGATTGATTGATTGATTGATTGCTTTGGCTGCTAATGCTCAGAGGTACGGTACATGCTTCTACTGCATGGTTACACTTCGATGTTTCTTAAGACAATATTGGTGACTCTCTATCCCAAACCTTTGTGGCTTGAGCTGAAAGTTTATCCCAACTATGAGGATGACACCAACATTTATTCATCCGAAATGTTTACATCCCATCATTCCTTTCCTGAAAAATAGGTAAAGTTTCTGGTAGGCCAGGTAAAATCTTCCTCGGGGCCATCTTGACTCCTGGTGACTTTATAGACACATCCATGTAGGCTCTTTTCACAACAATACAAAAGTGGCTTGCCATTGCTTTCTTTCAATATTTGTTTAGCTTCCTAGCCTAGTGTATAGCCCGGGTAGTTTCCAGGTAGTCTCTCATCTGAATACTAGCCAGACCTGACCCGACGTAGCTTCCAAGTCCAGACAAGGTCAGCCAGCTTGCAAAAACAGTAAATCCATCCCAAGAAAAACATTGTTACATAATGGAAATGGCAACAAGAAAAGCCAGCAATAAATCAGTTCCAAAGCAACTACAATATAAACATTACAAAATCCAATCAAAGCGAACAGAAGACAGCGTAACTAGGATTATATATAATTACAGGAGGCAGCAATTTTTTAAAAAAGGCATTTCAGCCTGAAGTGCCAAAGGCATTCCTAAATAGGAAGATCAAACTGGGGAAGGCGAGGAGCCATTGGCTATAAGCTGTTCTTGTTATTAAATGTATACCCTGTGTTTCTACTTATACAATCATTCAAGCAGCATACAACAGTGGAATGAAATGCAAAATCTAAAACACAATAACAAAATCAAGACAAATCAAATCCAAGTTTTATTTTTAATTTATTTATTGTTCATATTTCTATTACCGCCCATCTCCCATGACAGGAGATGCAGACATCCATCTGTAACATTTTGCAAGTAAGTAAGGTGAACTTTCCTTATAGAAAGTTACCTGAGTAGGATGGGGAATCATATCTGTTCCGTCAAGAGCCCTGTTTGGAAGCATCCAGGTGGGGAGGGGAAGCAAAGTAGGCTGGGATTGTGAGACCCAGTTTGGTGTAGTGGTTAAGGCACCAGGCTAGAAACCAGAGGTTCGAATCCCTAGCCCCGTGTGACGGAGTGAGCTCCCGCACTCGCCCCAGCTCTTGCCAACCTAGCAATTCGAAAGCATGCAAATGCAAGTAGATGAATAGGTACCACTTCGGGGGGGAGGTAACAGCGTTCCGCACGTGTCATGCAGCCACGTGACCGCGGAAGCGTCTTCGGACAACGCTGGCTCTTCGGCTAACAAGCGGAGATGAGCACCGGCCCCTAGAGTCGGACACGACTGCACAACTGTGCGGGGGGAACCTTTACCTTTTTTACAGCTAGCACAATACCACCTGGAGAAGGCCAGATCACTCAGTTTCACAGTCTCCCACATTTTTAAAAAACTCAAATTCTTTTTTTCCTCATTTATGAAGGACTTCATGCATTTTAACCCCAAATGAATTGAGCAACATTCTCTTCTCTCTTTAGTGTTATCTGCTCAAGAAGACTTAAGACTGAGATTCATCTTTCCCCTAACCTACTAAAGGATGGTTCAGCAAACCACAGCCTAAGGATGTTCTGTGACCCTATACCTTATTTTTAGGCCCACAGCTTGTGTGCCTGAAATTTGGAGCCAAGCTGTGTACTGCTGCGATACACTAAAGTTAGAACACAACACAATGAGGTGAGATATAGCAGTATTTAGGGCAAGATGCATTAATGGGTGAAACATTTTTGAAAGTTACTGTGGTGTAGGGGTGAAGCTGTTGGACTAAGAACAGGGAAACCAAGCTTCTGGTCTCACCCTCAGCTACAGGAGTTCCCTGGAAGACTTTGGGCCAGTCCCTTTCTCTCCGCCCAAGATCCAGAGTGATTCCAGAGAAGGAGCTGGACTAGGAGTCCAAGTCCTCCTCAACCACAGAAGGTCAGTAGGGGAATCTGAGCCAGTCACTCTCTCACACCTCAAAAGCCACTGTGGTGTAATGGTTAAGACGCTGGACTTAGAGTGGGGAGACACGGGTTCTAGTCCTCCTTCAGCCATGGAAACTCTCTGGGTGAATGTTGGCCTGTCTCTCTCGGCCAAACCCACCTCCCAAGCTTGTTGAAATGGCCTGCTCCTGAAACAGCTCACAGAACAAAACTGTTTGTCTTAATCCCTTCAATGAAAAAGTCTAAGTATCTGATTATTGAACCACACTTGGGGGAGGGCTCCCTAGGTAATTGACCCCCCCCTTCCTTAAAAAAAAGGCACTGAAGAGGAACAGTAGGCCTTCTAAGTCAGAGAAAAGGCAGGGTTGGACTATTAGACTAATTTGTGGCCAGCTTCCAAGAGCCAACCCCAGCAAATGAGATTTACTGTATCACATTTTGAATTTTCCAGTCATTTGCAGGATCATCTCCTGCAGTCTTGCAACAGCAGGGTACTTTAATTGGATTGCAAGTTTATTTTCTCAGGAAGCTGCTTTCCTTGAAGAGGGAGACAGAGAGACAGAGAAAGAGGGAACTACTAATAAAGCACACAAGCTATCTCTGTCTATCTTGGGATTGATGGTCAAATATAGGAACACTCCTAATAATCAAACACTGCTTTCTTTGCAAGAACAAAAAAAGAAGCCAGGTAGGAAACACTGCCAAAAGTGCCATCTTCTCCACCCACTTGGACATCTAATGATTACACCTTTGTTTGCTCATCAGGACTCCCTCCACCTTCATTTCCTTTCGTTTCCAGCCACCATCACTGTACATACACACACAGACACATACTTCTGGTTTATTTAGTCCATTGTCCATCTCTTCCTGAATTTCAGTTTAACTAGGAAACATCACAGAAAGCCATGCTTGGCTTAGAAATTCTCCAGCCCTTCTTTGTATGGTTCTCATTCCATTTGATGAAAGAGAATGGGCTTTTGAAAGGTCTTCAAAAGACAAGAGTGAAGAACAATTCCTAGCCATTTAGTGTTGAGATGACCAAGGGGTGTCTAGGAATATCCTCTCTTTCGTTGCATATCTGTCCAGGGATCTATAGCCTCCCTGGCTTCTCACACTTCCATAGAAACCCAAGGAGGACCTCAGGAGAGATGTTCTCTCAAGGACCTTTTCAGAATTTGAACTCCGGGCAGCTAGGGAGGCTACAAAGTCATAGAAAGGAGTTTCAAAGGAAAAGTAACACGGCAGTAGCATCTTCTATCAGCTCCAATAAAGTAAATTCAAAAGCACCACCAAGAAAAACTCAAAGGAAGTTCTCAAGTACCCTGGAAGTAAAGCAGAAAAACAGAAGCTTGTTCTGTAGAGTGGAAAAAATATGAGAAATTACAGGCCAGATGTGGTACAATACTAAAAGGAAGTTTAAGACTGGAACTTTCTAAACTTTTAAAAATGAATTTTGAGATTGTAGTAATTGGAGAACAATGGAATTTTAGACAGTGGAGGTAGCTTGAAGGTCATCTAATCCAACCCTAATTTCCTATGGATTAAGGAGACAATGGTGCTCTGCTTTTTGTTTTATTTTTTCCAGCACCAGTGGAGAAACCAAACAAACATGCAATCACAATGCCATCATATATCCTTTATAAAAAGGCACCAGATCTACCACTACCCATTTTGGATGTGAAAGGAGGTTTTGATGACAGATTAACAAGGAATTAAAGGGGCTGTTGTGATGGCCATTTGGCGAAGGAAGAGCGCAGTTAATTTGATTGTTTGCTCTCAATTTTGCATTTTCAAATGGAAACCTGTCTGTCATTCAGAGGTGTCCACAGGATCAGATGATTCTTATCAAAATGAAAATAATGATTTTTGCCATTATGATACAAGCTCCTGCCCCTTTCATACATGCATGTGATGTAAAAATGCACATAAAAGTGGGTGGAGCTTGCATCACAATGACGCAATGCTGCTTTTTGTCACCCTTTGACAGCACCTGTGGATACCTCTGCTGTCATCTGAAATTTGCACTTGCCTGAACCTGAACCCGGGACTCCCTGATCTTAGTCCAACATCTGGATTTCAACACCACACTAAAGTCCATTTCCATAGCCAAAGCCGAGCAGTAGCAGACTTAAATGTCAAGCTTTGCCATTCCTGGAAATCTGAAACCTGACCTTCTCAGCATTTAACTTCTTAAGTTTCAGTGGAGACAAAGGTACAACTGTAATTCTTATCGATAGGCAGCAGTTGGTGACATTTCCAATGTTCTGCTGCAAAAGAGAGTGAATGACTTGCCAAAACATATGCTGAACAAAAGATGAGTTCTCAGAATTACTCTGTGTCACTAGATTCACATAAGGTAAAAAGGATTCCCTAACCAGTTTCTGTTCCTAAATTCAGACAGGCAGCATTGATGTTAATGCTGACATTACAAAAAAAGACATGATTTATGAGATTAAAGTGTTGGTTTCACATACACACATATGCACACACATCCATACATTTATACCTTCCTGTGCTGTTTACACAGCAACAAAATCTCTTCCCATATGTTCTTGGGAAGCTATTAAACTGTATTTTTCACCCACTTGGAAAACAATCCCCTCCCTTGTTGCATTTTCAAATTTATATAAGTTGACAGCACCGAAATTCATGCTAGGCAAGGGATTCTCCTTCATTTTTCCTTATCAGTTCTCAATTTCACAAAGAAGAAATTGCTTTTGGAGTTTCTATGAAAAAGAGTATTGCATAAATAAATAAATACATAAATTTCAATGAAAATTCTCACAGGTGGAATGTGGAATCCTTGCGTTGATTGATTGATTGATTGCTTTTACAGGGCTGCTCCAATCACAACTAACACTGAGTGACCTCAGTATTGTAGATTAAAACAAAACAAAACAAAATGCGGTCAACAGATCAAAGCAATAACATCACAATAGAAGACTCTGGAGATGGCTGCAGTCCACCCACCCGTCCAATTAAAACTATTAATTTAAGTTAATAAAATTTAAATAAACATCTCCATCAGTAGAGGGAGAAACATCTCCTTCAACCTCACGGGATGTCAGCCCTTCAAGGTAGACCAGACTAGGAAACCAAAGTCATGCAGGCTAATACTACTTTAATACTACTTTTAATACTACTTTACTTTAATACTACTTTTACTTTTTACTTTAATGCTACTTTTATCGCAAGGTTACAGTAACAGAATCTTGCAAGTCTGAACATACTTCCCCCTCCCTCCTTTTATCTTCGTGGGAACTAGGGAGTGTCTTGTCCGAGATGCTTACTCAAATTACATTTCTGCCCCTGACTCAGTTTTCTTTTATCTGACCACTGACTCGGTTGCGGCTCTTCCTCCTGTTATTATTTCTTCTGCCCATTACGTTGGGTTTGTTTGAACAGCAAAGTCTTTCTAAAGACTAAACAAAGAAGGAGACATTAAAATATCCCAAGGATGCTCTTCCAACGGAGGGGGCAGAGATAGAGAAGGCGCACTTCTGCAGCCCCTTTAGATGGCACTCCCCGAGGACACGGAGAGAGCCTGCCCCTTTTGACCTTCTTGGGTGGACAAATGTTATTGAGAGAAGGCAGTTCTGCAGATATCCAAGCCCTGAACCATGAAGGGCTTCAAAGGTAACAACCAGCACTTTGAATTGCACCTGGAAGCCAACCACTAACCAATGCACCTCCCAAAGCAGTGATGTTATATACTGTAGGTACAACGAGGAGCACCCATGATTGCTTAGACTGCTGCATTCTGGATCAGCTATAGAATGGAGAAGCGTAATGGTACGTGGGAATGACCTTGGGAGACAGGAGGGAAAGCTGCAGGCAGGACCGGACAACCGGCATGTAAAAGATATCTCAGCCCACAGAAGGAGGGAGGGCTTTGGAAACATTTCAAAAGGGACCCTCCCTCCCTAGTTTTCCAGAGAGTAAAAGGAAAGGAGGGGAGAAATCCTTTCAGCCTTGCAACATTCTGTTAATGTAACCTTACAATAAAGATAGAGCTAATACTCCTGGTTGTGCTTCTTGTCTGGACTACCTCGCAGGGCTAACAAGAAGGATGGTCTATCGTGCTATAATCTCTCCACTTCCCTTGACCCTCAGGTTAGTGGCAGGAGCCAGAGTGAGGACCCCTTCTGCTTTCTGTTCCCAGAGCAAAGCTTCAGACAGCTGCCTGATACTGTAGTGAACTCTTAAGAGGTCTTCTGCCCCCTGCAAGAGGCACCTGTTTCTCTGTCAATTTCAGGATGCTTGAGAATTCCTTTCAAATTTCCTTAGAATCATTTCCTCATAGGGTTGGGATGGATCTTAGAGATCTAGTCTGAGCCGCCCTAGAGCAGGAAACCTCATACCTCCCAGACAAATGGCTACCCAAGCTTGGCTTGAAGCCTCCAGTGATGGAATACCCCCACTTCAGGAAGCAGGCTGCTCCACTGCTTAATAGTTCTCACAGTCAGGAAATCCCTCCTTATTTCAAATTTGCATCTCTCTATATCAGGGCTTTCCAAATTTTTCACGTTGGCGACACACCAATGGCGATGCGCGAAAACCCGGAAGCGCCACAGTGGTGGCGGTGCGTGAAAACCCGGAAGCGCCACTGCCGCGGGGCTTCCGGGTTTTCGCAAGCGGCGGCGATGCTTCTGTGTTTTTGCTCACCACCACTGCGGCGCTTTTGGGTTTTCACACGCCACCGCCGTGGGGCTTCCGGGTTTTTGCGTGCCGCCGCCGCCGCAGCACTTCTGGGTTTTTGTGCACTGCGGCGGTGGCGGCAGCGGTGTCCTTGTGTGCCGTGCGAAAACCCGGAACCGCTGATGGCCCGCCGCTGCCGCACGATCAGCGCTTCCGGGTTTTCGTGCGACACACCTGGGCCCCGCAGGCGACACAGTACTGTGTTGCGACACACAGTTTGGAAAGCTATGCTCTATATAAACCATCCCCCCACTGGTTCTTATCCTACCCTCAGGAGTTATGGAGAATAAGTCTACACCCTCTTCCTTGTGACAGCCCTTCAAACATTGGAAGACATTGGCTGTCATGTCTCCCTTAGCCCTTTCTTCTTTAGGCTAACCATATCCAGTTCCTTTACCTGTTCTTCATAGGATTTGGACTCCAAGCCCTGCCCATCCTTGGCGGTCTTCTCTGCATTCTTTCTAGTTCCTCAGCATCCTTCTTGTATTGTGGTGACCAGAACTAGACACAGTTTTCCAAGTGCAGGCTGACTAGTGATTCCTAGAAGGGTGCTGCTGCTGTTTTATGTTATGTATCGTCCATTATGTGAGGTCTCTCTGGCTAGCTGTCTACTCTTCCTAAACTGAAATTTTAAAAATGAAAGAAGTTTCCCCCTAGTGTCTTCCTTTGGGAAGACTAGGGAAACAGGAACCACAAAAAGGAGGACTGTGCAGTGAAAGACAGGATATTCACACATACCCCTATGGCTACATATGAACAAGAACACTATCCATAAGAATTTCATCCAAATTCTCATCTCCTTTGACAGAATTTTGTAAAACCCATTCTCTGTCATCAAGTTGAACGAGAACTGGTTGAAAATGTAGAGCAACTTTGCTGCAGACATCTGGTTTTAGCCCCAAACTATGCCTTCACTAGGAGTTGTAGTATCTATAGCTAAATGACAGCGAAGGAAATTTAACATAAAGTTTACCAATGGAAAAATCTCTTTTAGGAATTTCCTAATTAGTTGCGTGCAGAAGGAATGTCGAATCTTGAGGAAGTGGCATCTTCAGACACTTAGACACCACATTCTAAATCAGGGGACAGGAAGAATAAGTTGCAGAAGAACGAGAAAGCTTAGCTTGGTGCGGAGGCATAGTGCTCTCCTGAATCACCGCTTATTTCCAAAATAGAATTGCATCTATATCTAGGACTAAGCATGACTTAGCTTTTTAAAAAGTTCCTGGTTGCAAAGCAGTCTTCACCCACAATAAACCTTTATAGTGATGGTGGTAATGTGCTAGTATTTTCATTCATGGGAAGATGCAACCTAAAGGAGTTGCGGGGGTCTGTGGGCCTCCATCTATTGACTCCACATAAGTCCCGTCTTCCCTGATCACTGCCTGGGGCTGATGAGACCTGGAGTCCAGGGACACTGAAGGGAGATAAGGATACGCCAGCAGGAATGATTCCTATCTCAGAAGGGATCAGATAAGTAGATCCAATCAACACGGAGAGAGGTGCTCAGAAGTTCTACAGTATCCTTCAGCATTCATCAGCCATGTCTAGCATAGACTCCAGAATTATGCCTGGCTTAGGAAGTGTTAATTTTCACCTGCTTAATATGAAAAACTTTACTGTTTAGCAGAGGTCAATCCAGTTTACAGTGGATCTTGAGGCCAACATGCTGCACATATCTCCCTTTTCCCTTACTCACCAGAATGTTACTCAAGAGATCCATCATTTTCTGTATAACTTGCTCCTTCCAGCAAGCTAAGTAAGAGCTACAGGCATCCAAAAACCCTGCTTGTCTTCTGGGGGAAATTCTCTGAATCCAGAGGTTGGTCTGGCCACCCATATAGTCGGCGCTTTCGACTTCTCCCCCAACCACCTTTGGTTAATATTTCCCTCGGGAACACAGCGCAGGCTGGCGGTTTTACAGGTGAAATGGGCGTGGCAAATTCACCAGGCAGGGCACCCAAAACAGGTTGTGCAGGAAATAGGCTTTTAATATTTCAAGCAAAGAGAGAAGTTGCTTTTTTTTTTGGCGACTCTCCAGACTTTGGAGCTAGATCAAAGGCATCTCATTGTCTAAGAGTCATGTTAATGTGGAAGGCAAACATACTGGAGAACTGCGTGCATGTGTGTGACTGTGCGCTTGTGTTCAAGAGGGAGGGAGGGAGCGAGGGAGGGGAAAAAAGAGCAATCACAATTTTAATAAAAGTGTCAGAAGCAAGAGGTTATTAATTAGCAGGTTTGTCACCTGTCTCCTATTTCAAGGAGCTGTTCCTTATTTAGAATTAAAATGAAGTGTTTCTTTCCAAATTAATAAGGAATGCAATTTGTTCCCCTTTTTTTGGTATCAGGAGATATGAAGCATTAATGAAAAATGCAGCTTGAATTTAACATGCCATGAGTTTAAACTGTTTGAAAATGTATCATTACCAGACTCTGCTTTTTACTTTTAATGCCACATTTCAAGAGGGCCGATGATTTTAATAGAGTAGCATTCAGTCTGCCACCAAAATCAGAGACACGATTAAGTATCGTGACAATGGAAGTCCGTAAAGACCTTAGCTATGCCTTTATCTGAACTCTATTCAAGGGTTCTAGAAATAGACAAGCAGTATATAAATATAGCAATTAAATGCATTTAATGAAGTGCAATATATTTTAATAAAGCACTGTCCCTTGTTCTGCGACAGGCAATGTGTCATTTTATTGAAATCTTACAAGGTGTTCCTTAATTCTGGAGCAGGTGGTAAACCTATTAATTAGAATGGGAGGGCTGAAGGATGGTGAGCAATTTTGTGCTTCGAGATGCCCAAGTGAGAATCTGAAAATAAATCTACTGATGACACTGTGGAAGGAATTGGGTTTATTTTCTTTATTTTCATTTCATCTCATTTCTTTAATATTAGTTTGTTCATTTATTTTCAGACAGGGCAGACCATTTGTTGGGGGAGCCAGTAATGGGACGCCCATTATGTCTATAGACCCCACCCCAAACTTTTTTTAATGGCCAACTTGTGAAATCTTGCAATATTTGGGGGTGAAAGTGCTGCCTTTTCTTTTTCTTTTTTTCTTTCTCTCTCTCTCTCTCTCTTTTCACCCTCAAAACATTGTGCCAAATCACATTATGGTACCCAGTGCCTGAACAGAAACCACCAACCCCGTGAACGAGGGCATGGTGCCTGTTCCAAAAACTCTTAACAGTCAGGGCAACCTTTTCCAGAAACAGAAACTGGGACAAGTCCCAAGTTCCAACTTTTGTCAATATTACATGTAAGGGATGGCCGCAGGACATGCCCTCTAGATTTTGGCCCAGAAAAATTCCAGGCTGCTTCCTAAATGTTTAGCTTACATAAACATAAAATGGTACTAATTTAGCCCAACATTTGGAGCTCACAATTTTTAAAAACCATGTAAGAGATCCGCCTGATTTCACCTTTAGTGTCCTTCATGGGAAAAAGAACACAATGGTTCTTTTTAATCAGATAAAAAGTGTATCTTCTACACAGAATTAAAGCTTTTTTTACACATACAGAGATGTATTTAGCAACCTATTCATCTTCTTCCCCTAGAATTTATTTCAATTAGACCGCTGAAATCTAAGTGTAAATTGATGTTTTAATATTGATCATTTTTCTCAGTGGATTAAATTGCCTCCATCCAAATCAATCTATCTTGTTATTCAAAAGTTAAATGCTTCTCCACTAATTTGGGGGGAATCACTGATTACAGGAGAGTCAAACTGTAAGGAACACCAATGTGCAAATAGTAAAAGAACACATGTTTCTCCACCAAAATAGTTCATTATAAACCAGTGATGCAATAAAACTGGATATTGGACCTGAAATTCAGGGTTCCTTATAAGTGTTCTTGCACTCCTCAAATTATACCCCCCAGGCATGTCAGATAATGAGGGCAGTACTAATTCTCATTAGAGTATAATTTTCTTCCCATTATGTTTAAAGCATCTTTTTACCATATCATATTTATATTCATTTTACTTTTCTATAGGCAAGGAGTTATTAGCCAGAAATGTACTATGTGAAATAGTGGAAGGTATTTATTTTATTATTTTTACTTCTGTGCTATGTATATATTATTCCATTCAATGAAATAACGGTTTTTATTTTCAAGTAATAATCTAGCCATCCAAGCCCTCTTGCCTGCTGAAGAACATGAAGTCCACATTCAGAAAGGACCTGATTGCATCATTGCTATAAACCAGGGTTTTTCCACCAGGGTTCCGTGCAACCCTGGGGTTCCACGAGAGGTCACTAGGGGCTCCCTGGGAGATCACGATTTATTTAAAAAATCATTTCAAATCCAGGCAACTTCACATTAAAGAGGTAAGTTTCATTCTTTATTTTTAGTTTCGAATCAAATTATCCATTCAGTCGTATCCGACCCTTGGCGACTCCATAAGCGAGCTCCATGATTTCCAATCTTGTACAGCTTCTTTCAGTTGCTTTAATTTTTTTAAATTTTTACTTTAAGAACAGCATTAATGCCTATATGCAGGCCTACCCATGAAACTAATATAATAATTTTGTAACATCTGGCCTATATTTGAGCCTGAACATGCAGGGGTTCCCCAAGGCCTGAAAAATATTTAAAGGGTTCCTCTAGGATCAAACAGTTGAGAAAGGCTGCTATAAACTGAAACTCCAACATAAGTATTTCCAACAATAGCAATACTCATCTACATTAGGAGAACTAGTGCTGTAAGATTTAAAGCCCAGAATCTAGAATTATTTGACGGACGGATGGAAGGAAGGGGATTAGCTTTACATCTGTCACACCCAGCATGTAATTGGAAATGCAAGTCAATTAACCCAACACTTAAATCAATTAAACTTTGCAGCTTTAGCAGAATCTATCAACTGCCAGACAGCAGTGAATGTTGAAGATAGGACCCTCTTTTGTTGTCCATGTTCTTCTATGTTGCTTTCAATAGAGACCTGCCTCTTCTGTGCTGGAGAAACAAAATTACATCTCCTCCTCCTCCTAAGGGTACCTTTCTTCCTCTTAAGGCCATCAGATGCTAATGTTTAGGGCAGAGCTTTCCAAACTGTGTGTCGGGACACGTTAGTGTGTCGGCTGCAGTGTCTGGGTTTGTCAAGGCTGCTGCTCCCTCCGAGCCCTGCCAGGATTCCGTGCAGGTCCTAGTGCCTGCCTTGTGCCTTGCTGCCTCCAAACCTGCTGTGATTCTGCGCACGTCCTAGTGCCTGCCTTGTGCCCTGCTGTAAGAGTGTGTCGCAAAATGATGCATGTCTAAAAAGTGTGTCACCAACATGAAAAGTTTGGAAAGCTCTGGTGTAGGGGGTAATGTTTGCAGACATTGTCAATGCATAAAATGCAGCAGGACAGAAACCAGATCATGTAGCCGATTCTACAGATGTGTTATTTAAACTTCTGGAAGCTGATTTATTACATTTTGATCCCATTCTTCTTGCAGGGATTCAACACAGGGTAAAGTGATGCATAAGAACCTTGTGAGGTAGGCTGGGCTGAGCAAAACTGGTCTGAGGTCAACCAATGAATTCTCTTGCTCAGGGAGGAACTGAATGTAGTTCTCCCCACGAAACTAGGTTCTCACAACATGCTGAGCCCTAAATTAACCAACCCTATTTTATCCCAGTCCTCACTTAATGACCATTCTTTTGGAGACAGTTCGGACTTATGACGACGCTGGAAAAACTGGCTTATGACCAGTCCTCTCACGACCATTGCCGGGTCCCCGCAGTCACGTGATCAACATTTTTGACCTTCCCAGCCAGCTTCTAGCAAGCAAAATCAATGGGGAACTACATGATTTGCCTAACAACCATGTGGTTCACTTGATGACAGTGTGATTTGCTTAACGACCACAATGATTTTCTTAATGGCCACCACAACAAAGTTCATAAAATCAGGTCAGATTCGCTTAATGACTGCATTGCTTAGTGACCAAAATTCCAGTCCCAATTATGGTCGTTAAGCAAGGACTACCTGTAAGTACAGCATCTGCAGATTAGGAAGAAATCTGTGACCTTTGAGATGATACTAGACTACAACACCCAGCATCTGCACCTTGCCAACGTGAGGGTTTCTCAGAATAATTCAACAGCATCTGAAGGTCATCAGTTCTCTATCTCTGTAGCAGATAAGGGAGGGATCAAAGTATCCTTGACAGAGAAATAATAAAGACCCTTATTTCCAGAAGTCTAGATTACATTCCATCTTATTTAACAAGAGGAAAAAGGCTGCTATAGTGGTCACAATGCTGGGATAGAACAAAGGAGATCAAATTCAAGTCACTCTGTTATGCCATCTTAGCATGTCGTATCAATCCAACCAACTGACCAGTTAAGCAAATCAAGGGTTAGCAATGATATTTGAACCCAGCTCTTGACCTTGGAACAGTCACTCTCTCTCAGCCCAACCTATCTGACAAGGTAGATCTTTTGGGGATAAAATTAGGAGTCCCAGATGCACAACCTTGAGTTAATGGAGGAAAGGGAGAATATAAGAAATCAGTAATAATGATGATTGGAAAAAACAACCATGCTGATTGGAAGACAAGAAGGTGGAGGAAGAGAAGAAAGAAAAGCATGGACTATCAATATCTTACTAAGCTAACTTTGTTCTTTTAGAGCATCTAGTTGAAAAGATCGTGGCATAAATCTGGGCTGTGGACTTTTGTCAGGGCCCAGATCAGACAGTCACGTGGCACCATCTTGACTTCTTTGACACCTCTGTAGATACCCCTGCTCCCCATGGAAAAGATCCTAAAATCCCCTCTTTGCAACAGGACAGTAGGCTGTTAATCTCCTTTTCACCTGATTATATAGCCTTATTCATGTGTGAGTAGAATCAACAATAAGGAAGGCCATTCCAGCTGGCAAGCAGCAGCTGAACTTGAGAACACTCTAATAAAATCAGCCTGAGTTCCTAAATTGGCAGTCCCCTACAATGAGCCCTCCAAGTGAACGGGGACTGTTGTGCTCAGAATTCTTGTCTAGCAGAATCATGGGCTGTAATAAATGATAGAAGAAAGACTCCATGGCTGCACTTGGCTTCTCTGGAGGAGAAGAGAACATGAAGTCCTAAAGTGTGAGCAGTTGAAAGGGATTAGAGCAGTATTTCTCAGACCGTGCTATTTGCGCCATAGGTGGGACTCAGAAGCAGTCTATGTGGGACACAGAACAAATCACCAAAACTTTAATTAAATCTTTAAAAGTTACCATTAGTGATAAATATAATCTCAGGATGCCTGTAAACATGTCAACATCCTTCTTGGCAAGTGGGGGTGTCTTGTTTTTATCTTGATGGCACCAATGTTCTTTGAGAGCATAATCAGTGGGACATGAAATACCAAAGGCTGAAAGATTCTAAGCTAGTCTGAAGCCCTCTGGAACGGTAAAAGATGCTGCTATACCACCAGTATCAAATTGCATTTTTAGCTGTCAGTCAAAAGTACCAGAGGGGCGTGGTGGCTCAGCGGGTAAGACGCCAGGCTTGTTGATCGGAAGATTGCAAGTTCGGAGGTTCGAATCCCTAGCCCTGCGTGCAGAGTGAGCTCCTGCACTAGCTCCAGCTCTTGCCAACCTAGCAATTCGAAAGCATGCAAATGCAAGTAGATGAATAGGTACCACTTCGGTGGGCAGGTAACAGCGTTCCGCGTGCGTCATGCCGGCCACATGACCGTGGAAGCGTCTTCGGACAACGCTGGCTCTTTGGCTAACAAACGGAGATGAGCACCGGCCCCTAGAGTCGGACACGACTGCAGAAATGTGCGGGGGGAACCTTTGCCTTTACTACAAAAGTACCAAGGCCCTGGGGCAAATGCCACTGCTTTCCAACGTCCCATAGAATCACAGAACTCTAGAGTTGGGACCCCCAAGGATCATCTAATCCAGTCCCCTGTGACATGCAAGAAAACTCAATTGAACCATTCATGAGAGGTGGCTGTCCAGCCTCTTCTTAAAATCCTCCAGAGATGGAGAACCCACAACCTCCATAGTGAGACCATTTCACGGCTGTACAGATCTTACCATCATGAACTTTTTCCTTCTATATTTCCCTTATATTTCCCTGTGCATATGAATCTTTGGAAGCTAATGTAAATTAGGCTGTTATTTCTCTTTTGAACAGCTCACATGAGACACGTCTCCCCTACTTAAAAAGGTACCTTGCCCCTTTGTATCAATCCTCACAATTTTTTCTTGTGCCATCACTGTAGGGCACCCCATTTTTATCCTTTACTCAAGTGTAGGTATCTGCTAAGCCATCTTGTCTTATTTCGGATGCTTTATGTGAAGACCTAGCTCTCTTGAGAAGTCTATAATGCTGAGAAAGGTGGAAGGAAAGAGAAGAAGAGAATGACCAGTAGCAGGGTGGATGGACTTGATTACAGCAGTGATGGGTACACCCTCAGAAGACCTAATGGGCCATGCTGAGGACTGATCGCCCTGGAGGTCTATCTGTGTGGTCAACATGATGGCTCATAATCAATCAAAACATCTACTTCTTGGGAGGAGAGCAATGGCAAATCTTGATAAAATAGTTAAGAGCAGAGACATCACACTGACAACAAAGGTCCGCATAGTTAAAGCAATGGTATTCCCTGTAGTAACCTATGGCTGCGAGAGCTGGACCATAAGGAAGGCTGAGCAAAGGAAGATAGATGCTTTTGAACTGTGCTGGAGGAAAATTCTGAGAGTGCCTTGGACTGCAAGAAGATCAAACCAGTCCATACTCCAGGAAATAAAGCCAGACTGCTCACTTGAGGGAATGATATTAAAAGCAAAACTGAAGTACTTTGGCCACATAATGAGAAGACAGGATACCCTGGAGAAGAAGCTGATGCTAGGGAAAGTGGAAGGCAAAAGGAAGAGGGGCCGACCAAGGGCAAGATGGATGGATGATATTCTGGAGGTGACAGACTCGACCATGGGGGAGCTGGGGATGGTGACGGCCGACAGGAAGCTCTGGCGTGGCCTGGTCCATGAAGCCACGAAGAGTCGGAAGCGACTGAACGAATAAACAACAACAATCAATCAATTACCCAGCTCATAATATTATTATTATTTCCCACTGGACCCCCTCAACAAGACAATTCCATCTAGCGGGGTCCAGGAGGCGTGCCTTCTCTGCGATAGCGCCTGCCTTGTGGAATATTCTGCCCCCGGAGGTGAGACTGGCCCCCTCCCTCCTGGCCTTTCGGAAGGCCCTTAAGACCTGGCTTTGCCACCTGGCCTGGGACGACGGAGGTGGTAGTGCCTCCTGGGGTTGGCTTGCCCCATAGCTCTACTATCTATTCTGCGGGTCCAAGCCCATCCTGGATTTTATTTTATTATGTTTTGTTTGTGTTTTTAGATATTTTGTATAGTTTTAAATTTTTAAAAATTTAAATTTTTATTTATTGTAACCCGCCCAGAGTCCCTTGCATGGGAGATGGGCGGGGAATAAATTTGAATAATAAATAAAATAAATAAATAAAATATTTAGATTCTTTCACCATCGGAAGACCTGAAGCACCAGGTTGGGTTCATCCTGGGGATAATCTATCTATTTGGTCTTGATGGCACATAATCAATAAAGTCACTAAGCCACGCACACAAACATTTGCCTTGATCCTTCAAGACACCGCAGGCTGCATATTTAAATAAACAAATATTAATGAAAACCACTTGGATGGGTAATATTCCACTGGTGGGCATTGAATGATCTCAAAATTTATGAGGAACAATAAAAAACCAACCCGCAGCTCGTGGAGTGCGTTTGGTCCCCCCTTTGGAAGATCATTACGTTTTGGTTTTCTGTCAAAAACACAATTAAAGCAAAGTGCATAAACTTCAGGTCCCGGGGATTCTACCTTGGGATTAATTTGGGGAGCTTGTTTGTGTTTTATTTTTAAAGAGATATCATAATAACATGCAGAGACACTCACAACTCATTCAACATCAACTCATACAATTAAAATCTCATCAGGGAGTTTCTCAAAAAAAAAATTAAAAGGCTGTAATTGGATTGAAGGAAGAAAAGAAGGGAAAACTCTTAGGAACCGAAGAGGAGCATCGTAGTTGTGCACACATAAGCATAGAATATAATTTCAATAAATGCCAAATGTTACTGTCTGGCTTCCATTTCTCTCCCTCCTCGGTGAAGTGACAGAAACCGCCCTGACACCCCCATCTGCAAAACGAGGCTGATAGAAAACCTCTACCATAATGCAATCGTTTGATCACAAATAAACACAGGCCACAATTAGTCAGAGATTTTTACACCGAAGGTGCTGCAGAAGGTTAGGAACTGTTGGAGAACAAGCTGTACACAAATGAAAGGATATCTATTTCCATGCACAAGATTTTCCTGCAGAAGCCCTGAGGGAACAGGAGGTGGTGTACCTGGTTTTTCTTTCAATCTTCATGATTGAAATGAGCTTGGTTTTCTATTTTCCCCCCAAAAGAAAGTAGAATTTTCTTGGAGGGCAAGATCTGGAATATTCTTGGGGGTAGGAAAAGACCCCATCATTGTGGCTGTTTTCTTTTGCTCCTTTGCCTACTTCTGAGTTGAAGTTCTATCCACCGGATGAGATGAGAGAAACGGTCTGTCCTTAGAACGTGAATTCAGTCCACCTTCCTTTCCTCAAGCCCTCAGATCAAAGAGATGCGGAGGTTACATCTGTCAAGCCCTCATTTATGAGGTTTTTCATGACTTCCAGCTCCCTTCCTGGGGTCAATGTAAGATGGCATCAAGGCAAGCGGAGTGAAAACCAGTTTGGTGTAGTGGTTAAAGACACCAGGCTAGAAGCCAAGAGACCGTGAGTTCTAGTCCTGCCTTAGGCACAAAGCCAGCTGGGTGAACTTGGGCCAGTCCCTCTCTCTCAGCCCAAGCCACCTCACAGAGTCGTTGTTGTTGTGGGGAAAATAATAGGGCAGAGCATTATGTACATGACCTTAAGTTGCACAAAATAAAGGTGGAGTATAAATCCAGTAAATAAATAATGATAAGGCACTAAGCTAGAAGGCTTTAATGCGGGGAAAGGTGGAAGGAAAGAGAAGAGGATGACCAGCTGCAAGGTGGATGGACTCAGTTACAGAGTAATAAATGCACTGTTGAAGACTTGAAAGACCAGGTTGGGGACAGATCGTCATGGAGAAAATCTATCTATGTGCTCACTAAGAGTCGACAATGACTTGATGACACATAATCAAAAGGCTAGAAACCAGGAGGCTGTGAGTTTATCTTGCCTTAGGCATGAAGCCAGCTGGGTGACCTTGGGCCAGTCCCCCTCTCTCTCAGCCCTATGAAGAAGACAAGAGCAAACCACTTCCAAAAATTTTGC
Source organism: Charina bottae (assembly GCA_023362775.1). Taxonomy (NCBI): domain Eukaryota; kingdom Metazoa; phylum Chordata; class Lepidosauria; order Squamata; family Charinaidae; genus Charina; species Charina bottae. Next base: position 7,917,837 of record JALMGJ010000027.1, on the reverse strand, counting down.
CAAGAAAACTGCAGGGACCTCTCCATGTAGTTGTCAGGGGTCATGACTACGTTGAGGGTCAAAAATATATAAAGACAAGTTGATACAGATATGACAGAATAAAATATGCTGCCAGGGCACATTTGGGTCAGGTTAAGTGCAGGTTAAGTGCAAGTTAAGGGGCGTGGTGGCTCAGCGGGTAAGATGCCAGGCTTCTCGGTCGGAAGATCGCATGTTCGGAGGTTCGAATCCCTAGCCCCACGTGACGGAGTGAGCTCCCGCACTCGCCCCAGCTCTTGCCAACCTAGCAATTTGAAAGCATGCAAATGCAAGTAGATTATATAGGTACCACTTCGGTGGGTAGGTAACAGCGTTCCGCGCACGTCATGCAGCCACATGACCGCGAAAGCGTCTTCGGACAACGCTGGCTCTTCAGCTAACAAACGGAGATGAGCACCAGCCCCTAGAGTCGGACACGACTGCACAAATGTGCGGGGGGAACCTTTACCTTTTTACCTTTAAGTGCAAGTTCAGGAAGCCTGTGTGAAAAGTGTTTGCTTACACCGGGAGGTACTCCTTGACCCCAACTCATTGAAATGCACTATTTCCATGGAAGAGACGTGATCTCTTTGACAGAAAGAGGTGGGGTGGGAGGAAATCTTTCTACCATCTCTAGGTCATATCTGGTTTTATAACCCTCAATTATAAATCCTCTTATTTGGTTTCCTCCATATACTAAAAAGATCACAACCCCTTTTCTTCCTTGCAATGGGGTGTTTCCAAACTCAGATGAATTCCATGTAAAAAATCTAGCTTCCATTTTATCGCTCCTTCTATTGCTGATCTCCAGGGTCTGAGGAGGGGCGTTTTTCATTATCTAGGCAAAAACAGAACCCCCACATGAGGAACCAAGAAGATTTACAGATGTGCAAAGAAGAACAAGTATAAAAAGAGGGGTGGGAGACCCTAATCCATGCGTAGGATTTTTCCAAATAATCCAAGAAGGACCAAGCATTCTCCGTGGCTTTTGAAATTAAGACTGGCAGTTTATAGGTGGGGGAGAAGAAAAAAATTAGATGAGAGAACAAGTACAATGGAGTATTCCAGAAGAGAACAACTCTGATTGGAGGGGGTCTGCAGGGTATGGTCAAACAGGTCAAGATGGCAGCCGTGATGATGCAATTGAAGCTCCGCCTGCAATGCTCATGAAAAAACAGGCAGGGTTTCAATTGTACCATCACAGCCACTATCTTGACTCGTTTGAACATATGTTGTAGGCATCCCAAACTGATAGACTGATGAACTGATAACACAAAGGCGTATATTTACTTCACCCAATATGGCTTACTCCTATTCTGAAATAGAAGGCCACTGCATTGCAACGTTTTGTTCCAGCCCAATCCCACATGAAAGGTTCTATTATGTTGGGTTAGAAACAAACACACAAAACCAAAAAGAGCCTCAAAGCTCTTTCTCTGGAGAGCTGTTCCGTATCCAGTAACTTCAGTGTAAAAATTGAGTTTTCTCCACTGAAACTCAAGGATGATATTTTTATTTTGCCTGTCCTTGCCAGCAGAACCAGCCAATTTTAAACTTAGCTTTTCAAAGGTGGTTATCTTCTGGTTGAGCACATGTGTAATTTGGCACCATTTTGCCTTCAAAAGCTTGTGCAACTAGTTTGCTAAATACTTCTCTTCTCTCGGGACTCATTCCATTAGGCCAGTGTGTCCCAGTCTGGGCAACTCTAAGATGTGTGGACTTCAACTCCCAGAATTCTTAGCAATGGCCATGCTGGCTGCGGAATTCTGGGAGTTGAAGTCCACACGTCTTAAAATTGCTGAGATTGAGAAACACTGATCTAAAACATTACGAAGGCCCCAGGTTGTCTTGAACCCTATAGGATGACTTTTCAAGAATTCCACGCCATGAATAACTCCAGATAATGAAGAAAAAAAAAGCAAAACTGTATAGCAAGCACAATCCAACTGAACTGCAGCTAAACTAAAGCTGAGTTAAAATTCTGCATTAATTCATTGTTTATCCATGAATGGAATGGAGACTTCCTCCCCTTCTGAAGTCCTTTGGGAAGAAAAGAAACAGGTCTTGAATTCCATCCTGATCACAGAAGGTAACAGCACTAAGTTGACCTCGGCTGGTCTAGGAAAAAGCTCCGCAAAGTTGGACATGGTTAGTATTTGGATGGAAGATAACCATGAAATCCCAGGGTTGTAGGCTAGCCTGGGAAATAAACAAAAAAAAAACTGGAAGAAGGCCCTGGCAAGCGATGTCCACATTCTGCCAAGAAAATTATGTGAATATGTGATGAAGTCACTTGACGCAATGATGTCTGAGTCCAGCAAGATGGCAGCACCTACCAACCTTGGCTGATCTTGAAAGATTAAGCAAGGCTTCACCTGCTTAGTTGAATGGGAGACCACTAGGACATCCCAGGGCTGTGGGGTACACTGGTAAGCCAAACAACATCCCAGGAAAAGGCAATGCCCAGACACTTCTGTACTGTCCACTGGTATCGAACACAGATGCATCCATATAGCCACCAGGAGCGCAGCTCTATTTAAGAGAGTCTATCTTTTACCACCACATTGAGTGCCAACTGCTGGCCACTCCATGTGCCCATACTTGAAGCAGCTTTCTCACTCAGCCTAACACTAGGCAGAACAGGAACTGGCAATGGAGGCACCTAATTACATGCTGGTGTATGTTTTCTGGCAACTCAAGAATGGGCGGAGAATACTTCAACTCAGCGATGGGAAAGGGCCCTAAGGAAAACACCCCAGCACCTATTTGAACAGAGTCAAGGGCTTCTGACCCCAAAGGCATTTTTCAGCTGCTCTCTCACTTACCAGCAGGAATAAAATCTTAGGGTATGGGGAGGAAGAAGAGGAGTCCATGATCAACCGGAAACGTTGCTATTAGTTTTACCACTTAATGCCCAACAGCCTCCATCTCTGGAGAACCTGGAAGAGCCAAGCTGTACATACCCTGGGCACTGCTGGATCATTTCGATCCCTGATGCAGTGCAACTGTAAATGAAACACTCCCATAAAAAAGCATCTGCAAGAGAACAGAAGGCTGAGAAAAGCTAGCTAGGGGAAAGACAATGCTGTTCTCTCAATGCCCTGGTTGCTCATATTTTAACTACTACCTGAACATCTACTGTAGGTCATAATAACCCCATCAATAAAAGAATTTCATCTAGCGGGGTCCAGGAGGTGTGCCTTCTCTGCGATAGCACCCGCCCTGTGGAATATCTTGCCCCTGGAGGCAAGGCGGGCACCCTCGCTCCTGGCCTTCCGGAGGTCTTTAAAGACCTGGTTCTGCCGCCTTGCTTGGGATGAAGGAGGTAATAGTTCCTCCTGGGGGTGGTTAGCTCCGTAATATCCTCCTTTTTAAGATCTCACCATCCTCTGGATTTTTTTTTCTGTTTATTATTATATTGTATTTTAAAGTGTATAGGTTTTCAATTTTAATACTATTGTAAACCGCCCAGAGTCTACTGCTGTAGAGATGGGCGGTGATAAATTTGAATAGTAAAATAAAATAAATAAATAAATAAATAAATCTGCAAGAGAACAGAAGGCTGAGAAAAGCTAGCTAGGGGGAAGACAATGCTGTTCTCTCAGTGCCCTGGTTGCTCATATTTTAACCACTACCTGAACATCTAGGTCATAATTATGATCTTCCCTACCACCACCACCACCACCAGAAGCAGCTTGTCCTCATCAGCTGGGAAGAACAAGTCTTGATTCCATTCATCAGTTCAAATGGCACAAAAGAGAGAACAGCCTGGCTCACTGTCTGTGTCTGTGCCTGCTATTGCAATCACCAAATCATTAAAAAAAAGGTTACATCTCCCAGACTTTCCATGAGATCAATGGAGTGCTGGGGTGCTTTGCTTTCTTTCCACTCAGAGTCCTTCAAGGCAGAACAACCTTGATCAGTGAGAGCTATTTTGGTTAATGCCATGGCCGAGTCAGTGGAGCAGAAAGTCCTGTCAGGCATTAGCTGAGCTCTGAGCAGTCTTGCCGCTCCGCCACACGCACACACACCCCACCCTGTAATACTATAAAAAGAGAAATCTGGGGACTTCATACTGGTAAAATAAGTTTGCTATGAAAACGAGGCTCCCAATATCCCAGGGATGATGAAAAGGCTTTGCAAAGAGTTAAGCTACTGGGGTGGCCCAGAAGGACCAGTCCAGACTGAGCCACCTTGCAGGCCAGTTGGGTGCATTGCGTCCCTTGATTTCAAAACATCACCAGTATCCTCACTTTGGATGTCCCAGGTGGCATCCTGAAGTTTCTGAGCTTTGACTCCAGAGATTCCAGAGGCAGGGCATAGGGAGGAAGGAGAGAAATTCATTATCATTGGGATGTGATTAATTTTGCTATTAGTTGTCCCACCTAATGTCCAACAGCCTCCATCTCTGGAGAGCCAGGAAGAGTCTGTTGGAGATTCTGGCAAATCCATCATGCCTCATCAGCATATGGATGGCTGCTCTAGGATGCAAGCTCTCCGTGCTTTTGAGGAAGCTGTTTGTGGCCACTCCCACTTCCTCTTCTCTCTCTCTGATTCTTCCATCCAGGAGGAAGCACCACGTGGCTGCTCCTCTCCATGGAGAGAAGCCATGTGCTAGGCCTCATTTCTCTCTTTCCTTCTTGGACCAGGAGCAAGCACATGGCTATGTGCTGCTCCATTCTAGGCCATGGATGGGCCTAGGAGATTTTTCCCCCTTTCTACACGCATCTCTTGCAGCAAGCAGGGCAAGAGGTATTAAGTTTAGGGAAATAAAGAAGAAATGGGACATCATTTATCTACCAAAAATGCTGTACCTGCAATGAATAAACGTAAGGACTCTTTTGTACTTACTTTTCATACCTGCCATGTCTAAGCGTGTGTTTCTTTATGCTAAGGTGGGCTAAAGGTGTAAGACTAACCTGGATCTCTCTAATATGCTCATGGGCTCTGTTTTTAAACAATATTCTTTTTCTGTACACGAACTTTGCAGCTCTGCTCCATTTCAGTAGTTCTAACAGACTACGGAATGGGCTTCAAAATCACCAGTATCCTCATTTTGGATGTCCCAGGTAACATCCTGAAGTTTCTGAGGTTTGACTCCAGAGTTTCCAGAGGCAGGCCATAGAGAGGAAGGAGAGAAACCCATTATCATCGGGATGTGATAAATTTTGCTATTAGTTGTCCCACCTAATATCCAACAGCCTCCATCTCTGGAGAACCAGGAAGAGTCAACCCATATAAACTCTGCGCACTTGTAGATCATTTCAATCTATGATGCAGCGCAGCTGCAAGTGAAACACATGCAAAAACATTATAAGAGAACAGAAGACATTGTGGTTTTTGCTCTGTGGACTGAGTAGAAGAAGTCACAGAACCAGACTTCCAGAAGAAATCTGAAATCTGAAGGACGCAGCTTGGAAAGAGCAATAAAAACAGGGAAAAACTGGAATTCCTCCAGTACATGTACCCACTGACATGAGCAAGAAACTCAGAGTGAACAATTCTGATTTCCAGATCCTTTCTTCCCTTTCCCTTGTTGAGTACTGTACCATCTTAGGAATGAAAGCCGGCTGGGTGACCTTGGGCCAGTCCCTGTCTCTCAGCCCTAGGAAGGAGCCAATGGCAAAGCAGGAGACTGAGAGTTCTAGTCCCGCCTTAGGCATCAAAGCCGGCTGGGTGACCCTGAGCCAATCACATTCTCTCAGCCCTAGGAAGGAGCCAATGTCAAACCAGGAGACTGAGAGTTCTAGTCCCGCCTTAGGCATGAAAGCCGGCTGGGTGACCTTGGGCCACTCCCTCTCTCTCAGCCCTAGGAAGGAGCCAATGGCAAACCAGGAGACTGAGAGTTCTAGTCCTGCCTTGGGCATGAAAGCTGGCTGGGTGACCCTGAGCCAATCACATTCTCTCAGCCCTAGGAAGGAGCCAATGGCAAACCAGGAGACTGAGAGTTCTAGTCCCACCTTAGGCATGAAAGCCTGCTGGGTGACCTTGGGCCACTCCCTCTCAGCCCAACTCACCTCACAGGATTGTTGTTGTGGGGAAAAGAGGAGGAAGAAGGATATTAGGTATGTTCGCCACCTTGAGTTATTTATAAAAATAATAAAGGCGGTAAAAATTAAATTAATCATCATCATCATCATCTTCAGACCAAACTTCATGAATACTCCCATCTGTGTATTAGTAGTTGCTATTTTGTTCTTCGTTCTTTCCCTGTTTAAGACTGTTGAGAGCAAGCTTGCATACACCCCAAGCTAACACCCAACTTACCTCCAGCTCCTTCTACAGCTCATCCCCCATCAGATATTTCCAAACTATATTTCCTTTCTGCCCAATCATAAGCACACTTCCAATATTGACGACAGGCCCGGGATGGGAAGCATGTAATCAAGGGACCACAAATGTCCCTTGCCCTAATCTCTTGGTCCTTGTCCTTAATTTCATTCAAGAGTAGCATGAAAGAGCTTGAAGGAAGAGAAACAAGGTATGGATTCAGACTTGTGGTACTCAAGAAGCAGCAAAAAGGGATGGAGAAATGGAAGGAAGGAAAAATCCTTGGCAGGTCTCAGTTAAGATTTCTTGCAGAGTCAGAAAGGAAGAGAGAGTAAGGCAAAAGTCCCACAAGACCTGGATCTCCAGGTGCAGCCTTAGAGTCTCACAGCAGGGAGCAATTCAAAGTCAAGTCCTTCTAAGTCAAGTCCTCCCAGTAGAAGTCAAACCCTTGCTCTCCTCCTTCACCATTTCTCCATTCTGGAGAAATGAAGATGCTCAGTGTGATTTCTCACTGTTCAGCCTGCCAAAACTCCTTGGCTGGGCTCACACAACAGACTGGTGAGAGCTTGTGGAGAGCTTGAGAAAAGAAGGGAAGAGAATACAAACGATCAAGAGATAGAAGGCAAATTAACTGACATGAATGGCACCTTAACCCGGTCAAAGATATATCTGGGAAGAAGCATTTCAAGTCCTCCAAAGAGACTCCACTTTAATGAATTCAGTATAAATCAGTGTTTTTCAAACTTGGCAACTTTAAGATATGTGGGCTTCAGCTCCCAGAATTTCCCAGCCAGCATGGCTGGCTGGGGAATTCTAGAAGTTGAAGTCCACACATCTTAAAGTTGCCAAGTTTGAAAAACACTGCTATAAATGATGCTGAGAAATGTTTATTACGGTTTCCAAGATTCTGTATTTACCCCAGACTAATATTAAAGATTTTATTTTCTTGGGCTCCAAGATCACCACAGACGGTGACTGCAGCCATGAAATTAAAAGACGCTTGCTCCTTGGGAGGAAAGCTATGGCAAACCTAGACAGCATATTAAAAAGCAGAGACATCACCTTGCCGACAAAGGTCCGTATAGTTAAAGCTATGGTTTTTCCAGTAGTAATGTATGGCTGTGAGAGTTGGACCATAAGGAAGGCTGAGCGCCGAAGAATTGATGCTTTCTAACTGTGGTGCTGGAGAAGACTCTTAAGAGTCCCTTGGACTGCAAGGAGGTCAAACCAGTCAATCCTAAAGGAAATCAATCCTGACTGCTCATTGGAAGGACAGATACTGAAGCTGAAGCTCAAATACTTTGGCCACCTAATGCGAAGAGAGGACTCACTGGAAAAGACCCTGATGCTGGGAAAGACTGAAGGCAAAAGGAGAAGTGGACGGCAGAGGATGAGATGGTTAGATAGCATCACCGATGTAATGAACATGAATTTGAGTAAACTCCGGGAGACAGTGGAGGACAGGAAGGCCTGGCGTGCTATGGTCCATGAGGTCACGAAGAGTCGGACACGACTAAACGACTGAACAACAACAACAACAAATATTATTTATTTATTTATTTATTTATTTATTTATTTATTTATTGGATTTATCACCGCCCAACTCCCCCAAGGGGGACTCTGGGCGGTTAGGGTATTAAAGATATGGGGCATGGTGGCTCAGCGCGTAAGACGCCAGGCTTGTCAATTGGAAGATTGCAAGTTTGGAGGTTCGAATCCCTAGCCCCGTGTGATGGAGTGAGCTCCCGCACTCGTCCCAGCTCTTGCCAACCTAGCAATTCGAAAGCATGCAAATGCAAGTAGATGAATAGGTACCACTTCGGTGGGAAGGTAACAGTGTTCTGCGCGCATTATGCGGCCACATGACCGTGGAAGCGTCTTCGGACAACACTGGCTCTTTGGCTAACAAGCAGAGATGAGCACCGGCCCCTAGAGTTGGACACAACTGCACAAATGTGCGGGGGGAACCTTTACCTTTAATATTAAAGATACTGGCGTGAAATCTGTGTGGTTCTTGCTTTCTTGATCATGCCTAGCTGTGTGAATCTTGACAATGCTAAATCCTAAAAAAATGCAATTGCTGTCTTCACATAATGTGTTCCAAACAGTTAAATCAAAGGATGGCTTAGCATGATGGCTCAAGTCATCCAATATCCCTGGGTTCCTGCAACACTGAACCACAAGCTACCCAACTCCACTTTGCCTGGCTTAGCATGTTGTCTGAACCCAGCCAGTTCAAGGAAAGCGTGTGTGGTAGTGCAGAAGAAGAGATATGGAAAGAGTGGGAGAGACGTTGGCTGAAGAAGAATGCAAAAATAGAGCAAATCCTGGCCATTTTTGAATTTCCCCCACCCCCTTCTCCAGTCCCCAAATGAGAAAAGTAGTTTCCCATTTCTTCTCGTCTTGTTCCATCCTTCCAATATCCCACTTGTGTTGGCTAGGCTAAGAAATAGCAGGGTAAGTAATCCTCATGTTTGAGCAGGGATTTGAACTGATACTTTTGGCATCTAACTCCTTTATGTCATCCAAGACATGTGACCAACCAATGGAGCCTCTGTAGATATAGATCAGTAGCCTCATCTGTGAAATGGGCATATTAGCAAACGGTCCCATCCAATAGACACAGCAAGGTGATAAGGAAAGAAAGGTTTGAGGATGTTGGCTCTGCATCCAAACTCACAAGAAAAGCAGCCTGGACCTATTGTTGAAAATCCAGGGCAAAGTCACCAGCAGGGGCCCCTAAGCGAGGGGAAGAAGGTCAACCACGGAGATCTTACAGAGATTCCTCCTTCAAATAGAAAAAGAGGAGACCAGGCCTAGAACCTCTCTTGAACTTGCTGAATGGGTTCAGTTCCCACCCTTTTCTCCCACTGCTGCCCAGCAAAAGGTTTGGATGCATTGAAGCCGAATTTGGCTTCTATTAACAAGCTGCAAGAGACATGAACGGAGCCACCTTCTGGGGCAGGGGTCCCCAACCTGCGGGCCGCGGCCTGCTAGGAACTGGGCCGTGGGGCTCCCGCCCGCAAACCCTGCCCCCTTCCACACAATTGGCTCCTGCCTGCCAACCCCACCCCCTGGTGCTTGTGATTGGCTCCCACCCGCAAACCCCGCCCCCCGGTGTGCGTGATTGGCTCCCGCCCGCAAACCCCACCCCCAGTCCACAGAAATCCTGGAAACCCCGCCCCCCCGGTCCGCAGAAATCCCGGAAAACCCGCCCCCCCAATCCGCAGAAAAATCGTCTTTTGAAACCGGTCCCTGGCGCCAAAAAGGTTGGGGACCCCTGTTCTGGGGCACCTTGTTTCCTCTCTGCCCTCTATCTCCCTCCCAGAGTTGGCAGACGTGCCTTCAGAGAAACCTCCAAGCTAGGCACCGTGCCTGAGATTAGTATAATGCGGTAACAATCCCCAAGAAAGGAAGAAATGGTTGACAGAGGTGACAGGCTGCACCCTGCTAGGATTAATTGTCCCTTTCTTGACTGACAATATGGCCAAATATTTATTCTGCGGCAGAGCAGAAAGGCTGGGGGTTCATCACCACCTCTTGGAATTAATCACACACGGTCTTCTCTTGCAGGCGAAATGGGACCTTACAATCGGACTGAGTTTTCATGCAATTTGTTTGCCCCAGCAAAAGGGGATGTTAAAAGAGGGCTGTAAGTGAGACTTTTCTGCTTGTCTCAGTTTGTACGACAATGTGCAAATTCAGTGATGCACGGAGGAAAGTTTCTGGGTTTGGGGGCTGGTGTGTGTGGATGCTTGTGTGCTCTCTCTCTCTCTCTCTCTCTCTTTCTTTCTTCAGAGGGGGAAAGCACACTTTCTCTAAAATCCATTGGTCCTGTTAAAACAATGTTTCATGCTGGCTGGGGAGTTCTGGGAGTTGACGTCCACATGTCTTAAAGTTGCCAAGTTTGAGAAACACTGTGTTAAAGGTTTTCTGTGCACAATTGCAGGAGGTAAGGCTCTCCCTAAATCAGGCCCTTGGCAGTGTTCCACGGATGTACTTGTTATTCTGTTCTATCTTACTTGTTGCTAATGACATTTGTTTGTTTATTTATTTGCTTGTTTGTTTGTTTTCTATCCAGCCTTTATTATTTTTATAAATAACTCAAGGGGGCGAACATACCTTGTTAGCAAATAATCATTTGCTCTTGTGTGCAACATTTCTTGACACAGGTATTGCAAACCTTTCATTTAGCAAACAATTATGGCCAAGTGGTAGAATCTATATATCCAAATGATATATATAACTTTCCAACGAAAGCTTCTTTTCTTCTTAGAGAAAAGGCATACACACACACACACACACACACACACACACACACACACACGCCATTCTGACGATACTATAAGTCCCTTCCTGCAGCCCCATTGAGGGCCAGGACCTGGATAGCTCCTCAAGCTAATTCACTGTATATAGTCATCTAAAGGGCAAAGGTCCAAGAGTTCAATTCCCCATAGAGGATTTGAACCCCACAGAATCAGCTCTGGCTATGTATATTTGATGATTTCCAATAAGGATGCAACCAGTCACGTTCTGCCTCCTGGTGGTCAATATAGCTGATTACACCCAAGGGTCCAGTAAACGGCAAATGGGATTTTAAATATGTGCAAAATGGCAAACAGATTTTGTCTATTACATCTGAAGTCCCCTAAACCAAGGCTTTGCTGTTTAGGCTGCCGTGTCTATCAGCAGCAAGGCACAGACAAGTGTTGTAGGATAACATTTATTAACATGAGAAAGAAGCAATAAGGGAAGGGAAGGAGAAACAGCTCTTCTCCGCAGACATGGATACATACATACAGTATATATAACATACGTACATACAGGAAATATGCTAACTCATTACACACTAATCCTATTAGAGGGTCCATACACCACATAGGTGGTCACAGGCACCAATTTACTCCCTTGGTGCCCACCAGGCACCCTGCCCGACACCACATTTTAATTAAAATAAAGTTTGAAAAAATATTAAAGGAGGCTTTGTGCATTCACATTCTTGCCAGCATGTGCATCTGAACTCATGCAACATGTCCTAATCCCAAACATTTGCCTTTCCCTGCCCTATCATATACATCTTGTATGCATCCAGTGCATGTTTCTCTTTAAAAAAAAGTCCTTTTGCATGGAACTGTCCCAAAGGTACTGTGAAATTGATTCAGCTGCTCCTAAAACATGCACAGGCTGGTCCTAAGCAGAAAACTAGATTACGGAGATCCGGATTCAGTATTGGACTCAGCCATGGAGCCAGGCTAGTGTTGGTTAAAGATACTGAAACAGGAGCAAAAAGACTCTAGGTCAGAGCTTTCCAAACTTTTCATGTTGGTGACACACTTTTTAGACATGCATCATTTCGTGACACACTCTTACAGCAAGGCACAAGGCAGGGACTAGGACCGGCGCGGAATCACAGCTGGTTTGGAGGCAGCAAGGCACAAGGCAGGCACTAGGACCTGCGTGGAATCACAGCTGGTTTGGAGGCAGCAAGGCACAAGGCAGGCACTAGAACCTGGGTGGAAGCCAGGAGGCAGTAGCAGCCGCGACACACCCAGACACTGCAGCCGACACACTAACGTGTCCCAACACACAGTTTGGAAAGCTCTGCTCTACATTCTAGCTTACTATCAGCCCATACTTTGGGCCAATCAGTCACTCTCAGCCCAACCTACTTCACAAGATTCTTGTTGTATGGAAAAATTTGGAAGAAGGAGTGTTAGATACTCCACAATAAGTTCTTAGAGCAGTGTTTCTCAACCTCAGTGACTTTGAGATGTGTGGACTTCAACTCTCAGAATTCCCCAGCCAGCATCCTTGAGGAAACAATCCTTGAGGAAACACATCCTTTCCAGCAACAACACCCAAATAAGCAGGGATTAACACCAGACAAACAATCAAGCAGGAAACAATACCCTAATCAAGGAACTACCAAGGAGAAAGCCACACCCCCACCAACATTGGCTGGGGAATTCTGGGAGTTGAAGTCCACACATCTCAAAATCACCAAGGTTGAGAAACACTGTCTTAGAGCAAACAAATATGGAAATTTACATGGTGATTTGGGGCAATTGCTCTTGGTCCAGCCAAACCCTTAAAGTTATTGTTGTGGGGTTAAAATTAGAAGACGCGCAAAATATCTCCCCATGCACTTCCATACGAAAAAGAATTATTATTATTGCCATTGTTGCTGTTGTTGTTGTCTACATCTTTCCCATATGGATGCTAGCACTACTCCCTTTGTGTCACAACAGAAAGCATATTAGCAATTGTACTATTTTTCTCCAATATCATCTCCAAGCACAGGGGAGGAAAAGTAGATTGAAAAGAAGCCATTAAGTGCAGAAAAATAGATAAAAGAAAAATTGTTCTGCAGCTTCCAGAGTTTTTCAGCTTTTTCCCCTCCTTTCCCTTGCCACAACATACACACACCATTTTTTAGGACAGTATATGAGTCTGCCTGGGAAAGTGAGATCATTGCAACTGAAGAAAACACACCACTGAACTCCCCAATCTGGAGACTTCACTACAAAAAAAATCGCATTAATCTGTCTTTGTCTTTAAATTACCAAAGTTCAGTATTATCCTTATGGGATAAGTAGCAATTGATGCCTTGGTCTTCACTGTATTTATAGGCAGGAGTTGTTTTCTTGGCATAAACATGTCGAAAGTTTTTTTCCCAGAACTAATAAGGAGAAATCAATCAGCCACTGTCTGATCCATGTCAACTTCTCAATTCATCTTTTTTGGAGCTGGCCCTGCCTTTAGGTCAGAGCTTTTCAAACTGTGTGTCGCGACATTTTATTTATTTTTATTTATTATTTGATTTATATCACCGCCCATCTCCCCCCACAAGGGGACTCTGGGCGGTTTACAACAAAATTGATTAATTAAAAACATATAAAATACAATACATTATTCCAATTTAATTAGACATAAATATATGTTAGTGTGTCGGCTGCAGTGTTTGGGTGTGTCGCGGCTGATGCTGCCTCCGAGCCCTGCCAGGATTCCGCGCAAGTCCCAGTGCCTGCCTGGTGCCTTGCTGCCTCCAAACCTGCCCTGCCAGGATTCCGCGCAGGTCCTAGTGCCTGCCTTGTGCCTTGCTGCCTCCAAACCTGCCCTGCCAGGATTCCGCGCAGGTCCCAGTGCCTGCCTGGTGCCTGGCTGCCTCCAAACCTGCTGTGATTCTGCGCAGGTCCTAGTGCCTGCCTTGTGCCCTGCTGTAAGAGTGTGTTGCGAAATGATGCCCTGCTGTAAGAGTGTGTCACGAAATGATGCGTGTCTAAAAAGTGTGTCAGCAACATGAAAAGTTTGGAAAGCTCTGCTTTAGGTAATGAAGGGGAAGCCAGGTGGTATGAGATACATGCAGCCCCGCCCCCAGAGCTGCCCCCCTCCCCGTATCATTGGACTAACATTCAGCTGCTTTTTTCAGCTGGTTGCATCACTCTTCTTTTGATGCACTGAGGTAAAATGGTTAATGGGAATGTTAAGCCTCTGTGTGGCCTAATTTGGCATGATAGATCCCCAAACTTCCCAAAAGCATCCTTTTCAAAAGCAGGAGGGAATTCTAATTCTCTTCTATTATTATCACTTGGCGCTGCCAAGCTTTAAGCCACACCAAATCCCACACTGGAGCAAACCTCAGCATCTTTTCACTTTCATGAGAAGAACTGTATCTCCGGCACAGAGCAAAGCATCTCGCCAAAGCTGCCCCTCCAACCGACTACACAGAAGGAAGCAGCTGCATCAAGACACCTTTTGGTATCCTTGGGTAGCACTCAATTTAAGGAAAGAGCCAGATTTGCCAGAAGGTGGAGTGTGACCCCAAAGGGCCCCCCGCAACTCTCAGCGCTCACAAAGCTAAAAAAATAAATAAAAGTAGGACACTCAAGAAGAAGCTACCAATTCCTGCTTTAGAACGAGTAAAGTCCACCAGATAGCAGATACATCTAGATACAGATAGCAGATAAGTCTAGCAGTCACTGGGACTTGGAGCAATAAAAGAGGACCAATGTCATTCTTAGGTAGGGTTTACCAGATACCTGAACAGGTAAAGGAGGACATGGACAATTGGAAAGGAGGACAAATGGGGGGAAATGGAGGACACACTAATTGTTTTACTTTCATGGCATCTGCAACAAAACTTGCATCAAAAAACTGCAAAAAAAAAGTACTTAGGCTTACAGGTATATGAAATTACTTTTTCCAGCATCAGAAAGACTGTTTCTTTAATTGCAATATTTTTCCAACAAATCCTTATTTTCAAGAACATATGCTAGCAATTATATAGAATCAACAACATGCTTTTCAAATTTCACCATAGAAACATATGACAAGTCATGTGATCCACAGACTCCGGTGATCATAGATATGAAGGGGCTGAATTGAAGCCGACTGCTGGAATCAGGTAATCAATTAAATAACGTAAATCTAGGCTATCAAGTCTGTTGACGGATGAGGGAAAGAAAGAAGCAGACAATTTACGAGATCACAATAAACAGAAGTTTCAATGACCACTGTTGTGAAAACAGTCCCGCCCCCCCCCAAAAAAAAACAACAAGACACTCAAAAAGCTGGACAATATTTGATTTTAAGGCTATGCCTGCAGGATGGAGGACATGAGGATGAAAAGGAGGACATGTCCTCCTTTTGTCAGACATCTGTAATCCTACTCTTAGATGTTGTGAGGATACTGTCCTATGCTGGTATTGAAGCAATATCCAGATGATAGTCTATTTTTGTCCCCCTATGGAGGAAAAAATAAGTCATCATGTGCTTCACCAATTATAGAAAAGCCTTTTATTGTGTTGATCATGTCAAGCTGTGGAAAGCGCTCAGAAAAATGGGAATCCCAGAACATTCCAATTGTCCTCATGAGATACTTATATACAGGTTCGGAAGCCACAGTACATACAGAACTTGACGAAACAGACTGGCTCCAGGTTGGCAAAGGAGTGCAACAAGGCTGCATACTCTCCCCTTATTTATTCAACCTATACACAGAATATATATTAAGGGAAGCTGGATTGGAAGATGAGCATGGTTTTAAAATTGGAGGAAGAAACATTAATAACCTGCACTGTGTTGATGACACTACCCTGATAGCTGAAAATGCAAAGATCTGCAAACCCTAGTACAAAAAGTCAAGGAGGACATGAAAAAATGGGGCTAAAATTAAATATAAAGAAGACCAAACTAATGACAACAGGTAGAACAACCAGCCTTAGAACTGACAATTAAGATATTGAAATGGTGGATAGCTTCTGCCTTTTAGGATCAACCATCAACAGTAAAGGAACAAGCAATCAAGAAACATGCTGCAGACAAGCACTTGGTAGAGCAGCCATGAAGGCCTTGGAAAAGATGGCTTCCGGTGGGAATGGCGGACTGAACATCTGTGCCCGCTACTTCAGTGGGTGGAGCTGACAATGCAGTAACTTTTTTCAGGCTCAGGCAGGTTTTCCTGAAGCCGAGCAGCAAGGTGGTGTTACAGTGGCAATGACCATTGGGAGACTTGAATGAACAGGTTAGGGATAGATTGTTATGGAGAAAACCTATCTATGTGGTCACTAGGAGTCAAAAATGACTTGATGGCACATAATCAATTAATCAGTGGAGGAGAAGCATCATCTTGTCTTTCACCTCGGCTATCAAAATGTCTTGTTTAGGCCTGAATCTGTTCTGTTTGCATGCATTTTTGTGCATTTTTTGAGCTGAGAGTGGCACTGCAAAATCGGAGGGACTGGGCAATTGAGAAGATAATGGTGTTCTACACAGCAGATTAGTTTGCCAGCCTGCAGATGGTAGATTCACTTCAAAATACTGAATCAAGGAAATCTTCAAGTATCCCTAGCTGAAAGCCAGCCAAACAGCATGTGCAAATTAAATTTCCACCAGCTTTCCATCTTTACGCTACTGACCTGGAGATCTTTTCACTGAATATTGTCCAAATATATTGCATTAGGAAAAACCCACTCGATTTCTATTGAAAACTGACATTACTACAGTATTTTGTAAAGTGAGGAACCTATGTGATCCCCCACGTGTGACTAAGCTATATTTTCTAGCATCTCTCATAATGAGCCATGCAATTTTTTTTCAGACAGGACCATCCTCCACCAGTGCTTGCATATAAGAAAAGATTTTGCTTATAAGTAACAATTCCCTTGACTCAGGGAACTCCAGAAATGGAACAGGATAGAAATGGAAATCATAAACAGAACTCCAGAAATGGAACAGGATAGAAATGGAAATCATAAACAGAACAAATAATAAACTCCAGAAATGGAACAGGATAGAAATGGAAATCATAAACAGAACAAATAATAAACTCCAGAAATGGAACAGGATAGAAATGGAAATCATAAACAGAACAAACATATTTTCTATACCAGATTTTCAAAATACATAGGTGGTAGATTGTACCCAGCCCCCAGCTGTTTCTCTGTTCCCCTAGCCAAAATTAATTTCCAAAATTAGCAGCAAACAACCAAATTTAACAGCATGATTTTGGTGAAAATAGGTGCGGTAAGTCCATCCCCTTTCAAAAATAAGGGATGCTAACACAATAATTGCACTTTCTCTTCTGACAATACCTCACATCACTATATTTATTTATTCATTCATTCAATTTATATCACCACCCATCTCACCTACGTGACTCTGGGTGGCTTACAACGACAATTAAAAATAAAGCAAAATAAAAGACATTAAAACCAATTAAAAGTTAATTAACACCATAAACTAATTTGTGGGAGAGTACAATAAATTGCTAACAATGCAGCCAACCAGCAGGCTTGATACCACCACTGGGATCCCAGGCACAATGACAAAACCATGTCTTAAAGAACCTTCCCAAAGGCCAGTGGGGCTAATCTAACCTCGGGGGGGGTGGGATGATGTTCCAAAGGGCAGGTACCATGGCAGAAAAGGCTCTCCTCCTGGGCCCCATCAGATGACACTCTTTCGTAGATGGGACCTGTAATATGCCTCTTCTGCCGGTCCTGATGGGACAGGTAGATGTAACCAAGGAGAGGTGGTCCCTCAAATAACCTGGCCCCATGCCATACAGGTAGTCCTCACTTAACGACCACAATTGGGACGGGAATTTTGGTTGCTAAGCAAAGTGGTCATTAAGCGAATCTGACCCGATTTTATGACCTTTTTTGCAGCGGTTGTTAAGTGAATCACTACGGGTGTTAAGCGAGCCATGTGGTTAAGTGAATCACATGGTTCCCCATTGATTTTGCTTGCCAGAAGCCAGCCGGGAAGGTCGAAAATGGCAATCACATGACCACGGGACACTGTGAGAGTCATAAATGCGAACCTGTTGCCAAGCGCCCAAATTGTGATCGTGTGACCGCAGGGATCTGCAATGGTTGTGTGAGAACTGGTCGTAAGTCAGTTTTTTCAGCACCATCATAAGTCTGAACCGTCACTAAACAAATGGTTGTTAAGCGAGGACTACCTGTATAGGGCTTGATAGGTCATTACCAGCACCTTGAATTGAACCCGGAAGCAAACTGGCAACCAATGCAGCTTGCGGAGCAGAGGTGTAACAAGCGCTGAACAAGGAGTGCTCGTAACTGCCCGTGCCGTTGCAGTTTGCTTCCAGATGCTCTTCAAGGGCAGTCCCATGTAGAGCACATTACAGTAATCAGTCTATCCCTTCTGCACTCCTTAGCCTCCCAAGAGTACGATCCTTATGCCATGCAAGTTTTAATTTATTTTTTTTCTTAAATCTTAGACCTCTTCCTCTTTTCCAAAACAGAGTTCATAGCAACCTTGGAGAGCCAATTCATAAGGAGGAAAAAGTGAAATTAAAGCTGGGCCAGAATCTGCATCGCAGCTTCTCAAGCGTTTTCTCCTTCTGTAAAAGAGGCGTCTATTTTTTTTCCCCTTGATTCTCTTGAGCGCTTGAGAATTTCTTTCCAATTTCTTTGGCAAGGGGTCCTGAACTGACTTTGCCGCAGGAGAGGGGTAGAAGGTGCCATCCTTGGAGGTGTTGACCATCTTTCTATCCGTTTGCAGCCTCTCAGGCACGCCACCCTTCCCAATCTGAAAAAGCTGAATGGGAGGTGATCTATGCTTAGGGACTGAGCTGAATTGTGGGAAGCCAGAGAGGCTGCAGAGGAGATAGAGAATCTGCCCTCACCCTCCATTCATGAAAATGCGTCTCCAATTCTATTGGTCTTTCCAAAAAAGGTGTCAAATAAACCTTCTCTTTCTCTGCACCAAAGGAGAATGGTAGGAGGAAAAATAACACTAGCACTAGGATACAGTTCTCTTCACATTTTTCTTTCTTCTTCATTCTTCATTTTTTTCTTTCCTTTTCTTTCCTTGCATATTTGGACTGGATAAGAAATCTCTTAAGATGAACTTTTAAACAAAATGCATTCAGTGACTACAATCTTACTGGCACTGGATATTGTTAACCGACCGGCTGGTTTCTCTATGCTTGTTCCAATGTTGATACAGCCTGTCAGTGAGGGGTAATTGAGTTAATGTCATGTTACATATTTATGGTTATTGTCTCTCAACTGTCTGGTGTACAAAGGAGGGTAACCACTATCTATTTGCTGGAAATGTGCCAGGCCAGTACAAATATGTGGATTATGGATTATCCCTTCAATGGTTTCTCTGGGTTTTGTTTTAGCTTTGCAAATGGTGTTGGGCACAGAAAAACAGGCCTGCGCTCGGCCAAGCAAATAAATAAATAAGTGGGAAGCGAGTCTAAACATCTGGATCCAGACACCACGCACAGACCTTCAGCTCCCATATGGAGCCAAGAAAAAACAGACAGATGGTAACCCTATTTTCAATAATCACTGGGTGACAGCGTGGGGTATTTCCAGTTGCTAGGGAACAGCAGTATCTCTTCTTCCCCAGAACCAACATGAATGTTCTGTGTAGTCTTGGGCAGACAGGACCATCTTGTGATTGTTTCCAATCTCTTTGGGGGGAGCTGGAAATGTTTCAGACCTCGCTGCCTACAATTCCCCCCAAAATCAGCCTGCCAGTTCTACTAGAGGCCATATTGCAGGTAGACGGAGTTGCTTTTTCAAAGCTCTCCCATATTCAACAATATAATCAACATAAAATATCATTCAAAACAAAACAAAAAAATAAAATAAAATTACTACATCAAAAGTATATGAGCCCAGTTGCTTCATGTTCGAATGCACTCTAGCCACTCCCTGTTGTTAGAATAATTGCTACTAAGTCCACTTCTTATCTGAATATGCTCTGTCTCACCCGAGGCACAAGTGACCCAGCTCAAATGATCATATCTGGGCAAATTATGGGAAGACCTAGCTCTCTTGAGAAGCCCATAATACTGGGACAGGTGGCAGGAAAGAGAAGGGGAAGATGACCAGCAGTAAAGTGGATGGACTTGATTATAGTGGCGATGGGTGCACCATTGGAAGATCAGAAGGACCAGGATGGGGACAGATCTTCCTAGTAAAGGTCTATCTCAGAGCTTTCCAAACTTTTCATGTTGGTGACATACTTTTTAGACATGCATCATTTAGTGACACACTCTTACAGCAGGGCATCATTTCGCGATACACTCTTACAGCCGGGCACAAGGCAGGCACTAGGACCTGCGTGGAATCACAGCAGGTTTGGAGGCAGCAAGGCACAAGGCAGGCACTAGGACCTGCGTGGAATCCTGGCAGGGCTCGGAGGCAGCAGCAGCCGCGACACACCCAGACACTGCAGCCGACACACTAACGTGTCCCGACACACAGTTTGGAAAGCTCTGGTCTATCTATTTGGTTGCCAAGAGTCAACACCAACTTGATGGCACATAATAATAATAAAAAAAACCTTTTTAAATGTTCTATGTGTGTGTGTGTGTGTGTGTGTGTAGTTGCTATTCTGATTCCATACCTGCAGCTTAAAAAATGCCCTCAACATGCCCTCAACAGCCTAAACAAAGTTTTTGACTCTATGATTACTAATGTGGTATATTCTACCATTTAACAGATTTTTTTACATTTAATTCCCATCTCATGAGCATACGGATGAGGCTGATCTTACTGTAAAGTAAGAAATAGCATTTCTACCATATATCTATATCTATGTCTATATTTATATCTCGTATATCTATATCTATAACTATATATCTATATATCTATATCTACATAGTTTAAAAGTTCATATTAAATGATTTCTTACCCAGACCAAATATGTAAAGAAAGAAAAATGAAGAATAACCATGAGGCTTATCAACAGTCTTCTTCAAAAAGAGAACTGTATATTTATCGTAGTGCTCGCCCCCCCCCAATTCTCCTTTGATGCAGAGAAAGAAAAGTTTTATTTGAAATTCACTGTATAATCTACATTCCTCCTTTAAATTAATCAAATGTCTTGATGATTCCTGGAATTTATCAGGAAGGAAGCCAAATAGAGAAAATTGTTTTTTATGCCCAGAATTCTTTATATTACAGACAATAACTGCATACATTTATATTTCTATAATTAATTCTATTTTCAAAATCCGAATTTTAGAACAGACTCACTTATGGAATTCATTGCCACAGTACATTAAGTTTGCTAACACCTATGGTTTTTAAGAGAGATTATTTTCTGGAAACAAGGTATACATGCTATTATGAAAGGAAAGTATGGAACCTCCATATCTAGAGGCAGTATACTTCTGAACTCCAGATCTAGGAGACAAACAAAAGCTATTCTTATCTTGCCCTAAGTGACAACTTATCCAAAATACATGATTGGTCGCTGTTAAGAAGGGAATTTAATAGATTTGTTTGTTTGTTTGTTTGTTTGTTTATATCAGAGCTTTCCAAACTGTGTGTCGGGACACATTAGTGTGTCGGCTGCACTGTCTGGGTGTGTCGCGGCTGCTGCTGCCTCCGAGCCCTGCCAGGATTCTACGCAGGTCCTAGTGCCTGCCTTGTGCCTGGCTGCCTCCAAACCTGCCCTGCTAGGATTCCGCGCAGGTCCTACTGCCTGCGTTGTGCCTTGCTGCCTCCGCAGCTGCCCTGCCAGGATTCCGCGCAGGTCCTAGTGTCTGCCTTGTGCCCTGCTGTAAGAGTGTGTCGGGAAATGATGCTCTGCTGCAAGAGTGTGTCGCGAAATGATGCATGTCTAAAAAGTGTGTCACCAACATGAAAAGTTTGGAAAGCTCTGGTTTATATGGTAGGATTTTATTCATTCCCAGATGCACAGCTTAAGGTGCCCCATCTGGTTTTTTTCAGAGCAGGATGATTAAACCATGAACAGACTGCTCTCCAGAGATCTACACATACTTTCATCCCTGATTACTGAGCATGCTGGCCAGTGTTGATGGAAGTTGGACCCACAATCATATTGGAGAGACATTTCCTGTCCCTAATTATTTTTTAAATAATAACTATAAAAAGGAGATGGATTATTTCAATGTGTTCTGTATCAGCCAGGCTGGCCCTACCATTAGACAGAGTAGGGCAGCTATCTCAGGCAGCAAAAGCTTGGTGCTCTCAACTGTTCCTCAGCTGCCCCTTCTGTTAAAAGCCTAAATTGGTCTAGATCCAAAGCAAAGCCATCTGCTCCCATATCAGCCTGCCTGTTCATTAGGATCAACTGAAAATTCAGTATCACGGAGACGCTGCTTCCTAGGGTGAGAAATAAGGTCTTCTCGGTGGACATTCCATATTGTTGGAAAACCTTGCCTCCTGAAATTCGGGTGGCTCTCTCTTTCAACTCGCGAAGTCATCTTCTTTTTTTGTCAAGGTTGATTTTTGGTCTCACCCGTAGGACCATTTTTATTGAACCATTTGTCTTTCTTCTACACCTGCTTTTTTCATATTTCACTGCCATCCTCTTCCATGGGATGTTGGGTGTTGTGAGCCAAATGAGGCAAGATATCATCTTTGAGTTAATGGTGGGGGTTAGGGCTGACCACAAAAAGAAGATGGGGTCATTTCCCCTTCTTTTGAAAACAGCTCCAACAGAAATGCAGCCCCCCCCCCCCGCCCAACCAACCACAATTCAGAAGACAAAACAGCCAAAAGGAGACATGCCACCACACACCATAATCTATCCACTCAGTAGATCCTTACCTTCATACTTGGGGGAGCCGTGAATGGTGGAGATAAAGGTCTCTCTGGATCCGTCACATCTGTGCTGTTCAGTGCCTCCTGTTTCCTATAAAACAAGACATCTAGCTTAGCTTAGCCTAGCTATTTATATCTCTCTTGAGGAAAGAGGAGAGAAGAGGAGAGAAGCACAAACTTTGAAAATGTTACACCAAGGGAACTTCTCTACTTTTTGAAAAGAGCTGGAGGGGGTAGGGATTTCTAATTCTTGAGATTTCACACTGAATCAAGGCTCTGCCCCCGTCACGATTACCCATAATAGCAGAGGAGGCCTTCCACTGGAGCTTCAATAGAGCTCATCATACCTACTATGAAGGTTGCAGGTAAACTCCATTTTCAGGTAATTTCTAGCACTGGAGTAGCTGAGAGTGAGCTATATAGAGCTGGGTCTCTATGGCGACAGGATTGCAAAAAAGATTCTCCTCTCCCTCCTGTTCCTCTCCCCCCACAAGCACACACACAGTTGCACACACGCCTTGTCCCCGGTTTCTCCATCTGCTCTTATCTATTGACTCGGCAATGTTTGCTCATATCTTTCTCTCTCGACAGAAAGGACATGATGCATGCTCAAACAGAACTAATGATGGTTACGCCAGGAATTGCCAAGGAGTTGCACCCAGGTTTCTCATGGTCCGACAGGCTGAAATCATGAAGAAAAAATAAATCACACGCAAAGGAGAAGTTGCAAAATGGGTGTGACAGGGAGTTATTCATGCTCGGAGAGACTAGGGCAGAAGAACAGAATGGGACAAAAGGCATTTTCCCCTCCATGTGTGTTCATCTGGATTCAATTACAGTGGTGATGGGTGCACCACTGGAAGGTCTGTAGGATCAGGTTGGGAACAGAGCGTCCTGGAGATAATCCATCTATGTGGTTGCTAAGAGGCAACACCAACTTGATTGCACATAATCAATCAATCAATTAATCAATCAATGTATAAGCTGTGCTCCATTTTTATACAGTCTTGGCATTCCCCAAAGGGTGTGAACTCCTCAAATCAGTAGTCCATATTTTAGTTTCACTGAATGAGAAAGATACAGAAGCTCAAGGTGCTTGTGTATGAATTCCCTTTCAAAGCCAAACCCAGTTGTTGAATGGGATTTCAAGACACTCAAGGATGCCGTGATAAGAACATGAGAAATGTAAGAGTCCTAATGGAGCAAGCCCTGCGTGCGGAGGGAGCTCCTGCACTAGCTCTAGCTCTTGCCAACCTAGCAATTCAAAAGCATGCAAATGCAAGTAGATTAATAGGTACCACTTCGGTGGGTAGGTAACAGCGTTCCATGCACGTCGTACGGCCACATGACCGCGGAAGCGTCTTCGGACAACGCTGGCTCTTCGGCTAACAAACGGAGATGAGCACTGGCCCCTAGAGTCGGACACGACTGCACAAATGTGCGGGGGGAACCTTTACCTTTTTTAATGGAGCAAGCCAACAACCCACTAGCTTTTCTTGGTCGCACAGTGGCCAACTAGATGCATTTAATACTAGATATCCAAAAAGGTGTGAGTCCTTTTCCATAGTTGCTCACTTTCCAACAGCTGTGATTCCACAGGTGGCAAACCGCAATCAAGATTAGCCACCACTGATAGCCTCAATCTTCCCCTGAATTTGTCCCATCCCCTTTTGGTAAGGGGTGGTCCTCACCATATCTAATGGCAGTCAATTCAACAGTTTTTCTCTAACTGTGTAAGGAACTGTTACCATTAATCAGCATCCCTCCCCTCCTGCATACAGTTTTAATAATGCATATCCAAAACTTCTTCATTTGCAGCAATGGGTGGTTGATTTGTCCATATCTGAATCACTTGTCATTGCCGTTTTGTTAAAGGGGCAAGGAAAGAAGACTTTCAAGCACTATGGTTAAAGTTTTTGGACTTATTCAGTTTAAAACATAATTGCAATGCCTTTCCCCACTTTTTCCCTTTGTTAATTGTGGCGCTTATCTATTTGGAGGCTGGGTTGATCCTTTTAATGCTGTTGCTTGCATCTGCATTTTTCTCATGTTCATCATAATGTATCTGAGCACAATTTTTAAACAATTGTCAAAGAGGGAGGAAGACTTGCTTCCTATTTCAGGTTTGCAAAAGTTAAAAAAATAAAAAAATAAGAACCACAGATGGTGAAGATTATGATGGATCATCACCATCATCATCACCTCTTCAGCAAAGGATCCTGCATGCTCAGCTGTTACAGAACTTTGAGGATCAGTTGGGAAAGGAAGGAAATAGAAAAATAACTGGTAGGAAAGGATTAAAATAAACTAGAAACATCTGTTCGTTTTTGGTAATTTGGAGACGGCAAGGAAACGTAGCAGCACTCCTGCTAGCAAACCAGGATGCGCTGCAACAGTTTGATATGGGTCACTCTACGGTTGACTTGATCTAGAATGTTAATTTATTTATTATAGTTTTAATCCTCCCCACAACTTGTTTTCTGATGCAATTTTGGTTACTAAATACTAAAAGCAATCCAGAGAGTCAGTGTGGTGTAGTGATTAAGGTACTGGGTGCAGTGGGGAGGCCCAGGTTCTAGTTTTCCTTCAACCACAGAAGTTCATTGGTGTAAAGGAATTTAGAGCTGACCTTGTAAAAGCTATGAAAGAGCTATTAAGGGGGGAAGGAAGGAACGGGCCCTTAAGGAGGGACTTGGAGAAGAGGTTACACTGTCCAAAGATTGAAGAAAGTGTGAGAAAGAAACTCAAAACAACCCAGCCTTAATTTTGTTTAGTATAACATAGGATAAAGAGAAACTTAGTGAGGCTTTCAGATGGTTAAATGAGCAATTTCCAAAAGTGATTAGCAAACTCAGTGTCCTTTAAAAAGCTCCACCACAGTGGTGAGCTTGATGGCTGATCCCGTCTCCTGGTGCTCAAACCCACAGGAGACTGCTGTCCTGTGGTCTCCTTGTGAGGAGCAGCCATCCAGAGCACACATCGGCACTCTCCCGTCCTCTCCTTCTCTGGAGAGTTTCCGAAGAACTGGTCTACTCACCGGTTCTTCGGTCTCTGCCACGGTCATCATCTCTGCTCTCCCAGAAATGTGTTTAGCTCACCATGCCTCCCTTGCTCATTTAACCATCTTAAAGCTATTAGAGATCTTTGGAACAACAAGTTTGAAAAGCCACCTGGTGAGTCTATCTTCATTTCTGAACAGAGGAAAAACTAACTATAAGTTTAAGATCTTAAAGAATTTGAAATAAACAGCAAAAAACTAAATAAGATTTTGAACTAAGAAAGGTATAAACTAATTAAGGGTCCAGACAAATTTGGAACATTGAAACTTTTACTATAAGATTTTGGAACTAACTATAAAATAAACAGCTTTTTGTGGGAACCAAAATTATTTTGTCTACTGAAAGTCATAACAGAGATTAGAGACTTGATGATTTAAATTGGACACCAGAAGGGACTAAAGATTCCAGGCAAAAAGAAAAAAATGTAAACCTGCTTTTGGTTTGGATCAGTATTGGGAGTTACAAAATGACGCAAAACGCTGCAACATTTGAAATACTAGAGGTCTTCAAAGAATGGGGCCAGAAATTAGTACCCACAATATCATCAATATCAGTAACGATGTCTACTTCTATGGATAGACTATGTTCAAAAGATGTTAATGAAGGAATGACAGTTGTGAAACAAATCTTGCTTGATGCAGAAATAGTAGAATCAGAAATAATCAATTCTTAAGAAAGTGTGACAAGACAGAGAAGGCATCTAAAGTGAAAATACAAGTGACTGATCAAGAGAATAACATGGATAAAGACTTTTTACTAGATATACAAAAGAAGGTGGCTGAAGTTTTAAAAATTAAAGGGGAAATACAAATGATAAACCAAGAGAATAACCTGGATAATGTCTTTTTACTGGATTTACAAAAGAGGCTTGTTAAAGGCTCAAAGAAGCTTTCGCGATGGGACAAAGAAGAATTGAAGAGAGATCAAATCCTATGACAATATTTGGATGAATTAAAGATTAAGATGTTCAGAAGTAAAAGGAAGGAATATAAAGCTGCTTTATTGGATCAAGGTTAAAATAAGACATCTTTTTATAAAGGTCTGGCAACCCTTTATGGATTTTTTGCTGACACCAGGATTGAAATGATGTCTTATGGATTTGCTTATAGATAAGGGATGGGTTATAGGAAGAAGAGATACCTGTTTGTAACCTTGTAGGGAGTGAGGAGTTCTAGTTCCCCCTGAGCCACAGAAGCTCCTTGGGGTGACTTTGAGCCAAGTCCCTCTTTCTCAACTCAGCCTATTTCACAGAGTTGCTGCTATGAGGAAAAACTGGAGAGAGCCTTTTGCATACCATCTTGAGCTTGTGTCAGAAAGACAGGATATCAATCCCATAAAATAAATAGCAGAGGAAATATTAAAAAAGAAAAATGTACCAAAGATAGCATCCATATAATGCCAGGAATTATACTAATATTTAAAATAAAAATTAACGGCAAGACCATTTGGGAAAAGAGGAAATAAACATTCACATAAATCAGAGCAAACAGGCAATCTGTAAAGAAACCACAGATAATTACACAGTGGCATCCAGGGTAGGTGTGTCAAAGAAGTCCAGATGGCAGCCACAGTCATTGTTATGGAATGTGTCTCTGAAGGGGGAGGTAATGTGGTGGATTTCAGTAATGCTGCTGGTTCTCAGGAAGGAGGGAGCACATTCCAAGGAGGAGGGCAAGATAAGAGAAAACACAGTCCGGGAGGCAATGGTGGGAAAATGAAGAGGTTCAGGATAGCCCTGCCCTAGAGCTCTCCCAGGTTATTCCCCCTTTGGTTAGGTAGAGTAGCTTTAGTCTGGCAAGATTCTGTCTATACGGTGTAAGCAAATAAAGAACTGAAGTTTGGCTGAACTGATTCTCTGAAGTTCCTGGGCTGGGCCTGACAGTCATACAATCAAAGACTTGCCCCCCTTTTCGTTGGTGATGTATGTAAAAAAGGGGCTTTGATCACACAGCCACTGATGTCATCTTAACTTTTTTGATGGATGCCCCTGCAGGTATGTGTCTTCTGCAAAATTACCTACTTACAGTATCCACCTCCGTCTCTCATTTTCTTTCTTTCTCTTTCAAAGCAACTCTCACATATCTATCCCATTCTCTCACCTGATCCGATATCACTTTCTTAAATCAGAGGAGTCTGGCAGCTCCTTTTTCAACTACAGGTAGTCCTTGCTTAACAACCACTCGTTCAGCGACCGTTCGAAGTTGTGACGGCACTGAACAAGGGGATTTACGACTGGTCCTCGAAGTTCTGGCCATCACAACACCCCCGCAGTCATGTGATCACGATCCGAGTACTTGGCAAATGGCTCACACTTACAACGGTTGCAGTGTCCTGCAGTCATGTGATCGCCATTTGCGACCTTCCCTGCCAGCTTCCCACAAGCAAGTCAATGGGAAAGCCAGCAGGGAAGGTTGCAAGTCATTCCCATAAGTCCCTCCTGCTGCTTTTTCTCCCAAAAAGTCCATCACGGAGTATGAGATCCCACACCCCTTCCCACGCCCGCCCGCACTCCATAGCACTCACCCACCCACCAGTCTGCTTGCGAGCCTCCTGGAACTTGCAACTTCCTGCTGGCTTCCCCATTGACTTTGCTTGTCGGAAGCTGGCAGGAAGTCACAAGTCTCGGTCACGTGAAGTTGTCTCTTAATGACCTGTGATCCTTGCTTAATGACCTGCAATCCTCACTTAACAACGGCAACAGGGACTGATGGGATTGCCGTCGCTAAGCAATGTGGTCATGCTACAACCTCATCGCTTAGCAACGGAAATTCCGGTCCCCATTACCATTGTTAAGCAAGGACTACCTGTAACAACTTTTATTAAAAAGCATAAGCTTTCGTGAGCTGCAGTTCACTTCATCAGATGCATAGGGTGGCTAGACTGATACAGGATTTGTCTTCAAATCATAGGTATCTCATGCAAAAATAGAGACAGATGCAAAGTACCAAAGGACTTTCTCCTAAATCTTATTTCTTGCTTGTGACATAGCAGCCTGAAAGATCCAGCAGAATGAACCAGAAAACTACGCATAACTAAACGCTCAGTCAAGCATCACTCCCAATATCATTTTGAAGAAACATCCAGATGTAGGATATCGTTTTTCCCTTACAAAATGCTCCAGGAAATTCTTGGTAAAATGGTAGAACAGCCCCTTTCAAAATGGAGAAAAGTACCAATTAAAGTAAGTGAACCGGTTTAAGAACTGACCAGGTTATAGATCTGCCAAACCGAGAACAGAGTGTGCTGTCATTAGATCACATGGAAGGAAATTGGAGGATTGGAAGATTTCCAGCAGGAAGCTCCACAGGCTGTGAGCCTTTTCAAATATGCTATTTTATATGTCCCATGGGGACTAAAGCAAGGGGCGTGGTGGCTCAGCGGGTAAGACGCCAGGCTTGTTGATGGGAAGATTGCAAGTTCGGAGGTTCGAATCCCTAGTCCCGCGTGTCGGAGTGAGCTCCTGCACTAGCTCCAGCTCTTGCCAAACTAGCAATTCAAAAGCATGCAAATGCAAGTAGATGCATAGGTACCACTTCGGTGGGTAGGTAACAGCGTTCCGCACGTGTCATGCGGCCACATGACTGCGGAAGCGTCTTCGGACAACGCTGGCTCTTTGGCTAACAAACGGAGATGAGCACCAGCCCCTAGAGTCGGACACGACTGCACAAATGTGCGGGGGGAACCTTTACCTTTTTTTTTATATGTCCCAACCCATCTCACATCAGACAGTGGCATTACATACAAGAGATCTAGCTGGTTGACCTATCTGAACAGCTGGGATTAAGCTCGGAACGCATGGCTTGGTAATATTATGTTTATTTAAAAGCATCTCCCTGTAAATTTAGTGCAACCATGCAAATGTGCCTAAAACAAGGCCTTGAATTGACCTGAATTATGGAAAACTTGCTGTTGGACTTGAGGCTGGCGTCCTCTTTGATCCACTTTCGGAGACCACTCAAAACGTAACATTTTGTGTTTTGCTCCAATCCTTTAGGGTTTTGCTGTGCAGCTTTTCACAGTTTCAATCAATATTTTTCTGTTGTTAAAATGAGAGCCTCCTAGAGCCACTGTGATTGGGTGGCATGTAGCACTGCCAGGAGAAATAATAAAATGAATAAAGGGTACTTGCTTTATCAGTTGCATACATATTAAAGCATTCTTGTTTGTACACTTTACAAATAGTGCATATGTATCATCTGATATATAATAGTAGAATTTGAACAATGCAATTAAAATACAGTGGTAAATAATCTACAAACCCAACCCCCTATCCCAGAGCATTCCAAACTGTGTGCCGGGACACATTAGTGTGTCAGCTACAGTGTCTGGGTGTGTTGCGGCTGCTGCCGCCTCCAAACCTCCCCTGCCAGGATTCCGCGCAGGTCCTAGTGCCTGCCTTGTGCCTTGCTGCCTCCAAACCTGCTGTGATTCCACGCAGGTCCTAGTGCCTGCCTTGTGCCCTGCTGTAAGAGGGTTTCGCGAAATGATGCATGTCTAAAAAGAGTGTCACCAACATGAAAAGTTTGGAAAGCTCTGCCCTATCCTATAATAGTGGAAAGAATGGCAACTGAAGACAGACCTCTGGATCCATTGACTGAGAGGGCTGGATTGTCTTCACCCATATAGGAAGTGTTGGTCATGAAAAATCGACCAGACTTCACACCTAACAACCTCTGAGAAGCCACAGCAAGAGATGTGAAACTCCAGCTCATACCTTTCATTTTGTTCTAATTTTGCTGTGAAGCTTTTTACTAAAGAAAATCACCCAGAAAATGTACCTTGGCTGCCATGCTGCTTTTAAATGTCTCTTCCTGCAATATTTTTATGTTCAACATGTAATTGCCTGCCATATGTGTTTTTTTGTACATTGTCATAATATATATTTTTCTACACAACTTTCTCTGTGCACTTTTTTCTATGCAAGTATTCTTATGTACATGTTATCTAAATGTGGAGGGAGGGAGGGAGACAGAAAAAAGAAGGAAGGAAGGAAGGAAGGAAGGAAGGAAGGAAGGAAGGAAGGAAGGAAGGAAGGAAGGAAGGAAGGAAGGGGAAGGAGGGAGGGAGGGAAGGAAGGAAGGAAGGAAGGAAGGAAAGAAAGATGGGGGAAGGGGGAAGGGGGAAGGGGGGAAGAAGAAAAGAATAATCTGCAACTTTCTCAGATATATCTCTCAACTCTACGCCGGTTTCAATTATTTTTCCAACCAAGAATAACGGACGTTCAGTGTTGCCATCTGTGCACATATCATAGTGTAGTTTGGCAGATTGTGGTACTTCAAGGTATGGAGGGGGGAGGAGGAACAACAAGGAAAAAAAAGTTTTTTTTTTAAATCCCAACAGGTTTTGAATAATTTGATTAGGGAATGGAAGATGCTATCTATGCTAAAAAGAACTGTGTGTATTTCCAAGAAGGAAGAGAGAAACATGGCTAAGAAGGAAAAGGCTTTCATCTGTACTGTTCCAGAACATCAAAAATACAGGATGATATTCATCTCATCATGTGAAAATCATGATGATGATTGCATAGAATCATCAATCTGGAAGGGGACCATTGAGGCTACCCAGTCCAACCCCTGTTCGGTGCAGGAATCCAAACTAAAACATCCCAGGTAGATGGCTGCCCAGTCTTTGCTTGAACACATATAATTAAGAGGAGCCTAACAACTTTCTGGTCATTTGTCCCACTGTACAACTGCTCTTAAAGTTGGAAAGCTGCCATTTTTTCCTATCATTCCATTGGAATCTGCCATCTTGTAACTTAGTGTCAGCCTTACCAGGTAGACTAGACAGGAAACACGACCAGATAAGCTAATTCTACTTTACTATAAAGCTACATTAACTGAATCTTGCAAGTCTGAAAGCACGAATTCTCCCGCTGTCTCCTTTACAGCCCAAGAAACTAGGGAGGGTCCCTCCTGAGCCTCTTGCCCCGCCCACTATGCAGCTCCGGGCTATGCTGTCTCTTATCTGAAGGTTCCGTAGGCAGCATCTCTTCGCCCTGCCTCCCAAGGTCTTTCCCACACACCATTACACTTAGGCCCATTATTCTGCGTCCTGCAGAATGAGAACAGGTCTGTGTGATATACTTTCAGGTATTTGAAGAGTACTATCCTATCCCCTCTCTAGACATCTGTACTCAGGGCTAACCATGGGCAGCTCATTCAATCTCTCTGCATACGGGTGCTTGATCATGCTTGCTGCTCTTCTCTGAACCTGTTTCAATTTGTCTGAATCCTTCTTAAAGTGGGTTGTGAAAAACTGGATGCAATCCTCCTCCTCTAATGATTACTTTTAAGTGGAAGTAAGTATGATTACTTTTAAGTGGAAACAGCAAAAGATCCTCAAGAGCCCTTCTTTTCAGCATTGCTTCTTCTTGAAGGCCCAAGGCCACATATTGTCCTTAAGCTTTGGTTACTCTGAATTCTTCTAAGACAGGGCTTCCCAAACTTTTCAGTTGGCGACACACCAACGGCAGAGTGCAAAAACCCGGAAGCGTGGTGGCAGCGGTGGGCGAAAATCAGGAAGCGCCGCCACAGCAGCAACTCTTCCGGGTTTTTGCCCACCGCCACCGCGGTGCTTTCGGGTTTTTATGCGCGGCGGCAGCAGCGGCAGTGTCCTGGTGTGCCGCACAAAAACCCGGAAGCACTGATGGCCCGGTGGCGGCACGCCATCAGCGCTTCTGGGTTTTTCCGTGGCACACCTGGGCCCTGCAGGCAACACAGTACTGTGTCACGACACACAGTTTGGAAAGCTATGTTCTAAGAATTGCCACCAAACTTTAAATTTGAACATACAAAAGAGGACAAGATTAAATATACAGAAGAGGCAATCGTGTCAATTGTATTTGATTGTTTTAAAAAATGCAAATGAATCAAATTAAGCTCTGTCTTAGCCCTACATACTTCCTTCTCCTGGAGTATGATTCCTGGAATCTCTCTCCCGGCCAGTAAGACCTTGGCCTAAAAAAACTGTGTACCCCTTTTCTTAAAAAATGGAACTTTAAAACATCTCCCCAAAGAGAAAGGAAAAAGTGGAGCCTCCAAGTCAAGCGTTACAGGTAGTCCTCGTTTAGCTACTGTCTCGTTTAGCAACCGTTCACAGTTACAGCAGTGATGAAAAAGTAAATGACCAATCCTCACATTTAAGACCTTTGCAGGTCTGTAAAGCAAAGGAAAGCTGAAGTAAGATCATAAGCCCAGTCACAGTTTCACTTAGCAACTGCTTTGCTTAATGACCGAGTTGCCGGTTCCAATTGTGGTCACTAAACGAGGACTACCTGTATTCCTAATAATTTAATGCTCCATGTGTATGTACTCTGTCTCTCTTTTCTTCCACAAACACAGACACAGAGACACATGTAGCAAAAATGGAGAAGTGGTTTGTCATTCCCTACTTCCAAGATTTTTAAAATTCCTAGTCGGATCTACAGTCCTAGGACTTCCTGGCCATCTCATATCCAAGTATAATCATGTCCCCCTGGTACCTTTTTCAAGATCAGCCAAGGTTAGCTAGGTTCTGCCTTGTTTGGTCCCCAGAGTAGAATCTCCAACTATAGAGCCTGGGCAAGGGGCAGATTTTAGGTTTTCTGCTCAACAACCTGTTTCCTGGCCCATCTTGGACATCTTCCATATTGTTCACCCTATCTGTAAAATTATAGCTGCCTTTTCCATGTACCTCTAGGCTACCCAGTCTCCATTAATTCATACAATTCACTCCTTAACGAATGCACTGCTAATGAGAGACTTGTGAGTAAAAATGCCAAATAAATTGACCCAGGGAGCTGCAAATAAGAATAATTGGTAGATAACATGAGCACCCACCAGCTTGGGAGGCTCAGATAATTGTGCCAGGAAATACAACTGTGATGAGAATGTAGATTAGATGGTTTCATCAAGGAACAATTTTAAACCTTTCATATTCTATCCAACCAATTCCAGCTCCTGTTTTCTCATTGTCTTAATTTTTTTTTTCAAAAAAACATTTCTATTCCCCAAGAAGTCTCAGAATAAATAACAAAATCTGTTAGGGAAGTGCCACCAACCAATTCACCGACTTTGTTTTGTTCTTCCCTAAACCTGTGTCTGACTTCTCCCAAACAAGAAGAATAATACATTCAAAATACAAGGGAGAAACCAGGTTCACCCAATCTGAACATCCCAAATGGATATTCAGATGGGACGGTGGCCTTCATTGGGATCAACACTTTTAGCAAATCCCATAAAGCGGTCTGAATGTTAAACTAAAAGCAGGTTCATCGCTACCCTCAGCTGTAAAAACTCACTGGATATTGTATATGTCACTTCACAAGCTGACACAGATTCAGGTCATGGTTTAGAGCAGCCTTTCTCAACTTTTTGACCCTGGAGGAACCCTTGAAATATTTTTCAGGCCTCAGGGAACCCCTGCGCATTCAGGCTCAAATAGAGGCCAGAAGTTACAAAATTATTATATTTGTTTCATGGGTAGGCCTGTATATAGGCATTAACAGTGTTCTTGAACTAAAGAATGAAACTTACCTCTTGAATGTGAAGTTGCCCGGATTTGAAATAATTTTTTAAATAAATCATGATCTCCCAGGAACCCATAGTGACCTCTCGCGGAACCCGAGGGTTCCACAGAACCCTGGTTGAGAAACCCTGGTGTAGATGTTTGTAAGCTCACCCTCTGCCCTCACCAGACTTCGCCTTAACATCTTCCCAGGCAAATTGGTTCTAAATGGGAAATAGTAGCTGCTGAGATGATTGCAACACGCTCTCTCCCGCTTCAATAAATCTCACTAAAGAAGACTCTACGATTTGTGCCTGGGAAACGGATTTGCATTTGGTTTAAGGCAACCATCCCAAAGTCTGACAGATGGCTGAATCTGCACATTGCTCTAAGGTGTGTTATTAATCTGTCTGACCTTGTTTTGGCAGGCTGTGTGAATTAAGCTATGGCAGATTGTAAAGCAAGGTTTAGATCCTAGCATGTAATGCATCCCCTGCTTTTAACACAGACCCGGAGAAATACATGATCGTATTTCAGAGCATGCAGTGGCACTCATGTCTTCCAGCGAAGCCAAGAGACAAGAAATTATTTTTCAAAACGAGGGGGAACATAAAATTGAGCCCCTAGACCAGTGTTTCTCAACCTCGGCAACTTTAAGAGGTGTGGACTTCAACTCCCAGAATTCCCCAGCCAGCATGGCTGGCTGGGGAATTCTGGGAGTTGAAGTCCACACCTCTGAAAGTTGCCGGGGTTGAGAAACACTGCCCTAGATACATACATACGCATGTTCACAATGGGAAAGTGAAAATCCAGTGGCAGTACATGTGAATAGGAAATGAACAGGATCAAAGTGGTAAATTTCTAATGACCCAAAGACAACACGTAGAGCAGAGCTTTCCAAACTTTTCATGTTGGTGACACACTTTTTAGACATGCATCATTTCGCAACACACTCTTACAGCAGGGCACAAGGCAGGCACTAGGACCTGTGCGGAATCACAGCAGGTTTGGAGGCAGCCAGGCACAAGACAGGCACTAGGACCTGCGTGGAATCCTGGCAGGGCTCAGAGGCAGCAGCAGCTGCGACACACCCAGATACTGCAGCCGGCACACTAACGTCTCCCGACACACAGTTTGGAAAGCTCTGACGTAGAGTTTGGAGAAGGGGAAGCCATAGCAGGCAGGGCAATGGGTGAAATCAGCAAGGTGGCTATGCAAAGTGAGCAGAAATGCATTACACATGTGAGCAGGACTGGAACTTCTTTTTCCCCTGGGTTCAGGGGGGAATTTGAAAGCTTTTCCTGTGTATTCCTTTTCTTCCTGGCTGATCACAGAAAGCTTAAGTAGGATCACACGTAGTTAATATTTGCATGCAGGGCTGTCCCCTTAAACCAGAGAGAACGTGATGGGGTTTGGGGTAAGAGGCTTAAGAGTATTCAAATAACTTCAAAATATATATCTAAATAAATAAATAAATAAATTACAGCAAGCACAAGTTTCGTTATATTGCCCATTTTCTATCACAAGAATCATGTCTCTTGATCAGGGCAGCATTCTGAGAATTGTTTTAACTAACAAAGTCCATGGCTTGAAAAGGTTTGAAAATCCCTGTTCTGGACAAGGACGTTCAAGAAAAATGCCCCATCAGGTGATGCCAAACCACATCCATATCATTTCCTACATATATACTACGTGGATGTCTCCAGCAAGTCAGCAGGAACCATGCTCAGTTTGAAAGAGGTTTCCCCCCCCCCTTAGGCCTGAATTACTGCATATGTCACATTTTTATCATGTGCGTTTGACTCAGAACATAGGGAACCCCCACTGCTGATTTTAAGCAGCTGCGTTACTAAAACTTAATACTGCGACCAGAGAGACTCTGAGGCTACGGAAATGGATGCAGAAATTGCATGTGTTTAATAGGCCATAGGATGCCCTCTGTAGTACTAGGTTAAGCCACAGAGACAGCTCTCCCAAGAAAAATAATATTGGCTTTGGTCATGATAAAAGAAGACGAAATTGATTTCCTTGGGGAACAATAGTAAGAAATCCCCAGGTTGAAAAAGAACATTTTCATTTGGACTTAAAACGTTCAGAGAGGACTCTCCCATCATCAGAGGCCAGTTTGATAGATGAGGTAAAAAGGTAAAGGTTCCCCCCGCACATTTGTGCAGTTGTGTCCGACTCTAGGGGCTGGTGCTCATCTCCATTTGTTAGCCAAAGAGCCAGCGTTGTCCGAAGACACTTCCACGGTCATGTGGCTGGCATGACGCACGCGGAACGCTGTTACCTTCCCACCGAAGTGGTACCTATTAATCTACTTGTATTTGCATGCTTTTGAATTGCTAGGTTGGCAAGAGCTGGGGCTAGTGTGGGAGCTCACTCCGTCACGTGGGGCTAGGGATTCGAACCTCCGAACTTGCGATCTTCCGATCGACAAGCCTGGCGTCTTACCCGCTGAGCCACCACGCCCCTTCCGTTTTGATAGATGAACTGAGTGATTATTCCTCAGCTTTGAAAAATCCTGCCAAAGGTGATTGGCCAGTTCCCCCTTTTTTGCCTGCTTGTTTTGTTTTTATTATCTTTCCACCAGCTGACAAATATATTTTTACGCAGTCATACCAGTGGTACATAAAACTGGTTTGCTGGCTGGATGCTGTTTCCTAAATTTGTTTTTAATTATGTTTTAATGAAGTTTTAATCTTGTTTTAATTGTTGGCATTGTGATTATTTTTGCTAAATGAGCATCATTTCCAAAAAGAAGAGTAATATAGAAACAAACAAACAAACAAACGATTGCCTTCATGTCTTGCTTCCTTTGGCTGGATCCAGCAAACCTCATAAGATGCAAAGTGGTAGATCAGTAAAGGGGAATGATGAAAGGGCAGAAGTTTTTAATTCCTGTTTTGCATGTGTCGTCTCTCAGAAGGGAAATGGTGGCCTTGTTGGTCATCATTATACCATGGGGAAAGGAAGGGGGAAAAAAACCTTGGGATAGAAAGGGGGAAAGTTAGAAAGAACATAACTAACTTAAATGAATTCAGGGTTCCAGGGCCAGATGGATTACATTCTAAGGTTCGAAGAAACTAGCAGAGGTGATAGGGGAAGCATTCTTGGTAATCTTTAAGAAGTCATGGAGGACTGTTGAGGCCCAGAAGTTTGGAGGAGAGCAAATTTGTCCTCATCTTCAAGGAGGAGGAGGAAGAAGAGGCCTGAGGAAGCTACAAATCTCTCAGGTTGACATCTATACTGGGCATTATATTATTTATTAAGCAGCATGTTTGTGACCCCTTGGATAGACATGCTACAATCAGCAGGCGTCAACATAGGTCTGTCACAAATAAATCATACCAGATTAAGCGTCTCTCCTTTGGTAGAGGTATTAGCTGAGTAGATCAGGGGACCTCAGCAAAAACTGTCACAGAGTCTCACGAACATATCTCCTTCCTCAGATGGTAAAATATGGACTAGATGTTGCTACTGTTAGATGGATTCAGCATTGATTGAGTGACCAGTCAGTGCTTTTGAAGGGTTTGTGAAGAGTTCCACTCAGCTTGAAGGAAAGCAGCCAGTGGGGTACCACAGATCTCTGTCCGAGGCCCTGTGCCATTCCAAATTTCTATCAATGGCTTGGATGAGTGAGATGGGGGGGGGGTGCATATAAAGTGTCCAGGTGTCACAAAGCAGGTGGTGAGGGGTAAGACTTTGGAGCAGAGAGAGAGGATTGTAAAAGGTCTAGAAAGGCTTGACAAGTGAACTGAAATTATTGGATGGAACTTAATAGGGAGAAATGTAAAGCTTTATATCTGGGTAGGAAGAATGAAAGCCACAAGTGTAAGATGGGGGAGACCTGGCTTGGTAGTAGGACTTGTGAAAAGTCCTGGGTTACTTCACCACCACCAGAGTTTTTTCTTGCACTCTGCAGCCTCCCTGACTACTTATCTTCTGAGTCTGGAAAACAAAACAAAACAAAAAAAATGCTTCTTGGGATTTCATGGAAGTGGGGAACACAGGGATGCTACAGACCACTGGAGAAAGGACTAAAGAAAGAGGACACCGTCATACAGAATTATTTCTCAATTAAGTCACAAGGGCAAGGACCCTGTATCCAAGTAATAAGACATTCAGTGAAATGTTCTTCCTTGGGGGGAAAAAATCAAAGGCCATTTTATTTGCTATTAAATTGGATGTTCGGGGGGGAATGCAGAAGCAATTTTTGATGTAGTCCTTCATTAGCCATTTGCCCTGCCAGTGTGCATATTGGAAATTGTGTGCGGCTGGAAGGATACAATATGGAAGAGGGATGAGAAAGAACGGTGTCACTTAATATGAAGTCATAAATGTCATGATATCTGGTGCTGTCAGGATGAGGTCATGCTTAGTTCCAGAAATGAAGGAGATCTCTGAAAGAAGGAAATGGTGTGGGATCCTTTTGCAGAAACCAGTAGATTTTGAGATTAAGAGGAATCAACATGTCTTGATGAATGTTGAAGAAGACCACCCTAGATGCCCAGCTAAAGAAATCTGCAGGACCAGGGGACTCCAACAGGACACTCCATCTCAAACTTTCTGTCATCATCCCAAGTGTTCGAGGTGGTAATGATTTTGAGTAAATCCCAATTCAGGAAAAGCAAAACAGGTAGTCCTCACTTAACAACCCTAATTAGGACTGGAACTCCATCACTAAGCAATGTGGTTGTTAAGCGAGGACCCCACGTGACCATGACAATTTACAACAGCATTTCTGGCATTTTTTGCTGTGGTCATTAAGTGAGGACCATGCAGGTCATTAAGCAAGGACTTCACATGACCACATCTCGCGACTTCCTGCCAGCTTCCCCAGTGCCTTTGCTTGTGGAAAGGCAGCAGGGAAGATAGCAAATGGTGATCACGTGACTGTGTGATGCTGCAACAGTCAGAAATGTGGATTGGTCACTGAGCACCAGAATTTTGATCATGTGACCACATGGATGCTGCGACAGTTGTAAGTGTGAGGACTGGTCATAAGTACCACTTGTTCAGCACCGTTGTAACTTCAAATGGTCATTGAATGAGTGGTCGTACACACCTGGCGGCATGAGCCTTCCCACCACTGAGCATCACACGGGAAGAGGGAATATAAACCAGAGCATATACCTAGATCAGGACTTATTTCATGCACCCCGAATAGGATAACAAAAGCTTCTAGTAAAATTGCTACCCCTTCTTGTCAGCCCTCTGAGGTAGACCAGGTCAGGAAACACAGACCACATGAACTACTACAACTCTATTATTATACAGTAGGTTATAAGAACAGAATCTTGAAAGCGTTACAGATTCCCTCTCTCCCATCTTATACTAAAGAGAATCAAGGGGGGGCAATCTTGAGTTTTTCCTCACCCCCTCCTGTCTATCTGGGCTAAGTTGATGTTTACATAATGGCTATTGAATTCCTTCTTCAAGGCCATCTCCATACTCCTCTGCACTTCTCCTACCCAGATCCTTGTGCTCTAATCCAAGAGTAGGCAATCTAATGCTTTTCAGATGCTCTGGACCAGGGGTACCCAACCTTTTTGGCACCAGGGACCGGTCGTGGAAGACAATTTTTCCACGGACTGGGGGGGCGGGGTTTGCAGGTGGGAGCCAATCGCACGGACAGGGGGCGGGGTTTGCAGGCGGGAGCCAATCGCGCGGACCACCACCGCTCACCTGCTGTGTGGCCCACTTCCTAACAGGCCGGGGCCCACAGGTTGGGGACCCCTGGTTTGGAATACAACTATCACAGTCCCTCACTCTTGGCCACGCTGGCATGAGCCAATGAAGGGGATTCCCATCCAGATGTTTTGGGTTATAACAGCAACAATCCCTGGCCACTGGCTAGGCTAGCTAGGTTTTTCTCTTGCTCTGCTGGACAGCTCTGCAGCCTTCTTGAGGGAGGGAGTTACAGGAATGGGAATAACCTTGAAGGCTATCTAATAAAAATCTCTGTTCACCTATGATCTGCTATGCAGGATACCTGAAAGACCATTTCCCCCTTTCTAGGCTTGTTCACTACAACCACTAGTGCAAATTTCATAGGTGGCCTCATTTTGACAGACTGTTGCAGGGTATTAATCTGGGAACACTTTGCAACAGTATGTTTTTTAAAAAATCCCAGTGGGATTGCAATTCTTGATTTTGTTCCACGCTTGATCCTGTTTTATTCCATGTACTGCTTAGGTGATAAGCTGCCTAGAAATACATTAAAATAAAGGCAGACATGTGCAGACACAAGCCAACAGCTGACCATCTGGCATCTGCTAGAAAACTGCCAGCAAAAGAGGGCTGACCACACCGCAGCTCAGTCTGTTCCATTGCCGCACAGCTTTGCCCATTAGAAGGATTTTGCTAATGTTCAGATGAAATCTGGGATCAAGGGGCAGCTGTCTCAACAGCTCAGAATTGCCTGGGATTGGACAAGCACTTATGTAACCACAATCTAGAGCAGAAGTAGGCAGCCTGATATCTTCCATTTGTTTTGGACTCCTGCTCTCCAGCCAGCATGGCAAACCTCAAGCAATCATGGGAGTTGTAGTCAAACCCACTTGGAGGGCATCATGAGTGAGGCCCAATATTGCAACGATCCCACCGGTTCAGTATAACCTTTTATCAGAAATGCTATTTGGCCAATGAAGCACTCAGTAAACACCATCTCCTTAAAAAAGGAAGTCTGGATTTTGGATCATTTGCCATTTGTTTCATAATAAGCTGGTCATTCGCAGGTGGAGGAGAACAACAGAAACGTTCTTGTATTGTGTTAGGCGAATCTAAGAGCAGCCCTACTGAATCAGCCCAAGGCCCACCTTAGTCCAGCATTAGATTTCTCACGGTGGCATCTCTGGGGAATTTGCCAGCAAGAAAGAGAGACGTACCGTTATGGGCAGGCATGCTACCCCCAGTTCAGAGGTAACATTCAGTCTTCAAACTAGTAGCCCTTGACAGACCTATCCTTTGTGAATTTATGGGTCTTTTAAACCCATCTTAGTTAGTGGTCATCACCACATTCTGGAGTAATGAATTCCACAGTTTAATTATGCACTGTGACCACTTCCTTTTGTCTGTTCTAAATCTGCTTCCAGTCAGTTTCAGGGTCCAAAGTTAGCTGGTTCACCAATTCTCTCTGTGACACTCCTTTTTCCACTGACATCCCCATTCACCACCACCGTACACATAAATTTTCTCTCTCTGATTTCTTCATCTCATTCCTTCTCTCCCTCCCCATGCAGCAGGCTATCATGTCTATTATATTATTATTATGTCTCTTATGAAGGGTCAGGTGATGCTTGGTGTCTGAACTGATCCCTTCCAAGGGCCATAGGTTTTCCACCCTTGCTGCAGACATGATATGACTTAATTTGCAATTCTCACTACCTGGCAGCATCAGAGCAGAAGTTAATGTCTTGCCCAGGGTGCCTCTGAATAGCAATAGGCTATCAGAAAGCTGGCCAGTGAGAGAAATTTAAGCTTTGCTGCTATGAACCAAAAAGCAGCCTTGGGGGAATGACATCACGGTCACTTTTGGGAAAGCTGAAGTTGACTGGCAGTAGGTTCAGAAAAAATGAGAGTTTTCAAAAAATGATTTGTGGAATTCACATTAGCTGTGGGGGTGGCTGCTAGATGGGCTGGTTTTAAAAACAATCCCCTAATTTGTCATTTAACTTCTGCAGAATATCTCTACTGGAAGAAATAAGAAGATAGAACTACAGTATTCTCTGCTTTCTACAAGGAACCGGCTGGCCATCATATGGACCAGGATGCTGGATTAGATGGATCTTGTTAAATAGCATGAATCTTCTTACATACTCCCTTGAGGCTTTGGAAGAGATACTGGCTCTGCTATTTGCAATTTCCATTGGTGAAATAACATGGGTTATTACCGTCTTCCTGCTGCTATTAAGGGAAGAAGGGGTTTTGGGTAGATGGATGCTCCTTAGGGAAAGACCATAGCCTTGTTGTTCACCACATGGATTGCCTACAGAAAGTCCCTGGAGTCATCCTTGCTATAGCTAGATATGTCTTAATACCCCAATCTCTGAAAGAATGTACTTTAGTCAACGTCAGCAATATGTTGCTCCTCTTAATGCCGTGACTTAGTACAAGTACAAAGTACAAGTACAAAATAGTGTAAGTATTTGTACTTGTAGAAAT
This sequence comes from Charina bottae, assembly GCA_023362775.1. Classification (NCBI taxonomy): domain Eukaryota; kingdom Metazoa; phylum Chordata; class Lepidosauria; order Squamata; family Charinaidae; genus Charina; species Charina bottae. The sequence continues at coordinate 7,875,779 of JALMGJ010000027.1, read as the reverse complement.
CTGTACGAAATAGTACAAGTAAACTTAGTACAAGTACAAAACAGTACAAAGATTAAGACATATCCCAAATTTTCCCTTCAAGAGGAACCCTCAGCACCACCTCCTTTGGTCTGAAGAGGTATCAATTTGGCTTTATGAATCATACCCTTGAAGGTACTCCTACCAGTAAGGTACAAAAGACCAAGGCAGCAATAGGAGGCATGGAATCTATAGTAATCACAGCTGCCATCTTGCTTGAGTCTTGATCATATTTTTCATTTTCAGAGCCTTCCTAAAGGCAGCATTACAATCCCAGCATGCTTTATTTTCATTTATGTAAAACACCATAGTGGGAAAGGAGGTGGGGTACTGCTTTTCAGGGACTGACAGGTCTGTCCTCAAATCCTAGAGTAACCTGTCCTGATATGGTCATTTCTGAAGCTTGGATCCCTGGATTAGATCACCTGGCTTTTCCACACAGCTATTGCTGACGTCCTGTCCTGACTTCGAGTGAAGGAACATGCTGAGACTTGGTGTACAGGCTCTAGTGTTTTATTGTTCTACTCTGCTAGACAGAATCCAGCTAAACTAAAATGAATTAGTAATGCTCAGAGAAAAGGCCCAAGAAATTAGGGCAGGGCCTTCTTCAGCCTCTTGGGAGGAAAGCAAAGCAATTCAGTACTGCGCATGCGTTTATCCCCCTGGAGGGAGCCCCCTCCTTCGTCACCAGTTATCTCCCTGACACATCCTCATCTGATTCTAGTCCTTTGCTGAAGCAACATTTTTTGTCTTAGCCCAGTTAAGAGTTCACAATGATAGCTGTCCATGGTACTGATCACTCTCCCTTGAATCTGTCAAGACTAAGCACTAGTGATCTGGATGGCTCTGACTTTTCTTGAGTTACACTAAACAGGTCTAACAGCCTGACTCATGTAAAGCAACTTCCTACAGTATTAAAACAGAAACACAAGATCTGTATTAAGGATACCAATATTCCTGCAGCCGTGCATTTTTTTTTAAGAAATCATACTAGGTAGACAATTAATCCTTTCTATTCAGCAGTGCTATCAGACACTAGAGGTAAAAGAGTATCACAGCTTTTGTTCTATTTCCTGTTCTTCACACTGTGTTAGTCTCTGAGTTAGATAGCCCAAATGTCAATGTGTTTGTCTTCTAAAAACAAGTTTTTTGTTTCTCTGGCAACCTCTAGGAAGGTGGCAAGAAACAAGAATAGGTCACTTGATATACAGTAGCAGTTGACCAATGAGGAGTTGAGTGAGAAATCTGGGTAGTGAGCATTGGAGGGGCCCAGACAATTTGGTAACTTCTGGACCATTACTGGAACAGGATAGGAATGTTACTATGCAAAGGGGAATCTCAGAAAGAAGTCTAATTAAAAATATGATATACCACCTGGAGGCAACCGTCTTCCCTCAAAATTCTATATACTCTATATATCTGGAAACCTGCCTAGTTGACAACTCAATGTATTTATTTATCATTTTGATTTACAGCCCATCTTCCTACCCATACAGCACTCAAACCATTACTAAAAGAACTGCCCAGGGTCCCTCCTTGCAAAGGAGATGGGCGGTAATATAAATATGATGAATGAATGAATGAATGAATGAATGAATGAATGAATGAATGAATGAAACAACTCCATTCTTTTCACCGTAAGTAAAAATGCTTTTACTTGTGATTTTAATCTGTTGTAAAAGCATGCACTGCTTTTGAACTGTGGTGTTGGAGGAAAATTCTGAGTGCCTTGGACTGCAAGAAGATCAAACCAGTCCATACTCCAGGAAATAAAGCCAGACTGCTCACTTGAGGGAATGATATTAAAGGCAAAACTGAAGTACTTTGGCCACATAATGAGAAGACAGGATACCCTGGAGAAGAAGCTGATGCTAGGGAAAGTGGAAGGCAAAAGGAAGAGGGGCCGACCAAGGGCAAGATGGATGGATGATATTCTGGAGGTGATGGACTCGACCGTGGGGGAGATGGCGATGGCGATGGCCAACAGGAAGCTCTGGCGTGGTCTGGTCCATGAAGTCACGAAGAGTTGGAAGCGACTGAACGAATAAACAACAACAAAAAGCATGCACAGGTCACCAAAAAGTTACTTGGAGAGGAAGCATTTAGGGTAGGATTGAGGATCCTGGGTCTCTTCCATCACTGACAACTGGCTATCTGATCTGTTTCTGAGGAGCACTGTAACATAGACACCTGAAGGTAGGTTGAATTTGATCAATTTCTGACTGAATGCTAGAATGAAAATCAGCCTTGCAGTTTCTCCAACCTGTGCTTCTTATGTAAAGAGGCTTCTGCATTTCTTCCATATGCTTGGGATGCTTGAGATATATTTCAGTGTTGTCTTGGTGATGCTTTTGAACTTCCACAATTGTTGGAAGCGATGAGGGGTGCCAGATTTAGTTTTTGTTGTGTTCGGTTGGGTATCTTTCCATCACTCTGCACCCTCCCATACTTTCCAGGATGAAAAGGCACCATGAAATGACTCTCCAGATTGATGAAGAAATGATTCTACAGTGAAAGGCAGAACATTCACACACATGCTTAGCCACCCGATAACTAAATAAATGAAAGAACTCCATGCTCTGCTCATATGAATTGTACAGTCATTGTCTCCTTTCAAAAGCAAATCCTTTTTCATCAAATTAAAGAAGAACCGGTAAGAGGTGAATGGAGGGGAACTTTTCAGTATGGTGCTATTCGAGATCCCAAGAAAACTGGTAGGTCCCCCTCTCTCCATATCTAAACTCCGGTAGATCTTTTCCAAGAACTCAAAGCATTCCTGAAAATATTTTGCCAACAGGCAAACAATATAGTAATTACAAGCAAAGGAAAAGCAATTATATTTTCCACTGAAAGTTATCAGAATCTGATAAGGATGTGTCTCTTTTAATAGTATTATTAATCACTTTCAAAACAGGAATATTACCTATAAGCAATTTGAAATGTGGCAGATCTTATTCCTAATGGTAATCGTAGGAAGCCTGAATATTTTACATCATTTGGACAGTTGAGGCTGAAATTACAGGCAGGAAAAGTCTGGGTGGGTCTCCCATTGAAATCAGCAGCCAAATCAACAGCCATATTTGCTTTCCATAAGGCCCTAAAAACCTGGTTTTCATGCTGAGCCTGGGGCCCAGGGTGTGTGGTTGAGCCCACATCTTGGTTATGTTGACTGTGTTGTTGGTTTTATTTCAGCTCCAGTATTTCCATGATGTTTTAATCTTGTTTTAATCTTGTTAGCTACCCAGAGTCATATGTTTGAGATGGGCAGCCATATTGAATTAATGAATTAATGAATTAATGATAAAGTAACGAATGAATGAAATTATGTGAAAGCAGATCAGGTAGTTCAGAATCATCATTTAAAACAATGTGTTCTAACAAATGAGGGTTTTTTTTAAAAAAAATCAAAGAATCTTGTAATAAGTAAATGAAATAGAGAAACCAATAGTATGGTGGTAAATTTGAAATCCGAGAGCTGGTCACCCAATTTATTATATTCGTTAATTCATTTGGGACAGCTCCAAAGTCAGATTCCCCCAAATAATCCATTGTTTCCTATTTTGTTGTTTATGTTCAAAGAAAATAGTGCTGTGATTATAAAATCCATCCAGATTACACCATGTAATAATTCCACCATATTCGGTGCTAGTTAGACAAGACTTGGAGTTCTTTTCCTGGTTCTGGGCATCAAACTTAACAGTGGCAGAGAAAAGCTAGGGTAGGTTCAGAGGAGAACTGGCAGAACGATAAGCAGTCTGGAAATCAAACCCTCTCTGGGCACATTTAACTTACAAAGAGGAAGATTGTAGTCCACAAATATCTAAAAGGTTCTCATGTGCAAAGAAAGGTGGACCTATTGTCTAGGGCAGTGTTTCTCAACCTTGGCACTTTTAAGATGTGAGGACTTCAACTCCCAGAATTCCCCAGCCAGCATGGCTGGCTGGGGAATTCTGAGAGTTGAAGTCCACACATCTGAGAGTTGCCAAGGTTGAGAAACACTGCTGTAGGGCAACATCACTCCATTCATACTGCTGCTGCATAAAAGTTCTTTAAATCTGCCTGTTTAAAAAAAAAAGAGCTTGAGGATTTTACTGTGTACAAATTCTGGCATATATTGACCCACACCACGACTCTCAGATTAATGCATGGATGCGAATGTAATTATCCTCCAAATTTCACAGTGCTATCATTGCGAAAGAAAAAGTAATTGGCATTTAAGTCTTGTCTGCATGGCTGGCTGGGGAATTCTGGGAGCTGAAGTCCACACCTCCTAAAAGTGCCAAGGTTGAGAAACACTGGTCTAGGGAAACTGAGATCTAGATAAAGACCAGCAAGTTGAAATTAAAAGTCGGGCTGAATAATAGGAGGAATTGCCTGATGCCTAGTAAGCAGGGGAAGAAACTGTCTAGAACAGGGATGGACTTCCTTTAACTTGAGGTTTTCACACAAGGGCTGAATGACCACCCCTCAGATACTGTAGTTTAGTGGATTCCTGCACTGAGCAGGGCTTGGACAAGATGATTTATAAGATTCCTTCCAACTCATACCTTCTATAATTCTACCATAGAACACTTATTGCTAACAGCATGGATTCAGCACACTGAAAGACTGAAAACTCTTCAGACATCTGAAAGGCAGCCTTTTGCTTAGATGTGGACAACCTGCTAACTACTTCTAGCCTAGGATCCCCTCTCTTTGTAGCCCCTGGAGTCTCTCAATACTGCTAAAAGTTGGCAGCCAACCACTAAGCCATAGCTTTCCAAACTGTGTGTCGTGACACAGTACTGTGTCGCCTGCAGGGCCCAGGTGTGTTGCGTGAAAACTTGGAAGCTCTGATGGTGCACCGCCACGGCGGGCCATCAGCGCTTCCGAGTTTTCGCGCGGCACACCAGGATGACGACACACCAGGGTGACAACGATGCTGAAAACCCGAAAGCGCCATGGTGGCGGCGGCGCGCGAAAACCCGGAAGCGCCGCCGCCGCTGCTTCCGGGTTTTCGCATGCTGACGCCACCACGGCGCTTCCGGGTTTTCGCACGCTTCCGTTGGTGTATCGCCAACGTGAAAAGTTTGGAAAGCCCTGCAGTAAGCAATGGCGGCCCAATTTCTCATAAATTTTCAGTAAGTAGCAGAAGAAAGAAGATAAATCTTGAAAGGCTTTATGGATGTAAGAACTTAAAAAGAACTTCCAGGCTCTCAAATGGCCATCCCCAGTTTTGGTGGACTTCAGAGATGTGGACCGACTCAGCATTCCCCAGCCAGGATAGGCATTACTGAGAATTTGGGGTGCTGAACATCTGAGGGTTCCCAAGATGGGGAAGGCTGCCCCTAAAAAAAAATAGTCCCAAAAGTCTCCCCTTCCCCCTTCAGCATTATTTTTACACCAACAGTCCAACCGCTGCAACCCTTAGCTCCTGGAAAATAAACTTAAAAAGAAAAGTTAATATTTAAACTGCTGGCACAGAATAAGAAATTCTCAAAAACTAAGAAAAAAGCCTTCATCTGCAAGTTTATTTTTCACAGTCTCAGAATGTGGATGATAATCATGTATCTTCCTAAACTTTATTACAACAAGGGATCTTAGGAATTAATATAATGTGCCAAAGATTATGTGCTGCTACCTAATGGTTTAATTTTGCTTGGGGAAACCCTGAGAAACCTCTTCTCTTTCTTATTTATTTATATCGATTTATAGGGCCGCACATCAGACCAGTACGATTCTGTGTGGCTAACAGAAGTTAAAATCCAATATGAATACAATGTATTTTTTAAAAAATTATAAAACTGCTGTTCCCAACTGACAGACAGCAAATGGCTCATGAATAACCCATTCAATAATAGCATGGGCTTGATTACTCTTCTGGCCCACATGCCTGTGAAAACAGCCAGGTCTTCAAGGCTTTCCAGAACATGCCTAATGGGACAGGGAGAAACAATAGGAGTGAGGTGGTCCCTCAAATACCCTGGTCCCATGTCATGTAGAGCAGGGGTCCCCAACCTTTTTGGTACCAGGGACCGGTTTCAAAAGACGATTTTTCCGCGGACCGGGGGGGCGAGGTTTCCAGGATTTCCATGGACCGGGGGGCGGGGTTTGCGTGCGGGAGCCAATCGCACAGAATGGGGCGGGGTTTGCGTGCGGGAGCCCCGCGGCCCAGTTCTTAACAGGCCGCGGCCCACTAGTGGGGACCCCTGATGTAGAGCTTGGCTACCTCTTCCTTCATCCATCACTGTAAATTAACAATAGGGTTCCATTCCATATTGACCAAGTTGGAACGTCTGAAAGAGACACTCCGGAAAATCTATTTCTTTTCTTTACCCCATGTCTCCAAATTTTTGCACATACACCCTTCGCCCACGGCAAATGGGACAAATGGTATTTTCACTCTGCTCAGAGCCTATTTATTTATTTATCTATCAAATTTATATGGCTGCCCATCTCACACGGAGTGACTCTGGGCGGCGTGCAGCAATTAAATAAAACAATAAATATATAAACACAATCATTATTAAAAAATATAAACCAGTCATTATTAAAAGTACTAACCATCAGGTACAGAAGAGAGTAAATTAAGCACAATGAGAGAGCCATCTTGGAATCTCCCCAGTCCCCGGGGACCCCCAGGCCTGATGACGAAGCCAGGTCTTGAGGGACTTATGGGGCATGAATAGGCATGGGGCTAACCTCACATCGGGGGGAGGATGTTCCCTAAGGCGGGTGCCACAGCAGAGAATGCCCACCTCCTGGCACCCACCAAGTTTAAGTCCCCAGCAGACAGGATCCAAACCATTCCTTCTCTGCCATATCTAATGGGATGGGCAGATGTAATCGGGGAGAGGCGGTCCCCCAGATAACCCTTTTAAAACATATATATCTTTTAAAATATACAGTATAACTTCTAAAATATATACCCTTTTAAAATATATATCTTTAAACAAAACCAAAACACAGCACAGACACCTTTTTGGCTTTTCAATCAATAAAGGAAAGGCTATGCCAAAGTTAAAAAATGCTATGGTTAGAACAAATCTGGCATAGAGGGGGTTTGGGGTTTGTTTCCCCCAACTTGCCAATTAAAACTCTAAAAAGTGTCAATAAATAAATGCGCACACGTGTGCCCATCCAAACATGCCTGTGGAAAGTTCTGATCTAAACCGTCATTTATCGCAACAGCAATTAATCTTCAACCAACCCCATGATCATTTGTATCATCCCCAAATCTGTTATGCGGTCCCCAACCTGACATCTTTAATTTTCTTATTCTTTTGAGCTGAAAAACATGCACTCTCATGGGATCTCACACAAACATCCTGAAACCTCAAACAATCTCACAAAAGGAAAAACCCCTGAGTCTTCTGCAAGATCTTGTGCAAGATTTCACGAGCTGTCCCTGAGCTTTCGGTGCATGAGAAAAGAGGCGTTTGGTCCCAAACCTCTGAACTTATCTCACTGTGAAGCTGGTTTCCCTTTTATCTGTCTTGAATGTCTTGCTAATTGACAACTAACTGGGTTCTAGTGTGATTAGAGATGAAGGAAAACTTTCACCCACATCTTTTATAAATCTCAGTCCTGACTCCTTTTACCTTATTTCCCTCCTTTTCCTTAAACTAATCCCCTCTCCCCTAAAAATGTTGCAACATTTATCAGTTACAATCATTTTGCTTCTGGTTGAAAACTGGAGTTTTACAAACTTTGCCCTGTTTCTGAAAGGATAGAAGATATGGAGTCCTTTTCTAAACAGCTTCTTAATCATGAGATACAAATCAGCCTGTTACTGCTTGTGCAGATTGGTAAAAAGAGGAGAAGGCATTCTGAATATCCTGGAAGCTCTGTAAATAAGATTTAAATAAGAAAAAGATTGAACATTTATCAAACTGCAAAAGAGAAAATAATAAATAAGAGAGAGGGAGAGAGAGAGACTGAGATTGAGATTGAGATTCTTGGGGCAAAGTTTTTAAAGAACTTGCTGCAGGCTACAAAAAAGGGGCAGGCAGTATTGTATAATTTGTTTCCCACCCAGCCAGCTTTTAGTCATTTTTGCTTTTGGGAAACAACCCAAACAATTTGTTACTGGAGGGAGAAAGGCTTGATCTGTTGTGCTTCTTTGCTTATGGAACAAGACGAAAAGGAGGCAAGTGACGAAAGATGGAAAGAAATATTTTCTCAACTCCAGGGCAAAGGGGAGCAGGTCTCAATAGTTCCAAAAAAAGATAATGTTAAGGAGTCTCCTATCGCTCCATCACATCTCACAGCATTGTGGAGGTGCAAAACAGCTACTGCCAACAGCTCCAAAAAGAGAAGATTCACATCTTTTGAGAATAGAGCAGAGAAATAGGACGGCACATGATGTCTGCAAAAGCAGCTCACGTTTGTTCTTCGGGGGACCCCAAAGGCTGAAATGTCTAGGGCAGTGTTTCTCAACCTTGGCAACTTTCAGATGTGTGGACTTCAACTCCCAGAATTCCCCAGCCAGCCATGCTAGCTGGGGAATTCTGGGAGTTGAAGTCCACACATCTGAAAGTTGCCAAAGTTGAGAAACACTGCCCTAGGGCAACATCACTCCATTCATACTTCTGCTGCTGCATAAAAGTTATTTAAATCTGCCTGTTTGTTTTTTTTAAAAAAAGCTTGAGGATTTACTGTGTGCAAATTCTGGCATACATTGACCCGCACCATGACTCTTAGATTGATGCATGGATGAGAGCGTAATTATCCTCCAAATTTCACAGTGCTATCTTTGTGGAAGAAAAAGTAATTGGCATTTAAGTCTTGTCTGCCCCAGTTTATAAGCACGGAACACTCTACTATGGAATGACACAGGGCTTGATCCTTTTCCCCATTTTATTTAACATCCATGTAAATCTCCTGGGTTTATGACATCTTCAATACATGGCTGATTCCCAGTTATGCATCTCTACCCCAAATCCAGTGGGAGATGCAATGAAGTTGTGACCTCTCCCCTGAAGGCCATAAGGATCAGGTGAGGAGAAACAAGACTTTAACCCAAGCAAGCCCGAGTGTCTCTTGATTCAGACCCTGACAGATTCCAGGACAGAACCAACCTTAAGTCTCCACAGGGTTGTGCTTCCCCAGAAAAAGATGATGCACAATCTGGGGGTTCTCCTGGACTCTCAGGTCCTTCTGGAGCAGCAGATGAAAGTTATGGCCTGGAGGAGCTTAGCCCACCTCCGATTGGTGCTTGAGTTGCAGCCGTTCCTGGAACAGGAGGCGCTGACAATGGTCATTCATGCCGCCCATGCACTCTACAAGGGACTGCTTGAAAACCACCTGGAATGTAAAGCTCCACTATGGTGTGCTGCTTGATAACAGGGATAACTCCCTACTGCCATATAAGACTATTGCTGTGGGACCCACATTGCCTGCTGCCCTGTTTCTGGCTGCCATTCAAGCTGCTGGTTATAGAAGTCATACAGTACGTAGCTTGGAGCTTGGTTGTCTGCAAGACCACTTCCTCCAAAGAGAATCTGCCCACGAAGGCAGGGTTTCTCAACCAGGGTTCTGTGGAAGCCTCGGGTTTCGCGAGAGGTCACTAAGGGTTTATTTAAAAAATCATTTCAAATTCGGGCAACTTCGCATTAAAGAGGTAAGTTCAATTCTTTATTTTCAGTTTAAGAACACTGTTAATGCATAGATCAGAGCTTTCCAAACTGTGTGTCGGGACACGTTAGTGTGTCGGCTGCAGTGTCTGGGTGTGTCACGGCTGCTGCTGCCCCCGAGCCCTCCCAGGATTCCGCGCAGGTCCTAGTGCCTGCCTTGTGCCTTGCTGCCTCCAAACCTGCTGTGATTCCGTGCAGGTCCTAGTGCCTGCCTTGTGCCCTGCTGTAAGAGTGTGTCGCGAAATGATGCATGTCTAAAAAGTGTGTCACCAACATGAAAAGTTTGGAAAGCTCTGGCATAGATACAGGCCCAAATATGAAACAAATAGAATCATTTTGTAACTGCTGGCCTATACTTGAGCCTGAATGTGCAGGGGTTCCCTGAGGCCTGAAAAAACATTTCAAGGGTTCCTCCAGGGTCAAAAGGTTGAGAAAGGCTGCACCAAGGCATGCCAGCAGAGAATGCTTTCTCAGAGTCCCCACCCTGTGCAAAATGCAGCGTGGAGGGGCCTGGGAAGCAAACCTTTTCTGCAAGAGCTGCCTCCTATGGAACACCCTTCCACCTGTTACAACGTTGTGTCTGATATTCAGAAAAGTTCTGAAAAAGTGACTTTTTCAGCAAGCCTTTGAGGCAGAGGCATCCCACACAAACTTCTGCAGATGCCCCTGTTTTGTGGACTGAGGCAAGAGCATTTTGAAGTACCTGGGATAAATGAGGGTGCTGGGGTTATGTATTTTTATTGTTTTGAGCTAATAGTTACTATGGTTCTTATGTAATGATGATTTATTTGTGAATATTGTACTATTGTTGTTTCTCGGCTGCCTGCATTTTTAATTTTTATAATGCTTTTTATTCTATTTTAATTCTGTTTGCCACCCAGAGTCACTCGTTGAGATGTGCAGCCATATAAATTAGATGATAGATGATAGATAGATAGATAGATAGATAGATAGATAGATAGATAGATAGACGATAGATAGATAGATAGATAGATAGATAGATAGATAGACAGACAGACGATAGATAGATAGATAGATAGATAGATAGATAGATAGATAGATAGACAGACGATAGATAGATAGATAGATAGATAGATAGATAGATAGACGATAGATAGATAGATAGATAGATAGATAGATAGATAGATAGATAGACAGACAGACAGACAGACAGACAGACAGACAGATGACAGATAGATAGATAGATAGATAGATAGATAGATAGATAGACAGACAGACAGACAGACAGACAGACAGACAGACAGACAGACAGACGATAGATAGATAAACGACAGACAGACGATAGATAGATAGATAGATAGATAGATAGATAGATAGATAGATAGATAGATGATTGATAGACAGATGATAGATAGATAGATAGATAGATAGATAGATAGATAGAGAGAGAGAGAGAGACAGACAGACAGACAGACAGACAGACAGACAGACAGACAGATGATAGATAGACAGACAGATGATTGATAGACAGATAATAGATAGATAGATAGATAGATAGATAGATAGATAGATAGATAGATAGATAGACAGACAGACAGACAGACAGACAGACAGACAGACAGACAGACAGACACAGATGATAGATAGATAGATAGATAGATAGATAGATAGATAGATAGATAGATAGATAGATAGATGATAGATAGATAGAGATAGAGATAGATAGATAGATGATAGATAGATGATAGATAGATAGATAGATAGATAGATAGATAGATAGATAGATAGAGATAGATAGATAGATAGATAGATAGATAGATAGATAGATAGATAGATAGATAGATAGATAGATGATAGATAGATGATAGATAGATATTGTACTTTTCACTTTTCTTATTCATGAGCCACTTAGAGCTGAACTCTTGATGAAGGAAGGGGCACAAATCCATCTGTACTTACTAAATCAATACACAAGTAAATAAAGGGACAAAACAGACTTAGGAATGATGAGAATTCACTTGACACAGGCTAGAAAGGGGCAGAGTTCTTCATCTCTAGCCTGCCAATCAAACTGCTGGGGTAGTGGAATAGAAACTTAGCAGCACATTGGCCGACAGAGGGATGTCATTACCACTACTAAAGTACATACCGTATGCCTGTGCTTTGTCATCAAACATTAAGCCCCATGCAAGATCTAGGAAATAAGAACTACACAGATTTCACTAAATGCTAGTCTGGGGCAAATATAGAATCTTGGAAAGTGTGGTGAGGAACTTCCCAGCCTCATTTATAGTGAATTCATTAATTCATTAACTCACTATAGGATGAAGGATTTGAAATGCTTTTTCCCAGATTTCTCTCCACCTGAGCTGAGCTGAGTTCTCATTTATGAGATAAGCTGGTAACCAACTCACACAGAGCCCCCTCCCTCCCTCCCCAAGTCTACAGCAGTGTTTCTCAGCTCAGTAGTGGCTGGGGAATTCTGGGCGTTGAAGCCCACATACTGTATCTTAAAGTTGCCAAGACTGAGAAACACTGGTCTACAGGATTAATCTGGAAAAACAACTATTGCGAGATTTAAATCACCTCCTGGCACAAATAAAGTTGCCATTGGCGTTGGCTGACTTTCTGCCTGAACTCTGAGAGACCCTATGGCCTCGAGTAGGCTGAAATAAATAGGTCTCCAATCATGGAGGTTGCAAGAAAATTAAATGGCTAGACGAGACGGGGAGCAATTTAACCGTGAGTATAATCCATGCTGGTGGAACTCAAGCTGCTGCGATATTGAGCCCTACTGTAAATTTGCAGGTAAACTAAAAGGCTCCAGAAAAGAAAGAAAAAATATGTGAAAGTCTCTGAAAGTGGCATTTGCTTTCACATTTCAAATAAGAAGAGCATTTTGATGAAAGCCTCATGGGCAGAGCAGGATCTTCTTTCACTGACTTAGCTAAGTTTCAGAGCAGTGGAAAAATGTATTTACTTACAGGTAGTAAAGTAAAGGTTCCCCCCGCACATTTGTGCAGTCGTGTCCGACTCTAGGGGCCGGTGCTCATCTCCGTTTCTTAGCCAAAGAGCCAGTGCTGTCCGAAGACGCTTCCACAGTCATCTGGCCGGCATGACACGCGCAGAACGCTGTTACCTACCCACCGAAGTGGTACCTATTTATCTACTTGCATTTGCATGCTTTCAAATTGCTAGGTTGGCAAGAGCTGGGGCGAGTGCGGGAGCTCACTCCGTCACGCAGGGCTAGGGATTCAAACCTCCGAACTTGCGATCTTCAGATCAACAAGCCCGGCATCTTACCCGTTGAGCCACCACACCCCTTACAGGTAGTCCTCGCTTAACTACCACAATTGGGACTGGAATTTCAGTTGCTAAGCGAAGTGGTCATTAAGAGAATCTGACCCAATTTTATGACCTTTTTTGCTGCGGTCATTAAGCGAATCACCACAGTCATTAAGCAAACCACATAGTTGTTAAGCGAATCACATGGTTCCCCATTGATTTTGCTTGCCAGAAGCTGGCTGGGAAGGTCGAAAATGGCAATCACGTGACCACAGGACGCTGCAACGGTCATAAATGCGAACTGGTTGACAAGCACCCAAATCATGATCATGTGACCACGGGGGACACTGTGACTGTTGTAAGTGTGAGCACTGTCATCAGTCTGAACTGTCACTAAACAGGTGGTCATTAAGTGAGGACTATCTGTACTAAAGTCTCCACTGTATTACTTATTTTTATTCATGAATATTAAAAGGGGAAAAAAGAGAGAGAGAAGAAGAAAAATGAGCTGCTTGACTTTTTTTAACCTATGTTGATACCCCTGACAGTCTTTAGCTCTAAAGCAGACTTGGTGTGGCCACTTTTGCTACATCAGACAGCTCCTTAAAGGTGCTGGGCCTCTGTCTAGGCTTGAATGGGAGCCATGCAGGCTGGGGAAAGTATTTGTTGGAGCTGAAGAGGCATTAAGGAGGCCCTTACTTCCCTCTCATCCGGGTCTAAGGGCCACATGGTCAGCCCCCACCCTCTCATCCAGGAACAGAGCATTTCACTCTCTTCCCAGCGTCTCATGCAGGGAATCGTTAGTCCAGCTAATGTCCAGTGCAAAAGTCCATCAGCAAGCGCTTGTGTGCGTATGCTCCCAATGGCAGATTTCTTTCCCTTCCTTCCTGGAGGCAGCAGCCATAATCCAGGACATGAGACATGGCGAAGGTGGCTTTTCAGTTCAGAAAAGTGTTCCTTTATCATTGTGTGGACGCATATATTTTGGACATATGGAGGATTATCCTGTGAACTTTAATTTGAACCTCTGGTTTGTCACCAAAGGGACTGGGTTGATTGAAAGCTAATTGGACACAGCAGCCTGCAGAGAGAGCACAAGGCCACAGAGAATAAATTGGAAATGCATTCAGGCCGGCAGCTAACCCCAAACCCCCAGAAGGTCTACCAAGGAGAGTGGTATGAAGTTGATTAATGCATATGGCAGATGTACCGTTCAGCCAAGGATAAAAAACCTTAGCAGCAGGGAGGAAAAATTCACTTCCAACCTGATGTAAGCAGTTGCAGCACAGGAACTGTCTGGTTGAAGAATTTTTAGGTCATTAACAGAATGATTCGTCATCATTTTTTCTGGTAATTTATCAGCCGAAGGTGCATGCATCGCACAGTGAATTAAACAATCCTTTCAAATAAATCTTGGGCTGCTTAGGCAATTAAAAGATGACTTCTAATCTATTTATACAACAATACGTTCATTAAGGTTGCCCTTCGATATCATTCCTGAGGGTAGGAGACGATACATTCAATGGCATTCATTTTTAGCGGGCAGAGATCAGACTGCATGCCCCATTAGGTGGCATCCTTGGCTGAAATCAGAAGCAGCTAAACAAGGTCAGACCTGATTAGCACGGGATGGGAGACCACTAGGAAATTCTGTGGTTGTAGGCTAGAATGGGAAGCCGAAAAAATATTCAAAAGAAAGGTGGTGGCAAATCATTTCTGGATTATGGACAAGTCTATATAGTCACCAGGAATCGAGCTCAACTCAAGGCAGTCTGTATGTTTTTTGCCAGCCTTCACCCTTTCTCTTGGATTACACTGTAAATCTGCAAGTGAGTAACACAATGGTATTTAAAACACAAGCGATCCATTTTCAGTGAAAGCACAGAAGAGCCAGCATCTTAAATCCATCCTTTAAAAATTTGATGAAACAGAAGATTACACAGAGTCCTTGTTTAGCGACCACAATTGGGACCAGCAATTCAGTTGTTAAGCGAAGCAGTCGCTAAACCACGACTGTGCTTACGATCAGCTTTCCTTAGCTTTACAGACCTGCAAAGATCATAAATGTGAGGACTGGTCACAAAGTTACTTTTTCATCACCCTCATAACTGCGAATGGTCGCTAAACGAGTCAGTTGCTAAATGAGGACTACCAGTACAGTACTACCAACTGACAGTAAAGAGGCTCTCACATCATATACTCTGCTTGCTGGTTTTGTAATTCCAAACTAGAGAAATTTACTTGGAAGTAAAGCTGGGCACTACATTGGCTGGACAATTTCACCAAATTTCTCTAGACAAAAACTCCCAACCATTTTCCCTGGACAGGATTTCCCCTGAGTGGAGGCGGTTGCACTGCTATGGAAAAATCCTCCTGGCAGAAATTCCCTGAGAAAGTCTTTTAAAAAGGCAAATTTCTCCATTGTAGAACTCATGGTTCTGGCAGCAGAGAACATACCTCCCAAATGCTAATTGACTGCAGTAGCCAAGCTATGCTGCCCGGCCAATGGGGAGCAGGTTAGTGATGTCACGAAGCCTTGCCAGTACTCTCCTGGCACAAGGGCTTATGGAATAGCAGGCATTTCCTGGAGAAAGTAGGTGGGCACCTACTTTTAGTTGATTGTCTAGTGGCAGAAACTTTGGTAAGGAGATATAGCTGGGTTACTGTAACCCAGATAAATGTGCTATGGGAACTGGGCCATCCTGAGGTGTCCAGAGGATCTAATGCCTTCTTCAAAAATCATCACGCCATTTCTTTACTGCACTTTTCTTTTCTTTTTCTTTTAATTTGTATTTCTATTTCCGTTTCTTTCTTAACTTTTAGCTTTGTATATTTAAAATCTAATAAAATCCATTAAAAAAAAAATCATCACGCCATTGTAACACAAGCTCTGCCCCTTTTATAACTGTGTGTGACATCATGGAGCCTGTACCAAAGGGGCGGGGCTTGCGTTGGAACAGGGCAGTGCTGCTTTCATCATTTCCCCCCTGCAGAAGCCTTTGCTAGTTTGACACAACATGCAAAATTCTAAAGACAGGATAACAAAAGACAATTGTTATTTTTACTTAACACGGTACTCCCCCCCCCACACCCAAAAAAACACATTAGACCTTAACGAGATGGCTCATTCTGTGAAACTGATGGTTTAGATGACAGGCTGAGGCAATGCCTGGGTTCGACACAAGACACTGGATCACAAACCACCCAAACCCATTTTAGTCTAATCTAGCATCTTGTGGGAATTCAGCAACTGAGTTACAAGGTGGATGAGTGTGTGCACATCCTGTCTTTCATTGTACAGTCTTCTCCCCACTGAACTGCAGCCAACCTGGCTGACTACACTTCCAGTAAATCCCGAGGGATAGTGGAATCATGCTACTGTCATAATTAAGGGGTAGTCCACCCTGTCCTCAAGCATTTGTTGGAGAATTTCTCCTTGGAGAAATTCAAAGAAATTATCTCTACCCATAAATTGGGTGAATAAGACCATTTGTGGCCAACCTAAGGGAAAAATCCAGGTGAAAAGGTCTGTAGCTTGAATCATGTCAACTGGATTTCTATTTTCTCAGTGGAAACGTTTCACTCCTTGAAGAAGAAGCTCCTTGGATAAGGAGCGAAACGTTTCCACTGAGAAAATAGAAATCCAGTTGACATGATTCAAGCTACAGACAATTCTACCTGGATGACTGAGAACCTTCATAGCCAGGTGAAAAGGGTATTTCAACAACTGGAGCACCATATGGCCAACTTGGATTCTGAAAGAAGCTTCTGATAATTCTGACATTCTTGCTAAACATTCTTTCATTGGTTGTTGTGGGTTTTCCGGGCTGTGTGGCTGTGTTCTGGCAGTTTTGGTTCCTAATGTTTCGCCAGTCGCTGTGGCTGGCATCTTCAGAGGACAGGAGCACAGCTAGAAGATTCTCTCTGTGCCCAAGAATCTTCTAGCCGTGCTTCTGTCCTCTGAAGATGCCAGCCACAGCTACTGGCGAAACATTAGGAACCAAAACTGCCAGAACACGGCCACACAGCCCGGAAAACCCACAACCACCATCGGATTCCGGCCGTGAAAGCCTTCGACTATACATTCTTTCATTGCTTTACCAAAATGTGAAGTTAGTTTAGGATTACTCAATATAACCCATGCATTTTCAGATTAACATTTATGCATCTGTTTGCATATGGCACTCCCTCTACCGAGGACTTCAATGATCCAAAAAATGGAACGGAAACCTTCTGAGAGCCCCATGATAGTTCACTAGAAGCAGGTTGAACTGTAATCCCTTTCTTCTGTACCAAAAACAAATATTGTTCAATGTAGCAACAGTGGATTTGGCTCAGGGCCATCACTGTGGGCTCCACGGATGTAGGTTCTCAGCAGAAATGCAACTCTGCGAGACCAAATTTACAATTAGAGAAGGTGCTTGACCTGTCAACTCCCTCAGCTCATCTCAAGATGACACAGGACTGAACTTTCAAACCATTCCACACTCCTTTCAATGAAAAGGTACCCAACTGAGTAATTCTTCTTTCTCCAGGCATTCTCCAAAACAGAACTAGAAATACACTTGGTTTGAACGTCAAACATTATCCCATTATCGAGCACCAGATTATATCCTTGTAAGCACCATAAAGTATGAAGCAGAATTGGATCTTTGTAAATGACTAAGGATTTTGACCAGAGCCACGTAGCTCCTGGGGCACGTGCAGCCTCCTCTCCCCACCCCCTCCAGCTTTTTAAAAGTTGCGACTGATTTATCATTTTTAATATGACCAAAAAAGACATTTGCTGAATGCCTGGGAAGAAATCATATTTTCAAATCTCATTTCATTAAAATTAAGGCTTTCATTCTGGGGGTTTAACGATTACTCGTCACAATGATGTAGCCTGCTTTAAGCTGCTCTCCCATCTTTTGGGGAAAGGCAGGGGTTCAGTTTTTGAAAGGAACAGATGGATGGGTGTGTTCCATCCAAGGCAGTAAAAGGAATCAGTTAAAATAGGATTCCAAGAATTATTCAGTATTTGGGATTTCTCCACAATCGTCTACCAAGGCACTGCTTTCAATGGGCAAAAAAAAAAACATGAGAAAAACATTCACTGAAATACAATGACATGAGAAGTGGGGTCTCAACACACACAAACACACACTTTCAGAGCCTACACAATTCTTCAATGCCCTTGGAATACATCATATATTCTTCTGTATATATGGATCCATATAAACCAAATCCATTTGTTCAGGTTAGTAAGAAAGTATTCTGGTTGTTTTATCAGTTTGTCACTCACAACTTTCCTCAACAGACCGAGGTGTTGATATACCAGTGTTTCTCAACCTTGGCAACTTTAAGATGTGTGGACTTCAACTCCCAGAATTCCCTAGCCAGCATGCTAGCAGGGGAATTCTGGGAGTTGAAGTCCATGCATCTTAAAATTGCCAAGGTTGAGAAATACTGATGTATACATTTAAATACACATCCTTTTTGTACATACACTTCTCTAATATATAAAAAAATACCTTGATGCCTGATTTCTAAAACATAAATGTCTCCATAGAATCATGATTGGAAGGGGCTATTTAATACACTGAGTCCCCAACACCCACCCACCCAGGCAAGAATCCAAAGTAAATCATCTATGGCAAATGGCAGTCTAGCCTCCCCTTGAACACAGCCTTCTTTTATTATCATGCCAAAAATGATCAGTAGAAGAAAAGTAAATAAAAAGACATCAAATCTAACCTTAATACTTTTTTTTCCACAATTCAACTGTGTATGTGTATGTGTATGTGTATGTGTATGTGTATGTGTATGTGTATGTGTATGTGTATGTGTATGTATGTATGTATGTATGTATGTGTGTGTGTGTGTATATATATATATATATATATATATATATATATATATATATATATATTTATTTATTTATTTTTGGGATCCAATAAAAGGTTTTTGACCAAGGAAAAACAGATGCAAATAGAGTACATCTATGTGAACAACAGGGGGCGTGGTGGCTCAGCGGGTAAGACGGCAGGCTTGTCGATCGGAAGATCCCAAGTTCAGAGGTTCGAATCCCTAGCCCTGCGTGCGGAGTGAACTCCCGCACTAGCCCCAGCTCTTGCCAACCTAGCAATTCGAAAGCATGCAAATGCAAGTAGATTAATAGGTACCACTTCAGTGGGAAGGTAACAGCGTTCCATGCGCATCGTACGGCCACATGACCTTGGAAGCGTCTTCGGACAACGCTGGCTCTTCGGCTAACAAACGGAGATGAGCACCGGCCCCTAGAGTCGGACACGACTGCACAAATGTGCGGGGGGAACCTTTACCTTTACCTATGTGAACAACAACAAAAAAGATGTATAGATGTCCATCTATGTGCATCTTGCAAACCTACTAAGTAAACTTTTAAAAATCCATTCAACCTACATCAGCTTGAACCTATCATTAAAAAAATCACAACCCACTTTCACATAATTAAGTTTGGTCTAGTGGTTAAGGCAACAGGCTAGAAACCAGGAGTCCTTGAGTTCTACTCCCACCTTAGGCATGAAAGCCGGCTGGGTGACTTTGGGCCAGTCACTCTCTCTCAGCCCTAGGAAGCAGGCAAGGGCAAACCCCTTCTGAAATCTTTCCAAGAAAACTGCAGGGACATGCCCAGGCAGTTGCTGAGAACTGGACATGATTAAACAGGGGAAGGGGGGGGGAAGTGCACCAAGATCTGAATCTTATCCCCTCTATGATTTGAAACCTAGTGCTTACACTTCTACTTCAACAGTGTGAAATCTTTCTTTTTTTCCTGCAAAAGTGTCACCAGCTCTTCGCTGAGGATCAAACAGCAATAGCCTGGCTGATTATTCATATTAAGAAGCTCCTGTGTGACTGATTGTTCCAGGAAAGAGCTCTGCAGGGGAAAGCTTTGTCCTTAACTTGGGAGGAAAACATTAGATTTTGCTGGGCTGCTAGTACATGTAAGGAGTCCAGCTCACCCTCCTGTTAACTGGCATCAGCTGCAGACCTCACTTTGCTCACTTACATGGCATGGTGTTCAGTTGCAGATGGAGAACAGAGCCTCTCAGAAACAAAGGGGAAGAGACACCTTGCTTGAACATCAAAGCTCCACTCCTTGGCATAGAAAAAAAGGAAAACAATTCTATGGATACCAATTGAAGAGAATATCTGTAGCTCAGGGTTGAACTGTGGAGTCCTTGGTGCTCTCTGGGCTTGGTTGTTTTCTTGCAGACATTTCATTGCCCGACTAGGCAACATCTTCAGTGCTAGAAGGGCCCTGCTAGATGTTTCGTTGCCCGACTAGGCAACATCTTCAGTGCTAGAAGGGCCCTTTTCACACTGAAGATGTTGCCTAGTCGGGCAATGAAACATCTGCAAGAAAACAACCAAGCTCAGAGAACACCAAGGACTCCACAATTCTATGGATGTTGGAAGCTGCAGGGGGAGTGTTGTGAATGATTCAATAGATTGCTCTGAAAAGAAGATTGCACATCCTCTATCTGCGGGTCAAAGTGCATGTGCATGCAAGAAAGAAGTGAAAAGAGGAACTGCAGTTTTTTTGCAGTTCAAGGCAAGCCCATCAGCTTAAGAAAAGGATGGAGTTTAAAATGGCAAATTTAACAGACTAAACTTCTGCTTGAAAATAAACATCTATCTATCTATCTATCTATCTATCTATCTATCTATCTATCTATCTATCTAATTTAGCCACCACCCATCTCCCCCTGAAAGAGGGACTCTGGGCGGTTTACAATATAGCTAAAAAATTAAAATACAATAAAATCACAATACATAAAATATAAATATAAATACAGAATATAAATATAAAATAAAATCCAGATGGCAATAACTCTTTCCCTGTACCTTAATGGGGAGCAATTTTATAAGATGTGCAGGAGTCATCTGAATGCCCAGAATTCAAGGTTCTGGTTCTGGTTCAGAATTCTGAGTCCTGTTTCTAGCACAGAATTCTCTATTTTGATTTAAAAATAGTCCAAGAAATATTTTCAATGTATTGAGTAGGAAGGAGAAAGAGAGACTGCTTTGTAGAAAACTCTATGGCTTATAGTTTGAAAGGCAAAAGAGTTATGACATGTTCCTCAAAGGCTATGAGTCCAAGAATTCCCTCTGGGATTTTCTGGATATAAGCATGGAAACCAAAAGGGTCTGGATACAGAAAACAGAGCTGAACACTCGAATAATCACAGATACTGAGAAGTCAGACTCAGAGCTACTGATAGGATTTACTGGCCAAACATACAGGAGCCAATGAGTTCAGGCTCCAGTTAGAAACCACAGAAACACTGAGTTCAGTGGAGTTCATAGTGCTCTCTGAGCTTGGTTTATTTTTTTTATTTTTTTATTTATTATTTAAATTTATATTACCGCCCATCTGCCCCAAACCGGGGGACTCTGGGCGGTTCACAATAAAACAAATTAAAAACATAAATATAGAATTAGAACATCCATAAAAATAAATATAAAATCCAAGTGGACTAGATGTTAATAATAGGGTGGGCTTCATGGCAAAAGCCACCCCCAGAAGGAACTAGTAGCATTCCCATCCCACGCAAGGCAGCAGAACGTTTGGTTGCTTGCAGACGTTTCATTACCCAACTAGGTAACATCTTCAGTGCTAGCAAACCCCACACTCAATAGCAGTGATGATGTTACCTAGTCAGGGAAATGAAACGTCTGCAAGCCAACAACCAAGCTCAGAGAGCACCAAGGACTCCACAGTTCAACCCTGAGCTACAGATATTCTCTTCTATTGGAACCGAGTTAAGTGCTAAGAACAAGAACCCCATTCTAAAAGGATGTTTGATGGCCATACAAATCAAATCTGCCTCAACCTTCCCTTCAGAGATTTGAGTCAAATAGGATGGGATCAAATCTACAAACCAAATGGACTTTTGAAATTTGATTAATTGTTCAGATCAATCCATTGAATCATTATATATATATATATATATATATATATATATATATATATATATATCAACAACCTCAGATATGCAGACGATACCACCCTAATGGCAGAAAGTGAAGAGGAACTAAAGAGCCTCTTGATGAGGGTGAAAGAGGAGAGTGCAAAAGCTGGCTTGAATCTCAACATTAAAAAAAACCCAGATCATGGCATCTGGTCCCATCACTTCCTGGCAAATAGAAGGGGAAGAAATGGAAGCAGTGACAGATTTTATTTTCTTGGGCTCCAAGATCAACGCAGACGGTGACTGCAGCCATGAAATTAAAAGACGCTTGCTCCTTGGGAGGAAAGCTATGGCAAACCTAGACAGCATATTAAAAAGCAGAGACATCACCTTGCCGACAAAGGTCCGTATAGTTAAAGCTATGGTTTTTCCAGTAGTAATGTATGGCTGTGAGAGTTGGACCATAAGGAAGGCTGAGCGCCGAAGAATTGATGCTTTCGAACTGTGGTGCTGGAGAAGACTCTTGAGAGTCCCTTGGACTGCAAGGAGGTCAAATTATTCAATCCTAAAGGAAATCAACCCTGACTGCTCATTGGAAGGACAGATGCTGAAGCTGAAGCTCAAGTACTTTGGCCACCTAATGTGAAGAGAGGACTCACTGGAAAAGACCCTGATGCTGGGAAAGACTGAAGGCAAAAGGAGAAGGGGACGGCAGAGGATGAGATGGTTAGATAGCATCACCGATGTAATGAACATGAATTTGAGTAAACTCCGGGAGACAGGGAGGACAGGAAGGCCTGGCGTGCTATGGTCCATGAGGTCACGAAGAGTCGGACACGACTAAACGACTGAACAACAATATATATATATATATATATATATATATATATATATATATATATATATAATTTATTCACTGCCCATCTTACTCCGAGAGCGACACTGGGCAGTTATTATACGATGCAGATGCCTTTTTTTAAACACCTCAGATTGAAAATCAAATGACATCTGCCTGATTTGATGTGGGAAGATCAAATCAAGCTTTCGGGTTGATCTAAATTGTCCAACCGGGTCAGGATTGACAATCTAAGGTTCCTGTTGGGGATTTGAAAATTCAAATCAGATTGGAGCCAATCCACACACCTCTAAAAAGGTAAAGGTTTCCCCCGCACATTTGTGCAGTGGTGTTCGACTCTAGGGGCCGGTGCTCATCTCTGTTTGTTAGCCGAAGAGCCAGCGTTGTCCAAAGATGCTTCCACAGTCATCTGGCCGGCATGATGCACGTGGAACGCTGTTACCTACCGACCGAAGTGGTACCTATTCATCTACTTGCATTTGCATGCTTTCACATTGCTAGGTTGGCAAGAGCTGGGGCTAGTGCGGGAGCTCACTCCGTCACGCGGGGCTAGGGTCTCGAACCTCCGAACTTGGGATCTTCCGATTGACAAGCCTGGCATCTTACCCGCTGAGCCACCACACCCCTCTAATATATACTTATATATATTATATGTATGCACCACACACCTCTAATATATAATTAATATAATATAATTATATACAATATATACAATAATAATTTATATAATTATATTTATATCCTATATAATAATAGGATATAATCAATCTGATCCTGTCTGATCTGGCAGGAGGGGCATCCTCTGGGTCCCATCGGCTAAGAAATGCCGGTTGGCAGGACCCAGAAGGAGAGTCTTTTCTGCCATAGCACCCGCATCATGACATATTAAATAAATAAATAAATAACTTTATTACAGTCTTTGACCAGCCTTTATAATAAAAGGAAATAGTTTAATTCAACAGTTCATTGTCAGGAGAAAGGAAAACAATAAAATAGTAAAATGATATATCTAATTAAAATTTTTGCGTCATTGTATAGCTTGATAAAAATATTTGGCCACCAGGTGTGTGAGTGTAGAATCAGCATCCCTTAAAAAGAAATAAACGTAAAATCAGTACGACCCACACATTTAGAAATAATTGGGGAAATCAGAGCACGTCTTGGGGCATCATAAAAAGGACACCGTATGAGGACATGGGCAAGAGTTTCTTCCTCCCTGGATCCACAAGGGCAAAGTCTCTGTGAATAAGGAGTCCCATGAAATCTTCCTGCCAGAAGTGCTGAAGGAAGGGCATCAAAGCGGGCTCTGGAAAAGGCCCATCTATATTTGCTTAAGGAGAGATTGTATAGATACCCTGCAGTAGAGGGTTTGCGGCTATCGAGAATATTGTCAAAATGATATTACCGGTGCTCCCGAATTCTATCACCAAATTCTAAATAACCATGACATATTCTCCCTCCAGAGATTAGGATGGCCCTGACCCTGCTGGCCTTTCACAAGGCCCTAAAAACCTGGTTCTGGGCCCAGGCCTAGGGCCCCAAGTGTGTGAAGGGACCCGTCTCCTGGCTGTATTAGCATTTGTGGGCTGTGGTATTTTCCTCAGCTGCTATGCATTTTAATTTTTCTATTTATGCCTGTAATTGTTATTTCTAACATTGTTCGCTGCCCAGAATCACTTGTTGAGATGGGCGGCTGTAAAATTGATTCAATAAATAAATAATATATGACTCATTAATCCACTACTGTTCATGTGATTTGTATAGCTTACGTCAATTCTCATTGCAACCCGTTTCACCTTCATGTACTAATAGGAGATTCCAAGTACAAAAACAATGGAGAGTATCTGTTTTAGGTTAGCATGCATCTACAACTCTTGTAGTCCAAGTAACAACAGAAAGTAGGTGATTTTTCACAGAGGAGGATGAAGAGAAAGAGTTGCTGGTGGTTGAAAAACAACATTAATTTTTCTCTTTATTGCTAACACAGAGATTGATGGACAATATATCCGGAGCTATGAATGAATGAAGCCATGTGAAACTAGCACAGATGAGAATCCCATGCCTTGCAACATAGAGATTGCCGTGTCTGACAATATGGTAGCAGATACTATGAATCACACAGACAAATGGAATTAAGAGAAGCTTCAGGAAATCAATCTTTCTCTCTCTCACTCACTCTTAATCTCTCTCTTTTTCTTCAAAGTAAAAGGGGAATGAAAGGGCCTTTTGCTATATACCCAAACCAAGGCAACTCATCCCCATCAACAGAGATGTTTCTGATTGTTTCTCAGAACATGGCCCTGCTGAAAGAGAATTTTGCAGGAAATAGAAACCACCTAGGCCAGTGTTCCTCAACCTCGGCCACTTTAAGATGTGTGGACTTCAAGTCCCAGAATTCCCTAGCCAGCATGCTAGCAGGGGAATTCTGGGACTTGAAGTCCATGAATGCTGGCTGGGGAACTTTGGGAGTTGAAGTCCACGAATACTGGCTGGGGAATTCTGGGACTTGAAGTCCACCCATGCTGGCTGGGGAATTTGGGGATTTGAAGTTCACACATCTTAAAGTGGCCAAGGTTGAGAAATGCTGACCTAGACATTAAGTTCCCGCCAAACAATCCATCCCTCAATCTCCCCTTTCTCTTTCTCTCTGTCATGTATATGCATAATTTTATGCCCCCTCCAAAAAAAATTCCACCAAAACTTCTGAACTCAGCATTACTTAGTATTGTTTATTCTACCATTGGAGAAGCTTTCTCCTGTTGACACCTTCATTACTCCAGCTGAAATTTGTTCAGGTCTCCCTCCATGGCAACCTTCCAGAAAAGGGTCTGCTTACTCAGTGGGTAAGACGCCAGGCTTGTCGATCGGATCATCACAAGTTTGGAGGTTCGAGATCCTAGCCCCGCATGACGGAGTGAGCTCCCGCACTCGCCCCAGCTCTTGCCAACCTAGCAATTCGAAAGCATGCAAATGCAAGTAGATGAATAGGTACCACTTCAGTGGGATGGTAACAGCGTTCTGTGCACGTCATGCCAGCCACATGACCGTGGAAGCGTCTTTGGACAGCGCTGGCTCTTCGGCTAACAAACGGAGAGGAGCACCGGCCCCTAGAGTCAGACACGACTGCACAAATGTGCAGGGGGAACCTTTATCTTTTACAACCATAAATGGAGGTGGCCAGCATTGAAGTGGAGGAGGCCAAAGCCAAAATGGGCTCCACATCAAGCTAGATTGAGGTTTGGAGGTATTTTTATTTTATTTATTTTTATTTATTTATTAATTGAGAGCCAGTTTGGTCTAGCAGTTAAAGGTAGGCGGACCATATTTCCTTGAGACGAAAACGGGACCCTAACCTACGCACGGCTCGCCAGACAAAGTGGGCGTGCGTGCATGCGTGCGTGCGTGAGAGCGCCCACCTGCCCCGTTTGCCAGGGCAGCGCCGCAGGAAAAGCACTACCGGCGAGGCTGTTAGATGGAGTGCGTGTGTGCATGCGTGCACTCCATCTAACAGCCTCGCCGGCAGCGCTTTCCCTGCGGCGCCCCGGCAAACAGGGCGGGTGGGCGCTCTCTCATTGAGAACGGGACAAAATGGACATTTTTATTAAAATGATGGGACGATCGGGAATTATTTAAAAAACGGGACTGTCCCGTTCAAAACGGGAGGTATGGTCAGCCTAGGTTAAGGCATCAGGCTAGAAACCGAGAGACCGTGAGTTCCAGTCTCGCTCAGGCATGAAACTAGCTGTGTGTCCTTGGGCCAGTCCCTCTCTCTCAGCCCTGGGAAGGAGGCAATGGCAAACTACTTCTGGAAAAGAATACTGCAGGGACTTGTCCAGGCAGTATCCAAGAATTGGACACGATGGAACAGATTGAAAAATAATAATAATCAAATTTGTATAGCCGCCCATCTCGCAGAAAAGCAACTCTGGCCGGCTTACAACAATCCAACAAAACAACACATACATAAACAGTCAGTATAAAAAATATAAAAATCAGTATTAAGATAAGTATAAGATAAGTATAATAAGAAAGAAATATACAGACCCTAGGCAAGAGAGAATAAGGACAGCTAACTCAGCAATGGAGCCATCTAAGCATGTCTCCAGTTCCCTGGGAGCCCCAGGCCTGGTGACAGTTCTGAGAGACTTCTGGAAGGTCAAAAGGGATGGAGCTAATCTAATATCGGAGGGGAGGAATGTTCCACAAGGCGGGCGCCCCAGCGGAGAAAGCCCGACGCCTGGGACCCACCAAACGTATGTCCTAGCTGATGGTACCCTCAACATGCCTTCTCTGCTCGGTCTGATGGGGCGGGCTGATGTAACTGGGGGGAGGCGGTCCCTCCGATAACCGGTCCCATGCCATGAAGGGCTTTAAAGGTCAAAGCCACCACCTTGAGGTATTGCTCAGTTCCCAACCTCTGATCTATCTATTCTGACTGAGAGCACTTCTCACGAACATTTCCAAGGTCTGCAAGCTGAGCATATTCTATTATAGCTGCAGTTTCCACTACATCTCCTTATTCCATAGGTAGTTGTCAGGGTCCAAAATCTGGATTCCTTGCTATCAGAGGAAGAATCCGGTGCCATAGAATCAGATCAGGAGCCAAAGTCCACGTTATTAAGAGGGTAGCTTTAAAGACCAATGACACTTCCATTGCCATTACCCATTGCTCAGGGTATAATGCCAACTGTTTCAGGAGGACTTATCCCCCAATGCAAGAGGCAGTTTAAGAGGGAAGCCACACTGTTACCATGCTACACCAGAGGGCATAAGCATGTTTTCCAAATCTACTGGAACCAATACTTTGAGAATGAAGCTCAGACTCTTTTCTCCCTGAATGACTTATTAGACTGTTGCTGGAACAACAGCTCTCTGTTTCTTGGTTCTCTTGATCCTATCCAGCCAAACCTTGTCACCAGCCTCCATACAGGTAGTCCTCGCTTAACGACCACAATTAGGACCAGAATTTTGGTTGCTAAGCGAAGCGGTCATTGAGTCCGACCCAATTTTACAACCTTTTTTGCAGTGGTCATTAAGCAAATCACCGCAGGCGTTAAGCGAACCACGTGGTCGTTAAGCGAATCATGCGGTTCCCCATTGATTTTGCTTGCCAGAAGCTGGCTGGGAAGGTTGAAAATGGCAATCACATGAACACAAGACGCTGCGACAATCATAAATGCGAACCGGTTGCCAAGCGCCCAAATTGTGATCACGTGACCACGGGGACGCTGAGACGGTTGTAAGTGTGAGAACCAGTCATAAGTCAGTTTTTCCAGCACCATCCTCTAAGTTCAAACTGTCACTAAATGAATAGTTGTTAAACGAGGACTACCTGTAGTGAACTGTCCATGGTCCTGATCAAAGCAGCGTAGCCCGTATTAAGACAGCACCATCACTGTCTCCTTTCTACTAAATACGCTGCTGCCTCCCAAGTTCTAACACCAGCATCTCCAGACGGGACTGCTCACTCCTGTTTTAATCTTTTAATATAAGCTTTATTATTAATAATCTCATCTTGGATCATATTTCTGGAAAAGCAATACACAAACATTACAAATCAATATCCTATATTTATTGCAGGGACTTTAGACATGCACTGTAAACAAATAATTGTTCTGTCCTCTCATCTAGTTCTCCACAACAAATGCATTTTGATGGATATGGGAACTCTACTCTTTAGAGCTGCCCTTTGCTCAACTGGATGCATGTTCTCCCTCCCTGCAGTAGAACTCAGCTGGAGCCACATATTACACTGAGCTGTTTTGAGGTTTGATGGGTTTTACTTTAGGACTCTGTGTAAACCCAACCACTATGGTTTGTAAATCACAAAAACATAGGGTTGAAAGAGAGCTTGAAGGACTTCTACTTTAATCCTCATCCCATCCCAGGCTGTCCAATCTTTTCTTGAAACCTCCAGTGATGGCGCATCCACAACTCCAGAAGGCAGGCTGTTCCACTGCATAAAAGCTAGCTCCGAAAGTCAGGAAATTCCTCCTTATTCCTCTGTACACCCTGGTTCTCGTTCCAGATCTCTGGCACTATGGAAAATAAATCCACCCCATTTCCCCTGTGACAGCCTTTCAAATATTGGAAGACTGCTACAGGTAGTCCTTGACTTACAACCACAATTACCCCGCCCCCCCGGTCCATGGAAAAATCATCTTTTGAAACCGGTCCCTGGCGCCAAAAAGGTTGGGGACCCCTGATCTATTGGACTGGATGTTGTTGTGAGCTACTCAGGCTGTTTGATTGGGGCAACATACACATTTTTATATATAATGCATAGATTTTTTTCTCCTGAGAAATCAAGCTCATATAAATGATTCCCCCCATATCAAAATTCTTGTGGGGGGAATGGATTTACACCACAGTGTAAACTTGTTTTATATACTTATATCTGCAATTTGGCAATGCAATTTATCTCTCAAAGAATGCATACCAAAATGCATAATGGGGAAAACTGTGCACCAAAAAAAAATCTATGGGGAAAAATGCATACAAAAATGGCTTGTATTATGGAAAACTGATTCTCTCCCCTCCACACCCGCCAAAAACTGCCTACAAAATATAGGAATTAGGGGAAATGTGTACAGAAATGCATACATTAGGAGGAATGACCTCAAAATGCCTCCATCTTTACATATAGACACTTTGCAGAAAAGCATTCATAGTAACATGGAAATGATGAAAAACCAAGCAAAATTAAACTAACAGGCTTCACAAGGAGAATCAATTTGATAATAACCAAACCCTTAATGGTTTTAAAAGGGAACAAACTGTGCACTCTTTCTTACTGGATGTTCCTCATGTGGCCTCAGTTGAACCTCCACAGTCAGAAGCAGTACATCAGAAAATGCATATAGCTACAGGGGAACAATCAGATTGTCTTTCTACCTTGCACATGAGTTTCCAGAAAGCACGAAGATGGCCACTGAATAAATAGGGAACTGTACTGATCTCAGGGAGATAATATTATGCTACTGCTAAATGATAACATACAAGTAATGTTTTCCAACCTGGGCAATTTCCAATGTGAACTTCAATTCCCAGAATTCTATGCAAAGGCCATGATGGCTGGGAAATTCCAGGAACTAAAGGCCACGTGTCTGGTAGTTGCTCAGACTGGGAATTGGCTGTGGGTGAGAAGGAAAGGCAGCGTCTGTTGGGTCACTGTCATTCCTGTCTAGAAGAGGAGCAAACAGGAAAATCACCTCTTTGAGATCATTTGCAATGAAGTCACTGCAAGAAAGGCAGTGGGTGACTATCTAGATGATATCAATATTGGTGGCTGTTGTGGGTCTTCCGGGCTGTGTGGCCATGTTCTGGAAGTTGTGGTTCCTAACGTTTCGCCAGCATCTGTGGCCAGCATCTTCAGAGGGCAGGAACACAGACAGAAGCGAAATCTCTGTGAGAAAACTCTACCTGGGCACAGAGATTTCACTTCTGTCTGTGCTCCTGCCCCCTGAAGATGCCGGCCACAGATGCTGGCGAAACGTTAGGAACCACAACTTCCAGAACACGGCCACACAGCCCGGAAGACCCACAACAGCCATAGAACTCCGGCCGTGAAAGCCTTCGACAATACAACGATATCAATATTCTTGGAAATAATGTCATTCCAAAATCACAGGTCTGTTGGAAGCCTTCAGTGAGAGACAGAGTTGTAGGGAGTTGTACCCACTACACCCGGCAATTCTTACTTCCTTTGCAACAATAAATAAACAATAAATAAACTCAAAAGCACCAAAAGACATTTTAAAGCGCTCCTGACAAATAGGAGCCTTCTTTCAAAGGGGAAAACAACTGCTTGTGCAATTGAAGGATGGATTTGCACAAAAATGGTTGGGCAGATTCCAAATCTATCCCAGTCTAGAGAAAGATTCAGTCCTCTTCTCTCCTCTGCATCTGATGATACAAAGCAGACTACTTGGACCATAATCCAGCTTCAGAATAGTATACTCATCCAGAAATAACTATTGTTACAAGTGATTGCTTAGTGAACAGCTAGAAATGCCGTATTCTTGGAAAGCAACAATAGCTGGAAGGGACTTAATGAAACATAGATGGCCCATGATAGCTGGTGGCTACCAGCTGGGTGTTTTTTTTTTCCGTTCAATTGTGTCCGATTCTCAGAGACTGCATGGATGAGTCCCCGCAGTTTTCTTGGCAAGATTTCAGAAGTGATTTGCCCTTGCCTCCTTCCCAGGGCTGAGAGAAAGGGACTGGCCCAAGGTCACCCAGCTGGCTTTGTGTCGGAGGTGGGACTAGAACTCATGGTCTCCTGGTTTCTAGCCTGACGCCTTAACCACTACACCAAACTGGCTCTCTCTGTTACACACACCTTAATTGGGTTGCTAGTGTTATTTGACTTGGTATGTTGTGAGTTCTTTCTGCTACCGCCAATTCCCCAGGAATCTTAAGAGGGATTTCCATAGAAGACATTTAGTTTCTACTTTACAGATTCTACTTTTAAAACTAGCACTGTCCACCCTAAGTGATGGTGTTATTTTTAATCATGCTTATCATGTACTGGTATAACTAAATATACCAGTATATTCCCTACTTTTTGTCAAGACCATTGAGACATGATAAGGTTGCCTTTAAGGATTCCTAAATTGGGGAGAAAATTTATTTATTGCCTTTTTATATCCCCAAAGCAAGTTGGGATAATGGCCACAATTCCTCTTTTTACCTTAACAATGCTGTTGAGTAGATTAGGCTAAGAAATACCACCCCAAACCTATGAATACCCAGTGACTTTCATGACTGGGTGGAGATCTGAACCCAAGTCTTCCTTCTCTTGTAGGGGCATGGTGGCTCAGCGGGTAAGACGCCAGGCTTGTCTATCGGAAGATCGCAAGTTCAGAGGTTCGAGACCCTAGCCCCGTGTGACAGAGTGAGCTCCCGCACTTGCCCAGCTCTTGCCAACCTAGCAATTCGAAAGCATGCAAATGCAAGTAGTTGAATAGGTACCACTTCGGTGGGTAGGTAACAGTGTTCCGCGCGCGTCATGCCGGTCACGTGACCGCGGAAGCGTCTTTGGACAACGCTGGCTCTTCGGCTAACAAACAGAGCTGGACACGACTGCACAAAAGTGTGGGAGGAACCTTTACCTTTACCTTCCTTCTCTTAGTCCAAAATACTAAACTTTATGCCAGAAAGGAACACTCTGGCTTCCATTCACACAATGCACATACCAGCTCCTTTGAAGACCTAGCAGGTGCAATTGTAGCACATGCTACTGTTTCTTCTTATCTTATCTATCCATTTATTTATTGGCTTAAAAAGAACCTAACCTGTTGGATTAGTTTATCGGTCACCATATGGTACAAACCCAGCAACTAGGCTAATTCAGGACCAATCCAGTAAAGGTGTGGGCAGAATCAGTGACAAATACCAAGCATTTTCTTACATTCAGAGAACAAACTACACACTGATTAACCAGATTGGGATAAATCACTTGTGGGTATTAGTTTCCTCATCAATTGAGGGCAATTTACAAAGAGGAAAAGAGTGAGGTTGGATATATACATATGAGGAAGGAAACAAGAAGGACATAAGCCAGACAAATCAGCTGCAAATCCTTAACGCTACCTCCACAATTTTTTTAAAAAAGTTCCATTAACACATCTGGTCACAAGCACACCTGATAAGAAGCATAAAGAGGCCCAGTTTTAGAGTAAACATGAAGGCTGCAATGCTCGTTTACCTGACAGGTCTTATTTCCAAGACCACGGTCCTTGTCCTTGTTCCTTCCTGTCATCAATCCAAAGTACATATTAGCTGAAATAATTTGCCTGACCCTCAGTAGAATGTTTTGAGTGCAATCTCCTTGGGGCAGACCCCTATCCAGTTTCAGAAAATAAATAAAAATAAGTAAAGCGGCATGCACTGAGTAAACAAGGAGTTTCCACATTACCTGGTGAAACATACCCCTTCCCACTAAACAGCTTCCTTGTTTGTTTTGCATGGAATCCTGCCAACCGCTAATCATTTCAGCGTACTTTAAAATAACAGAGTTCAGCCATTTCCCAAACCTTGATGATGGCTAGCAGAAAACAACCACCATAATCATAATCATAATCATAACAAAAGTAAAAAACTTTTGCACTTTATTATTTTCTCTCCGCCCCACAATCATGCCAGAATTGTGCCTATTATTTTCGGCTTGAATCATTGTCATCTAGCTGGAAAGTAAAGCTAAAAAAGAATTAACCAGGTAAGGAAATCTAAAGGCCTCAAATCAAGCGTTATAAGTCCCTCAGAGAGGGGAGGAGGGAGAAATTCAAATGCATTACACCTGCCATCATGTGGAGAAGGGAAGGAGGGGGAGATAGCTACATCCTGAATTAGCACCAAAGACTCAAAAAGGAAAGCAGACCATTTTTTCAGCTTCTGGACAGAACACACCGCAAGTAGTATATTGCACAAAGCCTTTAAAAGCATCCCAGCTCTTCCCCTCCCACCGCTAACTTTTCTCACTCCCCAGGAGCAAAATGTTCTGAAACAACATCAGTTTAGCGGGAGCAGCCTGCCGGCAAGGAAAACACCCCAATGCACAGCTCTTCTGCATCTCGATTTCAAACGGCATCTGCTAGGTGCCGGTGGAACTCAGTGCCACTTGGAGCGGCAAAGAGGGAGAAATCCAGCTTTGGCCCCTTTGCAAGCTTGGGGTATGCTTTCTGTCACTCTCATGCCTCTGAGAGTGACCAAGGGGACAGCAATGGCTGCCCAGCACCCTTTGGGCATCTCAACGCCCCTTTCACATTTCAGCCCTGTCCCAGCAGCGTTGCCAGTCCCATCGTGGGTTCCCCTCCAGCCACTGCCCCAAGTCCAAGACAGGGGGAGACATTGCGCAACCCGTCCCACAACAAAAGCAGTGCATTACCTTTTCTCTTTATTTTGCTTTCTGGACCTGTGTAACAACCCTATGAGTACCACAGCTGCTCGGATCCCTGCCCTGTTGGACCGCATCCTGTTGGAAGCTTGTGACATGGCCAAGGGAGGGGGGGCTTCTTCCCAGCGCCCCCAAATCGCCGGCCCTTGCCAGGAGAGCTCGTAGGCAGCCGGGCAGAGCAGCGCTGCCTCCCTTCCCTTCCCTTACGCACACTTTCTCATTCTTCCACTCCTCCTCTTCTGCCTCGCTATTCCAGGCACAGGGAGGGAGAGAGAGAGAGAGGCGCGTTCAGCGGTCCGGTGCGGCTTCGGGACTCGAGTGACCTTCGGGTCACCTGGCGAATCCCTCCGTTTGCCGCGCCAGCTTTTGCTCCGAAGCCCCGCGCGCTCCTGGGCGGCTGCCGGATGGCCAGCCCGGAGCAGGGGTGGTCTTCCCAGTCAATGAAAGGGCTCTCCGCCCCGCCGCCAGCCGCCCATGTGGCCGCGCTGGCTCGGCCGATCCGTCACGCCTGCCTGCCTGCCTGCCGGGCAGTTCCTGCGCTCCGCTCCCGCTCGGCCGCCCAGCCCGAAGCGGCTGGCGTGAGATTTCCCCTCCTGTCCTTTTTCTTCCTCAATGAAAACTGCACTCCGCTGAGGCAGACCCAGGCGCGAGGGAGGCAGGAGGGAAGGTCGCTCCTCGAAAGGCCAGCGAAAGATCCGGGATGAAAACCGGCAGGCTCAGAATGACGAGACCGCTTGGCACTGGAGACCCACAGCGACTCCCTCCCTCCCCCCGCCCCCCAACCCGGAGGTGGCTTGTTTGCCAATTGGCAGAAGATCCCTAAATTCATCCATATTTTTCTCTCTTAGAAAGACGAAATAGGTCGAAGCCTCTGCAATTTGACATGCTGTGGAAACCAAAGGTGGGTATAATTAAAGAGTTGCTCTCCTTCCTTCCTTCCTTCCTTCCTTCCTTCCTTCCTTCCTTCCTTCCTTCCTTCCTTCCTTCCTTCCTTCCTTCCTTCCTTCCTTCCTTCCCTGTCTCTTCTTCCACCTTTCCTTTCCTGTCCTTTCCTCCTTTCTTTCCGTCTCTCTCCCCTTTTCTTTCACTCCTTCCTTCCTTCCTTCCTTCCTTCCTTCCTTCCTTCCTTCCCTATCTTCTTTCTTTTTTTCTTTCTTATTCTTTCTCTCTCTCTCCTTCCTTCCTTTCTTCCTTCCCTCTTTTTTCTTTCCCTCTCTCCCCTTCCTTCCTTTTCTCTCTCCCCTTTCTTCCTTCCCCCTTTTTCTTTCTTTCTTTCTTTCTTTCTTTCTTTCTTTCTTTCTTTCTTTCTTTCTTTCTTTCTTTCTTCTCTCTCTCTCTCTCTCTCTCTCTCTCCTTACTTTTTTCTCACTCACTCCTTTCTTTTTTCTTCCCCCTCTCTCTTTCCTTTTCTCTCACTCACTCCTTTTTTCCCTCTTCTTTCTTTCCCTCTCTCCTTCCTTTTCACTTCCCTTTCCTTCCTTCCTTCCTTCCTTCCTTCCTTCCTTCCTTCCTTCCTTCCTTCCCCCTTCTCCTTCCTTCCTTTTCTCTCATTCACTCCTTTCTTCCTTCCCTATCTTTCTCTCCCTCCCTCCTTCCTTCTCCTCCTTCTCCACCATCATCACCATTTCTACCAGATATTCTCTCCACTAATTTCATGCAAAATGGGTAATCTGGAGCACCATTGCTTGCCTTGCAATCATCAAGCTGCAACAAATGTTTTGCATAAAATAAATGCGTTCCCTGGCGCCCCTCCCCCCTCCCTTAGCAAATGTCATTTACTGATTGTCATCAGGGATTAGAAACATTTAAGAGTATTATACTGAAAGCGGGGCTTGATTTGGGATGAACTCCAGTTGTACTGCACAGAAGTCAGATCAGTTTATCTGCGTGTATGGAAGGCTGGTAGCTGATTCTGGCACCATCTGGAGGCTGAGTTGAAATGGGCAAAGCATTTTGCAAAAAACTTTAAGCACCACTTACAGTATTCCAAAAAGTTGTGCCAAAACAAAGCAAAGATTTTCACCCATTAAGTATACACACCAACTGCCTTATAAGGAATCAGCCAAAAGTAATATTTAAATTGACTGGCAGCATCTACTCAGAGTTTCAATCTTCCCCAGCTACAAGTGCCAGAGTCCTGGATCTGTCTGCATTGGCTCAGCTCTAAACTAGAGCCCATGCAGAGTAAGGGCAGGGCAGTTCTAGGAAGTCCTGTTCTTCCCTCTCATTAGGCTTCGTGACATCATAATACAAATACATCTGATTGGCCCCACAAAGTCATATCACCACAGCAGGACTGAACAATTTCATGGAAGGGCAAAAGCTGAGCTTGTCTTTTGGGTTCTATCCTGGGGTCCACAGTCTAAAACAGTGTGTCTCAACCTTGGCAGCTTGAAGATGTGTGGACTTCAACTCCTAGAATTCCCCAGACAGCAAGGGAGCTGAAGTCCACACATCTTCAAGCTGCCAAGATTGAGAAACACTGGTCTAAAAAGTAATTGAAATCTGTTTAGGGGCCAGGCTGGTGGGGCCAGGACAAAAAGTACATTTGTTTTAATTCAATTTTAATTTAATGTAAATTACATTTAAAGTTATGTAAATTGCATTACGGACAACGCTGGCTCTTCGGCTAACAAACAGAGATGAGCACCGGCCCCTAGAGTTGGACACGACTGCACAAATGTGCAGGGGGAACCTTTACTTTTATACCTTTAAATTGCATTAAATCAAATGCAGTTTATGTGAGTACTCCCCGTGTATTTAATAGTTTCTTGTTGTTTATTCGTTCAGTCGCTTCCGACTCTTCGTGACTTCATGGACCAGCCCACGCCAGAGCTTCCTGTCGGCCGTCGCCATCCCCAGCTCCCCCACAGTCGAGTCCGTCACCTCCAGAATATCATCCATCCATCTTGCCCTTGGTCGGCCCCTCTTCCTTTTGCCTTCCACTTTCCTTAGCAATAGTTTCTACCATGTCGTACATTCCCACTTTTAGTGGGGCTATGGGGGGTTAGGGTTAGGGTTAGGGTTAGACTTTGGGGAACAGTCATATAGCCACAGGGACTCCAAAGGTGCACTTTTTCTCTATTGGATCTTCCATTGTCTAGAATCAACCACATGATTATTCCAAAGAAGCAGGTCAGTCCCTTTAAAAAGCAACAGAAATGTCAAGGAAGTAACGGTGCAAACTTCATTAGACAAGCTTCAGACAAAATAACCAAAGCATCAGAGATGGAAATGTAGCATATTTTCATAGGATGGGCTGCACTCACTTGCACAGCCTCTAGTTTACGTGCTGGAGTCCCCAAGTTAATCCCCTGCATCTCCAGGCAAGGCTGGAAAAGTATGGAGAGCTGTTGCCAGTCAGTGTAGGCTGGATGGATCTTGGGCTCAGCAGAAATCAGGATGTGAGATTGAGGCAATATCAGATTGGAATCATTGATTCATGAATATACATACCCAACATGCTATTCCCTCCTGGGGAAGGCAAGGTTATTCAAATAGGAGAAAAAAAGAAAGGAATAATGAGTGGAAGATAGTAAAGGCAGAAAATGAAAGGAAACAGCTGAACACCATTCATAATTCCTCCCCAGACCTTTCTGTTTTGGCAAATCATCCTTGTTTTCATCACATCCATACATCACATCATGCATTGCCATGTTATGTTATGTGTTGTTATAAGTTTTTGTTAGATTTATATCCCATCTTTTAGAAGAAGTTGACTCCACAGGGTTGTTGTGTCAGGGTAAAATGAAGGGAGATCCCCATATAAACTATGTTAATTCCCTTAGAAGAAACATAGTTCATATGGGGATCTCCCTTCATTTACCCTGACACAACAACCCTGTGAAGTAGGCTGGGCTGAAGGACAGGGGCTGGCCTCAAGTTACCCCATGTGTTTGGGCTGAAGATGGACTGGAACCTAGTCCTACATCTTAACTCAGAGCTTTCCAAACTTTTCATGTTGGTGACATACTTTTTAGACATGCATCATTTCGCAACACACTCTTACAGCAGGGCACAAGGCAGGCACTAGGACCTGCGCGGAATCACAGCAGGTTTGGAGGCAGGCAGGCACAAGGCAGGCACTAGGACCTGCACGGAATCCTGGCAGGGCAGGTTTGGAGGCAGCAAGGCACAAGGCAGGCAGTAGGACCTGCACGGAATCCTGGCAGGGCAGGTTTGGAGGCAGCAAGGCACAAGGCAGGCACTAGGACCTGCACAGAATCACGGAGCCGTGACACACACAGACACTGCAGCCGACACACTAACGTGTCCCAACACACAGTTTGGAAAGCTCTGTCTTAACTGCTCTAGCACACTGCCTCAATTTCCTCTACTATGGATCTCCCCACAATATTGTTCCTGTAATTGGCCCAAAGTCCTCCTGGGAGCTTCTGTGGCTGACAGTGGACTTGAGTCAGGGTCTCCTCAGCACTAACCACTACACCATACTGGCTCTTTTTAAACTTCTCACCTCTTTCTTTTTAAAGATCTCATCAAGTCGATCCAATCAAGACCTTCTTGAAGCCCAAGAAAGAAGGAAAGCAAAAGGCAACAGTGATAGGGGGAGATATGCCCAATTAAATGCAAAATTCCAGAGGTTAGCCAGAAGAGATAAGGAATTATTTTTAAACAAGCAATGTGCGGAAGTGGAAGAAGACAATAGAATAGGAAGGACAAGAGACCTCTTCCAGAAAATTAGAAACATCGGAGGTAAATTCCAGGCAAAAATGGGTATGATCAAAAACAAAGATGGCAAGGACCTAACAGAAGCAGAAGAGATCAAGAAAAGGTGGCAAGAATATACGGAAGATCTGTATACGAAGGATAATAATATCAGGGATAGCTCTGACGGTGTGGCCAGTGAGTTAGAGCCAGACATCCTGAAGAGTGAGGTTGAATGGGCCTTAAGAAGCATTGCTAATAACAAGGCAGCAGGAGACGACGGTATCCCAGCTGAACTGTTTAAAATCTTGCAAGATGATGCTGTCAAGGTGATGCATGCCATATGCCAGCAACTTTGGAAAACACAAGAATGCCCATCAGATTGGAAAAAATCAACTTATATCCCCATACCAAAAAAGGGAAGCACTAAAGAATGTTCAAACTATCGAACAGTGGCACTTATTTCACATGCCAGTAAGGTAATGTTCAAGGTCCTGCAAGGTAGACTCCAGCAATTCATGGAGCGAGAATTGCCAGATGTACAAGCTGGGTTTAGAAAAGGCAGAGGAACTAGAAACCAAATTGCCAATATCCACTGGATATGGAGAAAGCCAGGGAGTTTCAGAAAAACATATATTTCTGTTTTATTGACTATTCTAAAGCCTTTGACTGTGTGGATCATAACAAATTGTGGCAAATTCTGGGTGGTATGGGGATACCAAGTCATCTTGTCTGCCTCCTGAGGAATCTGTATAACGACCAAGTAGCAACGGTAAGAACAGACCATGGAACAACGGACTGGTTTAAGATTGGGAAAGGAGTACGGCAGGGCTGTATACTCTCACCCTACCTATTCAACCTGTACGCAGAACACATCATGCGACGTGCTGGGCTTGAGGAATCCAAGGCTGGAGTTAAAATCGCTGGAAGAAACATTAACAATCTCAGATATGCAGATGATACCACTTTGATGGCTGAAAGCGAGGAGGAGTTGAGGAGCCTTATGATGAAGGTGAAGGAAGAAAGTGCAAAAGCTGGGTTGCAGTTAAACCTCAAAAAAACCAAGATTATGGCAACCAGCTTGATTGATAACTGGCAAATAGAGGGGAAAAAGTGGAGGCAGTGATAGACTTTGTATTTCTAGGCGCAAAGATTACTGCAGACGCTGACTGCAGCCAGGAAATCAGAAGTCGTCTACTTCTTGGGAGGAGAGCAACGACAAATCTTGATAAAATATTTAAGAGCAGAGACATCACACTGACAACAAAGGTCCGCATAGTTAAAGCAATGGTATTCCCCGTAGTAACCTATGGCTGTGAGAGCTGGACCATAAGGAAGGCTGAGCGAAGGAAAATAGATGCTTTTGAACTGTGGTGTTGGAGGAAAATTCTGAGAGTGCCTTGGACTGCAAGAATTTCAAACCAGTCCATACTCCAGGAAATAAAGCCAGACTGCTCACTTGAGGGAATGATATTAAAAGCAAAACTGAAGTACTTTGGCCACATAATGAGAAGACAGGATACCCTGGAGAAGAAGCTGATGTTAGGGAAATTGGAAGGCAAAAGGAAGAGGGGCCGACCAAGGGCAAGATGGATGGATGGTATTCTGGAGGTGACGGACTCGACCGTGGGGGAGCTGGGGGTGGCGACGGCTGACCGGAAGCTCTGGCGTGGGCTGGTCCATGAAGTCACGAAGAGTCGGCAGCGACTGAACGAATAAACAACAACAAAACTGGTGGACCAATCTACACAAAAGAGTTGACTTGTACAAGGACTTTGGGAATGAAGAGGGGTGTAAATTGGGAACTACCTGGGTGGGTGTCAGCCTTACAAGGTAGACCAGACAGGAAACACAACCACATGAGCTAATTTGACTTTATTGTAAAGCTACATTAACAGAATATTGCAAGCCTGAAAGTACAATCTTCCCCCCATCTCCTTTACAGCCCAAGAAACTAGGGAGGGTCTCTTCTGAGCCTTTTACCCCATCCACATTCCTGCTGTGGGCTCAATTGCCTTTTATCTGACCATTCCCTTGGTTGCATCTCTTTGCCCTATCTCCCAAGGTCATTCCCACATACCATTACGATGGATGGATGGATGGATGGATGGATGGATGGATGGATGGATGGATGGAACGCTGATGGTTGGAGGTGATGAAATCTGTATTATGCAAAGTCCATTAGATGTAACGTAGGAGGTTCTTTTTCTGTTACACTACAGAGATAGGGAATACATGGCTCATGGGACCAATTTTTTGATAGATTTATTACATACATGTTTATACTACCCATATATCAGGCATTTAGAACCATAAAATGGCCTGTTAAAATAGAAGCTGACTAAACCAGTAAAATCCAATCCACATTACAAACATAAACCATTCCAATCAAACCCAGTGAAAATATAATGCAAAATCAATGAAACAAAGCACAGAATCCAACCAGCACCATTAAACTGCAATGACCCATTGAAACAAAATAGTTGTTATTGCTCTCTGAAATGACAGCAAAGTAGGGGCTGCTCACATCTCAGGGCAGAGTGTTCCATAATGCTTGTGCAGCTATGGAAAAGTTCTGCTTTTAGGCCTTAGTTCATGTAGTCAGATGGATGCATATCAGAGCAGAGTCTGGATTGGGAAGACGGTCTTACAGGGAAATGGGAGCTGACCCATGAGGACTTATAAGTTAATACCAGCACTTTGAATTGGACTCAGACACTATCAGCAACCAGCCCAGATACATGCTGAAGTGGCTCACACCTTCCAGCAGCTGGACCAAAGGACACTGGACCAACTGAAGTATCCAAGTCACTTTCAAAAGCATCCCCAAGTAGAGAGCCGGATAGGATAAAGTGGTGAGAACTTGGGTCACTGTTAAGATGGCATCCTGATACAAAAAGACCACAAGTGGTGCACTAGCTGAAGCTAGACAAAGGTTCTCCAGGTCATAGGCTTCTCCTAGTCCCGCCTTAGGCATGGAAGCCGGCTGGGTGACCTTGGGCCAGTCACTCTCTCTCAGCCCTAGGAAGGAGCCAATGGCAAAGCAGGAGACTGAGAGTTCTAGTCCCGCCTTAGGCATGAAAGCCGGCTGGGTGGCCTTGGGCCAGTCCCTGTCTCTCAGACCTAGGAAGGAGCCAATGGCAAAGCAGGAGACTGAGAGTTCTAGTCCCGCCTTAGGCATGAAAGCCGGCTGGGTGACCTTGGGCCAGTCCCTGTCTCTCAGCCCTAGGAAGGAGCCAATGGCAAACCAGGAGACTGAGAGTTCTAGTCCCGCCTTAGGCATGAAAGCCGGCTGGGTGACCTTGGGCCAGTCCCTGTCTCTCAGCCCTAGGAAGGAGCCAATGGCAAACCAGGAGCCTGAGAGTTCTAGTCCCGCCTTAGGCATGAAAGCCGCCTGGGTGACCCTGGGCCAGTCCCTGTCTCTCAGCCCTAGGAAGGAGCCAATGGCAAATCAGGAGCCTGAGAGTTCTAATCCCGCCTTAGGCATGAAAGCTGGCTGGGTGACCCTGGGCCAGTCACTCTCTCAGCCCAACTCACCTCACAGGGTGGTTGTTGTGGGGAAAATAGAGGAGGAAGGAGTATTAGGGATGTTTGCCGCCTTGAGTTATTTATAAAAATAATAAAGGCGGAATAGAAAATAAATAAATAAAATAATAAAATAAAATAAAATAAATAAAATAAAATAAAATAAAATAAAATAAAATAAAATAAAATAAAATAAAATAAATAAAATAAAATAAAATAAAATAAAATAAAATAAAATAAAATAAAATAAAATAAAATAATAAAATAAAATAAAATAAAATAAAATAAAATAAAATAAAATAAAATAAAATAAAATAAAATAAAATAAAATAAAATAAAATAAAATAAAATAAAATAAAATAAAATAAAATAAAATAAAATAAAATAAAATAAAATAAGCATTACATGCAACTCTATCCAAAACCAGTCTTGGAACTGGAGTGAAGCTGGATTTTTCTCCTATGAACAGCATCTCCAATTATTGGAATTAAGTTTAAGTTTGTTTCACCACATCCAAGCCCTCAGAGGTTCTAAACGCTAAACAAGGGCCTCTACTGCATCTCCAGCCCAGGCTGAGGTGATGATATACAACAGGGTATCATCAGCATGCTGATGCTACCTCAACCCAGCTGATGGATGAGCTCTCTCAATGGTTCCAAACAGATGTTACATAACATGAGAGAGAGAGACAAGCCTTGGGGTACCCCAACTAAAGGAACCAGGGCGTCAACTACACAGGGAATCAACAACTAGATACATAGAGATAAACCACATTTATGCACCATTCAAAAGAGACAATAAAAAAGCTAAGAAGGAAACAAAAAGACCAGAATACATCCTCTGCAGCAGCTAACACCCAGATTGTTCAGTCATTTAGTCGTGTCCGACTCTTCGTGACCCCATGGACCATAGCACGCCAGGCCCTCCTGTCCTCCACTGTCTCCCAGAGTTTACTCAAATTCATGTTCATTACATCAGTGATGCTATCTAACCATCTCATCCTCTGCCGTCCACTTCTCCTTTTGCCTTCAGTCTTTCCCAGCATCAGGGTCTTTTCCAGTGAGTCCTCTCTTCGCATTAGGTGGCCAAAGTATTTGAGCTTCAGCTTCAGTATCTGTCCTTCCAATGAGCAGTCAGGGTTGATTTCCTTTAGGATTGAATGATTTGACCTCCTTGCAGTCCAAGGGACTCTTAAGAGTCTTCTCCAGCACCACAGTTCACACCCAGATAAGCAGGGATTAACACCAGACAAACAATCAAGGGAGAACAATGCCCTAATCAGGGAACCACCAAGGAGAAAACCACACCCTCACCAACACTGGCAGGGCAAGCTACTGTATATAAACAGGGAGCAAACCCCACACTCACTGATGATGTTACCTAGTCGGGTAGTGAAACGTCTGCAAGCAAACAACCAAGCTCAGAGAGCACCAAGCACTCCACAACCAAACAGTTTCAAACCCATTCCTGAGTTTGAATCTTGATTGGAAGGGATCTAGATAATCCATCTTGGAACCTGTTTCCAGGTGGTCTTCCAGGGCAGCCCCATGTAGAGTGCATTGAAGTAATCCAAACATCCTTGTGGGAAATTTAAGTGGAACCTCCCAGTGGGGAAAGTAGGTAGGAGAAACCTCACTGAAATTCTTGGCACAAGAAAAATCTAACCATGGTTAGTACTAACCAAGCTTAGCATGCTGTCAAAGATGTCCAAAGTTTTTCACTGAGCTGCTTTAGAGCATTGTGTGAGCTATTAGGTATCAGTTTAAGAAAGGTTTGGTCCTAGGATAATATTACTCCCAAAATTCAAAGTAAGTAAGCAGATTTTTTAAACGGTTGTCAAAAATCTAACAATATGGGGGCCAACCACATTCTCTCCCTGAAGGAATTTCAATGATTGGGCACCACCACCACCAAGATTCCCTACCTGAACTTATTACATGATAGTCCACGTTCACAGGTAGAACCAGAAGTCAGCCCCTTCTCTCCAGTCTCAAAGCACAGATTAGCTGCTACATAGGTGTCCACAGGGTATGGTCAAAAAAGTCAAGATGGAAGACATGACTGTGGTCTCATCATGGCCATCTTGACTTTTTGACCATACTCTGCAGACAGCCCTGAGCTGGTCCTTTGGGAAAATGTATTGTATTTCAATTACAGTAATTATTTCTACATTTACATTTACGCATAGAATCAACATGACCACATTTTATACCAATGAGCGCCTCTTTTTTTTTTAATGATGCATTTCTTGACTTATCTTTCCTTCACCACTGATTAACACTAACCC
The DNA here is from genome assembly GCA_023362775.1 of Charina bottae. Taxonomy (NCBI): domain Eukaryota; kingdom Metazoa; phylum Chordata; class Lepidosauria; order Squamata; family Charinaidae; genus Charina; species Charina bottae. The sequence goes on along the minus strand of JALMGJ010000027.1, from coordinate 7,831,735 downwards.
AACATCTGGGGAGAGAAGAGGAGCCCCTACTACAAGCCCTCCTCCTCCCCCAAATTAAATCATTGTTTAAATCAGTAAAATCTTATAACTCTTTGGCATGAAATCTCACAAGGTTTTCTGCAAGCTCAAATGAGATGGAGTGAGATAATGCTGAAATCTGAGGAGGGGGTGATTTTAGATCTTGGTGTATCTATCTATATCTTCCTCTCTGTGTGGCGTGCGTGAGAGAGAGAGAGAGAGAGAGAGAGAGAGAGAGAGAGAGAGAGAGAGAGAGAGAGAGAGAGAGAGAGAGAGAGAGAGACTGTATATGTCAGTGTTTCTCAACCTCAGCAATTTTAAGATTTGTGGACTTCAGCTCCCAGAGTTCCCCGGCCAGCATTCTGGGAGTTGAAGTCCACACATCTTAAAGTTGCTGAGGTTGAGAAACATTGGTATATATGTGTATGTGTGTGTATGTATGTATGTATGTACAGTATATGTGTGTGTATCTGTATGTATATTTGATGCCCCCCAGTCATCATGTCAGTTCACACGAGATGATGCCAAGTGCTGTGAAAGGTTGCTGAGCCCTGTCCTAACCATGCAAAGGGAAATCTACCCTCATAATGTCAGTGAGATTTGGGGTTCTGGCCTCTTTGCTGATTTGTTTTAATTTGGTTTTTAAACTTAATTTCAGAAGCAAACTGGGAAAAAAGAAAAGAAGTTGACAACTCTCGTATTATTTGAAGCAATTCTTAAAGGCATACAAGAAATGCAATTAAATTAAATGTTTTAGATCACCTTTTTTTTAACTATAGGGGGAGAATGGGAAATCAAATATATAACATAAATGCAGTCCAAATGCAGTCCAAATTTGCAAGCCAGTCAGGATTGCAGTTATAAACTGCTTGTTCCAATATACGTAGAGGTATATTTTTCAAACAAAAATTTAAATAATGGAGGATGGATATCCTTCCAATACTGAAACTTTTTTTTTTTGCTGACACAGAAGCAGGCAATATCCATTTCCAATATTCTTTTCTTAGTTTCCAGACCATTGGTATGTAACTCAAAAGAACAAAGTATCTAGAACAGAGCTTTCCAAACTTTTCATGTTGGTGACACACTTTTTAGACATGCATCATTTCGTGACACACTCTTACAGCAGGGCACAAGGCAGGCACTAGGACCTGCGCGGAATCACAGCAGGTTTGGAGGCAGCAAGGCACAAGGCAGGCACTAGGACCTGCGTGGAATCCTGGCAGGGCTCGGAGGCAGCAGCAGCCGGGACACACCCAGACACTGCAGCCGACACACTAACGTGTCCCGACACACAGTTTGGAAAGCTCTGATCTAGAAAAACCAACGAGTATCATTTGAACCACTCCTGCATTTTGAGTACAGCATCTCCAACCATTAGCTGAACCTCACAATTTCTTCTACAATGATTCCCAGGTTTCTAATAGACAGAAGCTAATCATTTGACAGGGGGATCAATCCTAATTTTAAATCTAAATGAAACCTATTTGTCATGTAGAAGCCAAAACTGTCTTCCGTTGTAGATTATGACTGGAACACTTTAATCCCTTATTCTACACCTCCCTAAACTGAGTACCTCATTTAATGTATTCTAACCACTCTTTATAAATAATAATTACAAGCTTTTTATTTTGGAGAACAAGTTAAATCCTCTAATACTAGAGCGTTTGGGTTGGGACTTTTGTTTCAAAAAAGTCAATAGTATTTGTTATATGGGCTTGCCTATTCATTTCTCACCAGCTTGCAGCTATGATCTTGGCCAACCTAATGTTAATTATTAACAAGGAATAGAGGGGTGCCTAGAAAAGTCCACAGAAAATGTATTTGCACAGAAACTCCTCCCTCCCAAAAATGGGGTTACACACACACACACACACACACACACGCAAACACACACACACACGAAATGACAACTTTATATCTCTGTCCTGTACTGAGCAACTGTTCAAGGACAGTTCATTCTCTGTCCAAACGTGACCCTCTAAATCGCTGGAGCTGAAATGGATTTTTCCAAGGCAATTGCGGGACACACCTGAATACCTCTGAGCAGCTGCAGTTCACTGGCCTAATTTTTTAAGGATGCTCAGAGACAGCGAAGGAGAACTAACAAGGTTATCTTCTCTTCACTTGAATGGCATCTCTGTTCCACCCTTGGACCAAGGTTATTTTCTAGTTCAAGAGGAGAGAAACCTTCAAATCATTGCTAGCGTACAAGAATGTTGGCTTAGACAAATGATGGTAAGAGCCAGCTGGATCGGGCCAACAATTGGTCTCCTCCATCATCTTATTTCTACAGTGATCAGCCTGACAGCATCAAGGTCTTTAATTACCGAGGTGCTGTGGTGCTGAAGGAGCTGGCCTAGAACAGGGAAACCCAGCTTCAAGTCCACCCTTTGCCATGGTAACTCATTGGGAGACTTTGGGCCCATCATTCTCAAAGCCCTTCCTTCAAGAACTTGAGGGATCTGACATGGAGCTTTCTCTTTATTTCACCACCACCTAGGCTGACCATACGTCCCATTTTGAACGGGACAGTCCCATTCTTTTAGCATTTTTCAACCGTCCCGTCATTTTGATAAAAATCTCAATTTTGTCCCGTTTTTTAAACCCGGCGGGAATGGCACGGAAGGAGGATCCAAGCCGGAGCTGCCAATTGGAGGCAGCCCGGAAGAGGAAGTCCTCCCGCCTATCAGTGTGTGGCAAAAGAGGGACCGGGGGGAGGGGTTTGCAGGCGGGAGCCAATCGCGCGGACCGGGGAGCGGGGACCCCTGTCTTTTTCATTAATACAGAATATTACATAAGACCCCGTCCCGTTTTGCCATCCCAATGTCCTGTTTTTGTCTCAAGGAAATATGGTCAGCCTACCACCACCACATCATCACCCCTGTGAGGTAGGTTAGGCTGAAGAGAGGGACTGGTCCAAGGTCACCCACTGAGCTTCCATGGCTGAGGAGGAACTAAAACCCGGATCTTCCCACTCCTAGTCCTGCACCTTCACCATCCCATCACATTGACTCTTGGGCTGAGATAGAGGGATTGGCCCACAGTCACAAAAGGAGCTTTTGTGGTTGAGAGTGGACTAGAACCTGGGTCTCCTTGAGGTCATCTAGTCCAACAATCATAACCACTACACTGAACACTCTCTCTCACTCTCTCTACTTTGCCCCTTAAAACATCCCTTCTCCGTTATAAAATTTGGGGGTTCAATATTTGTATGGGGTGCAAAAAGTAAAGACTCCTTTGTGTCAAGGTCCACTCCTAGAGCAGTGTTTCTCAACCTTGGCAACTTAAAGTTGTGTGGACTTCAACTCCCAGAATGCTGGCCGGGGAATTCTGGGAGTTGAAGTCCACACATCTTTAAGTTGCCAGGTATCGGGGAAACAGGCAAAGAAAGAACGCTGAGCCGAAATTCAACTCTAGTTCTTTATTGTTTCTACCTCATACAGAATCTTGCTAGACTAAAGGTTCCTTTCCTGAGCTAAGGGGGAAAATACCCTTGGGAATTTAGGGCGGTGCCAGCCTTCTCCTTTTCCTTGCCCCCCCCCCCCCCCCGCTCTCCAAGCTGTGTGACCTCTTATCGGCCTGGAATGCGCACTCAGCATCCAGCTCCATAACATCAAGGTTGAGAAACACTGTCCTAGAGACTCCATGAGCACATCCATACAATTTTCCTGGTGAAAGTAAAGAAGTAGTTTGGAATGCCTTCTTCCAGGATATATTTTTCATTTCCTAGCCTAACCTACAACCCTGGGATCCCCTTGTGGTCTCCCATCCAAGTATTAATCAGCGCTACCCCTACTTATCTTCCTGGCCCAGACAAGATCAGCAAGACGTTGCCACCTGCTATACATGTCTTAAGCTTTGACAAGGTTTGTCTGATATTTTTGGCTCCTGAACACCCCCCACAAAACAAGCAAACCGACCAACAATCTCCAAATGTTTTATCCCTCTTTCCCTGGAAGCCATAAATGAGAAGTCGAGGAACGCAAGTGTCCCCAACAATCTAGTAAATCCAGATCTACTTTCCGGATTGAGATATCACAATGTGCTCAGGGAATACAAGATTAATTACCAGCCTGCAAACACAGAGACACTTTATATGACCTTTAAGGAACATAACTTCATTTGTTATGCATAAAAAAAAAGAAGTCTATTAAAAACACCTTGACCTTTAGGCTTCAAAGAAGTGAGTTCTACCACTAGATAAGAAATGTAATTTCAGAATGACAATAAAGGGTCTTTTGTGTGCATTTTTATCCCCATGGACAATTAGAGGCCATTACCAGTCTAGCATTTCAATTCTCCGACTGGGATGTAATCTTCAGAATTTCCATTTGTCACTTTTCTAAGAAAATGGGATGTCTAAAAATGCCAAACCATGACAAGGTAGGAGCCAACTTTGACCTTTGCTAATAAATTCCAGCCATGCCTGATACCTGATTTTGTAAAAAAAAATATCACTTTACGATAGTTGGCAGTTAGGGGGGGGGGGAACATGTCCCTTCCAAGGTTAATTAAAGTAAAAGTCCTGATTCAGAGGATCCTAGAATGAACAAGGGGGAAGTATCCCTTAAGGCCATCTAGTCCAGCCCCCTGCTCAGTGCTGGAATGCAAAGTAAAGCGTCCCCAGCAGATGGGTGTTTAGCCTCTGCTTGGACTCAGCCAAACTGTTTTTATCATTAAAAAAAGGTAAAGGTTCCCCCCGCACATCTGTGCAGTCGTGTCCGACTCTAGGGGCCGGTGCTCATCTCCGTTTCTTAGCCGAAGAGCCAGCGTTGTCTGAAGACGATTCCACGGCCATGTGGCCGGCATGACGCACGTGGAACGCTGTTACCATCCCACCGAAGTGGTACCTATTCATCTACTTGCATTTGCATGCTTTCGAATTGCTAGGTTGGCAAGAGCTGGGGCGAGTGCGGGAGCTCACTCCGTCACGCGGGGCTAGGGATTCGAACCTCTGAACCTGCGATCTTCCGATCGACAAGCCTGGCATCTTACCCGCTGAGCCACCACTGGCGGCCAATGGTTCTGCTACGTGCGTCCTGGAAGGCGGAGGCTGATAATCATGGATCCCTCTTTTGTTGCTTCGGGTAAGGTAAAGTCACTGTCACTCCTGGTGCTTTCAAAACTTGTCCCTGAAGGCCACAAGGCATGTGTGGATGCTGCCTTCTGGCTGGATGTTTTTTCAGCTTCCAGGTCCAGCCTACACACCGGGGATTTCCTGGTGCTCCCTCAATAGGAAGAGTATTGACACTTTTGAACTTTGGTGTTGGAGAAGACTCCCGAGAATACCTTGGACAGCCAAGAAAACAAACCGATGGATCATCGAACAAATCAACCCAGAGTTCTCACTCGAGGCACAAATGGACAGGCTCCAATTATCCTACTTTGGACACATTATGCGAAGACCCAGCTCTTTAGAGAAGGCTCTGATGCTGGGAAAGGTGGAAGGAAAGAAAAGAAGACGATGACCAGCAGCAAGGTGGATGGACTCAGTTACAGTGGCAATGGATGCACCATTAGAAGACCTGAAAGACCAGGTTAGGGACAGATCGTCCTGGAGAAAATCTATCTGTGTGGTTGCTAAGAGTCAACACCATCTTGATGACACATAATCAATCGATCGATCAATTCATCATATCCTATTGCTTCATTCATTCATTCATTCATTCATGCTTGTTAATCGGAAGATCGCAGGTTCAGAGGTTCGAATCCCTAGCCCCGCGTGACGGAGTGAGCTCCCGCACTCGCCCCAGCTCTTGCCAACCTAGCAATTCGAAAGCATGCAAATGCAAGTAGATTAATAGGTACCACTTCGGTGGGTAGTTAACAGCGTTCCGCGTGCGTCATGCCAGCCACATGACCGTGGAAGCGTCTTCGGACAACGCTGGCTCTTCGGCTAACAAAGGGAGATGAGCATCGGCCCCTAGAGTCGGACACGACTGCACAAATGTGCGGGGGGAGCCTTTACCTTTAGAATGTACAGCATAGCTATTTTTTATTTCTATAATCTGCTTTATCAGAATCAACACCAAGTGAGAGAAAACCATTTTTGCCATAATTTCTAAATAGGATCATATTTTTTTGGTCACTCAATTCCCCTATTATTATCACTAAAGAAAGTTAAATGTTGTTTATTGGATGATTTACATTTCTCTATCCTTTCAGTTCTGCTCTACTTGAAATTTTGATCTCACAGCCTTCAGATTTCCTGATCTTTCAAACATCACTCACAGAGCTAAACACCTCGATCAATCATACAAATTCCTAGAACTCAGGGTTAAACAAAAACAAATTCAATGAGTAGAGGAAGTATGGCTTTGTTATAGGGAAATTTTGATCTGTTTTACTAGAAAATTAGTAGTTAAGTATATCCATTTGCCATCAGTAGCACTAGAAAATCCAGACAGTACTCTGCAATGAAATAACTATGGCAAATAAAATTTAGCCTCTCTTTTTATGCAGGTTCTTTTAAATACAGAAGTAACAGAGACCAAGATGAATGCTTGCTCAGATGTAGCTTCCTCCAGTAATTAGATTAGGCTGAGCCAAAATGTTCCCCAATTTCATCATTCAGTTCACAGGTTGCAGAACTGGGCATTCGTTGAGATCCACTATGAAATAAAAGGCATAACCACTTCCTGTAGTAACGAGTGTTACTACAGGAAGTGGATATGCCTTTTATTTCATAGTGGATCTCAACGAATGCCCAGTTCTGCAACCTGTGAACTGAATGATGAAATTGGGGAACATTTTGGCTCAGCCTAATCTAAGTCATATGACTTAAACACTCATAATTTTTAAAAGTATGCTTTAACATTTAAAATATAAGAGTGGGAGCAAACATCATTGCTGTTCCTCCCCATGCCAAGGATGGCATGAAACAAATAAGATTCAATAGAAACTGAAGCCAATTCAGAGTGAGGGCCATAATTCTTGCCTTCACTCCGGTATCTTTGAGGTAAAAAGTTTTTTTTTTAATTATATTTATTTAGTCCAGCTACAACATTCAAGGTAGACTCCAGCAATTCATGGAGCGAGAATTGCCAGATGTACAAGCTGGGTTTAGAAAAGGCAGAGGAACTAGAGACCAAATTGCCAATATCCGCTGGATAATGGAGAAAGCCAGGGAGTTTCAGAAAAACATCTACTTTTGTTTTATTGACTATTCTAAAGCCTTTGACTGTGTGGATCATAACAAATTGTGGCAAGTTCTTGGTGGTATGGGGATACCAAGTATTCTTGTCTGCCTCCTGAGGAATCTGTATAACGACCAAGTAGCAACGGTAAGAACAGAGCACGGAACAACGGACTGGTTTAAGATTGGGAAAGGAGTACGGCAGGGCTGTATACTCTCACCCTACCTATTCAACCTGTACGCAGAACACATCATGCGACATGCTGGGCTTGAGGAATCCAAGGCTGGAGTTAAAATCGCTGGAAGAAACATTAACAATCTTAGATATGCAGATGATACCAGTTTGATGGCTGAAAGCAAGGAGGAGTTGAGGAGCCTTATGACGAAGGTGAAAGAAGAAAGTGCAAAAGCTGGGTTGCAGTTAAACCTCAGAAAAACCAAGATTGTGGCAACCAGCTTGATTGATAACTGGCAAATAGAGGGAGAAAAAGTGGAGGCAGTGACAGACTTTGTATTTCTAGGTGCAAAGATTACTGCAGACGCTGACTGCAGCCAGGAAATCAGAAGTCATCTACTTCTTGGGAGGAGAGCAATGGCAAATCTTGATAAAATAGTTAAGAGCAGAGACATCACACTGACAACAAAGGTCCGCATAGTTAAAGCAATGGTATTCCCTGTAGTAACCTATGGCTGCGAGAGCTGGACCATAAGGAAGGCTGAGCGAAGGAAGATAGATGCTTTTGAACTGTGGTGTTGGAGGAAAATTCTGAGAGTGCCTTGGACTGCAAGAAGATCAAACCAGTCCATACTCCAGGAAATAAAGCCAGACTGCTCACTTGAAGTAATGATATTAAAGGCAAAACTGAAGTACTTTGGCCACATAATGAGAAGACAGGATACCCTGGAGAAGAAGCTGATGCTAGGGAAAGTGGAAGGCAAAAGGAAGAGGGGCCGACCAAGGGCAAGATGGATGGATGATATTCTGGAGGTGACGGACTCAACCATAGGGGAGCTGGGGATGGTGACGGCCGACAGGAAGCTCTGGCGTGGGCTGGTCCATGAAGTCATGAAGAGTCGGAAGCGACTGAACGAATAAACAACAAACAACATTCATATCATTAAAAAAAGAATTTATTGCAGAAATTTAAGGAGAACTAGCTAGGATAGGATACAAATGTAGATGCTAAGGTACTGAAGAAAATCTAAAATACCAAAAACACTGCCTTCCCCCCAGGAGTGCCCCCTCTGGCCCACCGCACAGCCCAGCGGCTCGGGGGCTTCTCCGGGCAATGGCGGCGGCCCACCTGCAGCATCGGAGCGGCGGGACCACCCTGCGCCTCCCTCCCTCCACAGTGAGCGCCAGTGAATCAAGCGTGGCGGGCGGGAAGAGGCGCCTCTGCAGAAGTGCTCAGCTCGGCTGCCAGGGCGTGCCTGCACAGAGGCAGGCTGGGATTGAGGGCGGTGCTCGGTGGACACGGATTGGCTGCAGCCTCGGCCAATGGCGAGCACGTGTGAGAGCCGCTTGGCCTCCTCGGGGCAGGGGGTGGGCCAGCCGGCCTGTCTCCATGCTGCCCCGCAGCCAATCACCGCCGGCGGGGGCGGTCCCGCGCCGTTGCATGCTACGCCCTATTGGCGATCGTGCCAGGAAACAGTAAACAAATACTATTTTGTCATTTTGGTGCCCCCCCCCCAGCGTGGCGCCCAGGGCACATGCCCCGGTTGCCCCCTCCCCAGTTGCGACCCTGCTAATAGGGATGTAAATGAAAGCCAGCATAGGTGTCTATGGGAAGAGATCTGCAAGATTTACCTAAACCAGTACTTCTCAGCATGGCTGGCTGGGGAATTCTGGGAGTTGAAGTCCACATGTCTTAAAGTTGCCAAGGTTGAGAAACACTGGCCTAGAGTCTAGTCCAAGCAATCACCAGGAGTTAACACTGACTCAAAGGCATGCATGCATGCATGCATGCATCAAGCAAGCAAGCAAGCTACAGAACCATTTATGGTAAATAGTAGCCTACATGGAGGATTTGAATGAACCTAGTCGAAAACTTCAAGTGAGTAAGAGAGAAAACAACAATGGTAACAATGGTAATTGTATAGACAATGGATCATGTGTAGAATACAAGGCAGGCTTCCTCTTAAAATCCTCCTTTTCAAGATTTTCATTCATAATCCACATCACTGTTGAAGATAAAGGTCTGTTAATTAATTCTGAATTTTTAGCAGACTGAGTACATCGTCCCATTAAACTGAAAGGGGTGTTATACCTAATCCTCTGCATTTTATGTTTGTGAGTTTTTTCCATTAGGACTATTTCTAAAAGTCTGGAATACTAAAGGTCTAAAATTGGGATACTACTCTCCTATTTTGGGGCTACAGCATAAATCTAATCTAATCTAATCTAATCTAATCTAATATCTGTTTATTTTAACATATTTTTGTTTTTCACTCCAACATTAATGGGAGACATAGTTCTGGATTGCTAGAACAGGAGATAAACAGATTTTACTTATCTCCCTGAAGACTAATTGCCAAAATTGTTAGATCTTTGGACAGTTCCAACAAATATACTGTAAGTGTGGGGTCCTTGGTGCTCTCTGAGCTTGGTTGTTTGCTTCCAGATGTTTCATGACCCAACTAGGTAACATCCACAGTGCTGGTGAGTGTGGGGTTTGCTCCATGTTTATATACAGTAGCTGCCCTTCCAGTGTTGGTGGGGGTGTGGTTTTCTCCTTGGTAGTTCCTTGATTAGGGTTTTGTTTTCTGCTTAATTGTTTGTCTGATGTTAATCCCTGCTTATCTGGGTGTTCACTGCTGGAAAGGATGTGTTTCCTCAAGGATTGTTTCTTCAAGGATTCTGGCTGGGGAATTCTGGGAGTTGAAGTCCACACATCTTAAAGCTGCCAAAGCTGGTATAGAGTATAATATAGAGGAAACATTGTAATAGTAATAGCAATTGAGTAGTACAGAGGAAAGATTGTAATAGTAATTGAACAGTAATAGTATAGAGAATAGTAATTGTCATAGTAATAGTATAGAAATAATAGCAATAGACCAGAATCTAGGATAAAAGTAATCAGGAGCACTCACATATAGATTTGTAAGTTTCACATGTCACGTTTATATCTTTCTTTTACAAAATAAAACATCTCCCCAACTCTTATAGGGAGATATAAAGAAATCACCTGGTCCAGGTAATGGTATGTAGGAATGACCTTGGGAGACTAGGCCCAGAGACACTGCCTAGGAAATGGTCAGATAAGAGACAGCATAGCCCGCAGCTGGATAGTGGGCAAGGCAAGAGGCTCAGAAGAGACCCTCCCTAATTCCTTGGGCTGCAAAGGAGATAGGGAGAGAATTATACTTTCAGACTTGCAAGATTCTGTTAATGTAGCCTTACAATAAAGTAGAATGAGCTCATCTGGTCGTGTTTCTTGTCTGGTCTACCTGGGAAGGCTGACAGGTTCTTTTGTGCCTCTTTTGGGTCTGGGTCAATCTAATTGGGCATGGTTTAAAAAAAGAACCAATGACAACCCAGCCACAACCACCATCTTGACTTTTTTTTTACTCCCCCCATCCCCCAAAGACACTCCTGAGTAGGAGACTGTTAAACCCTTCTACAGTCATTCAATATTAGATGAAATAAATAGATGGGATATACTCTTAATAGACCACCAAGGGCAACAGAGTTCCACTGTGTATTAAAGGCTCCAACAGCTTCTCAGCACCCATTACTCAGTCCTTGAGTAGCTGACATGCAGTAGCTGAAATAATTCCATTCAGAGGATTTGAGTCCCAAATGCAAAAATGCCATAAGCACAGTCCAAACATGTTTGCACTTCTTCAGAGAGATCCTCTGGAGGTGGATTTGCCACATACTGCCACAAATCATCTTCTTGCAAAAAGAATGATTCCATCTCCACACACTAAAGGCTCAAATGGCAGACTGACCAGATACTGTTCAGCCATTGCTGACCACTCAAAGACAACATGTTTACTCCGAAACCAGCCTCTAAAAACAAACTCCCTTCCACAGCCAGGTCCAACGCAGCAAAGAAAACACAAATTTCTCTCTGGGCAACATAACCTGATGGGATATACCCTGGCTTAAAGGGGAAAAACCGAGGCTTGAGAATAAACAGACAAGAATGCAGCTTGTTAGGGCTAACAGTGTTTACTGGTAGCATAAGGCAATAATGCAAATACAGTACATTATCGCAAAAATGAAAAAGATGAATATACAAGATACATCATTGTAAAAGGAAAAACAAAACAAACTTATAAGCAGAGTTCCGTGTATTGATCCCAGGGCCAGAGTTCCTGCCATGGCCTATACCCAAAGCCACGCATAGCTCACTCTGCCCAGTCCACGGGAAGTGAACACGTGAAGAACTACATGGCTAAAAGACACTAGAAATCAAGAAGCATAGAACACCATTTTGCATGGTTGTATATTCAGTTCTTCTAGCTTTCTGATTGGCTGGATGTTAGCTGTGACACACACTAGGCCCAAAGCATTAGGCCTAAAGCACATAGCATGACCTGCTGCATCTAAGCACTGAGTTCCCCCCCCCCTTGCTCAGGGGGCCTGGGCAAGGCTTCCCACAGAAGGAAATCAGGAGGATTTGTTCCCATGGGAAGATCCATTGCTAGCCATAACATGGTACCTTCTCGCTCCCTATCTCATGAGGATGTAAACAAAGCCAAGGCTTCTCTGTTATCCAGCCACCAGGCATTCACGTCATCATGAGAACGCTGTGCTTTGTACAGGAATAATTCGCCAAGTCAACACAAGAACTCTAACACCCCTCCCGAATTTTTCTGTACAATGGGAGTAACTTTACAGAAACAAGAAAAACATGGTTAGTACATGTATTCATTTACAAGCTTCATTTTTTCAGTTTTTACAACCAATAGTCATCAACACTAGAAAATGGTTTAAAAACACTTGTTACACATATGTATAATGCACAATATACATTTCATACAATGTTTTATTCAGATACATACAAATACATCAAATACAACTTATGTAGTAATATAAAACACAGTCAGATAGGAACAGAAAAACATTGCCCTCATTGCCCCCTCCTTTGCAAAAACTGCAGTCAGCATAGATAAACCGACCTTGCTAGCTGCTTTCTGTTTGAAGCAAAGGCTTTGTTTTGATTTTAAGAAAAAACGCAGGACTTTTTTCACCCCTTTGCAAGCTCGCAGGCTTGGTACTCTACCTGGGCAAAACTAATTCAGGGCATGTCCACTGCGTTACTGCAGAGTGATATACTGTACAACAAATTGAGGATAAGCTTTCCTTTACACAAATGACACTCTGTGACACTCTGTCATTTGATACTCTCAAGAACCATAGGATTCTCTGTTCTGGGCTTTTGTAACTTCATCACCAGGATAAATGTTCGAATTTGTGCCTTACTCCTTCAGCTGGAATTACTACCTCAGCTGACTGACAAATTCTTATACAAGGTGGTAAGATTCAGTTTCTAAGCAGAAAACAACTCACATAAGTACGAAGTCCTACACAAACTTCTACACTTTCTTATGTACACACAGAAAACAGCACGTGACTGTTCTACACATCCCAGTTAGCATCTGCACCATGCTATCAATGACTGGCCTGCTTTAAGATCCATAAAGCACCCTGTTAAGTCAATGGATTGTTTGGGACTTGTCACCATGTAGAGCCAAAACGCTTGCCTTACACACACTGTTTCAGGGAGATCTATATTCACATATGCTGTGTCAACATCACAACATGCAAATGGACACCGCTTTCCATGCTACGCAACCAGAAAACGCACCACACATAAATATTCTGGCCTAGCTGTGGGTGCATACACTAGATCCAAAGTTCACAAACTTCTTTTGTGAAATCCCTGGGCAACAAAGCTGGCTTTACACTGCAGAGAATTATCAGGAAGAAAAGTCTTTCTGAACACTCATCTGGAACCTACAGCTTACTAAAACAAAGGATAGGTTGGTTACTTTTAACACTTCACCAAAACTCAAACTGACTATCCACAGCTGTGTTCCAATGTTCTTCTTGCCTCTCAAAGGCAGGAGCAACACATCTAGCAAAGACTGGGTTTTTTCAGGCATTTTGTCACCTGCTAAATCTCAAATCTGTCAGGCTTCACACCCTGGAATAAGAGGACCCATGAGGAATGACCACTGTGCTTTCCCCATCACTGTCTTCTTTCCTTTCACTACCTGACTCCCTCTCCAGGCCCTGCAACTGCTCAGGTGAAATTTCCACTTCCTTCACCTGAGGGGCCCTTTTCACACTCGGAGACTGGGGAACAGAAGAAACCTGAACTGGTTTTTGCCCATCTACTGAACTATGGACAGTGGGTTTACACTAGCAATGCAGCAACACTTCTGCAACCTTAGCATACAACCTTTCCCAACCAGTAGGCTGCTTAAACATAAAGCACTTCTGGATATTTGGATTTGACCATGGCTTAATGAAACAAAGATAAGCCTTGGATTTTAATCAACAACCAACAACCAACAACCTGAAGCACTCTGCTTCCTTGGTTCTTCCTTCTCTGTGACCTGGGGTTGTGAACACATGCAAATGTTTCACAGATATGCAGGTACTTCAGTGAAGGGCGCTTGCCATACCAAAGAAAAATAACTTCTTCTTTTTACAGTTGAATTCTACACCCTGTTAGTTAGAAAACACACACTGCAATCACGGCAGCCTCTCCCCAGACATGGGATGGCACCTGAGCAACTAACATCAGGCTATTTTTAATGGTATTCACAACACCAACACTCAGCTAGAATTCCAACATTGGCAAGTCTTTGGGAGAATACTTTCCTACAAAGCCAATTCTGGAACACATGGCTCAGGAACTCTCCACTACAATCAGACTGGAACTGACCTATTAGATAATCATATTTTCATCCTACTATTGCTACATACACTTCAAAGCGAGCACAGACCTTCGCTTTAGTCTTCAACAAGTAGCAACAACACAAGCAGGTATGATCATCAACCAGAAGGAACATGAAACTCGCACCCCACCATTACTTGGGACATGGGGGCTAACTAGGTCTCTATGAACCAACTGAAATGGTCTAGTTAATACTCTGTCACTTTGCCTAGCAACAGATACAGTCCTGATATTAGATTGTTTACACACAGTTTACACACAACACAATCAAGAAACTTTTGCACATTTCCTGGGTTCTAACTCAGAATGCATTTGGCTATCTGAGACACACTCTCCCATCCCGGGATACCCCAGTACTTTGTGAAAACTTTATGGATGTATTTATGATGTGGGGAACATTAAACACACAATGTCCTGTCCACACAATCTCCACAGCATCTCACACACTTGATGTTACAGGTTTGTCTCTAACACACTCAACCTCAACACAAGCAGTTTCATATCGCAATGAAACATTCAGCACTTGCACTCAGACTTGACCAGGGCTGGAACACTGAGGAGAGAAAAACAAGTGTACACATACACATTCTTACACAGAAATATCAGCTAAAATTACTTGCTGAACTCAAGGCTGAAAGCCGAATTCAACAACAGAGTCTCTGGAAATGCTTACAAACAGCAGTCCGGCAGAGTAGAAGACTCGGATTCGTTGTTTAGCTGACATCTGGCTTCTGGCTTCTGGCTTCCCCTCCATTCGTAAATCGGGCTTCTTGCACTGACAGCATCCGCTGGACATCGGGGCAGGGAACAGCCTTCCAGAATCACAGCAAACCACGGCAAATGTAAATTCCATACCAGGTTTTACTTCAGCTGGAACACTCTGTTAGGAATTCTCAGGAATCCTGGAAGTGGCTTGTAAAATAATCCACAACAAGGTCGCAGGGAGATAGCGTCGTTGCTTTCTCGACCAGTAGCTCCAGGCTTGACAAAATCACGCATGCTTTTTCACAGTGCCAGAAAAACATGCCTTCTTGTACAAATGCAGCAAACAAAGTCTTGAAATCACCAAGGTGGGTCATCACAGTCTCACCGGTTGCAGCTTCAAACCATAAAGCTGTCTTAATAGACCACCAAGGGCAACAGAGTTCCACTGTGTATTAAAGGCTCCAACAGCTTCTCAGCACCCATTACTCAGTCCTTGAGTAGCTGACATGCAGTAGCTGAGATAATTCCATTCAGAGGATTTGAGTCCCAAAAGCAAAAATCCCATAAGCACAGTCCAAACATGTTTGCACTTCTTCAGAGAGATCCTCTGGAGGTGGATTTGCCACATACTGCCACAAATCATCTTCTTGCAAAAAGAATGATTCCATCTCCACACACTAAAGGCTCAAATGGCAGACTGACCAGATACTGTTCAGCCATTGCTGACCACTCAAAGACAACATGTTTACTCCGAAACCAGCCTCTAAAAACAAACTCCCTTCCACAGCCAGGTCCAACGCAGCAAAGAAAACACAAATTTCTCTCTGGGCAACATAACCTGATGGGATATACCCTGGCTTAAAGGGGAAAAACCGAGGCTTGAGAATAAACAGACAAGAATGCAGCTTGTTAGGGCTAACAGTGTTTACTGGTAGCATAAGGCAATAATGCAAATACAGTACATTATCGCAAAAATGAAAAAGATGAATATACAAGATACATCATTGTAAAAGGAAAAACAAAACAAACTTATAAGCAGAGTTCCGTGTATTGATCCCAGGGCCAGAGTTCCTGCCATGGCCTATACCCAAAGCCAGGCATAGCTCACTCTGCCCAGTCCACGGGAAGTGAACATGTGAAGAACTACATGGCTAAAAGACACTAGAAATCAAGAAGCATAGAACACCATTTTGCATGGTTGTATATTCAGTTCTTCTAGCTTTCTGATTGGCTGGATGTTAGCTGTGACACACACTAGGCCCAAAGCATTAGGCCTAAAGCACATAGCATGACCTGCTGCATCTAAGCACTGAGTTCCCCCCCCCTCCTTGCTCAGGGGGCCTGGGCAAGGCTTCCCACAGAAGGAAATCAGGAGGATTTGTTCCCATGGGAAGATCCATTGCTAGCCATAACATGGTACCTTCTCGCTCCCTATCTCATGAGGATGTAAACAAAGCCAAGGCTTCTCTGTTATCCAGCCACCTGGCATTCACGTCATCATGAGAACGCTGTGCTTTGTACAGGAATAATTCGCCAAGTCAACACAAGAACTCTAACAGGCTGACAGGTTCTTTTGTGCCTCTTTTGGGTCTGGGTCAATCTAATTGGGCATGGTTTAAAATAAGAACCAATGACAACCCAGCCACAACCACCATCTTGACTTTTTTTTACTCCCCCCATCCCCCAAAGACACTCCTGAGTAGGAGACTGTTAAACCCTTCTACAGTCATTCAATATTAGATTAAATAAAACCAGACTGCTTTAATCATGAAGCACTAATCATGAAATCAAAACTTTAAAAAGCTGGACCCGTAAAATGAAGGCAAGGGTCACTGGAGAAGACCCCGAGGCTTCCAGCTGAAGGCAAATGTAAAACAGGCCAACAGAAGACTAGATGGTGAGATACTATCACTCATGACACAAACAGGACCTTCAAAACTCCAAGCAGCTACTGTGCTGATGGACAAGCTGGCACAGTTATGTCTGTCAAGTCCCAGAGTTGGAAGCAGCTGAACCACAACAAACCTTCCCACGTATTTCTTGTAAAAGAAAAATGGTGCTTCTCAGAATCTGCATTTTAGATTTACATTTTAACCATTAGCTGAAGGCAGCTAGGCTTCTGCCTGTCAGCTCTGTAGATAAAATCTTCTCCTAACAATACAATTTTCTCACTGCTGCAAATCTTTCACCTTTATGTCCAGGGTTGCAACATCACTACCAGGGGTGTCTGGAGGAGGGAGGTGGATGGATTGGAATGAGTCTGGACCAGGGTTTCTCAAACTTGGCAACTTTAAGATGCGTGGACTTCAACTCCCAGAATTCCCCAGCCAGCCATGCTGGCTGAGGAATTCTGGGAGTTGAAGTCCATGCTGGCTGGGGAATTCTGGGAGTTGAAGTCCACACATCTTAAAATTGCCAAGGTTGAGAAAAACTGGTCTGGACAGACCATATCCTTCAAGGATGCTGGAAGCTGAGTTCCTGCACACAAAAAATAGTTGTTGGCTGCCGTTTCCTTCTGTAATGCTCCTTCTTAATGCTGCTATTTCATAAGGGTAGCACCAGATGGCAGCACCTAGCCAACTTTGAGTGATCTCAGAACCTAAACAGGATTAACCCCAGTTAGGGCTTAGATCTGGGAATTCTAGGGCTGATGGCTAGATTGGGAAGTCAAAAAAACATCCTAGAACACAGCTTTCCAAACTGTGTGTCGCGATACTTTAGTGTGTTGCAACACACAGTTTGGTGTGTCACCACACAACCCGGAAGCGGCGGCGGGGGCGTGCACGGTGGCGGCAGCAGCATGCACGGCGGTGGCGGCAGCGGCGCGCCATCAGTGCTTCCATGTTTTAGCAGAGGCCGCCACCGCGCACCCCCCTGCGCCGCTGCCGTGCACGCCCCCGCCGTTGTGCACACCCCTGTGCCGCCGCCGCTGCCACTGCCGCCGTTAGTGTGTCACCAACAGCGGCACATTGGAAAGAACTGTCCTAGAAGAAGGCATTGCAAACCACTTGCTTCTGTGACCAAGAAAAGTCTATGGATCTGGCCAAGGCATTAGTCAATGTCAACTTAAAGGAGTGTCAGCCCTCCCAGGTAAACCAGACAGGAAACACAACCAATTGAGCTAATTCTACTTTATTGTAAGGCTATATTAAACAGAATCTTGCAAGTCTGAAAGTACAAATCTCCCGCCGTCCCTATTTACCGCCTGATCCTTAGGGCAGGTCCTTCCTAAGTTTCTTTCTCTACCAGTTTCTCAGTTGTGGGCTCCCCCCCCCCTTTTATCTGATTGTTCCCTAGGCGGCAACTCTCCCCCCTCCCCCATCTCCCAAGGTCATTCTCACATTCCATTACAAGGAGTCTTTGCTGAGTTTGTTCACCTTCACCCAGCCTATGACAGAATCCAGATCAGTCCATCAGCTGTGGTATCTCACCTAACTCTGAGGATATGGAGAAGCAGAGCTGGGTGACCATTCACATACTGTACTGCTGGCAACCAACCCCAATCCCATAAAAACCCTGAGCCCCCTCCCCCCCATTACTATTTGGGGGTTTTAATGGTTGTCTTAAGCATCTGTACCCTTTAAAATTCCCTATCAAAGATAGCAGTTATCACCAGTCTGGCCTTTCCAGATGTATTGGGACTACAATTCCCACCTCAGAAGAAGAAAATGGCAAACTATTTCCTTAATGGTCCCAAGACAGCTCCATGGCTGCAGTTCCCACCTTTAGTTCAGCCCTCCAGTGCTTGGTGCTCTTGCAAGCCGCGTGAGACGTGTGGACTTCAACTTCCAGAATTCCCCAGCCAGCATGGCCATTCCTGAGAATTCTGGAATTTGAAGCTCACACATCCCAAGGATACTTCTGGGAAAGCTTGCTCTGGTTCATCCCCAAAACCCACCAAAAAGGGAATTTAATTTTGGCCCTGCCTTCTGCAAGTGGATTCTGGTGGGCTACAAAGATTGCTGAGGGCTGCATCTGGCCTGCAAGCCACAGGTTGTCCGCTTCAGCTCCACCCCAATGTACATTCCCATGGCGATTGTAGAACTCTTTGGCCAGATGTAACTGAATAATTTATCTCAAAATACATCCACGTGAGATAGGGTGACCATATTTCCTTGAGACAAAAACGGGACATTGGGATGGCAAAACGGGACGGAGTCTTATGTAATATTCCGTATTCATGAAAAAGACAGGGGTCCCCACCCCCGGTCCACGCGATTGGCTCTCGCCTGCAAACCCATTCAAAATGGGACGTATGGTCAGCCTAACGTGAGATTGACAACTGAACCACCCTTTGGAATCTGTAAACAGCATGGGCTCCTGTGGCTGACTGCTTACCTTTTTTGGAAGCTGCTATTTGCATGATCAAAATCAGAGTTGTTTTTTTTAAAAAAAAAAAAGAAAATGCTTGAGGCTGAAAGATGGCTTGGAAACACTGCCCCATGCTGGGTGGAGAATTCTGGGAGTTGAAGTCCACCCATCTTAAAGTTGCCAAGCTTGAAAAACATTGCTCTATAGTTTGCAGGAAAGGCCAGAATTTAGCAACAGAATCTGTCCTTCCTGTTCAAAAAGTCCCAAGATTTTATCCTTAACATCTCCAAAGGCTCAAGCAACCATGAAAGTGGATGCTTGAAAATCTGGACAACCCTGCTAGATGTCTTCTGGATGACCATGTTACAACAAAAATCACCCAAAATTACTGCTGACCCTATATAAAAATGTAGAACTTTTTGGCCAGATGTAACTGATCATCATCCAGTATGTGGTCCAATATTTTTGCCTTCTTTCTATGCCACAGAAAAATGGGTTCTTCCTCAGAAATCCACCCCTTTGAAATGTTTGGAGAAGAATCCTTCTGTAATATTGTGTCTAAGAAATCCATTTCCTTAGATGACCATTGATCATACAGTAGTTGTCACACTCCACCACCACCATCCTTAGAGTTCATTTGAAAGTCATCTTATTTCCAAAGAGTTATGCTTATAGTAGATAAAAACATGACTGGAGGAGGAGGAGGAGGAAGCAGTAACAGCTTACATGGAAACAGGTTCAGCTCTCCATTAGCTCTAAAAGCTGCACATGCTCAGATACAACAGAGGAAGGGCCTTTGGATAGAACCATCTGAGCAATTATTGATTGGTCAGCTTAGCTGGCAGAAATAAGAGTCACTGATTGATGAGTTTGGATGTCAGAGAGGACAATCACAGATTGGTCTCCTTGTGCAGCAGCAAAGTGGATGGAACAAAGTGATGTGATTCATATCAAGTAGATTTTTTATCCTTCAGGCCCAATGAAAGACCAGAATTGTTGTCCAACACATCTACAACCTGCCAACTTAGGAAAGATTGTTCTACAAGATCCCAGGGGGAATACATCCATGACAGTCAATTGGTTCCCAGAGCCAATATGGTTCCCATATTTCCCGAGTAATTTTGGATCTAATTTTCACAAAGGAGAAATCTGTTCCGGAAATATATTATTTCAGACATTAGGTAGGGACAACTCTCAATGAATCCCCTGCACTTAAAAAAAAAATCCTTGCCTATGAAAACTAATATCTCAGGGAAACGGTTGGATAGCAGTGTTGTACCTGACATGCTAGTTTTCTACATGGAAGGAGTTGTGTGTGAGAGAGAAAACCCAAGTGCATCTATGTCAGGAATAGGAGTGTCAAATCGAGTGAGGAAAAGGGAAGGAAGGAAACATTTTATAAAAATACCCCCTCCTACATAACTTTTTGCCATCTCATACTTCAATCCAAGCAGCAAGATGCTGATCATCCCCCAAAGTCTTGGCTACTGGAAGACATCATTTCTTTCTACTGCCCCAAATTCTCAAAGGAGCTACTGTGTGAAGCCAACTCTGAGTGAAGGCAATGCCTTCTCTCCCTATCAGTCTTGCTTTCATTCAATAGGTACCTAATAGCCAGTAGATAGGGAAGAACAGGCTTCGGCTCAACACTGGCAAGACTGAGTGGGTGAGGGTTGCCCCCCCCCCCGCCGCCGCCACCTTGTCCAGGAACTGGAAGTTTTCCATCTTTGGCTCTGGGGTGGCGGCACTCCCCATCTCAGACCTAGTGTGCAATTTGGAGGTCCTCTTGGACTTGTGGCTCCTGGCTGAAGAGCAGGTGGCAGCCATGACCAGCAGGTTCTTCGTAAAACTTCATCTAGTGTGCCAATTGTGCTCTTTCCTGGACGGGAGGCCCTGCTTGCTGTCATTTATGCCTTAGTTAACTCCTGGGCTACTGCAATATGTTCTATTGGGCTGCTCCTGAAGTCCACCCAGAAGGTGCAGCTGGTCCAGAATGCAGTGGCAGACGTTGTTACGGAAGCACCCTGGTATGCCCATATAATACCTCTCCTTCACAAGCTGCACCAGTTCCCAATAGGCTTCTAGGAGCAATTCAAGGTGTTGATGATCACCTATAAAGCCCTACGTAGCACAGAATCAGATTATTTGTGGAACCGCCCGTCTCCAGTGGTTTCTGCCTATGCCACTTGCCTCGTGCTCCAGGTCCCTTCTCCAAAACAATTCATCTGATGGGACCTAGGAAGTGTCCCTTCTCTGTGATGGTGCCTGCCCTGCGAATGATCTCCCCCTTGACATTTATCTTGCTCAACCCCATTAGCCTTCAGGAAGGCCTTGAAAACCTGGCCGCTGCCTTGAGCTTTGGAGCTAAGATGTTAGAGCAGGGCTTTCCAAAGTTTTTCCGCGGCGACACACCAACCGCCGTTGGTGTGTCGCCGCGGGAAAACCCGGAAGTGCCGCCATTGCGGCAGCGCGCAAAAACCCAGAAGTGCTGCTGCCGCTTTCAGGTTTTTGCGCGCCGCCATTGGTGTGTCGCCGCGGGAAAACCCGGAAGCGCTGATGATGATCAGCACTTCCGGGTTGTGTGGCGACACACCAGACTGTGTGTGGCGACACACTTTTGTGTTGCGACACACAGTTTGGAAACCTCTGTGTTAGAGAAACGTATCTCATGAAACAGACTATACCAGAGCTTTCCAAACTTTTCATGTTGGTGACACACTTTTTAGACATGCATCATTTCACGACACACTCTTACAGCAGGGCACAAGGCAGGCACTAGGACCTGCGCGGAATCCTGGCAGGGCTCGGAGGGAGCAGCAGCCGCGACACAACCAGACACTGCAGCCGAGACACTAACGCAGAGCTTTCCAAACTGTGTGTCGCGACACAAAAGTGTGTCGCCACACACAGTCTGGTGTGTCGCCACACAACCCGGAAGCGCTGATCATCATCAGCGCTTCCGGGTTTTCCCGCAGCGACACACCAACTGCAGTGCGCAAAACCCGAAAGCGCAGCAGCGCTTCCGGGTTTTTGCGCGCTGCCGCACTTCCGGGTTTTCCCGCGGCGACACACCAACTGCAGCGCGCAAAACCTGAAAGCGCAGCAGCACTTCCGGGTTTTTGCGCGCTGCCGCACTTCCGGGTTTTCCCGCGGCGACACACCAACTGCAGCGCGCAAAACCTGAAAGCGCAGCAGCACTTCCGGGTTTTTGCGCGCTGCCGCACTTCCGGGTTTTCCCGCGGCGACACACCAACTGCAGCGCGCAAAACCCGAAAGCGCAGCAGCACTTCCGGGTTTTTGCGCGCTGCCGCACTTCCGGGTTTTCCCGCGGCGACACACCAACTGCAGTGCGCAAAACCCGAAAGCGCAGCAGCACTTCCGGGTTTTTGCGCGCTGCCGCACTTCCGGGTTTTCCCGCGGCGACACACCAACTGCAGCGCGCAAAACCTGAAAGCGCAGCAGCACTTCCGGGTTTTTGCGCGCTGCCGCACTTCCGGGTTTTCCCGCGGCGACACACCAACTGCAGCGCGCAAAACCCGAAAGCGCAGCAGCACTTCCGGGTTTTTGCGCGCTGCCGCACTTCCGGGTTTTCCCGCGGCGACACACCAACTGCAGCGCGCAAAACCTGAAAGCGCAGCAGCACTTCCGGGTTTTTGCGCGCTGCCGCACTTCCGGGTTTTCCCGCGGCGACACACCAACTGCAGTGCGCAAAACCCGAAAGCGCAGCAGCACTTCCGGGTTTTTGCGCGCTGCCGCACTTCCGGGTTTTCCCGCGGCGACACACCAACGCCGGTTGGTGTGTCGCCACGGGAAAAACTTTGGAAAGCCCTGCACTAACATGTCCCGACACACAGTTTGGAAAGCTCTGGACTATACGTTGGTGTGCCTCAGTTGTGAGCTTAGTTGTTATTTCTGCAGAGCTTTGTTCTATTGCAACTTTGCTTTTACTGTGGTAGGCCCAGAGCTGCATGTTTGCGAGTCGAGCAGCCATATGAATTCTATA
This sequence comes from Charina bottae, assembly GCA_023362775.1. Classification (NCBI taxonomy): domain Eukaryota; kingdom Metazoa; phylum Chordata; class Lepidosauria; order Squamata; family Charinaidae; genus Charina; species Charina bottae. The sequence continues at coordinate 7,808,646 of JALMGJ010000027.1, read as the reverse complement.
AATAAATAACTGTGATTCTTACCCTGCACACAACCTCTGATTGCATCTCACGTGCCTCAAACGTTCCCAAAATGCCTTCTCCCCAGCCATGTGGTTTCAAAATCAAGTACAAGTGCCTGGTGGCTGAGAACCATTCAACCATTTTAAACAAACCATTTTGCACAAAGGAACAAAAGAGGGAACTAAAGGCTGCTGAAACTGCATGCAGACAGAGTTCACACTGACATCTAAAAGCCATCCAAGAGAATCAAAGCAACGAGGCGCCACAACCGTCACGGAACCATCTCAGCCAGCAATTGCAGGTCCATGACGGCATTCGTCAAATTAAAGACATCAGAGGAAACATGGCACAGCGGGTAACATGTCAGATATTCATGCATTTATGGTCTCTTTATTCTTCCTCTCTGTGGATACTTTTCTCTTTCATATAATGTGACTATCTATATTTGTATAACTTGATTTTTATGGGTAGATGGTTGGATGAACAAATATAGGTTGGGTGTGGAGGTGGCCGATGGATTAATGCAGTTTCTTAGACGTTTGCATATACAGGCATTCCTCGCTTAACAACTATGCATTTAGTGATGGTTCTGATTTACGACAGTGCTGAAAAACCGACTTACGACCTATCCTCACACTTATGACCGTCACAGCATCCCGCGGTCACGTGATCGCCATTTGCAACCTTCCCACCCAGCTTCCAGCAAGCAAAATCAATGGGGAACTGCGTGATTTGTTTACCGACCATGTGGTTCGCTTAACGCCCACAGTGATTCGCTTAACAATCACTGCAAATAAGGTCATAAAATTGGGTTGGATTCACTTAATGACCACTTCACTTAGCAACCGAAATTTCGGTCCCAATTGTGGTTGTTAAGCAAGGACTACCTGTAATCATGTACTTCTATTCTTGTTGCTCCTATGATGCTATCAATTGGATTGCTTAATAATGAATGCCCACTTAAAATGCAAACAAATTTATTTATTTATTTATTTTATTATTTAAATTTATCCCCACCCATCTCCCGGAATAAGGGACTCTGGGCTGTTTACAGGATAAAATGGTTAAATATAAACATAAACATTTATGTATTTAGATTAAACAAGCTGCTATCCTATTATTATTATTAGGAGGAGGAAGAGAAGTAACAGTATTTCATGCAGCAAAACATCTCATTTGATGCATCCTCAAAGGCAGGGGGCAGCATCTAGTACCCTTGCTGGCTGGGGAATTCTGGGAGTTGTAGTCCACATCTCTTAAAGTTGCTAAGGTTGAGAAACACCAGTCTAGAAAACCATACCTTCATTGCATGGCACTTGGTGAAATATTCCTAGTTGCAATGCAGTAGTTCTAAGAATCCTTCCTTTTCTGATCTCTCTTCCGGAAACCCAGCAGTGACTCTTGCTTGGCTCTTGTGCTCCCCACAAGTCTGTCATCATCATTGGCGATCACTCGTAGCCGAGTAAGATTGTCTTCCAAAGGTAAAATTTTAACGGTGGATCCGTAAGTGGCTGTAAAGGCCAATTTTGGATCCGCACAACCTCCCACAATGAGGGCATAGGTTTCCGGGTGGGAGACGGTCATGATGAGGGTTTGCCTGACCTGCCTTCCTTTTAGCTCTTTTCTCCCTTTCGCCCTGTACTCGTGCTTCTTCAAGGTCCATAGCGCCATTAATAAAGGATGACCTCCAGTTGAAACGCTCATGAGTCAGGGCTTCCCAGTTCTCAATGCTGATACTGCATTTTTTAAAATTAGCTTTGAGAGTGTCTTTGAATCTCTTTTGCTGTCCACCAATATTCCGTTTTCCATTCTTAAGTTGGGAGTAAAGTAGCTGCTTTGGAAGACGATGGTCAGGCATTCGCAGGTAGGGGTCCATCCAGGCAACAGAATGAGCTCTTTCCAATGGGACTGGTGGAAGCCGATAAGCATGAACTGATAAATTCAGCTTCTGAGGAAGCTGGGCTGGGTTTTCTGAATGACGTGAGGCCGGCTCCCAGCATGGAGATTTCTCAGCAGGGCCTCCGTATGAGGCTCCGAGATAAGGGTAGAAGACGTGCTTTATAAGGGGCACGGAAGAATCTTGTGGGGGGGGGCTTGGTTGCTCATGGGATCACAAGGCTTTGATCCACATCAAGTCAGGCATTTTTCCTTTCCATCCGACTCAAAAAGTAAACCTACCAAACTTGAGTGGCATTCATTGCCCCAATATTGTGACAGTGGATGCCAGTTAAGATTACTCTAATGTAGAATTAGAAACTTATATGGACAGATTTATCAGTAAGTATTTGCCATGGTGGCAAATGTAATTCCCTCCATTCTGCTGGCGATAGCTAGAATTCAGAGGTATACTGCTGGTCAATATGGAGATTCATTTTAACTAGTTCAAAAGACACGTTATGGGGATATTACCTGTATTATCATTGGTAACATGAAAAGTAGTACAAAGTACATCTTAACAGATGGAGAAAAGGGATCATTGGGTTCAAATCCCCATTCGGCCCCTAAACTATTGTGGGTAGCCATGGACAACATAATATTGATTCTATCCAAACAATATCATTCTTGACCACTGGTTATGATATCATTCTTGGCCACCATTAAACCTTTGACGTTGGCCAGGTCAAGAAACTGACACTACAAGGATTCCAGGAAAGCTAGTTTATTGTTGTAGAGCATAATAACAGAATTTTGAAAGCCCATCACAGATTGTCTCTACCCCCTCTTATACCAAACAGAAACAAGAGGGGGGGTTACTTTGAGTTTCTTTCTCATATTTTCTACCTTCCAGGACAAAGTTGCCGTTTTGCCTCCCTTAAGAGTCTCTCCACTCCAAGGACATCTCTACATTCCTGGAATTGATGGGAGCTGTAATCTAGATCAGTATTTCTCAACCTTGGCAGCTTTAAGACACGTATACTTCAACTCCCAGAATTCCCCAGCCAGCCATGCAGACAAGACTGAAATGCCAATTACTTTTTCTTCCGCAATGTGAAATTTGGAGGATAATTACATTCTCATTCATGCATTAATCTGAAAGTCGTGGTGTGGGTCAATATATGCCAGAATCTGTATATAGTAAAATCCTCTTTTTTAAAAAAACAGGCAGATTTAAATAACTTTTATGCAGCAGCAGTATGAATGAAGTGATGTTGCCCTAGGGCAGTGTTTCTCAACCTTGGCAACTTTCAGAAGTGTGGACTTCAACACATCTTGAGTTGAAGTGCACACATCTTAAAGTTGCCAAGGTTGAGAAATGCTGCTCTAGAACATCTGGAGGGTAGCTAGTTGAAGAAAGCTGCTCTAACGTCTCTTATTTATTGAGCTCATATGCCATTGAACCTATGAGTGATATGAGAACATATTTATTTACTGAACTCATATGCCATCAACTTATCTTGTTCTCGCAAAGATAAAAAGGGGGATAAAAAGAGTGCTTGATATAAATATGGTAACAATTATATTATATTATTATTATTATCAGAAGTAGTAGTAGTATTCTGAAAATACTCTTCGTCTTTCGTATTGTTACACTCATATACTTGGTTTGCTATTTGGTTGGACCCCACCGCTGGTCCAGGCATCAGAAACAATGTTAGTTTGTCTGCAAATATCAATAAAACCAGTGGCTGACTGCTTCTGCAGCAGCAAAACCTGGCCTGTCTTGTGCATTTTCCCATTTGTATGGAATCAAACCCTAACGTCCTGGTTTGGCTGCACCTAATCCCTGATCCAATCATCAAAAGCTCAACGCCTCTAGTGCCTCTATTTACTGTTACAGTTCCTAAAGTAGGTCAGTCTCTTCTGCCCTAGAAATTCATGTAATCAACTGGGAGGAAAATAACTGGAGATTTCATTGTGTGAATGCTTCTCTTTTTTAACTGATGCAATACACTATGCTCGGCAATTTGTCAGCCTAGATTTGTTTTAAGCAGCTGCATTATATTCTTTGAAATAGACCGTCGGCAAAACCTGAGATCGCTTTTCAGAAGGATTCAGCAAATAGAGCTAGGACAGTTCCTGCAACTGTTATTAGCAACGCCAATCAGATAGGGGACTTACGCACTCAGAAACATTATAGCTTTGATAATAAAGGGCAAATGATAACCAATTTCTCCTAGGCCCAGATTGTGACCTTCCCATAGGTATCTACATACAGCAGAGCTTTCCAAACTGTGTGTCGCGACACAAAAGTGTGTCGCCACACACAGCGTGGTGTGTCGCCACACCACCCGGAAGCGGCGGCGCGCACGTGCACGGTGGCAGCGGCAGCCGCCACCGCCATGCACGTGCGCGCCACCGCACGTCCCCCCGCGTGCCGCCACACGTCCCCCCGCGCCGCTGCACGCCTCCCTGCGGCGCCGCCGCATGCCCCCGTGCCACCGCCGCATGCGCGCGTGCCGCCGCACGTCCTCTTGTGTCGCCGCCGCGCGCGCGCACCCCCGCACACTGTTCTGTGTCGCCGCCGCTGCTGCCGCACCGCTGGCATATCGCCAGCGGCAGCACTTTGGAAAGCTCTGACATAGAGGATCACTAAACTCAAGAAAATTAATGTGGATTACTCTAAGTAGGGAAAATGTCCTTCTGAACTCCGGAAAAATAATATAGACGTTCCGGCCTCTGAAGAAGAGCTCAGGAGACAAAATGCAGGATCAGACTAGGCCAGCCTTTCTCAACCTTTTGACCCTGGAGGAACCCTTGAAATATTTTTCAGGCCTTGGGGACCCCCTGCACATTCAGGCTCAAATATAGGCCAGAAGTTACAAAATTATTATATTTGTTTCATGTGCAGGCCTGTATATATGCATTAAGAGTGTTCTTAAATAAAAATAAAGAATGAAACTTACCACTTTAATGTGAACTTGCCCAAATTTTAAATATTTTTTTAAATAAATCGTGACCTCCCAGGGAACCCCTAGTGACCTCTCGTGGAACCCTAGGGTGCCACGGAACCGTGGTTGAGAAACCCTGGACTAGACATTATAGATGATGGGATGAAGGTTAGAAAATGTGGGAATGGCTAAAATCCCCAACTAATTTACTGAGGCCATATTTCACACCACAGTTGTTTTCTGATTTTTTTTTAAGGACTCAACACACAGAGACTAGTGGTGCACAATCTTACTCGGCTACGAGTGATCGCCAATGAATGAAATTAAAATGAACAAGTCAACCACACTTTATCGCAAGAAGGTACCACATTCTGTGTAAACTACATGAATGCCAAAGTGCTTCCTGTCGCTCAAAGCCTCATCCGACGGTTCCCAGCTGCCAACTGAGGCCGCAGAACAAAACCACACAGCCTCTTTCTTTCGTTTTTGTAAACCAAGATGTATGTGTGTGTGTGTGTGGTCCCTAGGAGTCAAAAATGACTTGATGGCACATAATCAATCAATCAATCAATCAATCGTCTTGCAATTCAAAGTCTAACAATTACTTCTGGATTTGCACTGATTACTTATAAATGACTCTTAAGCTAGGCAATAAAGGGGCCGGATTCACATATCAGACTGATTTGGGGGAAAAAACCACCAAGCTTAACAGTAATCGACATTCCATGTTGTAAGAATGAAGACTTGAGGTCTTCGCCTAACCTGGTGAAGCGAGTTGTGTGAAGCCACCAATGTGTTTTATGGATCCTGTCATAATGTTGTTGGTTTAAGGTTCAGTGCATCATGTCGATCCAAAAACTAGATTAATGGAATTACCCAGCATCAAGTCAAGCAAGAGGAAGGGTGTTGTGTGAGCACAGCCAGAAAGTGAACCCAAAACTGGTTTCCTTTCTGTTCTGTTTCCTAGGGAAATTGATGCTTGGATGTAAAGGCTTTGAAAAAGGTTTGCTATTAACTTCAAAACAGGCCATCTTAGAGGGTGGGGATAATCAAATTAAGTCAAGTGCCTCTTCAGAATACCAATTGTTCCAATTGCCAGAAGACACAATGCTATCTCAGTTGCTGGGTCAACAGACCTGTGAACTCCCTGTGACTCTAGCAGAAGATAAACGCTGGGTTTCTCAACAAGTCTTGATCCCCTTGAGGAGGCGAGGCAGGTCACCACTTTGATTGACAGGCTAGCTGAGATGCCAGTTTAGGGGTCTTTGTTCTGTCAAGTCCAGATTTCACAGCATCCACCAGAATATAAGACACTGCCAAAATGGCCGTCCTCAGCTTGATGCCTCCAAGTGTGACTTCTTAGGACCACGACTTTAGGCCATGTTGGCTGGTCCTTCTGGAAGCTGTAGTCCTAACACCTGCTCCTTTTGAAGCATGTTAAACTGGGAAAGACTAGGCCCAGTTTATTCCTGAAGTGTGCTTCCCTCTCACATCTATGCATTCCTGTCTTAAGTAACAAGTTCATTAGAATTCCCCTCTTTGCTTCTCATTTCCCTGGCCTTCACCCCTTTTCTCCAAGCCTTGTCTTTTCATCTATTCTTCCTGAACATCACGCGTTCCCTGCTAAAAGATGTGTAGCTATCATGTATGTGTCAAGCCTTTAATTTCAGAATTAATTTTAATTCGGATAGTCAATAAAGGTTCACGCAATCAACCATCTGAGACTATTTTGCTTGAGAGACAGAGTACACAGACACACACAAACCTCTAGCTGAGGGTTGTACAACATCTTTTGTGTTTTCACAGCACCGTCTAGTGGCAGAAAACCCTCCTTGCTATAGGAATGGAAAACGGCCATGCAGAGGTCTGATTTGAAGGAGATTCTGTCAAATCTCTAAGCCAACCTTGGCAACTTTAAGGTGTGTGGACTTCAACTCCCAGAACTCCCCAGCCAGCAAAGCAAAGCTGGCTGGGGAATTCTGGGAGTTGAAGTCCACACACCTTAAAGTTGCCAAGGTTGAGAAACACTGCTCTAAGATGATGAATGTTCTCTGTCAGGTCTCCAACTCTATCAAATCAAATTATTCAGTGATTTGGAAGGGCTTTGGCACAAACTGATTCAGAAAATTGAACAGGGTGAGATTGACATTCCAAATCAAATCAGAGATTTGAATCAGATCAGAGTTGATCCGGAGCTGAAAGTACCATTTAACTAATGCGATGGGAAATAATGGCAGAATAATCAGAGTGGTCTCATCAGAGGATCTGAACATCAGCAATCTACCACAGAACCCAACGAGAGAGAGGTTTTGTGTGTATTCAGCAACGTTTGCAAGGTACCGCTGACAAGTGGTGTAACCTGGGCAGGATTTAGGGACAGAAACCCAGAGATCCAATTTAGGTCACTGACCACAAACCCAGTTGTTGTTTATTCGTTCAGTCGTTTCCAACTCTTCGTGACTTCATGGACCAGTCCACGCCAGAGCCCTCTGTCGGCCGTCACCATCCTCAGCTCCCCAATGGTTGAGTCCGTCACCTCCAGAATACCATCCATCCATCTTGCCCTTGGTCGGCCCCTCTTCCTTTTCCCTTCCACTTTTCCTAGCATCAGCTTCTTCTCCAGGGTATCCTGTCTTCTCATTATGTGGCCAAAGTACTTCAGTTTTGCTTTTAATATCATTCCCTCAAGTGAGCAGTCTGGCTTGATTTCCTGGAGTATGGACTGGTTTGATCTTCTTGCAGTCCAAGGCACTCTCAGAATTTTCCTCCAACACCACAGTTCAAAAGCATCTATCTTCCTTTGCTCAGCCTTCCTTATGGTCCAGCTCTCACAGCCATAGGTTACTACAGGGAATACCATTGCTTTAACTATGCGGACCTTTGTTGTCAGTGTGATGTCTCTGCTCTTAACTATTTTATCAAGATTTGCCATTGCTCTCCTCCCAAGAAGTAGACGTCTTCTGATTTCCTGGCTGCAGTCAGCGTCTGCAGTAATCTTTGCGCCTAGAAATACAAAGTCTGTCACTGCCTCCACTTTTTCTCCCTCTATTTGCCAGTCATCAATCAAGCTCGTTGCCATAATCTTGGTTTTTTTGAGGTTTAACTGCAACCCAGCTTTTGCACTTTCTTCTTTCACCTTCATCATAAGGCTCATGATGACAAACCCAGTAGGGCATTCTAAAGTAAGGAAATCAATACAAAAGGTACCCCCCCCTCCATAAATCCATCACATCCAGAGAATAAAATGATCAAATTGCACAACTTGATCACTGAATTTTTTTTCCTAGATGTGGTGGGGGGGGGGGGAATTCCAGAAAGGAAGCCACAACCACAAATCCTCTATTGCTGCTTTTTAAAAAAAATCTACTCCAAATTCCACATTTTATTTCACATCAGTAATAAGTTAGGTAATTTTACATTTTAGAGTTCAGGTTCTGGAGACGTCTGCAGGGAGGGAGGGGGGTCAAAAAGGTCAAGATAGCAGACACAACCATGTGACTGGACCCCTGCCCCTTTTTTACGTGCATCGTAAAAAGTTGATTTCTGGTTACAATTCAAGGTGCTGATTATCGCCTTTCAAGCCCATCAAGATTCAGGCCCTGGAGATCTGCAGCACCACCTCCTCCAAGGAACATCTTGCCCGGGAAGATCAAGTGAGGAAGTCTCACTCCAGGTCCCTTCTCTTGGGACTGACATTTGCAGGGACCTCAGAAGCATCCTTTCTCAGTTGCAGGCTCCCCTCTTCTGGAATCGCTTGCCCCAGACATCCAAATTGCCACTTCCCTCCTGCTTTCGAGAGCCCACTGAAACATGCTTATTTCAACAGGCCACGGAAAGCTAAAACTACTCTCTGGTGAGAAATGTGTTTTAATTGCTGGTCCCTTAAGCATAGTATTCCTGCATATTTTTACATTTTTGTACATTTCTTTTCTCTGTGCTCTGCAGAACAGGCTAGAACAGAGCTTTCCAAACCTTTCATGTTGGTGACATACTTTTTAGACATGCATCATTTCGCGACACACTCTTACAGCAGGGCATCATTTCGCGACACACTCTTACAGCAGGGCACAAGGCAGGCACTAGGACCTGTGCGGAATCACAGCAGGTTTGGAGGCAGCAAGGCACAAGGCAGGCACTAGGACCTGCGTGGAATCCTGGCAGGGCAGGTTTGGAGGGAGCCAGGCACAAGGCAGGCACTAGGACCTGTGCAGAATCCTGGCAGGGCAGGTTTGGAGGCAGCAAGGCACAAGGCAGGCACTAGGACCTGCGCAGAATCACAGCAGGTTTGGCGGCAGCAAGGCACAAGGCAGGCACTAGGACCTGCGTGGAATCCTGGCAGGGCAGGTTTGGAGGGAGCCAGGCACAAGGCAGGCACTAGGACCTGTGCAGAATCCTGGCAGGGCAGGTTTGGAGGCAGCAAGGCACAAGGCAGGCACTAGGACCTGCGCAGAATCACAGCAGGTTTGGCGGCAGCAAGGCACAAGGCAGGCACTAGGACCTGCGCGGAATCACAGCAGGTTTGGAGGCAGCAAGGCACAAGGCAGGCACTAGGACCTGCGTGGAATCCTGGCAGGGCTCAGAGGCAGCAGCAGCTGTGACACACCCAGACACAGCAGACGACACACTAACGCAGAGCTTTCCAAACTTTTCATGTTGGTGACACACTTTTTAAACATGCATCATTTCGCGACACACTCTTACAGCAAGGCATCAGTTCACGACACACTCTTACAGCAGGGCACAAAGCAGGCACTAGGACCTGTGTGGAATCACAGCCGGTTTGGAGGCAGCAAGGCGCAAGGCAGGCACTAGGACCTGCGCGGAATCACAGCAGGTTTGGAGGCAGCAAGGCACAAGGCAGGCACTAGGACCTGCATGGAATCCTGGCAGGGCTCGGAGGCAGCAGCAGCCGTGACACACCCAGACACTGCAGCCGACACACTAACGTGTTCCGACACACAGTTTGTAAAGCTATGCACTAACGTGTCCCGACACACTCTGGGCTAGAAGTAGTGGGAAGGAATGGCAAAGCAGCAGATCTGAGCTACAATTAGCTAATTTAAGCTGTGGGACAGGCTGAGATGTTACAGTTGTAAGATTGTTGTGTTATGTGCAGTTGGTGCAGAAAGTAAAAGGGGAGTGGACAATTTCATGGAAGACTGGGGCTATCTGTTTGCTGTCTCTGTTAAACAGCAGCTGCAAGGGACCCATGGTGGAAGAAGGGTTATCACCCTTCTGACGTATTTGCAAACTTCCAGGATGCATCTGGTTGGCCACCAGGGGTATCCGCAGGGCATGGTCAAAAGAGTCAAGATGGCGGCCACACTGGCAGAGCTTTAATCACACCATCATGGCCACTATCTTGACTTTTTAAAACAATTCTTATCTCTCTTTTTTGCCTTTTTATTATGTTGTTATAAAACTTAATACACTGTGTCGTTTCAACACACTGATGTTTGTATAATATCTTCGAAAATTATTAAGATTATTATTTGGATAGCTTAGAATAGTGAGAATAGAAAAGAGAAAGAAAAAATATTCTATCCATGTTAATTACAATTTAGGGTGTCAATAAAATGTAAAGGTTCCACCCGCACAGTTGTGCAGTCATGTCTAACTCTAGGGGCCGGTGCTCATCTCCGTTTGTTAGCCGAAGAGCCAGCGTTGTCCGAAGACGCTTCCACGGTCATGTGGCCGGCATGATGCACGTGGAACGCTGTTACCTTCCCACCAAAGTGGTAGCTATTCATCTACTTGCATTTGCATGCTTTCGAATTGCTAGGTTGGCAAGAGCTGGGGCTAGTATGGGAGCTCACTCTGTCATGCGGGACTAGGGATTCGAACCTCCGAACTTGCGATCTTCCGATCAACAAGCCTGGCGTTTTACCCGCTGAGCCACCACGCCCCAGGGTCTCAATACTACAAGCATAAAATTATTTGGCTTTTTCATCCAAAGTTGAGTATAACATTGAAAAAGAACCACTACAACTCACATCAAAATAATTGTTATATACTAGAGGTTTCAATCTTAAGTTTATAACTTATTAGGACTTCCTTATATTGTTACTTAATATGCATGTGTGTGTATACTGTGTGTGTGTGTGTGTATATGTGTGTGTGTGTGTGTGTGTTATTAGTTGCCATCGAGTCGTTTACGACTCATGGCGACCCTATGTATAATAGAACTATTAATATTATACATATTAATAAAAGGACAAAATAGATAGAGTAAATTGAACAAGAATTAATTACCAAAAGGAAATAAAGAGAAAAAGGAAAAAAAGGAAAAGGAAAAGGAAAAGGAAAAGGAAAAGGAAAAGGAAAATAATCATTTTTATTTTATTTATTTATTATTTAAATTTATCCCCGCCCATCTCCCCGAATAGGGGACTTTATAATTATAAATATATTATAATTATAATAAAAGAATTATTGACTCTTTTGAGCACCCCTGCAGACATTCCTGCTGGCCACTGTGGCACAGACTACAGGACCTAAGGCAGTCTTAGGGCTCTGATGTTTTTGTTTCTAAAAACTCTCTGAACCCTTCTAACACTAACTTCTAATTATTCCAAAGCAAGTGAAGAAAGAGATACCTTGATCTGATTGAAATTTGTTGTTTTATGTATAGCTGTATCAAGATATGTGTGGGCAATACCTGGAAGTATATAATAATTCTTTAAAAGAATATTGTGGATTGATGGTCCCCCTGTATCCAGGAAGTTATCATCTTTGGTTCTGGATGGGGTAGCACTACCCCACTCAGATCCAGTGCAGAATCTGGGGGTCCTCCTGGACTCACGACTCCTGCTCGAAGAGCAGGTGGCAGTCGTGGCCAGGAGGGCCTTTGCACAGCTTCGAGTTGTGCACCAGCTACGCCCTTTCTTGGATCAGGATGCCCTCCGAACAGTCACTCATGCCCTTGTCATCTCCCATATAGATTATTGTAATGCGCTCTACATGGGGCTACCCTTGAAGAGTATCCGGAAGCTACAGTTGGTCCAGAATGCAGCAGCGCGGGCAGTTATTGGTGCCATAAGATTGGCACATGTGACACCTCTGCTGCGCGAGCTGCATTGGGTACCAGTTTGCTTCTGGGTCCAATTCAAGGTGTTGGTTATCACCTTTAAAGCCCTACATGGCATGGGACCAGGTTACCGGAGGGAACGTCTCGTCCCCAGAGCATCGACCCGCCCCACCCAGTCATGCAGAGAGGGTATGCTTCGGACCCCTTCAACAAGAGAATTTCATCTAGCGGGGTCCAGGAGGCGTGCCTTCTCTGCGATAGCACCCACATTATGGAACATCTTGCCCCCGGAGGTGAGGCTGGCCCCCTCACTCCTGACCTTCCGGAAGTCTCTTAAGACCTGGCTCTGCCGCCTTGCCTGGGACGACGGAGGTGGTAGTGCCTCCTGGGGGTGGCTGGCCCTGTAGTGCCTTGATCCTGATAGTGGATTTTAACCATCTTTTGGATTTTTACTTATTCTATCTATTTATTGTTTTATTTTAATTTCATGTATAGATTTTAACTTTTGTTATTTTGTAAACCGCCCAGAGTCCCCTATTCAGGGAGAAGGGCAGGGATAAATTAAATAAATAAAATAAAATACATAGTATTCATTTTAAACAGCTAAAAAAAACCCTTTCTGATCAAACCACATTTAGCAAACTAAGACTATGATTTTTAACGTTCATATATATTAAAGACACCACTATGGCCCTCTTAGGAACAAGCATTTGCTGTGAAGTGATACTCCTTGCTGAATTTAAAAACCTATTCTGAGATTATACAGGGAATGAGTTCATACACTTTGTAACTTCCCATAACGTAAAAAAGGATATTAATGGGTTTATTTCTTTTTTGCCCTAATGTCTCTGGGTGAATGTCTATATGAGATCAAGCACATCAGTGCACCCTCTGCCAATGAATGTCTTTAATAATAACCTAGATTCTAGCAGGAAAAAAATTATAGCACTTGGTCCCATTAAAAAAAAGCATTGAACTATATAGGTTCCTTGCAATATGCAGCTTACTGTTTTTTTTCCCCAACTTCTGCAAAATGATTATGACAACAGTGCCCTCTTATGTTCTCTGAAGGCATCTAACAGGCTACAGAGAGGAATAAGAGCAGTGTTTCTCAACCTTGGCAACTTGAAGATAAGTGGACTTCAACTCCCAGAATTCCCCAGCCAGCATGGCTGGCTGGGGAAATCTGGGAGCTGAAGTCCACTCATCTTCAAGTTGCCAAGGTTGAGAAACACTGAATAAGAAGAAGAGGGCAAGGTGCATCCTTGGACAATATTAGGGATGGTCCGATTGTAGAAGCAACATAACAATCACCTAAAGAGATTAAAATAACAGAACTCCAGAATTGTCCTCACAAGGTCCTCATCAACCCCATACTTGTAATAACCAAGGAGAGAGTATGCCAAGAACAAAGCACACAACATTGTCTGAATGCACATGCTGGTAACTCAGACCTACAGTCCTGAACTCTGAAAGAGACTCAGTCTGGATTTCACACATTGTTTTGTTTTGGCAACAGATGTTCCTGTTCTGATAAACCAGTGAGGTGATTACAAGGCTTTCAAGTTTATCATTATCGTAACTAGCTTACACCTGGGATTTATGAATGTGATTACATTACGGAATTGGTGGCCCTCTAGATCAGAGCTTTCCAAACTTTTCATGTTGGTGACACACTTTTTAGACATTCATCATTTCGCGACACAGTCTTACAGCAGGGCATCATTTCGCAACACACTCTTACAGCAGGGCACAAGGCAGGCACTAGGACCTGCGCGGAATCACAGCAGGTTTGGAGGCAGCCAGGCACAAGGCAGGCACTAGGACCTGCGCAGAATCCTGGCAGGGCTCGGAGGCAGCAGCAGCCGCGACACACCCAGACACTGCAGCCGACACACTAACGTGTCCCGACACACAGTTTGGAAAGCTCTGCTCTAGATGCTCCTAAACTACATCTTCTACCATTTCCCTCCATAAGGTGGAGTTACCGGAGCTGGGATTCAGCAACTTCTAAGAATTGTGGAGTCCTTGGTGCTCTCTGAGCCTTGTTGTTTTCTTGCAGACGTTTGAAACATCAAGGCTCAGAGAGCACCAAGGACTCCACAGTTCAACCCTGAGCTACAAATATTCTCTTCTAAGAATAACAGGTGTCCTTAGGTAGGTCAAAGAATGAAGGAAACAAGAAGGGAGAAGCAGAAAATATATTTCCTTTCCTTGGATGGGGAATCCTCTCTCATACCAGCAGGTTAAATGGTAACGTCTCTTGATGACATTTTTAATCCAGAGCTAAAACTTTTCATTTTAGCTGGCTTGGAAATCTTTTGTTAAGTTTTCTAAAGTGAAAGCGGCCAGGCATTTGGGCGCATCACTGAATGGAGCAAACACCTACTTTTCCACACACTAGAAATCGGAAGCCTGTCCTGCTTGATGCCGGTGGGGGATTTAAAAATTAAAAAGTTATTTTCTGGCTTTGAAGTCTGGCAGTGCAGATGATCATGGGGTGAACTGTCCTCATAGCTGAAGATGATCCATGTCTCATAAACTGTCAGGAAAAACTGGTGAAGAACCACTCTGAGCCGGAGTTTCTGCTCTAGTTCTTTATTGTTCCTACTATTATACAGAATCTTGCCAGACTAAAGTGTCCTAACTAAGCTAAGGGAAAAATACCACAAGGACTCTAGGGCGGGGCCAGCCTAACTTTCTTCGCCGGTCCACTGCTATGACAATGCATATCTGCCTGGAATGCGCTCCCTCCTTCCTCCGCTCCAAGATCTATAACATGAACAGTCTTTCTTCTTTCTTTCTCTTTCTCTTTCTCTTTCTTTCTCTTTCTCTTTCTCTTTCTCTTTCTTTTCTTTTCTTTCCACCTCTCTTTCCTGAAACCTGAGCTTAGCTACTTTCCAAAATGCTCATTAACAAGCACGTACATAGAAGAAGGTAGCTGGGAATCTCGTCCTATGGGGTTGAACTGCTTCTGGCAGCAGCTGGGTGGGGTCTGTGGTTGATGTGGTTAAAACCCAGCCCATGTCAAAGGGTGGTTCTTCTAACAGGGACTGAAGTGTGAAACAGCGGTTTGGTTGTTTCTTTTTTGGCAGTTTTACTTTATATACATTCTTTGCGAAGCTAGACCACTTCCACTTCCCCCGGTAGTTCTCACAGCTTTGATGGTATTTTGCTCAGCTGAATCACTGCCGCCAAGATTTTGTGTGAACGTCAAAATCTTTATTCAAAAAGAGGCCTCCCATGAATCCATCAAGGCTTGTGTACAAAATTTGGAGGAAATTAAAACATGGTGTATCAACTTCTAAATAGGAAAGTCTAATACAGCTCAAACCTGTTTCTCAACCTTGGCAACTTTAAGATGTGTGGACTTCAACTCCCAGAATTCCCCAGCCAGCCATGCTGGCTGAGGAATTCTGGGACTTGAAGTCCATGCTGGCTGGGGGATTCTGGGAATTGAAGTCCACACATCTTAAGGTTGCCAAGGTTGGGAAACACTGGTCTAGAAAGACTTAAATTTGCCACTGACATTCTCCAAAAGAAAGCATTCACTGATTCATTCTGTTCCTTTTGTAATACTACAAAGGATCAGGGTGGATGGAGGAAAAGTGGGGTCCTGGGTTTCCTTTTATGGGGATGTTGAATTAACTCATTTATTTGTGTATGTATATGGCTGCCCAACTCAAACTATGTGGCTTTATAAACTCTTTCCAAATGACTGATTCAGGTTTATGTTCAGAAAGAAAGAAAGAATTTCAAGGAGGGGAAAAATGAAGGACAACTAAAGAAAAATGTGGCCACATAAAAACATAATGAACATTGGAGGAAAAAAAGATACATACAGGAGATGGAAAGCGGGCTAGCTCAGAGTAAAGATGGGTAGTCCAGAACCTTAGAGCTGATATTAGGAGACTGAAAGCTCAGGATGAGCTGGGTTTTGTGAAGGATGCTAAGAAGTGTCAGATTTCTCATATGAGATTATCAAATTGGGTTTCTCTACAAAGCAAAAGTGTTTTGGCAAATTGCATCCTTTACAAAGCAAAGACTTCTCATGGTGACGTGAAGTGCAGGTGCAAGATAACAACGGTCACGTGTATATTGTTATGACTAGTGCCCACACAAGCAATGGGACCTTCCCATGAGAACAAGGTCTCCTGAATCCTTCCGTGGGAAGCCTGCTCCAGGGAGGGAGCAGAGGGGGGGAGGAGATCACGTGCTCGCTTAGATGCAGCACTGCCACCCAATAGCAGGTCATGCTATGTGCTTTAGGCCTAATGCTTTAGGCCTGGTGTGTGTCACAGCTAACTTCCAGCCAATCAGAAAGCTAGAAGAACTGAATATACAACCATGCAAAATGGTGTTCTATGCTTCTTGATTTCTAGTGTCTTTTAGCCATGTAGTTCTTCACGTGTTCACTTCCCGTGGACTGGGCAGAGTGAGCTATGCCTGGCTTTGCGTATAGGCCGTGGCAGGAACTCTGGCCCTGGGATCAATACAAGGAACTCTGCTTATAAGTTTGTTTTTGTTTTTCCTTTGACAATGCTGTACCATGTATATTCAACTTTCCTTTTTGCGATAATGTGATTGTATATACATTATTGCCTTATGCTACCAGTAAACACTGTTAGCCCTACAAGTTGCATTCTTGTCTGTTTATTCTCAAGCCTCGAGTTTTTTCCCTTTAAGCCAGCGTATATCCCATCAAGAAGAACAAAAAGGGATTCTTCAGATACGTTTAAAATAAAGGGAAAGAAAATAATTGGTATACCAGGGGCTCACATAAGATGAAAAATGCTAACAGAAAACTAAGAAAATACAGAGATACTCAGCTCCTATTTGGCTGTCTATCTCTAACAAAAAAGTATGTGTTCCAACAGGAAATTGTAAAGAGAAGTTTGAAAGAGCAGGGTTGAAGCTTGAGATTGATAGAAATATGATCAAGGAATACTTCCTTAGTTTGAATGAATTTCAGAGTCCAGGACCAAATCAATTGCATTCTAGGATAATGAAGAAATTTGCAGATACTTGGCTGAATCTTTATGTAACTTTGAGAAGTCCCTGAGGAAATTACCAGAAGTCAGGAAGAATTTTAACTTGCAGGATTGATGTTCGCCCTTCGAGGTAGTCCAGATAAGAAGCACAGGTGAGAGTGCTAGCTCTATCTTGATTGTAAGGTTACATTAACAGAATCTTGCAAGTCTGAAAGTACATCTCCCCCCCCCCTTTACAGCTCAAGAGACTAGGGAGGGTCCCTTCTGAGACATTTGCCATGCCCCCATTCCTTCTGTGGGCTCAGCTGCCTCTTATCTGACCATTGCCTAGTCTGTGGCTCTTCCACCTGTCTCCCAAGGTCATTCCCACTTACCGTTACAACTATCACCTTCTCCGAAGCAACTCTGGAAAAACTCCATCACAATCAAGGCTATTTAGTATGAGTTGTTTATGCTCTTAAAATATTAGTGCTGTCCTTCAGAGGAATTTGCAGTCAGTGTAGATTTCACTTCTACAGCTCTGAGAGTTACCATTCTCACTGCTGATCTTTCCACCTTGATCCCCAGCCTTGTACAAGTTCCACCTATTGAGCCAAGTTTAAGCTTTTGATATTAATTTATATTTCCAGCAGAGGGCAGCACCTAGCCAACCTCCGCGGATGTCAAAAAGGCTAAGTAATCACAGTCAGATATGGTTAGTATTTGGACTGAATATCACTGGGCAACGCTGGAGCTGTAGAATAGCTGGGAAATCAAGAAAATAACACAGAGCAGTGTTTCTCAACCTTGGCCACTTGAAGATGTGGAGTCCTTGGTGCTCTCTGAGCCTTGTTGTTTTCTTGCAGATGTTTCATTGCCAGGCTAGGCAACATCTTCAGTGCGAAAAGGGAGTGGGACTTGCTCTCTGTTTATATACCCTGGCTTGTCCTGCCTGTGTTGGTGGGGGTGTTGTACTCTCCTTGGTAGTTCCTTGATTGGGTTGTTGTTTGCCGCTTGGTTGATTGACTGAGTTAATAGTTCCTTGATTAGGGTCTATTGTGTTGTTCCTAAGTTGTAATAGTTCCTAATCAAGGAACTATTAACTCAGTCAATCAACCAAGCAGCAAACAACAACCCAATCAAGGAGAGTACAACACCCCCACCAACACAGGCAGGACGAACCATGGTATATAAACAGAGAGCAAGTCCCACTCCCTTTTCGCACTGAAGATGTTGCCTAGCCTGGCAATGAAACGTCTGCAAGAAAACAACAAGGCTCAGAGAGCACCAAGGACTCCACAGTTCAACCCTGAGCTACAAATATTCTCTTCGATTGGTACTTGAAGATGTGTGGACTTCAACTCCCAGAATTCCCCAACCAGCCAGGCTGGGAAATTCTGGGAGTTGAAGTCCACAGCTCTTCAAGTGACCAAGGTTGAGAAACACTGGCCCAGAGGAAGGCAGTGGGAAGCCACTGCCGTGAAATCAACATGGACATGGCCTTGTAGTTAACCAAAAATCTGAAAGAGTCCAGTAGCACCTTTTCCAACTAACAAATCTTATTAAAAGGCAAACGTTTTTGTAGCTCACTTCATCAGGTGGGTGGAGTGGCTAAACTGGTGTAGGATTTAAGTCGAGATGAAGCAGAGGGGAAGACAGAATACAGGGTGGTTTTCAAGAAGCGGGCTACATGTGTGACAGGTTACAAGTATCTTGTCAATTAGCACTTGCAATGTGTTAAAATTCCCTTGTTTGTTATGACCTTCAAGAGTCAACCTGAAACTCTTTCATGTATGTAAGTTCAACAGTTTCTTGCTCAACTGTGATTTTAAAGTTTCTTTTTTCCAAAACAGTTTCTCACTCAATGATGCTGTTCAAATCCCACTTTCCTAAAACAGTCACTTTAAGGTTTGCTATGGAGCATTCTGGGAGGTTGAAATATTGTGATATTACTTTGTCCTTGTTTTGTGTCCTGATGTCAAACCTGCATCCATTCATTCATTTGCACAGTTTGTCCTGTTTGTCTTACGTCGAATCCAGAGGGGCATTGCTGGTAGATGATGTCACATTAAAGGAAGAGCATGTGAAGGCGCCTTGCCTGTGAAATCGTTGAGGCCCATGATGGTGCTGTTGGTGTCAATGTGGGGACAAAATAGACATCTCAGTTTGTTGCAGGGTCTCTTGTTACTAGAAGTTGAGCTCAACTCAAGAAAGGCTTTTATTCATCTGTACAGGTAGTCCTCGCTTAACGACCACAATTGGGACTGGCATTTTGGTTGCTAAGCGAAGCAGTCATTAAGCAAATCCGACCCGATTTTACAACCTTTTTTGCGGTGGTCATTGAGGTCATTAAGCATGCTGGCTGGGGAATTCTGGGAGTTGAAGTCTACACATCTCAAAGTTGCCAAGGTTGAGAAACACTGTTCTATACTATTACAATTACCTATATACTATGCTCTATACTATTACTATTACATATCAATATCTCCTTATGGGTTAGGAGATAAGCAATGCTTTCACTTGAGAAGACATTCTTCCATTATTCTTTTGGAAGCACCCCATAAATATTTTAAAAGCTAGGGTTAAGTGCATTCTGCTAATGCAGTGTTTCTCAAGCTTAGCAACTTTAAGATGTGTGGACTTCAACTCCCAGAATTCCCCCAGCCAGAATGCTGGCTGGGGGAATTCTGGGAGTTACAGACCACACATTTTAAAGTTGCTGAGATTGAGAAGCACTGGTACTGTATATACCATTCTGATAAAGCCTATATATCCCTTCTATTGAGTGCCAGGATCTGGATAGCTCCTAAAGCTAATTCATAATCATCTAAAGTGCAAAAGTCCAAGAGTTCAATCCCCAGGACAGGGTTTGAACTCCATAGAAGATCTGACTACGGTACCCACATCTGATGAGTCCCAATAAGGATGAAGCTGGCCATGTGCTGCCTCCTGGTGGCCAATGTAAGTGGAAACACCTCACAGAAGATACACTGAGTAAAAATAAAGACATTCTACACACACCCCGACCCCCAACAACTCCAAGGAGAGGAAGAAGCCTGAGAAAGGTGGATTAAATGGAGCTGCTGAGATGCTCTAAAAGAAAGAGGTAAGAAGTTTGAAAAACAAAAGGCAATATATAAAACAAAATATTGATTTGGTGGAAGCAAGTTTAGGAAGATAAGGACAGGTATAATGAATGATGATGCTATTAATTAGATTTATATTAACTTTCCTTATCTCATGCCTTTATTTTCTTTGGCTGACCACTTCTAATTAACTTTCTATGTTTTATATCAGTGCTTTCCAAACTGCCGCTGTTGGTGACACACCAACGGCGGCGGCGGCGGCAGCGCAGGGGCGCGCGCGGGGGCAGGGGCGTGCGTAGCGGTGGCGCGGAGGGGCGCACGGCGGCATGCATGGCAGCGGCGGCGGCAGCCTCGCTAAAAAGCAGAAGCACTAATGGCGCACCGCTGCTGCCGCCGTGCACACCACCGCCGCGCGCACCCCCGCGCCACCGCCGTGCACGCCCCCACCGCTTCGCAACACACTAAGCTGTGTGTTGCGACACACTAAAGTGTTGCGACACACAGTTTGGAAAGCTATGTTTTATATACTATTGCTTATCCAGAAAGAGAATGCTGGAATGTGGACGTATGTAAGGAAAATTTCCCTTGCATACTGCCCCTTTCTAATTCTCCTTCTGTTCAATGAAAAAGAATTTGCTTTCAAAACTGCTCTGCAAGGAAAAAAGAGAACCTGAGTGGGAAATGATCTTCCTGAAATTATTTACAAGTAACTGGAGTCGGACACGACTGTGCGGGGGAACCTTTACCTTTACTTTACCAAGGAGGGTGAGCAGAGGCACCCTCGGGGGGGGGGGGGGTCGAACAGGGAAAGCAACATTGCCCCATTGTGATGCAATCTCCGCCCCTTTTGTGCATTGTGACATCACAGGCATCACATCACAGACCCATACAAAAGGGGTGGGGTTTTGGCCACGAGGGCATGGCATTGCTTTTCTCATTTCTTTGCCCCATTGTGATGCAAGCTCCACCCATTTTGTTTTGTGCATTGTGACATCACAGGCCCGTACAAAAGGGGCGGGGTTTAGGCTGCAAGGGCGTGGCATTGCTTTCTCATTCGTTTTAACAAAAGCATCAGATCCCGCAGACACGTCAGCCTGTGCACGAGTCTCCTGTTTTTCACTGTACAACTTCTCTTCAATTATCCGCAACTTTCCAGGGTTCCTAGACAGCAGGATATTCCCCCCAAAGAGGGGACTTCTCCTAGGGGGCTCGTTAGGAACAGAAGTGTGGGCAAGCAGGGAGGCATCAGAGGGATGGAAAGAGATCCAACAGAAAAGATACATAACAGGAAACGACACTTTCAACTCTCGGAGAAAGTCAAAAACACCCCCAAGAGAAATCTGAAAGACAACCGTACGCACTGTGACAGCAACCCAGAAAAACAGAAACCTTTTCCAGAGGGGAAAGTAACCTTTGAAGAGTTGGCAATAAGCAAACTGTCCCTGCCAGATGCCCGGCTCTACCCACCAGGCCTCTCTGCCTCGAAGACTGCGTCTCTGGCTGCCTTTGCACTAGAAAGCATCACGGAAACCGCAACGAACTGAAAACTTACCAGCCGTTCTTCTTCTGCATTTTGGGGGGAAACGCAAAGGGTTATCTTCTTGCACAGGGTCCTGGGCTAGTTAAAATGGCAGGAATATCTCTTAAGCTTCTCCTTTCTGGAAGAAACACCCCGACTGGCTAAACTGCCAGTTCTTCAGGCAGGGCTATTTCTCCAGCCTCCTTGATCTCAAATACCCCCCCACCCCCCTTTCGGTAATCTGCGCTCATTTTCTCTTAATTTCAAAACCCGCCACAGATACATTCGTGGTTGCCATAGGAACTAATGAAAAACAAATTAAAGTGTAAAAGAGAGAAGGGGGGAGCGGGGAGGAAAAGGCTCCCTGCTTACCTAGGAAGAAATCAACTTAAAAACAAAAGCAGGCTTGCAGGGGGGGGACTCTCCAGATGGGGAGGGACTACAGGTCCAGTTATCCCCAGCCAAAGGAAGGGCAGCTCAGCCCAGGCTGCAGAAGGCTGACAGAGGGGATACAGGCACACCTGTTGGCAGGTTAGTCAAAAAGTCAAGATGGCGCTGTCAGGGCTGCCATCTTGATATTTTGGATCGCGCCCCATGGACACCCCTGAAGCCAGATCCTATGTGGGGAAGGGGAAAGGATTTGGGTTTCTGTTGGGAGGGTTTTCTGCCTTTCCTTCAGGAATTCAAGGTGGCTTGCATGGAAGTTTCCTTTCCTTTTATCCTCATAACAACCCTGTGAGGTAGGCCGGGCTGGCACTGCCACAAGTGAGTTGCCATGGCTGAGGGTGAACCTGTCACTGCCTGGTCCTAGTCCAACATCTAACCTGCTCCATGTCTTCTACAAGGGTGCTCCACTGTCACTTTTATTTCATTTTATTTATCAAATTTATATAGCCACCCATCTCACGGACGTCACTCTGGGCGGCGTACAATAAAACAATTAACAAATATAAAACAACAGTATAAAACAACAATTAAAACAATTAAATTATGCCTGTGGATTACATCCCTTTTTTCTTCCCCATCTCCCTTGTTCTTCACTATATCATCATCATCATCATCATCATCATCATCATCATCATCATCCCTATTCAAATCTCTCGAAATTCCTGCCCAATACTGAGTATTTAGCCACTCTTATGATAGATTTTGTCCAACTATTCTATCAAGGAGATGATTTTTTTTTAATTATGCAATGTGTGGATTCTAACCATCGAAGCAGATCAGTTACAAATGATGAGCCCACCCCCTGTCTCTTTCACATCAAGCCCAGGGCAGACTTTAAGTGAGGGTCAGGTTACACAATCTAGGTTTGCCTCTGGGCCTGTCCTGGGCCCTGAGTGGTACCCAGGGACTGGATTACCCAGAAAGTGGGTAAAACCGTGGGCAGGTACAGGACAAGACCTCCATCAAATATTGCATTAATAAAATGCAATGGGTAGGCTTTCTTCAAGGAGCCTCGTGTGGCGCAGAGTGGTAGGCGGCAGTACTGCAGCCGAAACTCTCCCCACGGCCTGAGTTCGATCCCAGCGGAAGCTGGTTTCTCAGGTAGCCGGCTCAGGTCGACTCAGCCTTCCATCCTTCCGAGGTCGGTAAAATGAGTACCCAGCTAAGCTGGGGGAAAGGGAATCACGACTGGGGAAGGCAATGGCAAACCACCCCGCTTTATAGTCTGCCAGGAAAACGTTGCGAAAGTGGCATCCCTCCAAAGGGTCAGTAATGACTTGGTGCTTGCACAGAGGACCTTTCACTTCAGGCTTTCTTCTCATACACTGAATAATTTTCCACTTCTATTGTGTTGAACATTACAATTTGGACATAGCTTTGACTGTTGGGGACACAAACAGAGCGGAGGTAGCACCCAGCTGACTTTGGCTGATCTCACAAGGCATTAATTACTGGTTTGGAAATGAGAAATGAGAAATGGCACTCCATCTCCATGTTGTTGCTAACAAAACTGCCTGGATGTTAATAGGAAGCATACTCAAATGAGACTTTTCCTTTATCTTAAAAGCCCAATGAAGATTCATTTATCCTTTTAGACTTAGAAGGAGGTTTAGAAGAGGTTTCAGTGGATGGTATTTTTCCAGGAACTGTTTCTGATTTTATCGCTGTGGTGGGAAGCTTTAATCACTGGTGTTTGTGGGTTGGGCAACATTTGTTAATTATCACATATATTTGCAAGATATTATTGCTGTAAAATATTGGGGGGGGAAATATTTATACCTTTAAAAGCACTGTGGGAGGGTTTTAAATAAAGAAAATAAATATATGTGTTTCCATATAACTATTGTAATATACAGTACATATTGAAATGCACAGGCACAGATGAAGAAAAAAAATCTGCATATTAATGTAGAAACAAGATGGGCTATGAAAAGAATGCATAGGCTGATCCAGTCCCACACATGCCAGCCAAAATACAGACAGCATGCGACAATTCTGAGTCACATAAACTGCCAGAGAGCAATTATTTTGCAATGCTTTTCTATTTAAACCATTCAAGACAAAAGAGGAATAATCAATATGTGGTTTGCATGAGGAAAATTAAAACTGATCAGTATCAGTAGCCAGTTTGGTCTAGTGGTTAAGGCAATGGGCTAGAAACCAGAAGACTGTGAGTTCTAGTCCCGCCTTAGGCATGAAAGCTGGCTGGGTGACCTTGGGCCAGTCACTCTCTCTCAGCCCTAGGAAGGAGCCAATGGCAAACCAGAAGACTGAGAGTTCTAGTCCCGCCTTAGGCATGAAAGCTGGCTGGGTGACCTTGGGCCAGTCCCTCTCTCTCAGCCCTAGGAAGGAGCCAATGGCAAACCAGGAGACTGAGAGTTCTAGTCCCGCCTTAGGCATGAAAGCTGGCTGGGTGATCTTGGGCCAGTCCCTCTCTCTCAGCCCAAATCAACACGCAGGGTTGTTGTGGGGAAAATAGGAGGAAGGAGTACTAGGTATGTTAGCCGCCTTGAGTTATTTATAAAATTAATAAAGGCGGGATAGAAAATAAATAAATAAATAATAAACTGATCAGTATCACAAGGATCTTCTGTTCCCTAACCCTGGAGACCAGCTACCCATTAAGTAGGAAGTATAAGGCTAAACAGGATCAAATCAAATGTCTTTTCCTGCTGTCATAAAAATACAACAGTGATAACAAATGGATAAATTCCCAGGCTGATTGTGCTTCAGGAATCTATTATGTGAACAACCAACTGCAAGATTCCCCATTATCAGTAAAGAGGCCTGTCTCCTCGATGGATCACAGGAAGGCTGTTAGAAAGAAAATCAGAAACCCTTTGCATATACATGGGGATAAATTGGCTCTAAATGGGGAATAGGTCAGTTGCTGGAATTCTTGTAGCCCCACACCTTTCCTCTCAATAAAGGTAAAGGTTCCCCCCGCATAGTCATGTCCAACTCTAGGGCCCGGTGCTCATCTCCGTTTGTTAGCCAAAGAGCCAGCGTTGTCCGAAGATGCTTCCGCGGTCATGTGGCCGGCATGACGCACGCGGAACGCTGTTACCTACCCACCAAAGTGGTACCTATTTATCTACTTGCATTTGCATGCTTTCGAATTGCTAGGTTGGCAAGAGCTGGGGCTAGTGTGGGAGCTCACACATGCGGGGCTAGGGATTCGAACCTCCGAACTTGCGATCTTCCGATTGACAAGCCTGGCGTCTTACCCACTGAGCCATCGCGCCCCTCAATAAATCTCCCCAAAGAGAACTCTGTGAGAATTGTGCTTGGAAATGAATGAGTTTGGTGTTTAGGTAGCTGCCAAACAGCCTGGCACATCTTTAGAGGTAACGGTACAATGACTTGCCAACTACATTTCACTGATCTTACTACCACCGTATGTTAGACCAGGTGAGTATGGTGTTTCACCATAGCTTAATCTGCTCTGTGACAGAGATGAAATCCTGAAGACTCTCAGAGTAAATTTGTCTGTGCTAAATGTTTTTCAAGGAGTCTTGTCTGACTGGAGATGACACACACAGAATGGCCAATGAAGAAGAGGTGCTAGGAAGTATAGGGAAGATGCTCTAGAAGTCACAGTAGAATAGGATACGGACCAGCACCTCCAGGATATTAATAGCACCCCCATTGTAAGGGCTGTCTCTTTCTTCAAATAGGAACTTTCTAAATCTACTTGCAAGAAGTCGATGAAGCTTCTCAGTCATCCAGGTGTAATTGTCTGTAGGTTGAGTTATGGCAACTGGATTTCTTTCTTTTGTTTGAAACGTTTCGCTGCTTGTCCAAGTAGCTTCTCAGACTGAAGAAGCTACTTGGACAAGCAGCGAAACGTTTCAACCAAAAGAAAGAAATCCAGTTGCCATGACTCAACCTACAGACTACTTGCAAGAACTGCTGATAGAACATTATCAAACCATGTCAGTGTGAAAGCCCGACCCTTTCTGTGAACCATCCATTACTCAAAGTACTTGACTGACCTAAAATGGTTCTTCTGGTTTCCCAGCTCAAGCCCTCTAGAAATTTGACTAAATTCAGTTTGACATTCTGTGCCAGAATCCTTTGATAGAGCTTTGATGTGACCTGTTTGTAACACATGTGCATCTCTAAACATTGCAGTTTGTCAACAATGCTCTGTTTCCAGAAAGGCCAAACCATAATATTCCCTTCGTTCCTAATGAAGGATGGTTTCATTTAAGAAGAACTAATTCAACTTCTGTCCATGGGTTAAATGGGTTAAAGTATTTATTGTATTTATATTTTTACTATGTTTTTATTGTATTTTAATGGTGTTTTTGTGGCTGTGAACCGCCCAGAGTCCCTCCTTGAGGGGGAGATGGGTGGTCATAGAAATTTAATAAATAAATAAATAGATAGATAGATAAATAAATAAATAAATAACTATACTCTCAGATGCTGAAGAATGCTGATCATGTAGTAGGATGACCTGCTAAAGTGAAGTAACAGGATGCTTGTATGCACTGCTGTTACCCAGAGAGGAGGGAGCCTTAAGATGGTTTAAGATCTGAGTCTGAAATTACTACCTGGTTTAGTCAAGCCAAGTAGTGAGTCCCTTTCTTGGCATCCCAGTTTAAGAAAGATTCAGAGAAACTGGAGCAGGTTTCAATAAAAGCACCAAGGACGATTGGAGATTAGAAATTAAACTGTATAAAGAATGCCTGAAGGATTGGGGAGGTTTATCATTGAGAAAAGACAATTGAAGAGGAATATGGAGCCTTCTAATGCCTGAAAGGATGTGACATTGAGAAGCAAAAGAAAACCAGCCTGTATATATATTTTTTTATTTAATTTTTATCCTGCCTTTATTGTTTTTATAAATAAGACGGGGAACAGACCTAATACTCCTTCCTCCTCTATTTTCCCCACAACAACAACCCTGTGAGGTGAGTTGGGCTGAGAGAGAGTGACTGGCCCAAGGTCACCCAGCCGGCTTTCATGCCTAAGGCGGGACTAGAACTCTCAGTCTCCTGGTTTGCCATTGGCTCCTCCCTAGGGCTGAGAGACAGGGACTGGCCTAAAGTCACCCTGCCGGCTTCCATGCCTAAGGTGGGACTAGAACTCTCAGTCTCCTGTTTTGCCATTGGCTCCTCCCTAGGGCTGAGAGACAGGGACAGGCCCAAGGTCACCCAGCCAGCTTTCCTGCCTAAGGCAGGACTAGAACTCTCAGTCTCCTGGTTTGCCATTGGCTCCTTCCTAGGGCTGAGTGACAGGGACAGGCCCAAGGTCCCCTTGTGGGGGTAGATGGGCAGTGATAGAAGTTGGATGGATGGATGGATGGATGGATGGACAAATAAATAATTAAAAATGAATAAATAAACAAATAAATAAATAAATAAATGTCACCCAGCCGGCTTTCATGCCTGAGGCGGGACTAGAACTCTCAGTCTCCTGGTTTCTAGCCCAGCATCTGGAAGCTCATGGTGTGACTTTGGGCCTGGCTTTGTCTCTTGACCCCACGTCCTTCACATGGTTATTCTTAGGGGGGAAACAGGAGGAGACAGCACCACTTGCACACCCTCAACTCTTCCATGAAATAAATACACAGAAGACCTGTTGTCTCTCATTTCAGTGCAGGGCACAGAATAATGGATAAGTTCCTGTAACATTCCATCTGGAAGAGGAGTTGGACAGTGAGATCAATTATCCAAAAAGGGAGTGGGCTCTCTTTCACTGGAAGTGCTCAGGTGGAAGCTAGAGATGACCGTCTGCCAGGATGCATTAATGTTGATTCCTGCACAGTGCAGAACATTGCGCTAAGATTCAGGGGCCTCAGGGGCCCCTCCCGTTCTAGGACTCTGAGTGCAACAATTGCTCACAAGGCAATCAAATACTGTATCTTAGAGCAGGGTTCCTCAACCTTGTCAACTTTAAGATGTGTGGACTACAACTCCCAGAATTCCCCAGCCAGCCATGCTGGCTGGGGAATTCTGGGAGTTGTAGTCCACACATCTTAAAGTTGACAAGGTTGAGGAACACTGTCTTAGAGATAACTATGTGTCAGAGACCATTCTTTTTTAAAACTTCAGCAGCCTCGCTGGCAAGGGGTTGGGTACAAGATAATAAACTGATGCTCAATCTGGATGACAGCAAAGGACTTGGGTTGGCAGTAGAGTCAACAAGCAAGCACGCTTTTCAACTGCTGGGAATGGCATTGCAGAATCCCTGAAGTTGCAGGCAGCTTTGATGATTATTATTAGAGCCGGAGATGATGTGCCCAAGCACACTGCCCTTTAACCAGCTTTAGCAGACATACCAGCTGGGTCTCTTCTCCGAGAAAACTAACCTGGCGATGGCTTATGAAAGTTGCAGTAACACCCAGACTAGATACGTAACGTGCTTTCTGCAAGACTGCCTGTGGAAAATGTTCAGAAATTCCAGCTGGTTCAGAATATAACCTCCGGATCCTGTTATGCAACCCAATACTTAAGCAAAAAGGAAAAATTAAGAACATGCCAAGGAACACCCGCAGGTCTTAATGGGCCTCAGAAATAACTGCCTTTAAAGCATCAACCACCAGCTGTCTGCTGCAAAACCACTTATGTCTAGAAGGGAAATGCAGCGCAGCATCACTCAGGGAAATATATATGATGCCACTTTACAGAGCCCCCTATGGCAAGGGTCGGAAATGGCGTCTCGCGAGCCAAATGCGGCTCTTTGGCCCCTTGAGTGTGGCTCTTCCGCAGGCAGGCGTGGCGGGCGTGGCGCGGCAGCGAGTGTGGCGGGGCAGGCGCGGCAGCGGGCATGGTGTGCGTTGCTGTGGGCATACCCCTGGCAACCTGGCAGCCGTCTCCGGCAGCCATCTTGACGACGGGCAGGGCTTTCCAAACTGTGTGTCGCGTGACAAGCCGGAAGCGCTGAAGGGAGTGGAAATTCTCCGCGCCAATCAGCTGTGCGTCGGGAAGCCCGGCAGCCTGCCCGCGCGATTTTTGCCTCCCTGCCGGAACCGAGGGCATTTTCGGGGTCCCCGGAGCCTGCCCTTTCGAAGGGGCACTGCTGCCCGAGCTGCAGTGCTGCCCCTTCGAAAGGGCAGGCTCCGGGGACCCCGAAAATGCCCTCAGTTTAGGCAGGGAGGCTGCGCGCAAGCTGCCTCAGCTGTTCTGCGGGGAGAATCTCCACATGCACACGCTGCCCTGGGGTGGCAATTCTCCCCGCAGAACAGCTGAGGCAGCTTGCGCGCAGCCTCCCTGCCGGAACCGAGGGCATTTTCGGGGTCCCCGGAGCCTGCCCTTTCGAAGGGGCAGCCGTTGCCGCCGCAGCGACAACCTGGAAGCGCCGCCGCCGAAGCAGTCGAGCCTCTCTTTCCCTTCTTCTTCCAAACCTCCCCCACCCCCTTCCACGCGATTGGCTCCCGCCCGCAAACCCCGCCCCCTTCCACGTGATTGGCTCCCGCCCGCAAACCCCGCCCCCTTCCACGCGATTGGCCCGCGCCCGCAAACCCCGCCCCCTGGCTCTCGAGCACTTCAAAATGTGCACGAGCATGTCAAAATGGCTCCCGGCAAAAAAAGTTTGCCGACCCCTGCCCTATGGTAACAAGATTGTCTCCATCCTTGGGCAACCTCTCACAAAACACCCGTCACTCCAAGAACTGACAGAACCGGCCATTCCAACTATCTGAACAGCGTCATCCATAGGGTCGAACCCACTGGCCCTCTGCAGCCCCCAAGTGCAGGACCAAAACTGTTGGGGAGCAAAATTTAGCAAAGTATCAGGAGAAAGGTGGGCGTGGTGGCTCAGCAGGTAAGACGCCAGGCTTGTCGATCGCAAGTTCAGAGGTTCGAATCCCTAGCCCCGCGTGACGGAGTGAGCTCCCGCACTCGCCCCAACTCTTGCCAACCTAGCAATTCGAAAGCATGCCAATGCAAGTAGATTAATAGGTACCACTTTGGTAGGAAGGTAACAGCGTTCCGCGCGCGTCATGCCGACCACATGACCGTGGAAGCGTCTTCGGACAACGCTGGCTCTTCGGCTAAGAAACGGAGATGAGCACCGGCCCCTAGAGTCAGACACGACTGCACAACTGTGCGGGGGGAACCTTTACCTTTACTTATCAGGAGAAAGATCCTAACGGTGGGAGCTTTTTGGTATTAGAACAGCTTGTCTCAGAAGGTGGTGGGCTGCTTTTTGAGGGAGTTATGGTAGCAAGGAGGTGAGTCGGTCATCTTTTGGAGGATGCAGATCATGCACTGAATCTGGGGATGGACTAGAGGACCTTGAGTATCCTTCCAACTCCATCACTGCTATAACGCAGCTGTGAGGCTATGCACTACAGTCAAAATCAAGCAAAACATACAGGATGGCTTGGGGGACAGAACCGAAAGCCCATTTCCCCTATGTATGGAGATTCTTCAAAGTTCTTCATGTACAACCTCCAGATTCCCTAAACCCTGCTACAGTCCATTGACTTAAATCCATTTTTTGGAGTTGTATATGCTCCTGCTTTATAGACAAGCTGTTTTCATACAACACACTAAGCCAGAGCTTTCCAAACTGTGTGTCAGGACACGTTAGTGTGTCGGCTGCAGTGTCTGGGTGTGTTGTGGCTGCTGCTGCCTCCACGCTCTGCCAGGATTCCACGCAGGTCCTAGTGCCTGCCTTGTGCCCTGCTGTAAGAGTGTGTCACGAAATGATGCATGTCTAAAAAGTGTGTCACCAACATGAAAAGTTTGGAAAGCTCTGCACTAAGCTAAAATGTGGCTGGCTGGTTTGTGGTTTAGCATGCCGTGGGAAGCTCAGCCATTGTTTCTGCATCTTGTGTGAAACCGGCTGTCCATTAAACCATTGTTGTTTATTCGTTCAGTCGCTTCCGACTCTTCGTGACTTCATGGACCAGCCCACGCCAGAGCTTCCTGTCGGCCGTCGCCACCCCCAGCTCCCCCACAGTCGAGTCCGTCACCTCCAGAATATCATCCATCCATCTTGCCCTTGGTCAGCCCCTCTTCCTTTTGCCTTCCACTTTCCCCAGCATCAGCTTCTTCTCCAGGGTATCCTGTCTTCTCATTATGTGGCCAAAGTACTTCAGTTTTGCCTTTAATATCATTCCTTCAAGTGAGCAGTCAAACCATAACAGGCTTTATTTCTTTGGGGCCTTTATCTGAAGACTTGCATTTTGTTAACTTGGGTTAAGCATGCTGTGTGAACCTGGATGCTCAGGCACCAGCACTTGTGCAGAACTGAAGCAAGTAATCAGGTTGTAAAAGAAAGCTGAGCATTAGAGATTTGCTGGATCTCATTCTTCCTCTCGCCCAGATATTTTTATTGTAATGCTCACATTCATAAGGGCTAGAAACACATCTTTTGATTTAAAAGAAGAGGAAAACCTGCACAGTAACTGAACTGTGTCCAAGATTTACTTCCAAGTTTATGGTTACATTGAGCACCAGGAAGCAATATGTCATGCACTACCTCTTGGTGATCAATGTAACTGAAAACACTGCACAGGATATACAACTGCATAAAAAAATAGAGAAATCCCCTTCTTTCCAAAAGCGGGGAGGTAGAAATCATCTAAAACCCTGTACGTGGGGACATGACATCATGAAACATCCATCTCTCTCTTGGATGGCAGGCTTGGAGGGCAAAGCTGGCTGGGGAATTCTGGGAGTTGAAGTCCACACATCCGAAAGTGACCAAGGTGGAGAAACACTGCTCTAATCGGAGTGCTTAAGGAAAGGTGGACTATATTATACTGTATATATAACATTCTGAGAGATTCCAAGCTTATGGTCACTGCAGAATTGTGCATTGTGCAAGGTTAGCCGTTGAGCGTGTTCGTTTGTCAGAGAACTGATACTTCACCCTCTCTGTAGGCATGTGCGCATGGATTTGTTACGGCAACTTCCCTGAAGCCTTAGGGAGAAAGAGGGCTGAGGAGCTTAAGCAAACACCCTGAATTGCCATCGGCTGGGCTTACAAGCGGCGCTGCAGATTTCCTTAGAAGTAAGCGCGCCCTAAATTCAAGACGGCTGATTCGGCAACGGTTACCTCTCATCTCCAAGTGTTGAACAGGCTTGGAGGGCAATGTCCACCCACGTAGAGTCACTTCCCACCCACCCCCCGGAATGAGAAAGAAGCAATTACTGAGTTAGCAATAGGGTGGTTTTGGATTTTTTCACAGTGAGGAAAAGTAAACACCGCCGCAGCAGGATCGACTTTAAGAGCCTCTACGACACCGTACGGTTGCTACGTTCTCTCGCCATCAGGAAAGTTACTGTCACAGGAGGTGAGGAAAAGAAAAAGATCTAATTTCTTTTAAAGGACGAGCACCGCTCCCCTTATTATTACTGTGCCGCCTTGTCTTCACCTCCTATTCTGTCTTTTTTCCCTTCTGGCTGAATGTGAAGAATAGCAGATATTTCCTTCTAATGCCTGTACCATCAGCCATTTATTTCGGCTTCCATCTGCAGTTGTTTGTTTGTTTCTCCCTCTCTTCCAAATTATCTCTGTGATTTCTAATTAAACAGTGTACAGGTAGTCCTCGCTTAACGGCCATTCGTTTAATGATGGTTCGGACTTACAACGGTGCTGGGAAAACCGACTTACAACCGGTCCTCGCACTTACAACCAGCACAGCATCCCCACGGTCATGTGATCACAATTTGGGCACTTGGCAACCGGTTCACATTTACAACCATCGCAGCTTCCTGCGGTCATGTGATCGCCATTTTTGACCTTCCCGGCCAGCTTCCAGCAAGCAAAATCAATGAACTGTGAGATTCGCTTAACGACCACATGGTTTGCTTAATGACCACGGTGATTTGCTTAACAACTGCTGCAAAAAAGGGTGTAAAATCAGGAGAGATTCACTTAATGACCGCTTGGCTTAGCAACCAAAATTCCAATCCCAATTGTGGTTGTTAAGCGAGGACTACCTGTAGTGCATTGGGTTATTATGATCACTGATTGATTAAGCATGCTTGTGACCATCTCCCATAAATTAGAATGAGAGCAGGAGCACCTTCTTGTAACACTGTGTTTCTCAAACTGTGAAAGGAAAAATAGACTGTATATTTTTTAATTTTATTTTTATTTATTTATTATTCAAATTCCTATCACCACACATCTCCCACCTAAGGAGAGACTCTGGGTGGTTTACAATAAGAATAAAATTTAAAATTCAATATAAACTCTACATTAAATATGACTACAACTAAAAAGTAAAGATATAAAATAGAATAGAATTCAGATGGCAACGCAATACTACTTCAAACCATGGATATATAAGGGGCCCTTCTAGGGCACCAACCATCTCTGAGAGTGACTATTCGCCGCCCCGCCCCAGGCACAATGGCAAAACCAGGTCTCCAGTTTTTTATGGAAGTCCAGGAGAGGGGGGGTTGCCTCACCTCCGGGGTCAGAATGTTCCAGAGGGCAGGAGCTGCTACAGAGAAGGCCCGCCTCCTGGACCCCGCCAGATGGAATTCTTTTACAGATGGGGTCCGTAACATGCCCCCTCTGTGTGACCGGGTGGGGCTCAGATAGCCTGGACCCATGCCATGTAGGGCTTTAAAGGTAATAACCAACACCTTGAATTGAACCCGGAAGCAAACCGGGACCCAATGCAGCTCGCGCAGCAAAGGTGTTACGTGTGCTGATCTTGGGGCACATAAAATTGCCCACGCGGCCACATTCTAGAGCAGTTGAAGCTTCCAGATACTCTTCAAGGGTAGCCCCATGTAGAGCGCATTACAATAGTCTATATGGGAGATGAGCAGGGCATGAGTGACCGTTCGAAGGGCCTCTCGGTCCAGGAAAGGGCGTAACTGGCGCAGAACACGAAGTTGAGCAAAGGCCCTCCTGGCCATGACTGCCACCTGCTCTTTGAGCAGGAGTCGCGAGTCCAGGAGGACCCCCAGATTCCACACCAGGTCTGTCTGGGGCAGTGCAACCCCATCCAGAACTAAAGATGACAAATTCCTGGATACCAAGGGGCCATTAATCCACAGCCACTCCGTCTTACCAGGGTTCAGCTGAAGCCTGTTGTTCCCCACCCAGGCCCCCACAGACTCCAGGCACCTAGAGAGGGTGGTCATGGCATCACTTACTTCACCTGGGATGGAGATGTACAATTGAGTATCATCGGCATACTGGTGATACCTCATCCTGTGGTGACGGATGATCTCACCCAGTGGTTTCATGTAGATGTTAAAAAGGAGCGGAGAGAGTACCGAACCTTGCGGCATCCCACAAAGGAGGGATCTCTCGCTCCCTATCAACACTGATTGGGACCGACCCTGGAGGAAGGAGGTGAACCAGCGCAGAACCACGCCGCCCACCCCCAACTCCCTGAGTCGTCCCAAAAGGATACCATGGTTGATGGTATTGAAAGCCGCTGAGAGGTGAAGAAGAGCCAGGATGGATGCACTGGCCCCATCTCGCTCCCACCAGAGATCATCCATAAGGGCGACCAATGCCGTATCCATCCCATAACCGGGCCTGAAACCTGACTGAAAGGGGTCTAGATAATCCGTTTCATCCAGAATCCTCTGGAGCTGCAACGCCACCACTTTCTCAACCACCTTCCCTAAAAAGGTGGGAGACTGGACGAAAATTGCCCAGTACAGTAGTGTCCAGCAATGGTTTCTTGAGGAGGGGGCGCACCAGTGCCTCCTTAAAGGCAACCGGGAACACCCCCTCTCTCAAGGATGTATTTACCATCGTCTGGACCCAACTACACATCACCTCCCTTCACCAGCCAGGAGGGACATGGGTCTAGTTGGCAAGTGGTGGCATTTACAGTCCAGAGGATCCTATCCACTTCCTCAGGTCCAACAGGATCAAACTGTTCCCAGATAACTAGGTAAGTACATACCCCAGGCATCTCCACAGACCCTGTCTCACGCTTGGAGTCCAAGTTGGAGCGAATCTGAGCGATTTTATCCTGCAGATGCCTAGAAAACTCCTCAGCACGGCCCTGTAGATGGATTTCTGAACCCCCTTTCCCCAAAAGGGATTGGGTGATCTTGAACAGGGCCGCCGGGTGGCATTCTGCGGATGCAATAATAGTGGAGAAATACTGACGTTTCGCCGCTCTTACCGCCACAAGGTAGGCTCTGACAGTGGCTTTAGCTTGTGTTCAGTCGGGTTCGGTCTTTGTCTTCCTCCAGCAGCGCTCTAGACATCTCTTAATCCTCTTCAGAACCCTCAGCTCCTCCGTAAACCACGGGGAGTGTCAGGCTTGATGAGGCAAGAGAGGCTGCACAGGCGCAATCCTGTCCAAGGCCCTGGCCGCCTCCCTATTCCAGGCAGCAGCCAGGGCCTCCGCTGGACCGTGCAGCAGATCTTCCGGTATAACCCCCAGCTCCCTCTGAAACCCTACTGGGTCCATCAGTCGCCAGGGGTGGACCAATCGAATGGGTCCCGCCTCCCTGTGGAGGGGGTGGCATAAGAAAATCTCAGGGTCACCAGGGCGTGATCTGACCATGACAATGGGGACAGATGTAACTCTCCCCTCAGGTCACATTGCCACTGACAAGAAAACCAAGTCCAGTGTGAGGCCACTGCCTCGACTCGGGTCCCAGATAATCTGAAACAGGCCTATGGCCGCCATGGTGGCCATGAACTCCTGAGCCGCCTCCGAGGTTTGCCCCAGGGATGGCAGATTGAAGTCCCCCAGAACCATACGTCTGGGGAACTCCACCACCAACCCCGAGATGGCCTCCAGCAGCTCAGGCAGGGAGGTTGCTACGCAGCAGGGAGGCTGGTACAGTAGCAACACTCCCAACTGTTCTTGGGAGCCCAACTTGTAAAACGGTCTCACAACTGGCCACTTGTGGAACAGTGCCCCTGAAGGCCACTAGAGATTCCCGGATGACAACAGCCACCCCTCCTCCCCTGCCCTGAGGTCTCGGCTGGTGCCATACTCGAAACCCGGCCGGGCACATCTCCGAAAGGGACACCCCTCCTTCTGGGCCCAGCCAGGTTTCGGTAATACACGCCAGGTCTGCCCCCTCCTCTGTGATCAAATCACATATGAGGGGGGCCTTGTTGGTGACTGACCTGGCATTAAGAAGCAGCAGCCGGAGACCAGGGCCTCTACGAATCTGCTGTCCAGGGTCTAGGTCTGAGCACGGACGGTCGGAACACGCCACCGGTAATAAACACCGGGGGCGTCTTCCCCGAAGATGGCCCACCCTCCGGCTCCCGTCATAGCATCCCCGGCCCGTCACCACCTCGATAGCAAGCCCCACCCTATAACCCCCAGAGTTTCTATATACCAGTGTTTCTCAATCTCCTCAGCATGCTGGCTGGGGAATTCTGGGAGTTGAAGTCCACACATCTTAAAGTTGCTGAGTTTGAGAAACACTGTTGTAACACAACCGCCCAGATTGGTATATCTGACCACATAGCCTTTGATGTCCCTTCTACCTCTAGGATTCTACCTGTACCTTTGCAGGTTCTCAAGAAAACCTGATAATCAAAAAGAAGGGAAGCTGTTTCTCCAAGACAGCACTGTCACGGGAAGCGAGCCATTGCAATTTAGAGGTGTCAAGTCCGGAAGATGAGCAAGCTTTAAATGTAGCAATAAAGAAGTTCACAATCTGTAGTTGGTGGGGTTTCTGGCTGCAGATCTCCAGGAAGAAACAGGGGTTTCCCATCACCTGTTCCTCAGTGGGGATTCTGCAAGCAAAGGGCTTGTCGGCCACTCAGCTACACTCTCTTCCCTAAAGTATCTTGCTAGGAAATCAAATCAAGCCACCAGTTAGCCATTACGGTATGCCCTCCAAGAGCTTCGGTCTTATATCGCCTCTTGATTCAGGGACCGGTAACCCATCAGATGTTTGGGGCTCCATCTCCCATCTGCCCCCAACAGGATTCAAAGGATGGAAGTTGCATATCCTCTGTAGAACTGCCAATTGCTCAGTCTAAATTCTAGGACAAGGAATTCTTGTGGCTATGAGCCATACTTTTATCAGTAGTCCTCGTTTAGCGACCACAATCGGGCCTAGCACCTTGGTTGTTAAGTGAAGCGGTCGTTAAGTGAAACCACAACTGTGCTTACGATCTTACTTCAGCTTTCCTTGGCTTTACAGACCTGCGAAGGTCGTAAATGCAAGGATTGGCACAAAGTTCCTTTTTCATCACCGTCATAACTGCGAACAGTCGCTGTGCAAGGCAGTCACTAAACGAGGACTACCTGTATTTTTAAAACATTTTTTGGCTTTCAAAGGCCAGAGAGGATCATTTGCAGCCTCCAATCTCAGTGGCCTAATTTGGGAGGCTGCAAGAGACCCCAAAAAAGAGAGGTTGGGGGTCTGCCCAGCAATCCTAGGGTGAACGCTTTACAAAATCCAGGCAGCCAAATGCCACCTCAGACTTTGGGTTCACTGCACAGACCCAGGATCTGATTTAGCACATGCATCTATGGGTGGATGGGTCAAAAACAAAAAATCCCATTTCTCAAACAAACAATCGAAGAGCAGGTGGCAGTCGTGGCTAGGAGGGCTTTTGCGCAACTTCGGTTGGTGCGCCAGTTACGCCCATTCCTGGAACGCGATGCCCTCCGTACAGTCACTCATGCTCTCATCATCTCCCATGTAGATTATTGCAATGCGCTCTACATGGGGCTACCCTTGAAAACTATTCGGAAGCTTCAGCTAGTGCAGAATGCGGCCGCGCGGGCAGTATTGGGTGCTCCAAGATCTGCACATGTAACACCATTGCTCCGTGAGCTGCATTGGGTGCCGGTTTGCTTCCAGGTACAATTCAAGGTGTTGGTTATTACCTTTAAAGCCCTACATGGCATGGGACCAGAATACCTGAGGGACCGTCTTATCCCCATGTTATCGACCCGCCCCACCCGGTCATCCAGAGAGGCCCTGCTACGTACCCCATCAATTAGAGAATGTCATTGGATGGGGTCTAGGAGGCGGGCCTTCTCTGTGACAGCGCCCACTCTATGAAACATCTTGCCCCCAGAGTTGAGACAGATCTCCTCCCTCCCGACCTTTAGGAAAGAGCTGAAGACCTGGTTCTGCCGCCTGGCATGGGAAGGAGGAAGGGATAGTCTCTCATGGAGATGGCTAATCCCTTAATTGATGTCCTTCCTTTTAACTAATATCTTACCCATCTGGATTATACTTATTTTATATTGTTTGTAATTTTATATATAGATTTTAATTATTGTCCTGTAAACCGCCCAGAGTCCCTTAATTGGGAGATGGGCGGGGATAAATTTGAATAATAAATAAATAAATAAACAAACAAACATTTAAAGTTAATTCTGCCAAGCCCAAATCATGTCAACATATGAATGCGGCTGTTGCCTGTCCTTCCACAATTCAAGTGAGGGAAAGCATAATGGATTAGGTTAGGAGATAAGCAATGCTTTCACTTGAGAAGACCTTCTTCCATTATTCTTTTGGAGGCACTCCATAAATATTTTAAAAGCTAGGGCTAAGTGCATTCTACTAATGCAGTGTTTCTCAACCTTGGCAACTGTAAGATGCGTGGACTTCAACTCCCAGAATTCACCACCCAGCATCGCTTTCTAAGTACGGCTAAAGTTTGGGTTCACCCCATGCTTATTTTTAGTTATTTGTAAACCACCAAAAGTCAGTGTTTTTTTTGTTGGGCAGGTATAAACGTCTTAAATAAATAAAGGAGTGAGTGAGTGTTAGTTTCTGGTTTTCTCTAGTATATCACAATTTCTCTACTCAGACAGCCCTAATTTAAGCTAAACAAAAGCACACTACAGCCTATGATTCCCTTCCCCTCTGTTTTCTTAGCAACTCATGTTTAAAAATGCACAGACACTTGGTTCACTCGCTATGGTTCTATTTTTGACGTTACATTTGTTGGGATTATCAGGAGTCAACTCAGCATTGTCTCATAAGCATAATAGGGGGGTCTTTCTAGTAAACACATCTCTACTGTGCTTGTGGGATGTTACCTGAGTCACCTGATTTCCTCTTCCTCCTCCTTCTTGGTTTGGGGGATTAACATTCTCCATTACTCCTTGGGCACACCTGCAAGCAGGAAGGCTGCACCATGCAGCTCTCATCCATTACATCTTGCTTGCACGCAGATCTACTATGAATCTTCTTGTATCCAGATCTACTGAATAAATGTAAGCTATCTCTATTTTTCTTCATCTAATGTGTGAAGACTGAATTTATTTCTGAACGCAATTAAGCTTAAAGTGCAAGTTTCCTGCTGGTTCACGCTTCTACTCTGCAAGATTGTTGTTAGCTGCTTCAAGTTCTTTTATTAACCTTCAAGACTCCATCAACAGTCAGGAAGATACCACCACTAAGTGACCGAAGCCATAATCTCTCTAGGAAGTGCTGGGAATGACCTTCTGTGATCTCCTGGACCAACAGCATAAGACCAGGCCTGCCCTAAGCCTCATTTAAAGCAATGCTTTATTTAGATTCCTTAGAATTTTACTTTATTCTGGGCAGACGGGCTGGAAGTTCATATCAAGCACATGCTTTATATGAAAGAGAAGCCATGTTTAATCCTCGGCATCTCAAATTAAAAGTATCAGGGAGGGAGGGAGGGAGGGAGGGAGGGAGGGAGGGAGGGAGGGGTAGAAAACAGCAGCAAGAAGTCAACATGGGAATAAAAAGTGGATATTTGGGCTTGGTAGTCACAGACTCTTATAGGACCTCTTCTTTTGGAGATAATATGTAATATAGGTAATAGCAGCCAAGTTGAGTCTCCTTCAAGAACAGTTTGGCTCTTGCTGATTTCATGGATACACTGAAGTTGCTTGCTTGGCAGCAACATAGGTTTGCCACTGCCCCCTTTTTTTGTTTGTTTTATTTCTAGTCTAGTCTTCAGCCTTAGGGCTCCCTAAGGGTCTCTCATTCAAGTTCCAACCAGTTCTGACCCTGCTTGGCTTTTTGAGATCAGCCAAGATTGCTTGCTGCCTCCTGCTGCCTCAGCAAATTGAGTTGAGCCATCTCCTGGCAACCATACGGGCACTATGTGTCATTTTCTAATCAACTGTACAGAAGTGCTTTGCTTTATTTTTATTTTTTGACTTCCCAGTCTAGTCTATAACCTTGGCATTTCTTGGTACTCTCTCATCCAAGCTCTAACCAGTCCGGACCCTGCTTAGCTTTAGAGCAAGGGTAAGGTCAACATGATACTGCCACCTGCTGGGGCATAAAATGTATTACTCTACATATTTCAGTTTAATTTGTTCCTCCATCCCCTGGCTTATTCTGATGGATGAGGCCTTAGACAGGGGGATATTCTCAGGGGGGATCCATATTTTCATGATGGTAGCTGTGACTGTGCAATCAACGCCCTGCTGTGCAACATGGGTGATGGCACAGTGGCAGCTGCCAGCTTTGCTTTTTTGACCCCCAACCCTGCCGGATGTGCCTGCTTGCACAGCTGCTCCAAAATCCTTCCCACCTAATGTTAAAAGAACAAGCATCTTTTCAACATTAGAGGGGGGGAAAAAAACCTTTAATAAAACGGCAGATGGAAATTGTTTTCAAATCCAAGCTGCCTCGGAGAATAAGATCTTTTTTAAAAAAAAATAAAAATAAAACCCAGCTCTGATAGAGAAGATAAGGTACTTTTGCCCTAAGCTAGGAACGTTATTGCTTTCACTCCCTGACACATAAACCGACAATGGGAGGGATGTGACAGTACCAATTCTAGGGCGGGAATCCCGAAGGGCACGGAGAAGCTTGGCATCAGCTGCACTAAGGAGCAAGCCATCACATGAAGGGCAGATCTTGTTCTTGGATAAATCAGAGCATGGCTGAGGGGAGAGGGGAGAAGGGAGAAGGGTTCTTGGAAGCAGATGCCTGGACATCAACCACCACTGGCTAAAAACAACCCTCCCCCCCCACACACACACACAAGGGGGAACTTTGTATCACCAACCCACCAACACAGAAGCACGCCAAGTCTGATGAGATGCAGAACAGAGTTCTTGACAGGATTGTGTGCCCTGGACAGAGCTGACTCAAATTTGGGGGATCCTCTTAGACTCACAATTCCTGCTCAATGACCAACGGCGGCAGCGGGGGGGGGGGGCGCGCGCATGCACGGTGGGGGCGCGGGGGGGCGCGGCGGCGGCGGTGTGCATGGCGATGGCAGCCTCGCTAAAACGCAGAAGCACTGATGGCGCGCCACTGCCGTCGTCGCTGCCACCGCCACCGTGCACACTGCCGCCCCCACGCGCGTGCCCCCGCACCGCCGCTTCGCGACATACTAAACTGTGTGTTGCGACACACTAAAGCAGAGCTTTCCAAACTGTGTGTCGCGACACAAAAGTATGTCGCCACACACAGCGTGGTGTGTCGCCACACCACCCGGAAGCGGCGGCGCACGCGTGCACGGCGGCCGCCATGCACGCGCACGCCGCCACACGCCCCCCGCGCCGCCGCACGCCCCCCGCGCCGCCGCGCGCCCCCCGCGCCGCCGCGCGCCCCCCGCGCCGCCGCGCGCCCCGCGCGCCGTCCCGCACCGTCGCTGTGCTCGCGCACACCGCTGCTGCCGCTGGTGTGTCGCCAGCGGCAGCACTTTGGAAAGCCCTGCACTAAAGTGTCGCGACACACAGTTTGGAAAGGTATGCTCTAGGTGGTGTCTACTTTTACTAATCTCTGCCCCAATCAACAAGAGATGTAATACTCAGAGACTCCTATCTCCATGGTCCATTGAAGCAAGCCTTCTCCATCACTGCCCCCTGTATGTGGAACAGCATTTCTCCAGATATCTGCATGATCCCTTCCCTCCTGATTTCTAGAAAGGCCACTAAACATGAAACATGTTTCATCAGGCCTTGACTGCTGGAATGAAGTGGTTGACTTATAAGGATTTTTTTAAAAAGGAACAAGGGCATTATGTAACAAAATCAAAAGAAGAACTTGCTCAAGAAGGGTATACTTTTCAATGGCTTTCCTATATGCAACTTATAGAGAAATTTAAATTAGATAAAAAAAAGTGGAATTTGAACAAACTAAATCAGAATTTGAAATACAATTATGTGAAACTGATGAACACTTAATTGCTAAAATGTATAAATTATTGTTAAAAGGAGAAATGGTGGAGGAACAAGTTAAAGACTGTATGATTCAATGGGCAAAAAATATTGGCCACAATATACAATTGCAACAATGGGAAGATATGTGGACTAAAGGATTAAAATTTACTTTGTGTTATAATCTAAAAGAAATTTTTTACAAGATGATGTACCGATGGTATATGACCCCACAAAAACTTGCAAAAATGTATGGGAATATTTCCAACTTATGTTGGAAATGTAAAAAACAAGAGGGGTCTTTTTACCATATGTGGTGGACATGTAAAATGGCAAAGAAATTTTGGATTGAGATACATTCACTGATGCAAAATATACTACAAATACGAATACCATTTAAACCAGAATTTTTTTTACTCGGAATTTTGGATGTACAAATAGAAAAACATTTTTTTAGAATAATACAATATATGATTACAGCAGCAAGACTTTTATATGCACAAAACTGGAAAAACCTAATTGTACCAACGATACAGGAATGGATGTTGAAATTATTGGATATGGCAGAAAATGACAAATTGACATGTTTATTAAAAGAAAATTCAAATCGTTATTTTCTTAAAGAGTGGAAGCCTTTGATGGACTATTTGCAAAAAGCAGGAGGAGCAAAGCTTGCATGGGGTTTTGATGATTAGATTATATATAAATAGAATATATTAGACAAGAAATGTATTTGAATGTTATATGAATAGCCAGCATGTAAGAACAAATTACTTTTCTTTACTCCTATGACCATAGATAGATCGGAAGTTATCCAATTTCTATGTTTGTTTTCTTTCTTTTCTTTTGCTTTACTACACTTTTCTTTTTCTATTTCTTTGATTTGTATTTCTATTTCTGTTTCATTTTCAACTTTTAACTTTGTATATTTAAAATCTTAATAAAATCTACACTGTATATATATATAAAAAAAGGCCTTGACTGCTGGAATGCTGTAATCTTGTTCCTTTTAGTAATGGAAGGTTTCTGGTTCTACTGATGAATATTCCCAATTCTATATGTAGTTTCCATAATATTATTGATTTGTATTCTTTTTACTATATTGTTTTAACCCAATCTACACTACAGGAAAATTCCAGCTGCTTCCAAAAGCCTTGAAATTGATTTCACTGGTTTACTCCAGCTTGCAAAAGTTATTTAATCCTTAAAGCAGTCCAGATGCAGCCTGAACAGAAGTTATATTTTGTCAATTACAAAGGTCGGATTAGATTTTGATGAGTCGACCTTCCTGTGCTTTCTTTCCAGACCATCACAGAGAATTTGTCATCTCCAACACCTGTCTAGTCCTCACTGTAGCAATGAACTGCTGTGTTACTGCAGACTGAAGATGAGGGGTTTGCAAGATGGAATATTCCTCCTCATGAAAAAGATCCCCTTTACATAGAAATCTAGCCTATCAGGGACAAAAGGTCCAAAATAATTTTCCCCCTGATAGGCTAGCTTTCTGCATGGAGGAAAATTCTGAATAGAGAAGCTTCTTCCAGCCCTCACCACCTGGGCCAATTGAAATGGTACAGCCCAGATATAACCATCCCGACTCCATGAGAACTTAGCATGACTTGACAAGAGTCAGTGATGTCCAAAGCAAAGGAAAACATGGGCAAACATAGCATTATCCTGTGATTGGTAAGAGATTTGCAAAGGGTTGTAGGAAGTGGCCAATCCCATTGAATAGCAGGCTGTGTGTGTGTGCAGCAAACAGCTGCAGAGGCAAAGCATTGTTCAATGAAGGCCAATATTAAAAAAATAAGAGTAAGAATTCAAGAATTGGTTACTCACTTTATCTTCAGACTAGCAAGCATGGCTTTGTCAATCCTGGAAAAAGAGAGAGAGAAAAAGAATGTCAAGCAGATTATTTTGATTCTTACTTTCTCTGTTAGACCACTCTCATGCCTGGTTCCCCCACCCCCCTTTAAAACTGTGCCTGAATGGCTGGCAGGGTAGAACTTTTCCTAAATCATATGTTATAATGTGGGGAAAATGGGACGAGGCATGAGCACGAAAGCCAGTTTGGTGTACTGGTTAAGGCACCAGGCTAAAAACCAGGAGACTGAGAGTCTTAGTCCCGCCTTAGGCATGAAAGCCGGCTGGGTGACCTTGGGCCAGTCCCTGTCTCTCAGCCCTAGGGAGGAGCCAATGGCAAACCAGGAGACCGAGAGTTCTAGTCCCACCTTAGGCACAAAGCCGGCTGGGTGACCTTGGGCCAGTCCCTCTCTCTCAGCCCTAGGAAGTAAGCAATGGCAAACCACTTCCGAAATCTTGCCAAGAATACTGCAGAGACTTGTCCAGGCAATTGCCAGGAGTCAACACTGACTCAAAAGCACACACAAAAAAATGAGCATTTTAAATGCTCCATCATGCACGGCATGCCAAGGGCCACACTCATAAAAAGAGCCCAGCAGGAAAAGCCCTCTCTGCTTTTTTAAATATGGCAGAGCAAGGCCCCCCCACAAAGAAGCCAACTATGAATTGACATGTACTAAATCAAATTCAGCAATCAGATAGACTTCAGTTTAAGGCGGCATTGTGAGATGCTTCCAGTTTCGACTTTCGCACTAAGTAACAAGGAACTTGGAATGTGAAAGTCACGTTTTGTTCAATTTGCACCTTCTGAATCAGCCTGTTCCCTTCTGTGATGAAAGATTCAACAGCTGCCACCTGCTGGCTTTTTAGATCTGCAAAGAAGAAGGCTCCATCTGGTTTATCGTCACCTGCAGTACAGTGTGTT
The DNA here is from genome assembly GCA_023362775.1 of Charina bottae. Classification (NCBI taxonomy): domain Eukaryota; kingdom Metazoa; phylum Chordata; class Lepidosauria; order Squamata; family Charinaidae; genus Charina; species Charina bottae. The sequence continues at coordinate 7,764,001 of JALMGJ010000027.1, read as the reverse complement.
AGATCAGCCTGCACACAGGGATGGAACTAGGGCCTGTGTCACCCAGGGCAAACATGGATTCTGCGCCCCCCCCCCATGGCTTATTTTGTCATTTTGGCGCGCGCCCCCCCCCCCCCGGCTTCATTTTGGCACACACCCCGTTTTGGTGGTGCCCAGGGCACATGCCCCGCTTGCCCCCCCCCCAGTTGCGGCCCTGCCTGCACACCAGGCTCTGATCAGTGATTTTAGGATTATAAGGGGAAAAGCCAATCATTGGCGATCACTCGTAGCCGAGTAAGATTGTCTTCCAAAGGTAAAATCTTAACACTGGATCCGTAAGTGGCTGTAAAGGCCAATTCTGGATCCGCACAACCTCCTAGGATTATAAGGGGAAAAGCCAATACAGACCCTTCAAGTCTGCAGTTGCCAGTTCCTATCTGGTGGCTGCAAACCAGCTGCCTGGCTTTGAATCAGCACAAAGTGGCGGCTTACTGAAAGAAACCTGGTTGAAATACTGCTCAGGAGCTACTCGGGTTTCACTACAGTAGTACTGCAGGTTGCCACCATTGCACAGAGCGTCCCAGGGCTGTTTCCGTGTGTGTGTTTGTTTCCAGCCAAGAGAATGAAGAGTTCTAAGGAAACCAAAGTTTCACTTTGATTTGGCAAGTAGAAAGCAGGGGGCTTGTTTGACATCAGTGCTTCTGACCAGTGGCCTTTGTTTGCCAAGAATGATGCAAAGCTCAGTGTGTGTGTGTGTGTGTGTGTGTGTGTGTGTGTGTGTGTTGTGAGCCACATAATACATGTAAACCATCATGTGACTGCTATACAGGGATGCCATTCCTGTCAACCAGAATTGTGCATTCAATGAAGGCATCGCTTGAAGAGAATTGTTTTGCACTCCTGATCTTTCCCCATTGAACACCTAATCAGATTTAGCCTCTATTATTAAATCTTATCATTTGGAGTAAACATCAGGATAAGTCTAAAATGCTGGGAAAGGTGGAAGGGAAGAGAAGAAGAGGACAACCAGGAGCAAGGGGGATGGACTCAGTTACCGTGGCGATGGGGTGCCATCGGAATTGCTGAAGGACCAGGTTGGAGACAGATCATCATGGAGAAGATCTATCTAGGTGGTCGCTAGGAGGAGTCACTTGATGGCACATAATCAGTCCAAACATCAGGATAATGAGGGAAGTGTCTTTGAACTCACTGGCTGGATTCATATAACACATTTTAACTTACAGTAAATCCAGGTTAAGAAAATGCCATTCATATAACATGCTAAGCCCAAAGAAACCACATTAACCTCATTTGATGGCCTGTTTGTGTACCATGCTAAAACAATGACTGGATTCCCAGAATACAGGTAGTCCTTGCTTATCGACCACAATTGGGACTGGAATTTTGGTTGCTAAGTGAAGCGGTCATTAAGCAAATCCAACCTGATTTTACGACCTTTTTGTGAATCACCGCAATCATTAAGCGAACCACGTGGTTGTTAAGCGAATCACATGGTTCCCCATTGATTTTGCTTGCCGGAAGCTGGCCTGGAAGGTCAAAAATGGTGATCACGTGACCACGGGACGCTGCAACGGTCGTAAATGTGAACCAGTTGCCAAGCGCCCAAATCACACTCACATGACCGCAGGGATGCTGCGACGGTCATAAGTGCAAGGACTGGCCATAAGTCAGTTTTTTCAGCACCGTTGTAAGTCCGAACTGTCACTAAACTAATGGTTGTTAAGCCAGGACTTCCTACACAGAACCACAAAATACCCAAGCCTATTTTAGATCAATCTAGTTTGTTGTGCTAACTCAGCAACTGGCAAGCTCCAGACCAGGATCAAACAACCCGAAAGTGGCTCAAGTTAGTTTTGTATTGCTTAGCTTAACCAGACCTCCAGCTCACGTTATTTGAACCTGCACCCAGCACATCCCAGTCAATCCCTATATCCAGATTACACCAAGCATACACATCGCTCAATTCATGTAGCAAAAAGGACAGCTTGATGCATATTTATTAAACATCAGCAAACATCAAAGACAGTTAACTGGCAAAATGAGATAAAAGGCAGGCAGACTAGGGAGAGAAAGAAACATGATAGACAGGCAAGAATTTACATTCTTTAAATATCTCTATCAAAAGGATGCAGAAACAATCCTGTGAGTAATTAGCATGGATGGTCCCAAAGAGAGGGCCCTTTGGTTATTCCAGCCTTAACCCTTTTATCTCCACAATGGTAGCAGACTAGAGATGGAAAGTAGGACACCAGGTGATCCCTCCTCTATTCTGCACCATCAAAAAAAACCCAATTTGGTGGATGAGGATGATGTATCCAACACCTTGGTGGAAGATATGATGGCATGAGGCAGAAATTTAAGGCAGTTGTAGGAGATCCCAGCATTAGTATGAGGTTGCCAAATGCAGCCAGCTGTTTCCATTGTAAAGGAAATGAAATAACACACGTGATTTGCTTAATGACCGCTTCACTTAGCAACCAAAATTCCAATCCCAATTGTGGTCGATAAGCAAGGTCTACCTGTATTCTGGGAATCCAGTCATTGTTTTAGCATGGTACACAGGGCTAAAAAAGAGATGGGGCTTTGATTGTGGCCACCATCTTGACTTTTTTTGACATACAGACACTCTTGATTTGTAGCAATCAGGAACATACAGGTCTGGGGAGAGTGGCTTAGTGTTTGACTCTGTAAACCCAGGCTGCAGGGCTAAAACCCCAGAGTCTGGGCACCTTGAAGGTATGAATAAAACCCCCAGACCACCACCACCACCCCTCACAAAGTGGCTGCTATTTTATAATTTTGAGTGTGTCCAAACGGGGAAAGCACATGGAAACTAAGCAGATTAATATGGTTACATGCAAGGGGCATAATTGTCTTAATTTAATGTATTTCATTTAATTTACTTTGAATTAGTCTGACATCTAATGGACATGAAATCAAAGAGAGGGGGAGAATTGCTTTATTTACTTATTTGTTTATTTATCTGTCAAATTTATATGGCCACCCATCTCATAAAGAAGTGACTCTCTGGGCGGCCCACAACAAGGGTAAAAGCAAAACAAGGGCCCCAACCCTTTGGAAATGCAGAGTAATATTGACCGCCAGGGACAGCCATTAGCAGGAAAGCTGAAAGCAAGTCATGACCCTCGTGAAAATGTCCCTGTCGCCGGGCTGCTGCTGATTAAACTTGCCAGTAGAGCTCAGCAGGCATCCGAGGTCTGGCAGCTCCACCCTGAGAAAAATGCATGGGGCCAGATGGCTGAGATAAAAGAACTGCAGCACACCGTGCCTTCTAGTTCAATCGTGTCCGATTCCCAGAGAGTGCCTGGACAAGTCCCTGCAGTTTTCTTGGCAAGGTTTTTCAGAAGTGGTTTGCCATTGCCTCCTTCCTAGGGCTGAGAGAGAGTGACTGGCCCGAGGTCACCCAGCTGGCTTTGCGCCTAAGGTGGAACTCAAGGTCTCCCGGTTTCTAGCCTGGTGCCTTATCCCAATGTTTCTCAACCTTTGCAATGTAATGTGTGGACTTCAAATCCACACATTAAAATTTGTGGACTTCAACTCCCAGAATTCCCCAGCCAGCATTAGCTGGCTGTGAAATTCTGGGAGTTGAAGTCCACACATCTTAAAGTTACTAAGGTTGAGAAACACTGCCTTAACCATTACACCAAACTGCCTCTCGCTCTTCTAGTAAACACACACAAATGCGCTTCAACACAGTTAGTCAGCAATCAAGGAGGTGAGTCCCTTCCCAGTCCACCTGCGGAGTCACAGATCTGAGCTCCAAAGTGCAGGAGACTTTCCCTGTTGCTCCCTAGTGGGACCTTAGATCCAAGCAGGCATTGTAGAGCAGAGCTTTCCAAACTGTGTGTCGTGACACAAAAGTATGTCGCCACACACAGCGTGGTGTGTCGCCACACCACCCGCACGCCCCCCGCGCCGCCGCACGCCGCCCCGTGCGCGTGCGCGCCACCGCCGCACTGCCACCGCCGCCGGTGTGTCGCCGGCGGCAGCACTTTGGAAAGCCCTGTTGTAGAGGATGCTGTTTGGGGTTTTAAATGTTTCTGTTCCCCTTCTTAGATCAAAGCTCTCCCAAGGTGCCTTGTGCGCCAACCCAACGCATCTTTTCCCAGGATCGTACTGCAGCAACCCAGAAAGATTGCTTTCTACGATCCCCAGAAAAAAATCAGCCACTTTGAGTTGCAGATGGACAAATACCTTTGCATCCTCACGCAGTCTCCATTGTACCTTTTTGCACCTGAATCCAAAGCTCTGCCCAGGGCTACTTTAAGATGTGTGGACTTCAACTCCATGGCTGGGGAATTCTGGGAGTTGAAGTCCACACATCTTAAAGTGGCCAAGGTTGAGAAACACTATTGAGATCCTTCAAGGCTGTAAAAGTTAGGTTTTCTTACCAATTAAAAAAAACATCTCACTTCAGATTCACCAATGTACCATTTTGGCAAAATGGGGATCTCTCAAAAGAGCCGTTTAGAACATATCAGAATGCAGCCAAGTCATATAAAACTTGGAGGAGAGGGAATGGAACAAATGGCAAAATTATTTTTCTGCTTTACAGAAGACAGGAAAAGAGAGGGCTTGAAAAGCGCTCCAAATCCAGGGTTCCTTACAGGCTTTCTCTAAGCCAGTTCATTGGAGACAGGCTTATCTGTTTAAGCCTCAGGGTAAACTTAGTGCTACGGGGTCACTCTCGAGAAGGCCCTGCTTCTTAGCCAACCCATCTGACTTATTTCTTGTTTCAAGTGCCTAGTCCTCAAGATGTTATGAAAACACTGCACAAAGTCACTAAAAGAGGAATGGCCCAAGAGGACTTCACTGCAAGATCTTTGGGGAATTAGGAGAAGGAAGAGTAGGCAAGATGTTCCTTGTCCCAAACCTTTACTCTCCATAGGAAGCCACTGGAGTTTAGTGAAGAAGGTGCTGCATTAGAAGTGGAGGGAACGGTTCAAGTCTACCCAGTTATTCTCTCTCAGCACAACCTACCTCACAGGGTGGTGGTTGTGGGTAGAAAATGAAGGGAGACCACAATGTAAGGTGCCTTCAACTCTTGGAGAAATGGGGAAGAAAGAAAGAAAGAAAGAAAGAAAGAAAGAAAGAAGAGAGAGAGAGAGAGAGAGAGAGAGAGAGAGAGAGAGAGAGAGAGAGAGAGAGAGAGAGAGAGAGAAGGAGAGAAAGAAGGAGAGAAAGAGAGAAAATGAGAGAGGGAAAAAGAGAGGACCCACCATCCATAGCCTCCAAAGGAAACACTCCGCTTTCTCTGGAACATCACTGCTACTTCCCGGTCTCATTCACACACATAAGCCGAAGAGAAGACAACCACCATCCTCAAGCGAAGGACTGGAGTGTTTTTACACGCTGTTTTATACCCTCTTCCTCTGAATGGATGGGAAACCAATTTGACCACTTCCTGCCCTGTCTCTGCTTGCTGATTAAGACGTTGGGCAGGGTTTTTTCCTCTGTGAAACTAAAATTGCCTCCGTTATGGGGCTCTGAAACATCCAAGTCCTGGTCTTTTCTATCCTCCAACCAGCCTTGTTGCTCACTTCACTGATGCTGTTTCGGTCCCCCTTGCAGGACCACCACTGTGCTCTTTCTCCATCAAGACTGAAAGGTGTGGTTTAGCCAAACTTGGCTGATCTCCCCCACACACACACACACACAAATAGGTGGAACTTGGTTAGTCCTTGGACGGGAGCCCACTACAAATTCCAGGATGTAGCTAGATTGAGAAGTCAAAAAAAAAATCATAAGAAAGCAACAAAAAAATCACTTCTATATTTGTAAAGGAAGGTAATGCTGACGAGCTGTTTGCGGGGGGGGGGGGAGGATTTGCAGAAAAGAGAAAAAAGGAAGTGTGAGAAAGAAACCCCAAACAACCCGCCTTGATTTTGTTTAGTGTAAGATGGAGCAGAGAGGAACCTGAACAGGCTTTCAAGATTCTGCTAGTCTACCCAACTACATTTCTGGGATCCCTGCCCTGTCTGTTTCTTGACCCGGCCTACCTCGAAGGGCTGACAATATCGCGGTGAGAAAAAAATACAGATTGTGTCCATGTAATAACAGGCATTGAATTTAACTCAAGGGAATCTTTAAATTTTTAATTCCCTGGTCTGATTCATTTTATTGTCGTTCCCTCCTTTGGCGAAGAAGTTATGACCCAGAGGCTGACATTCTATTGCAGTGTTTCTCAACCTTGGTCACTTTAAGATGTGTGGACTTCAACTCTCATGCTGGCTGGGGAATTCTGGGAGTTGAAGTCCACACATCTTAAAGTGACCAAGGTTGAGAAACACTATTGAGATCCTTCAAGGCTGTAAAAGTTAGGTTTTCTTACCAATTAAAAAGAAAGAATGATTGGGAAAACAAGAAGAGCCTGGCACCTGGAATTCTTCCTGGTGAACAACTAACAACTCTACTATAGGTCACCTACAAAAAAAATTACCCTTGAATCATGCTCCACTCTGGATAATTACGTGGACACATATAGTCTCCCAGCATCATGCTTCATATAGGATTTTTTTAAACTTCCCATTCTAGTCTGATAAAGGTCTCCCATCCCATCCAAATAGTATACAAGCCTGAACCAGTTTAGCTTGCAACACACACCATCAGCCCAATGCTGCCACCTACTTTGTTCTAATGGCCAGGGAGTAGAAATCCTCTTTTTAAAAAACTATCAAATCCTAAAGCAAACACCAGCCATGCTCACCAGTTAGGGGTGGAAAGAAGTGCCAAGAGAAAATGGAAAGAAGTGCCAAGAGAAAAAGAAAATTAGGAACCTGAGCAGAGAAAGATTTTTTTAAAAAAAATATTCCCTGTAAAACGTTCCACTATGGAGTCCTTGGTGCTCTCTGAGCCTTGTTGTTTTCTTGCAGACATTTCATTGCCAGGCTAGGCAACATCTTCAGTGCGAAAAGGGAGTGGGACTTGCTCTCTATTTATATACCCTGGCTTGTCCTGCCTGTGTTGGTGGAGGTGTTTTTCTCCCCTTAGGAGTTCCTTGATTGGACTGTTGTTTGCTGCTTGGTTGATTGACTGAGTTAATAGTTCCTTGATTAGGGTCTATTGTGTTGTTTGATTGGTCCTCTGGTGCTAATCTTGCTGTTAATCTTTGCCTATCTGGGTGTTGATTGCTGGCAAGGAGGTGTTCTGGCCTTCTGGCTTTTCTATTGTCTCCTATGAATTGTATGGAAATGTTTACCTCTATGTGTCTGTTGATGGCTGCTTTGTCTGAGTGCCAAGCTTCCAGGAATTCTCTAGCATTCTTGGATTTGGCTTGGTTTAAGATGCTCACAGTTTCCCAGTTGAAAGTATGGATCCCCAAATCCCCAAATCCCCAAATCAATTCGATCTTTTCTTCTTTCAACAAAAAGTCCATATAAGGTTTCCAGTCTTTCAAAAAGAAATCTGTGTCATTTTTTCTCTCACCAACCCATTGACATAATTTGTGAATCTAGACAAAAAAAAAAAAAACTAGGACACTGGTTTGACTCCGCCCACTCAGCTAGCCATTGGCTGATCCTGGACAGGAAGGACTATGAAACAGCTTCCTGCTTCAGGAGCCCCCTGCTGTGGTGAGCAGCTGAACTGCGGGTACAATGTTCCCAGTGCAGTGACTTCAGGCTCTAGACCAAAAAATTGCGGCAACCCTGTGTCGAGCAAGCCTTTCGGCATCATTTTTCCCACAGCAAAAGGCTCAGATGATTATTAGCATGTTTCAGCAATAAAGTATTTCTTAATTAAGTTATGTACATTGTTTTTTGAGACATCATGCTATTGCACACTTAATAGACGCTGTATACTGTAAACGTAACTTTTATATGCACTGGGAAACCCAAAAATGAATGTGACATGCCTTATTGCGATATTTGCTTTATTGCAGTGGTCTGGAACCGAACCTGCAATATCTCCAAGGTATGCCTGTACTTATAACTTGAGCACTGAGACATAGAGGATTTTGACTTTCATCTATCTATCTATCTATCTATCTATCTATCTATCTATCTATCTATCTATCTCACACACACGTCATTACGGATGCAGAAAATCTCATCTCACTTTTTAAAACAGCAAAAGGAAGTTGCCAGCCATTTAGCATATTTTTACACTTTGAAAAGCAAGATACAGGAAAGAAGGAAGGTCACGTAGGATGTCTACATACAGGTAGTCCTCGCTTAATGACCATTCATTTAGTGATGGATCGGACTTATAACAGTGCTGGAAAAGCCAATTTATGACTGGTCCTCGCGCTTACAGCTGTCGCAGTGTCCCTGCAGTCATGTGATTACGATCCGGGCACTTGGCAACCAGTTCGCTTTTACAACCATCGCAGCGTCCTCCGGTCACATGATTGCCATTTTCAACCTTCCCAGCCAGCTTCCAGCAAGCAAAATCAATGGGGAATCGCGTGATTCGCTTAAGACCACCACACAAAAGGTCATAAAATCAGGTCAGATTCGCTTAATGACCGCTTCGCTTAGCAACCAAAATTCCAGTCCCAATTGTGGTCATTAAGCGAGGACTACCTATAGATGTAAGACCCACTGATACACCAAACCATCTCTCAGGATAGCAGAAATTAATAGAAAGCTAGAAAAGTGAACATGCAGAAACCCACCAAAGGATAGCAGAAGAGTTCATCGTATTTAATGACTAGATTTATTGTAAATCAGAAGTGTAGAATCTGAGGTCGTATACACCCCTAGAAAACTTTAGGTATTACCTCCTAAGATCTCCAATTGTTTCTTTGCTAGTATGATGGAAGGGGAAAGTACTGAATGTGTGGCTAGAGGGTAATTAATCCAACTGTCAGAGCTTCACTGGAACACAGCCATAAATTTGTCTCTAGGAACACAAGCACACAGTCGTAAACTTAACAGAGGAAGATTCAACGGCAACACTCAGATATAGATAAGTTGCTTTTATCTGCATTAGAAAACCTCTTCTAATGAGAAAGTTTCCATGGTTTCGAAACACTATAATGTATATTTTAGGACTTTATGACAATTTCCATTTTTCTGCTTAAAAATGCAGGCAACACAGCAATTGAATTATGGCGTTTGTATTTGGAATGTATTAACTCAGTAATAGCAGGCAGTCTAGGAAAGTTCATCTTTGTTTTGAGGTTCCACTCTGGAGTACAGGTAGTCCTCACTTAACTACCACAATTGGGACTGGAATTTTGGTTGCTAAGCGAAGTGGTCATTAAGCAAATCTGACCCGATTTTACAACCTTTTTTGCAGCAGTCATTAAGCAAATCACCATGGGTGTTAAGCAAACCACGTGGTCGTTAAGCGAGTCACACGATTCCCCATTGATTTTGCTTGCCAGAAGCCGGCCAGGAAAATGGCGATCACGTGACCATGGGACGCTGCGATGGTCGTAAATGCGAACCGATTGCCAAGTGCCCAAACTATGATCATGTGACTGTGGGGACACTGTAACAGTCGTAAATGTGGGGACCGGTCGTAAGTCGTTTCTTTCAGCACCGTCTTAAGTCCGAACCATCACTAAACAAATGGTTGTTAAACGAGGACTACCTGCAGAAGAAAAAAAATGAAAGTACTTTGGCAGCCTCCCTGTATTACAAAAAGATGATGAACAGAAAAGAAAGTGCCCTGACTTCAAACCCCCATTTATATGGAAATGTTGACCTTTTGCTTTTCACAGATGACTTTACATTACCTGCTGTAGCGTAAACAAGAGGAGGAAAAAAGTCTTGGAGGATCTGCAATTTTTCAAATCCAATTGTTCTCTTTGACTCATCCTCTTCTGATTTCCGGGCACATTTTAACTAAGCCAACCACAAGAATATGCACTTGGTCTTGAAGCATCTTCCATACTGGGAATAGGAGGCGGTTTTTCAAAATGAAGGACTGCGAAGACAGCTCTTCCAAATAATTTTTGAGATCTAAGGGGGGTTGCTATCAAACTGAGGTTAGCAACAGCATCGTATTTTGGTTCATTGTTCTGTTGGTTGTTTTAATTAATTAATGCTTTAATTGCAGGTTTACTGCATATCTGTTTTCTACTGGCTTGTAAACCTCCAGGAGTCAAATTGGTTATGGGCCATCTGTAAGTGTAATAAATATAATAAATAAATAAATTCCCCAAATCTGCCTCCCTATTAAGCAGACTTTGGCCAAATCTTTCCTCTTCCTCCCCCCACCCCACCCAATTCCTCTTTTGCTCTCTGGAGTTTTAACAATAAAATATTTTCATCGACAAACCAGCTCCTATTGCCTGTGCCTAAGATAGGACTATGACATACAAATACCCTGCAATTACTCTTTATAAAATTCTGTTGGTGACGAATCTGTTTGATATGCAAATGTTAACGGCTGAATGGGATAAAGAATTAGAGATTCCTATTTTGCCTAGACAATGGGAAGAGGTGTTAACATCAGTGTCAAAAGCTTCAACAGATCTTAGATTCTGCCTTGAATAAAAAAAATTAGGCTTATTGGTTTCCATTGCACTTACATAGAGAGTGTTTGAGTAAATCATCATGCGGTTGGGGATGTAATGGAATTAATGTTTCATTTAAATACACATTTGTATAGTCTCCAAGAACTGTTCCCTTTTGGCAGGATATTATTACATGAATTAACTACAAGACAAGACTTCATATTCTTAGATGCTTGTACTTTTTTGAACTATATTCCCATAGCATGAACACCAACATCTGGACAAGGAAAGTAAGATTTTCTATGCCCTAAAAGCTAAAGGTTACCCCTACACATTTGTGCAGTTGTGTCCGACTCTAGGGGCCGGTGCTCATCTCCGTTTGTTAGCCGAAGAGCCAGCGTTGTCCAAAGACGCTTCCACAGTCTTGTGGCTGGCATGACGGGCTAGGGATTCGAACGTCCGAACTTGCGATCAACAAGCCTGGCGTCTTACCCGCTGAGCCACCACGCCCCTTTTCTATGCCCTACTTATATCTAAAGAACTTCAGGACTACAGGTAGTCCTCACTTAACAACCATGATTGGGACAGGAATTTTGGTTGCTAAGTGAAGCGGTCACTAAGTGAATCTGACCCAATTTTACGATTTTTGCAGTGGTCATTAAGCGAACCACATGGTCATTAAGTGAACCTTGTGGTTGTTAAGTGAATCACACAGTTCCCCATTAATTTTGCTTGCCAGAAGCTGGCCGGGAAGGTTGAAAATAGCGATCTCGTGACCACGGGATACTGCAGTGATCATAAGTGTGAACCGGTTACCAAGTGCCCAAATCGTGATCACATGACCGTGGGGGACGCAGCGATGGTCATGAGGACTGGTCAGAAGTCATTTTTTCAGCACCGTCATAAGTCCAAACCATCACTAAACGAATGGTCTTTAAGCGAGGACTACCTGTAAAAGGATAAATATGCAATCCAAATACTCAACAGTCTGCAGTTGATGTTACAAACAAATGACTTTCCCACATAGATTAGCCTTGGATGATTACAAGGAAATATGGCTATTTATTAAAAGGCTTAGATAATTTTTTACATATGTATTCATGAATGTATGCCCTATAGGTTTTTGATTTTCTTTTGATTTTCTCTAGTTTTGTTTTTTCTTTCTTTCTTCATAAGAAAGAGAGCCAGTTTGGCCTAGTGGTTAAGGTGCTGGGCTAGAAACCAGGAGTCTGTGAGTTCTAGTCCCGCTTAGGCATGAAAGCAGGCTGGTTGACCTTGGGCCAGTCCCTGTCTCTCAGCCCTAGGAAGGAGCCAATGGGAAACCAGGAGTCTGTGAGTTCTAGTCCCGCCTTAGGCATGAAAGCCGGCTGGGTGACCTTGGGCCAGTCACTCCCTCTCAGTCCAACTCACCTCACAGGGTTGTTGTTGTGGGGAAAATAGGAGGAGGAAGGAGTATTAGGTATGTTCGCCACCTTGAGTTATTTATAAAAATAATAAAGGTAGGATAAAGATTAAGTAAATAAAAATAAATAACTTCATGTATTGTTTATCTTTTGCTTTGGTTTTTTGTATTCAACTAAAAGCCACCAATGGTGGCAAAGGGATTCAGAAAATGGTTATAGCTCCCCCTAGTGCAGGGCTTTCCAAACTGTGTGTCGCGACACAATACTGTGTCGCCTGGGGGCCCCAAGTGTGTTGCGTGACAAACCGGAAGTGCTGATGAAAATGTCCTTGGTTCCGGCAGGGAGGCGAAAATCGCGCGCGCAGGCTGCCTGGAGTGGAAATTCTCCGCGCCGATCAGCTGTGCGCTGGGAAGCCCAGCAGTGTGCGCGCGCAATTTTCGCCTCCCTGCCGGAACCAAGGACATTTTCGGGGTCCCTGGAGCCTGCCCTTTCGAAGGGGCAGCCGCTGCTGCCGCGGCGACAACCCAGAACCGCCGGCGCTTCTGGGTTTCTGTGGGCCGGCCGTTGGTGTGTCGCCAACGGCAAAAGTTTGGAAAGCCCTGCCCTAGTGGCTGTTCAGATTATTGCAGCCTACATAGGGAAAATCTAGCCTCCCACCTGGGCAGGATGTGGATAGATGAGAATCTCATCTGTTTTTTGAAAAGTTCCTTATGAATGTGACATTTATCATCAGATACACAGATATAAAAACACTCAGAAATGGGAAAGTTAACTAGAATGTGTTGGAATGGTAGAAAAGGTTAGAGGTATGGAAGAAAGAAAAGAATTCAGATTTTGAATGAAAGTGCAAAATGTAAAAAAGAAAAAAATATAGAAGAAAGGGTAGAAGGTAGAGCTGTAATCTTTCTAAAGGTTGTTAATATATCATTGTATATATTTAGAAAACACACAATATATTGTATAACGTAAAATACGTGTTATATGTTGTATTGTATTGTATTTATTGTTGATTTATGTCTATATTATTGATGTTTGAATAACATTTATTTAAAAAAAAAAGATACACAGATATAAGATAGGGAGCACCTTACCTGCCAGTAGTACACGCAAAAAAGGATTTTGAAAGTGTAGTTGACCGTAAGAGGGATGTGGCGCTAAAACAGCAAATAGTTTTTAACTGTATTAACTGAAACATAGATTCCAGATTACAGAGAGTAATAATTTCACTTATTCTGCTCTAGTCAGATTGTACCTCAACTATTATGTGTATGTGTGTATATACACACAGACATATTAAGAACAATTCAAACAGAATGAATTCAAGGATGGATAATGAAGATAATCAAGGAATTAAATAGTAAGTGAAAGACAGTTTGGTGTAATGGTTAAGGCACCGGGCTAGAAACCGGGAGCCTGTGAGTTCTAATCCTGCCTTAGGCACAAAGCCAGCTGGGTGATCTTGGGCCAGTCCCTCTCTCTCAGCCCCAGGAAGAAGGCAAGGGGAACCATTTCTGGAAAATGTTTCCAGGAAAACATCAGGGACTCCTCCAGGCAGTTGCCTGGAATCAAGAAAAAAGAAAGTACTATGAAGTAGATGAAACTGGACATGCTTAGCCTGGAAAAACAAGACTGACCAAGGGTAGGATAATTCCTCTAATACTTCAATGGACGTGCCAAAGAAAGAACAAAACGTCCTCTATCGTTTTAGAATGTAGGTCATGGAATTATGAGTTAAATTACAGAAAGGCAGCCCCTAGCTGACACCAGTCAGACCTGGCTAGTGCTTGGATGGGAGACCACTAGGAAATCCCAGGGCTGCAGGCTAGACTGGGAAATCAAACAACATCCTGGATGAAGACAATGGCAAGCTACTTGCCTATCACTGCCAGGAAAATGGCATGGCTGTATCTAAGAGGTCAGTGGGAGTCACGATTGATTCAAAGAAGATTTTTTTAAGGCAGATTCTGACTGAATATTAGAAAAAAAACATCTTAACAGTAAGATCAGTTAGAGAGGTGAGCTGCCTTTCAGAGGTTCTCCCCATGGGGTGTTAGGAGCCATCTATCCAAATTAAATTGCTTTAATCTGAATTCCTCACTCAGTGGCCTTAATAGTCCCTTCCAGTTCTAGAATCCCATGTCAAGCTTGTTGTCAGGCCCAGCCCAGGAACTCCAGAGAATCAATCCAGCCAAACTCCAGTTCTTTATTTGCTCACACCGTATAGGCAGAATCTTGCCAGACTAAAGCCACTCTACCTAACCAAAGGGGGAATAACCTGGGAGAGCTCTAGGGCGGGGCTATCCTGACCCTCTTCGTTTTCCCACCATTGCCTCCCGAACTGTGTTTTCTCTTATCTTGCCCTCCTCCTTGGAATGTGCTCCCTCCTTCCTGAGAACCAGCGGCACCGCCGAAATCCACCACATCACCTCCCCCTTCAGAGACACATTCCATAACACTCGTAATAGCAATCCCACTTTTCCAGCAAATGCAATTTCCTGCAGAAATCGGGTCTGTAGTACCGAAGGTGCAGGAATCTATCATAGGAAGGGGCATTGTGAGAATGCTCATCACCAAAGGATATTTCCAAAAATTGTCCTCATTTGATTTTCCCCCTAACACTTCTCTTCCCGAAAAGCTAGTTTTCTTGATGCAGAGAGAAATTACTACTTTCGCTACTGCTTGGAGAAAGAATGCATTATGAAGCTCAAATGGTGCAGCCCAGCTAGGGGGCTGATTGCCACATTAATGAGAGGACGGGGTGGGGGGGGTTGTTAGAAAAAGCAGAGTCCGCAGGAAATGTAAGCCTGTATAGCTATCAGCTAAACTTGTTCCTGCAATTTAAAACTGACAGCTAACCATTAAACCCAGAAAGTAATTTAAGGAAATTTACAGTCTTATTCATTGCAGTCCAGGAATATCCTTGTAGCAGGTGCAAGCATTAAACTACCCCTGAAGGCAAAACAGCTACAACAAGGGAAATAACCCCAAATATCCGGACTAATCCCTTTGTGGTTAATTGGAGTTTAAAGGCTGGCCTGAATTTCTTGCTGCACGCTTCAGTTCTCTGAAAGAGCAGAATAATCTGAATGCAAACTGTGCGGATAAGATTTACAGAAAAGATTCTACTGATACTGGAAAGATCATAGATGAGATGCTTTTGGACAGTGTTTCTCAACCTTGGCCACTTTAAGATGTGTGGACTTCAACTCCCAGAATCCCCCAGCCAGCCATGCTGGTTGGGGAATTCTGGGAGTTGAAGTCCACACATCTTAAAGTTGCCAAGGTGGAGAAATGGTTTTGGACATTTGGGCAACAATGGCCTTTCTGGCTTGGAGGTTTTGTTTGAGAAGGTGAGCGCCCACAGCCATAAGGAATGACAGCATCCAGATGTGTGAGCAGCAGTTCCAGTCATAGACAGAACCATCCCTGTTAGGTATGAAGGTTGAATAAAAAGTAATGCCTCCACCACCACAACTGTTTTAAGCAGGGATATTTTAATAAATGAAATGGGAAAATAATCTTTGGAATAAGCCCTTTTGTTACCTGTATTGACTCCTCCACCTAATCAGCACCATTCACTACCCATCTCTGTCAACAATCAACAAGCTTCTAAAAGCTGCCATGAAAGAATGCCATGCTTTGTCTCTTTAACCAGATCCTGGCAGTCTTTTCCATCTCTTCATTTGAGTCAGATGTCCATGAAGATATTCCTTCAATTTTGGGGAAAGGTGGGAGTCACATGGTGCTAAGTCTGGCCTCTATGGTGGATGGGATAAGACAGTGAGATCCAACTTCACAATGGCTTCTTGGATGACTTGGGATATAAGGCCACGTATTGTCATGTTGCACCAAAAATTCTTTCTTGCACTTCCAAACTTTGCTTAATCATTGTTTCAAAGTTTGGATTCTGCATTGTAGTGCTCTAAATTGATGGTGGTGCCTTGTTCAAGGATATCCATGTGAATAACACCATCCACAAGTTTTTCATACTCTGGCTCTACTTCCTGTTTCAGGGTAATGGCTTGGTAGTTCCTGCTGCCTTCGCTTATCTTCCAGGAGTGCCTCCCCAGGTGTCCTTCCCTAACCCTGATGTATGAGAGAGATATGGTGCTCACAACCTGTGCTACCTTTCTGAAAATTAAAAGGAGGAATGGAAAGGAGGAATGGAATGGAATGGAATGGAATGGAATGGAAAGGAAAGGAAAGGAAAGGAAAGGAAAGGAAAGGAAAGGAAAGGAAAGGAAAGGAAAGGAAAGGAAAGGAAAGGAAAGGAAAGGAAAGGAAAGGAAAGGAATCCTATAACAATACCACCTAGCATTTAGGTGTGTAACTAGAGAATTCACCTCCCTTTAGGAGATAAACCAATCTCACAAGGGATAAACAAATTTAAATTTGATCTAAAAAAAAGATAAGATACGATTGTAAATACATTTTTAACCTTAAATTTTAAAATGTAAATAATCAGTGTTGAACAAGATAAATTACAGAGCTGTTTGTATCTGGGGATAAAACCTGAAAATAAATGAAATAAGTCAAATTCGATTGATTGATTGATTGATTGACCGATGTGCCATCACATTGGTACCAATCGAAGAGAATATTTGTAGCTCAGGGTTGAACTGTGGAGTCCCTGGTGCTCTCTGAGCCTTGTTGTTTTCTTGCAGACGTTTCATTGCCAGGCTAGGCAACATCTTCAGTGCGAAAAGGGAGTGGGACCTGCTCTCTGTTTATATACCATGGCTTGTCCTGCTTGTGTTGGTGGAGGTGTTGTTCTCTCCTTAGGAGTTCCTTGATTGGGCTGTTGTTTGCTGCTTGGTTGATTGACTGAGTTAATAGTTCCTTGATTAGGGTATATTGTGCTGTTTGATTGTTCCTCTGGTGCTAATCCTGGTGTTAATCTTTGCCTATCTGGGTGATGATTGCTGGCAAGAAGGTGTTCTGGTCTTCTGGCTTTTCTATTGTCTCTTATGAATGGTATGTAAATGTTGCTTACCTCTATGTGTCTGTTGATGGCTGCTTTGTCTGAGTGCCAAGCTTCCAAGGATTCTCTAGCATTTTTGGACTTGGCTTGGTTTAAGATGCTCACAGTTTCCCAGTTGAAAGTATGGTTGAGTCTGTCCATGTGTTGTGAGATTAAGGAGTTTTCATCATGTCTTCTGACTGCCAGTTGGTGTTCGTGGATGCGCTCTGCTAGTCTTCTGCCCATCTGAGAGTTCTAGTCCCGCCTTAGGCAGGAAAGTCGGCTGGGTGACCTTGGGCCAGTCCCTGTCTCTCAGCCCTAGGAAGGAGCCAATGGCAAACCAGGTGACAGAGTTCTAGTCCCGCCTTAGGCATGAAAGCCGGCTGGGTGACCTTGGGCCAGTCACTCTCTCTCAGCCCTAGGAAGGAGCCAATGGCAAACCAGGAGACTGAGAGTTCTAGTCCCGCCTTAGGCATGAAAGCCGGCTGGGTGACCTGGGGCCAGTCCCTGTCTCTCAGCCCTAGGAAGGAGCCAATGGCAAACCAGGTGACAGAGTTCTAGTCCCGCCTTAGGCATGAAAGCCGGCTGGGTGACCTGGGGCCAGTCACTCTCTCTCAGCCCTAGGAAGGAGCCAATGGCAAACCAGGAGACTGAGAGTTCTAGTCCCGCCTTAGGCATGAAAGTCGGCTGGGTGACCTTGGGCCAGTCCCTGTCTCTCAGCCCTAGGAAGGAGCCAATGGCAAACCAGGTGACAGAGTTCTAGTCCCGCCTTAGGCATGAAAGCCGGCTGGGTGACCTGGGGCCAGTCACTCTCTCTCAGCCCTAGGAAGGAGCCAATAGCAAACCAGGAGACTGAGAGTTCAAGTCCCGCCTTAGGCATGAAAGCCGGCTGGATGACCTTGGGCCAGTCACTCCCTCTCAGCCCAACTCACCTCACAGGGTTGTTGTTGTGGGGAAAATAGGAGGAGGAAGGAGTATTAGGTATGTTCGCCGCCTTGAGTTATTTATAGAAATAATAAAGTTGGGACAAAAATAAAATAAAATAAAATAAATAAAAGATGTCTCAGCCCACAGAAGGAGGGAGGGTGTGGAAAATGTCAGAAGGGACTCTCCCTAGTTTTTGGAGAGTGAAAGGAAAGGAGAAATATTTTCAGTCTTGAAAGATCCTGTTAATGTAACTTTATAATAAAGATAGAGCTAGTACGCCTGGACATGCTTCTTGTCTGGACTACCTCGCAGGGGTAACGTGCTCCCTACCATTACTCTTTCATTTTGCTTCTGACTTTTGCCTCCCACCTTCCTTTATGGGTCACAAACGGCGTCTTCAGCTGAGTATAAACTCGGTCAAGACGCATCCTCTTTTCCCAAGTTTTTCAAACCTTGTTTTGTCATCCATTTCCGCATTTGCTAGACTTCAAAGTCAGTTCTCCTACGAAGGTTGTTGCCATCAGCTGGAATTGAAACCACCCCCCTCAGGGGAATGCTTTAATTAACCAATTAAAAGAAGATGTGAGCCTCCAGAAGAAAGCCGCAGCCTCAGGAGAACACTCATTTCTGAGCCATTATTTGCATGTTCCACCTTGAAGTCACCGAGAGCTGCCACCAGTCACTGCCGTTGCTGGCTGGATTTATGTGTTGGGCAAAATCAGACCTCTGTGATTTTCATACATCTGGCATATAAATAACAAAGCTTCATGCCGCAGTTGGCAGTGCTGTTCAGCTAATTAATGGGTTGGCTGGCAGATGACTCGGGAAGAAAGACGCCCCCTGTTGGCTGATCTCACAGCAGCTGCTTGTCCTGACTTCCCCCTTTGTCTAGTTTCTGATGTCTGTGTTTGTTATGATGCAGACTTTCTTCCAGCCTCTTTCATGCTACAGCACCACAGTTCAAGAGCTAGCCATAGCCACCCCCCAGCAGTTAAAAAGGTCTTTCCCCACTCAAACCATGCAAACATTCCCTAGCAACCTTGCTTTTCTACTCTGTTGCCATGACATTGCCGTCTTGTTGTCCTCAGTATGGTGAGACAGGCTTCGCTCATCCTTAACGGTACCTGTGTCAGAGCAGTGTTTCCCCAATAAGCCAGCAGCATCCAGTATTAGCCACGAGGTCTGTAAAATCTGTTACACTTTGCCACCCATTATGTCAGAGGCAAAGTCAGGTGATCAGCAGAGGGTGAGATCACAATAGCACTTATTGGCCACTTGGGGTTGATGTGGACACTCCTCCTCAAATCAAATAACTTTCTTACAGCCATAAGGCCAGAAAATAACCATATAAAAGCTAAAAAGTAAGTGAATATCTATCTATCTATCATCTATCTATCTATCTATCTATCATCATCTATCTATCTATCTATCTATCATCATCTATCTATCTACAGTATGTCTCTCTCTCTCTCTCTCTCTCTCTCTCTCTCTCTCTCTCTCTCTCTCTCTCTCTCTCCATTCAATTGTGTCCGATTCTTGGAGACTGCTTGGACAAGTCCCTGCAGTTTTCTTGGCAAGGATTTTCAGAAGGTTTGCCATTGCCTCCTTCCTAGGGCTGAGAGAAAATGACTGGCCCAAGGTCACCCAGCTGGCTTTGTGCCTAAGGCAGGACTAGAACTCACGGTCTCCCGGTTTCTAGCCTGGAGCCTTAACCACTGCACCAAACTGGCTCTTAAATGAATATAAATATAAATATGTATCAATTTACAAGTATGTATAGATATAAGATATATAACAGGAAATGATAGACTCGACCCTACAAATTACCAGCCTAATAGTTTACTCAACACAATAAGTAAGATACAGTATATGCCAGATTTTTATGTAGAAAATTATTGGAATGGGTCCAAAGTAATAATGTTATTGCAAAAGAGCAGGCTGGCTTCAGAGGGGAACAATCAACTTTGGATCATTGTCTGATCTATCATCTGCCTGAAAAATACTCTACTTCTACCCCAGAGTTCCCTTTGTTGACTTTTAAGTCAGCCTTTGACGTAATCCCAAGGGAAATTGTTGTTTTCCGACATTTTGGCTGTAATAAGGTGATTTGATTTGATTTGACACTTCTTTGTTCCTTGGTCAGCCTCATCTGTTGTCTCTCTGAAGAGCTGGATCCAGATGTGCCTGAAACCTAATGAAAATGGCTCACCCATACCTGAGATAGGATTAAAGTGAAATAGTATAACAGGATGATCTAGCACAGGGGTGGGGAAACTTTTTTCTGCCAAGGGCCATTTGGATATTTATAACCGGGGACCGGGGGGTGGGGGGCGGGGTTTCTGGGATTTCCGCAGACAGGGGGCCGGAGTTTGCGGGCAGGAGCCAATCACAAGCACTGGGGGGCGGGGTTTGCGGGTAGGAGCCAATCGTGTGGAAGGGGCAGGGTTTGCGGGTGGGAGCCCCGCGGGCCTTAGGCGGGAGCCCTGCAGGCCTTATACGGCCCGCAGGCCTGACATTGCCCACCTCTGATCTAGCATAATAGTATAATGATGAGACCTCGTGGGAAAACCTGGAGGCCAGCATTTGATGTCTATGTAATGTCTATGATGTCTATGTACCTGAGGGACCGTCTCATCCCAATAACATCGATCCGCCCCACCCGCTCATGCAGAGAGGGCATGCTTCGGACCCCTTCAACAAGAGAATTCCATCTAGCGGGGTCCAGGAGGCGAGCCTTCTCTGCGACAGTGCCCGCATTGTGGAACATCTTGCCCCCGGAGGTGTGGCTGGCCTCCTCGCTCCTGACCTTCCGGAAGTCTCTTAAGATCTGGCTCTGCCACCTTGCCTGGGACGAGAGAGGTAATAGTACCTCCTGGGGGTGGCTGGCCCCATAGTGTCCTCCTGATAGTTAATTTTACCATCTCTTGGATTTTTACCTATTCTATCTATTGTTTTATTGTAATTTTATGTATAGCTTTTATTTATTTATTTATTTATTTATTTATTAGTTAAATTTATATGACCGCCCAACTCCCCCAATGGGAGATTTTAACCATTGTTATCCTGTAAACCGCCCAGAGTCCCCTATTCAGGGAGATGGGCGGGGATAAATTTAAATAAGAAGAAGAAAGAAAGAAAGAAAGAAAGAAAGAAAGAAAGAAAGAAAGAAAGAAAGAAAGAAAGAAAGAAAGAAAGAAAGAAAGAAAGAAAGATGAAGAGAGAGATCCTAAAATAAAAGTGGTGTTTATGGGGTCCTTTTATGACTCCAGTCTTGTGGGAGGGTGATCGAATTAATCTTGGGTTACAAGAGAAGGGGTGTGGTGGCTCAGCGGGTAAGACGCCAGGCTTGTCGATCGGAAGATCGCAAGTTCGGAGGTTCGAATCCCTAGCCCTGCGTGCGGAGTGAGCTCCTGCACTAGCCCCAGTTCTTGCCAACCTAGCAATTCGAAAGCATGCAAATGCAAGTAGATCAATAGGTACCACTTCGGTGGGTAGGTAACAGCGTTCCGCGTGTGTCATGCGGCCACATGACCGTGGAAGCGTCTTCGGACAACGCTAGCTCTTCGGCTAACAAACGGAGATGACTGCACAACTGTGCGGGGGGAACCTTTACCTTTTTTACAAGAGAAGGGACTGTAGGAGGAGGGATACCAAGAAGGACCCAGGAGATGATGGACAACAGAGCCATCCAGAGGACCCACCACTTTTGTCAAAATGCTAATAGCAGCATTGCAAGCTCTGCCCCCTTCAGCTGTGTGGGCGACATCACAGCATATGTACAAAAGGGGTGGGACTTGTATGATGTCATCGTGGACCTTGCATTGTGGACTTTGTGCAAAACTGCTTTCATCACCTCCCAAACACCCAAGTTCATAGCTGATGGACAGAGACCCCCCTTTCCTGTGGCAGGGCCATGATTGGTGAAGGTTTTTCCCATTGCTTGGTGATGGAAAAGGGAGGATAGTAAAGATGGGGGAATCAACCAATTGCTTTGCTTATTGCTTGCTGCGCACACAAAATCAGGACAGGATCATTTGGCAATGAGTCACGACAGAGGCAATACAGGGATGACAGAGATCTACAATCAGGCAGCAAATTTTTTGCAATTATACATCTCAGCTGATTCGAGGGTGGTGGTGTCAGCCTTCCCAACTGGACCAGACAGGAAAAATGACCAGGAGTTAATTCTACTTTATTGTAAGGCTACATTAACAGAATCTTGCAAGTCTGAAAGTACAAATCTCCCACTGTCTGTTTTACAGCCCAAGAAGCTAGGGAGGGTCCCTTCTGAGCCTCTTTCTCCACCCATGATGCAGCTGTGGGCTATGCCCTCTCTTATCTGACTATTCCCTAGGCAGCATCTCTTTGCTGTTGGAGGTTCCAGCAAATCAGCATGCCTCATTAGCATATGAGTGATTGCTCTAGGAGGCAAACTTGCTAAGTGCTTCCAGAGGAAGCTGCTTGTTGTCCCTCCCACTTCCTCTTTCTCTCTCTGCCTTTTGCCACCATCGAAGGAGCATGTGGCTGCTGAGCTACTCTCCATCTTGAGGCCATGCGGCCTAGAATCAGGAGGTTTTTTCCCCTTTCCACATGTAGCCCCTGGCAACAAAGAGGGCCAGGGCTCTACAAACAATTTAGGGAAACACAGAAGAAGAAGAATCCTTCCTAACAGAATGGGTGTAACTGGACCAAATAAACGTAACAACTCTCTTGTGCTTACTTTTGTAACCTACTTTGTCTAAGCATGTGATTCTTTATGCTTGGGTGGGCTAAGTGCTTAAGATCAATAACCTAAATCTCTCTAGCGTGCTCATTAATGCTATTTTGATAAAAACTCCTTTCTGTGTGTGCTTATTGCTCCGCTGCACTAAACTCTGCTCCAACTCTATAATGGCCATCATAGAGTTATGGGCCCAGACTGTTACCGAAGGAGAATTTATTTTTCAATAGAGAAAAAGATAAACAGCAAAAATTTTCTTTTTTGGCCTGTTTTGTTTTTATATGAGCATTGTTGTTTTTTTTTAGAGAATACTCAGTGTAAATGCTGAGGAGGTGATCTTGCACAAGAAAATAGCCATAAAGCATAAAGGGAATATTTTTTTTTCTTTTTGAAAGTGATTTTTAAAACTTTTTTTGCTTAGACAAAATGGCCAGCGTATACCTGCCTCACAATCTGGTAATTTTTAAACTAAAACCCGGAGAGTTTTATCCCTGGGAAGTTTGGGTGGAAAGGCAGGCAAGGATTTTTAATCTGCATAATATTTTGAAGGAAGATCCTCCAAGTTCAGATTCAGAAGGCTATGAAAACTGGATAGCCAATGATCTTAAACTCCAAGGACTAATCTTGAATTCCTTGAGTGGATCAATGATGGTGCAAATACAGCACTGGGAAACTGCAAAAGGAATGATGGAGGAATTGTTTAAACTCTTTGGGGAAGGAGGGGATTCCCAAGTTGTTAATCTGGTGAGAGAGCTATCCAACGTAAAACTCCAGCCAAATGGAAACACTGATGAGCATATTTCCAAAATTCAGTCATTACTGCACAAGCTTGCTTGCAATTATGTGATTTTGGATAATAGAATCCAAGTAGGATTTCTATTGGGATTTCTGCCTCAGAATTTCTCAAGTTTTGCTGCCAGCTATAGGGGGTCCAGACAACCCCTATCAGACTTGATTCAAGAATTAAAGTCTGAACATAGCAGGCAGGCCTCCTATAGAAATTCCAAGCAGGACCATCATCAGGCAGGCTATTTTTCAAAGGCGACTCAGGGCAAGAATGATTGTCAGATGCAAAGGAGCAATTCAAAAACAAAGAAACCCATCAAATGCCATTTTTGTGGCAAGAATGGCCACCTAGAGAAAAATTGCTGGGCCAGGAAGGCAGATCAGAAAAACAAAGAGAAAATTCCAGTTGCAACTCTTCTTGCATTTTCAGCCATTGATAAAATCACTCCTCCTTCATCTTAGACAGTGGATGCAGCATGCATATGCTGAAGGATCGAAGTCTCTTTATTGAATTGAACCCAAGTTCAAAAGAAGAGATTGGCTTGGCTGATGGAAGAATAGTCCCAGTGGAAGGAGAGGGTCGTGCTCTCCTAAGGTGCGGAAATGGTGCCACCAAGAGGGATATGATTGCAACTAATGCTTTGTTTGTTCCAGGTTTAAGCTTAAACCTAATTAGTGCATCTGTGCTGATGAACAAAGGCCATACTCTTCGATTTAAAGGTGACAAGTGTGAAATAATGGGTCAAAAAGGTGTCTTTTTAACAGGATTCCTAAATCAAGGATTAATTTTTCTCAATTGTGAGAGGCCAGACATGGTATGCATGGCCAGTCACTGAGGAAAGGAGGATTTAAGTGCAATTCTCCAAATGAAGAGAAATGAATTGGCAGGCAGTCTGGAAATCAAGTACTGTGGTAAGTCTGATGCAAGGTATGAAACCTGCATACAGGGAAAGGCCACTAGGCCTGCAATTCCAAAACAAAGCAGCAGGAGCTCTAAAAGCCCCCTTGAGCTAATTCACACTAACCTGTGTGGGCCAATTCAAGCATCTGTTGGGGGTAACATTCCAAAAGAGAAAAGATCCAAATTAGATTCCAAAGGAAGGAATCTTATTGGGGTGCCCACCGAGAAGCAAAGGAAATAGAGTTTCAGGTTCTAAGACTGGCTCAATCCACACTTGCAGAGTGGTGCAGTTTCATAAAACAGAGACAAAACAAAATCCTCTAGCCAATAGCACTACAGAAGGGGGAGGTGCTGAAGATTGTTCAAGGTACCTTACCCAGTGTTTCCAGATGCAGCGTGCAGGTAAGCCCAGAGAGAGGACATCGAGACGGAAACTCTGCCCGAGTCAGACGATGAGGAACCAGGAGGGACAGAAGGGGCAGAGATGCAGTACGATCCAGACCCGAGTTCTGTTCCAGACCTGAGATGCTCATTGCAACCCAACAAGGGAGTTCCGGCCAAGCGACTGTCCTACCTCGCAGGAATGGTGTTGCCGAGGGAGCCTGCATCATGGAAGGAAGTGCAACAGCTGCCACCAGCTGAAGCAAGTAAGTGGCGGAAAGCAGCACAAGAGGAGTTTGAGGCTCTACAACACAACACTTGGACACTCACAAAGTTACCTGTTGGCAAAAAGGCAATTGGTTGCAAATGGGTCTTTAAGGCCAAACAGAATGAGAAGGGAGAAGTCCAAAGGTACAAAGCTAGACTGGTAGCCAAGGGCTATTCACAAAAGTATGGCGAAGATTACGACCAGACTTTTGCACCTGTTGTGACCCAAACAAGAATTTGACTTCTTTTAAGTCTAGCAGCCTACCGGTTTGAATCCTGCCATTAACTTCTGAAGATATGTGTCAGCCTGGCACAGACTCGGGAATGGAGGGGGGAGCGCATTCCAGGAACCGTGCCACACAGTAGAAAAATACAAGTACAGCATACAGGCATCAAGACAACGTTCTTGCATGGTAAAATTCAGGAGGAGTTGTACATGCAACAACCTGAAGGGTTCACTGATCCAAAGAAAAGGCATTTAGTGTGTAAGCTTCAGAAGGGGATCTATGGACTGAAACAAGCAGCAAGGGCCTGGAATGTGAAATTAAACCAGATGCTAATAAAGCAAGGTTTCACTCAAAACAAGGCAGATCCCTGCCTTTACACACGACACAAGAATGGCAGAGACATGTTCATTCTGACATATGTGGATGACTTGATTCTCTGTTATGAGGATCAGAGGGACATTAATGAAGTTGTATCCAACTTGAACATGGAAGTACAGGTGAAACGTCTTGGGAAGGCAAGCTACTACTTGGGGATACAAATTGACAGATGGATGAGGATGGATGTTTCCTCCTCAGTCAGAGGCAAAAGATTCTAGAGTTATTGGGGAGCCTGGGGCTGGAAGATGCAAACACAGTACCAACTCCAATTAAAACAGACTTTCACAAAGTAAAGGACACTAGTGAACTATTGCCTCAGAACAATAGATACAGAGAGGCCATTGGGAAGCTGTTATATCTGTCAACCACAAGGCCAGATATTTCAACTGCAGTGGGGATCCTCTGCAGAAAGACCAGCGCACCCAACCAAAGGGAGTGGACAGGCATTAAGCGGGTGGCAAGATACCTGAAGGGAACTGCAGACCTGAAGCTTAAGCTGCCAGCAACTGATTCTCCTGAACTAGTGGGGTACACTGATGCAGATTGGGCAGAGAATGCAACTGATCATAAATCCACTAGTGGGAGTGTGTTTTTCTTTGCAGGAGGAGCTGTGAGCTGGGACAGTCACAAGCAGACTGTATTGGCACACTCATCCACTGAAGTAGAATATGTCTCAGCAGCTGAGACATGTGATGAGGTGCAATGGCTCAAGTATTTACTTGAGGATCTGGGGGTTAGTGATCCTGCTCCAACAAGAGTCTTTGAGGACAACCAAAGTTGTACAAGACTTTCTCTATCAAAGAAGGTGGGAGGGCGGACAAAGCACATGGATGTTCGTTACCACATGATTAGGGAGGCACAGGAGACAGGACTACTACATTTGGAGTATTGTCCCTCAGATAGCATGATTGCAGACATCCTTACAAAACCACTTGTGAAGGGTGTCTACCAAGGCCTACGTAGTGAGTTAAATCTTGTGTAGGCATGATGCATGACTTTGATTTGAGAAGGGGCGTTGGAATCTGGCAAATCAAGCATGCCTCATTAGCATATGGGTGATTGCTCTAGGAGGCAAACCCTTTGCTTCTAGAGGAAGCTGCTTGTTGCCCCTCCCACTTCCTCTTCTCTCTCTCTGCCTTTTGCCACCATCGAAGGAGCATGCGGCTGCTGAGCTCCTCTCCATCTTGAGGCCATGCGGCCTAGAATCAGGAGGTTTTTTCCCCTTTCCACATGCAGCCCCTGGCAGCAAAGAGGGCCAGGGGTCTACAAACAATTTAGGGAAACACAGAAGAAGAAGAATCCTTCCTAACAGAATGGATGTAACTGTAACTGGACCAAATAAACGTAAGAACTCTCTTGTGCTTACTTTTGTAACCTACTTTGTCTAAGCATGTGATTCTTTATGCTTGGGTGGGCTAAGTGCTTAAGATCAATAACCTATATCTCTCTAGCGTGCTAATTAATGCTATTGTTGATAATATTCCTTTATGTGCGCTTATTGCCTCGCTGCATTAAGCTCTGCTCCATTCAGTGGTCCTAGCAGTCCACTAATGGTCAGCATTTGCCCCATCTCTCAAGGTCTTTCTCTTTCTCACATACCATTACAGGTGGATAGCTCAACAGCTGGAAAGGGCCTAGGGAAAGACTTCCAGGATTTCATTCCTCTTTCCAGAAGCTGACAGCCTCCTTGGATTCCCACAGTTAAATGGTATTAGTAGGGAAATTCTCCCAGATCAAGAACTATTGGCAGCTGGGGAACTTGCGAAGTGATAAAAAGAAGAGTTACAGAAAAACCACAAAAACAGTTCCAGCACTCCTTCTATCTCCAAAAATAAAGGAAGTTAACAAAACACCACTAAAAGGAATTCAAAAGAAGATATCAAGCAGACTAAAAATAAAAGAGAGAAAACAGAAGCCTCTTTTGCAGGAAAATAAAACTTGAGAAATTGCAAGGTAGATTTTGCCACCCCCATCTGAAAATACCAAACTATTAATGCCAGCTATTGTTTGTTTGTTTGTTTAGCAAATTTATATGGCTGCCCATCTCACTGGACATGACTCTGGGTGACATACAACCAACAACAATTAAAACAACATCACGACCGTTAAACACTTAAAGCAATAAACATAATTAAAAAATTTAAAATATTATTAATTAGTAGCTTGTAATGGCGGTAGAAGGGACTGCACATCCCTGACTAACATTTCCCTTGTGAGTTGGGAGGATTTGGCCATAGCAAAGGAAACTGGTGCAAGATATTTCAAGAGGATGGAAAGCCGTATGAGGCTAGCTTGGAGTTTTTTAATGCATCAAGTTACCCAGCTGCACTGAGAACTGTGCGTGGGAAAAACAGCCTCATTTTCTCCTCTGCAACCCTGTGCAATGAAAGACTGATTGCATCGTTAATACTTCACACCCCAGCCAAGCCAGCCCATCTCTTGATGACCGAGATGTGCAGAGAGATGAAAAAAGGGTTGCACACCTTCCTGGTACGTGGGGGGGGGGGCACAGTAGATGGCAGGCATTCAGATGCAATTCCTGTACTCTTAAAGCCATATAGATGAATCTTGGAACAATCAGACATCTCTAACTGCTTCTCTGCTATTTTCTCCCTTTCAAACCGAGTCAAGTTTGGCAAACCTCCAACAGCAGAAAACCAGTGGTGGTGATTGTTTTAATGTCAAATGAAGATTTTTTTAAAAAAGATATATATTATTCAAAGCAGTGTGTACCAGCTTGCCCAAATCCACTGATTCATGGGAAATGCAGTTTCTCTAATACCAGTGTCTACATCAGGGTTTCTCAACCAGGGTTCCTTGAGAGGTCACAAGGGGTTCCCTGAAAAATATTTCAAGGGTTCCTCCAGGGTCAAAAGGTTGAGAAAGGCTGGTCTACATGCTTGGCTACTGCTAATTGGGGAAAATTTACCTTCTTTGCTCCTGTGTATCCTTCCCAGACAGATAATGTCCAGAGGTGGAAAACAGAAGAGGAGTGTCAGGGAGATAACTGGTGAAGAAGGAGCGGGCTCCCTCCAGGGGGATAAACGCATGCGCAGTACTGAATCACTTTGCTTTCATCGTAAGAGGCTGAAGAAGGCACCACCCTAATTTCTTGGGCCCTTTCTCTGAGCATTCCTGTTCATTTTAGTTTAGCTGGATTCTGTCTAGCAGAGTAGAACAATAAAACACTAGAGCCTGTACACCAAGTCTCAGTGTGTTCCTTCACTCGAAGTCAGGCCAAGGAGATTGGGGGAATTCAACTCACTGAATCCTACAGTTGGAAGGGATTAACTTTGAAGTCAAACTGAAATAGAGTTAGATAAACCATTTCTTTCAAAAACTATCATACCTGAGATGCCATCACTGAGTCATCTTGCCCCAACATACCAAATAGAAGACCAATCTGAAATCCTACAAAGTGGAATTGGAAGAAACCACAAGGATATTTAGTCAATTCTCCACCAGAAAACCATCCTCAGCCTGGTTCCTTCCTTCAAAGAAACATTGAAACTTTCTCTACATCCTTGACCACACCTCTCTCTAATCAACCAAGAAGAGCAAGTCAAGTATGCATTTTGACAGCCTCAAGACATCAAAAATCTTGTCTGCATTGTGACACTGTATGAACTGAAATTTATCCATAACATTAGAAGAAGCAGACATTACGGCAGGGGTACCCAACCTTTTTGGCACGAGGGACCGGTTTCGTGGAAGACAATTTTTCCACGGACCGGGGGAGCGAGGTTTGCAGGCGGGAGCCAATCGCACGGACCGGGGGGCGGGGTTCGGAGACCGGCATGGCGGCCCGGTTCCTAACAGGCCACGGACCAGTACTGGTCCACGTCCCAGGGGTTGGGGACCCCTGCATCACGGTAGATTAGACCGACTATGAAAAAGACCCCAAGTTGGATCAAAGCTGAGTTTTATCTGCAAAGGTTCAAGCAAACGTCACAACAGGCAACTGAATTGTCCTTAGCTTGACTAAGACTTTTATGGCATAGACTTCTTAGAATTTGGAAAAGTTCCATCGAACAATTCTACATGGATACCATGGTGCTGGTGATTCTCAGCATATCTATGTCCTTGATGTAATAGACCTCATATCTCTGAATAAATCCACAGAATGATTCTATATAGATGCAAGACACAGTTTCCTTGTCATCCTCATATCAACAGCATTGACTCTTTATGAGCTCAGGCCCAGTCAGTAAACAATCCAGAGCTGAGCACAGATTAAATCCTTCATTTCATTTGCAGGGAGACTGAGTTGATGATTCTTCTTAATTTGTCTTGGAAAAGGAGAAATTTTGTAACCATCCTTCAAGAGCAGGACTTGCCGTAGAGGTGAGATTAGCACTGCTACTGAAAAAACCCAATAAAAGGAATTCCTATGTGGTGTCTTCCCTTGGGATTCCTTGGGAATGTGGTCAGCCAGGAAGGTTACAGAGTGCTAGAGAGAGGATTCATGCAATGAAACCGAGGATGTTCATAGACACTATTTGTGTCATCTCATGCACTGTTTACAAGCACTTTTCTCTGAAATTTTTTTCTCCTTTGAAAGAAAATTCAGAAGCAAATTCTCTTTCATCAAATTGAATCAGAACTGCTAGGGAAATGCAGAATTTTTCTATATGATGTTATCACAAAGAAGTAAGTTCTAGGGCAGGATATTGCATTAGAAAAAAACCAGGACAAATTATAATCCACCCTCGTGGTAGAGTTACATAATTTTAGATTTTGGAACTAATGGTCTTGTGGGAGGTGAGATTTAATTATCTTAAGTCTTTTTGTTCCTTTCATTCAGCCAGTTTGGTCTGGTGGTTAAGGCAACGGGCTAGAAACCAGGAGACTGAGAGTTCTAGTCCCGCCTTAGGCATGAAAGCTGGCTGAGTGACCTTGGGCCAGTCACTCTCTCTCAGCCCTAGGAAGGAGCCAATGGCAAACCAGGAGACTGAGAGTTCTAGTCCCGCCTTAGGCATGAAAGCTGGCTGGGTGACCCTGGGCCAGTCACTCTCTCAGCCCAACTCACCTCACAGGGTGGTTGTTGTGGGGAAATAGGAGGAGGAAGGAGTATTAGGTATGTTCGCCGCCTTGAGTTATTTATAAAAATAATAAAGACAGGATAGAAAATAAAATAAATTAAAATAAATAAATAAATAAAATTTTGGTGGCTGGGAGCCACCGTTAACTTGTGGGGAGAGGGGAAGTTCTGAACACTGCCCTGGCCAGAGCTATGTGCAAAATAAACAGGGCATTTACACTGCTAATTTTTTAGTAGCATCATAAGAGATGCTCTGAGGTCAGACAAGAGTCCCTTTGAGGGAGTTGGGTGGTGATAAATCAAATAAATAAATAAATAAGTGTTTCACAGGCAATCAGTAGCTGATGTACATCTACAACCAATTATCTTTCCTTCCCCATAACTGAGTTAAAGTGTTCCCCACCCATCCTTGAAGTGGCACGAAACTATACTGGCATAAAATATGCTGTCCCCATTGCAAATCCAAGTCTTGCATCGTTGCCTCTATTTTGACTTCCTCTCCATTCATGGCATCCTGATTTCATGTGTCCAGGGCATGATAAACAGAGTGATCGATTAAACTCCCTGGCTTCGCTGCTTCCCACTTTCTGAATATCACAAGCCTGCAGGACACCATCCACCGGTCAGGACGGTGATGTTGTAGGGATGGGCTTGGGGACGTGGTGAGTTTTTACAGGTGGCCGACTCACCTCTCTAGCTTTACCAAACACCTCAAAGCCAGGGAGTGCAACTGTCAAAATCAGGGTTGCTGCATAATAAAGGAGAAAGAGTTAGCTTTTGCAAAATCAGGTTTCCAGGTTGTGAGAAAGTGGGTTCTCCCGTTTTAGATACAGCTTCCCCAGTCCCTGAACAGATGTTTCCTGGGGAATTAGATGGAACAGTGGTTGATTGGCAGTTATCCCCAACTGTTTCCATCAAAGGAGAAAAAAGAATGGCAGTTAAAAAGTGTACCTGGGATTTGAGGGGAGGGGGCATGCTTGCAACAGCCTGAAGGCTCACCTGATGTCGAGCAATTAACTGCCTATTACAATTAAGGGGCGTGGTGTCTCAGCGGGTAAGACGCCAGGCTTGTCGATCAGAAGATCGCAAGTTCAGAGGTTCGAAAGACGCCAGGCTTGTCGATCAGAAGATCGCAAGTTCAGAGGTTCGAATCCCTAGCCCTGCGTGTGGAGTGAGCTCCCGCACTAGCTCCAGCTCTTGCCAACCTAGCAATTCGAAAGCATGCAAATGCAAGTAGATGAATAGGTACCACTTCGGTGGGATGGTAACAGCGTTCCACATTCGTCATGCGGCCACATGACCATGGAAGCGTCTTCGGACAACGCTGGCTCTTCGGCTAACAAACAGAAATGAGCACCGGCCCCTAGAGTCGGACACGACTGCACAAATGTGCGGGGGGAACCTTTACTTTTTTACAATCAAGGAAGCAAGATTCACACAGACTTTCTTTAATGCCAAGAATTAGGAGTTAGAATACAGAATATTGAGAACCGAGATAGGAACCTTCCAGTTCTTTATTAGCAAGTTCATTTGTCTCAGGCTGTTTACATGACAAGCTAAGAATCCATTTCTTTGATAGGCTTAGACCAGTGTTTCTCAACCTTGGCCACTTTAAGGTGTGGACTTCAACTCCCAGGATTCCCCAGCCAGCATGCTGGCTGGGGAATTCTGGGAGTTGAAGTCCACACCTTAAAGTGGCCAAGGTTGAGAAACACAACCTCTCCCATGTGCTGATTGAGTCTAGAGATACTTACATGCCATCTTTTATCTTTATTTTTTATGTTTTATTGATTTTACTGTAATCTCTCATTTGATTGTTGGGAGCTGCCCAGAGTCATTGAGAATCAGGCGGCATACAATTTTAATAAATTATTATTATTATTATTATTATTATTATTATTATGTATTACTCTTATTTCCTCAACCTCAACACAATCTCTCACTCCTGACTCCTCTGCCAACAGAATCGTTGGTGAAATGCATCAGTTTTTACACACCCTGAATCTGCTGCCGGTTATCGCTGGCACAAGGGGGAAATGCTACTTTAAAACCAGAACAGCTAAGCATAACTTAAGGAGGTATCATTCCTGGGCTGAGGATAAGAGGCATTGCGATGTGGGATGTGGGAGAATAAAGAGGGTGACAGGACACGTTTGCACCCTGGTCAAGGGCATGTCGGAAAAGCCTTAAGTGTGGTAAGCTAGTTCTAGTATATTTGTAGGTCCTGCTGATTCCACTAACCGGAGGGTTAGGCTTCTATTTTTTTTTTAATCCATTCAATCGTGTCCTATTCTCAGAGACCACCTGGACAAGTCCCTGCAGTTTTCTTGACAAGGTTTTTCAGAAGTGGTTTGCCATTGCCTCCTTCCTGGGGCTGAGAGAGAGGGACTGGCCCAAGGTCACCCAGCTGGCTTTGTGCCCAAGGCGGGACTAGAAATTACGGTCTCTAGTCTGATGCCTTCACCACTACACCAAACTGGCTCTCTAGGCTTCTATAGTCCTGTCCAAATGATATCCCTGTTCAGCATTTGTGTCTGTGTCTGTGTCTGTGTCTGCGTCTGCGTGTTTGCACACCTTTGAGGCATTGTTGGCTCCTGGTGACTGCCTGGACTAGTCCCTGCACTTTTTTTCTTGGCAAGATTTTCAGAAGTGGTTTTCCCTTGTCTTCTTCCTAGGGCTGAGAGACGGAGTGACTGGCCCAAGGTCACCCAGCTGGCTTCATGCCTAAGGCGGGACTAGAACTCCCGGTCTCCCAGTTTCCAGCCTGGTGCCTTAACCACTACACCAAACTGGCTCTCTGTTCAGCACTATTCACTATTCACCCAGATAAGTAGGCTGAGATCTAAATTTCAAGGACTGTTGGCATAACTACTGGACTTTTTTTGCTGGCCATCAATTTAACAGCATATACTGTAGAAAAACAATTAAAAAACCAGGTTGGAATAAAACCGTGTTAAACAGCCAAACAACACGTCAATAGCAAGATGATTTAAGGAGCACCACCTCTCTCTGCAAGCTGCTCTCTTCAAAACTTGACTGCCATCCAAATCAGAAACAAAGGACGGCGTGGTTTTCAGAAGCCAGGTGACCTTGGAAGTGGCTCTGCTTGTCCTTCCAAAAGGCTACTTCAGAGGAGGGTTTTGAACCAGACTAGTGGTTTCTTGGATTTACTCCAGAAGCATTAAAACCAGAATGAGAGTCACTCTCTGTGCCCTTTCCAGAAATGGATTTGTCCTGGAGGGTGGTCAGCTCCAGCAGCTGTACTGCTTAGAGATGAGAAAACGTCATTTCAGAAGCCATGGAAATCTGTCCCATTCAAAAAAAAACCAGACAGTCCAGAGGCGTTGCACCAACTCCCATAATTCCTGGGGCTTGGACCGATGAGTTCCTGTCTGGAAGAGACTCATCACCTAGAATTTTCTACACGCTGGCTATGAGTTATTCTAGCAGAGCTGGGTTTGGTCAGGCCAGCAGCATGAGGCTGCATCTTTCTATTTATTTCTTTTAATAATTATCATTTCGCAACTGAGGGCCATTAGGAACAACGTCAAGACACTATGAACATAACTGGAGGTGATATTTCCTGGTTTGCAGAGTGGAGAGAGAAGAATAAAAAATTGTTTCTTGGCGGGGGATGGGATAATGTGCCGGGTTTTCTTTGGGGATTGTGTTTGGGCTGATCTGAATCTTGGAGGGGGCATAGGGGGGCATATTCTTGGTCCTGGTTTCGACAACATATTTTTACATCACTCTGCAGCCTCTCTGGCTACCCGCACTTCTCAATCTGTAACAGTCCTGGGCGGCAAGCTCCCTTCTTTAATGTTTCCCTTGGTATGTAATAAAACATAATGGAAATTTAATGGAATTTATGAAAACTTATGAATTCCAGCAGCAGCCTTCTTTAGATTCAGACTTGCTCTCGTTACTGATATCTCTGATTACTCTCTCATTTGAGCTGGTTCCTCAAAGCACCACTCCCAGCAAATACACAACCTCCACCCTTAACCTCCTTCACATTCCTCTGTTCTTCTCTTTGTGTCCCATCGAAAGAATGTGCATTGCCCAGAACCTGTTTACGGAGTTGCAGTTGAAGGATTATGACCAGCTACACCACCTTGCATCATAGCAGAGTGTAGAAAAAGAGGAGGGAACTGCAAAAATTAGTATCTTCTTGGAAAGGACTTCCTCCCAAGAATTCAGGAAAACTCAACAGCTCTGCAAGGAAATACAGCACAGGATACTGTTGCTCCAGAGACATTACATTATGGCTATGGATAATCAAAGGGCCATTCTTTTTTAAACTCTATCATTTTGAATATGGAGAACTTTGCAAATACCCATTCGTGGCAGCAGCAACCTGGGGCACTGTGAACCTTGGATGAGGCTTTATCTGTGTTTTATAAGTTGTAAGAAGACTGAGTTGATTAATGGTTGATACAAGAAGAGGAGGAAGAGAAGGAGGACATCAGAAAAATGTGTGGGATTATGTTCCTCCCAAACCTCATCCAAGCAAATGTATTTTATTTTACACTGCAAGAAATCCCTTCTTGGTTTTGCTGTCATTACATAAACCACCTTCTGTATCCATGATAAATAGAAATAGAAATAAATAGAAAATATGCACGAGAAAGCCATGTAATCTCTCAAAGATTCTTGTAGAACCATCTTATTTTTCCAACAGGAATTACCATCAGCCAGCCAATCAAGGATCTGATTTGCAAGGCTCAGGTCTGGATCAAATGTAGCCCCACCCATCACCCAGACTCCACCCCAACTTACAAAGCACCACCCCTTAGTTGGCAAGTTCCACCCACATGTCTCAGCATTTGGTGATCTGTTGACTTGGTTCTGTCAATAGGCCTGGGGCGGGAAGAAGAGTGTACACTCTTGGGGATGGCTAATGCCTTAGGGTGGCCCTAGAATGCCCTTTCCATGGTTTTAAAGAAGATACTACCATCTGGATTGTATTATATTTATTATATTCTTGAATTGTTTATTTTAATGTTTATTTAATTTTATTTATATTTGTATTATAGTAATAAGGGGGCGTGGTAGCTCAGCGGGTTAAACCGCTGATGCTGTAAGACTGCCGATCAGCAGGTCGGCAGTTCAAACCTCCGCGTGGCGTGGTGAGCTCGCGTCACTTGCCCCAGCTCCTGTCAACCCAGCAGTTCGAAAGCTAATTGCAAGTAGATAAATGGGTACCACCTTACGTGGGAGAATTTGCTGGCGTCCTGTCGGGGGTTGCCTCCGGAGCGAAGACCTCGCGAATGGCGGCGGAGACGGAGAAACGGAGACGATGGATCCCGAACAGCAATAACCAGGATGTCAGCAGCCGACTCTGAAGCAAGGTATTCTGGGACATGTAGTCCAATACTACAAGAGTCGGTTCCCTTACCCCTTCCCTGAGCGCGCGGTAATAAATGTTAAATATATATGAATTGTATAAATATATGAATTGCAAATGTTGTAAGCCGCCTAGAGTCCTCCGATAGGGAGGGGATAGGCGGGGTATAAATACGAATAATAAATAAATAAATAAATAAATAAATAAATAAATAAATATGTTTGATTGTAAACCGCCCAGAGTCCCTTTGAGGGAGTTGGGCGGTGATAAATCGAATAAATAAATAAATAAATTTGAGAATCTGCTAAATAGAGAATAAGAATGTAAGAGGACATCTCCATGGGAGTTGACCCAAGATTTTTCGGTCTACAGTGACAACCCAGATAACTGTACATCTGGGAAGGCAATTACATTCCTGCTCTTTCTTCAACATAGAGAAGATCCACTAAGTCACTGAGACTTATCGGTGGGTTCATACATTGCAAAATAACTAATAGCAGTTTAATACAATGTGTGAATCCAACCTATTTGGAGCGGTCTTCAGTTTGGTTTGGTCAAGCCTTTCTCAATGTTCAACCCAGGCCAACAGCTTCCCCTAACTCTTAAGGGCCATACAGATGGTCATCTAGCCTTTGCTTGAAGATCTGTAATATGGAGGAAAAAATCATGACGACCATTACCTCTCTCTAGCTTCTTTTAAACCCCGAGAAATTTCTCCAAATATCCAACTGAAATGAAAATCCAATTCTTTATTTACAATCAGAGATCAGCAATAACCAGGAACTACTGTCCTGTGGAATCATAGAATGGAAGGGTTGGGGGGGGGGAAAACTTTGAAGTCATCTAGTCCAACTTTTGCCCAGGACAGGAATCCACTGTTACAGCATTCCTGATAGGTGGCCATCCAATATTTGTTTAAACAATTCAGGCAAAAGAGAATCTACCACCTCCTGAGGCAGCCTATTCCACTGTTGAACAATTCTTACCATCAGGAACATTTTTTCTGCCATCCAGCTGAAATCTACTTCCTTGTACTTTAAGCCCTTTATTTCTTGTCCTACCTTCTGGAACAATTCTGAAGAACTCTGCCCCATCTTCTCCATGACGGCCCTTCAGATACTTGAAGACAGCTAACACGTCTCCCTTCACTGTTCTCTTTTCCAGGCTAAACGCACCATACAGTATACCCCCAACTGTTCCGCTGAAGTTTTTCTTTCCGACTACTGATCATTTTGGTTGGTCTCTTCTGGATTTGTTCCTGTTTGTCAATGCCCTTCCTAAAATGTATTGCCCGGAACTGGATGCAATAGATTATGTGGTTATTATTTTCAAAACGGGCAACTAAAACTGTGCAAAGCATTCTCACCCTGGCTGGGCCGTAGATAGATGTACCAAAATGTATTATTTTTGTAGGACATTTGTACATATTCCAATATGATCAAGCAAAATGTTATTTCACTCAATTCAGTGCATCCCTGGTGACTCGCTCCATCTGCTTCCTGGTTAATTTGGCAGACCCTCTGTGTTTATGCTTGCGTGAATGGACGGGCAATGATGAGATATAGGAGTTTAGGAGGAATGAGCTGGCTCAGAGGATGTTCAAATGCTGAGAATGAAAGAGACAGCTAACAAGATCACCATTTCTCAATCTGGGCACCCTCCAGAAGTATGGGCTTCAACACCCAGAATTCTCATCAATGGCCATGTTGGCTAGGGGATTCTAGAAGTGGAAGCCATGTATAAGCTTCCATTGTGAAGCCAGCAACTAACTTCGGAATGAGCACCAAGAAAAAACACAAGTATTTAAATAATTTTTGTTGTCGTTGTTCAGTCGTTTAGTCGTGTCCGACTCTTCGTGACCCCATGGACCATAGCACGCCAGGCCTTCCCGTCCTCCACTGCCTCCCGGAGTTTGCTCAAATTCATGTCCGTTACATCGGTGATGCTATCTAACCATCTCATCCTCTGCCGTCCCCTTCTCCTTTTGCCTTCAGTCTTTCCCCCCAACCTCAATTATAAAAATAAAATTTTAAATAATATTTTTAAAAAGATCTTGGCAGGGCCATCATGTTGGCACAGGTGCTGGTGCCATTCTTTTTATTGGGACCCAGATTAACTACTGCTATCTGGTTATTCAGGACTCCCTATGTTGTGGAGCTCTGGATTTTGGCTTTGAAATTTATCCTCAGCAGCACCGCTGCATAGCTGGGTGGCTAAGAGACAAAGCAGAAGTGGTCACACTAAATCTGCTTCTCAGGATGGGGAGGCTCTTCTTTTCCAGAAGCGCAATGCCAAAGCAGGCAATCCTGGGTCAATCTGAGAAGGCAATTCTGCACTCATCTTCACATTTGAAGGCCACCACTCATCATTTGGACAGGAGCTCAGGGAGATCTACGGCTTTCCATGCCAAAGATTCAGCTCCTGGAGTTTCCAGCTTTCATAGCAAATTATGTAACAACGGTCAGATCTCTGGGGCCACCCAGCACCCTTTGCTATCAGACTAACCCCAAAGGGAGAACCAGTGACCCTTTGACTTATGTAGAACTCCATCTCTCTTCATTCCTGACCACTGGCCAGGAACCCCAGCAAATAGGAGTTGGCAAGATGGACATCGAGAGCAGGTAGCATCTTTAATCTTAAATGAGCTGGAAGCAAGAACAAGCTCCATTCCCAAGGTCTGTCCTTAAGTCAAATTTGTATGTAAGCCAGAACAGTATTATTGTATAATACTGTACAAGTCATATTGTGTAATTACTCGAATCATTGTGTATTTAACTCAAACTTTGCTACAACAGGCTTCGTTCTTAACTGTGGGTTGTCCGTAAACCAGGCGTTACTGGATTCAAACTTTATGATAAGCTGTGCTTTGCTCATGAAATTAACCATTGCCGATTAAATTACATTAAAACCCCAAATCAAATAAACTTCATTATGGCTCAGAGCAATGTGTGAAGTCAGCCTGTTTATTTTGTCATTGAGCAAAAATCTATTTTTAGCTATGTCAAGGTTGGATTTTAACCAAATGGAATTATTTGCCACCAACAGTTTCCTGACTGTGTTTGCAATATATGACTTGGATCACATATTACACTACTGCTGGTTTATTGAACTGTGGTTTGTTGATCAGAGCCAAACAGGCTCTTGCTGAGCCAGAAACCAAACAAATCATCATGGAGATGATCTAGAGAGCTCATGGGGACCTCTTCCTTGGAGGTCTCCAAGCAGAGACTGGGCAGCCGTCTCTCAAATGTACAGTTCTATAATTTGGATGCTTGCCCTGAGTAGGAGGTTAGTCTCAATGACTTAAGGAACCAACTTCCAACCTAGAATTGTGTTATTCTATGGCGTAACATGTTCTGTGCGCCAGGTTTTCCCACTGATGGTTCAGAAGAATCAGGCGATAAGTGATGGAAAAGGTTCCTTGGAAAACCTTTACTAATTCAGAGCAGTTCTGACAATTATATATCTCCCCCCCCCCCCTACATTCGCAATGATCGGTGACGATGAAAGCTGCAGACAAATATCTATCGGTGCCTCAAGGCTGCGGATCACTGGAGTAGATAACATTGGACGAATAAATCAGATAAACTCTCTGTGTATAAGGAAGCTCCCTGTGTACCTGTGTGTATCAATGAACCTTGCAGGGCAGAGATGAAAGAAGACAGCTTTGCAGAATGAGTCGGTTCCAAATGAGCAAAGCACAGCAAAAGTGTGGTTCCAAAGCATCTACTTACCAAGGAGGCTACACCGGATCAGCTCCCAGTCACCATGAGAGCAAAGGCGGGGAGGCACACACATCTTTACACCTTTACAATTGTCCATGAGTGGGCATGCATCTATTCAGACCACACCGCCAGTGTGCAAAGCCTTGTGTCACAGTCAACATTTGGAGCACCAGAATCCACATTTGCCAATGTTTGCAATGCACCTGTGGCAGTTGTTAAGAAGGGGATGACTGCCATTCCTGCAAACTGTTTGTTGACTTCATTCAGCCAACACAGGAATTCAAAAACATGCTGCCAAATTAGTTTTTTCACTGCTGAATCAATCTAGTTCTTAAACGGAACATTACACTTGCCTTTTACTTGCAAACAAAACAAGGTGATAGGATGATGGATAGATAGATAGTAGATGATAGATGATAGATGATAGATAGATAGATAGATAGATAGATAGATAGATAGATAGATAGATAGATAGATCCGGAAATGAGAGGCAAAAACAGCAAAACAGCACTTTCAAATTGCAGTTAATAGGGACTTCTGATTGGCCTTTTTTTTTTTGGCAAAGTCCAATATTTACCCAACATTTTCTTCATCTTCTGTCAAGCAAGTGACAGTTTAGAATGACAAGTC
Organism: Charina bottae; assembly: GCA_023362775.1. Taxonomy (NCBI): domain Eukaryota; kingdom Metazoa; phylum Chordata; class Lepidosauria; order Squamata; family Charinaidae; genus Charina; species Charina bottae. The sequence goes on along the minus strand of JALMGJ010000027.1, from coordinate 7,723,882 downwards.
GGCAGATCAGGATTCATAGGCATGCAGCACCTTTATGCAATCAGCAACCGGTGCCCTGTCACTCCAACTTAAACAAATCAAGCCCCCTTTCCTGAGTTGCTTTTCCCTCGGAATCTCAGCTTGCCCCCAAAACGCAAGGTTCCTCTCACCTTCTCCAGAAAACCAATCTTGGTCTGTCCCTCCCTGTTGCAGCTAGACAACAGAGGCTCCCCCCTGAAAGATTCATGCCTCCACACTTCCCCAGCCATCCAAAACCAAGCCTGGTTCAAAGAGTTTTTCCTTAATCACCTTCAACCCCCATCCCATTCCCCCATTCCCCCTCTTTGATGTACATGCAAAATCCATGTGCACAAACAGCTCCAAATGTATCCACATCCGCTTTATACATCAGAACAGCTTTTCTGATCCAAATCCAGAGCACCAATTCTCCCACATCCTAACACATGGTGCTGGAGCGTTGCTTTCTGTTTAGATGACAGTTCATCCAAGCTGTTTCCTTACCTTAAATTCGTTTCCTGGTTCACTTAATTGCAAGGCAGTGATTCCACCAGCCAACATCAAGGTGAGGATTATTTATTGAAAGGAGAAAAAGAAGGAGGGAGGAGAGAGAAAGAGGGAAAGAGGAGCCGGAGCACATCCAGCTGCTTCACATTCCCTCATAAAAGAGAGCGGCTGCAAGCGCATTGTTGATGTGGAGTAGCGGATGCGTCTGCTCTATCGCTCCACAGTCGCGTGGCAAGGACCTTCGCGGCCACCAGAGGGCCCTTCCGGCTGCAAAGCCTCCCACATGCATTCGGGCAAAGATCTGGCATTCCTCACAAGACAAACAAATGCTTCCAGGCTGCCGGAAGCTGTGAACCGGGAGCTAAGGAAGGGGGGCAACGATAAAGTTTCACAGGGAGACCTTCACATCTTCAGTCCTTTGGTGAGGAGGGGAGGAGATGTGATGTAGGAAGGAGTGTTTGACAGGGACCAGGGGAGACCTGGGTTCCAGTTCACATTCAGCCACGAAGCTGGTGAGATCTAGCCTCATTCATATTCACATTCAGCCATATTCAGTCTGGCTGGCATTTTATACAAGGGCAGGGGAGACTGAATCTTCAGCCTTCTGCATACAAGGCAGGGGGTCTAGAGCTAGCATGGCGAGGCGGTATAAGTTGGCTAGGAGAAAGGAGACCCGGGTTCGAGTCCACCCTCCTGCTTCCTCCTCCCTCAGCCCAGCCTTCTTCACAGGGCTGCAAGTTGCTCAGAGCTGGATTCCTGTGAGTTCATAGAGACACTGAGGCAGCTTTCTTGGCTGCCATGGAGAAACGATTAAACCATGCTGGCTGGGGAATTCTGGGAGTTGAGGTCCACACGTGTCAGGGTTCTAGTGTGACTCCTGCATTTGTCTTTGTAGAATTAGGATGTTTGGTGTGGGGAGGGGAGGGGAACGACATGCCAGGAGCAGAGCTGTGTGTAACGCCAGAGACTGTGGAATGCATCGTCAAGGTCGTCCACCTGCAGGAGCTGGAGGGGGCAAGCACGGAGTGAGAAAGCAACGGACGTTGACATCATGGGCGCGAAGAAACTGGCACGAAGGGGGGAGAGCTAAGTTGGAGAGTTTGGCGGGAAACCGCCATTCGGATCTTTGGGAGTGCTCTGATTTACATGTATCCTTAATGAAGCTTATTCTGCATTTCAGTGAAGTGCATGAAGAAGTGTCTATTGGGGCATTGAAGTCGGGGTCATTACATAAAGATCCGAATGACGGTTTCCCGCCAAACTCTCCAACTTAGCTCTCCCCCCTTCGCGCCAGTTTCTTCGCCATGCGGCATTTGAAGTCAGGGTCATGACAACACATCTTAAAGTTGCCACGGTTGAGAGACACTGATCTAGATGCTTTGACACATACTATATAAGCATCTTCTCTGCAACCAGATGGGGTAGCAAGGTGTTTACTTAGAGTCCCATCATCCCTTGTAGTGGAACAGGAAAACACGTTGCATTTATCTTGCCAGAAACCCTTAAATATGTTTTTAACACACTGTGAAGTTCTCAACTCAGAATAAAAACTTTGTTTAAAAAAAAAATATGGGCACATGGATGAGACAGGCCTCCTTTGAAATTTGCATTTGGCCAAAGGTTGCAGCGCAGTTATTCATTCCCCAAACATGTACAAAATCTGCATAACTGAGTAATTATGTACCTAATTAAAATGGTTCCTCAGCAGGGCAATTTGGCATGCAACATTGCATGCCCTGTTGGGCCAAATGGCATGCAAGAATACACATGGTGAAAGAAACCTGTTTTTTTTTCCTTTGCACTTGAAAAAAGAATCAAAAGGGACTTCTTTTCTATCGTATCCAAGCAGAGTCAGGTAAAGATGAAGACCTTTTTGGTACAACCCTAAAAAAACCAGCAGATACAACACTTTGTTCCATTGCGACAGAAAGCCCATTTGTCCTCCAGAAAAAGCCAATTAGCTCGGCTGAACCAGCACCAGAAGCATCCCTGCAGTTCAGTGGATCACCACATGGGGCAGCATCGTACCAGCTCACAAGGGCTAGCTATTTTTTCCATGGTGTCGACAATTCCTCTCCAAAAACCAGGAAAATCAAAAGGCAATATTTTCCTGCATCCAGCTATGCTGACTTACTTTAAATCGTATATCCTGCTTTTGTTTCTGAAACTCAAAATAAACAGAAATGCTAGACTTTGTGATTGTCAGATATGGCCACAAAAATGTGCAGGCTCCTAGTTAGCAGTTGGCCGAAGAACAGACTCTGATCTCTCCTTCAGCCTTTAAACCCAGCTAAGTGGCACCACCTAGCCAAACTTGGCTAATCTCAAAAACCTAAACAGGGTCAGAACTGGAGACCTGGGTGGCATTTAGCCAATTTATTTATTTCGTATGGCATTTTTTTCTTGCTGGGAAATCCCTTGTGAGGTCCAGCAGCCGGCTGTGTAGACTATTTAGCCGTGACAAGTCACGTTGCCCGGGGTGCACCACGGCGGGGCTAGTCTACATTGCACCCGCTGTTTCCTTCCCGCCGGAGCGGTACCTATTTATCTACTTACATATGCATGCTTTTGAACTGCTAGGTTGGCAAGAGCTGGGGCGAGTGCGGGAGCTCACTCCGTCACGCGGCGCTCGGGTTTCGAACCGCTGAATTTGCAACCCTCTGGCCGACAAGCCTGGCATCTTAACCGCTCAGCCACCACGCCCCCTATTTAGCCAATGAAGAAGACTAAACCAGGCAGAAAATCAGAAAGTGGGCTATGAGCTGGGGAGAATAAGGGATATATCAATGCAAGTTTTTTTTTAATCTGTTCAATTGTGTCCAATTCTTGGAGACTGCCTGGACAAGTCCTTGCAGTTTTCTTGGCAAGGTTTTTTGGAAGTGGTTTGCCATTGCCTCCTTCCTAGGGCTGAGGGAGAGTGACTGGTCCAAGGGCCCCCAGCAGACTTTGTGCCCAAGGTGGGACTAGAACTCCCGGTCTCCCGGTTCCTAGCCTGACGCCTTAAACACTACACCAAACTGGCTCTCTCTCTCTGTATCAATACAAGTATTTTCAAGGAAATTACCTAAAATATGAAATTGAAAAAGGGACATCATTCCTATTTTGTCTTGTTGCTGTTTTGTTTTAAACCTTTGTATCACAAAGTTTAAATTAGGGAAGAATTAGCGACGGATCCAAATTAACAACTTCCTGGACGTCAGCAGCCGGCACGAAGCGAGGCATCCTGGGACATGTAGTCCGGTGCCTGCAGCTGAAGAGCCGGTCCCCTTACCTCCTTCCCATCGTGCGGGTAATAACACTGTAATGATTGATTGTATAACTGTATAACATAGATATGAATTACATGTAAGCCGCCTAGAGTCCTCCAGTAGGGAGGGGATAGGCGGGGTATAAATAAGATAAAATAAATAAATAAATAAATAAATAAATAAATAAAAGAAAAGTTGTAAACTAAGTCTCCCCCTACCTGGTCTCTTCTATTGCCCTTCCTCGCCCCCTCTTTCTCTGTCTCTCCTTTTCTTTCTCTCCACCCCATGTCCTTTTTCTTTCAATTCTCTTCCCTTTTCTTTTCTTCCCCTACTTTCCTCTTTCCCACTCCTCCTTCTGTCTCTTTCCTCTTCCTCCTCTCTCTTCCTTTCTCACTCCCCCCAAACTCTTGGCCAGCTGCCTAAATCCCAAATTGATTCTCTTCCAGCAAGATTCTCACCAAGTTCTCTTTAGCAAGATTTGTTGAGATGCAAAAGAATGGAGTTACAAGAATCCCAGCAACTGAACTATTTCCCACGTAGAACCAATATATCGCCATGAATCTTAGGATGGAGACTTTCTGATTTTCTTCCTAATAGCCTTCCTGCGATGCAGTGAAGAGACAGGTCTCTTCACTGAAAATGGGGAAGCTTACAGCTGGCTGTTTACATCAGTGTTTCTCAACCTCAACAACTTTAAGATGTGTGGACGTTCAACTCCCAGAATTCCCCCAGCCAGCAAGAATTCTGGGAGCTGAAGTCCACACATCTTAAAGTTGCTGAGGTTGAGAAGCACTGGTTTACATAATGGTCTCCAAGCCTTTATCTATCTGGGAACCATCTCTTACAACCCCTTTCCTTTTTCTCTCTTCCCCCTTTCTCCTCTCTCTTTTCCCTTTCCCCGTCTCTTTCTTTCTCTCCTCCTTTCCCTTTTCCTCTTTCCCCCCTTCCCCATTTTCTCCTCCCTTCTCTATCGCTTTCTCCATTTCCCCTCTCCCTTTTCTCTCTCCCTTCTCTGTCTTATCACCACCACCCCACCTTTCAATTTTTCATATTGGGAAATATGAACCTCCAAAATACATCAGTTTCAGAGTGTTCCCAGTCCCATACTCCCATATCTGCCAAACAAAAACCAGCCACCCCTACAGTGCGGCAAAGACCTCTATTTATCTGGGGACTTTGGAAATAGAGTGTGAGGCCCTAATTGCTCTTAAAAGCTTCAGAGGTTCACCAAAGCCAGAAAATCACCGCCATTAGCAGAAGTATTGATTTATTCTCCATCAAGTTTTTCTCAGAGTGAAATTGTGGACGTTGGATATACTCTACACTGAAAATCTAATGGGCACAGTTCAGCTGGAGCAGTTCACTATGTCACCTTTGACTTCTCACCTCAAGTAGCTGGACAAAGAGTTCTGGGCAACTGGGAGGGTGGAACAATGTTTTCCGATGCTTTGGGTCAGTCCTTAAGGAGCCTCGTTCTGCCTTGGATCCTTAATCTGGAAATTCTGATGCAGCATGCCAGTGGCAGGAAAAACACACACTAACTGGAACAACTTTGGGCTAGTGTTTGTTTTTCTCTATTCGTTTTCCAAGATAACCAAGGGGTCTCTTATAATGCTATCTTTAAACTTTGGCAAAATTTAGCTCATTTATTGTAGTGATGGGCTGTTTGAAGAGAACTTCCTTTTAATTACTACTTGGATTAGCTCTGGGACCTAGTAACACTGTGTTGTCACCTGGTCAATCCCAAAAATGTTGGGAAGGAACCTGTCAGGGAGATAACTGGTGAAGAAGGAGGGGGCTCCCTCCAGGGGGATAAACGCATGCGCAGTACTGAATCACTTTGCTTTCCTCCCAAGAGGCTAAAGAAGGCCCTGCCCTAGTTTCTTGGGCCTTTTCTCTGAGCATAACTAATTCATTTTAGTTTAGCTGGATTCTGTCTAGCAGAGTAGAACAATAAAACACTAGAGCCTTTACACCAAGTCTCAGCATGTTCCTTCACTCGAAATCAGGACAGAACCTACTTGATTTCAAACAGCCCATTATGACCACATAGGGCTATTCCATTCCATTCCATTCCATTCCATTCCATTCCATTCTAGAATTAGAAGAAGCTTATCAGCCACCTGGAAACATTATAAAGCAAACTCAACTTCCATCCACTCTCACACCCAGGGCTGCAACTGGGGGAGGCAAGCGGGGCATGTGCCCCGGGCACCACACTGGGGGAAGCGCCAAAATGACGCCCGAGGGGGCACCAAAATGACAAAATAACCCATGGGGGGGCGCAGAATCCATGTTTGCCCCGGGTGACACAGACCCTAGTTCCATCCCTGTTCACACCAGTCTAAACCAGGGCTTTCCAAAGTTTTCCCGCGGCGACACACCAACCGCCATTGGTATGTCGCCGCGGGAAAACCCGGAAGTGCCGCCGTTACGGCAGCGCGCAAAAACCCGGAAGCGCTGCTGCCGCTTTCAGTTTTTGCGCACCGCCGTTGGTGTGTCGCTGCGGGAAAACCCGGAAGCGCTGATGATGATCATCATCAGCGCTTCCGGGTTGTGTGGCGACACACCAAACTGTGTGTGGCGACACACTTTTGTGTCATTACACACAGTTTGGAAAGCTCTGGTCTAAACTGACCATTTTTCTTATAGATTTTTATTTTACAATTAGCATTAAAATTGTCGGCTTCAGAATCAAACTATTCCCAAAGTAGAGTGTTCAATGGACTGCTAATTCCTAGTCCTAATTAGATATTATCTAAGATTAACTTGGAACTATTTATCTCCTGACTTTAAGAAGTTTAAGGACAGAGTTCAGAGTTCAATTTCATTCCACTCTCGAGCATCCCTGTGAATTAGGAAAGGGTGTTGAATATCACACCTGTCAATGCTGGAAAATGAAAATACCTTGAGTTTCTTGGACTATTCCAAATCCACAAGTTTTAGTTCCATCCTCAGTACATTTTTGAAATAGTTTCACATGTGTTTTGTACATGTTAAAACAAAGCCCATGGAAATCATAAAGATAGTGTGCCTCAAAGTGTCCCCAGGTAAGATTTTCGTAATTGACTGAGGCACTGTTCCAAGATTAATGGAACAAGAGTGTCATAAGAATTTGGCACCAGGGTGTCATTAGAATTTTTTTAGGGATCCAGATACAGGAATCTTACAACCCCCAGCATCTCTAGCAGATAGTCATCCATGTCCTGCTTAAATACTTCCCCAAATGGAGAACTGTCGTCTCCTGAAAAAAATTGTTCTGCTCTTCAGTCACCCTTAACATTTTCAGTTTGCTTCCTTGCAGTCCCCATCCATTTTTTTTTCTAGTTCTGCAACTAGAGCAACAGGGAATATTTGAAACCACATTCTGCAACATGCCCTTTCATATCTTGAAAGACCACTGCCGTATCTTTCATTAAAGAATTTCATCTGGCGGGGTCCAGGAGACGGGCCTTCTCTGCAGTAGCGCCCGCCCTTCGGAATATCTTGCCCCCAGAGTTGAGGCGGGTTTCCTCGCTTCCAGCCTTCCGGAAAAATCTGAAAACCTGGTTCTGCCGCCTAGCTTGGGACGGGAAAGGTAACAGCTCCTCCTGGGGATGGCTAGTACCATAATGGCCTCCCTATTTTTAAGATCAATTTGCCTAGATTGGATTTTATACTTATTTATTATATTGTTTGTCGTAATTTTATATGGTATTTTTAATTGTAGTTTTTACTGTAAGCCGCCCAGAGTCCCCCGATTGGGGGAGATGGGCAGTCATATAAACTTAAATAATAAATAATAAATAAATAAATAAATAAATCTTATCTTCTCTGAACCACGTGTACCAACAAAGCTGCTTCAACTTTCCATGTTGAACTCGGTTCCAACCTGCCCAACTTTCCCTGGACTTCCTCCAGTTTCTCAGTGGCGTTCTTAAAACGTAGCCCTTGAATTGAACACAGTTTATTTTTTGACTTCTAGCGAGGCTAAAAGAAAAGAACATTCCAAGTTCCCACCACACTCCAGAAGGTCACACCCTCCATTTTTGCAAATCCCAGAGTTTGTAGGGGACACCATCTTAAAAATGCATTGAACTGGATTTTGCTTGGGGTTGTTTACCTGCTTTGGATTTTCAGATCTAATCTACTGGCGATTCGATGCTGGGGAGGAGAATAAAGCCACTGGAACGCCATCAGGGTCCTCTCCTCAATCCGAAAGCAGCCTTGCTTCACGTACCTAAAACCATGGATCATTACAAAATATGTTAACATTGTGCAGGCCCAAGTGGGAAGAGAAGATTTTATTTCTGTTTCCCCAGCATGAAGGCAGCTGAAACCAGAATTGCCTACTTGTCTTGCCTCATTATTTTTTCAAGATCTGTATGCTGGATTCGTTTTATTGCATTAACATTTTCTAAGTTATTGAGTCTCTGTTTCATAAGGCCCCTAAACATCTAAACCAGTGTTTCTCAACCTTGGCAACTTTAAGATGTGTGGACTTCAACTTCCAGAATTCCCCACCCATGGCTGGCTGGGGAATTCTGGGAATTAAAATCCACACATCTTAAAGTTGCCAAGGTTGAGAAACACTGATCTAAACAATAAAATTTAAACAATGTGGCTTGAAGGCTTCCAAAATGCTGTTGCATTTCACCGTGTGTGCATCCACAGAAGGTCATCCATGGGGAACAGGGGGGGTGTCAAAAGAGTCCAGATGATGCAATGCATGTAAAACAGAGGGGGGGGGTCTTCAATTACACAGTTGCAACTGCCATCATGACTTGTTTCAACCCCCACCCCCCCTGTAGACACCCCTGCATCCAGAAATCTTTTCTGCACCAAGCTGGGTGGGATGGCAAATACTCAAGAAGTTAGAAATAAAGTTCAGAAGACATTTGATAGGGACAAGAAATGTTGCCAGGGCATGTGAACCATGGTGAGCTGCTAAAGGGGGGCAAGTCTCTTTGATCCTCTTTCTTCCTAAGAGTAGCTCTTTCTCAAGTCGTAGCCACAAAAAAGAAACGGTTATTGAAATCTGCCTGTCTTTATGTCAATAGACCAAGAATAAGAATTGAGATCATCTCTGCAGGGCTGCACAATTCCAATTGTCTTGGCTCATTTATTACATGTAGTTCCCTTGAGGAAGGAATACCCTTGAAACGCACAGAGAATGAAAGATGCCGAGGTACATCTTCTTAAGCAGAGTATATTAAAAGGACAAATTAAGGAAACCACACCTCACGTGATGCATGTTATGAGGCTGAGTTAAGAGGTAAATTGATGCAAATGGAATCATTCCATTAATTGCCCATATACACACACACAGTTAATCAATTGCTGTTTATTATATTGGGTGCACATGAATTGTTGTTGTTTATTTAGTGTTATTAGGTGCCTTGCTTCCCATTTTAAATATTTTTAAAATAGGCAAGTCCCAGGCATTTAAGGAGCCTCAAAAGTATAACATAATAAGGGAGAAATTCAGGGAAGAAAGAGAGAATTGCATAGGGACAGTTGACTTAGCCTCAGTCAACTGAAAGAATACAGGCACATTTTTAAAATGCAAACCAAAATGCAATTTAAAAAATGCAGACTCCTGCTCGTTTTACAGTGGTTACCAGCAGAAATAGATGAAATAAGCTAGAGATGGGCAAAATGTAGATCACAGTTAACTGATAGATGTCTATCTGATTTTAACAGGCCTCTGGTTTTCTAATCATTCAGCAATAGCAATCACCAAAAATAAGACACATTTATCTGCCTGATGCTTGGACAAATTATATTTCTAGAGCTTTTTGATCAATTATTTAAAATATTGATTTAACATTTCTTCAATGGCATGCCTCTCCAGATATATACCTTCTATACAACATGAATTCAATAACACATATAAAATAGTAAAAGAGATTAATGCCAGCATATATGAACAACCAGTAACCATGAATCTCATTGACTAGCTGTAAATTGGGAATCTGCAAAAGATAAACACACTGTTTTGTAAATCCTGCAGTTCAGATCCCTCAACCTCAGCATCCCTACCTAGAAAAGTAAATTTGGCTGTCTTTTCTATGTGCCTAAAACCTCAGAGAAACATGACTAGTTAACATGACATTAGAGATAGATGAGATAGATGTGGCTGAAAATGTTCAGGTGTGGGGTTTAGTCATTCTGTTGGAATCCGGCAAATCAAGCATGCCTCATTACCATATGGGTGATTGCTTTAGGAGGCAAACTCTGTGCTACCAATCGAAGAGAACTCTGTGCTTCTAGAGCTGCTTGTTGCCCCTCCCACTTCCTCTTCTCTCTCTCTGATTCTTCCACAGATGGAGTAGGATGCACATGCCTGAGCTCCTCCATGGAGAGGCCATGCCTAGGCCTCAAGCCCCTTTCTCCATGCAGCCTCTGGCAGCAAACAGGGCATTAAAACAGCATTCTTGCATGGTGAAATTCAGGAAGAGTTGTACATGCAACAACCTGAAGGCTTCACTGATCCAAAGAACCGGCATTTAGTGTGCAGGCTTCAGAAGGGGATCTATGGACTTAAACAAGCAGCAAGGGCCTGGAGTGTGAAACTAAACCAGATGCTAATAAAGCAAGGTTTCACTCAGGGCAAAGCTGATCCCTGCCTCTACACACGACACAAGAATGGCAGAGACGTGGTCATTCTGACATTTGTGGATGACTTGATTCTCTGTTATGAGGATCAGAGGGACATTGATAAAATTGTGTCCAATTTGAACATGGAAGTAGAGGTGAAATGTCTTGGAAAGGCAAGCTACTACTTGGGAATACAAATTGACAGAGAAGAGAATGGAAGTTTTCTCCTCAGTCAGAGGCAAAAGATTTTAGAATTATTGGAAAGTCTGGGACTGGAAAATGCAAACACAGTTCCAGCTCCAATGGAAACAGACTTTCACAAAGTCAAGGACTCTAGTGAACTATTGCCTCAGAACAATGGCTACAGAGAGGCCATTGGGAAGCTGTTATATCTGTCAACCACAACGAGGCCAGATATTTCAACTGCAGTGGGGATCCTCTGCAGAAAGACCAGCGCACCCAACCAAAGGGAGTGGACAGGCATTAAGCGGGTGGCAAGATACCTGAAGGGAACTGCAGACCTGAAGCTTAAGCTGCCAGCAACTGATTCTCCTGAACTAGTGGGGTACACTGATGCAGATTGGGCAGAGAATGCAACTGATCATAAATCCACTAGTGGGAGTGTGTTCTTCTTTGCGGGAGGGGCTGTGAGCTGGGCCAGTCACAAGCAGACTGTATTGGAACACTCATCCACTGAAGTAGAATATGTCTCAGCAGCTGAGACATGTGATGAGGTGCAATGGCTCAAGTATTTACTTGAGGATCTGGGGGTTAGTGATCCTGCTCCAACAAGAGTCTTTGAGGACAACCAAAGTTGTACAAGACTTTCTCTATCAAAGAAGGTGGGAGGGCGGACAAAGCACATGGATGTTCGTTACCACATGATTAGAGAGGCACAGGAGACAGGACTAATACATTTGGAGTATTGTCCCTCAGATAGCATGATTGCAGACATCCTTACAAAACCACTTGTGAAGGGTGTCTACCAAGGCCTACGTAGTGAGTTAAATCTTGTGTAGGCATGATGCATGACTTTGATTTGAGAAGGGGCGTTGGAATCTGGCAAATCAAGCATGCCTCATTAGCATATGGGTGATTGCTCTAGGAGGCAAACTCTTTGCTTCTAGAGGAAGCTGCTTGTTGCCCCTCCCACTTCCTCTTCTCTCTCTCTGATTCTTCCACCAATGGAGTAGGACGCACATGCCTGAGCTCCTCCATGGAGAGGCCATGCCTAGGCCTCAAGCCCCTTTCTCCACGCAGCCTCTGGCAGCAAACAGGGCCAGAGGTATGCAGTTTAGGGAACAGAAAGAAGAACTGAAACCAATTTTCTACTGAAATGGCTGTACCTGGGCCGAATAAATGTAAGAACTCTTTTGTAAGTAAGTAAAAGAACTCTTACTTTTTGTACCTGCAATGTCTAAGTGTGTGTTTCTTTATGCTTGGGTGGGCTAAAAGTGTAAGAATAAGAACCTGAATCTCTCTAACGTGCTCCCAGGCTGTGTTTTTAAACAATATTCCTTTTTCTGCCCACGAGTTTACACAACGTTACGCTCTGCTCCATTCACTGGTTCTAAAAGGCCACTGAATGATCTTCAATTCTACTGCTGAATGAATGCATCACTTCACATCCTTCAAACTACAATGAGCCCAAATTATGGCATTTGGTGGCCTCTTACTTAATTTTCCAAGAGGGGCTGGACATCTACCCCTAAAGTTCTTCTCAAGCTACCACTGCTAAATAATGCTATGATTTAGTGGTTGGTTCACACAGCATGCTAAACTAAGTTAGAATGGGCCTGGGTAGTTTGTGGCTCAGAGTTTGTAGGAACCCATTGTAGTGGCAACGCGGAAGATCTTTGTATTTCGAGGAGTTTAAGTGACATGTTTTGATTTTTCTCCTTCATACGAAGAAGCTTAGAGTTTATTTTGAGTTATACTAATGTTTAGCTGGCTTGTTTTTTATTTCTGTTTGAAATGTGGGGGAGAAGAGAAAACCCCAAGATTGCTTTTGTTAAGCACTAGCTTATCTGTATAGCTTCCCAGGCTCTTGGATTAAACAGGTGCTCCAGACCCTGGGAACTATCCAGTCAAGGTCAGATCCTGCAGCCTCTGTACCATGGAAACAGAGTCACGAGGTTTTAGGGCCAGACTTTGATAAAAACCTGAGGATTGCCTTTTGAGTTTGGGAGCTTCTGCACAGACCTGAGCGCTGGGTGCTGTGGGAATTGAGCTGCCCTGGGGTATCTCTGCTGTCCTTGTTAAGGGGCTCCTGACAGCCTATTGGGGATTGGGTATCAACTTGCTTGGTATGTTATGATTTTTCTTTATGTTATGCTATGCTTTTTATGCTTCTGTTTAATCTGCCTAAACTATGTTTCTGTTTAAATCTGTTTGCTTAAGTCAGGGGTGGGGAACCTTTTTTCTGCCAAGGGCCATTTGGATATTTATAACCGGGGACCGGGAGGTGGGGGGGGTTTCTGGGATTTCCGCGGACCGGGGGCGGGAGTTTGTGGGAGGGAGCCAATCACAAGCACTGGGGGGAGGGGTTTGCAGGCGGGAGCCAATTGTGTAGAAGGGGCGGGGTTTGCGGGTGGGAGCCCTGCGGGCCTTAGGCGGGAGCCCCACAGGCCTTATATGGCCCGCGGGCCTGACGTTGCCCACCCCTGGCTTAAGTTCATAATAAAGCTTAAAATCTCTTTATCCATTGGTGTGCTTATTGTCTCTGGATCTAAAAGAACCAGTTGTCTGAGCACCTGATCACAGCTTGGACACTTGGCAGAACACCCATCTTTGTATATTATGAGAACTCAACCATCAATTGAGTCATACTGTGCTTAAATTGTTTGTGCATAGTTTTTTCTGTGAACACAGAAATTGTGCTGTGTTAACCTACTGATATTAAGCATTTTCCTAAGTTCTCACCCATAAGGATGGGTGAGATCTGTCTATTTTGTTTTTACTCAGATTTTCATTTTTCCCAGCTGTTTTTTCCAGTCCATTTCCATATCAATTTGCTCATTTAACCAAAAACAAAAGTACAGAAAAATTTACACACATTATGGGTATAGTTTTTTTTCTTCTGCGAAACTCATCACGGATTTCTAAAAAGTGAAGATTTCATTCTACCAAATTTACTCTGGATCCGGATGCAAAAACTGGAGGGATGGGATAAAAATTCATATGGAATGAATTTCTCCTCCATTTCCACCAATAATTTGATGCACACATATGCATGTTAATAACTTCTGAAATTGTCGAGCCAGCTATTCCAGATGTACGTTCCTCAGCATGTGATCTGCTTTGCTATTAACCCTCCCCCGCCCCAAAAAAATTCCCACGTTGCTCCTAATGCATTGAGCTGCTCTATGAAAAAGTGTGGGGAATACTGTGGTGAGCAAATAAGGGCTGTTGGAGAAGAGCCAAAGCCTTCACTCTGCTGGCCGGATGAAAATTTTGTTCTTCCTCTCTCTGCAGGGAAATTTTGGGCTCAGAGTCCTTGTGGCCCCTGCTGCTGGCTTTCAGCGGACTCACAGCGACAATCCAGCTGGCGACACTCCCGTGCTTCCCTGACTCCCCACCCTACCTTCTGATCCAGAAGGGCAACGAAGACGCCTTCCTGAAAGGTAGGGTCCTTCTTCTCCAGCCAAAGGGGAACAGGGCCGGGACGTGCTTCTAGGCTTGGGGGCAAGCTTCTCGTCGGGCCCGGTAGTCCTCCGCCTTGGAGGAAAGCAGGACCGTCAACGGGCCACTGGGGAGAGGAGAGGATGGGGAACTGCTGTTACAAAGGAGGAAAGGGGACAAGTGGGAAGGCAACAACCAACCTCTCCTGCCCGAGATCCGGGAGGTAAAGGTAAAGGTTCCCCCCACACATCTGTGCAGTCGTGTCCGACTCTAGGGGCCGGTGCTCATCTCCATCTGCTCTATGATATTTTAGCAAGGCTTGCATCTATTCTTCTCCCCAAGTGATAGGGCCATCTCCAGAATTTTGCAGGGCTGCCTGGGGCTTGAATCATATATTAAAACCATCAACTCTCCTTCTTCTTAGGCTGAGTGTACATTTTCTTAGAAATATTATATGGATCAGGCAATTCTAGAATAAGGAAAGAAAAAAACCAAGCCTTGCCAGGAGCTACTGTACTTTTTCATTCTCTAACTCAAAAACGTCTTTGAAAGCCTGATGACTCAGATAAAATTTATCCTTAAAGGTCTAGCTATGCGCATAGTTGTAAAGCCATTTTTAGAAAGGCTACGCAGGTATTATGTCCTATCTGCACAACGACTGATTCACTCGCAGAAGATAGCAGTGTGCTTCGTTCATCATCTTGGTGTTTTTTCCCCTCCAAATTCCCTTATTTTTCTCAGCTTTCACTTGATCGGGTTTTTGGCCAATCATTGTTTTTGTGAACTGCTGAGGATAAGGTAATTCAGAACTGTGATGTTATCAGTCCTCCGGTTATAAAGGAAGATGTTTTGCGGCTTATGCTCACATCTCTTTTCCTTGTTAATGGGGCAAAAGCTAGCAGAGGTAACGGGAACGCTACAGAAAGAGAAGGACCACAGTTGAAACCATGCCAGACATCTCTACAGCTGCTTCTGAAGTGGCTTCAATGAAAAAGACAATACCGAAGCCCCCGGAGGGGAGGAGGGAAAATGTTGCAATGTGTTTATTCTGATCTCCCAGCCCTTCTAGAAGATTTCTGTTTGTCTGTTGTTCTTCAGATCATCATGCCCACAACCAGCTGCAACAAAATAACTGCAGGAAAGCAGGACCATAATGCTGTCTATTCAATGAAAGTAAATGCTTTCATGGGGACATAAAATAAATATTAATCAACTATGTTTTGTTTCAACATCTAAATCAGAGCTTTCCAAACTGTGTGTCGGGACACGTTAGTTTGTCGGCTGTAGTGTCTGGGTGTGTCGCGGCGGCTGCTGCCTCCAAACCTGCCCTGCCAGGATTCCGCGCAGGTCCTAGTGCCTGCCTTGTGCCCTGCTGTAAGAGTGTGTCGCGAAATGATGTATGTCTAAAAAGTGTGTCACCAACAAATTTGGAAAGCTCTGATCTAAATCATAACCTGACTTGCAAGAACCTGGGAAATGAATCAGGAGCCATAAAGATTTAGGGCTCAACTGAATCTGAGGCATTGGGAGTCAGGTGGTATACAAATTTAAATAATAATAATAACAACAACTCCAATTAAAGCCTCATCACCAGCAACCATGGGGGTGGGGGGAGGTCACACATACAAAGAGATAGGGCTTCACTTGCACCACTGTGACTTCCATCTTGCCTTTTTTGCCCTTCCTGTGGATACCAGTGAAAGTCCATCCCAGTAGGTCTACCAGATCAGAGAGCAGACAATTGTTCTGAGGCCAAGGGGAATACTTAAGTTTTGAATGGCATGTGGGAGCCACACTCCAAAATGTAAGTAGAGTTGGGACAAACCTATATTCTGTTGAAGTGGGTGGAATCAGGACCAGATCTGAATTGTGTTGAATGTAAGTTAAATTTAATTACAATTCCATTAAATTAATTAAACAGAGACCTTAGGATTGTCTTAGCAAGTAGCAGCACCTAGCTAACCCTGACTGATCTCAAAAACCTAAGTAGGGCTGCCCTTGGTGATACGTGGATGGGAAACCACCAGGCTAGACAGGAAAGTTGAAGAAACATCCCAGAATGAAAGACGACTTCCAAACACCACTTTGGGCCCCCACCCTACTGTTGGAAATATGGGGTTTCAACCAAGCCTGTCTCACACAAACACAAGGGAGGGGCAGCTCTGCTGCAATCTAGCTTTGCTGCTTTGTGTGGGAGGGGCTTGAATCCCAGTTTCCTGTTTTCCTGTTTCCTTTTTTCTCTTCTCTCCATGGACCTGCACAAGGCATGAGGGGAATTCCTTCTCTCTCCTTGTGGCTCATACGTGCACCCAGCAAATCCACCAAAAGCGGGTTTGGTCAGAACAATTCGCTTGCACGCATGGACTGTTTCAACAATGAAACTGCTTGTAACAAGATCTATGAATAAAAATGTAAGCAATCTTTATTTTCCTTTTTACACTGACTAAATGTGTGAAGAGTCTTTATTTCTCTGAACTATAAAAATAAGCCTTTTTGTGCAAGTTTATTGCTGGACGCTTTCTACTCTGCTAAAACTAAATAAAACGCTGCTTAGGTTTTTTCTGCTAAAACTAAATAAAACGCTGCTTAGGTTTTTTCTGTTACTAACATTTCAGAACCCCTACACCTACTGGTATTTCGAAGGGTCCTGAAGACGTGGCTCTTTGCCCAGACGTTGGTGAGGGCGATTTATGTCCCTTTTCTTCCTTTTCCTTGTTCCCCTCTTTTTCTTCTCTGCCATCTTTTTTTTCCTTTGTTTTGTGTTGCTTGTATTGTTACTTGTTTTTAAAAGCTTTTAACAATTTGTAAACCACCCAGAGTCGCTGGGAGTCAGGCAGCATCTAAATGTAAAATTATTATTATTGTTATGGTTGGTCACACAGTTAGCCAGATGTTTAGACTGGATTTGGCATTTTTGTCCACCTATTGAGTCCTTCCCAAGGACCTGGGATAGGCAGATGTTGTTGTTTGATGGTGTTAAAGGTATCAATCTCGATGGTGTTAAGGGTGTTGTTGTTGTTGTTATTTTGTCAAGTGGATTGCATGGATGTGTCCATGATGTCCCTAAAAGTTGTACTTATGTGGAGCTTACATTATGCCCCAAGTGTTTAATCATTTCTTTTATATTAACATTACAATTTGCCCCCCAAAAAACCCCCAAACCTTTTACAGGTGCTTTGGCAGGCTCTGCATGAAGTTGGAGGATATGCCTAGTCCTGGGAGTTTTGGATGAACAGCTCTGCAATGAATTCATTCATTCATTCATTCATTCATTCATTCATTCATTCATTCATTCAACTTGGATACCGCCCAACTCCAACCAACTCTGGAAGGCTCACAGCATCAAAACAAACAACCAATATACAAAAAGCATATAACAACAGCAACAACAGAGTTCCCTGGTTGGGGGAGATGGGCGGTGATACAAATTTAATAAATAAATAAATAAATAAATAAACAAAACAACCTGATGGCAGAACCAGTCAACAAGACATGTGTCATACACCCACAAAGGGCTCCAACCATCCTTGGCCTGGGAGAAGAGCCAGGTCTTTAAGACCCTCCGGAATGCCATCAGGGTGGGAGGCAGCCAGATCTCAGGGGGAACCTCATTCCAGAGGGCGGGCATTGCGACAGAGAAGACATGCTTCTGAGGTCCTGATAGATGGAACTGCTTAATTGAAGGAACCCAGAGCATGCCAACCCTGTCAGATCAAACCAGCTGGGCTGATACCATGGGAGATAGGTGGTCTCTCAAGTAACCAGCAAGTTTTTATCTATCTGTCTGTCTGTCTGTCTGTCTGTCTGTCTGTCTATCCATCCATCCATCCATCCATCCATCCTCCTCCTCCTCCTCCTCCTCCTCCTCATCATCATCATCATCATCATATTTATATGGCCACCCATCTCACACAAAGCGACTCTGGGTGGCATACAACAATTAAATAAAGCAGCAAATAGATTTAAGAACAATCATTATAAAAAAATAAAAAGTGATTATTAAAATAAAAATATTTTCAAAATTTTTTAAATATACCAACCCCGCAGAGAGCAAGTATGTCAATCATAATAGAGCCATCTAAGAATGTTTCTGGTTCCCAGAGAGTCCCAGGCATGACAACATAACCAGGACTTGAGGGACTTCCTAAATCAGAGCTTTCCAAACTGTGTGTCGCAACACATTAGTGTGTCGGCTGCAGTGTCTGGGTGTGTCACGGCTGCTGCTGCCTCCGAGCCCTGCCAGGATTCCGCGCAGGTCCTAGTGCCTGCCTTGTGCCTTGCTGCCTCCAAACCAGCTGTGATTCCGCGCAGGTCCTAGTGCCTGCCTTGTGCCTTGCTGCCTCCAAACCTGCCCTGCCAGGATTCCACACAGGTCCTGGTGCCTGCCTTGTGCCTTGCTGCCTCCAAACCTGCCGTGATTCCGCACAGGTCCTAGTGCTTGCCTTGTACCCTGCTGTAAGAGTGTGTTGCAAAATGATGTAAGTCTAAAAAGTGTGTCACCAACATGAAAAGTTTGGAAAGCTCTGTCCTAAACAATAGCAGGGAAAGAGCAAGCCTAACTTCAGGGCGGAGAATGTTCCACAAGGAGGGAGCCCCAGCAGAGAAGGCCCCCTTCCTGGGACCCACCAAATACAAGTCCCTGGCTGATGGAACCCAGAGCACGCCTTCCCTGCTAGATCTAATGGGACAGGCGGATGTAATCAGGGAGAGGCGGTCCCTCAGATAACCCAATAACCCAAGTTATTGAGTGTATAATGCTGACCTACATTAACATAAGCCACCAATCACAAAAAGAGTCCTGCCTAAGAGTTTAATGAAATGCTGTTAGAGAAAAGATAGCTAACCTTAGGCCATTTCCCAATAGCCAAGGCCAATCCCAGTTCCAATGGGAATCCCAGTGCTATTTATTTATTTATTTATTTATTTATGTTTCAATTTATATACCGCTCCATCTCCCCGCAAGGGAACTCTGGGCGGTTTACAACACACAAAAATTAAAATCCGACAATTAAAACAACCCAATAAAACACTCTAATATATTAAAATTAAATATAAAAATCCAAGATGCGGTGGTATGATGTTTGGATGTTTAAAAGGGCCCTATGGCACCAGCCATCCCCAAGAGGAACTGTTCCCCCCTCCCCCCACCCAAGGCGGCAGAACCAGGTCTTTAAGTTCTTTCTGAAGGCTGGGAGCGATGAGGCCTGCCTCACCTCCGGGGGTAGCATAGCTGGCAACCATTTGGAGGCTCACAATACCCTAGATCTCATCTACGAATTAGCCAACCAGCTCAAGTTTGCCCATTTTACTATCTCCTTCAAGGGTCAGATTTTCAGTCTGGCAAATATCCAGCCTGATTTTTTTTTTTTACTAAAGAATTGTGGAAATTCATAAGATCACACCAGGCCAGATGGAGATTGCACCGACTCTAAAAACATGAAGGCAAGAATCCCCTTCTGTCTTTTTTGAATATTTAAAAAGAGAGCATTTTCTTTTCTGGCACTTCCTGGAATGGCCAGGTTATGACTCAGCATCGTGTAGCCACGTGGCCATTCCAGGGAGTGCCAGAAAATAACTGGACACTTTAAAGCCTGGTACTTCTGAAAGTATACTTTAAATGCTAGAATATAGTCCAATGAGCTCCATGTCAACTATGGGCTTACTTCTTTGTTTGTGGAAGGGCAGAATAGTTGTAATTCATGCTGACTATCCCAGCTAGGGTTCGCTGAAAGCAAAATCTCCAAATTCACCCCCATCGTAGGAAATTTGTTTTAATCCCTAATCCCATCAGTTTCAGCAATGTTACTTTACAATCCCTGATGCCACTGAATTTATGTTTATTTATTTATTTATTTATTTACTTTATTTATTTATTATTTAGATTTATCCCCGCCCTTCTCTGCCATGGCAGACTCTGGGCGGTTTACAATCAAAATATAAACGATAAAACCTAGACATTTAAAACTACTATAAAAATAAAAAACAGAAATCCAGAAGATGGTCTGTTCTTAAAAGGAGGAAACCACTAAACCAACCACCCCCAGGAGGAACTGTCCTTTCCTTCACTCCAGGCAAGGCAGCAGAGCCAGGTCTTCAATGACTTCCTAAAGGCTAGGAGCGAGGGTGCCAGTCTCACCTCAGGGGGCAAGTTATCCCACAGGGCGGGTGCTACTACAGAGAAGGCACGCCTCCTGGACCCCGCCAGATGGAATTCTTTTAATGAAGGGATCCGAAGCATGCCCTCCCTGCATGATCGGGTGGGGCGGGCGGACATGGTCGGGACAAGACGGTCCCTCAGATACCCTGGTCCCATGCCATGTAGGGCTTTAAAGGTAATAACCAACACCTTGAATTGGATCCAGAAGCAAACTGGTACCCAATGCAGCTCACGGAGTAGCGGTGTTACATGTGCGGATCTCCTAGCACCCAGAACTACCCGTGCAGCCGCATTCTGGACCAGCTGAAGCTTCCGGATACTCTTCAAGGGTAGCCCCATGTAGAGCGTGTTGCAATAATCTATATGGGAGATGACAAGGGCATGAGTGACTGTTCGGAGGGCCTCCTGATCCAGGAAGGGGCGCAACTGGCGCACAACCCGAAGCTGTGCAAAGGCCCTCCTGGCCACGACTGCCACCTGCTCCTCGAGCAGGAGTCGTGAGTCCAAGAGGACCCCCAAGTTCCGTACTGAATCTGAACGGGGTAGTGCCACCCCATCCAGCGTTAAAGATGACAACTTCCTGGAAATCGAGAGGCCATCAATCCACAGCCACTCCATCTTGCCAGGGTTCAGCTGAAGCCTGTTGTGCCCCATCCAGGCCCCTACAGCCTCCAGACACTGAGAAAGGGTGTCGACTGCAACACTTACTTCACCCGGGATGGAGATGTACAACTGGGTATCATCAGCGTACTGGTGATACCTCATCCCATGGTAACGGATGATCTTGCCCAGCGGCTGCATATAGATGTTAAATAGGAGAGGAGAGAGAACCGAACCCTGTGGCACCCCACATAATAGGGGCCGAGGGTCAGATCTCTCCTCTCCTATTACCACCGATTGGGAACGGTCCTGGAGAAAGGAGGCGAACCAGCGTAAAACAACGCCGCCCACCCCCAATTCCCTGAGCCGCCCCAAAAGGATACCGTGGTTGACGGTATCAAAAGCCGCTGAGAGGTCCAAGAGAGCGAGAATGGATGCACTCCTTCCATCTCGCTCCCGCCAAAGATCATCCATAAGCGCGACCAATGCCGTCTCTGTCCCATATCCCGGCCTGAAACCTGACTGAAAGGGGTCTAGATAATCCGTTTCATCCAGAATCCTCTGGAGTTGCAGCGCCACCACATTCTCAACCACCTTTCCCAAAAAGGGAAGGTGGGAGACAGGACGGAAGTTGTTTAAAACAGTAGGGTCCAGGGAAGGCTTCTTGAGGAGGGGGTGCACCAACGCCTTCTTGAAGACCGTCGGAAACACCCCCTCTCCCAAAGATGTATTAATCATCGCCTGGACCCAACCACATGTGACCTCCCGGGCTGATTTAACCAGCCAGGAGGGACACAGGTCTAGATGGCATGTGGTGGCGTTTACAATCCGGAGGATCCTGTCTACTTCATCAGGCCCAACAGGGTCAAACTGTTCCCAGATAACAGGGTAAGCACGCTCCTCTGGCATCTCCCCAGATCTTGTCTCACGCATGGAGTCCAACTTGGAATGAATCTGAGTGATTTTGTCCTGCAGATGCTCAGCAAACTCTTCCGACCGGCCCTGTAAATGGGTCACCAGATCCGTCTGACCCAAAAGAGATCTAGTAATCTTAAACAGGGCCGTCGGACGGCATTCTGCGGATGCAATAAGAGCGGATAAATAATCACGTTTCGCCTCTCTTACCGCCACAAGGTAGGCCCTAATGGCGGCTCTAGATTGTGTCCGGTCAGATTCAGTCTTCGTCTTCCTCCAGCGGCGCTCCAGACGTCTCTTAACCCTCTTCAACACCCTCAGCTCCTCCGTGAACCACGGGGAGTGACGGGTAGAACGAGGTAAGAGAGGTCGCATGGGCGCGATCCTGTCCAAGGCCTCGGCTGCCTCCTTATTCCAGGCTGCGATGTTAACTACATGCTGGGCAAAAGAGAAATTATAGATCACATCTCCTGCTATAACAAACTGACTTTACTGGGGGGGAAAGGTGCAATTTCTGTCCCTGAATGCCCGGGCAAAATGAGACATCACAAATTCCCTCCATTATTATTGCCCTTCTAATAGTATTCCCAAAGCCATGGCAGATGTGGAAGCTTATTAAATAACATTAAAGGGACAAATCATGCCTCGTTTCTTCAATTAGGGTGTGTTTCTTCAACTAGGAGGGAGCCAAAATAACTGTAATTACAATGGTTCCTGGTGCTTCCATGACTTCCCCTTGGTAATCAGGAATGGGAGTTAAAGTGGCCTCATTTACATATGAAATGTTTACCATCAAGAGATTCCTTGTAAAGGAATAATTATGATGATTGTATTCCTTGGGGAGAAGGGAGGGGAAACGCAGAAATTGAAAGTGAATGAAATTGGACAGATGGCATATGTTTTACACCACAATCACCGAGGAGGAGGAGGGGAGGATGTAGCACGCAGCTGTTAACGCGGCAAAATGGATCAAAGGTTGGGATCAGAGGACAAGGGCATCCTGTGTTTTTAAATGGTCCTCTTTAATTACTGGTTCCAAAGTGAGACAAAGGACTAGCAGATGTTTCTTCCATGACTGGAAGCTGCCACGTGCATAAATATTCTTCACTTGGGATTGTTGGCTGCGGGCAGGGGCATCCACAGGGAGAGTGTTTCAAGATGAGATCAAAGCCCTGCCCTTAGGTGTATAAGATGATGTCATGCACAAAGGGGTGGGGCTTTGATCACATAGCTGCAACCACCTTCTTGAACTTTTTACCCTCCTAAGAATGCCCCCAAGTATGAATGAGGGGAATGCCTCCTCTTAGCTGTACTGAACAGAAAAGAACAAGAGAGTGTTTAAGTCAAGGGTGGGCCATCAATCACACATTGAAGCCTAGGTGTATCCACGGGGGTCAAAAAAGTCAAGATGGCAGCCTCATCCATGCCATTGATGGCCCACCCCTCTTTTGCATTCGTTGTGACAGGGGAGTTTGGTGTGGGCGGCTTCAGTCTACTCCAACGGACAGGAGAGAAAAGGAAACACCATATGTGCAAAGCTGTAAGGTAGCTGCAAAGTTTGTCTCCTGCTTGAAGGGAACCCAAACTACATCTGCAGAAAGTGCACGGTTGTGTTCATATTTGTAGAAGATAAAAGGGCCTGGGGAGAGAGTTTCTAAATGGCATCACACCAAGGAATGCAAAAGGCTCCTGGACAGAACTATCTATCTGTGTCAGTGTTTTTCAAACTTGGCAACTTTAAGATGTGTGGACTTCAACTCCCAGAATTCCCCAGCCAGCATGTCTGGCTGAGGAATTCTGGGAGTTGAAGTCCACACGTCTTAAAGTTGCCAAGTTTGCAAAACACTGATCTATGTGATTGCTAAGAGTCAACAATGACTTCATGGCACATAATCGATCCCAGGTGAAATACCTCAGGAGGAGAGAGAACATCAGGGAACACAAAGACAAGGGAAGCCCGTCAACCAGAGAAGCAAGAGGATCAGAAATACTCAGTGCCTAGGCTTCTGGGGGAGGTATGGCCAACTGAAGATGGCTCTGCGAAAGCGGAGCCGATGACCACGGCAAAGATCAAGGACCCAGTTAGTAGACCAGTCCCTTGGAACGTCTCCGGATAAGGAGTGGATGGGTGATCGCCTACATGTGCTCCAGACAGCTGCTCCTCATGAGGAGACCACTCTGAAGAAGAGGAGGGGTGTTTAGGTGGCAAGTAATTCCCTGCTGAGTGGAACCAAGGCCACAGCTTGCAGACCTGGCAGGACATCATAGGAGGTGTGTAGCCTTCCAGGTGTGCCTATTTCAAGGGTAGGTTTGTCATTAATAAGTGGCCTAGGAGCCATTTCCAAATAAACCAATAGATGCAGATTGCCCTGTCTTCACTAACTAGACAACCCTTCTCTCCTTTACACCAAAAAAGGATGAGAAAGCAAACCAAACGTTGCTGCCTTAAATTGCTTACATACAGGTTGCTTATTTAGTAGAGGATTCTCTACTAAGTCTACTCACTGGATTACTTGTCTCGTAACCTTAACCCTCTTTCTAATAAATATTACTAATTAGAGCTCTGAGAGACTTCTTCCTTTTGGCCCGCTGTTCAAGCCTGTCTAGATATTTAGAAACAGATAAATATCCATCTCATCTCTTCCCTTCCTTCAGTGGAACACAAGAAAGGGTATGATTCAATCGTTCCTCTGTTTACAAGCTGGCTAGATCTCTCCTCAGCCCATTTGATTAATTAATGTTCAATATCTTGGTCAGAGCCAGAAAATGTGTTATTTATTTGTTTCTTTGTTTAATCAATTTATATGATTTTATATGGTTATAAATGTGTTGTTTATTTGTTTCTTTGTTTAATCAATTTATATGGTTTCCTGCTCCCTGAGCAACTCTGGGTGGCTAACAAGGATTGAAAACACCCAGGAAAGGAAAATGATAAAATAATAAAACAGAAAAAGTTAAACATACTGGCCCTAGGACTGGACACACGACTCCTATTATATAGTAGGTTCATCTAATTTCCTGGCCTGGTGCCTGGGGGAAGAACCAGTTTATTTAGTAACCAAGTTAAACATGTGTGAATTGGTGGCAAATTGTGGCTGGGGAGGAATGGAAAGACAATTCCTGAAAAAGGTCTGGGGTTTTGATGAGCTATCTTTGAAATGGCACATTCCAGAGAGTAATATCTTCGTTGTAATTTCCGCCTGTGCTCGGAGAAAAGCTATTCTTTTTGCAAACTCTGCTCATGATGACATTTATGCTGTTCTCACGCTTTGCTCAGGAGAATCGCTGTTCATTCAAAAGAAAAGGAGGGGGAAATCGGGGAGGGAGAAAGAGGGACGGGGAATTTTTTCTATGACCAAGCATAGAAGGAGATGGGCGGGGATGATTCCTTCCTGCAACATCTTTTGCACCACAACATGAGGTGAGGCTTTTCGTGTGTCCATGACTGTGCATTTATATGCAGGATTTTAGGTGTGCAAGGTGGCACAGATGTAACTCTCCACCTCGCCCCACCAACGGGTGAAGATGCCGAAAAGATTGCTCCCCCTATCTCCCACAGGCACCCTTCGAATGGCTGAGCTGCAAGCCGCCTCTTTGGAAAGATGGAACAGGAATGATTTCAGCAAGTAAGAAACACTCGTCCATGGGAAAAATTGAAGCTGCCCTGCTGTATATCAGGATATGCAGCGAAAAATAGAGAGGAATGGGATGGCAGTTGCAGCCCTGGTCTAAGGATGCTGAGAAGTAGGGTCAACCAAACCGAGGCAGTCAGTGGCCTTGGGCCAGGCCTTCATTTCCATGTGAAGCCCACCTTACCAGGCTACTGCAATGGCAGACAGGAAACAGAAGCGGCTGGACTACTCAGAGTGTAAAGTAAAGGTTCCCCCCGCACATTTGTGCAGTCGTGTCCGACTCTAGGGGCCGGTGCTCATCTCCGTTTGTTAGCCGAAGAGCCAGCGTTGTCCGAAGACGCTTCCGCGGTCATGTGGCCGGCATGACGCACGCGGGACGCTGTTACCTTCCCACCAAAGTGGTACCTATGCATCTACTTGCATTTGCATGCTAGGTTGGCAAGAGCTGGGGCGAGTGCGGGAGCTCACTCCGTCATGTGGGGCTAGGGATTCGAACCTCCAAACTTGCGATCTTCCCATCGACAAGCCTGGAGTCTTACCCACTGAGCCACCACGCCCCTACTCAGAGTGAGAATGATCAATAAATAATGCATTCCTAGAATCGTTCTACAGGACTCTAGGCAGGCATCCTTTCTAATTCAGAAAGACCCACCTAACCAACCTGGCTTGCAGCACCAAAGAGCTGCTTAATTTAGATCTCCCAATCCCCACCCCCACCTCCAAAAAGTCTGAATTCTCTGACTCCGTCCTAAGAGAGTCAGAGTCCCAAGAAAGGAGCTATGGCGGGCTCTTTTCCAGAGCCAGTGAGTGTACTGTATATCTGTCCGAACAAGCTCTTTAAGACCTGGGTGGACCACCTGAGCCCAGCGCCTCCACAGTTGGACTTCAGATCCCATCATCCTCAATGGCTGACTCAGGCTGAGTGGAACTGGAGTCCAACTCCTTGGTCCCCTTTGTCTAAGGAATCTCATTTCCATTAGAAACTGAGCTCCTTCTGCACACTGATGCTGGCAGCTTTGCTGTGATCATTCGTCACGTCCCACTGTGGCTTGGTGGTATCAGAGGCATCAAAGACAATCAGACCAGGGAGAAGCTTGTGTAATATCCATCCCTCCCTTTTAAGATCCCAAGCTGCATTTCCATGAGAATAAGGCCAAATGAAGGGCTAGCTAGCTAAAGGCAGGAATGCATGTTTGCAAGATAATGCCCAGCAAAGATCCTTTACAAAGAAGAATCAGAGGAAGGGAAATCTCGTGCACCCTCCTCCCTTCACTGTTTTTCCACTACAACTCATCATCTTTCCCCAGACCACCTGACCAGTGTCTTGTGATGAAAAGGAAGAGAAAAGGGCCCCCCAAGATTTAATCTATTTGGACACAAGCTCTCGCCCTCTCACCAACAGGGAGAGCCATCACCAACCACAGTTGACTTGCAACAGCTGTAGCCTGATAAGGCAATGTACCAACCAACACTTCAAAGACTGCCTCTGGAGCATGAGCTATGGGGCTGCCAGAGCCTCCTTCCCTAACTGCCAATGATCCTGTCTCTGGGCTATAGCTGTGGGGCAGAGCTCCTATTTTCCACCTCAAAGGTTCTAGGTTCAAACTCTAGAATCAACAGTTGAAAGAATTAAATAAGAGTTGGTGGGAAAACACATTCCCTGGGAAACTTGTCCTGTCCAGACTGAGTACATCATACTGGATTAGCTAGGTAGCTAAAGTCAAGCCTTCTGATCCATGTCTTTTTCTTGGCAACAATATGGAAGTGGTTTATCATTGCCTTCTTCGGGAATATTTTCTTAGGCCTGCCTTTTCTAATAATGGTAGCCGAGGGAACACTCATTGCCATAAACACCTCTGCACTCTGCACATGCTTCACAAACCCTCCTCCTTGGGATCGACCAATTCCAGCAGTTGATTCCAATGCGACTGCTTGAATCTTGCCTTTCCCCAGACCCCGTGATCAGATCTTCTGGATCCAACCCAGATGCTGAAACAAGGAATATTTTAATCCCCAGACTAGCCTAGAGTCCTGGGATTTCCTGGTGGTTTCCCATTCAATCAGGCCCAATTCTGATTTGCTTCCAAGTCAGCTACTAGGCCACCCGAATTTGAGGCAGCATCTTGTGCTGTTTTCCGCTTGGCGCACATACAGTTCAGGACCCTGGACAGCTACTCGTCTTGCCGTTGCTTTGGGAAAGTCTGCCTTCATTGCTCATTAGAAAATGCTGTAGCCAAAACTATCATTCCCACAATAGGGCTGTCAAAGCAAGAATATAGAAAGGTATGTCTATTTCCGTCTAAAAAAAGAAGTGGGAGATAAGGACCATTTCGAGGTGGAAACTAACGAACTGTCCTGAAGTCTTTCATTCATCTCATCATTGGATTGGCAATTTGGGGAAGAAAAGTCAGAGACGTGGTCTCCTAGGCCCTAGCAGAATGCAAACCAGGGACCTGGTTCTGTTGGCCTCACAGGTTAAACCAGATAGGAATCACAGCCAGATGAGCTAATTCTAAAGCTACATTGACAGAATCTTGCAAGTCTGAAAGTACAATTCTCCCCCCACCCCCTGTCTCCTTTACAGCCCGAGAAACTAGGGAGGGTCCCTTCTGAACCTCTTGTCCAGCCCACTATCCAGTTGTGGGCTATGCTGTCTCTTATCTGACTGTTCCCTAGGCAGCATCTCTTCACCCCGTCTCCCAAGGTCTTTCCCACATACCATTACACATACAAACTAGTTAACATTTGCTGCAAATCACCTCAGCCAACAACTGTTCATTCTCACATACCATTACAGATTCATACTTCCTGTTGCATCATACTGTTAGCCTTACCAGGTAGACCAAGCAAGAAACGTGACCAGATAAGCTAATTCCACTCTATTGTAAAGCTAGACTAACAGAATCTTGCAAGACTGAAAGTACAATTCTCCCCCCGTCTCCTTTACAGCCTGAGAAACTAGGGAGGGTCCCTTCTGGGCCTCTTTCTCCACCCACTATCCAGTTGTGGGCTATGCTGTCTCTTATCTGACTGTTCCCTTGGCAGTGTCTCTTTGTCCCGTCTCCCAAGGTCTTTCCCACATACCATCTCAGGTTTCCTCCAGTTATACAATCGCATTTTTAGAAACGTTTCTAAAACACCTATACACTAATAGCAAATTCAGTGTCAGAGAACTGAGCCTCATTGCAATCAAATACCATCATGTATGCTTAAAGTTGAAAGCATCAGCAGATTTGGGGAAGCTGTGAAAGAGGAGCCTGGCTTTTTTCTGCATTACTCTGCTGGGGCTTGAGAATTTGCAATCGTAGCGGATATGTTTCGGTCGGGGTGGCATGTGGCTCTCCTGGAGTTCTCTGAACTTAGCTTTGGGTTGCAGACATTGCATTACCCTACTAGGTAACATCATCCTGCCCAGACGATGTTACCTCCTGGGGCTGTGAAACATCTGCCGATGAAAAAAACAAGCTCAGTAAACTCCAAGAATGCTCAAGAATTGCCTTCAAATTTCTTGGAGAGATTTCTTTGAGCTACCTTTATTGGTGGACATGGCAGAAGATCCTACGGCCACTCTTGCTGTTTTCTGGGAGATATCTTTCCATCACTCTGAAAACTCTGGCTGCCCAGGCCAGGAGCATCGGGGGGGCGGGGTCAAAAAAATCAAGATGGTGCCCATGCCTGTGCATTCAAAGCCCCACCCACTTTTATGTGTCTCACACTGTGATGCATGAAAAAGGGGGAGAGGCTTAGGTTGCAGTCATGAGCACCATCTTCACTTTCTTGACTCTCCCTGCAGAAACCCCAGCCCAGATTATTCCAGTGGGAGCCGTTTCCTTACGATGAGATTTCACTGAAGTGTGTACAGCCAGTGAGGCTGCAAACAAACGTCAAATGAAAGACAGGAAGTTCACATATGCCTCTTGACCATCATTCAATAGAAACGCCGCTGTTTGAATCCTGCCTTCTCCAGACCCTCAGCTCTAAATAGGTGCTAAGCTGACAGCCTTTGCAGATCCCGCTGGTACCCTCTTCTCCTTAAAAGGAAACCTCTATTTACAGTAATAAATCACATGGGAAGCAGGTAAGAAAAGGGGCAGGAAATTGCTTCTGAAGGGCAACCATTGCAATGCAGTCCTGGGTCATTTCAGAGAAGTCACTGTACTTCGATGTGTCAGCCACTCTGATGGGAAAACTATCTTCTGCTCCATTCAGAACTAGTTTGGTACGATTTCTGAGATGTTCCGTCAGCTCTCAAACACAGCGTAAAGTTGCCTTTTCCTGAGAGGATTGAGATGACCCTCGGATGCTTTATTCCTTTGAGGAAGAGGGCAGACGTCAAATGGGCAGGTACCCAGCACTGCTTGCAGTGGTGGGATGGCATCCATGAGTGGGATCAAACTTTGCAAGGTGGCGAGTTCAGCATTGTGATTGGAACCCCGTCTCTTCTGTACATTCGGCATGCGTGGGGCACTGCACCCCCACCTTACAGGTGTTGACACCCCCACTCCCCAAGGCTGCCCATGGACACCACTTGATACTCCCAGTACACTTTCAGACTAGTTAACCACAGGCTCTGTTACCCATTTTCTTGCCCCTTCCTTCGCTTGCCACCAACTTCCAGGCCTGCCTTTTCTAATAATGGTAGCCGAGGGAACACTCATTGCCATAAACACCTCTGCACTCTGCACATGCTTCACAAACCCTCCTCCTTGGTATCGACCAATTCCAGCAGTTGATTCCAATGCGGCTGCTTGAATCTTGCCTTTCCCCAGACCCCGTGATCAAATCTTCTGGATCCAACCCAGATGCTGAAACAAGGAGCCAGCCTTTGCTCTAGGCAGGGCTCCAAGTCTTACATAATGTTCTCAAAGCCATAAACCAAAAAAGAAATTTTAGTATTCTGCCTCTCAGACAGCAAAGGCATGGCACCAAAGAAATCTACAGAAGCCTCCTGCATCTGGGCCCATCAAATGCTACAACCAAATGCATTCCTCAAGGATGAAGATGAAGATGAAGCCTCAAGTATTCTTTAAACAGAGAGCCAGTTTGGTGTAGAGGTTAAGGCATCAGGCTAGAAACTGGGAGACTCTGAGTTCCAGTCCTGCCTTAGGCATGTAACCAGCTGGGTGACCTTGGGCCAGTCACTCTTTCTCAGTCCTAGGAAGGAGGCAATGAACTTCTGAAATCTTGCCAAGAAAACTGCAGGGACTAGTCCAGGCAGTTGCCAGGAGTCAAAAACTGACTCGAAAGCACACACACACAAACTTGCTTTAAACAGTGTTAAAAACTGGCTGCTGCTGCAGCTGTTGTTATTTAATTCTTTAAATCCCACATCTCCTTGTCATAAGTAGTCCTCCTACTATAGATCAAGGAGGGGGCAGTTCCAATCCAGGAGCACATCTGCTTCTCCAGCAACTTCCACAACTCATTTTTGTGGCCTCTGAAACTCGGAAAGTTCATCCTGAAATTTAAATATTCCCCTTTCTTCCAAAATGTAAAAACATCCTGGAGTCAAAATTGACTCCTGCTAACCCTGTACTTTTCTTGACAGTGCAGACCATTGTCTGCTGTTGCCTTCTAAGATGTTTGAAAACCTAAGCAGGATTGGGATGTTGAAGTTGTATGTAGACTAGAAAGCCAGAAACAAAAAAAAAATGTCCATGAAATCACCAGTAATTGACTCATATTGAGGGAAACGCCATATTATTCTGGCTAGCTAATGGAGGACATCTCCGGGGGGAGATGGGTGGTGGCAAAATTAAATAAATAAATAAATAAATAAATAAATAAATAAATAAATAAATAAATAAAATTTATGCCCTACCCTCAAAGCAACCTAACAGAAGCAGAAGAGATCAAGAAAAGGTGGCAAGAATATACGGAAGATCTGTATACGAAGGATAATAATATCAGGGATAGCTCTGACGGTGTGGTCAGTGAGTTAGAGCCAGACATCCTGAAGAGTGAGGTTGAATGGGCCTTAAGAAGCATTGCTAATAACAAGGCAGCAGGAGACAACGGTATCCCAGCTGAACTGTTTAAAATCTTGCAAGATGATGCTGTCAAGGTGATGCATGCCATATGCCAGCAAATTTGGAAAACACAAGAATGGCCATCAGATTGGAAAAAATCAACTTATATCCCCATACCAAAAAAGGGAAGCACTAAAGAATGTTCAAACTATCGAACAGTGGCACTTATTTCACATGCCAGTAAGGTAATGCTCAAGATCTTGCAAGGTAGACTCCAGCAATTCATGGAGCGAGAATTGCCAGATGTACAAGCTGGGTTTAGAAAAGGCAGAGGAACTAGAGACCAAATTGCCAATATCCGCTGGATAATGGAGAAAGCCAGGGAATTTCAGAAAAACATCTATTTCTGTTTTATTGACTATTCTAAAGCCTTTGACTGTGTGGATCATAACAAATTGTGGCAAGTTCTTGGTGGTATGGGGATACCAAGTCATCTTGTCTGCCTCCTGAGGAATCTGTATAACGACCAAGTAGCAACGGTAAGAACAGAGCATGGAACAACGGACTGGTTTAAGATTGGGAAAGGAGTACGGCAGGGTTGTATACTCTCACCCTACCTATTCAACCTGTACGCAGAACACATCATGCGACGTGCTGGGCTTGAGGAATCCAAGGCTGGAGTTAAAATCGCTGGAAGAAACATTAACAATCTCAGATATGCAGATGATACCACTTTGATGGCTGAAAGCGAGGAGGAGGTGAGGAGCCTTATGACGAAGGTGAAAGAAGAAAGTGCAAAAGCTGCGTTGCAGTTAAACCTCAAAAAAACCAAGATTATGGCAACCAGCTTGATTGATAACTGGCAAATAGAGAGAGAAAAAGTGGAGGCAGTGACAGACTTTGTATTTCTAGGCGCAAAGATTACTGCAGACGCTGACTGCAGCCAGGAAATCAGAAGACGTCTACTTCTTGGGAGGAGAGCAATGGCAAATCTTGATAAAATAGTTAAGAGCAGAGACATCACACTGACAACAAAGGTCCGAATAGTTAAAGCAGTGGTATTCCCTGTAGTAACCTATGGCTGCGAGAGCTGGACCATAAGGAAGGCTGAGCGAAGGAAGATAGATGCTTTTGAACTGTGGTGTTGGAGGAAAATTCTGAGAGTGCCTTGGACTGCAAGAAGATCAAACCAGTCCATACTCTAGGAAATAATGCCAGACTGCTCACTTGAGGGAATGATATTAAAGGCGAAACTGAAGTACTTTGGCCACATAATGAGAAGACAGGATACCCTGGAGAAGAAGCTGATGCTAGGGAAAGTGGAAGGCAAAAGGAAGAGGGGCCGACCAAGGGCAAGATGGATGGATGGTATTCTGGAGGTGACGGACTCAACCATGGGGGAGCTGGGGATGGTGACGGCCGACAGGAAGCTCTGGCGTGGGCTGGTCCATGAAGTCACGAAGAGTCGGAAACGACTGAACGAATAAACAACAAAACCCTCAAAGCAACAGAGTATAAATCTCCATTGTATGAGAACCTTTTCTACATTCATATGGAAGAGGTCCCTTCATTCATAAGACCTTCAGTCCAAAGAACAGACAGACTTGTGGCACCTAAAAAACTAACAATTTTATTTATTGCTCAAGCTTAAATGGATTGCAGTCTTCCACCAGAATGTGTACAATATTTCCTTGCAAGAGAAATGCTAATTATTACTAAGAGGAGAAATTCAAGAGAAATGAAATACAGGCATTCCAGACAATGATAACTACCAATGGATAGTGTTCAGTACAAAAAGTTGAGAAATGAAGAGTTATTCATATTATGGTGGACTGATCAACACAAACTTCTGCTGGGCTATCTAAGTCTTCTTCCTCTCAGAACTGTGCTACAAGAGACAACTTCACATTTTTTTTGGTCCAAATATAGTTACCCAAATATGCTATTTCTAGTTATGGCATACTTGTATTTGCAAACATAGGCATTGTTCAGACACCCAAGTAGCTATTGCAATATGCTCTACATGGGGCTACCCTTGAAGAGTATCCAGAAGCTACAGCTGGTGCAGAATGCGGCTGCGCGACCAGTCTTAGGAGCCCCAAGGAGGGCACATATAACACCATTGCTGCGCGAGCTGCATTGGGTGCCAGTTTGCTGACGGGTCCAAATCAAGGTGTTGGTTATCACCTTTAAAGCCCTACATGGCATGGGTCCAGGTTACCTGAGGAACTGCCTCACCCCTGCTACATCGACCTGTCCCACCCGGTCAGGCAGAGAGGGCATGTTACGGACCCTGTCCATGAGGGATTGCTGATTGGCAGGGGCCAGGAGGAGGGCCTTCTCTGCCGTGGCTCCCGCCCTTTGGAATAAGTTACCCCTGGAGGTAAGACAGGCCCCCACTCTCCCGGCCTTCCAGAAGGGGCTTAAGAAATGGTTATGCCACCTTGCTAGGGGTGGGAGGGGGGATAGCCATTCATGGGGGTGGTTGGCACCATGATGGTGCCAAGGATAAGATCTTATTGCCATCTTGAATTTTATATTTTATATTTCGTATTTTGTATTTTTATATTTTTATCTGTATTTTTATGCATTTATACTTATATTTATATTTATATTGTAGTGTTTTTAGTGTTTTGTCATTTTATTATCTGTAAGCCGCCCAGAGTCGTTGCATGCGAGATGGACGGTAGACAAAGATGACAAGTAAATAAATAAATTGCTTCCCAAGTAGTAGAAAAGCTGAATTTGACTGAGTTTATGAAATGATCTTGTTTACTTTTTCCTACTTCAGGCCACATTGTTGAGGGTAGAAAATGGGAAGAAAGAGGTAGGGGTTGTGTAAGCCCCCTGTTTCCATCTTCATATGCTGTCTTTCTGCAGCTTTCAAATTTAAGAGTGATTCTTAAATCTGAATAAATCTGAAATCTGGAGGGAAAAAATAAAGCATGGCTTCTAGAATTCTTTCCAGCCACTTGACCAGCAATGGCCATAGAAGGGGTCGGAATTTTCTTCTGGGTCACAAAATTTATGCCTTTTAATAAAATGTGTTGGTTGGAAAAGGTGACACCAGACTTCTGATTTTTTTGGCCGCCATAAACTCTCTCTCCTCCTACAAAGTAATCTGTTGCATCTGGGGGGGGGGTTTCTGCTGTCCTTTCTTCTCATGTGACGTCTCTGTGTGTATGGGTGTATGTGTGCAATGATAAGCACAGGGTGGGGTGTGTACATGCCCCTCCAGGTCACGTGACCAGGAAGGAGGGGCTTAGAATGGACCAGTTGGCAACGCTCCAAGCCAGTACCCCCTGCCTCTCCCATAGGGATAAACTAGGGGATTTATTTTTTCTTTGAAGACACTAGCCTGATCGGGACCATTCTCAAACTCTCTATTGTCAGCTTCTTCCCACACACCAAATGTGGTCCTATTCAGTTTTCAGAGAGTTCTGCTGCTGAGGGACAGGTTGACAGAGTCCCACCCCTCGTTATATAATATCTTTTCAACATTCTGTCCATTGGAGTTGGGCAGCTACAACAAATTTGAATAAATGAATAAATAAGGAATAAAAGAAAGTTAAAATAGAGATACAGAACCCAGGAAAGCCTTGTTCTACTAGGGTTGCCCTAAGATTTCCCCTCTGTCTGGCAGCTTCATAAAATCACCCTTTTGGAACAGACATTAAAGCCAAGCCTCTGCTCTGTGCAAGAATTCAGATTAAAGCACCTCCAACTGTCTGGCCTCCCCTTAGAACACATCCACCTCTGGGGGTCACTGGTGTCCTGTCACTGTTTTAGGAGATTTTTGTTCTCACCCTTGCCTGAAATCTGCCTGTTTGCATGGCATGGCTGACCAGAAAAAGTGAGTTTCACCTGCAATGGGGCTCTACGAGGCTTAAATGAACTCTTCCTGTTGCCCCACCCACGCTGGCTGGGTTAGCTTGCTCTCTTGACCTGCAAATTCCCCCCTTGGCCCAGTTCAAGGGTCTCACAAAGTGGATCTTCCAATCCTGTGCTGGCCCAAGTGCCGTTTTCCGTGAGATGCTCGGTCTGCAGAACTGCCAGTCCTAGTTTAGGCTAGCATGCTGCTGTGGGAACCCAGAGAATTGGATAAACTATGGTTTGGTTAACCATGGATAAGCAGGCATAGCCCATAACCCAATTCTCCTTGACACCTTCTGATCCCATTAGCCTATACAGGTAGTCCTCACTTAACAACCATTCGTTTAGTGATGGTTCGAATTTACAACGGTGCTGGGAAAACTGAGTTATGATCAGTCACACTTACAACATTTACGACACAACCGTCGCAATGTCCCCCGGCCACATGTTCACACAATGGGCACTTGGCAACTGGTTCACATTTATGACCGTCACAGCATCCTGTGGTCACGTGATCACCGTTTTCAACCTTCCCAGCCAGCTTCTGGCAAGCAAAATCAAGGGGAACCGCATGATTTGCTTAACGACCATGTGGTTCGCTTAAAGCCCGCTATGATTCACTTAATGACCGCCACAATAAAGGTCGCAAAATCAGGTTGGATTCACTTAATGACCGCTTTGCTTAGCAACCAAAATTCCAGTCCCCATTGTGGTTGTTAAGTGAGGACTACCTGTAACTCCTACCATCCCCAGCCAGCATGGCCAGTGGTTGATGGGAGTTGTAATCTAGCACCTCCAAAAGAGACCGGTTGGAAAAGGTGTTCTAACCACCCCACCGATCTACCCATTCTACCAGCTTCTCTCAAATCTTCCAGGTGGGAAGCATAGCTGTAAACCTGGCTCCAACTTGCCAGATGCCTCCTGCTTTAGGCACAAAACCCAGGCCCTTTTCTTTCAAGTCTCCCATCTCTTGAGATCCTTCTTTTTCCTTTTTGGTTTTGAAGCAGAGCGAGAGATCACGGTCAGACCCTTTCCCCAGACTGCTAGGAGTCTCCCCCCAGTTCCCGTTCGGCATCGCTCTGGGCTGCCTCACTCACCATCTAACCAGCTCCCATTTCTTCTCTCCTGAGGTGTTCTTGGAAGCCATCCTGCCCCTTCCTCCTCTGCCTCCTCCGGGTCAAGAAGAGGGACCTTTCTGCCTTGCCTTCCGTCAGGGACAAACAGAGGGTACGATACACCAGCAATAGCTGCCTCTGCTGTTAGTCAGCATTAAGGCTGGAGACTGGTTCCTTGGTGCATCGGAAAGAGAGGGAGAGGGAGAGGGAGAAGCAGAGTGCAAAACTGCTGAAGGAACCGATCTCTTAACTCTCCAGGCTGAGCCAGCAGCGTGAAGTCAAGCTCATCCCAGCCTAGAATTCCCATGCCATTGTTCTCTGCATCTGGAAAAAGGGGGGGAGAGTTTAGGCAACCCTAGCTGGGAAATGTACTCTGCTTCGCTTCATTGCTCCGTGCAAAGCGTGCTGGGGCTGCTTCTTTCAAATGCTAGAAATCCCCACTGCCTATTGCCAAGGCGCCAAGGCAGCGGAAAATTCTCTGAGGATGCATCCCTTTGTATGGGCTTAGAGAGAGATTTCTGTCTGGTGCCGGTCAAAAAAATCACCAAAGAGATCTGGCTCAGTTGGTTTGATTCAGTCAGAAGGCAGGATGCCCTTATTGTCTCCAGTTTCTTTAACCTGGTAAGTTCCCTTTTCACTTCCATTTGCTCCGATGGATTCTTACTTTTATTTCTCCTGGAACAAAAGGAAACCTCTCCAGCAAGGTATAAGCAAGGAGAAGTAACAGGTGCATAACGGGCTAGGTATGTAACCCGTTAAGAATAGAGAGCGTCAGTCATGGGTAGTTACTGATTTGTGCAAATGGAATGGTGGTGATCAGACTCTAGATTAGAGGCTCTGGGGCTCCCAGATCTGGACTGCAGAAATCTGCCTCACCACTAGAGGGCCAAAAAGAAACTCGGAAGATTCTACCCTTTGCTGCCATCTAGTGGTCACTGGCAATTTCGCAGCCCAGTATGCAAGCTCTTTGTAGCTCTGACAGTTGTTATCTTTACCTTAGAACTGGAGGCAGAAACCTCCATGAGATGCAGCTGAACTTCTGTATTTTAACAGCAATTCAGATCATTCCAAGCACTCTATATCAGTGGTTCGTGTATCAGGGTTCTTGTTTTTCTCGGATCTGTTTCTGATGTGTCATTTTAAATACAGGCTTTTCCCCCATTTTGGTCTCTAAAGATTCCTGCAATCCTTATTGTATGATTGTAAGTTTGCAGGTTGGACTAGGTGACCTCTGGTGGTGCTTCAGGGATTCAATCCAACAAAGTATTTAACAGTTTACAGAGCAAAGGTTGGTTAGGTCTCATCTAACAGATCTGCTTTTGCTAGACTCCAGTAGTTCCTCTTAACAGAACTGAAGAAACTGAAGAGTGCAAAAGTGCCTGTGCCAATGTAGCAAGCAATTTCTCGGATTATGCATACAAAACATGGCCATCATTCTAACCTTTTTTACCACACCCTAGATCAGGGTGATTCCCTGGTGCTCTCCTGTTCACATACTAATCCGGCCTGACCCTGCTTATTTAGAAATCTGTAGTTTGATCATCTGTGGAGAAGCAGAGATTGATATGTCAAGCAGGCAATCAAAATCTTTCGCTCCCCAAAATGTTTCAACTGCCCAGACCAATCTTTCTCAACCTTAGCAACTTTAAGATGTGTGGACTTCAACTCCCAGAATTCCCCAGCCAGCCATGATGGCTGAGGAATTCTGGGAGGTGAAGTCCACACATCTTAAAGTTGCCAAGGTTGAGAAACACTGGCCCAGACTAAATTACAGTGCTGGAAACTGTAAGGAAGGCAGAAACAGAACTTGGACACTGCCTGAATTTCCCAATATTGGCACTAGGGGTCACCCTCACACAAAGAGTCCAGGATGCTGAAAGCGGAGAAGGAAAACCATTTTACAATATGGTCATATGAATCTTAATGTGCTATTGGTAAAACACAGTTATGTCGTTTCTGAAGGCTTGTTCTGCACCTTTCCATCCAGATAGCTTTGCAAGGCAGTCTGAAGAACAGCAACACGCCACTTCTTTACTAAAATAACTCTTTTGGGAGTTTATTTATTTATTTTTATTTATTTATTTTTCAGATTTATTCCCCGCCCATCTCCCATGCAAGGGACTCTGGGCGGGTTACAATAAATACAATTTAAAACTATGCAAAAATATCTAAAAACACAACAGAGAATAAATAAAATAAAATTTTGAGTTAAACACTTCAAATCGTTTGGGTTTACACAACACGAAGAGTCAGGGGGGAAAGGGGGGGTTCAAGCAAGATGAGCTTAGCCAGTTGTATCCTGGCACCTCGGAGTTTCTGCTGATATATTGGGGTTCTCTGTCACCACCAGAGTTATTCCTTGACAGGCAAGCATTCTCTATCAGAAAGCAGGTCTGCAACTTGGGGGTCCTTCTGGATTCATGGCTCCTGCTGGATCATCAGGTGGAAGCTATGGCCAGCTGTACTGGGCAGAAGGAACAACCTTGAGGATCAGGAAGAAAAGCCACAACCGAGACAATGGTCAGTTAAAAGAAACCTGAGTCTGGGCCACAACTGTACCTGAGAAAACATCTCAGACAAGACCCTCCCTAGTTCTCATGAAGATAAAGGGAGGGAGGGGGGAGGCGCATTCAGACTTACAAGTTTCTGTTACCATAACCTTATAATAAAAGTATTCATAACAAAAGCATTCATAACCTTGGTTTCCTAGGCTGGTCTGCCTTGAAGGGTTGACACCAGTACAGCTTTAACAGTACAACGCCGGTTGGTGTGCCGCTGCGGGAAAAACTTTGGAAAGCCCTGATCTAGACACTTATAAGATTGCCTACTCCAGCCCAACCTGTTAGATCTACCAGGGAGAAACGGCTACAAATCCCTGACTTCCGGTCCTGGGGGCTGGAGTAAAGAGACTCTGCTTCTCCGTGGCAGCACTGATGTTGTTGAATATCCTCCCTCTGGTTGATCTTTTGAAAACCTCTGAAAACTGAATTATTTCAGGACGTTTTCCACTGATTTGATGTTGCCATCTTGTTTTTATTTTTTTTTATAGTACTATTCTTGTCTTCCTTTGAAGGCTGTTTTGCTCGTTCTGATTTACTGTTGGGTTTTCTCTTTTGTCCCATGGATGTTTTAATTGTACAGTTTAATCTATGTAAGCCGCCAAGATTCTTTTTGAATGCCATGGGATAGAAATACATTAAATAAAAAGACAAAACAAGATAAACTTCCAAGAATTGCAGGGGCGTGGCCGGTGGTGAACTGAGGTCATCATTGTAGATGGAGCCCAAACTTCCACTGTATTTAATG
Source organism: Charina bottae (assembly GCA_023362775.1). Classification (NCBI taxonomy): domain Eukaryota; kingdom Metazoa; phylum Chordata; class Lepidosauria; order Squamata; family Charinaidae; genus Charina; species Charina bottae. The sequence continues at coordinate 7,684,363 of JALMGJ010000027.1, read as the reverse complement.
GGGATGGGAGATTTAATAAGCTTTTGTATTGGTTCATCTGAGACTTAGTCATTGGTGAGTATGTTACACTCTGACAATACCCCTGAATTTTTATTTCTACCAGACATTAAGAAAAACACAAAAACTCTTGTGTAAGCCTAAAGCAGATGTATACCAATCGAAGAGAAGATGTATACCAATCGAAGAGAAGAGAATCGAAGAGAAGCAGATGTATAATCTATTTTTAAATGCCCCTAACCTAGCACCCCATCAAAAAAATTAAAAGAAAAGCCCAATTCCAACAAGGGGACTGATTTTGCCCTGCTCAACCCAACTCACATCTTCATTCCCTTCTAGAGCATCCATAGGGTGCTGTAGAAGGGAATGAAAAAAAAGTAAAAATGGTAACATGACTTTCTTTTCACCTTGCCCCCTTTAAATGTGCAACATATGTAATCCATGTAAAAAAAAAAGGAGGGGCTCCATTGGCATGGTCACAACTGCCATGCTGATGTTTTTGACCTCCACTGCAGACATCCCTGCCCCACCCCCCAGGCTTTGAAAATGCTGCATGCAGTTTTGGCTTGCCCGAAATGAACACACAATTTCCCTCACCCACCAACCAGAAAAACCAACCACTCTTAGCACAAATGAGAGCAGATACAATTTTTCCCTTTAATTATAATAGTTGAAGGAACATTCTTTTTCTCCACCACCATCACCCTGATCCCTACCATCCATCCTCATTTCTCCTGAAGTTATCCCAAAATGATGACCTCTTTAAGAAGCCAGCCTTCTGTCCCTGAATGTTTGACTTTGATCAGTCTACAACATGCCTTGCTGGGAAAGCTGGGTCTGTGTATATAGCATCATAGCATCATAGCATCATAGCATCATAGCATCATAGCATCATAGCATCATAGCATCATAGCATCATAGCATCATAGCATCATAGCATCATAGAGTTGGAATGGGCCATGTAGGCCATCAAATCATGGTGCAACCTCTGCTCTGGGCAGGCATCAATATTCAAGCATCCAGACAGATATATCTCTAGACTCTGCTTGGAGGAAGGGAGCCCACCGCCCGCTGGGTAATCGGATATTTATTTGTACTCATGTTTTCATTTATTTCTTTTAGGCAGTGAAAAATCAATGAAGAGCAATAAAAGAGCCTTGCATTGGGAAAGTTATGCTTCTCTGTTAAGCCTCCCCTTTCCACTTCCATTCACCCAAATTGATTCTTATTTTTATTTTTCCTGGAAGAAAGGAAACCACAAGGGCAAGACAAGGCTGAAGAGAAGGAACATCTGGATAATAGGCCAGGCATGTAAGAAGCTAAGAATAGACACCATCAAAGTCATGGATGATTATTGATGTGTGCAAAGGGGATTATGATGAGGAGCGATATTGCGTTGGGTCTGAGCAGTCTTTCTCTATTAGATGTGTGGACTTCAGCTTCCCAAATTCTCAGCCATGACCTTGCTGGCTGGATTATTCTGGAAGTTGAAGCCCACACATCTGGAAGTTGCTCAGGTTAGGAAAGAATTTCAGCAAAGAAAATAAAAAATAAAGCTCAGCTGACGTGTGTGTGGGGGCATATATACGTGCTATCTTTTGTATATGGAAACCACAATTGGGTAATACCTTGTGTGGACATTTTTGGACTGTCCAGAAGACTTCATACGGCAAAGTGAAATAAAAGGACAAACAAAATGATCAAGGTATCTTGAGCATTTCCCCATAACAAAAGACTACTGGGGGTCAGGCTTTCAGGTTAGAGCAGCCTTTCTCAACCTTTTGACCCTGGAGGGACCATATGTGTTTCATGCGTAGGCCTGTATATATGCCCTAACAGTGTTCTTAAACTAAAAATAAAAAATGAAGCTTTCCTCTTTAATGTGAAGTTGCCCAAATTTGAAATATTTTTTTAAATAAATCGTGATCTCCCAGGGAACCCCTACTGACCTTTCGTGGAACCCTAGGGTGCCACGGAACCCTGGTTGAGAAACCCGGGGTTAGAGAGAAGGTGGTTAAGGGGAGAAATGGCAAAGGTCTGTCAACACATGTAAAATATAGAAATTGTGGGTGGAGAGAAGGCATTTCTTTACCTTATCGTTTCCAGTATTAGAAGCTGAAGTCATCTCAGAAAATCAACTGTGGGGAGGTTCAAGACTGACTGAAGAAAGGACTTGTACTCAGTAGCTTTAGGAATCTGAGAGCAATGCTGGAATTCAGCAGGAGCTCCTGGAAGAAGCACCATTGCCCGTAAAGTCAAGGAGAGAGGTAAAACTAAGGGTGAGGATGAGGGTACCTGCAGACAGGAGGCAAGCCAACCCACCTAAGAGAAGACCCTCCAACATCAAACCCAGTAGGCAGCCAATGGCAAACCACTTCGGCATGGTTGGCCAAGAAAATACTTATAGACCTTCTTGGGTGTCAGAGGATGAGACATGAGGGCATTTCTCAAGCTATTGGAGAAGAACATTGAAGGTGTTTCCAACAGTAAAAAGTATAGAAAATGTAAACCAAACAACAATATCATCAAAACACATTAAAAAAAAGTCAAACAATAAAAAATAATAATGGACTATTAACAGCTAGCATTTCAAAGCTTGGTGGAAGAGATACATGTTCATCAGCCTCCTAAATACTGGGAGAGGGGGGGCCAAGTCTAGAAGCTGGATGATGATGATGATGATGATCATCATCATCATCATCATTATCATTATGATCATCATCGTTCCATCAAGCTTCTCGGTGCTTTTACTGTTGGTTCAATAAACATAAGGAGAACCATCTGGATGAGTAAACAGTCTCGGAATGATCTTACTTGCTGAGAGGAGCAGAGGAGCAAATCTTCAAGCTGAAGCTGGTATGGCATAGAATTTTCTACACTGAAAAGCAGGCTTGGCAAATAGGGAGATGGGGCTACTAGGGATCGCCTAGTAGTAGCTGAACTACAATTCTCAACAGCCCAGCCAGAAGTTCAAGTCTGCTAGGAATTCAGCACCATGAAAGGGTCATGAGTTCCCCTTTCCCAGCCAGAAAAATCAGCCTCCTGCTTAAAATGTTACTCTTCCACTATTATCTGGATTGTCTGGGCAAGAATTTTGATTTTTTTTAAAAAAAATAATGCCCAGTTTTTATGTTGTAGGTATTCATATAGCTGTAAAAGGTGGGAGGAAATCTCACTATTACCTTTATCATTATCATAAACCACATAGAAGGTTGTCCCATTACAAATAAATATTTCACAATGACAATTGATTTGTATCAGTTGTCATAGGAAATCTAAATCATCATAATACCTTCTGGATAAGATTGCTAAATGCAAACCAAAGTATTTCTTTTTGGGGGGAAAAACTCTAATAAGCATTAAAATGTGCATACAGCTAGAAATAAAGCTGCTTTGAAGACTGCGACAGTTACTTCTGAACATACCTGCTCAGAGTTGCTGGTAGAATTGGACCAATTATCCAGCCCAAGTGATTATAATTGGAAGAATAAATCACATGCTTAGATCCCTCTCCCATGAGGCTGAATTTAAATGTGTTCATGTTAGATGGATCATGGTCCATAAGCGATGAACATTTCATGCAAAGATGTAATGGTATGTGGGAATGCCCTTGGGAGAGAGGAGGAAGAGCTGCAGACTAGGCAATGGTCAGATAAGGGGCAGCTGAGCCTGCAGCTGGGTAGTGGGTGTGGCAAATGTCTCAGAAGGGACTCTCCCTAGTTTCTTGGACTGTAAAGGAGAGGGGGGAGAGATGTACTTTCACGCTTGCAAGATTCTGTTAATGCAACCTTACAATAGAGTTAGAGCTAGTACTTCTAGGTGTGCTTCTTGTCTGGACTACCTCGCAAGGCTGACAAAAACATTCAGTAACTTATCTGCCATTTCTTCTGCAGCCTCTGCCTTCATGTCTGGCCACATGATGTGGAAAAAAGAACCCATCAGGAAAATAAAAATATTACCTCCAGCTCTCCTACTTTAAAGGACTGTGGGTGGAAACGCAGAATATATTATTTTGCTGAACATCCAAGGGGCATAAGAAGAACACCGCACCTCTCAAAAGGAAAATCTCCTTTGAGTCAATCTCAGCTCTTGGTGATTTCATGGACACATTCAAGTAATTTCCTTGGGAGCAGTTGAGAAATGGTTGCCCACTGATTTCTTCAAAGATTTTTTAAAAACTTTCCTGTCTAACCTACATTCCTAAGCCTTTCTACTGGTCTCCAAGTACTAACCAGGCCTGACTCTATTTAGCTTCCCATTCATGAGATAACAATGGATATGAAGCCTCTATAAAACATTATTAAGAATATACAGTATATACAGTATATACATACATACATACATACATACATACATACATACATATATATATATATATAGAGAGAGAGAGAGAGTATGTGTATGAAAGAGTGAGAAAAAGAAAGAACTCTACTAAACAGAGGATGCTCAAATAGACGTTCTGTCTGGTAACAGGTTCTTCTTCTATTAATCAACTACGAATAACAACTACCAGCATTGGTCTTTTAAGATGGAAAAGAGGAGGAACAGAGACACAATTGCAAAAGAAGTTGTATAAGGGTCTCAACCCCCTGACCATTTGAATGACAAACCCCAACCCCTGTGAGCCCCTTTCACGGGGAGTTGGAATAGATGATCCCCATTAAGCCTTCCAACCTTTACATTCTAAGAATCTATGATGATGACAGTGATTCACAGCTTTGCTGAAAATGACAAGTGTTCATTCAGCCTCCCAATGATTAGCTATCACTGATCTACCCTTCGGTGTCGTGATGAAGGAGTTTGACTAGTAGTAGAAGACCAGGTCAAGTCCACCCTCAGCCGTAGAAGCTCCCTGGAGGAAGCTGGACCAGTCCCTCTTTCTCAGGCCAACCTACCTTGCAGGGTTTAGTTGTGGGGGAAATGGAGGAGAAAGCACTATACACATCAACGTAAGCTCCTGGAGGACAGGTGGGACAGATATCTAACACAATAAACAAACAAACACACACACACACACACACACACTCAAAGCAGCTGTCCCAGGTTTCAGACTGACAACCTGACCTGGAGATGCTATGGACTCCTTTTGGGATCTTTTGAAGATGAGGCAGGTGATTTATCATTCAAGCTAGCACAAATGGTTTTCTTAAATTCTCCAGCAAATTTGGGAGTAGAGAAATTGGAAGATGGCAACCCTAAATTGAAGGAAAAAATTTCCAACACTTTCTCAATTGCAGAACTCCTCTCTTCAAAGTAAGAGTCACACTCTTCAAAAGATTTTCCCCCTGGCTTTTCCTGGAAGTTCCATGGAAATGAAGGGAAGCGTGGGGAGCCAAGGAGGCTGCAGACAAGCCTTTCACACAAGCACACCTTAGCCACTTGTAACTAGGCTTGTGCAAAAGCACTATAAGCCATCTGTAAGGCTCACAGAATTATAGAGCTGAAAGGTGCCATGGGATCCAAGCTCCTGGTCAGTGCAAGAATTCAAATCCAGGCATCCCAGAGAGATGACTGTCTGGCCTCCATTTGAAGACCTCCAACAAACTTCTACCTTCTTTCCTCCTTGGAAAAAAATATCTAAAGCAAATTCACTTTCATCAAACTGAGTGGGAATTAGTTGGAAAAATAGACAGAACCATTTCTCTACCTGGCATTAAACCAAACAGGCTCCTTTCCAAATGACAGCTTTTCTCATCAGTAGGCACTTATTCATGACCTGATCTTTGCTCATAGAAAGCTGACCTTGCATAAGGAAATCTCTCCCAAGGCCTAGAGAACTGAAAAACAGTTAAAGTTAAAGCCAGTTTGGTCTAGTGGTTAAGGTGCTGGGCTAGAATCCAGGAGTCTGTGAGTTCTAGTCCCGCCTGAGGCCTGAAAGCCGGCTGGGTGACCTTGTGCCAGTCACTCTCTCAGCCCTAGGAAGGAGCCAATGGGAAACCAGGAGACTGAGAGTTCTAGTCCCGCCTTATGCATGAAAGCCGGCTGGGTGACCTTGGGCCAGTCACTCTCTCAGCCCTAGGAAGGAGCCAATGGGAAACCAGGAGACTGAGAGTTCTAGTCCCACCTTAGGCATGAAAGCCGGCTGGGTGACCTTGGGCCACTCCCTCTCTCTCAGCCCTAGGAAGGAGCCAATGGGAAACCAGGAGACTGTGAGTTCTAGTCCCGCCTTAGGCATGAAAGCCGGCTGGGTGACCTTGGGCCACTCCCTCTCTCTCAGCCCTAGGAAGGAGCCAATGGGAAACCAGGAGACTGTGAGTTCTAGTCCCGCCTTAGGCATGAAAGCCGGCTGGGTGACCTTGGGCCACTCCCTCTCTCTCAGCCCTAGGAAGGAGCCAATGGGAAACCAGGAGACTGTGAGTTCTAGTCCCGCCTTAGGCATGAAAGCCGGCTGGGTGACCTTGGGCCACTCCCTCTCTCTCAGCCCTAGGAAGGAGCCAATGGGAAACCAGGAGACTGTGAGTTCTAGTCCCACCTTAGGCATGAAAGCTGGCTGGGTGACCTGGGGCCAGTCACTCTCTCTCAGCCCAACTCACCTCACAGGGTGGTTGTTGTGGGGAAAATAGGAGGAGGAAGGAGTATTAGGTATGTTTTTTTGGGGGGGGGTCTTTGCTGTGGACCCGGGTGCAAATTGTGGTGACTCCCTGGTGAATTTACTGCTACTTTGGAGTTGGCGGACCCCCCCAGAAGAGGGGCGGTGGGGGGTGGTTGACGGCGGCGCAACATTGTGGTGTCAAGCTTTGGAGACAAGGGCGGAGTGCGGAGGGCCTGAATAACAGCAGTGTATTCCGCATTTTTTTTTCTGACTTTGCTGTGGACCTTGTAAAATCTTGGCAGACTCCAACGGACCCCCTGTAGTTCTTGGTGGGTGTTGAGGGGACCCCCAAGACTTTTATCATCTTTAAATAATTCCTAGATTACAACATATTTTAATAGGATAATGAAGAAGGATCTTAGGATTGGAGGACTTCTCCCATTCTCCCCCATTTGTTAGAGGTGGCAGAGACCTGGGATTCCCTTGGTATGAGAGTGGTATCCCCCTTGGGTGTGAGAGACCCTGGGGAGGCCAGAGTTGTGTGATTGCATATTAGAGTGCCCACCCCTGAGTGAGAGACAGGTGGTGGGCAGGAGTGGATGGTGCCCCTTCGACCAGTGAGAGAGGCTGAGGGGGGGTGCAGTGAGTGTGGAGTGAGTGTTTAGGGGATAGTTGGGTTCTACCAGTGCCGAGAGCTAACGCTGGTGCGCTGGTGGTCCTACTACCCCTGAGGTTGACTGGGTTAGGAAGATGTGTGCATGGGAGAGGGGATCCCTATTTCAACCTAGGGTTTTCGGAGGTCCGGTGGTGGAGGCAACTGGGCCTGGTAACTCTAGGGGCTTTGAGGCGGGTTGTCCTATTGAGGTGGTGACGGGTCGGGGATGTTATAGCGGGAACCGGAGGGCAGGCCATCGCTGGGGAAGACGCTCCCGGTGTTTTCTGTAGCTTGAATCATGTCAACTGGATTTCTATTTTCTTAGTGGAAACGTTTCACTCCTTATCCAAGGAGCTTCTTCAGTCTGAGTAAAGTTAGTAAGGGAATCCTTAAATATGTTTCTAGGCTGGCTGTGTGACCTTGCACCTGGGGCTAGGTCATGGTTATTTTTGAGATGTTTGTTTCTAAATCCCTTTATCATCTAAAGGAGGATCGTTAAGATTACCCTGCTGCTGTTGAGCTTGCGAAATGGTCTTAATCTTCCTAGGCACAGAAGACAAAGCAGGAAGGAAGATAGGGGAAAGGTTATGCCTGAGGCCCCCACCTCTATTCAAGGAAGGATTTTCCAAGTTGGCATGAATGGATTCCTTGACCCCTCTCTCAAACCACCTATCTTCTCTGTCTAAAATGTGAACATTAATGTCCTCAAATGAGTGTCCTTTTTCCTTTAGATGAAGATAAACTGCTGACTCTGGTCCTGTGGTGTTACTTCTCCTGTGTTGGGCCATCCTCCTGTACAAAGGTTGTTTGGTTTCTCCAATGTAGAGTTCAGAGCACTCCTCACTGCACTGGATTGCATACACTACATTGCTTTCCTTGTGTTTTGGAGTTTGATCTTTGGGGTGTACAAGCCTCTGTCTCAGTGTGTTGGTGGGTTTGAAATATACAGGTATGTGGTGTTTGCCAAATATCCGTTTTATCTTTTCAGACACGCCAGCCATGTAAGGAATGACCAGGTTCTTCCGTTTACTCTGAGTCTCAGCCCTATCTGTCGCTGTTTTAGGTCTGGTAGAGTTAGATTTAGTGAAGGCCCAATTTGGATATCCACAGGCCTGCAGAGCTGTTCTCAGATGCTGCTTTTCATTCTTTTTGGAATCCATGGAGGTGGGGATGGTTTCTGCTCTGTGTGACAATGTCCTGATGACTCCTAGTTTGTGCTGCAGTGGATGGTGGGAGTCAAACATCAGGTATTGATCTGTGTGTGTGGGTTTCCTGTAGATCCCTATTTCTAGCTTGCCACCGGTCCCAATGAGGACTTCACAGTCTAGGAATGCCAGTCTGTTGTCCTTGGTGTCTTCTCTGGTGAAGCTAATGTTGGCATCTAACATAGAGACAATTCCACCTGGATGACTGAGAACCTTCATAGACATGCTCCCGGTGTTTGTTACCGGTGGTGTGTTCCGGCCCACCGGGTTCAAACCTAGGCCCTGGTCAGCGGATCCTCGAGTGCCCTGGTTTCCGGCTGTTGATGCTTAATGCCAGGTCGGTTAATAACAAGGGCCCCCTCATATGTGATTTGATCGCGGAGGAGGGGGCTGACCTGGCGTGTATTACTGAGACCTGGCTGGGCCCTGGAGGAGGGGTTGCCCTCTCGGAGATCTGCCCAGCCAGGTTTCAAGTATGGCGCCAGCCGAGACATCGGGGTAGGGGGGGCGGGGGGGCAGTTGTCATCCGAGAATCTATAGTGGCCTTAAGGGGCACGGCTCCACAGGTGGCTGGATGTGAGTTGGGTTTTCAAGTTGGGTTCCCGAGAGCAGTTGAGAGTGTTGCTGCTGTACCAGCCTCACTGCTGCATAGCAACCTCCCTGCCCAAGCTGCTTGAGGCTGCCTCGGGGTTGGCGGTGGAATTCCCTAGGCTTATGGTTCTGGGGAATTTCAATCTGCCGTCCCTGGGACGTGCCTCGGAGGCAGCTCGGGAGTTCATGGCTACCATGGCAGCCATGGGCCTGGTTCAGATTATTCGGTACCCGACTTGAGACAGTGGCCTCACTCCGGACTTGGTTTTCCTGTCGGAGCAGTGGCAAGGGGATCTGGGGGGAGAGTTGCATCTTTCCACGTTGTCATGTTCAGATCATGCCCTGATGACCCTGAGATTTTCATATGCTGCCCCACTCCGCAGGGAGGCTGGACCCATTCGATTGGTCCGCCCCCGGCGACTAATGGACCCGATAGGGTTTCAGAGGGAGCTGGGGGTTATATCTGAGGATCTATTGCATGGTCCAGCGGAGGTCCTGGCCGCAGCCTGGAATAAGAAAGCGGCCGGGGCCTTGGACAGGATCGCGCCTATGCGGCCTCTCTTGTCCCATCCGACCCGATATTCCCCGTGGTTTACGGAGGGATTGAGGGTGCTGAAGAGGGTTAAGATACGTCTAGAGCGCCGCTGGAGAAAGACAAAGACCGAATCCGACCGAACACAAGCTAGAGCCATGGTTAAGGCCTACCTTGTGGCGGTAAGAGTGGCGAAACGTCAATATTTCTCCGCTCTTATTGCATCCACAGAATGCCGCCCGATGGCCCTGTTTAGGATTACTCGATCTCTCCTAGGTAAGGTGGGACCGGTGACCCACCTTCAGGGCCGTGTGGAGGAATTTTCAGAGCACCTGATGGATAAAATCGCTCGGATTTGTTCTAAGTTGGACTCCAAGCGTGATGCATGGTCTGGGGAGATGCCAAGGGAACGTCTGTGCCCGGTTATCTGGGAATGGTTTGATCCTGTTGGGCCTGAGGAAGTGGACAGGATCCTCCGGACTGTAAGGGCCACTACTTGTCATCTTGACCCATGCCCTTCCTGGCTGGTGAAAGCAGCCAGGGAGGTGACATGTGGTTGGGTCCATGCGATGGTTACTACATCCTTGGGAGAGGGAGTGTTTCCGGCTGCTTTTAAGGAGGCGCTGGTGCACCCCCTCCTCAAGAAGCCATCGCTGGACCCTGTGTGCTGGACAATTTTCGTCCCGTCTCCCGCCTCCCCTTTTTGGGGAAAGTGGTTGAGAAAGTGGTGGCATTGCAGCTCCAGAGGATTCTGGATGATACGGATTATCTAGACACCTTTCAGTCAGGGTTCAGGCCGGGATATGGGGTAGAAACTGCATTGGTCGCACTTACTGATGATCTCTGGCGGGCGCGGGATGGAGGCAGTGCATCCATCCTGGCTCTTCTTGACCTCTCAGCGGCTTTCGATACCATCGACCATGGTATCCTTTTGGGACGGCTTAGGGGGTTGGGGGTGGGTGGCGTGGTTTTGCGCTGGTTCACCTCCTTCCTCCAAGGCCGATCCCAATCGGTGGTAATAGGAGATGAGAGATCCGACCCTCGGCCTCTACTTTGTGGGGTGCCGCAGGGTTCGGTTCTCTCCCCTCTCCTGTTTAATATCTACATGAAACCGCTGGGTGAGATCATCCGCCAACACGGGATGAGGTATCATCAATACGCTGATGATACTCAACTATATATCTCCATCCTGGGTGAGTTAAGTGATGCAGTGGCTGCCTTTTCTCAGTGTCTGAAGGCTGTGGGGGCCTGGATGGGGAACAACAGGCTTCAGCTGAACCCTGGTAAGACGGAGTGGCTGTGGATTGATGGTGCCTCGAGATCCAGGGAGTTGTCATCCTTAGATCTGGACGGGGTGGCACTACCCCGTTCAGACACAGTGCGAAACCTGGGTGTCCTTCTGGACTCACGACTCCTGCTTGAAGAGCAGGTGGCAGTCGTGGCCAGAAGGGCGTTTGTGCAACTTCGAGTTGTGCACCAGCTACGCCCTTTCCTGGACCGAGACGCCCTCCGTACAGTCACTCATGCCCTGGTCATCTCCCATATAGACTATTGCAATGCACTCTACATGGGGCTACCCTTGAAGAGTGTCCGGAAGCTTCAACTGGTCCAGAATGCGGCTGCGCGCGCAGTTATGGGTGCCCCAAGATCGGCACATGTGACACCTCTGCTGCGCGAGCTGCATTAGTTACCAGTTTGCTTCTGAGTCCAATTCAAGGTGTTGGTTGTCACCTTTAAAGCCCTACATGGCATGGGACCAGGTTACCTAAGGGACCGCCTCATCCCCAAAGCATCGACCCGGCCCATTCGGTTATGCAGAGAGGGCTTGCTACGGACCCTGTCTACAAGAGAATTCCATCTGACGGGGTCCAGGAGGCGGGCCTTCTCTGCAGTGGCACCCGCCCTCTGGAATATTCTGCCCCTGGAGGTGAGGCAAGCCCCCACACTTATGACCTTCTGAAAACAACTGAAGACCTGGCTCTGCCACCTCGCTTGGGATGAGAGGAGTAATAGCTCCTCTTGGGGATGGCTTGCTCCGTAGAGTTCTTTTAAACTTAACATCAGAGCCTCTTGGGTTTTATATATTTAATTAATGTATATAGATATATATTATGTACTGTATTTTATATGTTTTTATATGTTTTAATTGTTAACTTTGTGTAAACCGCCCAGAGTCCCCTTTGAAGGGGGAGATGGGCGGTGATATAAGATGATAGATAGATAGATAGATAGATAGATAGATAGATAGATAGATAGATAGATAGAGATAGATAGATAGATAGATAGATAGATAGATAGATGATAGATAGATAGATGATAGATATAGATGATAGATAGATAAATGTTCGCTGCCTTGAGTTATTTATAAAAATAATAAAGGCGGGACAAAAGTAAAAATAAATAAATAAATAAAAAATAAAGGAACTGCTATGTTTAGCTTAAAGAAGAGAAGGCTAAAGGGAGACATGGTAGAAGTCTTCCAAAAATTGAAGGGCTGTCACGGGGTGGGGATTTATTCTCCAGAACACTGAAGGGAAAGGTAAGAACAAATCGGTAGCAGCTTTACAGAGGGAGAGCCAACCTCAAAATAAGAAGCAAATTCCTGGCTGTGAAAGCTATTAAAAACAGTGGAACAGCTCCTGGAGTCTGTGGGGTGATGGTGGCTATTGGGGTTCCAGGCGCTGAGTAATCCAAACAACGTGTTGTAAGGCTAACAATATCTTTATTGATAGCATAAGGCAATAATGGATGTATAGTGCATTATTGCAAAAAGGAAAAAACAAAGCATACGCAGAGTTCCATCACCAGAATGGAAAGAAAACATCATGGTCTGTGCAAAGACCAGGCATAGTTACAGTTCAGATACAAGTACATGTAGATAGCAGTCTACATAGAAGAAGCATAGGAAAAACATAAGTGAGATGAGTACCCATGGTTCATAGCTGAATTATACCCATGGTTCAGAATTCTGATTGGCTAATATGGGCTAGGCAATTTTTCAGCTTAACATTGTTGTACTTAACTATAAACCGCCATGGGATGGCAGTGTTGCATATTGGCTTTCCCTCGAGACTCTATTCTCATGGGAAAAGGACTGATAACGTACAATTGTTTTGGCTAGATGAACAGCACCTGTTGTTTATGAGCTACTTTGTTTTGGGACAGTGCTTGCAACAGAGGGACTTGGAAATTTCCACTTTCCAGGCTAGATTCATAGTGTAGAAAATGCCATTCGCTTGATTCCACATAGAAAACCTTTACCAAATACTTTAACAGAGTCATGGGGGCTTCATCACTGGAGGTTATCAAGCAAAGGTTGGACAGCCATTTGTCTGGGATGGCCTGAGGATTCCCACCCTGGGTAGGGGTTTAAGACCCCTGGGTGTTAAGACACGCTGGGTAGGGGGTAAGACACTTTGGGGGTTAAGACACCATGGGTAGGGGGTAAGACCCCTGGGTGTTAAGACCAGTTTTCTTTGTTTTTATGATTCTATGATTGATTAGGACATGATTTAATTACCGGTGTCATTCCCTCAGCTTGAGCCCACAAAAGTAGATGCATGGTTCTTCCATACCAACCTCCACACTGATTTCCAAAATGCAAAACATGCATCCTTGGTATTAAAACATATGGTGCATTCAAGGCTGAAATTCTGAATCGATTTGTACAGTATAAAAGGATATCATGCATGAGATCCTGTCCACCAAAAGCATTTTGGCTCAGCAGGGTTAAAATGGATTGCATTATAAAGCATTTAGCAGGTTGTAGAAAATATTTCAGTATTGACTGCATTTTCTGATCTTCCCATAATAACTTAAGAGGGGTCTCAAGGAGAAAGAGAAGTGGGTCTCAAGCTTTAAATAGAGCTGGTTGAATTATTCATTGTCAATAAGAGGATTATGTGGAATAAATTATTTAAAAAAAACCCATACTCCCATCTGACTAGCTCTGTTAAGATATAATTCAGCTGGTTTCATAAAGGACCTGAGAGAGACTCTCGAAGAGCACAGGAATTGAGATATTTAAAATCTGTATCAAAGTTGTTCAAACACTATAACAAGAAATTTAACTGTACTTGGAATACAGGTGCAATCTAATTTCCTTTAATCAAATGCAAAGTTGACAGTATTACATAGTTCAGTGTGGCTTTGAACTAAGTGCAAAAGTCACCATGCCAAGTACAAATAGCACAAGAGCATATGGATGAGGGTACTTCACAATGCCAAGTGCCAGTTGCGTCCCGGTACAATGTTAAGCTAAGTGTGAACTTGATTGGATCATTCCAAGTGTTTGCTGATGCAGAGTAATTTCAAATGCATCAAACCAAGGGCAAAGTTTGCTTCGGATTTTACTGTGTGTAAAACAGGAGCTTTACCAGTGAGCTCAACTCACTGTGGGATTGAGAAGGAAGTAGAAAAATCTTCTTGAATATTTCCTCTTTTTCCATTCTGGCATGATGTCATCAAACTCTCACTAATGGGTGCATTTGATATACTGCAAGCTGAAGAAGTACGTATGTGTTTTTATCGTTGATAATAGTTTCAATTGTCTTTTTAAAGTCATTGAAGGTAACAGCCCCCACCCATGTTGGAAGCCGAGGCTTTATTAGTATCATTTCTTCCTAGCATGATTTATTTATTTATCCTAGACTGTTTCCAAGCCACAATATACACAGGAAAGCAGAAAGCAAAGACTACTCTGTACAGTATGTAAGTGTAGCTATGGAGGCTTTGTCCAAAATCCAGGAGAGAGCAGGCTTCTCCTCCTGAACCTGGTATCCTCCAGATGTCTTGTACTACATCTCCCATCATACAAAACCAGCCTGGCCACGCCCTGGATGACTGGAGTTGTAGTCTAATAAATCTGAAAGACTGCAGGTGAGAGAAATGGAAAGGAAGCTTTCAGTACCATAGACAGCTCCCGTAGATCCTTGCCAGTTATGGCCACCAGCCGGACGATGAGCGATTCTCCTTGGTGGTTTTTACTGCTCTAATCTGTTATTCGGCTTTTTTTTTTCTTTGCTATATTTTATCCTTTTCCTCCAAAGAAGCTCGGAATAGCGTTAGTCATTTGGCAGCAACCATTTCATCACCTTTGTTTCACTGGATCCTGAAGAATGTTTCCATTCCAGCTGGCCATTAAAAGAACTACCACTCCATTTGCAGAAATGGTAAATGCATTTGTATTTCCTTTTTCCTCCCCACCCCTTCTATAACATAGAAAGCTTTGGGGAAGGAACCGACTTGTGTTATTCACTGCATGGGAACTACTCTGAAGGGCTGGGCAAACAAAATTAAGGAAGAAGCAGTTCTCTTCCACCACTGCCAACCATTGAAAATAGGCTGAAAGAGGGAAAAGCTGTCCCACAGTCACCCAGTTCTTTAGCTGAGTGTGAACGAGGAAAGTGAACTGAGTTCCTTATCACTAAATTACAGTGATGATGGTGATGATTTTACATGTCCTAGAACATGTAGGGGGCACAATGGTTCAGTGGGTAAGACACCAGGCTTCTCGATCAGAAGGTCGCAAGTTCGGTGGTTTGAGACCCAAGCGCCGCGTGACGGAGTGAGCTCCCGCACTCGCCCCAGCTCTTGCCAACCTAGCAATTCAAAAGCCTGCAAATGCAAGTAGATAAATAGGTACCACTTAGGTGGGAAGGTAACAGTGTTCCACATGCGTCATGCCAGCCACATGACCAAGGAATTGTCTTCAGACAGCGCTGGCTCTTCAGCTAAGAAACGGAGATGAGCACCAGCCCCTAGAGTCAGACACGACTGTGCAGGGGAAAACCTTTACCTTTAATCTTAGAACAGATTAAGATTGGCCACAATTGATACACAACAGAATTCCATGGATGTCCCTCAGAAGGAAACCCTACTGAATTCAATGGCATTTGTGCCTATGTTAGTTCTATTTTTACTGCTGTTCGTGTAAGTTTCTGGGCAACACACAATTTTTTATTTATCCATAATGCCAACCCTTTCATCCTCCTTTTTAAATAAGATGTGATACAATTTTGGCAGCCTGTATCCTCAGAAACCAGCATGCCACCTATCAATACCAATCGCATGGGCATTTTTCCATCTCAAAGTTGTATCAAATATGCCATGCAAATTAAATAGAGGGTGGACTGAAGTGCCAGTGGTGCAAGTTTAGAACTTGGGCTTTTTTGGCAAATTCAGGGAAATGTTGTTGTTGTTCAGTCGTTTAGTCGTGTCCGACTCTTCGTTTTTGTATTTTTATAAAATTTGTGATCAGAGTTATGGAAAAACCAAGAGATAAGTTTGTAGCAAAACATTGTTTTATTTAAAACAAAAACATAGGAACAAACCTTGAATCTTCCTCTTTAGCCAAAGCATGGCATGGTTGATTAACATAGCCATTTAGATAGCAGAGAGCAGAATGCAGAGAACAAAAGGACAAAAGGCATTTACATTTTTAAACCTTTACCTGACCAGCCTCTGAGTGGACAGGATCCACCATGTGACCAAAACACCTAGGCAACAGATTCCCAATATGGGCAAAGCTCTAACAGCTAATTCTGATTGGTCAAAACTCTTAGACTGGCTGGCACCTGAAGGCAATTAGCACTCCTGAGTGGGGGGTGAACATGTGCTCTCTGAGCCCAAACAGGAAAAAAGTTTTGAGGCCTGGCTTTTTAAAAACTCAGCCACATATTCTACAGACATAAAAAATATATACAACATTCGTGACCCCATGGACCACAGCACACCAGGCCTTCCTGTCCTCCACTGTCTCTCGGAGTTTACTCAAGTTCATGTTCGTTGCATCAGTGATGCTATCTAACCATCTCATCCTCTGCCGTCCCCTTCTCCTTTTGCCTTCAGTCTTTCCCAGCATCAGGGTCTTTTCCAGGGAGTCCTCTCTTCGCATTAGGTGGCCAAAGTATTTGAGCTTCAGCTTCAGGATCTGTCCTTCCAATGAGCAGTCAGGGTTGATTTCCTTTAGGATTGACTGATTGGACCTCCTTGCAGTCCAAGGGACTCTTAAGAGTCTTCTCCAGCACCATAGTTCGAAAGCATCAATAATCTGCCACTATTTCTCTTTATTTTTGGAGTATCTAGGAGACAAAGATCTCCTATCGTTGTTTGACTGATCTGACTGAGTACAAGAAAAATTATAACACAGTGCACAGGTTCTGACCTTAAGCAACTTACAGGCTTTGCTCATGCAGGACGTTTTACCAAGTCACTTGCATTCACACATCATGCAAAACTGGGTGAGTGTCAATCTTGGTTAGGTTTGTTTGCTAGAGTTCTGTGTTTGCGTGTGTGACAGGCGAACCCAGCCCATTTTGTTCACTTTATTATGCAAACCCGGGAAAAGGGGCAGCTCAGTAACCAGGCTTAAATGGGTTGGGTCAACACACCCAAAACGCACGAACCTGGGAAACGGGTAAATTGAGCAGGCAGGTTAAGTGCCCTGTGTGAACAAAGCCTCAGGAAGAGGGGGGGAAGAAAGGATGGATTCGGCGTTCCCAGATGCATTTTCACTACATTCGTATCTAGCTCTGGGCTGAATCGGCAGCCACACCAACGTACCACATCGGGAGAGCCGGAGAGAAAGAGGGAGAGATGATCTCATCATCTCTGCCTCGTCGAGTGGAGCCACTACCACCCTTCCTCCCTCGCTCCATTCATCTCCTCCCTCCCCCTTAGTTTGCTGCTGCTGCTGCTGCTGCTGCTGCTGCTGCTCCAGTCAACCCGGGGGCTGATCTCACCAGTTCCGGTCACGTTATTCTGTGTTTACGCCTTTGCTCCATCCCTCTTTCTCTCTCCCCCTCTCCCTCTCTCTCCCTCGGATCTGCTTCTCCTTCAACCGAGCAAGGCCAGCTGCAGAGCAGCTCGGCCCGCCGCCTCCGCCTCTCCCACCCCAACCTTGCCGAGGGGGCTGGCCAACCATCAGCTGAGAGGCCGCAACTTTCAACCAGTTGTCCTTTTACCCACTGCACCAGGATGCTTTGAAGAAGAAGGGGGCAGGGGAAGAAAGAAAGGAAGGAAGAAAGGGGCAAGCCAGCATCGGGCTGTGGGTCTGGCCCCCTCTGCCTCATCTGTGCTCCCCCCAGGATTCTCGGGAGTCTTGACCTACAGACAGAGGGTGCTTGGATGGCCCTTGGAGGATCTCCGGAAGCCAACTTGCTCACCCTTGACTGTCCTGAAAGCTCCCCGCCTTGATGACCCCAGGTGGTGCCCACCAGATCTTGCCTCCTTATTTTGCACAGGTAAGGCCAAGGGAGAGGGGGAGGGGAGAGAGGTGTGGATGCATCTGGGCGGATGCTGAGGAGCGATGGGGGGACAGGATAAGACCTTACTTGCTCACTAGATCAGAGAAATCTGTTTTGGAATACAGGGAAGGGGAGCAGGAGGCAAAGATGTGCCTCCTGGTCTAAGCAGGCAGCCTTAGAACTAGAGACGTGAGGGGGACTTTAGAGATCATCAAGTCCAGCCTTTCTTGACCCGGTCTTTCCTCTTCCCATCTGAAGTACCAGAGTTACAATTCCAGGCTGGGTCAGCCTGAAATGTAGGGATTCCTGGAATTCTAGTCCTCATGTATGTGGTGAATGTAGGAATGGGGAAGGTTGGTTTTGTCCATTGCTGAATCTTCTGCAAGCCCTCTTTGATCTCTGCAAAGAAGTGTTGAGGTTCAGATTGGCACTCTTTACATCTGGAGGTCTCTTCCTCAATCCCAGATGAGCGGGTTGAGGTGACATCCCAGAAAAAGAGTAGTTTTCTAGAGGTGGTCCCAGGTATTTCAGTCCCAGACTGAAACTGTCCTGTTCCTCCCCAGTTCCCTTGTGACCAACGAGGAAAGATTTGCTTTGCATGGATTTAGCACCAACTTTTGAAAAGCAGCAGGCTCCGAGTGCAAGGAAGAAACACCTCCTTCACCTGCCTAAAGCTCTAGGTTCAATTTCCCATGCCCCCCCACCCCCACCCCAGAAAAGAGCCCAACAACGGGTGAAGAAAATGCAGACTCTCTCGTGAAGCTGCTATTGGGCTATTCTGGGTGGGAGATCCCAGTGTCCTGATTTGGGATGTCGGCATTCCGTATTCCTGTTTATATATTCAAGTTCAACTGCGCACACCGCTAAGGTCCAATAGAAGTTTAGCTGGGAAGCTGAATCTCTTGCAGTTGGAGAAGAGGCTGTGAGCCTCAAGGGAGCAACCCAGCTGAGTTGCCATGGCCAGGGAAGGAGACCTGGTGATGCATGATGAGCTCGTCAAAGCCCCCCTCCCTGTGCTGCTGCGTTTAAATTCTGGGAAAGGAAACCCCTTGTGCATCTAAAGAACGGAGATGCTGATCCGTGGGATCTGATGCCATGAGCAATCTCACCATCTTTAAACCTCCGTCGTCAGATTTGGTCTTTGCTGCAGCAAAACCACTCATCCCCCCTTTAGGATTTGTCTGCCTAGAGAAAGTAGGATCGAAAACTGAGTATCTTTACCCCCACAAGATCGACCTCTCCTCGGAGACCCTCTACAACAGCGGCTGTCTCTACAACAGGGCCATTTCACAGACCACATCAAGTCTGGCAACCCCCAGGCGACAAAATTGGCAAGCCTGGGAGCACATTTCTGAAGAACGAAGGTTGCCTTCCCCTGATCTACTTTATTATCCATTTTTTAAAATTATGTTGACCTTCCTCCCATAAGATAAGATTATGCACGACATATATAAAGTAGGACAGTTACGCAGTACCCTGAAAATCTTGAAAAAGGCAACATAAAGTAAAATTTGAAAAGTGAAATGCTGTATGCAGTTGATAAGCGATGCTCAAGTAAATGATGCTTTGTGATGGTGTTGAAAAACTTGTAAAGTAGACCCCAGGTATGCCTCTTGAGAGAATGTAATGATGGGGTGCCAGCAGCAAAAAAAGCCTCTGCTAGTTGTTGATAGGGAGACAAGTAAAGGATTTCATTGTACGGATCCCCTGAAATAAATGTGCACATTCCCTGTGGTGTTCTGTCTCGAAGGCCAGGGTGCATCACTTGAAACTTGGGTGGCATTTGCCCAGAACTTCTTCAGAAGTTGCAACCAAGTTGTAATGGTTAATGTGACGAGGGAAGGGGGACATGGTGAGTGATTGGCAGGTGGTAGCAACTAACTGACCTTGTCTGGGCTTGGAAGCCAAGTGTGGTTGGGCCTGCTTAGGACTTAGATGGGAGACCACTAAGAAATCACTGGGGTGTAGGCTAGACTAGGCAGCCAAAAATATATCCCTGAAGACCATGCTCAACCAATTCCATATTGCATCCCAGAAAACTACATGGATGTGTCCATGACATCGTCAGGAGAAGTTCAATTCAATTCAAATTTAGTCATGTTAACTGTTTAATTCATTAACTGGATTTGAATGATTGAAATCAAAGAATTCTTGTCCTGGTCCCATCCACTTCTTTTGAATCAAGGCCACAATCTGCCATTTGAAAGCTTAATGAAGACCTCAGCCCAGAATTACAATCTAATAACAATTAGAGGCATCCATGGGAGGGGGGTTAAAAAAGTCAGGATGGTAGTTGCACACACACACACACACACACCCCATCTCAACTTCTGCTCCTGGGGTTGGCTGCCATTATTTATTAATAAAATCTATATCCAAGAGCCAGTTTGCTGTGGTAGTTAAATGCACCAGACTAGAAACTGGGAGACTGTGAGTTCCAATCCTGCCTTAGGCATGAAGCCAGCTGGGGGCCCTTGGGCCAGTCACTCTCTCTCAATCCTAGGAAGAAGGCAATGCAAACCACTTCTGAAAGTTGTTGCCAAGAAACTGCAGGGACTTGTCCAGGAAGTTGCCAGGAATCAAGAATGACTTGAAGGCGCGCACACACACACACTCTGTATATCCTCCCTTCATGCCAAGAGGGCACTCAGTAGTCCAGTGGCAAAGAAGGGGCACTCTATGGCCCTTTGACTATAACATGTTTAACTAGTTAGCTACCTAGTCAATCAGGTCAAATCTCTTAATTAGCAGTTCCAGCAGCACGCAATGAGCTAAGTGGGTCAAAATCACTGTCTTGGTTCTGTGCACATGTTTTCCAAGAATGTATCTTGAGTCTTTGGGTCAGGAGAGCACCCACAAGACTTTGTGACATCATTGGCCCCTTTACCATTTGTTAGGGAGGCAGCAGGAAGAGTGGCTGGGTTATTGCAGCCCCCTGGGGTTTGGGAGGGATGTTCTATTCTGAGAGCTCTTGACAGTGAGTTCTGTAATAGAGGGACCTTCATTTTCAGCTCTTCTTCCTCGCCATCTCTTTTTCTTGGAGGAATAGAAAGGCAAAACGCAAGGGACTGGGTGGAGTTTGCATAATCTTGTACATGACCCAATCTGTTTGGAAGTTAAATTTCACTCTCTGGGGCAGGGTTTCTCCACCAGGGTTCCGTGGCGCCCTAGGGTTCCACGAGAGGTCCCTAGGGGTTCCCTGGGAGATCACAGTTTATTTAAAAAATTATTTCAAATTCGGGCAACTTCACATTCAAGAGGTAAGTTTCATTCTTTATTTTTAGTTTATAGATATATACAGGCCTGCACATGGAACGAATATAATAATTTTGTAACTTCTGGCCTATACTTGAGCCTGAATGGGCAGGGGTTCCCCGAGGCCTGAAAAATATTTCAAGGGTTCCTCCAGGGTCAAAAGTTGAGAAAAAACTGCTCTGGGTAGTCTGCAAGTTGACTACCTTGCAGGAAGAGGGGCTGTATGTTCTGAGTGACTTTTGCCATTATTGCATACAATACAGAATTTAAAGCAATAATGAGAATGTCCTTGGGTTGGACTTCTTTTGTCTTATGTCTTGATTTCTTTCAAGCATTCTCAACATGGTCTGCATAGCTTCAAACGGACAATTAAACTGCTAAGCTCCAATATAGCTCTAACATTATTTTAATTGAGTCACTTGAGCCTGCCTTACACCCAGGAGTACAAAACCTGGAGTCTTTCAGAAGTCGATGCACAGCCAAGGAGCCGGAATGCAAGGAGTTGCAATTTTAAGGCTTACAAACCTTTGAGTGTCTCTGCGGGGTGTGTGGGCATACATGTGTGTGGTTCCCACAGACCTTCAGGGATGCCAAATTCAGGGGCAATTTGTCCCACAAAGCCAATAGAAACTCCTGCTGAAATCCAATGGAAACCTAATTCATGAGTCTCATTCAAACTAACAGCCTCAGTGGTGTAGAAACTCACAGAAGAAGACTAAAGAGGAGAATCAACACTATCCACCTTTGTGGCAATGATGTCATTGCTTTGCCCTCTGTGTCCAACCAAGTAAAAGAATGGTTTCCTCACCAGCAACATAGCTTGCTGGAAAAACTGAGCTAAGCAGATATCCCAAATGTTGGCAATTGGGTTGCAGCCATTTCTTCAGGGCCAAGTTTCAGGGTCCTGGAGGTCTACTACGGTTAGCTTATCCAGGACTCCCTGAAACAGAAGGCTGGCTCTGCTTTATAATCAGGCAAAGCTATAAAAGAGAATTGGAACAGCTGGCTGAAGCCATCATGGGTAGAGGTGGAATATTTATTTATGAAATGTATATACTTCTTCAGTCCCAACAACTTGGGTTTTACAGTTTTCTCAGGCTCCTAAGAGTGGTGGCCATCCTTGCCTTGGACAGTAAGCTGTTCCATAGGAGAGGAATAATGTCTCTCCCATCACACAAAGAGCATCTTGCAGGGGTCAAAAAAGTCAAAATGGCACTCACAACTGGGTGATCAAAGCCCCACCCCTTTGTATGCACATGTGATACTGAGGCACGTACGAAGAGTCAGAGCTTTGATATCACATTTCCAACCACCATCTTGACTTTTTACGCCAACATGAACTTCCTTACTCACTGAGAGCACAAAGGAGGGGTACTCGTTTCATCCTGTCCCCTGTTTTAAATGTGTTTTTATTGTAAACCACTGCAAGACTTTGGTAGACCAGGGTACATCAAGTGAAGTCAATAAAATAAAACAAATGACATGATCGTAGACTTCCTCAGCCCTGAATGTGCTGATCTCTTCCCACTATTTTTATCCATCCCCTGCTCATTTCCGGAATAGCAGCTCTGTTAAGCCTGTCGCAACTCAAATAACCAAGAATCTTGTTGCCCTTTCAAGAGTAACACATTTGTTATGGCGAAAGCTTTCATGGGCTGGAACCCACTTCATCAAGGGTTTGATGAAATGGTCAGCCGTCCATGAAAACGTAGGACTTCTCTTTAAGATGCCATGAGGCTCTTTGATGCTACTTTTTCCCACTCAAAACTGAAACTTCTCTATGCAAGATCAGCAGCCTAGATTTTAAGCCTCCAAGCAGAACCAGAAATAGCCTTTTGGCACAGTGGCTGAGGAGTTCAGGAAAGAAAAAGGTTGGGAGGAATGCAAGGAAAACATCAGCAGCTGCCACATGCCCGTGCCGCTGCTGCAGAACGGGCAGTTCACAAGTTCACGTCTCTTCCCTCCAGGCCTAGACTGTTCACCGCGTTGCGATGGAGACTTTGTCCCTGGAGCATCAGATTCAAAGTGTGCAAAGACACATCGCCTTCCTCAAAAAGGAGCAGATGAAACTCCTCCATGATTTGCATCTGGAGATCCTACGCTTACAAAAATACTGCACAGGTGAGTCCCCCATCTACCCGCCAAGAAGGCAGAGATTTGGAGGCTTCAGGCTCCCAGGATTAATAAGGAACTTGGAAATGAGGAGGAGCCCCATGCAAAATAGTGGCTCAGCATAGCATTAATTAACTGAGGTCAGTCCTGCTCTATCTTGGGTCTCCCAAACTCACTTGATGTCAGCCTTGCGAGTTAGTCCAGACAAGAAGCACACCCAGAAGTACTAGCTCTATCTTTATTGTAAAATTACATTAACAGAATCTTGCAAGTCTGAAAGTAAATATCTCCTCCCTCACCTTTACAGCCCAAGAAACTAGGGAGGGTCGCTTCTGAGGTATTTGCCATGCCACCATTCCTTCTGTGGGCTCAGCTGCCTCTCGTCTGAACGTTGTCTAGTCTGCAGCTCTTCCTCCTGTCTCCCAAGGTCATTCCCACATACCATTACACTGTAGAAGGAAGGCTTCTGGTTTTTAACATAATAACCCCCTGAAGCTTTCACTGCAGAGGGAGTCAGTTTCTCAGCATTGTTGCCACAATATTGCAGCATTGGCCAATAAGTTATTGTAATCTTTAACATGTGCTGTATTCACACAACATGCTGTACCAGGTCAGTTAAAGACCTAGCAACTACATTTGCAGAACATACCAACCTTGGTGAGTATTAAAGTTGACCAAAGTTGATTGGTTGGTCAGCATATTATACAAATCCAACCCACTTGGTTAGTTTAGTATATTGTGTAGACACACTGCCCCCCTTCCAATTGGGTTCAGTTTTTCCCTGACCATGTTAAGGATGTTGAGTGAATGCAACCAATGTAAGTCTCATGTTTTCAACTCAATGTTAATATGCCTTCGTTACTGCTGCAGCAGCTTACTAGAGGAAGAAACACTGGCCTGCATCCTACAGAACTGACAGTGGTGAGAAGGTGGCATTGCAGCTCTTAATTCAACATTAAGGATCAGGAATCTCCAGGGGCTCATATGGCTCTCTCTCTATTTCCAAAATTCCAAAACTAAGTCACTTTCCGTCTAGTACTAGAACCTGGTCCATTAACCAGGTCAGAATTCCTAGAGAGTGGGGGTGAACAGCTTTCCTCCTTCCCCAGTTGATGATCAGGAGAAAACAGTCCACAGCAATGCATCTAATCAGCTGGAAGAAATGCTTCAAAAGGCACCAAAGGTGTTTCAGATATTAAAAGCTGGCTCTGCAGAGACGAGATGAATTAGACAGCCTGAGAAAGTGTTGGACTTTCTGTTTTTCAGGGTTTTTTATGCAGAGAGGCTGAATGCTCACCTTTCAGAAAGTTGTAGTGGCAGTTTCCTGCATTACAGGAAGCCTGCATAGTTTCTCCTGTCCCTGTAGAGCAGAGCTTTCCAAACTTTTCATGTTGGTGACACACTTTTTAGACATGCATCATTTCACAACACACTCTTACAGCAGGGCACAAGGCAGGCACTAGGACCTGCGCGGAATCACAGCAGGTTTGGAGGCAGCAAGGCACAAGGCAGGCACTAGGACCTGCGCGGAATCACAGCAGGTTTGGAGGCAGCAAGGCACAAGGCAGGCACTAGGACCTGCGCGGAATCACAGCAGGTTTGGAGGCAACAAGGCACAAGGCAGGCACTAGGACCTGCGCGGAATCCTGGCAGGGCAGGTTTGGAGGCAGCAAGGCACAAAGCAGGCACTAGGACCTGCGTGGAAGCCAGGAGGCAGCAGCAGCCGCGACACACCCAGACACTGCAGCCGACACACTAACGTGTCCCAACACACAGTTTGGAAAGCTCTGCTGTAGAGAGCTGCGGAGATGGCCTTGAGGAAAATATTCAGAAGCTGTTACAGAAACAACAAGGGCAGAAGCATTCCTTGAGTCCTGGGAAAGGAGATAGTATTAAGAGGAGACTCAGCCTGGCTCCTCCCTGATTCAATGGGGTATAAGAGGGAGGGGAGGAAAATCACAGTCAGACTTGCGAGATTCTGTTAATATAGCCTATTTCAACAAAGTTTAGCTTTGATCTTCTTCTGGAGTCTGTTGGACAACTTGAAGCTCTGGACAACTTGAAGGGCTGACAGTCCCTTAGCTAGGCAAGTGTCTAAAATTCCAGCCAATTCAGAGGACATTTTGGAACCAGACTTCACATCTAGCAAGAATAGACCTATTGTATCATCAGGTTCTGCCATCCTTCTTAAAGCCAAGATTGTCTGCAAATTATTGCTAGAACAGAAATGGAAACCTTTGGTTGGCAAGACAGAGGGATGTTGCACTTAATGTTTTTTCTGGATTGGAAGGCTGAAGTGGTTGGGTTGAGATACAAAATGGTCAGGTCATGTGACACATATTGGTTGTTTTTTTAGGGGGCTGGTTTATTTCATTATTTTTAATGGATCTCCACAATTTTTCCATGTGCTTCCCATCTCAAAACGGTAAAGAATTATGCCACCCATTTTTGGCAGTTGCAGTCAGAGAGGAGTTCTGGTGGTTAAGTTGCCATCAGTTGACTCATTGGAGCAGCCATATCTTTAAGTGACATGTTAAAGCAACTTTGTCTTTTGGGAGGCTCACATGGAAGCCTGAAAAAGGATGTGGCTGCTTTAAAGAGGTTCTGCACTTCCACTTCCGTGCATTCTGAAGCATCTCTTCTGATGAGAGTAGAACCCCAGCCAGTATAATATGCTTGGCGCTATCCAAGGTACTGAAGTTCCTTGATTTCTCAAGCCTGAAGCTCTCTTGATCATTACTAGATTTTTATCCTGCTTTTTAAATATATTTTAGTCAACCCAAGGCAGCGAACATACCTAAAACTCCTGCCCCCTATTTTCCCCACCCTGTGAGGTGGGTTGGGCTGAAAGTGAATGACTGACCCAAAGTCACCCAACCAGCTTTCATGCCTAAGGCGGGACTAGAACTCTCAGTCTCCTGGTTTGCCATTGGCTCCTTCCTAGGGCTGAGAAACAGGGATTGGCCCAAGGTCACCCAGCCGGCTTTCATGCCTAAGGGAGGCCTAGAACTCACAGTCTCCTGGTTTCTAGACTAGCACCTTCACCACTACACCAAACTGGTTTAACACCTTAACCACTACACCAAACTGGCTCTCTTGATACTAGGTGGATTCACATACATATTGTTCTAAGTAAAGAACAAACCAACTGCATTATAGTCAGTGCAACCTGTGAACTCAACCATTGGGTTTGGTAGACCATGGCATATAACTTAACATTATGTGTCACTCCTTCCATAGCCCTCTCTCTATGGAACTACAGCCAGGCCAGATTTAATCATAGCAAATCTTGAAAAGAATAGATGCTAAGAGCTGATTAGTAATTGAACTGGCTTTTGTAGAGAAGAAGGAAGGTGACCTTGATGGAGGCAAGTGGGATCCATTACCAAAGTGACAAGGGGGAAAGCATATCTTAATGCTTTTAAGCAGAAAATATGTGGAAGAGACTCAGACAGACACCTCCCTAATGCACAAGAGTATAAGAAGGGGAGGAGGTATAGCACAAACATGCAAGATGTCAGCCCCACCAGGTACACCAGACCAGGAATCAACTCCACGGGAAGGCTACAGCTACTTTTGTTGAGATTGGCTACAATATCAGAATCCTGCAAGCCTGATTGTGCTGTATCCCCTCCCCTTCTTATCTGAATTAGGGAGGTGTCTGAGCCGGTTCCGTGTATTTTCTGCTTGTTGTGAATTAAGATACAGTATATTTTTCCCCTTGTCACTTTGGTAATACATCTCACCTATCTCCATCAAGGTCATATTCCTTACTCTCTACCCTTTGGGCATTTATGGAATTGACTCTCTAGGAAGATTTCAAAGGGAATACTAATCATATAAAAGGGTAAGGCAGCATCAGTCCTTCCAAATGTTTTCATCCTGGATAGATTTTGAATTAAAAAGAGATGATCTTGTTTTACAAGTGTGGTTGATTTAAATGTAATCTACTTTAAGACATTTATTTATGGCACAGTATGTGATTAACAGTATCTTAGCCAGGATGGGGAATTTTGTTGGTGTGTCAGTCCTTTTTGCTCAATCTGATACTATCTGATGGACAAAGAGCATTTTGTGAATAAGCTTTCATTAAAATCAGTGTCTGCACATTTCCTTTCCAATGAAAGTTCATTTCAGCAAGGTTTCATCTCTGGCAAGAAGCATCAGAGTTAACTGATCCAATTTGGTTTTGGCATATGGGACCATTTCATTTTTAAACTGCCTGCAGAAGTGCATTCTGAAAAAAGAAAGAAAGCAGTAGTTAAATGTGCTTATTTTTGTTCACATTCAATCATCTAAAAAGAAAAAAAAACAGGGAGGAAATTCCAGAAATAAAAGCCCAGTAAAAGAAAATATGGGAAATAGCATTATTAACATATTTGAACTAATGGTTTTCAAATGTCACAGTAGAATGGTAATGCCTGGGGGGGGGGGGCGGAATGCAAAATGATACATCAACCAAGATATGGTTGAATTGATGCCCCACAAGAGGGACCATCCCTGATCCAGAGTGGTATCGCTGCCTCATCCTCCTAATGTGATTTGAGAAGATTAGAGCTCACACAGACATGCTATTTTACGCAAGTGTATGCTTCTTCTTTGTTTGCATGCAAATGCAAGTAGATGAATAGGTACCACTTCGGTGGGTAGGTAACAGCGTCGGCCACATGACCGCAGAAGCGTCTTCGGACAATGCTGGCTCTTCGGCTAACAAACGGAGATGAGCACCGGCCCCTAGAGTCGGACACGACTGCACAAATGTGCGGGGGGGGGGGACCTTTACCTTTACCTTATGCTTCTTCTAGTTGAGATATATAGAGATTCATTGTTCTGCTAACTAAGGGATAATGTCTAAGAAGCTCTCCTAGGTCCTGAAATTACTCACTGCTGGGCTGTACAGAGTATTCTCAAGGTGCTCCAAAAGATCACCCAGCTACTAAATACAATTTGCTTCCTTTAAGCTCTCCTAGATCCTGAAACGATTCTCTGATGGAAAAATGCTACTTGCCCAGAATTAGCAGGTACTGCGTGTGTCACATTCAGTAACAGGTGCACACATGACTATATAGAGCAGTGCTTTCCAAAGTGCCGCTGTTGGCGACACACCAACGGTGGCAGCAGTGGCGGCGTGGGGGCGCGTTCACGGTGGTGGTGGGGGCACATCAGCGTGCACGGCAGCGGAGGCAGCAGCGGCAGCCTCGGTAAAACGCGGAAGCACTGATGGCGCGCCACCGCCACCATGCACACTGCCGCCGCCACACGCACCCCCGTGCCACCGCTTCATGACACACTAAACTGTGTGTTGCGACACACTAAAGTGTCGCGACACAGTTTGAAAACCTATGATATAGAGCAGGGGTGGGCAACATCAGGCCCGTGGGCCATATAAGGCCCGTGGGGCTCCCGCCTAAGGCCCAAGGGGCTCCCGCTCACAAACCCCGCCCTTTCCATGTGATTGGCTCCCGCCCACAAACCCCACCCCCCAGTGCTTGTGATTGGCTCCCGCCCACAAACAACGGCCCCCGGTCTGAGGAAATCCCAGAAACCCCGCACACACACCCCGGTCCCCAGTTCTAAATATCCAAATGGCCCTTGGCAGAAAAAAGGTTCCCCACCCCTGATATAGAGGATGGTTCTATCCCATTTATAGAAGACATCCTACCTCTATGGAATAAAAGATTAGAGCAGTGCTTTCCAATCTGCCGCCGTTGGCGACACACCAACGGCGGCAGCGGCAGTGGCGCGGGAGCGTGCGCGGGGGCGGGGGCATGCATGGCGGCAGCGCGGGGGGGCGCGCGGGGGCAGTGTGTATGGCAGCGGCGGCCTCCGCTAAAACGCAGAAGAGCTGATGGCGTGCCGCTGCTGCCGCCACCGTGCATGCTGCCACCGCCACCATGCACGCCCCCGCCGCCACTTCCAGGTTGTGTAGCGACACACCAAACTGTGTGTTGCGACACACTAAAGTGTCGCGACACACAGTCTGGAAAGCTGTGGATTAGAGGATGGGGTACAAGTTTAAAAGTTCAAAGGGTTTTGAGGAATACATCTTCAGATGCTTCCAGATAACAGAAACCTTGCTTACTGTCCTATTAATGTAGGAAACATTCACTGTGAAGGGGAAAAATGGCTCCTGTTTAAGGCAGTGTGAAGCATTAAGCAATCTTTGGATACTGAATGGAATTGCCCAACTCTGCTGGGATGCAGTGATGTGGGAACAGCCAGGGTGAAGCTCTGCAGGGTTAAGGGAACTCTTACAGCATATATTAGTTATTTATAAAAATATAAAATATAGTTATTTATAAAAATAATAAAGGCAGGATAAAATATAAAATATAAAATAATATAAAATAATATAAAATAATATAAAATAATATAAAATATAAAATATAAAATATAAAATATAAAATATAAAATATAAAATATAAAATATAAAATATAAAATATAAAATATAAAATATAAAATATAAAATAAAATAAAATAAATAAAGATAGAGGATGGATGGATGGATGGATGGGATAGATGATAGATAGATAGATAGATAGATAGATAGATAGATAGATAGATAGATAGATAGAGATAGATAGATAGATAGATAGATAGATAGATAGATAGATAGCATATAGAGTGATATCCAGCAGTAGATAGCACCAGGCCTAGAAAAGTTTATGGGAAGCAGGTTTCTATAGCACGTAGGATAAACCTCAATAGGACCCAGGATGGTTCCTAGAAGATATTATTTTCCAGCCCTTATGCTCCTACAAGACCTTCTGGAGAAGGTCCATTCCTGCAGGAATTATCATTTGAGGCAGATCTAGATTATGTGCTCACGTTAACCTGTAAGTACATGAACAAGAACATTGGGACACGAGGTAAGGAAGGAAATTGGCCGTTTGGGAAAATGTTAAGCATGTGCTTTTTCTCTGCCACTAAAAAGTTTCATTGCATCTAAAATGACTAAAGCAAAATCAGAGGCAATTGTTTGCCTTCTGCCCCCCTCCCCCTTTAGCTCCAGTTTAATTTTAAAAAATATTTCCAACTGCATGCAGGCCCTGAGTATCATCCACTGTTCTTTGAAAAATGAGGCGGTGGGCTATTTTTCCCTTACTCAAGGAATGTTGCCCATCTGCAGTTTCTTTTTCTCGACCTGGCAAGCTGAGTGACACAATCATACCAACTATGCAGATAGGTGTTCCCAGTGTGCAAAAAATCAGAGAGTACACTTTCCTAATGCTTTCCCTCTAGTTCAAATGGATAGAAACCACAGATTTCATACCGCAGCAATATGCTGTGTGTGAAAGGTCCTCTGTGCAAGCACCGAGTCATTACTGACCCTTTGGAGGGACGCCGCTTTCGCTGACGTTTTCTAGGCAGACTTATAGCGGGGTGGTTTGCCATTGCCTTCCCCAGTCGTGATTCCCTTTCCCCCAGCTTAGCTGGGTACTCATTTTACCGACCTCAGAAGGATGGAAGGCTGGGTCGACCTGAGCCGGCTACCTGAGAAACCAGCTTCCGCTGGGATCGAACTCAGGTCGTGGGGAGAGTTTCGGCTGCAGTACTGCCGCCTACCACTCTGCGCCACACGAGGCTCCTAGCAATATGCTGACCACCATCTTTGTACAGGGTATGCATGACATTTTATAAGCGTGACTCATCCCTTCATTTGGAAATCTAGCTTTTCAAAATAGATAGTGGAGTTGAAGCCAGAAGATTGCAGATGAGCAAAAAGTGCTCTGAGTTCCTTGTAGGAAAAATGAAATGCACTTGAAATAGTCACAGGCCTAAACAGGTTACTAAAGAAATGCTTCAAATATCTCTTTAAGTGGTGGCTTCTCATTTGCATTGCTTGTCTTGGGTAAATCAATCTCTCTTTCTCTCTCAGGGGACAGCAACATTTTTTAATGAACTGCTAGAGAAAAGCTCCCTCCCCATTATGAAAGAAAATCATGGGAACCCTTTTAAGGAGCCTTCCTTATTCGGATCAGTCAAGTGCCATATCCAATGCGGTAACATCGTGCCTTAATTTCCATTACCACTATGGCGCTGCATCATGGCAACTTCCAATACAGGATTATATACTTACAGTATGCTGATAAGGAGGAGAAGGACCAGAAAGGGCAGAGATAAATATATTTTGTCTGCCTTTTCAAGGCTCTAAGGCTGAGAATGGGAGAAGGAGATCTTGGAAGCAGGGAGCAAACCATTCCCAATCCTATCCTTAGGCTCACTGACATGGCCCCCCAAATCATTATTTGCAGGGCTTGGAGCAGTTTAAAGTTAGGTATTAGAACCATCTGGTTCCCCAAGCTTCCTGCTCCAATTCCCACTTGTACATCAGAAAAAGTGTGTCAGCATTGGGTCCTGGGGGCAGGGGAGGAACAACAACAACAGAAGATCACACCACCAGACTCCAGCCTAAGTTGCTGCTACCTTTCAGTAGTAAGAGCTGAGATGGAGGAGGAGGAAGACGACAAATTGGGGGCAGAGGTGGGCTACCGGCTGCCCATCCGTGCCATGAAAGGCCAGTGACTCTAAGGGAAAGTCAGCTGGCAGGGCTTAAGCTGTTGGGGAAGATGAAAGCAGAGACAACAGCCAGGAAAGCTGGCACAATTTCAGAGCCCTTTAGCAGTAGACCTGTTTCTACAACTGGCCCTGTTTTCCTACCTAGCCCTGTGAGTAAAAAAGCTGGAGAAAAAGAGTTGCTGGAAAAAGCAAGCTTCTCCACCACAGAGAGGTCAGGCAACACAGAGCACACCAGCTCAGTGCTGATTAGCTGCAGCAGGCAAGCCAAGGCAGGCCTGCTGAGAGTGATATCACTGTATATAGGCTTATATAGAGATAGAGCCAGGTTGGTCTAGTGCAGAGCTTTCCAAACTTTTCATGTGGGTGACACACTTTTTAGACATGCATCATTTCGCGACACACTCTTACAGCAGGGCCTCATTTCGCAACATACTCTTACAGCAGGGCACAAGGCAGGCACTAGGACCTGCGCGGAATCACAGCAGGTTTGGAGGCAGCAAGGCACAAGACAGGCACTAGGACCGGCGCGGAATCACAGCAGGTTTGGAGGCAGCAAGGCACAAGGCAGGCACTAGGACCTGCGCGGAATCCTGGCAGGGCTCGGAGGCAGCAGCAGCTGCGACACACCCAGACACTGCAGCTGACACATTAACATGTCCCGACACACAGTTTGGAAAGCTCTGGTCTAGTGGTTAAGGTGCTGGGCTAGAAACCAGGAGACTGTGAGTTCTAGTCCTGCCTTAGGCATGAAAGCCGGCTGGGTGACCTTGGGCCAGTCCCTGACTCTCAGCCCTAGGAAGGAGCCAATGGCAAACCAGGAGACAGAGTTCTAGTCCCGCCTTAGTCATGAAAGCCGGCTGGATGACCTTGGGCCAGTCCCTGTCACTCAGCCCTAGGAAGGAGCCAATGCAAAGCAGGAGACTGAGAGTTCTAGTCCCGCCTTAGGCATGAAAGCCGGCTGGGTGACCTTGGGCCAGTCCCTGTCACTCAGCCCTAGGAAGGAGCCAATAGCAAACCAGGAGACTGAGAATTCTAGTCCCGCCTTAGGCATGAAAGCTGCCTGGGTGACCTGGCGCCAGTCACTCTCTCTCAGCCCTAGGAAGGAGCCAATGGCAAACCAGGAGACTGAGAGTTCTAGTCCCGCCTTAGGCAGGAAAGCCGGCTGGGTGACCTTGGGTCAGTCACTCTCTCTCAGACCTAGGAAGGAGCCAATAGCAAACCAGGAGACTGAGAATTCTAGTCCTGCCTTAGGCATGAAAGCCGCCTGGGTGACCTTGGGCCAGTCGCTCTCTCTCAGCCCAACTCACCTCACAGGGTTGCTGTTGTGGGGAAAATAGGAGGAGGAAGGAGTATTAGGTATGCTTGCCGCCTTGAGTTATTTATAAAAATAATAAAGGTGGGATAAAAATTAATTAATTAAATAAATCCCATTATTTCCATAGATGCTGGATGAGTCGACAATGGAATCTCACAGCAGTGATTAGTGTGCATTAATTGTTGTCCCTGAACAGAGAAAAATGAAAGTCTTGGCTCATGAATCACAAGACTATTTTCCCACCAGAAAACAATTGGGGCTCTTGATATTTTAGGAACAAATAAACTGTGAAGACTTGCTCAGTTTCAGAAGAAACAGAGCAGATTCCCTGACAGGGGAGCCCCAAATGCTTACCAGTACGACTTACAGAGTATTTTAAACTAGGTTTATGTCATAACATCTTTGTTACATTTTAGCTTAGTATGTGGTGTAAAACCAACCCCTGGGCTTCATAAACCAAAGTTTGTGGCGCAGTGTGTTGTGTAATACCAGCCAATATTTATTTATTCAATAACCCACAGTCATACCAACCCATGGCTTAATGTCCAGTCAAGGAGTTGAAAGGGATTTCGGATATCAACTAACCCAGCCTTGCCCAATTTGTTACCCTCCAGTTGAATTCTTATCTGCCTTGAGTGCTCAAATTGAGTAGTCCCAGGCACCATCCTGAGGCGAGGTTGGCCCCCACTCTTCTGGCCTTCCGGAAGAGCATCAAGACCTGGCTCTGCCAACTAGCCTGGGGATCCAAGAGTGATTGGCAGCCCTGGGGGTGGTTGGTGGCTTAAGACACTCTCTCCACCTTTTCGTTTCCCTCTTTTATCTTCTATTTTTTATACTTTTTCTATTTTTGTAATGGTTTTATAATTTTTATTTGTAGGCTGCCCAGAGTCACTTTTATAGTAAGATGGGCGGTATATAAATTTAATAATTTTAAAATTTAAAAAGTTATCAATAAATAATAGCCCAATAGGACTACAACTGTCAGAATTCCAAGCCAGCATAGAAGACCCCAGAAAGTAGCTTGAGATTATCAAGAAGCCATAGTGCAGGCTAGTAGTAAAACTTAAAGGCTGTGCTAGAACAAAAGAAAGAATAAAAGTGGACCCCAAGTTTCAGGATCAAAATGAAGAGCAGAGGATATTTTCACCTCATCACTGGGACTCGATTCTGGTTTTCCAGTGTCTAATCTTGTTCTCTTTCCTCATCCAAAAATGACTTGTATTCCAAAGTTATAGCAAGAAACTATCTGCTATTCCCCCCTGAAATAATGCACATGAAGCCCATTGCATTATAATTTGAGGGTCGAAGACCACTTGCCCATAAAAAAACCACAATTCAGGTACCAAATCTTAGATTGCCACAATCTAGCTGGCCACTAAAGTAAGGTAAGGTTTCCCCTTCCAGTCGTATCCGACTCTAGGGGGCAGCGCTCATCTCCGATTCTCAGCCGAGGGAGCCAGCGTTGTCCATAGATGCTTCCGTGGTCATGTGGCCAGCATGAATAAACGCCAAGGCGCATGGAACACTGTTACCTTCCCACCGGAGTGGTACCTACTTATCTACTTGCATTTTTACGTGCTTTCGAACTGCTAGGTTGGCAGGAGCTGGGCGAGAAGGGGAGATGGCAGCAAAGCCAGACTTTTCTGCATCTCATTCCTGCCATCTAGTGGTGATTGAAGGTTTTGTAGCCCAGATCTGGTAGCCCATTGCAAGCCATAAGGGGCTACAAAGTAAAGCTCACAGTCCCAACATTGATGCAGAGCAAAATCGCATGAAGCAAAAGGCTAGCAAAGCAGTTGCCTTGATAAAGAGGGCTTTCCAAGCTAAAATTAAGCCCTAAGCCATACAGAAGACCTCTTTGTTTTTTTTCTTCTCCCTCCCCAAGCAACAGCTCTTTCCTACAAATCCTCCTCTGCCTGCGGGGGGAAAAAAAGCCTTCCCAGCCTCTGCAGAAGAGAAAGAAGCAATGCTTTTTAAAGAAACTGTCAGGTTGTTACATGCAAGAGCAGGAAAAGTTATGCCTAATTTAACAACAGGGTTTTGCTAATTTCCCCTTCACTGTAGAATCAAAAGCCAGGAGAGGCTATGCTCTCACTCCAAGTCCTAAATACCTTGGTGAAAATGTTAGAAGCTTGGGGGTGAAAGATCTCCAAGAAGATTATATTGCTTGATTTTTAGGCAAATGCAACTTGGTCACTCAAGGTGGAACCAACAGGAGAGGGGTTAGTTCCACGCCTCTTAGCTAAGAGGCAGGACTTAAGAATTCTTACTGTCCCGGCTAAGACTGGACTCAATGTGAAAGTTGATTTAAAAAAAAAAGAAAATGATTAAATATTCTGGTTGGGGTTTTTTTTAGCTACTTGGCAGCTTCATCTTTCTAAATGGAATTTTCTAACTGAGCTCTTCGGTAAATCATAATCTGACAATATCCCATTAATGGCCTTGGAAATGTTGCGAGTAGTAAATGTAGGGAAAGCCTGAGAACCACAACAAATCTTGCAAGGGAGACCTTGCATTTCAACGGACAATTGGAATCCAAAATCTGGAGGGCCATAGATTCTCAACCAGTGCCTTACAATAATACATCATCAAACCTTTATCACGGCCTTTAGACCACAGTTATAATAATTCTTGAGCTTGACTCCCCGTTGGAGATCCTTGGGCTTCCAAGTCCATCACATCTTTGGGTTCTGTCATCAGACATGACCACATGACCATTTAAATTCATGACTGTCATAGTGCATGACCGCATGACCATTACAGTGCATGACCACCTCATACACACCAGTGTTACACCTTCAACATCATAACATCAATTCGCTGAGTCTAGGTTTAAAATGAATGCCAACCTTAGAGATATAAAACGCCATGTTTCCACATAATGTGAAGCCAAGGAAGGGTGGAATTAACCATTCCTTGTTGAAGAAACCCTGATTGATTGATTGATTGATTGATTGATTGATTGATTGATTTGGTGCATATTTATAACATGTCGGCCTCTCTTGTCTCATTGTTAGTTTTGCAATGCCAAAGTGGGAAAGCCCCCCTCCATTGAAACCACTCCACTGAAAGCCCTTAATTAAAACCAGTTTACAAACCCCTAAATTGAAACCACTCCATTAAAAGCTCTTAATTAAAACCTGTTTACAACCCCCCATTGGAACCACTTAATTAAAAGTTCTTAATTAAACCCGTTTACAATGTAAAAACCTGAATAATTCAAGAAAATCCCTAAAAGCCTACATTTAAAACCATAAAAACCTTTGCAACTCTGGACATGGGGCAGCATTACCATCCTGGTTATACTACCTGGTTATGACATAACACAAGCCAAGCACAAACAGGTTTCATTTCTATTTAGAACAGGGGTTCTTGTCCTTTTTGTGCCATGGATCCTCTTGAGAGTCTAGTGAAATCTATTGGATTCCTTCTCAGAGAAACATGTTTCTTTTTTACATGTATAATTTTTATTAGAGATTTTCACATAAGTAAAAGATAAACATGAAATGGTACAAAGTAAGAGCAAGGAGAAGAAAAGATAAATGAAAAAGTGCTAAAAGTAATATAGATAGAAAAAAGAAAGAAAGCCTTCGACAATACACAGAAAAAAGAAAAGTGGATGAACCAGCAATGGATAGAATTAAAGCCCACAGTGGGCAGTGTCAGAGCCAAAGTGGATGGGGTTTGTAACTAAGCTATAATTCTCCTGAAATCAGGCTGAGGTCTACATACAGTACATCCCTTGGGCCTTGCATTGGTCCATCAGATAATAAACCATTTTGTGTTTCATCTTCCTGCTTTGTTTTTCTTCTCTTCTAGAGCTGACCCATGATCTTGAAGTGAAGGAATTGGAAGCCAGCCAGCAAGGTAAGTGAGAAGAGAATCTTTTTTCCCTTTTTTATTTGAAATAACAAACAGAAACTAGGGCAATGTTTCTCAACCTTGGCAACATTACGATGTGTGGACTTCAACTCCCAGAATTCTTACATTCCCCAAGGCTGGCTGGGGAATTCTGGGAGTTGAAGTCCACACATCTTAAAGTTGCCAAGGTTGAAAAACACTGAACTAGGGGTAGAATACCACAATTTAGACATGCACTGTATCCATTGTGGAAAAAGACATCTCAGTTAAGTTGAAGTTTGGTTGGATTCAGTATGGCTCTTCTCCAAATGACTAGCAGTTGAGCTAACTACTCCCTCTTATCCTAACAAGGTGTGGAGATTGAAAAGAGAAAAGAACATGGGTGTTCAGTAAATAGTTTGCAATATCAACAGTAGTTCTGGCTGAGCGTATAGGAAATCTTTGTTCTTTTAAAATAGATTTTACTAGAACAATGGGGGGGTGTAAACAAGAGTCAGACTTTCCCAATTTCTTTTCTCCTTGCCTCTCTCTTCCACTGAATGATCCCTTTCATTCAAATCTCAGATTGAAAGTAGCCAGTAGAGGGAGCCAAATGACCAGGCATGAGTGGTCCTGTTCAGCTGGCCTCCTTCCCCATAGCTTCTTCCAGACTGGAAGGGTTCCTGACCATTTGGTTTTGTCTAGTTCAGGGTTTCTCAACCAGGGTTCCGTGGCACCCTAGGGTTCCGCGAGAGGTCCCTAGGGGTTCCCTGGGAGATCACAATTTATTTTAAAATTATTTCAAATTCGGGCAACTTCACATTCAAGAGGTAAGTTTTATTCTTTATTTTTAGTTTAGGAACACTGTTCATGCATCTATACAGGCCTACCCATGAAACGAATATAATAATTTGGTAACTTCTGGCCTATATTTGAGCCTGAATGGGCAGGGGTTCCCCGAGGCCTGGAAAATATTTCAAGGGTTCCTCCAGGGTCAAAAGGTTGAGAAAGGCTGGTCTCGTTTCATGTTTTTCCAGTGGCGTTGACAATAAATTGTGGCATAGTCTGAAAGCCTTAGCAAGCTGGTCTTGCAGCCTTCAGAACCATCTCAAGATCTTCCCTCCTGCTGCACAGATACATTGGAAAATGTGCAGCCCAGCTCCATGATCAGTTGAGGGCATTTCCAATGTGAGGGGCTATCACTGATGACATTATGTCTATGAAGGTTCTCAGTCATCCAGGTGGATTTGTCTGTAGCTTGAATCATGTCAACTGGATTTCTGTTTTCTCAGTGGAAACGTTTCGCTCCTTATCCAAGGAGCTTCTTCAGTCTGAGCAAAGTTAGTAAGGGAATCCTTAAATATGTTTCTAGGTGGCTGTGTGACCTTACACCTGGGGTCATGGTTATATTGAGATGTTATTTTAAGTCCTTTTATTATCTAAAGGAGGATCGTTAAGATCACCATGCTGCTGTTGAGCTTGTGAAATGGTCTTAATCTTCCTAGGCACAGAAGACAAAGCAGGGAGGGAAATCACTGATGACATTATGTCTATGAAGGTTCTCAGTCATCCAGGTGGATTTGTCTGTAGCTTGAATCATGTCAACTGGATTTCTGTTTTCTCAGTGGAAACGTTTCGCTCCTTATCCAAGGAGCTTCTTCAGACTGAGCAAAGTTAGTAAGGGAATCCTTAAGTATGTTTCTAGGTGGCTGTGTGACCTTGCACCTGGGGCTAGGTCATGGTTATTTTGAGATGTTATTTCTAAGTCCCTTTATCATCTAAAGGAGGATCGTTAAGATCACCATGCTGCTGTTGAGCTTGCGAAATGGTCTTAATCTTCCTAGGCACAGAAGACAAAGCAGGGAGGAAAATCACTGATGACATGTTATTTTGGGTGAGTCCTAGAATCCAAGCCGTTGAGGGTGGCTGGGGAGAGGCTTGCTCCAGAAGCAACAAAACTTTGTGGCCATTTTCTCTCTTATTGATACATCCCCTCTCTTGCAACTTCCAACATCCTCTTTTCTCGCTCTTTCTTCATCTCCATGACATTGTATTTCTCTCTTTCTGACTCACCCCCTTTCCCTCTCTCTTTCTCCTTAGCCTTGAGCTTTCTGTCAGGCCCAGACCAAAAATGACAAAGAGTCAATCCAGACAAGTTCAGTTCTTTATTTGCTCACACCATATAGACAGAATCCTGCCAGACTAAGGGGAAATAACCTGGGGGGCTCCAGGGCGGGGCTGCTCTGAATCTCTCTGTCTTCCCACGGTCCAGGTCCGGCTCCGGCTCCGGGCTGTGTTGCCTATTGTCCTGCCCCGCTCCTTGGAATGTGCTCCCTCCTTCCTGAGAACCAGCTCATCACATTTTCTCTCTTTCTCCACCTTCCACTACTAGCTGGACCCTCACCAGTTAAGTAAGATGACTGAATCAATCCATTGCTTGGTTCCCTCAATCACAAACTAACCAAGCAACACTGCCCCCCCTTTTTTTATTTGTCTCACTTTCTCAAAAAAACTATTTTCTCTCCTATCACTTAACAATAGCTACCAAGAAAGTGAATGATCATAGAAAGAAGGCTTTTGACATTAGGTGGCATGACGTT
Organism: Charina bottae; assembly: GCA_023362775.1. Classification (NCBI taxonomy): domain Eukaryota; kingdom Metazoa; phylum Chordata; class Lepidosauria; order Squamata; family Charinaidae; genus Charina; species Charina bottae. The sequence continues at coordinate 7,644,962 of JALMGJ010000027.1, read as the reverse complement.
GGAGTCAGAGTTGTTCACCCTTTCAACAGTCCCAGTGAAAACTACTCCCTACCCCCTCCTCTTCCTCCTCCTCCTCCTCTTCCTCTTCCTCCTCCTCCTCCTCCTCTTCCTCTTCCTCTTCCTTCTCCTCCTCCTCCTCCTCCTTCTGCTCCTCCTCCTCCTCCTCTTGCTCCTCCTCCTCCTTCTCCTCCTCCTCCTCTTCCTCCTCCTCCTCCTTCTCCTCCTCCTCTTCCTCATCATAGGAGATCCTGGCTGGCAAGGTGTATTGCACATTGAGGATTTCCATCATTTATTCATTAATGGTGTTGCTCTTCGGCTAAGAAACTGAGATGAGCACCGCCTCCTAGAGTCGGACACGGCTGTGCAGGGGAAAACCTTTACCTTTTACTAATTTTAATTTTATTTCCGTTTGTGTTCTTTTTCTATGGATGCACCTTCACCCAGAGTCACACTTCTCTGAGCTGAGCAGCCACATAAATGTCATATGTAAATAAATAAACCATTTCTATTATTATCACTCTTCTTCCAAGGAAGAGTAAATATCTTGTCTAGTTTGACTCAACCATTACAGCGTTGTTAAGCAGCATCCTAAAAAAAATCTTCCTCTCAAAAGAAAAACAAACAAAATTAAGTTCTGTTAACAGCATGTTTATTTATTTATTCATTCATAGATTCATTTGGAAGATTTATATACTGCTCACTCCCTTAATGGCTCTGGATGGTTTAGGAGGCCATGAAACCATCCATTCAAACAGACCTGAAATCATAACAGATATAATACACAAATTAAAACAGTAGCTTTAAACACCTTAAACTGTAGGAAGAAGGAGACTTGGTTCAGTTACAGTGGCCATTTGTTTCATAATGTTTCCAGATGTATTCAACGGCTGCCCAGTAAAAAGGACATTGCAATAGTCTGTGCTTGACGTTACCTGCACATGACTCGTTGAAGCAAGACATTTCTCTTCCAGGAAGAGATGTCCCAGATTTATCAGCCAAAGCTGCAATAAAAGCATGCACGCACGCACGCACACAAACACACACACACAGACAGACACTGTACCACCACCACCATAGATCTTCTACAGCTCTCCAGTGCCAGTGGCAGATGCAGGAAGATTCTTAATTGCAAACCTCTTTTTTAAGATGGGCAACCATCCAGAACAGATATCTCCGTTGCTCTCCAAACAAGCAGGGAGCAGCTCAGAGCAAAAACAAAGCTGGATTCCCTTTCCCTTACATTTGCATTAACTACAAATTCAATTTCATGAAATGGTGACCCTCCGGTCATGTAGGTAGTCGTTTTTTTCATCGGTCGCAAGAAATATTACAACTTGGGAACCATGCCCAAGGCTTCAGAGGACTGCAGTGAAGCCCTAGACCAGAGCTTTCCAAACTTTTCATGTTGGTGACACACTTCTTAGACATGCATCATTTCGCGACACACTCTTACAGCAGGGCACAAGGCAGGCACTAGGACCTGTGCAGAATCACAGCAGGTTTGGAGGCAGCAAGGCGCAAGGCAGGCACTAGGACCAGCGCAGAATCCTGTCAGGGCAGGTTTGGAGGCAGCAAGGCGCAAGGCAGGCACTAGGACCTGCGCGGAATCCTGGCAGGGCAGGTTTGGAGGCAGCAAGGCACAAAGCAGGCACTAGGACCTGCGCAGAATCACAGCAGGTTTGGAGGCAGCAGGGCACAAGGCAGGCACTAGGACCTGCGCGGAATCCTGGCAGGGCTCGGAGGGAGCAGCAGCCGGGACACACCCAGACACTGCAGCTGACACATTAACGTGTCGCGACACACAGTTTGGAAAGCTCTGCCCTAGACCCTCCTATTGCGTATTTCGGCTTCCTATTGTAAGAACCGGAAATCAAATTGGAGATCAAGGCTAATGAATAATGCCCAAGGCTGGGGTCTTGAGGTTTTGATTGCATTCAGCAGAACACAGGTTTTACTTGGGCATGCAGGGTTCCACCCTCAGCCTCAGGGCAAAAGGGAGTCTGCTGGTGCAGCAAAGGAGGTGTGGAGAGCAACAGATGGTCTAAGGGGAATGGAATGCTGATGGAAAGCAGCCTTAGTAAGACAAACGGGCAGGATGTATTTATTATTTATTTATTTATTGAATTTCCATCCCGCCTTTATTACTTTTAATCCCAAAGAAGCCACCGTTCTTTCCGCCGGTCACGCCTGGGAGGAAACGCCTGGTTCATAGAAACGTATCCAGCCGATACCGCCTTGCCATCTTCAGCTGCTCTATGTAGCTTCTTGGGTTGTGACTCCCAGAAGTGGTAGAAGCCAGGTTTTCGATTGCCATCTCAGATTTCTGGTCCTTGAGACTCCATCCGTCAAGCTTCCGTGCCTGCACCACATGCTGCTGGCTCTGGAAAAAAAAAAAACCTCCGCCCCTCCCCATACCGTTGATCTGAGGAGAGCGTACAGAGTGCTGGTTTAGCTGCCTTTGTGGAATTCAGCGGCACATGATGTGAAGAGGGTCCTCTAGCTTTGGTGACTTTTGTGGAGAATCAGATCATTCACTGGAGGTGGCTCGGCTTATCAGTGGCAATTAGATGGAGTGGTTATGGGGAACTTTCACGTAAAGGGTCTCCTGTGATTGTTCCTCAATGTGTGGTCCCTAATAGATCTATGTCTTCATGGAGGGAAGTATGAAGTGGGGAACCTCAGAGTTCTACCCTGGGTCCAACTCTTTCCAACATTTTCACAAATGACTTCGACCACCGTTTCTCAACCTTGGCAACCTTAAGCTATGTGGACTAAGATAACTTGGTAACCTTGGCAACCTTAAGCTATGTGGACTAAGATAACTTGGTAACCTTGGCAGCTGTAAGATATGTGGACTTCAACTCCCAGAATTCCCCAGTTCCTCATGCTGTCTGGGGAATTCTGAGAGTTGAAGTCCACACATCTTAAAGTTGCCAAGGTTGAGAAACACTGACTTAAACAATGGATGGAAGCTATACTCATCAAATTTGCAGATGACACAAGGCCGGGCAGGGTGTTGCTAACACTCAGAAGACAGGCTCAACGTATAAGCATTGGCCCCTATCCAATAAGATGCAGTTCAATAGTGGAAAATGTAAGGTTCTATACTTACATAGCAAAAACCAGTTGCACAGGTATAAAACAGGCGATAACCTGACTCATCAGTAGAATGCGTGAGAAGGATCTAGACATCCTGACAGAGCACAGATGAAACACCAGCCAGCTGCCAAAAGAGCCCGTGCAGTTGGGGGCTGCATCAACAGAGGTGTAATGTCATGATCAAGGAAAGTGATAGTTCCACTCGATGCTGCACTGGTCAGACAGCAGCTGGAATAATGTGTCCAGTTTTGGTCACCACTATACTGATGCTGAAGAACTGGGAAAAGTGCAGAGAGAAAAACAATAAGGGGTCTGGAGGTTAAATTCTATGAAGAACGGCTAAAGGAACTAGGTAGGTTTAGCTTAACGAAGAGAAGAATGAGGGGAGACATGATAGCAGTCTTCCAATACTTGAAGGGCTGCCACAGGGAAGAGGGTGTCGATTTATTCTCCATGGCACCTGAGGGTAGGACAAGAAGCCATGGGTGGAAGCTCATCAGAGGGAGATCCAACCTGGAAATGAGGAGGAATTTCCTGACAGTGAGAACTATCAAGCAGTGGAATAGCTTGCCTCCCGGAGTTGTGGGTGCTCCATCGCTGGAGGTTCTCAAGAGAAGATTGGACAACCATTGGTCTGAGATGGTGAGGATTCCTGCCTTGGGCAGGTGGTTGGACTAGAAGACCTCTAAGGTCCCTTCCAACCCTATGATTCTATGATTCTACAACAAAGATGGAGAGGAGCTTGGAGGCTAAATCCTATGAAGAACAGCTAGAGGAACTGGGTACGTTCAGTCTAAAGAAAAGAAGGCTAAGGGGAAACATGATAGCAGTCTTTCAATACATGAAGGGATGTCATAGGGAAGAGGGTGTGGATTTATACTCCATAGTGCCTTAGGGTGGGACAAGAACCAATAGGTGGAAGCTTTACTCAAGATAAGGAGGAATTTCCTGACTACGAGAGGTATCGGGGAGCGAAACAGCCTGCTTCCTGGAGTCGTGGTGTTCCATCACTGGAGATTTTCAAACAAAGGTTAGACAGCCATTGATCTGGGATAGTCTGAGGGTTCCTGCCCTGGGCAGGGAGTTGGACCAGAAGACCTCCAAGGTCCCTTCCAAGCCTATAACTCTATGATCCTGTGATGGTAGTCTACAGTCTATGTTCTGCTTTATGAGCTTCCCAGAGATAATTGGTTGCCTGCTGTGGGAAACGCAGTGCTGGATTGTATGGAGTACTGGTGTCACCCACTTACTCCTTTTCCCAAATGTATATTCATTTCATCCCATTTCCATATCAGTTTGCTTTTTTTTTTCAGTCATTATAAAAAAACGGCCCACAAATTTCAATGAAAGGGCATGTTTTCGTATGCACGTATTTTACAAGCAGTTTTGGCTAACATAATGCATTTCAGATTATATTTCCCCTAGTAAGGGAATTTCCACTGCCATTTTTTAAAGAATTGGAGATCTGCAACGTGGAATTGGGAAAAGTCCATGTATAAAGTCCATGTATAAGGGGCGTGGTGGCTCAGCGGGTAAGACGCCAGGCTTGTCGATCGGAAGATCGCAAGTTCAGAGGTTCGAATCCCTAGTCCCGCGCGACGGAGTGAGCTCCCGCACTCGCCCCAGCTCTTGCCAACCTAGCAATTTGAAAGCATGCAAATGCAAGTAGATAAATAGGTACCACTTCAGTGGGTAGGTAACAGCGTTCCGCACACGTCATGCTGGCCACATGACCGCGGAAGCGTCTTCGGACAACGCTGGCTCTTCGGCTAACAAACGGAAATGAGCACTGGCCCCTAGAGTCGGACACAACTGCACAAACGTGCGGGGGGAACCTTTACCTTTACCATGTATAAAACTTTAGCTGCAGTTCAGTTCATTCATTCATCTATTTTGTATGCTTTTATTCTGACCCAGATAGTTCTCCATGCAGTGTATAACCAGTTACAATGTATAAAATTAGTATAGAGAACAGAACAAGAAATAACATAAACATTCAGATCAGCAACAATGATGGCAATGAATATGCTTATTAATTTTATTTTTTATAAATAATTTTATAAATAAAATAAATAATTTTATTTGTTTATTTATTTAATCGATTTACAGGTAGTCCTTGCTTAACAACCACAATTGAGACCAGAATTTTGGTTGTTAAGCGAAGCGGTCATTAAGCAAATCCGACCCAATTTTACTACCTTTTTTGCAGCAGTCGTTAAACAACTCACTGTGGTCATTAAGTGAATCATGCAGTTCCCCATTGGTTTTGCTTGCCAGAAGCTGGCTCGGAAGGTCAAAAATGGCGATCACGTGACCAGGGGATGCTGCAACGGTCATAAATGCAAACCGGTTGCCAAGCGCCCAAATCATGATCACGTGACCACGGGGATGCTGAGATGGTCTTAAGTGTGGGCATCGGTTGTAAGTTGGTTTTTTCAGCACCGTCGTAAGTCTGAACCTACACTAAACGAATTAAGTGAGGACTACCTGTATATAGCTGCCCATCTCCCAATTGCAATTCTGGGTGGCGAACATAGGATTAAAACAACAACAACAACAACAAAAAGATAATTAATAAATAATAATAATAATAATATCATGGTTCCCAAAGACAATCTAACTTAAACTGTACAAAACACAAAATCACACTGATGGGCTCACCCAGCCTCCAGACCCTGTGTCCAAGGGAACATCCTTGTCTTCAAGGATTTACAATGTGCTAGCAAGGTCAGAGTCAAGTGAATCTCAGGGGCTATGGGGTTCTAGAGGGCAGTTTTGTTGAAAAGTAAAGCCTACAATTTCTCTCCCTCCCTGTTTAAGCTGCAGAGCAGTGGGATGGTTTGAAGGTGTTTCTCATCACCATGTTGATAAGATTGTTGTTCAGGCAACTAGAAAAGTCTACGCCAGGTATTTCATATTTCCCATAGAAGAGAAGAATAAAATACCAATACAGGTAGTCCTCACTTAATGACCACAATAGGGACTGGAAAATTGGTTGTTAAGTGGTACAGTCATTAAGTGACTCACCATGTGACCAGACCCGATTTTACGACCATTTTACAATGGTCATTAAGCGAATCAAAGGTCGTTAAACGAATCTAGCTTCCCCAATTGAAGTTTTTTGCTGGAAAAACTTGGCAAAAAAGGTCGCAGATCACAATCACGTGACTGCAGGATGCTGCAACTGGTCATAAATGCAAGCCGGCTGCCAAGTTCCCAAATTGTGACCACGTGACCGCAGGGGTGGTGCGATGGTTTGCGATGGTTGTAAGTGTGAGTGCAGGTCGCAAAGCAGTTTTCCCGAGGCCGTCGTAACTTTGGACTGTCGTTAAACGAACAGTTGTTAAGCGAGGACTACTTGTACTTGTCTTGGAAAGGTTAAAGTGGTGAATACAAGGATAATTCCTGTGGTCCTCCTCTCTCTTGTCTGAACTTCCCAGAGCTCCCTCTGATCACAAAAATGGAAGGTGAGGTGTCTTGGCCATGCCCACACACTTTTCATCATCCTCTCCATCCCCAGCACTTTGGGCATATGATGATAGAATGATTCAGCATTGTCTAAATTCCTAAATGGAACTGGGCTTGCTAGGCTTAAAGAGAGAGGGCGGTAAAAGATGAATCAGCATATTTATTGTATTGCTGACATCTTTGGAGGTGACTGACTCACTGGCTCAGCCTTTCCATGGGAGAGTTTCATCTTCCCCCATTAACAGCTTTGTGGCTTCTTAACCTACTCCGCTTCTCCTGAGCCTTTCTCATCGGTTGTCTTCTGACACAGTGAAAGGTGCCCTGGTACAATTGTGAAGCAATGGTTTCATAGGTTCATCTTCATAAGTGAAGAAATGATGCCATTATGTGGTTGTGTGAAGGACAGCATGTTGAGGAAGAGGGAAGGGAAGTTATGGACCGGAACACAATTAGGGCAAGTTCGAGCAGAGGTAATTCCCTGGCATGGATGTCTTCCAGAAATTTGGCCTCTGCATTAGAAAGCATTTAAAAAAAAATGAAAAAGGCAGCTTGATAGATCTCTGCCCTGTTCTTTTATCTGTTATCTGCAGACTGGACATGCTCCAGCTCATTTTTATCATGCACAGCCCAGTTTTTCTGATTTGGCTACAGCTGCCTTTAAATGGTTGGAAATTAAGGGGGGGCCAAGCATGCTGTATTTCTAATAGGCTTAACTTTAACTTAAAACTTTCAAAGTTTTTTTTTTAAAAGGGGGGGAGGAAGAAGGAGGAAAATTTTATCAACAACGCTGCCACAAACAGGAGAAATTTATCAAGGGACCGTTTTAAATGGCTGAATTTTGACCATATCATTAAGAAATCCATGAAATGGGCTCTGCGGGCAGAACTGATAACGCAGTGAGTTTTTGGGGTCAGGCAGGTTTTTCCTGATGCCCTGGAGTGTTTTTCTGGACAAAGAAAATACTCAAAATTATCCCATCTGTCCTCCGGAACGGCGTCTTGCAGCCAGAGGATCGTAAACAGTGTTTGCGCTAATCTGGTAAGAGACGCCGGGAGGCTGGGACGTCACCATTTCCAAGCCACGCTATAACCTTTTTTTTTCATAAGTTTTATTGAATTTTAAAGTACATATTAAGAGCTAATACAAAAAAAGAAATAGAAATACAAAGTAAGAAAAAAGAAAAGAAAAAGTGAAGTCAAAAAATAACAAACAAAGAAAATATAGAAAATAGATGTCCTCCAATTTATCCTTGAACTTTAAGTACAACAATTAACTTTAAATGTTAGTCCTTCATACAATACACAGGAACTTTTCTTTGTCATATACCCTATGATTTCTATAATCCAATCTTCTGTTCTTCATATAGGTTTCGCCTTTCTTGATATCTTCCAACAATCCATCTCTGGTTTCTACTCCTTGGAATAGTAATCAAATGTTCATTGTTGCATCAATTAAATGTTTTCCATTTGCTCTTTCCATTTTTACATCTATATTTATATCTTCAATAAAGTCCAATTAGTATAACAAATAAAGGCCTTATCTACGTCTAATAAAATACAGTATATTCTGTTCATATTATGACTATATATTCCATTAATACATAATCTAACATATTACATAACATAATACATAATATAGCAAAAATGCAAAACCTAACGTAACATATAACCTAATACATACAACATATTCTTGTAATAACCTACATTCTAATTCCATCTCATCATCTCATTGTCTTCTCATAAATGTATCTCCAGAAAGAGTAATATATAATATCAACATATTTATATTTATAATCTTGTATCTTACACTTAAAATATCATGTTTTTATGCATCTATACAGTTTCTCATATCTGCGCTTACTCTGTGTACAATACCAGATCCACATTTTCATTAACCTTGCATTCCAAATCAATATCAATAAATCTCCTGTTTAGGTTATGCCAATATCACAATATGCAACTTGTTTATTTCTATAACTCATGTGGGATGTCAAAATGTTTATTTTGCCATATCTATCAATTTGCATATTAAAATCTTCCTGTCTCAGCTGCCACAATGTATTTATGCCCAAACGTTTAATAGACCACTTCCTGTAAAATATCATAATCTTCTTCTGTACCAATACATTCAAAGTCCTCTTTCCCTGTTTCTCTACTGGTTCGAAAGGTCTTTCCTCTGTTTCTAAATCTGTCCCTTGTATCTTCTGTTCCTGAGCCACCAAAACTATTAATATACGTTCTATGGATTTCTTAATTTGCAAAAAATTTTTGCTGGTTTCTTCCTTAAAATCCTGAAGTGCTGTGAGAAATGCCATTCCACCTACACCCCCGCCTGATTGTATTTGTTGTTCAAACCGTAATCAGCTGCCATAGCCAAAACAAAGAATTTTCTCAGGGAGCAGGGAACAGCTGTTCTATTATTTATCAATAATGTCTATTTCTTTAAGTGAGAAAAGCTTTTAAAGTAAAAGATGAAAAATTCCACAGAGCAGTATTTCAAACAGTTTGTAAAAGGAAAGATGAAAATATATTCCAAATGAGAGATAGTCCTTTCTAAAAAAAAGTAGAAAAATAAAAAGGTAAAGAGGCACACATTCTCTATACTTTATTCTTTATTCTTCTTTATTCTTCAGGCTGCAAGCTGCTTAACCCAAACAAACAATTTCTCAAAAGTCAGTTAGTTTGTCGAGTGAGAAATACCAACAAAGTCTCTTAAGTCCCAATTTCTCTGATACAAAAGAAAGGCAGAAGAATACAAACTTGTTCACTATGTTGCCAAAATAAAATCTATCAAACTTCCACCATAATTAATTATAGCAAAGAAAACACAAAATTAGCCAACATTTTGAACGAAGTCCAAAGATAAATTTTAGATAATAAAAATGTACTAATCTAAAAAAGAAAACTAATGTAAAGTGATCTAAAAGCTGGCTGTCACTCTTGTGTCTCCCGAGAGACTTACGTTCTCTGCAGAGCTAGGATCCTCTTTCGGCCATTCCACTGCATTCACCCCCGTTCTTCTCCGCGGTGGAAACAACAAAGAAAAACAGGAGTGGGCAATTACAATGGCTCTGTGAGCAATCTTCTGGTTCCCCCTTCTCCAGGGGGAAACTTCAGTGGTCTGTAGACCCCTGCAAACAAGATAGAAAGTTAGCCAGGTCTCAGAGCTCAGAGCTCTGAGAAACTCTGACTTGTCGAGCTGCCAGCCAGGCTTGGAGTCGCCACGCTATAACCTTAAAGGGACACTAAGACTGGCCACCCCATTTCTAAATCACCCAATTTATATTTTTAAGTTTATGTACCCCAAGAGAGGCTTTCTGCAACAAGGAGAAGAGATCTCTCTTAGTGCTTATCGTTATTTCAGGGATTAATTTTTATGGGATTAATTTTATGCACTGAATTTGAAGACTATAATATTTTCCTACATGTTGAATCTGTTGTTTTGAATCTTCAGCTTTCTGCTGCCACTTTTCTTGGAGAGCTGCTCGTTAACATACTTTCACTTGTGTAAACACGTACCCATAACTTTCCATTACCTCCTACTTTCGCTGGTTAAGTACCTAGGGGGCGCCATAATCTACTGCATGAGACATGGAAGACTTCAAGCAGACTTTCTCAGATTTCCATTGAGACTTTAAACCAGAGCTTTCCAAACTGTGTGTTGCGACATGTTAGTGTGTCGGCTGCAGTGTCTGGGTGTGTCGCAGCTGCTGCTGCCTCCAAGCCCTGCCAGGATTCCACACAGGTCCTAGTGCCTGCCTTGTGCCCTGCTGTAAGAGTGTGTCGCGAAACGATGCCCTGCTGTAAGAGTGTGTCACGAAATGATGCATGTCTAAAACGTGTGTCACCAACATGAAAAGTTTGGAAAGCTCTGCCTTAAACAGATTCTTTTTGATTCTTGTCAAGTCATTATGCAAGATATTCGGGACATTGTAGAAAATGTCAGCTCTAAAATGTGTCATCTGGCTGGGGGTGTTGTGGAAGAAATTGAAGAGCTTGATAACGATAGAAATGTTTTTACTGACAGCGAGATTGAAGCCTCTGTTGAAACTGACGACCGGTTTGTGGAGTGGAAGAAATTAAAGGGACAGGTCGAATTGCAAACTTTAAGTGAAATTGTTTTTCTGATCGAATGTTATGGGAAGGAAGGGGTCGTTATCTATGGGAGGTTTTCTGCTGAGAAGTCGGAGCCTTTAAGGAGGGCAGTTGGGCTGTCTGATTTCTTTATGAAAAATGTCTTCTGTGTACTGTGGAGATATGTAAATGCTTTGGTTTCTTTTGAAGCAGGATAAGGGTTTAAGAAGGTTCATCTTGATTGTTTTTAGGGCTTGTTTGACTTCATTTCTTTCTAATGATTTGGATTAAGATTAATAAGGTATAAATAATGAATGCTTGGTTTTAGGTTTAATATGATTAAGATCGTTATAGTTGTAGTATTATTAATTATAAGAGCAGACAATTTATATGCTTTTTAGTTTGATTTTTATTATAGTGGACAGAAATGTGTAGAATAGTGGTAGGAAGGAAATAATTAAATAAATATTGTTTTTGGGGGGAACTTGATTAGGAGGTTTATATCTTTCCTTTTTTTAATATAAGGGGAGGGAGCAATTCTATTTAGTGGTTTTTATTATTTATTTATTTATTTATTTATCGGATTTATCACCGCCCATCTTCCCCTCAGGGAGGGACTCTGGACATAATGTGCTAATGGAATGATTTACAGAAATAATGTGATTTTGGTTTGATTTACAGTAAGGGATTGATTATGGAAATTGCTGTATATTCTTGTTGTTGAACATCGGAAGTCACTTCTTTATGTACAGTAATCTTTAAAAAAAATTCTTCTTGTCTTTTCACAACTTTTCAGCTTTTTTTCTTTTTTGTAGTTTTTTTCTTTCTTGTAATTTTTACTCTTGCTGTAAACCTAATAAAATTCTTGTTTAAAAAAAAAGAGTACCATAAAAACTCATAATTTTTCATGCTGGATTTCAGCATTCACAAGGGCAAATGCAGGGTAAGATGGTCAAAATCTCATGAGCTTTGAGAAATTCATGAGACTTCAGGCTGGTTGTAGTGGATGGCTACCCAAGCCATCACCCAAGAATGACCCCAGAAGAGGTTGTCGAGCCTTACCTTAGACCAGCCTTTCTCAACCTTTTGACCCAGGAGGAACCCTTGTAACATTCTTCAGGCCTCGGGGAACCCCTGCCCATTCAGGCTCAAATATAGGCCAGAAGATACCAAATTATTATATTCGTTTCATGGGTAGGCCTGTATATATGCACTGTGTTCTTAAACTAAAAAAATAAAGAATGAAACTTACTTTTTTAATGCAAAGTTGCCTGAATTTGAAATAATTTTTTAAATAAATTGTGATCTCCCAGGGAACCCCTAGGGACCTCTCGCGGAACCCTAGGGTGCCACGGAACCCTGGTTGAGAAACCCTGAACTAGACAAAACCGAATGGTCAGGAACCCTTCCAGTCTGGAAGAAGCTATGGGGAAGGAGGCCAGCTGAACAGGACCACTCATGCCTGGTCATCTCAGACCGAAAGGGCAATTGGTAGGCAAGAATGGGAGAGTGGAAAACGTACATACATGTCCCTTCTTCCCCTCCCAGCTGAAGGAAGGACCACCTAAACCAGCCTTTCTGAACCTTTTGACCCTGGAGGAACCCTTGTAGCATTCTTCAGGCCTCGGGGAACCCCTGCACATTCAGGCTCAAATCTAGGCCAGAAGTTACAAAATTATTATATTTGTTTCACGTGTGGGCCTGTACAGATGCTGTACAGATGCATTAACAGTGTTCTGAAACTAAAAATAAAGAATGAAACGTACCTCTTGAATGTGACGTTGCCCGAATCTGAAATATTTTTTTACATAAATTATGATCTCCCAGGAAACCCCTAGGGACCTCTCGCGGAACCCTAGGGTGCCACGGAACCCTGGTGGAGAAACCCTGCCTTAGACTATACCCAGTTAACTTCATGGTGGATTTTAAATTCAAATCTGTTGTTTTGTCTTTCATCTGTTGTTTGCATTAGACATAATAGACCAGGAATTGGAAGAAAAGTGCAAGATCATGGAAACCCAGTTGGAAGAGAAAGAGAAGGACAATCTAGAATTGCACAAGGAGCTGAGGCATAAAGAGAGCTTGGTAGCCGCCCTCCGATCCAACTTGAGGAACAAAGAGAGAAAGTTCTTAGAAGAGCTCAAGAGGAGAAGCCACCGCGTTACCGTCCTCAACACAGAGCTGCAGAAGCAGACCGAGGCCGCTGCTTACCTCTCCTTCCAGCTTCATTCAACCAAACAGAAACTGTACAGTTCCCGGCAGAGAAGCACGCCCCTGCCCGAGAGACCCCCGGAGAAAACGTCCATCCCTCAACCCAGCGCTGAGGCTAGGCCCAAAAAACGGACTCAGAAGTCCCACGCCCGTCGGCAGGTGAGCAGCACTTTCCACTGCAAAGGCACCTTCAAGGACATTGTGGCCCGTGAGAGGCTAAGCAGTTCTGAAGAAGTTGAACCCATGCCCGACCCAGCTCTTTTTTTATACACCAAACAATACCACCCTCCGTTCCGTCATCAGAAATCAGCGCGTAGCACATCAGGTTTGTCCACCAAGGAAGGCCCTGAGCACGGTGACCCGAAGGGCAGTTGGAAAAAATCTTTTCAGCAGCTCCCTGAAGAACGTACAGGAGCTGGGGGAAACATCAGAACTTTGGGTCAACGTCGGCCATCTTCCAAAGAGGAGCCGCAGAAGCAAAATAGCACTAGAGCTCACCCTTCAGAAGACATTGAATAGAGGACCAGAGGGGGGAAAGTATGCCACCATTTTGAAGTAGCTTGTCCATAGGAACTGATCGGCTCAAGCACATCCGTCAATCTAGAGCCAGGGGGCAGGGAATGTTCCACTCCTAAAGCCATTGAGATGCGACCATCTTTGACTGTCCCCTTGTTTAAAACACCGACATACTGTAGCTGTGCATTCCCTGGGAATGGGGTCAGTAGGAGTGGACTGACCCAACCACCGGGAAGGCAATGGAGTCATCTGCTGTGGTTACAATAAGCAACCTTGCTCCATGTTTTGCCGAAAAGGATCAGAAAAGTGAATCTCAAGTTTTTGTGCCTTGCCTGCTGGTTTTGGTTTTCCTTTTTTAAACTCTGATGGGAGCTTCCCCATTGGCATTTGGAAATCTGGCTTTCATCAGCAAGCACCAAAGCCAGCATCTGGGATCCGCCTGTGTTGAATGTGTGTGGTTTACCCCTCTCAGCTGGGTGTGGTTTGGTTTAGTTTGACATTTCAATACTTAGAATATCATCCATTACTGGAGAAGATGGCCACGAAGGGTGAATGTGAGTGTCTGGGGGGAAAGATTGCTTTTCTAGGATATACAGGGAAAGGATTGGGTATTTTGGAATATATATTTTGAGCAAAGCAGGGATGTGCAAGCTCAGGCCTAGGGTTGCAATGGTTCTGAAAACCTTCGATGTGATTGCTCAAGATCCTCAGAAACTGCCACCACATTGTAATTTTTAAAGCGACTGAAATGGGAAGTTATTAAAACCATGGAGAGAAATCATATTAATTGTGTGTAACACCATAAATTAAAATTAGTTAAATGTAATTATAAATTCAACTAAATTGACTTTGATTTTGGCCTTGCCTCCCCCCCCCCATTTTTTAAATCCTCTCCCACTTTTTGAAATGCAGCCCCATTCAAAAACCAAGTGCAGCCCTCGGACCAAAAAGTATTGTGCATCCCTAATTCGTAGCATAATATTCTAAGGGGTACTTCAGATAAAAGTGATGGGGAATCCAGGCACTGGGGGTTGCCTTCCCACTCTTCCCACTCAGCAAATCCTTAGTAATTTCACCATTGGTCTTCCCCAGGTGGGTCTGAATCATTGTTTTTTAAAGCAAAAATAATCACAGAGTTTTAAATTATATTTAAATTAAATTACCAGACCCCTAGGATTTGTTTAGCTTGGTGGGCTAAATTCTTGTTTCCCTTGCCATCCCTGGGTGTTGATATGTTGTAATTTGTATCAAACTTTGCCAGCCCTCACTTTCCAATGCATTGGGAGAGCTGTTCTCCCGACTGCCAGTCCGCACAATCCGAGTGATGGGAATTCTGATGGAATTTGGTTGGAGGATGTTGATGTGTGTGTGTATATAAGCTTATGCAGAGGAGAAGTGGTAACTAGTGAAATTGCACAGAATTTGTCCACCTGGGAAAAGTGAATGTAGAAGAATCAATCAGCTTCATTCTAGTATGGCAGAGCTTTCCAAACTGTGTGTCGCGACACAAAAGTGTGTGGCCACACACAGCGTGGTGTGTCGCCACACCACCCGGAAGCGGCGGCGCGCGCGTGCACGGCAGCAGCAGCGGCGGCGCGGCATCAGTCCTTCTGCGTTTTAGCGGAGGCTGCAGCCACTGCCGCCACCGCCGTGCACGCGCGCGCCGCCGCACGCCCCCCCGCGCTGCCACCGTGCACGCGTGCGCCGCCGCACGCCCCCCCATGCCGCCGCCGCGCGCGCGCGCCGCCACCACACTGCCGCCACCGCCACTGGTGTGTCGCCAGCGGCAGCACTTTGGAAAGCCCTGTAGTATGGGATTCCCACTCTGCTCCACAGAGTTCCAGGATGGATAGGTTTGGGTCTCCAGATCTATAAATGGATCAGTTTACGGTTAGAGATTTTTTTTAAAATGCCTGAATGACAATCAAGATGGACAAAAGTATATGCTGTCAGTCTTTGGTTATAGGGGTGAAGGAGCAGCATGTCAAGCCAAGGAGGCCTAAAATTTGTCAATACTATCAAGAATAGAATCATGGGTGCATTTCCTTCATCTTCTTCCATGATGGTGCAAATTTGAGGCAGTAATCCCAAGTGCTCTTAGCCTGTAGATTTATGTGCAGCTGTCTCAAATGTGGGAAAAAAGAGAGAAAAGGAGAGGATATAAATGATTGATGGAAGGAAGGAAATCATTGAAACATGAGTTGAGCCTGCAACAAAAATGTTGCAGGATAGAGTACTCCTGTTGAGGGTTCCCACCAGCCAATCAGCTATGTCCTGTTCCAGAATACCCCATTCCATTCCCGCACCCTACAGTCTTCATTTGGGCAATATGGGGGTGGGAATTATTATTATGAATAATTATAATAATAATAATTTCTGAAAACCTTAGGCTTCTTTAAACCTGTTATTGTGCACAAGTAACACCATTCTGACCACACAAGGACTGGTGTTCAGGAATTGAATATTCCAATTAGTCTATTATTAGTTTGTTACAATGCTTTCCACACACACTTTCCACACACACTGCATGAAAGTGTTACCCAGTGCCATCCTCAAGATTGATTCACATATTCATTCAGGCACTTGATATACTCTTTTTTTCAAGTGAGAAACAAGGAATGTGATGTTTGGATGGAACACAGAAGTGTATGTCCTACTTATACATTTTTTAGAAGGAGAAAGTCAAGTGGAATTTTCTACTATGCACAAACTAATCACCCAACGCCATGTGTGGTCTTCCCAGAAATCAGTCCTATTGCATTCATAGGAGTCTTGCCATCAATGACAAATGTAGTTTTGTTACAGAATAATTCCAGAAAGGACCTTGTAATAGCACAGGGCTTTCCAAACTTTTGCCGTTGGTGACACACCAACAGCCGGTGCGCAAAACCCTGGAAGCGCCGGCGGCAGCGCTTCCAGATTACCGCCGCTGCCGCCGCGCTTTCAAGTTTTTGCGCGCCGTGGCGGCGGCATCCTCGAACCCAGAAGCACTGATGGCCCGCCGCCGCTGCTGCTGCTGCGTGCACTGCCACGACATCAACCCGACATCATCGGGTTGTCGCGCGACACACTTGGGGCCCCCAGGCAACACAGTACTGTGTCGTGACACACAGTTTGGAAAGCCCTGTAATAGCATCTCAAAGTGTTTGGGACTCTAGCAAGGCACAGCTACTAGGACAGAGACATGCCACATTTAGTTCCCAACACCTCTTCAGGTCCCAAAGCACTACTGGAATGAGCAACAGTCAATTTCCTGGGGTTTTTGCACTGTAGGATTAGGAAGCAAAATGGGTGCTTCAGTTCTGCAGTACTGTAAGGCATCCATTTCGCCTTTAAAATTCCTAAGCCCTGCAGAAAATCAGGCTGAAATTTCCCACAGGGCATTCAAAGGTGGCACGGATAATTCAAGCCAAGGATTTTCCAACCATTTTTCCTCTTCAACCTCCCTCAAACTTCCAGGCCGGGTTGAATGAAGATTTTGCCATGCTCAGTATGGCAATGTTCCAATATGATCAGGGTTCCCCCTGCAGCTCCTAAGAGCCCTCCCATATCCCCCAAATAAATGTCCATCCCTGCACAACACTAATTTATCATTCATTCATTCATTCATTCATTCATTCATTCATTCATTCATTCATTCAATTTATATACCCATCTCAAACCAGTGATTCTGGGCGGCTAACAACAATACAAAAAATTAAATATAAATATAAATAAAGTTGAGAGATCTTAAAAGCCATAGGTTTTAACACAACCATGAAACGGGGCCCTTCACACATTTGGGGCCCCAGGCCCAGGCACAAAGCCAGGTCTTCAAGGCCTTCCAAAAAGCCAAAAGGGTCGGGGCCATCCTAATCTCAGGAGGGAGGATGTTCCAGAGGGCAGGCTTCTGCTTCCCGCCAGCCGACATTCCTTGGCTGACGGGACCCAGAGCACGCCCATCCTGCTGGACCGGATTGGATGGGTAGAAACAACTGGGAAAAGACGGTCCCTCAGGTAACCCGGTCCCAAGCCATGAAGGGCTTTAAAGGTGACAACCAGCACCTTGAATTGCACCCGGAAACACACCGGCAACCAATGCAGCTCCCGAAGCAGTGGTGTTACGTGTGCCGAGTAGCCGACACTATTTACAATCCGAGCAGCTGCATTCTGTACCAGCTGAAGCTTCCGAATGTTCTTCAAGGGCATAATTTCTTCCTCTTTAGCAGGCAAGGGAGGAAAATTGGCAGTTAGAGCTGGTGAGCTGTAGGGGGGGAAACGAAGTTGAATTCTTAGAATTCAAAGGAAGGAGAGCTGTCAAAAGTTTTTAAAAGGTGGCCATCAGTGTCCATTAGCCTCATTTGGCCAACCCTAGGGCCACCAGATTTGAGCTGCAAGAGTTCAAATGGTCACAAGATAGCAGCAAAGAGATCCATAAACTCTCATGTTGCTGCCATCTAGAGATCAACTGGATGTTTGCAACCCCAGGTCTGGTGGCCCTACATCTGGACAATCTAACGGCAAAGCCGAGTTGTTTTGTACATAAACAATAGCTGAGTAAAGTTCATAGCTTAGATGGTATCCCGTTGAAGTATAACATAATTCTCAATGACAGTCCTTGTAATTCCCCACTTGTGGCAAAAAAGCTACAGTAAATAAGGCTCCCTGCTTCACTGGATGGAGCCCAAAATTTTAATGCTAGGAATGAGAAAGGAGTAAGGGGGTTATTTATTTGTTTGTTTGTTTTTCAAATTTCTCTCACCGCCCATCTCCCCCAACGGGGGACTCTGGGCGGTTTACAATAAAATCAATAAAATCAACAATTAAAAACATACAATATAAAATCAGTTACAATGAAATAAATATAATATAAATATATTATACCTGCACCCCTATGACAGAATCTTCTATTCAGGAGAGAGACCTTTTGAATTAAATGGGACTTGCTCCCTGTTAAACAAGTCAAGGACTGCAGACTTAGAGCCCTCTCTTCAGGCTGTGTTAATGTGCATTCCTCCAATCCCTGAAAAACACGCTGATACAATTTGCACTGCCTGCCAAGCTCTAATGTGCCTCCGTAACTAGGCTCTGTCCTCCAGCCAGTGGCCCTATCCTAACAGTTTTAGAGGAAGACAATTGTAGGGCGGTGATTGGTCAATTCCCTTGACTTTGCTTCTTCTCCCACCCAGTGTCAGCAGCTGGCAAGAGGAAGTGCCGTCAGTCTCCTTAAAACAGGATGGATCAGGCTTAGTGACCATGGGCAGGTGCCTAGGACGGAGATTGTAGCCACCTTTCAGGTTGCCTGGGTGACAGGAAATTGGGGAAGAGGTGCTCTGCACTGATAGCCTGTCACTTGCGATATTTCTGAACACAGGTCAACCGGTCTTCTGGAAGACCGATAGATCTGTATCCAAATAAATCTCAGCTGTTAGTTGGTGGGGTGGAGGGTGAAGCAGGAAGGAACTCCCTCCCACTTCATTGAAGCCCATCCACCACTCCACTGACCTATCAGGCGGACTATTTTTGGACGGAGCTTTATCAGTCTTACTAGTACATAGGTTTACCATTTTTTCTGTCACTTGAGCTAGAACGGTAAACTGGCAGGACTCTTGGTCATTTCAGCCCAGCTTCCAAGTAGCCCAAAGCAATCTGTACTGCAAGGGAATGGCAGGGCTGGCAATGAGTGGCTACAGTCAGCACCACTTGGAAGTATCCTGATGGAGTATGCAAAATGGCATTAGGGTAGGCAAAATGCCACTGGCTCCCTCCCAAACTAAAAGAAAAAAATTATTAGAAAGCACAACTATGCAATACTCCTCGTTGGCAGAAGCAGCAGAAAACATTGAATGCGCTCATTTGGGACAGTAATAGCAATACCTCTCTTTTTCAGTTTAAATCAATTGACAGGCTCTTTCTACAGACAGATCTACCATCTTTTAGAAGACCACTGAACGTACATTTAATAGCAACTCCAGTGGCCTTCCTCTCCTCTAAAAACCAAGTTTGTGGTGTCTCCAACTCATGGTTATGTCATGCAAAAGAGCCCCTAATTCAACTGGATTAAGCTACTGTTGAAACTTAATTTATCAGATTATGCTAATATGGATTCCAACCCTGATTCTCAGTTGTATTGCCTGGATATAATAATGGGGTCAATTACTTCGTAGCACCCTTTCTCCAACCTGTGTTACCCTCCTGATGTGTGGACTTCAATTCCCAGAATTCCCCAACCAGCATGACCTCTGCTAATAATTCTGGGAGTTGGAGGCCACCTACTTGGAAGTTGCCCAGTTTGGAAAACGCTGCTATATAGGATTGAGAAAGAAAGCAAAATTTAATGAAAAGGAAATAAGATTGCTTCAGCTCTCAATATGCTTGAAATTATACAGCAGGCAGGCAGGATAGTCCTTTTATAGGAAAATACCTTAATTTGGTGCTCTCCATATAAACTGGCTTCAATTGCCAGAAGTATGTATTATGAAAGGAGAACCTACATTTTTATCCTGTGGCATCAGTTCTCCTCTCTCTTTCAGGGCTGAAAATCAAGATCCTGTAGCATTTGAAATGTATTTATTTATTTTGCTCACTTAGGCTTCTAAGCTGCTTCAATTTCCACTGACACTAAATGGCTTAGATTCCCACATCAGGCTGAGCCACAGAACAACAATCTAGAACCCATATAACCCTTTGCTACAACCTTAGTCTGGAAGGGACTCGATCATGTCACACAGACACACACACACACAGAGCGCCCCAAAGAAATGAGGCAGAAATGGAGAAAGTTGCTTGCAAATTGGATCCTGTTAACCTTTGCCAAGATAGGGGACCATAGGAGAAGAGTTTTAAGACTTTAATTTGATTTTTGATGCCTTTTCCTTCTGTGTCTTTAAGAGAAGAAACAGGAATGGTAGTCCTAAGGAAAAATGATAGGTCAGTGGCAAAGGGTGCACTTTGCATTGAAGATCACAGGTTCAATTCCTGATATTCCCACTTAAAACAGGGGGAGGAAATCTGTAGTCTTGGGCCACAAGTGGCCCACATAGCTCAAGCCATTTTTGTTCATGGCCTACAGAGTCCCCTCTAAGCATAACTCCTGAAAATCAGTGGTATCTCACTCTATATCTATCTATCTATCTATCTATCTATCTATCTATCTATCTATCTATCTATCATCTATCTATCATCTATCTATCTATCTATCTGTCTGTCTGTCTGTCTGTCTGTCTATCTATCTATCTATCTATCTATCTATCTATCTATCTATCTATTATCTATCTATCTATCTATCTATCTATCTATCTATCTATCTATCTATTATCTATCTATCTATCTATCTATCTATCTATCTATCTATCTATCATCTATCTCTATCATCTCTATCTATCATCTTTCCCTATCTATCATCTATCTCTATCATCTCTATCTATCATCTCTCTCTATCATCTATCTCTATCTCTATCTCTCTATCTCTCTATCTATCTATCTCATCTATCTCTATCATCTATCTATCTCTATCATCTATCTCTATCTATCTAATCTATCTATATCTATCATCTCTATCTATCTATCTATCTATCTATCTATCTATCTATCTATCTATATCATCCATCCATCCATCCATCCATCCATCCATCCATCGTATTGCATAATCTGTTTCCTACCCTCATTCAATAAACTCTAGGTGGCAGGCCACTTCTAAAAGCTATAATGAAAGTTGGACATCATTTAAGAGCCAAGGGAAGAAAAACAAAAGCCTACCCATGCTTCTCCAGATTTTAACATCATGCTCAGAAGCTCTGTATTTTATTTTAAGGACTTTAATGGTGATCCTGAAAAACCCGCTAATGAGTGGAGAAAGAGAGGAGTCAATAAATCAGAGATAATGAGAGTCCTGTAATGGTGAGAATGCTTCCTCTGGTTTTTTTTCTTTCTTTCTCATTTATATAACTCTCAGGTTCACTTGAGTTGAAAATGGAAAAAAGAGCCTCTAAATAAGTAATAAAATAAGCCTTTGATTCATCTCTATTTCATCAGGCAGCAAGTGACAGTCATACACCATAGTCTTAGACAAGGAGGGTGGAATTCAAATTAAAGGAGTAAGAGGCAGCAAGCCAAGAGGTATGGGGGAAAGGAAATCACTCCTGTAAATAAGATGTCTCCTTTCAAAAACAGTAGAAGGGTTAAGTCTATATTTAGAGTTTGTTCTATGGAGGTATAGAAAAACATCTGTGTTGCTTCTTATTTCTGTAAATAAAAATGCCAAAAACATTGCACTACCAAATTTTCAGGAATGAGATTTTTTGGAATAGAAGGAATAGAAGGACTGGAGGCATCACATGCAGTCTCTACATGGGGCCTGCTGGAGGTTGCACCATTGATCTCACACAAGCAAGTTGTTAACTGGGAAGTGCTGAAGAAGCAAAGATAGAGTAATAGCACAGTAAGAGTAATAGCTTTGAATAGGGGGTTTCCAACTTTTTCAAGCTGCAGAACCTGTTAGATTAAAAAAAGTTCCCGGAACCCTGAGGTCAGCCCTTTGAGGTTGTCCAGATCAGGAAACAAACTCCCCCAGAAGACTAAAACTATGCTTTATTGAAATAGACTGTAGCAGTGTTTCTCAACCTTGGCAAGTTTAAGATGGTTGGACTTCAACTCCCAGAATTCCCCAGCCAGCCTGGCTGGCTGCCAAGGTTGAGAAACACTGTTCTACTCTTTAAATCACCGCAACCTTTTCTAACAGCAGTGTAGAAGAGAGTTAAAATTCCCCACCCCTTTTTGGTTCCCCTGCTTGTTTGGGGCTTTGGGTATTATTATTATTATTATTATTATTATTATTATTATTATTATTATTGTAATCTACAATTAGATTCACAGTCTAAGACTGGTGGAAATTTAACAATTCAAGTCCTAACCAAGGTAGTGTCTGAGAATATAGGCAGTTCCAAGCAGGGTTTTTTTTTTGTAAAATTAGGGTGTTCAGGTCCAATAAATTCAAAATTCCCAAATATCAAGGGAGTCCTTTAGGTATTGCTCCAAGGGCTCCAATCCCAATTGGTATAACAACAGATTTCTTTTTCCATAAGCATTCATCTTCGATCTGCAAGTCCCAGTATTTCGTAATTTTTTCCAATTGCTTTTCCTCAATCTTAGCATCATCCAGTATAGCAACATCAATGAACCAGACTCTCTTCTTTTCAGTGACTATCAATGACAATGAATGAATATCAGGCATGTTATGAACAAGATGCTTGTCTTTTTGGAACTTAAAGTCCCATTAGATCTTAATCCGCTCATTTTCCGAAACCTTCTCAACTTGATGGTCCCAGTAGTCCTTGCTACATTGAAATCCAAACCTCTGGCAAAGTTTGCAATTAATAATTTTGGCATTATTATTATTATTATTATTATTATTATTATTATTTCCAATTCCACTAATTGTGGGTCACAGTCAATGTTGGCCAGTTTTCTTCTTCATGATTTAACCTCAACCCAAGAGCTTGGGAATCATAAAAGTGACTCGAATTAGGTGTGAGGTGCCCAACAAGGTTGCTGTTCATAGCTGGGCTGTTGTAAGATGCTCCAGATTTAGGCAATCCAAATTCTTTCTATGTCCTTGTGATATGGCACCTAATACCAATAATAATAACACCTCCAAAATAAAGCAACTTTACCAAGCTAATCAGAGGCTTTATATACCTCATTTGCCCTTTAACTACTGTAGGGGGGAACTGCAAAAGTCATGTTGCTAAATTTGGGCATTTTACTTTCCCATTTTGATATTGCAGACTGGATAAGGTGGGGGGGGGCTTCAGGGGGAAGCACCAGAAAGGAGCTGGGGTTGCATGTGGCTCACAGCCCCAGATTCCCTCCACTTGCTTTTGATCATTGGCCAAGAAAAGGAGTACTATGGAAGTCTTGAATTATCACATAACAATAATAATATTAGGTGATGAGAGATTTTCTTACGCACCTATCCATTTGCTTGCTATTCAATACCTTCACTGCTAGAACAGATATCTTGGCACAATCCCAAAGTCCCTGTGGCTGAACTTTGGGACTGAAGTTCCAGTTCCTAACACTTGGAGGGCTGTGCATGCCCAGTGAAGATTTTCCAGTTGCATGGCCACAGCAAAACTCAGAATGGAACAGCTTTGGCCCGCATGAAGCTCCATGTTTAAACCAGCAACATCTGAGCATGCAATATGGATTTGTTCATTTCAGAGCAGTGATTTTAAACTAATGCGTTTAAAGCAATTTTGATATATATATATATATATATATATATATATATATATATATATATATATAAAAAAAAAAAAAATGGGAAAAACACGCTCAATGTTTCCACATTTTTAATCCAGGAGGTCCGTGCATCTGAAGGATAACTCATAAACACACCTGATGAAATGCAGAAATATTTTATAGCCGTGGATGGGTGTGCCTATGGACTGACTTATGTAATCTACACTGCTTACAAGATATTTTTACAACGATTTTTTTCCGCCACTCTCCATCATAAGTTCCCTATGAAATAATGATAAATAGTTGGTAGAAGATACGTAATTATTTACATAGATGTGTCTCTCTGTGTGTGTGTGTGTGTGCGCGCACAAACACAACATGCACATGCATATCCCTATATTGTATTTACATTTATTATCAGGGAACATACCAAATGAAATCAATCACGCTTTGTACAAAAAAGACCAATGTTCTGTGTTAAGTTACCTTGTATCTTCTGGAAGACAGAAGCAGAGCAGAGCAATAACTCACTGTTGTTGAACCAAAATGTCATGTTTGATTTGCACATGTCGACCGGATCTCTGGCTGCAGCTTAACTTCACGAGGACTTTGGTTTCCTGCTTTGTGTCTTTCTCCTCTGCCCTAGAATTGTACAGCTGGCCCTGTGCTGGCTCATCGTATTAGTTGCAAGTTCCCCATACCCCCGAAAATGCCTATGAAAATGCTGTTTGTTTTCTTCTTCCATCATATCTGTGTCCAGCTTTTAATGTCTTTAAGCATTGTTCCACCTAAAAGGGAAATTAGGGAGGGGGTATGTTTGGTCCCTGGGGGAAACCTTTCTTTGTGTCTGTGTAATGTGACCAGTGATGTAAGACAGGGGGGGGGCACGAGTTGAGACCCTCCAGGGCTCTGGGCATGACCCCTTAGTGCAGCTCCTGGAAGTCTCCAACAGTTCCTACAAATTTTCAATCTTTCACGTGTAGGAAGTGAGAAAGTTCAAAAGACCAAATTCCTATCTGGAGCATTATCATATTCACTATACTTCATTTTAATTAAAATTGATGTGTACATGAACTGAAAGACAATTTTGTTTTTATTCCAGCTCTTGTTCACTACTTTAAGCCATAATTCCCCATGCTTACCTCTATAGTGTCGGCCTCGCGGGGTAAACCAGATAGGAATCACAACCAGACCAGCTAATTCTACTTTATTGTAAAGCTACATTGACAGAATCTTGCAAGTCTGAAGTACATCTCTCTCCCCACCCGCCCCCACCTCCTTTAAAAAGGTAAAGGTTCCCCCCGCACATTTGTGCAGTCGTGTCCAACTCTAGGGGCCGGTGCTCATCTCCGTTTGTTAGCCGAAGAGCCAGCGTTGTCCGAAGACGCTTCCACGGTCATGTGGCCGCATGACACGCGTGGAACGCTGTTACCTTCCCACCGAAGTGGTACCTACTTGCATTTGCATGCTTTCGAATTGCTAGGTTGGCAAGAGCTGGAGCTAGTGCGGGAGCTCACTCCGTCATGCAGGGCTAGGGATTCGAACCTCCGAACTTGCCAAACTTGCAATCTTCCGATCGATCAACAAGCCTGGGGTCTTACCCGCTGAGCCACCACGCCCCTCCCACCTCCTTTACAGCCCAAGAAATAAGGCAGGGGCTATGCTGCCTCTTATCTTAAACGTTGAGCCACTAAGAAAGCTGCATATACATGTTTTTGAAGTCATTGGGAGGGCATCTTTTATTTTTCAAGAGTGTGGATTGGCCAACCTTGGAATCAGTTCTAGAAGGGTGATTTGAGAGTATCCAAGTTTTTATTTGATGAATTTTAGGTTCTGGTTTTCTGCTTTAAGGAAGATACTATATAGCTTAGAGCAGAGCTTTCCAAAGTTTTCATGTTGGTGACACACTTTTTAGACATGCATCATTTCGCAACACAGTAATTCAGTTTTACTAGCAAACTGGAGGTTAAACTAGAGATACGGACACATACAGTACATAAATTGTAATAGCGAAATGTATGGGAACACAGCATATCTCATGAAAACCTTACACCTACACACTGCAGCCGACACACTAACGTGTCGTGTAAGCTCTAAGCCAGAGCTTTCCAGTTTGGAAAGCTCTGGCTTAGAGGTAGGCCTACAAAGATCAGAATAGTGAGAAGCAAGCCATGGTATTCCCTATGACACCCTATAGAAGAGAAAACTGGACTTTGAAGAATCAGGGTAGGAAGAGGATTGATGCTTTTGAACTTTGGTGCTGGAGAAGACTTCTGAGAATACCATGGACAGCCAAGAAAACAAACAAATACATCATTGAATAAATCAACCCAGAGTTCTCACTCAAGGCACAAATGACCAGGCTCAAATTATCCTACTTTGGACACATTACGCGAAGACCCAGCTCTCTAGAGAAAGCTCTGATGCTGGGAAAGGTGGAAGGAAATAGAAGAAGAAGAAGACCAGCAGCAAGGTGGATGGACTCAGTTACAGTGGCGATGGGTGCACCATTCAGAGACTTGAAAGATCAGGTTAGGGATAGATCATCATGCAGAAAATCTATCTGTGTGGTTGCTAAGAGTCGACACTGACTTAATGGCACATAACCAATCAATCAGGCATGTTTCATTGGCAGAAAATCCCAGACTTGATGGCATCACCAGTTAAAAAATGGTTGGAAATAGATGATGGGAAAGACTCTGAGTAGATACTACTGAGCTGGATGGACAAAATCTGATTCAGCATAAGGAGCTTTCTAGAGCTGCAGTTCCCAGCTTTTCATTGATGTGGGCCAATGCATCATCATCACAAACTTTTGAGAGGCACCACATCTATGGTCCACAACACCTGTATACACCATACCATCTATCATCCTTCCCCACAGATAGCATCCAAGATTCCAGGAAAGAACTGCAGAACCTCACCAAGTTTCAAGTGAGAAGTATGGTGCTTTTGTGAGATTTTGGCCATTAATATACCCCTTTATTTTGATCTCTGCACCAAGGAACACCTTCAGGATTAGGGTTTACAAAAAACTGCAAGTCATTGTTCTAAGACATTGAATTTAGAGAGCTGGCTGACTCCAAGGTTCAGATACAGTTATAGTCTTGACCTGACACAACAATTTTCAAACCAGTTTAAATACCAAACACATTTCTTTTACAACACAGCAAATGGCCTCCAATTTTCTTCTGATTTTCTCTCATTTCTACAAGCATAATGGGGAGGGATTTGGGGGTGGGAGGAAGGTAGTTTAGCTTAATGCAGGAGTGGGTGAACCATGGGCCTTACATGCCCCCAATCCCATGAAGACTACACTGCCAAAATCTAGAAGCGAAGTGCCAAAGGACAGCAATGCACTCCCATCCACCCACTCACCCCAGTCCCACTTTCAGCAGGCAGCTAAAGGAAATTAAGCCCTGGAGAAGTTTAATATACCCATGCAGGTTTATAAGAAATGGGAAACAAAGTGCCCTCAAGAGTGGGGGGAACCAGAGCATGAAAACCACTCTGACCCTACTGGTGACATCATTAAGTCATGTCTCTGCTCACAGCAACCCTCTGTAGGCAAAATAAATAAATTACAACAATTACCATAATGATATACCATGCCTCCATCTAGGGCTGTAAGCTGCATAAGCAAATTCCAGTTGGTGGCATTTGGACAGACACGGACAACGTTTTGGCAACTGATTGTCTGTATCAGTGATTCTCAACCTCAGCAACTTTTAAGATGTGTGGACTTCAACTCCCAGAATTCCCGCATCAGCATGCTGGCTGGAGAATTCTGGGAGTTGAAGTCCACACATTTTAAAGTTGCTGAGGTTCAGAATCACTGATACAGACAATCAGTTGCCAAAATGTTGTCCGCGTCTGTCCAAATGCCACCAACTGGAATTTGCTTATGCAGCTTACAGCCCTAGATGGAGGCATGGTTGGATGGGACATGTCCATAATTTCCTTTGTGCAACGCCTCCACTGTAATGTCTCATGCATAGAAATTACATTAGAAAGGCAAAGCTTCGTGCTCCACAGTACATCCAACACATCATTTGTCCCTTGCTTGTAGAATGGATCTAAATTAGATGAGTACCAATGAAACCAGTTCTGGGCAAAGGGGCTTTTCACATAAACTTGGGGCTGCCCTTGACAACAATTAAGTAATTTTTAACCAGCTTCCCACCCCACTCCAGTATCCGCCCCCCCAAACACTGGTGCATTCACCTGAGATTAACCAACTTTCCAGCTCAGTGTCCTTGCATTTGTTTTGCATTTCAAGTGTGTGAAACTAATAGCCCTTTGTTCCTTGGAGAATGTGGTTAGCTCAGCTTTCTCTAGCTTGCTGCTTGCTCTCCAAACATGCTGGACTACCGTCCCTATCATTCCCGATCAGCAGGATGGGGGAAGTCTAGATTAAAATAAATGCAACAGCCAAAATTACCCTGTTCTTTCAGCTGTGCAGCCGCAAATCCATTTGCCCCAAGTTTGAACAGGATTGTCATTGAATGGAATGATTTGCTGAGTCACTTCTTCTGATAACGGGCCAAATTTGCAGAGCAAACCTTGCCAAGAAAGGCGGGCAAGGGGGAGACACACACACACACACACACACACACACACACACACACCTTTATTATGCTGCAAGTTCAGACCTATTCCTTGTGTCAGCAAGGATAGCAACAGAATTCTGGTCATAATGGGGAAGAAGAGACTTTTGGAAAAAAAGAACAGAATGGAGGCTTCATGGGGACCCTTTAAAAGAGGCTTGTTGTCTGTGTGCACTGCTACACTGCCCTTCCTCCAACAACTGGATGCAGTGGTATACTGCAACTCTGGGTATCCACAAGGAGGGTGGTCAAAAAAGTCAATATGGCGGCCACAACCATGCAATTGAAGGCCCACCCCCTTTTTGCATTTCAATCACATGGTTGTGGCTGCCATCTTGATTTTTGGGGAGGGCCCTACAGATACCCTTGCTGCAACTGACTGGGGAGCTTCCAACAGAGATGAGGGGAAACTCATCCTCCATTTTACTTCTAAAACCATGTAAAAGAATACCTGTCATAATTAGAAAATTATGCATCGTGTAAAGACTTTTATGTCTCCTGGATCAGCTGATCGAGTTGCTTGGCTAGTCCCCAACTTCTAATGTTATGAGAAACAGAAGAGGGGTGTTCTCTTTTTTAAAAAATATATTTTTTGTTTAAAAAATTAAAAAGGAAGATAAAAGAAAAAGAAATAAAGAAATAAAAGAGAAAGCTAAAAGTGCAAGAAAGGAAAAAAAAGAAAGGAAAAGAAAAATAGAAAAGAAAAAAATACAAAGAAGTAGCTTCCAATCTTCTTTACAGCAGTTATAAGTACAATTAGAAATTTACCTCTTACTCTAAGGTTACAACATAACTCTCTTCTTTCTATAATCTATCCTGACTAATCATAAAACCATAAATCATAAGTTCTTTTTTTTTCCTGTTTCATGCAAAAAGTCTATAAGTGGTTTCCAGTCAGCAATAAACGTAGATACTGTCTATGTCTCATCAAAGAAATCAATTTAGCCATCTCAGCAAGTTCCAGCATCTTCACCAACCGTTCCTCCAGGAAGTTGAAGTAGATGATCTGTGAAGTCCCTTCCAACTCCATAATTCTATGGTAGTTCTGATGTGTTCCCTATGGCTCTGTCTCACTACACCCTGGCTGCCACTTCATTTTGCCTAATAGTAGGATGTGACCTGTCTGGGGCGTAACCTGTTGAGACAATTTTCTAGGCAAGTGCTTATTGGAAAGGATGGGAGCTACCCACAGAAGCCTGCAGCATCTTCAGTCTATAGAAGTTCTGGTCAGATTCTTCCAATTTTGGGTAAGTAGCAGCATCCAAATTATCCTGAGACATGATGGTTACAGCATAGGTAGGGTCTCTGAAGTCTTTGCATCTCTCTTTCCAGTTATCTACATCATCTTACAATGCAGTCCTCGGTTTGAAGCCACCATCTATTGGAAGGGCTGTCAAAGGACAATCCTTTATTTAATGGCATTTTCTGTCTATATCAGTGTTTGTCAACCTTGGCAACTTTAAGATGTGTGGACTTCAACTCCCAGAATTGCCCAGCCAGCTGGGAAATTTTGGGAGTTGATGTCCACACATCTTAAAGTTGCCAAGGTTGAGAAACACTCATCTACATGTATTATCCACCTTATTTTTAAAAAAGTTAAGAAAGTAGAAGAGATGCCTAGCAATAACCCATCAACTGTTAATAGTATCACAGGTACCATCAGATCACAATCTTCTCTGCACCAGAGTGTACTAGGTATGTTTCCATTCACATGATCATTATAAATCTGTATCTAAACCAGTAATGGTGTACCACTCATCTCGTCCACCAGGAAAGCCCATCCGGCCTGCAAGGTCTTGAACTAGATCCTTCTGTGGAGTCCTTGGTGCTCTCTGAGCCTTGTTGTTTTCTTGCAGAGTTCATTGCCAGGCTAGGCAACATCTTCAGTGCGAAAAGGGACTTGCTCTCTGTCCTGCTTGTGTTGGTGGGGGTGTTGTTCTCTCCTTAGTAGTTCCTTGATTGGGCTGTTGTTTGCTACTTGGTTGATTGACTGATCGATTAGGGTATATTGTGCTGTTTGATTGTTCCTCTGGTGCTAATCCTGGTGTTAATCTTTGCATATCTGGGTGATGATTGCTGGCAAGGAGGTGTGCTGGTCTTCTGGCTTTTCTATTGTCTCTTATGAATGGTATGTAAATGTTGTTAACCTCTATGTGTCTGTTGATGGCTGCTTTGTCTGAGTGCCAAGCTTCCAGAAATTCTCTAGCGTTTTTGGACTTGGCTTGGTTTAAGATGCTCACCGTTTCCTAGTTGAAAGTATGGTTAAGTCTGTCCGTGTGTTGTGAGATTAAGGAGTTTTCATCGTGTCTTCTGACTGCTAGTTGGTGTTCGTGGATACGTTCTGCTAATCTTCTGCCGATCCTTCTCTTTGTCAGCCCTTCAAGGTAGACCAGACTAGGAAACCAAAGTCATTTTTATTATAAGGTTATGGTAACAGAATCTTGCCAGTCTGAATGCCCTTCCCCCCTCCTGGCACATAGAACTGGAGGACAACAAGGTGGGGGGGAATTAACAAGGATGCTGATGTCACTCTTTAAAGGCCCTCCCCCTGTTGCTACCTTGTCTACATACATAAGCTACACAATACTTCTACTCATAAATATGCCAATGCAAATACTATGTGCATAAATAAACATAGGCCACTTTCATGAACCATGAACCATAAACTATAACTACTTCATGTCTTCTTTTAGGGCTTAACTCCCTGAAACTCTCCATGACACTGATAGAAGATTTTACATACGTATATAGAACTTAGATACAAATATATTTCATATTCATATATTTTATATTTAGTATTCATATATTAGAACATTTCCACTCTTATTATGGCTCTGAAACCATGTTTTATTTCCCTGAAGAGTTGTGTTGGGTTTCTTACTCTTCCTTTCTAACAGGCCTTGATAGATAGCTGTGCCCATAGAAACAAGATGAGGTGTACATTCCAAAGATAGGGGCCCTAGCAAGGACGGAAGGAAGTTCCTTATATGGAATGATTAGGCTGACCATATTTCAGGATGTCAAAACGGGACGGGGACTTATGTAATATTCCGTATTCATGAAAAAGACAGGGGTCCCTGCCACCGGTCCGTGCAATTGGCTCCCGCCTGCAAACCCCACCCCTGGTCTGCGCAATTGGCTCCTGCCTGCAAACCCCGCCCCTCGGTCCGCGTAATTGGCTCCTGCCTGCAAACCTGCCCCCCTGGTCCGCGCTCTGGCTCGGATCCTCCTTCTGCGCCATTCCTGCCAGGTTTGAAATACGGGACAAAATTGAGATTTTTATGAAAACGACAGGACGGTTGAAAAATGCTTAAAAAACGGGACCGTCCCATTCAAAACGGGACGTATGGTCAGCCTAGGAATGATGTTAAGATTTAGTAAAGGAAGGAAATTCCTAATATGGAATGATGCTAAGGTGGAATATGGTTAACTGAGTAAGGGGTGGTATTCTAAAGGAGGAGTTGAATGGAATGTATATAATGTGCTGTAAGAAGGAGGTCCTGCGCGATCGCCCACCTAACATCTTGCTGTCATTGCTTTTGCTCTTGGGTGAAGAATAAAGAATTTAATTTCATGCAACTGCCTGTTTCTTTGATGCCGGCTCAGAAGCGAACCTGGTAAGGAAATAAAAATTCTAACACCACAATGGCTTTTCTGCACTCCCCAAATCCACTGTGTTATTACTCCCTTGCTAACACAGATTATGAACAAAAATGTTCATGCAATCATGGGATCAAAGAAGCAGAATTAGAACGAGTGCCCTTGTGATGTTCTTGGAAGGTTGTCCTAAGCGGCACTCATTCTCCTACCTACGGACTTGACTGCTGGGTTCAAGAATCTTTGCTTCGAATGGATTCCTCTCTCTCTGCCCAAAGATGAAAGACACACAAAGCCTAGCTGACAAACCTCCCTCCTTATTTAACTGATAAGCAATCACATGATGGGAGGGGGGCATTGAGAACACTGCAGATCAAATTGGTCTGGTTAGCAGGACTGAATACTCTGTAAACAAAGATCAGAAGGGCTTTGAACTAGGTTGCGCACTACCTTTGATGCAGGGATTAGTTTATTCTTTTTTGAGGTTGCCAAATGACATGAAAAGGAGGGATAATAGCTCAGCTTGTTTGGATGCAGAGCTGATCCAGAATATTTTTCTTTCTCAGTCATAGCACTGAATGTGAGAGGCAGCATAATGTGGCAGATAGAGGGCTGGATGCGGAAAACGGACACTTCCTCTCCAGAATTACCTTTTCTTCTGGAATGTTCTGCTTCTTCTGGACTGTTCCTGATGGGGAAAAATGGACTGTTCTGGAAGAAGAAAAGGATGAAAGGATGAATATTCTGGAGACAAACCACTCTCTCTCAGCCTATTTCACAGTGGTCAGGTTGTTTGTTATTTATTTATTTATGTCGAGGGATTATAGGCCCACGCCAAACAATCAACCGCCTCTGAGTTGGGATTGGGATTAAAAGCAAATCATTGCACAGTTTAGGCCTATAGTGCAGGGACAGGCAGCGCTTGATCTACCCAGTTTTGTGGAACTTCTATTTCTATCAGTGGTAGCTAGCATAGCTGATGGTGAGGCAGAGATAGTATTTGTGGTCCAGCATCTGGAGCAGTGTTTCTGAAACTTGGCAACTTTAAGACCTGTGGACTTCAACTCCCACAATTCCCACTGGCTGGGGAATTGTGGGAGTTGAAGTCTGCATGTCTTAAGGATGCCAAGTTTGAGAAACACTGATCTGGAGGATCACATATTGCCCAAATTTGGCTGATCTGATCTGAACTTGGAAACAAAACCAGGTTGGATCTGGTTCGTACTTGGATGGGAGACTACTAGGAAATCCCAGAATTGTAAACTAGACTGAGAAATTGGGAGGGGGGGCAAGGAAACTCTGAAAGAAGGCAATGGCAAACCAAGTGCATACTGTTGCCAAGAAAATGATATAGTTGTTCAGAGCTGATCAGGAGTTAAGTTTAAACTGAAGGAGATTCCATTCTACAAGTCACTAAACTAAACCATGGGCTGGGTTCACCCAACATGCTGAGCTTAACCAGGGTGGGATAGTTGGTGATTTAGTGTGACAATGACACATCAAACCAGATTTCTAAATACTTTGATCTGGTCCAGAATTTTCTATATCTTATTGCTGCCACTTAGTGACCCCTCAGATTCTTGCAGCCCAGATCTGGTAGCCCTACCCTGAAGTCCAAGCTAAGTGGGAGAAGCCTGTTTCATTCGTCCATGAGTCAATGTACTGTCTGAACCTAGAAAATGGGTTAACTCAGTATCTGTAAGGACTGCTCCCAACGATGTCTATCAAATTCCCCTTTCTCAAGAAAGCTCCGAAACGCAGGCTTCTTTAGAAGTAAAGAGGTTTATTGAAGTACATAGGTGCAGGAACAAAGAGGTGAATGAATTGGCATGGCATGGTATGTTACATTTAAACATTTCTCCCCCCATTGTCCTTTTGAAGTTGATGTGTGAAGTACTTGGCTCCAGCTTCACTAGACAGTCCTTCCTGGGCTGATACGTTCCGTTTCACAGCTCGTTACGTTGGCTTCGGCTGCTTGTCAGTTGCGAGTCTATTTCCGCATGTCGGTTAGCACGTACTTGTATGAATGGCAGAGGTCTGCCGAACTCTGACATGCCGCCCGTCCAAGAAAATCCCCCCTCCCCTTGGACTGTATATACATTTTTACACTTGGTACCTTCTGGGTCAGATCAATAATTGTACAGTAAATCGTTTAATTGGTTAACGTGGTTTGTCCGGGAATTCTTTGTGAAAGTTTTTGATCATCTCTGGGGCTTGCATGTGTTTTTGAGCAACCCACTCTCTGTCCCCGATCGGGAGGTGTTGCCATTTCACTAAGTACTGCAGCTGTCCTTTATGTCGTCTACTGTCTAGAATTTTGTCAATTTCAAAATGTGGTTCCCCATTGACTAGTGTCGGTGTTGGCTCGGCCACTTCGGGGTGCCAGTCAGATGGTTTATAACGTTTTAGTAAGCTGATGTGGAAAACTGGGTGGACACATTTCAATGCTTTGGGGAGTTGCAGTTTAACCGTCACTGGGTTGATTACAGTTACAATAGTGAACGGTCCAATGAATTTGGGTGCGAGTTTTTTAGATGGCTGTGTGGAGCGCACGTTCTTTGTGGAGAGATACACTTTATCTCCCACTCTGAGTTCCCATTCCGCCGCTCTTTTCCTGTCAGCGTATTTTTTGTAATTTGCTTTTGCGTCCTCGAGGGTTTTCATCATCACCGGCCAATTACTCTTTATTTTAGCGATCCACTCGTCTGCCTGTAAAGGGGTGGACCCTTCCATTACTTGGGTCAGCGCGAGTTCGGGGATAGTGACAAAGTCCTGCCCCGTTGCGATTTGGTACGGTGAGAAACCCGTGCTTTGATGGATGGAGTTATTGTATGCTACTTCAGCGAAAGGTAATAACTCCGCCCAATCATTCTGTTGATAGCTAATGTAGCATCTTAGGTACTGTTCTAGTATGGAGTTAATGCGTTCAGACGATCCGTCAGTACACGCGTGGAACGCAGAGCTTAACCCCTGGCTAGAACCAATCAATTTTAAAAATGCCCGCCAGAATTTGCACGTAAAGGTACTTCCGCGGTCGCTTATTATGCGTTCGGGCGTACCGTGGGCTCTGTAGATGTGTTGAATGAACAATTTAGCCAATTTGTGTGCGTTCGGAATCCCATTGCATGCAATGAAATGTGCTTGCTTGGAAAATAGGTCAGTGACCACCCAGATTGCCGTTTTCTTGCTGCTCGTGGGTAAGTCCACGATAAAATCCATGGCGATTTGTTTCCATGGTTGTGTAGGGTTGGCCACCGGTTGCAGTAGCCCTGTGGGTTTCCCCATCACCCGCTTTGCTGTGGCGCATACTGGGCAAGAGGCTACATATTCCTTTACGTCCTTGCGCAGGGTTGGCCACCAAAACTTATTCCTGATCAAATGTAGTGTTTTAACAAACCCGAAGTGGCCAGCCGTTTTGTGGTCGTGTGTTTTCTCTAATGCCCCCTTCCTAAGTCCTTTGGGGACGTACACCTTTCCTTCCTTCCACCACAGCCCGTTGCTTTCAGTGAGCGTATGTCTGTTCTCCCTCCACCAGTCGTCAGACAGTGTTTCTGTTCGTAGCTTAGCTTCAAAAGGGTTTTCCTCTGCTGCCTTGGCTTTGCTGCGAGTGAGAGCTAGATTCCCTTCTAACCTGTTCGTTTCCCCCCCCCCCCCCGTTCTGCTGGCTCACCTGCCTGTGGCGATGTGTGTGCGAGCGTGGGGGTGAGTGTGTTTGCTGTACCGTCTAGCCTGGTCGCCTGGCAGCCCTGTTCCGAGGGTTCGCCTGGTTGTTGAGGTGTGTGTGCTTGCTTAGGGAATAGTGTTTCTACCAGCCCCTCGACTTTACCATCGTGTTGGGGTAGTCGTGACAACGCATCTGCTAGGAGGTTCTTTCCCCCCGGAAAGTATTGCAGGGTGAAGTTAAATTTGCTGAAAAATTCAGCCCACCGCAATTGCTTGTGATTCAGTTTCCTGGGGGATTTCAGTGCCTCTAGGTTTTTGTGGTCCGTCCAGACCTGGAAAGGGACGGTCGCCCCCTCCAAGAGATGGCGCCATGTGTCTACTGCGTGTTTGACAGCGAACGCTTCCTTCTCCCAAACATGCCATCTTTTTTGCGTTTCGCTGAATTTTTTGGAAATGTAAGCGCACGGTCTCAATTTCTTTGCCTCATCGAATTGAAGCAGTATTGACCCAATGGCATTGTGGGAAGCATCCGTGTGAATTATGAATTGCTTCTCCACTTCCGGGTGTTTGAGGATGGGTTCCTCTGTGAATAGAGCCTTGAGTTTGTCGAATGCCTCCTGGCATTCCGTGGTCCAAATTAGTCTAGTACTGGGTGATTTCCCCT
Organism: Charina bottae; assembly: GCA_023362775.1. Lineage (NCBI taxonomy): Eukaryota > Metazoa > Chordata > Lepidosauria > Squamata > Charinaidae > Charina > Charina bottae. The sequence goes on along the minus strand of JALMGJ010000027.1, from coordinate 7,608,843 downwards.
TGGCCCCCTTTCCTTTTGTTTTCAGTAGGTCCGTCAAGGGTAGTGCAATCTGGGCGAACCCGTGAATAAATTGGCGATAGAACCCCGCAAAACCCAGAAAGGCTTGGAGTTGTCTGCGGGTTCGGGGGGGTTCCCACTCTAACACTGCTTTTACTTTCCCCGGGTCCATTTCAATGCCTCTGTGAGATATCCTATAGCCTAGGAAGTCTAAGCTGTCCTTGTGGAATTCACACTTTTCCAATTTGACATATAGTTTAGCCTCAAGCAATTTCTCTAACACTCTCTTAACTAGTTGTGTGTGTTCCTCCAGGTTATCAGAAAAAATCAAGATGTCGTCTAAATACACAATTACCCCTTGGTAGAGAAACTCATATAAAACCTCATTAATTAGTCGCATGAATATGCCCGGTCCTCCCGCAATCCCAAACGGGAGAACCCGATACTGATATTGACCCAATGGGCAGTTAAATGCCGTTTTCCATTCGTCCCCTTCCCGTATGCGTACTCGATAGTATGCCTCTCGCACATCTAGCTTGGTAAAAATTTTGCCTTTTGCCAATTGCGCTAGCATGTCTTTGAGGAGTGGGAGAGGGTACTGGTTGGTCACTGAAATAGCATTTAACCCCCTGTAGTCTGTGCAAAGCCGTAAGGACCCATCCTTCTTTTTCCGGAAAAGTACAGGGGCAGCTAAAGGTGAGTTTGAGGGTTCAATAAAACCCCTTGCCAAATTTTTATCGATGAATTTACGTAGCTCACCTAATTCTTTCTGGGTCATCGCATACATTTTGGGTTTTGGGAAGGGGGCCCCAGGGATCAAATCAACCGTTGCGTCTGAAGCCCTGTGGGGGGGTTCCTGTTCGCATACTTTTTGCCCAAACACCTCACCCACGGAGGTGTAGACCTCCGGGATTGTGTCTGGGAGCGTCTCCCCCTCCTCGTCTTGATCCTCCTCCCATTGTTCCATCCCCTCGTGTACCGTGCCAGCCGCCCCCCATTCCAATTCACTTACTCCATTTGTTTCTTCAACCGCTTTGTAAAGCCCATCAAAGAACTCAATTTCCCCAGACGCCCAGTCCACTCTAGGGTTTCTTTTCCTGAGCCATTTGAGTCCTAACACGATATGTCACGCAGCAATGGGTGCGACTATGAAGCGTAATGTCTCTACATGAGTCCCCACAGACATTTGTATGTCTTCAGTGGTGAATTCGATTGGGCCCCCCTTCATTTCGGACCCATCCAATTGGCAGAACGTGATGGGTGTCTGCATTTTAACCAACCTGAGTTTCAGTTTGGTTGCTATTTTTGGGTGTATCAAACATCTGGAACACCCAGAGTCCAGCATGGCCACCCCCCACAATTGTCCCGTCCCATCCAAAGTTTGCAACTGTACCTTAACGTTCATCGTGGGGCATTTTGGGACACCTGCCCCCCCGTTGCACCCAATGGTGAAGGCCTGTCCTGCGGCGCACTTTAGCACAGGCCGTTGTAGTTTTCCGCCGGCTCGAAGTCATCATTTGAGGTGTCGGACTCGCTGCTCCCCTGTTGCCAGTCCCGTCTCCCCACGGTTGCTGCCGCCGCTCCTTTGTACTTCGCCGTTGCAGTCTTGCTTTCTTTGGTGTCAGGTGCCTTTTTCAATGGGATTTTCTCTTTGGCGTTCGTCTTGGTTTGTGGGCAATTGCTTATCCGGTGACCCTCTTTGCCGCAACGAAAGCATAGCCCATCTTTCGTACGGCGTTCTTTCTCCTCCTCCCAATTCCGTTGCTTGGTGAATTTGCGGGGTTGAGTGAAAGAGGTCCCAGGTTTCTTGCGCATGGAGTTGAAACTTTTTATGTTCTGGAGCTGCATTGTGCTGTTTTCCACTTTCCCAGCCAGTTGAATCCATCCTTCTAACGTCCCCGGGTCATCTCTCGTTATGGCTAGTTCTATAATTTCCTGTCGTAATCCGTATTGAAAGTGCTGGACTTTGAAGGATTCAGGCCAGTCAGGTAATTTCGATAGGAGTTTCTTGAAGTCCATAGCGTACTCCGCTACTGTTCTGTTGCCTTGTCTTAAATTTTGAATTCGAGTCTTCGCTGAGATTTTAGATAGCGTATCTTCAAATCTCTGTCTGAGTGCGTACATAAACTTCTGAAAGTTCCTCAGCTCGCTGGCTCCGCAGTCGTGGAGACTCACTAGCCAGTCACCCGCCTCTCCCCTTAGAAAACTGGAGACATAATGCACCTTGCTCACCTCCGTTTGGAAGGTATGCTCGAATTCCTCCATAAACCCCTGAACGTGTGTTAGGAAACATGCTAATTTCCTTGGGTCCCCATCGAATTTCATTTTTAGTTCGTTAACCCCGCTTGGGGCATGGGCTCTCAAAGAGGTTCTGCGATGATCGTAGTCTGGGGTTACAGGAGTTCGGCTGTATGGAAGCTGCCCATAGAATAGTGTTTCTTCCTCCCTCTCCTCGTTTTCCCCACTTGACTCTACGATTTCTTCCTCTTCGTCGGAGCCTGTTGGGCTCCTTTCTGCCTCCCTAGGTCCCTCTAGGGCTCTTAACAACTGTTCAATGCCCCCCCCCCATGGAGTCCAATTTTTTGTTCATCGTCCCTACCTCTAGGCTCAGGTGTGCCATCTGGTTCTCCAGGGCTTCGATTCGATGGGTCTGGGTGACCCTTTTCTTGGCTTTCCCTCCTTTTCCTTTCAGCCCTTCCCCGACTGCGATAGACCATCCCGCCGGGGTAGGCTTGGGATTGCTGAGGGCCATGAGGTTTACCTCCTTCTTCTGTGATTTCTTATTTTCTCGCTGTTCAGTAGTCTCTGTAGGGGACGACTCCGCTCGCTGGGTTGCCTCCAACGCCCGGACAGCTGCCGCGCTGGTTCCGGCTACCTCGAGAGTCTCCGCTGCTGCTACTGACTCCATTCTGCTCCGTGGGTGGAAAAAATTTTTTTTCCGGTGGTGTGACCGCTTTCAACTGGGGAGCTCACCGAATTTTGCCGGGATATTCCTCAGGATACGTGGTCAGGATTGATTCACGTCTTTATGTAAGGACTGCTCCCAACGATGTCTATCAAATTCCCCTTTCTCAAGAAAGCTCCGAAACGCAGGCTTCTTTAGAAGTAAAGAGGTTTATTGAAGTACATAGGTGCAGGAACAAAGAGGTGAATGAATTGGCATGGCATGGTATGTTACATTTAAACATTTCTCCCCCCATTGTCCTTTTGAAGTTGATGTGTGAAGTACTTGGCTCCAGCTTCACTAGACAGTCCTTCCTGGGCTGATACGTTCCGTTTCACAGCTCGTTACGTTGGCTTCGGCTGCTTGTCAGTTGAGAGTCTATTTCGGCATGTCGGTTAGCAGGTACTTGTATGAATGGCAGAGGTCTGCCGAACTCTGACAGTATCCAAGTTCACTCTGTTGTGCAAACTCTTTCGCTCTTCCTTCATTCAGGAGCTCAAGGCACACTCCTATTTTCCCCCACCACAACCACCTTGTAAGGTAGGTTGGGCTGAGGGAGAGGACATGGCCCAAGTCCCCCAGGGGAGTTTGAATCTGGATCTCCCCTCTCTCAATCCACTCCCCTCTTTTCCTTTCCCTTCGCCTACCCCTTCCTTCTATACCAGGGTTCCCCAAAGTGGTCAATATCGACCCCAAGGGTCGATGGGACTATCCAAGGAATCGATAAATGGTTGGTGGTCAAAAGGAGGGCAGTAAATGTCTGGGGGTCAATAGGTGGTCAATAAATGATGGAAGGTCGATTGGGGTCAATTAAACTTTTGGGGTCTCCGTAGAGCTCCACGCCAGTCCCTAGTCCTGAAGGTAAGGGTTATCTATTATCTACAGCAGTGTTTCTCAACCTCAGCAACTTTAAGCTGTGTGGACTTCAACTCCCAGAATTCCCCAGCCAGCAAGGCTGGCTAAGGAATTCTGGGAGTTGGAGTCCACACATCTGAAAGTTGACAAGGTTGAGAAACACTGATCTACAGTATTATTATCACTGTTGTTGTTATTATTATTATTTGTCGTACTATTCCTTAAAGTAGCATTTTATAATAAATGTTCGGGAGTTGATGAACCATCTGAAACTCACGAAGGGGTCGATGAGCTGGAGAGCTTGGGAAGCCCTGTCCTCTACCTCAGTTCCGGCCCTTTAAGGCGTTGCGGGCTTCCCCCCCCGCCAAGAAACGCAATGAATTTTGCCCCGGCCGGCCGCCGTCGGCCCCGGTGGGCGAGGCTTGCGTGACAGGCAAGGTGAGAGGGCGGGGCCAGCGGCCGAGGGCGGCGTGTCAGGGGTCGGAGCGGCCGCCGAGGTGAAGCGCGGACCACGTGGGGCTGCGACAGGCTCGACTGTCCTTCCAGCGGCAGCGCAGCAGGGCCGGCGGCGAAGCGGGGCAGCGGCGGCAGAAGAGCGCGAGCGGCGGCGGCCGGCCATGGTCATTAAGGCGGACGAGATGACTCCTGCGGGAGGAGCGGCGGCGGAGCAGCCCAGTCAGAACGCCGGCAAGGACCCGCCGAGGGAACCCGCAGGTGGGTGAGGCGGCGGACCGCGGTGGAACCGGGGTAGGATCCGGGATGGGGACCCGAGGAGCGGCCCCTGAGCAGCCGGAGCCCCCTGCTCTCCGCTTCTTCCATCCCCGTTTCACCTTCCCTGTCTTCGGTCGGAGTGACCCCTGCGCTTTCCTCCTGCGCCCGATCCTCACCCCGTCGTCCCCCCCCCGGCGGGGTAGCTATCCTCTCCTGGGATTACTGTGGGCACCCCTGCGGGAGCTTCTCTGCCCCCCTCCGCGGCCGATGCGCTCCCAGGGACTTTCTTACAAGCTGCGAAATACTAGCTTAAGAGGGTCTTCCTGAGAGTTAGCGGCATCCGCTTGATAGGACTTGAAACGTGGAGATTGGTGGTGGGGGGGAGAGAGAGCAGGCAAACGGGCCTCTCTGCTCCCACTTCCCCTTCCTTGCATTTGGGAGCAAGGATTCCTGGGTCAGACTCTTGGAAGGAGCTATCTAGGGATCATCTCCTGCTATTCTGGCTGACCAGGCCTGTATTTCCCCCGAGCTGTCTTTAACCTTGTTAGAAGCCAAGGTTGCACTTTTCTGGTACTGAGCCTTACTTGTGAGTAAAAGGTTGCAGGGTTGACTTGGACGCTTGCAGTCTGCAGGCAGGCATGGTCTGGGGAGGGGGCCCTGGGTTGAAAGAAGGGAGACCCACTCCTGAGTAAATACCCTAGGACTGGTTGGAGAAATGAGAGCTGGGAAGGGGCCTGGCCTTTGCTTTCCCCCAACATGATAAACCCCTCTCTTATTCCTCCCTTCCCACAGTTGGTGATTGGTAAACCTCCAGCCAAGTTATGGAGCCACTCGATCCTTATATATTTTGCAGAGTGCATCTAAAGTGGCTTGCTTCTAAAGCAATAATAACCACCCAGAGTCGTTATGTACGAGATGGGTGGCCAAGAAATTTGATTTTAACATAGGAAATCAAGAGATTGTGCAAAGGGAAGAATATTTTGCTCTTACTGTGGTCAACCTGACACCCTCCATCCTCAAAGCACCTTAACCCCGACTTCTATGCAGCAAATTTACCATCGTAGGCAACCTTACTCAGGTGTAAGCCTCAAAGAATGCCCAACTCACCTCACAGGGTTGCTGTTGTGGGGAAAACAGGAGGAGGAAGGAGTATTAGGTATGTTCGCCGCCTTGATAAATAATAAAAATAATAAAGGTAATAAAAATAATAAAGGCGGGATAAAAATGAATTAATTAAATAAATAAAATGTGCTTTTGAATTTTTAACCATTGCTGTAAGTTGGTTATCATGAAGGTGAAGAGCTTGAGTATTTCTTACATATCTGCTTGTCTCCATGACGAGAGACTTTTGGAATGGGGTGGCTATAACAAATAATAATAATAATAATAATAATAATAATAATAATAATAATAATACCACCTCTGATTTTTTGCTGATGGGATACTGGTTTTGTTGCCTTGTTGTGTGTACATTCTCTGCATTTTAGAGTGATAAGTGAGCCTGCACACTTTAAGAATACAGGGCGGATTAATCTTGGGGTATGCAGCTCCATCTGATCAATCTTTATTTATTTATATGGAGGAGAGTGAGTGAAGAGGTAGGGCTTACCTCAACAATAGTGCTCCCTCTTTTACCTGCCGTAGTTTTATCATATTCCCCCTCGTTATTCTTGCATGATTTCTTCTCCGGATGAATCCATACTTTAGCAAAGACTGTGAGACAGTGGTGCATATAACATATAGGTTATATACATATAACATATATGCACACTCATCTGTATCCAGAATGTTCATCTTGAGGGTAGTGACCTTTGTCCAGCTTCCACTCACTTCCCCCACTTCTTGCATGGCTTCCAGGAGGCTGGTTCTGCTCTGTAAATGTTGTGACCCCTACGTAACCTTCTGGATAAAGAGCTTTCCTAGGACTCTCAGCTTGCAAAGGCCTAGTCCTGTGGAAACAGCTAACCTGTATCTAATGTCCTCCAGATGCATGGGATCCTGCAAACCCTTGGCCATGCTGGCTGAGGGCTTATGGGAGTTGAAGTCCAAAACATCTCGGAGGCCTGTAGGTTGCCTGCTCCTGATCTAGGTTGCAGTCCCATGTGATTTTAATGCTGCTCGGTACAAGAATACACAATTTCTGCCACATAGAAACAAATATATCAAGCCTTATATCTCTCCTTTTCTCACAAGATGCTGGTCTCAATGAATTTTTGTATAGAGGAGCACTCTGTTGTTTGAGCACCTCCAGATGCAATTTGAGGCTGCTTTTGCTGGACGCAGGTTCCTCATTACAGAACTAGGCCTCTGTTATGCAGAGTTCCTCATCCAACATAGGTTGCTGGGCATTCCACGTTCTCCTCCCCCCAAAATGCTTTATGTGGAGGCAGTGTCTCTAATCCAACTGTTAGCATGGTAACATCTTTTTTTTTAAATAAGAATTTTATTAGATTTAAGACAAGGATAAAAACTACAAAAAAGTAAAAAACTACAAATAAAAAAAGAAAAATAAAAAAGTGTGAAAACACAAGAGAAATTTTTTTTTTACAATTACAAGAAGAGGTGACTTCCAACTTTTAGCAACAAGAATATACAGCAATTTCCATAATCCCTACTCTATATCAAACCAAGATCACAGTATTTCTATAAATCATTCCATTAGCACATATATAAACCACTAAATGCAATTGCTCCTTCCCCTTATATTGAAAAAAAAGTATATAAATCTCTAAATCAACTTCCCTCCCCCAAAAAACATTTATTTAATTATTTCCTTCCTACCACTATTCTATATATTTCTGTCCACTATAATAAAAATCAAATTATAAAAACATATAAATTGTCTACTTTTATAATTGATAATACTACAACAATCTTAACCCTATTAAACCTAAAAACCAAACAATTATTATTATACCTTATAAATCTTAAAAATCAGACAAATCTTCGGAGGGGCCCTCCGAACAGTCACTCATGCCCTCATCATCTCCCATATAGACTATTGCAATGCGCTCTACATGGGGCTACCCTTGAAGAGTATCCGGAAGCTGCAGCTGGTCCAGAATGCGGCTGCGCGAACAGTTCTTGGTGCCCCAAGATTGGCACATATAACACCACTGCTACGCGAGCTGCACTGGATACCAGTTTGCTTCTGCGTCCAATTCAAGGTGTTGGTTATCACCTTTAAAGCCCTACATGGCATAGGACCAGGTTACCTGAGGGACCGTCTCATCCCCATAACATCGTCCCGCCCCACCTGGTCTTGCAGAGGGGGCATGCTACGGACCCCGTCGACAAGGGAATTTCATCTCACGGGGTCCAGGAGGCGGGCCTTCTCTGCAGTGGCGCCTGCCCTTTGGAATATGCTGCCCCCAGAGGTGAGGCGGGCCCCTTCGCTCCCGGCCTTCCGAAAGAATTTGAAGACCTGGTTCTGCCGCCTTGCCTGGGAGGGGAGGGGTAACAGTTCCTCCTGGGGGTGGCTTGCGCCATAGAGCCCCCCTATTGAACACGTTCTGACTATTAGAGGATTTTATACTATTTATTTTATTCACAATGTCTGTGAGATTGTAATATTGTTTTATATGTTTTTAACTAATGATTTGATTGTAAACCGCCCAGAGTCCCCCTTTTGGGGGAGATGGGCGGTGATATAAATATCAATAATAAATAAATAAATAAATCTTTAAAAGAGTCCAATAAATCTTAATCCAAATCATTAAAGAGAAATGAAATCATAAAAGCCTGATTATCAATCCAATTAATCATTCTTAAAGTTTTACCCCACTTTGAAATATACCAAGACAATTACATATCTCCATATTACACACAAGGCATTTTTCATACACAAATCAAACAGCCCAACTGCCCTCCTTAAAAACTCAGACTTCTCAACACAGAACCTCCCACAGAGCAGGACTTCTTCTTTCCCATAATATTCCCTCAGAAAAACAGCTCTGTTTGTGATTTGCCATTCAGGCTGTTCCTTTAACCCCTTCAGCACCAGAATAAACTCTTCGCCTGGCATTTCAACAAAGACTTCAGTCTCACTCAGTAAAAACATCTCTATCTTTATTAAAATCTTCAGCTTCTTCCATAACGCTCTCAGCCAGATGAGACATTTTAAAGCAGATATTTTGTAGTTGCTCCTACACTGTGGAACACCTTGCCCCCGGAGTTGAGACAGATCTCCTCCCTCCCGACCTTTAGGAAAGATCTGAAGACCTGGTTCTGCCGCCTGGCATGGGAAGGAGGAAGGGATAGTTCCTCATGGGGGTGGCTTGTCCCTTAATCCTAAAAAGTCCTCCCTTTATTACTCTTTCGTCCATCTGGATTTTATTTTTATAATTATTTATATTAATCGTATGAATTGATGTTTTATATTGTATGTTCTATTTTAATTCTTTTTTGTTGTAAACCGCCCAGAGTTCCCCGTTGGGGGGAGATGGGCGGTCATATAAATTAAATAAATACATAAATAAATAAATAATAATAATAATAATTTTCCACAATGTCCCGAATATCTTGCAAAATAACTTGACAGGAATCTGACAAAATCTGTTTGTAGATCTGCTTAAGCTCACAACGGAACTCTGAGAAAATCTCCTTGAAATCCTCCATGTTTCAGGCAGTAGATTATGGCGCCCCCTAGATACTTGACTCATGCAAATAGGAGTTAATGAGTTGGTGGAAAGTTTCCGAATGAAATTGAAAAAAGAGAAAGTGTGCTAACAAGCAGCTCTCAGGGAAAGTGAACAGAAGGCTGGAGATTCAAAACAACAAATTCAACATGTAGGAAAATATCTAATCCTTCAAAGTCAGTACAAAAATAACAACAGGAAGGCAATTATTTATTCTCGGTCCTCCTTAATCTTTAAGGAGGGACATGAAAGGAGCCTCCTCAGGCGTCCCCCGGGCAACGGTGATGTCACCGGCAAATCCTTTCACTACAAAAGCGCCTCGGTGCTTCTGACACGAAAATAATCTTTAAATGGGAAAACAAGCCAAAACTTTAAAAGATTTTAAAAATTTAATCCAAAAATAACGATAAGCACCAAGAGAGTCCGCTTCTTCTTGCTGTAATGTACATAAACTTGGGGTACATAAACTTAAAAAATGCATACGTTGAGTGATTTAGAAATGGGGTGGCTCGACCTAATGTCCCTTTAAGGCTATAGCGCGGCTTGGAAATGGTGACGTCCCCGCCTCCCGTCGTCTCTTACCGGATCGTTGCGAACGCTGTTTGCGATTCTCTGGCTACAAGACGGTGTTTTGGAGAACAGATGGGATGGTTCCTAGCATTTTCTTTGTAACGAAAGCGCTCTTGGGCTTCAGGGAAAAGCCTGCCTGCGCCCCCCCAAAAAAAGCCTCCACTGTCAGTTCTGTCCGCAGAGCCCACGGACACAGCTGTTCAGTCAGCCATATTCCCACCGGAATTCCAGCATGGTAACATCTTGATATTCCTTGTACCAGCCTTGTCCTGCCTGGTGCCTTCCAGATGAGTTGTGGCTACAACTCTACAATTCCCCACCAACCATGTAATCCAAATGCATCTGGAGGGCATCAGTAAACAAAGGTTTGCAGCATTGGTGGAAGGCGGGGCCCTTTTGGGGGTGCCGTTTAGAAACCCTAGATTTGGTTAAGACTCTTGTGACTCATGAGAAACTGTAACAAGGGAATACCGGGGTGAGACTTTCTTATCAGATCTGCTTCTCTCTGGCTCCCCATTGACACTCCCTTTCTTGACCTGAATATCTCTTTCTCTTGAAGAGGCTAGGAGAAGAACCTCCTTTTGGATTTATCTTACTGTGTGATTGTCTTCACATACTGTGCTAAGCCACAGTTTGCTTAAGCATGGTTTGTTTAATAAACCACAGTTGGCTGGGTTCACACATACTAAGCCATAAAGCGTGTGTCAGATATTAAAAATTAGTGTTCCTCAAAGAATAATTAAATCCCAATAGAAGGATGAGGAAATCATTCTTCCTAAAATAGCTGCCAAAAATTCTGAAACAGAAAAGAGCGATGCATATAGGTGATAATGAATCCGGAGGGAGACACCCATTAACACCAACCTCCAACACATAGCTGCCGGAGCACCAAGGGATATTTGCATGACAAGGGTCTGGGAAGGAAGGGGGAGAAATAAGCAAACTCCTCTTTCTGTGTCAGCTTCAGGTAACTTAAGAAACAATCAATGGGTAATCAAAGCAAAACCAGCCTGTCAGTTGTGTCTCCTATCAAGAGGAACTAAGATACATTGAGTTCAAAGGAGATTCGGTGTCGGCTTCAAAACAAGACTAGTATGTCAGTTACTTAAAAGAAAGGCTTGTTAAAACGAGACTATTGCCTCCTATTGACACAAACTAAGCTACATTGAACTTTAAGGGACCTTCAAAGCCATTATGACTATGTTAATGACTAAAGACTGAACTAATCAGGAAAAGTCTCACACAAGAAAGAGTAAAGATATCACCCAGAGAAATTGACAAAAGGCGGCCGTGGTATTGTAAAACGTCGAGGCAGGAACTGAGAACTGTCAGTCTGACACTTTGCAAACTTGTGTAAATATGTAAATATGTAAATATGTAAACTAAATATGTAAACTGACTTTTCTTTGAAATACATGTATAAAAGAAATGAATGAACCTTGCTCATGGCTCTCTCTATACCAGTCAAATTTGTGGCGGTATGGGGGAAGCCTCTTTTGCAAAAGAACCAATAAACATTTAGAGCTGTTATTTGTTAGTTCAGTATTTTATTTTGTGGGAAAAGGAGCCAAATCTCACAATTGGGGGCTCGTCCGGGATTACTGGGTTCGTTGAAACCGGCACTGGTCCAGATTCCCCTTGGGGGCGCGCCGACTGATTTCAGTCGCCCGATGGGACTGGGGTAGGAACGGTTCCTCGCAACCCAAGAAACCCCTTGAACTAGCACATAACAGACAGGGGGACTCCAGAGGACACCGAAGGAACCAAGAGGACGGCCAGGTAACATCGTGCGCACGATCCCAGGTAAGAGCCGAGCCGTCTTAGGTCTACTTCGTGAGGACCTCCGGTGTCGGTGTTTCCTGGGTGGTCTCGGGGAGGGATCGGGTTATAGCTGCGCCTACTTCGTGAGGGCCTTTCGGAGCCAGCTGGCAAGCACATCCGAGAGAGCTATTTCCTGGATCATAGGGAATTGATTTGAGACCTCGTGTGAGTGTTGAGATACCGTAGGGAAGAGTAGAAACCTTCCTGCACGGCTAATCTGAGACCCATATCTGCAGTTCCGCGGCTCAAGTGTTGGAACGTCCACTGAGTCCGGTCAGGTGTGGGTCGGTTGATTGTGTGTGTGTGCGTGTGGAGGTCAAGAGGAATCTTTCCCCCACCCCGCCGTTGTCCGTCTCCAGAATGGGAGCTTGGCTAAGTAAAAGAGAAGAGTGTCCAAGGGAGTCTAAGAGGTACCTTGATGAAAGTAAACCGGTAATACCAGCTATATCCCCTTTGGCATTTGTTTTGGACCAGTGGGATGAAGAAAACTTGATCCCCTGGACTAGGACGCTGCTCAAGGAAACCATGGTTCAGTTGTGTGTACAAAAATGGCCAATATATGTTCTATTAGAACCAAACTACAGGTGGTCCAGGTTTTCATCAGCTCCCTGGGGAAGGAATGTTTAGAAGACTATTGTTGGGGAAGAGTTTATTTTAAAATGCCCCATGGCACTCTGTGCATGCTCCTTGGAGCCTTTGCAATGGGCATAATCTCTTCCTCCAGCTGGGATTTTTTTTTTCACCTCAGGCTTGTGAAAATCAGGAGTCACTAAGTAGTTTTTGCTTTGTTTTCTAAGTATGTCTGTGCATTCAGTGTTTTGATTGTTTGTGTGTCTGACTGCTCTGGGCTATCATAGATGCCCACTAGCCCTTAAGGCCCTGCTTCCACAGTTTGCTCCCTTGATGAAGAAATAGCCAAGGGCAGCTGCTTGAAGAAGCATTAAGAAAAATTAAGGTTATTGCTAAAACCCCTTCATTTATGGGAAAGAACAAACTATTGCAGGAGATGAGGGAAGTACATATAAGGAAGCTGCCATGCTTGCAGCTACTCTTGATTTCTGCCACTCTGTCTTGTTTGTAAGAAAATTGATGGTGGGTAACTGTATGTAGCATAGATAGGAATTTTAGAAAGTGCCAGGCTCTAGGAGGGACCAGAAGTCTGAGTAGGAAGGAAGCAAGAGGAAAGTATGAGAAGTAAGAAGGTTTAAGAAATGTGATTCAGAGAGCTTGAAGACATGTGTGTGTCTGGGTCTGATTGATTGTTACACCTGGGTCTAAATTTGTTTTTGGTAATGCATGTGGAGGCATTTTAGCAAAGGAAGAAAGACATTGGAAAAGAAACAGGAATGTTTAATACACTTTTGTTCAAAACCTAATGAAGCATTGCCTTGGGAACTCCTTGCCACTGTAAAGGAGGTGACAAGTCATTGTTAATTTTTTCTTCCCTTTTCTTGAAGACAAGGAAAGGAAGGCAAACGATTTCTTTAAGAGAGCCAGCTTGGTGTAGTGGGAAAGGCAAAAGGGGTGGAAAATGGGAACGTTGAATTCTAGTCCTACCTGTGTTGCAAGGAAGCCAGCTGGGTGATTTTGGGCCAGTCATTTTTCTCTCAGCCCTGGGAAGGAGGTACTGGCAAGCCACTTCTGAAACCATTGCCAAAAGACTGCCAGGACTCGTCCAGGCATTTGCCAGGAGTAAAAAGTTGAGTCAAAAAGTACAAGAAAGGTAAGGGGAGAAACCCCAGCCTAATTTTCTTAGGAAAATGTCAAGTTTCCTACTCTTACTGTTTTGAGGCTTGCAATACTCTTTTTGCATTCTGTCCTGCCTCCCTGAAGTGTGCCTCTTGCTAATTCCCCCCCCCATGTATATGTGTGTGCGTGTGTGGCCTTAAGCTACCCCACCTTTACTCTCTGTTTAACCCCTACCTGCTAATGCTTAAGATACCGATGGAAGGGGGTGAAATGAGTCAGTTTCTTCTAAGCGCTAAAAGAAATCTTCTCACTTAAGTGCCTATCTCTTAAGTGCCTATCCCCTGCCTGCGCTAAATGGGATCCTTTTACATCTGCACTAAGCAGAGTACTAATTTCCCGTCTATGCTAACTGGGGTTTCTTCTGTTTCTCTGAACAAAAGGAGTGTATTTCTTTGGACAAGATGTATGTAAAATAAAAGGTGACTGTTTGTAAGGACTGGGGTGGTTCTTTTTCCTTGGGCACTGACCGGTAGCCTAAGGAGAGGAACCCACCCAGCCTCTATTTTTGTATCAAATAAACGCTGTCTCAGCTGCTAGGAATTGGGGGAACCTAAAACCCACAGGGCCATGTTAATTTTTAGGGACAAAATTAATCATGCTATAGGAGAGGGAAGGGGGTATAAACCAGTTAATTTTTAACAAGAATTGGGTAGTAGCAACAGATATTTAGTTGAAAGGTTGTGAGTGGTTTTCTTTTGTCTACCAGTCCGTTCATCTAAGCTACACCTAACTATTTTAATCTCTGCAGTGTTTAAGATGCCAGCCAAGCAGCAGAAATGGATGTGTGAACAATAAATCAAACTAAGCTGGAGAGAAAAGGAAAGGGCACCACCAAGTATAGCAACAGGCAGTAAACCTGACATGTAAAATTACTAATGAGGATGCACTTAAACACAATGCAACTGGAAATAACAGAATCTCAGTTTGTGTATAACTCTCCTGCCTTTAAACCTTTTTGTTAAGTGAACTGTCCTTTCTTTCCTCAATGCCATACACAGGAAGGAAGTTCGAAGTCCCTCAGTTGGAGGCTAGTGATAAAAGGTTGAAAGAATATGTGTGTGGGCTCTTTTCTGTTTTGTCTCACCTCAGGAACAAAGGACTGTTGACCTAGACCCTTCCTCTCGAATTTACAGTCCACCCGCATCAGCCTGGCCAGTGGGTTCTCATTAAATCCTGAAAGGAGGATAAGCTGAAGCCACAGTGGGAAGGCCCTTTCCTGGTATTACTTACCGGTGAGACATCGATTCGTACAGCTGAGAAAGGATGGACACATCACTCCAGAACTAAAGGGCCTGTGCCAGCCCCAACCCAACGGGACGGTGGTTCTTTCTGATAACCCGCTGAAACTCACCCTCAGAAAATGATCCTGTAATTATGTGTTGTTGTGACTGTGCCCCTTTTCATAATTATTGTAAAATTGTATGTGATATAGTAGTGATAGAAGATTGGGAATGAGAACATAAATAGACATTCCTCAAGACCCACGGAAATAAAGGGTGGTTGTGCTAATAGAAACTATAGACCCAGAGAAGCCCAAGGTACTCCCAGTGTGTGAAACTAGAATCTGTCCCCAAAGGGAAGACATTGACCTCCGAACCATCGGTTTAAATTGGGAATATGGAGTGGCCCTTGACCAACACTAGACTCTTAATCTTGGTCTGGGTTCAAGTATGTGGCTCCCAGATCTAACGGTCATGTTTTCAGAACTCAGGGCAGTGTGATTGGCAACCCCAAATTAATTAACCCCACCAACAAGTGGGAAGATATAGTAGCTGTGAAGTCACCCTGGCTATAACACATGGAGATTGGGCAAAGGGAGGAAGGAAAACTCCTTGTAAAGACCTAAAGCCATTTGATGACTGGGTTAACCAGCTATGAATGTGGAAAACTGGATGGGATCTCTTGGCCCCTGCTTGTAAAGTTCTGGGACCTACCTCGAGACAAGGGATGTGCCATAATCTGACTCTACCCAAACCAGATTGGGACGTAGAGTGTGGAAAAGGAGGATGTACTTCAAAGTTTTCCCAGTTAACCTATGGTTGGGCAGGAACATGCTTATGGGGGAAAACGCTTCGCCAGTTAAAAAGAGAAACTGTATTCAGGAGGAAAGGTCCAACAGACAGTAATTTATAGGAGTTTTCATGAGTGTAAGGGAAGTACCACCAAATGCCAGTTTAAGGATGTAACCCTTAGCGTTCGCAGAGAGGATGGAATAGTAACCTGCCACGACTCCAAAGGAACCCAGACCATATACCGCACAATAGTTGTCAGAAACATTAGGGAGGAAATAGTGACAGAAACTAAAGTAGAAGGAGAAAGAAATTCAGGAACAGTTGAGTTCGATGCACATGAGGAAATAAAATATAACAGTTGGTCTAGGAAGAACTGTGGGGAGACTAACATGGGGGAACAAAGGCCCCCGGAACGTATAATCAATTACTATGGTCCAGCATCTTGGGGACCCACAGTCAGAGGGTATCAAGACCCAGAATATCTAATCAATAGGATAACAAGGTTACAAACCGTTCTAGAAATAATAACCAATAAAACATCGGAAACCCTATTGTTGCTAGCCAAAACCAATGAAAGGTTGCATACAGCAATATACCAAAACAAGTTAGCTTTGGACTACCTGTTAGCTCAAGAAGGGTGTGTATGTGGTAAAGCTCATGTGCCAGTACAGACCTGGAAGGGTATGGGAGACTTAGGGATCAAGAATTGGTTCAGGGGCATGTTAAATAATTGGAAAAGAGTCCTGGTTTTAATAGCTCTGGGCTTCGGGGGACTGCTTACCATGCCTTGTTTATTACCCATTATTCAAGGAATGATAAGCCGGACCATACAAAGTGCTACCTTAGTAACTCAACCAGGGAAAAACAATATGATGAGACTGAAGGTTGGAAGGGATGACCCAGGGCCAAGAAAGTTTTTGAAGGAAACTTACAAATTATACCCCGAAAAAGCAATAAAAGTCAATATAATGGGGTATGAACTAAGTTCTTGAGGAACAATGGGCTCGAAAAAAAAAAAGGGGGGAATTGTCAGATATTAAAAATTAGTGTTCCTCAAAGAATAATTAAATCCCAATAGAAGGATGAGGAAATCATTCTTCCTAAAATAGCTGCCAAAAATTCTGAAACAGAAAAGAGCGATGCATATAGGTGATAATGAATCCGGAGGGAGACACCCATTAACACCAACCTCCAACACATAGCTGCCGGAGCACCAAGGGATATTTGCATGACAAGGGTCTGGGAAGGAAGGGGGAGAAATAAGCAAACTCCTCTTTCTGTGTCAGCTTCAGGTAACTTAAGAAACAATCAATGGGTAATCAAAGCAAAACCAGCCTGTCAGTTGTGTCTCCTATCAAGAGGAACTAAGATACATTGAGTTCAAAGGAGATTCGGTGTCGGCTTCAAAACAAGACTAGTATGTCAGTTACTTAAAAGAAAGGCTTGTTAAAACGAGACTATTGCCTCCTATTGACACAAACTAAGCTACATTGAACTTTAAGGGACCTTCAAAGCCATTATGACTATGTTAATGACTAAAGACTGAACTAATCAGGAAAAGTCTCACACAAGAAAGAGTAAAGATATCACCCAGAGAAATTGACAAAAGGCGGCCGTGGTATTGTAAAACGTCGAGGCAGGAACTGAGAACTGTCAGTCTGACACTTTGCAAACTTGTGTAAATATGTAAATATGTAAATATGTAAACTAAATATGTAAACTGACTTTTCTTTGAAATACATGTATAAAAGAAATGAATGAACCTTGCTCATGGCTCTCTCTATACCAGTCAAATTTGTGGCGGTATGGGGGAAGCCTCTTTTGCAAAAGAACCAATAAACATTTAGAGCTGTTATTTGTTAGTTCAGTATTTTATTTTGTGGGAAAAGGAGCCAAATCTCACACGTGGATCACAAACCCCAAGGGGTCCGTTGCAGAACATGCTATGCCCAAAAAACATTACTTAGGCACTCAGCCTCTGTGGAGGATTATGCAGAATTTTCTCTCATCCTTTCATATGCAAATATTCTGCACTATAGTTTATTCCTTTAAATGCATTTCTCATGATGTAAGTGATAAATAAACACAAGAAAGACAGATCCTTAGGCTTTGGGTATGGTTTGCTATCAAAACCGAAGGTCTATTGAGCATCCAGTTTCCTGTATTAGCTAACCAGAAGGGAAAATTGCAGGGGAAATGTGAAAATAGAGAAAAACTATGTGTGCGCGTAGTTCTCCTGTGATAGACTGCCTTTGAACTTGGAGGTTCGGCTTGAACTAGTAGTACCCATGGTATATACCACATGCTACTATGCAGCATATAAAAGGTAGATCTAGATTTACCAATTGGATCTTGGAATGTGATGTTTTAGAGTGCATGCATGATCTATTTGAGGAATGTAGTTTTGCACAGTCAGCTTACCAGCAGCATTCAGTTTTGGTATTTGAAGGAATTGCTAGGCCCAACATGTCGTGTGCTATAACATCATGAAATAAGCTGGTCTTGCAGTCAAGCAAAGTAAACATATCTTGTTTGCCCAATTCTTGGTTATTTTACCTGCTTTGTTCAGCTTCTTCCCCCTCTGTACTTCTGTGGATTGATTAGAGCAGTGTTTGTCTACCTTGGCAACTTGAAGAGGTGTGGACTTCAACTCCTAGAATTCCCCAGCCAGCTTTGCTGGCTGGGGAATTCTAGGAGTTGAAGTCCACACCTCTTAAAGTGACCCAGGTTGAGAAACCCTGTACTAGTGCACTGTATAACCACACACACCAAGGATAAAAACAAATCTAGAAACTGTTAACCTCCGCCCAACTTGTGAAGTTAATATCAGCCCCATGTGCCAATTTCAGGCCTCCCCACCCCCCCAGCAGCCTTTCCCAAATCATTTTAATACCTTTCCCACCAGGGTGCCCTACATTGCTGGCTGGGGAATTCTGGAATATGCATTGCTGGCTGGGGAATTCTGGGAGTTGAAGTCCACACATCTTAAAGTGGCCCAGGTTGAGAAACCCTGCACTAGCGTATAAGGTTGCATTGTATAAGAGCGCATTCTTGTAGCACTCGTGTAGCACCGGAAAGGTAAGCTACCTCTTTCGGTTCTCTGCTAAAATGGATTACGAATGCCCCCTTTGTGGATCTGTATACAGTAGATTCCTCCTTCCACCATGCTTTTTGCAAGGAGTCAATGCTAACGGACTCTCCTTTCTCTCAGCCAATCGTTTATGATCCTGGGAAGTTTTGAAAGCAGGAGAGAGTGTTAAGAAGGCGTTGGCCTGTTCCTGCTGCCAAGACTTAATCAGGCACCCTGCCCCCTCCCTTTTTTCAGCTAGAGAGCTGGGAAGGTGGTTGGCAGAGCAAAGCACTTGCCTATTTAGTGTTTGTTATACTGAGTTCATCCCTGCGAGGAGCAGTCGGTGATCGTGTTCACACGGTGCTCCACACCACGGTGTGGTTTCCTTAGTATAGTTTAATGAGCCCAGTGGTGGAGTTTGTAAATCATGGCTCCCAGCGGTAAATTGCATGAACCAAGCGTTTGTGGTTTCGTGAAGAAACCGAAGAACAAAAATGTGGTTTAGCACAAAGTACAGAAAACAAAAGCTACTTTAGATTGTGCAGTTATCACAGGCATGGTTCGCACAACATACTAAAGCGTTATGTGGTTAAGCCAGAGCTTTCCAAACTTTTCATGTTGGTGACACACTTTTTAGACATGCATCATTTCGCAACACACTCTTACAGCAGGGCACAAGGCAGGCACTAGGACCTGCGTGGAATCCTGGCAGGGCAGGTTTGGAGGCAGCAGGGCACAAGGCAGGCACTAGGACCTGCGTAGAATCACAGCAGTTTTGGAGGCAGCCAGGCACAAGGCAGGCACTAGGACAGAGCTTTCCAAACTGTGTGTCGTGACACAAAAGTGTGTCGCCACACACAGCGTGGCGTGTCGCCACACCACCCGGAAGCAGCGGCGCGCGCGTGCACGGTGGCAGCGGCGTGGGATCGGTGCTTCCGCATTTTGGCGGAGGCTGCCGCGCACGCGTGCGCCGCCGCACGCCCCCCCGCGCCGCCACCGTGCGCGCGCTGCCGTGCCGCCGCCCGTGTGTCACCAGCGGCAGCACTTTGGAAAGCCCTGCACTAGGACCTGCGCGGAATCCTAGCAGGGCAGGTTTGGAGGCAGCAGGGCACAAGTCAGGCACTAGGACCTGCACAGAATCCTGGCAGTGCTCCGAGGCAGCAGCAGCCACGACTCAGACACTGCAGCCGACAGGTATCCGGACACACAGTTTGGAAAGCTCTGGGTTAAGCCATTCTCTCTCCTTGTCCACACACCAGGCTGAGCTATGCCTGAATGCTCATCCTTGTCCGATAAGTGGCCAGAAGACAAGCAGATTTTGCAAAAGGGTTGAATTGATTGCTTGCACTGAACGTTAGGCGAACTGCAGATTATACATTTTGGTTAAAAAGAGGTACATTCAAGCACCATGAAGGCTTCTGTTAAAGTTCTGAGTAGATCACAATAGGTTCAGAATCTGTTCAAATGTAATAATTTAATTAAGATCCTCCCATTTTCTCACCTCTGTCCATCCTTCATATCATAGCAAGTTGTATACATAGTACTGGGATCTCCTTTTATCTTGGCAGTTGCTCCAACAGCTACCTGTCTTCATTTAATAGTGCACTAGAAGTGCATCAAGTGAAAAATCAACTTATTAGAAGAGAGATAAATAGAGATATTTGTAATGACTATTAAACTTTAATGGCATAAGCGGAAACAAATTCTGTTGCACAGCCTTAATATGTACATATATTAAGATGTTAATTGTTTGGGGTTTTATGGCAAAGAACTGGTACTGTTTTGCACACATCTCAGTTTTTATTTGCTTTACAGTAAATATTACTGTAGTTATTACAGAGAGCAGTAATATCGTGGATATCAAGAGCCAATGGACTTCAATCAATACAATTGCTTTATTAGCTATTGAAATCTATAGCACTTCTGGTCTTGCTAATGTTGTGGTGGGTGGATCTTTCGTATCTCATAGATGGGAATAGCCAAAGCTGAAAAGATAAGCTGTTCTACAGTCCATTCTTGCAGGAGTAGCCATTTTCTAACCTTGGTTTAGTATCACGAAAAGCTATATAGAATGCTTTTTAATCTAGGATGTTGTATAAACCCAGCCCACATTGCTTATTCAATAAAACCATAATTAACATAAATTTGCTTAGCACACTGTGAAAAACCTTTATGTAAATTTGAGAGTACCTTCTACTCCGTATACAATGCAAGATATCAGTGTTATAAATGAAATCAGATCATTGGGATTAAGGGTATAAGATGATAGCAGTACTTAAGTTAAATACCTAGTTAAGACATATAAGTAAGTTTGTCTTCCATTTTAACAATCTGTTTCCTATTGGATCAGGATACTAGAGCATGTGAACCATATCTATCTTAACCAAGAAGAAAACTAACAGGGAAAGAAGGTGTGTGGGGTATGTATGTATGAGGGGGGGCTCCTATTACCTGGTTATTGTAAACCAAGTCCAGCTGGCTTTCTCGGGGATTGCAAATCCTAACAGTTACTTGGAAATAAGCTTTTTATTTAAAACACTGACCTTTATGTCACATTTCTTCTTTGCCCCCCTCCAAGCTAATCTCCCCCCCCCATCTTATCTCCTTCCACCTATGGCATGTAATTCTCTGTCCAGTTGACAACTCCTTCCTTAAACAGATCTCTATTTATATTGCTGGTGCTTCTGATTGTAGAGACAATTCACAGTCTATTCTTATGATTATTTATTCTGCTTTTATCTTATTCTCACTGACTTTTGAAACAGTTGCTTGAGGTTGGATCTAAATAATCATTCTTCAGCCTGGGTTCTTCCCGAATCCCATTATCCCCAAGCTTCATGAGAATTACCCACATTGCTTGGGAATGTATTTAATTTAAAAGATTTGTTTGGCCGCCCATCTTAAGACACAACTCTGGGCGGCTCACAACAACAAAACTCCAAACTAAAAAATTCATAAAATCATAAAACCGTAAAACACAACCCAAACCCGGTGCCTCAGTGATCCCTTTCGGATGCACCAACAGCCAACCCAAGACACCATCACCCTACCCCAGCACCTGGGTAAAAAGCCAGATCTTGATGGTCTTCCAGAAGGCTAAAGGGGGGGGGGCTGCCGGATTACCTGGGGGAGGGTGTTCCATAAGGTGGTTGTTCAGTCGTTTAGTCGTGTCCGACTCTTCGTGACCCCGTGGACCACAGCACGCCAGGCCTTCCTGTCCTCCACTGTCTCCCGGAGTTTACTCAAATTCATGTTCGTTACATCGGTGATGTGATCTAACCATCTCATCCTCTGCCGTCCCCTTCTCCTTTTGCCTTCAGTCTTTCCCAGCATCAGGGTCTTTTCCACGGAGTCCTCTCTTCGCATTAGGTGGCCAAAGTATTTGAGCTTCAGCTTCAGCATCTGTCCTTCCAATGAGCAGTCAGGGTTGATTTCCTTTAGGATTGACTGGTTTGACCTCCTTGCAGTCCAAGGGACTCTCAAGAGTCTTCTCCAGCACCACAGCTCGAAAGCATCAATTCTTCGGCGCTCAGCCTTCCTTATGGTCGAACTCTACTTCAACCATACTTCTAAGGTCCCACCAGATGACAACATTTCAGGGAAGGGGCCTGGAGCATGCTTGAAGCGTGCCTACCTTATCCGATCTGGTAGGACAAGCGAATACACTCAGGGAGTGGAGGTGGTCTTGCAGATAACCTGGTCCCCTGCCCTGTAGGACTTTAAAGGTGATCCCCAGCACCTTGACTTGCACCCAGAAGGAAACTGGAAGCAAGTGCAGCTCGCTCAGCAGAGGTGCAATGTGAGTGAACCTGGAAGTGCCCAGCTGTGCGCATGCTGCTGCGTTCTGGACCAGTTGTAGCTTCCAAAGGGTCTTCAAGGGCAGCCCCATGTAAAGCGCATTGCAGTAATCCAAACTGGATGAATTTTCAGACTAGCCCGTCTGGAAAGTGCTAGATTGGGGATCCCGTCTCTCCAGTAGAGTTTGGGGTGCTTTGGGGGGGATTGAGAGCACAGTCCCTTCTAGAGGAGAAGCAGGTCGTGTCTGGGAGGCACAACTGGACTTCTGAGATGTTGTGGACTTTCTCACAGAACAGGTGCCAGCAGGATAGGGGCAGCCATCAAACACTCCTGTATGTTTTGTGAGCAAGAGGGGCATACTTCCAGGCAAAACAATGGGGCCAAGGAAATTTCTCTGGGTGCAATAGTGCCCCCAGGCAAAAGGTTGCTGACCCCTGTTCTTACGGAGTCTGTCAACGGGCATGGCTGAAACTACTCATGAATGATCAGAACAAAAACTGGGCAAAGGGGACCTAGTCTTTTACTCCTGCAAAACCACCTGCTAGTGACTGCCAGGATAGGTACAGATGACTGTTGCTGATAGGTTTTAGGGGGATTTTTGTCTTATGCCTGAGGAACATCAGTTCTTCACTCCAGCACAGCTTCTCCATCACAAGAGCCCTGGCTGGCCTGTCAGAGAAGCATAACGCCTGGCCAGTGTACCCTAGAGTTGATCTAAAAAAAGTTAACCCAGGTCAGACCTGGCTGATGCTGGGACGGGAGACCCCCAGGAGATCCCACTGCTGTAGGTTAGACTGGGAAGTCATAAAAATATCCTGGAAGAAGGCAGTGGCTGACTACTTTGCTATTGTCACCAAGAAAACAACGATGTGATCGTGAGTCCGTCCGGACACATATAGGCAGGCCTTTGTAAAAATATATTTTATAAAATGAATTTAGTATGTTCCATTTAATTTGCAGGAATACTTTGCCTGTGACAACTTCCCAATGCCTAGTATGATTCTGTGTAAGGCAGTTTTCAATTGTTGAGATGCTGCGCTCAAGTGAAGCCAGGGAAGGCCGTGCTTGGCTGCATTAGCACAATGTGTTCTCCTAGGATTCAAGCACCAAATAAATCACACACATAGTTTATTTATTTTATTTTATTTTATTTTATTTTATTTTATTTATTTTATTATTTTATTTTATTATTTTATTTTATTATTTTATTTTATTTTATTCTTTTATTTTATTTTATTTTATTTTATTTTATTTTATTCTTTTATTTTATTCTTTTATTTTATTTTATTTTTATCCCGCCTTTATTATTTTTATAAATAACTCAAGGCGGCGAGCATACCTAATACTCCTTCCTCCTCCTATTTTCCCCACAACAACAACCCTGTGAGGTGAGTTGGGCTGAGAGGGAGTGACTGGCCCAAGGTCACCCAGCTGGCTTTCATGCCTAAGGCGGGACTAGAACTCTCAGTCTCCTGGTTTGCCATTGGCTCCTTCCTAGGGCTGAGAGACAGGGACTGGCCCAAGGCCACCCAGCCGGCTTTCATGCCTAAGGCGGGACTAGAACTCTCAGTCTCCTGGTTTGCCATTGGCTCCTTCCTAGGGCTGAGAAACAGGGATTGGCCCAAGGTCACCCAGCTGGCTTTCATGTCTAAGGCGGGACTAGAACTCTCAGTCTCCTGGTTTGCCATTGGCTCCTTCCTAGGGCTGAGAAACAGGGATTGGCCCCAGGTCACCCAACCAGCTTTCATGCCTAAGGCGGGACTAGAATTCTCAGTCTCCTGGTTTGCCATTGGCTCCTTCCTAGGGCTGAGAGACAGGGACTGGCCCAAGGTCACCCAGCTGGCTTTCATGCCTAAGGCGGGACTACGACTCTCAGTCTCCTGGTTTGCCCTTGGCTCCTTCCTAGGGCTGAGAGACAGGGACTGGCCCAAGGTCACCTAGCCGGCTTTCATGCCTAAGGCGGGACTAGAACTCAGAGACTCCTGGTTTCTTGCCCAGCACCTTAACCACTAGACCAAACTGGCTCTCTAGTTTATAGTTTAACCAGGTCAGTTAAAGACTTAGCACTTGCATGAAATGTTAAATGTGGTTAGTTTAAACCCGGTTTGGGGTTTTGTTTTTTGTTTTACCCTGATGTACAAACCCAGCCCATCTGGTCAGTTGTATGGTTCAGTGCTTTGTGATAATTGCAGAAAATGGATCAATTTGGCAAGCTAGGTAAGGGTATTGTGTGAACACAACTTCTGAAACCCTTGTGGATTGCCTGCAGTTCTTGCCTGGGTTCCTGCCTTGGGCAATGAACGAACCCTATTTGTGAACTCATCCAGTTGTGGCTTATTCAGCAAACCCAACCAAACAAACCATGGTTTAGCAAACTATGGAAACCCAGTCGTTGACAAGAAGCAATTTAAACTTAATCTTAAACAAGCTTAGCATGATGTGTGAATGGATTTGCTAGGACTTTACCTGACCTATCCACCACTCTCCACGTACAGCCTACTTCACAGTAATCCTGGGTAATTAGAACTGTGTTTCCCCCGGTCCATTTATTTGGGAGCCTTCACTTTGTAGAGCTCCCTGCACATCTGTATGGATACTTATTTGCAAAAAGAAGTGCAATTCCCTTGGTATATTTTCCTTCAGAGGGAAACCCACTCCCAGAATTCCCCAGCCAGCATCCATACAGCTTAAAGTTGCCAAGGTTGAGAAACACTGCTCTAAAAGATGTGGATGTGAATTAACCCAGAGACCAGGGGTCATCTGAAATGTTTAGAACCCTTTCCTTATCTGATTGTGCACATAGTTGGGGAAGAAAATCCTTGTGTATTCCAGGGTTGGAAATCCTAACACAGCCTCCAAACTAGTCTCTGGCAGATGTTTTGAACTATAATCTCCATTATTTCAAACAGATTGGGAAGTTGTCCTAATGAACTTTCAAAACGTTGCTGGGATTAGGGGAGAGGGGCATCGGGGATTGCTAGTGGTGAACAGGGGAGAAAAATAAGTATTTTATGGAAAAGTGGGGGGGGGAACTAAAACTGAACTTCAAGTGTGTTCGCACAACCTGCTTATCCAGGTCAGGCAAAAGATCTGTGTCAGATGCTTTAGCACAGTGTTTTTCAAACTTGGCAACTTTAAGACGTGTGGACTTCAACTCCCAGAATTCCGCAGCCAGGGGACTCTTGAGCTTGATCAGTGTTAACCTCAAAATTAGGGCTCTTCTAGTTTATCCCGTTATGCAAATCCAGGCCTTTGCCAGCACAAATCGATGAGTTGACGCGCGGCTAGAAGATAAGCGTGTTGTGCGAACGCAGCCGTTGGGTCCAAGCGGGCAATTGGCGGCGAGATTAGAATACACGTGTGCATTGGATAGATACGTGGGGGGAGGGGGGAGGTAATCTGAAGTTTCGTGGTTATATCTTGCCTGTTTTCAGAGGGGAGGGGCGCCCCATCGCAAGTTCCGGCCGGCCATGTGTGCAAATCGCGGTTGCCCGACCTCCCCTCCTTTCCCCTCCCCTCGTCTCCTTTTCGCCACTTCCCTCAAGGTCACCTTCACGGGGGGTGCAACTCCTGCGCAACCAATCCAAACGTAGTGGGAGGGCTTAAGATCACAGGCTCCTTTAGCAAGGTGTCCTTTTGTACCTTTTCGGGGGGGGGATCGCGAGCCCGACCCGTCTCATCCTTCAGAGATGTAACTCTCCCGTCCGGCGCGTGTAATGAAAACCGCCCCGGGCTTGGGAAATGGGAAGAGTGCGGGGGAATCCTGATGCCCTTGGGCGCGCGCCTGGTTGGAAGCAGGGAGGGGGCGTGAGGGGAATGGCACGTGGCCGCTTCTATGTCGGGGAAGATTCCACCCTTGGCAACAATGTATCCGCCCCGGCGTTCCACGGAGAGAGATTTAAAGCGGCAGGCGCTCTTTTTCCTTCCCGGCATTATAGAGGCGTCCAGTCACAGCCACAGTCAGCGAACGAGGCGCTCTTTCATACTGTCGCGTTCGCGGCGATGGGTCGTGCCGCGGAACCGTCAGTAAAGGTGGGGCGTTGTGGAGCTCAAGGAGACACCTCCCACCACATTGGCTTGCAGTTATTGTTAAGCGGTTAATAAATAATCGACGATAGTGGAGTGTTGTGATAAAATGAAAGGTGATGTGGATGTATTTATGTATGCCACCTTGAGTTACTGGAGGAAAATTCTTTTAATTTAAACGAAAACGGGGGGGGGGAGTTACCATGCAAGGAGTCAGCCGCCAATATAGAAATGCATTGAGTGTGGTAACTAGAGATTGAATTTAGGATCATCTGCATACAAGGATGTACTCCAAACATGGGCATGTAATGCCTTATGGAACCAACTCCATATTGCTTCTGCCTCTCCTGTGATGAATTGACACTGTAAGCTCCTTGGGGCAGAGACTTACATTTTATACAGCATAAAGCATGGCACTATATCAAGGTTGGGCATCCCACAGCTTTTGAACACAAGTGCCCCCCCTTCCAGTTTGCAGCCACTGGATCACCCCAGGATCTCTTTGCCAAATATCTGGCAGTGAAAAAAAAACCCAGTTTGGCACATTGCAGTTTTTCATGTTCTTTTTTTAGGTAATTTAAAGGTCATGATCCACAGTAAAGGAACCAGCAGTCAAGAAATATGCTGTGGACTAGCTCTTGGTAGAATAGCCATGGAGGCTTAGAAAAGTTGTTCGGATGCCGTTATGTGTCTATACTTACAAAGATCAGAATCGTGCAAGCCATGATATTCTCTGTGACACTCTATGGAAGTGAAAGTTGGACTTTGAAGAAGCAAAACAGAAAAAGTATTGAGGCTTTTGAACTTTGGTGTTGGAGAAGACTGTTGAGAATACCATGGACAGCCAACAAAAACAAACTGATGGATCATTGAACAAATCAATCCAGTGTTCTCACTCAAATGACCAGGCTCAAATTATCCTACTTCGGACACATTATGCGAAGACCCAGCTCTGTGGAGAAAGCTCTGATGCTGGAAAAGGTGGAAGGAAAGAGAAGAAGAGGATGACCAGCAACAAGGGGGATGGACTCAGTTACAGTGGCGATGGGCGCACCGTTGGGAGACCTGAAGGACCAGGTTCTGGAGAAGGTCTGTCGATGGCAGTCACTAAGAGTCAACTCGATGGCACCTAATCAATAAAAATCATGGTCTAAGCATTAATTCAGCACAGTGCATCCATTCTGATTCTTTAAATCACCTCAGAGGGCTTAACAATTGCACCCACCCACCTGGTGGCGTCATCGCCTCTTTTCTGGATAAGCCCTTGGAAGGTAACATAATGAAAGCAGAAACGTGACCCACGGTCCATCATTGCACATAGAAATCCAATTTAAAGTGATCTTCCCAGTCACTCTGTTGTCCCACTTTATTCCCGTAGAACAGGTCTAGAAGAAAATAAGGGGCATCCCTCCTTGCAGATTTTTTTTAAAACGGTTCCTTTTAGGGAACTAGCATTTTTCTTCCAACTCTCTGCCGTTTGCATAGTTTGGGGATGGCAAAAACGAGCTGCGAGATGCAGAAGGAGCTCTAAGCATTTATTTCTGTCTCAACTTGTTCAGAACAAGGCCTGCCTTGAAGGAAAATAGCCAAAAAATAACCTTTGCCAGGGGTTTTTTTTGGCTACCTTGGTAGCGTGGAGACTGTTGGGACATGTTGCCTCTTGGAGATGTTCAGGAGACAACGCAGCCTTTGTACATTAACCCTCGCTTGTCGGCCTTTGCCTGCCTACAAGATCTAGCTCTGCTTCTGGGGCATTTGGTGAGTTGTCTTGAGTAGGTGCTCCAGGGATGTCATCAATAGCGGAGTTGCTGGAGCAAAACGGTGGAACATTTTTTCCACATTCTTTTAGGAGTAATCTATCTGGAGCAGGCCCCGTGCCACAAATGGGTGGGGCCAACAGGCTGCTTTTCAAAGTGCTCTTTTTATTTTTAAATGCAAGGAAGCCTTTATTTTTAACTTTTATCAAGATTTGTCTTTTATTCCAGCTGTTTCAGAGGACAAGTCCAGTCAGTTTTTGAATTAAAGGGATCTTGATGGAGTTAGCTGTGTCTGTGTGATGGACTACAGTCATGCAGCTGGTTCTCAGGTAGGAGGGAGCACATTCCAAGGAGAGAAGCAAGAGAAGAGAAGGAGCTGGAACAGTGGGAGGACTAAGAGGTTCAGGGTCGCCCCGCCCTAGAGCCTCCCAGGTTATTCCCCCTTAGGTTAGGTAGAGTAGCTTTAGTCTGGCAAGACTCTGTCTATATGTTGTGAGCAAATAAAGGACTGAAGTTTGGCTGGATTGATTCCTTGTCGTTCTTGGGCTGGGCCTGGCAGTCTGTCCTGGCGTTTGCTTGCACTCCTCTTGGTAAACAGACTGAAAATAAATTTAAAACCAAGGAAGAGTGAGCCAAGGTGGTGAGCACTGCAGCCCGGTCTGTGTAACAGCTGTGACGCTGCAGCCTCCAGTCACTCTCTACCGAGTCCATCCGATGTTCCATTTCACCCAAGTGCAATCTAAGTGCAACTGGCAGCTTATGGAAGATTGCACCTCCTCCTTTCTCCAGCTGTATCCTCCATCTGAGAGGACATCATCAGGCCAGGGCGACGGAGGGGATGGGGTGGGGCCAGGACTGAAACAAGGGTGTGTACGTGTCACTTTAGTTGAATCACTGGGTTGATGGCACCAGTCAGGTGTTTCACTGCTGCTGAGGCACCTGCTGGTGTGCCCTAATGCCTGGAAAAACCCCAAGGCTGGTCCTCCGGTCCCTGACATCCAAAAACCCAAAACCAAGGAGGTGGCGCCTTTGAAGTGCTCTTTTAAACAGCAGGGCCCCTTCTGGTTCTGATCTACAGCCTGCAGAGAATTTTGTAATTAGGCAAATAGCCATCGGGTTCCCCTGCAGTTGATTAGGTAGGTAGGTAGGTAGGTAGGTAGGTAGGTAGATAGATAGATAGATAGATAGATAGGGTGGGGGGGGGAGATAAAATTGTACAGTAGTAACATCCTAATTTTTTCAGATGCACTTTCCTAAAAGTGCGTATACAGACCTACATTGGCTATAACCTCACAACAAACTTAGGAAGTAGGTTAATCTGGTTTACAGTATGTCCATAGGCCTGGTCTGTGAGTTTTGTGGGTGTACAGATACTTGAATGCAGATCTTTTCAGTCCTAGTCCAACACTCATTTACGCTTTTAAGATAAAATCCTTGCAGCCTTCCATGGACAGTAAAATGGGTATTACGGGTCTCCCCCCCCCCCCCCAAGTCTCTGTAAACAATTCTAAACATTTTATGCAGAGCTTTTAAATAGTCTGATGTTTAACTGCTGCCTTAAGTGCCCTTGATGCTGTTTTTCTAATTTTAAAAATGCTTAGCAGATGGAGTTAAAGACCTTTTGGGATTTATACAGCATGAATTAACTTTGCAGATTAGGCATACTTAGTAATCCATTTCAGGATGTCCTTTTAATGACAGAAAGCAGATGAAGATTTTATAAGTAAAATGTGCAAGTATTCCTAGACGTGCTGTGCAATCCTGTACAAGTGAACGAAAGGGAAGATGATCCCTGCCTTAATTGCCCCCCCCCCACCACTGTTTGCATATGCCTTAGACCAGCGTTTCTCAACTTTAAGATGTATGGACTTCAACTCCCAGAATTCCCCAGCCAGCATGCTGGGAGTTGAAGTCCACACATCTTAAACTTGCCACGGTTGAGGAACACTGCCTTAGGCTCACCCTGCTATTTCATTTCCCCAAATCTAATACCTTGATCCTAGAAACCTCCAGTTAACTGGGTACCCTAGAGAGGCAAATGAATTTTCCCTCACATCTACTGCCTCATTTCTTAACTAGAGTAGGCAGCATTTTGGTTTCCAAAGGCTATTTTTAATGGGGAGGGGTTGAGGGCTAACGTGGGTAGGGCCACATGGGGGAAATTTTGCTCTGTGTGTGTGTGTGTGTGTGTTTAAAATGTAAACTATGTGTTTTAGAGCTTACACTGTTTTCATGTGCTTCCTATTTTAGAATGGCTTCCTTGTTGTTTTCAGCTGTCAGGATTAGAAGGGATTTTGAGGTGTGCAGGAAGGAGACTCAAAGCTGCAGGTTGTCAACCCCTGTTTGGAGCAGGGAAAGAAACCCACCAATCTCTCCATCATCTCTTTAAGTCTGCACAGAATATATTGTAAGGCGCTAACAAGCTGATGTCAGCATAATAGGATCCTGGTAAACTACATCTTGGGGGTGTTTTCTCTGCCCTTGCATCACAGATGAGCGGATGCCTCTTTCATATTAAGGACTTGGTTTGGTGGGGTAAGGGGCTCAGCGGGTAAGACGCCAGGTTTGTCGATCGGAAGATCGCAAGTTCGGAGGTTCGAATCCCTAGCCCTGTGTGTGGAGTGAGCTCCCGCACTCGCCCCAGGTCTTGCCAACCTAGCAATTCGAAAGCATGCAAATGCCAGTAGATGAATGCTGTAGGTACCACTTCGGTGGGAAGGTAACAGCGTTCCGCGCGCATCATGCGGCCACATGACCGTGGAAGCGTCTTCGGACAACGCTGGCTCTTCGGCTAACAAACGGAAATGAGCACTGGCCCCTAGAGTCGGACACGACTGCACAAACGTGCGGGGGGAACCTTTACCTTTTTTTTTTTGGTGGGGTAAAAGTGCAGACTGGTTTACAGCAGCCCATACAAAAGCAGTGTAGTTTGCAGTGTGTGGCAACGTACGTATGGAAATTTCGTATATTCTGGTGTTTCCAAAGCGGAACTCCGTCCAAGAAGATGTCTCGGTTCACCTCTCCTGATCCTTGTCCTTGCAGCGTTTGAACTCTTGCAAATGGATAAAAAAGACAGTCTTTGGCCCATCTGCAAAAAGGCAGGGGAGGAAAGGTGGGGAGGGGGAGGTTGGGTAGTTTTTCAGGATATATGGGTCTTCAAATGTCCAGCTGTAATGGAGTTGGCAGTTTTCACTGAGAATTCAAAGAGAAAGACCTGCAAAATGGTGGACTGAATAGATCCTGCTCTGTATCACTTCCATAACTGGATGGCTAAGAGCAATGTTTTATGGCTGGCTAGGGAATTCTGGGAGTCGAAGTCCATACATCATAAAGTTGCCAAGGTTGAGAAACACTGACTTAGGGTGACCTGAAATGGGCTCAGAGCCTTAAATATTTGTAGAGACTGACAGGAAAAGGTCTGCCTTCTCTCTTCTTGCGAGAAAGTTGCACACTTGGGCTGCTGCCTGAGAAGGCCAGATTTGGGGTTTTCACTAGCCGTATTTTCCACGCTAGGGATACTCAGGAGCACAGCACATTTGATTATCCTGACTTGCAGGCAGGGCTATGAAGCAACACTTCATTGCAATTGTTCAGGGTGTTAATCCTCCTGATGGGGCTCATAATTACAGCCCCCAGGTTATGAACAAGATCCGTCCCTGTCTGTCTTTAAGTTGAGTTTGTAGGTAAGTCGGTACAGGTACACACGGTTCTTATTTAGCGTCAGTTAGTCAAATGTTTGTCTTAGTATATATTTTACCTTTACCTTGAAGGAGGCATCAAGGGAGGTTGAGCATTTTTTTCTCTCGTCATAAATGGCCTTGTAGCAGCTGAGCCCCTCAGCAGCTGTATGGTAAACTTTGGTGAACCTCTCTGTATTAGGATCTTGCTCCTCTAACTTTGCCATCCCTGCTTCAGTGAGATGAAAGGCTTCAGCTAACTCTTCCATCAAAAATTGTTTCCGGTTCTGGAGTTTTAGGTCCCCGTCTTCTTCCTCAAATGCTATCATCCGCTGCTCTGATCGCTTTATTATTTCCACTTCATTTTCAATCGCAATCGTTTTCCTTTTCTTCAATGCATCACTACAAAGGTAAATGAGAGGAAAACGATCCAACTTAAAATGGCGGACGGCGTTCTCCTTCCTTGAGCCGGCGAACCACTGAAGCCGGGCAATGTTTTCATGAGCATCACCAAGTCGTGTGTGCGTTATCACGAACCATTGTGTTTAACTCAATTTTTTAATGTAATAGGCTTTATGGCAGCCCGGTCGTAAGTACGAGTTGTGCGTAAGACGGACGTTCTTATCCCGGAGACTGCCTACCTCAGAATCTTTAAAACCCACCAATAGTATCAATACGTTAGTTATCTGAAAAGCTATTAACTGTAGATGGATTTCATACATATTGGGGATAGAGCAAACGGAACTGTCCACATTTTGATACAGGTACACCCCCACATACATTTGAATGACTTACTATGTGTAACGTGCTTTTCCTGAGGCAAAATTAATTTATTATTTTTTATTTATTTATTAATCATATTTATACCCCGCCTATCCCCTCCCTGTCGGAGGACTCTAGGCGGCTTATATTATGCTGCACGTACGATGGCTGCTTTGGAAAACAGCCCAGAAAAGAGATCCACGGCCAGATTGCTTTCTCTTTCAACCCACCCCACCCCACGTTATGGCTGTCAATCATCGGGGGACCAGTAACACTGGTTTTTCTGCTTTGAACGGCTGAGGATTGAGCTGAGCTGAGAAGGCAGGAAATGTTAAATGCAGGGCTTCAATTCAAATGCAGGGAATATACCCATTAATTATTTAAGCAGCCTCAGGATGCTAATTAAGTCACATTGGTGGATTCTCTGGCAAAATCTATTCAGCGATTGACACTTTTTAAATATTCCAGTCCATCCCCCCCTCCCCCAAATTGGGTTTGTTGGTTAAGAAAGGGTGCCAAACTCCGCTGGTGCAACTGTTTAGGTTAGACGTTTAGGGTGGGGTGGGAACTCGACAGCAAAACCCCGGTTGTAAAATTTCCTTGATTAAACCTTTTGGCAGAGGTTGGTGGCGGGGCATGTGCTCCAAATGAAATTAATAATCAGGAAGAAATGCTTCATGTTCTCACAAAGCTGTATGTCTCAAGATTCCTGATTGGAAGTTTTTGAGAAGTTTTCCAGGACATCTACATCATCCATGTCCTAAAGAACATTAGAGTTTGAACTGGCGCCCTGGAGACATTTGATACACTAACTAATTATATATGTTGCCCACTAAATATGTATTTGACAACATAATAAGGTTACATGCTGCATAAAAGGTACATTTTTTGTTCCAAACTGAGATCTTTGGTAAGAAACATAGTTCAGTAAAATGTACAACTGAAGCAAAGCTTTGCTTGAAGACAATTAAGGGTAGAAGCTGTTAAAATAGTCATTGTGGTGCACCCAAAATCTACCTGTATAATGGGTGCATGCATAGTTTGTAGGGTGACACATTTTTCATGGTATTTTGGTTAAAAATTCAAGGGTCTGCTTATCCATGGATGGGCTTATCCAGTAGTATATACGGAGTATATGGTTACTTTCAAAAAGCTGAGGGAAAAACCTACCATATATACTCGTGGATAAGCTGAACCCAGTTTTTGGGGTGTGTTTTGGCATCTAAAATTCTCAGCTTATATGCGAGTATATGTGGTATGTGCCATCAAGTCGGTGTCGACTCTTAGTGATCACATGGATAGATTTTCTCCATGACGATCTGTCCCAACCTGGTCCTTCGTGTTTTCCAATGGTGCACTCGTCGCCATTGTAACTGAGTCCATCCGCCTTGCTGCTGGTCGTCCTCTTCTTCTCTTTCCTTCCACCTTTCTCAACAGTAGAGCTTTCTCTAGAGAGCTAGGTCTGTGCATTGGCCCTCCACAAAAAGGTGAAATTGGGGGATATTTGGGTGTGGGAAATAACCACCAATTTGCTTCTGATGAATATGGATTTTGAGACTGGCCAATGTCTATTTTTTAAATAGACGGGCCATTTTATGACAGCGCTCAAAATATGCTCTGAAAATTTCCCAAGTGCCAATTTAATGCCTCCCCCCTCCAAGTTGCCTGTCCCCGAACTGACTGACCTGTAAAGAGCTCTTCAGGCTTATAATGCTGTTATTGGAGGAGTTGATTCAAATGGGCATTCAAGAAGACCAGGATGAATCCATCCACTATAATTGAACTGAAAACAAAAACTGCCGTAGTTCTTCACCCTGATATTGGCCTTCAGTGCCAAACTGATTCTTAATGAAAGCAGCTAATTAAGCTACTTCTTAAACAAACACTGACTTGAATATTGCTCAGCAGATGCTCAGGCCTGAAAAAAGAAAGGCAGGATATACAGGATATCTAACAAACAAATAATCAGCGTTCATCTGATAAGTAGCATTCATCTTGGCCACAGAGCAGTGCTGCAGCCTGCACTCATCCCTGGCTACCTATGCGTGTCCTGACATTTCTTGACCTATGTCTTCAAATCCAAAATACAGTACAGTCTCTCGTCACGTGGACACATGGCCCTTGCACGTTTTCCTCTGCAAACCATTATAGATAAACGGGAGAGAGACGGGCTATATTCTTTCTCATCCATAGCCTGTATTTCCAACCTATACCCAATATCCATCTCCAACATTTTCCAGGGGGGGCGTTATTGAAGACTAATGGAAATTAGTGAGCCTCCACCTTCTTCAGCCTGGCCCCCTCCAAGTATGTTTGGACCTGACCTATCCTACAGCTTGGCTGGGAGGCATCTGGGTGGGGAAGGCTGATCAGATGACCCCTGGTCAGAGAGTTGGAAGATCTGACTTAAAGGCTGCTTCCTAAGGTTGCAAGATGATTCCTGTGCAAATTGCAGGTTTGGCTGGTCGAGATGGAAGCCTAACATAACACAGCATGGTCCTGTAGGCTTCCTGAATTACTCTGGTTGATCATGTTTTCCCTAATGAATTCATATCAGAGAAGGCTAGAGCACAACTCCCTGATGAAGTAGCTTTCTGTATGCAGACAAATACTTTATTTTGAGGTGGTAAAGAGAAACATTCCTTCCTGGGCCTGATGCCCTGCAGTTGAGGCAGAAAGTTATCCTGCCTTTATGGGAACTAGGCCTCCAACCTGCTTTCTGCCTAATAATTCCTTTTCTGTTCATCCATTTAATACAATTAAGTGTTGAGAAATGTTAACGTGGCATCCTCATTGACTGTAGCTTTTCTCATTCTTCCCACCTCCTCGTTTAAACACTTGGCAAAGTTGAAGCCCTTCCATCTATATCTCTGTTGCGTTGGTCCTGAGCCTGTGCGCTGGGCTTTCTTTATAGCTGACTTTGAAGCTGCCAGAACAGCTCCTCTTGCAAGTGTTTAGGTTGAATAGAAATGCAGTTTTTGGTGTCTTTGCTCTCCAGAATAATGGGAAAAAGAGTCGACTTCTGAACGCATTAGCTCCCAGATTGGCCTAGTCAAAATAGTTTGCGGGAACCTGCTTTTGTGGAAAGCTAGCCGAATGTTCCCAGTTTTGTTGTTTGCAAAAAAGAAGAACCAGTCCAGCAGTTGCTGAACACAGCAGTGTGTGCTTTGCTTACTAAATAGTCTAGTTCCCATGCCATTGTTTTCTTTAGGATTGGAAAATTAGGCTATCTCCGTCTTGAAATTTTTTATTTATTTATTTTATTTTATTTTATTTTATATCCTGCCTGTATTATTTTTATATATAACTCAAGGCAGCGAACATACCTAACACTCCTTCCTCCTCCTATTTTCCCCACAACAACCACCCTGTGAGGTGAGTTGGGCTGAGAGACAGGGACTGGCCCAAGGTCACCCAGCCGGCTTTCATGCCTAAGGCGGGACTAGAACTCTCAGTCTCCTGCTTTGCATTGGCTCCTTCCTAGGGCTGAGAGACAGGGACTGGCCCAAGGTCACCCAGCCAACTTTCATGCCTGAGGCGGGACTAGAACTCTCAGGCTCCTGGTTTCTAGCCCAGCACCTTAACCACTAGACCAAACTGGAATCCTGTTGACAGGTGTTTTGAAAACATTGCTTTACACACGGATTAAGCCACTATCTAACGCAGGGAGCTTCTGTCATGGTTTACAGTAGATCCTCAGATGGATGGTCATGGGGAACTGCTTTGTGGCCAACTGTTGATAAAAAGGTAAAGGTACCCCCCGCACATTTGTGCAGTCGTGTCCGACTCTAGGGGCCGGTGCTCATCTCCGTTTGTTAGCCAAAGAGCCAGCGTTGTCCGAAGACGCTTCCACGGTCATGTGGCCGCATGACACGCGCGGAACGCTGTTACCTACCCACCGAAGTGGTACCTATTCATCTACTTGCATTTGCATGCTTTCGAATTGCTAGGTTGGCAAGAGCTGGAGCTAGTGCAGGAGCTCACTCTGCACGCAGGGCTAGGGATTCGAACCTCCGAACTTGCAATCTTCCGATCAACAAGCCTGGCGTCTTACCCGCTGAGCCACCACGCCCCTGTTGATAGGGCCTCTCAAATTGGATCTTCCAGCACCATGGGAAGGTCACCCCTCTTGCTGGTGCTTTCTGTGGTTCTGGAGAATTTGCCGGAGATCCAAATCAGGAACGGTGTCTTTGAAGTTCAGGACACTTGAAAAGAGAGATGGCTGGAGACTGTTCTAAAAGGGATAGTAGTGAAAATCTCACCCAGACCTTTCATAATGGGCAAACGCTGGATTTTCTGGTCTGTTTCAACAAGCTTTGAGATTTTATGTTGTGAATGTTCCTCCTATTATCTTGAGCAAGAATTGATGCAAAGCAGATCAGATGGAGCAGAGAAAGTAGATTCTGCTTTGCACAGATTGTTTTCTTTTAAGCAGTAGGAGATGCACAGACCTGGACATACTGAACTGTCACTGGAAGTTGCAGAAGGACCATTTCTGATCAAACTCCCTTAACCTCCAATTTTGAAAAAAAATGAGGTCATTATCTTTTAATAGCTCACACTCTCCTGTTTGTGAGACATCAGTGAGTTAAAAGTGCTTTTGAGTTTCTGTGTTTTCAAAGTGCCCTAAACCATAACCTGATCAAATTGAGTCATGAATTTGAGATGGGCGGCCATATAAATTGAAAATGAATTGAAATTTAAATGGGTTGGGTTCACAAGCACATCAAGCTATAAAAAGCCTTATCAAAGTTAGCATGTTGTGCAAACACCATGAGAGGACTTGACACAATCCAGGATTGTATGCTGTGTGAATACAACCAGTATGTTCCCTTTTAAACTCTAATTAACCTGACTGATGGATCAAGCTAAAGCATGGTTTGCTTAACTCTACTTTATGGAATAAACTACATTTGGCTAGGGCAGGGGTCGGCAAACTTTTTTTGCCGGGAGCCATTTTGACATGCTCATGCACATTTTGAAGTGCTCGAGAGCCAGGGGGCGGGGTTTGCAGGCGCGGGACAATCGCGTGGAAGGGGGCGGGTTTTGCGGGCAGGAGCCAATCGCGTGGAAGGGGGCGGGTTTTGCGGGTGGGAGCCAATCGCGTGGAAGGGGGCGGGGGAGGTTTGGAAGAAGAAGGGAAAGAGAGGCTCGACTGCTTCGGCGGCGGCGCTTCCAGGTTGTCGCTGCGGCGGCAACGGCTGCCCCTTCGAAAGGGCAGGCTCCGGGGACCCCGAAAATGCCCTCAGTTTAGGCAGGGAGGCTGCGCCAAGGTGCCTCAGCTGTTCTGCGGGGAGAATTGCCACCCCAGGGCAGCGTGTGCATGTGGAGAGGGGAGGTTTCTGCCTCCCTGCCTAAACTGAGGGCATTTTCGGGGTCCCCGGAGCCTGCCCTTTCGAAGGGGCAGCACTGCAGCTCGGGCAGCAGTGCCCCTTCGAAAGGGCAGGCTCCGGGGACCCCGAAAATGCCCTCGGTTCCGGCAGGGAGGCAGAAACCTCCCCTCTCCACATGCACACGCTGCCCTGGGGTGGAAATTCTCCCCGCAGAACAGCTGAGGCAGCTTGGCGCAGCCTCCCTGCCTAAACTGAGGGCATTTTCGGGGTCCCCGGAGCCTGCCCTTTCGAAGGGGCAGCACTGCAGCTGCTGCTGCCGCTGCCCCTTCGAAAGGGCAGGCTCCGGGGACCCCGAAAATGCCCTCGGTTCCGGCAGGGAGGCAAAAATCGCGCAGGCAGGCTGCCGGGCTTCCCGACGCACAGCTGATTGGCGCGGAGAATTTCCACTCCCTTCAGCGCTTCCGGCTTGTCACGCGACACACAGTTTGGAAAGCCCTGCCCGTCGTCAAGATGGCTGCCGGAGACGGCTGCCAGGTTGCCAGGGGTATGCCCACAGCAACGCACACCATGCCCGCTGCCGCGCCTGCCCCGCCACACTCGCTGCCGCGCCACGCCTGCCTGCGGAAGAGCCACACTCAAGGGGCCAAAGAGCCGCATTTGGCTCGCGAGCCGCCATTTCCGACCCTTGGGCTAGGGAATGTGCCAAGACCAAACAGAGTATATGATGGCTCAATGCAATGTATGGAAGGTCAGTATCACAGTTATGCCAATTCTGTGGATCATCAGCTTTTTAACCCCTACACAATGGGGAACCTGTAGCTCATCAGATGTTGCACATTACAATTTCCAGCATCCTTCACTGTTGACCATGCTGGCTGAGGCTCCTGGGACACTAATGACCTTGCAACTCTAGATTCTTAGAGTTTCCAACTTTGGCAACTTCCAGGTATACGGACTTTGACTCCCAGAATTCTTATCATTGGCCATGCTGGCTGTGGAATTCTGGGATTTGAAGTCCACGCAATGAGCAACTTTGGGAAACACTGGTTAACAATGACTATCAATCAACCTTGTATCTCAACCAAATATACGACCTCCCTGTAGACTCCTCTTCCCTGAATTGCTTCCCTTTTTGAAAAAAAATCTTCAAAGTTTGGAGAGAGCTTCCCAGGCAAGGGAATATACAAAATAAGCAACATGTAATAAAAACTGCTTAAGGGTTGTGTGGGAACCACTCCTAGAGGCTTAGTTTTGAAGAGATCCCAGGACCGCTGTTGTCTCAGAAACGGATGCTCATGAGAAATTAAAAGAAAAAGCAAATGACTAAAAAGAAAGGGGCAGAGTTCAGGGTGTAGGCGTTGCTTTGCATGCCAACAGTTCCAGGTCCGATCTCCAGGAAAGGTTGGGTGAGTTGCTGCCCGTCATAACAGGCAGTATGGCTCTTGATCAACAACCTCAATGGATGGGGCTGTTGGAGGCAAGGAGGCAGTTTAATACAAAGCCAACCAATCTTTGCATAACTGAAGGAATTGGGTTTCCAAGACAGTTTCCTTCCTTCTGAAAAGGAGACATTTTAGTCCAGAGACCTGAGAATTATTATTGCCTATCCGAAGTCCACCTTCAGGTGAGATGCAAAAACTGTTGATTAAAACATTTCAAGTTTAATTATTCACATGCTTGAATTTAAAATAGAGAAGGCTGCCATTGAGATCTGTGGAAAGGGGGGATGCTCAGCATTAGAAAGATATTGCATGGCCCAAATGCTCCAAGGTGAGGTAGCTAAGCAGAAGTGGCCCATTTATCAGAAGGCAACTGTACAGTTACTCACCGCAAGCCAAAGGTTGCTTCCTAACACTCTGTAAAGTCTCCTCTGTGTCCTGCTGTTCACTTAGGAGCCATTCTTTCTTGTCCAGAGACAACCAAGCACATGGCTGTTTACTATATCAACATAGCTCTTTGTGGCAACAACATGTTTGGGAAATCCTTCCTACCTGGCCCTTTAAAAATGCTGCAAAATAAAGCTCCAGTAACATCTCTTTATTTATAAGAATGCCTCTGGACCCTACTTGGACCTCTGTAGAAAATTAAAAAATAGTAGGTGCAGCATGGTTTCAGATAAGAAGTATGGCCACCCAAGCAAAACGTAGAAAAGAGACAAGAATAAACTGGAATATAATCAGAAAGCCATAGCTAGCCAATCTTGGCTAAGATTGAAAAGTTAGGCAGAGTTGGACTTGGCTAGTAGGAGTGTCCACACTTTGTAGGTGATTCAGGAAGAGTCTGTCAGATCTTGCACAAGGACTGTATATCTCTGCTGTTCATTAAAGCAGCTACATCTTTTAAAGCAGCATCTTTTGTCTGAAAAAAGACATGGCTGCTTTATTTATTTATTCGATTTATGTAGCCATCCATCTCACATTCATGACTCTGGGCAGCTTACAATTAAAACATTATACCAAAAACATAGAATAAAACAACCATACAAACAATACAAACATTAAAAACATTTAAAGACAATCCCCAGGAGAGCACAGCCGCTCAAGAACAGTACAGCCATTTTATGGGCTACACACCACTCTCTGATCCCCAGGCCAGATGGCAGAGCCAGGTCTTCAGGCCCTTCCGGAAGGCCATCAAAGTTGGGGCCAGCCTGATCTCGGGGGGAATGATGTTCCATAGGGCAGGTGCAGCAGCAGAAAAGGCCCTCCTTCTGGGTCCCACCTCTCTAGTGGATGAGCCTCACAACAAGCCTTTTCTGCCAGACCTGATGGGATGGGTGGATGTC
Source organism: Charina bottae (assembly GCA_023362775.1). Taxonomy (NCBI): domain Eukaryota; kingdom Metazoa; phylum Chordata; class Lepidosauria; order Squamata; family Charinaidae; genus Charina; species Charina bottae. Next base: position 7,568,339 of record JALMGJ010000027.1, on the reverse strand, counting down.
ATTGGAGAGAGGCAGTCCCTCGAATAACCCAGCCCCATGCCGTGTAGGGCTTCATAGGTTATCACCAGCACCTTGAATTGGACCCAGGAGCAAATGGGTAACCAATGCAGCTCGCCCACGCTGCTGCATTTTGCACCAACTGAAGCTTCCAAATATTCTTCAAGGGCAGCCCCATGTAGAGCGCATTACAGTAATCCATACGGGAGATGACCAGGGCATGAGTGACTGAGCATAGAACCTCCTGATCCAGGAATGGATGCAACTGGCACACAACATGAAGCTGTGCAAAGGCCCTCTTATCCACGATTGCCACCTGCTCTTCGAGCAGGAGTCCTGAGTCCAGGAGGACCCCCAGATTGTGCACCGGGTCTGTCTGAGGAAGTACAAACTCATCCAGAACCAAAGATGGTAAATTCCTAGATCCAGGTGGCCCCAAAACCCAAAGCCACTCAGTCTTGCCAGGGTTGAGCCGAAGCCTGTTGTTCCCCATCCAAACCCCTACAGCCTCCAGACACCGAGACAGGATGTTGGCAGCATCGCTTACTTCACCAGGGGCGGAGATATATAGCTGGGTATCATCAGTATGCTCGCCCCGTGGCTATGGATGACCTTTAATGAATAGTCGAAGCATGCTGTACTCACCTAAGATCTGAACAATGTCTTCCAAATCATTTGCAAAGAGTGCTTACCCCTACTGGTTTTAGTACTTTAGTACCACCGAGAAATTATAAGGTTGTGAGCTAAACTGGGAAATTGAAAAAAACATCTCTGTAAAAAAGCAACGGCCAACCACTTCCATGTTGCTGCCAAGGAGGTTCCATGGAGATCTCCGTGAAGTCACCAAGATTCAAACTTGACTCAAGGAACTCTACTCCCTATGCAATTTACAAGCAGAACATGTGTATCAGACCTTGGCATCCCGTCGAAAGGATTGGAACACAAATGGGAAAGATGGCTCTCTGCCAGGAGCCTCAGAGAGCTCTGCTAGGTAGAGTTGGCACTACGAATCTGAAGGGGCTGACTCTCTTTAGAGTCACTTGAGTTTTCTGTCTTAAACATGCTGTTTGACATTTTTAAAAAGGCCGTTACTCTCTTCCAGTTGAGTAGGGGCAGGATGGAAATATGTGTGTCTGTGTGTCTCTGGAACATTATTGTTCTTCAAACAAAAGCAAGTGGATTTGCTCCAAAGTCTGTGTTTGTTATTTGTCAAAAATTGATTGTGACTAGTCAAACAAAGGGTTTCAAGCCCCTGCAATTCTTTCTAGCAGAGGGACTGGAATATCTTTATAATGCAGACCTCACATGCTGATTCTGTCTTTTACCCTCCCAAACTTTCAGGGCAAAGATGTCCCCTCCTTTAGTTCCTTGGCCTTTGTTCCAGAGTGTTGCAACTTTGGCCGAGTGTGTTGTCTTTTTTGGCAAAGAAAGGGACGTAAGGTCCATCATAGCATCTCATTAGGAAGGCAATGTTAATGCTAAACCTGCTTCTTCCTGCTTTAACATCCTTCCCAGAAGCATCTGGGAGATGTCACACTGATGTCACATACGTCATGATGTCTTTGTGCTAATGATAGGAATTACGTAATTTGAGCCACAATGTTATGGATGGGCATTGATAGGACAGCAAGTGGCATCACATATCTGATTTGTGGGGTGATGTCATAAGGCACCTGATGTCATCATAGCTTCTACTACTGGATGCCAGTGCATGAACCTAGCAGCTGTAAACTGTGGTTTAGGCTTAATGTGTATAAACCTAGCCAGTTGAGCTTCAATGATGGTGTATTCAATGATGGTGAATCATCAATGATGGTTAGCAAACCATAGTGGTGAATCCATTTTATGTGCTCTTTTTAAATACGCCTATAAAGATAAAGGCTCCCTCTAGTCTAGCTCCACTTCTGGTAACTCTGTAGAGTTCATGCCTTTATAGGTGGCATTTATATCCAAGTTACTATCCATACCTTGGAAAATATATTCAGATGCCGTGATATGTCTATTCCTACAAAGATCAGAATAGTGTAAACCATGGTATTCCCTGTGACACTCTATAGAAGTAAAAGTTGGACTTTGAAGAAGCAAAATAGAAAAAGTATTGATGCGTGTGCACTTTGGTGTTGGAGAAGACTCCTGAGAAGACCGTGGACAACCAAGAAAACAAACAGACGGATCATCAAACAAATCAGCCCAGAGTTCTCACTCAAGGCACAAATGACCAGGCTCAAATTATCCGACTTTGGACACATTATGCAAAGACCCAGCTCTCTGGAGAAGTCCATAATGATGGGAAAGGTGGAAGGAAAAAGAAGAAGAGGAAGACCAGCAGCAAGGCGGATGGACTCAGTTACAGTGGTGATGGGTACACTGTTGGGATACCTGAAGGACCAAGTTAGGGATAGATCTTCATGGAGAAAATCAATCTAGGTGGTCGCTAGAAGATGACACCAATTTGATGGCACATTATCATCATCATTACTATCAGTATTACTCTAGCCTGGTAAACAAGCAGGAGGGAATATCTAAAAATAGATAGGCCATTAACAACACTGTGTGAATGCAAAATTAGGTCCATTCACCTTCCTTTCCCTCCTTCCAACCTTCTAGTCTTCTGTGTGAAAACCTTGGAAGCCAGAAGTATGATGTAAGGTGGATCAGACTAAGGAAAGTTGCAGAGAAGGAATATAATATACTACAGCAAAATAACTGTTCAAAGCAGAAAATGTTCAGCAGTGCTGTGCATAGTTCATATTATAATTTAGACCACGTACAACACACAAACTGCTGCTCCTGGCACAGAATCTGGAAGAGAAATGATGTTTTTTCCATTCTGGAAGGCAGAGTGTGTGGATCAAGAGCAGCATTCTCCCCTCCCTGTCTTCCTTGGTGAGGATTAAAATGGCATTCTTTTGTTTGCTGTCCTGCTGGGTTGATCTTTATCCTCCTTTCTTGTAAGAAACTTAAGCGCCTTCCCACAACTATTCTAGGGTAAATAAGGCTGAGAGGTGGCCTATGGTCCAAAGCCATCAGCCATGAAGCTTGTATGGAGGTTGAATCTGGAACTGCTCTCTTCCAGACTGAGTAAAACCCCGAAGGCAGATTACAAAGTCGAAGATAGATTGCAAAGGGTTAAAAAGGACCTTGAAGATCATCTGGTCCTTCCTCCATCTCAGGCAGGAGTCCGCTGCTTCTGCACCCTTGACAGATGGCCATCTGGTCTCTGTTTAAACACTACCTGTGATGGATTGAGTTTGATCAACGTTTGTTTCTTTACAACTTAAAGAACAAAATAAGTGTGATCTGTTACACACACACGCGCACGCACACACACAGAGGTTGCCTTGAGACAGGCAGGGTTGGGGTTTTTTTGGGGGGGGGCAATCCATGCATTTTGGCAGGAAACAGGTTAAAGCTACATCAGAGGTTTGTCTACACCTGTTTTGTGGTGGCTTTAATTAAAGAGGATTGTTCAAACTGAACTGAATTAGGTGATTTTTTCTCTCTCCTGTGCGTTTGCTCAGCATTATGCCTCTTTTCTTCCTCCATTAACTGCCATGTTCCCTACCTTTCCGTGAAATGCATATCCCCGGGCCAAAAAAAAAAAAGCAGGTATTACTCATTTAGACCAGAGAGAAAAGAGATCAGTTAAAATACCAATTTTTCCTAAGCATCAACCTGGAGAGCAAGAGAGAGAAACCAATGGAATTTAACTTTTGGCCTCTTGCAGTTTTAGAATGCCTTCTGTTTAAAGTTGTGGTTACAATTCGAAAGCATGCAGATGCAAGTAGCTGAATAGGTACCACTTCAGTGGGTAGGTAACAGCGTTCCGCGCGTGTCATGCCGGCCACATGACCACGGAAGCGTCTTCGGACAACGCTGGCTCTTCGGCTAACAAAGGGAGATGAGCACCGGCCCCTAGAGTCGGACACGACTGCACAAATGTGCGGGGGGAACCTTTACCTTTTTTGGGGTAGCTTAATGCCCCCTCTTGCAGACCTGATTATCAATGGCAACTTGGATTTGTCTTCTCCTTCTCCCCACGCTATGGCATGGGAACAATACTAGCAGTCAAATTGCACCCCAGTAAGACCTCATTTTGACCTAGAGGCGGTGAGCTCAAACCCTGAGCTGGTTTGTGGAAGGCCAGGATTAGTCAGCATGGGTTCTCAAGTAATCTCTGTGCCCGATGTGCTGATCTTTGAGAGGCAGCATAGTGTAGTGGGTACCATTCAAGTTGAGTCAGGTCAGTTAAATCCTATAAATGACTGTGGTTATTTGCACCTGTGGCGAGCCATACTTGTTGGGCTGGAAAAAACGGGGGCGAGATAGAGATCCTGTAAGAAATCTGGCAGTGATAATTCATTCCGTATTACAAATTTAACGGACAGATTTAAGGGCGTTTCCCATGCCACTCCGAAGGCTTTGCTTGAAGTGGGCAGAAGGCAGATCATAACCTTCTGATAAATTTCTAGGTAACTTGTGGGTAGATCAGCAAGTGATTGTAATAATTTTCATGACTAGGACAATTTAAAAAATGCTAGTTTTGTTATTAGGCTATCAAAACTAAAGAAAATGTTGTCTGAAGTTGGATGCGTTAATATTGATATCAATACTAATATTGTTGCTAACATTATTATTATTATTATTATTATTATTATTATTATTATTATTATTATTCTTTTGCTTATGTGTTACCTTTCAAGAGAAGGAACTTAAAATGGTGCAAAGCTCCTTAAAATACAGCTTCACTCCTTCACCGTTTGAGAACATCCACCAAAAAGATTAAAAGATACATAAAGCAATAGGTATAAACCAGAGAACAGTATTTCCAATTGATGGATTTTTGGCACTATAGTAAGCAAATTGTAGATGGAGGGGGCAACCTTTGGATGGCCTGAAATGACCCTTAATTTAGGGCTGGGGGCAAAGTGAAGTTGTAAAGTGGAGAAAGTTGGTTTTTGTTTTTTGTTTCCTTTTTCAAATGCTTTAGGGCAGAAGTTATGAAAGTGTGAACCAAAGCTCTGTGGGGTCCTCAATCTTGTACATCGTTGAATGTAAAGTGGTCCTGAGATCAAAATGTTTGAGAACCGCTGCTTTAGGGCATCCTTTCTCGACCTCTGCAGAGCAGTCATGAAGACATGGTCTAAGTTCATTGCTATGGGCGACTAGCACCAGTGCTGTTGAAGGTCTCCAGCTAGCTATAAACCATCTTTTCCTTCTTTCCCATGGCCAGAGGAACCCCCCTCCGCCATCACTTTGATGAACGGGGACAGCTTGCACGAGAATGGCAAGGAAGAGACCAGGCAAAATGACCATGAAGACCCAAACCATACAGACGACCAAGAGGTCATCGTCATCCAGGACACCGGCTTCACGGTCAAAGTCCATGCGCCGGCAGTAGAACCCTTCCCCCTGCAAGTGAGTATTTCTGCAAAGCTGTTGGGTCTAACTTTCTCTGCAAGTCCCAAACCCTGATGAATCCTCTGTTAGTCTGCCAGTTTAGTTAGCAGTTACTGCCTCAGAATAGTCTTCCCCATCCTGGTGCCCTCCAGATGTGTAGGAACTGCCGACCCCCAAATTCCTAGCCACATGCATTAGCATTTCCTGGTGAAATCTCATTCGAGATGGGTTTCTGCAGTGATCCAGAACTAGGCAAGTAAATTTGTAAAATTTACTTGCTGTTCCATGTGGAATAATTGCAGAATAAATGATGCTCTATTTAGCTTTCCCCTAAAAGAGGCGTCTATTTAATTTTTTTAGGTGTTCTTAAATGAAAATTTATGAAAATTTATTCTACCCTTGATGTGGAGGACCATTAAATACCCAAACCCTCTCTGGGTCACTTAGTAATCCTGCCAAATCCTCACTTCGCTTTCATCTCTTTCCTCTTTTAAGGACTGGAAACAATCTGAAAAGGCTTCTCCAGATGTTGGCTTCTTTGACAGTTCTGGTTACACAATCTTACGCAATTTGGCTGAAGTTCAAATGAGCAAGAGAGTAAATAATTCTCCCCATGGGTTAAATTCTTCTAGAGCGTTTTGGAATTGACTGAATGCATTTTTATTAGAAAAACAAGGAAGACTGCATTTGGATGGAGCGACACGTGGGGGATTTTCTATGGGGTAGGCTTCAGAGGAGAGATTGAGGCCCTCATCCACATGCTGGCTGGGGAATTCTGGGAGTTGAAGTCCACACATCTTAAAGTTGCCAAGATTGAAAAATACTGGCCTAGACCATTCTGAAAGAGAGCCAGTTTGGTGTAATGGTTAAGGCACTAGGCTAGAACCTGGGAGACTGTGAGTTCTAGTCCCTCCTTCGGCACGAAGCCAGCTGGGGGACCTTGAACCATTCATTCTCTCTCAGCCCTCCCTCAGGAGGCAATGGCAAACCACTTCTGAAATCTTGCCAAGAAAACTGCAGGGACTTGTCCTGGCAGTTGCCAGGAGTCAACACTGAGTTGAAGGCACTCCCCCCCCCCTTATGAGAGAGTTTGTTCACACATTGTGTTAAGCCATGGTTTGATTAACAAGCCACAGTTGGCTGGGTCCACCAACAGATGAAGCCATAAAACCCTAACGGCTGAATCTGCACAACATTATAAGCGAAAGCTGAACAAAATATGTGGCGGCTTAGCACGGGAGCCAGAAACTTTTGAAAGCCATTGTGTGATTTTGCAGAGTTAAAAAATACTTAAATGCCCTAAACCATTGCAAGATCTCCCATAAGTACAGACGGGTCTTGTAAGATTTGACTCTTTATTTTGGCCATTTTATTTTACTTTGGCCATTTTATTTTACTTTTTAAATTTAATTTGTGTCCAGTGGGTAATATCTAGGCATATTGTGGCCAACTTGTTTCCAACTCCTGGCTTAGCACTATGTGTGACCAAAGTCAGAGAAATAGTTTGACTTGAATGTCCAGAGGAGCCAAGCCAAGCCACTTTATGTATCTTACGCCACCACATTTTCCTGTGTGTAACAGCACGCCAGAAGCTGTGGATCATCCCATTTAGAGAAGGAATCAAATTACCATATGTGCATTTCGGATTCTGCTTCTTCTGTAGGATTGGGGATGAAGACCGTATCTCTTCCTGTTTCTGTTCTGTGAATTAACATGTTTATTTATTAGCTTTTTTGACAGCTGCTTTCAAAGAAAGTACTGCATTTTAATATTCCACCTTTCCTCCAAGACAGGGCTTTCCAAAGTGTGTGTTGCAACACAGTACTGTGTCGTTTGGGGGCCCCAAGTGTGTCGCGCAACAACCCGGAAGCACTGATGGCGCGCTGCCGCGGCGGGCCATCAGCGCTTCCGGGTTGTCGCACTACACACTAGGACGACGCTGCCGCCACAGCGCACAAAAACCCGAAAGCGCGGTGGCGGTGGCAACTCGGAAGCGCTGCCAGCGGCGCTTCCGGGGCTTTGCGCGCCGCGGCGGTGGCGCTTCCGGGGTTTTGCACGCTGGCCGTTGGTGTGTCGCCAACAGCAAAAGTTTGGAAAGTCCTGCTCCAAGGAGTTTATTATTCAGTATAATAATCCTGAAGCCTTTCCTAATCCTTCACCCTTCAGATCTGCTAGACTGCAACACCATCTTTCCATAAAGCATTGCTGGCTTTGGGTGATTAGAATTGGTCCTTCATGCCTAGCCAGCATTTTGCCTTATCCATCCTCGCTGTCTGCATTTTGTCCTCGTGAAAACTCTGGCAAGTATGTTAGGCAGGTAGTTTTTCTGTCCGAGCCTGATGGCTATGCGTGGGGTGTCTGTATATATGTATATATTTTCACTCAGAGATGGTCTGCCTGTGATACTTTGGATGGAACAACAGGTGAAAATATCTCCACAAGCAAATAACATGTTTTGTGGCCATAGAGTCCCCTATTCGGGGAGATGGGCGGGGATAAATTGAATGAATGAATGAATGAATGAATGAATGAATGAATGAATGAATGTTGAAAGAGAAAACCTGCAACTAGAAATGAAGCATCTCAGGGGCAGAGGCTGAGCAAGAATCTGACTCCTACTGAAGCTGGTTATTTATTGTTGGGGGAGGGTTCATTCATTAGTTTCTAGCTGTAACTCATTAGCCTCGTGTGGCGCAGAGTGGTAGGTGGCAGTATTGCAACCGAAATTCTCCCCACGGCCTGAGTTCGATCCCAGCAGAAGCTGGTTCTCAGGTAGCCGGCTCAGGTCGACTCAGCCTTCCATCCTTCCGAGGTCGGTAAGATGAGTACCCAGCTAAGCTGGGGGAAAGGGAATCACGACTGGGGAAGGCAATGGCAAACCACCCCGCTCTATAGTCTGCCAGGAAAACGTTGCGAAAGCAGCGTCTCCCCAGGGGTCACATGACTCGGTGCTTGCACAGGGGAACCTTTCCTTTCCTTCATTAGTTGCACATAGTTGTATGCAGTCAGGTTGTGTGGTTAAGACTGCTCTGTGGTCATTGGAGTGGAAGATTCAGATTTCTCTCAAGCTGCAGGTGGGGCTGAGAATTCTGGTTTCATCTGAGTGTTTAGTGAATCGCTTTCCAGTGCGCTTTTCTGATACTTGGATTGGTTTTATCCCTCCCTTTTGCCCCTTTTTGCCAAACAGAGTAGATCTGATTTTAATGTGCGTTTTGCTTTGCATGCATGCATGCACCGTATATTTTGAAAACTCTTTTCACATGCCCTGTGGAATTCCTAAAGGAAAACTGAGGACAATTGTGACTCTCTCTTCTCTCTGTTTCCCTCTTCGGCAAGGTGTCTCCTCAAGAGATGGTTCAGGAGATCCACCAAGTTTTGATGGACCGTGAGGATACTTGTCACCGAACGTGTTTCTCTCTGCAGTTGGATGGCAATGTTCTCGATAACTTTGCTGAGTTGAAGACCATTGAAGGGTTACAAGAAGACTCAGTATTAAAGGTCGTTGAAGGTAAGAGTTGGTATCTAGAGCAGGGTAAATGGAAGGAAAGGTCCTTCATAAGAATCCAGTTAGGGAGCTTCTCTCTAGAGCAGGGTTCCTCAACCGTGGCAACTTTAAGACATGTGGACTTCAACTCCCAGAATTCTGGCTGGGGAATTCTGCGAGTCGAAGGCCACGTGTCTTAAAGTTGCCACGGTTGAGAAACCCTGCTCTAGATTGGTGTCTTCCAGATATGGTTGATCCAAGGCATGTTGGCTGGAATTTGGGGATATTTGGTATGACTGGATGGGCTACCTTAAGGAAGGCTGCTGTAACGTCTGGTGTCAGGGGGCCCTGGCATCCAGATTTTCAAAATAAAGTGTCATTATCAATTTTAATCTTCTTTTGAATATTGCATTTCCATTTGAAGTATTGTAAATCACGTTTTTTATGTAAGTAGAAAGGTGGGGTATAACTCTAATAAAGAAACAAGACAGATTACTCCAGTTGAATAATGAGATGTTCTTTTATTTATGTCTACTCCTCTACATACCTAAAATCTTCCCAGAGCCATATACAGTTCGAGAAGCTCGGATACACGTCCGTCACGTCCGTGATCTCCTCAAGAGCCTTGATCCGTCTGACGCCTTCAATGGCGTTGACTGCAACTCGCTGTCATTCCTCAGCGTCTTCACCGATGGAGACCTTGGAGGTATGCAGAAACATGTGCTTCTGCAGTGGAAGAAAATTTCTTGCTTAGTCCTGAGTCCCTGGTGTCATGATGCAAATTCTTCTGAGGTGGCCCATGGAGAAGGCGAGCCTAAGGCGGAGGCGTAGCTTTCCAGGGTACATATGTGCTTTGTACCCTTGTAAGGATAGCTTTTCTGTAACTTCATAGAGAAGTAACTTTAACGGTGGCCATTAGCCAAAGCTGTTTAAAATTAAGTTTACAAACTGTGGCTGACTTCAAAGTCTTCCATTTCTAAAAAAAGTAGCCACCTTAACTTCTTTCAGGAGAACAAGAACAACAACCAAGTCAGCAAGAAGTATAAATTTATTACCATGTAAGGTTTTCTCAATAATCCACAAAAGTTTATGTCAGGGTCTACAGGTGTAATGGTATATGGGAAAGACCTTGGGAGACTGAGCCCAGAGACGCTGCCTAGGGAATGGCCAGATAAGAGATAGCATAGCCTGCAGCTGGATAGCGAGTGGGGCAAGTGGCTCAGAAGGGACCCTCCCTAATATCTCTGGGGTAAAGGAGATGGGAGGAGAATTGTATTTTCAGACTTGCAAGGTAAAGTAGAATTAGCTGATCTGGTTGTGTTTCCTGTCTGGTCTACCTGGTGCGGCTGACCTCAGGCCACAAGTAGCATCACATCACCACCCCCGAGTGCCTCCCCAAAATTCATCCCTAATTTCCCAAATCTTGTCACTGAGTGCCAGAATCTTATGCAAGTTGTTTTGAGATTTTGACTTTTCTTTTACATTAAAAAAAAATGACTTAAATTCCCATTGGATTTGGAAGGTTTGCATCATCAACAGGGATGATGATGGCCACCGTAGTCCCTGTGACATGGTGGGTCGCTGGTCCCTGGTTTATGCAGTCATACACTCAGCAGTCTTTAAGGCATCAGGCGACTATTTGTTCTTTCAACAAAAGCCTTAGTCATATTTTTCAGGTGTTCTGGAAGCCTTTCTGTGGAGTAGCAGTGGGGCAATTATATCATTTTAGACTTTGGGCTTAATTGTCTTACCGGCATGCACCTTCTTGAAATGGTAATGCATAGTTACTTCATTAATATCCAAACCTGACAAGCTTCTGCATTAGAGACCTTCCAGTTTTTCTACTGACGGAGCCCTTCCCTAAAAATCCTGTCCTAACGGAACCACTTTAGAGAAAGCTCCTTATGGGATTTGGTGAACAAGGCGAACGCTTTTCCCATCACGGCTGACAAGTCATATGAATTCAGGATGATGCGATACTGATGAGCATTGGAAAAAACATTTCTTGCATATGTTTCTATGTGGTGCTCTTCTGTCACTTCTACCGTATCCCCAACATGTTTTCTGCTCCTGGTTCTTTTTCCCCTTTAACCTATCTGACCTCCAGATTTGGGATGCAGGGAACAAAAAACCTGAGTCTGCATATAAAGATCTCGTTCAAGGAGAGGTCGATTCTGAGGCTGTGCAAAGCACCGGTCACGAGGTGACTAAAGTGCATGTCTGAAACCGTTGCAGGAGGTATCGAAGCTCCGCAGCTCCTAGACCGCTGCTTTGAGGGCCTCCCTCTGTTACTGCACAAGCACAGAAGACGCTCCACTTCCACAGCAATCATAGCAAAAGTGTCTTCTGCGCATCCGCAGGCAGTGTGGAGAGACCTTCAAAGCAGATGCGCCAAATGTCCATGAGGAAGCAGTAGCTTGATGCTTTGAGCAATGCAGTTGGGAAGATACTCTGCAAAGAACCTCTTCTACAGAATCCTACTGGACTCTGCAATCTTCATTCTCAGTAAATTTGCATAGGGTATTTGGATACAAAAAGTAAGATACTGAAGTTTCTGCTCCAGGGGATTCCTTTTATTAATTCTTTCCTCCTCCTCCCCCTCCCCCTCCCCCTCCCCCTCCTCGTGTTAGAACAGCCTTTCTCAACCTTTTGACCCTGGAGGAACCCTTGAAATATTTTCCAGGCCTCAGGGAACCCCTGCCTATTCAGGCTCAAATATAGGCCAGAAGTTACAAAATTATTATATTCGTTTCATGGGTAGGCCTGTATAGATGCATTAACAGTGTTCTTGAACTAAAAATAAAGAATGAAACTTTTTTTAAAAAAAAAAGTTTTAGAAAGAAAATCTCTTTTTCTGTCTCGCCCCCCACCCTCCGATGTTTTAATTCTAGACAGCGGCAAGCGGAAGAAGAAAGGCACCGAAATGGAGCAGATTGACTGCACCCCCCCTGAGCACATCTTGCCCGGGAGCAAAGAGAGGCCGCTCTGCCCGCTTCAGCCTCAGAACAGAGACTGGAAGGTAGCGTCCGTCCGTAGAACTGCGAGTAGGGAGGGAAGCTCGTCATCTCTTCCTGCACTTGTTTGAAATGCGAGACCGTTTCCACTCACTTGTCTCCTCCCAGATTTTTAGTATTCCACTTAGGCTTTTAGTATTCCATGCCGAGGAGGCCAACAAGCGGGCAGGCGTTGCTTGGTCAGCAGCGTTGTGGAGATAGCCCTGTCCCATGTAAATTCCAAAAGAAAAACGTTGAAATGCTACCATCAGGACTGGTCCTTAATGTTATTTCTGTGTATCGCAGGTGTTTTGCTGGTGGAATATATTTTCAGAAGACATAGAAATCCAAGTAACCCAACCTCTGCATGCAAGGAGGTTTATTTTCCTCCTAAAAATACAGGAAGCCTTTCTTTATACAGGTAGTCCTCGTTCAGCGACCACTCACTCAGTGACTGTTCCGTTACAACGGCGCTGAATGAGTGGGACTTACGACCGGTCCTCATCCCCACGGTCACGTGATCACGATCCGGGCACATGGCAACTGGCTCAGAATTACGATGGTCGCAGAGTCCCACGGTCACATGATTGCCATTTGTGACCTTCACTGCTGGCTTCCGACAAGTAAAGTCAATGGGAAAGCTGGCAGGAGGTCGCAAATGGTGATCACATGACCGCGGGATGCTGCGACTGTGCGGGATTCACTTAACAACGGCAATAGAAAGTGCCAGCATTGCCGTCGTAAGTCAGAGCAGGCACGTGATGTCGCGTTTTACGGCCGCGTTGCTTAGCGACAGAGTTCCTGGTCCCACGTTAACGAGGACTACCAGTAGCAAGGCAGGTCATTAGTCGTGTTAGTTCACGATTGGCTGTTAAATCATAACAGCTGGTCCTGGTCTTGGATAAGGATTTTTCCAAGCCCAGCTTGCAGCTGGTTTGCACTGACCTTGGGACCCACGGCACACAAAGTGTACTTTTGACCGCGGAGCTTCCAAGAGCACATGCTGCTTACCTCCAGAAATCTGTCATGGTAGCAGAGGAGGAAATTTCTAAGGATGTGGGAAACATTTCAAGTGTGAACTGTTCCAAATGCAAAATGCCCCACTGAGTGAGAAGCAGCTGTATGGAATGCAGAGCAACGTCCAGCTGCTTCAGGGCATTTCAAGTTCAGAACACTTCCTGCAACCCTGGAACGTTTCTCTTTCTAGTTGCAGATGCAGATCAATTTTAGGAGTGCCATTTGTTGAACTTTTGCAGGAATCGCTTTCTCCCAAATCATCATCTTTTTTTCTGGCTGCCTGTGGGATTCTACCCACCTCCCATCCTAGGAAGAACCTCTGGATTTTGCTGCAGGACAAGAGATCCCAAGTGTATTTCAAGGAAATATTATGGGTTAAATGGTTTTCTCAATCCAAGCACATACAAGAGGCTGTTTATTATTTCTCTCCAATCAGTCACTAGAAGGAACAAAGTCCAGAGCTGTTTCTTTCTTACATTTAAACAACTTTTCTGCTAAGACGCCACCAAGACTTTATGAAGCATATCATAAACACAGAGGCAACGGTCAAGCTAGACTGTAGTTGGCTTCATGCATTGCGCTAAACCATAATTTGTAGTTTGTACGTGATATGTGATTCAGACACATCTGTCTTATTCTGGGAGTTGAAGTCCACACATCTGAAAGCTGCCAAGGTTGAGAAACACTGCCCTGGATGGTTTGTTTGTTTGGGTATTTTGGAAGATCTAAATTATTTGCATGGTCCTTTTGCTTTTTGTTTTAGCCACTCCCAAGGAAGAACGTAAATCTGTGGCTCTTGTTCTCATTTCAATCTTCTATCCTTATCCCTGCCCCTAACCCCCCCCCCCCCCCCAGCCTCTGCAGTGCCTAAAAGTCCTAACCATGAGTGGCTGGAATCCACCGCCTGGCAATCGCAAGATGCACGGAGATCTCATGTACTTGTATGTCATCACGGTTGAAGATCGCCATGTCAGCATTACGGCATCTACCCGAGGTTTCTACCTCAATCAGTAAGTAGCTAACTTTCTGGCCTTTTCTCAGCTCCCTTGCCAAAGGCCAAGTGTGTTGTTTTGATGCTGGTCTTTCTAAGCCTCATTTTGGGGTCACCCCCATTTTTGGGGCGGCCTGCACATGTACAGTCAGGACCAGAAATATTGGAACAAGGATAGCTGTTTTGGCAGTTGGCCTCTGTACACCACCACATTGAAGTTGAAAGGAAACACACCCAGGTGGGAGCGAAGTCAGGACTTTCAGCTGTATTTCAAGGGGGTTGACAAAAGTGGGGCACTAACCATTCAGGAAGTACAGTCAGTGGCATACACACACCCCGATCGTTGGTGGCTCATAAGTAATGGAACGAATGGCTGACAAGCAGCTGCATGGCCAGGTGTGGCCTGTTTCCTGGGTACCCCATGACCAATCACGCAGATAAAAGGCCTGGAGGTGGTTCTGAGTGTTACATTTGCATTTGGTAGCTGTTCACTGGAACTCCCAACATGGGGTCCAAAGAGGTGTCCATGCGAGTGAAGGAGGCCATCATTAGGCTGAGGAAACAAAACAAACCCATCAGAGAGGTACCAAAAACATTGGGAGTGGCCAGTACAACAGTTTGGAACATCCTGAAAAAGAAGGAATTAACTGGCAAGCTCAGCAACAGCAAAAGGCCTGGAAGACCACGGAAGACAACTAAAGTGGATGACCGCAGAATTCTGCTCATGCTGAAGAGGAACCCTTTCACAACATCTAGCCAGGTCAAGAACGCTCTTGGGGAGGTAGGCATGTCATTGTCAACATCTACAGCCAAGAGACGGCTTTATGAATGTAAATACAGAGGCTTCACCACAAGGTGCAAACCACTGGTAACGCTCAAGAACAGAAAGGCCAGATTAGACATTGCCAGCAAACACCTAAAAATGCCTGCCCAGTTCTGGAATAAGATTCTTTGGACTGATGAAACCAAGATTAACTTGCACCAGAATGATGGGAAGAGAAAAGTATGGAGAAGGAAAGGAACAGCTCATGATCCAAAGCATACCACATCTTCTGTCAAACATGGTGGAGGCAGTGTTATGGCATGGGCATGTATGGCTGCCAGTGGAACCGGGTCACTGGTGTTTATTGATGACCTGACTGCTGATAAAAGCAGCAGGATGAATTCTGAAGTGTATAGCTATACTTTCTGCTCAGATTCAGCCAAATGCTGCCAAACTGATAGGACGCCGCTTCATATTGCAGGTGGATAATGACCCAAAACATATAGCAAAAGCTACCCAAGAGTTTCTCAAGGCAAAGAAGCGGGATGTTCTTCAATGGCCAAGTCAGTCACCTGATCTCAACCCAATAGAGCATGCTTTTCACTTACTGAAGACAAGACTGAAGGCAGAAAGACCCAGAAACAAGCAGCAGCTGAAGGCAGCTGCAGTAAAGGCCTGGCAAAGCATCTCGAGGGAGGAAACTCAGCATTTGGTCATGTCCATGGGTTCCAGACTTCAGGCAGTCATTGACTGCAAAGGATTTTCATCCAGGTATTAAAGGCAATCCTTATGTACGTAATGATGTTGGTTTGTTCCATTACTTATGAGCCACCAACGATGTGTGTGTGTGTATGCCACTGGCTGTACTTCCTGAATGGTTACTGCCCCACTTTTGTCAAACCCCTTGAATTACAGCTGAAAGTCTTGACTTCGCTCCCATCTGAGTATGTTTCCTTTCAACTTCAATGTGGTGCTGTACAGAGGCCAACTGCCAAAACAGTTATCCTTGTTCCAATATTTCTGGTCCTGACTGTATCTCTTTTGGGTGCACATGTGTGCATTAAACAAATGATCTCTCACTGATTTTGGAAGGCAGTATATGGCACTTAAGGGGTGTGGTGGCTCAGCGGGTAAGACGCCGGGCTTGTCGATCGGAAGATACTTAAGAAGTAAAATGGGTTCCTTATGCATCGGCAACTCCTAAGATACCTATTTTGAGTGGGGCTTGGGCCACTAAATGGATGCTGGCAGGCCACATGGGGATCCTGGGTTGCGTGTTTTGTACTGCCAAGTAGAGGATGCATTGGCAGGCAAAGAGAACATCAGGTTTTGAAATACGCCAAAAGAGCCAGGGGACCAGAGAGGCTCGGAGCCCATGGAGTATTGACCTTGGATCTGTTTTTGAAGGAAATGGAAAGTTCCAGCTTAAATCCTGAGCTTCCAAGCTTTGCGATGTAATACTTCTTTACAGACATCAAATGCCCAGTCAAAAGCAGATCAGTCGGGTCCTGTTCCCCCATAAGAAACCTTTCAACTCTGAGTGGAGAAGTTGAGTTGGTCAGACACTACCTAAAGAACCTGTTACATCCAGAATCTGCGCAATCCAGTCTGGGGTTGACTTGTGGTTTGCTGAATAATATGGTTGCTGTTCTTCTCGCCTTGCCTGGGCAAAGGGGGAAAGCTGTTGCTTGCCGTGACGCGGCCACTAGGTTTTTGCGTGTTTCTTCTTTGCAGGTCCACAGCCTATAACTTCAACCCTAAGCCTGCTAATCCCAGCTTCCTCAGCCATTCCCTGGTAGAGCTCCTGAACCAGATTAGCCCTACTTTCAAAAGAAATTTTGCAGCTCTGCAGAAGAAACGGTAATCTTCCCCTATTCGCCTTTTACACGCACTCTCTGTCACACCCACACCCACAAACACCCTTTCTGCATTCCAGCTGATGATGACTTTTCCATTTGCTATTTCCCTCTCATGCTTTGCATTCCAAGCATTTTAGGGTGCACACGTTATTTATTTTTACTTATTTAATTGTGTTTGTTTGTATTATTTGTAATTCCTGCTTTTCGCCAGTAGGGCACCCAAGGCAGAGAACAATTTTAAAAAACAAGCATAAATGCTTAGCATCTCATTTCAAAACTCACATTGAAAAGGCCTAGCTGGAGAATTATTATTATTATTATTATTATTATTATTATTATTATTATTAAAGTGTGTATGCTGCTGAATCCTTTGGTATGCTGCTGAATCCTTTGGGCTCTTGACGGCATACAACAAAATAAGATACAGTAAAAATATCCACAGTAAACTAAAACAAATCATCCACAGTAAGGGAAAAGACAAGCAGGGCATCTAAAGAAGGAACCTTGCAGCCAGCAGGGTTGCTGAAGAGGCTTTGATTTAAAGGGGCTTGGGAAATTAAAAAGAATGCGACCCACAACTTTTAATTCCATTTTTCTTAATCTATTAATTTTAGTGGGGGATTTGCAGCCCTTGAAAGGCAGAGTGTGTTCTAGAAGAGGAGCTGTAATAACTGCTGTGCTTCATTCGATTGCAAACTAGGATCCAGAGGCACCTACTAGAGAGAATATCCACCCCCTTCCAAGTGTACACCTGGACAGCTCCACTAGCGGAACATGCCATGGATTGTGTGAGAGCGGAAGATGCTTACACCTCAAGATTGGGCTACGAAGAACATATCCCAGGACAGGTAAAGACCAATAGAAGAGAATATCTGAGCTTGTTTGCAAGCAAACAACCAAGTTGGTTGTTGGTTGGTTGCAAGCAAACAACCAAGCTCAGAGAGCATCAAGGACTCCACAACAGGTAAAGATGTCCTGGGCTTTGGGTTCTCTTCATTCGCTTTTACAGGGGGTCTCTACGTTTGTTTGTTTGTTTGTTTGTTTATTTATTTATTTATTTATTTATTTATCATATTTATATCCCGCCCATCTCCCTCACAAGGAGAGAGTTCCGTTAATTCTTACAGCCTGTGAGTCACCTTAAGCCTCATGGGAAAAATCTTACTTTGAGAATCAAACCTCTGGTCCTGGTGAGGCCAAAGGAAAGGTGATAACCTCTGGGCAGGGATTAATGCCAGACAAACAATCAAGCAGAAAACAATACCCTAATCAATGAACTACCAAGGAGAAAACCACACCCCCACCAACACTGGCAGGGCAAGCTACTGTATATAAACAGGGAGTAAACCCCACACTCACTAGCACTGGTGACGTTACCTAGTTGGGTCCTGAAACGTCTGCAAGCCAACAGCCAAGCTCAGAGAGCACCAAGGACTCCACAGTTCAACCCTGAGCTACATAGATTCTCTTCTATTGAAAAGAGACTTGTTAAAGCTTTGAGGAATTTCGTGAGAAGAGATGAAGAAGAAATGAAAAGAAATCAAGTTCTACAACATTGTTTGTAAATTTTATTAAAAGTTCTACAAAGAACATAAAAACTAACGCAAACTAATAGAGTAAAAAGAACAAAGAAAGAAAGAAAAAATCAAAAGAGCAGAAAGAGAATAAAAAGAAATAGAAAGAATTCTATGACATTACTCGAATGGACTAAAGATTAAGATGGTTAGAAGTAAAACAAAGGAATATAAAGTTGGCTTATTTGATCAAGGTTAAAATAGATATGAGAGCCAGTTTGGTGTAGTGGTTAAGGCATCAGGCTAGAATCCAGGAGACAGAGAGTTCTAGTCCCTCCTTGGGCACAAAGCCAACTGGGTGACCTTCGGCCTGTCACTCTCTCTCAGCCCTAGGAAGGAGGCAATGGCAAACCACTTCTGAAAAACCTTGCCAAAAAAATTGTAGGGACTTGTCCAGACAGTCTCTGAGAATTGGACAAGATTGAACAGATAAAAAAAATATATAGATAGATATGTTGTTATTTCTAGTAACCCTTAATGGACTTTTGCTGACACCAGGACTGAAATGCCGATGCTTTATGGCAGAGCTTTCCAAACTGTGTGTGGCGACACAAAAGTGTGTCGCCACACACAGCGTGGTGTGTCGCCACACCACCCGGAAGCGGCGGCGCGCGCGTGCACGGCGGCCGCAGCAGCGGCGCGGCTTCCGCGTTTTAGCGGAGGCTGCCGCCGCTGTGCACACGCGCGCCACCGCACGCCCCCGCCGTGCACGTGCGCCCCCCCGCGCGCGCCGCTGCCGCGCTGCCACCGCCGCTGCTGCTGGTGTGTCGCCAGCGGAGGCACTTTGGAAAGCCCTGCTTTATGGATTTGTTTATAGATAAGAGATGGGATATGGGAAGAAGAGGTCATTTGTTGTAATTTAAGAGGAGGTGAAAAGTTACTAAAATATGTTGTAATGAAGGTGGGAAGTCACTTTATATAAATCTTTTCTTTTTCTTTACCATATTCTTATTTTTTTCCCCTTTCTATTCTTTCTATCTTTTTTTTTTCCCTTTGCACCTTTTACTCTTTCTTTCTATTTTTCTACCTGTCTTTTAGTTTTTATTAGTTTTTACCGTTGTAATTATAATCTTTAATAAAATTACCTGGGGGGAAAAAAGATCAGAAGGTGAGAGAGTAGCAACGCAGCAATTTTCTTTTGTGACCATTCTTTGTACAAAGATTTATTTTTCTCTTTAGATGGAAATTTGGGGGCCTCAGGATGGGGGGAATGACGGAAAACACAGTTTTACTAAAATAGCCATTTTAGTTTTGAACTGCTTCATCTGTTTATTTTGACACGCAATTAGCAGCTCTTTGTAACCTTGAAAAGTGCTTTTAATGTATGATTTAAGGTTGTAAGTCAGCTCAATTTCATGTTAAGGTCTTTGTTTAAGTACCTGTTATGTCTATTTCCCTTTTGTCAAGTGTTTTGAGAAGCTCTTTTAGGGACTAAAACCCTATTTTAAAAAAATGCATGATCCTTTAAGATCACTTAGCGAATAAAAGTAGTACATTATCTGGTTCACACCCAATAAACGATTGTTTTAACAGACCTCAAGGTTAGCAGACAGATTTTTCATTTGGATACTACTCACATTTAACACACTATTTGTTGTTTTTAATGTAGTCCGGATGATTTTCATTGTTTTCATTAATCTATGTCATTTGTGTCAATTTACAGTAATACAAATGATATAAATCAATGCAAGTTACATACATTTGAATGTAAATGGCATTTGAGTTTATCGTATGCCCGCTCTCCCCAAATGGCTCATTCTCTTTACTGTAATATTTCAGGAGCTGCTAAATAGTGTTTACACACAAGGTAATACAGTAGTTGCAAAATCAGTTCCTGTCTTCTTAAAATAAAAGGTCATGAGTTCTTCTCTCACAAATGAGCTCTGTGCCCAGTTTTAGTGCTGAGATCAGGGTTTATTTAAGCCACCGTTTCTTGATCCATTTGAACTGGCAAGGCATGGATAATCCTGGTTAATATGGTAGAATGAAATGTAATATCTCAGTTCAAGTGTAAAAGGAAACCCGTGGTTTAAAAAAGCCAGAAACTTTCATTGAACCTAAGAGAGGAACAGATGACCACATTCTGTATTTCTGCCCAATGTTGCCCCAACCCCAGAAGTTGGTTTCTTTGTGTGCTTGTATATAATATATTTAGCCTCTTCCCTGATCTCCTTTCAGACCAGAGATTGGAATGAAGAATTGCAGACAACTCGAGAACTGCCACGTAAAAATCTGCCAGAAAGGCTGTTGAGGGAGCGAGCTATCTTTAAGGTAAATTTCAAACCCTGCAGGGAAACAGGCAAAGTGAATTTCAAGAAAAAAATGGGCAAAAAGCATGACCCCAAGATTCTAGTCCTTGTAGTTACGAAGGACGAAACCTAAGTGAACTTTTGCTTTTGCGCTCAGTGCTTAGAAATTCTAAGTGGGAACTTGCCAACTGTCTGGTGATGGTGCTTTTCAGCAAGAGCATTGAGTCTGGTTCAGGGCAAGACACAGTAGAGCTGCCAACCATAGAAGATTAATTTACTTCCTTTGGTCACTAATTAAAGTTTACCAAGACTAATCCTCTTCCTGAAGTCTGTTGAAATAAGCCACTCTGTTGCTGAAAGCAAAGGTAAATTGCAGAGGGCTGGATATTTTAAGGACCAGGGGTGATATTTCTTGCATAAGAGGTGACAGTTGCTGTTTTAGTCCCAGACCCCTAAGATTCCCGTTAAGAAAGAAATCATGGGTTAGCAGTCAAACATATGTTTGGCATACAAAAAGTCCTAAGGTTAATCCTTGGCTTCCCTAGCTAAATTCCAGATAATGGGGGGTGCAAACAGTCTGTCTAACTGAGATCCTGGAAAGCGATAGAGAAGAATCCTCACTTAGCATCAATGCTGCTACTTTATCCTAAGTTCAGTCAATGGCATCTGTAGGAAGACTTAGAGGGAATAATAATGGCCACTGCCAGTCAAGGTAGGCATTGGCAATTGGCAGCCTAAAACTACTAGAACTACAAACATTGGCAGCCTAAAACTACTGGATTACAACTCTTACAAGAGTTGCTTGCTCAGACTATGCTGGCTGGGGTGGATGGAAGGTGAAGTTATAAACATCTGGAAGCCACCAGGTGACCTGTCTCAGCTGTAAGCTAGCTCAGTGTTTCTCAACCTTGGCAACTGGCAACTTTAAGATGTGTGGACTTCAACTCCCAGAATTCTGCAGCCAGCATGCTGGCTGCGGAATTCTGGGAGTCGAAGTCCACACATCTTAAAAGTTGCCAAGGTTGACAAACACTGAGCTAGATGAATCATACCAGCTTCTAAATTCCTGTTGTTGATGCAGTGAACAATTTGGTCTCCATCACTTAGCATCAGGGCCTTAGTTCCAGAGCCTGGTTCTCTATATTGGAGCCTTAGAATGGAAACAATAAGAAAAGCAAAATGAGGTGGTTCCCTTTTTTAAAACATTATTTCATGAGAGTATTTTCTCTCTTATATTCTGCAGCTTGACAGGGTGGAGTCCAAGAAAAAGCTTTTCCCCTTTCATTCTGATCTTGGTATATCTGGGAGGATTCCTTTTTTAATGTTGTTTTTTCATGTACAATTACAAAAAAAAAGGGGGGGGGGGAACCAAGCATATGAATGCAAATAAAACAAAACAGGTATAAAAAACAGACACAGTATAAACAAAGGATTGTTGTTGTGGGAAAAATAGGAGGATGTATGCCACCTTGACCTGACCAAAAAAAAGGTGCAATTAAAATCAAATAAGAGAGCCAGTTTGGTGTAGTGGTTAAGGCATCAGGCTAGAAACCAGGAGCCCGTGAGTTCTAGTCCTGCCTTAGGCACAAAGCCAGCTCTCTCTCTCAGCCCTAGGAAGGAGGCAATGGCAAACCACTTCCGAAAAACCTTGCCAAGAAAATTGCAGTACCACTTCTTCAGCGCCATCGTAAGTTTGAACAGTCACTGAATGAGTGGTCGTTAAGCGAGGACCACCTGTATAGGAAAGTATTTTTGACCCATGGGAAATGTAAGATTATATTTTGCTCTTTCAAAGTAAGCCACAATCGTTGGTTTTTCCACTCTGGAATGTCTAATCCTAATGGATCCCCTTGCTGAGACCAACTTGGTTCACATAACCCAGAGTAGCACTTTTTTTATATTTGTAGACATCAACATAATTATATGTTATGAATCTAGTTATACTTTCTAATTCCTTTAAGATTACAGTGAAGAATTTCGCGCTAAAGCCTTAAACTGAAAGTTTGTTCAGAATTTTGAAAATTTTGGTTCACAATGACCAGCTAAATTATATTGTGGGTTGGGTTTAGTTACACAGTCCATGGATAATATTGTGGTTAAGAAAGCGCAGTTAACCCCAATTTGTAAGTGCTGATTGGGAGAAGTTAGTTTACCTCCAAGTTTTTCAAACTTGGCATGCTTGGGGCAGGGGGGAATTCTGGGAGTTGAAGTCCACACACATTAAAGTTGCCGAGTATGAAAAACGCTGGTTTACCTTAATCAAGTCTAGCTTGTTTTCCAGATCCAGACTACTGGTTAAGTAGTCTGTAGTCCTTTAGGATTATAGAAAGAGAGTGTGCAGACGTGGCTGCATTGGCTTTCTGTTGTTCCTGTTTTATTTTCCACCTGCTGAAGAGATGTTGTTTTGTAAAACAGAGAGACCATGGGAGGGATTAGCTTCCGGCATCCTGTAGTTCTGCTCCAGTTGGGCAACTGTGAACACGTTTCGTTCATTTTGGCAACCAAATACAAATCTGAGCAAGCCGTAGCGCACCTGAAAGGAACAGGAGTGAGAAACCACAACCAGAGTGGTTTACTGTGTCACCCGGGGCGTGTTCCCTGGGTGAGCCCTTGCTTAGTGTGTGAGAGAGTGTTTGAAGAGGCTGGGAAAGGCAGGGAAGAGAAGCAGACATCAACAAACAAGAGGTGGAAGGTGAGTGAGTTGGCAGCTGATCTCATGAATGGCAACTTAGCCCAGGCGACAAGAAACCTAGGAAGAAGCCTTTCAGTTCATTCAGAGAGCCTCTGCCTTCGTTGTAAATGAAGCTGGGAAGTCGTCTTAGTGTTTCCAAGATGCTGTATTTCCCCCAGACTAGCATTAAAGATACTTCACTGAAATCTGTGTAGTTCTTGCTTCCTTGATCTTGCCCAGCTGCATGGGATTTGACCATGTGCTGTGTAGTTGTGGTCTTTGGGACTACAGTAGTCCTCGCTTACAGTTGGGACCGGAATTTCAGTTGCTAAGTGATGCAGTCATTAAACGAATCTGACCCGATGTTACAACCATTTTTGCGGCGTCCGTTAAGCAAACCATGTGGTCGTTAAGCAAACCACATGGTTCCCCATCGATTTTGCTTGCCGGAAGCCAGCTAGGAAGGTCGAAAATGGCGATCAAATGACTGTAGGACGCTGCAGCGGTCGTAAATAAGAAACAGTTTCCAAGCACCCGAATCACGATCACGTGACCACGGGAATGCTGCAATGGTTGTAAGGGCGAGGACCGGTCGTAAGTCAGGTTTAGCACCCTCGTAAGTCTGAACCATCGCTAAACAAATGGTTGTTAAATGAGGACTACCTGTAGTATAAACTTGTGCAGATCCAACATTTTTTGCTGGCAGCAGCCACCCAAAGTCTCTTAACAGGGCATTTTCCAATGAAGTCCTTTTTAAGCAGAGGTGAAAGGTTGGGGTACACTTGGAAACAGGCGTTTAAAGTATTTCCTCAAATTACGGAACATAGCTGCCTCTTGCAATCTAGTCATCACTTGACTGTTTTGCTCTTCCCAGGTTCATAGTGACTTCACGGCAGCTGCCACCAGAGGTGCGATGGCAGTCATTGATGGCAACGTGATGGCTATCAATCCAAGCGAGGAGACCAAGATGCAGATGTTTATCTGGAATAACATCTTCTTCAGCCTGGGTTTTGATGTCCGGGACCACTATAAGGACTTTGGGGGGGATGTGGCTGCTTACGTGGCCCCAACCAATGACCTCAATGGGGTCCGGACATACAACGCTGTGGACATTGAAGGGCTATACACGCTGGGCACGGTGGTGGTGGACTACCGAGGGTACCGGGTGACAGCCCAGTCCATCATTCCAGGCATCCTGGAACGGGAGCAAGAACAGAGTGTCATCTACGGCTCAATAGACTTTGGCAAGACGGTTGTCTCCCACCCCAAGTATCTGGAGCTGCTGGAGAAAACCAGCCGGCCGCTGAAGATCCAGAAACACATGGTCCTCAATGACAAGAGCGAGGAGGTGGAGTTGTGTTCATCTGTGGAATGCAAGGGGATCATTGGCAACGACGGGCGCCACTACATCCTCGACTTGCTCCGCACCTTTCCCCCTGACCTCAATTTTCTGCCAGTGGAGGGGGAAGAAATGCCAGAAGAATGTCAGAAAATGGGCTTCCCCAAGCAACATCGACACAAGCTTTGCTGTCTCCGGCAAGAACTAGTGGATGCCTTTGTGGAACATAGGTGAATCGCCTTGGTATTTCTTTCTCTTTCGCTCCCTGATTTTGCTCCCATCTTGGTATTGTTTGCGTGGATATATGTATAGCACCAACTTTATTAATAATCAGATCAAGTGAAGACTTTTGCATTCACACAGCCTCCTATGTTTGGCTAATGTTAACCATAGTTCCTTGGCTTAGCAAGTTGTGTGAATTCGATCTTTTTTGTTAGCCGATGGCTGCATCTATTGCGCAAACCTTGTGAATGGGTTATTTCAGCAATTGAACTAAATGTGCTGTCTGAACACAGCCAGCATCTCAGTCTAACCTATCTCCCCTCCCCTGAGCTTTTGGAGGAAAGGTGCAATAAAAAATGCAATAGCTAATAATAAATAATGGTGCACTACAAGCTTGCCTTACTGGACCTCCAAGGCAATTTTTTTTCAACTTTAAGGGAGTAGGTAGGAGATGGTGCTAGGAATCCAGGTTCCTCCTTTGAGTTTTCTATTGCCCTTGTTACTGTTTGAGGGAGTTCACTCAGTGTCCCAAACCCTGAATCCGGGCTAGCAAACTCATCTTGTGCTGTGCCCAAAATAAACTAAATCATGGCTTAAAACGATGCACAGCTGATGCAACATGTTCAGTCTCCCAATCTCATTTTAGCCTGGTGTAGCTTATTGTATGAACCCATCTATTCTCTTTAACTAGGAGGAGTTGCAGGTTATTGTTGAGATTCTGTGCAGGGTACCTTTGGACCTGTGTGGGATTGTGCCGCATAGTTACGCTAACTTAGAAATGCTAACTAGAAGTGTGCATTTCTCTTCTGAAAAGATTTCCTGTCTAACTACCAGCTGAAGATTTTTTGGAAGCTCATAAAGCAATTAAATTTTAAAGTCGTCAACCCGAAACAGAATTAAAAAGCAACCTAAGAGGAAAAAATCAGGTTTTGCCTATGTGTATTGTTACATTTATAATTGCATAGCAAAGGGAGGAAACCTAAAATTGCTAATTAAAAATGTATTTATATATAAGATTTACTGATACCTCATTCCAAAAGCAGCAAACAAAATATATTACTAACAACTTTTGAGTTCCTAGATTAAAATCAACCGGTATTCCTTAAAAACTGACATCTTTCATACGTACTGCTCTTCTAAAATAGAGACTCAGATATTGATTTGTCCGCAGAATTTCCTCTGCAATGCTCTAAGCTTAACCATCTCAAATTGACCCTGCTTGTCTCTTCTAGCAAGGTTTTTTTTAATGACTATTCCCATAAATTAAAGAAATTCTGGCATGGCGATTGAATATAAATTGGCTGTTGTTTATTTAATGAAATAACTATGTTTAGATAATTCAATATACATTACAGCAGTTCTGTATTTTTGAAGCAACATTTTTAAAACTATCCTTTGAAAGGCTGGGGGAGTAAAATAATCTTCAACCTGCACTGAAAATGTAACTCTGAACTGTAGCACAGTATTTCTGAAGAATTCAGGAATAGGAATAGGCGTATTCACTGCCTCTTATGCTCCTGAAAGTATCAAGAACACTGGAATCTCTGCGGTCCATCTGAATGGCTGGTTTGGGTATTAGCGGACAGATTAATTTTCTAAATTCAACTGGCACAAGTGGATTAAAAAAAAAACTAGCAAGCAAGCAAGCGAGAACTCTAGATTGAATGTGATTTCAGATTGGCTGCGTCATATTGTACTGTGCCTTTTCAGGGGCATCTGTAGAGCTAAGTCAGAAAAGATGGCAGCAATAACCATGTGGTCGAAACCACGCCCCCTTGTGACACACTTAAAGGGGGTGTGGCTTTACTTTTGTGGGCGTAGCAGCCATCTTGAGTTTTTGGACCCCTGCTATTAATTCATCTGTGGAATTGGCAGTTAAAAGCCTCCAGTTCCAGAGATGTTTCTCCACTCTTTCCTGTCTTCACAGCAGCTTTTTTCAACTGCTTCAGTAAAACATTAAAATCTTACCATTGTAGCTGAGAAGGGGCCAAAGTGGAACAGAAACGCAAGCTCAAGTGAGCATCGGGAAAGCTGCACAAAACATTAGTGCATGGGTGCTACAAACGGTTGGAGACAAAGGTTGCCTTTTTTAAAGCAGTTGCTTGTCTGCACAGCAGAGAATTTGGGTTTTTAAAAGGTGGGAGAGTCAACAAAAGCGTGCTGCTTCCACACTCCTGAAATGTTATTGTATGGAAGCAAAATCTCTGCCAAGTGGCACAGAGTTCGAGGACAAGAGGGAAAAGCAGATTTTACTTGAAGCCCACTGCCACTTTTAGAAATGCAAGGGTTCGTAGAGTTAATTAGTAATGTATTGACAACTCTCACATGTAATAACAAATCATGGTTTAGTGTTCACCAGAACCAGCTACAGTAAACCTTTGGCTTGTGCATTTCCTCTGTTCCAAAATGGCCCCAGTATATATAAATCAAATGCAGAAACTGGTTTAGCAGCAAGGGAGATTGGTGGAGGAAGGCTTGGTTCAAATCCAGTAAGGCAGGGACATCGATCCTCTTTGAAGGCTTGTGCCTGGCAATTGCGTGCAGCCAAGAAGGAGTCTTGTCCTGCCCTTATTGCCTTCGCCAGCTCACGGCCTCCTGAGTAGCTTCAGGTGATAGGTTGCTAATAGGTAGCTTTATTTCGTCCTCCCCAGTTTTGATCCTGGAATGTTTAGAGTTGGTTTTATGAATGGAGGTATTCTGGTTTGCCATGGCCAGAAGTACCCTGCAAAACGATGAGGACTGTTGGCTGTGGATTTTAGGAAAGCTAAGAAATTGCACCACTAAGATATTATTGCTTTGATACTGAACATCTGCATCTTGATTTTCGGCTGGTTTCTCCACTCCCCCCACCCCAAAAAGTGTGTGTGTGTGTGTGTGTGTGTGTGTTTTATGGGGGAATGGAAGGATCTTGCCTAGCTCATCCCCATCCTTAGAATCCTGCAGAATTACAAAAACAGTAACCCGAATCCTTTTAGTCCCGCCCCTTCCCGTGATGTCCTCATAGGCGCCGGATGTCCAGGGTCCCCCATGCCTCAATATGGCCTGCTCCTGCTGTCAGCTTTATGCATTGAGTCAGCTCCTCTTCTTTTCTTCTTCCCCCCTCTGCAACAGGTATCTTATGTTCATGAAGTTGGCCGCTCTGCAGCTAATGCAGCAAAAGGCTAACAAGCCAGGCAGCCCCTCCGTGGGAAACGGCAGCAGCCCCACCACTTCCTTTCCAGAGAATGGCGTGGAAGACGAGGAGGCACCTCTGCTAGAAGACAGCAAGATGGAGGATAACACTCCTGGTCTAGAGCAGGTGAAAGAGCTCACAGAGACCATCGCGTCAGATGATGGAGCAGGTATTTGCTCTCAGGCCGGGAATCCATTCCAGTACCCTCCATTTCCACATACTAGGTGGCTTTATTTATTGTTAGTAACCTGTTTTTCATACAGGAGCTCAGGGTGGCATACAGTATATAGTACTCCCTCCTCCCATTTTCCCCATAACAGCAACCCGTGTGTGTGTGTGTGTGTGTGTGTGTGTGTTGACCTGGATGGGGGGAGATCCTGCCTAGGGAGCGCTCAGATAAAAGGAAGGGGAGCCCTCAGCTGCATAACGGGCACAGAAATAAACTCAGAAAGGACCCTCCCTAACTCAGTCAGGCTGTCAAAAGAGACGGCGGGAGAGTTGCACTTTCAGACTTGCAAGGTTCTGTTAACGTAGCCTTACAGTAAAGTGGAATTAGCTCATCTGGTCGTGTTTCCTGTCTGGTCTACCTGGGAAGGATGACATCTACAAGGTAGGTTGGGTTGAGAGAGAACGACCGGCCCAAAGTTGCTCTGTGGGATTCCATGGGTGAGGGAGGGACTAGAACCCGGATTCTCCCCACTCCTAGTCGGGTACCTTCACCACTGCGCCACCCTGGCTCTTCGGCTGAGCGGTCGGCCTACAACCACCCAGGGAGCTCCCATGGCTGAAGGCAGGACGTAAACGTGGGTCCCTCCGACTAGTCCAGGACCTTCACCACTGCGCCACCCTGGCTCTCGGAATAAGAGAGCGGGATAGGCGCACATTCACCACGGAGCTTTGCTGGCGGAGCGGGGCCTGCAACCTGGGCCTCTCCATTCCTACTTCAGCATCTTCACCGCTGGACCACACTGGCTCTTGGACTGGGAGGGGTTGGCCTCAAGCCACCCCGGGGGGAAACTCCCACAGCTGAGGGTGGAACTTGAACTTGAGCCTCCCCCATGCTAGTCCAACGCCTTTACCACTCTACTACCCTGGCTCTGAAGTTACGGCATGCTTTTCTGCGTACACGTCCATGAAGAGGCTTACTCCAGCTTCTTAGAGTACTTAGTCTCACGTTTCCAAGAAACCACATGCAGCAGATGGAACAGATCACCCTTCTCCTATTTCTGTTCAGCATCTCGGTGTTACAGGTAGACCGTTCTTCAACATGGAAACTCCCTTAGCCACCCTGCCTAACATTTCATGCAGTGTAATAAATAATGCAAAGGTTGGTCTGCCGCCCAATAGCATCAGTCGTTAACCGTACAAGGAACAGCGAAACACAAAGACACAGCAAAACGCAGTGTTTGGCAAAGCAGTAAAATAAACATTTCCATGGCAGCAAATAGACTTCGGTCCACCAAGCTAGAGTCCTCCTGCTGTGTTGGAGCACAGCTTCCAAAAGGTTGGTATCCAACCCATTGTGAAAATACCAGGCTGGGGAGGACTGTAGAACAACAAATCCAGCATCGATGGCTGTTGTGGGTCTTCCGGGCTGTGTGGCCGTGTTCTGGAAGTTGCGGTTCCTAACGTTTCGCCAGCATCTGTGGCCGGCACCTTCAGAGGGCAGGAGCACAGACAGAAGCGATCTTCTCTGTGCCTGTGTCTGTGCTCCTGCCCTCTGAAGGTGCCGGCCACAGATGCTGGCGAAACGTTAGGAACCGCAACTTCCAGAACACGGCCACGCAGCCCGGAAGACCCACAACAGCCATCGAACTCCGGCCGCGAAAGCCTTCGACAATACAAATCCAGCATCACTAAGGATAAAAAGTTTCAAATCCAGCATCACATTCCTTGGATAAAAAGATTCAAATTTGGGGGGGTGTCCTGGTCTACAGCCCCCAACGCCAGAGAAAGCATCTCTGAGGACAGCATTTCACCACTTTCGTGCCACCATCAAGAAAGCTCTTTCTGCTGCTGTCACTATATACCTCACCTGGCCGGGGTGTCCAGAAGAATTCTTCAGAAGGTGATCTCAAGGTGTAGATAGATACTTTGGGGTTTTAAAAAAAACACAGACGTTTCTTTTTCCATGAATTTATCTGTCCCATTTGAAAGCCACCAAAGGCTCTCCAGGGCACTGCGTTCAGTATCTTACGTGACGTGAACTTTCATCTCTTGCCAGCTTGCTTCATTGGGCGACCCCCTCAGCTAGAAGTTTATGTGATTGGGGAGAGATGCTTTTTATCCGCCTCAGGTTTTCTGGTGACAACCAGATGTATTACAGTACAGTCTTCATCACTCCCAGATGGAATGGCTATTGGACACGCTGGTGGGAGTGCTGGGTGTTGTACTACAAGGCTCCTGGCCAGCACCATGTTAGAGAAGATGCCTCTATGTTTAATCTTAAAATTTCTCGTTTCCATCTCTCTCGTCTATTTACCACCCAAACCGAATAACATCTGATGCTTTAACTTTTCTATGTAAGGGGAGATACTCCTGGAGTACTTGTGTTTTCCATGTCTACAGTTTTTTTTGTTTTTTTTTGTGGAGTCCTTGGTGCTCTCTGAGCTTGGTTGTTGGCTTGCAGATGTTTCATGACCCCAACCCTTTTGGCTTTTCAGAAGGCCTTGAAGACCTGGCTTTGTGCCCAGGCCTGGGGCCCCGAGTGTGTGAAGGGCCCCCTTTCATGGTTGTGCTAACACCAATGGCTTTTAAGATCTCTCGGCTCTATTTATATTTATATTTAATTTTTGTTGCTGTTTTTATTGTGTGATTGTTTTTATTACTGTTAGCTGCCCAGAGTCTCTGCTGATGGGCGGCTATATAAATTGAATAAATAAATAAATAAACTAGGTGACATCCTCAGTGCGAGTGAATGTGGGGTTTGCTCCCTGTTTATATACATTAGCTGCCCTGCCAGTGTTGGTGGGGGTGTGGTTCTCTCCTTGGTCCTTCCTTGATTAGGGTATTGTTCTCTGCTTGATAGTATTCTTTTTGCGCTGGGTCAATAAAAACAACATTTTTCTCAAATTGGATCACCCCTTAAATTTTCAGAACTATTTCCTTGCAGATGCACTTTGATTTTTCAGTTTAATGGCTGAAAAGAAACTCTTGGTCCATGTTTCACAAAACCTGCCTTTTCTCTTTTCTGACACAGTGGACCCCAAAAGCAGAGAGGTGATTCAGAACGCTTGCAAAGCTGTTGGCTCCATCAGTAACACGTCCTTTGATATACGGTTCAACCCAGATATCTTCTCTCCAGGTGAGAATCATGCCTGGGGTGGATTGGAATCCTTGTTGCCACTCACCTCTCCTGTTATCACTTTCTTTGTTTTAAGCATGTATCCACTTGTGGCTTGAATCATGTCAACTGGATTTCTATTTTCTCAGTAGAAACGTTTCACTCCTTATCCAAGGAGCTGCTGAGAAAATAGAAATCCAGTTGACATGATTCAAGCCACAGACTGTTCCACCTGGATGACTGAGAACCTTCATCGACATGTATCCACTGTTTTGGATACCTAAAGCTACTTTGTTTCCAGTTGTAAAAAGGAACTATGAGAAAACAGCCTAAGGTCCTCGAAGAGTATATGCTTTCACTTGAAAGATCCCAGATTTAAATGTACCGTTGCAATCCATACAGCCATTTTGGCCATAGAGTCCAACCCCCTGCTGAGTGCGGCAATCCCAGTTAAAGCTTCCCGCCAGCAGCTCTCTAGCTTCCCCTTGAATGCAACCAATGAACATGCAACCTACTGTTGAACTACAGGTAGTCCTCGACTTATGACCACAATTGGGACCAGAATTTCCATTGTAAGCCGTTGCAGTCCTAAATCGAGTCACCATGTGACCGGACCCGATTTTACAACCATTTTTACGGTGGCCGTTAAGCAAATCACGGGTCATTAAGCGAATCCAGCTTCCCCAATGGGCGTTTTTTGCCAGAACACAGCAAAAAAGTCACAAAACGCGATCACGTGACCGCAGGACGCTGCAACCGGTCATAAATGCAAGCCAGTTGCCAAGCGCCCGAAATGCAATCATGTGACTGCAGGGGGGTGGTGAGACGTTTTGCGATGCTCGGAAGTGCTTTACAGGCCATAAAGCACCCACTCTGAGGCCGTTGTAACTTTGGACCGTCGTTAAACGAACGATCGTAAGTCAAGGTCTACCTGTACTCATATTATTAAGAAGCTTTTTTCTAATGTTCAGTTGGAACCCACCTTCCTGTAACTTAGATCTGTTAATTCAGGTTCTGCATTTTGCCCAAGAAAGGACAGGTCTTCGCCTTCGCCCATTCGCTGCCAATCTCGGCGGCCCCCCCTTGAATTGTGGGTGGCAGGTTGTGTGCAGTTTGCAGATGGTGGGTTGCTTAGGTCTAATCTGAAAGAGGGAGGGAAAAACCAATCTCCTCATCTCCTAGGCGTCCGCTTTCCAGAGTCCAGCAAAGAGCAAATTCAGGATCAAAAGAGACTACTGAAGGATGCAGCTGCTTTTCTAGTATCGTTTCAGATTCCAGGCTTGGTGAGTGAACATTCAAAAGTTTCGGGAACAGGCTTGGGGGAGCAACGTGGTAGGTCCCTGGACAGCAATCCGTGGACACAATAAGAGCAGAAAAATAGCTGGCTTTGCTGTTCTTACCACCACAATATAATCCTTAATATGGCCTCTTAACTGTGTCCTGTTAGGCGTGCTCCTTGTCTTCCTCCAGCAGCACTCCAGGCTTCCTTTCTCCCATTTTGTCTCCCAGAGTGCATCAGAAAACCTGGGGGCTTCCCAGGCTTCTCGGGCAGGGAGAAGCCATTCAGGTGCAACCCAGTCAGAGGCCATTGTCAAGCCAGCTCCCCTCCACAGACACACAGACACACTTCCACCACCGTCACCCTGGTCCCATACCTGCTGTCACTGAGACTGCTCAAGCACATAAAGACCAATACAGGTAGTCCTCGCTTAACGACAGTCGTTGGGACCGGCTAAGCTAAGCAACTCGGCCGTAAAGTGCGATGTCATGTGATGTACCAACTTACAACGGCAGTTCTGGCACTTCCGGTTGCTGCTGTTAAGTGAATCCCGCGCAATCGTTAAGCATGATGTCCCATGGTCGCCATTTATGACCTCCTGCTGGCTTCCCCATTGACTTTGCTTGTCAGAAGCTGGCAGGGAAGGTGGCAAATGGCGATCACGTGACCACGGGACGCTGCAACGTTATAATTGCGAGCCGGTCGCCAAGCACCGGATCACAATCACGTGACCGTGGGGACGCTGCAATGGCTGCAACTACGAGGACCGGTCGTAAGTCCCACTTGTTCAGTGCCGTTGTAACTTTGAACAGTCGCTGAACGAGTGGTTGTTAAGCAAGGACTACGTGTACATTGCAGGTTTTTTAGTTAGAAACTATAGCAGAACTCGCCAATGAGTTACAGGGAACCAAATATGTAAGATTTGTTTTTTTAAGTAATTATCAAAGCAAATTGCATATTTTTACAAATGTTCCATTTCATACAATCCAGCGCTGTGTCAATATGAAACTGGTCTTATATAATAAAGACTAGATATGAGTAGTATTGATATGGATAATATTTACTTTGCATCTTCTTCTTAAATATCCTGAAAAAAATGGTACGGTAGGCTAAACCAGCTTCTTCTTAAGAACCTCCAGAGATGGAAAGAGGAGACAGGAAGTGATTGACCCCACCCACTACCGCCTTGCTATTCCCTAACGGGGTCTCCTCCCCTTCAATGTATTTTCTCTTGAAGGTCAAAGACTGCCTCGACCACACCATGTTGCCAATGGATGGCACCACTTTAGCAGAAGCCATGCATCAACGGGGTATCAACATGCGCTATCTGGGGAAAGTGGTCACCTTCGTCATGGAGACCCCTGCCCAGACTCAACTTGATCACATTTATGTAAGCCTTCTGTTTTTCCCACTCGTCATCTTTTTTAACGAAGCGTTGCTGTTGTCTTGGGGATCATTTGCCCCGACTGTGTTTATTCTCAACCTAATTGCCTCTACATAAAAATAAAGGTGGTCCTGGTTAGAGAGTGGTGGGGTTGATAGCAGTGACTCAGAAGAAACAGAGAAAACATTTGGAGCTGCAGAGCTTAAGGCAGCCATTTTGATCTAAAAAGCAAGAAGAAGGTTGAAAAGTTGGGACATCTACTCTAGAAGGAATCTGCAGGTGCTCAGAGAAAGAATTCGAGACCACGGTTGGGCTGTGTGTTGCTACCTCCAGTCTAGCCAAATGGGTTAGTTTGTTCCTGCCTATTACATGTGATTACCAGATGAAGCCTTCACACTCAGCAGCAGTTTACCTCTAAATACTGATCGCCGGGAGAGGAACGAGAACGGCCATATTCCCTGACTAATTTTCATGCTAAGGTTGATGGGAACGGTAGTCAAACCACATCTAGATTGGGAAAGGCTTGAATTCTCAACAAGTGAAGCCTAGGATTTCAACAAGCCTCTGTTCAGAAGTTCACAGCAAGCAGTTGGGCTCAACATACAGACTGTTTGCACAACGTGCTGGTTACAGAAGGAATCTATTTTTTAGGTTTGCCAAAGACTTGAATTGTCAATTAACCAAAAGGCTGGGTTTGCACTGTATGCTAACCCAGAAAAACAAACCAAGGTTAAACAAACCAAGATACATCCATTATGTTTTTAATTGCTCTGGGAAAGTGTGGTGTGAACACTGCCCATTGTGCAACTGAGTCTCCAATCAGTGATGCTATGAAAATAGTAAAGTCAAGTGGGATTTGGGGTGAAAAGCACCATTGAAACTGTCAATTGTAGAACATCTACTTTAGAAAATTCACCAGTCTCAAATGGGGGTAGTTTGTGACTCCTGAAACCTAGGGCTTGCAGTATTTCTACAAATCTATCTTCAGGGAAAGCCATATCTTTCCTGACTTCCAAGCCAGCCTGAGCAGTACCTTGGAATTCTGGGAGTTGTAGTTGTAACATACCAGAAAGCCCCAAATCGGGAATCCTGAATTAAACAGCTTTCTACCTTTGGCAGAAAGAATACCAAGCAAGGTCATACGTAGAATTTGAGAAGTTTTTTTTATAGGCCAATCCTACCCTTTTAACTCTTTCTCTTCTTTGGAATACAGAAAATAGGAATCACAGAATTGATCACTCGGTCAGCCAAGCACATCTTCAAGATATACCTGCAGGTATGAATCGGGTTAACTGACTCCAAATATCATCATTTGCTGCCCTTTCCTTAGCATGATTATCTGCCCCCACCCCGGTCTCCTTCCTTGAAATAAGGGAAGCCATTTCCCCATTAGGCCTTTCGGGACTGTTGCCTAGCAACTGGAAATGCAATCTCATTAGGACCTAAAATAGGTATGGACCTGTGTGCCGGGGGTGTGTGTGTGTGCCCTCTTGATGGCTGCAGCAACATTTGCATGCATGCATCTTCTGCAAACATTTCTCACCCAGGTTCTCTCCTCCCCTGGCATTTCCTCTTCAAATACGAAAAGCAAAGGAGAAAAAAAAAAGTAAAGTGGATTCAGATTGTGGAATCTGCAGCATGTTTTTGGCACGGCTAAAAAAAGTTGCTCCTTGAGTAAAGGGTACATTTAGCTAGTACTCTTCTTTAGCCAGACTTCAGTACAATGCACAACCTTGTTTGGGTTTCTTTTTGAAATGACGACACTTCGCTAAAATATTTTTTGCACCTGACCCCCAAGTGCCCACCACAGTTGTGTGTGGATGCAATGCTTTATAAGCCCAATATCTGATCTACAAGCCAGGTTCCCCAGTTGTCGAGCATTGCTTACAGCAAAATACCTCCCTGTGTTTTTTGTTTTTTTGCACTAGCTCTTTTAGTAGTGCAGAAGAGAAGCAACCGTTCCCCCCCCCCTCAAATGGTTATAGATCCCTGGTAGTGGAATGGTTTTTGTGGAATTTCTTACCAAACAACTTTGGCATGGCATTTTAAAAGAAGAGTGGGGTACAGTCAAGATGTGAAGCTCCAGGAGAAAATAAAAATCACGAACTTTTAGAAGCAGGGGAGGGAATTGTTTTCCCCATATTTTTTTCTGATTTGTTCCAGAGCTTCAAAACTCTAGGAGGGAGTAACTAATGGTCATTAGCCACTGAAAGCTAAAAGAAACCTCTGTTTGTAAACGGTGGGCATGTGCTAGTTCTTGGAGAGATGGGATGTTACCTCTACAGACCCTGAGGTGTTTGCTGCTATTAGCTCTTCTGCAGGTGCAGTTTAAAAGTCCCAATCTGATGCAGCCAGACTGTTGTTACCATATTAGTCCTGCGTAGAAAAATGGCATATCCGGTTGCAGAAGCAGTCTTCCTCTGAGATTCAGGTCAGATGGTCTCTGCCAGCTGTTAAAAGCCTGTGGCTGCTTCAGTAGTCTGGATTACCATGATGGATTTATGACCTCATTTCCTCTGCAGTCGTTAAACGAATCACCCACAGTTGTTAAGCGAGACATCACGTGACTGCGACTTGCAATTTCACTGCCGGCTTCTCCATTGACTGGTTTTTTGGAAGCCAGCTATGAAGTGCGCAAATGGTGATCATGTGACTGTGGGATGCTGCGATGGTCATAAGTGCGAGAACCGGTCGTAAAGTTACTTTTTCAGCACCGTCGTAACTTTGAACAGTCGCTAAACAGGGCAGTTGTTAAGTGAGGACTACCTGTAATAAATTTGTGCCCACCCCGCAGCCCTTAGATCACAGTTCGCTTGGTCTGCTATGCAGCTTTAAGCCCTCTTCAAAGTCTTCCTGGCCCTGCTGAGTTGAGTGGATGATCTGAAAGAGGAGCTGTCTTGAAAACACGTCAAACCCTTTGTACACTCAGACACCTTTGCACCTCCTTGCTCGGTGGCTGAGAGAATGTAGGTAACCATCTTGATGTGAAACCAACAGCAATGATGTTCCATGCTCCTTATGCATATTTGTATTCTCTATTCAGGTTGAGGCAGTGAGGTGAGTATGTGGAAAAGATCCTTGGTTAGCCAATAATCAGTTTTCTTCTAAATGTCTTAAAGGAGTGAATTTTGGACACTTCTTGGCTCCTTCTGTTATTTTATTTTCAAAGCTGGCCAATAGGGTACAGCAGAGCTTTCCAAACTGTGTGTCGCGACACAAAAGTGTGTCGCCACACACAGTCTGGTGTGTCGCCACACAACCCGGAAGCGCTGATCATCGTCAGCGCTTCCGGGTTTTCCCGCGGCGACACACCAACTGCAGCGCGCAAAACCCGAAAGCAGCAGCAGCAGCGCTTCCGGGTTTTTGCGCGCTGCCGCGCTTCCGGGTTTTCCCGCGGCGACACACCAACGCTGGTTGGTGTGTCGCCGCGGGAAAAACGTTGGAAAGCCCTGGGGTACAGTATAAGGCAAAGAGTGAGGTTTTGATGGTTGAAGCCCCCCCTATATCTACTGTTCTTCATGGTTCTCTATTTTAGGTGTGTCCCCCCCCCCGCAACTTTCATATTTAAAGGAAATTGGCAAAGCATTTTTAAAGTGATTAATATATCTTCTGCCCCAATATCACAGTATTTTGATATAGCCCGAATGCCCATTGGCTCTGAAGATGGTGGAACTTGCATAGCCAGTTATTTACCAAACCTCATATATGTAGTTTGCTCCTGTATATATAAAAAGTTTCCTTTGAGTTCATCGTGTGCATTTGGGTGGTGCCTCCCTTTCATGAATGCCAGCAAGTGAAACAACCAGTGTTTCCTTAGTCACAGTAAGTGGCCAAGGGATGGGATGGAGCAAGCTAGGGAACATAACATAACTGTCTGTTAATTCTACCAGTTCCCCACTCCTTGGAAACATATTGTGATAAGACTCTTCTCTCTCTCATTACCCTTTAAAGTAGCCAGATGCAGCAAAACACAGTGATGTGCATTTTACAGAAAATGTTGAGTTGGAACTTGAAAAACATACTTTTCAGTTTGCACCAGAGGCCACAAATTCAAGTGCATATAGTCTCACGCACGTTACCCTACTTAATGCAGGGAAATCTGCATGGTCAGTTATTTACTTCTGATACCTTTAGCTGGATGAAGGATACGGGCAAGCTGTAAAGTGGGGTGAGAAATTCCCAGTTCTTCTTTGCTTCCCCATGGAAAACCTCCCAGCCCTCTTCATGGCCTACAGACATCCTTCACCCATCTAGAGATACCGGAATTAAAGAACCCGTGG
Source organism: Charina bottae (assembly GCA_023362775.1). NCBI lineage: Eukaryota > Metazoa > Chordata > Lepidosauria > Squamata > Charinaidae > Charina > Charina bottae. The sequence continues at coordinate 7,530,382 of JALMGJ010000027.1, read as the reverse complement.
CAGTTGCTCTCCATCCTAGAGCTGGCGTGCGCCTTTCACGGACCAACCCCGTCTCTTCTCTATCCCCTGCAGGGAGTGGAACTCTCAGGGTTATCGGCTGCCATTAGTCACTTCCTCAACTGCTTCCTCAGCTCCTTCCCTAACCCTGTGGGCCACCTTCCTGCCGACGAGCTGGTCTCCCGGAAGAAAAACAAGAGGAGGAAAAACCGGAACCTGGGCACTGCCGACAATACCGCCTGGGCTGCGATGAGCCCCCAGGAGCTGTGGAAGAATATTTGCTCAGAAGCCAAGAGTTACTTTGACTTTGGTCTGGAAATGTGAGTAAAAACGTAAAGATCACAATCGTGATCCAGTCGGACTTCTAGATCAAGCCAGCCATGCACTTTTTGGGATCTCGATGCCTTTGGTTCTATAGGTGTTTTAATTATCTTATTTTCCCCTCTGGAGTTTGAGACCCTTTCCATAGGCAACGGCCTTTGCATCCCAGCTGTGAGCAGATCCAGAGTCCAGCAGGATGCTTCCATCATGTCCCCTGGGACTACCAGAACCTTCCTTGATTCTGGAGACTGGATCTAGTAGGCTGCAACTCTAAGAATTCCTAGCCAGCATGGAAGCCATGAGAGATGTAGGCAACTTTTCAGTAGTTGCAGGGTGATGCCTGTCTATCAAGAGCCCTAAAAAATGGAGGCAGAATTGTCCCTCTTGGTTTTCTCTCTTGCCCACTGTCACAAGACCATTGAGCATAGTAAAGGTTTAATAAGCTTTAAAATGGAAAATTGTGTCCCTGTTATTTCTCATTTGCCATCCAATTTTGGCAGTGTCGTCTCAAAGCTTCCAAGGGAGGACAATCAGGGGATTCCCTGAAGGAGGGGCGTTGGGCAGCCACACCTGGAGGACTTTCCGTCCCCTTGACTAAGTATTAAAACCTTCCTTGAAGACTTTGGGAAAAGTGGGAGGCTTTCTAAAATAAGGCAGGTTGTAATCCCTGAGAAGGGGTTTTTGGCAGGGACATCTAACTGAAAATCACCATCAGTAGGGAATTTGCCTGGTAGGGCCTGAGTTCTTAGCAAGGTCATCTCATTTTCCCACTGATGCAGCTTCTGTCCCCCCAACCTTTGCTGCAAGTATTATGCTGAAATACAGGTAGTCCTCATCTAACAACAATTCGTTTAGTGATGGTTTGGAGTTACAATGGTGCTGAAAACACTGACTTATGACTGGTCCTCACACTTACAACTGTTGCAGCGTCCCCATAGTCATGTGATCACAATTTGGGCGCTTGGCAACCAGTTTGCATTTATGACCGTTGCAGCATCCTGTGGTCACATGATTGCCATTTTCGACTTTCCCGGCCAGCTTCTGGCAAGCAAAATCAATGGGGAACTGCATGATTTGCTTAACAACCATGTGGTTCGCTTAACGCCATGGTGATTCACTTAATGACCACCACAAAAAAAGGTCGTAAAATTGGATTGGATTTGCTTAATGACTGCTTCACATAGCAACCGAAATTCCAGTTCCAATTGTGGTTGTTAAGTGAGGACTACCTGTACAAATTTTTCAACTTGGCCAAGGTTCTGTTCCAGATGCCACTCTTATGGTGCTGATTTTCCATTCTGCAAAGACCAGGACCTTTTTAGCATTAGCCCCTGAGCTAGACCTAAGCCTAGCGACTGTCCCCTTCTTCAAACTGTTGCCAACACTACTTCTTCTGCTGTGCTCTTGAGAGGCGACTGTTTGACTTTTTGTTGTTTTTTCTCTATTAAAAAATATCTTTTGAGTTAACTGCATGATTGGGGACAGGTGGGCAAGATTGCTTTAGGAACGGGAACCCTCAGGCCTGAAGCTTTATTGGGAAGTTGAAAAAAGCATCCTAGAAAAAGACAAACCATGTCCATATTGCTGCCAAGAAACTACATGGATCTCAAGGGAGCATCTTTCCTTTAATGGGAATTTCATAGATCCACTTGATCTGTCTAGTTCCCTGCTTCCTCCTCCTGACTTCCGTTTCCTTTTGCAGTGAAAGTGTTGACCAAGCAGTAGAAGTATACAACCTACAGAAGATCACCCTGTTGCGGGAGATTTCTCTCAAAACTGGAATCCAGGTGGGGTCAGCAGGCACAAACCATTGCTATGTTCTCTGCGCCTCACCTCTTCAACCTAATTCAGGGGGACACAGTAAGGTGCCATTGCGTCATGCATAGGCTCTCCTTTTCAACCTGCGCATCTTCTCAGTATGCAATTCCCCACCCAGCGTAGTTACTGTCAAAGAGTTTTGAAGTCGATAGGCTGGGGAAAGCTGCCCTTAAACCTTGTCCTTAGCATCTGTCTTGGGTGGAGACAGTAATGTGATTAAATATTTATAATTATTTTATACCAGTCCAATATTCGTGGACTCCCGACTGGTGCGCAGCACCAATCAGAAACATCATAAAATAGAACAAGTGGTAAATAGCTCCGGAGGGGCCCACAGTCATATTTTGGCTCTTCAGCCTGTTCATCTTCTGGGCCTTCTAGAATAAGAGCAGCTTGAGGGCCAGCCACATCTCCAAGGGAGATGGAACCCAGATTAGTGCCAAGGGGCGGTGTTTTGTTTTTTCAACACAATGATACTGTGAGATCTAGAGAGAAATGAAGGGGAGGGTCACCTCTCACATTTTCCACAATGACTTGGAGTGAGATGACATTCAGGGCATGATGGGAAATTAAAGCGATTTTGGTTCAGAGCACTGCTATTGTCTGCTTCCAGGGCCTGTGTAATTGAAGGTGATCTCCTAGAGCAGGGGTCCCCAACCTGTGGGCTGCAGCCCACTAGTGGGCCGTGGCCTGTTAGGAAGTGGGCTGCGGGGCTCCCGCCTGCAAACCCTGCCCCCCGGTGCGTGCGATTACCCTGCCCCCGGTGCACGCAATTGGCTCCCGCCTGCAAACCCCGCCCCCGGTCCACGCGATTGGCCCCTGCCTGCAAACCCCGCCCCCCCAGTCCGCGCGATTGGCTCCCGCCTGCAAACCCACCCACCCTGGTCTGTGGAAAAATTTTCTTCCACAACCAGTCCCTGGTGCCAAAAAGGTTGGGGACCGCTGTTAGAGGACCCTTCCCCTTGCCTCCTTGTGAACATCAGGAAAGCATGGAAAATTCTGGTTTTTGTGCATTTCAGATCCTGCTGAAAGAATATAACTTTGATAACCGTCACAAACCAACGTTCACCGAGGAGGACATCCTCAACATCTTCCCCGTTGTGAAACACGTCAACCCCAAAGCGTCAGATGCGTTCCACTTCTTCCAGAGTGGGCAGGCAAAAGTTCAACAAGGTGTGAACTCAGTATGAAGCATCTTTCAAGGTTGACTTGGGGAAGAAAAAGGCAGTGGAGGGAGAGCGTTGCTGATTAAATCTGATGTTGGTTCCCTTTAAAATGAGTAAGGTACCATTTTCCCCCAAATTCTATCCCGGGGATATGTAGACTTCAAGGATGCAATTATTTATTTTACAATAATGCTTAAACGTTGTCCATGTGCTAAAGTGGGCATGTGAAAACTGTGATCTTGCAGATGCTGCTGAAATCCAGCATCTCTCTGCTGGAACTTAGGGGGACTGTGTTCAACAGGACTGCAGGTTTCCTATTTCAGATTTAGAACCTACCGCAAAATATCTCGAATTGGAAATATTTCAAACTCAGAAGTTGTTTCTCATATGAAACAGGTTGTTTTCACTTTCCTGGAACTGTTCCAAAGTTGTCATGACCACTCCAAAAATATTTCAGGCTCAAAACAACTCTATTTCTGGAACGGTCAGAATCAAGGAGTTCAAATTTGAAATATTTTCAGGCCACTATCTCTCATCCTGGATGATGATGATGATGATGATGATGATGATGATGATGATGAGCTGGTGTTGGCCTTCATTCACATCAAGTTCTTCCCAAGAACCTAGGATGTCGTAATGTATCGTCGTAGTATATGTGCAGATCCAAGCAGCGTGGCCTTTTGTAATTGACAGGTGGAAATGTTGTCGATGCGCAGATTTTCTAAGTGCTGTCCAAGGCTTTTTGGTATGGCACCCAGTGTGCCGATAACCACTGGGACCACCACGGCCGGTTTATGCCGTAATCTTTCAACTTTGATTTTCAGATCTTGATACTTTGTGATCTCCAATTCTTTGTCTTCTATTCTACTATCCCCTGGTATTGCCCCATCAATTATCCACACTTTCTTCATTATTATCATTATTTACACACACACACACACGCATTTTAGTGTCTCTGAAAGATTAGCACTGGACATGTTGGATAAGAATAATTTTTGGTGTGTAAGCTCTTAGGTACTGATAACGAATACATTCCTTTAACAAAGAGAAGCATATTAAATTATTGCTTGCCTCTTCAAAGATGTCTAAACAATCACTTGAATACGAGGAGGTACAATTACAGTCCTAGAAGACAAAAAACCTTCGCCCTGAACTAGTGAAAATTTTGAGTTGTTGAGCCTGTATAGCCTGGCTATATCAAAGTAAGGGCGAAAAGGAAGCCCTTAAACCAGGCTTGCAAACAACAGATCTCCTCTTTTAAGTGCCCCACTACCATCAGCCGGTTGGTCCATGCTATATATCCACTGCCATAAGGATTAGGAACTTGGGTTTAAAATGAGCAAGAGGGAGAACGAAGTGTTGCATCTTAGGAAGATGGATTTGCAACCGGCATGGCATTCTGCTCCCTGGCGCATGAGGTTGGTTTCTTAAGGGAGGGGAATCTTATTTTTCCATCTCTCTTCCAGGTTTCTTGAAAGAGGGTTGTGAATTGATCAGTGAAGCCTTAAACCTGTTCAACAACGTGTACGGAGCGATGCACGTAGAGATCTGTGCCTGCCTTCGGCTGCTGGCTCGCCTGAACTACATCATGGGAGACTATTCAGAGGTACAGAGAAACAGGAATCTGAGTCTGCTCAAAGCATCTGCTTATTCTGCATAATCGTAAGAGCCTTAGCAAATCAAGACAAAAGTACATCTGATTTTGCATCCCTGGGAGAGTTTCCCTCCTCTCAGCCCTAACGATGGATTGACTTTCCCACTTAGTGTTTGTCGGAAGTCATTGCCACAACTTGTAGCATCGGGTTCCATACTTCACGTGCTACAAGAAATGCTTCCTTCTGTTCTGCCCAAAATATTCCTTAAATGAGTCCAGTTTGGGTGTTGTTATAAAATGGCAAACTATGTACAGTCCTGGTCACTGCATCTTAAAAGGGATATTGTAGAGCTGGAAGAGTTGCAGAAAAAAGTAACCGAAATGTTCAAGAAACCAAAGCAGTTTTACCCACAAGAAAATGCTACAATGTTGGGGAGGGGGGGGTAGCTTAGAAAAATGGGGAATAAGGAGGGACAGGGTAAAACTCCCTAAGATCATGCATGGTGTGGAAAATGAGGACCGAGATCAGTTTTTATCCCTGTCTCACAGTGTTAGATCCATGGAAAGAAAATGTGGAGATTCATGGCCAATAAAGGGAAACAGGCTTTATAGAATCCAGAGTTAAAATACAGAATTCACTGTCCTCAGAGCTAGTGATGGCCACCAAATTAAATGGATCTGAACAACCTCATTGCAGATCAGGTCCATGGAGGCTACCGGTCTCAATGGTTCCTTTACGCCACCTCCTACCTGTAGTTTACTCTTATTTGTTTTTCCTTCCCTAACTGTCCCAATCATTCTAGTTCCTTGAAAGGAAGATTATTTTTCACTTCTACTTTCTAGGTTGCATGTATCCTCTCTCTCTCCCTCCCTCTCTCCTTCCTTGTTCTGAGAGGGAGATCTCCATTTCTGGGGGAAAGTCCAGTGGGGAAAAAAGGGAGGTCACGAGAGGGAGATTTATAAAGTCATACCTGAGTGAAAGAATGAAGTATTTTTTCCCTCTCCTATTTTTTTTTTAAATGGGCTCATTTGATGAAGCCAACCTGTGAGAGATTATGGAAAGGAATCGTTCCACCTTCTGTTGTGTGTTTGTCAAACTTGATCTCAAGGGTTGGGTCCGATCTTCGCTTCAAGAAGGATTCAGCTGAAGTGGGACATGTTTAGAGAAAGACAACTGAGCCCTGTGACAAGAGATTGAAGGGACTGGAGATATTCCGCCTTGAGAAGGAAAGGCTGAGAGGGAGGGTGATAACCCTCTTCAGATACCTGAAGGGGTGCCGGTCGGAAGACAATGCCATAATTCTTCTCAGGATCCGGGGCATGTCATAATGGTTTGAAGTTACAGGAAAGCAGATTCCAACTGAACGTTAGGAAAATGGTCTAACACGGTGTTTCTCAACCTCGGCACCTTTAAGCTGTGTGGACTTCAACTCCCAGAATTCCCCAGCCAGTCGGAGGTTGAGAAACGCTGGTCCAACAGTACAAGCAAGTCAACGGTGGAATATATCAATATACCAATATATACCAATATATACCAATATATCTAATTAAAAACAATAATGCCCCCTTAGCATATAGTTTTTAGAAAACATCAGGGAAGGCGCCCTCTGGATTTCTGGAGGTAAAGTGTCCTAGGGACGGAGCGTATACTGAAAAGCATGGCCTTTTTGTTTCCCCTGCCCAAATCAGAGTGATGAAGGTGGGATGGGGGAACATCAACATTCCTGAGTAGGAAGCAGGCCCTGAATGTTTCAGCGCTATGCAGAGGAGGCAATCCTGGAACCATCTAGGCGCTAAGCCATTCAGGGCATTTTAGGCAACGTTCAGGACTTTCATTTATCCTCGGAAACCTATTGATAACCAGTACAGCATCCACAACAGTGGTTTTATATAACCCCGCTGTATTCTGTACCAGTTGGATCTTTCTGATAATCTCCAAGGGCAGTACCATGTACAGAGTGTTGCAGTGGTCTCTCTAGAAGTGATTAAGTCTCTGGTTTTTGCTCCAGGTAGGGTCACAGGGGGCGTGGTGGCTCAGCGGGTAAGACGCCAGGCTTGTGGATCGGAAGATCGCAAGTTCGGAGGTTCGAATCCCTAGCCCCGCGTGACGGAGTGAGCTCCCGCACTAGCCCCGGCTCTTGCCAACCTAGCAATTCGAAAGCATGCAAATGCAAGAAGATGAATAGGTACCACTTCGGTGGGAAGGTAACAGCGTTCCGCGCGCATCATGCCGGCCTCATGACCGCGGAAGTGTCTTCGGACAACGCTGGCTCTTCGGCTAACAAACGGAGATGAGCACTGGCCCCTAGAGTCGGACGCGACTGCACAAATGTGCGGGGGGAACCTTTACCTTTTTAGGGTCACAGCTGGCACACCAGCTGAAGCAATACCCTCTCAGCTACAGTCTCCACCTGCGTAAAATTGGAGCTTTCTGATAAACGCCAGCCAAAAGAGGGAATCTTCTAGCCTATATAGTTTTCCTCATTACTTTTTCTTCTTTTCTAGGCCTTAAGCAATCAACAGAAAGCGGTGCTAATGAGTGAAAGGGTCCTTGGCATTGAGCACCCCAACACAATCCAAGAATATGTAAGTAGCATAACAAAGGTGGAAGGGCTGGATTAAGGTTGCCTTCTGTCTCTATCGTAGCAGATACCCGAATGATTCGGGCAAGAAGACACCATGGTCAACCATTGTGTCTCTGAGTATCTTTCTCCTGCCTTTACAGATGCATCTTGCTTTGTACTGCTTTGCAAACAGCCAGTTGTCCACAGCCCTCAATTTACTGTACCGCGCACGCTACCTCATGCTCTTGGTGTTTGGGGAGGATCACCCAGAGATGGCCCTCTTGGATGTAAGTCACACCTTTAGCTGTCCTGACCCTTTGAAAAATTGCTGCAGTGAAGAAGCTCAACTTTCCAGGTTCATGGGGTTTGTGGTCTCAGGTGGGAAAATTTCCCTAGAGATCTAGGCTGCATTTGCACACAAGACTTAAGTTTTCTTTTAACTGTGGCTTGTTGAACAAGTCATTGTTGCCTGACACACACATCTTACCAAGCTATTAAGTGTGATTTGCAAACCACAGTGGCGAGGCTTACACGTGGCATTAATCCAAATCCAAGTCTATCCACAAACGCAGCTCACAAAAACATTTGCCTTTTAATAAAAATTTGTTAGCCGGAAAAGAGGTGGCCAGGCTCCTGATTTTTTTAGCAGTAGATTGGTCATCCTTAGTTTTTCCCTTCTCACTCAAAAAAAGTACTTCCATTTTGAAAGGCTAGATATTTAAACTAAGGGATAAAAATGTTGAACTAAGACAAGCTCTTCTGCAGATTCTCCAAAGACTACGGATATACCGCATCCAACTGGTAGGAAACTATTTGCCCGTTGGCCCACTGGGAATTGGTGGATGGTTTTGAGAGATAAATAGACCCCCAGATTTAGCCATCTCCCAAAACCTGCTTCACCCTTAGCTTTCTGCTTTGCCTGACCTGCTTTGGAAAACAAAAATTGTAACTCCCTTGAAGCTGCTTACGATCTCCCTGGGGTGGGTGCTCCAACCCTGACTCAGTACAGTGGATCATGACACTCTTTGTCTGATTCAGAGGTGCCAAACCTGCAAATCCAGGGCTGCCTGTGGCCCCTGCACCCTTTTGGGCAGACTCCAAAGACTCTAAATGTTGTGAGCCATTAACTAAATAACTGGAGTCTGTAGCTTGAATCATGTCAACTGAATTTCTATTTTCTCAGTGGAAACGTTTCGCTCCTTATCCAAGGAGCTTCTTCAGCTCCTTGGATAAGGAGCGAAACGTTTCCACTGAGAAAATAGAAATCCAGTTGACATGATTCAAGCTACAGACAATTCCACCTGGATGACTGAGAACCTTCATAGACATAAATAACTGGAGAGCAGTCATATTAACTTAATTTTAATTTAATTGTTGAAATGTAAATGAAATTAAATAAAAGGTAGTTTTTCTTCCTGCTGTACCCATTACTTTTCAGAGTGTGGCCTGTAGCCCCCTCAAAATTTGTACACCTCCTTCTGGAAGTAAACAAATTGAATTAATTCACATAGTCTGCCAAAACTTCAATCCAGGTTAATAAATACAGTGGATGTGTTCAGATTTCAAGCTATGCCCAAATACAAAAAACCTATTATGGCTTAACTGCTAAGACACTAGCTGGGTTCCCATATCACACTGGGTTCACACAGAACACTGAACTACATACAAACCGAATGCAATGGTAGCACAACATGCTGAACTGCAAAAAGGCAAACTGTGGAGTCCTTGGTGCTCTCTGAGCTTGGTTGTTTGCTTGCAATTGTTTCATTGCCTGACTAGGTAACATCATCAGTGCTAGGCACCATTAGACTCCACTGTTAGGTGATGTTAGACTAGCACTGATGATGTTACCTAACTGGGTAATGAAACGTCTTCAAGCAAACAACCAAGCTCAGAGAGCACCAAGGACACCACAGATCAACCCTGAGCTACAGATATTCTCTTCTAAAAGGCAAACTAAGGTTAAGGTATGCATATTTTGCAAATGAAGCCGCTACGTCTTTGAACTGACTTGGTTAAGCATGATGTGTAAGCAGAACTTAAAAGTTGGAAAGTGGCAGAAAATAATAGCAGCGGATTGGAAGCTCTTTGTTCCATCTTTGATTTTGAGCCCAGAGCTGGTGTTCTGTATGTTAAGAGATGGATTTCTTTGGTGGTCCTTTCACCCTTCTGTGATCAATGTATAGAGGAGACCTTTGGTCTAACTGGCACATGATCTTCATCCCTAGAACAATATTGGCCTGGTCCTTCATGGAGTTATGGAATATGACCTCTCGCTGCGATTCCTGGAGAACGCTCTTGTGATCAACTCCAAGTTCCATGGGGCCAAGTCCCTAAAAGTTGCACTGAGGTGAGATGCTTCTTCCCAGTTCTGTCAACTGAACATCCATCCTGTGCAGGAACTTGTATGAATCTTTCTCAGGGTATGCAAGCAATATGTGGAGGTAACAGTGAAACACTGAAGTATTCAAGGACAATTGTTTTGTTCAAACCAGTGTTTCTCAACCTTGGCAACTTGAAGATGCATAGACTTCAACTCCCAGAATTCCCCAGCCAGCATGGAGTTGAAGTCCACGGATCTTCAAGTTTCCAAGGTTGAGAAATACTGGTTCAAACATTCACACACACACACACACACACACACACACACACACACAGTCGCTTCAACAAAATGCTGCATTGTAGGATGTTGCTGCTATAGATGCCAATAATCTCATTCCATTTGGAACCCCTTCCTCCTAAACAATCTATATTTTCCTAAACATTAAAGGGGAGCCAAAGTTTTCTCTTTATATATGCCTGTAGGAAATGCTGCAGAAGTCAAGGGTTGCATGTGATCCCCCCCCCAATTTGCATGCAACCCCTAAGACCTTCTCCAAACATGCCAACAGGTTGCAGTTTTTAATGCAGTGGAAGCAGAAAAAGTAAAAATACATGGAGAGTAATCAGTGTTTAATTTAGTCAAATTCAGTTTTTCCTAAAACCCTGGCCACTTTTTGGAGTTCAGCCTTAGTGTGCTACTCATGAACCATATTTCCACCCCACCTTCCCAAAGTTGCCTCTTCCTAGAAAAGGAAGTTTTTTTAATTACTGGAGATTAGAGGAAGATAATGTCATCCTTATCTCATCTGATTTAAAAGCGTTCTTTAATAAAATTATTATTATTATTATTATTATTATTATTAATATATATATATATATATATATATAATTCGAATTTATGACCGCCCATCTCCAGGACAGTGGACTCTGGGCGGTTTACAACATTAAAATTAATATTAAAACTTACACACTTAAAAATACAATATAATAATAAATAGATAAGAATCCAGAGGATGGGAAGATCTTAAAAAAGGAGGGTATTACGGGGCTAACCACCCCCAGGAGGAACTATTACCTCCTTTGTCCCAAGCAAGGCGGCAGAACCAGGTCTTTAAAGACTTTCTGAAGGCCAGGAGTGAAGGCGCCTGTCTCACCTCCGGGGGCAATATATGTTGACCTGCTGCGAAGGAAATCAGTTTCTAGCGTCGTATTTATATGGGATGGTAGACAGTATCTGAAAGGGCTGTTTCACCTTCTGGTGTGGTTTGAGATTGGCGATGTCCACCACAGATATTTTGTAAGAGCGCCCTTTATATGCTGTCAAAAATCCAGGTATCTCCAGGTCAAAAAGCTTGCCTAGCCCTCTCATACAGTAGATGGTTAAAAGATTGGAGTGAGGTGGGCCTAGAGATGCTAAGAATCCACTCATCCACCCCAGGCAGTTTTGCACTTCATATCGTCTCAGGCACACACCCCCGCACACTTTTCTCCCAGTGATGCATAGAAACTTTTTCCCATCTTCTGTTCTTTATCCTCCCTTCAGCCACCACTTGGTAGCCCGAGTATATGAGAGTAAGGCTGAATTTCGGTCAGCTCTGCAGCACGAGAAAGAAGGCTACACGATTTATAAAAATCAGGTTGGATATTTTTTTTTAATTCCTTGCTTGGCTTAATATAGTGAGCGTCTTCAATCATTTCAGTACAAATCTGCAGATTAATATGTAATATAGAAAATGTAATTTGAAACTGGTTGTTCTACTGAGCATTGACAAGGAGGCAAGGCCCGGTCATAGAGTGTTCACAATCAGTCTGATTTCTGGGGGGGAAACGAGGGAGGGAGGTGTGCAAAATGGAACATGTTTCAAAGATAGAAGGTTGTTTTGTGCTTAAAGGTGTTTTTTTTCCTCCTGTTGAAACATTCTGAGTTGGGTGTGTTACAATGGAACTAAACACAAAATAGCATGAGTATTTTATATTCCAACTGAATAAAACTCAAGATGTTTCAGGTCTTCCATCCATAAGAAACAATGGAACTTGAAACAAGCATCTTATTCCCTTGTTTTTCACCCCAGGGCCATAGGGCTCGCTAAGGCGTTAAGCCATGCTGACTGTCACTTGCCACCTAACCTGGAGAACAATTGGCATAGGGCAGAGCTTTCCAAACTTTTCCTGTTGGTGACACACACCAACGGCAGCGGTGGCACAGTAGCAGCGACAGTGTGCAGGTGTGTCGCGCAAAACCCGGAAGTGCTGATGGCGTGCCGTTTTTGCGCGACACACCTGCACACCGCAGGCGACACAGTACTGTGTCACAACACACAGTTTGGAAAGCTATGGCGTAGGGAATTATTTATGATTTTAACAAAATAATCAAAACATTCCCATAAGAAATAATGGAGGTAAATACTTCTTAAGGGAATTTTATCTATTTATTTAGGCACACCTCTTTTTTTTTTTTTTTTGCTTTCCTAATAAGCACAAGCTCAGCAAAAATGATTGTATTGTTGTTACTCCGCTGCAACTTCCCTTGCACATGTAACTAACATTACAGCAGCCCCCAAATTTATTTCTTTATTTATTTATCGAATTTATCACCGCCCATCTCCCCCCAAGGAGGGACCCTGGGCGGTTTACAGTAAAAACATAATTAACTGGTATACAGTACAATACAATAAAATGAATATAAATAAACGGTAAAAATATAAAATGTAATAAAATCTAGATGGCGAAGAGTTCTTTATCAGTCCATGAGTAAAAGGGCAGCTTTAGGGCCGTTCTAAGAAACAAGCCATCCCCAGGAGTGACCATTCTCCCTCCCACTCCAGGCATGCTGACAAAACCAGGTTTTTAGGTTTTTTTGGAAGTCCAGGAGCGAGGGGACCTTTCTTATCTCCGGGGGCAGAATGTTCCACAGGGCAGGAGCTGTGAAGCAGAAGCAGAGAAGGCACGCTTCCGCGACCCCACCAGATGGAATTGTTTTACAGATGAGGTCCGTAGCATGCCCTCTCTGCATGCCCGGGTGGGGCGGGTCGATGTAATGGGGATGAGACGGTCCCTTAGGTAACCTGGTCCCATGCCATGTAGGGCTTTAAAGGTCATAACCAACACCTTGAATTGGACCCGGAAGCAAACTGGAACCCAGTGCAGCTCGCGAAGCAAAGGTGTTACATGTGCCACCCTTGGGGCACCTAAGATTGCCCGCGCAGCTGCATTCTGGACCAGCTGAAGCTTCCAGATATTCTTCAAGGGTAGCCCCATGTAGAGCGCATTACAGTAGTCTTTATGGGAGATAACCAGGGCATGAGTGACGGTTCAAAGGGCCTCTCGTTCCAGGAATGGGCATAACTGGCGCACAACCCAAAGTTGAGCAAAGGCCCACCTGGCCACGACTGTTACCTGCTCTTTGAGCAGGAGTCATGAGTCCAAGAGGACCCCCAAGTTACGCACTGGGTCTGTCTGGGGTAGTGCAACCCCATCCAGAACAAAAGATGACAATTTCCCAGATACTGAAGAGCCATTAATCCACAGCCATTCCATCTTACCAGGGTTCAGCCGAAGCCTGTTGTTCCCCATCCAGACCCCTACAGCCCCCAGGCACTTGGAAAGGGAGGTCACGGCATCACTTACTTCACCCGGGATGGAGATGTATAATTGGGTATCATCGGCGTATTGATGATACCTCATCCCATGGTGCTGGATGATCTCACCCAGTGGTTTCATGTAGATGTTAAAAAGGAGCGGAGAGAGTACCGAACCTTGCCACAAAGGAGGGGCCGTGGGCCAGATCTCTCGCTCCCTATCAACACCGATTGGGATCGGCCCTGGAGGAAGGAGGTGAACCAGCGCAGAACTACGCCGCCACCAACTCCGAGTCACCCCAAAAGGATACCATGGTCGACGGTATCGAAAGCCACTGAGAGGTCAAGAAGAGCGAGAATGGATGCACTGCCTCCATCTCACTCCCGCCACAGATCATCCATAAGTGTGACCAATGCCGTTTCCGTCCTATAACCGGGCCTGAAACCTGACTGAAAGGGGTCTAGATAATCCGTTTCATCCAGAATCCTCTGGAGCTGCAACGCCACCACTTTCTTAACCACCTTCCCCAAAAGGGGGAGATGGGAGACTGGACGAAAATTGTCCAATACAGCAGGGTCCAGCAATGGTTTCTTGAGGATGGGGCACACCAGCACTTCCTTAAAAGCTGCCGGGAACACCCCCTCTCTCAAAGATGTATTTACCATCGTCTGGACCCAGCCACATGTCACTTCCCGAGCTGATTTCACTAGCCAGGAGAGGCATGGATCTAATTGGCAAGTGGTGGCATTTACCGTCCGGAGGATCCTGTCCACTTCCTCAGGTCCAACAGGGTCAAACTGTTCCCATATAACAGGATAACGTTCCCTGGGTATCTCCTCAGACCCTGTCTCTCGCTCGGAGTCCAACTTGGAACAAATCCTAGCGATTTTATCCTGCAGATGCCCAGAAAACTCCTCAGCACGGCCCTGTAGGTGGATTTCTGGATCCCCTTTCCCTAAAAGGGATTGGGTGATCTTGAACAGGGCTGCTGAGCGGCATTCCATGGATGCAATAAGAGCGGAGAAATACTGACGTTTCACCGCTCTTACTGCCACAAGGTAGGCCTTAATAGCGGCTCTAGCTTGTGTTCAGTCGGATTCGGTCTTTGTCTTCCTCCAGCGGTGCTCTAGGCGTCTCTTAATCCTCTTCAGAACCCTCAGCTCCTCCATAAACCACAGGGAGTGTCAGGTTTGATGGGACAAGAGAGGCCGCACAGGCACGATCCTGTCCACGGCCCCAGCCGCTTCCCTATTCCAGGCAACAGCCAGAGCCTCCGCTGGACCGTGCAGCAGATCCTCGGGTATAACCCCCAGTTCCCTCTGGAACCCTACTGGGTCCCTCAGTCGCCAGGGGTGGACCAATCGAATGGGTCCCGCCTCCCTGTGGAGGGGGTGGCATAAGAAAATCTCAAGGCCACCAGGGCATGATCTGACCATGACAATGGGGACAGATGTAACTCTCCCCTCAGGTCACATTGCCACTGACAAGAAAACCAAGTCCAGTGTGAGACCACTGTCTTGAGTCGGGTCCCAGATAATCTGAAACAGGCCTATGGCCACCATGGTGGCCATGAACTCCTGAGCCGCCTCCGAGGTTTGCCCCAGGGATGGCAGATTGAAGTCCCCCAGAACCATACGTCTGGGGAACTCCACCGCCAACCCCGAGATGGCCTCCAGCAGCTCAGGCAGGGAGGTTGCTACGCAGCAGGGAGGCTGGTACAGTAGCAACACTCCCAACTGCTCTCGGGAACCCAACTTGAGAAACAAGGTCTCACATCTGGCCACTTGTGGAGCAGAGTCCCTGACGGCCACTAGGGATTCCTGAATGACAACAGCCACCCCTCCTCCCCTGCCCTGAGGTCTTGGCTGGTGCCATACTCGAAACCCGGCCGGGTACATCTCCGAAAGGGACACCCCTCCTTCTGGGCCCAGCCAGGTTTCGGTAATACACGCCAGGTCTGCCCCCTCCTCTGTGATCAAATCACATATGAGGGGGGCCTTGTTGGTGACTGACCTGGCATTACAAAGCATCAGCCTAAAGTCAGGGCCCCTACGGGTCTGCTCTCCAGGACCTAATTTGAGCATGGAGGGCCGGAACACGCCACAGGTAATAAACACCGGGGGTGTCTTCCTCTAAGCTGACCCGCCCTCCAGCTCCAGTCATAACGTCCCCAGCCCACCACCACCTCGATGACCTGCCCCGCCGTGCAACCCCCCGAGTCTCCGAATCCATTAGCCCCTGATCCTGGACTCCTGAAATCACTGGTTAAAAATAGGGATCCCTCCATTCAATCATACCACCTCTCTCACTCTCAATCAATTGCAAGGCAATGGAGCCCCCCCCCCCCCCCGGGTGTACCAGCTTGCATTCTCAGCACCAATGGAGCCCAACCACCGCCCACACACTCACTGTGCCCCTCCTCGGCCTCTCTCACTGGTCAGTAAGAGGGGCACTCCATCTGCTACTCCTCACCCCCTGCCTCTCACTCAGGGGGTGAGTGTTCTCACGCACTCTATCCAAACCCGTACCTGTACTCCCTCCCGCGTCTCTCACCCTTGAGAGGGAGCACCCCATTCACCCTGGAGGGACCCCCCCAATAGCCTCAATTGTATCAAGAACGGTTGGGGGGATGGCCAGTCTAAATTGCACGGTGGTCTCAGGTGTTCTAAAATTGTTACATGTGCGGGTCAAAGCCCCTAGGGGGCACTCGGGTCAGGGGATCCCAGGCAGTCCCCCGAAGAAATCTCGCTGTTAAGTCCACGTCGGAACGCCAAAATCGGGTCTCCTGTCCATCGCTCCGAGCCCTGAGCCACGCCACAGGTCCGCCACGTCGCTGCGGCCAATCCAATACGCTGGGGTTCGCCGCAAATTCTTACTAGTACTGCAGGTTGCAATTGCCAAGCTCTGCAAAACAGCAAAACCTGCATTTAACTGCATTCTGAAAGCTCAACTTCCATAAAAAGACATGCGTAGAGTACAACATACGCCAGAATTCACCAACATAAAGGTTTTGCTGTTTTAAATGCATTTTTAAAGCTCAACATCCATAGGACAGAAGAAGATGAACAAATTCACATATACTGTATGTATGCACTAAAGTTCAACAAGCCAACCCAAACAATATACAAGCAATCCACTCCAGTCACGGTCAGCCAGTTGAGGCAAGAGAGCAGCCTTGCTTCTTCTGCTGTATTAACTGTTGCTTTGTCCCAGCAGTCCAGCCCAAGCCATCCCCTACATCAACCCATCCTGGCTAGGCTGGAAAAAAGATCAAACCAAGTTCAGTTAGAAGCCACAAAAATCTATTCCCTTGGAACAATCTGGAATACTCCAGACAATGCCAATTAAAGTGGCCAAGTTTCTTTCAGCACACTTTTGTTTTGAGCTTGAAACAGCCTGAAACAGCCGTATTTGAGCTCGACTAATTTTGCACGCCCTTGGCCAAAGGCCTTGGGACGCTTCTGGTTGAGGAGCTGGGAATTGATCCCCAAGTACGTTGGGTGTCAGGTAGCAAAGATCCAAAACAAATGTGTAGTTAATTTAAATGTTATAATCTGTTGACAGCATATTTTCTAAGTGAGTAGGATTTCTGCTTTAAGGCTGTTCTTTGCATTTTGTAAATTTTTTATAAAGAAATCAGACAGACATTT
This sequence comes from Charina bottae, assembly GCA_023362775.1. Lineage (NCBI taxonomy): Eukaryota > Metazoa > Chordata > Lepidosauria > Squamata > Charinaidae > Charina > Charina bottae. The sequence goes on along the minus strand of JALMGJ010000027.1, from coordinate 7,513,371 downwards.
CCCAAAATGTACTTTCTTCCTGCTGTACTGTACTAACATGTTAGCTCAGAGCTTTCCAAACTCTGTGTTGCAACACGTTAGTGTGTCGGCTGCAGTGTCTGGGTGTATCAAGGCTGCTGCCTCGGAGCCCTGCCAGGATTCCGCGCAGGTCCTAGTGCCTGCCTTGTGCCCTGCCGCCTCCAAACCTGCTGTGATTCCGCGCAGGTCCTAGTGCCTGCCTTGTGCCCTGCTGTAAGAGTGTGTCGTGAAATGATGCATGTCTAAAAAGTGTGTCACCAACATGAAAAGTTTGGAAAGCTCTGTGTTAGAGAAATTGGAGATCTATCAGAGGCTATTAAGCTCTGAATAATATAGGGAAACTCCATATTCAGAAACGTTTGGTTCCTTCTGCTGTTTTATGAGTCCAGCTGCAGATAAGTTAGCCATTGTACCTAGTTAGCCACTGAGCGGAAGAGAAGCTGCTCTAAAGGTGCAGCAGTAGGTTTCCTCTTAATTGCTGTTCGATGCATACCTGTCTTTTCTGGCTAGCTTGGTGAGCATCACGAGAAGACCAAAGAAAGCTCGGAGTACTTGAAATATTTGACTCAGCAGGCTGTGGCCCTCCAACGCACAATGAATGAGATCTACAAAAATGGATCCAACGCCAACATTATGCCCTTGAAAGTGAGTTGCTGAAAGTTATCCCCTACCATCTCCAGTCCTCCTCTTCCGTTTTTCAGAGTGAAGTGGCCAGTCTAGTTTTGGAAAGTAAGCTGCATAACGTACTTCAATGTGCTTGTTCAGTTCATTCTCTAGCACTGTTATAGAGGGGGTTTTTTTTTAGCTGGAAGAGTCCATGTTAGTTGCAGCCCCTTCTTGGCTGGTCTCACCCATGGGTCACATTGCGCTTAAAGATGTTGGCCGATCACATCTGGTCCCTAGAGTCCCTCAATATTGCAGCACCAAAATTTGGGGGCAGGGTGTTACTTTTCAATAGCATCATTTTCACTTGGGTGTGGGGAAATGAAATAAAAACTAAGAGATGCATGAAGCTTCTTAGACATAGCATTTCACATTCCCAATGCAAAAAAAAAAGGGGGGGCAGATTTATGCCCTGCCTTTGCAGAAACATCACCACACTGCACACTGCAACTTTTGGGGGGGAAGGGGGAAATGTGTCTTTCAGCTGAAAGATGTTGCAGATAGATTAGCCGGTTTGTTGGCCGAGCAGGGACTTGAACACAGGTCCCTTCCCCAAAACAAAATCTGTTCCGTGCCTGTATGTATTTACGAAGCATTAGAGGAGATAAAAATGGCCGGCCAACTTTGTCTAATGCCAGGCAGAAGAAGAGCGGGAGGAGGAAGCAGCTGCCGCCATCAGCTACTGAAATCCAGGGTCTAGAAAAAAGTGGGTAGGAGTGACGTCAGCAGGGCTAGCTCACTACCTAGCCCATCATCCATTCAGTAGGACTTTTGCTAGCCTGCTTACTATTGCCCTGCTGTTCTTCCTGTTCAGCCCAACCTCACGGGCACCTGGAAGGAGCAGCTGCCTTAAAAGACTCCGTCCTTGTTGCACATTCGAGTCTTCCATCCCTGGGTACAAGAATTGTATCCAGGCTGTAAGTGTGATTTGCTCGGCCAACTTTTATTATCAGTTTGAGTTTTTCAAAACTAGAAGGGAACTTGAAAAGAAGCAAGTTTCTTGACTTTGTTGGAGGACTTTTGGCTGTTTTCTTTCTTAATGTGGCACTAAACTCATCTTCTTCACTTCCTAGTTCACAGCTCCCAGCATGGCCAGCGTCTTAGAGCAGCTGAATGTTATCAATGGAATTCTCTTTATTCCGCTAAGGTAAAGAGACCAGAACCTCATCCCCTCCTCTTGCTGTACTTCAGGCCAAACAGCAGGAGCGGTCCTCTTGAGATTATTACTTATTTATTTAATTAATTTATCCCCGCCCATCTCCCCAAATAGGGGACTCTGGGCGGTTTACAAAATAGCAAAAGTTAAAATCTATACATAAAATTACCATAAAACAATAAATAGAACTTGAATAGAGAGAGATGCTTTTAAGGGGAGGCTTCCAAAAAGTTTGCAAGTTAGTTAGTTAGTTAGTTAGTTAGTTAGTTAGTTTAGTTATTGATTGATTGATTGATTGATTGATTGATTGATTGTGATATTTATACCCCGCCTATTCCCTCCCTAACGGAGGACTCTAGGCGGCTTACATACATATACATTTTCCAATTCCATTATACAATTCACCATATACAGTGCCCCGTAAGGGGAGGGGGTAAGGGAACCGACTCTTCTAAGTCTCCAGACTACATATCCCAAGATGCCTTGAGCCGGCTGCTGATGTCCTGTAGATGTTACTTCCGGGTCCGTCGTCACCACCGCCATTCAGTCTTTCCTCCAATCTTTTTCCTCCGGTGAAACTGACTCCCTACAGGACACCAGCAAATTTTCCCACTTAAGGTGGTACCCATTTATCTACTTGCAAAGCTTTTGAACCGTTGGGTTGACAGGAGCTGGGACTAGCAACGAGAGCTCACCTCGTTGCGCGGGGTTCGAACTGCTGACCTTCTGATCGGCAGTCTACAGCTCAGCAGTTTAACCCGCTGAGCCACCGCGTCCCTGAAAGTTGTATGTAAGGAGGGGACAGAAGGAGAAATCAGTGATCCAATTTTTTTCCCCCGTAGTTCTGCAGGGCCTGGCATGTTTTGCTGCTTGAGTTTTGCCTTAAAACTCTCTCCCTGCCCCTCCAGATTCTCCAAAAATCCCTTGTCCTGCATCTGCTTTCAGCAGGAGGCCCAAGTGGTCTTTTAAACCTTATTCCTAACTTGTAAACTGCAGTAGAAGACCACTCCCAGGATGCTGTTGAATTTATCATTTAAAAAAAGAAACAGATCTTGGTGGGTTTTTTTAATACACACACACTCACATGCACAAAATTCTGGTACTGGATATTGAGTTGCTACCATAATTAACATTTTTAATGAGTTTTAAGATACATGAACCCATCAGACTTACATGTAGTCCTTGCTTAATGACCACAATTGGGACTGGAATTTTGGTTGCTAAGTGAAGTGGTCATTAAGCGAATCCGACCTGAGTTTTACCACTTTTTTTGCAGCGGCTGTTAAGCAAATCACCATGGGCATTAAGCAAACCATGTGGTCGTTAAGCAAATCACGCGGTTCCCCATGGTGACACTGCAATGGTCGTGAGAGTTCCAGTCATAAGTTGTTTTTTTCAGCACCGTCGTAAGTCCGAACTGTCACTAAACAAATGGTTGTTAAGCGAGGACTACCTGTATTTGTCCATTTAGCCCAGTATCACCCTGGAGAGGCCCATCACTTGTATCTTTCAGCAGGAAGTGCCCAAATTGGCCCTGGGAACCTTCTCTATTGTGGAGTCCTTGGTGCTCTCTGAGCCTTGTTGTTTTCTTGCAGACGTTTCATTGCCAGACTAGGCAACATCTTCAGTGCGAAAAGGGAGTGGGACTTGCTCTCTGTTTATATACCATGGTTTGTCCTGCTTGTGTTGGTGGAGGTGTTGTTCTCCCCTTAGGAGTTCCTTGATTGGGCTGTTGTTTGCTGCTTGGTTGATTGACTGAGTTAATAGTTCCTTGATTAGGGTATATTGTAATAATCAATAATCAAGGAACTCCTAAGGAGAGAGCAACCACATGGCATCACCGTAGCACACAAACCAACCAAAACCCTTCAGAACATCGTAAGTAAACCAAAAGACCCAGTAGCCCAAGAAGAATAAACAGGAGTTATCTACAACATACAGTGTAAGGACTGTAACAGCCACTGTGTAGGACAGACTGGCAGAAGACTAGCAGAACGCATCCATGAACACCAACTAGCAGTCAGAAGACATGATGAAAACTCCTTAATCTCACAACACATGGACAGACGTAACCATACTTTCAACTGGGAAACTGTGAGCATCTTAAACCAAGCCAAATCCAAAAATGCTAGAGAATTCCTGGAAGCTTGGCACTCAAAGCAGCCATCGACAGACACATAGAGGTAAACAACATTTACAGTACATACCATTCATAAGACACAATAGAAAAGCCAAAAGACCAGAACACCTCCTTGCCAGCAATCAACACCCAGATAGGCAAAGATTAACACCAAGATTAGCACCAGAGGAGCAATCAAACAACACAATAGACCCTAATCAAGGAACTATCAACTCAGTCAATCAACCAAGCAGTAAACAACAGCCCAATCAAGGAACTCCTAAGGGGAGAACAACACCTCCACCAACACAAGCAGGACAAGCCATGGTATATAAACAGAGAGCAAGTCCCTCTCCCTTTTCGCACTGAAGATGTTGCCTAGCCTGGCAATGAAACGTCTGCAAGAAAACAAGGCTCAGAGAGCACCAAGGACTCCACAGTTCAACCCTGAGCTACAAATACTCTCTTCGATTGGAACCTTCTGTATTTCAAGCTGATGGTCTTCCTGCTCAAAAATGTACCCTTAAGATTCTTGCTTTAAGAAAGGAAGATGGCCCACCCACCCCTTTTGTCCACCAACTCCAAAATCATCCATCTTCATTCCAAAATCGCATCCGAGTTCTCTCCCAACCACCTCCCGCAGGATGAGCGATCCCTTATTCTTCCTTCTCTTTCCACAGCCAAAAAGATTTAGAGAGCCTTAAGGCCGAGGTGCAGAGACGGCAGCAGCTGCAAGAGGCCTTCAGGAGCAGCGACCAGCCAGAGACAGAAGAAAAAGCCCCCTAGGAGGAAGTCCAGAGCCGGCCCGTCCGCCCCAGCACCCCTTAGCTTCAAGAGCCTTTTAGTTAACTGGTCCTCACGACAGAATCTGCCCCGGGCGGCTCAGCCACACCCTGGGACAACTTTGGCAATGTTGTTTGTTTCTGGGGGGGGGGGGGGTTGTTTTGTTTGTGTTTAATTTGCACTGGTACAATGAATACGCAGTGCAAAAGAACAAAATTTTGAGAAATGAAGTCTACCTGTCTAAACTGCCGTAAGCAGGCATCCCAGATGGAGTGGAACGGCAACCGTCCATGCCCAAATGGCCTAACTAGACTGGGAGATGTAGATTAAGGATGCCACGTCGAGGTGGGATGGGGTAGAAGAGGGGCGAGAAATGTATGTTGCGCGTGTGTGTGTGTATCATCCATCCATTTCTACTGTGTACATAAGAGACTTAATTCCAAGTGAGGGATAATAATATTTCTCAGGTCATTTTTATGTTGACTTTAAAAGGACATTTAACTTTGCAAAATGAAATTTTGGTCACCGCCCCACCACTACTGATTTTAAAGCTTTTTTTTCTCCCTTCTTCCTGCCTTTAAACCTCAGCCCCTTACACTGTTTAGGTGTGTGCAACACTATAAATATTATATATTAAATATAAATTCAGCCATATTTTTATCTGAATATTGATTTTTTTTAAAGAGACCCAAATGGATTTGGTACTGAAGAGACAAACTTTTGAGGCACATAACTCCCCCCCCCCCCCCCATGCTTAGGAGAAAGCCACTGGATTCCTTTCAGGTGCCACATTTTAGCTTCATTTTGTGGAGGGGGGCAAGAAAAGGGGGAGTACTGGGGTTTTTTTGCAACTTGTCACATCCCAGGAAAAGAGAGTGCCTAAATAAATTCCTTCTGGTACACACAAGATGGAATAAGATAAAACGTCCCAAAGAAAGTAAGGTGGAAAGTTAAAAGCCACTTTCGATACTGTTTGATCAAAAATGTCTCCCCCCTCCCCCCCCCCAGCATTTGCAAGTGAATGGTAAAAGTGGGATCCGGAGTGATGGGAAAGAGTTGCCACGGAGTTCCAGGGGCTGGGAGGTGCTGACCACGTTCTTGCGGCACCCCTGAAATCTGTCACTCCCCATCACCGCCACTGTCCCGCCCCACCTGGCTCTTGGGTGGTCCTCAGTGCCTGTGCACTCCCCCCCCCCCCATTCCAGAGGGGGAGAAGGATGTGCACAAAGAGAAGCCCACTCCTCAGAGCATCCTTGGAACTCGGGGGGGGGGGGCAGTCTAGTTGAGCAACCGATTGCCATCAATGAAAAAAACTGCCCCAGCAGTAGAATCGAATCAGTGTCTTTTATTTTTAAGGTTTATCTGTGAATGTATTAAAACCAAAAATCATGAACCTAAGCTGCATCTGCTTTCATTTCTCCTTTCTGCTTTCTCTCCGTGTGAAGCTACATATTTTATTGGGTAAAAAACACAGGATTGACCCATGTTTGAGCGAGGGCCATGCTTTTTCTCCTCCAGTATCTTTGCCTTGGGGTGTGAGTACCGCTGGAAACGGAGACCTCTCCACCCCCCACTGTTGATACTTCTGCTTTTCTAGGGGAAAACAAGAAATGGTGCATTTCGGCCAGAGAGCAGCATCCATCTTCGCCACAATACAAATCCTTCTTACGGACAGGCAAAACGATACTGTTGAGTTGCCAAAACCCACGTGTATGGTTGACATATTAGGCCACAAAATGTGTCCTCCCTCCACCAATATCCAATAAGGACACTGTTCAGATGAAGCTGTAGTCAAACTTCTGGTCACTTTTGCAGTGACCCTCAGCTGTCCATTCTGCTTAAGCCCACTCTGCTGTGTGGCAACAAATTAGATTTTAGGGAAGGGGCTTTCTGAAATGAACTAGTTGAGAGATGGCCAAACTGTTGTCTCTGTACCCCCAATGTGCCTCATTTCCCTTTTTTTTTCTGGGCGGGAGGGAACATGGATCTCTTGCCTCCACAACATCCTAGTCTGGAAGGTCCTGAAATAGTCTGAGGTGGCCATTTTGCCTGTTTCACATTTGTGATGGCCTTGTGAGAAGAGAACAGTGAGTGATGTCGGTTGCTATAGAAAGATGGCGGGACCTCTGGGAAACATTCTCACAAGGACTTGATTGATGGGGAAAGTGCACACTTGATTTTCCCTTTGGAAGTAATTTCAATGCATTATTAATATTGGGGGCAGGGGGGCCTTTCTAGCAATATTTTCCAATACTGGCTGATTTTTCTTTCCACCCAATTGCAAGCTGGCTAGAAACTTTGTTTTAATTTTCTTCCAGGACAGAGGAATAAAGTATTTGACTCCATTTGCAAGTTACATTAGGTGCCAATCATGGGTGTGAAGCTTAGATCCCCCCCCCTTAGGATTTCAAGTGATGACGGAATCAAGTCAAACTTGCTCCACTAGGACTTCAGCTGTTTTACTTCTCAGGATATGCATTTGCAACTAGAAGTGTCTAAATCAGATAGTTGCTGGGCGCTGGGCTAGAAACCAGGAGACAGAGAGTTCTGGTCCTGCCTTAGGCAGGAAAGCCGGCTGGGTGACCTTGGGCTGGTCACTCTCTCAGCCCAGCTCACCTCACAGAGTCGTCGTTGTGGGGAAAATAGGAGGAGGAAGGAGTATTAGGAATGTTCCCCGCCTCGAGTTATTTATAAAAAAAATAAAGGCGGGATAAAAATAAAATAGTTGGACCTGGGAGGGAGAGAGAGATAATAAGCAATTATCAGAACACTTGCATACAGACCTTTACAAAATGTAAAGACATCTCGTGGAAGAATTTAGGTATCTTAAAAATAATTGTATTGTGCTAGTTAAGAGCCAGTCACTCCCATGTGTTCTTTGCTTCTTATTCCTAGTGGGGGGAAAATCAAGGAAACCCACTGTCTTGTAGACTGATACATAACATGCTTACTGCACTGAACCACCTAAGGGTTGTTCAGAAACGATTATCACAAAACAAGTGTTAACTTGTTGATAAAACTGGCGGTAATCAAAAGTTACTATTTCCTGATCTAGAAAATTGAGACAAAGATTGCATGCCTAGGAAAAGCCAATCTATTGGGGGAAACCATATAGGAGAATCAATACTAATTAGGTTAATAAAATGGTGTCTGCTCCAATTAACACCATAGTTAATTGGAGGAGGGGGCGGTGATAAATCGAATAAACAAACACCATAGTTCATTTGGGTTGGCTTAATTTAGGTCAAATCGCAGCTCTTGAGGATTCAAAATGAATTCCATTTATTCCTGCTAACCATTAAACTCACAGACTCAGAAATCTGTTTCACATCCCGATAATGTGTTCCTGTGCAATTCATCCAATATGCCCATCCCTGACTAGCAGATTCATCAAGCCACAAGTGTGTTCCCTCTGTGATCTAAGCACCGGAACAAACAAACTCAGCCGTTTCTGGTAGTGGTTAACAAATGCATTTGCGCAGCTGAGGTCTGATCTCCAGGCTTGTGTTGGGCGTTCCCGCGCCTTCTGGTCTTGAGAGACTTCCAAGTCCATGCGCTGGGGGTCAGGTATTGGAGAACCATGGAGGTCATGGCCTCCATGGGCTTCTCCCAAGTTCTCTCTGCCCGATGCATGCAGGTAGGTGCTCGGAGCGACTGCTTGGTGACCTGCGCTGCATCTGGCCGGTGGCTCTGGCCCAACTAAGATGTACTGGCGTGGGACCCATTGATTCTTGAGGAGATGGCACTGCCCCTCAGGGGAGCAGGTATACAACTTGGGGGTCTCTGTGTCTCAGCTGCTCCCAGATGGGGAGCGGAAGTCATGGCCAGAAGCACTTTTGCCCAGCTTCAACTGGGACACCAGTTGCCGCCCTTCCTGGAGCAGGAAGACTTGGCTACAGTGACTCGTACCTTGACCACCACAGACTTCTGCAATGTGGTATCCATGGGCTGCCTTTGGAATTCACTTGGACCTTACAAATGGTCTGAAACGCAGCAGCCCACACACTGACGGGCACTACCTACTTCGGCTATTGCAGCCATCCTGCAGGCCTACATTAGTTCTCAGTAAAGTTTCTGGGTGCAATTCAAGGTGTTAGTTTTCCCTTTAAACCCCATCTATGGCTTGGCACCTTGGTAATGTCAGCCTTTAGCCACAATAGTTAAATGTGGAGAAAGGTAAAATCCTGTCATGGGAATTGGTTCTGGATGAATGTAAGGTAGGCTGACCATACGTCCCGTTTTGAACAGGACAGTCCCGTTTTTTAAGCATTTTTCAAGCGTCCCGTCGTTTTCATAATCTCAAATTTGTCCCGTTTTTTAAACCCGGCGGGAATGGCACGGAAGGAGGATCAAAGCCGGAGCTGCCAATTGGAGGCAGCCCGGAAGAGGAAGACTTCCCGCCTATCAGCGTGCAGCAGAGGGGCAGGGTTTGCAGGCGGGAGCCAATTGCGCAGACCGGGGGCGGCGTTTGCAGGCAGGAGCCAATCGCGCAGACGGGGGGGGGGGATCCCTGTCTTTTTCATGAATACAGAATATTACGTAAGACCCCATCCCGTTTTTGTCTGAAGGAAATATGGTCAGCCTAGTGTAAGGCAAGAAGAGATGCCAGGATATAAGGAGGAAGGAGAGCACCTGCATTCCAGAGCACACCTTAGAAGTCTTTTGGGTGATTTACAGCCAAGGTCAGACACGTTGGAACCATCTGAGAAACCCTGAGAATGGTACTGGAGGGAGATAAGGAAAAGGCACTGTAGGAAATGAGGAGGGAATGTGATTTGATTTGTTGTTTCCGGGAAAACTAAGGAGGCTGGCCGGGGGGGGGGGGGGGGGGGAGAGTATATGCTTTTACTGACTGCTTTGCGTGGGAACAGCCATTCATGGCTTTGATCTGGATCTACCTACTTAAATCCTAATAAAGAACTTTCCATATTCTGAATGACTTGTGGATGAAGTTACTGGTTTTGGGATTTAAAGACTACGAACCTCACAGGTACCTTCAGGACCGCCTCCTCCAGCTTTGTCCAAGGAATTCCTCTCAGAAGCAGCTGTGTGTCATACCCTAATTTTGCAAGGTGAGTAGCACTGAATCCAGAAAAAATGTTTTTCAACTATGGTCCCCATGCTCTAGAACAGCCTCCTTCTGGCCACCAGGCTGGTCCCCTTGGGGACATCCTTCCAGAAGGTGAAGATCTCTCCTGGAGGACTTTTGGGGAATGACAGTGTGTCATCTGTAACCACATTTTATTATTTATTGATTGATTACATCATATTTATATAGCCACCAACCTCACATAAAAGTGACTCTGGGTGGTGTACAACACTCAATTAAAAAAACAACCAATAAATACATATAAAACAATTATCATTAAAAACTATGAAAAAACACACAAAACAAGAGAGGATGATGTTAACTGTAGTAAGGGAGCCATCTCAAAAACTCCCCGGTCCCCTGGGATCCCGTCCTGATCACCTCGCCAGGTCTTGAAGAACTTGCGGAATGTTAAGAGGGATGGGGCTAATCTCACTTCCGGGGGAGAAGATTCCACAAGGTGGGCACCACAGCAGAGAAGGCCCACCTCCTGGGACCCGCCAAATGTATTTCCCTGACAGGCGGGACCCCCAACATGCCTTCTCTGCCGGACCTGATGGGATGGGCAGATGTAATCGGGGAGAGGCGGTCCCTCAAATAACCCGGCCCCATGCCATGAAGGGCTTTCAAGGTCAAAACCAGCACCTTGAATTGGACCTGGAAGCAGACTGCAACCAATGCAGCTCATGGAGCAGAGGTGTAACATGTACCCTTCTAGGGGCACACATAACTGCCCGCGCCGCTGCATTTTGCGCCAGCTGAAGCTTCTGGATACTCTTCAAGGGCAGCCCCATGTAGAGCGAATTACAGAAGTCCAAACTTCATTAGCCAGTTGTTTATCTGGTATTATGGAGTATAGTCATTTTCCTTTTGATTTATGGATGGTTTTGCACGGTGTCATTTTACCATGGATGTTTTCTTGTGCTTTATGTTGCTGTAAGCTGCTATAAGTCTGACAGACTTGGCCATAGACAAATAACAATAATCATGGCCTGGAGGCAACCACCACTCAATCTCTCTCATATACAACAGCCACACATCTCCCTCAGCAAGAATCTGTGTTCAGAGTCATTCTCTCAAATTGATTCCATTCCCTATCATCACCGGCCACGTGGCTCTCTGATTCATTTCCTTTTAAAGAATCTAAGCCAGCCAATATCACTGCTCCTTGCAATCAAAAATTTCACAATGAAAATTCTGGTGGACCCCAAATCTACTGCTCAGCCTTCGGGGAAACCGCTTTCTAAGCCCCTTTCCCATCCAGGTAAGAGACACGTGGCCTTGCCCAGCCCTCGCATGGAATCTGGGCCTGCTATAGCCATTCACCCACTCTTGCAATCATCTGCAGGCATCACACACAAATGCAGACCTTTCTTTGCAGAATCAGCACTAACCTGGAGGGAGCAACTATTTCTGGGGAGAGGCCATTTATTTATTTTTGACCAGACTGATAATGTTTTTTGTCCAGGAGCTCAAGGCAGCATAGATAGCACTCCCTCCCCAGTTCCCCCCACAACCACAATACCTGTTGTGCTGGGACAGTGACTAACCCAAAATCACCCAGGTAACTTCCATGGCCGAGAGTGAACTTGAAGCAAGCATCAAAACACTGTGTTAAGCCACACAGCAGCTCACGTTCCAACCTACATTTTACTAGCCAAAGTGTTGAGATAGTCTTGGCCCAGCATCTTAATCATTATACCCCCTCAGTTCTGTTGCAGGGAACATGTCCAGTGACATCACAGCTACGATCAAAATGCTTAGCCTTTCTGGGGGCTTAAGGGGCAATCTGTGCATACTTGAGAGGCAGTTTAGCATAGTGGTGAAGGTGCTGGGCTAGAAACCAGGAGACTGAGAATTCTAGTCCCGCCTTAGGCATTAAAGCTAGCTGGGTGACCTTGGGCCAATCCGTCTCTCAGCCCTAGGAAGGAGCCAATGGCAAACCAGGAGCCTGAGAGTTCTAGTCCCGCCTTAGGCATTAAAGCCAGCTGGGTGACCTGGGGCCAGTCCCTATCTCTCAGCCCTAGGAAGGAGCCAATAGCAAACCAGGAGACTGAGAGTTCTAGTCCCGCCTTAGGCATGAAAGCCGGCTGGGTGACCTGGGGCCAGTCCCTGTCTCTCAGCCCTAGGAAGGAGCCAATAGCAAACCAGGAGACTGAGAGTTCTAGTCCCGCCTTAGGCATGAAAGCCGGCTGGGTGACCTTGGGCCAGTCCGTCTCTCAGCCCTAGGAAGGAGCCAATGGCAAACCAGGAGACTGAGAGTTCTAGTCCCGCCTTAGGCATTAAAGCCGGCTGGGTGACCTGGGGCCAGTCCCTGTCTCTCAGCCCTAGGAAGGAGCCAATAGCAAACCAGGAGACTGAGAGTTCTAGTCCCGCCTTAGGCATGAAAGCCAGCTGGGTGACCTTGGGCCAGTCCCTGTCTCTCAGCCCTAGGAAGGAGCCAATGGCAAAGCAGGAGCCTGAGAGTTCTAGTCCCGCCTTAGGCATGAAAGCCGGCTGGGTGACCTTGGGCCAGTCCCTGTCTCTCAGCCCAACTCACCTCACAGGGTTGTTGTTGTGGGGAAAATAGGAGGCAGGATCATTATATAAAGGTGGGATGATGACGATGATCACCACCACCACCACCTTCACCAAGGCCTAATGTGCTATTTCAATCCTTTCACCGCAGAAGAATCAAATTTGAGCAGCCCAAATAGGGAAGGTGCACATGGGCTCGTTTTCCACCCTCGCTAGAGATGAAGCCAATGCTTATTATGCCTGATGCCAAAGAAGGCATTGGGCTCCCTTGCAGGGCAGTATGTAAATAAAAATGCCAGCAGGGAGTGAACGGGAACTCCTCTGCTGGCGGCAAGGAAGCGTGTGCAGCAGCACCTCATCAGCCCGTCCCAAGCCTCGGCATTACCTCCACTCCACTGGACCAACCACACCGCTTACAGCATTAACAGTATCAGATCAACATGGTCCTCCTCTACACTGAATCTTGAGACCATTTACATCTGCTTTTCCCCTAACAGCAAGCACGGAGGGCAAACCATAAAATCATCCAATCTTTTCTGCACCTAAACAAAAGAGAAACACATTTAGTTTTATATTCATTTAATAGTTTACCAATTGGTACAATAAGATTTTTGTTTTAATATGCAGAAAACATGAATAAATTTTGTTTTACACAGTCTGAGAGCAACAAATCTTACTGTAAAACACAGAGCAGTATTATATACATTCCTTTACTGATTTTTTTTTAATTTTAATTGTGTCAATATCTTCAGTTAACTCCTACATTCTGGGGGGTGAGGAAAAAAGTTCTCCAATAGCAATTTCTACATCGCTCTTACTGGATTTAAAAAAAAACTCTTGTCTTCTTGTCAGTGTCAGGATCAAACTTCTAAAACATGGACAATTTTGCTAATTACCTCCAGAAAGAACTTTGGAAAATTCAAAGGATGTGCTTAGGACAAGAAAGCAGTTACAGGGACAGAGAAAAAAGGACGGGGAGCCCACTTAACATCCAGTTGTGACTTGCTAAATCCAGCTCAACACTTTTATCACCCTTACCCCTTTTTCTCCCCAACTGCTTTTTCTAACTTTATACACCATCATTAACAGAGATTTGCAGAAGATAGTACCCTGGGCATTTTTTAAAAAATACATAACTGTGAAATCATAGAGAGGACTTTTTCCCCTTTCCAAACTCGGTCCATTTTACATTCCAAACTGCATTTCAGGATTTTCAAGCCACAACTGTGTGTGAAACCCAACGCAAAATATTATTTCAAATAGCTTTCGTGGATCGGGCTGTGGAGTGATGGGATCAGGTGAAGAGGGGAAAGAGAAAAGGCTATTTAAGAATGATTTGACCAACTGTTCAACTGACATAAAGGTAAGAGGCAAACAGAAAGAAAGGCTGACAGAAAAGACCTGGGAAAGTATTCAGGGGGGCGGGGGCAGTGAAGCAATCGCCAAAGCTTTCAAAATACTATAGTGCTCCACAGCTCTTGACAACTTGCTAGCAACTAGTATTTTGTTTTTGTTTTTTATTTTTCATTATTAGTGCTCTGGGCACATCATTGGTCACACCACACACAAAAGTAGGACGGCTTTTAAAACAAAAAAGTGTAAAGTGCAGGTTGCTCCAAGACTTAAGTTTTTGGATTGTGTTCCAACCACCAAAAAAACAAAACAAAAAAAGTTTGCACTTTTTTCAGGTAAAAGAACCAAAAAGGGGGAAAAAATGGATCTAGGACTTTTCCCGGGCACGGTCTCAGCTCATGCAGTTCTGGAATGGTTCGAGAAAACCTGCCTGCAACTGAACACAGAGATCTGTCTGTACACAAATCTGGTGCTTTTCAACCACTTTACCCATTTTTGAATGGCCAAATGCTTCAACAGTGAATTTCTTTCCTGTTTAGTTTTGTGTTTAAAACGTGGCTTTAACTGCTAGTTAAACCCACAACCATCCCTGAGAATTCACTGCTTACTGGAGATGGACTATCAATTAAGTGGCAATTTTGCAAGTTCCAGTTTCTTTGAAGCAAGTTCTTTTCCCCCAAACTAATTGGAGAAAGAATGTTTTGCCTCAACTGCTGCTTGCTGTTTCCGTAGGAAAAAAAACACAACAGTAGTAAGCTCCGTTAGTAAGGTACCCTTGTTTCACTGATTATGCAAATATATAGTTACTTTAACTTAAAAGAAATCATTAGAGTCACTACATCTGGCCAAGAACTACTTTTCAGCTGTTAGCAGGTCTTGCTACATGCTCAAAAAACAAAGGAGCTATCCCTTTAAAGTAGAAGACCTCCGATAGCCAAGGTCCACCGGCAGAAAGTTCTTACTGACCATAAAATGCCACTGGACTCTCCAGAAACAGAGAACATCCTGGCCTCTACCCTCAAACTGCCTTTGGTCTCCTACTTCCTGGGTAAGAAACCCAAATGCCCCCGGCATAAAAAAAGATCAGTGGGGTGAACCAATGTGTGTGATCGAGCCTTCTTTCTCTTGACATGCATTTCAATCCTCCAAATGTGTTTCCGTTACTTTTTTTTTAAGGGACACATTTTTTTGCTTTTTGTTTGTTAAAAGCCATAGAACAAATAAAAGCAAATGCCCTTGTCTGTTAAAATATGTCTGATCGGCAGTTTGTTACAATAATATGAAGTGGATTTGGAAAAAAAAGATATGCCTGATTAGTTAAGATTGGACTTTATGGTGTAAAACAGGAGTTGACCCAAAATGCTAATAAATGGGATCAGTACATCTATTACTTCAGAAGATCGGCACTGGGGACAATTAGGACTTTTCTTCAAATTTCCACACTGAAATAGGATACTGCAGCTTGCCTTTCCCCAAAAAGAGTAGGTTGTGGGGCTTCAAGGAACAAAATGTGGTTGTGAAATTATCTAGAAGCTTGCAAGCTATCAGTTAGCATATAGCCCTTCTTCATTTGCTGTAATGAGATTTCTTTTTTGTTAGCTTGCTACGTTCTCCACAAAATCTGGGGACAGATTTTGGGTTCAGAAATCTGTGATCACTTGCTTTGAGAAGTTACTAAGTGGAAAAGGAAGGAGTGCAGAATTGTCCCACTTAATGAACATCCAGCAGGTTTCGGGGTGGGTGGGTGGAGAGGTGACGGCTTTCCATACTGTTGGCTTTGCACAAACCTAAAACCCTAATCGAAGCCAACAGAGAGACAGCGTGGCTGAACCCTCAGGAGTCAACTGGGAGATTTACATCTAACTGCTCCAAGTGGTAGCTAAGTAAGAGCAAGACTGGCAGCCTCCTACGACAGGTTTTGCGTGAAGCATCAAATGTTAGAACGCAAGGAAGTCCGACAACCAAATGGGAAAAAAAGAACACACACACATCATACCAAGGTTCTCTTCCTATATTGCAGCTCGTTAGTATGAACATACTAACTTTTTTCTCCTTTTTTAAAAACGTGATAGGAAACCAAAATAAAAATATATCCTATTGATTTGGCAAATACCATGACAGGAAAAAAAAACCAGAAATTTTATTTGTTTCCATTAATTACATTTAAGATTCTAAGTTGCAGCTTCTTTTAAATCTAGTATCCTTAGATTTCTTAAGCATACTTAAGTGATGTTACAGAGATACGTGTTTCTGAAAGAACCCTCCCCCCGCAGAAGAACCCCGTATGAGTCACTTAGTAATAGGCACCACCAACAGTAGAGTCGGGGATTCAGCTTATCCAGCACAGAATGATTTTGCTGTCACCAGTTTAAGTGCCCCTAATTCAACCAACCAGCTTCTGCCTTCTTAGGTCTGATGTGACCAATGCCAGCCCAAATTCTTTAACCTATGGTACTTCTAGACAACGTATGTAAATTTACAGTATACAATTTGGGTTCACCATGCATGAATACTTTGTGTGTAACATTTAATAAGCTCAATCTACATCCAGAATAATTTACATGAAAGGACAATATTTATTTTAAACAGAGCTCAATGGGTAACCATGGTATCCGAGTGCATCCAGAGGGAGAGGGAAGGGAGGGGGTCAGATGTAAATTCAATCAACGGCACTCCCACACTTTTACTGTTTGATCTACGCTGCCGGTGACCACATAGGGCGCTGTCTTGTGGAAATCTGCAAGGAAGAAGAAAAAAGAAAGTTAGCATGCATAGTGCAACTCTATTAAAAATGAATAAATAATATTATGATCTACCATGGCTTGGACTATGGTAATAATTGGAACTATTCCAATTCCTTATATCTGCAGGACATCAGGATCAGTCAGACAATTAAAAAAAACACTGAATGAAATGAAATACTGCCAATACTTATATAAAACACCAAGGACGAGTGACATCCTAGAGAGACTCCCCCTTCCAATGCCAAATAATTGTTTTCTTCACTGTTTTTCACTTCCAAGTTTTCAGAGTTTTAAAAGTCAATCAATCAAGTGAAGTCATAGAAATTTAATAAATAATAAAATAAGTGAAGGCCATGCTATTACCAATAAAGCAAAAGTTATATGCTCCAATCAAATCAACTTAACCAAACAAGAACAACAATTACAGGTAGTCCGTGCTTAATGACCACAATTGGGTCCAGAATTTAGGTCGCTAAGCGAGGCGCTCATGAAGCAAATCCAGATCCGATTTTACAGCCATTTTTGTGGCGGCCATTAAGCGAATCTCTGCTGTCGTTAAGCAAACCACATGGTTGTTAAGTGAACCATGCAGTTCCCTATTGATTTTTGCTCATCGGAAGCTGGCTGGGAAGGTTGAAAATGTCAATCACGTGACTGTGGGGACGCTGCGATGGCCATAAGTGCAAGGAACGGTTGTCAGTTCTAATGCCGTTGTAACTCTGGACGGTTGCTAAACAAACGGCCGTTAAGCAAGGACTACCTGTAGAAGATAGCCCTCAATACCACCATCTACCAAGGGGGTAAGGAGAAACGGACAGTAGAAGGAGCTGTAGTCAGGCACCTCTTTATATCTTGGCCTATTTTTTTGCAGTGGCAAAAAGTGCCCCACCAGTACAAGTGAGAGCTCAGGCATCTTCTGTTTAAGTTTTGACAAGCTCTTCTCCTCTCTGCTGTGGCTCCTGAGTAATTCAGAAAGTATGAGTCTGAAGCCTGCCATGTGTGTCTAATTTATTATAAGGTTCTTTGGACTATAGACGCTATTGCCAAGTATGTCTAAAACACTACATATCAAGCATACGGAATATGAGAACATACAAGGCTGGTGCTAACACAAGGTTCTTGCCTGAATCTTCAAATTCCTATCATGGTTCCCAACAGATAAGGACATGCTTCCTTTGTTTCCTTCCAAGAACCTTTTCCCCTCCAGCTTTAGACTTTCAGGAGATGGAATACCAGTTTGCCATATGTACAAGTATTCCAAGGATGCTATGGGTTTTAAGTGAAGGGTAGCAAGAAAGAATACCAGGTTAGCTCATTAGCACAGTGTAAGAACTTGTTGCCAATCATCCTACCTTTCTAGAGCCAGGCAGCAAGCTACAAACAGCAAAATTTAAGTATTGAACCACCCCGGTGCACGCACACACAACTGTAACATTTGAACTGGTGAGCACAGCAAGCTAGCAGTGGCTCGCAAACATGCGGAATGTGTCTTTGCTTCCACACGCTCTGAGAACAAAGGCTGGGCTGGAGAAAAAGAGCAACAGTCTCTGAAGTAGAAGTAGAAACAAAACAGGACATGAGTTTTGTTTCATGCTTGGAACAAAAAAGCCCACTTAAAACTCCATCAAGTGTTCCAAGCTGGCTGTGCTTCTTTGCAACAAACTTTTGAAATATAAGTGCTTTGCTTTAAGCTCAGAATCCTCAAAATGGGGAATGGCCTGACTCTCTGGGTGTGTCTCCTATGACCAGAACATTGAGAACAATACTGCTAGAAAGAATGATGCTGTTCCAAGAATGAGGCTGACATCCAGAATCTGAAAGAAGTCAAGATACTTCCAGGAACAAATTGTGGAACAAACCACACATCACTGGTGTCAAATATACCAGTTAAACCTAGAAAACTAAAGAGTAGCTGTACTAGCAAGATTTGGCCTGGAAGATATACAGTCAGAACGTAAGAAACAGTCAGTACACTTACTTTATGCAAAAGGGAGAGGAGCCAATAGTAAGAAACACTGTGAAAACCAAAGGGGGAATAAATATTCCCTAAATTTCAAAGGGAAAATTATTCAAATGATTTTCAGAAAAGGCTAGCATGATAAACTGGGGAAAACAGAGAATAAAAACCTTGGGCAACAAGTATGATGATTGCACATAAGTATTCAGCATTAAACACCGAAGGACAAAGATAGATACCAAAACCAAGAATGTCAACAAACAGAGGAAAAGAAGAAAAAGAAGATGAGAGGTGTTTCAGAGAAACTATGGGAAAGTTGACAGTTGAGGCAGGTCTACTCAACAATAATCATGGAAGAGATCTAGCAGAGGGAAATGAAGTTAAAAGAAGATGGAAAGATGATGCCCTTATTATATTATTATACCCTTATAAATTTTAAGATTATACCCTTACAAAAATGATTACAGAATGACAAACATCTAAAGAAAGAGAATCTGTTCAGAAACTGAGTGGATCAGAAAGTGAACTACAACAGGCAAAAGATCAACTATCAAACAGAAAAAACACCAGGGACAGATGAAAGCTTTAGGAGAAGAAGCAGTTAAAGTGCCAGTAGATTTCTGTCAACAATTCTGGAACAAAAATATGTAGTCCACAGATTATAAAAGTTTGGTCTATAAATTTATATCAAATAAGAGAAATAGTTTTGTTAATCCTTGGGAGGAAGGCAGTGAGAAGTATCCTGAAGAATAAGAGTATTTCAGTAACATCAAAGATCAGAATACTTGAAGCAGAAAAAAGATTGCCCGGCAAGGCCGAGAGAAGTAGAAGGCAGGGAAGCCCATGATTAATGTGTATGGACAGGGTTTTTATTTTTATAAATAACTGAAGGCGGAGAACGTACCTAATACTCCTTCCTCCTCCTATTTTCCCCACAACAACAAGCCTGTGAGGTGAGTTGGGCTGAGAGAGAGTGACTGGCCCCAGGTCACCCAGCCGGCTTTCATGCCTGAGGCGGGACTAGAACTCTCAGTCTCCTGGTTTGCCATTGGCTCCTTCCTAGGGCTGAGAGAGAGGGACTGGCCCCAGGTCACCCAGCCGGCTTTCATGCCTGAGGCGGGACTAGAACTCACAGTCTCCTGGTTTGCCATTGGCTCCTTCCTAGGGCTGAGAGACAGGGACTGGCCAAAGGTCACCCAGCCGGCTTTCATGCCTGAGGCGGGACTAGAACTCACAGTCTCCTGGTTTGCCATTGGCTCCTTCCTACGGCTGAGAGACAGGGACTGGCCCAGGGTCACCCAGCTGGCTTTCATGCCTGAGGCGGGACTAGAACTCACAGTCTCCTGGTTTGCCATTGGCTCCTTCCTAGGGCTGAGAGACAGGGACTGGCCAAAGGTCACCCAGCCGGCTTTCATGCCTGAGGCAGGACTAGAACTCTCAGTCTCCTGGTTTGCCATTGGCTCCTTCCTAGGGCTGAAAGACAGGGACTGGCCCAAGGTCACCCAGCCGGCTTTCATGCCTGAGGCATGAAACTTGAATTTCCTTGCTAGAGCTACAGATTATTGCTGGAGGCAAGTTGAGATGATGGGCATTTGTTGATATAGTTGCCAGGGGTCAGTCAAATGACCAACTGTTATTTGGTTGAGGTGTGGTGTGTTCAACATACAAGCCCAGCTCCCAGGTACAGAGGAAGGCTAGGACGCCCTCTCTCAGTTGGGCATGTTACCAGCACACTTAAGGCACATACATACCCAACGAGGTAACAAAATGTTCATGCGCATTAAGAGTCTTCATGCATCTTTTGTTCTTGTAGTCCCAGACACGTAAGGTCTTGTCATCGGCACAGCTCAAAATAAATTTACCACCAGAGTGGAACAGGACACCACGTACCCAGTTATCATGGCCCACCTTTTAAGTGAGACAGAAAAACACAAAGTCACAAGCAGATCATTTACGCACATCTGAAGATGAACAACACAAATCAAAATCCAGAGCTCAGATTATGCTGCCCCTTGCCCCAGATGTGCTGTACTAGAATTAACAGCACTTCAAGTTTCTTGGATAGAAACAGTAACCTGTTTTTCAGTCCTCCTTCAAGCTCTCCCAATTCTATTTATTCTGATGTGTGTACTTGGATTCCTTGGAGGATGCTTGAGCATAAGTAGTACAGATCTATCCCCTCATGTAGCAGAGTCGCAGAGCAGACGAACAGAGAAAAGGATATTCAGGGAACTTACAAGTGTCATAAGGCACATGCCAGTACTAATGTCCCACATCTTAATGGTCTTGTCTCTGGATCCAGAAAGCAGGAAAGGCCCAGGCTTACCACTCTTCTTAGTCTACAGAAAAAAAAGAACATTTTGTAAAAATTAGATACACTGCATGAAAAAGTAAGCAAACAATGTGGAGACTTATGTGAAGCTCAGGATGTTTTGCCTTCAAGATACTCAGAATGAATACAATTTGAATGCAGCAACACCAAATGATCTCAACAGATATGCACATAAAGTTTTGAGTAAGATAAAAGTTGCTCTCATGTGCTCTAAATTAGATGCCATTGCAGATTCTGTTGAAAGCATAAGGGGACTATCTAGTCAGAATTTATAGCATTCATTTCAATTATTGCAACCAGAGAAACAGGGTAAAATGCCAGGCCAACTTAGTATGTTCTACATCCTTGCCCATCATGGCTGCCAAGGTCCAGTAGAGAGAGTTGGACTGGATTGGTCTCAGGAGATGTAAATATACATATGCATTTTGACTGTTTGAATATATTATTGCTATAGACTGTAAGATGTTTAGATTAGCTTGACTGAAGTGACATTAAACACGTGTGTGTGAGACAGAGTGCGCAACCTACGGTGTTAATTTTCTTGAGATTATCTCTCAGCAAATTTTGACCACGGGGTATTGCTACAGCAGCTCAGAGAGTTGGGAAATACAGTCTCAGTTTATGGAGGTTCTATTCCTATTTGTGGGACCCTCACCAGAGAATTTCTAGTGGGAGATCTCTCTATAGCACTTGTTCTCCAGACAAAGGCACTGGGAGTGACCACCTAGAGATTGTGCCATCAATATGAGACTCAAGTCAATCTCTTTTCTAACTGAATCTTATACCTTCCTAAGTCAGAGGTACTGTTGGCAGGAGGGTTTCAGATCCAGGGATTAGGAAGATGTTCTGTATTGCAGGAGATAACATTCCTTCCAAAGGAAGACATGCATAACTTGGGTGTTTTCTTTGACTTTAATCTGCCTCAACGGTAAGGACGATCTATGCCAAGCTTCAACACTCAAGATATAACATACCTGGACCGAATTATTGCCTATTATTTTGATTTTCTGTTTTATTAAATGAATTTTGTTCTTTTTTAACTTTATTATTTATTATTTATTTATTGAGCAGATTTATAAGGCCGCCCAACTCACACATGGTGACTCCAAATTAAAAACCATAAAAACACAATAAACACACACACCCCGGCGGCAGCAAACCCATTCATAGCAGCCACTTGATCGGCTCCGAAGCAGCCTGGGGTCCCCAGGCCCGTTGACAGAACCACGTCTTCAGGGCCTTCCGGAACAGGAGCAAGGAGGGAGCCAATCTTATATCTGGGGGGATGATGTTCCAAAGGGAGGGGGCCACTACGGAGAAGGCCCTTTTCCTTGGTCCCACTAGATGTACCTCCTTGACTGAGGCGACCCGCAACATGCCCTGCCTCCCCGCTCTGGTGGGCCGGGTGGATGTGACTGGGGAAAGGTGATCCTGCAAATAACCTGGCCCCAAGCCATGTAGGGCTTTAAAGGTGATAACCAGCACCTTGAATTGGACCCAGAAGCAAACTGGCAACCAGTGCAGCTCCTGCAAAAGAGGTGACACGTGGGCAATTCTAGGCTTGCGCAAAACTATGCAGGCCGCTGCATTTTGAACCAACTGAAGCTTACAGATACTTTTCAAGGGCAGCCCCGTGTAGAACCCATTACAATAGTCCAAACGGGAGGTGACTAGGGCATGGGTGACTGTGAGAAGGGCCTGTTGGTCCAGGAATGGGCGTAGCTGGCGCACAACATGCAGTTGTGCAAAGGCTCTCCTGGCCACGACTGTCACCTGCTCTTTGAGCAGGAGTCGTGAGTCCAGGAGAACCCCCAGGTTACGCACAGGGTCTGTCTGGGGCAGTGCAACCCCATCCAAGACCAAAGATGGCAATTCTCTGGAAACCAAAGAGCCCTGAACCCACAGCCATTCCGTCTTGCCAGGGTTCAACTTCAACCTGTTGCTCCCCATCCAGACCTCAACAGCCTCCAGGCACCAGGAAAGGGCGGTCGCGACATCGCTTAAGTCACCATGGGCAGAGATGTATAGCCGAGTATCATCAGCATACTGATGATATCTCACCCCACGGTGACGGATGATCTCACCCAGCGGCTTCATGTAGATGTTAAACAGGAGTGGAGAGAGCACCGACCCCTGCAGCACCCCACAAAGCAGTGGCCGAGGGCAGGACCTCTCGCCCCCAATCAACACCGACTGGAAACGTCCCCGGAGGAAGGAGGTAAACCAGGACAGGACAGTGCCCCCCACCCCCAACGCCGCTCCAGAAGGATTCCATGGTCGATGGTATCGAAAGTCGCCGAGAGGTCAAGTAGAGCCAGGATGGTTGCACACCCCCTATCCCGCTCCCGCCAGAGATCATCGAAAAGCGCGACCAATGCCATTTCCGTCCCATATCTAGATGTCTCTTGATCCGTTTCATTCCTCTCAGTTCCTCCATATACCATGGGGCCCAATGAGGTCCACGGGTTGGGAGAGGTCGCATGGACACTATTTATTTATTTTATTTATTTATATTTCTAACTTATATCACCGCCCATCTCCCCCCATTTCCAGAGGGGACTCTGGGCAGTTTACACAAAGCAATCCTGTCTAGAGCCTCAGTCACCCTCCTATTCCAGGCAGCGACCAAGACCTCAGCAGGACTACGCAGCAGATCCTAAGTTATAACCCCTAGCTCCCTCTGGAACCCAATTGGGTCCATCAGTTGCCGGGGGCGGACCGATCTAATAGGTCCTGCTTCCCTGCGGAGGGGTGTGGCCCTAGAGAAGCTCATAGCCACCAGGGCGTGATCTGACCATGACGGGGACCAGAGATAGGTCCACCAATTCCAGATCACATAAGCAACGCTCCGACAAGAACACCGAATCAGTAGTGTGACCACTATTCCTAGTCGGGCCCTGGATGACTTGGGACAGGCCCATGGAAGTCATGGTTTCCATGAACTCCCGAGCTACCTCCGATCCCACCCCCAGGGAAGTCAGGTTGAAGTCTTCCAGAACCATAAGCCTGGGAAACTCCACCGCCAACCCTGCGGTGAGAGCAAGGAGCTTGGGCAGGGAGGCTGCCATGCAGCAGGGAGGCTGGTAGAGCAGCAGCAAACCCAAGTGATCCCTAGAGCCCAACCTAAGAAAAAGGGTCTCACAACCGGGCACTTGTGGAGCGGCACCCCTGGTAGCCACCAGAGATTCTCAGATGACAACAGCAACACCTCCTCCCCTGCCCTGCAGTCTAGGCTGGTGCCACAATCGAAAACCGTCCGGGCACATTTCAGAGAGAGGAACCCACCACCCTTGGCCCCAGCCATGTTTCGGTGACACATGCCAGATCAGCCTTCTCCGCGATGATAAGACCAGCAATAAGAGGAGCCTTATTGCAGACTGATCTGGCATTCAGGACCAACAGCCTAAAACCTGGGCAATTGTAGATCTGCTGACCAGGCCATTGCGCTGAGCTCAGGGGGGCAGAATGCGAGATCAGTACGAGGCATCGATGTCGCGTTCCCTGAAAACGATGCCACCCCCCCCCCCCGGTCTCCCACCATATTTCCCCATACCCGACACCACTGAGATCTGCTCCCCCATCCTATCCACCCCACAAGTCTCTCCATCCCCCATCCTTGAACCTCCCCTCTTGAACTAAAGAGAACCCCCCTCCAAACAGCACATACAAAATACACCCAACTAAGGGGCAAAGTAAAAACCCAACAGGTGCTATGGCACTAGCTCTCAGCACCTGTCAAGTCATCACCCACCCCCACTCATATCCCAACAACCCAACAACCTCAAGCGCCCCCGTCTACGGGGCAAGATCGCAAGCTCTGCGTACCCACACAGAGCAGTCCAGGAATAGCTTCCTAAAACACAAAGTACAGTGCTCCTCATTAAGAGCGTGGGGTGGCCATGCAGCCTCTTCAGCAGCATGGGAACAGATTGCACTTCACCGAACGCTGCTGCTGCCGGCGACGGCCAATCCCCATGCAGCGCTGATTTGCAAAGCCGCCGTCTTCGTCGCCTCCAAGGGTCTGAGGCTTCTAATGTCCGGAGTGGAAAATCCAGCCAGCATCCCGCTCTCCTCCATGATGCCTCCAGCATCCGTGCAGGTAGCTCCAGCTGCCGCCCTCGGCAGAGACCAGGAGAGATCGTCTTCCCCGTCTCTGCTTCCATCACGCGGTGCGCCATCTTGCTGGAGCCGCAGCAACAGAAATCCAGCTCCCAGACCCCAGCTGCTCTCAACCGCACCAGAAGGAAGCCCATCCAAGAGTAGGTCCCAGTGCAACCCACGGGGGATCCGGGGGTCGGGCAGAAACCAGTCTTCAACACCAGCTCAGTCCTCCAAACAGTCCCACACGGCCTCTGGCCTCTGCTCAACGCGCTGCGCTCTCTCCCTCCTGGCGCGTGCTACTCGGCTCCAACTTCCCCTCCAACTCTCCTCTCCAATGCGTTCCAACTCTCTCCACGGCCCTCCACACTTCCCAAAACCTTCAAAAGTCTCACCATCAACCACACTTCAAAAGTTACTAGCAGCCCCTCATACAACCACCCTCACCGCCACCATCTTCTTACTGCAATATACTTATTGCAAATGTAATGAATACAATAAAATGACTTTACTGTGTTCATTGTAGTTTTTTCATGATGGTTTCATTTAGGACTTTCTTTTTATTCGCTTGCAAACTCCTCAAGGCTCCTCTGGGATGAAGAGTGGTAGAGAAATAAAATAAAAAACAATAGAGCTACTTAGTTTCAGCCAATGAGCACAAACCATCAGTTTGAAAGAAAAACAGCAAATCCCTCCAATTCAACAAAACACTGCTCTCTAATAAACTCTCTATAATAAACTCTGTGGAGAGTTTCTTTCCCCCTTTTCACTTAATGAACTGATAACTCTGTCTTTATTGATTGGGGGCTGCTTTCATTAACAGAGAAGACCCGTTGAGGAAAGTAATTCTAGAACTGAGAGGAAGATGGTTTGAAGATGTCCCACAGCAACACTAGATATTGTAGCTTTGCCAAAGTAAGGATTGCTGTATTTGGGATTTCTGTCTTCCAGTTAGTGGGAGGGCCTGACTTGAATAACTCCTGACTCTCACATTTTCAAAACAAAGAGAATGTTGTATTTCACTCCAGCATGTTTTCTGCATTAAGTACAATGTAATCCATGACTCTGGTGTCCTCAGATGGGTTAGATCCACAACATGCAGAATCTCCTACTAGTCTGGCCAATAGCTAGCTAGGAATTCTAGGAGTTGTAGTCCCAAGACATCTGACAGCATGATGTTGAGAGTCACTTGAGGATTTTCCATTATGTTCAAGTATATCTTTTCCCCTCACCCTTTTAACATCCAACTTGAAGAGTTCTGGTCAACTTTAGAGGTAACTACTCTGGGATATTTTTTCAGCTGATCTAGTAAAAACGGTATTGTACTATTATACCTGAAACAACTCTTTGCACCAGAACTAGGCTGACCATACGTCCCATTTTGAACGGGACAGTCCCGTTTTTTACCTTTTCCGGACCGGACCGTCTTTTTCTTTAAAAACTCAATTTCATCCCGTTTTTGGATGGAATGTGTGCGTGCCTGCCTGTGCGTGCCTGCCAGTGTGCCGGTGCACGCACGTGCGCGCGTTAGGGTCCCGTTTCCGTCTCAGGGAAATATGGCCAGCCTAACCAGAAGAGCAGTTCCTCTGTTCAGACACAATGGAAAAGGGAACACTCTGCATCATCTATCATCTTCCATTCACCAGTGGTAAGGCCTCCCTAATTTGCCTCCCCTTTTCCTTCCTCAAGGAGACCCATTTCAAGATTCACAAGAACTGATTAAGAGACTCCTCCAAGATAGCATGTGGAAATCCAGAATGACCAGGACGTGAGACATTAAAGAAGCAACCAGGTCATTATCATTAGCATGCTGGGAAAGGGAGCCCCAGGCACCTTACCATATGATCTACTCTTGAATGTCAAAGATAAAAACAGAACTTCAGACAAAAGGCTACTTTTTACACCAGCCTTCCCCAAGCTGGTTCCCTCCAGAAATGTGGGCAATTCTGACTGGGAATTTTGCAAGGGAGGGTCTCAACCTAGCGGGATCCACCCTGGGGAAGGCTGATCTACCTTCAGCCAAAGTATGAGCATTACCACGATAATACAAGTTATCTGAATATTAATTCAGCCCCCATGACTGTTTGGCCCCCTTAACACCAAAGCCAGAATAGGCTCTTACTAAACAGATACTGGAATCTAACAGTCCCTTCAGCCCTGGAGGCTTCTGGTTATCATTCCAGCATTGAGCCAGTTCAGGGCTGGGGAGAAAAAACAGTCAGCTGAGAGAAATGACCAAGACAAGCACGCTTGGAAATCCTTTTTAGAAATTGAAAAAGCTTAAATCCTGATCATAATAAAGGCAAAATGATGGCAATCCTTTTATGCTGGCATTCTAAAGGTTTTTTTTAAAAAAAATCTAGTAAATGAGTTTTCATAGGGGAACTGGTACATGTAGGAATTGAACCCAGAAGCCCGCCCTGCATTTTGCATAGAAAGAAAAAAAATGGTGATGGTGCAGGATGCGTTAGGATGGAGAGATGCTTGTAATCACACTGCAGAAATGAACTTCACATACTGCCTACTTGCTGTATAAAATGCACTGCAGAGCAGGTATAGCTCCATAGGAATATAGCCAGATTCCCCGTGCCAAGCAGCAGCAACCCAAAATTTGCTAACGTGACCAGCAATCACTGCATTTACCCACTCCAACTGCATCCATTATTCTGGCTCTTCTCCCATCAACCTGTTTGCCTCCATGCCCTATTAAGTGCAAGGCTTGGGCTGCCATGATGTGATTTATTTGGAAAAACACTTAGAAGAAGCAACAGCTTTCCTGCATTGACTTCCAACTGGTTGGAAAGCAAAATGAAGAACTGCTGCTGCAGATCTTCCATGACATGGGAGCAGGTCATCCGCAGAATCAATTCTGTTTACAATGCTCATTGTTCACATCCCTGTTCTTAAGGCCCTTAGCATCCTACGGCCAGAGGTTATCAAGGAAAGAGCCTTCTCAGTGGTGGGCCCTACTGATATTCTCCTTAGAGACATTCAATTAGTTTCCATTCATGCTTCACTGCGATGCTAAGCTAAAAACGAAAGAACTGTTAAGGACAGATAGCGTAACAATCCCTCTACTGCCCAAATGATCAACTGTTATTGTTTTATATTTGAATTTCGTCATTTTTAAAATCTTTACTACCTTTTTTAACAACCTTGTTGATTCTAGTCCAAGAAAGCCTATGACGTAATTCACATAACAACTTTTATAGGTGGTCATAATACTTTTTTTTTTTTGCTTGCACCTATTTTGTTAACTACAGGCTATAGTTGAAAGGAGGGATTACAAATGATTTTAAATAAGCATTGATTCCACCCCTTTTTTTTACAGAAGAAAACAAAGAAGATGAAAAAAAATCTATCATCTGCTTTAAAACAATACCAATCCCCCGAAGTAGCAGGACTGTACCCAGTCTTCCCCAATTTGATGCTATCTAGGCCCTCTAAATGTTTTAGACCTACAGCTCCCACAATTCCCCAGCGAGATTATAGAATGACACTGCAATGCATCATAATATGACTCACAAATAGAGAAAGTGTTTAGACAGTTTGATACCACACAATCCTGCCTGAAATGGAAAGTTTTCACCATACAACATTAAAGAGAGGAGAAAGAAGACTTTCCTTGGGAGAAAGTCCAAAGCATGTCCAACTCTCAAGTAGAAAAGGTTGCCAAACCAATAAGGATGCTTCCCTAAGTGGAACCCCTTACCTCAGATCCTGTAGCTTCCAATATGGTGGAATAGGAGCTCTCAGGAGCCCAGGAAATACACTCTACTACATGCTCATGTTCTCTAAGTTCAGCTTTGCACTCCTTTGTTGCTACCACCCAGACACGCACAGTCTGGTCATTAGAACAGCTGGCAATCAGCGTGCCATCCTGGTTAGGCCGTACCATGCGGACCCATTCTCGATGCCCCGTGAAAGTCTTCACACAGTAGCTGTTCACAGGAAAGAAAAGACATCATATTAATGCAACATTGCGACAGAAAACAGAACCAATAAGATTGATTGTCTGAGGATAATTCAAGTGCCTGCAGCAATTTTTTTTAAAAAGAGCTAGCCTGTAGTCTTGCCAACCCAGGTCAGAATTTTGTTATTAAATAGGTTTGGGAAGACTACAGGAGGTCTGAACAGACAGACAAGGAGGGCAAAGGGGGAAGAGCAGTTAAAGAAACAAAGATCCGAGCAGAAGCACAAAATGGTCTCAGAGATTTTCCAGGATAGCTAGCAGTATCAGACCAATCCTACAGAAAGTATCAAAAATCCCACACATTGAAGACAGACAGGAAATCTGAGATCACTTTTCTCACAAGTCTAAAGAAATGTATGTATCACACTTCCCATGCTCCTGGGCTGTAGCATGTGAGACCAATGAAAAGAACTATGCTCATACAAGACAAATACATTCTCTTGTAGAAAAGTTGTTACACCAGGACTGTGTAACCTTAAAGGCAACACAGGTTGAAGGCAACACCTGATTTTTATGTGGAGTGTCGAGGGCCATATTTAAAAAACGAAACAGCCAGGAGGAAGTACAAATCCGAGTGACTCAATGTTGAGCTGAATTAACATGATCACTCTCCACGCACTGAATATTTTTTCCCTCTGATTGAGTTTCTTAGAGGCAATTTGCTGTTCCAGAATCACATGTATATCTCTGTGCTTAAACACAAGAACCATGCTGGCTACAGAGACTGGTCTGTTCCTAGTGAATACCCTCATGCTCAGGAAGATAATATGGCAGGAATCCATGTTATGAAACATTGGAAGAGATGTCGCTCCAACATGTCTTCTCCAGGAACAGACAGAGGCCCTATGTGTGGTACTACACAATTGGTACGGAAGTTTGTGTTGGCAAAGAAAATACTTTGCCTTCCAATACTCCAGGAGCAGCAGCAAAGCCATGAACAGAATGGGCACATACTTTAGCCAGACTTGGATGTGTTGTGGCCTTTTTTGTTGTTGTTCAGTCGTTTAGTCGTGTCCGACTCTTCGTGACCTCATGGACCATAGCACGCCAGGCCTTCCTGTCCTCCACTGTCTCCCGGAGTTTACTCAAATTCATGTTCATTGCATCGGTGATGCTATCTAACCATCTCATCCTCTGCCATCCCCTTCTCCTTTTGCCTTCAGTCTTTTCCAGCATCAGGGTCTTTTCCAGTGGGTCCTCTCTTCGCATTAGGTGGCCAAAGTATTTGAGCTTCAGCTTCAGCATCTGCTAGCCCACCATAGATCAGACAACTCATCTGTTTGTCGGCTGTCACCTACTAACTCAGCAACCAAAGAAAGCTTGTGTTCATCTGATGAGCAGCTTTTCTGGCTCTGCATCAGACTGGACTTCCCTAACACCTGCCACCTCGTCCTGTTAACTTAGAGATGCTGGGAATTCAACCTGGGTTTTTCTGTATGAAATGCAGTTTCTCCACTGGCGAGCTAATGGTTCCCCCGCAATGTCCATCCCATCTCCTAAAGGTATTTCTAAAGACGTATCATTTCACCTTCATATAAATGTATCTGCAGGCTCTTACCCTGTTTGAATTTCCCACATTTTGATGGTTTTATCCCTTGAAGCAGATACTATATAATCCCCATTGGGCATGATGGCTACTGAAGAAACATTATGATCATGTCCTACAGAAAAAAAGAAAGCACATACTCACATTAAGTTTCCATGTGACTTTATCACTATGTATGTGAATACCATTATTTAATCCACCCCTTCACACAATTCTGTATGGCAGCCTTTCCCAACTGGGTGCCCTCCAGATGTGCCAGCTTATAACTGCCATCAATCTCAACCAGCATGCTATCATATGGTAATCCTCAGTGGGCAAGCAAGAGGCACCGTATGCTTTGGCAGTTGCCTGGCTATATACAATGATGTGTTGCATTGCTTCTGAGGAATAAGGGTGGCATGCTAATTGAAACCTCAAGAATACACATTTTCACCCAAGGTACTTGAGCAAGGAAGCACAGCCCTTAAGGCTGTAGCCTTGCAGATATTACTACACAGACAGAAGTTGGGAAGAGCAAGGGAGCAGTTTCATGACAGAATCCCCAAGCATTTCAAATCACGGAAAGACTGCTGCAGCAACAAAGAAGGACAAGTGACCCCATGGACTTCAGGCAACCTATAAACAGCCTGTTCTTTCAATCCTCAAGACCATCTATTCTTCCTTGGCTCTGTAATCAAAACTATGTCACCTGAATGGGCACAGAGGAGTGGTTATATTTTGAACATCAAAATTGGGGGGTTGCCACATTTAAAAAAGGTCACAGCAGAACTGAAGGAGGCTGAAAGGGGGTAGCTGAATTATCAGGGGGCTGGCAACCCCAGAGAGGGCAAAGCACTGCAGACTTTTAAGGTGGGAAGGAAGAATATTACTGAAATATAAAATTATGCATGGCACTAAGAATTCTTGGTATTCTCTGGCTTGCTTTTTTTCCTGCAGACATTCATTATCAGGCTAGGTAACATCATCAGTGCATAGGAGAGTGAAATCCTTACTGTTATTCATGCTGGCTGAGGCTGGCAGGAATTGGGTTGAAGTCACAACACCTGGAAGGTAACAGTTAGCCTCTCCACTCACTAATTGCCAGGGAGAAAGTTTGTAGATATTAGCCACCACTTTGAACTCTCTCTTTTTGAAAAGCAGCAGCCATTTTCTAGTTCTAGGCTGGAAACAGTGCTACTCTACTTCCTCCAGAAGCAATAAACTCTTTTTCAGAAACATGTTCTGCCTACTGGGGCTCTTTAAAGACACTCCCAGGAAGCAAAAATATCGGAATGCCTCACAGCCATTGCTACAATCCTGAAATGGAGAACAGGCAAGTTTTTGATTCAAAGGATTGCTGAAGAGAGAAACAATTTCTGCTTTTGAACACATAACAACAACAAAATGAACCAAAATCCAATGCTTCCCATGGGTACTGAGTTTTAACAGCATCACATAGTAAACAAACAGTAGGCATTACAGCTTTCAGCTCCCACTCAACTTTAGCATTATATTGCTCAAAACCTGTAACATTTCAATCCTAGTACAGCAAAGCTAAATTGTAATCAGAAAGAAAGTAGTAAGAAAGAAACAAAATACACCAGGCAGCAGCATGGGGCGTGGTGGCTCAGTGGGTAAGATGCCAAGCTTGTTGATCGGAAGATCACAAGTTCGGAGGTTCGAATCCCTAGCCCTGCGTGACGGAGTGAGCTCCCGCACTAGCTCCAGCTCTTGCCAACCTAGCAATTCGAAAGCATGGAAATGCAAGTAGATGAATAGGTACCACTTCAGTGGGAAGGCAACAGTGTTCCCCGCGCGTCATGCCAGCCACATGACCGCGTAAGCGTCTTTGGACAGCGCTGGCTCTTTGGCTAAGAAACGGAGAAGAGCACCGGCCCCTAGAGTCAGACACGACTGCACAGATGTGCGGGGGGGAACAACACCAGGCAGTATAATAGGTTAGTGACAAGCATGGTAAGCATATGCCTGGAGGGGATCACACCACTTCCAGGGCTGTGAGTCATGTCTCCCCATGTTGTGCTCCACCACAGAAAATGATCTGCTAATATATGAGAGGGGAGATTAGGACAAATCTATGGCATTCGTGTGGAGAAGACACTACTGCATGGAAAAGCTTTTAAGGATGTGAACTATACAGGGTTATCAAGCTGTATATCAGAACTAAGCCTTGGGATAAGTATCTTGGATGTGGTGTCCTCTTGTTCATATCATCATTAGAAAAGGGGAGAAGTATACCTAGTTTTTATTTCAGCTTATGATTACTAATGATTTTTTACAATTCCTTACCGTGCATGGTTCTGATGCACTCAAAGCCCTGGAAATCCCATAACTTAATGGTCATATCTGCAGAACAAGAGGCCAATAGCTTGCCACTATGGTCGAAGGAAATATCCTGCACAGAATCTGTGTGGCCCTTCAGGGTGCGTTCAAAATCACCTGTCTCATAATCCCATACCTAAGAATTAGACAAGAAATTGGTAAATATAGATCTCCATAAAATGTATTCTTTCTCATTTGCTTCAAAAGCAGCTATCTGAAACATTATTTAATACCTATTTATTTGTAAATCAATGTGTATGCTATCTTGATCACAAAATGATTCTAAATAATGTACAGAATTATCAAGTGAATAATAAGTAAAAATAACAAAAGGACAAAATTAACATTAAAACCCATGGTGCACATCAAGGAAGGTAACTAAACAAACATACCTGCAACTAGCCAACATCAGGGAGCCAACTGCTATACCATATCCCAGGCCTCTCACAAAAGCCATGGTTTTATGGCTTTATAAAAGCCCAACAGTAGCTCCTATAGCTACTCAGACAGCTGCATTTTGGACCACCTGTAGCTTCCAAGTGGCCTTCAAGGGTAGTCCCTAGCACAGCATATTGCAACAGTCCAAACAGTGGGCACTAGGGCATGAGTGACTGTGAGAGGGCCTCCCAATGCAGGAAGGGATGCAATTGGCACAAAAGATGAATTTGTACAAAGGCCCTCGTGGTCATGGCTGCCGTCTGCTTACAGAGCTGGAGACAAGAGTCCAGGAGGACTGCCAAAACCACAAACCAGTTCTCCCCAGCAATGCAACCCCATCAAGAACTAAAGATGGTAAAATTACCGTGACTGGCAGGTCCCTGAAACCCAAGCTATTCAGTCTTGCTAGGGTTTAGCCTAAGCTTCTTTCTTCCCATCCACAGCCTTAACCACCTCCAGACACTGGGACAGGGCTTCTACAGCATTGCTTATTTGGCTAAGGATCAGGATATAGAACTGGGTATCATCAGCATACTGATGATACCAAACCCCATGCCAGCAGATAACTTCACCCAGTGGCTTCATGCAGATGCCGAATAAAATTGGGGATAGTGTCGAATTCTGTGGGACCCCACAAAGCAAAGGCCTTGGACTGGATCTCTTCCCTCCTAACAACACAGTTAGAAACTGCCCCAAAGGAAGGAGAACCACAACAAATTAGAGCCGCCCCACAAAATACCCAGAGACAATCCAGAAGGACACCATAATCAATGGAGTCAAATGGTACTGAGAGATCAAGCAGAACCAAGAGTGTCACACCACCCCTATCCTGGTCCCCCCTCCCAAAAGATCATCTACAAGCATAATCAATACTATCTCAGTGCTGTACCCAGACCTCAAGTCTGACTGAAAAGGTTCAGGTAATTCGCTTCTTCAAGGGCCCTCTGAAGTTGTTGTATACCACCTTCTCCACAGTCTTCCCCCAAAAGGAAAGTCTGGAAACAGGTAAAAAAAAATACAACAATGCTGGGTCCAGTGATGGTTTCTTGAGGAAAGGACAGACCACTGCCTCCTAGTAGTCAACCAGCCAACTCAAGGATGAATTAATCACCACCTGAAGCCAGCAGTTGGTCTCTTCCCACAAGGTATTAATCAATCAGGAGGGACAAGGATCTAATATGCAGGTGGCAATGCTAACATCCCTGAGAACCCTGACCAGTTCCTCAAGATTTAATAGTAGAGAGAAGATCCTTTCTAACAGAAAAATGAGGGATAATGAGATATGCTTAAAAAGCTTAACAACTTCTCAAATTAGATTTAAGTATACTCCCCAAGAATCAAAACAAGTCATTGTTTGCAAGCAATACTGCAAATATGCCAGAGGATAAACGTTTAGTGCTATTCCACTTTGACAGGCCAATTCACGCATGCAGTTTTTGCAGGAACATGCGAGATTCCTGTCACCTCCAAAAGCAGAGAACATTGTTAGCTAAAAATATAAATGGTTGAATCTATGTAGTGCATATAAGAACTAAGGATTATAACTAGTAAAAAAGAGGCAATCAGTTTCCTGTCATTTTTTTCCCAGAGTTTCCCCTGTGCTTCTATGGTTTAGACTCAGAAGCTACATTCTTGAGAACTCTTGAAACCACAAAGACATATCAAAAGCCGTTTTTTAAAGTATACTTAACAATTCAATGGTTCAGAGGGATGCATTATGTTATTTTTTCCACATAATAACATAAAGCTTTACTCTAGAAGCAACACAGGGCATCTCAGCTTTTTATTTGCTTATTTTTATGCCCCCCATTCCGGAAGACTCTGGGCAACTAACAATCAGAAACATCGCTGAGCAACCTCCTCCCCATAAAAATAATAAATAAACCCACCCATAAAATAAACCAAATACAGTATCATAATTATACAAAAAAAGAAAAATACACAAAAATATGCATCTGCCAAATTCAAATCTTCAATCATAGCGTGCCTTCTTCCTGAGCTTGACAGAAAAAAACAGGTCTTAACTCTTCTCCAGAAACCCAAAAGAGAAGGAACAGGCTGGAGCTCAGTGGGGAAGGAATTCCAGAGTATGGTAACAGCAGTTAAAAAAAAAAAAAGCCTGCTTCCAAGGCCCCTTGAGATGGCAATCTCATATAGACAGGACCTGGAAGGACCTGGCCCTATTCAACTTGTTCAGACAGGCAAATAAATATGGGGAAATGTGGTCCCACAGACAGCCCAGTCCAGAGTCATGCAGGGCTTTAAAGGTGACAAGCAGGATCTTGAATAGCACCTGGAAGCCAACTGGCAAACAATGCGGCTCCTGAAGCAGTGGGATCACC
Source organism: Charina bottae (assembly GCA_023362775.1). NCBI lineage: Eukaryota > Metazoa > Chordata > Lepidosauria > Squamata > Charinaidae > Charina > Charina bottae. Next base: position 7,477,924 of record JALMGJ010000027.1, on the reverse strand, counting down.
TGAATATATCGGGGTCCACCCCGCATTGACTGGCCCCCACGTTTTGTACCAGCTATAGCTTCCAAATGCTTTCCAAGGAGGAATCCCAAGTGGGAGGTGACTAAGGCAAGAGTGACCGTGAGCAGGGCCTCCTGATTCAGGAAAGGCTGAAACTGGTACACAAGTTGTAACTGTACAAAAGCCTTCCTGGCCACACCTGCCACCTGCTGAATGAGCAGGAGCTGAGTCCAGAAGGACTCCCAAATTTAAACCACGTTTAACAGGGGAGTATAACTCCATTTAGAGCCAAATGTGGTATTTCCACAAACCGAAAGTCACTCTGCCTTGGAGGGATTCGGTCTGAGCCTGTTCCTCCCTATCCAGACCCTAACAGCCTCCAGGCAGTGGGTCAGCACTTCTACCACATGGTCTGTTTGGCCTGGGGCCAAGATATAGACCTGGGCATTGTCAGCATAGTTATGATACTGCCCCAGGCCGATCGACTGTTATTTCCTTGACAAGGGAAACAATTCTAAACAGATATTTTCTAACAACAAAATAGCCCTAATTCTCATCAGGATGGCCAGCCTGCATCTGGGCTCCATCACCTTAGACTACAATAGCGACATATAAGATCATTTTTTTAAATCCAATAATCTCCATTGTTTTCACCTAATTTAAAACTAGTATAATAAACTAGGGGTAAAAGTTAATCTTCTCCATGGCCTTCTTCTATTCTAGGTGAAATAATAAATAGTAGTAGAAATGTAAAGGTTTGGGGGAAGGATAGCATTTTTTTTTAAAATATCCCCCATTTTATTGCTTTTCTCCCACCATTTTCAAAAATCTTTACAACTCTAGATTGAGAACCAGGCAAAATGAGATTTAAGCTTAGATAAGTGTTCGTATCAATTAGTTCCCACCCCCTGCCAGCTACAACCAAAATATGATGTGTTCTTGTTATTTTGGTCAGATGCTAAAAACTCTTGGGGCAATAAAAGAGTAGTTAATCTGAAGACCCATCTTAGAGGACTTGCATGGTGTCTAGAAATGCAGTGGTGGTGGTGGTGGTGGTAGTAGTAATAATAACAACAACAACAACAACAACAACAACAACAATAATAATAATAATATCAGGTTTCAAAGGACCAGCAGTCATTATTATTAAACCATACTGGCTTTGCACCAGACATTTAGACACAAAGTAACAACGGAGTGTGCAAGTTATGAAGGTCCTACCTTTATTGTGGCATCCTCTGAAGCAGAGACCATAACACTGAAAACTGGATGGAAAATTACTCTTGTGACTGGACTCCTGTGCCCACTTAATGCGTACTTTTCTGGAGGACGGGGAATCCATTCTTTAGGATCTCGCTTCTGGCCAAGAGGCCCACCTGATGTAAACTCTTCTTTAGCTTCATTTAATTTGGATTCTAATTCCATAACCTACGTTTCGAGAGAATCAGAAGAAAAAGAGAGATAGCAAAAGGTATTAAAAAAACCTTCACACCCTGGCTTTTTCAACAGGCTTTCAGATTGAGAATGTTGTGAGCTGCTGGCTCTTGTAATCTGGAAATTAATGGATGTCGGGTTTCATTTTTTCTCTGGCACTGGGTTTTTTAATTGTATTTTTATTTAGACTTTGTACTTGTTAACTCTATTTATGTAACTAAATGTATGTAAATTAGCCACCCAGAGTTGATTTTGATTGGAGAGGCAGAGATGCCCTGTAAGTACATATATGCATACAAATGTACTAAAATATGCCAGAGAGAATAATTACAGAACAGTCATCTCCAAATCTATATATCAAACTTCCTCAACTTGCTGCTCTTGAGATATAGTGGATTACAAATCTCTTAATTCGCAGATATCACAGCAAAAGGGATTAAGGGATTAATAGTACAACCTATCTAGAAGGTATGGTTGGGGAAAGGCTGTAGCTTGAATCATGTCAACTGGATTTCTATTTTCTCAGTGGAAACGTTTCGCTCCTTATCCAAGGAGCTTCTTCAGTCTGAGCAAAGTTGGTAAGGGAATCCTAAATATGTTTCTAGGTAGCTGTGTGACCTTACACCTGGGGCTAGGTCATGGTTATATTGAGATGTTATTTTAAGTCCTTTTATCATCTAAAGGAGGATAGTTAAGATCACCATGCTGCTGTTGAGCTTGTGAAATGGTCTTAATCTTCCTAGGCACAGAAGACAAAGCAGGGAGGAAGATGGGGGAAAGATTGTGCCTGAGGCCCCCACCTCTATTCAAGGAAGGATTTTCCAAGTTGGCACAAATGGATTCCTTTATCCATTTTTTTTTTGAGAGAGAGGGGTCAAGGAATCCATTTATGCCAACTTGGAAAATCCTTCCTTGAATAGAGGTGGGGGCCTCAGGCACAATCTTTCCCCCATCTTCCTCCCTGCTTTGTCTTCTGTGCCTAGGAAGATTAAGACCATTTCACAAGCTCAACAGCAGCATGGTGATCTTAACTATCCTCCTTTAGATGATAAAAGGACTTAAAATAACATCTCAATATAACCATGACCTAGCCCCAGGTGTAAGGTCACACAGCTACCTAGAAACATATTTAGGATTCCCTTACCAACTTTGCTCAGACTGAAGAAGCTCCTTGGATAAGGAGCGAAACGTTTCCACTGAGAAAATAGAAATCCAGTTGACATGATTCAAGCTACAGACAATTCCACCTGGATGACTGAGAACCTTCATAGACATATTGGGGAAAGGCTGTTATAGGCAGTCATGAAGTTATGCAACATAGCTTTCTGAAAGGAACTGAACAAAACTCAACATCTGCCTGGTTACTCTGAATCAATTCAGTCCTCTTTTATTAAAAAAATAATAATACTATGGCAAAATAAATCCAACTTTAGCTGAGCAATAGAAATATACCATTTCCCCTTAAAATTACTGGATAATCCCATTTGTTATACCATCCCTTAATTGCCAGCATTTTCTTTCAAATCCTTCAGGTTTGTTTAAATTTTAGGAACATCAATAAATTTGAAAACTAAGCAAACCCGGAGAAACTAAATTTTTCCATAAATTCCTACCTCTCTTTCAACTTGTTCAACACATATTTTGTTCAGTCTCCAACCCTCTCTTTGTTATTATCCAAAGTACCCAGAGTTGGGACTTCTTTAAAGCAATGTGAATACACACACACACACACACACAGAGGCACATACACACATTTTATAAAAAGAAAAGAAAGACTGCCTTTCCTATCCTGTTGCTTTAACTTTTCAAAGACATGCACCCTTGGTTGCATTCAATCCTGGGATCATTACATATTACTTCCAAGAAAGTATTTTCACAGTGCTTTAAAATTAAAAGCACTGGAAAAGATACCCAGTACCACTGTATCTGGACCATGATTCTAATCGGCACATTAGGCAAAAAAAAATTATGCTCTTCTTTCAGAACATGCATCCATTTAAATTTATAGGATATTCAGTACCCAAGGATTTAAAAAATCTGTTTTGCTTACAGCAGTCCTACAAGCAGATATGGTCTTATCCATCATATATATGTGGGCAGTGCATTGCAAAATACTGGAACAATGAAATATTTGGGTAATGCATCAGAGCTAACTGCATCTAATTATTTGAATTACTGAATTATTTAAATATTGAAACAATGAATTAATGTGTGTTTTTATACCAGTTTTTTTTTGGGGAAACTACTCTACTTATATTACTTCCTGATAGGCCCACTATAACAAAGCTGTTGAATCTCACTCTACAGAACTTATATATTTCATATAGTAAATTCAATTTGGTACAGTCTTTTTTAAATAAAATTGTAAGAGAGCAGTGTTGTATGTTGAACCTGGATGTGGGAGATTCAGGTTCAAGAACCTCCTTGGCACAGAGCTCACTGGGTAATTTTGGGCCAGTCAGTAACTCTCAGCCAACTCTACTACTTCATAGGAGTAGCCTTGGGCATGGGGAATGGAGGGTCATATACATTCTGCGTTCAGCTCCTTAGCAGAAACATGAAATACTAAGGTAAGAAACCAGTAATTAAAAATTACATATAGTTCTTCAAAATTTTTATTTTAGATACTACTTTAAAACTCAATGCAGCATTTTTCTTCACTGACATATCAATTTAAGCTTCTACTTACTTTCTTTTGTAATCTTATAACTGATGTCCATTTTTTTTCCAAGAGCCCAGCGTATTTCTTATCTAATTCTTCATTCTGAAAAAGGAGATCATGGTCATTAAACAAATCATAACTTTTTAACAGCATTTCTCCCTTGCTAGGATTATCTTCATACTCAAGGAGAGAGGAAGAACAACTTCTAGTTTCATAAAAATGTGGAATTTAATGAAGAATCACTACAAATGGTTGCAAACACGTGTAAAATAAAAGCTATCTGACTTGATTAATATGCTAATAATGAAGTTAAATGTCAGTCAATACCAAGTTTGCTGGTTTATTGAAAATGAACTGCAACACTATTACCCACCAGGAGTCCTGGGGATTCAGAAGTATACAAGTTGAAAAATCATCATTGTTGTCATCATCATCACCATCATGTGAACCTATATTGTCCTGCAGTCATACAAACATAAGGTCTACCTAGGTCAGGCATTTTTCCTGCAGCAGACAATCAGAAGCCTCCTCTGAAAAACTGTAAGAAGCTCTCCAGATTGTTTCCCAGATACTAATTCTCAGTGGCAGATTGCCTGAATCATTATCTAGATCAGAGCTTTCCAAACTTTTCATGTTGGTGACACACTTTTTAGACATGCATCATTTCGCGACACAGTAATTCAGTTTTACTAGCAAACCGGAGGTTAAACTAACTAACTTATAAGAGATATGGACACATACATAAATTGTAATAGTGAAATGTATGGGGACACAACATATCTCATGAAAACAGAGTTCCCCTTTACAGAAGGGCAAGGCTTGGACAGCGCTCCCCTCTTACAGCAGGGCACAAGGCAGGCACTAGGACCTGCGCTGATCCTGGCAGGGCTCAGAGGCAGTTTCTTGTTAAGTTCGTGGGACACACCTACACACTGCAGCCGACACGCGTGTCAAGACACAGAGTTTGGAAAGCTCTGATCTAGATGATAATCAGCACATTTCATGGCAGTAAGTCTTACGCTGATACACACTGCATAAAAATAGAACTGCCAGTCTTAAGACTAGAGCTAAGAACCTTCAGTAGATAAACCTGATGAATAACAGGTTAGTTAGATCTATAGGCAGATTAATCCATAGATATGAATGCTTATTTTAGACAGGGTGAGCAAACAAGAAGTCTTATGGTACCTTAAAGATTAACAAATTGGCTATTAGCATAAGATTTCTTGGATCTCAATCCATATTATCAGATGCATGGAGTATTTTCCCTAGAATTATATATGTAAGAGTGTTAGGGAGGGAGAGAAGGAAGAAAACAATAAAAGGCAAGGTCAAATGAAAAATGAAATGTAGGAAGTACAGTCAGCAAAAATTACCTACAGATAATGGTCATTAACAGTTACTGGGTGTGAAGCAGACATTCTTGAATCAATGAGCTGATTAAAATATGCATTGCAGTAAGAAAACCTGGTCTCTGTTTAATACTGAGAAACAGTGCTGAAATCTCCCAATGTTTCTCGCACAGCTGTTTTGAGATGAAAATGCTTTTTTTTTATTTCTTAGTTTAAGGATAGTATCCATTGCTTGCTTTTCATTCTTTACCTAATTCACACTCCTCTGGCTTCTCTGTATTCTCTCATAAGGAGAGAAAGTCTCCCTTGTGGCTGAATAACATAAATGTTTAGCATATTCAGGTCCTCCTTTTTACCTTCTGGGGAAAAGATATTTAATGAGATTGATGGATAAGGCAGCACTCCTTTCATCAAGCTCTGTTTTCAATTACACGAACAATGAGATTACAACTAGGACTTTTATTTGAATGAGATTTAGGGAAATGAAATTAGAGCCTCAAGTGGGTATTTTGGTAAGGAAGATGAAATTCTGTTTTCACAGCCTGAGATTAACATGTATTTAAATTGCATGTAGTCTGGAGTCATCTGAAGATTTGAGATATTTCCAGTTCTTACTTAGATAGCTACTTCCCTTTCAAAGAGTAAAAGGTGAATGAAATGTCTTAATATTTATTTATATTTCAAATTTCATCACCGCCCATCTCCCTCAAAAGATCAAAAAAGGTTAATTCATAAGGACTGCATTCTACACTGCTTAGGCTTTTTAAAAACCTAAAATATTGTACTATAGAAAACAAATCAATGAGGTACATTTAGAGAACAATACTATAGGTATTTTCTAAAAAGTATACAATATTAAACCCAAAAAAATTAATAAAAAGGAAAAAAAGGTAAACTTGTATTAGAAACGAAAAAAAACATATTGCATAGAATATAATGTACACACATATAGGATGAACTTTAAAAGAATAAAAAGATTAAATAAAAAGAAATCCTGAAGTTATCATTTAGATAGCATAAAGATAGCTATTCCACTGTGAGTAATCTAATATTGTAACTTCTTCTGTTTATAATCTTCAAAAATGGTCAGGAGGAAAAAAGATGAAATGGGAAGCAGACAACTGACTACAAGGAAGATCTTCACATTCCACAGGTGAAAACAACACATAAAGAAAAGATAGCACAGTTCTACTGACAGAATTTGCTCAAAGAAGAACCTAGAACTGTTTATCATTATTGAATAAAGTCAGAAAACAGAAATTGTACATAATATGAAACTTATACCTTATACCTACACTGATTTGCTTTGCATCTTTACAAATTGTTTGGAAAAGAGTAGAAACAGGTAATGCTCCAGCAAATCAGTTGTGTCCAAGCACATTCTCTATCATAATATTATATTTATGTCATTCTGAATTCATGGCTAGTCTATTGTAGATGTCACTAGTGTGCAACAATTAAACTAATCCAACTGTCATTTGAGGAATGAACCAAACCATCAAGGAAACTGCTATTTTACACTCAAATCTGTTTTTTAAAAAACAGAAAACTCATCCTTTAACTTTCACTGTTAAGGATAAAACATTTTAATTTCCAAGTATCTTGTTGATATGGATACAACTGTCCATATTGAACAAAGTCCTCTCAAGAATATCTAAAAGTTGTTGGCTGGATTATGGTATGACTTTCTTAGTCAAGAATATTATTAGAAAAATATTATTTTTCTATGAATTCACCTTTTCAAGTGAAAAATCCACATTTCAGTAGCTACTTATAATCTCTCTATTAAAAAAAACAAAAATGAAGATATGGAGAACTGATAAACGGGATTTCACGTTTTCTCCTGCAATTAGCAACAAAAGCAACTTTTAAAGAATGTCTCCATCTGGGAATAATATCGAGCCATCCCAGTTAAATCTATACCTTATTCTCTCTATTGATACAGCTCCAAAACTATGAGATTTTGCAGTAGGGTTGACTGGTTTTGGTCTAGTTCAACACTTTTTCCCCCAAAGGCAGCCAGCTATATTACTCTGGAAATACCTAAACCTTTCCTTGTTTTTTGTCTAGTATCTGAAACAGAGGGATATGAGAACACATGAATATGGAAGTTCCATTTAACAATAATACAGCCATCCTTCATAATTCCTGTTTTAGGCACTGCCTAAAAACATCTATTTGCTTACGTTAGTCTTTCCCATTCTGTAACTCTGACTAGTTGGTTTAATAGTCTATTTTTTATCCTATAGCACAGTTTTCACATTATTCTTGTAAGTTGCTTCATTATTTAAATAAATGAAAACTGCTATACACATATTTAAATGCACTTATCCATCAGTATCTCATTGCTTCTCCCTCAAGATGATGAGGAATATTATTTCAACAAAGTCTGACTAGGATCTATCAACATGTAGCTATAGCTCACAAAATCTGGTTAAATTCATCATTAATGCTAAGAATTACACTAATTCTACAGGATATTACACTATACTACAGGGCACTGCTGATACTACATGGCCACTGATAAGAGATTGTGGGAAGAATTATCCCCTAGCTGGAATATGAGAAATATACTCACCACATCAAGCTCTGCTTCCTTTTTAAAAACAGAGTATGCCTCTTCATAGCCATTAGAACGAAGATAATCTGCTATTGCTCGATTTCTAAACAGAGAGATTTGGATCATAAATTAATATCCCAGTATTTTTTAATACTCCCCAACCTATGTTATCTCCAATACTTGCTCTACCAGAACCAACATGGACAGAAAACTGTCTCCTAACTTTTATTTTGAAAGGGAAATTAGGATTCATCATGATCTGTTTGTACATTTGCATTGCTCTGTACAATATAAAACTTATCTTACAATATATGAATTAGTAGTAACAGTAATTATTTTCCAGAGGAGAAAGGAAATCAGCCTTTGCCTGGGCTTGTCAGGGGTTTCTGCTGTAATTGTTTCTTCTGTCATCCTACACTGCTTTACAGAGTTTGGAGTGTTAGATAAATTTCTAAATGCTATGCAATGGAGAGAAGAATTGTGGACTTCCTATTCATTTAACATCAACATGTAAGTAATTATAAGGGGGTGGCAGAGCACCTGGAGTTAACATCACATACATTCAGCTACACACCTTCTCTTTCTTAAATACCACTGTGGTAAATGGAAATCCTGAATTAATTCCTGGAATTAAAAATGGACTGGATGAAAGCCACTCACCAAAAACTGAAATCAGGCTTTGAAAGAATGATGGTAGAGGGTGAGGTTTCAAATTCAAGTAACTCATAAATGAGACACAGAGGCCAGGATCTTTCCTGAGCTAGCAGATCCAGATACCGGAATCTCTCCTGGATTCCCAAATAGTGGCTCTGGCACTGCACCCTTTCCTTGATAATTGAGATTAGCCTTAGAGGCCTCACCATCTAAGTATTCCCTAGATCAGTTTGCTACAACTGATTGAAAGCCTGAGCTGGTCCAAAATATCAATGTTGCAATTTTGTCTGATTCCAACTGCAAATACCATGCAACATCAGACCTACATAAGAGATCTGTTTATATCCAGACTCAATTTGTAGTGCTGGACTTGATCCTGAAGCCCTACGTAAGCCTTTTGCAAACAGAACTTTTCCACCCATATGCACTAGGATCATCTACACACTATCAACGGAGCCTGATATACAAATATAGCATCATGATCCTAAAAGCTGCTAATTTCTTGGCAATTAGACTATCTTTATGATTTTCCTACCCAGAAAAACTCATACAGAAGTTTTATGTTAATCATACTTTTAAAAACCAAGGTAATATAAATAATTTCGGTAACTTTGGGGGGGGGGACTTTCCCCCTGGGAAGTATAAAATATATGCAACTATTATTCCACTCAATCATCTAAGGGATGTGCACTGTTATTCTATAGTCTAAACAAGCAGCCTTTCTTCTCCAAAGGATTTGCATAACAGCAGCAGCAACAGCAACACTGGTAAAAGCAGATGCTGACCACTGCAATAATGAGGACCAACAGACACCCCTACTCAAAAAGGGCTATGACTGCAGGCAGGCTATGATCTAAATGAAAAGGGGCACAGCATTACTTGGTTTACTGAACCAGGGTATTATCTGACAGCAAACCGATCAGCAGATAACTTACCATCAACTGACTCTTCAAATACTACTGAAGGATCATCAACCCAGCAAAACAGTTTTGCTCATTGTGTACTGCAATATTTTTGCCAAGAACTAACATCCTGTTTGAGAAAAACTGGCTTGATGAATCTAGAACTTGCTAGAAAGCGCTCTCTCTCTCTCTCTCTCTCTCACACACACACACACACACACACACCCCTATTGAATATGTCTATGAAGGTTCTCAGTCATCCAGGTGGAATTGTCTGTAGCTTGAATCATGTCAACTGGATTTCTATTTTCTTAATGGAAACGTTTCGCTCCTTATCCAAGGGATTCCCTTACCAACTTTGCTCAGACTGAAGAAGCCCCTTGGATAAGGAGCGAAACGTTTCCATTAAGAAAATAGAAATCCAGTTGACATGATTCAAGCTACAGACACCCCTATTGAATACTGTACGTCATCTTGGAACAAGCAAGTTAACTGTATAAATCCTGGTTCCAGGTTCAATTTAAGATGCCAACAATAGTCTATTAAGCTTTAAGCATCTTAGGACCCAAGTTCTTCAAAGATACCATTCCAAACACCATCCAACTCATGCATTAAGATTAGCTGAGGATGTTGTGCTTTTGAACCACCAGCGGGTTCAGTTTATAGGAGTCAGGCCTTCTTAGAGGTGGCATGCCAATTATGGAACTCAATGGAATGTCTCCTGAGCATGTTCTGCCATATTTAATTAGATGGAGGACTGTCAAAGAGCCTTCTCAGTAGTACTGTCCCAGTTTGGAAAGTCTTTCCACTAAATCAATCACCTGGCACCTCCTTTGTTGTCCTCTTGGTAGCAGACAAAGAAAGTTTCTCTTTTTTTTAAGCCACTCCAGAAATAGAATTATATGACAGTATAAACAGTATGCAACAGCATGTTTATTTATAATCCTTACCACCTTCTCACATGTTGGATAAGGGTCAAGGTGATTGGGCATTATAAGAGTTGTAGTCCTACATATCTGGACTATATCAGATTGGGGAAGCCTAGGTACTATATGTTAAACAGATCCATCCATTTTCAAACCCATTGTCATGGAAGGCCCAAATGTAAAGTGAATGAGGAAAAGAAAGAGGAGCCTGAACGAACTCATGCTTTATGGTTTCAGACTAATGCTTCTAAAGTACAGAAATGCTACAGCCACAATGTTCCCCATTCTTCATTAAAAAAACAGATGCCTCACCTTTCTAGCTACAATCAAGGTCACTCAAGATGGCTTACAATGAAAGAATCAAAAGTCTGCATGTGAACACATTAACAGTACTGACAAATATTAACACAGTAGCAGCCATAAGACACAGTTCAGAACAAGATTTTAGCAAAATGAAAGACTACATTACTAAAATGTACACATTCTCAAGATGAAATTGAACCTTGCAGTTATTCCTCAGAAGCAAATTCTGTAATACTGCTTCTAGCATAGGAAAGGCCTCACTCAGTCGATATTATTTTCTTGTCAAAATATGATGTAAGACTCAGCTTACTTTAATGAGCAGGTGGTCTTGGATGGAACTGTTCTCTTTGCAACACAGAGCTCATAATAAACAATATTCACTAAGACTGCATAGATTGATTGTTATATGTTGTTGCTCAATCACAGCACCAAAGAGTACATTCCCTCTGGATCCATTCCTAAAGCTATGAATCAGCCATAGCCACTTGAAGGCTCAGGCAGCTGCTTCAAGGTATACCCAGAGGCCTTGGGAGGGCCTCAAGCAGCTGCTTCAGAAGCCACATCCAGAGGAGCACTTTGCTCAGTCACACCTTGTGAACTTATTTTTTTACAGTAAAGACACACACAATTGGGTCATGTGCTTAGTCGGGGAGCTATATAAATGAATTCAACAAATAAACTGTAGTACAAGCCATTCTCAAAACATGGAAACTAGTCTTGATCTATCGCTATGATCTTAGATAGATGTATAGATCTACAGTAAATACGTTGTGTTTCTTCCATTTAATGTTGATGAGAAAGGAAGCCAGGCCTTATCATGCCTTTTCTTCAGACATTTATGTCCAAGTAATTTCTTTATTATTTTGCTCAAGCTGTGCCCCATTCCTTTTCTGGTATTGGGGTATATCACACTAAGCCATTACCTCAGTTTATTTCTGGGTTGAACATGTTCTGTGTATCCAGCCAACTATGTTCAATAAACCACTTTAAAAAAAGAGAGAGAAAGAGCTAAGCATGAACATAAGTGAACTAGGGCTATAAGCCCATAACTGGGCATGCTAGCAAATTACATGAACTCCTCCCAGTAATTTGCCAAGTTTGGGGTTATCTCACTTTTATTTATTACGAATAACCCCAGCATATCTTAATCTGGTTCAAACCTCTACAGGATTTCAGATGGAAGCACAAGGCAGCTGGACACCCTCCAACTTTATGAGCTTCAATTTCCAGAATTCTTGAGCTAACATGGTCATTACTAAGAATTCTGGAAGTTGCAGTTTACACATCTAGAGTGTGTCCAAGTTTGGGAAGACTGCTGTAAATCATCCTGGTAAATATACGTATTCATCCTACGTCTAGCCACTTTCCCATTACGAGACCTGAGATTAGGATTTGGAAGCAGTCTGATGTGCTTTGTTCCTTATGAACTGCCACTATCTTTTCTTTGGGAATTGTTGCTTTGTGGTCAGATGCTGGTGTTAGTTCAACAAGATTAAAACCTGACCACTGGCAGCAGCTGACTGTAGGCAAAATCAACACTAAAAGTTGATACTCTCAAGTACTCACAGCTCATCTCGTTGTCTCTGTGACAGCACCATTGTGGCTGTGATGTCAAGTTAACGTGATCCAGCTGTCTCCTCTGCGTCAAGCACCTTTGAAATTCTGTGATACACAATTCAGTCTGCCACAAAGTGGCTTCAACCCAAAAGACAAGGCGTTGCCACAGGTAAACACTAGCAAATAGGCAGGATGCATTCAACAATGAAGAGTCATTCCATCTAGAAAATGAAAGGAAAAACAATAGCATTTTTTAGAACTTGTCAGTAACATACAGCTTTTCCATTTAAGGATGTTCTCAGCATAAAATATGCAGAAATTTTAAGAGCTCATATAATTTTGGTTTAAAGGGTACCGCCCCTAAAAAAACTTCCCCTAAAGTTTCCATCAGCATGTAATTTTTAATGTGACAGAAGGAAAAAAATATTTCATACGAAAGAAATAATTGTATTGGCTGATTTAATTATTTTACTGTATTCTTACATAATTTAAATATAAATTAAATCAAACTTTATTTGTTCTGCCTCCCCTTTATTTTAAAAGCAGTCCTTAAAAATTTGATTACACAAATTAGAAAACATCAATTTTTGTCATTTGCTAGATTAGTTTGTCTTAAGACAATTGTTAAATCAATATTATGCCGAATAGAGCTAGTCTTCTCAAACTTTCTCACTCCACTTAGTGTCCTGGTAATTTTTTCATTTTGTCCTGTGGTTCCCAAACTCTGCACATGTCATTCCAGAGCGCTGTAGTGAACTCACAGGGTTGTCACAGGATATTTAAAATTTTGAGGGATACTTGTGAGTTTGCTGGGGTGCCCTATTTGGGAACCATGGTTCTAATCCATAAATATTTCTTTCCTAGCCAGCATCCTGTGTGTGCGCGTGAGCATGTGCACACATCTGCCTGTCTTTTTCAGCATTTTTGTTTGCTGCATTTTCGGAGAGAAAATTTATTTCAATGTGCAGGAGTATTTCAAGAAGACATAGCAAACAAAAGAAATAACTGGAGATGCTAAGCCGAAATTTTATAATTTTTAGCTTGAATTCAGCTTTGTATTAAAGCTGGCTACAAAAAATAAATCAACAAATCAATTAATTTTTTAAATTTAAATTTTAAATTTTTTAAAACTTCTCTAGAGACTACATGGACACCATCAGTGTTCTAGGCAACGTTTTTGGGAGTGGTCTGCTATTATCTTCTTCTTAGGGAATAACTGGCCCAAAGTCACCCAGTTGGTTTCTGTAGCTAAGAGAGAACTAGAATTCAGGTTTTCCCACTCCTAGTCTACCAACTTAACCCCCCAGATCAAACTGGCCCTTAATCCTAACTACTAAATTCAGAATTCCAGTTATGGATCAACTTTCCTCTGTCTCAATTATATTTCACATTGACAAGTATATACTAAAAACTGTACCAGAAAAAGTCTAAGTAGGTTGCTTCTTCCTTATTAAAACCCATTCCTAGATATAATGGTAATAGGTACTTCAGAACCCTGCAATTGAGTTTCTACACTGTGACATTTTCTGCAACTGAATTGTTCCTTCTTCAGAATGTTAATAGATGTTCAGAGCAAAATAGGGTAATGCTTAAAAGATTGTCAAGCTAAGCAGTTCGTGGATTTAGAAGTTGTTGCTCATAGTTATGCACCTATAATAACAGCAAAGAAATATTTTCAAATTCAAGATGTTGTATCAAGTTGTTAAAGAGGACAATAAAGTGAGTCTAAATTTTCCAACCTAGCATAGTGGAATTATATGGGCATTTAATGCTTGTGAAGAATTTTAGTTCCAGGCCAAGCTTTCATATTTTGAGTTGTGACATCTGACATTTACCAGAAAAACCTACAAAGCAGTATAAACTATACACAAAGAATGCACTTTTCATCATCTGAACTAGTAAAAAGGAACATCCACCTCTGACCAGCTAAGTGTTATCCATGAAAACTGAATGACCAACCCTTTCTTGGTTTTTTCATGACAGTCCTTAAGAACCTTGTGGTTTTTTTCTCTACCTGAATTTATTTATTCATTCATTCATTCATTCATTCATTCATTCATTCATTCATTCGATTTCTATCACCACCCCATCTCCCCCGAAGGGGACTCTTCAGATTATTTAATCCTTCTCACACAAGAGGGAATTACAGTGGGGCAAAAAAGTATTTAGTCAGCCACCAATTGTGCAAGTTCTCCCACTTAAAAAGATGAGAGAGGCCTGTAATTGACATCATAGGTAGACCTCAACTATGAGAGACAAAATGAGAAAACAAATCCAGACAATCACATTGTCTGATTCGGAAAGAATTTATTTGCAAATTATGGTGGAAAATAAGTATTTGGTCAATATCAAAAGTTCATCTCAATACTTTGTTATATACCCTTTGTTGGCAATGACAGAGGTCAAACGTTTTCTGTAAGTCTTCACAAGGTTGGCACACACTGTTGCTGGTATGTTGGCCCATTCCTCCATGCAGATCTCCTCTAGAGCAGTGATGTTTTGGGGCTGTCGCTGGGCAACACGGACTTTCAACTCCCTCCAAAGGTTTTCTATGGGGTTGAGATCTGGAGACTGGCTAGGCCACTACAGGACCTTGAAATGCTTCTTACAAAGCCACTCCTTCGTTGCCCGGGTGGTGTGTTTGGGATCATTGTCATGCTGAAAGACCCAGCCACGTTTCATCTTCAATGCCCTTGCTGATGGAAGGTGGTTTGCACTCAAAATCTCACAATACATGGTCCTAATAAACATAAACAATTTGATCTAAACAGCCTTACCATCAGAGATTGCAGTAATGGAACTTTATTTATTTATGAGATTTATTGGCAGTCCCAATCTTTTTTGTCTCTGGGAACCTTACAGAATTCAGCAGTGAAAAACAGGAAATTACATCATCAAAATGAGAAAGTCCAGAAAACAAACAAAAACTATTAAAAAGACCAAAATATCACACAAGGCCCCCTTCGCCCACTCTGACTCAGGTGAAGATACTCAAGTTTTAAGGGTTTGTTTATATAAGGCCAAGGTAGAAACCATGCATATTAATTGATTGATTGTTTATTTTTCGAATTATGCCACCGCCCATCTCCCCCAAGAAGAGGGACTCTGGGCGGTTTACAATATTAGTGTTGCCAAGGTATTTCTAGACCAAGGGTATGCAAACTTAAGGTTTGAAGCAACTGATTTATTGTCTATTTAACTGTTGCTAAAATCTCCTCAATCTCCTCAAGCAGAGCATAGAGTCAGCAACAACCTTAGAATTAAAGACATGCTCCATGAACTTGTTCTGCAGGGCTCAAAGTCCTGTAATTTTTTTTAAAAAAATCCATTCATGATTATTCCAAGCTTTCTTCATTTCAGCAGAATGATTTTAGCCACGGCAACTAGGAGCTATTTTGTTGCTGTTATTGCTAAACTCTTAAGAATTTATTAAGAGTTTTTCAAAACTTGTGTCTAAGAATAAATGCATACAGTCAATTAATAAAAATCGAAACAAATCTTTTTTGGGTTCCCTACCCCTTAGAATAATCTTGTCATATTTCACATGACTGTAAACACAAACCTATTCTGAGACCAAATGTGATGCTCATTAGAAGAATGAAAATATATTTAATGAAAAGTGCAAGCATTACCAAAATTTCAGTAAATCATGTTACATACATTTAACATTTCAGAAGTATAACTCGGTCAAATTGCCTCTAAGCTGCTATACTGCAGATGGTATGGCATGGCCATCTCCAATATTATTCAAATCCTCAATATACTCAACAATGACCACGGTATCTGGGATTGCTGGAAGCTGTCATTCAGTAATATCTGGAGGGCCAGAGGTTTCCCACATCTCTGTGTTACCATTAAACAGCCAGAATTTTCTTGAAGCTGTTCATTAGCATGCAGGGGATTTGCAGAGATTAGATTTAGTCAACATTTTCTTCCCTCCAAAATTTTTAAAAATATATACCGTATTTTCCGGCGTATAAGACGACCCCCAACTTCTCCAGTTAAAATATAGAGTTTGGGATATACGCCGGAAAATACGGTACTCGCCGTTTAAGACCTCTCCTGGCCAAGTGCAGCCGCTCGCCTTCCCCAGGGAAGAGCAGGAGGACGAGCGCGGGAGAAACGCGGGGAGGGGGGAGCGAGCTCCGTTCCCTCGGAGCAGCCTTGGGAAGGGAGGGGGCAAAACGCAGTGGCTCCACGACGGGCTCCAACGTCGCCCACAACGCTCAACGGGCGTCTCGCTTCGCCTCGCCTCGCCTTCCCTTCCCCTCCCAGCCGCGCTTTAAATGGAGCGGGGGCCTCGGTTGTTCCATGTCCGGTTCTAACTGTTGCTTCTTGACCCGCATACAGGTTTCTCAGGAGACAGGTAAGGTGGTCTGGTACTCCCATCTCTTTAAGAATTTGCCACAGTTTGTTGTGATCCACACAATCAAAGGCTTTAGCGTAGTCAATGAAGCAGAAGTAGATGTTTTTCTGGAACTCTCTTGCTTTTTCCATGATCCAGCGAATGTTGGCAATCTGATCTCTAGTTCCTCTGCCTCTTCGAAACCCAGCTTGCACTTCTGGTAGTTCTCGGTTCACATACTGCTGAAGCCTAGCTTGTAGGATTTTGAGCATAAGCTTGCTAGCATGTGAAATGAGCGCAATTGTACGGTAGTTTGAACATTCTTTGGCATTGCCCTTCTTTGGAATTGGAACGTAAACTGACCTTTTCCAATCCTGTGGCCACTGTTGAGTTTTCCAAATTTGTTGGCATATTGAGTGCAGCACTTTAACAGCATCATCTTTTAGGATTTTAAATAGCTCAGCTGGGATACTGTCTTCTCCACTAGCTTTGTTGTTAGTAATGCTTCCTAAGGCCCACTTGACTTCACTCTCTAGGAGAGGGCTTTCCAAAGTGCCGCCGCTGGCGACACACCCGGCGGCGGCGACACGCGCGCGCACGGCGATGGCGCGGGGGTGTGTGCGGCGGCTCGCGCGCACGCCGGCGGCGCAGGGGGGCGTGCGGCGGCGCGCGCGCGCACGGCGGCGGCGCGGGGGGCGTGCGGCGGCGCGCACGTGCATGGCGGCCGCCGTGCGGCGGCGCGCGCGTGCATGGCGGCCGCCGTGCGGCGGCGCGCGCGTGCATGGCGGCCGCCGTGCGCGCGCCGCCGCTTCCGGGTGGTGTGGCGACACACCACGCTGTGTGTGGCGACACACTTTTGTGTCGCGACACACAGTTTGGAAAGCTCTGCTCTAGGATGTCCGGCTCAAGGTCAGTGACAAAGTTTACATGCAAAGTTTACCCAAGTTGAAAACAGAATATAACCTTAATTTCACCAAATCTTGATGCAACAAACTTCTCATGTAGTGGACCACGTTTCTGCTGTGATTTACATCATTTGCATAATTACACTGTTACATAAATCAGACTATCTGCATAACTGCATCATCATGCAGATGACATCATCACAGGAAAGATGTAAGGGGCTACTTAGGTAAATAAATTTGAATCCCTACTTCATCCAATTAAAGCATCTATGACAGATGACTGCCCCCAATTTATGTCTCAGCACCTCCAGCAAAGGGGACCTGCTATCTTTCTGGGTACTGGTTCCACTGTTAGACCATTCTTCCATGAGGAAAATATTCTCAACATTCAACTGGAATTTGTCTTCCTGTAACTTACGCATATCCACTCTTCCCTGTCCTATACACTGGAATGATACAGGATAGCTCCAGAACTTTTCCACTTGAATTGCCCTCCTGCACTCCTTGGGGGAGCTGGGGGTGGCGACGGCCGACAGGAAACTGTGGTGTGGGCTGGTCCATGAAGTCACAAACAGCCGGAAGCGAATGAATGAATGAACAACAAACTAAGAGTTCAAGATCACCTTATTTCCCACGCTGTAAAAGGTAAAGGTTCCCCCTGCACATTTGTGCAGTGGTGTCCGACTCTAGGGGCCGGTGCTCATCTCTGTTTCTTAGCCGAAGAGCCAGCGTTGTCCGAAGACGCTACCACGGTCATGTGGCTGCATGACGCGTACGGAACGCTGTTACCTACCCAACAAAGTGGTACCTATTAATCTACTTGCATTTGCATGCTTTCATATTGCTAGGTTGGCAAGAGCTGGAGCTAGTGCAGGAGCTCACTCCGCACGCAGGGCTAGGGATTCGAACCTCCGAACTTGCGATCTTCCGATCGACAAGCCTGGCATCTTACCCGCTGAGCCACCATGCCCCATATTTCCCATGCTGAGCACCAGCATATTGGCAACAAAGGCCATGAATTTTATGAGCCTGTGTTCTTTCTGATTTTTCACTGGGTGGTTTAACAGGCTCCATTTCAGGAACATTTACACTTCCTTTAATAGTGCACAAGTCTTTGAGATCTTCACTTTAGGGTTTTCATCTACAATCTCAACAGGATTCAACCTTCCTGACCAAGCTATTTTGGCCAAATACATTTTTATTAGTCTTTAACACAGAGCTTTCCAAACTGTGTGTCGCGACACAAAAGTGTGTCGCCACACACATCGTGGTGTGTCGCCACACCACCCGGAAGCGGCGGCGCATGCATGCACGGCGGCCACCATGCACGCGCGCGCCGCCGCACTCCCCCCGTGCCGCCGCATGCCCCCCCCGCGCCGCCGCCGCACGCACGCCGCCGCACGCCCCCCGCGCCGCTGCCATGCGCGCGCGTGTCGCCGCCGCAGCCGCCGGGTGTGTTGCCAGCGGCGGCACTTTGGAAAGCCCTGCTTTAACAGATGTAACAGCGTTCCGCACGCGTCATGCCGGCCACATGACCGTGGAAGCATCTTCGGACAACGCTGGCTCTTTGGCTAACAACCTGAGGGACCGTCTCGTCCCGATAACGTCGGCCCGCCCCACCCGTGCATGCAGGGAGGGCATGCTTCGGACCCCCTCAACAAGAGAATTCCATCTGGCGGGGTCCAGGAGACGTGCCTTCTCTGAGATAGCGCCCGCCTTATGGAACATCTTGCCCCCGGAGGTGAGACTCGCCCCCTCGCTCCTGGCCTTCCGGAAGGCCCTCAAGACCTGGCTCTGCCATCGAGCCTGGAATGACAGAGGTGGCAGTGCCTCCTGGGGTTGGCTGGCCCCGTAGGAATACGATCTACACCATGGTCTCCAATCCATCTTGGATTTAGATAATTTTATTGTATATTATTATTTTATTATTATTGTATTTTTAGATGATATTTTTATAGTTTTTAACTTTCAATTGTTGTAACCCGCCCAGAGTCCCTTGCAAGGGAGATGGGCGGGGAATAAATTGAAATAATAAATAAAATAAATAAATAAATAAATAAATAACGGGACTGTGTGGGGGAACCTTTACCTTTACCAGATGCAACCCACCCCATGCCAAGAGCCCATCTTCCTGGTAAAGGACCCTAGAAACCAATTTTTCCCCAAGATTTCCAAAACAAATCATTTGTTGCTTTTTTCTTCCCATTTCCTGTCCTATTCCATGGAGCAGAAGGACAGATTAAAATATCCCACAAAGGCCCCAGTTCCAACTCTATATATTTGATACAATGGTAACTGGTCTTTGCAATAATTTCACGTGGGTTAGCCAAATTGGCTGTCAGTGGACTTAATATATCTCAGAAATTAATCTGTCACATCCCTAATCCATGCTCCTGGCAAACAGCATATTTCACAAAGTGATGAATCTGGTCAGTATGTTTCAGTTCCTCATTCTACCAGTTCCTCCTCCTCCTCCTCCTCCTCCTCATTGTCTGTTTGTTCAGTATACCTCTATACCCCGTATTCATGTTTGTGAGTGCATGTTAAGTTTTTATCCCACCTTAAAATCTTAGAATCAAAATTAATTAGTAAAAACCCAATTCGAGGTTACTTGTTAAGTACCCATTTTGCAATATTCTCTAATGTATTATATCACTGCCAATCACCATGCAGCTTTTGACAAGCAAAAAAGAGCTTTTAAAAATCTAAACATTCAATTGGTTCTCTCCATGGTTAATGCTTTGAGAAGGATGGGGAAGAAAAAAGTTGGCTAAATGCTTACTGGAAATTTTAACTTTGGAATCCCTTCTAGTTAGAGGATCAACATCCGACTCTCCCAGCAACCTTTCTGGTAACATATTGCCCCTACTGTAAGTACTGTTTAAAATTGCACAGGAGTATAGTTTTATCTGTTTCTTTGTTCATTCATTCATTCAATTTACCAACTAGCTACTCAATGGGTATGTAAAGCATTCCATCACAGAACATTCAGTGTGTTCTGAAATTGGCCCAACCATAAAATATACACATTCCAGAATTAGACCACTTCCAAACCATTCAAAATGGTCCATTCCAGAGCTGGAATTCTCTGTATTACCTGGTCAACCTTTTCTGGCTTCAGAACTTAAAGAGGATCAAGTCTGGTTAGTACTAGGATGGAAGACCTCCATGGGATAGCAAGGCCTTAGGCTACACAAAAAAGCTGGGAAACAAAAAACCCTTTCCCAGAAGGTGGCAGTGGCAAACTACGTTTGCACCGTAGTCCAGAAAACTACTTCACCTTATAGTTATTACATCACTGTGACACTGTAATTATTTCCAGCAGTGTGCAGAAAAAAGAAACCACGACTCCAAATTAAGACCTGGATCATCTATACAACCAGTCATTATTTCTGTATTAATTGTGTATATCATCATTGGCTTAACACTATAGTGGATATCCCTACAACTAGGTGGCAACAATTCCCATTGGATAGACATGAACATTTAGTATTTGTTTTGGAAGGCATTTCATAAAGATTGCATGTTCCATTTCAAAGTGTTTTCTCAAAAGACTACCATGCAGTAAGGCACTGCTTCCAGGCTCTGGCCTTTATTTATATCATGACATTAGCAAATCTTTACAGATAAAGAAATTCTGTATTTCAACTCAACTGAAATGTTTGAGACAGCATCCAGGAATAATTCAACAACTAGGCTTTTCCTCAAAGACAGTATTGTATGACAAGGACCACTCCAATGAATCCTATATGAAGCCTGACTTATCAAGATTATTAAATCTTCTGATATGCCATTTCTCTCCATGCTTTGTTTTCAAAATCTAAAGTCTGGTTGTAGGATAGATTCTTCCATCAAAATTACATGCATCTACTGGTTTATATCATCCCGCCCCCCACTCCCGCTTAGGTACTTTTGACTGCTGTGTCATCTGAATATTTGCAATTGTTTAAATTGCCAGGAAATGAATGCACATAATGCAGCAACCTTCCTGAAGCCAAGATCTTGGGTCCTGTCAGTGACTGGATAGGGAATGTTACTATTTTTCCATAAATTCCAGGGAGCGTTACATGAGGTAAATATAACATTTCTCCCCCCACAAACATCCCAAAGCTTTGCAGGTATTTTTAAAAAGCTGCGATGCATGCATCCTATGAACATTGATCAGAGAGTAAGAGCCACTGAAGAAAATGAGACTTACTCCTGCATAAAGACATACATGATCAGAATCATATTTAATCCAAACCGCCCAGAATCGCTCTTTGAGTGAGATGGGCGGTGACAAAATTCAAAATATAAATTATAAATAAAGTGTTTGCAACAAACAAAATGACAATATCACTCTGTTGTCTGACTCTACAGAATAGTACATTTTTTCTACCTCAGGGTTATTTTAAGAGTGAATCTATAATGTTGGAGAGTTTATAGAATATTCTTTTGAAGTCCTTTATGATGTTGCACACAATTACTTTTTCATTATTTTTCCATTGAAAGTTCTTAATACATGCACTTTTTTGATGATTGTATGTGATAGTGTTCCATTATGAATGGAAGATCTTTATAATTAACCCATTCAAGAGTTATGAGTACCTTACTATTCAAGGTAAGAATTATTTGTAAAGATATTAATGAGAATCTACTTATATATACTTTTCTTTTCTCTGGCTTTCTACTATGATCCTTAATCAGGGTCTCAGTATCCAAAATAACCATATTAAAATTTTTCATTATACTTCTGCTTTAGAGGTCTATTTTTGAAGCATCTAAATCCAAATAGCTTATATCAATCTTTGTATTTGAAGCTGAAAAACAGAACATTTCCCTTCATTAACTTTCAAGCAGAATGAGCCTCAAGTCATATCAATAAACTGCATTTAATACATTCTTCAAAGCCACCTAAATAAAAGGATATTGAGCACAATACATTAAAGCAATACAAACCCAAGATCATAAATGCAGAAAAAATAGTAAAAATAGTAAAAGAAGAGATCAAGTGAACAGACAAAAATGATTAAAAATACACATTAAAGAACTGCTTTGTTGGCAGCAATATGCAGCCATACCTTCATATATCTGAGTGTAGCATGATCCCATAATATCTTTCAAAATGCAAACCTAAACCATGCGTATTTGGGGACACTTGATACAATGGGACTTATTTCTATGTATACATGCTCAGAATTGTGCTGTAGACAGTTAATAGCTCTTGAAATTCAGTAATTATGTATAAATGCTACAGATGTATTTTAATAAAAGAATGGGTTGCACCAGTTAAAACTAAGAATTTATTTTTAAAAAACTACTCTAGGACAGATTTGTCAATTGCAGCTCATATTCTGATCTACTGATTCAAACTTTAAAAAAACAGCTGTGTTTACTCACATGAATATAACAGCTGAAGATTCCCTCTTCACTTGCCACTTCCATCCTCTTTCTACAACATGCTTAAAAGAGCACAATTTCTATAGCAAAAACCACTTAAAATCTCTATCTAATTAACTGATTCACATTAATCAAATGGGAATCAATACTGGAATGGTGACTATCACTAGGTGAAAACCAGGTAAAATTACTCATAGTAATTTGCAAGTGTATTATGCAGCTAACTACAGTATAACAAAGATTAAGAGTTACCAGAAAACAAAAAACAAAAGATCAGAAATTGAGTTCATTCACAGACAACTAATTTCACATACAGTTTGGCTACTTTACTAGCTCTATCTTCTTCTTGCTTGTTTTATTACATTACTATTTTTTTACATTACAATTCTGCAAATTGGAACCAACCAGATGTACTGGAGACAAGATGTGTAAAATTTTACAATAATCTGAAAGTTTTCTTTCTTGGAAAATAATGGAAAATTGGGGGAAATTGAACTATATACAATATTTATTTTATATCATTGTAAAGTCACATTGTTTCTTTATAAAATCTTCCTTGTAGAACTTGCTGTCCTCATGAAAATATTTATGGCAGATAAAACTGAAAAGAATTCAGACAATTATAGATTTGTAGACTGAATTTACCTTTAAATATTTTTAATATTTATTACAAATGAACTTACAAGCTATTGACGCCTAAGAAATATAAATATATATTTTTGCTTCTTTAGGAGACATGTGCAGGCAACTAGTTGAACTCAGAAAAAACACATTATTGCAGTAAAACAAGGAAGTTATTATTTAGGATTCTGTCTTACATTGTATCCAGTAGATACTAGAAAGCAGTGTTTTTGGGGAAAATTTTGAGGTGAAATGAGAATACGCTTTTTGCCACCTGAAACACTGTGTAATGAGTATCTTCTGAATCTGAAATACTGTCTATCAGCAATTTCTACTTCCTAATCCTTTATTCTTATCATTTTATGTAGGTTTGCCTACATTTATGAAGCTTGTTTTTCATGTTATTTTATTTGCTGATTTAATGTTTTTCAAATACTTTCTGTCACATCTCAATAATTTGATATAATTTAAAAGGAAAAAATGGGAAATATTTCAGAACCATTTTTCCAATTTCTTAGAAGACAAGTACTGTGAGGCCTCTAGAATTTTTAAAAAATTCTTTTCTAAGATGTCACATTTCTAGTTGGACTTATATTTCCCATAATCCCTAGCTAACATAGCCAATGAGAAAGATTATTTTAAAGATTAGTGCTAGAGATTCTACCTAATTCAAAGTCATCAATGACACCAAAGAGATTTGCAGAGGCCATAAGACATTCTCTCCATCAGGTTCCTTGTACAAATGAGCTAAATGGTATTCCCTTCAGCAAGTAATGTATACATTGTATCTATTTATTTATGGCATTTATAGACCACTTATCTAAAAAGACTCTAAGTCATGGACATAAGAGCAATATCGTAACATAAAGAAGCAATTATTTCAAACAGTATTAAGTAATCAGACAACAAATGTCTGTGCTGAAAAATCATAATCAATCCCCGAAGGCCCTCTGAAGCAGCCAAGTTCTAGCAAGCTTTTGGAAGGCGATAAGAGAGCCACCCTTCCTTCGGCGGGGAGACTATTCCAAAGGAGGGGCACTCCCTCAAAAAATGCCTCTTTCTGAACCTCTTTCCATCGCACCACAAAATAGGCAGGAACCTTCAGCAGGTATCTTCACTCAGACTGGATGGGCAGAGACTATATGGAAAAGGCAGTCCTGGAGATATCCAGGTCCTGAGAATTTATAGGGACAACCAGCACTTTTATTTGCACTTGGCAACACAACAGTAGCCAAAACAGCTCCCACAGCAACGGTGTTACGTGGCTGTAAGAAGCATACAGGCCATAGCGTTTCTCACCAGTTGAACTTTATGGGTGGTCTCCAAGGACAGCTCATATAAACTAAATTACAGTAATCCAAACAAGAGATGACAAGGCACAGGAGACCATCTTCAGTGCCTCCTGTTTTCCATAAGGCTGTAACAGATACAGATCTAAATTGGCAAAGGCCCTCCTGGCCATAGCCCCCGCCTGCTCTGCCAGCATGAGTAATGAGTCCAGGACAACTCCTAATTTTACAATTCCATGGGGGACAACAAATCTATCAAGTGTCAAAGTTGGTATAATCCCAGAATCACCGGGTTTCTGAATTTATGGTAACCCAATTCCTGCCCTGCGAGCCAATGCCAGCACTGGAAAATGTTCTCATACATTTTGGGAAGTAATTCCTTTCTTCTACAGTGGTCAGAATCTACCTCAAGTATTGTGCCCATTTCTGGGCAACACACTTTTTAGAGGAGGATTCAGACAAACAGGAACAGGTTCACAGAAGGGCAACAAAGATGTTAAGAAGCTGGAAATTAAGTCCTATGAAGAAAGACTGAAGGAACTTGAAGCATTTAGCCTTGGCAAAAAAATAGAGACAGGATAGCACTGTTACCTGAAAAGATTCCACACAGAAAGTAAAGACAAGAAGTACACAAAACAGTGAATTTAAATTACAGGAAGGCAGATTCCAGTTGAATGTTAGCAGTTAGAATAATTTGACAGTGGAATCGATTACCCAGAGAGATGGTAGGTGCATTTTCATTGCACAAGTTCAAACAGCAGTTGAATGGCCATCTACTGTAGATGCTTTAATCTGGTTCTCTGTACAGGAGGAGGAGTTGGAGTTGATGATCTATAAAGCTGCTTCCAAATCTATGGTTTTAGATCACAGACCAGACAGTGTCTTGATTCTCATTTGATACAGAAGATAGGAAAGGTCCTGTCTACCTAGAATTGTGATGGAAAATCAATGCAGGATAGTTTTCCAGCTGTATTTTAAAGGTGAAATTCAATAGTCCTTTTTTTTTTTTTAATAAAAGCAGTATTGCCACAAATTAAACATTCCTTGAAGAAGTACTACTTGTAGTTTTCTCACAGAGAAAACTTTCCATTGTACCAGTAATAAAGAAAGCCAATGTGGTGCAGTTGCTAAGGTGTTGGATTGGGAGTGTGGAAACCTAGCCAAAGAAACTCACTGAATGACCTTGGGACAGTTACAATTTCTGTAACCACAGGGTGGTGGTTGTGGGGAAGAATAGGAAGAGGGAGCACTACATCCCCCATTATGAGCACCTGAAAGAAAGGTGGAATATAAAGCTCATAAATTAAAAAAAACATTTTGCATAGAAATCAATTGACTTCTGTTGATTATCACAATGGAAACCACTGTGTTTCTAAATTCAATGTAGTAATAATATAGTTATAGAATTACATAGACAGAAGATCTCCATTGAAGAAAGATTACCCACTCATGCATTCTTCTGCAATTAATCCATTTTATACAGATCACATGCTACAAAGAGTATACATACCTAATGTTCATCATGCTAGGATTTTCTCGTTTCAATGAGGAAGATTAACACTCAATTTTAAGTCTGCTAGCAAGTCCTATCATTCATCGCTACTTCATAGCTCAGTCATCTGGATCAACTGAATTAATGGGATTGGTTATAGAATAAAGAAATGTCTTGCTTTGGAGAAGATAAGCCACTAGGTTAGTTGCTCTAAAGCAGCCTTCTTGCAGTGTATGTGTTGCAACTCCCAGTAGCCTAGCCCATATATACAAAGCATGTACAGGTTGAGATGATAGGATGTATGGCCCAGCACATCTGGAGAGAAGGTTTAAGAAAGTTGCACTAGACAGAACTGCAGCATTTTCACAAGAATGATTCTATAAAGCTTGATACTGTATGAACATCCCTCCATTGTAAATTGCAACCAAAGCTCAAAGAAACTAGAAACATTCTAGTTTCAAACAATTAATATTTTATCTAGTGATGACTAGAAATTTGCTCTAGAACGTCATACACACAATTTTTTAAAAAGGGATGGGCACCATGGCCAACAAGAAATAAAACTAGGAAAGAAAATCTGATTGCATTAATCACTGATTGCCAAGTAGAATATTTTAATCAGTCTCCTCACACAGGCTGTTCAGTTGTGAAGATGGGACTTGTATAATAATCTTCATCTCTCTCTTCCGGCATTGTAGTTTTTCAAATAATAATAAAGTGTTTCTATTCATGTTTGTCAAAAGGAACTATTTTTAATTGGGAGCTTCCTGTGGAAAATGGCCGACTGAACAACTTTGCCTGTGAGCTCCATGGGCAGAGCTGGCAGCGTGGTAGTTTTTTTTGGGCACAGACAGGTTTTTCTGTAGCCCCAAGTGTTTTCCCGGATTAAGGAAAACGCTGAGAATCGACCCTTTTGTCCTCTAGATGGTGAGTTGTAGCCAGGAGATCGTAGACAGCGTCTGCGACCGAGCGGTAAGACTACACTGGGAGGCTGTGATTTAATCGTTCTAATCCACGTTTGCATTCCCTTATTAAAAAGGGAAATAAGTCGTCACCTTCCCATATCTTAAACACCCAATTTGTTTTTTTAAGTTTTTTTAAGTTTTGTATCTTAAGAGAAGCTTTTTACAATAAGAAAAAGCGGAATCTCTTGGTGATTATAGTTATTTTTGGAGATTTTTAATTATAAAAAAATTAAAAAGTTTTGGCTTTTCTCCCCATCTGGGTTATATTCAGAGCTGTAACATTGCCTTTCCGTTATCTTTGTTGCTAAATTCCAAGGTTGAAGTTTTTTCTCTCTACACACTTATTTTAAATTTTAGGCTTTCTGTTTACTTTTTTCCACTGTCTGCTAGTATATTTTCTTTGGTTAATTTTGGATTAATTCATTAACCTCTATTTCTGTGAGTTAACTTTTTAGGGTGTGTTATAATTTACGTTGTCAGCAAGAAGATATTATTTCAAAGAGTTGTCAAACCATTATACAGACTATTTGGGACATTCGAGATGAGATTTTACTTAAAATGTAACAACTATATGAAAATACTATGATAGAAGACGACGAAGTTGGAAAAGATGGTGTTTTTACTGTTGTGGGGGAAAATGGAAGACTCTCAGCTGAAAACTCTGGATTGGTGTTTATGGGATTAAAACAATTGTTTAACTTTAGGACTGCAAAAGGAACTGCCAAGCGGGGGAAATGTTATGACTATTTCAATCAATGTTATGGGAAAGAAGAGTATGTTATGTGGGAGGGTTTTTTTTCTCTTTCGCTGGAAAGTTTGTATTTTTTGAAGCTATTGGACTGTTAGATCTTTGTAAAAAAATGCTGTTGGTGTAATGGTGAAATATCTGGATGCCCTGGTATATTTTGAGGAGGGGTAAAAAATAAAGAATATTTAATTGGACTGATAATGAGGTTAACATGATTTACAGGATTTTTTATTTCTAAGACTTAAAAGATATTGACAAGTTCTGGTAATATTTTATATTGTTTTTAAGCATAATTAGGGTTAAGATTGTTAATTATAAAGGTAGACAATTTATAAAAATTAAGAATATTTAATTGGATTGATAAAGAGACTAATATGATTGTTTTATAGCAGAGCTTTCCAAACTGTGTGTTGCGACACAAAAGTGTGTCGCCGCACAACCCGGAAGCGCTGATCATCAGCGCTTCCGGGTTTTCCCGCGGCGACACACCAACCGCAGCGCGCAAAATTCGAAAGCGGCTGCCGCACTTCCGGGTTTTCCCGCGGCGACACACCAACGCCGGTTGGTGTGTCGCCACGGGAAAAACTTTGGAAAGCCTTGTTTTATAGGGTTATAGATTTGTAAAACTTAAAAGGATATTGATAAGATAAATGTTTTATACTGTTTTTGAGATCTAATAGGGTTAAGATTGTTTATTATAAAGGGGGACAATTTATTTGTTTCTATAATTTGATGTTTATTGTGTAGACAGAAGTATATAGAATAGTAGTAGAAGGAAAAAAAATTAAATGGATTATTTTTTAAGAGGAAGTTTGAAGTAAAAAATTAAGTATATGTATATATATATATATATATTATGTAAGGGGAAGGAGCAATTGTATTAGAGATTCATGTGTGTGTTAATGGAGGGATTTATAGAAATAATGTGATTATGGTTTGATATAGAGGAAGGGTTTGTTTGTGGGAATTGTTGTATATTCTTGCTGTGGAAAGCTGGAAACCACCTCTATGTATGTAACTTTCTAAAAGTTTTCTCTTTTGTGTTTTTACACTTTAAATGTTTTTTTTGTTTGTAGTGTTTTTGTTTTTTCTAGTTTTTTATCCTTGTTGTAAAAAATAATAAAAACTATTTTATGTAAAGGAACTATTTTTAATTATAAATGCATTTAATACATCTCTATATTGTTCTTCCCACAAGTTAACTCAGTGTTGCTTTTAATCTTCTGGCAGCTCTATGTGGCAAAGCTGATATATTGTGGCTGAATTAAAACATCACATCAAATTTAGTTTATACTAACTAAAGGTAAAGGTAAAGGTTCCCCCCGCATATTTGTGCAGCTGTGTCCGACTCTAGGGGCCGGTGCTCGTCTCCGTTTCTTAGCCGAAGAGCCAGCGCTGTCCGAAGACACTTCCGCGGTCATGTGGCCGCATGACACGCGCAGAACGCTGTTACCATCCCACCGAAGTGGTACCTATTCATCTACTTGCATTTGCATGCTTTCAAATTGCTAGGTTGGCAAGAGCTGGGGCTAGTGTAGGAGCTCACTCCATCACACGGGACTAGGGATTCGAACCTCCGAACTTGTGATCTTCCGACTGACAAGCCTGGCATCTTACCCGCTGAGCCACCACGCCCCCCTACAGAGACAGAAATTCATTTCTCAAATTAGAAGTATGTAATGTATAACTATCAAGAATCATACTGACCTCCTCTTGTGGAGAAACATTTTTATCCAGAAAAGTTATGAACAGGTAATTTTGTGATGCAAGCAATTGGTCTCTATCCCTTATCTCTCAATAAATATATATGGATCTGCATCCTTCACCATCAAGTAAATGATCTTGGTTGCATAGAAATATGCAATACAAAATATATTTAGAGAATGACCAATCCCTTATCTTTCAATTTAGGAACCAATATAATTTGAACAATTATGCCTATCCTATCCTATAAACTCCACCTTTTTAACAGACAATACAGGATAAATTTACAGTACCATACCTTTATTACATGAATAGACTAATCTTGGATGAGAACATTAAATTCTTAGTTCTCCTTTTGTTTTCAATAGTGGAGCTCCATTTTTATCAATCAAGTCTGTCAGACTCTTAGCAAGTATTTATTTTTTGCCCTTGTATAACATAATGAGCTGCCTAGATTAAGTCAACCTGAGCTAAACAATGTCTAATATGGAGGTAAAGGTAAAAGGTTTTCCCCTGCACAGTCGTGTCCAACTCTAGGGGGCAGTGCTCATCTCCGTTTCTTAGCCGAAGAGCCAACGCTGTCCGAAGACGCTTCCGTGGTCATGTGGCCGGCATGACGCACGCGGAACGCTGTTACTATCCCACCGAAGTGGTACCTATTTATCTACTTGCATTTGCATGCTTTCAAATTGCTAGGTTGGCAAGAGCTGGGGCAAGTGCAGGAGCTCACTCCGTCACGCGGCACTCAGGTCTCGAACCACCGACCTTCCGATCAACAAGCCTGGCGTCTTAACCACTGAGCCATCGCGCCCCTCTGTCTAATATGGAACCTCACCTTAATTATTAATACTATGCATATGCTACAAACACATTTGAACCTACCACTCCACTCCCAAATTTTAAATGGCTAATCTGTAAACAGTGTTAGACTAAGGTACATATAAAAAGAGATATTTAATAATATTGAAAATCAAATGAAAGTTTTAAGATCTTTCCAGAAGGTAAGCATTTTTAATCACAACCTTTTACACATTAACCTTCTTTTAGGGTTCAGCAGACAATTTTTAACTGATAAATACTTGGCTGTGTGTCATGGAAGGATAACACATACTGAAAATATGACAGAGCAACTAAACCACAAATAAAAAATCATTAATCGCTTAACAAAAAAGCAGTCATTATTATTTATTTAATTTCTATCCCGCCTTTCCTTCAGGAGTTCAAGGAAGCACGAAGAGTGCTCTCCTCAGTTTTTCCCAGCAACAGCAGTACTGTTCTCTTAAGAGAGAATTATTGGCTTAAGTCACCCAATGAGTTTTTGCAGCTCAGGGTGGCCTTGACTCCCCAAGCCCCCATACCAATCTAACACTTTAACTGACCTACATTTAAGGTATTTCATGTGATATTTATGTATTATATTCCACAACCATTCTCTGAGATGCACCTTTAAGGAGGACTAGGAGTATCCATACAGAATATGTTTGTCATATCACACTAACTACATGAATAGAACTTAGGCAGTAATTAAAACATTAACTGTTTTAAAATGAATTATGGTAAATAAAGATCAATAACGTAAAATTAAGAAAGGATATAGTTCATACTAGATTTGGCTCTTTGTTTTATTCTCTACTAGGTCTTACATTCATCCTTAAATCCTCAGATTACAATTGTTAATTCACATTCTAGTGAGAAAGCTCCATGTAAAATTACTTAGAAACCACTACTAGTATCTATGACCCATCTTATAGTGCTACTCCAGAGGAAAAGATGAATCATACAGATTTAAAATAGTTTCCAAGAAATTGAATTAAAACTGCTTAAGAATACAGTATCACATACACCAGAAATATTTTGATATTAATTAGGATCCATTCTTTCATTAGGGGCAGTGCTCCATACTTTAGTTCAATATAAACATATAATAAAATCACAAGTGCTATCATTTCCTCATAACATCCAAGATAAGGTTATAGTCAATGCTACCAGGACATCTATAACCTTTGTCCTATACTTGCCATGCATCACATCACAAATAATTTACCTATCAGTAGGGATGGGGAAAAAAGAGTTCAACTTTGTATTTCTCTGGATATGAGTGCCATAGGCCAGTTAAAAGAGAATTAATGCAATTAATCTGCATGAAGTGGCATCCATGAAAAAAAATGCAAATAAAATTTATTAATGGATTGTAAAAAACGGCAACTGTGTAACCTAAGTGTTAATACATTATAGTAAACACCTAATCAGACCTAACATCATTTAAAAATATGCATGTTAAAAATGTCCTTCAACAAGACCAGAGGAAAGACAGAATAATCAACTGTAAAATCACCCAAGTATATAGTAAATAAAAGGAAAAAAAACAACTAATGCCTGAGTAGAGGGGGAGGCATAATTAAGGCATACTATGGAGACATCACAGGGATGCATACCTTTATCCAGGCTGAAATCCTTGGCCTTTAAGTGGTACATGAGAGGCTGCACTCCAAAGCAGCGTGTGCACCCAGGACAGATTAAAAAATGAATATTTTTATGGATTTTTCAAAAATCTAAATTGAATTTATAACATTTCTTAAAATTATAAAATTATGATCATAACTTCTAAATATATTCTATTTTATTTGCTGCCATGGAGATGTTAACAGACCTAGTAACTGACCACTCTTTAAACATGCAAAATAAAGGTTAATGAACAGCCAAATAAAATTATTGGTACAATTCAATATCTAGTGATGGTTGTTATTGTAGAACATCATGGCAAAAACATTCTCAAATACCTACAACAATAAATTAAACTAAGCTGATCCAGGTCTTAATGATGCCACAAATATGTAGGTAACTAATTGCTGTTATATGGTGCATACTGTCTAAAAATAAAACCTACGTATCTCTTTAAATGAGAGAAAGATATACATTGTTATATCAAACAAAAATGAATTTTTACTAGAAATGGTTACAGAATCTTCCTGACTACTGAATAAATTGTGATTAGAGATTTAAATCAAATCCGCTCTGACAGAAATTGAATTTTTATTTACATAACTTAATTATTTATTTAGAAAATTTAAAAGGCACCCACTCCTTTAGCAGCTTTTGCAATTTAATTTAAAATAGTTAATTAAATTACTCTCTAAGCATATATTTTATAGTTTTTTTTCCCTTCTGTCACATTAAAATTACAAATTGGTAACAACTTTTGGAGGTCTCTGGGGGCTGCATCCAAAGCTTTTAAAGGCCACATGTTGCCTGGCAGCCTCAGGTTGTCTACTGCGTAATATGGAAAACGAAACAAACAAAAAGCAATAAAATCATCTAAAGAAAGTGTGGTGGAGCAAAGGAAATAATCCACGTGATCAAGTATGGAATACTTGAAATTGATTTCTTTAATAATCTTCCATGGTCCTTATTAAATCTCACATTCCTTTTTTGCCCACCCATACACACTTTCTTCTTGTGTCAAGCTCAAGTAATAAGAGAAAATCCAAATCTCAAGGTCAATATGTTTTGTTATCTTAGTGTTCTGGAATTCTCTTGTACTATGGGCATCCTAGCAAACAACTCACCCACCCTGTAGAAATCCACAAGCCATTGATCAGCAAGTATTCCACAACAGAAGATTTTACAAGTTGCTTACTGATCAATGATACCCTACATTGATAAGAATCAAATTATTGTGCTTTGTCTAATCTATGTATTTTCACCCTTGTTAAGAATTGAATTTGCCATGACAAAGATTGAATTTCAATGAGAATACTGCCATCCTTCATTAGGCAAATATAAGGAAAAGGGAAATATTATATTTACCATTTCATTAAAGTATTTCCCACATCATTTATCCTGCATTACGATGTTCTTTTAAATTGTGTGAAACATTAGCAACCAGCACCTAAAATTATTATCTCATGACCGAATAACTAAATTCAGTCACAAGATGAGGGGGCATAACTGCAGTTCTGAAACCTACCTACTAGCGTGTATGAAAATATGAAAGCACGAACTGACAATATGTAAATATGACATATTATTTATGTAAATAGCATTTTGATCTTTAACTTCATATTTAATTACTTAACATTAGGTTAACAAGTGAAAAATCTATGCCAATTTTGAGAGGGATGCTCAGACAAAAAAAAAATCCTCGCTTTCCAACAGTAACTGGTCATTTTAATGCCAGACAAATCAAGATCCACCCCGAAGGAGGAAAAAATAAATACAGAATCCTACATTCATTTGATTTCTGTATCACTAGACTCCTCCCTAAAGAACAGACTTCATTGTTACTGCAATTACTATTCCCTCCACCCGGCAAAAACACAAGCAGAAGGGGGGAATGCTATGAAAGGGTAATCTAGCTGTTTCACAGCTTCTCCCTTACTCCACCCAGTTTCTCCTTTGCTCAAAGGCTGTACTCGCCCTCCACAAACACAATCCAACTGAACAAGAGCAACAAAAACATTCCTGACGAATTAGCTTTCTGAAGAAAAAGCGGTTGTCAATAGTGTTTTCTTTGTTCAACATCTCAATTATTGCAAGAATATTCTGAGCCACTTTAAATATAACTGGATATATTTTAACACCTTCTTTGACAATTTAATTATGTACAATCATTTAATTATATATCTGAAAATACAGATTCACCCCACTTTTCACACACATTACTGTGCACATTGACTAGTACAACGAACAAATATATCTCTACAAGAAGATGTAACTCCACATGTTAAAGAATTTCAGAAGGATGTATATGCAAACAGGTTAGTGTACCAAGAATATTGCTATTTTGGCAGATAGAGGGGGAGGAGGTAGAATCCTAAAATTATATTGATAGATTTTACTGACCAACTAGAAAATTGGTTGCCAAATAATTTGAACTGCAACAATCAAATCCTACTGCAGCATTAGCAAGACAGATTTGGTTAACCAATGCTATCAAGGCAAGGAAAGGCTGACCGAGTGCAATAGTATACACACACTCTCTCTCTCTATATATATATATATACACATATACATATATAAAAATTAAAGCCAGGGGCCACCCCAACTCTTCCACAGAGGTCAAGAATGAAAGACACCACAGAACTAAAGTAATATAAAAAAGCTGCTTTCTGAACAAGTTCCAAGGGAAAGGACTCTTTACCAACATTAGCATCTCCCCTTCCCCTTATGCAACCAAAGTAGGGTTTTTTTGCTGAACCCTTAAGATAGTAGCAGTAAGAGGCTAGCCCAAACTGTGGAATCTCATCTCCCTATTCTTTATCTTCCACTACATCCTCCTCCCATTTTTGCTGCGGCTCAATCTGAAGGTTTCAGCCACCTCCTATCAATGATTTTTCTCTTACTCAGTCACTGCAGGGAGATGGGTGGGAAAAAGGGCCTCTTGTTGGAAGACCAGATTAGAGCTGTCAGACTGTTCTATATTTTGAACACCGCAGGTCCTTTATTTGAGCACACTAACACATTAACATTTAGTTCTGTTTATTTGTTTAAACAGTTATACTGCCTTGCAAACAATCAATCTCCTCCCATTTTTTTTAAAAAAAGGAAGAAGTTAATAAATAAAAACAAGAGGATGGGTGAAAAACGAACACAAGGTATACCCTTTCTCAAAACTGACCACCCTTCTTTATTTCCAGGCCTTGTAACAGTCATGTTAGTTTAAACTCCTCCACCTGTGTTTATTGCTAAGTCACCATGAGAAAAGCCCTACTAGGAAATGCAGATCGCCAAGTAATAGAGGTGGTGATAAACACAGAGAAGACCCGCTAAAATATGGAGCTAGGTTCTGCAGCACACTAGTCTATGGGCTGGGAAACAAAGCTAATGGAAACACTGGGCTGAAAAAAATTAACAGGCTATGTGGAGGAGGAAAATAGGAAGCCGAGACTAAATTACAGGCTGGCAAAGTATGGAGCTGGAGCACTGGGAGTGGAAGATGCAGGAAAAACGGGCTGAGTGACAACAGATACAGCCTTGGTAGGTGTGGGTCTGATTGTGGCATTTACAGAAAGCTGGAGCAACACATGATAATACAGATTCTTTTTAAAAAAATAAGGGGCTATTAGGGAAAGAACCCATACTAGTTTAAGGAAGCCGGGAGGAGCTGAGTACAATAGTTGTCTCTGCTGAAGCACAGGAGGTGCACTTATTGTGCTAGGAGTTAAAACAGCAAGGCTGGGGAGCTCAGAGCAAAAGGCCTAGAAGCAGGGCAGTGAAATATGATTTCAGAGTGACAAAGCAGTTGCAAGATGAAAAATAAATAAATAAATAAATAAATAAAAGCACTAGGAACAGATGAAGCAGAAAGGCTGTAGGGATGGAAAACAGGATACTGGCAAATTAAGTTCCAAAAGGTAGAGAATAGGGGAATTCTGAGAGTAAATAGTGGAAGATGGCCAGTCACCTACCTCGTTAATTAGGGAAAGAAAGAAGAGGTGTGCACAGAAGGGGAGGAGAAATGCAGTGAAATAGGATTATATGATAAATTCTATGGTACAATTCAGGGACTTGAGGAATGGAAAAGGCAACAAATCCCATATATTTAGGCCGAAGTGGAATTCTGAGTGAACATAGAAAGTGTTCCAAGTTACATCAGAACATAAGACATAAAATCATCTCTCCCTCAAAGCTTGTAAACCCTTTAAAAGAGGATAATAGCTCTCTGTTAAAAGGAGTATATACCGATAAAGGGTTTCATCTAAAGTTATAGGCTACCCCTACCCTATAATAGGAAGCAAGGTAAGACAAGGGGCTGTTCTATTCTCTGTTACAAAGGATAAGGTGTACCCTCACATACACATACAGTACTGTACAGTTAAAAGAAAGGCAGGCAGAAATTGAGAGACCTTTTTGACATACTATTAGTGAGGAAATGTTCCTTGTCAGAAAGCTATATAGGAGAGTAATAAGGGACATCTATCCCCCATTTTAAAAGTTGCTTATGTACCTCTCATTAAAAGAGAAAGACAAGTAAAATGAAAGAAAATACAATCTTTATCCCATTATAGACTGAAAAAGGGCACTTTACTACAGACCTGTGCATATGGGTCAAGATTCTCATCTACACCTTATTGAAAGGCTGATAGATGGAAGAAAGAGTTAGATGTAACTCATCCTGTGGAGATGGGATCAGTGGGGGAGAAGAGCCAGATGGAATAAAAAATGTGGGGGTTGCTTTGTGTGAAGTAAGAGAGATGCACAGAAAGCTGAGGAAAAGGGTTGCTGTGTATGGTATGAAGGAATGAGGGAAAATAAAAGGTCTGGCCAATAAAGGCTAGAGAAAGAACAAATGTGTGTGAACAAGAACTGAATGAAGGAGGAAAAGTATGTGGGGTAGACAAATAGGGGGAGAGGAGGCTGGAGGATGAAGGAATGGTGCATGTAGGTGAATGAAAGGAGAAAGGCAAGACATGGGTAAATAAGAGAGGCTGGGAAAGGGAGGAGAAAATGCAGAAAAACGACAGTATGGGAGAAGTCAGGTTAGACAAAAAGATGTGTGGCAGCAGGCTGTAGTACAAGAACAGGGGGAACACCATTCCAGCTTCCCAACCCAGCCATGCTTTCCTGACTTGCAGAGTCACCCAGAGAAAAATAGGGAGGATGGGAAGTGGGCCAATAAGGCCAGGACAAACAGGCAGTAGCAGGGAGGGGGAAACAGCACATCAGAACAGAAGGGGGAAAAACAAAAAACCCATAAATTGTACACCTCTGAGACTCTGAAAGACAGTGGCAAGGTGGATGCACCAGAGAGATAAGCCAGGTCTTTTGGACCAACACAAGGATGCTCCCTCGACCACTGGCCAGGCTGATAGGAGTTGTAGTCCAATGCATCCAGAGGACAGCCGGTTGCCCAACCTTTCTCAGCCAGCGGGAATGCGGGCCGAGGGAGAATGTGTGCAAGGGCGCCGTCGGCAAATGACAGAGGGGAAAGAAAGGCAGGGAGGCGAGCGAGCGAAAGAGGAGGGGAGAACCCGCCCGAGTGCGCGCGCCCTCCAGCTCCCCTCGCCGCCCAACCCCGCGAGCGAGCCCCTGACTGTACCTCCAGGTTGCTGTGATCCGGGGAGGATGGAGCGCGCGCGGGGAGCCGCGAGGTCGGAGGGGGCGTCTGAGGCCCCCCATGCATGGCGGCGAGGAGCGAAAGGGGGGATGCCGAGCGGAGCCCCCTCCTCCTCCTCCTCGTCCCCCCGCCCCTTCCTCCCCCCACCCCAACGGGCGCGGCGGCCATTTTGAGAGCGAGCTGGAAAGGAGCGGGCGAGGGAGCAGCCGCCGCCGGCCGCCGGGGCCTACCGCCTCAGAGCCCCGCCTCAGAGCCCAGGGAGAAGCGGAGCCCGCCGCCCCGCCAGCTCCCCCCACGCAGCCCCTCCCTCAGGACCGAGGCCGGCCTTACCCGAGGAGCCGCTGCTGCTGTTGGTGGTGCTGCTGCCGCCGCCTGCGAGGCCGCTCCCATCCACCGGCGCGGGCTGCGTGTGCGGGGACTGGCGGTTTCGGCCCCTCCCGCGAGGTGAGAAGCAGCGGCGGCTTCGGCCCGGCAGAGGAGGGGTCTTGGCCCCCTCCTCGCTCCCTTTTACCGGCTTGTGTGGAGAAAGAAGATGGAGGAGGAGGGGTGGAGCAAAGGCGGCGGCGGCGGCTTCGTCGAAGGTGGCGGTGGTGATTTTGGTGCTGGCCTTCCTCGTCCTTCTCCTCCTCGCGGCGGCGACAGCGGCGGCGACAGCAACTGGCTTTTGCGCCCCGGCCGTGTCAGTGGCTCCCCGGCCGCCAGGAAGGAAGGAGGGAGGGAGCCGGAGCGAGAAAGGCGAAGGAGGGAGCAGGCTCGGCCCGCTTCAAACACTGCGCATGTGCGGGGAGGGGAGGGGACGAGAGGCAGGACACCATCTTGGGAAGCTAAAGCGCCCCGCCTCCCGGCATGCCTTGCGACAGGGAAGGAGCCGGCGGCTTGTCGGACTGAAGTCCCGGCAGCCCGCGCGGCTCACTTCTCTCGGGCAGTCGACCCTTCTGATCAACCGTTTTTCAACCGTCTAAAAGAAAGGAAAGAAGTATTTAACCCAGCTTTATTACTCACGCCTACAGCACACGTTCATTGCCCTTTGTTTTGAAAGCCATAGCCTTTCCCCTCGTTTTGTGTCCTCGAGATACGTCGGAACTTCAACTCCCAGAATTCCTAGCTAATGCGGCTTCGCTGGCTGAGAGTTAGATGAGGTCGAGTCCTAGCACAAAGTGGAAGGCAGCGGACTGGTGGAAGATGGGCAACCCGCGGGCACGTATCACTCCACAGGTACAGGCCAGCTCTCTGGCTGTTAATGCGCGTCCCCTTGTTTCCTTAAGTTCGTTCGATTTACAGAAACACGGAAATAACCAGTCCTTAATTCATAACATTTCTCTGAAAAGAAAATGGGTGCAAGTGTGGGAACAGGACCACAGAAGTTCAACCCCCCAGCCAGCCATAAACGATCGCATCATAAAAACTAATACGGTTCATCACTATATAATATCGTTTACAAATTACACTAGTTGAGTTTGCACAAAAACTAGATAAACTAGAACTCCCCATTGGATGGGACGTCAACAGAAAGCCTTGGTATTGGTACCACTATTAAACAGCCATTATGCTTCCATCACCCATATGGACATTTGCTAAAGAGTAATACCTATTTAGAACAATAGAATATACTCCAAAATCAGGAGTGTTGTGTTGGCAATCTTAATTATTTATAATTAACTAATTTATTATTGATAATGATATTGTGCCATCATGGTACAGAGTATTTTATGTTTGTATGTATATATACATATATATAAATGTGTGTGTGTGTACACACACATAATTTAACAATCAGCAGAAATCAATACATTTATTAAACCATATATACAAATTATTCAAAAGGGCCCTCAGGATAGTTTGATACTAAAATAAAATACAAATTGATGCAACACAGAGCCAGTTTGGTCTAGTGGTTAAGGTGCTGGGCTAGAAACCAGAAGACACAGAGTTCTAGTCCCGCCTTAGGCATGAAAGCCGGCTGGGTGACCTGGGGCCAGTCACTCACTCTCAGCCCTAGGAAGGAGCCAATGGCAAACCACGAGCCTGAGAGTTCTAGTCCAGCCTTAGGCATGAAAGCCAGCTGGGTGACCTTGGGCCAGTCACTCTCTCTCAGCCCAACTCACCTCACAGGGTGGTGGTTGTGGGGAAAAGAGGAGGAAGGAGAATTTGGTATGTTCGCCGCCTTGAGTTATTTATAAAAATAATAAAGGCGGGATAGAAAATAAATAAATAAACTCATAACTATGTTAAGATTTATCACAAGTTTAGCTTAGCAAAATAATCTAAAATCATCAAAAGGGCTTGCCAAAATACAGAACATGACCCTGAAGAGTTTAAAATCTAGCATGTGACACAAACGATAACAGAGGAAAGTGGAAGGCAAGACAGAGATAAA
Organism: Charina bottae; assembly: GCA_023362775.1. Taxonomy (NCBI): domain Eukaryota; kingdom Metazoa; phylum Chordata; class Lepidosauria; order Squamata; family Charinaidae; genus Charina; species Charina bottae. The sequence goes on along the minus strand of JALMGJ010000027.1, from coordinate 7,437,696 downwards.
ATTACTTTACAGTATAATGATACTTTTGTAGGCTATTAAGAAAATTACAAAAACAAGACAGGCTCTGCCAGATTATTTCAGTCAGCACACTAAAAGAAAATTGGATAGGGAAGGTAGAGAAAAACAAGGAAAGTCAGTTATGAATTAGTAGCAAAATGGAAGCAGTGACAGAATTATCTTTTCTGCTCTCATTTAATATTCTTCGATCCATAAAGCAACAGGTGATTAGTATCAAAAACCCCACTCAACTTTTAAGCTTACAGACAACAAAACATCGTTATGATTATTTTATTCGCTATTAAATTTAAGATACTTCTCCACTCACACATTTTCAAAGCCACTATAAAGATTAAAATAGTTACATATATAGCTATGTGCTCTGGGCCCCATTGCAAGAGAGGGCCATCTAGCAGGACCCAGGAGGAGGGCCTTTTCTGATGTGGCACCTGTCCTTTTTAGAATATCACACACACACCCATCAGACTTGCTCCTACCCTGCTGGCCTTTTGCAAGGCATTAAAAACTTGGGTTTTGCTGTCAAGTTTGGGGCCCTGATAGTGTAGGTGAGCCCATTGTCTGGTTATATTGATTATGTGGTGTTTGATTATTCTTGGCTGCTATTTTATGCTGTCTCGTTTATGTTTTTAATCACTGGTTGTGTTTTTATTTCTTACTTTGTTTTAATTGTTACCGCCCAGAGTCATGTATATGAGATGGGCTGCCATATAAATTTATTAAATAAATAAACTCCCCAACTGACCCTTGTACCTGGTAGTTGTAGTTTTGTGATTGTGCCAAAAACCCACCATTAGAAAACGTTAGTTTATATTTCTATAGAATATTTGGGTGGAAGAATGATGCCCAAATAAAACTCCAGCTAATTTAAATATAAAGGACAGGGGTAGACTGGTGATTGTATTTAGACATTCAAGAGCAAGTTGAAGGCACACTCACAGAATGGCTACCATTGGAGACTTGCATTTGCACAAAACACTTATCATGCCAGTTAGTTGGCAACACGTATTTTACTAGAAACCAAAATGAATCATACAAATCAGTCAGTGGAACAGGAAGCATGGTGAGAGGCAAATGCAGTGTCTGTAAACACATGGGTGCCCACGAACACCAAGTTACCTATCCCAGTTAGTGTGGGGCACTGTTCTTTAAGCACTTAATTTTGGTTTCAGTTGGTAACAGACTAGGGCTTACAGACATGGGCTGCAACACTCCAGACGCCCCTAGACAGCAGCAAAGAGGTAGAGAAAACCAGCAGACTGGATTTGTGCAGCCCATATATGGTAGCTCTTCCCCAGAACCAAAGTCAATACAATCTACACTAATCTTGTTCCACCACTGCAATCTGGAAAAAGGAAAAAGGAAAGGAGAAGAGGGGGATCTTATTTTTGATGAGGGCAAGGCCAAGGTGGGGTGGAGCCAACCAGTTTCTCTTTTTCTTTCATGTCTTGCTTTTTCCATGTCCATCCATCCTTCTTCCTTAAAAGTAAGTAAGTAAGTTATTGGGGGGGTTGCCTTCGAGTCAGTGTTAACTCCTAGCGACTGCCCAGACAAGTCCCTGCATTTTTCTTGGCAAGGTTTTTCAGAAGTAGTTTGACCTTGCCTTCTTCCTAAGGCTGAGAGAAAGGGACTGGCCCAAGGTCACCCAGCTGGCTTCGTGCCCAAGGTGGAACTAGAACTCACGGTTTCTAGCCTGCTGCCTAAACCACTATGTCAAACTGGCTGTCATATTTATTATTTATTTATTTAGCTACATTTATAGCACATCTTTCCTTCAGAAGCAAAAGGCAGTGTAAATAGTAGCCCCTCCCATTTTTCCCCTTCTCATGCCCTGCAGACTCATCACTTTTTAGCCATAACATGCAAGCTGTAGTGATGGGATTTGTAATTCATCACATCTGGAAAGAACTGGGTTTCAAGGAGGGAGATGGATTTAAAATTCCCCCTTTTAAGTATCATTCTATGTCCCATTGGAACAGAAGCAAGACAAATGTTAAAACAGGTATCTAAGTCTGATTTGCTTGATTGCAGTTAAGGACCTAGCTTCTCCTGACAAACAGTTATAAGATATAGTAATATAGTAATGGCTCTTAAGTAACAAATCAAATCTCCCTCCTGTTTTGAACCTGTCAATAGCCTGCTAATAATGAAAAAAATCAACATTTTCTGTCTTGCTCAACAGGCTATTTGTCAGAGGAAAAATCAGCTAACGGAATAAATAATTAGATACTCTTAAAGCTCACCTGGCACTATTTAAATAAAAATCAAATGATGTATACAGAAATCTACCAATAATAATAATAACTAAAAGAATTTAAACCATGGCATTATAACTGAAGCAGGACTCCAGAAAGTTACAGGCATTTAATTTTCTTTGTGCTCTTCTAGATCAGGGTTTCTCAACCAGGGTCCCGCGAGAGATCCCTAGGGGTTCCCTGGGAGATCACGATTTATTTAAAAAAATATTTCAAATTCGGGCAACTTCACACTAAAGAGGTAAGTTTCATTCTTTATTAGTTTAAGAACGCTGTTAATGCATATATACAGGCCTACACATGAAACAGATATAATAATTTTGTAACTTCTGGCCTATATTTGAGCCTGAATGTGCAGGGGTTCCCCGAGGCCTGAAAAATATTTCAAGGGTTCCTCCAGGGTCCAAAGGTTGAGAAAGGCTGTTCTGCATTCTAAAAGATATTTCTAGAGAAAATAATTCATGCCAAATTTTATGCTAGGACAAAACAGCTCTCAATAGACTATTATTCTTCACAAAGACATTCACAATACAAACTTCCTGTGCTTCTCTAGGGTTTTTCCCCCACATTAGGGCTTGTAGTTTACTTACCCACAAAGCAATTCTTTCCTCCATTAGCAATATACAATTTGCCATGATTATTACTTGATTTCTCATTGTTAAATCAAATCTGCTCATTATATTAATTGCAGCCTGGACCTAAAACATGGAGGAAAGAAACACTGCAATATTAAACAAATATCCTTAAGTCACAGGTGTGGAGGGATTTCATGCTGAGGGCCACTTTCAGCTTTTGAACAGCATTCCAGGGCCAGGACAAAAATTAAATGTAATTTAAACTTGCATCTAATTAAAACAATTAAATGCAATTAATACGATTTTCCCCATGTGTTTAACAAGGTTTTACTCTTCTCACAGTAAGATGAAAGTTCACTGCTGATCTAAAACTCTGAAGAAGGTGTGGTTTTCTACAATATAATTTTAAGATACAGTTATGTTCCATCAATGACTTAGTTGGCTACACAAACGGAAAGTGGGTCCAAAGTAGCAAGTTCGCAGCATATGGACCTAGGCCAGCTATCCTAGAGTACAACTTGGGTGCTGCACACCTTGAACCCCCACCCAATAAATCATTATGATCAGTGGCAGGCAATTCTGGGATGTGGAAGCACTCTTTTCCCCCTGACAGACCTAAAAATGCAAATGAAACAGTCTCTGCCAGTGAAAGAACATGAAGGTTGCTCAACACATTACAAGATGAAACTAAGCGTGGAACTAACGCTGCGGTTGTCCTGTCTGCACTAACAAAAGCTGCCATCAGATGGACAGCCAATGCAAGAGGTAAATTACATTTTCTCAAGTCCAGGTTTCTGTAAGACAACAGGTTCTTTTAGCTGTGCCCTCTGGATTATAGAACACCCCATCCCAGTGTGGGTAACCCACAACCTGCAGACTCCATGCATACCCCTTTTCCTAGCCCCCCAACTCCACAAAATTGCCCTCCAAATTAAGAAACAAAGCACAACTGTTGCTGTTTTGTTATGAAACAACATTAAAAGGTGCATTCACCTTCCCCACCCACCTCGAAAATGGCTAGCCACACTAATTAAGGTCTTGGAAGCCCTCTCCTCCAGCACCCCTTCTGGCCCAAAAATGTTGATCCCCCGCCTGCCCCTGCCCATTAAGAAAGGGCCAGGCCTACCCTTTGGTTCCGAGAGGGCAGTACCTCAGAAAGCAAATACTGGAAGGCAGCAGCAGCAGCACCATCTTAGCCATTCCTCCCAATTTCCTTTTGCAGAGAACAGGCCTGTATCTGCTCCTAAAGTAGCCTTTGGCCAATAAGCATGAACCAGTGCAGTGATTCAGGTGTCTATCTCAAAAGTTTGTTGCTAAGCAGGAGCAACAGAGGAGGGAGTGTTGTATATGCCACATCAAGTGTTGTATACATCAATTCACACCATTTTTCCTTGAAAGTCTTCAGTCCCTGATCAGATAACGCCCCTTACAGCAGGTACTTGTCCAGCAGCTCCCAAACAACCAGAGCCTTTCGGTCTAATGGGGTTGGCAATCTCTTTAGGGGGCAACAATTGGTTATAATTGAATGACCCACACAATCACTCTGATGGATCTGGTAAGGAAAATCAATGCTTAGTCTAGGCATAGATCCGGGGGCACTATTTATTTAGGTAGTTATTACAATTATTTGTATGGTGTCTACTTAAACTACTCTAGGTGGCTTACAACAATTCATTAAAATATTAAAATCAAACAATTCATTAAAATATTAAAATCATTTAAAATATTTTAAAATCTGCTGCTGTCTTCCATAAAATTCACTCCCAAAAGCTCTTCAGAAAGGGAAGGTTTTCACCTGTTTCCTAAGACTAAAAGAGATGGGGTTAGCCCCTGATCTCAGAAGGTAACCTGAAAACACTTGTAATATCACATTCTCATTCATCAATATAAAGAATTCATCATCTTCATCATCAATCACTATCCTACACACACACACACACACACACACACAGTGTATATATAAAATTCCCTTCTCACCCATATGGGTGGTATGTGTATTCCTCAACCTCAGGTCCTCTACCAGAGGCCTGGGAGTTTGAGGGTTCTGCGCAGGATCTTAGCTGTTCCTAGCACTGCACTCTTCTGGACAGAGAGCTCTGATGTTGCTCCTGGGATCTCTTGGAGCCACTCTCCCAGCTTAGGAGTCACAGCCCCGAGTGCTCCTACCACCACTGGGACCACTTTGGCCTTCACTTTCCACATCCTCTCTAGTTCCTCCTTCAGGTGCTGGTACTTCTCCAGCTTCTCATACTCCTTTTTCCTGATGTTGCTGTTACTTGGCACCACTACACCTATCACCACCGCCGTCTTCTGGTCCTTGTCTACTAGCACAATGTCTGGTTGATTGGCCAGTACCTGCCTGTCCATCTGGATGTGGAAGTCCCACAGGATCTTAGCCCTGTTATTCTCCAGAACCTTCTGTGGAATCTCCCATCTGGACTTGGGAGGGTCTAGCCCATACGCTGTGCAGATGTTCCTATACACAATGCCACCTACTTGGTTCTGCCATTCAGTGTATGCTGTTCCTGCCTGCATCTTATATATATAGTCAACTCAAAGCGGTGAACATACCTAATACTCCTGCCTCCTATTTGCCCCACAACAAAAACCCTATGTAGATAGCATCAGATCTGTATATGCCTGGTGGAAATTGTGTTTGGTGACTATTTAAAATGAGGAATTCCTTCCCTTTTTCATTCCATGTTCTGCTCACATAAGCCATTTAGATAATTGCAGCAAGCAATCTTCTTACTGCTTACTTTCTCTGCCGCTCCCCATCTATCACTCTGGTGCATGGAAAGAGAGCCAAGATAGTTTGCCCAGATGCGTTTCTTGGCAGAAGGAACTGCTGCCCTTCAGCACATTTACTTCATCAGGGGTCTCTGCGCACCCTCTGAAATGCAAAGTGTTAAGGAGGGATTAACTCCTTCCCCGCTGTATTGGATCCTGTTGGACTACAGCACTAATCTTCCACAACCTTAGGGCCAATAGTTGTGATACCAGAACCCAAAGTCACCCAATGAAACGAAATGGTGGAGATGGTGTGCAGAACAAGGAAAGGGTTTCTGGTACGTCACAAAGCAAGTGCCAGCTTCCAGTCACATGTTTATTCCTTAGAATTCATGTGGACCCCAAATGGAGCCCATAAGCTTTTTTAGAAAATAAGAATGATAGCTGGCAACAGCCCAATCCTTTGTCAGAACTTTGCCCTCCTGCCCATTAAAACTGACCATCATGAGCTGAGATAGGAAAGAGCATTATGGCTTGATAGACGTTAGCAGGGAGTTTTCCAGGGAATGAACAAACCAGCAGCTGCTGGATGAAGCCATTTAGACTGGTGCCCACTAATAAACCCAAATCCACATCAATTTATCCAGTCCCCTTTTACAGTCATCCACATTGGTGGCTGTCGCCACTTATGATTACAAAAAGGTCCAGAGTTTAACAATTGTAGAGCCTTAGGGAATGGATTTCCCAGCATTTTTATAGTTAGCTTTGCTTTTAAGTGCCCATAATATAGTGTAACAATGTTTTTCTTCAGTTTTCTTTTTTTTTTCTTCCCTCATTCTTCCACTCTGATCTCTGGACTGTTTATTCATAAAGATTATAGTTTTTACTTGATTGATATATATAGTTTGTAATCTGCCATGATCCCTCTCACATCCCTGCCCCACAAATATATTTTCCCAAGTTCTTACCAAGAGATGGGAGAAATTTTGCCTGCAGCAATGAGGAAAATGACCCCTTTGGATGTATATAATTTCAGTTCTGTTGACTTGGCACACTTTTCTTATTTGATTTCTCTCCTCATCTTCCCAAACACCTCCTTAAATGAGTGAGTTGTTTTCGTAGAACAAAAACAGAAGAGTCTCTAAATCAGTAAGGATAACACTTTGGAAAGATTCTACTGATTGCATGCCTGATCAATATCTTTTCTACAAGAACATGCCTTATGTTTTGTAACCTGTCAGAAAGCTATAGGAAGGAACTGAGTATCCTCTTCCATTTATCAAATGTCAAAAAAAAATCTTCATTTTATGTACCTTCCACTGAACCACAGATGCTGAGGGAGCAACTATGGAAGGTCAGGAAGTGACTGCTGATTAGTTGATAAACCTGCAAATGGAGAGAGGGACGGAAATGTGCTTCACCATCCAGAAGACCACAGAGAATGAATCAAACTTTTCTCATCTGGACTATTAGAAAAATGCCAATTGACTCCTCTGCATCCCCTGTCCCCCAAATGGAAAAATAATGGGTATTTGTTACTTATTCAACTTTTTCAAGCCAGGATCTCACTATAACGAGCAGCTCATAATCCTTATGCCATGATACCAGCTGACTTATGTTAGGTGGCACACAAAAGTGTGCAGACTCCATTAGGATCTAGTCTCTGTTTCATCTGTAGAAAACCAGTTCCTGACTTTCCGTAACAAAAGATTAACATGCACATGTTTGCAAAAAGAAACATTTGCAAATTGTACTTCCTTCTGCAGCTCTTTTCCACCAGAGGTGGTGGTGGTGGTAATAATAATATGCCATTGGCCAAAAGGATACATCAGCAGCAAGGAAAAATGGAAAGTACTCTCCTGAGTGCAAAAGAGCTGAGCTAGCAAAATGGCTTGGGAGAAGAATGGAAGAATCACCCTGCCAATGAGCTGTGTTCTGGAATACCTTGGCAGCTTAGTCTCAGGGGTCCTCAACCTGTGGGCCGTGGCTCCTTAGGAAGTGGGCTGCGGGGCTCCCTCCTACAAACCCCGCCCCCTGGTGCGTGCAATTGGCTCCCGCCTGCAAACCCCGCCCCTGGTGTGTGCGATTGGCTCCCACCTGCAAACCCCACCCCACCTCCAGTCCGTGGAAAAATTTTCTTCCACGACCAGTCCCTGGTACCAGAAAGGTTGGGGACCGCTACTCTAGACAGAGAGGAGGACGACAAGAGGCAGAGAGCACATACAATGTTTTGGCACCTGGAAAGGAGAAAGGAAAAAGAATCAAACCCATAGTTTTATCTACCTGGACATCCACACACGTCCCCAAATTCAAATGCACGCATGGGCTTTGAGGAAGAACCAAAAGCAAGTTAAATTCAACCAAATGTGCAAAGCTGAGAGGAGAACACAAGATCAAATCAAGGAAACGGGCGAAATAACAGCCACTTTTCACCCCTCTCTAATCACACCTGTTAAGATTTTGTGGAAGGTTGCAAAGTTTTAAGAAGGCGTTTAGAATAAACGATCCTTGCAAAAAAGAGAGGAAAACGCTATTGTGGATAATATTCTACTTCACATTGCAAGCAGCCAGTGATTTTCCTCAAGCACCGAATGTGGCTGCTATTTCATTGATTTTACAATAAGGAATTGCCCTATTTGAGGATATAACATTCAAGAACCAAGATGGATATTTTTATTCTAAGGCTGAATTGGACAATAAAGCTACAGGTAAACCAACCCTTTTCCAGAGTCGTCTTCTGAAATGTATTTAATCCTGGGATAGGCTGCTTTGGGGTGGGCATCAGTGGGCACCCATCATTGAGCCTTATACAACAAATACCCACCGCCATATCGCAGCTGAGCATCAGCAAGTCCTTGTATGGTTAGCTGGAGGTCTTCCTCTGTCCTGAGGGTAGAAGTCTATAAATGATGGACAGGGGATCTTCTTGCGGTCAGAGACACCAAGGGCTCCAGCAAGGGGAGTAAGTATTGCATGACATCACCAGACTGGGTGGGGCCATGTTTGCCCCATTTGGAAGAAGAGTTAGGTAGCGGGGCTTAGCCCCCCAAAGGCAACAATTTGGCTAATTTCTGGAGGGGTTAGAGGCTATAAGGAGTAAAATGGATGCCTTAAGTCTCAGCAAGGCTTAAGGAACCAATTTTGCCCTTAACTCCCACCCATCCCTGGACCAAAATATTTGTCCACATGCACGGGCTGGGCTTGATGAATCCAAGGCTGGAGTTAAAATCGCTGGAAGAAACATCAACAATCTCAGATATGCAGATACCACTTTGATGGCTGAAAGTGAAAGTGAGGAGGAGCTGAGGAGCCTTATGACAAAGGTGAAAGAAGGAAGTGCAAACGCTGCGTTGCAGTTAAACCTCAAAAAAAACAAGATTATGACAACCAGCTTGATTGATAACTGGCAAATAGAGGGAGAAAACGTGGAGGCAGTGACAGACTTTGTATTCCTAGGCGCAAAGATTACTGCAGACGCTGACTGCAGCCAGGAAATCAGAAGACGTCTACTTCTTGGGAGGAGAGCAATGGCAAATCTTGATAAAATAGTTAAGAGCAGAGACATCACACTGACAACCAAGGTCCGCAAAGTTAAAGCAATGGAATTCCCCGTAGTAACCTATGGCTGCAAGAGCTGGACCATAAGGAAGGCTGAGCGAAGGAAGATAGATGCTTTTGAACTGTGGTGCTGGAGGAAAATTCTGAGAGTGCCTTGGACTGCAAGAAAATCAAACCAGTCCATACTCCAGGAAATAAAGCCAGACTGCTCACTTGAGGGAATGATATTAAATGCAAAACTGAAGTACTTTGGCCACATAATGAGAAGACAAGATACCCTGGAGAAGATGCTGATGCTAGGGAAAGTGGAAGGCAAAAGGAAGAGGGGCCGACCAAGGGCAAGATGGATGGATGATATTCTGGAGGTGACGGACTCGACCGTGGGGGAGCTGGGGATGGCGGCTGACAGGAAGCTCTGGCGTGGGCTGGTCCATGAAGTCATGAAGAGTCGGAAGCAACTGAACGAATAAACAACAACAGGCTGGGATAGAACCAAGCAAAAGTCTAGCAGCATCTTGAAAAGTAAAGTGTTCAAATTGAGTTCAAATCCTTGTTACAGTATTACACTGACACATCTGTGAAGTTTTCCTGGCAGCAACAGAGAAGTGATTGATTTATTTATTTATTAGTTCAACTTATATATTTTACCATTGCCATCTTCCAGGATTTTTTTTTTACTTAGATCTGACCCTGCTTAGTTTTTCCAAGTTCAGATTTTACTGTTCTTGTGTTATATATAGACTCATATTCACCTTTTCCTCCAGGGTTTGAGACAGCATAAAATTCTGCCTTCTTCTTATTCCAACACCCCACCCCACCCCATCTTAGCAGCAAACTTGGGCTGAGGGAAACTGACCAGCCCAAAATTACCCTGACAATTTCTGCTGCTGTAGGTGGATTTGAACCTTTGTCTCCCCCAATTTAGCATACCCCAATATAAATCAGAAATTAGCAACAAATGTCTATAGTTGCCCTCCAGAATCAATGCTTACTGGCCACCCAAATTAAATGTGTGTGTGTGTGTACACACACATGCACGCACACGCACATACACAGAAAGAAAGAAGAGACACCGGAATCTCAGGAAATCTCACACAAGAACATTGAAATACTATGCCAACTTGTATGGCATATGAACCTGGCCTTTGTATTAAGCCACCATATGGTTTATTTATGGTCACAGCATATTAAGGGGAAGCCACAGTGGTAATTTGTTGATCTAGGTTAGGGCTTAGTGTGTTGCATAAACCTATCCTGAAAGAAACTTGCAGAGGCTAAATTGGAACTGGATCTTCCTCCCCCTCACCTGCCTGCCTGCCTTTGTCTTATGCAAATTGCAGGATATTGTTCTTCCCAGATAAAGATTATCTTTCTGCCTTTCTGAAAGTCATTTCATTTCATTTCATTTGAGAGAAGTATGTGAATAGCCTTGAAGTCCTGGAGGCTAGGTGATAGTCTGAAAAGATATCTATGCTTTGTCCCTGTTCACAGGGCACACTTAACTCATTCATGGAGGTGGGGCTAACCTGTTGTGCAACTGGGAAAAATTAAGTCTACTGACTCAGCCAATTAAGGAGTTTAGATTTGGCTGGAAACAATCTTGGATTTGGGATTTGGGGTTAAATTAACCCTTTTATCTTGGTCAACCATGTCATCCAGATATGATCAAGGAACTGGGAGATTAACCAACATTTTTCTCATCCACAGCCAAGTCAGCGGAGAAGGCACACCCCCTAGGTCCCACCAGATGACATCATGTAATAGAGGGGACTTGGAGCATGTTCACCCTATCTGATCTGGTGGGATGGGCAGGTATTCTCAGGGTGATAACCAGCACCTTGAATTGTACCTGGAAGGAGACTGGAAGTCAGCACACCTTGTGCAACAATGGCATAAGACAGGCAAACCTTGGGATAACCCAAAACTGTGTATGTCACTGCATTCTGGCCAGTTGAGACTTCCCACGTAGAGTGCAATGCAGTAGGCCAGTTAGGAAGAGACTAAGGCAGAAGTGACCAAGAGCAGGGCCTCCCATACCAGGAATGGGTGCAATTGGTGTGCAATTGTACAAACCCCCCCCCCAGCCACAGCTGCCACCTGCTCCTCAAACAGGAGCCAGGAAGACTCCAAAATTGTGCACCAAATCTCTCTGGAGGATGGCTACCTCATCAAGAGTTAAAGATGACAGATCCAAGGGACCCCAAACCCCAGAGCCACTCTGTCTTACTAGGGTGAAGTTGCAGCTGGTTCTTCCCAATCCAGACCCTCAGCCTCCAGGCACCAGGCAAGCCCCTGAACAGCATCACTTGACCGACCTGGAGTTTGGGGTTCCTTACTCCCCACCTACCACACCACCACTTGGTGCTGACTTTAAGAGACGAGGAACTTGGGCAGGCAGATGTTGTAGAAGGGACACACTGTGCCCATTAGGAGCAAAGGAAATTGAAAGGGAAGCAAGAACGAATCTGGTGTCCATGAAGCAAACGCGAAAGAGCTTCCTTTATCCTTGCAAGCAGACAGGAGAAGGGACTGTTTCTTCTTAGTTAATGGGGGGAGCAAACAAGCTTGCGGGGGCCAGCTGAAGGAGGACAAAAAGCCGTCTGCTGTTTCAGGAATGGAAAAAAAGGCTGATGGAGCCAGTCAGATGCTCCATTGGCCCTTTATTAGCCAGGTGGTCCGTTCCCCACTCTCCTTGCCAAGCGAGCCGTTCCTTTTGCTAGGAGCCAAACAGAGCCAGCTGGCCAGATCCATCACTCACGCTCCAATTACCCCCGTTTGGTCTAGACCCAGGGAGGGCAACAATCCCACCTGGGCACAGAGAGATCGCTTCTGTCTGTGCTCCTGCCCTCTGAAGATGCCGGCCACAGATGCTGGCGAAACGTTAGGAACCACAACTTCCAGAACATGGCCACACAGCCCGGAAGACCCACAACAGCCAATCCCACCTGCCCCCCAAAGAAACAAATGTAAACATTCAAAACAAAGCAAGTCTCTTCCCTTTGTTTACGCCAATGTTGGTTTGTTACACGAGCAATGCTTATCTGACCTATGTGCGATGCTCACACGTGTTGAGATTGGGTGTCTATCATGGCATTATCCCAATGAACACAATGCTGGGGTCACAAGAGAGGGTGGCATACTCAGCTCCCTTCTCAAAGCCAAAATTGCAAGCAAAAATCCATCAGAACTGAGGGAATGCGGCATCTTCTGATTCTTTCTCCTGTAATGTTTTGTTCATCACACAGCAGGGTTGATTTACTACCTAGATAGCGCTTATTTCACCGACTCTGGGTGTACTGTAAATACTTCAGACGCCGTGGTTGGGGTCTCACACCACGCTAAACCAGAATGGGTTGGTTTGGTTCTGATTTGGATATGTAACCTGCCGTTGTGGTTTATAAACCATGGTTTATATCACAGGCTAGAAGAGGCTTTGCACAGTATGTCAAGGACCACCTAATGCTGGGGTGGCCAGGATCCATTTTCAGAGATTTCTGGGGTTTTAAAAGGTAAAACAGGTACCTTAAGCTTTTTACCTGTAAACCCCCTCCTTTGCAAAAGTGAAAAAAGCAAAATGTTTAGCGTCCCCCATTCTGGGGACTCATAACTGGTGGGCTGCACGTGGCCCCAAGGATATGCTTTTTGGCATAAGGTGTTGTACAAATCCAGCTAATCTTGTTTTATTGAATATTCCATGGTTAAGCAAGTTGTGATTTAGTGATGTGGTAACAGCGTTCCACGCGCGTCATGCCGGCCACATGACCGTGGAAGTGATTAGATCCACACATTTTACTATAGCATGGTTTGCTTCACAACTGTTAACTTGGGCTCACACTTCATTATAAGCTGTAAACTACACTCCACACTGCCCGAGTTCACACAACCTTCTGAGCAACATACAAACCAACCATCTTTTGGTTGAGCTGGAACTACAGTATCTGGGCTGCAAATTATTGCCAATCCCTGTTCTGTTTTCTTGATATGGCCAACTGACTAATCAATACAAGTTACTATACTATTGTCCTATTCTGTTTAATTAACGAGGCTGGGGAGTGGTCCTGTCCTTACTGTTTTAATGCAGGACAAGTGGAAGAAAGCAGCTGGTGGATTCCCCTGGCTTTATTTCTCTTTCCATCAAGGAACCTTGAATTGGCCTACAAAAGAGATTTTCTTCTTCTTATGGCTAGCTCCACTGCTCGCTTCTTCATTACAATTCACATAAGCTGGTTCTTTCCGAAACCTCTGACCCTTCTAGTTCAAGCCTCCGGCAGAAGAGGATATAGTGGGAAAATCCATGAGTTCCTTAATTGTGATTAATTACCTATTTAGAGGATTTTTTAAAAAAACCTCTGTGTTTTTCTACTTTTTTCCCCATTACAGTTGGCAGCATTTAGGTTGGATACTGTCCAGGACTGTTTCCAGAGATGCAAGCTGTATGTCCTTGTGCGCTTTGCTAAACTGCTTTAATATGTGGCTACTGTGTTTTAACAAGAATTTTATAAACCCTCCATCCTGCAAAGCTTAGAATTAAGGCAAGGTTGCCTGCCATTTCTCTAGCATCTACACACACTCTGCTTTCTGGCTCTGCTGCCTCTGCCCCAAAGGCCCGTCCTGTTTCTTGCAAACAAGGCACAGCCTAGCAATGGCAGCAAAGGATGCCAAAATTCTTGCATCACCCCACCCCTCCCTGCCTGAGGGATGGCAGCCGCCAAATGAGGAGCAGAGAAGCTGGCTCACGCCTGCCCCGCCCGCCCAGCTTCTCAGCTGGCTTTCAAAGGCTCACACCAAGGCGTGGCTCTGCTCTTTTTTCTTTTTTGCTGACGTGGTGATGTTTGCAAGGGTTAACAGGCTACTGCTGGGTTTGTTGATCTGAAACAGTCTTTTCTCCTCCTCCATGACGGGATCCCTAGCCGTGGAGATCATGGAAGAGTGTGTGTGTATGTGTGAATGTTACCAGATATATTGGAATTGCCAAGTACTGACCGGCTGTTCAGGGCCAAGAGGCATTTGAAACATACTGGAAGGAAGCATTTGATGGCAAGTTCCACCTTGCGTTTTTTCAATCTGTTTTTATCTTTGTGTTGGTTTCTTTTTGAATTGCATTGTGTTGTGTTCTTTTGCTGTATTGTGAGCCGCCCAGCTAAATCAAATAAATTAAATATAGCAACAAAGCATCCCCTCAAACAGAGACAGCATAGAGTAGAATGGGCCAATGAAGCTTCTAAAACAGCTGCTCTTCATGCCCCCCCCCCAAATCATCTGACAGGGAATCCCAACCAATTTCCAGGGGGGAGGGAAAGGATGGGAGGCGTCATTGGCAGAAAAAGGTACAAGAGGGAGGGAGCCTTTTCTCCCCATATAAAAGATATTATTATTATTACGACAGGGTCCACTTGTACAATGTGGAAGGCACGGAGTGGTGCCAATCTCTGCACTGGAGAAGTGAGGTTCACATCCCCAAAACTGCTGTGGGCGAGACCTGGGCAAGGTTAAATATAACATCAGTGGTTAGCAGATTTCGCTCCTAAACTGCTCCGTTATGAATTGGATCTGAAAAATACGACTTTTATGGGAATAAGTGGAGGGAGGGAGCAACAGAGCTATATTCAGATATACTTAAATAGGGAGAATAACTGGGCTTGCGTAACATGCTAACCCATAATTTATTGAATGACCACAATGGTTCTCAGAACACACTAAGACAGATCAAAGATACATGGTTTAGTCCATTGTATAAGCCAGGATTTGATCTAGGACTGGAGTTAAGTGTGCGCATCTACATTGCACTAAGCCTTACATGGCTTATTTGGTTTAGTGTTTTGCATAAATCCAGCCTCTCAGTTGTACAGTTGAGTGTACTGTGTGAACTCGGCAACTTGTGGCTTAGCCCACAAAACATGCTTTAACAAACCATCATATAGTGCGTGGGAATCCCCTGGCAGCAGCCAATGCATAACCTGTTATTGGTTTAACCCACTTTCTGAAACATGAACTACCCAAACAGGCTGGTTTTGCACAACACTCTAATCCTGGAAAGTAGCCAATGATAATTACTTATTACATGCCTTTACCAAAGTGTGGTAAACAAAACAATCACAGATCAGTCCAATAAAAGTAGCTGGGATTGCCGTAAACAAATATTAACACGGAAACAACCAACAGAACAATACTTCACCAGTTTCCAGGTAGCTTGTCATGCAAATGCATGCCTGACTTGATTATGTGTTCTTCAAAATACAAGCTATCTGCCATAGATACGGTTTGCACACTTGCCATCATTTCCCCTTCCATCCTCCTCATTTTTGGGGGGGGGGGGTTCTTTCATTTTGCCTGAACGCTGGCAAGCTTTTACCAGCGGCCCTGATATCCGGAATTCAGAAAAGAAAGTAAATGATTGTGTTCCCTAGCAAAGCGATAATACACTGTACCTGTTTACTTTAGACGCAAGCAGCTTACTCATTACTAAGCGTACTTAAGATTGAACAAAACCAGTTTCTAAAATTCCAAAGGCTTTAGTCGAGCCCGAGGCTGCCGGCTGGACACGTGCGCGCGCGCGCCTCCTGCCCCACCCGGCTTGCATCATGCCGCGTCTGGCGAGTTCGAACTGCTTGGCCGAAGCGCTCCTGCCGAGGAATCCCGGGAACTGTAGTTCTGCGGCGGTGCTGCGCGGTCTGGCGAGAGCGCATTTCTAACAGAGAAACTACGTTTCCCAGGATTCTTGAAAAACCGAAGGTTGGAGGCTAATCCGTGTGTGTTTCTATGGGCGTTGAAAGCGAGATGAGAGAGCCCAGGGGCTGCACTCGTACGGTGCGTCGGGGGTCGTCTTTGGCCTTTCTCAGCCTCAAACCTGGAACAAATCTGGTGGTGAAGATAATGCTTTTAAGATCACAAATTCTGTATATCAGAAGTAAAGGGAGGCTAGATTGCCGAGTTGCGCACCGATCTACTCCTGGTTAGAAAAACAGGGCTTATGTGTTGCTAATTACGTAGACATCAAAGGGCAAATGCAAACCGAAGTTTGCCCAACCCGTAAAGGGTCGGGATTCGTTTCCTGCGGCAGCCTCGTCTCGCTAGCATCTGTCTTCGGGCAAAGATTCCGTGGACCTTTGATTAAATAATGACGTCCGTTTCCTCTCGCGATTTGTTCTTGGTCAGGTTATGAGAGCGCCGGCTGGCTACCTGGGACTCTCAGCGGTTTATAATCTATTCTAAACATAAAAGGAGCTCTATTCCAACAATGAAAAACGGAACTGAACTCTTAAAAGCTGGTTCAGAGAAACTCTCTGTAATAACTCAAAAGGAGGTCTAAAGTATGGAGTCATTGCCTTTTCCCAGGCTAATTTTTCATCTTCCCAATTTCAGCTACAGCCCTAGGATGCTTTAGAGCAGTGTTCCTCAACCTTGGCGGCTTGAAGATGTGTGGACTTCAACTCCCCAGAATTCCCCAGCCAGCCAAGGTTGAGAAACACTAAAGGTCTCTTGTCCAAATACCAACCAGGTTTAGCTTCTAAGCCCAGACAAGGCCAGCCAGTTGCTGTTATCAGGGGAGACAAGAGAAGCATCAAACCCCACTTGGAAAGGGGACATTTCAGCCATCAAATCCCACCCCTTGTTTAGTGCAGAAAGCCCTATCAAAGCTCCACTTGACTCTCCACCTGCTTCTTAAAGTTTATCCTTTGCTCTCAAATAAGTTAGAAATTTATTCCCTGAGCCTTCTTGCAGCAGTGGTACCTAGGAGGAGGACAAAAAAGCAGAAGGGATGGTCACAACTGCACAATCATGCCTGCCGTCTTGACTTTTTTTACCCTCTCACCTTCCAGACGCCTTTGTGAGTGCCATGGGAGTCAGACAGCTTATAAATTTAATGGGAGGAGAAGCATCCTCCTCCTCCTCCTTTTGGCTGCAATTTCTCATTCCTCTCCATCCTGCCTCTTTGCACTTTTCCAAGCCTATGGCTTGTAATGTATGGCTGTGAGAGTTGGACCATAAGGAAGGCTGAGCGCCGAAGAATTGATGCTTTCGAACTGTGGTGCTGGAGAAGACTCTTAAGAGTCCCTTGGACTGCAAGGAGGTCAAACCAGTCAATCCTAAAGGAAACCAACCCTGACTGCTCATTGGAAGGACAGATGCTGAAGCTGAAGCTCAAATACTTTGGCCACCTAATGCGAAGAGAGGACTCACTGGAAAAGACCTTGATGCTGGGAAAGACTGAAGGCAAAAGGAGAAGGGGACAGCAGAGGATGAGATGGTTAGATAGCATCACCGATGTAACAAACATGAATTTGAGTAAACTCCGGGAGACAGTGGAGGACAGGAAGGCCTGGCGTGCTATGGTCCATGAGGTCACGAAGAGTCGGACATGACTAAACGACTGAACAACAACAACAACAAAAAGCCTGTGGTTGTTTAACACTTCCTTTTATGTTAATGCTGGGAGGCTAATTGAGTTTGAACAAAGCCCACAATTCTTTGCTTTTGACCTTGTCCTTTTTTTTTCTTTTAAACATCCTAAAAAAATAATTACAATATTTTTCCCCCATAAATGTTTGAAATACATTTGTGAGTGAGGTCACATCTGCCATCTGGATGTTAATAAGTAATAGCTGTTAAAGCAACAATTTTCCTTTGATTTACTACGAACCTGATTACTGCAGTCCAAACCCCTTTGTGCTTCAAAAGGTGGGCAGCTGATGTTCTCCTAGTCAAATTCTGAATAGTTTTTAAAGGTCTCTATCTATTGACTTTGGTGATTTCTTGGTAAGATTCTTAATGCTTACTTTATAGTCCTATACCAACTTTACACATTCAAAGCCTTTCAGGTACTAAAAATCCAGATTTTTTTTTGTTGTTGCAAAAGCTGCTCCTGAAATTTGAAAAGAATGATAAAGATCAGACAATGGATAAATTATACTGACAGTATAATGGAAGCAATGAAGTGAGGTAGACGTACCCCCCCCCAGCTTATTTAGCAATCTGTTGAATACCAGCGGGGCCTGCATTAAATGTTGCCGCACTTACTTTTCCTGCTTATGGTGCCAACTAAGTGGACACCCCTTTTGGGGGGCCACATTCATTGAATTCCTCCCTTTCCAGGAGTGTCTGCAGGTTATGGGCAAGAAAGTCAAGATGGTGGCTGTGACAGTGTGATCGAAGCTCTGCCCATTTTTAATATGCGATGCCAATAAAAATGGGTGGAGCTTCAGGCACACCACCTTGATTTTTTTTTTAACCATACCTTTTGGACACCCCCATCCTTTTCTATTGCTTCTCTTTCTTATCAGTCCAGTCTCTGAAAATTGATAGTCTTTTTCTCAATGATGTTGAACTTACTCTAAACCAGGGCTTCTTAATCTGGGGTCCACGGACCTCTTGGGGGGAGTGTCTGTGGATAGATTTCAGGGGGTCTGTGAAGTTGGATGGGAAAAAAATTGCAACTTTTTATTTATTTTCTATCCCACCTTTATTAATTTTATAAATAACTCAAGGCGGCCAACATACCCAATACTCCTTCCTCCTCCTATTTTCCCCACAACAACAACCCTGTGAGATGAGTTGGGCTGAAAGAGAGTGATTGGCCCAAGGTCACCCAGCCAGCTTTCATGCCTAAGGCGGGACTAGAACTCTCAGTCTCCTGCTTTGCCATTGGCTCCTTCCTAGGGCTGAGAGAGAGGGACTGGCCCAAGGTCACCCAGCCAGCTTTCATGCCTAAGGCGGGACTAGAACTCTCAGTCTCCTGCTTTGCCATTGGCTCCTTCCTAGGGCTGAGAGACAGGGACTGGCCGAAGGTCACCCAGCTGGCTTTCATGCCTAAGGTGGGATTAGAACTCACAGACTCCTGGTTTCTAGCCCAGCACCTTAACCACTAGACCAAACTGGCTCTCTTTTTACTAACCTCTTAACTGAAATTTAGCTTTTCATTCAAAAAAATATGTAAGCGACAAAGTAATTTATGACCTCTACACTCCAAAATCATGGAAAAAATCTATCTAGTGGTCACTAAGAGTTGACAATGACTTGACGGCACATAATCATTAAAAAAAAACTCCAAAAAGGTTTGCTAACTTCAATAAATCACTATCTAAAATTATTATACCATCTAGTGCAATTCAATGGTATAATAATTTTAGATAGTGATTTATTGAAGTTAGCAAACCTTTCTGGAGTTTTTTTTAATGATTATGTGCCGTCAAGTCATTGTCAACTCTTAGTGACCACTAGATGGAATTGAATTATTGATTCAGAAATTGAAAGACTTTGGATCATTAGCAGGGTTTAAAGTGAATTTACAGAAAACAAAAGTTTTGACTAAAAATATGGACTATCATCAACAAGAGAAATTGAAAGAAATAACGGTATATTCAATGGAAGAAAAAGTAAAATATTTGGGAGTATATTTAACAACTAAAAATGTTAAATTGTTTAAGAATAATTCTATTCCGCTTTGGACAGATATTAAAAAAGATTTGGATCAATGGGAAAAATTACAATTATCATTATTAGGTAGAATTTCAGCAATTAAAATGAATATTTTGCCAAGAATTTTATATCTTTTTCAAACACTACCTATATTGGCATCAGAAGAACCATTTAAACAATGGCAGCGAGATATTTCTAAGTTTATCTGGCAAGGAAAAAAACCAAGAATAAAATATAAAGTCTTACAAGATTCAAAGGAAAGAGGCGGACTGGGTCTACCGGACCTGAAATTATATTATGCAGCTTGTTGTTTGGTATGGATTAAAGAGTGGATAGTTTTGAAAAATGAAAAACTATTGAATTTGGAGGGTCATGAATTAAGATACGGATGGCATGGATATTTATGGTATGATAAAGTGAAAGTTAATGTGGACTTTAAAAACCATTATATCAGAAGATCTTTGTTACGAATTTGGAATAAATATAAATTAACTTTATGTTATAAAAGACCTTTATGGATTTCCACACAAGAAGCATTTCATAGAACAGAAGTAAGAGTTAAAGATAAATGGCTAACTTATAAAGACTTTTTTAAAAAAAGAACAAGGACAATATAAAACTAAATCAAAAGAAGAATTGGCCTCAGAAGGATATACTTTTCAATGGCTTTCATATATGCAACTAGTAGAAAAATTTAAATCAGACAAAAAAGAACTTGAATTTGAACAAACTAAATCGGAATTTGAGACACAATTATGTGAGACAGATGACAATTTAATTGCTAAAATGTATAAATTATTGTTAAAAGGTGAAATGGTAGAGGAACAAGTTAAAGACTATGATTAAATGGGCAAAAAATATTGGTCATAATATTCAAATGCAACAATGGGAAGATATGTGGATTAAAGGATTAAAATTTACTTTGTGTTATAATTTGAAGGAAAATTTCTACAAGATGATGTACAGATGCTATATGACCCCACAAAAACTAGCTAAAATGTATGGGAATGTTTCCAACTTGTGTTGGAAATGTAAAAAAAAAGAGGGGTCATTTTACCATATGTGGTGGACATGTGAGATTGCAAAGAAATTTTGGATTCAAATACACTCATTGATGCAAAATATTCTACAAATACGAATTCCACTTAAACCTGAACTATTTTTATTGGGAATATTAGAAGAACAAATAGGAAAGAAATTTACAAGAATTATGCAATATATGGTTACAGCAGCAAGACTTATATACGCACAAAATTGGAAAAATCAGATTATACCTACAATACAGGACTGGATGTTAAAAGTAATGGACATGGCAGAAAATGATAAATTGACATGTTTATTAAAAGAAAATACAAATTATTACTTTCTTAAAGAATGGAAACCATTAACGGACTATTTGCAAAATGCAGGAGGGGCAAAGCTTATATGGGGTTTTGAAGATTAAAAATATATAAATTGATATATTAGACAGGAAATGTTTTACAATGTTATATATAGTACTAGCATGAAAGAGATTAATATTTAAATTACTTAGACCAGAGATAAATCGGAAGTTGACCGATTTCTATGTTTCATCTTTCTCTTTTTCTATTTACTTTACTTCACTTTTTCTTTTCTTTTTTTGATTTGTATTTGTATTTCTTTTTCCTTTTCAAGCTTTTATCTATGTATATTTAAAATTCAATAAAATATATTTAAAAAAATAAAATTATTATACCCTAAAACAGGGTAATATCTTTTTATTGATTTAATGGGTTAATAAAGAAACACATATATATCTTACATATTTGTTTTTTAAATATTTTGATAGTTGATTCTATGTATTTTATTTTATGCATTTAATTACATTTTTCTGAGAAGGGGTCCATAGGTTTTACCAGAATCTCAAAAGGACCCGTGATGTGAAAAAGTTATGAACCCCTGGTTCAAAACTTTTCCAATTATATCAGGATACAAGGACACCCCCCAAAAAAAGTTCCGTAAGGGGAGCTCAGCAATATCATTGTCTTCAGTATATGAAATTATCCAAATGGATGTTGCATATTTTAATATGAAAGGTGGTGTCTGTTTAGCTAGATCAGAATAGTTTGAAGAGCATCAAGTGAAGTGACTTGTCATTTTTCTTGGGAAGAACATTCCTGACTCTGTCAAATAACCTGTTGGACTCAAACTGCTCTGATGGGTCCACATTCCCTGCTAGCTGAGTACCTTTCTCTCTGTCCATGGATGCAGATGAAGATCTAAGGAAGGAACAGGAGATTCACTTCCCTTGTAGTGCAGTTGAACTGTCTTCTACCAGTGCTCTTATCTTATTAGTGTTCCTATAACAGAAGAAGTTAAAATGGGCCAAACCATCTCAAGACCATCCAGACTGAAGAACATCTTGCGTTAGGAACCTTCTGTACTCACCTCTGCACTTCACCTTGATATAACTAATCCATCTCAGTCCACAGAACAAAAATTTAAGAAATAACCATCAAAGAACACCCCCTCCCCCTTTTCCTGACCAAATTGCTCTCTACATCTTGATCTTAATCATTGTTTGGGATACGAGAGAAGGTACACCTGATATTGTTGAATTACAACCACCAGCATCCTTCGCTGGAGGTGGATGAATTAGACAACTTTGGCACTTTATTTTTGTGAATGTATCGAGTTGGGTTTTCTCAGCTTTGTGAACGTGTCAAGTTCAGTTCCACATATTTAAGTATTTTATAAAAATCCTTTGCACTAAAATATTTGGACATACATCTTGCCTAACAGAAATTTTTCTTTGTAATTTTGATTAATGTGTGCATTTTTTTTGCAAAGGAACATAATGCATTTGGAACATTATTTTAATATATGTATTTTTGTAGACTTTTCCTATATACTTTTTTCAAATTGTTAGGAAGCTGCACTGCAAAAATTAAGAGCATTGTGAATTTCAGATTATACCTACAATTTGGTACATTTATTAATTCTAACATATAGCATTATATAAGGTTGCATTCAAATGCAAACTCAGCAAATCTCTCTCTGATTCCTCACCATTGGTCTTCCTGGATGAGGCAGGAAATTGTAGAAATTGTAAGTCAACCACATCCTTAGGTTCTCCTTTCCTATTTTAGATGCATGCAAATATAAACAAAGGGTAACTCAAAATGCTTACAAATATTACTGATGTGTTATTCTTCAGAGATCTAAGAATGATAGATACAGGTTTTGAAAGTGTAAAGCATATGGGCGGAGGGGGCAAATGTGCTTCTAGAATAAAGAGAAACCCAGCCTGATCTATATGGCCTTACAATGCTCTTCCATCAATATTTGCTCAGACTGAAGAAGCCCCTTGGATAAGGAGCGAAACGTTTCCATTAAGAAAATAGAAATCCAGTTGACATGATTCAAGCTACAGACATTATATAACATGCTTATATCTATAAATCTTTTAACACCTTCTGAATCATTTATTTCCTTATATATGTCTTTCTCTTAAAGGCACTGCTAGAAAAGGTGACTAGCTGAATTGCACCTGCCATCCAGCATAAGGAAAGCAGGAGCAACCGAAAAGAAGATACTTTTACTTTTAGGGGGAGAAAATACAGAATATTTACTTGGCTTCGGCATGGGGCAGCAGCATCCTAGATAAGGGTCTGTAGATAAAAAGCCGTTAGATAGAAGCAAGCAGAGTTTGCCAGAAGACAAGGCAGCAACAGTACCCTTGTTCAGGTTTGTCCACTCCTCGTTCTCCGTTTTCCAATCCCAGCTCATTGAACAAGAGTGAGATAGAGGGTATGGGGTCAGAGCTGGTCTGGGAAGATCCAGGTTCAAGTCCCCACTCATTAGGGACCTCACTGGGTGACTTTGACCTCATCTCTCTTGGTCCAGCCTCCCTCACTAGGGATGTTGATGAGAGGATAAACAATGGAGGAGATGCTTCTAGCATCATGCATGTTGCCTTTACCTTCTGGAAAAAAGGCAGGATATAAATGCATTACAGGATGAAATTAATTAATGGATTAGTCACTCAGTGTTTTAGGTCCCCCCCACCTCGGTTCAATTTTTCTCTTCCTTTATGTAACCTGCGTGCAGGGGTGTTCATGGGAGGAGCCAAGAAAAGACAAGAGGGCAACCACAACCACACAATCAAAGCTTTTCAATTGTTCAATCTCAGCCCCCCTCTTGACTTTTTTAAGCCCCCCTCCCCTGCCTACATGAGCCATTTGCTTTAACCGTTATAAGGGTGAAGCCACCCTTATGGAGATAGAGAAGTTGGTGTCTTCTTCCTGGGAAACTGATTGTTGAAGAGATGTATAATAATTACAGGCATTTGCCCCCTTGAATAATGTGAACTGAATTAATACATGCACATGGCTGAATCATGAGGGGAGTCTATTCCTCTAACCCCATGATTGTTTCCTTTGTCCTGTTGACCACAGGGCCACAGCTCCAAGCTGTGAATTCTCACTTGCCAATGTATTGTTGGGAGCGCAGAAGAGTTAATTACTCTTTACCAAATAACGGTTACTAAGTTAATTCAGGTTACATATGTCATGTCAACCACAACTGATGTTTTGCTGAGTTTTTAATTGAGTCCCTTGGTTCCCCGACACACTTCCTTACCCAGCTTTCGGAATTAACCCATTTTCTGGGTCTGTGCACCACCCTGAAGCCTGCGTTTACTGAACAGGACAAGTTCACAAAAGCTACAGGGAACCTAAACCAGGTTAGCAGGATTTGCAAATGCAGCTGTAGGTCTTGACTTGATTTGGGTAAGCATGTGGTGAGGCCACTCGGGTTCTCATTAGAGAAACCGTTGCAAGTTTCATTCTTCCAATCCAGCACCGTGAGACCTTCTGCTGAAAACTGCTCCTTCTGTGCTGATAGTACTGTTCTGGCAACCTCAGGAATCAACACTTAATTTGCCAGCACCGTGTAGCAGGAGTTGGCACCCTGAGATCTTAAAGAGGCATGAAGTTTGGAACCCAGCAACAACACTCTGCTTAGTCCTCCATGGCCTGGTAGATGAGAAAAAACGAGAAGAAGTGAGAACTTGGATTTACAAAATCAAGCTAAGAAGTGGCTTTGTTTCACCATGGTTTGCAGAACAACCATCCTAGCCTGCATCCTGCACTGATCAGATTGTACCTGGAACACTGTGTCCCATTTTGGTCGCCACAATATAAGAAGGTTGCTGAGATGCTGGAAAGAGTACAGAGAAGATCGACAAGGATGGTGAGGAGCTTGGAGGCTAAATCATCTGAAGAATGGTTGAAGGAACTGGGTCTGTTTAGCCTAAACTAGAGAAGGCTGAGGGGAGATACGATTGCAGTCTTCCAATACTTGAAGGGATGTCACAGGGAAGAGGGAGTGGGTTGATTGATTGACTTATTCTCCAGAGCAGAGCTTTCCAAACTTTTCATATTAGTGACACACTTTTTAGACATGCATCATTTCGCGACAGACTCTTACAGCAGGGCATCATTTCACGACACACTCTTACAGCAGGGCACAAGGCAGGCACTAGGACCTGTGCGGAATCACAGCAGGTTTGGAGGCAGCCAGGCACAAGGCAGGCACTAGGACCTGCGCGGAATCCTGGCAGGGCTCGGAGGCAGCAGCAGCCGCGACACACCCAGACACTGCAGGCGACACACTAACGCAGGGCTTTCCAAAGTGCCGCCGCTGGCGACACACCCGGCGGCGGCGGCGACACGCGCACGGCGGCGGTGCGGGGGGGCGTGCGGCGGAGCGCGCGCACAGTGGGGGGGGTGTAGCGGCGTGCGCACACGGCGGCGCGCGGGAGGGGCGTGCGGCGGCGCGGGGGGCGTGCGGCGGCGCGGGGGGCGTGCGGCGGCGCGGGGGCGTGCAGTGGCGCGCGCTTGCATGGCAGCCGCCGTGCACGCGCGCGCTGCCGCTTCCGGGTGGTGTGGCGACACACCACACTGTGTGTGGTGACACACTTTTGTGTCGCGACACACAGTTTGGAAAGCTCTGCACTAACGTGTCCCAACACACAGTTTGGAAAGCTCTGCTCCAGAGCATCTGAGGCTAAAGCAAGAACCAATGGGTGAAAGCTTTACTGAGGGAGAGCTAAACTTGAAATAAAGAGGAATTTCCTGACTGTGATTGTTATTAAGCTATGCCTCCTGGAGTTGTGGGTGAAAACATCACTGGAGGTTTTCAAGCAAAGGCTGGACAGCCATTTGTATGGGAGAGTACAAGCAGTGGTCTGTAGGAGCCAGCTCATACCAGCTTGCGAGAGCTGATTGTTCAATTTTCAGGAATTCTCTGATTTTGAAACCATAGTTTATGGATTCATGTGATGTGTGAACCCATTTATTTAGCAAACCATGCTTAAAACTTCAACTACACTTTTTCCCTTTCCCCACCATGTGAGTGTGTTGGGTATTGAATAATTTTGTTTGAGGAAGTGTTCTTGAAATTCCAAGGGGCACTGAACTGGAATTGATAGGCACCCTTTAATTCTGGGAACTGAGCTGTCTGCTGTGGGCAACTCCAAAATACAATCAACCATGGAAAAGCAGATACCGTACATTCAAAGGTAACCTTTCTAGAGGGGTGTAACCTCTAAAGCAACGTGGTAGCACCAGCTGATCTTGACTGATCTCAGAAAAGCTAAGGGGGGGTCAGGCCTTTGTGCAGCATTTTGCAGGGTCAGAGTTAAGGGTGGTGGTAGAATTCCTGAATGTTGAGAGTTGTATCTTTAACTATTAGGATCATTTTAATTTTGCTTTAAGTTGCTCTTGTACTTTCATACATCTTCATTCACACCATGTTTTGCTTGCATCCTACAAGAACATGGTTCCCATAAATACAGCTTGAGTGTTCATTGAGTTTATCGTCTGTGCGAATGACTACTTTTAAATAGTTTTGCAGGATAGTTCCAGAAAGAGTTCCACATATGTGTATTTCTTTTTTCTCCCATTTGAATTGTGGAGGAATAGGACATAAGCAGAAAGAAGCAGGATTAATCACCTAGCAGCCTGACCTGATATTCACATCCTCATCAATATTTTCATCTCCATCAACATAACCCCAAAGCATCTTAAAATATGGACTTTGAAGAAAGAGGATAGAAAGAGAATTGACGCTTTTGAACTTTGGTGTTGGAGAAGATTCCTGAGAATACCATGGACAGTCAAGAAATGGATCATTGAACAAATCAATCCAGAGTTCTCATTTGAGGCACAAATGACCAGGCTCAAATTGTCCTACTTGGGACTCATTATGTGAAGACCCAGCTCTCTGAAGAAGGCTCTAATGCTGGGAAATGTGGAAGGAAAGAAGGACAACCGGCAGCAAGTGAATAGACTTGGTTACAGTGGTGATGGGTATAGTATTGGAAGACTTGAAGGACCAGGTTGAGGACAGGTCCTTCTGGAGAATATCTATCTATGTGGTTGCTACGAGTCAACACCAACTTGATAAACTCTTAATAGCTGGGAGCAGAGGACTGATGGATGTCAGGAAGCTCAGTCACCAGGTGTGTTGGCACCCATGGATGTCGCTGAGCCCAGAAGTTAATGCATCGGTGAAGCGTCAATGCATCGCCTTTCCTGAGGATGGGAAATATATACAGTCAGAGGTTCTCCTAGGACAATGTTTCTCAACCTTTCATCCTTAGTAACTTTAAGGTGTGTGGACTTCAACTCCCAGAATTCCCCAGCCAGCTTTACAAGTCTTTACAAATAAAAAAATAGCCCTCTAATTTGACAAACCCCTTCATGGATCACTGCCTTGTCGTGGCGAAGGGGCTTGTGTAACTCAATGAAGTCAGGTCAAGACAGACAGGTCATGACGGAGAGTTCTGACAAAACGTGGTCCACTGGAGGAGGGAATGGCAAACCACTCCAGTATCCTTGCCAAGAAAACCCATGGACAGTACCAAAAGGCTAAAAGATATGACGCCGGAAGATGAGTCCCTCAGGTCAGAAGGTGTCCAATATGCTACTGGGGAAGAGCGGAGGACAATTCCGAGTAGCTCCAGAAAGAGTGAAGCGGCTGGGCCAAAGCCGAAAGGACGCTCAGTTGTGGATGTGTCTGGAAGTGGAAGGAAAGTCCGATGCTGTAAAGAACAATATTGCATAGGAACCTGGAATGTAAGATCAATGAATCAAGGTAAGCTGGATGTGGTCAAACATGAGATGACAAGATTGAACATCGACATATTGGGAATCAGTGAACTAAAATGGACAGGAATGGGCGAATTTAATTCAGGAGACCATTATATATACTACTGTGGGCAAGAATCCCTTCGAAGAAATGGAGTAGCTCTCATAGTCAATAAAAGAGTGGGAAAGGCAGTACTGGGGTACAACCTCAAAAACGACAGAATGCTTTCAGTTCGAATCCAAGGCAAACCATTCAACATCACAGTAATCCAAGTCTATGCCCCAACCACTGATGCCGAAGAAGCTGAAGTTGACCGGTTCTATGAAGACCTACAACACCTTCTAGAACTAACACCAAAAAAGATGTCCTTTTCATCATAGGGGACTGGAATGCTAAAGTAGGAAGTCAAAAAATAACCGGAATAACAGGCAAGTTCAGCCTTGGAGTACAAAATGAAGCAGGGCAAAGGCTAATAGAGTTTTGTCAAGAGAACAAGCTGGTCATAGCAAACACTCTTTTCCAACAACACAAGAGACGACTCTACACACGGACATCACCAGATGGTCAATACCGAAATCAGATTGATTATATACTTTGCAGCCAAAGATGGAGAAGCTCTATACAATCAGCAAAAACAAGACCTGGAGCTGACTGTGGCTCAGATCATGAGCTTCTTATTGCAAAATTTAGGCTTAAATTGAAGAACGTAGGGGAAACCACTAGACCACTCAGGTATGACCTAAATCATATCCCTTATGAATATACAGTGGAGGTGAGGAATTAAAGGATTAGATCTGGTAGACAGAGTGCCTGAAGAACTATGGATGGAGGTTCGTAACATTGTACAGGAGGCAGCAACTAAAACCATCCCAAAGAAAAAGAAATGCAAGAAAGCAAAGTGGCTGACTGATGAAGCTTTACAAATAGCTGAGGAAAGAAGGGAAGCAAAAGGCAAGGGAGAAAGGGAAAGATATAACCAACTGAATGCAGATTTCCAGAGAATAGCAAGGAGAGATAAGAAGGCCTTCTTAAATGAACAATGCAAAGAAATCGAGGAAAACAATAGAATGGGGAAGACTAGAGATCTCTTCAAGAAAATCGGAGATATCAAGGGAACGTTTTGTGCAAAGATGGGCATGATAAAGGACAAAAAAGGCAGGGACCTAACAGAAGCAGAAGAGATTAAGAAGAGGTGGCAAGAATACACAGAAGAACTATTCAAGAAAGATCTTAATATCCCTGATAAATACGATGGTGTGGTCACTGACCTTGAGCCAGACATCCTAGAGAGTGAAGTCAAGTGGGCCTTAGGAAGCATTACTAACAACAAAGCTAGCGGAGAAGACAGTATCCCAGCTGAGCTATTTAAAATCCTAAAAGATGATGCTGTTAAAGTGCTGCACTCAATATGCCAACAAATTTGGAAAACTCAACAGTGGCCACAGGATTGGAAAAGGTCAGTTTACGTTCCAATTCCAAAGAAGGGCAATGCCAAAGAATGTTCAAACTACCGTACAATTGCGCTCATTTCACATGCTAGCAAGGTTATGCTCAAAATCCTACAAGCTAGGCTTCAGCAGTATGTGAACCGAGAACTACCAGAAGTGCAAGCTGGGTTTCGAAGAGGCAGAGGAACTAGAGATCAGATTGCCAACATTCGCTGGATCATGGATAAAGCAAGAGAGTTCCAGAAAAACATCTACTTCTGCTTCATTGACTACGCTAAAGCCTTTGATTGTGTGGATCACAACAAACTGTGGCAAATTCTTAAAGAGATGGGAGTACCAGACCACCTTACCTGTCTCCTGAGAAACCTGTATGCGGGTCAAGAAGCAACAGTTAGAACCGGACATGGAACAACCGACTGGTTCAAAATTGGGAAAGGAGTACGACAAGGCTGTATATTATCACCCTGCTTATTTAACTTATATGCAGAGTACATCATGAGAAATTCCGGGCTGGATGAATCACAAGCCGGAGTTAAGATTGCCGGGAGAAATATCAACAACCTCAGATATGCAGACGATACCACCCTAATGGCAGAAAGTGAAGAGGAACTAAAGAGCCTCTTGATGAGGGTGAAAGAGGAGAGTGCAAAAGCTGGCTTGAAACTCAACATTAAAAAACCTCAGATCATGGCATCTGGTCCCATCACTTCCTGGCAAATAGAAGGGGAAGAAATGGAAGCAGTGACAGATTTTATTTTCTTGGGCTCCAAGATCACCGCAGACCGTGACTGCAGCCATGAAATTAAAAGACGCTTGCTCCTTGGGAGGAAAGCTATGGCAAACCTAGTTTTGTTGTTGTTTATTCGTTCAGTCGCTTCCGACTCTTCGTGACTTCATGGACCAGCCCACGCCAGAGCTTCCTGTCGGCCGTCACCATCCCCAGCTCCCCCACGGTCGAGTCCGTCACCTCCAGAATATCATCCATCAATCTTGCCCTTGGTCGGCCCCTCTTCCTTTTGCCTTCCACTTTCCCTAGCATCAGCGTCTTCTCCAGGGTATCCTGTCTTCTCATTATGTGGCCATAGTACTTCAGTTTTGCCTTTAACATCATTCCCTCAAGTGAGCAGTCTGGCTTTATTTCCTGGAGTATGGACTGGTTTGATCTTCTTGCAGTCCAAGGCACTCTCAGAATTTTCCTCCAACACCACAGTTCAAAAGCATCTATCTTCCTTCGCTCAGCCTTCCTTATAGTCCAGCTCTCACAGCCATAGGTTACTACAGGGAATACCATTGCTTTAACTATGCGGACCTTTGTTGTCAGTGTGATGTCTCTGCTCTTAACTATTTTATCAAGATTTGCCATTGCTCTCCTCCCAAGAAGTAGACGTCTTCTGATTTCCTGGCTGCAGTCAGCATCTGCAGTAATCTTTGCGCCTAGAAATACAAAGTCTGTCACTGCCTCCACTTTTTCTCCCTCTATTTGCCAGTTATCAATCAAGCTGGTTGCCATAATCTTGGTTTTTTTGAGGTTTAACTGCAACCCAGCTTTTGCACTTTCTTCTTTCACCTTCGTCATAAGGCTCCTCAACTCCTCCTCGCTTTCAGCCATCAAAGTGGTATCATCTGCATATCTAAGATTGTTAATGTTTCTTCCAGCGATTTTAACTCCAGCCTTGGATTCCTCAAGCCCAGCACGTCGCATGATGTGTTCTGCGTACAGATTGAATAGGTAGGGTG
The DNA here is from genome assembly GCA_023362775.1 of Charina bottae. NCBI lineage: Eukaryota > Metazoa > Chordata > Lepidosauria > Squamata > Charinaidae > Charina > Charina bottae. The sequence continues at coordinate 7,406,847 of JALMGJ010000027.1, read as the reverse complement.
AGAGTATACAGCCCTGCCGTACTCCTTTCCCAATCTTAAAGCAGTCCGTTCCGTGCTCTGTTCTTACCGTTGCTACTTGGTCGTTATACAGATTCCTCAGGAGGCAGACAAGATGACTTGGTATCCCCATACCACCAAGAACTTGCCACAATTTGTTATGATATGGCAAACCTAGACAGCATATTAAAAAGCAGAGACATCACCTTGCCGACAAAGGTCCGTATAGTTAAAGCTATGGTTTTTCCTGTAGTAATGTATGGCTGTGAGAGTTGGACCATAAGGAAGGCTGAGCGCCAAAGAATTGATGCTTTTGAACTGTGGTGCTGGAGAAGACTCTTAAGCGTCCCTTGGACTACAAGGAGGTCAAATCAGTCGATCCTAAAGGAAATCAACCCTGACTGCTCATTGGAAGGACAGATCCTGAAGCTGAAGCTCAAATACTTTGGCCACCTAATGCGAAGAGAGGACTCACTGGAAAAGACCCCGATGCTGGGAAAGACTGAAGGCAAAAGGAGAAGGGGACGGCAGAGGATGAGATAGTTAGATAGCATCACCGATGTAACGAACATGAATTTGAGCAAACTCCGGGAGACAGTGGAGGACAGGAAGGCCTGGCGTGCTATGGTCCATGAGGTCACGAAGAGTCGGACACGACTAAACGACTGAACAACAACAAAAAATTTGACAAACTGTAACTCTTATTTACTTACTCTTACAAACCGTAACTCTTGCATTACTCTTGATTGCATATACACACACACACGCACACACACACACACATTTATTTGTTTGTTTGTTTGTTTGTTTGTTTATACATACTTTGGCCACCTAATGCGAAGAGGGGACTCACTGGAAAAGACCCTGATGCTGGGAAAGACTGAAGGCAAAAGGAGAAGGGACGGCAGAGGATGAGATGGTTAGATAGCATCACCGATGTAATGAACATGAATTTGAGTAAACTCCAGGAGGCAGTGGAGGACAGGAAGGCCTGGCGTGCTATGGTCCATGAGGTCATGAAGAGTCGGACACGACTAAACGACTGAACAACAACAACAATTTATTTCCGATTTCTATCACCGCCCATCTCCCCCGAAAACATGCATATCCCCACGTGCAAACACAAACACACACAGGGGAGTTTGCATGGTATGGTCAAAAAAGTCAAGATGCACATCACATGTAAAAAACAAGTGGAGCTTCGTTGCAGCCACCATCTTGCCTTTTCTGACCACACCCTGCAGAAATACGTGTGTGTGTGTATAATTAGCAGTCAAACCAGGATGCACAAGGGGAGGGGAAAATCCTTTTTTAAAGGTTCCCTTTGCTGAAAGATGCCAGGGAAATTACCTTGTTTCTTCTCTCTTGGCAGCCTATCGTTGGCTTTTCAACCTTTTAAAGGTTCTGCCCAGATCAAGGGCATGCAGGAAAGGGGCACAGGGCAGAGCCCCAGAAGTTTGTCCTCCGCCTTTGGAAGCAGGAGGGCTGTGACTCAAGGACATGTATAATTAATCTCAACCCTTGAACCTTGGAAGCATCAAGGCCTGCTAATCAGCCCATCACGCTGTATATCGAAAGCGGAACAGGCCATTTCATCCTCCCGCAAAATAATGAACCGAGTCCTGATCTAATTCTCTGGGTGGCAATTAAAATACTTGGCAGATGAGCTTTTTTAACCTGTTCAGGGCCCTGTGGGTTTATGACTTGCCAAACAATTTTCTAGGACAGTGTTTCTCAACCTTAACAACTTTAAGGTGTGTGGACTTCAACTCCCAGAATTCCCCAGCCAGCCATTCCCCATTCCCCATGCTGGCTGGGGAATTCTGGGAGTTGAAGTCCACACACCTTAAAGTTGCCAAGGTTGAGAAACACTGCTCACAACCATGACTTACATCAGCAGAGTGGGATGATTGAATTTCAATGCGTGAGTCCTCATTGCGAGGACCGTGTGTGTATGTGTGTGTGATAAATGCAAAAGGGATTTGACTAGTCATCCCATTTGCTGCCACACACACAAAAAAAAAAATCCCGAAAAGCAGAAGTCTCTGCCTAAAATGTGACTTTTTCCAATGGACAAGTCGGGCTTTTCAGGCCAAAAAAAAGGAGGAGCAGGATTGCAAGCAGACAGATACTTCAATTCCATCTCCCCTTTTCTGCCCACTATTGAAGAGCAAAAAGTAGGTTACGGTTTGTCAAATTAGGGGGCTATTTTTTTGATTTGTAAAGATCACAAAGGCGGCAAGCTTCCCCGTCTGAGCAGAAAGAGCCAGGCTGCAGCCAGAAGGAATTTAAAAAAAAAAAAAAGGGGGGGGGTTACAACAAGAGACCATTAGTTATTTCTTCTTTCTCCGTCATGCATGAAAACCTTTCAGGTTATGGCAGCCTGCTTCAAGGTCCATTAAACAACCCAATGAAGGAACTGTGACAGTTCAGGGCATTTGGTTTGGGTGTGGGAGAAGCCCTCTTCCTTAAGAGGAGCATTTTGGAAGGAAAGGCAGAGATTTGGGCAGGTAGCAAACGAGTTGATGGCAGAGGAGCAGACTCGGGCGTCTCAAAGGTCAATCCAGCTCTCCTGGGCTTGCGGTTGGGGAACTCAAGGGGAAGGGAAGGGCTGGAGCAAAAGTGGGTTCAGTGGAGTGCTTGGTGCTCTCTGAGCTTGATTGTTTGCTTGCAGACGTTTCATGACCCAACTAGGTAACGTCATCGGTGCTGGTGAGTATGGGGTTTGCTCCCTGTTTATATACAGTAGCTTGCCCTGCTAGTGTTGGTGGGGTGTGGTTTTCTCCGTGGTAGTCCCTTGATTAGGGTATTGTTTTCTGCTTGATTGTTTGTCCGATTGTTTGTCTCCTTGGCAGTTCAATAGACACATAGAGATAAACCACATTTACACACCATTCAAAAGAGACAATAAAAAGGCTAAGAAGGAAACAAAAAGACCAAAACACATCCTCTCCAGCAGCCTACACCCAGATAAGCAGGGATTAACACCAGACAAACAATCAAGCAGAAAACATGGGCCCAACACCATCATGTCCTTCAGGTCAGGCTATCTGGCCACCAACTAAAGCTAAAAGTGATTCTTTCGAAGGACAGTTCTCACAGTTTTAAAGGTTCTCCTTAAAAGATGGAAGGGATGGGTTCACAAGAATCACCCCAACTGAACAAGTTCTCATTTAGAGCCAATATATCCTTGTGTATATTATAGAGAAAACTTTCTGACTTTCTTTCTAACAGCCTTACTGTGTGACTTGGCCAGCCGGCAGATCTCTCCTCTGATAACAGAGAGGCTTGCCACTGGCAGTCTATGTAAGGACTTTTTATCACTTCCCCACAGACTCTGTTTTCTCAACAACAACCCTGTGAGGTGGGCTGGGCTGAGGAGAATAGCCCATAGTCACCCATGGCTAAGGGTGGACTTCAACCTGGGCATCCCTACTCCTAGTCTGACACCAACAACCATACAGGACCCTGGCTTACCCAGAGATGCAAAAAAGGGGCAGGGCTTTGACCTTGCAGTCATGGCTGCCACCTTGACTTTTTTGACCCCCTCTGCAGAACCCCCAGCTCCAACAGCAGAGCATGGCTTTCCACATCACACAAGAGCATGCAATTGTGCAAAGAAGCCCCAGCTTTTTGTTTCATTCACTGCTGGCTTCTTTGCTCACTGCTGAAAAAGAAGAAACACCCCACCCAAGTTTTGTAACTCATTCCCATTTGCTATTAGAAATGCTGTTTTCCTCTGCCCCAAAGGAGCCCGAACTTTGTGGCACTGAACTGGCTCCAGCTTGCCAAAACTAACATTGGTGTGGGGGGGGGGGAGATTGATTGCATTGGGTTCTGTTCATTTATAGAAAAAGACAAAAGACAAATTAATCAACAAGTCCATGGTGCTATTTGACACTGTGGTTGTGATAAACCCATATTATTTCTGGGAAGCTGGAGAGCAGATGTGGAATGGGATCCCTGCATATCTGGGCTCATAAGCCTGCAGGAAAAAAAATATCCATGTCACCTGACCCACTGCTGGTAGTGGCTTCTCAAGATGGTTAAACTTTGACAGCTTCATTACAGCTTTGATATGACTGGAACTCATTTGTTTAGCAATGATGGACCAATAAATTGTTCCACTTCATTATCTCCGTAATAATTCTGGAATGGCTTCAAACCATTTGCAGCTGCTTTTCTTTTGAAGCTGAGGATTAAAAGAAATGTTCAAGAGTTTCCTATACATTCACAGCTGGGGAAAAGACCTTTTTTATTATTATTGTAAGGTGGGGAAAGACATTCATTTGGTAGTAAATTGCTTATTTTCAAATCTGTGCAAAACACAATTTCCCATCAAAATACCATTCCCCGAAGTTTGCAGCACAGATCTCCTGTCAATATATATCTTCTTAAGATATCTGAAGAAAAATACATGTGTAAATTATTCTGGGATGTGCTTCGTATGGGCCTGGCTCACACATCAGGCTGTCACAATTTTATTAACCACAGTTTGCTTTTTAAAGACTGACAAAATCAAGTGAACTTGGGATATAGTTGTAATGACAGAGTCTTTGTTTTTTTCTTTATGTGTTTGCTTTTGTTTTGTAATATTTTCTTTTTCTTTGGTGATTGTTCATTTATATTTTATGTATGTTTCAATAGAAGAGAATGTACGTTTGTTTGAAAATGGAGTAATAAAAACTATTCAAATAAAAAAATTGCTTTAAAAAGCCACAATTGTCTAGCTCAATGTTTCTCAACCTTTGCAACCTTAAGATATATGGACTTCAACTCAACATGCTGGCTGGGGAATTCTGGGAGTTGAAGTCCACACATCTTAAAGTAGCCGAGGTTGAGAAACACTGGTCTAGTTTTTCACATTGTTCTAAGCTATTAGTGTATATTGCATGAAGGTTAAAAAAGAGCAAAAAATAAAAGCACAATGCAAGCAAATCTCTTAAAAAACAATAGGTTACAGCCCAAACACAAAAATATCCAAACGGGAGATGGGAGACTAGTGACACACTGGCTAGGTTTGAAGAAATCTGGAGTCCAATCAAACCTGGAAGCAGGGGCATCTACAGTAAGGTAAAAATAATCAAGATGGCAGCTGTGGCTACATGACTGAAGCCCTGCCCCTTTTTAAACATGCATTCCATAGAGGGTGGGGCTTCAGTCACACAGTAACAGGCACCATCTTGACTTTTTTCATTCCCCTGATGCAGTGTTTCTGAACCGCAGGAACTTTAAGGTGTGTGGACTTCAACTCCCAGAATTCCCCAGCCAGTGTGTTGAATTGAAGTCCACGCATCTTACAATTGCTGAGGTTGAGAAACACTGCCCCAATGGATATCCCTCCCTGAAGGGCCACGTTCCGGGAGGGATATCCTGCACCACATTTTTGATTAATTGATTACAGCAGGGCTTTCCAAAGTTTTCCTGCAGCGACACACCAACCGCCGTTGGTGTGTCGCCGCAGGAAAACCCGGAAGTGCCACCGTTGCGGCAGCGCGCAAAGACCCGGAAGCGCTGCTGCCACTTTCAGGTTTTTGCGCGCCGCTGTTGGTGTGTCGCCGCAGGAAAACCCGGAAGCGCTGACGACGATCAGCGCTTCCGGGTTGTGTGGCGACACACCAGACTCTGTGTGGCGACACACTTTTGTGTGGCGACACACAGTTTGGAAAGCTCTGGATTACAGTATGTGCCATCAAGTTAGTGTTGACTCTTAGCAACCACAGAGTGGCCCTTCACATCTTCTAGTAGTACATCTATCACCATTGTTCATCTATCTTGCTGTTGGTCATCTCTTTCTTTTTCTTTTTCTTTCTCTTTCCTTCCACCTTTCCCAGCATTACAGACTTCTCAAGGAAGCTGGATCTTCACATAAAGTGTCTAAAACAGTGTTTCTCAACCTTGGCAACTTTAAGATGTGTGGACTTCAACTCCCAGAATTCCCCAGCCAGCCATGGGTTTAAATATAATTTGAACCTGGTCATTTGTGTCTTGAGTGAAAACTCTGGTTTATTTGTTCCATTATGGTTTGTTTTCTTGGCTTTCCATAGTATTCTCAGGAGTCTTCTCCAACGCCAAAGTTCAAAAGCATCAATACTCTTCCTATCTTGCTTCTTAAAGTCCAACTTTCACTTCCATAGAGTGTCAGAGAGAAAACCAATTGCCTGCACAATTCTGACCTCCATAGGTATAGACCCATCACGGCATCTGAATATCTTTTCCAAGACTTTCATTGCTACCCCATCAAGTGCTACATCTTACAGCAGGGTTAAAACAATAGCAGAAACCTCAAATAGCCAACTGAGAAAGAAACTGGGGGGGGAAATCAGTTTGGATGAAAGGGCAACCCAGTTACGAAAGAATCCATTGGTCAGGCTGTGGAAGAACTGGGATCCAGAAGATTCCTTGCAGAGAAGGAGCCACCTGTAATTTCATGATTCTGATTCTGACCAAGAGATTGCATCTAGAGAGAGATCAATTGATCTAGAAAAATATAGATCTAGAGAGATCTAGATCAATTGATCTAGAGAGAGATCAATTGCATCAAGAGAGCCAGTTTGGTCTAGTCGTTAAGGCATCCAGTGGTCACCTGGAATTTGCAACCCAGACATGGCAAGGCTACCTAGGCTGGTCCTAAAGCTGCAGTGCTGATTCAGCAGTCTTTTCATATCCAGATCTCCTGTCGTATTGCCAGCAGAAGCACCCTCAGCAAACAGACTCCAGCCCTCCAGATTTCCCTGGTAGCGAGAACGTTGCCATCAGGCCTGAGTTAGTAAAATGCTGCCCTCGGTCTTCTATACAACCGTGCTTAACCTAGCAGGGGAAGACAAGAAGAGATGCTTCGTAACCCCAGCAACAGTTTCTTAGCATCAGCTAAGCCAACATTTTTCAGAGAGACAGGGAGGCTGGTGCAGGGAGAGAAAAGGACCTTTTTTCTGCCGGGGAAGACTGGGGAAGCCCATCGACCATTCGGTCTTGCCGAATCTGGGTAAATACAAGAGCACACCAAACCCGGGAGCCACTTAAGCAGAAATATTGGCCTATATTCCCATCTGAAAATTCTCCGATTAGAAGGATTTCCTGTTTCTATGGCAACTTCCCTTTCCCCCCCTCCTCCTGGACAGCTAAGGCACCATGTGCTGTATCAGAAAGCAGGGTGTCCCCCCCCCCCCCGATCAATGAAGAATGCCAATCCAGATGTTCAAATGCTATTCCAGATAATGTATCTGCTGGTATTTTGTCCAGGATAAGGGCTAGAAAGGATAGACAATTTGGCTGCCATATGAATCAGGTGGAGGCCGGCCCTACTGTAGGGGTAACTGCAGGATGGGAGCAGCTGGCGAAAGGTGTGTGATGATGCACACTCTGCCCCTTATATACAATGTGCAATAACGTGCCAATGATGTGTGATGTTGCAAGGCAAGCATGAAAGAGGGGAGCTCGTGTCGTGACTACCCTGGGGCATTTTGTCCTCATCGTGCCCAGCTGTAGACAGCTGTGATCACACAACTGCATTGTCACAAGTCAACCTGGCCCCGGAATTAGCCCATTTTCCCAATTCACACTGTACAGTGATCCGTAAAGCAACCAAATAAGCTTGTTTGCCTGTTACAACACATACACAAAGGTTAACACTAACGAAGCTCAGTGTGTTAAGCAAATGAGTGTGCTAAAATTTTACTTCTCTTGTCCCCAGAACTTGTACAAGCACAGCCGTGGCAGTTCCGAGATGGCATTCTCAGGTTGAAGACACGAGTTATTAGTTGGTTCCAGACCTTCAAGATAGGCCAGGTCAGGAAACAAACGCTGCATGACCTACTGGAACTCTACTTTATTGTTATGGGGTATAATAACAGAGGGGCGCGATGGCTCAGTGGTTAAGACGCCAGGCTTGTCGATCAGAAGGTCGGCAGTTCAAGTCCCAAGCGCCGCGTGACGGAGTGAGCTCCCGCACTCACCCCAGCTCTTGCCAACTTAGCAATTCGAAAACACACAAATGCAAGTAGATAAATAGGTACCACTTCGGTGGGATGGTAACAGCGTTCCGTGAGTGTCATGCTGGCTACATGACCGCGGAAGCGTCTTCGGACAGAGCTGGCTCTTAGGCTAAGAAACGGAGATGAGCACTGCCCCCTAGAGTCGGACACGACTGTGCAGGGGAAAACCTTTACCTTTTTATAATAACAGAATCTTGAAAGCTTGATGGAGATTCTCTCTCCCTCCCTCTTATACCAAAGAGAGTCAAGGCAGGGCAGTCTTGAGTTTCTTCCTCACCCCCTTCTGTCTTTCTGGGCTCAGTTCATGTTTTCCTAGGGCTGCTTCTTCAAGGCTATCTCTATACTCCTCTAGAGTAGATGCTACAGGTTACCATATCACCTCTAAAATTCTGGGACCATAAAAAAATGGCTAATACTCCCCAAGTGCAGAAAATACAGTGGGAAAAGGTGAAGTGTGAGATCCATTTTGTGTTGTCCATTTTTTATTTTATTTTATTTTAATTTATTTATTTATTTATTTATTTATTTATTGGATTTATATTACCGCCCATCTTCTCCACAAGGAGAACTCTGGGCTGTTCACAACCAAACCATCATTAAAATACAAAGCGGTCCTAAAACAAATATACAAAAAATATAAAATATCATTAAAATTCTTAAACAATATAAATAGAATAATATGAAATAAAATCAGTGCGATTCAGAGAAGGCACAGTGAAGTTCTGCCAGGAGACCCACAGCAGTGAGGCGCAGAGTTCTGTTCTCAGTTGAGCAATCCATCCAGAGTCAAGAGGGAGATAATTCAGAGTCATACTGTAAATCAGATGCCACTCTCAGCTACTCTGGAGTTACAAAGAGCACAAATAGTACAACTCGGGAATATACACAAGATTGAATGGAAGCTGAACCCAGGGAAAGGGTGCAGCTGAAGCTGATATAGTTAAGAGCAGTATCTAGCCAACCTTGGCTGATCTTCAACAGCTAAGCAGGGTTGGACCTGGTTAGTACTTGGATGGGAGACCACTAGGAAATTCTATGGCTGTAGGCTAGTTGTAACAGCGTTCCGCGTGGGTCATGCCGGCCACATGACCTCAGAAGCGTCTTCGGACAACGCTGGCTCTTCGGCTAAGAAACGGAGATGAGCACCGGCCCCTAGAGTCGGACACGACTGCACAAATGTGCGGGCGAAGCCTTTACCTTTACTTAGGCTAGTTGAAATAACATCCTGAAGAAGGCAATGGCAAACTACTTCTATGTTATTGCCAAGAAAGCTACATGGACAGGTCCATGCAATCACCAGAAGTCACACTTAACTTGAAGGAGGCTTTGTTTTTTGTTTAGTTTTGGTTTTTTTGCCATTCCTACATCCTAGCCCTTCCACGTTCTGTGCTTTCTCTTCTGTGTTTCAGGAATTCTTAAACTTTTTCTCTAGTCTCTTCCTTCCATCCTAGGGTGATGGGCCGTTGTCCCAACTCAGCAGGTGGCTGTGTTTTTATGAGAGAGGGGCATTCCCCTATAACCATGGAATAAAGAAATATCTGCTTCTTGGGAGAAAGACTATGGCAAATCCGGACACAATATCAAAATGCAGAGATGTTACACTGCCAGCAAAGGTGTCCATTGCAAAGGCCGTGATTTTCTCACTTCTAACGTATGGCTGTGAAAGGTGGAGCATCAGAAAGGCTGGAGAAAGAGAAACCGATGCCTTGGAACTGAGAGCTGGACCACACTGTTGAGGATACCCCGGACTGTGAGAAGAACAAGTCATTCAGTGCTGGATGTACTAAAACCAGACTGTTCCCTGGAGTACTAATAATGGAGCTAAACCTTAAATATTTTGGACCCGTAATGCAGAAGCAAGAGATTTTGGAGAAGACCCTGATGCTTGGAAAAAATGGAAGGCAATGGGAAAAAGAGGCAGAAAGAAGACCAAATGGCTAGAGACGATCACTGATGACACAAGCCAGAACTTTAGGAACAAAAAGCAGTTACTGATGGACACGCCTGGCAAAATGATGTCCATCCGGTTATGAAGAATTGGAAGCAACTACGTACGGCTCAGCCTTGGATCTTAGAGCCCCCTCCTTCTCCAGTGATAATGACTGATTTCAGACAGGGCTATTTTTGACCTATGGGACACCATCTCTCTTCCGGATCCACATTAAAATGAACAGGACATGTGTTATTAATGATCCTAAGATTTCCCAGCCTAGTGTATATGCCAGGCTTTGGGGATATTCCAACCCAGGGAACAAATCCCTACAATTTTTCAGGGGAGGGAGACACCCAGCAATGGCATGGAAATCTCACCGATGATTGTATGAATCAGGCCACCATTGTTCAGCTTTGCAAGGGAACATTGTTGGTAGCCAGAGTGCCAACGCGATATTTTATCCTCCGGGAAGTGCATTAGCTCAATTGAGAACAGCAGGAGCTTATTTAATGGTAAAGCAAGCACACTGCAGAAGATGGAATTCACCCTGGAGACAAACCTTAGAAGCTTTGTTCCTCCTCCTCCTCCTCCTCCTCCTCCTCCTCCTCCTCCCCCTCCCCCTCCCCCTCCTCAGGTGATAATGCAAGCTGCAAGGGCAACTCACTGCAAAAATGAGTAAATCAAATGCACATCAAACACATGTTTGACAACAATACCTGGATGCGCAGCATGCTTGTTGCTTCTGGGGCCGGTCACTATCATCCATCATGCATCTGTAAACCCAGAGTCCCAGATTATGAATTACAATTGCAGAATTCTAATGCAAAAGTTGGACAACTCCTGAACCTGGCTGAAACAGAATTCAGATATACAAGGCAGCGCCTGACTGTTTTAAAAATTGAAATGCGGCTGTAGAGCACTGGAAGTTTCATTGATGGGGGGGGGGAGGAAATCTTGCATATTTCCTTCTTTTCCAATCCACAACGGTTAAGGCAGGACAATCCCGCATAGTTTTCTGCAAGGAAAGATTGAAGTAGCTAATCACTGTTCTTCCATCCCATTCTGCTCTACCCAAATGTAAAATACTGCCCCCCCCCATGGCTGACTTAATGGCTAACCTGGTCCTTGTCCTAGGCTCACCAAACCAGGTGTTGGAATGAATTAAGATCACTGTCCTGCCTCCATGTTGTGTCCCCCCCCCCAGAACAGGTAAAAGGAAACCCAATTGTTAAAAGGTTACAAAATAGCATAAGAGTTTGATATTGCCAGAGATTAAGATGGAAAAGGAAGCCCAACTGCTTAGACAAAGGATTCCCTCTCAATTCAATTGGAAAGCTTGACACACAAAAGGTCAGCTCATTCACAGAACTTAGCCAGCCATTCAGGTAGATCTCCTTCCTCAGCCAAACAGATCTCCATAATAAAATAACAATAGACACATTCCAAGTAAGCCACAGCCCACAGGAAACATGAACAGCAGGGGGCCCAACCACAGAGCGCCTCCTCTCTGAAATCCGGCAAATTACACTTCTCTCAGGTTCCTAGGGGGCGGGAACACCTTTGCATAGCAACGACCAAGCTCTCCTATATAAATGGCCTGTGGGGGGAATCATCATCATTGGCGATCACTCGTAGCCGAGTAAGATTGTCTTCCAAGGAATACAGGTGTGGCCACCTTCCAACCAGCATACTCTGTACTCTGCATATGCTCTTGGGAATAAACCTGCAAACCTCTGTTCCAGCAACTGTCTGGAACCCAGCATGCTGGCTGGGGGAATTCTGGGAGTTGAGGTCCACACATCTTAAACTTGCTAAGGTTGAGAAACAGTGGTTTAGATGGTGAAACTGATGCTGAAAAAAATTCTTCTAGATGAAATCAATCTACACCTCATATTACTTCACTTGAGAAATACACCAGCAACTGGTCTTTCTTTCACTCCCTCACAGCAAAATGGGAAAGTTGTTGAGGACTACTCTCCCCACAGCAACAGAGAGATTCCAAAGGGAATATATTCTTGCTTAGTGTTGCTGCAACGTCACCAAAAGGAACAATTTCTCTCTCACCATTCAGGCTGGGGGGAAGTTCCATCCACACAACAGATGGATTCCAGGTTCGGAAAGGAGAGGAGAGGAGAGGAAAGAGGAAAGGAAAGAGGAAAGGAAAGAGGAAAGGAAAGGAAAGGAAAGGAAAGGAAAGGAAAGGAAAGGAAAGGAAAGGAAAGGAAAGGAAAGGAAAGGAAAGGAATCAAAATCTTGTGTGGAGGAGACCCAAGACAGCCCTACAAAAGAGATGGTTGCATCTGCCCAAATTAGAACGGGAGGCCTAGAGAACTTGAACCAAGACATAGAGAACATTCACTTTGAGAACAGACAGCTCATCGAGTTCCTGTGCAGACATGGAACAAGCAACTAATAAAGCTGCCTGTAAGGTTTCAGGATTATGAAACAGGTATAGTAGTATCTATCAGAATAGTATATATCAGGGTTTCTCAACCAGGGTTCCGTGGCACCCTAGGGTTCCATGAGAGGTCACTCGGGGTTCCCTAGGAGATCACGATTTATTTTAAAAATTATTTCAAATTCGGGCAACTTCACATTAAAGAGGTAAGTTTTATTTTTTGTTTTTAGTTTAAGAACACTGTTAATGCATATAGACACCCATGTAATAATTCTGTAACTTCTGTAACTTCTGACCTATATTTGAGCCTGAATGGGCAGGGGTTCCCCAAGGCCTGAAAAATATTTCAATGGTTCCTCCAGGGTCAAAAGGTTGAGAAAGGCTGGTATATACAGTATAGTCCAGAGATAAAGAGATTGTATTATGTCATGTTCCCACGTATGAGGTTTGTTATGACTCTCTGAGAGGTTAAGAGAAGATGGGCTGTATATACTGTACTATTCTGACCGATTCTATATGTCCCTTCCTTCAGCCCCATTAAGAGCCACGACCTGGATAGCTCCTCAAGCAGACGCACTGTATATAGTCATCTAAAGTGCAAAGGTCCAAGAGTTCAATTCCTGGTAGAGGGTTTGAACTCCATGAAATAATATCAGGCTATCTACATCTGAAGATTCCTAATAAGGATGAAACTGGCCAGATAGTATCTCCTGGAGGTCAGTGTATCTGAAATGGGTAGTGTAATAATAATGTTAAGATAGTAAAGTGAATAATATTACACACAGACACAGACACAGACACAGACACACACACACACACACACACACACACACACATATATATATATATATATATATATATATATATCACTTTACTATCTTGACATTATTATTACACTACCCATTTCAGATACACTGACCTCCAGGAGATACTACCTGGCCAGTTTCATATATATATATATATATATATATGAAACTGGCCAGGTAGTATCTCCTGGAGGTCAGTGTATCTGAAATGGGTAGTGTAATAATAATGTCAAGATAGTAAAGTGATATATATATATATATATATATATATATATATATGTGTGTGTGTGTGTGTGTGTGTGTGTGTGTGTGTGTCTGTGAAAAATATAGGACCTCACACAGCTTGTTGGTTTGGTTTTGTCTCAATGCTTTACCCAGGCTGTCATGATCTGCAATTCAATTGTTTGATTCAACTCAAACAACCAAGATCTACGGCTTAATGGATAGTGTGAACCAGCTGCTTGTGATTCATTCGAGAAACCCTGGTTAAACAAACCCTGGTTTGGCACATTATATGAGCCCAGCTACACCCCATGGAATGTATCAACAATATCCATAGGGGTGTAAATGTCTGCTTTCCCATCTGTGCCTCCACTAGATCAGATGGCTTCTTTCATTGTAACAGTGTTTCTCAACCTTGGCTACTGGAAGATGTGTGGACTTCAACTCCCAGAATTCCCCAGCCAGCAGAGGCGGCATGGCTGGCTGGGGAATTCAGGGAGTTGAAGTCCACGCTTTTTTCAGTGGCCAAGGATGAGAAACACTGCACTGTAAGATGTTGAAGCTGTCAAGTAGATGAAGGTGCCACCTAGTGGCCAGGTTGGAACGTCATCTCTCTTTTGGTTAAGAAGAAAAACGTAATCTGTGAGTTCCTTGGAGCAGAGACTGTTCTCAGAAGTCAAAGCTGTATTGTGCCCAATGAAGTGAAAAATGCTAGTTTGAGGAGGATGGACTCTATCTAATGTTGGTTTCATATGTTTTCTAATCCAAACCGAGTGTGAGTCTTTCTGTCTTTGTTTCTTTAGAACAACAGACTTCAAGCGAAATCAATCCCACAATCATTATTTAGGATGATTTATTCTCAGCAAGTAGTAGCACCTGTCCAACCGTGTCTGGGCTAGGAAGCAGGGTTGAATGGACCTAATTATGAATGGAAGACCCACCAGTAAATCCCAGAAGTGCAGACTAGATTGGGAAGTTGAAAACACATTTTGGAGGGAGCCAACAGCGCATCACTTCCATGTTATTGCCAAGAAAACTTCACTGATTTATTCAGGAAGGTACTAGCAGAACAAGCCTTACTTATTATGATTATTAGAATTCCATTAGTGCACAAAACACTTTACAAGAGGGTTCAAGCAAGCATTTGGGGTCAAATGTCTACACTTAGGGTGGGGGCAGGCTTCCAGGAAGAGAACTAACAAGGTCCAGGCAGTAGAGATGCATAAAATTCCTGGGCATGGCCTGGATTTCCTCCCCAGTATTTCCCCCATGCTTTGGAGCAGATGAAGAAGGGTATGCTGGTTTTTTTAAAAAAAAGGTATTAAGCCTATTTTGGGACTTAAAAGGTAAAGGTTCCCCCCGCACAGTTGTGCAGTCGTGTCCGACTCTAGGGGCTGGTGCTCATCTCCATTTGTTAGCCGAAGAGCCAGCGTTGTCCGAAGACGCTTCCACGGTCATGTGGCCGGCATGATGCACACAGAACACTGTTACCTTCCTACCGAAGTGGTACCTATTAATCTACTTGCATTTGCATGCTTTCGAATTGCTAGCTTGGCAAGAGCTGGGGCTAGTGCGGGAGTTCACTCCGTCACACGGGGCTAGGGATTCGAACCTCCGAACTTGCGATCTTCCGATTGACAAGCCTGGCGTCTTACCCGCTGAGCCACCACGCCCCTTATTTTGGGACTTACAATTCTATTTTTATGAGTTTCTCATTTCAAAGTGGTAATAAACATGCTTCTCCAATAATTTTATCAGAAGGGCCCCTTCAGCCCTTAGCTGAAAAGTATGCATGGTTAGATTTGGTTAATACCTGGATGAGAGACCACCAGAAAAATCCCAGGGCTGTGGGAAGAAAAAGAATAATTGAAGACGACAATGGAAGCCATTCCATGCTATTGCCAAAGAAAATGACCAATGATCACCAGGAGTCAAGCTTGACTTGAGACTTTATCTCTGCTATCAACATGCATGCAACCAGAAAAGGCAGAGAGAGCCATAAAAATGTGTTTGGGGGTGTGTGCCTTTATGTAGTCTTGGATTAAAGGTTTGAGCTCTGCATTCTGATCCCTGCGTTCATTTGCTCAGCTCTGTTTCCCCCATGTCCCCTCCATGCAGTGGCTCAATTCCACTGCATTCCACTGAAAACCCATCAAGCTGACAATCAAGGCTGTGGCCTTCCCAGTTGTAACATCTGGCTGTGAAAATGGAATCATCAGAAAGGCTGAATGGATTGCGGTGCTGGAGAACATGGTTGAAAACTCCTTGGAGTGCAAGCACAAATAATTCAATACCAGATGAAGTAAAACCAGGGTGCTCTCTGGAAATATTAATCATAAAGCTGAAGCTTAAATATGTTGGACCCATAATTTGAGGGCAAAAGTCACTGGGGAAGATCCTGATGCTTGGAAAAATCAAAGAGAACTGAAGAAAAGACCAGGAGAAGACTAGATGGCTAGATACCATCACTGATGACAGAAGAAGGAGACACACAGACCTGGCCAAATGTGGGTCCATCAAGTCATGAAGAACTGGAAGCAACTGAGCTGATAAAACTACCATTTTATCTGTCCAGTTTCCTTAAACTGGTGCTCTCGGATGACCTGGACTTTTAATTCCTAACCATCAGACCTGCTGGTTGGGAATTAGGAGAGCTGATGTTCAAAGTGCCTGAAGAGCAGAGTTGGGGGGAGACAAAATATATTTACTGAGAATACCGAATTTAAATGGGACATACTTCTGAGGAGACATGCTTAGGATCATACAGTTAGTTTCATCAGTCCTTGCACAATATCCTTCATTAAAGATTACTCCATTTAGATTTTAAAGGGGGAGGAGCTCTATCAAATATATCTTGGTATCACTGTGTTTGCACAAGCACTAAACCATCATTTGTTTTAATTATGGTTTGTTGAATGAACCATCCTGGTCTGATTCACTCAATGTCATGCTTTAAAATGGGGCTTACAGTTGTTGGTTTCACATTTTTATTTTATTTTATTTTATTTTATTTTATTATTTTTATTTTATTTTATTTTATTTTATTTTATTTTATTATTTTATTTTATTTTATTTTATTTTATTATTTTATTATTTTATTATTTTATTTTATTTTATTTTATTTTATTTCATTATTTTATTATTATTTTATTTTATGCATGCATGCTTCGATTTGTATTTACCGCTCCATCTCCCCGCAAGGGAACTCTGGGCGATTTACAAGAAGCTGTAATATATTGCTGTAAACCAAACAGCCCAATATGGGTAAGTGCAAGTTTGTCTTCAAAAATCCAATGATTATGCTGCTTGAACACCTACTGTGATCAATAGGTGGCAGTGTTGGCATTAAAATACACATCTTTGTGGCACTCAAAACTTTTCAGCCTTTTCCTTTTTCATTTCTTTTTGTTTTGATTTGACTCCTTTCTCATTCAGCTCAAAAGCTTAACACAAGTTACAACTGTAAAATAACATGGATTGACCTATTTAATCAAGGAAGAGAGACAATTTGGACCCAAATCCCAAATTCCCCAAAATTCAAGGGGAAAGGAAGGGGTGGGGGGATAGAAATCTGAGAAATATCTCAGTAAACTATAACCTCTAGGCACTGTAGGAAAGTCGTGTTAGGCTATACTAATATTTCACAAGCTGGGAAACTTCCAGACGTGTGGACTTCAACTCCCAGTATTCTCAACCATGGCCAAGCTGGTGAGAGAATTCTGGGAGTTGAAGTCCACACATTTGGAGGTTCCTCAAGTTTGGAAACATTAGTTTATAGCAGTGTTTCCCAACCTTGCCAACTTTAAGATGTGTGGACTTCAACTCCCAGAATTCTCTAGCCAGCATGGGGAATGGGGAATTCTGGGAGTTGAAGTCCACACATCTTAAAGTTGCCAAGATTAAGAAACACTGGTATATAGTAACCAAAAATCAGGAGTCTGGTAGCATCTCTTCAGATGAACAAATGCTTTTAAAAGACATAAATAAAATTTGTTAGTCTGAAAAGGTGCTACCATACTTGTAATTTATAAGCTCCAGGGTCTATTTAGGTGCTTTTCCCCCCCCCCTCTCTCTAGCTTCCACACTTTGATTGGTAACTTTACATAAACCTTCCCTTCTTGTGAAGTAGGCACTGGGGTGTAACCAAGGAGCTAGTAGTTATGACAGAGGCAGAGAAAGGAGGGGTACTTTTTACATGAAGTTGTATTTCTAAATAGGTAAAGGTTTCCCCTGCACAGTCGTGTCCGACTCTAGGGGGTGGTGCTCATCTCTGTTTGTTAGCCGAAGAGCCAGCCGAAGATGCTTCCACGGTCATGTGGCCACATGACGCACGCGGAACACTGTTACCTTCCCACCGAAGTGGTACCTATTCATCTACTTGCATTTGCATGCTTTCGAATTGCTAGGTTGGCAATTTCTAAATAGGCCCCGATTATTCATAGGAGGAATCGAGTGCATTGGGCTGGTGTGCATCAAGGTTTGGAAAGTAACACAGAGAGAAATTATTCATCACTTTTACTTTTAAAAAACCCTTTGATGAATCACATCTTGAAATAAACAGGAAAAAGGGAGTTCTCTAGAAATCAAGTGGATCTTCTACCCAACTGTAATGGTATGTGGGAATGACCTTGGGAGGCAGGAGAAAGAGCCACAGACTAGACAACGTGCAGACAAGAGGCAGCTGAGCCCACAATAGGAATGGGGGCATGGCAAATACCCCAGAAGGGACCCTCCCTAGTTTCTTGGGCTGTAAAGGTGAGGGAGGAGAGATGTTCTTTCAGACTTGCAAGGTTCTGTTAACGTAATCTTACAATAAAGATAGAACTAGTACTTCTGGGTGTGCTTCTTGTCTGGACTACCTCGCAAGGCTGACACCAGCTCACACCTTTTACATTTGCACAGCAGAATCCAGGAACGGTTCGGACAGGTTTGCAAGCCTCCTGTATGAACGCCTCTTGAGATCAGTGGCTATCATCTCCTCATTAAAGGGAACTTCAGTCAACGAATTGGGCAAGTTTAAACTTGCATATATTTGCAAACGGAGGCGGGGGAAATCTGTTTCAAAAAGGGGATACTTCCTGTGGGTTTTAGGTGATGCTCGCTTGGATCGCAATACGCATAACAGGAGCTGAAGGATGCTCCCACCCACCCCCACCCCCACGTGATCATCATGCTTCAAGCCTCTGCTCACCACGGCGAGTGTGTAGTTTTCCTCTGGAAAGCATGACGACTTTTCAGATTTGGAGCCAAAGAAGAGGATGTTGACCACGAGATGTGCAGTGGTTTGCGCTGCACGAGCACCTTGGAAATGCAACAGGTCAAGCCCGAGCCCTCTCTTCTCGAGGCTTGGGCTGCAGATAGGGCCGAGGGCATCCTGGAGAACTGCTGGGTATGGCCCTGAAAGGGCAGGGGTATCATTCAAGGGGATGCTGATTTGTTGGCATGTTCAATTCTTGTTCTCAATTCTAGCTTATTTTCTTTAAAGCCCTAGAAAATTGGGGGCCAGGCTGATTAAAGTACTACCTCCTCTCATGTGATTCGGCCCCTTCCCTGAACACTTCAATAGCCTTCTGAAGCCGAGGCCCTGCCAGGACACGCGAGAGCTTCCTTGACCCCAATATTCTATCTGTGGAACTCTCTGCCTCATGAAACTACGGTATGTTGGGTTCTGCCACCAACCAAAGCCATGTTTCTTTAAAGCATGGGTGCCCAACCTTTTGGCTTCCCTGGGCTACACTGAGTGAAGAGGAATTGTCTTGGGCCACACACAAAATAGATAATATAGTTAATGTATATAAGTAATAAAACTTCATTTATTTTTTTATATTTTTATTATAACATTTTTAAAAAGAGGGCAACATAAAACTAGTGGGATATTTGACCTTGTTTTTGTGAAACTAATGCATCAATGTCTGGTTCGATGAAAGTGGTTGCAATTCTCAGTGAGTTCTCAAGGTGCTCGTCAGAAATTTTAATTCTAATTTTACTCCTTGTGTGCTTCATCCTTGAAAATAGTTGCTCACAAATGTACGTGCTGCCAAAAAGCGATGTCATGAATAAGGCGTGATTATGAAGCGAGGGATATTTTTCTCTGGGAAGGTAGGTCCAGTAGAGAGACATGATCAAATTTTTCTTGGAGTTGAATGTCTGATTGCAACTCTATGCATTCCATTTGAAAATTTGAAGGTAATGTAGTTAAGTCAACTGAAAATGGAGTCGAAAATATACCAAAATATTGATGATTTTCCCGGAAATCTTGAAACCTGTTCTCAAATTCCTGTATCAAACCGAAAAGCAAGGCTGCATATTTCTCGCTGTTCACAGGACTGTGTTTAGCCAACGTATTAAAATGTATAAAATTATTTTCCATAACTTGAGCTTGCCATACTTTAAGTTTCATTTCAAATGCTGTTATGGTTTGAAACATTGCAGTGATAAGTTGGTTTTCACCTTGAAGACGCATGTTTAACTTATTTAAATGAGCGGTCACGTCTACTTAATAATAACAACAATAAACGCCTGTCGTCACAGAACATGTGTAGGTAGGTTGAAATATTATATATAATGCCAAGTTGCCACAAACTGTGTGTAGTGGGCGGCGGCATTAGCACTGCACTGCCCCCTCCCCTACAAAGCGTTCCATGTTTCTACCTACACAGTCCGTGCTTGAGCACCACGCGATCGAGTCACGAAAAAATTGCAAAATAATGTTAAAAGTTTGATTTTTTGGGGCCGCATTACCAGCTGTTCAGGGCCACATGCGGCCCGTGGGCTGCAGGTTGGACACGCCTGCATTAAAGTGTATTTCTTTGGTTATTATTTGACTGACAAAGCCATTGTACTACCAACCCTTCTGTACGCCTGTGAAACATGGACCCTCTACAAACGCCACCTCCAACTTCTTGAAAGATTCCATCAACGCTGCCTCCGAAAAATTCTGTAAATTACTTGGGAAGATAGGCGGACTAATGTTAGCGTATTAGAAGCGAAAACCACCAGCATTGAAACAATTATCATCCAACATCAACTTCGCTGGACCGGTCATGTTGTTCGAATGCCTGACCATCGTCTTCCAAAGCAGCTACTTTTGTTGTTGTTTATTCGTTCAGTCGTTTCCGACTCTTCGTGACTTCATGGACCAGTCCACGCCAGAGCTTTCTGTCGGCCGTCACCATCCCCAGCTCCCCAATGGTAGAGTCCGTCACCTCCAGAATACCATCCATCCATCTTGCCCTTGGTCGGCCCCTCTTCCTTTTGCCTTCCACTTTCCCTAGCATCAGCTTCTTCTCCAGGGTATCCTGTCTTCTCATTATGTGGCCAAAGTACTTCAGTTTTGCCTTTAATATCATTCCCTCAAGTGAGCAGTCTGGCTTGATTTCCTGGAGTATGGACTGGTTTGATCTTCTTGCAGTCCAAGGCACTCTCAGAATTTTCCTCCAACACCACAGTTCAAAAGCATCTATCTTCCTTCGCTCAGCCTTCCTTATGGTCCAGCTCTCGCAGCCATAGGTTACTACGGGGAATACCATTGCTTTAACTATGCGGACCTTTGTTGTCAGTGTGATGTCTCTGCTCTTAACTATTTTATCAAGATTTGCCATTGCTCTCCTCCCAAGAAGTAGACGTCTTCTGATTTCCTGGCTGCAGTCAGCGTCTGCAGTAATCTTTGCGCCTAGAAATACAAAGTCTGTCACTGCCTCCACTTTTTCTCCCTCTATTTGCCAGTCATCAATCAAGCTCGTTGCCATAATCTTGGTTTTTTTGAGGTTTAGCTGCAACCCAGCTTTTGCACTTGCAGCTACTTTACTCCCAACTTAAGAATGGAAAACGGAATATTGGTGGACAGCAAAAGAGATTCAAAGATACTCTCAAAGCTAATTTAAAAAAAATGTAATATCAGCATTGAGAACTGGGAAGCCCTAACTCATGAGCGTTTCAATTGGAGGTCAGCCTTTATTAATGGCGCTATGGACTTTGAAGAAGCACGAGTACAGGGCGAAAAGGAGAAAAGAGCTAAAAGGAAGGCACGTCAGGCAAACCCTCATCATGACCGTCTCCCACCCGGAAACCTATGCCCTCATTGTGGGAGGTTGTGCGGATCCAGAATTGGCCTTTATAGCCACTTACGGATCCACCGTTAAAATTTTACCTTTGGAAGACAATCTTACTCGGCTACGAGTGATCGCCAATGATTTAACTGACGCTTTTAATTGGGTAACCCCATATGATGGGTTATTACTATTTTTCAAGTCTGCTTTCATATTTGGGGTTGCTGTAAGAGGAAAATGGACGGTACCGATATACGTCTGTATTTGGGGCTGCTGTAAGAGGAAAATGGACGGTACCGATATACGTCTGTGCATTTCATTTACATAAATCAATTTTTAAAGTTAAACATTCCACAAATGTTACAATTATAGCAGCCAGAACTTCATTGCCTGAAGTTGAACAGATTGTTTCCCCTCAAACATCATGCCTCAAATCAGCCCAGTGATTCTGGTATACGAAGCAGAAAATCTAAATACTCTTCCCAAATCTGTGCAGAAAAAAATAATGCCAGCCAACCACCACTCCCTTTTCACAATCTTTATCTTCCACCATCTTTCCTGAACGTTGGGCCCTTTGACTTTGCGTGCATCACGGTTTCCAAGAAACGGGGTTAAGGCAGGATAAGAGTTTTGTGCTTTAAAGCTGCAGCTGCAGTTTCAGCGACTGTCCAGCCACACCAGGATTTAGACACTGAGCAACTTTCTCCCCCTACGTCCGGGTGAAAGAGGGAGCTGCTTGATCAACGATCCGCTTTATGTTCTCCCCGACTGGGGAGGGGGACCCTCAACTTGGCAAGGAAGTCATCGACACGCCAAACAAACAGGCTATTGTATGGCTGAACCCAGTGCATCACCATTTTTTTAAAGGAGAGATCTCAGGGCTAAAGAGAAGGCTGCAGTTGTGGAAGACAGAGAGGCAGACTTTGAAAATCCAGTTCTTTTGTGTCGGTTTCCCTTTCCTGACAAATATCCGGTATTTGTTCACCCCCGCGGAGATTTCCGGGTGTCCACTGAGATATGGCCAGCTCAGATCTTTGTGATGTGAAGATCGAAAGTCTTTTTAATTCAGCATCATGTTGTCCACAGCAACCCGAGAGAATTCTGCAAGGCTCACGAGCGAGGGAGAGCGCACAACCCTCTCCCGTCAATGGCATCCAACGATAGACATTTAGAGGTAGACTGCGTTGGAATGTGGAGCCTCTGTTCTAAGCCGTTATGGTGTTAACAGCAGTTAACAGGTGTGCAGGCTATGCATTTTATTTCCCTGGCCATAATGCACTCCATGTTACAACTCCATGTTTGTAAATGGGGAGGACATGAGAAAACTGATCCTGCATTACACATTGAACCGTATGCTAACTGCATGGTCCGAGTTCATGTTAGGGCAGAGCTTTCCAAACTTTTCATGTTGGTGACACACTTTTTAGACATGCATCATTTCGCGACACACTCTTACAGCAGGGCATCATTTTGCGACACACTCTTACAGCAGGGCAGCAAGGCACAAGGCAGGCACTGGGACCTGCGCGGAATCACAGCAGGTTTGGAGGCAGCAAGGCACAAGGCAGGCACTAGGACCGGCGCGGAATCACAGCAGGTTTGGAGGCAGCAAGGCACAAGGCAGGCACTAGGACCTGCGTGGAATCACAGCAGGTTTGGAGGTAGCAAGGCACAAGGCAGGGACTAGGACCGGCGCAGAATCACAGCAGGTTTGGAGGCAGCCAGGCACAAGGCAGGCACTAGGACCTGCACGGAATCACAGCAGGTTTGGAGGCAGCAAGGCACAAGGCAGGCACTGGGACCTGCGCGGAATCACAGCAGGTTTGGAGGTAGCAAGGCACAAGGCAGGGACTAGGACCGGCGCGGAATCACAGCAGGTTTGGAGGCAGCAAGGCACAAGGCAGGCACTAGGACCGGCGCGGAATCACAGCAGGTTTGGAGGCAGCCAGGCACAAGGCAGGCACTAGGACCTGCGCGGAATCACAGCAGGTTTGGAGGCAGCAAGGCACAAGGCAGGCACTAGGGCCTGAGTGGAAGCCAGGAGGCAGCAGCAGCCGCGACACACCCAAACACTGCAGCCGACACACTAACGTGTCCGGACACACAGTTTGGAAAGCTCTGTGTTAGGGTAAAATGTAGTTGGGTGGCCTCAGCAGGGAGCAGCACTCAGGATTTGGCCTAGTTACCACTTGGATGGGAGACCACAAAAGAACCCCAGAACTGTAAGCTAGTTTGGAAAGTTTTAAAAAAATCCAGGAATAAGGCAAGGCACTTCTACACTGCTGCATAATTATTAATAATATTACTATTTTATGGCTAGTTTGGAAACTGAAAAAAATCCAGGAATAAGGCAAGAAACTTCTACATTGCTGCATTAATACTATTATTATTACTACTATTTTATGGCTACTGTAGTTTAGAAAGTAAAAAAAAATAGGAATAAGGCAAGACATTTCTATATCATCCTAGAAGCCAGGATTCAACTGGAGTCCACTAGAGTTGGGCAGCCAATAAATTTAAATTAATAATAATGAATAACAACTGAAAGATAACTTTGTGGGTCAGTGTGTTATATGAATGCAGCTAAGGAAATAAAACAGTAAGTTGTAACGGGCTCAGAGGAGAGCAAGCAAGGTGGTACAGGAACTTGAGGATGGGCCAAAGAACTTGGGAAACTCGGTTTGGAAAAAAGAAGACTGGAGGGAGACAGGATGTCATGGTTCAGGTCAACAGAAGGGTGCTGTAGGGAAGATGGTCAGGAACCAGAGTCCCTCTGGTGGGAGGAGATGGGCGGTGACAAATCTTTTATACTGTGTGTGTGTGTGTGTGTGTGTGTGTGTGTGTGTGTATAAAATTAAATTAAATTATTAAATAAAATGAATAAAATAAAATAATAAAATAATAAAATAAAATAAAATAATAAAATAAAATAAAATAAAATAAAATAATAAAATAAAATAATAAAATAAAATAAAATAAAATAAAATAATAAAATAAAATAAACAATCTTCCACTGACACAGAATCTAGAACCAGAAATAACTGGTATAAGATGCGGTTATCCAGATTTCACTTAAATATAAGGTAAAACTTCCTCTGTATCCTCTGTGGATAATTTAATTTGGTTTCCTGCTCAGTGCAGAGGGTTGGGCTCGATAATCTTTGTGGAATCCTTCCAACTCCACAGGTTTATAATTCTGTCATGGATAACTCAATCCACAAAGTGAGAGTCGCTGTTGTGAGACGGGTGGGCCGCATCAATTGATTAAATAAATATATACTTTGCCAGCTATCCTAGGAGCACCCGAACCCAGAAATCGGGTTTTATACCAATAATTTGAATGACTAGATAATGGCAGAAGAGAAATGTTTCACTTAATAGGATTCACTTCTGAGTAGATGGCTGAAGCTAAAATCGAACTTCTGAATAAATGGGTTGGCACAGAGGTGGCAAGCTCAGAACCATTTGCGTAGAAATCTACTTCCCAGCATACAGTGTCTCGGTTCATGCAGCTCAAGAGTCAATATGTGGATCTTGTGATTTATGTGAATATACTGTATATTAAGGGAAGCTGGACTGGAAGAAGATGAGCATGGTTTTAAAACTGGAGGAAGAAACATCAATAACCTGAGCTATGCTGATGACATGGCCCTGATAGCCAAAAATGCAAAGGATCTGCAAGCTGTAGTAATAAAAGTCAAGGAGCACAGTGAAAAAAAAGGGACTAACATTAAATATAAAACTAATAACAGGTAGACCAACCAGGCTTATAATTGACAATGAAGATATCAAAGTGGTGGACACCCGCTGCCTTTTAGGATCAACCATCAACAGTAAAGGAACAAGCAGTCAAGAAATACACTGCAAACTAGCACTTGGTAGAGCAGCTATGAAAGCTTTGGAAAAGATATTCAAATGCTGTGATGTGTCTATACCTACAAAGATCAGAATCGTGCAAACCATGGTATTCCCTGTGATGTTCTATGGAAGGGAAAGTTGGACTTTAAAGAAGCAGGATAGGAAGAGTATCAATGCCTTTGTTATTGGAGAAGATTCCTGAGAATATTGTGGACAGCCAAGAAAACAAACCAATGGATCATTGAGCAAATCAACCCATTGTTCTCACTCGAGGCACAAATGACCAGGCTTCAAATTATCCTACTTCAGACACAAATTATCCTACTTCAAATTATCCTACTTCAGACACATTATGTGAAGGCCCAGCTCTCTGGAGAAGGCTCTGATGCTGGGAAGGGTGGAAGGAAAGAGAAGACGACAACCAGCAGCCAGGTGGATGGACTCAATTACAGTGGCAATGGGGGCACCATTGGAAGACCTGAAAGACCAGGTTAGGGACAGATCGTCATGGAGAATATCTATTTATGTGGTCACTAGGAACTGAAAACGATGGCACATAATCAAAATGTGTCTTGTAAACCACAGCTTCATGGCTTTAACATGGGTGGACTCAGCCAATTGTGGCTTAAGCAAAAGATGGTTCAGTAAATGATAATTAGCATTGGTGGCTCAGCTAAAATGCTATCTTCCCCAATCTGGTGCCCTCCAGATACACTGGACTAGTAGTATTTCAACCTCAGCAACTTTAAGACACGTGGACTTCAGCTCCCAGAATTCCCCAGCCAGCTTTGTACAGCTGCTTGTACAGAATTCTGGGAGTTGAAGTCCACACGTCTTAAAGTTGCTGAGGTTGGGAAACACTGCACTGGACTATAATTCTTAAATCCCCTAGCTAGTGGGCTGTTACTGGGAATGACTGGAGAGAGAACTCCAAAAATGTTGGAGGACGGTGAGGCTGCTATGCTGCACACACCTTCCCCAATCCAGGACTTTTCAGATTTGCTGATCTATGCAGCTCTCATTGGCTGCAACTGATGGGGTTGATGGGAACTGTAGTCCAGTACATCAATAAATGTCTACAATGCAGAGATTTCTGGAAACTCATCTGACTGAACTCAACAAAACTCATTATTTTGCAAACACGCAGGGCTGTTTGTATTTCTTTATCACAGCCTTTGCACCCTCGTGTTAATCTGCTAATTGAATTAACTCATTGTCTGGATTTGGGCAAGAAACTAACCCAAGGGGCTGGATTCACGCAAGACGCCGAATCACAGCAATCCTAAACTGGAGAAATCCTAGCCAAAATGCGCAGGTCGTGTGAATGCAGCCGCCAGGTTTTCCACTGACCTGGGGAAGGAGGTCGTGTGAACACAACCTGATTACTGCTGTAATTACGATGCATTCCGCAGGGAAAGGAAGGGCGGCTGGGGAGAGGTCTTCCCTCGTTTGCAGCCGAGCTCAGCCCAGCACCGAGGAAGGCGCTTATGCAACCCAAGCGGCGCCTCCCTCCGTTTGGGGGCCGGAGCCGAGCCGCCTTTCCTGTTTTGCTGCACGAACGCCGGCTCTCCTCCGGCGCTCCCACGCAGCCGCCGCCGCTTGATCGCGCATCCCACACCCACGTGCTTTCTCCTCCGCCTCTTTCCGCGAAAGAGGACGCGTCCCCTTTAAGAAGGCAAGCGCTCCGCTCCCCCGCCCGGCCATGACTAGGCAGACCGGCTCAAAGAGGTCTCCGGGTTCGGCCCAGCCCAGCCCCGCCTCCCACCCCATCAGGCACGTGGGTGGGAACTGGGCAAGCCCCGCCTCCTCGCCTTGATTTCCCCGCTATTGTGAAAGGAGGCACGTCTCGCGCAGGCGGCTGCGCCCGCCCCACACTGCAAACCGCGTGGTGTGTGCGTGCGCGCGCGCGCCTTCTCTATCTCGCGTTGCAGATGGCTAAGCCTCGCCCAGGTTGGCGCCCGGCCACCCAAGGCGTGGGACTACAGCTCCCATCCTCGCCAGCCGGCTTTTTAGGTCAGCGAGTGTGGAGAGCGGCCGGTTAGGGAAGGCAGAGGGCGGGCGGACGCGCTCCTACCCGCCCCCGTCCGCGTGGTGCGCATTTCTGGTGAACTTAAGGAGACTCCTTAGGAAAAATGCTTAAGGGGGAGTGCCCGATCTTGCCTTCCCCTTTAAGTAGTTGCTCCCACCTCAAACCGCCGCACATCAAAGCCCCGTTAGGGCGATTTGGACACCCGTCCCATCGAGTTCACTACGGCTTATTCCCCTAGTGGTTCGTGGGAACGGTAACCGAAACCATCCTGACCTCATTGGGATTCCTAAGCAGGGCGGGGGTCAAGCTGCCATCCTCGGCTCCCTTCCGTGGAGAGTAAAATCCTCTAATTTAGTGAGGGTCTTGCTTGGACCACCTTCATTTCACGCTGATCTGGGAGCAAACTGAGGCAGGAGAGAATATTATTGATATTACAATCCAATAGGGTTGCACTGTTTTACAGTACACAGTTCCTTGGGATTGAGTGAAGCTGAAGACGACGGGGTGGCTTCGCAGTAAAGCTTGTTCTCCTCCCATTGGCGCGTCCTGGAGTTCATCCCTTGACGGCCGTTGATCTTGAGCAAACCTGGGCGGCCGACCTGCCCTGCCCTGCCCACCGGCCAGCCCCACCGACACCTAGGCGGCTTCGGTTATAGTGCGGTTTAGTCTAGTTCAGTGTTTCTCAACCTTGGCAGCTTGATGTGTGGACCAAGTCCACACATCTTCAAACTGCCAAGGTTGAGGCACACTGGGCTAGCTAGTGCAATTTAAGCTTGCGTCTGACCCGGCGCTTGACCAAATCCACGGGTCTCTGCCCCGTAGGGATCTGACACGACCCAAGGTCGCCCGTAAGGGAGAAAGGTGGTCCGAAAGACGCTTCAAGCCTGCGTGAACTTTCCTGCGAGTAAGCCTCCCGGAACACCCGCCAATAATCCTGCATAAGACCGGGCAGAAGGTGGGAAAACAGCTGCAGCGGCCAGCGCGTGCGCAGGCTTTAGCCTGGCTGGTGGTGACGGGTGCTGGGGCCTGCCGTAGGCTAATCTGGCTGGAAAGATGGGTACGGTAGTCCAGCCGATCTGGACAGGCCCAAGAGGTGGTGAGGCTAACTGCTGCTTGGGAATCAGAGGAAGCGTCGCCCCGCAGATCTAGAGTCGCCAGACGGGAGACACCTGGCGTAGACTTGGGTGAAAAGATAAACGCTGGCGGTTGAATGGCATAAAATTAAAATGCAAGGCTGCATGGCTGAGCGGACGCTTTGCGGCTGCCGCTTTTTCCAACTGTTTTATTTCCGTATGAGCGGTGCCCGATTTATTTATTTATTTATTTCCATTTGTAGCAGCAACAGCAGCGTGGGAAGGAAGATCCTCGCCTTTTGGCACGCAGACTGAGGAGCAGCTCCCCTTTCCGTGGGGGGGGGGGAGGAACCACGTGCCTTCGCCTCCCGCCTCCCCGTCGTCTCGTCCGCGGCAGGTGGGGACAAGGAGAAACTCCGTGAAAGGCGATCTGCCCCTTTAAAGGGGACGCTGTCGGGGACACGCGGCGCAGAGTGCCCATGTGGAGTTGCTCCATGCCTTGTTGTTCTGCAAGCCGATTGGACCAAGATCGGATGACGTCTTTGAGCAGCCTGCAAATGTGCTGCGGAGGGGGGCAAGATCGGCCGCAAAACCCGGAGAAGGGAAATTGCCGCAGACAGTAGGAAAAAAAAAAGGAACGGAGAAAGGAAGGATGAAGAATAACACAACTTCGTTTTGCAACAGAGCCGGGTGTGGGGAGGAGGCAAGGCTGGTTTGCAAAACCGTGAAGGCGATTGCTTAGAGCAGTCGTATCTTAGAGCCTTCCACAAGGGTTGGACTACAACTCCCATCAATCCCAGTCTCCCTGACTTGGGGAAGGCAGCCCTAACATTGCAAACGTAATAAAGCAAGCATACTATCTTTTGAAGTAATGCTATCCAGATCAGAGGGAGCCAACAAGATACTCTCTAAGTCAGTGTTTCTCAACCTTGACAACTTCAATTCTGGGAGCTGAAGTCCACACAGCTTGAAGTTGCCAAGGTTGAGAAACACTGCTCCAAGTAGTTTAGACCATCAGTCCCAGCCAGCATGTCAGTAGCAGTGGGTAGTGGTAATTTTAAACATCTGGGGAGACCATGTTCTGTTCTTGACCTAAACAGGGGAATCTCTTAAGACAGGTAGTCCTCACTTAACAACCATTCATTTAGTGACAGTTTGGATTTATGACGGTGCAGAAAAAACTGACTTACAACCGGTCCTCACACAACCGTCACAGCATCCCCCGCGGTCACGTGATCATTATTTGGGCGCTTGGCAACAAGTTCGCATTTATGACCATTTCAGTGTCCCGTGGTCACGTGATCACCATTTTTGACCTTCCCAGCGAGCTTCTGGCAAGAAGATCAATGGGGAACTGCATGATTCGCTTAACACCCACAGGGTCTGCTTAACACCTGCAGTGATTCACTTAACGACCACTGCAAAAAAGGTCATAAAATCAGGTCAGATTTGCTTAATGACCGCTTTGCTTAGCAACTGGAATTCTGGTCCCAATTGTGGTCTTTCAGTGAGGACTACCATTAAATCCAGAAACTAATTGCACTATTGGTCTTTTGCAATCTCTACTTCATATTTTTGGGGTTATTCATAGGACTGTGCCATGCAGATGATCTGGCGTCTAGCAACCACCAATGGAACTTACGCCTAAGTAAATATGTTTAGGATCAGAGTCCTTTTTACTACTAGAGTACTGCTGCTGTTTTCACATGTGCAAGTGACACAGAACTAGAGGGCCCCTTCAAAAGATGGAGATGCAATTAAAAATGACTTTAAAGCAGTGTTTCTCAAACTTGGCAACTTTAAGATAGATCCTCAGTTTAGGTGAGACCACTGAAAAGCCCCTTTCTCTTGTTCCTGCCTCCCTTTGTACAGGGAAGGGCCTTTGCGCCAAAGAGTGTGGCCAGGCTGAGATGGGAAAAAGCATTTTATTGCATTTTAAAAATGCTGATACCTTCTGTTATTCATGTTCTCTCTGTTTCCTCTTTCTATACACTCTGCAGGGGTGTCTGTAGGGGTATGTGTGAAAAAGTCAAGAAAAAAAGTCAAAAGTCTACCTGGAGGACTTCAGAGACTGAGCAGATTTCACTCAAACCAAAATAAACAAAATGGTTTTATAGTCAGAACCCTATAGACCAGTGTTTTTCAACCTTGGCAACTTGAAGATGTGTGGACTTCAACTCCCGAAATTGACTATTGACCAATAGTCAATTCCCCATGCTGGCTGGGGAATTCTGGGAGTTGAAGTCCACACATCTTCAAGTTGCCAAGGTTGAGAAACACTGGAATAAATGGTTTGACTCAGCATAAAGTAGGTTCTTATGGCCCAATCAGCAGCAGCATCTGGTTTGAGAGCCCATAAAGGAAGTCCCTTTGTGGCCTTTTCCACCACTCTCGACCTGCACCTTGAGTAAAGGCTTCTTGTGAGGGGCTCAAAAAAGTTAAAATGGTGGCCACAACTGTAATCAAAGCCCTCTTTTTTAAGTGCATAGATGGGTAAAGCTTAAATAATATACCTGTAGTTGTCGTCTTGACTTGTTTCACCTGCTTGGAGGATGCCCCTGACTGGATTCTAGCTTTAGGGGTGCTCCTCTTTCATACCCACCTAGAAAGCCATTTTGTGAATCCTGGGATCACTAACCACAAAGCTTGTGGCTGTTGATCCAGCAGAGTGGATTCCTATGGAAAACATAGCTTGCAGGGGAGAGGGGAATGGAAAGCAGTTGCAATCCAAGGTCACAGATGAAGAAACAAGGAAGCAATTATAAGCAAGGAACTATAAAGGCAGACATACTGAATATCTACTGATAAATAGCCAGTTTGGTCTAGTGCATAGCTTTCCAAACTGTGTGTCGCGACACTTTAGTGCAGAGCTTTCCAAACTTTTCATGTTGGTGACACACTTTTTAGACATGCATCATTTCGCGACACACTCTTACAGCAGGGCATCATTTCGCGACACACTCTTACAGCAGGGCATCATTTCGCGACACACTCTTACAGCAGGGCACAAGGCAAGCATTAGGACCGGCATGGAATCACAGCAGGTTTGGAGGCAGCAAGGCACAAGGCAGGCACTAGGACCTGCGCGGAATCCTGGCAGGGCTCGGAGGCAGCAGCAGCCGTGACACACCCAGACACTGCAGCCGACACACTAACATGTCCCGACACACAGTTTGGAAAGCTCTGCTTTAGTGTGTCACAACACACAGTTTAGTGTGTCGCGAAGCGGCAGTGCGGGGGCGCGCGGGGGCGGCGCGCCATCAGCACTTCCACGTTTTAGTGAGGCCGCCGCCATGCGCGCTGCCGCCGTGCACGCGCGCCGCCCCGCGCCGCCGCCGTGTGTGCGCCACTGCCGCCATTGGTGTGTCGCCAACGGCAGCAGTTTGGAGAGCACTGGTCTAGCGGTTAAGGTGCTGGGCTAGAAACCAGGAGTCTGTGAGTTCAAGCTTAAACAGTAAATGTCTGTAACAGTAAATGTCTGTATTCAGTGCATCTTATTTTTAATAAAATTAACTGCTGCAAACAGGAATGGGAGACATACAGAGAGTGGAGACATATTAAATCTTTTCTGGGCTAGAAACCAGGAGACTGAGAGTTCTAGTCCCGCCTGAGGCATGAAAGCTGGCTGGGTGACCTTGGGCCAGTCACTCTCTCAGCCCAACTCACCTCACAGGGTTGCTGTTGTGGGGAAAATAGGAGGAAGGAGTATGTGAGGTGCTCCTCATGCAAGCCACACACGTTTCTTACAAATAAGACTTCAGCTCTGGTATTGGTAAGTAGACGGTTTATTGGTTGTACACGAGTAAACAGGTAAAGGCACGGATGGTTCTCGGGCTCTCGGCTTGGCTTTTTAAACCGTCCCGCCAGAGTACCCGCCCCCTCCCAGCTGAAGGCTTCCCTCTGGTCTGCTTCTGGTCAGTGCCCTGGAGTACCCTTCAGCTGGGCAGCGTGGGTGATGGTTATCTTCCGGCCGCGCCTTGGGTTTATTGTTCTTGTTCCGGCGCTGATGGTCGTTTAATTGTTCGCTTTGTTTTCCTCTTTGGTTATGTCAATGCTTTCTTAATGGCAGGGCTCTGGGTGCCTGTCAGAGTCCTGACAGAGTATTAGGTATGTTCACCGACTTGAGTTATTTATAAAAAAAATAAAATAAAGGCGGGATAGAAAATAAATAAATAAATCAAATTCAACCAAAATGGTCAATGATGTAGTCATAATCAGCAGAGCAATCTATACTGAAGCAGTAGACATCATCATCATCATCATCATCATCGGCGATCACTCGTAGCCGAGTAAGATTGTCTTCCAAAGGTAAAATTTTAACGGTGGATCCGTAAGTGGCTATAAAGGCCAATTCTGGATCCGCACAACCTCCCACAGTGAGGGCATAGGTTTCCGGGTGGGAGACGGTCATGATGAGGGTTTGCCTGACGTGCCTTCCTTTTAGCTCTTTTCTCCCTTTCGCCTTATACTCATGCTTCTTCAAAGCCCATAGCGCCATTAATAAAGGCTGACCTCCAATTGAAACACTCATGAGTTAGGGCAGGGGTCGGCAAACTTTTTATGCCGGGAGCCATTTTGGCATGCTCGTGCACATTTTGAAATGCTCGAGAGCCAGGGGGCGGGGTTTGCGGGCGGGGGCCAATCACATGGAAGGGGGCGGGGTTTGCGGGTGGGGGCCAATCGCGTGGAAGGGGGCGGGGTTTGCGGGCGGGGGCCAATCGCGTGGAAGGGGGCGGGGTTTGCGGGCAGGAGCCAATCGCGTGGAAGGGAGTGCGGTTGGCGCTGGCGCTGGGCTGTGAAGCTGGATGAGCCGCCGGACCTGGAGCGCTTCCGTGCGCAGCTGAGCGAGGCCCCGCGCCGGTCTTTTTTGAGCGCATTTCCACAGCCCAGCGCTCAGCTGCACGTGGAGGCGCTCCAAGTCCGGCGGCTTGTCCAGCTTCACAGCCCAGCGCAGCTGAGCGAGGCCCCGCGCCGGTCTTTTTGGAGCGCTTCCGCACGCAGCTGAGCGCTGGGCTGTGGAAATGCGCTCCAAAAAGACCGGCGCGGGGCCTCGCTCAGCTGGGGGGAGGGGGAGGGCCGAGAGAAGCCTGGGGCTAACCCCTTCCTTCCCACGATTGTGTCTGAGAGCCGGGTCCAGAGAGCAGGATCCAGAGTCTCTGGCAACAGAGCTATCCAGCGCTCTTCTTCCTGAGGCGTTGTGCGCATGCGTGTGTGCTCGTGCACACGGATGGACCCTCTCCTCCAGCTTTCGGCTGCTTCCAGATTGGGGCAACAATGCCAGTCTTCCAAGAGGGATGGGCGTGGTGCACCGAGAAGCTGCGGTGCGATTTCCAGCTTCTCCGGAGGACCATTTCCACAGCCCAGTGCTCAGCTGCGTGCGGAAGCGCTCCAAAAAGACCGGCGCGGGGCCTCGCTCAGCTGCGCTGGGCTGTGAAGCTGGACAAGCCGCCGGACCTGGAGTGCCTCCGCGCGCAGCTGAGCGCTGGGCTGTGGAAATGCGCTCCAAAAAGACTGGCACGGGGCCTCGCTCAGCTGCGCGTGGAGGCGCTCCAGGTCCGGCGGCTCGTCCAGCTTCACAGCCCAGCGCAGCTGAGCGAGGAGGAGGATTTCTCCCCCTTTGTGCCTCAGGCGCAAAGGGAAGAGTCGGCCCAGAGCGATGCAGGAGGAGGTCCAAGGCGAGACCCCCGACCCCCGTCCGTGGGCAGTTAGACACCAGGCAGCTAAAGGGACGGGGGAGGGAGAGAAATGTCGCAGCGTAGGACCCGCCCACTCCAAATCTTTCTCAAATCGAGGGCGACTCCGGCTCGCCCCGTTACTGGGCTCCGTCGTCCTGCCCCGGTGTCGCTCGTCCGCCAGCCGGGGAACGCTCGGTTTTGACTTACCTTGGCGGGGTGAAGAAGAACCGATTGGCGACGGGAGATTTCGGGGCGGCCAGACGCGGGACCTTTCTTTTTTGCCACGATGCCACAAGTCAGATAAATACGAGGAGAGGGCGGAGGGGGAAGGGAGGGGATCAGAGCCCGCCGCCCTCGGAGGCTCCCCCAGGAGGGGAGCAGGCGAGGGTTGGAGACCCCAAACGCTCAGCGGAGGAACGAGGGAAGCGCGTTTCTCCTCTGCGTTTCTCCTCCTCCTCCTCCTCCGCAGCTGAGCGAGGCCCCGCGCCGGTCTTTTTGGAGCGCTTCCACGCGCAGCTGAGCGAGGCCCCGCGCCGGTCTTTTTTTCGCGCCTCTGGGTAGCAGGGCCAATCGGGCTTCACCTTGTTCAGCCCACCTCTCTGCTCCCCTTTGGCGCGCGCTGATTGGTGGAGGCGTCCTTCCTTCTGAGCCTCCACCAATCAGCGTCTGTTTCTTCCCCAGGGTTCGCTCTGCTTCCGGAGACCGGCTTTCCGGATGTCGGGCGGCAGACAGAGAGAGAGAGCCAGAGCCGAGGGGCCAAAGAGCCAGATCTGGCTCGCGAGCCGCCATTTCCGACCCTTGAGTTAGGGCTTCCCAGTTCTCAATGCTGATATTACATTTTTTAAAATTAGCTTTGAGAGTATCTTTGAATCTCTTTTGCTGTCCACCAATATTCCGTTTTCCATTCTTAAGTTGGGAGTAAAGTAGCTGCTTTGGAAGACGATGGTCAGGCATTCGAACAACATGACCGGTCCAGCGAAGTTGATGTTGGATGATCATTGTTTCAATGCTGGTGGTTTTCGCTTCTTCTAATACGCTAACATTAGTCCGCCTATCTTCCCAAGTAATTTGCAGAATTTTTCGGAGGCAGCGTTGATGGAATCTTTCAAGAAGCTGGAGGTGGCGTTTGTAGAGGGTCCATGTTTCACAGGCGTACAGAAGGGTTGGTAGTACAATGGCTTTGTAAACAAGCATTTTGGTCTCCCTGCGAATGTCCCGATCCTCAAACACTCTACGCTTCATTCGGGAGAAAGCTACACTCGCAGAGCTCAGGCGATGCTGAATTTCAGCGTCGATGTCGCCTTTTGTAGATAGATGGCTGCCGAGATAAGAAAAGTGGTCGACATTTTCTAGTGACACACCTTTAAGCTGGATTGATGGTGCTGCAGAGGAATTGGTTCGAACTTGCTGGTAAAGCACTTTGGTTTTTTTAATGTTAATCGAGAGGCCGGGCTTTTCATATGCTTCTGCAAAGATGTTTAGGATAGTTTGAAGATCTTCCTCGGAGTGTGCACGGACTACGTTATCATCAGCATATTGAAATTCTATAACAGAAGTTGCAATTACCTTATTTTTTGCTTTCAGCCTACTAAGATTAAAAAGCTTTCCATCTGTTCAATATATAATTTCTACACCAGTAGGAAGTTTCTCTTCAACAAGGTGTATAATCATAGCGATGAAGATAGTGAATAAGGTTGGAGCAATAACATATCCCTGTTTAACGCCGGATTCCACTTTAAATGGATCGCTTTGAGAGCCATTGTTATTCAGGATTGTTGCCATCATGTCGTCATGGAGTAACCGCAAGATGTTCACAAATTTATCAGGGCATCCGATTTTCAGAAGGATGGTCCAGAGAGCAGTACGATTTACAGTATCAAAAGCTTTAGTCAGATCAATAAACGCCATGTACAGAGGGCGGTTTTGCTCCTTGCATTTTTCTTGAAGCTGTCGTGCAGTGAAGATCATATCCACTGTTCCCCTGGAAGGGCGGAAGCCATTTTGCGTTTCAGGGAGGATGTCTTCTGATACAGATAGGAGACGGTTTGCGATGATCTTTGCCAGGATTTTGCCTGCTATGGCTAGAAGGGAGATGCCTCGATAGTTTCCACAGTCTGTTCTATCACCCTTTTTAAAGAGAGTGATAATTATGGCATCCCTAAAGTCTGCTGGAATCTCCTCCCTCATCCAGATTTTTTTGATGAGCTTATGAAGTTGTTGTGTAAGTTCAGGCCCGCCTTCTTTAAAGACTTCAGCAGGAATCCCATCAGGTCCACTAGCTTTGTTATTTTTCATTTGTTTAGTGGCTTTACTGACTTCCTCCAAACTAGGGGGTACTGCAAGCTCATTTCTTATTTGTTTTTGCGGGTGTCCTGGTTCAGCCCTTGCCCCAGGACTTCAGCCAGGAGTCAGAGGATGAGCTGCACCTGTGGGACCTCCAGGGGACTGACCCAGAGGCAGCCCCAGAGGCAGGCATGGCCCCTGAAGCAGGGAGGCAGGATAGTGAGGAGGCAGCTGCAGCTGAACCAACAGAAGAACAAGCCAGGGATGAGGGTTTGCCCCCACCCTCTGCTCAGCAGCTACCTGTGACCCACACACCTGACAGCTCTTCAGAGAAGGAGTGCACGCTTCGTCTTAAAGGAAAAACGCCGGAGTGCAAGATTAGCTGCCAGAGACCTCCGGAGAGCAGAGCTGGAGTCTTTGCAGGATTCGGCTGGCAGCTCTTGAGCTGACCATGAATTAAGCAGCAGGCACGCAGAACCCTCTGAGGGAGCAAAGTAGTTTATGGCTATGTGAACCTCTGCTGGACCTTGTTACCTGTTTCCTGTTACCTTGAACCTCGGTTGGACTATTGGCATTCTACTCTCTGGAATCCTGACTCGGCTTGGATATATCGTGGACCTGCTTGTGCTTACCCTTGGACTTGGCTCTGGACTGGACCCTCTCTGGCGTTTGAATCCTCTGGTACAGACTTCTGACTCTCTCTCGCCTGCTCCTACAACTGTTGATTTATTGCCGGCAGCATTCCTCAGCCGGGGAAGTTTTTCTGGCTGCCGGCTTATCTGTGAACTGTGTGAAATCCGATACCCTGGCTGTAGCCCATGACAGCGGGATTTGCAAGAAGACTTCATCAGCCACAGTAGAGTGACGATTAAGGAGATTGTAGTAATGCTCTTTCCAGCGCAGTGCAATAGACTCTTTGTTCTTTAGAAGTTTAGCACCATCTACTGAGCGTAAGGGATTTGTACCATGGTTTGTTGGTCCATAGATGGCCTTTATGGCATTAAAAAAGCCCCGTGCATCATGAGCATCTGCAAAATGTTGGGTTTCTTGGGCTTTTTTTATCCACCATATGTTCTTAAGTTCTCTAGTTCTTCTTTGGACTTCTGCCTTTGCACTGGCGTAGATTTTTTTCTTAACGGCACAGTTAATATCTTTTTGCCATATCTGGAAGGCTTTCCTTTTCTTGTCAATAATATGTTCAATCTCACTATCGTTCTCATCAAACCAGTCCTGATGTCTCTTAGTCTGGTATCCGATAGTTTGTTCACAGGCTGAAATAATAGAAGTCTTCAATTTAATCCAGTGTTCCTCAACATTTTCAGGAAGTTCCATAGGCAGATGTTCCTTGAGAGTTGATTGAAAGCAAGCTCGTTTGATAGGATCTTGAAGGGCCAGTGTATTCATTTTACGCCTTGGTTTTCTTCCTTGGAGCCTACAATGAGGGACAATCTTTATGGCCATCGTGGATCGAATTAATCGATGGTCTGTCCAGCAGTCATCGGCGCTCGTCATGGCTCTGGTGAGAAGTACATCACAGCGATCTCTAGCACGGACAATTACATAATCTAAAAGGTGCCAGTGCTTCGACCGTGGGTGCTTCCATGATGTTTTAAATTTATTTTTCTGGCAAAAGAGTGTGTTAGTAATGACAAGGTTATGCTCTGCACATTTAGTCAGAAGTAAGATTCCATTCATGTTGCTGTTGTCAACTCCTTCTTTCCCAATGATCCCTGGCCACAAATCAAAGTCACGCCCAACTCTTGAATTGAAATCGCCCAGGAGGATAATTTTATCCTCCTTTGGTATCTCTGATAAGATGGTGTCCAGCTGGGTATAAAATTTTTCCTTGATATCCTCATCTGCATCTAGTGTTGGTGCGTAAGCACTTAGGATAGTTGCCTGTTGGTTTTTGGCGAGTTTTATTCGCAGAGTTGAGAGTCGTTCGTTAATCCCAGTGGGAACTTCTGACAAGAGCTTCACAAGGTCGTTTTTGATAGCAAAGCCTACCCCATGTATTCGTCGTTCTTGTTCAGGCAGTCCTTTCCAAAAGAAGGTATAACCTCCTTTTTCTTCCTTCAACTGTCCTTCTCCTGCTCTTCGAGTTTCTTGGAGTGCTGCTATATCAATATTAAAACGTCTCAGCTCCCTTGCAATAATGGCAGTCCTACGTTCAGGTCGTTCACTATCCATGTTGTCTTGCAGTGTCTGTATATTCCATGTTCCAAAATTCATGTGTTTTTTACGACCGCTAGATGGTGACCCCACTGGTCGCGGTAATCCAGTCAGGGAGAAAATGAGGCAGACTATGTTTATGGCACCTTTTCTAGCCCCCTCCCCATATGGGGTGAGCAGAGTGGATCCTAAATAGGGCTGCTCAGTCGTGGATACAGCTGCCGAACTACTCAACTGCCTCGATCCTTGAGTCAGGGCGACTGAATCCGTATCCACCGCCCATGTGCTGGTCCATGACTAGGAGCTTCCGGATTTCACAGTCCTGCCCCCGTTGCCATTCGTCAGTCGCCATGGGACTTTTGGTTGTTTTGGGTTTGGTGTGGTTGGAAGACGCCTGTGCGTGAATTTGCTTTATGTGTGGAGATCGGTGCACAACGATCAGCACACAACCTTCACAGAAAAAGGCTCTAATCCAATGGCATGGATACCATGACGATTGGTGACCTTCTGTCTGCTGCAGCCTTCATCCGCCTTCGCAGCCGTTGTAACAATACACCTTGTTATCTTCCGCCTGTTCTGCCGTTGAGGACTTTCTTGGATCGTTCTTTGTCTGGTTCCTCGCCCTGGACCTTACCGCCATGGGTGACCCTACCAGGAGTACATGACTCCCGACGGCTTCGCTCACAGGGTTCATTGGGAACACACAAGCCCACTCACCACAACAAGGTGACGATCCAGCGAGTGAGAGAAGCAGTAGACAAGCCCATCACTAACTCCTAGATTTCATGTTGCTCCATAAATGACAAGCTAGAATTGTGTATCCTTTTTATTTATACTTAAAAAAAACCCATGATGTTAGGATCAACCTTCAAACCAGATGTAGCAAACCTGGGAGTGTTGGACCGCAATTCCCATAAACCTCAGCCAGCACACACAAGTCAACAGAACACGTTGGACCTGTTGTTGAACCCATTGTCCAACCTGTTGTCCTACTAAAAGCCGTATTGTCCTACACAACATGATTCCACATGCTTAATATGATTCAGATGTTCCATACCACCACAGACCTTATTAAGATGGATTTTTCCCTGTGCTTCTGTAATTTTGTTAGCCCTGTTAAGGCTTGGATGGTTTAAACCGCCTTGTGATTGTCGCTTGCCCTTTCCACCAGCCAAAATTGGGGGTTGACCTGCTGCCTGCAATGTCATCAAATTTAAACGCGCAATGCCATCCCGTCGTACATATAATCTACGTAGGTACGAAGGGAGGAAACACCTAATTATGCAGAGAGGTACTGTAACTTCCCAAGAGACTTGACCTGACATCCTACTTTCCTAACCTGCGAGTATCTGTTTCTGTTTTTGATTGACACGGAAAGACGCTACCATGCTAGTGTCCACGTGCACCTTGAAAGGGTCCCGCCCAGGAAAAGTTTTCAGTCACTGTACTGGAAAGGGAAACTCCACTCCCCGCCCCAGCACAAAACGCACGAGAATCGCTCCGGTCCCGTCCAACGCAAGGCTCCAGGCCGGGTTTTGGGCGCAACTCTGAGTATAGTAGCTGAGGGCAGTGTCAGTGCCTTTTTTTCTTGTTGTGTTTCTGTTACACTTCGCCATCTTGTTACAAAGCCTTTTTCTCGTCTGGAAGCTTCGTAGCTGCTCGAGCTGGTGGGCGATCGTTTGGCCGGCGTTGCGGTTTTCTATTTATTTTCTGGGTAGACCAACCAGCCCACCAAGATCCCGCGGAGGGGGCGGGGAAGCAAAGCGTTTTTTCCCCTCAAAAAAATTTTTTTTGGGGGGGTCTTTAAAGTCTCCCAAGACTTTGGATCCTTAACCGAGACGCAGCCTCAAGAAATGAGCATTGAGACATTGTTAGAAGCGGCCAGATTTCTGGAATGGCAAGCTCAGCAACAGAAAACACGTGGTAAGCGGGGGGGGGGGGGGCAGCGGCGGTGGAAGAGGGACGCGGAGCAAAGAGCGTGCAAGATTAGCATTAAGAGATTCTAAGAAACCGACTTAAAAAAAGAACAAGAATTGCGCGCCGGGGTGACAGGGGTAGAGCCCCCTCCGTTTTCTGAACGGAATTGCTGCGAACAGCAAACAAACTTTGCACGCAATTCCGGGCATCCTTTTTAAATAAGCAGAACCCCAACGTGGGAAGCCAACCCTCGTGAATTCAATGGGACTTGGAAGTCTCCGTGCAAGCGCGCCTACGGATTGCGACCTGGGTGCACTTTGGGGGGGTGGGGGTTTGGGGTTTTGGTTTTTTTTTGCACGACGCCCCCATTGCATTCGCCAGAACTTGCTTCCGTGTCAAATGCACGGTGGATCGTGCCGTTTTGGACAGGTTGGAGAGCCGGGGGGAGTC
Organism: Charina bottae; assembly: GCA_023362775.1. Classification (NCBI taxonomy): domain Eukaryota; kingdom Metazoa; phylum Chordata; class Lepidosauria; order Squamata; family Charinaidae; genus Charina; species Charina bottae. The sequence continues at coordinate 7,365,992 of JALMGJ010000027.1, read as the reverse complement.
GGGCGATTTATTCATTTTGATTTGTAAGCGTGTTTTGGCTGCTTCTCAGCTGAGATGTTGCAATGAAAGAGAAGTCACCTGATTTGTCGTCAGTTTCCTATTTGGAAGTTTCTGTCCTGTCCTACCAATTCCCCGTCCGGGATTTTTTTTTAATCAAAATTTGGGCGGGGAGAGTAGAAAGACGGGTGTTTTAAGGGGGGGGGGAGATTACGCAAGGGGCGATGGGGTGAACCTCGCCATTGTCTTCCCGTCTACTCGGAAGTAAGCCCCGATGTTAATCGGGGTTTATTCCCGGGCACAGCACGGTCTTCTAGGATCGCAGCCTCCGAACGGAGGAGTCTGTTTCGGATTCTGCTTTGACTCCTTAAGATTTGCTGACACATGCTAGCCGGAAAGTAAAAAAAAAAAAATTCGTTTCCTGCAGAGTAGCGGCTCGGTTCCTTCCTTGCAGCCCTCGCGACTCCCTTAAAAAAATCGATCATTTCCCGCTTTGCAATATGAGACGGGGGGAAAAAAAATAACGCTTGGGGCCATCTGATCGCTAACCTGAAGCGGCCCCCAAGCTGAATTAACCCCAATTAATTACGAAGGTTTTTCCAAGCGGTCTTCACCCGCCAGGCAGCGCCCGGTTTCTTCTCCACGTCCGAAAGCTGCCTTTTCTGCCCCCCTCCATTCCTTTCCTTCCACCGCCCCCCCCCCGCAACTTTTAATCAGACGTTCCGTGCAAGTCAAACGCGTGGCAGCCTTAAAGAGGCGGGGTGAGCTAAGATGTCATGTAGTTATGCGCCAAAAGGGGGGGGGGGAATCAGCCTCCCAGCAAGCCCAAATTAAAAAAGAGCTGTTGAGAGTGGAAGACCCCCCCCCCGCTCCCCAGTTTTCCCTTCGGGGGGGGGATTGATGTCTTCTCCAGCCCCCGATCTCTCCGCTGGAATCTGCTAGATTCCCTTATGTGGGGACATGCCTTTCACTCCCGTTTTGCGCTTCCCAGGGCGGTGGCGGCGGCGAGGCAGTTGCTTTTCCCCCCCTCCCCTTTCCTTTATTTGAATAATGAAAATGACATTGGGGGAGGGAAATCATATGATAATACTTAACTTGTTCCGCCTCTCTCTCTCGCCCCCCCCCCCCGTCTGTCTAGTGAGACGCCTTTATGAGAAATGTGCTAGAGAGCTCCGAGGGTTGCTCGTTAGTGCCTGTGTGGTGTTTTGGGGGGAGAGCTGGTGGTGGTGGAAGTAAAAATAAAAAGTGGGAGGGGCTTGATGAAGAGATGCGGTAGCGCGTGGTCGGGATCTAAGGGCACAATGGAACGTTGGCGTCGCCTGTGTCTCTCCCCCCCCTTTTTTCCTCCCCCTCCTTCCCCCAGTTTTGGAACGTTGCGTGTTTGCTCTGCGTTCCAAACGCGTCCCATTGGCTGAGGGGAAGCGAATGACGTGTTGAGGCCCTGCCCCCGACCACGTGCGCTGGGGACACATCCCTCCGGGGCGGCTGCTTCGGCCTGGCTGCCTGCGAGGTTTTCGTGCCTTGGAAAGGCGTGCGAGTGGGCGCGCGCGCGCGCATCCTCGAGGTGGGGAGAAGAAGGTGCCTTCCCTTGTCTGGGGGAATCGCGAATAAAAAGGCAGAGAAGGGCTGATAAGAATTACGACATAATGCTACAGTGTGGTTCCCCCTCCCTTTCTTTGCATTTTTTAAATCCTTCATTTATTTGTTTTCTGGCTCATAGTAGAGATCTCTGCATCCATGCAGGCAGATCGACATCTGATGTAATAAGGTGCCCTTTGGATATCTGACAATTTAAAAAAGGCACGTGCAGGGGCAGTTTTAAAAATGCCTTTTACTGCAACCTGATAATAATAATAATAATAATAATAATAATAATAATAATAATAATAATTATTATTATTATTCTAGCAAAGTACATGAATTCTGAGACCATCACATCCCCTCTTGAAATTGCCATCTTGGTTTTTTTTTCCTTTTTCTGCTTGTATTTTAATGTTTAAAGAAAATGTACACTTGGATCGTAGCATAACAAGCTACTTCTCTACAACTACAGTGGATTCTGGAAATGGTTGAAGAACAAGATTCCACTGTCTGTTTACTTCTGAGAAAAGCTTAATATTTAAACTGAATTTGCCCTGCACACTAATGCTAATAACATTCTGGCTTTCCCTTTATATAATAACCAGCATTCCTAATGATAGTATGACAGCTACATGGAATATCAGAGCAGCGACATGTCCCATACAGAGTGTTTATATACCCCATTTTAAATCCACATCTCAGAGGGGAGGAATAAAAAAGCTATGTCTGTGTTGCAGCTAAAGATAAAGGAGCAGTAATGGTTTGGACTGGTTGACATGTGGACAGATTTGCTGAAAGTTGGTCTTAGTGATTAACAGTATGGTTAAATCAATGGTCCATGTTCGGAAATAATATATCCCAGAGAACCAGGTGCCAGGAGAAAACAGGAGGGAGCTTCATTACTTTTCATCTGGTTTGTAGACTTGCCTGCAGGCATAAGGCTGAGTTCACATGTTACTCTGAAGCTGGCTTGAAGGTTGTTTGGTTTGGACCTAGAGTCAAAGACCATCTAACCCAGTGTTTCTCAACCTTGGGAACTTGAAGATGTGTGGACTTCAACTCCCAGAATTCTCCAGCCAGCCATGCTGGCTGGAGAATTCTGGGAGTTGAAGTCCACACATCTTCAAGTTCCCAAGGTTGAGAAACACTGATCTAACCTAACCCATCACTGGTACAGGAAAATAGTTAACAAAGGAGAATCCTCCACCTTTAAGTCATCTGTCCACCCACATCCAAAGAGTTTCTTCTGTCCACAAGTTCTTCATAAGATTTGATATGCAAGGAACCCTTTTCTTGGCATACAACTTACTGGTTCAAGGCCTGTTCTGTAGAGCAGCGTTTCTCAACCTTGGCATGCTGGCTGAGGGATTCTGGGAGTTGAAGTCCGCACATGTTAAAGTTGCCAGGGCTGAGAAACACTGCTGTAGAGCAACAGAAAAACTCATCTACGGTGGACATGATGGTTCTTGTATGGCATGTTAACCATCACTTCTTCAAGTTAGCGACACCCATGGTCATGAAGCTCTCCTCATAGGTCTCCTGGACCCTGTTTCTATTCATCAGCTTCCTTAGGGCGTGCTTCATAGAATCGTGGCATTTAAGGATTGGAGGGGATCTGCTCGTCCAACTCCCTACCCAGAGCAAGAATCTACAGCATCTCTGATAAATGATCATCAGGCCTCTGTTTAAGCACCTGAAGGAGAGTCCGCCGCCTCCTGAGGCAGTCTGTTCCACTGTTGAACAATTCTCATGATGTGTTTGTTTCTCATGTCCAGCTGAAATGGCTTTCTTCTAATTTAAACCCATTGTGTCTTGTCTTCTGAAACAACACTGAACAATTCTACCTTGTCTTCCACATGATAGCCCTTCAAATACTTCACAACAGCTTCTGTTTCCCCGTTTTTTCTCCTCCAGGCTAAGTGTACTCCAAATGTTCCTCATATTTTTTTTCCTTGTAGGCCCCTTACCTTGGTCAGATCTCTCTGGAAATGTTCCAGTTTCTTGTCCTTTGGACATGCCCAGCTTCATGTTATTCCCCTAAACTGTGGTGTCCAGAATCAGGCCCAGTATTCTACATGCCATCTGGACAGCACAGAATAGAGAGGAATGATAACTTTTCTTGGTCTTAACATTGTACTTCTGTGGATACAGGACAGAAATGCAGTTGCTTTTTCCCCCCTGCCGCATCACACTCTTGGCTCCGGTTCAGCTGGTGATCTTCCAGAACACCCTAATTTTTACATGTGCTGCTGCATGGTACAGTCCCCACACCCTAGGTCAGAGCTTTCCAAACTGTGTGTCGCGACACAAAACTGTGTCGCCACACACAGCGTGGTGTGTCGCCACACCACCCGGAAGCGGCGGCGCGCGCATGCACGGCGGCCGCCATGCACACGCGCGCGCCGCCGCACCCCCCCCCCGCGCCGCCGCCGTGCGCGCATCGCCGTGCGCACGCGTGTCGCCGCTGCCGCTGCCGCCGCCAGGTGTGTCGCCAGCGGCGGCACTTTGGAAAGCCCTGCCCTAGGTGCATGCCTTTGATTTTTCTTACCCAAATGTAGGATTTTACATTTGTCCCCGCTGAAGTTCATTTGACTGGGTTTCACCAGAGTTCCACTCAGCACTTCCAGCTTGATGAGAAATGTGCATCCTTTGATTGTTCAACAAAGTGTATCTGTATCTAATGGTGGCATGGATTAGTCCATATTTTACCACATTCTCTACTAGGATTTTACGAGAGACGTTCTAATGCTTTGCTAAAGTCAAGGTACGCTGTGTCCACTGCATTTCTGTGGTCAACTGAACTGGTCACTATATCAAAAGAAGGATATCTGGCTTGCTTGGCATGATTTTTCATAAACTCATACTGGCTCCTGCTAGGCAGTACTTTCTTCTCCAAAAGGTCACAAATGGACTGCTTAATACTTAATTGCAGAGTTTTACCTGGCACTGATGTCAAGGTAACCAGCCTGTACCTATCTAAGTCCTCTCCTTCCCCCCCTTTTGAAGATAGGAAGAAGATTTGCCCTTCTCCGATCCCCTGGCAGTGCACTCATCCTCCATGATTTCCCAGCAATCCCTGGAAGGAGCTCTGAGATGACATCTGCAAACTCCTTCAAGACGTAAACTCCTTCACGGTAGCTAGATGTTCCCCAACCATCTCTTTATTTCTTAGATTACCAACTCCTTTCATTTTGTTGCTATTCTTCCTTGCCCACCTGGACAAGGAGGACATTGGCTGCGCTGGCTGGTGGGGATTGATGACAGGAAGTTGATTGATTAAATGCAGAAATAGCCTTCTAGGTTAATTAATTTAGGCAGAGCAGCCTCAGTCTGAAAAAGTTGGAAGTCAGAACTCTTGCGCCCTCTAGGTATTTTGGATTCCCGTTTCTATTCACACTGGCTGGGCGTAGCCAGTGGCGAGCAGTGGCAGAAACTGCAGTGCTAAACATCTGGAGGAAAATAGGGTGACCCCCCCTTATAGGGTTAATAGGTCTGGGCTGTGAACTGTGGTTGTTAAATGTTTTGCTCAGAGGAAGCATGTCTTTGGCTTGCTTAATATATTGCTCTAAGTCATTAACACATGGCAGTAAGTCATGGTTTGTATAATCATGGTTTATTAAATAAACAAGGCATAAGTAGCTATAGTCAGGAAAGTGATTGCTCAAGAGCTGCTTCTCCGTAGCAGTCCTGTTCCTTATTACTCACTGGGTTTTGGGTGGGGAAGTGTGCAAAAATTACCATCTGTGCCTGTCTTCTGTTCCTCGGGGCATTCCTATAAGAAAAGAACTCTGCTCTTAGGTCACCTGCAGGCAAATGTTTACTTGCCAGCAGCACCACCACCAGCAATGGTCTTTCAGCAGCTGGACTAGCCCCAGGTGGTGACAGTTGTCGTGACCCTCCCAACTGCTGTGATCATTGCAGAGGCCATGAAAGGCAACACAACAGCACTCAAGGTTTCCAGGTTGTGAGAGGCTACACAACCAGATTTCTCTTACTTCCATCTCTAGAAAGGCGGTGGGGGAATCAAGGAGCACCAGATGTGGCCTTATCAAGAGGGTGAGGCTGATGGAGCAGGGAAGATTCTGAGCCACCCTAGTAAGGCCCAGCATGGCTACTCAAAATCCTGAGAAGGAACAGCCCCCCTCCATGTTCCCATCTATCCATACAGAACATGGGGGCCACAGCCTGACACCCCCTGCCCCAAGGCAGTCTCTAGATCTGTTTTACACAATATTAAATCAGATCATGTGAAACGGGTTATTCCAGAGCAGGTGGGAAGAGTGGAACAATCAAAATTGTCAAGTGAATCCTACTCATGATCTTCATTGTCATGCAGAAAAGGAGAAAAGAGAAGCATGAGATCCCCAAAGTATTGTGAAGACAGAAGATACAAAAAACAGATGTAAACCTGTCCTGGCAGGATCAGAGACATAGAGTGGGGGTGAAAGTGCACCTCATACTCAGGATCCTCAGCCTAGCTTCCTAAGTGATAAGAAGGTATTCTCTATCCAGTGTTCCTCAACCTTAGCAACTTGAAGATGTGTGGACTTCAACTCCCAGAATTCCCCAGCCAGCAATGCTGGCTATGGAATTCTGGGAGTTGAAGTCCACACATCTTCAAGTTGCTAAGGTTGGGGACCCCTGCTCTATACTATAGAGGATAGGAGGAAAGAGTTAAGAGTTAACCTTCATAGGGTTTGGATTGGGAAGAAGGACAGTTTTTAGATGATGCCTTCACATAGTTTGCATCATCCCATTACAGTTTGTTTAATGCTTATTCCCAGTGATATTTCACAAAACAGTAAAGATGATCAACCTGGATCTAGGCCCCAGCAACTTCACTGTCACTGCTTCGAAGACCTCAAGATTTCGTCAAGGTGTTCAGGTTACATCCCAGCCCTTAGAACGCCATCTCTGAACTTCTTTGAGAGGACAATCAAGAAAGATTTGGTGGAACTAGACAAAGCTAGGGTATGCTCTGCATTGGCAAACATGCTGTATCTTCTACTCAAGATCATGGAAGGCTTACTATGCCTATCATCAAGCCGCTGACATTCCTGATTTATAAATAAATTGTCCCAAGAGAAGGAGAAGACTGTCTTCATCCTTTTAGTCCCTAGATTGCGCTCTTACATTTTTTGGGTCAAGAAACAGACAGGGAAACGTCCTCTGGGGTTCTCGGGCCCAGCAACACAAGTATGCCCCCGAATGGCAAGTCAGTGGAGGCAGGAACCAAGGAAAATTCAACTCACCTCACAGGGTTGCTGTTGTGGGGAAAAGAGGAGGAGGAAGGAGTATTCGGTATGTTTGCCGCCTTGAGTTATTTCTAAAAATAATAATAAAGGCGGGATAATTAATTAATTAATTAATTAATTAATTGCCTCTCATATTGCCCCACCATCTCCCAGGTTGGTAGGCCACTTCAGAATGTTTAGCACATTTGGGATCTCACATGCAAAGACAGATGAGTATTGGAGAAGGTTCAGCAGGGATACGTTCTGGAAATCACAAGTAAACCAAGAGACAAGTTTTATGCTATCTACCATCTCCAGAAACAAAGAGAAGCAACCCAAGATAAAGGAAGTAATACGTCACTTACTGGATGTTGTGCAATAGAATTCCTGTCTTCAGCTGTTTTCCTTCTCTTCATCGTGCTGAAGGAAAATGGGAGCTGGAGAGAGATCCTGAGTTTCAGACTGCTGGACAGATACATCAGGCATGGAACCTTAATGGAGACCTTAAAGTCACAGCAGAAGCTATCATACCATACAATTTCCTCGCTTTGGTGGACTGTTGGAGGCCTGTTTAATCCAAGTCAGGCCTTCCAGTTTGAGGTTCCTCAGATTGTTAAATAGGAAGAACCAGTTCCATTACAAAGAACTCCTCTTTGGACTGGTCTTAGTATCCAGAGTATTGGAGTGATGGTTGGCCTTTGTGGGACACACGAGAAGTCAAAGTGTCCACATTTATGCTTATCTGGATAATCCTCTGTGAAGAAAGCAGTGAGCACCACAACTTCGTTGCCTCCAGGAGTATGTTTTTATGCTCGGCATTGCCAAGAGCAGATCCTACACCTGGGAATCACCCTAAACTTGGAGGAAAAGAGACTTCTTTAGACTTTATAAGGCTGTGAAGCTGACCTTCATGACACTGGCAAGACTGCAAGACTATAATGTGTAAAGGACCTGTCATCTTCACTTTATTGCCAGCTGATCTCACTGGTACATGACAGTGTCAAGCCAGGTGGACCCATTGTGACATCTGGCATGGGGGATGCCACTGAAAGCTGCTGAGGGTTGAGGTGACCATTGGCGTCACCTAATGGTGTGGGGAGCCAACTTCCAAGCAGATCAGCCCAGGGATTGTGATCCATACCATGAGCCAACATTGCCTACAAATTGAAGGCAGTACAGCTGGCTCTGAAGCAGAGATATGGGCTGGAAGATACTCGACTTTGGGCAGGTTTGGCAGTTTCAAAGTTGTATAATGTTTGTTTTTCTGGTGGTGGTTCTTAAACATTGAAAAGCAGGGATTTCATGGCTCTCTTCACTCCCCTAAAATAAGGTCGACCAAATACTTGTGTGACTATGGATTTGGGGTTAATATACTAACTGAAGTCAATTTCCTTCTCTGGAAAGCTCACCTCTCTGCTCTGAAGGCACTTTCACAACAGTCGAGAGGGCCGCACTTAGCTTGGGTGAACAGACAATATTACTGTCAAAGCCTGTGTAAACAATTAGTGTGGATTCAGATCAAGGGTCATTCAGGGCCACATGACAATTAGCATGGGCAGAGAACACACGTTCTCCATAACAGCAGAGGACATCTAGAGAGCACCAGGACCAAAGTTGACTGGCTCAATCGTTGTGCTTCTCTTGGGGAGAACAGATCCTATATCTGGAGAGCTTCACAAGGTCTCAGCAAGGTGGGATTCCTTTCACTTGACCTGAATGTGACTGAGGATTCCTCATGTCAGCTCCCGAAATGTCCGGACGTCTTGTCTTGAGGGTTGATTCTGCACTCAGACCCAAGGTTGTGCCCCAAAACTGAATGAGAACATCTCCTGAGTTCTGGCCTTCCAGGGTCAACTGTGGAAACCAGCTTGGTTCTAGGCTCCCAGTCACCACTAAGATCTATCAGTTGGCTTGCCATAGTATTGAACAGTGGTGCAAAAGACAATGCTAGTGGCACCAGCACCAGGGAGTGAGAACTGTTGGGATATTTACAAGTGGGACTGGAGAGGGGACTGGCAGTTAATAGGTTACATAGAGAGGTACAGTATGTGTAACTTGTAAAAAATAATATAAGCATCGTCCATATTGCTGGCATACAACGCGTGCACAAATACACTCTTGGGTCTTATTGGGACAAAAGGGAACCTCATGAACACCTCAATATTTAATTTTGTGTCATTCAAGGGAGTAGGCAGTGTGTCCCCACACCACCACCACCTTTCTTGACTGCAGGATGGCTTGTAGTTTTGCCCATTGAAAAGCCACAGGCCACGCACAATTGTAATTAAACTTTCTATGCATGCAGTTGGAGAGATGTGCCGAGAAACAGGAACAAAAGGCTTCTGTGCTCTCCTGGTTGGCAGGGGACATGCGCACCCAAGGACGGTGGCATGGGGAAGGCAAGTGATGCCACGTGCGTTGTGATGCCGCTGTGCATGTATGATGAGTTGTGTGATTTGCATCCATTGCCTGGTGATGTCATCGTGAGCAGGACGTCATTGTGGCTTCTACTGGACCCCCGTGGGGGACTGGATACTTCATATCTTAAGTGGGCAGAGAGAGATGCAACTGGCAGGGAAGTTGAAGTGCAGGTGGCTGCTTGAAAGTCCTGCCTCAGGAATGAGTCACACAAGGAAAAGGAAGGGGATTAAAATCCTCCAGTGACAACATGGATATCTTACAGGCCGGTATCACTCAGAAGAATCTTTGGGACTTGCGGTGGTTCTTGTTGATGTTTAGCTTGAGCAACCACAGCTTGGTGGCTTTGTGGAGGGTATAAATAGGCCTCATTATGGCTTAGCCTGATGTATGATTCCTGCTTCTTGTGTCTCCCCTAAGAAAAAGTCAACCATGGCCATCCATCTTCTCAATACGTGCAAGCCCTTTATTAAACAGTGTAGGGAACTGATCATTGATCATCACAAGGTGAACCACAAAGAAGGGTAGGTAGCGATTGCTGTGCACGCTGGGCCACGTTTTGGTTGTCTAGTTTGTGGTTTGGTGTGCCATCCGAATGCCAGTCATAGGAAGGGCAAAGAATCTGCCTCCAGACTACGTTGGCTGGGTTACCCTGACTATACGCTGAAATACGAACCATGGCTTACAAATGCAAGCAGTTGGGTTTGCCCCATGATAGCCACAAATAGGCGAACCACATTTGGTTTAGTGCATCGTGTGAACCACTCAAGCTTGTTCAAGAAACCATGATTAAAACAAACTATCTTAAGGCATCGTACGAACTCAAGCATTTATAGGGGAAGGTGGAACAGAATGGCATATTCTGGGGAACACTGGCGGGGGCTTTCTACATAGCGACATTGTGCTTCCGGTGTCGTTTGTGTTTTGCTAACGATCCAGGGTCTGTTTTCACATACGAAATGCAGCCCACCACAGCAGCTTGGCGTGATGTGCGATTCCAGCCTTGTGATGCTTTCGGCTCCCTTCCTTGCATTTTTCTATCCCAGCAGATGCGGCAGGAGAGGAACAATCTCTCAGTAGGAAAGGGCGTTTTGCCATCTGAGGACATAGGCCATGCTGTGACCTTGCTTGTTGCGGTTGAATGACTTCACAAAGATGCTGGACATCTACAGTGGGTACAACAACCAAGACTTCTTGGCTGTTGGTGCTCCCCCCCCCCAGAGGCTCAATAGGGGTGCCCAGAAGTAGTTTCCAAGGGTGGGGCGTGGGGCTGTAGCCCCTCCCCTTCCTGCTGACTTTCTGTGGCTCTCTTGATGAAGACGTTTCTGCTGAAATTGTTTAACCAGGGTTCTAGTTCATCTTGCCTAATCTGGCAGCCTCAGATTACAACCCTTACAACAGAGCTTTCCAAACTTTTCCTGTTGGTGACATACACCAACGGTGGCGGCGGCCATGTGCAGGTGTGTCGCGCGAAACCCGGAAGCGCTGATGGCGTGCTACCGGGTTTTCGCGCGACACACCTACACACTGCAGGCGACACAGTAGTGTGTCGCGACACACAGTTTGGAAAGCTATTCCTTACAATCTTGTTTTCTGGGGATGATGGAAATAACAGTCACCTAATCTGGGCACGGTGGGGTGCGATGGCTTAGTGGTTAAGACGCCAGGCTTGTCAGTCAGAAGGTCGGCGGTTCAAGACCCGAGCGCCGCGTGACGGAGTGAGCTCCCGCACTAGCTCCAGCTCTTGCCAACCTAGCAATTCGAAAGCATGCAAATGCAAGTAGATGAATAGGTACCACTTCGGTGGGTAGGTAACAGCGTTCCGCGTGCGTCATGCCGGCCACATGACCGCGGAAGCGTCTCCGGACAGCGCTGGCTCTTCGGATAACAAACGGAGATGAGCACCGGCCCCTGGAGTCGGACACGACTGTGCAGGGGAAAACATTTACCTGGGCACACCTTGGCCCCCTCACATCTGTTTTGTGGCTGGACCTACCTGCATGGATTTACTGAAGGTAATTTGCCTATTTAGACAAAAACAGCAGGACTTGTGTAGCTTTTCAGGGATATCTTTTGACGTCTGCATCCTAGCCGTCTCCTGGTGTTTCACTTCTCAATGAGAGCCCTTCAAGGCGGGCAGGATCTCAGTCAAATGCCTCAGCATCACAGTTACCTTCCTTTCAGTGGGAAACAAGCCATGATGAGCGAGGTTTCACGCTTTTTCTATACCATTCTTTATTTTAACTAGTCATCATGCAACATACTACAGGTAGTCCTCGCTTAACAACCATTCATTTAGTGACGGTTCGGACTTACAACTGTGCTGGAAAAACCGACTTGCGACAGGTCCTCACATTTGCAACCATGACAGTGTCCCCGCAATCACGTGATCACGATTTGGGCACTTGGCAACCGGTTCGCATTTATGACTGTCACAGTGTCCCGTGGTCACATGATCACCATTTTCGACCTTCCTGGCCAGCTTCTGGCAAGCAAAATCAATGGGAACCGTGTGATTTGCTTAACAACCACGTGGTTTGCTTAATGTCCGCAGTGATTCGCTTAATGACCGCCGCAAAAAAAGGTCGTAAAATCAGGTTGGATTTGCTTAATGACTGCTTCACTTAGCAACTGAAATTCCGGTCCCAATTGTGGTCGTTAAGTGAGGACTACCTGTAGTCATAAACCAAGTTTTACAATCCGTAATGGCAGGGTTCATGCATCACTCTGCTCCAAAGTCAAACCAATCTCATTACAGTCTATCATGATGTGTAAATCCAGCCAAATCGTGGCTTTGTATGTTAGTCTTCGTTTCCCCAGTGTGTAAAATGAGACCAACAGTATTCACGTTCTGCATCCCTAAACCTTGCAAGATGAGTTGTGTTCCTGAGCACAAAAATTCCTCTCTGGGTATTTTTCTTGGCAATAATATATCAAATTGCAAGATGAGTTGTTGTGTTTCTGAGCAGAGAAATTCCTCTTTGTGTATTTTTCTTGGCAATAATATGTCAAAATATATGCAGGCTGGGTGCTTAAGAAGAGTGTGTTTTAGACTTTTATTGTTCTACTTTGCATATGATGTTTTCAACTATTGTTAGCTGCCCAGTGTCAACTAGTGAGGGGGCAGTCATGTAAATTCAACAACTAAATAACTCCTTCCCCTGATAACTTATTTGGGCACAGCCTGTCCCACACACACAGCAGCTGAGTGCAGTGAACCTGGGTTTAGCATGCTGTGTGAAGTCCTCCCTTAAATCCCTCCAGAATTCAGTCTGGTGTTAGAAACAAGCAATGTAGGTCACTGTTCCCATTTTACAGATGAGGGAATTGAAAGACTGATGCCCGCAGCATTCAGTGGATCTGCGGCTGAATGAGTTAAATTTTGCTCCATCACCAACATGCCAGTCTCTGATCCTTGCAGCTATATCTTTCTTTCAGTTAAGCCAAACCTTAATTTGCCATGGTTGGGCCTGACCTAATTTTTAACTCCAAAATGAGCAGTTTAGGGAGGGATGACTAGGATAGTAGTAGTAAATGAAGGAGCCAGTTGTCAGCACTGGGAGTTCCCAAAATGCTGTGGGTTGAAAACCGGTGATTCATTTGGTCTTTTTCTGAACTTGCATTCTGGGTTCATTTTGGAAAATGCTGCCACCGTAAGAGATTGCTTTGTGTAAATGATCATTCTGTTCATCTGGCTTAGTATTTTCCTCCCTGAGAAGGGCTCCCAAACTTTTCAAAGAAGCCTGCCTGCCTTCCTTCCTTCCTTCCTTCCTTCCTTCCTTCCTTCCTTCCTTCCTTCCTTCCTTCCTTCCTTCCTTCCGGCATTTCAGGGCCAAAACTCATTCTTGTGTGTTTTTAGTGAGATAAAGAGAGCCAGTTTGATGTAGTGGTCAAGGAACTGGCTTAGAAACCAGGTGGCTGAGTTCCAGGCCTCCCTGAGGCATAAAAGCTGGCTGGGTGACTTTGGGCCAGTGATTCTCTCTCAGCCTAACCCACCTCACAGGGTTGTTGTTGCAGTGAACATAGGAGGCAGGAGGATTAGCTATGTTCACCGCTTTGAGTTGACCTATATATAAAAAAAGGCAAAGGTTCCCCCTGCACATTTGTGCAGCCGTGTCCGACTCTAGGGGCCGGTGCTCATCTCCGTTTGTTAGCCGAAGAGCCAGCGCTGTCCGAAGACGCTTCCGCGGTCATGTGGCCGGCATGACGCGCGCGGAATGCTGTTACCTTCCCACCGAGGTGTTACGTATTTATCTACTTGCATTTGCATGCTTTCGAATTGCTAGGTTGGCAAGAGCTGGGGCTAGTGCGGGAGCTCACTCCGTCACGCGGGGCTAGGGATTCGAACCTCCGAACTTGCGATCTTCCAATCAACAAGCCTGGCGTCTTACCCGCTGAGCCACCATGCCCCTTATATATACAGGTGTATATATATATACAGTATACATGAATGAAAAAGGCAGGATAAAACATAATAATCTCTCCCAATCCCAGTTATTCAGAGAGGTTGTGGTTCAAACTTGCAGCCGTATGTGTGATCTGTGCCTTTATGCTGTTAGCTTTTGACGATAAATCAGTTGCTGTTATAATGCCCCGATCCCAATCTATGGTGCAGCCAGATTTTGAATGCTGGATATGGTATTGATCACCATATCTCAAGGAGGATATGGTGGAGCTGGAGAAAAGGCAACCACATCAATCAGGGGGCTTGAATACCATCCATATGAGGACAGGATGCAACAATGGGACAGGGGGCTGTTTTGCTTACAGAGAAAAAATGTTCCTAAGGAGATACACTTGAGGTTTATGCATGGTAAAGAAAGGGTGAATATCTCCCTTCAGACTGGAACTAGAGGCTGCCCGTTGATACTGACTAGAAGATTTAAAACTGATAAGAGGAAATATTTCTACATGCAGCATGTAATCAACCTTTGGAATTTGTAGTGTTGGCTGCTATGCTAGTTTTTTTTTAAATCATCTCAGTCATGTCCGATTCTCCGAGATGGCCTGGACAAGTCCCTGCATTTTTCTTGGCAAGGTTTTTCAGAAGTGGTTCGCCCTTGCCTGCTTCCTAGGGCTGAGAGAGAGGGACTGGCCCAAGGTCCCCCAGCTGGCTTCGTGCCCAAGGTGGGACTAGAACTGATGGTCTCCCGGTTTCTAGCTTGATGCCTTGACCTCTTCACTCCTGGACTTCGGAAAAAATGAAAAACTTGGCTCTGTGATCTCGCCTGGGGCAAAAAGGAAAGTGGTCAAGCCTGGGGATGGCTGATTCCCTAGAGCCGCCTTAAATATCTCAAATATTTTAAATATGATCAACGTCACTGTAAGAACCATCTACCACTTGGACTTTATTGTATTTATATTTTTATTGTTGTTTTTATTGTATTTTATTGATACGTTGTAAACCGCCCAGAGTCCCTCCTTGAGGGGGAGATGGGTGGTTATAGAAATTTGACAAATAAATAAATAAATAAATAAAACTGGCTCTCCGCTAGTTTAACTGGCTTCAAAAGGGGACCAAACCAATTGCTAGAGCAGGGGTCCCCAACTGGGCCGCAGCCTGTTAGGAAGTGGGCCGCACAGCAGGTGAGCAGTGGTGGTCTGCGCGATTCCCACCTGCAAACCCCGGCTCTCATCCGCGCGTTTGGCTCCTGCCTGCAAACCCCGCCCCCCAGTCCGTGCACTAAACTGTAATGTGGATTGGGATTATGAAATTCATTTGGTGAACCCAGCATTGTAAATCATGATTTATGGCTTAGCATATAAAATGCATTCAGCTAGCTGCAGTTTAGTCCATAAACCATGATTAAACAAACTGTTCCTTAGCCTGATGTTTGCATCCAAACACAAAATTGAATGCTGAGAAAAAGGCAAGTTGAATGAATAGATAGTTTGAAGAATGTTGGTCCCAAATCACTCAATGGGTCTGTTCAGACAACTCACTTAACTCTGCTGGCTGCTAAACAGTCATGGTTTATTATGGGTAGAACTAGCAGAACACAGGTCAGAGGCCATCATTTTGGAGAATACTGTAAATCCCTGCCACTTCCTCCAGTTCTGTTCATTACTGTATTCTGTGAACCCTTGTGCTAGAAGAATTACTGGCAAGGCTTCATTGCATCTGTGGCTCTTTCCCCATTGGTCAGGAATGTAGCAGTGGGTGTGTCTTGTGCACTGTAACCAATCAGTGTTTGGGAAACATCTTGTGCAATTGCCAGGCTTCAGCAATGAGTCACACATTGGTCTACCTTCTGTTTTGAGCTGCTCTGCACTCTGTCTCTTCCTTGGAATTTCTACTGGGCGGGGCTTGGACACTGCTCCATCGCTGATTGGTTTGCAGGGTTGTACATCATGGCAGACTGAGAATTGATGCAAAAACTGGTGCAGTTTTGCATTGCATCTCCTCTTTCTCCACTCCACGCTGATGGGGTTAGCAGATTCACATAATGCAATACCCTGGCTTTGAACCGATCAAACATGAGTCTTTATGGCAGAAGACAGATTTGAACCTCAATTTCCCTGGCATCTTTAACCACTGCGCCATGCTGCCTCTGAATTTCCTCTCTGCGGGCTTCTCTGGTGCTTTGTTTTAGATCTGGGAAGTTGTTTGGACAGCTGGAAGGGAGGAGGTTACCTTGAGTAAGTCAACAGTAACCCGTTGAACAGGCTGCCCTGCGTCGCTTAGTGATGTCTTTTGCTTCAAGACAGGGAAACGCCCTTCTCTGCCCCCTCGGAACCCAGATGAGTTCAGTTTCCCACAGGAAGTGGGAAGAACATTCTCCCCTGACAGGTGACTCCCTAGTGAAGTTTTCAGTTGGGTCAGCTGCTGCCTATCTGTCATAGGTTGGTAGAGCTCCACCCTGCCAGGCAGGAGAAGGTATGAGTCATTCCTGGAGGCTATGAGATGCTTGCATCAAGGAGAGCCTCTGGAGATGCAGGAGGGGCAAAAGATTATTCACTCCAATGCTATTCCGAAGCACCTGGGGTTTTCCTGGGAAAGGGGTTCCTACACCGCTGGCCAGCGCTTTTCAGCATCTTGCAGCCTATCCTGCTTTACAGGTAGTCCTCGCTTAACGACGACAATTGGGACTGGCCTTTTGGTTGCTAAGCGAAGCGGTCATTAAGTGAATCCAACCCAATTCTACGATTTTTTTGTGATGGCCGTTAAGCGAATCTCTGCGGACGTTAAGCAAACCATGTGGTTGGTAAGTGAATCACTTCCAACATTGATTTTGCTTGCCAGAAGCCGTCCGGAAAGGTAAAAAATGACGATCCCGCGACCACGGGATGCTGCGACGGTCATAAATGTGAACCAGTTGCCAAGCGCCCTAATCGTGATCACGTGACTGCGGTGACGCTGCGACGGTCATAAGTCAGTTTTTTCAGCAACGTCGTAAGTCCGAATTGTCACTAAACGAATGGTTGTTAAGCGAGAACTACCTGTATAGGATGGTTCCTTCTTTGGAGGAACAGCAGACTAGTGGTAGATCAGAAGTTCCACACCGTCTTTCAGCAGTTCCTTCCTCTGGTTGGAGTGAGCATGAATTAGTCACTGGTCCCCGAAGGGCTTCTCACCAGGGTTGCCTTGGGCCACTCCTTTCTGAATGTGATGGTTACTGGTTGGCTTTTAGACAAAATACAAAGGTCCCTTTGAGTTGGGTCCCCTTGGGAATTGGCACCCTGACAGTGGCCGGGGTTAAAGCCAGCCATAGGAAAGGGGGGGTCAAGCGTGCCCTTTTCTTCCTCTTCATTTCAGTCTCCGCCCAGTATTTGGACAGGGATCAGTTCTGGTGCAGTAAAAGAAGAATTTGATGGCAAATGCAAGATTTTGACCAGCCCATTTTGACCACTTCCTTTCTAACCAACTTGCTCTCTTTATAGAATGACTAAGTTCAAGCATCACGGGAGGGCATCCTGTGGGTCGTTTGGTTTGGGCTTGGTGTGTTGTGTGAAAACCCAGCCATTGTGACTTCTGGTTTATGGCTTTACTCAAAATGTGAGACTGAACAATGTAGCTGAGTCAGCAAACTGTGGTTTAATGTGAAGAGTGAGATAGACCAGTCATTTCCCCTCCTTTACCACCATCCCAAAGATTGCTCTTTGCCATTTCTCCTAATTTGATTTCTGCCCAGAAGGTCCCCAAATTCAATTTGTCCAGATATTGGCATTGGGAGAAATTGTGGATTCCCTAACCTGACTTTGCCTATGCTCGAAATCTTAGCCTTGATTAAAAAAGAAAACTTTCTAGCCTTCAAAAGTGCTGAAGCAGGTCAATCTCAGATATTTTTGAGTGGTTAAACTTCAGAAGTCAATGAAGATAACTCACCAGAGTCTGGCTGTTGCAGGGAAAGGTGGGGAAGTGATCTGGCTGCAGTCCCCTTTCATCCTATCTGGCTCCTGGTCTGGTCTTGGATTTTAAATAAACAAGGCCAGACAGGACATGTAGATTTGCATCATGTCTAGCAGTAAAGGTTACAGAAAGCTGGGCTTGGAGATGAACTTTGTCAAAATGGCTTTCTGCTTCTTTATGGTACAGTTGCATAAGTTCTCAGCGTCTGGGGGAGGGTTAAGTCAGGTTGGTCTACCCCCACTTGAGGAAGAGCTCCAGATGTGCAGGCTAAAACTTGGCTAAGGAGATGGGTTTGTTGAATGTGAGAAGAAGGCAACTTGGAGAATTGGCAGCTATCCAGTTGATCTGCTCTGTTGCATCCCAAAAGGTGCAGCAAGGAAGCACGGGCTTAGGGACTTCACCCCCTCCCCTCCCCTCCCCTCCCCTCCCCGGCTACTACCTGCAGTTGAGCATTTCACCTGCTTTTTCCTTTGTCCCTATTTCTGCTTGCCTGTTTTCTTGCTGCACATTGCAGGATTGGGCCCAGGGAGGGAAGGCGGATTCTGCCCCAGGCTCCCCTAAATCCTCAGCAATTCAAAGGGGGTAGGGGAGGTGTGCTTTATTGCTCAGAAGCAGTGGGCATTTGGGGTTTAAGTATAACAAGCCAGACTTTTTAGACTAGGTTTGCATATCTCACTAATCCAGCCTTTCTCAACCTTTTGACCCTGGAGGAACCCTTGAAATATTTTTCAGGCCTCGGGGAACCCCTGCACATTCAGGCTCAAATAGAGGCCAGAAGTTACCAAATTATTATATTCGTTTCATGGGTAGGCCTGTATAGATGTATTAACAGTGTTCTTGAACTTAAAATAAAGAATGAAAGTTACCTCTTTCATGTGAAGTTGCCCGAATTTGAAATACTTTTTAAAATAAATTGTGATCTCCCAGGGAATCCTTAGTGACCTCTCACGGAACCCTAGGGATCCATGGAAGCCTGGTTGAGAAGCCCTGCCCTAATCCATGGTTTGCTCAATAAACGAGAATTGCCTGGCTTCACACAACACGCGAACCCAAAAACCCTGGTTTTGAAAAACAAGCAGCGCTCCCGGTGACTTTTAATGTAAATTACCTATGTACAGGCAAGGACTCCAGAATCATATGGCAAGCAGCAGAATTCTGTCAGGCAGGTTGCTGGGCAGTGCCATCACAAGGAGGGGCAGAAAGTGTAGGAAAGCAGAAATCTGTGATCTTCCCTTTTATTCCTGTATATTATCATTTTGTATGTTGATTTTCGGAAATTTGACGGAACTCCTATATCTTTTATTTGGTATTGCTCTCCAAAGCAAAGACGTTGGACTGAAATTGTAATCAAGATTGATTGGTGAAATCAAACAGACTGTCTCATTCTTTAGAGAGTGCTAGGAAACCTAGTTTTAAGTTACCATTCCCCATCCTGACATTCTTGAGATAGGATAGTCCTTACTTATCCGGAACATGCTAGTTTAGAGAAGACTGGATCAAAACCATTCCTGACCATTCTGGCCACAGGTTTTAATCTCATAGGCTGCGTTCACACAATCTCCTTCACCCGATAACTGAATTGATTCATTTTCTGAATTGGTACAGCATGTAAAACCGTGCACTAATTAAACCCCTTGCACAACAGTTTAAGCCATAAAAAACAAACTGGATTAAAACAAATTAGGTATAAGGCTGCTAAGCCTTTACCTGACTGTGGTCTAGAATGGAACATCCCTGTCCAGAGGCAGCAAAGCTTTGAATGCTAGTGCTGGAGGATGATGTGGGAGATGGAGAGGGAGAGGTTAGGTTTTCATAAGCTCTTTCTAGCCTTTTTATAAAGATTGGGTGCTGAACTAGTATTATACTAGTTACTATGTGTGTGTTCACTTGTACATACCAGCATAGGCTCCATGTATTCTAGTTCTTTAACCCAGGGGTCCCGAACCTGTGGGCCGTGGCCTGTTAGGAAGTGGGCCGTGGCCTGTTAGGAAGTGGGCCGCAGGGCTCCCTCCTGCAAACCCTGCCCCCCCCCCCGGTGTGCGTGATTACCCCACCCCCCGTGCGCGCGATTGGCTCCTGCCTGCAAACCCCACCCCGGCACGCGCGATTGGCTCCCGCCTGCAAACCCCACCCCACCCGGTCTGTGGAAAAATTTTCTTCCACGACTGGTCCCTGGTGCCAGAAAGGTTGGGGACCGCTGCTTTAACCCATTCTTGTTAAATCATAGAAACACATAATGGTAAGATTGAAAAGGATCTTGAAGATCATCTAGTCCAGCCCCGTGCCCTGTGCAGGTAGCCACTACTAGAGCATCCCTGTTAGATCGCCATCCAGTCTCTGTTCATCACTTCCAGGGAAGGGGAGTCCGCCATCTTCAGAGCCAGCCTGTTCCATTGCTGAACAGCCTATTAGGATTATTATTCTTAGGATTTTTTTTCTGATGTCAAACTGTCACCTGCTTCATTGTAATCTAAACCTGTGGTGTGTTTTTTGTCCGGCCTTCTGGGGTAACTCTGAACAATTCTTCTCCAAGTTCTAGATGATGGACCTTAAAATACTGGGAAACAGCATGTTTCCAGTCTTCTCCGCATTCCAGTTTGAATGTCCCCAACTCCTTCAGCCATTCCTCATAAGTTTTTTCATCCAAGCTACTTGTCATCTCAGCTACTCTCCTCTGAACGTGCGCCAGGTTGCACAGTGTCCTTCCTAAATGCCGTGCCTAGAACCAAACGTACAGTTCTAGGTGTGATTTGATCAACTCAGAAAAGACAGGAACAGCGACTTCTCTTGATCTTGACATTGTGCTTCTGTTGATGCAATCTAGGATTGCATTAGCTTGTTCTGCAGCTGCATCACATTCTTGGCTCATGTTCAGCTGGTGACTCACCAAGATAGCCAGATCTTTTCTGCGTGTGCTGCTGCCCAGTGTGATTTCACCCCGCCATGCCTACGCAAATGTAGGACATTGCATTTGTCCTTGTTGAAATTCATCTCCCTGGTTCCTGCCCATTGTTCTAGCTTGTCGAGATACTCCTAAATCATGATACTCTCATCTAAGATGTTTGGTACTCCTCCTATCTTTGCGTCATCTGCAGAATTTATTATCATATTGTCTAACTTTTCATCCAGGTCATTTATAAACACGTTGAATAGCTTAGAGCCCAGGATGGAGCCTTGTAGTATAAATATGGTCCTTCTGAAGACAGTTTGGGTATGATTTTTTGAAAGTGTTAATGTGTGTATACCAAGCAGGTAGGTTCATATAGGACCAGGCAACCTACAGATTTGATTCCCAAAAGCTGCTCTGAATTATTTGGGGACATGATTGTAGCACCTATCTGTAACTCTTTAAAGCAGCTACATCCTTTCTAAGATCTGTGATTGTTCTCTGTATCCCCTGGTACAAAGGACACTGAGACACCATTGCAGGAGGTCTTGCCTTTCTCACATTTCTCCCTTCAAGCTTGGAGATGAGGCTTGGACCTTGGAGGAAGCAGCTCAACTTAAATTTGACCTTCACTGCCCATCCTTGCAGTTGGCACATCCTGAGTGTAGAAGTTCTTGAATTTGGAAAAATCCTAAAATGTGCATATTGGAAAGAGGACGAGTGGTACTCATAACTCCCTGACACAGGGGAAATTTCATTTTTAGTTTTTAGATGGGAGTGAGAAATCTTCATTGAATCATTGCAGTTCATCTGGAGGTCTAGTGGCATGTCAGTGTGACTTGTCCAAACTTGCACTCAGGTGTCCTTAGAGGGTGGTCAAAAAAGTCAAGATGGGGGTGGCAGTGGTGTGATTGAAGCCCCGCCCCTGTTGCATGTACAAAGGGCGGGGGCCTTGGTCACGCTGTCCTGGTCGTCACTTGACTTTTTTGACCCCCACCCCCTTCAGATGCTGCTGTACTTCTGCTTGAAAATTGAGGATTGCAATCTCTCTATGATTAAAATCTAATATGAATTTTCCTTGTGCAGTTGGAAGTAAAGAAGATGGCTTTTTCCATCAGTATAAGAAGTTTTTATAGTAAGCAGGTCAGATTTTCTTGAACGTCTTAAAAATCTTTAGGCTTTAGATGAATCTCATTGGGATTTTTTGGCATCAAATTCCTGTTAAATCTGCTTTATCAAACTAATGCATAGATGTATAGAACTCTTTTGGAGTCTTTTTTATTTTGTTATCAGTCAGGATTATATTGAAAACGGATTGGTGCATATAATCATTGGTGAAGCCCAATTAGTCATGCTTTTGGTCAAAATTGTTGGTGAAATGAGGAAAACCACTGATTAATCTTGAGATTGGTGTACTGTCTCTGTTTCCTAATGCATATGAATTGATCCAGCACAAGAAATCAGTGCTAGATTTTAAACTATATGTTTTGTTGGCTCAGTGGTATTTAAAAATCTGGGAAATTACCTTGCCCAAAATTAATCCAATAATAGAATTTTTTTTGGGGGGGACACAACTCTTTGAATAAAGGACAAATTCAAATTTGGTCAACATTTATTAGCCAAGTTAATAAATGTTAAAGGTTTGTAAACATGTTTTTTTTTTAGTTTGTTGTTGTTTATTCGTTCAGTCGTTTCCGACTCTTCGTGACTTCATGGACCAGTCCACGCCAGAGCCCTCTGTCGGCCGTCACCATCCTCAGCTCCCCAATGGTTGAGTCCGTCACCTCCAGAATACCATCCATCCATCTTGCCCTTGGTCGGCCCCTCTTCCTTTTGCCTTCCACTTTCCCTAGCATCAGCTTCTTCTCCAGGGTATCCTGTCTTCTCATTATGTGGCCAAAGTAATTCAGTTTTGCTTTTAATATCATTCCCTCAAGTGACCAGTCTGGCTTGATTTCCTGGAGTATGGACTGGTTTGATCTTCTTGCAGTCCAAGGCACTCTCAGAATTTTCCTCCAACACCACAGTTCAAAAGCATCTATCTTCCTTCGCTCAGCCTTCCTTATGGTCCAGCTCTCGCAGCCATAGGTTACTACAGGGAATACCATTGCTTTAACTATGCGGACCTTTGTTGTCAGTGTGATGTCTCTGCTCTTAACTATTTTATCAAGATTTGCCATTGCTCTCCTCCCAAGAAGTAGACGTCTTCTGATTTCCTGGCTGCAGTCAGCGTCTGCAGTAATCTTTGCGCCTAGAAATACAAAGTCTGTCACTGCCTCCACTTTTTCTCCCTCTATTTGCCAGTCATCAATCAAGCTCGTTGCCATAATCTTGTTTTTTTTGAGGTTTAACTGCAACCCAGTTTTTGCACTTTCTTCTTTCACCTTCGTCATAAGGCTCCTCAACTCCTCCTCGCTTTCAGCCATCAAAGTGGTATCATCTGCATATCTGAGATTGTTAATGTTTCTTCCAGCGATTTTAACTCCAGCCTTGGATTCCTCAAGCCCAGCATGTCACATGATGTGTTCTGCGTACAGGTTGAATAGGTAGGGTGAGAGTATACAACCCTGCCGTACTCCTTTCCCAATCTTAAACCAGTCTGTTGTTCCGTGCTCTGTTCTTACCGTTGCTACTTGGTCGTTATACAGATTCCTCAGGAGGCAGACAAGATGACTTGGTATCCCCATACCACCAAGAACTTGCCACAATTTGTTATGATCCACACAGTCAAAGGCTTTAGAATAGTCAATAAAACAGAAATAGATGTTTTTCTGAAATTCCCTGGCTTTCTCCATTATCCAGCGGATATTGGCAATTTGGTCTCTAGTTCCTCTGCCTTTTCTAAACCCAGCTTGTACATCTGGCAATTCTCGCTCCATGAATTGCTGGAGTCTACCTTGCAAGATCTTGAGCATTACCTTACTGGCATGTGAAATAAGTGCCACTGTTCGATAGTTTGAACATTCTTTAGTGCTTCCCTTTTTTGGTATGGGGATATAAGTTGATTTTTTCCAATCTGATGGCCATTCTTGTGTTTTCCAAATTTGCTGGCATATGGCATGCATCACCTTGACAGCATCATCTTGCAAGATTTTAAACAGTTCAGCTGGGATACCGTCGTCTCCTGCTGCCTTGTTATTAGCAATGCTTCTTAAGGCCCATTCAACCTCACTCTTCAGGATGTCTGGCTCTAACTCACTGACCACACTGTCAAAGCTATCTTCAATATTATTATCCTTCCTATACAGATCTTCCGTATATTCTTGCCACCTTTTCTTGATCTCTTCTGCTTCTGTTAGGTCCTTACCATTTTTGTTTTTGATCATACCCATTTTTGCCTGGAATTTACCTCCGATGTTTCTAATTTTCTGGAAGAGGTCTCTTGTCCTTCCTATTCTATTGTCTTCTTCCACTTCCGCACATTGCTTGTTTAAAAATAATTCCTTATCTCTTCTGGCTAACCTCTGGAATTTTGCATTTAATTGGGAATATCTCCCCCTATCACTTTCCTTTTGCTTTCCTTCTTTCTTGGGCTACTTCCAGTGTTTCAGCAGACAGCCATCTTGCCTTCTTGGTTTTCTTTTTCTTTGGGACGTTTTTTGTTGCCGCCTCCTGAACAATGTTGCGAACTTCTGTCCATAGTTCTTCCGGGACCCTATCTACTAAATCTAGTCCCTTAAATCTATTCTTCACCTCCACTGCATATTCCTTAGGAATATTAGTGAGCTCATATCTAACTGATCTGTGGGTCTTCCCTATTCTCTTTAGTCTGATTCTAAATTTTGCAATAAGAAGTTCGTGATCTGAACTACAGTCAGCTCCAGGTCTTGTTTTTACCGACTGTATAGATGTCCGCCACCTTTGGCTGCAAAGGATGTAGTCAATCTGATTTCGGTGTCGACCATCTGGTGAAGTCCATGTATAAAGTCGTCTTTTAGGTTGTTGGAAGAGAGTGTTTGTTATGCACAGTGAGTTGTCTTGGCAAAATTCTATCAGCCTGTGTCCTGCTTCATTTTGTTCTCCCAGACCATGCTTGCCTGTAATTCCAGGTGTCGTCTGACTACCCACCTTAGCATTCCAGTCTCCTGTAATGAAAATAACATCTCTTTTTGGTGTATTATCTAGTAGGTGCTTCAGATCCTCATAGAACTGATCTACTTCTGCTTCTTCAGCATCTGTGGTTGGGGCGTATATTTGGATCACTGTGATGTTAAATGGCTTACCCTGAATTCGAATTGAGATCATTCTATCGTTTTTTGGATTGTATCCAAGCACTGCTTTAGCCACTTTATTATTAATTATGAAGGCTACTCCATTTCTTCTGTGGTCCTCTTGTCCACAGTAGTAGATCTGGTGGTCATCTGATGTGAAGTGGCCCATCCCAGTCCATTTCAGTTCACTGACACCTAAAATGTCTATATTTAATCTTGACATCTCACCAATAACCACATCCAATTTGCTCTGGCTCACCGATCTTACATTCCAGGTTCCTATGGTGTGTTGATCTTTAGAACATCGGATTCGTCGTTCACCACCAGCACCGTCGGCCGCTAGCCGTCCTTTCGGCTTTGAGCTAGCTGCGTCATCATATCTGGGGCTAGTTGAACGTATCCTCTGTTCCTCCCCAGTAGCATTTTGACCATCTTCCGACCTGGGAGTCCCATCTTCCGATGGTATACTGACATATCTTTGGTTGTACTGATCCATTTAGTTTTCATGGCAAGAATACTGGGGTGGGTTGCCATTACCTTCCCCAGGGATCGTATTTAGTCTGACCTCTCTTCCACGACCTTCCCGTCTTGGGTGTCCCTTCACGGTTTAGCTCATGGTTTCATTGAGGTGCTCAAGCTCCAGCACCACGACAAGGTAACGATCTCCTTTGCTGGAGTTTTTTTTAGTAGAAATGATGAATGTAGACATTTAAAATGTTTTTCCCTCAAGAGGGCATATGTATTCGTGCATACATTCCTTTTTTTAAAAAAATATCATCTTTGGGTTTTTTTCTTTTTAAATCTGTATTGATTCTTTTTGTTCTAGTTTTTTTCTTTCTATTTTTTCGTTGCAACATTGTACCAGCGATGATGTTGGAGAGTGACTTGCCAGGATTCAGATCTGGTTAATTTTACTTCTAATCTATATAGATAGTTTTCATTCAGCCAGTCCCATTTCTAGATCAGTATCTAGATCAGAGCTTTCCAAACTGTGTGTGGCGACACAAAAGTGTGTCGCCACACACAGCGTGGTGTGTCGCCATACCACCCGGAAGCAGCGGCGCGCGCGTGCACGGCGGCTGCCATGCACACGCGCGCCGCCGCACGCCCCCCGCGCC
Organism: Charina bottae; assembly: GCA_023362775.1. Lineage (NCBI taxonomy): Eukaryota > Metazoa > Chordata > Lepidosauria > Squamata > Charinaidae > Charina > Charina bottae. Next base: position 7,340,196 of record JALMGJ010000027.1, on the reverse strand, counting down.
GCCGCACGCCCCCCGCGCCGCCGCACGCCCCTCCCGTGCTGCCGCCGTGCGCGCGTGTCGCCGCCGCCGCCCGGTGTGTCGCCAGCGGCGGCACTTTGGAAAGCCCTGATCTAGATCAATATCTATACCACAATTCACATCTTGTCTAACTTGCCTATTTTCAGATACTTTTTTTAGTTGCAAACTGCACCACAAAATTATCTAGAGTTGTATTTTAATCTAATTTTCTAACCTGACGCTTCTGAGTTATTTTAAATGACCGCTGCTCTCGCACTCAGCCAGCATGGTTGCTACTTGGTTGGCCGAGGATGATGGGTGTTACAGTCCATCACTTCTGAAAAGCCCCAGGTTGGAAGACAGTTGCTTTAACCACTAGCCATGATTGTCATGGTGGCCTTCACAGACTGTACAGTAGTGCTCTTCAGATACCTGCAAGGGTGTCCCGCGGAAGAAGGCCATACCCTGTTTTCAGAATGCAGGACAGAGAATAACTACAGAAGGCAAATTCCAGTTGAATGTTAGAAAAATCTTCCTAACAGTACAGGTAGTCCTCACTTAACAACCATTTGTTTAGTGATGGTTCGGACTTATGACAGTGCTGAAAGGTCCTCACACTTACAACTGTCTCAGTGGCCCCACGGTCACGTGATCACGATTTAGGCACTTGGCAACCGGTTCAAATTTACGACCATCACAGCGTCCCATGGGCACGTGATCACCATTTTCAACCTTCCCAGCCAGCTTCTGGCAAGCAAAATCAATGGGGAACTGCATGATTCACTTAACGACCACATGATTGGCTTAACACCTGCAGTGATTCACTTAACAACCGCCGCAAAAAAGGTCATAAGATCGGGTTGGATTCACTTAATGACTGCTTGCTTAGCAACTGAAATTCCGGTCCCAATTGTGGTCATTAAGCAAGGACTACCTGTAAGAGTAATTCGAGTAATTTGACAGCAGAACCAGTGACCCCAAGAGGTTTTGGTCTTCCCATCACTGGCTGTGTACAGGCAGAGGCTTCAGTGGGGATTTCTTCACAGAGCATGGGGTTGGACTAGATGGCCTCATGGTGACGGGGGTCGATGGGGGATGGAGTCCAGCAACAGTGGGAGGACACCCAAATTACCAGAAGAGAAGGACTGTAAGTTTTTACAAGGTGTAGCTCGGGAATTTCCAGCAAGCCTTATTAATTAATTAATTAATTAATTTTTCAAATTTATTGCCCGCCCATCTCCCATGCAAGGGACTCTTATTAAGTAGGTGGAAGAGAGGATAGAAAGCAACTTGGTGAAGGGCAGTGGGAGAAATAGTAATTATTCCAATAGAAGAGAATATCTGTAGCTCAGGGTTGAGCTGTGGAGTCCTTGGTGCTCTCTGAGCTTGGCTGTTGGCTTGCAGACGTTTCAGGACCCAACTAGGTAACGTCATCGGTGCCACTGATGGTGGTGGGCACTGATGATGATGATGATGATGATGATGATGATGATGATGATTGAGTGCACATTGATGATGTTACCTAGTTGGGTCCTGAAACGTCTGCAAGCAAACAGCCAAGCTCAGAGAGCACCACGAACTCCACAGTCATTATTATTGATTAGATTCTATATACCACTGACTACTGAGAGCTATCAGAAAGGATATTGAAGTAATATTTCAAAATATATTAAAAAGTTAGTTATTAGTTAAAAGTGACAGAAGGGCTGATAGCATCAACTGGGGTTGATTAGAATGGGAGGCACCCGAAAAGCCATTAGGGAGAAGAAAGCAAACTTTAATCATGTGGACTAGCAGCTTTGTTTACGTGGATGTAAGGATGGGGTTAGGTTAAGAAGATAATGCTAATAATTAAGAAAGTTCCCTTTGAGAAATAGTTTTGCAGTTTACTCTTTTTTGGGGTCAGATCCGTCCTTTTTCTTTTCTTGCACCGCTGTGGCACGATCCTTTCCCAATTGAGATGGGAATCTCTCCGGGCCAGAAGTCGGTCTTCCCCTGACCCCTTTTTCATTCCTGTTGGCATCACCTCACAAAGAAGTCTAGCAGATGTTAGTAACAAGCCGCAAATGGTGGATTCTTGAAATTTCTCTTGGGGTGTTTTTGCCATAGATAGGTGGTAGAACCACGCACATTTCCTATTAAAGTTAAGCTGGGTTTTTTTTCTCTCTCTCTCTTTTCCAGAGGAGAACGAAAAACATGAAAAACTCTGCCAGGAGCGTGAACAGGAGCAGAAGAAGGCCAGCGTACAAAGGGTTAACCACGCCGCCCAGCCAGAGGAACCCCGCCATGACCTCCAGGCGGGGCCTTTGTCTCCGCCCACTCCGGCTCCTCCCCCGCCTCTTCCCCCCTCCCTGGCGGCTCCCATTTCCGTCATCCCCATCCCAGTGGTCACCAGCCCCCCTCAGCCAGCCCCCCAGAGCACCTTGTCCCCCCCGCTCATCCAGCGGCACTCCCCCTTGGTAAACACTCTGGGTCTCAGCAAGGAGCCCCCGCTGATGGCCCCCGTGATCCAGAAGACGTCGGGCCCCCTTCTCCCGGACATCAAGGCCCCCACGCCCCCTTCGGCCAGCCCCAGCCAGCTGCCCCACTACGCCACCTCTGTCTTGGCCATCTCGCAGCATCACATGGCCCAGCCGCCGATCAAGCCCCAGCCGCCGGCACCCCAGCCGCTCCTCCCGCATCACGTGCCTCCGCCACTCAACGTCAAGGTGAACCCGTCGGAGGATGCCAAGCCCAGCGAGCAGAAGAAGAGGCCTGGCGGGTGAGTGGAAGGGCCCGGGGGCAGCTCGGGGTGTGTGCGTGTTCAGTATTGCTTGAAGACTGGAAGCTACAACTGGTTCAGAGTGCAGCCGCGCGAGCAGTTCTAGGTGCGCCAAGTTCAGCGCATATAACACCTTTACTCCGCGAGCTGCATTGGGTGCCGGTTTGCTTCCAGGTACAATTCAAGGTGTTGGTTATCACCTTTAAAGCCCTACATGGCATGGGACCAGAATACCCGAGGGACCGTCTTATCCCCATATCATCGACCCGCCCCACCCGGTCATTCAGAGAGGGCCTGCTACGAACCCCATCAATTAGAGAATGCCATCTGATGGGGTCTAGGAGGCGGGCCTTCTCTGTGACAGCGCCCACTCTATGGAACACCTTGCCCCCAGAGTTGAGGCAGATCCCCTCCCTCCCGACCTTTAGGAAAGAACTGAAGACCTGGTTCTGCCGCCTGGCATGGGAAGGAGGAAATAATAGTTCCTCATGGGGGTGGTTAATTTCATAATGTCCTTCTTTTTATTAAACTATCTGGCCATTTGGATTTTATAATTTATTTATTGTATTATTTGATTGTATTTTTATATTCTTTATTCTATTTTAATCAGTTTTATTGTAAACCGCCCAGAGTTCCCCGTTGGGGGAGATGGGCGGTCATATAAGTTAAATAAATAAATAAATAAATTGCAGAGCTGAAAGGGGTCTGGTCCTTTACAGCAGCACCGCTGGCTCTGGCTGGCAGTCACCCTTGCAGTGCACAGGCTGAGCAGATCCTCTCTTGGCACCGGCTGGAAACAGAAGGTGCGCAGGGTGGAACCTGGGATGTCCTGAACCGAGGCAGGTCTCCAGATACCGGGGGATCCTTTCTTCTGAAGAAAGAGGAGAATGTCTCAGTAGAGGCCAGAATTCGGGGAAAGGACACAGTCTCCTCCCTTCGCTCCAGGGAGTTTTTAAAAAGTACCCAGCCTTGTGCCCGGTTGCCACAGGCAGACATCCCTAGTCCAGGCCCTCCGAAGCAGGGGAGGGCCACCCTCTTTCTTCCATCACCTCCCAGCAGGCTCGGTTAGAACTGCAAACTGCTAATCTTGTTGCCTTGCTGATAAAACCAGCTTTCCCTTGGGTTGAGTTAAGGGTTGAAAGGAAAGGTGAGAATGAGGGAGAAAGAGGAGGATTATTATCATAATCCACACTGCCCTCATCATGATTAGCAGACCAGGGGGCTGCATTCACACAGCATCCTTCACAGAATGGAGTTAACCTGTCTCCTGGGTTTGCATAATAAGTGAGCTCAGTGGGCCGTGTTCACACGTGTGCTAAGACCCCATCTGTGTCTTGAAGGGACTTGGTTAAGGGGGTTGTGTGCACTGAAAGTAGAAAGGTTTGGGGGATAGTATGAACTGAGAAGCCGCTTTATCCCACGTTAGAGCTGGATACACTCTCTGGGATGAAGGCTTTCCCATGCTTCATTCATTAGGATCCTTTATCATAGAATCATAGGGTTGGAAGGGCCCTTCAGGGTCTTCTAGTCCCTGCCCAGTGCAGGAGTCTCCATTCCATTCTAGACGCATGGCTGCCCAGTCTCTTAAATCTAGATAGCCATGGACAAGACACTCACAGGCAGAGAATTGGTCCCAATGGATTCTCCATGTTCAGAGGCACCCTACCTACCAGTGGCTGAGGTTGTACAGGAATGATAATTTGGGATTGCTTTTCTGCAATATTCTTACTGGCCATTGTGGGAAGCAAACTTTTGAACTAGAAAAACCAGCCTTCTCCAGCCCGGTGCCCTCCCCCTGTCTTTTGTCATAACTGGCAGGGGGATTCTGGGACCCGAAGTCCCAGCCCATGTGGAAGACACCAATTTGGGGAAGAGCCAGCGATGTGCCCACAAGCATGCACATGCAATACCCACAGAGATACTGGGACATAAGCTGAAGTAATGGTTTATGCCAGGTCTAATCTGCACATCTGATTCCCTCCAGAATTTCCTTTGCCTGATTGTTTCTCTGTCCTCCCTATAATAATCCCGCGTTCTGTGATCAGAATGACATATTTCTAGTGTCCTGGATTTTCCTTGTCAGATATGGAGGCTGCAAGGGCTGTGCATTTCCCTCAGCAGGTTGCCTGCAAACAACAGATGCATTTGTTACCAGGGCAACGAGGATGTGGCAGTCGGTGTGCCATGCACATCTTGCGTGCCTGTGATGTGGGACTGGGTGCGTTTGGCTTGATGAGCAGTTAGATTCTAGAATCGTTCTGAATGCTCCAAGAAAACTCAGTGGAGAATACACACACATACCCCTCCCCTCTTGTGGGATAAAGTACTTCCTTTCCTGTACTTAAACAGAGATGCTTTCTCTTTCAGAAATGTTCCTAACTTTACAACTTGGATGCTTGGCAGTGACCTTGCTTTTTCTGTTTCTTTTTTTTTTCTCCCTCCCTGGATTTTAGGGTTGGCACCCGAGAAGTCCATAATAAATTGGAGAAGAACAGGTATGTACCTTTTTAAATTCCAAAACAATCATTTTTGCACCTAAACTGGAGACAGTTTGGCTTTTCCAACAAGTTGTTTTCCAGCAGTTATTCCAGGGATACAAAGGTTCCTGGGAATATTGGTAATACATAGCGAATGTCCCTAAAAACGAAACTGTTCAGTTGAGGCACCATGCCAAACCATGATTTGCACTAGCTGTAGTTTGCATTTCTTACTGCTCAGTAGACAAACCAAGTAAGAAGATGCTTGTCTGCTTCCTAATCTCACATCTCTCCCCAGATCTGTGCAAAACAGTAGCTGTAAGTGGTCTTGTCTGCTTGGAGGCTGTATCGATTCATGCTGAATGCAAACCATAAGTTAGAAGCCCCCTTCAAATGATGGGGGGGCGGTTGCATTTCCAAGCATGATTTCTGATTTGCCAGCTGATGGTTGCACTGATGAGGTTACCTAGTTGGGTAATGAAATGTCTGCAGAAAAACAACCAAATCCAGAGAACACTAAGACCCTTACAGTTTAACCCTGAGCAACATATATTCTATTAGAATTCCTGTATTTGACAGCAACAAAGCTGGCCAGTTCTTCTTCTTCTCGATGTTTTGCTCTACCTTTTTCATTTTAACACCTTCTCATTCCGCATCTTAGTTTGATTTGCTGAGTTCATCTATGTATGGCAATGCACAGCCACAATGTGTCTGCCCCCCAAGCCTATATTTTGCCCCCTGCCCACCATGGCCACAATTTTTCTTTCTCTGCTGTGCCACTGCGCTGCCCTTTCCGAGGTAGGAAGGAACATCCCTGCATGTCTGAACCTTCTGCCTAACATTTTAAGAACCTCAATTGAGTAACTTTCAAGATGAGGTCAGCTGACCTGAGCAAGAGGCTAAAGATTGGATATCCCATGAACTGCTTTGTGGAGGAGATGCTGGTTATCTGGAGCCTCTGTTGACTTTGGGCTCCTGTAATATAAAATAAATAAAAGGTCAAGTGTACAGGTGTGTATGTGTGTGTAATCCAGAGCTTTCCAAACTTTTCACGCTGGCGACACACCAACGGCGGCGGCGCGGCCTGCGGTGTCCTGGTGTGTCATGCAAAAACCGGAAGCGCTGATGGGGGAGCCGAAAGAAGCGGCACCCCCGGCCAATCAGTGCCGGCGGCGGTGCTGATTGGCGGGGGTGCTGCTTCTTTCGGTTCCCCCATCAGCGCTTCCGGGTTTTTGCGCGACACACCAGGACATCGCAGGTGACACAGTAGTGTGTTGCGACACACACTTTGGAAAGCTATGGTGTAATCTGATGGACTTCATTTATTTGTTCTGCTACCACACCTCCGCTGGCTGTGTGGGATGCCTCTGAATGAAACTCTTGTGTAAATTAGCTTCAGCAATCCTCAGCATTGCAGCCTAAATCTGGATTTAGTCTGGATTTAGTCACTTTAAGAAGCATGCGGTGCCACTGCATAAGCGCCTCCTGCAAACAACATTGTTAAAAAAAAAAGTCACCCAAAATTGTATGAGATTATCAAAATCCCATGAGACTTCTCCGTTCTGTGCAAGTTTGCCCAAATCTCATGCAAGGTAACTGTTTTCAGCTGAAATCTTGTGAAATGTGGCGCAATTTAAAAAAAAACCAATACTCTTCTCTATTTTTTGTTTTAAATCGATTTCAGGAGTTCACCAAGATCACCTTAGGGGAATTGAGGGGCTGTGTTGTTGATTCTACTTTAAACCTCATGCCCGATAGTTTGCTCAGTTCACATCAGTTGGCACGTTGGGGACCCCGCGGTGGCTCAGTGGTTAAGATGCTGAGTCAGAGGCCATTAAGGCTGACAGCTCGGCAGTTCGAATCCAAGTGCCACTCCCGGCAATTTGTCCCAGCTCCTGCCAACCTAGCAGTTCAAAAGCATGCAAATGCAAGTAGATAAATAGGTACCACATTCTTCGGAGGGAAAAATCACAGGGACATGAAAGGAGCCTCCTCTGGCGTCCCCCGGGCAAAGGTGATGTCACCGGCAAATCCTTTCACTACAAAAGCGCCTTGGTGCTTCTGACGTGAAAAAAAAAGTTGGCACGTCATCTTGATCAAAGCCAAGATCAAGTTTGTTCTGCAGGCTGGCTAAATTGGGGTTTTTGTTTCTATAGACGTGCCCACTTGAAAGAATGTTTTGAGACTCTGAAGAGGAACATCCCCAATGTCGACGACAAGAAAACCTCAAACCTCAGTGTCCTAAGGAGTGCCTTGAGATATATCCAGGTAGGGCCTGCAACATGGATTGATTTGCTTTTTGACTCTGTTCTGAGATGTGAGGAGTCACATTATGAGCGCCAGGTGTTGGTCTAGCCCAGTCTGATGTGTTGGACTTCAGTTCCCAGAATCCCCTTGACTCGGAATGATGGGAGCTGAAGTTGAGTGGACTGGGGAAAGCCAGCCAGGTTTTGACCCCACCTCCTTTTTTATAAACATTGAAAGAGTATGCATAGTAAAGGGTAATTGAAAATAATATGTTTGTCCTCCGCTAGGAGGGATTTTCCAGCTGTTTTTCTCTTTCCTGGTAGGTGGGAGATTCAGACAAAGGGTTTCTTGTTACGTTATATATTACAAGTGCATCGACCAGTGATGTGGGTTTCCGAGAACATTTTGAATAGGAAAAAAAGTCCTATGCACATTAGCTTAATTTGCATAGGAAGAAGTGCGTGATACGTGACATTCACAAAAATTAAGCATTGGAAATTTTAAGAATTAAGCATCGGACACTTTTCTGCCCCACTTCACTGGTGTTGGTGATTCCCTAGCTGCGTGGCTTTGAGAGAGTTAAATTTCTGGAGGAAAAGGCAGGTTGGCGGCTATCAGTTGTGACCAGACTGAGTGGCTGTGGCGGTTTGGACCCCCTGGATATGGGACGTTTCCACCATTGGACTTGGATGGGGTTGCACTGCCCCATTTGAAACTGGTATGCGACTTGTGGGGGGGGGGTCTTCCTGAACTTGCAGCTACTGGCAACTGTGGCCAGGGGGGCCCTTGTACAGGTATATCTTGTGTGCCAGTGGCACCCTTTCCTCAACCCGGGAGGCCCTTCACATGGTCACTCACACCCTGGTCACCTCATGACTGGACTACTGCAATGCGCTCTCCATGGGGCTGCCCTTGAAGGTCAACCGGAAGCTACAGCTGGTTCAGAAGGCAGCAGCGCAAGCAGTCGTGGGCACTCCTGGTTATGCCCATGTGTCACCGCTGCTTTGCAAGCTGCATTTGCTGCCAGTTGGCCTCCGGGTGCAATTCAAGGTGCTGGTTGGTACCTAAAAAGCTCTTCATGGCGTAGGGCCTAGTTATTTGGGGGACTGTCTATATCCAATTATTTCTGTTTGCCCAGTACAGATAGTCCTCGCTTAACGACCACAATTGGGACTGGAATTTTGGTTGCTAAGCGAGGCTGTCATTAAGTGAATCCAACGCGATTTTACAACCTTTTTGCAGTGGTCGTTAAGTGAATCATTGCGGGTGTTAAGCAAACCACGTGGTTGTTAAGCGAATCACGCAGTTCTCCATTGATTTTGCTTGCCAGAAGCTGGCCGGGAAGGTTGAAAATGGCGATCATGTGACCACAGGACGCTGCGACGGTCATAAATGTGAACCGGTTGCCAAGCGCCCAAATTGTGATCACACGACCACGGGGATGCTGTGATGGTTGTAAGTGTGAGGACCGGCCGCAAGTCAGTTTTTTCAGCACTGTCATAAGTCCGAACCGTCACTAAACTGTAGAGTCCTTGGTGCTCTCTGAGTCTTGTTTTTCTTGCAGACGTTTCATTGCCAGGCTAGGCATTGAAACGTCTGCAAGAAAACAACAAGGCTCAGAGAGCACCAAAGACTCCACAGTTCAACCCTGAGCTACAAATATTCTCTTCTATTGACGTCACTAAACGAATGGTTGTTAAGTGAGGACTACCTGTATGTTTGGGCAGAGTTGGTGCGCTCCAGGTCCCCTCAATTAAATGTCATCAAGGGGGGGCCAAGGAAGGACGCCTTCTCTGTTGCTGCCCCTGCCCTCTGGAACAGCATCCCCCTAGAGCAGAGCTTTCCAAACTTTTCATGTTGGTGACACACTTTTTAGACATGCATCATTTCGCGACACACTCTTACAGCAGGGCACAAGGCAGGCACTAGGACCTGCGCGGAATCACAGCAGGTTTGGAGGCAGCAAGGCACAGGGCAGGCACTAGGACCTGTGTGGAATCACAGCAGGTTTGGAGGCAGCAAGGCACAGGGCAGGCACTAGGACCTGCGCGGAATCACAGCAGGTTTGGAGGCAGCCAGGCACAAGGCAGGCACTAGGACCTGCGCGGAATCACAGCAGGTTTGGAGGCAGCAAGGCACAGGGCAGGCACTAGGACCTGTGTGGAATCACAGCAGGTTTGGAGGCAGCAAGGCACAGGGCAGGCACTAGGACCTGCGCGGAATCACAGCAGGTTTGGAGGCAGCCAGGCACAAGGCAGGCACTAGGACCTGTGCGGAATCACAGCAGGTTTGGAGGCAGCAAGGCACAGGGCAGGCACTAGGACCTGCGCGGAATCACAGCAGGTTTGGAGGCAGCCAGGCACAAGGCAGGCACTAGGACCTGCGCGGAATCACAGCAGGTTTGGAGGCAGCAAGGCACAAGGCAGGCACTTGGACCTGCGCGGAATCCTGGCATGGCTCGGAGGCAGCAGCAGCCGTGACACACCCAGACACTGCAGCCGACACACTAACGTGTCCCGACACACAGTTTGGAAAGCTCTGCCCTAGAGATACATGTGGTGCCCAATCTCCTGGGGTTCCAGAATGCCCTTAAGGCTCAGCTCTGTTCCCAGGCCTGCGGGTAGTGTCCCTGTGGGGCCCCTGTCGTGTTTTTATCGGTATAGTTCTTTTTAGTCTGGGCTGCTATGTCTTCCCTCATGTTTTTTTTAATTGTTTTTAATTGTATATTTGGGTACTGTGAGCTGCCCAGAGTCTTCAGGAGTGGGTAGCCGTAATAACATAATAAAATAATAGTAATAAATTAACATCAGCCATGCTGGCTAAATGGAACCTCTGTGTACAGTGGCAGCCTGTTCCCTTTCCCTCCTCCTAGTATTCTGGATTCACTTAGTCACTTGCAAGAACTAGGAGGTTAGATAAAATGGAACTTTCTTTCTGTGTTTTGAAACCATGGCAGTGATCTCAGTTTGTTTGTGGCCACGATCCTGGGTGAGCTTTATCAGGAATAAGCCACTCTGATAGTACTGCTTTATTTCCATATACAGATATATATTCCATATAAAGATGGAAATAATGAGATGCACTAGCAGATGGACTAGTCCACTGATGTGGCAGGCCTGCAACCCCTCCCCAATAGCTCTAACTAGACTTCGAATGATGCTGCCTACTAATCATAGTTGAAATCTCAAACCATGGCTTATGAAACGTACAATTATGCTGTAAATGAGAGCTTGTCCTTATGATTCAGTAACTCCCGGATGGAGAAAAAGAGTTGTAGTAACTATTTATTATTTAACAATAAATAAATGCCCCCAATGATGGGGGCTCTGGGGGGTTTACAACAAGGAGTAATAACAAAATGCAGCAGATAGATGGAGCTAGCTATAGCAGTTGCCCAGAATCAATCAGAACCACCAAGGCACAGTAGAAAAAGCTGCCCGAAGTATTACACAGAACAAGGCGAAACAAACTGGCTCCAGATTGGCCAAAGAGACAAGGCTGTATAGACTTCTCCTTATTTATTCAACCTATATGATGAATATATACACTGCTCAAAAAAATAAAGGGAACACTGAAACAACACAATGTAAGTCCAAGTCAATCACACTTCTGTGAAATCAAACTGTCCACTTAGGTAGCAACACTGATTGACAATCAATTTCACATGCTGTTGTGCACATGGAATAGACAACAGGCGGAAAGCATAGGCAGTTAGCAAGACATCCCCAATAAAGGAGTGGATCTGCAGGTGGTGACCACAGACCACTTCTCAGTTCCTATGCTTTCTGGCTGATGGTTTGGTCACTTTTGAATGCTGGCGGTGCTTCCACTCTAGTGGTAGCATGAGACGGAGTCTACAACCCACACAAGTGGCTCAGGTAGTGCAGCTCATCCAGGATGGCACATCAATGCGAGCTGTGGCAAGAAGGTTTGCTGTGTCTGTCAGCGTAGTGTCCAGAGCATGGAGGCGCTACCAGGAGACAGGTCAGTACATCAGGAGACGTGGAGGAGGCCGTAGGAGGGCAACAACCCAGCAGCAGGACCGCTACCTCCGCCTTTGTGCAAGGAGGGACAGGAGGAGCACTGCCAGAGCCCTGCAAAATGACCTCCAGTGGGCCACAAATGTGCGTGTGGCTGCTCAAACGGTCAGAAACAGACTCCGTGAGGGTGGTATGAGGGCCCGACGTCCACAGGTGGGGGTTGTGCTTACAGCCCAACACCGTGCAGGACGTTTGGCATTTGCCAGAGAACACAAGATTGGCAACTTCGCCACTGGCGCCCTGTGCTCTTCACAGATGAAAGCAGGTTCACACTGAGCACATGTGACAGACGTGACAGGGTCTGGAGACGCCGTGGAGAACGTTCTGCTGCCTGCAACATCCTCCAGCATGACCGGTTTGGCAGTGGGTCAGTAATGGTGTGGGGTGGCATTTCTTTAGGGGGCCGCACAGCCCTCCATGTGCTCGCCAGAGGTAGCCTGACTGCCATTAGGTACCGAGATGAGATCCTCAGACCCCTTGTGAGACCATATGCTGGTGCGGTTGGCCCTGGGTTCCTCCTAATGCAAGACAATGCTAGACCTCATGTGGCTGGAGTGTGCCAGCAGTTCCTGCAAGACGAAGGCATTGATGCTATGGACTGGCCCGCCCGTTCCCCAGACCTGAATCCAATTGAGCACATCTGGGACATCATGTCTCGCTCCATCCACCAACGCCACGTTGCACCACAGACTGTCCAGGAGTTGGGGGATGCTTTAGTCCAGGTGTGGGAGGAGATCCCTCAGGAGACCATCCGCCACCTCATCAGGAGCATGCCCAGGCGTTGTAGGGAGGTCATACAGGCACGTGGAGGCCACACACACTACTGAGCCTCATTTTGACTTGTTTTAAGGACATTACATCAACGTTGGATCAGCCTGTAGTTTTCTTTTCCACTTTAATTTTTGAGTGTAACTCCACATCCAGACCTCCAGGGGTTGCTTACATTTGATTTCCATTGCTTTTTGTGTGATTTTGTTGTCAGCACATTCAACTATGTAATGAACAAAGTAATTAATATGAATATTTCATTCATTCAGATCTAGGATGTCTTATTTCAGTGTTCCCTTTATTTTTTTGAGCAGCTTATATTGAGGAAAGCTTGATTGGAAGAAGATGAGTGTGGTTTTAAAATTGGAGGCAGGCACATCAATAACCTGCCCTATCCTGGTGACACTGCCATGATAGCTGAAAATGCAAATGATTTGCTAGCTCTAATCATGAATGTCAAGGAGCACAGTGAAAAAATGGGACTCAGATTAAAGATGAAGAAGACCAAACTAATGACAACAGGCACAGCAACCAGCCTTAGAACTGACAATGAAAATAGTGAAGTGGTGGACAGCTTCTGTCTTTTAGGACTGGCTGTCAACAGTAGAGGAACCAACAGTTAAGAATGATGGTGCAAATAAGTGCTTGGTAGTGCAAGCCTTCCTAGATATTTGGATTGGACTAGCAGAGTCAATTCAGGCTCAGCGTTCGTTGAGTAATTGCAATGGGATGCAGAGATGTGTAATTTCCTTCTGCTCAGGACATCACCAGACTTCAAGAAGCTTGTTGAAGACCATTCTTAAAAACTAAGCAAGGACATAGCCTATTTAGGGAGGGGCGGTGGGAGTTTTAAGGAGGAACAATGGGTGTCTGACGCATCTGCATGACTTTGGCATCCATTTTGCCCCATAAAACCCAGCCCCATCCTCCAAACACACACGCGTGCGCATGCACACCTATGCCTTACCCAGATTTGGGTTCCCACCATTCTGGGGGCCTCAAAAGGCACGTTGGTGGGCCACACACAAGCCCGCACCTTTTTGTACTCATGATATAAATAATGTAAATCAGGATAGACATCTTGGCGCCTTCTCAATGTCCTAGAAGTTCTTACCACCATGATAAATGGGGGCAGGGTCCTAACCCACCACAACTGCATCAACAGAGGTGTAATGTTGAGATCATGGGAAATGTTAGTCCCACTCTGCGCTGCATTGGTCAGACCGCAACTGGACTACTGTGTTCCATTCTGGTCTCCACCATGCAAGAAAGATTTGGAGGGATGAGAAAGAGTCCAGAGAAGAGCAACAAAGGTGGGAAGGGGCTTGGAGGCTAAATCCTATGAAGAACAGTTAAAGGAATTGGATATGTTTAGCCTAAAGAAGAGAAGGCTACAGGGAGACATGATAGCAATCTTCCAATACATGAAGGGATGTCACAGAGCAGAGGGTGTGGGTTTATTCTCCAGAGTAGCCAAGGGTAAGATGGGTGCAAGAGAATCAGTGGGTGGAAGCTTTACAGAGGAAGATCCAAACTCAAGAGAAGGAGGAAGTACCTGACTGTGAGAGCTATTAAGCAATGGAACAGCCTGCCTCCTGAAGTCATGGGCGCTCCATTACTGGAGGTTTTCAAGAAGAGATTGGACAGCCATTTGACTGGGATGGTCCGTGGATTCCTGCGCTGGGCAAGGGGTTCGACTAGAAGACCTCCAAGATCCTTTCCCACCCAATCATTCTGTGATACCTCTGGAAGCCACCAGGTGACAAATCTGTGAATCAAACCAAGGGGGGGTAGACCAGCAGCTGTGGGTTTAACAATGGATCAGGAGCTGTGGTTTGTTCCATTCTGACTAATGGTTACGTTTCTTGAGCTGCAGCTGCAAATCTGTTGCAGCTGTAACCAGGCACGTGTGTTCTCTTTCATGCCAACAGGTCATAGCCAACTTCTATGTGTTGACATTATTTGGCTGAACTGAGCAGCAGCTCTTGCATAATTGGATGTGCAGATGTACAACCCCACTGGAGGATTGGTCTTCGTTTGAAAAGCGATGGCAATGTTTCTAAAGGTTGTTTTTTAACTGCTTGTGGTAGCTTAAGAGATCCTTTCTGTGCAAGGGACGAGGATTTAGAGAGCAAACGTGGCATTTGTGGTGGAAGCAGAAATGAATCGTTGGGATAGATTCAGAAGAAAACCCAGCTTGTGTCAAATGACCTTATATATCAATTTGCTGACAGTTTGCATATGATTCCCACCGCTTACATATGCCAGAAGCTGGCGTGAAGATACTCCTTGGAAAAGCACACAAATATTTTTCTCATAGTGGTACTGGCCAAAGCTTTACTTGTTGCTGAAAGTATGTTCTTCGCTGTGGAGGAAATCAAAGACCTTTGATGGAATGGTGTCTCTTTAAATAAGTGTCAGTCTCCGCAAAGAACAATTGAAAAGGGATGTGAATATAGAGACAAGAGATTCAAGACTAGCAAATGAATCGGGCAGGCTGCTTTCATGCTATCTCAGCTAACTTGCGGAACTCTCTGCCACAAGACGGTTGTGTTTGCACAATATAGCTGACTCAGAATGCTGCTGTTCCAGGATAAGCCCTCACTGTGAGCTGGCAGTGGATGAGCAGAAAGCCTGGCCATTCCCACTGCTTTTTCAAAAAGCCCAGGTAGTCCTCGACTTATGACCACTTGTTTAGTGACCGTTCGAAGTTACGACAGCACTGGGAAAAGTGACTTACACCCGGTCCTCACACTTACGGCCATCGCAGCATCCCTGCGGACATGTGATCAAAATTCAGGCACTTGGCAACTGGCATGTATTCACGACAGTTGCAGCGTCCTGGGGTCATGTGATTTCCATTTGCAACCTTCCCAGCCGGCTTCCAACAAGCAAAGTCAATGGGGGAAGCCCGATTTGATTAACAACCATGTAATTCACTTAACCTAGCAATTCGAAAGCATGCAAATGCAAGTAGATTAATAGGTACCACTTCGGTGGGTAGGTAACAGCGTTCCGCGCGTGTCATGCGGCCACATGACCGTGGAAGCGTCTTCGGACAACGCTGGCTCTTTGGCTAACAAACGGAGATGAGCACCGGCCCCTAGAGTCGGACACGACTGCACAAATGTGCGGGGGGTACCTTTACCTTTACCTTTAATTCACTTAACAGCGGCAAAAAAGGTAGTAAAATCAGGCATGACTCACTTAACGACCACCTTGCTTAGCAATGGAAGTTCTGGTCGCAATTGTGGTTGTAAGTTGAGGACTACCTATATATGAAACGTATTTGATTTTTATCCCACTGTAAACTGTATCCTCAGATGCTCAGCAGATATAACTCATGTTTATCAATCAATCAAATATCCTAATTGAATATACACATCCCATATCTTAGTCTGGATTGGAGATGCTGCAAACACAGTGAAATGAGACCTGTGGAAAATTTTAAAAAGAGAAGGAGTTGCTAGAGAAGTCCTGGTGTTGTGGCCCACTCTTGGCATTCATCACTGTGGCAGGAGTATCTGGAGGGTGATGGTGGTCAAAAAAGTCAATATGGCAACTTTGCCCCCCCTTTTTTGCCCATATCATGTGTGTTTACGTTGACGCCCAGGGGCACCTTCTTGCTTTCCATTTGGTATAAGGCAAATTCCTCAATCTGCAATGAACTAAGCAAGTCCATATTTGCATTTTTTTTAAAAAAAATTGATAAAGAGAGATTCCCCCATGCTGGCTAGGGAATTCTGGGAGTTGAAGTCCACACATCTTAAAGTTGCTGAGGTTGAGAAACACTGGTTTACATAATGGTCTCCAAGCCTTTATCTATCTGGGAACCATCTCTTACAACCCCTTTCCTTTTTCTCTCTTCCCCCTTTCTCTTCCCCCCCCAAAAAAAAAATCCTAAGGGCAACTGTACAGCCTTTGATTCCCATCGAAACTGTGGAAGGGGATAGCCTGTTAAGGATGCTGAGAAAAAGGCCAAGCATCAGGTGATGGGCAGCGAAGATGCAGAGGAGACGTTGTATTAGATCTGAAAGGGGTTAGTGGAATTGAATGGCGGCACTGGCCATCTGGCCTACCCTTCTGCACTATCCAGTTAAATCAGTGTTTTTCATGCTGGCTGGGGAATTCTGGGAGTTGAAGTCCACACATCTTAAAGTTGCCAAGTTTGAAAAACACTGAGTTAAACCATCATTGAGTGGTGGTTGTCCAGCCTTTTAAAAACCTCCAGAGATGGGAGAACCTGTGGCCTCCAGAGGTAGACTGTCCTACTCTTGTACAGAACTTCCCACCAAGACATTTTTCTTTATATTGCTGAACTGCTTTTGATTTTATTGGCATTGGGCTCCTTTTCTTGGCTGCTTGCATCCAACCATCCTTTCCTAACTTAGCCTCCCGCCTCCTGTGTGGCTTTCTGGCAGCTGTGCTCCTTGAGTGAATGGGGGAGCCGTATCCTGAAATGTTCAGCCGACGTAAACCACGTTTATTGGGAACTAGAATAAGTATCCTCTCTCTGGTGCAAGCCACTTTTCCCCACACCCCGTCTCCTGCCCCTCTCCTATCTCAGATTGTGCTGGTAGCTCTCTGCTCAGTTTCAACATTTGGAAGAGGAGGAGGCAAAAATCCTTGGGGATTTTCCGCCTTTTATTCTATGTAGTGGAGCCAAACAGTTCTGAGAGAGCTGAAATCCCCTGTTAAGGTTCCTGAAGACACAGGAATAAGAAGATGGGGGATCTTCTGCTAAATTGGCCACTAGGATTTGGAAAGGTGGGACATTGGAAATGAAACTCTAAATCAGACTCTAAAGACTCTAAAACAGTGTTTTTCAAACTGTTGAAAACCCATGCTGGCTGGGGAATTCTGGGAGTTGAAGTCCACACATCTTAAAGTGGCCAAGTTTGAAAAAACACTGCTCTAAAATTACATTGACCCCAAAAGGAAGATCCTGGACTTTAAACCTATGAAAGTACTGAGCAGGTTGCCCCTTTCTTAATAGAAAACCAGTTCACCTGTTGATTGATGACAAATTATAGAAGATCCTGTCCCAGTAGTTAAGAATCTATTTCTCTCTTTCTCCAACTCCTTTGGAATGCAATACCCATCACATTGTGGGAGGAGACAAAACCTTTCTGGCCAAGTAAAATAAGAAGCAAACAGCTGGGTTGGTCAATGGGGGGGGGGGAAATCCCAAATCTGTACCTGGGTGATGCTTTTTTTAATAGTTAAGTCTCTTCTGAATTGAGGTTGACTCCTGGTGAGTACACAGCTGCATCCGGCTAGTTTTCTTAACAGCAGTGGAAGGATTTTGCCAATGCCCCCCCCCCATACCCATACCTACATGCCTTCCCAATGTAGCTTATAGCCCTGAGATTTCCTGGTGGTGTCATTTCTATGTATTGTATATACTCACAGATAAGCCGAGAATTTAGGTGCCAAAACATATCCCCAAAATTGGGTTCGGCTTATCCACGGATGGACTTATCCACGAGGATATATGGTAATATTTTTTAAAAGTCTGTGTATATCCTGTATATACTCACAGATAAGCCTATCCGCAGATAAGCAGACCCTTGAATTTTTAACCAAAATACCATGAAAAATGTGGGTTGGCTTATCCGGGGGTGGTGCATTTTTCGTGGTATTTTGGTAAAAATTCAACGGTCGGCTTATCTGCGGATAGGCTTATACGCGAGTATATATGGTATTAACCAATCCTAATCCTGTTTAGTTTGTTGAGATCAGCCAACAAGTCAGCTAAACCCAGCTGCTACCTGGGCAATACCTTTATTAGGACTGACCAAAATATTTGTTTATTGTGGAGTCCTTGGTGCTCTCTAAGCCTTGTTGTTTTCTTGCAGACGTTTCATTGCCAGGCTAGGCAACATCTTCAGTGTGAAAAGGGAGTGGGACTTGCTCTCTGTTTATATACCCTGGCTTGTCCTGCCTGTGTTGGTGGGGGTGTTGTACTCTCCTTGGTAGTTCCTTGATTATTGATTATTACAATATACCCTAATCAAGGAACTATTAACTCAGTCAATCAGCCAAGTGGCAAACAACAGCCCAATCAAGGAACTACTAAGGAAAGAACAACACTCCCACCAACACAAGCAGGACAAGCCATGGTATATAAACAGAGAGCAAGTCCCACTCCCTTTTCGCACTGAAGATGTTGCCTAGCCTGGCAATGAAACGTCTGCAAGAACACAACAAGGCTCAGAGAGCACCAAGGACTCCACAGTTCAACCCTGAGCTACAAATATTCTCTTCGATTGGTATTGGTTTATTATTTATTTTGATTTATATAGCTGCTTTTCTTTGCCAAAGCAACTCTGGGCAGTGAACAAAATATAACATTCAGCAACAATCGAAATAAACAAAACAATGTACTGTAATCCAAAGGAACAGCAGCCAAGAATAAAACCTCAAAATGAAATCACAAAGGGTTGCAAAAGAATGTGCAATTTGTCATGTTCTTTACTATTCTGCATGAGGCAAGTTGTTACTTATTTTTACTTATTATTAATAATTTATTTTAAAAGGTTTATATGGCTAGCTAAGTCAAACAGTGGTGTGCAACATACCAAAGAACACTAATACCAAATCAAAATAAACATACCAACTAAAACTCACAAAAAAAAACCAATACCGGCTGAAAACAGGGACAAGGAAGAGACAGAGTCGAAAAATAAGGTAGATGTTTGTTCTTATTGTTCCCTATTTTTTTATGTTTTTGGGGTGATAATGGCGATAGTAGCACCTTGCCCAATGAACAGCTTTGCAGAATTCGAACATTGCAAAAGCTTTTTTGTGCCATTTTGATAGGTCCTTATTATGGAAGTGCCTAGATTTGAAGTTAGAAGTTTATTGTATAGTCGAAGGCTTTCACGGCCGGAATCCGATGGTTGTTGTGGGTTTTCCGGGCTGTGTGGCCGTGTTCTGGCAGTTTTTGTTCCTAACGTTTCGCCAGTAGCTGTGGCTGGCATCTTCAGAGGACAGGAGCACAGCTAGAAGATTCTTGGGCACAGAGAGAATCTTCTGGCTGTGCTCCTGTTTTGCCCGTTGGTGTGGCGCCACGGGAAAAGTTTGGAAAGCCCTGGGTTAGAGAAAGGGCAAAATCTTCTAGGATAAAAGGAAGATATTTGGCATTCCTGATCTTGTGATGTGTCTGGAGAGGGTGTAGACTTGTAAAGGGATCTGGATGTGTACTGTGGTTGTATTCACATGGTATACCTAACCTAGTGCCTCAGTCAACCAGTTTTCACTGTTCCTACTGTATGT
The DNA here is from genome assembly GCA_023362775.1 of Charina bottae. Lineage (NCBI taxonomy): Eukaryota > Metazoa > Chordata > Lepidosauria > Squamata > Charinaidae > Charina > Charina bottae. The sequence continues at coordinate 7,320,628 of JALMGJ010000027.1, read as the reverse complement.
TGAACCATAAAGTAAGCAGGTAGGTTTTTGCAATCTACTGGATCACAAACTCACAAAAAGCCCTTGCTGAGATTGCTCAACAAGCTTAACATGTTAAATAAATGCAATAGCTACATGTGCAGCTACTTTTGCTAAGCATGGTGTGCAAATGCAGTTACTCAGCTGATTGCACGTATGATGGCTTTATATTCAGGGATATATGAATTTTATGAATATACATCAATTTTCTGAAGTTCCTGATTTGGGGCAGAGGGTTAGGATTTTATTTATTTATTTATTTACTTACTTACTTACTTACTTACTTACTTACTATCCCACCTTTATTATTTTTATAAATAACTCAATGAGGTGAACATACCAAATACTCCTTCCTCCTCCTATTTTCCCCACAACAACAACCCTGTGAGGTGAGTTGGGCTGAGAGAGAGTGACTGGCCCAAGGTCACCCAGCCGGCTTTCCTGCCTAAGGCGGGACTAGAACTCTCAGTCTCCTGGTTTCCCATTGGCTCCTTCCTAGGGCTGAGAGACAGGGACTGGCCCAAGGTCACCCAGCTGGCTTTCATACCTAAGGTGGGACTAGAACTCTCAGTCTCCTGCTTTGCCATTGGCTCCTTCCTAGGTCTGAGAGACAGGGACTGGCCCAAGGTCACCCAGCCGGCTTTCATGCCTAAGGTGGGACTAGAACTCTCAGTCTCCTGGTTTCCCATTGGCTCCTTCCTAGGGCTGAGAGACAGGGACTGGCCCAAGGTCACCCAGCCGGCTTTCCTGCCTAAGGCGGGACTAGAACTCTCAGTCTCCTGGTTTCCCATTGGCTCCTTCCTAGGGCTGAGAGACAGGGATTGGCCCAAGGTCACCCAGCCGGCTTTCCTGCCTAAGGCGGGACTAGAACTCTCAAGTCTCCTGGTTTCTAGCCCAGAAAAGATTTAATCTGTCTCCGCTCTCTGTACGTCTCCCATTCCTGTTTGCAGCAGTTAATTTTATTAAAAATAAGATGCACTGAATACAGGCATTTACTGTTTAAGCTTGATGGAGCAGAGAGCAAATTCCAATTTCCTACCCCGCCTTTCCCCTCCTCGCGGCTAGTGAAAGTGGAACAAAGGGACAAAAATTTAAGAGACTTAGAACTGAGTGACCGAAGTGGTGAATCTGTTCTTTTTGATATGTCTTTTGATTCCAATTCTGGATAAAATTCTGACCCAACATTGAAAAATATTGTTTGTTTTTGGCTAAGTGTGTTGTGCAAATGGCATTATTGAATAAGCCATGGCTTGTTTTAAAGCAGTAAACCCTAACAAACCAGTTTGTTGACTTATTGATGGGAACCACGGCTTTGTATGGCATCTAGAAATGGAGGGTTTTAGTTGGTTTGTAATTTCCTGGCTTATTCTCTACCTAATCCACAAAACACAAGGGAAGAACAGAGAGAGAGGGAAACAAACCAGGAATTGGCTAAACAAGCCATGATTACTTTTTAACTGCAATATAAATTCTAGCTTGTACCTGGCTTATTCAATAAAGCATAGTTAAAACCCACCATGCCATAGTGTGATAAGTGAATACACCCATTGTTTCTGGCAATGCTTTGAAAATTATGCTGGTGTGCATGTTTGTGCACTGACAAAAGATTGAGAAAGCTGCTTGTGAGTTGTCTGAAAGCATTTGACTGCCCACTATTGGAAAATGTATATTAGACTAGGAAGATTTTTTTTGTCTGTCCAAGAGGACCCCCATGGGGTGCCTGGTGGAGAAAAGCATCTATGTTGACAGAATGCTGTTGGGGCCACAATCCTCTTTACTAGTTACCCATTAAAAGTATTTATAACCCTTCTTTCAGCTTCAGGATATCAGGGTGCACAAAAGAGGGTTAAATAAAAATAATAATAAAAACAGTAGAGCAAAGTAAACCAAGAATCCTGTGAAAGAGCTTGGGCAAATAAATCTTAATACAGTGCTGAATTGTCAGTGGGCTTGGTGCTACCACAAATAATACCTTCTGCCCAGATTTTGCAGAAGAAACTTCCTTTGGCAAAGCAACTTGCCTCTTGGGGTCTTAAGAGATGGATATATGCCTTTCTGGTCGGGTTGGAGAACCCAAAGTGGTGAGGTGTAATCATGGACACTGCTGAGGGATGCTGGGAATTGTAGTTTGAGGAGGGCCACAGGTTTTACATCAGAGCTTTCCAAACTTTTCATGTTGGTGACACACTTTTTAGACATGCATCATTTCGCGACACACTCTTACAGCAGGGCATCATTTCGCGACACACTCTTACAGCAGGGCATCATTTCGCGACACACTCTTACAGCAGGGCACAAGGCAGGCACTAGCACCTGCACGGAATCCGGGCAGGGCAGGTTTGGAGGCAGCAAGGCACAAGGCAGGCACTAGGACCTGCGCGGAATCCGGGCAGGGCTAGGAGGCAGCAGCAGCCATGACACACCCAGACACTGCAGCTGACACACTAAAGTGTCCCGACACACAGTTTGGAAAGCTCTGTTTTATATAGATAGGTGCTAAAGCTGTTTCTGCCTTGTTTTTGTAGATTGCAGGGGGAATGTGAATGTGACTTTCCGTGTTTTTCCATTAGAACAGTTGTCCCTGTCTCTAGAGTTCCAGCATGCCACCATAACCTGATCCCCTGACAGTCCCATTTTCTACGTGCACAGTGATGTTTTGTGCGTGTTTATGTTTATTTGGGGAAAGCTTTCATAGTGCAATTTCCTGACCACAACATGCTGTCTGAGCAAGCCCAGGTATGCTTGTAAGATGTCCTTGGGTGTTCACGTGTGCGCGCAATCTTGCTTGTAAGGTGGGTTTGTCAGCAAAATCCACCGTGTTGTCGTTGAGCAGCGATTGTTGAAAGGGAGTCTGTCTTGAAAAGCAGAACTATGGACAGGTTTTGCATTATTCACAAGAAATCATGGCCAGTTTCTCCCCTGTCCTGCTGACCTTGAAAGTAATTACTCTCCTTTTTTAAGTTTGAAGATTCCAGAACTTTTAATGGTGTCTGTCCTTGTTCCGTCCTGGGGAGGCGGGGGACTTAACACAGCTGATACAGGAATTTTGTGTAAAGTTTGAACAAGGGAGAATCAGTGTGTGTGCGTGATTTTCTCAGCTTCCGACTGCTTTTCAGTCAGATATGTCCCACGGGCCACGTTTTGTTCCATGACCCAATCTTCTTGAGATAGATTCAGCTATCATTCCTATGGGACTGCCTTTCTCAACCTTTTGACCCTGGAGGAACCCTTGAAATATTTTTCAGGCCTCAGGGAACCCCTGCACATTCAGGCTCAAAGATAGGCCAGACATTACAAAGTTGTTATATTCGTTTCATGGGTAGGCCTGTATAGATGCATTAACAGTGTTCTTAAATGAAAAATGAAACTTACTTCTTTAATGTGAAGTTGCCCGAATTTGAAATAATTTTTTAAATAAATTGTGATCTCCCAGGGAACCCCTAGTGACCTCTTGCAGAACCCGAGGGTTCCACAGAACCCTGGTTGAGAATCCCTGCTATGGGTGCATCATCAACAAAGGTGGTTGGCTGCATCTTGCCCGGCGTGTGGAGCAAAAGACTTTGCCGTCCCCAAAGGAAAGGCACCCTTTGTGAGACCCAATTTTGTTCCAGATGGTAAAGCTGGAAGACCCTCCCTTCTTTGAGGCAAGCGCTCTCTCCACCCCCCTCCCCAGTCTTTTTCTCTTTTTTCCCAAGGTTATGATGGGGGAGCCCTCGCAAACCGCACAGCGTTCCTGTGTGCCTGTATTCCGTAGGTGCCGTGTGCCTGGCCCTTCAGTCTGCTGCAGCTATGCTGCTAATGCGGCAGCAGGCCAAGGACTAGCTTCCCACCCCCTGTTGCAGCTGGCCGGAGGTCGGCCCCATGGCCTCCCTTGGCCTCTCTTCTCCTCTCCTCTCCTCCCCGCCCGAGCCCTCTGCACGCCAGCACATCCACATGGGAAGAGAGCACATGGCTGGCTCTAGCCGTCTGACGTCACTAGGGCTGCCTGCCCAGACAGGAATGTGAGCTGGAACGAGCTGGGGAGGCCTGGAAGGAGGGAAGATGCCTCCCCCCCCCCCCCTTCCATGGGCGGATACCGTGCAAAGGATTTGCAGCTAGCAGAACCTTCTGGGGCTCAAGGCTTTGCCCTGTCAGTTGTTTTGAATCCCTCTCTTCTTTTTCGCTGGAGTGCGTGACTCTCCCTCCTCCTTGATGGCTGGGGATTGGAAATCCCAAAGCAAGAGATAAGTAAAAAGCCCATTCAGCTCCCAAACTTGTTTTTTCCTCTTTTTTAAAGGTCTCTGGTCCCAGTCCAACCACAGTGGAGCTTTTCTGCTTGTGCCCAAGGATCTGGGTGCCCTGATTTGGGAGCAAGCTACCCCCCATGGAAGGGAATCTTTATTCCCTTTCTGTTTGGAGTAGCTATAACAAATTGTTATTTCTTCATAAATATGCCAGGTGGTAGAATCTTTCCCATGACAAAGGCAGAATTCTGTAAATTAGGCTGGATTGGACTTGCTGCTCTTTCTACCCTGTGTTTTTTTGCCCTCTTCATTTTTTAAAAAATCATTTTGCCTTTTTTAACAAGAACAATTAGACAATTGCTTTGGCGTTTCCACCTTCCTGCTTCTATCCCCCAACACACGGGACCTCTAAAATAACCATTGCATTTTAAGGAATGTTTTCAATGTATTCTGAGAATGTGGCCTTATTTCTTTTCCTGCCTGGGCACTCTCCTCCTCCAAAAGTTTATTTTAATTAAGGCTGCATTTTGAGCAAGATTGCATGGTGTTCCTGTCTTAGTTTCACATCCACCTTTTTCTTCTCCTGGTCTTGAGTCATTTCCAGGGTTGACCTTCCTTTAGAAGTCTTAAGAGCAGAACGTGTGGTGGGCGTCTGTCTCCCAGAAGTGAGGTTCTCCTGGCTTAACAGCCAGGAAAAAAGCATGCCGTGTGCGCTTATGAACGTGGTTGTTTCACGTGCTTAGATGCAGAGCCTTCATACCAAAAGCAGATTACGGCAATCAGTTCTCACTCAGGTTAAGCCTGTTTCTGCACCCAAAAGAGACCCTAATCCATCTCTAAAGGCAAATAGAATATATTAACAGGATTAGTGTATATTAAACTTCATTTCCGGCCATCGTGAGAGAATTGCGTACACGTCTGGTTTTTGCTCAGAGCGTTTCATGCATTGTTTTTATGCTTTCACCTACAGACAAAAGTCCAGACAATTCCAGCCGTTGGGCAGTCTAAACGTGTGTCTGAATGTTCCTGTTTAGCCCCTACTCAAGAGTGGCAGGGGCTAAAATTACGAGAGAACTTGTCAACATGAACCAAATGCTGTTGCCTCTGAACCATGACTGGTGTTTTGTACTTCTTCTAGCAACCAGGACGTGATGCCAATGTTTAAAGTAAGATTCTAGATCCACGCGTCCTGGAGGATTACAGGGCAGAACCTGGTTAAGTTCCTGGTTTAGCAGTTCCTCCCTCTGAACAGGAGCTGCCCACAGAGAGCCTGCTTTGTCATAAACAGGAGCGCTTTGTGCAAATACTGCAAATAAGTCGAACCAGGGAACACGGCTTTTTGGATTCTTCCTGAATTTGGCAGTTTGTCGTCATTTCTGCAGCTTTGATTTGCTTTTTTGAATTTTAGCCTACTGGAATCCAAAGACTTTTGGGTGGGTAACAGTTGTTATGCTAGGAACTAGAAAAAAGAGTGAATGTTGTTATTTGCCACCTATTATGGCAAATAAAAAAGTAGCGAGTGCCATTACTTAGTTGCCATCTATTATGGCAGGGTTTTTTTTTCCTTGCAAAGGAAATGGCACATTGCCAGTCTGTAACTAAGATTTGAAGTTTGTTTATATCTTGCTCTAGGTTATTTCATTTGAACAGGGGTGGGTCCATTTTATTTTATTTTATTTTAATTTCTGTTTCTGAATCTTAAGAAAGATAATGGTGGAGCTCGTTTGAATTAAATGAGCCGCATGATTACCTGAAGTTTTGTTAGGCAGTTAAATAGGATAGGGATAGGGATAGGGATAGGGATAGGGATAGGGATGGGATGGGATGGGATGGGATGGGATGGGATGGGATGGGATAGAATAGAATAGAATAGAATAGAATAGAATAGAATAGAATAGAATAGAATAGAATAGAATAGAATAGAATAGAATACTTTATTGGCCAAGTATGATTAAACATACAAGGAATTTGACTTCGGTGCATGAGCTCTCAATATATTTACCTAACATCAAAAAAATAAACAATAATAAATTATACAATCAAGAAAAGAAAAATTAAGAAAAAGTAATACTACAGCTATTTAACTAACACATACTCATATTTAAGGGAGAATTAAGGGACAATAATACTGCATCTGTTATCTAGCATATGTTCACATATAGCAGAGCATTACCGGTCACGTCTTAGCAGTCATGTCTTATCATACATCATCAATCATTTTCTCATGCTACATTAATTAAAAGTTCAACAGAGCAATGGCATACATTATCAATCATTATATCATGCTGCATTAATTAGGAGTTCAACAAATCAATAGCACAAAGGAAAAATCTGTTTCGATGTCTATGAAGGTTCTCAGTCATCCAGGTGGAACAGTCTGTAGCTTGAATCATGTCAACTGGATTTCTATTTTCTCAGTGGAGTCAGCAGTTTATCTTCATCTAAAGGAAAAAGGACACTCATTTGAGGACATCAATGTTCACATTTTAGACAGAGAAGATAGGTGGTTTGAGAGAGGGGTCAAGGAGTCCATTTATGCCAACTTGGAAAATCCTTCCTTGAATAGAGGTGGGGGCCTCAGGCACAATCTTTCCCCTATTTTCCTTCCTGCTCTGTCTTCTGTGCCTAGGAAGATTAAGACCATTTCACAAGCTCAACAGCAGCATGGTAATCTTAACGATCCTCCTTTGGATGATAAAGGGACTTAGAAATAAACATCTCAAATAACCATGACCTAGCCCCAAGTGCAAGGTCACACAGCCACCCTAGAAACATATTTAAGGATTCCCTTACTAACTTTACTCAGACTGAAGAAGCTTCTTGGATAAGGAGCGAAACGTTTCCACTGAGAAAATAGAAATCCAGTTGACATGATTCAAGCTACAGACTGTTTCGATGTCTAGATGTTTTGACATACGGTACTCTATAACGCCATCCTGATGGAAGAAGTTGAAACAGTTTATATCCAGGGTGAGAAGGGTCTCACAAATAACAAACTGAATTAATTGCTACCCGATAAATAACAAAAAGGGATAAAGTATGGAAGGACATTTGCACCCCCAACCCAAACCTGGTATTTGCAGACCTTCTATTCAACAGGGCTGGCTGCTGGGGCAGAAACTGCAGCATGACTGGCAAATGACCTTTGCACTTTGTCCTTTAGAATTCCGACTACGGAAAGAATGAGTTGCAGGAATATAGCGCAAATCTTCCTAGCAAGATACAACAGGATGTTTTGCAAGCTCCTAAAACTTTTGCCTCTATGCTGTGCCCAATAAATGCGTTGTGCTTTCTCGTCTCTCTCCTTTCGAAGAACAGCTTGTACATTGCACTCAGGGCTTGCCTGCGTGGCTTTGACATTCTGATTAGAATCCCCATTCAGTTTTTTTCCTTAAGAAAGTGGGGCCCTGAAACATAGCGGTTTTTAAACTTCTAGTCCTCCTTGTCCAAAAGAGAATTTTGGAAAACGATGCAGCCAGTCGTTTTCTTCCTGTGGTAACTTGAACTGTATGGTCTGCCTTCCCCTCCGCCACATTTTCCTTCCTTAAACTTCAGAGAAATCTGGGTTAATCTCATTTTGTTTTAAGTATCATCCTGTCCTGAAAAAGCAAAATTGCCTCCTGTAAAACAGGGGCTACTGACTCCTCTTCACAAGATCGGCATGTGCTCAGGCCTCGCACGCCAGGCGGGGCTGCATCTTTTTGCTTACCTGGCCTGATCCATTCGATGCATCGCAGAATCCAGGCCAATCCCATTCAGTATGGCGGGCAATTTTCACTTATATGGTGTGAGATGTCCAAGTCGGTTGGAGGTAGAGTTGATCTCTGCATAGAGAGAGGTGCATTATGACTAACCCATATGGAAGGTGGCTGTCAGAAACCGTTTTAACAGTTTGATTTTGGGGGGGTGGGGGTGGATGACACTTTTTATATCTATCCTTATTACTCTTAATTTTATTTACAGTACTTGTAACTCAACTCAGACCGAAAGGGCAATTGGTAGGCAAGAATGGGAGAGTGAAAAACATACATGTCTCTTCTTCCCCTCCCAGCTGAAGGAAGTACCACCTAAAACAGCCTTTCTCAACCTTTTGACCCTGGAGGAACCCTTGAAATATTTTTCAGGCCTTGGGGAACCCCTGCACATTCAGGCTCAAATCTAGGCCAGAAATTACAAAATTATTATATTTGTTTCACGTGTGGGCCTGTACAGATGCATTAACAGTGTTCTGAAACTAAAAATAAAGAATGAAATGTACCTCTTTAATGTGAAGTTGCCCGGATTTGAAATAATTTTTAAATAAATTGTGATCTCACAGGGAACCCCTAGTGACCTCTCGTGGAACCCTGGGGTTCCACGTAACGCTGGTTGAGAAACCCTGACCTAAACTATTCACCACCTTGTATCTGGAAAAGGAAGAATGCATGTGGTCCTTCTAAATTTGGGGGACAAAATCAAAGGAACTTTGTGGAGATGGGGGGGGGAAGGCATGCAGATAGAATATGGGTCATTGGCAGAAGTTTTTTCATGTTTATTCCCCTTGCAGGCATTTCCATACCCGCCCCCTTGTGAAGACTGGAGTCTTGGTGATTCTTAAAAAGCATACAAAACCACGGATTCCTGAAGTTCTATAGAACCCATCTGATTGTAGCTTGAATCATGTCAACTGGATTTCTATTTTCTCAGTGGAAACGTTTCGCTTCGTTTCACTGAGAAAATAGAAATCCAGTTGACATGATTCAAGCTACAGACAATTCCACCTGGAGGACTGAGAACCTTCACGGACAACCCATCTGACTGTTTGCTCAGAGGCCATAATGTTCCTACATCCATAGATTGTACTTTCTTACTGGCAGTTGTTCAGTGAACTTTTTGTCCTGCGGAAAGATTTGTTGTTCTAAAGATGGCCTTTTGAAGGAGGGGAGGAAAGAAGTGATTAAGGTAAGAGGGAAAGAAGATATCTGCTTTCTTTAAATAGCTGGTTGATGAACAGGGATATTTCTTTTTTAGTTTCTGCTGGGAAATTATCTTAAGCGGATGATGGGCATCTATAGTTGACGGGGCCATGGGGGGTAATCTCGCTGAACACCAGTGTTAAAAGTAATAAATAAGACCAGGATTTGCATAAGCCAGTAGATGAGAGGATGATCTTGGATCTTGAAGCCCTGAGTACACATCCCACTTTTGTTGTCAGCACAGCACATGTACTGGAGCAGAACCTCCAACTCGCAATTCTGATTGCCATCATGAGATAGACAGCAGGTTTTAAAAGCTGTAGGCCATGATTAACAGAGACATGCATCAGATGCCCTGCAAATTTATTTGTAATCACTTTAGAACCAGGTGAAATTATTTGCAGTTGGACCTCACTGAAATTTATTTAGAAATTTGACCATGAGGGCCATGAATAACCTTTCAGCAAAGTGCTTCGAAGTGTGCGGGAGGACAAATAAAATGCTTCTTTCTGAATTTTTAATCCCACTTTTGGTTGCTGCTTTGTACAACATGCCCATGTGCCAAGAAGCTGGGAGGATGAATGAAATGAAATACACTTCACGTGGAGTGAGCATTCACATATACGCATGGTAGCTTCTGAAGTGGTGAAAGATGTGGCTGTTTTAACAATTTGAAGAGAGGATTTGAAGAAAGTATTGCCTCTTTTGACTCCGAAATTCCACAACTGAACGCGGGATATGGGGCTTGAAGGGTGTCTTCTTGTGCTGTAATTTTCAAGAGCACCATGGACTGCAAGATTTATCGCTCAGTTCTGGAGCAAATCCACAAGCAGAAACTCACATACTTTGGGCATGTGATGTAAGCAGATGATGAGCTAGAAAAACTGAACTTGTGTCAAGGAGTATGGAGCTAACCTTGTCGAAAGCGTGCAAGAATGGTTTGGCGAACATCCACTGAGACCTGGGAAAGGGGAAAAGCGTGAGAAATAAACTAAAAAATAACCCTGCCTTGATTCTCTTTGGCATGATAGGGGACAGAGAAAAACTTTGGCAGTTTGGCTACCCTCCAACATTAAAGTCGGGTTCCAGTATTCCTTGGGGGGTCTGTTTTCTGGCCTGGCCTACCTCAAAGGGCTGACAATTGGCAACATTGAGGGCAGTAGAAAAGGGTGGATAAGATGGGTGGGATGAAAAAAAAATGGAAGCGTTGTACTCCAGGCAGGTCAAATTGGTGAGATTTGGATTCATCCTAGTTGATGGCACCTATCTAACCCTGCAGGCGAGCGTGCCCAGCGGTGTTACCTACTACCATGCTTTGGGGCTTCTGAACTGCACGTGATTTGTTGTTGGATCCCTCATCCTTCAGCCATGGGTCTATTTAGACCCACTTATGATGTTGATAGTATTCAAGAGTTGGGTTGGCTGTGAAGCTCACGGAGTAAGCCTGATGGAGCTGATCTCCGTCTAGCCTACCTCACAGGGTTGTTGTGAGGATGAGGCGAACGATGGCCCATGTGGCCTTGGGTCCCTTGCGTTAAAAGTTAGTTATTGACCCATTTAAAGACATTTTCAGTTAAAGTCTCAGAACATGTTTGCGATGTCAAAGGGCCTTTAAGAAACAGGTTCAGTTTTTCTGGGTGTGAATAAATGTGTGTTTATTGATATGTGCATGCCTTAGATATGCCTCTGTATGTGTTTGTGTGTGTGTACAACACACACACACAAATATGGGTAGCCCACGCTTAATGACGGTAATTGGGACTGGCAACTCCATCGCTAAGCAACATGGTCATAAAGCACGATGTCACATGACCGGGCCGACTTATGATGGCAGTTGCAGCAGTTCCGGTTGCCGTCATTAAGTGAATCCTGCATGGTCACTAAGTGCAACGCCACGTGATCGCCATTTGTGACCTGCTGCCAGCTTCCCCATTGACTTTGCTTGTCGGAAGCTGGCAGTGAAGGTTGCAAATGGTGACAACATAACCACGGGACGCCGCGACTGTCATAATTGTGAGCCAGTTGCCAAGTGCCTGAATCGCGATCATGTGACTGCAGGGACACTGCAATGACCGCAACTACGAGGACTGGTCATAAGTCTCCTCGTTCAGCACCTTCGTAATTTTGAACGGCTGCTAAACGAGTGGTCATTAAACAAGTACTACCTATACATTATAGGAAGGAGAGATCAAGTTCTCCCTGACGGTACTACCTCTCTGCTTGCAGGGAGTTTTGGACACGGGGAGCATTTCTAAAAATAGAAAGAGCTTTCCCCAATGGCAGGCTTATTTCATTCATAGGAAAATCATATTGTGCCTCAGTTGTTTCGTTGGGGTGGGGAATTTCTGTTGAGATACAAAGTCAGGCTGACATTCCTTTTGTATTTTCTCTGCTCCCTTAAACCACCACCACACAACAGGCTAATTTACCTCCCTCTGCATTTTTTTTTTTAAATGATGAGACTCGTGTGGTGATTTCACTTCCCTGCCCATATTTTCACATCGGTGGCAGGAGAATTTCAGAAAACAAGCCTCTGCTGTTGGCACCGCCAAATGAGCCGGTCGTACAAACCGGTTGCTATGGAAACCCCCACTTTCGTTCCCTAGGAAACGAGTGGAGTTTTCACACACACAGCAGATGAAACGGGGATCCTGCACCTCTTGTAGACATCGCAGATCCTTACTGCGTTTGACTCGCCAGAACCGGGGTGGCATTGTTATATTACGCTGCCCTGGCAAAGTCTGCTGCGTCAGGCCAAGACAGAAGGGCTCGCTTTGCAAAACACAATGCAGGTTGCTAGACCTCATGAATATGCTCTGGTGAAATGGCAGAAGGTTTTGTCTCTGGAAAGGAAGAACTCCTGCTCAGGATTCCCACTGGTTAGCAGATAACAAACGGAGATGAGCACCGGCCCCTAGAGTCGGACACGACTGCACAAATGTGCGGGGGGAACCTTTACCTTTACCTTAAGACAGTTATGCAAATCTGTATATGCATGTCTCATCCATAGTGTTGAATTCTTCCCTGGCTTCTGCATCAGAAGTTTCATTTTGATAGTCGATAGCTGGAGGAGGAAGGCAAGTGGGAAATGTAACTCTTAGCAATGTTGCACGTGGCATCAGCTGCATCATGAGCTTTCCAGTCTCTGTGCAAGTCATAGAAAATGCACAAATACTGTATACCCAAGACCTGTTTCACAGAGTGCAGATTCAGAAGGCATTGTCCTGAGGGGGGTAAAAAAATCAGAAGCGTTTCAGTGTCCTGCTGCTCCGGCTGATTTTGTACGAAGGGGAAGCCAGCTGGGTGACTTTGGGCCAGTCACTCTCTCTCAGCCCTAGGAAGGAGGCAATGGCGAACCACTTCCGAAATCTGGCCAAGGAAACTGCAGGGACTCGTCCAGGCAGTCGCCAAGAGTCAACCCTGACTCGAAGGCGCGCGCGCGCGCACACACACACACACACACACACACACCCCTAATAGGTATGCCTTTGTATATTTGTTTGTTTATTTACTAGACCCACATCCTGCCTTTTGTTCAGGAGCTTCACATTCCCTCCTCCTGCTTTCCCCCATAACAGCCACCCTGTGAGGTGGGTGGGGCTGAAAGAGAAGGACCGGCCCAAGGTCACCCAGGGAGATTCGGTGGCTGAATATGAAGTTGAACCTCTCCGTTTCCAATCCAGCACCTTCGCCACTACTCCAGTCTGTCCCTTGGGCTGGGAGGGGGGGACTGGGCCCAAGTCCCCCAGGCAGCATCTGTGGCTGAAGGGGGACTTGGACATAGAGATGGGAAAGTACTAAAAACTATGTTTTTTGCATCCAATCTAAAGCAATACTCTCCAGCCTGCCACTCCTTGGACCACCTTGTTTCAGGACATGTCATTGAGATGATAATTTTTGAGCTTACGCTGTGTCATACTGTAGATGGCAGGGCCTATTTGAAATATATATTAAAAGTCTCTCTGCAGAAATCTTTCTACCTGTTGTAAGTAGGTAGTCCTCGCTTAACGACCACAATTGGGACTGCAATTTCAGTTGCTAAGTGACGTGGTCATTAAGCAAATCCCTCATTAAGCAAATCCGGCCCAATTTTATGACCTTTTTTGCGGTGGTTGTTAAGCAAATCACCATGGGCATTAAACGAACCACTTGGTTGTTAAGCAAATCATATGGTTCCCCATTGATTTTGCTTGCCAGAAGCTGTCCGGGAAGGTCGAAAATGGTGACCGCGGGGACACTGCGACAGTTTGAGGACCGGTCATAAGTGGGTTTTTTCCAGCACCATTGTAAGTACGAACCGTCACTAAATGAATGGTTGTTAAGCAAGGACTACCTGTACAAAAGAGAGGACTTTTCAGCCATTTCTTCCTATTGCGCTGGTTTTCTACATGCTGGTAGATTTTTCTGTGAGCGTGGCATTCGAATATATGGCCTTCCTGCCTGCAGCCCGTAATTCCACCACTGCTGTCTCTGTAATTCGTAGAATAGCTGTACTTCACATGCTGCCCATTTCTACTACAATGTTTACAGGCGTTACGACTGTTCTTCCCTCCTCTCTCTCAATAGAACCTTTCTATAAATTTCCCAATTGCAAAGTGCACAGCAGTCGAACGGAAGGAACTGTGGTAGGAAATATTCCTGAAGTTTTGTGGAGCGGTGGGGGGGGGGTGTTCACCCAGATTCACCAGAGAAGAACTTAGATACATCTGGCTGTAAACCTGGAGAGATACAGGTTTGCATGCAACAGAACTGGGTTTCCAAATTTTGGAGAGTTCGTTTTTCCTTGATTGTTGTAGTGAAGCTTGGAGTATGAAGTGGCAGCACAGTGTCCTTTCTGACTTTCTGACCCCCCCCAGAAGTGGCCATCAAAAGACAGGGGCTTGTATGTACAATGCATGTGCCCCAGTCTACCTTCTGCCAGAAGTTTCCAGGCCATGTCATAAAATCAAGTGTTGAATTACATGTCTAACATGTAAATTTGGGGAGACTAAAATAGCAGCATGAAACAAATCTTAGTCGGGTATATAAAGCACTGAAATGTTTTACTAGCTTTAACATTGATAATAACAACAGTTTTACTTTGGGGGAAAAAATGCTTTTGCTGGTATCGAACTTTAATCCAGTAAACAGTGTTCCTAGAGCTAATTCAGATAACAGTCTCACATATTTACCCAACACAATTACCTTTATTAAAAATGCTTATAAAACTGCAGTTGACAACCTTTTGTTAAAGTTTATGCTCTTTTTTGCAGGCACCTCTTTATTTCCACTTTACACACAGGGGTTGCAACATGCATCCTCTAGAACAGTATTTTCTGATCTTGGCAACCTCCAGATGTGTGGAATTCTCATCAGTGGAATTCTGGGAGTTGAAGTCCACACACTTGGAAATTGCCAAGGCTGGGAAACAGTGCTCTAGAGTAGTGTTTCTCAACCTCAGCAAGTTTCAGCTGTGTGAACTTCAACTCCCAGAATTCCCCAGCCAGCAGAAGTCCACACGTCTTACTGCATGCTAGCTGGGGAATTCTGGGAGTTGAAGTCCACATGTCTTAAAGCATGCTAGCTGGGGAATTTTGGGAGTTGACTCAGCTTAAACTTGCAGAGGTTGAGAAACACAGCTCTAGAAAACGAAAATGGATGCCTCCTTTTTGGAAAGGGTGTCTTTTCCTGTAAATTAATTTGCTTTGTCTCAGGCAATGAAACTTCTAATTGGGTTGCAGCTTCCTTCAGCAGTGTATCACAATGTATTTAACGTTTCAGTACCTATAAGAAATTGTATGTTAAGAGCAGTTTAGAAACTTACACATACAAATGGACAAAAGAAAATTGGATAACTGCATATGTCACTCTGTGCAATAAGAAAGCCGTCCCTGAAATTCATTCCTCTGCTTTTTCCAAACTTACTGATAATTGGCATTGGGTGCACATTTTAATCACTTGTGAAACGCACGTTGAGGGCTTAGATCTGGTTGACTTGCACCCTTTTAAAAATTCCCTGTGTTGGGGGGTTCAGCTTTCCTCTGCTTCACCTCATCTTGGAAACGATGGGAGATTGTGACGCCATTTGTTCAGGCTGTGATTTGCTCTGACGTGAAGCTACCAGGAAAAGCAAACACTCATCCACCCCCCAAAAAATAAAAACTTAAAAGCCACCCAGGTGCAAAACACAGTTTAGAGATGCAGCTACCACAGCAGCAGGAGCTGGTAGGTGCATGGTTGCTATAGCAACGATTCCCTTGAGGTAGCCTGTATGATGGCGTGCATACACACACACACACACTTATTAAAAGTTGCCACCATATACCTGTAAGGACCTATATAGGAAAAAAGGACTTTTTTCCCCCAGAAAGGATTTCTCCACTGAATGAACATTTGGGTGCATTTGTGCATCTGTGGACATGAATTTGGGTGGCGAAATGTTCCTTGGCCTTAAATATCCCCTTTTGGGATATTTAGGCCTAAATCAGGAGTAGATTCCTCACTTTTCCCTTAGAGAAAAGGATAAGGAAGTCTGCAGATGCTCAGATTTGGAGTAGAACCCCCATCATCCCTAGCCAACTCATGCTGGGGTTGGTGGATGTGGTTGTTCGTTAACGCATGATGAGCCACAGGTTCTTCAAGTCTGAAAAGAAGGATATTGAGCCCTGATATTAATCTGATTCGGTAAATATAGCTCTGGACTTTTAACTAGACCAGTGTTTTTCAACCTTGGCAGCTTTAAGATGGGTGGACTTCAACTCCCAGAATACTGGCTGGGGAATTCTGGGAGTTGAAGTCCACCCATCTTAAAGTTGCCAAGGTTGAGAAACACTGATCTAGGCTCATCTGAACGCTGGGCTCTTGTATGTGACGCTGCCATAAAAATTGAATCATATCCCCCAATACATACAGTGAAGTATCTTGGGAAAGGTTCTTGATTCCTGACACTTTAGCTTTCTAATTTTAAGGGTGAAGGAGGTCTGTTGTGAGTGTTTTCCATGTGCAAGGGACACATTAAACTTTTGCAACCCAGAGCAAAAAAGGTAGTAGAATGTTATATACAGTATGTGCATTGAAAACCGTCCTAACGCAAGTTCAGGATACATTTTCCATTATACATTTCACCCCAAATGCTGCTGTTTTTCCACCTCATACTTGGGGCTGGGGGAGGATTGCTCTCACCCCCTCCCCCTTTGAATGCAAGGATAAAACTTGCTGAAAGCTTCCTGGAATGATTAGAATTGCCCCTCCATGCTTTTCTTGGGTGAATAGAGTGGGTGGCAACCCAAATTTCCCCCTAGTCATTCACCCACGTCTGTGCAAGGAAACATTCTCCTCGGAAGCTCAGTCTTTAGTTTGGACCACAGTTGGTTACATCTACTGCTGGCTTAAGCAACCTTTTTATTTTTGCATCAATACATCTGCTGGAGAAACTAGCACATTGCAGGAGAGTTCCATTATTTAAAAACATTTAATAGAGAAACGTTTGTTTGAAGTTGAGCCGTTTTCTTGGTAGAAGGAAGACTGGTTTGCCGCTGTCATCTTCTAGGATATTACCAACTTCCCAGTCTGGCCTACCATCTTGGGGGTTCCCATAAGTCTCCCATCCAAGCACTAATCAGGCCAAATCCTGCTTAGCTTCTGAGCCCAGGCAAGCTCGGTGCTGTCACTTGCCGAGGCTCTTGTGTTTTTGAAATCTGTAACTCGTTTAAAAGTGAAAGCCACCTCAGCCTGGTTTCTAAAAAAAAAGTAAGAATAAGGACTTGTTTTAATGGAACGAAAGAAAAAAGGTTGACAAGCAGCAAGTTGGATGGACTCAGTTACAGTGGAGATGGGTGTACCATCAGAAGACCTGAAGAACCAGGTTAGATAGTCATGGAGGAAAACAATCAGTTGATGTGGTCACGAAAAGTCAACACTGACTCAATGCACATAATTATCATCACTTGTTAAACTTTCTTGTACAGGTAGTCCTTGCTTAATTACCACAATTGAATTTTGGTCGCTAAGGGATGCGGTCATTAAGTGATTCTAACCTGATTTTACAACCATTTTTGTGGTGGTCGTTAAGCGAATCACCGTGGTCGTTAAGCGAATCACACCATTCCCATTGATTTTGCTTGCTTGAAGCCATCTGAGAAGGTCGAAAATGACGATCAAGTGACTGTGGGAAACTGCAATGGTTGTAAATGCAAACCGGTTGCCAAGTGCCCGAATTGCAATCACATGGCTGCGGGGATGCTGCAACAGTTGTAAGTGCGAGGACTGGTCAGGTTTAGTGCCGTCGTAAGTCCAAACCACTGCTAAATGAATGGTCGTTAAGCGAGGACTACCTGCACTCAAATGTATATCCATTGTATGGATATAGGGGTGTATACACAGCCCCCTCATTCATTAGAACAGTAGCATAAATGTAACTTTACAAACAGAAATCTCAGCAAAGATGGAAATAGCCATTTAAAATAAAATTCAGCATTTTTAAAGAGCTGCCTAAAAGAGCAAGATCTCCAGATCTCTCTTCATGCAACAAGGTATTTCTCTTGGGAAGGATATGTTACAGTGAAAGGCCACCCCCCAAAGTCTCTGTAATTTAATGTCTAACAAATGTTTAGGACTCATTTCGGATATGTCAGTCTCAGAGATGGTGGCTTTTCAACATCTAAATTTTCAAAAGAACTTAGTTTTTTAAATGCAGCTCATAAAGGCCTATTTAGACAGAACATTGGTGGTACGTGTTGGTGTGTCTTAGATGTGAGGAAGAGAAATCTGTCCATATTGGTTCCACCTATAATAGAAAATGGCAGAATTACAATTTTCCCATTTTCATCTAAATGGAAAAACTCATTTAATGTTTAACTGACAACCTGGCTTGGAATGTTGGAAAGTTCATTATGGTGGGAAGAGAGATTAATTCTTGGCACAGGTAACTCTGATGGATTAAGTTTGGTATATTAAAACAGGTTGCATCTTAACCCAGTTTCTTGGAAAAGTAGTGGTAGAATTTACTTTTGACTAAAGACATCACTGGATTGTGCTGTTGAAAAATATGCAGCGGTCCCCAGCCTTTTTGGCACCAGGAACCGGTCGTGGAAGAAAATTTTTCCACGGACTGGGGGGCAGGGTTTGCAGGTGGGAGCCAATCGCGTGCACCAGGGCGGGGTTTGCAGGTGGGAACCAATCGCGCGCACCGGGGGTGGGGTAATCGCGTGCACCGGGGGGCGGGGTTTGCAGGTGGGAGCCCCGCAGCCCACTTCCTAACAGGCCACAGCCCACAGGTTGGGGACCACTGCTCTATGGCATCACGCGCATAGTTACTGAATGTGATTATTTTGAAGTAAAAATACTTTTTGGTAGTACCAAGTAAGTGCCTCCTTGTCTTGTAATGCCCAATCAAGAAATGGCGGGCTTTGGGTTGGCTTCTGGCTTTTCATTTAAAGCTAGGTTTTTTTAATTGTTTCCTGAAATCCCCATGCACTACTCAGCTGCATTTTTATTTGGGCTTCGAGGTCACCCAAAAATGCTTTCCAGGAATGAAGGTGGAAAAATACAGAACCAGCTGTGTTACGTGAGCTGTGCCCAGTGGCAGAAGATGATTGTGCAGATACAGGGTCAGAGCAAGGTGGTCTGGAACGGCTAGTGCAGGGCTTTCCGAACTGTGTGTCGCGACACAATACTGTGTCGCCTGGGGGCCCCAAGTGTGTCGCGTGACAACCCGGAAGCACTGGTGGTGTTTCTGGGTTGCCGCGCGGCGGCAGCGGCTGCCCCTTTGAAAGGGCAGGCTCCGGGGACCCCGAAAATGCCCTTGGTTCTGGCAGGGAGGCGAAAAGCCTCGCCACGCAGTGCGCCGGGTTCCGGCGCTCAGCGGATAGGCGGGGAGAATTTCCACCCCGGCTCCGATCAGCTGTGCCGGGAATCCTGGCAGCGTGCGCGCGCGGCGAGGCTTTTCGCCTCCCTGCCGGAACCGAGGGCATTTTTGGGGTCCCCGGAGCCTGCCCTTTCGAAGGGGCAGCTGCCGCCGCCGCAGCAACCCAGAAGCACCACCGCCGGCACTTCTGGTTTTTGCGCGGCGGCGCTTCCGGGTTTTTGTGGGCCGGCCGTTGGTGTGTCGCCAACGGCAAAAGTTTGGAAAGCCCTGGGCTAGTGTCTTTACTCTCACCATGTTTCATTCTGTTCAGATCAAACCATGATTAAGCATGTTTCGAAAGGGCCATTGAGGCCATCGAGCCCAACGCCCTGCTCATCGGTGGAATCCAGATTAAACCACCTTTGATAGGCGGCTGCTCCGTCTCAGGTTAAGCACATCCAGCAGATTGTTCAGGCGAACTCACAATTTCTCCGGGTCATTTGCTTTCATAGGAAATTTCGTTTAACGTTCGGTGGCAACTTTCCTTCATGTCACTTAAAAACTATTCTTCCATGTACTACCCTTCAGAAAGAAAGAAAGGGACACGTTTCAGGTGTTGACTTTCTCTCCTTGACATCTTTTCAGGTATTTGAAGATTGCTATCTTATCCTCCCAATGCAGTGTTTTCAACCTCAGCAACTTTAAGATGTGTGGACTACAACTCCCAGAATTCGGGGAATTCTGGGATTTGAAGTCCACATGTCGTAAAGTTGCCAAGGTTGAGAAACAGTGCCCCAGTGAGTACTTTTTTTCTCAAGGGAAACATACCCATCTCCTTCAGTCTCTCTTCACAGGACTTAATTTCTAGCTTCCTGATAATCTTTGCTCCCTTCTGCTGAACGTCTTCCAGTTTCTCTGTAGTGTCCAGAACTAGACATAGTAGTCAAGGTGGGGCTTGATCCAAACCGAATACCGAATGATTACTTCCTGAGATTTAAAAATTAGACTTCTGGTTGATGCCGCTGACAATTGTGTTGGCCTTTTTTGCAGCCATATTACGCTGCTGGCTCACAGTCTCTTTGGAATCAACTACTATTCCAAGATCTTTTCTGCATATATTACTGTCAAGCTAGGTATCCCCATCCTCTGTCTGGGTAGCTGAATTGTGTTTTCTAAGTGAAGAGCTTTATGCTTGTCTGTTAAATTTCAGGTGAGTTCTCCATCTTATTAAAATTGTTTTGAATTTTATTTCTTCGACAGCATTGGCTATCCCACCCAATATTGCATCATCTGCAGACTTGAAAAACATTGCTTCTACCTCTTCAACCAATTCATTAAGAAAAAAATGGAAAAGTAGAGGACCTTGTACTGATTTGTGGCCCCTGACTCAATACCTCTCTCCATCAATGATGAACCATTGATGAGCACTCATTGTATATGATTTCAAGATAACTGTGCATGCATTTAATCGTCATGTCGTCTAGCTCACTACTTAACCATCTTTGTAGTGAGTGTGTCGTGTGATCCTTTATTAAATGCTTTGCTGAAATCAAGATATATTATGTCTCCAGCATTCCCATAATCTATTAAGAAAGTTATATAATTTAAAAAAGGGTCAGATTAGTCTGACAGGATTTGTTCTTGACTGGCCCATCCTATCTTCTGGTAATTACCACATTATTTTCAAGGTACTCCCAGATCAATCTTCATAATCTGTTCTAGAATCTTCCCAGGCATCTGTATCAATTCTAATGGTCTGGAATTATCTGGATCTTCCCTTTCCCCCGTTTTTGAAGATAGAGGCAATTATCTGGCTCTCCAGGTGTTCCCCAAGATTTCTCACAAGTGATACCTAAGTTGTTTGGCCAGACCATGAGCTACTTCCTTCAGTACCCCATGATGCAGTTCATCTGGTTTAAATTTATTCCCTGTAAAGAGGACCACTGACAGTGTCTCCTTCAGTCTTGCAGCTTCAGTCCTGCCCATCCCAATTTTCTTTTTCTTTTCTTGTGGAAAACAGGTGGCTTTTTTTTTAAATGAACCAGAAAAGGAGCTGAGAAGCTCTGCCTTGTCTTTGTTTCTTGTGAGCATGTCACTTTGTTCACTGAGTAAATGGTATAGCGAATCTCTTCTTTTGGTTTTATTTTGAACATACTTTTTTTTTTTTGCCTTCAAGTGAGTGTTGATTCCTGCCACCTGCAAGGACAAATCCGTGCAGTTATTTAGGCAGCCTTTTCAGAAGCGGTTTGCCATTGCCTCCTTCCTGGGGCTGAGAGGGAGTGACTTCCCCAGCTGGCTTCGGGCCTAAGGCAGGATTAGAGCTTCTGTTTGCATTTGCCCTTGTTTTAGGACTTCCGGCCGCGGGATTCTCCTTTTCACGGCTCTGGGTTGATTATGATCTGATTTTCTGAAGGTCAGGGCATGGTGTTCTTATTATGCCAGTTTTAGATTCACTTAAAACCAAGAACTATGCAACCATAGAAATAGAAGCAGCCAAAGGGATGATCTAGTCCAAGGGTCGGAATTGGCGGCTCGCGAGCCAGATCTGGCTCTTTGGCCTCCTGACGCTGGCTCTTTTTCCATCTTTGCCGACCGACATCAGAAAGCCGGTCTCCGGAAGCGGCGCGAACCCTGGAGAAGACGCTGAGACAGAGACGCTGATTGGTGGAGGCTCAGAAGGAAGGGCGCCCCCACCAATCAGCGTCCCTGTTTCTTCTCCAGGAGAAGAACCCTGGAGAAGAAACGGAGACGCTGATTGGTGGCAGCGCCCTTCCTTCTGAGCCTCCACCAATCAGCGTCCCTGTTTCTTCTACAGGAGAAGAACCCTGGAGAAGAAACGGAGATGCTGATTGGTGGCAGCGCCCTTCCTTCTGAGCCTCCACCAATCAGCGCGCGCCAAAGCGCCCCCTTCCACGCGATTGGCTCCCGCCCGCAAACCCCGCCCCCTGGCTCTCGAGCACTTCAAAATGTGCACGAGCATACCAAAATGGCTCTCGGCTCAAAAAGTTTGCCGACCCTTGATCTAGTCCAACTGTGCATATGCAGAATAACCATTTCAACCAAGGAGACTCTCCAGCCCCTTCCAAAACACCTCCAGACTTGGAAAACCCACCACCTTCCTCTCAGCACTTCTTGGTGCAGGTAGTCCTCGACTTATGACCGTTCGTTTAACGACGGTCTGAAGTTATGACAGCCTTATGGCGTGTAAAGCACTTCCGAGCATCGGAAAACATCTCACCACCCCCGCGGTCACATGATTGCATTTCGGGCGCTTGGCAACTATCTCGCCGGTTGCAGCATCCTGCGGTCACTTGATCGCGTTTTGTGACTTTTTTGCCATTTTCCAGCAAAAAACGCCCATTGGGGAATCTGGATTCTCTTAACAACCGCAGTGATTCGCTTAACAACTGCAGCGATTCAGTTAACGTCCTCCATAAAAATGGTCATAAAATTGGGTCCGGTCACGTGGTGACTCAACTTACGACCGCAATGACTTACAGTGGACATTCCGGTCCCAATTGTGGTTGTAAGTCGAGGACTACCTGTAACGTTCTGCTACTCTGACTCAAATCAGCGTCACTGGATTGAGATGGGCAGCTATACAAATCGAATAAAATAAATAAAATAAAATAAATCTTCCACTTTTCCCACTAAGTCTCCCTGTTGATTTTTATCAGGTCTGGCGCAGCTGAACCTCTCTCCCTTCCTCCACCCTCTAAAGGGGAAAATATTCAGTCAGATAAGTCAGGAATTTCCTGGAAGCGCTAAACGTGGCTTGAGTTTGTCTCCCAACAGATTGGTGGGTAATAGGAACACTGACAATGCTTGGAATTGTTCCTCCACTTCTTTTAACCCAGATTCTCTCTCCAGCACCGTCAAGTTCATTCATTTGAATTTCTGAACAGGAATGGAGACCCTTAAGATACAGCACAACGCCTCCATTTTTTTCTCGCTTCTGAACAAATGGTAGTTTTTTAAATGTTTGTGATTGGCTCATGGGAAGCCTCCTGTCAGGTCCCTCCCCAGGGAAGTCATACTTCCCTCCCCAGGGAAGTCATACTTCCCTGCTTGTATCAAAAGCACGAACTCAAGATGCTTACTTCCCAGACGAGGGTTTCTCAACCTTGGCAACTTTAAGATGTGTGGATTTCAACTCCCAGAATTCCCCAGCCAGCATGGCTGTGTGGGTGTGTACAGCACACCTGCTGGTGCCTTCCTTCTTTGACCTTGCAGGACCCAAGGACGATAATGTGCTAAAGAGGCACTGAGAGTGGGCCACGCCCTCTTGGAAGCATCTTTTTAGTTGGGCATCCCTGCTGTACAGATAATGAAGGCCGTGAACTTTATCAGCCAAGATTCCTTCTGATTTTTCTTTGAGTAGATTAAGAGGCCCCGTCTCAGCCACACTCGCGTTTAGTACATTGCACAAGTCTTCGCTCATGCTCCCTGACCCCTCTCTTCCTGGAAATTCAGCTTAAAACCCTGCTAATCACATTTTCCCAGCCCATTTTATGCCAGCAAGTACAGCTGCTGTAATTGTTGCATCAGCACTGGGAAAACCATGGCTTGCCAAGGTCTGGGAAATGGCTTGAAGCCTGCCTTCCTCTTTTCCTTTTCCTTTTCCTTTTTCTTCTTTTCTTTTTCTTCTTTTCCTTTTTCTTCTTTCCTTTTTCTTCTTTTTCTTCTTTTTCTTCTTTTCTTTTTCTTTTTCTTCTTTTTCTTTTTCTTGTTCTCTTTTCTTGTTCTCTTTTTCTTTTTCTTTTTCTCTTTCTTTTTCTCTTTCTTTTTCTCTCTTTTTCTTTCTATTTCTATTTCTATTATCATTTCTGCCCGCTTTGGTCCTTCCTCTGACCTGTTCAGATATAGTCTCCACAGCTTTAGGATTGTGTTACATTTCTAAAGTAAAGGGGAAAAGTGGAAGATCTTCTCTCTGCCTCTCGCCTTTTGCTTCAAAACAGCAGCTTGTGTATAATTCTTGACCACGGATGCATGATGTCTGTGGGACTGAAGGCTGCATCAGGCTTAGAGTAGCATTCTAAGGGTGGCATTCAGAAATGAGGTGGGCTGGAAGAATACTTAAACTGACAATTATTTTAAAGGGTGGAAACTACAGATGGACTATTGGAGAATTGTAAGAAAGGAGAAATTTACATGAAGACTAGAAAATTGGATTATAGAAATTGAAGTGTATATGACAAAGAAAAGTGCCTGTGTATTGTATGAAAGACTAACATTTAAAGCAAATGATTGTACTTAAAGACCAAAGATAGATTGGAGGCCATCTATTCTTTATATTTATTTTCTTTATTATTTTTTCTGACTACACTTTTCTTTTACTTTTTTCTTACTTTGTATTTTCATCTTTATTTCTTGTTCTAACTTTTAATATGTATTTCAAAATTCAATAAAATTTATATATATAAAAAAAGAAATGAGGTGGGCTGGGAGTCTTAAGCTGTGAAATGGGGCTGTCCTTGAAGCTTTTTTTTTTAATCCGTTCAGTCATGTCCGATTCTCAGAGACTGCCTCGGCAAGTCCCTGCAGTTTTCTTGGCAAGGTTTTTTGGAAGTGGTTTGCTCTTGCCTGCTTCCTAGGGCTGAGAAAGAGTGACTGGCCCAAGGTCCCCCAGCTGCCTTTGTGCCCAAGGCGGGACTAGAACTCACGGTCTCACAGTTTCTAGCCTGGTGCTTTAACCACTGCACCAAACTCGGAGGCGAGCCTTCTCTGCAGCGGCACCTGCCCTATGGAACACCCTCCCCCCAGAGATAAGACAGGCCCCTTCACTCCTGGACTTCAGGAAAAAATTAAAAACTTGGCTCTGTGATCTCGCCTGGGGCAAGAAGGAAAGTGGTCACGCTTGGGGATGGCTGATTTCCTAGAGCTGCCTCAAATATTTTAAATATGTTTAGCTTCATTGTTAAGAACCACCTGCCACTTGGATTTTATTGTATTTATATTTTTATTGTTGTTTTTATTGTATTTTAGTGATGTTGTTGTGGTTGTGAACTGCCCAGAGTCCCTCCTTGAGAGGGAGATGGGCAGCCATAGAAATTTAATAAATAAATAAATAAATAAAACTGGCTCTCTCGGAAGCTTTAGCTGGTCCAAAATGCAGCACCACAATAAGCCCATATAACATCGCTGCTGCATGAGCCGCACTGGCTCCCAGTAGGTTTCTTGTTGCAATTCATAGACTCTTGGGTTGGAAGAGACCTTGGAGGTCATCTAGTCAACCCCCCTGCCCAGCGCAGGGATCCTCATACTATCCTGGCCAATGGCAGAGTTCTGGTTGTCACCTTCAAAGCCCTGCATGGCGTGGGGCCAGGTTACTTGGGGGGCTGCTTTCCATGATGGTTTCTGCCTGTGAGAATGCTCAAGGTCCCATCAGTGAAGCAGCGTTGCTTGGTGGGACCTCGGACGTGTGCCTTCTCAGTCATGGCACCTGTCTCATGGAACAGCCTCCCTCCAAGATAGGGGCACCCTCGACCCTGCTGGCCTTCTGGGAGGCTGTGAAGACCTGGCTCTTCCCCCAGGCATTGGGGCCCAGGATGTTGATGGAGCTCTGGTGTGGGTGTAGCTTTCTGTGACGTGTGTTGATGACGTGATTTTAAGGGGCCACAACCCACCTTCTTTTTAATGGATTTGTACAGTTTGGTCGATGTTTGTATTTCTGTTCACCTCCCAGAGCTCCCAGGATAGATGGGTGGCTATATAAATTTGTAAAATAAATAATATCGACTTACGACACAGTTGGGACTGGAATTTCCACCGTAAGTCATTGCGGTTGTAAGTCGAGTCACCATGTGACCAGACCCGATTTTACGACCATTTTTACAGCGGTCATTAAGTGAATCACTGCAGTCGTTAAGTGAATCCAGCTTCCCCAATGGGCATTTTTTGCCAGAAAATTGCAAAAAACGTTGCAAAACGCGATCACGTGACCGCAGGACACTGCAACTGGTTGTAAATGTGAGCCGGTTGCAAGCGCCCAAAATGCGATCATGTGACCACGGGGGGGGGGGTTTCGATGTTTTGCGATGCTCGAAAGTGCTTTACAGCCTGTAAAGACCCATATAAGCTCTCCAGAAAATGAGACAGATATTGCCATGAACTCACAAGAGACAGGATCAGTCTGAAACAGCCTTTAGTTTCCCTTTTCCAAGCCCCCAGAATGTCAAGTGGAGGGAGAAGAAGTGAACGGTGCTTCTGATTTTCTCGAATGAAGCCCACCACAGTGTATTGTATATTGTGCTTCTGTGTATTTTTCGTCAGTGCTTGTTCTGCCACTCAGGAAAAGGTGGATCTGCAGATGAAAAAAAAAGTGTGTTTGCAAATTGTGTTGCAACGCCGGACAGGATAATGTTGGTCCTGTGTAATGAATGCCTTTGGCTGTTGCACAAATGTGTGAGCCATTTTGCTTGGCAGCAATTACATATTTGTGCGTGTGTGTTAAAAAGAGTCAAAATGGCAAAGCGTTGCAACCTGTTACACTTTGGGATCGTCTGTCATTTTAGTTATCTGCTGAATATTTATATGGGTCTATAATTGCAAAACTTGCACAGAGAAAATAATGGTGTGATATATAGGATGTGTCCCTCATAGCTTCTCTCTCTTTCTTGTGACTTTTGAAATTTCTCTGCATATTGGCTGCATTTTTTAAAGATTCCACATATATTTGCAAGGATTAGAATACCTTTTTTTTAAAAAAATTGCTCATTTCTCTTCTTGTTTTATGAAAATGGAGTATTGCCTTCTGCTCCAAATAACAGATTCTGCATTTTTATACATTTATTTTTGCAAGGGGAAACATGCATAGAGTTCCTCCCCCCTTATAAACCAGTGAT
This sequence comes from Charina bottae, assembly GCA_023362775.1. Taxonomy (NCBI): domain Eukaryota; kingdom Metazoa; phylum Chordata; class Lepidosauria; order Squamata; family Charinaidae; genus Charina; species Charina bottae. The sequence goes on along the minus strand of JALMGJ010000027.1, from coordinate 7,293,765 downwards.
AATATTTGGTCTAAATTGAACACAGAGGGTCTGAGACTTTCCAACTTGGCCATTAAGTTCCCTAAATGACTTAAAATCAGTTCTCTTCCTTGCACGGTCAAGCTTCTTCACTTGCTAGGTTTTGTATGCCCTAAAAATTACCTGTTGGACAAAGGCTGTTTCAAATAGAAATGTCAGAATAGGTCCCATGGCCATCTGCATTTGTCTTTATGCCCCAGCTTGGTTTAACTCAGTGTTTCTCAACCGTTTTTCTCCCATGGCCCCCTTCTGACCTTGTTTTTTCTCCTGTGCCCCCCGTCCAGGTCCCATTACTGGATACAGACACATGGGTGCATTTTCTGGCATCAACAAGGCAGTATTTGCAGTATAATACACTTTGCTTTCCTGGGGCCCCCTTGACACAAGCCGTGCCCCCCTGGGAACATGTTTTTCACCTGTGGCCCCCTTGAGATATCCTAGGACCCCCAGGTTGAGAACTGCTGGTGTAACTGAATACAGGGCAGGGCAAAGTGTTAAATTGAAAAAGTTCCACAGTGTCACGGTTGAGACTGAGCAATCAATTTTGAATGGCTCAGTGAATCGACATCTGCCTTTCCTAGAACTTGTGGCTAGGTGTGCTCATGGGGAAAGCTGTGACGGTAAGCAACACTTTTCAAGTCAAAGGGCCCATTTCTGATCCCTGGAGAAGCCCCCTCTTTCAACCCCAGAGATCTGCCAGTTGATGGTTTTGGAAGGTAGTCCTTGACTTATGACCATTCATTTAGCGACCGTTCAAAGTTATGACGGCATTGAACAAAGGGACTTACAACCAATCCTCACACTTAGGACAGTCGCAGCGTCCCTGCAGTCACGTGATCAAAATTCAGGTGCTTGGCAACCGGCATGTATTTATGATGGATGCAGCGTCCTGGAGTCACATAATTGCCATTTGCGACCTTCCCAGCCAGCTTCCGACAAGCAAAGTCAGTGGGGGAAGCTGGATTTGTTTAACAACCGTGTGATTCACTTAACGGCTACAGTTATTTGCTTAACGACCATGGCAAAAAAGATCGTAAAATCTGGCAGGACTCACTTAACAACCGCCTTGCTTAGCAACAGAAGCTCCGGTCCCAATTGTAGTTGTAAGTCGAGGACTACCTGTAACAGTCTAATTCAGGTGAAGATCTTCCCTAGGTTCCTATACGGACTGCACTCTGAACATCCTTTTGTGCCTTAAGTGGGTCTTGTGCCAAGGCTCCTAGGAATTGTGTTTTCCTCCTCCCCACCCTCATTTTTTTCTTTGTCCTTTTTCTGTTTTTGCTAAAATCGGAACCGGCCACCTTCCCTGCTGCACCCTTCTGATAAGACCGTTCTGAAAAGAAAATGCACGGATGTCGGGGGGGGGGGCGGTTCCCAGCCATGCCTGAAAGGGGTGAAATATTCAGAACTACCAAAGGAAGGAAGCTGCTCCTCCCCCACCCCCGAAATACAAACTCTTAAATCACAAGCGTGTGCGTGCGCACACTCAACACACAGACACACACATGCTCTCAAGTGTTTTGGGAAATGCTCGAACTTTATCCTGGCCTGCAAATCCTTGTAATCTGTCTCTAGAGACATTCTCAGGCCTGGATTGTGTTCATTAAGAGATTCTTAATACAAAATGATACCAGTGTTTCTCAACCTTGGCAACTTTAAGATGGGTGGACTTCAACTCCCAGAATTCCCCAGCCAGCCATGCTGGCTGGAGAATTCTAGGAGTTGAAGTCCACCCATCTTAAAGTTGCCAAGGTTGAGAAACACTGCATACGTTTAATCCTTCTTAATACAATACGTTTGTAATGTACTCGTCTAACAGTTCATTATAAAAGATAATGCCTCCTTCAAACCAAGCTTGATACCCAGCAACCTCACGCACCTGTCCCATGGTTTGCCATTGCCACAAAGATCTTTCCCTTACTTCCCAGTTTAGCCAGTGTTCTGGGATCTCCTAGTGGTCCCCCATCCAAGTACTAACCTGGCCCAACTCTACTAAGCTTCTTGGGATCATCCAAGCTCAGCTAGATGTCCTCTGAGCATTAACCTTGATGGCCCTTCCTAAAGCAGCGTTGGTGGAAACCGCTTGGTGAATGGCAGTTTGTAAATAGTTTACAAACGCAGAACATTGGCACGTTCTTCCGTTTTTAGGGGAACGGGTGACCCCCTCCCCAGTGCATCAAGTGGATTGAGAAAGCTCCCCCTTAATGAATTTAGAGATCGATTGGGTGTAAGCCTATCCAGTGGCCAAGATTTCTGTAACCAGATCCCTTTCCCCTTTCCATAAATCGGTTAAAAAAGAGAATCTGGCTATTTGGTTATAAGCGGCTGCTCAGGCCTTGAGTTAGGCAGGGATGCTCTGCAGCCACGCCAGATGTCGTTTCAACTTGGAAGAGGAACCTTTTGCTTTGCTTGGTTTTTTTAACTCTCAAATTGCAGGGTAAATTCTCTCTTCGGTGGGACAGCTTCAGATGCAACTCCCCCCAAAAAGCTGTGGAGCGCACAGGCAAAACAGTAGCACCTCCCTGCAGCTCTTTAAAGCGTTGGTGTCCCCCCCCCCCCCCAGCGATGGCGGGGCGGCTGTGGAATCAAAGGATCTGAAGAACTGGATTGCAAAGCCGAGCCTTGAACTCCCTCCGTTGTGTTATATAAATGCGCTTGCACTTCGTTCAGCTACAGGCCGTTGCCCCAGAGTCCACCGAAGGAGCAGGGCGCAGCTGAATCATGTTGGAGTAGATCTCTGACCTCATGTGCTCATTCATCCAGTTCCTTGGACCATTGAAACCGACATGCTCCGCCCTTCCAGTTTGGGTTTAGCGTCTGATTCCTTCCGTAGGGCAGCCTTTCTCAACCTTTTGACCCTGGAGGAACCCTTGAAATATCTTTCAGGCCTCGGGGAACCCCTGCCCATCCCGGCTCAAATCTAGGCCAGAAGTTACAAAATTATTATATTCGTTTCATGGGTAGGCCTGTGTATAGGCATTCACAGTGTTCTTAACCTAAAAAGAAAGAATGAAACTTACCTCTTGAATGTGAAGTTGCCTGAATTTGAAATATTTTTTTAAATAAATTGTGATCTCCCAGGGAACCCCTAGGGACCTTTCGCGGAACCCGAGGGTGCCACGGAACCCTGGTGGAGAAACGCTGCCGTAGGGGGACAAATGCATGTTAGGGGAAATGTTGAACTGGATATTGTTTGCAGTGAAGGAAACTCTGAATCAGCTCTACCTTTGCTCATTCCTTGTTTTCTTCCTTCCTCCCCAGTAGAAACCAATTGTACCGTATGTGAATTCAGGTTTCTCGAATCCTGTGCACCAAAGCCAGTATGGGCCTGAATAATGGGAATCTGTCAAATACCCCTCCTCTGGATTTGTGTAGTTCTTTCAGCTAGCTATCAAGAGGGACACTTAGCTTTGCATGGAGATCGAGGCGGCAGCCTGTCTCCAGTGATCTTGATTGATTGATTGATTTTGTGGCAGGTCACCATCATCAATTAAGGGAGGAAAAAACAGCACACTTTCACTCTTCCCTATGCGCTTAGGTGTTGCAGCAGGGTTGTAGAAGAGGCATTCCCGCATGCAACACAGGGGAGATGCCTCTTCTTAAATCAGCTTTCCCTATCCTGGGTCGTTGAACTGTTTTGTCCTGTGCGACCATTAGCCCTACTTGCTGAGGATGATGGAAGATGAAGTCGCAAACATTGGGAGAGGCCCATGTTGGAGCTGATAACCTCTCAGAAGAGGTATTCTGTGTTTCTTTTGCGTCTCTTCTAAATCTCCAAAACCAAAAGGTCTATGAAAAATCCGGTCTTTGTTGAAGAAAACAACTGATTGCCTAATTGTTGCAAGGGTGATACGAAACTTTTGCAGCTCAGCTGTTCTTTATCTGTGCGTGCCAAGAAAGTGAGGATTTCCTGGCACTCGCACGGGTATTTATCCATCAAGTGTACAAGAGCAAAGTCCACGAGATGGGCTGTTCTTTCCCAGAGCGCTGTCTCTGTGGAACGTTTTGCTGAGTTTTTCCCGTTCTTCTTTTCATTTGTCCAAGGATAAAAAGTCTCTCCCCCTTCTCATTTTGGATCCACATTCTTTTGGTTTCACATTTTGCTTTTCTTTGCAGACCTTGAAACGCAAAGAGAAGGAGTATGAGCATGAGATGGAGCGGCTGGCGCGAGAAAAAATCGCCACGCAGCAGCGTTTGGCCGAGCTGAAGAACGAATTGAGTCAGTGGATGGATATCTTGGAAATTGACCGGATAATCCGCCAGACGGTTCAACCGGAAGACGATCAGGCATCCACTTCAACTGCTTCAGGTATGCTGGAAAGTCTTTCTCGGGGCCATTTCATGGCAAGATGGTTGGATTTGAACTGTACTCTTTGTAGGTGTGTCTGTATGCTCAGTACTGTCCAAAGAAATGAGGGCTGAGGGGGGCGTGCAAAATTCTCTAAGCCACATCTAATGTTCTGAGATAAGAAAAACAACCCAGAGTTTATTTAACTTATGTACAGGTAGTCCTCAGCTTAACAACTATAACTGGACTGGAAAATGGGTCGTTAAGCCGTGCAGTCGTTAAGTGAGTCACCACGTGACCGGACCCAATTTTACAACAGTCGTTAAGTGAATCCAGTTTCCCCAATGAATGTCTTTTGCCGGACCCCAGCAAAAAAGGGGTCGCAAATCGCGATCACGTGACTGCAGGACGCTGCAAAAGACGGGGGGGGGGAGCAATATTTTGAAAATGCCTGTTGTAGCTAACCAAGTCAGCTGGGCCAAAGGCACATTAGGATGTCACCCATTTTATTCGCTTTCAAAACGGAAGGAGAGTTTGGGGCCACCCAGGTCTTCCGGGTAGGGTGGGAGGGCCACCACCAAGAAAGCCTGTCCTAGGGGATTTAACTAGAAGACCTCCAAGGTCCCTTCCACCCCTATGATTCTCTCGCAGGTATTTCCTGCGGAGGGAGACTTTCAACAGGCCCTCTCTAGATAGGCAGATTTAGTGCTGTCCAGGTGTTGCCTGACGCGTCCCGCTGCTGTGCTGCCTGGGACTTTAATGACCAGCACACTGAGTTGGGCCCTTGTACTGGGAGCCTGCTGGTAACCAGGGCAGGGACTTTTTAAAGGGGGCTTATCCCACCCAGCAAGGCTGCCCCACCAGCAGTCTTACCAGCTGCAACTTCCAGGTCATCTCCAAATGCAGCCCCACGTAGAGTGCATTACTGTAGTCCAACTTGGGTGGGGGGGTCAGTGTGTGAGCTAGGAGTGTTAAGTAAGGCTTGCTTTTACTCCCCCCCCCCCAAAGAAAGCGAAAAGGAGGAAAACCAGGACAAATGTCCCACTGAAAGGTAACAGCTTGCCTCCCAATTAAAGCACCGCAGTCTGGAATCCATAAAAATAGATTTGGAGGGCTGAATCAGAATGCCTGCCACAGGTTTCCCACAATTGTTCTGGAGCATTGCCCCTTCCACAGCTGCTGCTCTGTCGAAATCCAAAAGAGACCTTCCATTTCTGACATGCTGATCCCCAAATTCCTCCTCTTTTTTTTTTTTTTTTTGGTATTTGAACAAGTTTGAATTTTTGAGCTGTTAGGCAATGGGAATAGCTTGCGAGTGAAAAACACAACCGCCTTGAGCAGGGAGGACTAGAAACTTGGCTTTAAAAAGGGAGAAATCAACTACTGTTATGATTGTATTCCCTCCTCACAGTATACCTGTTTGTTACAAAATGCTTGTCTTTTTTCACAGACCATAGGTTGCTCTTTCCTTCCTCATTAGATTTTTAAAAAAGGGATCCCCCCCTTTTTTTTTTGACCAAAAAGTTTAAGATGTATTTAAAACAAAAACATGAAGGGATGACAGTCATCTGGAGATGAGCCCTGGCAAATAACCCTTCCCTAAACAGGGAGCTGTTGCTAATAACTCTCTGGGTGGCCTTGGCGTAGGCCGCGTCTACAGTGATGGTTTGGGGTCTTGGGCACCTGGGTTAATGTCCCATTTGGGTTCAAACCAAACCACACCTAATTTTGGGAACTGGAGAGAATATAAGTGGGTGAAATCAGGGTCAAGCACGTGCACCGCAAATCGGACTTGCATGCCCTGCTACTCACCCGAGTAACACCACTGCCGCACGAGCTGCACTGGCTCCGGTTGCTTTTTGGCGCAGTTCAAGGTGCCGGTTATCACCTTTACAGCCCTGCATGGACCGGGGCCAGGTTGTTTGCGGATGTGCCTCTTCTTGAGGATACCTGTCGGTGGGTGGGCGCGCTCCGGGTCCCCTCCCTTAAATGCTGCCGCCTGATGGGGTCTTGGAGGTGCGCCTTCTCGGTGGCCGGCTCGGCCCTTTGGGACGGCCTCCCACCAGAGATCCGAGGGATCCCTGCCCCCTCTCAGCCTTCCGGAGGGCCGTGGAGACCTGGCGCTTCCCCCAAGCATCGGGCTAGGAAGGGGGATGAGTTGGGAGGCTGTGTGGCCTGCCACCTGGGGGGAAAGGGCCTTTTGCTTTTAGCTGTATTTTTATGGATTGTGATGAGCTGCCCAGAATCATTATGTGAGATAGGCGGCTGTGGAAGTCCTGTGAATAAATAAAATAAAAAGCCTGGGTTGGAACCTTTTCTTCCGACATGCTTCTTTTCTCCGTGCATGGAGTCCAAGGGGGTTGAGAAGGTTGAGCCCAGACCTGAAATACCAACCTCAGGGATCAGATGACTTTGTCTGGGCCCCTGTGGGTTCCCGCCACGTTCCACCAGCAAGAATTTTACATTTGCCTTTCTTTTATCTCCCTGCAGAAGGAGAAGACAACATAGACGAGGACATGGAAGACGACAGCCCTGTGAATTCGCTGCCAAAGCTCGCCCATCGCCAGCATCCCGAGCTCCTGAAAGCAGTCCCCCCCATCGCTGCTGCCCATCGCCCGCCGGTCCTGCCTCTGGCCCAGAAGCACGCCCCGCCCCACGCCCCGCCCCCCCTCCAGCCCCAGGCCCTGGTCCAGCCCCAGGCGATTGTCCCTGCACAGACTCACCTCGTGGCGGCCTCCACGGTGCAATCGACTGTTATCGCCCACACGGCCACTACCCACGCCTCCGTCATTCAGACTGTCAACCATGTTCTCCAGGGGCCCCAACCCAAGCACATTGCCCACCTCGCACCCTCGTCCACCTCCAGCCCGGTCCAGCTGACGACCACGGCTCAGCCCATCGGCCACATCACTGTGCACCCGGCCGCCCTCAACCACGTGACCCACCTGGGGCAGCAGCTCCCCCTGTACCCGCAGCCCGTGGCCGTCAGCCAGCCCGTGGTCGGCCACATTGCGCACGCCATCTCTCACCAGCAAGTGAACGGAACTGCCAGCCTGGGCCAGCCAGCCGTCATGGCGAAGCCCGGCGTCGGAACTCAAGTTGTCCACCACCCACAGTTGGTCGGCCAAACGGTCTTGAACCCCGTCACAATGGTTACCATGCCCCCCTTTCCCGTAAGCACCTTGAAGCTGGCGTAGACTCAGCTGAAGAGCAACTGGATGAAGCTCCGTACATTCCAAGCGCGCCCCTGTCGCAGAGGGAGGGGTGGACAGGCCGACCCTCGGCGAGAGAATGGTGCAAGGGGCCGGGGGGCCGGGCAGAGAATAACACTTTCCTCCCTCCGCCTACCCCCTTCCCTAGCTTTTTCTTCTTTGATTTCTCTCGAGAAACTTGGTCATGGGAGGGAGGGCGGGGGGGGGGAACAGAAAAACCCAATAAGGGCTGCTTCTGCACTTGAATTTCCCCTAATCAGAGAGAAAAATAAATCAATAAACTGTCCTTCACGGTGATTTTTTTTCCTTTAACATGTAATCAGTGAAATAAGACTGTAATAAAGTTCTTAAGACTTTGACTTTTCTTTTAAACCACCACCACCTTTTTTTAAATTTTTTTTTTGATGTGTTGCTTCTTTGTAGATCCTTTTTTTAATGGCTCTCTTTTATTAAGACTTTGCATAGATTAAAAAGAAAAAGAAATCATAGAAAATATATATATATTTATATATATATGTATATATATCTACCTGCGTATAGCTACATATATATAAAAATATGGTTCTCAGTGAAGACCATTGATGGGCAGATCTTTTTTTTTCAGGAATACCGGACGCACGTCAACACCAATCCTCTTCCTTTGAAAGGAGAGAAGATGGCATTTTTAAAAAAAACATCTTGAAATGATAGATGGTTTTGTGGACCAGGGTAAAACCGTATTTAAAAAAAAATAAGGCAAAACACATTACTTCCCCCCACCACCACTATATTTACATTTCAGTAAAATCATCCATAATCACTGTGACTTGTTATGGCATTTTAAGGAAACCCTCTGTCTAATAAAAGGTGAAAAAAACGAGGTTGCACACAAGTGGATTTTGTGGTTATTGTAATGCTCAAACCTCCTGATTTATTTTTTTATAAATTTGTTTCCTTATCTGCTTTTATGCCTTCCTTGGTTTTTGGTTTGCTTCTGGATCTTTCGGCATATAATGACAGGTTCTCGCAAGACTTGGATCCAAACCGTGGCTTGTGCAGGTAGGAATGGAAACTCAAAATAGGGGCTGAGGTCCATGGAGCAGGGGGTAATCTGTAGTTCTCTCTGTTCAAATGAGTAATTCATGCTTAGCTGCTCGCTCGCTCTGTTTACTCCATCTCTTAAGAGGTGCCAAGTTGGAAGCTAGCACGGCAGGTTCATGTCATTGCAATAAAATGTTGGACCCTCCAAATCACTTTCTTCCTATTCCAGCTGAAGTGACTCAAGGACAGGTACTGGCTTTTTTTTTTTTTGCAAAGTTTATTTCTAGTTAGAGCTTTCCAAACTGTGTGTCGCCACACAAAAGTGTGTCGCCACACACAGTCTGGTGTGTCGCCACACAACCCGGAAGCGCTGATCATCTTCAGCGCTTCCGGGTTTTCCCATGGTGACACACCAACCGCGGCGCGCAAAAACCCGAAAGTGGCAGCAGCACTTCCGGGGTTTTGCGCGTTGCCGCAATGGCGGCACTTCTGGGATTTCCCACGGCGACACACCGACGACGGTTGGTGTGTCGCCGCGGGAAAACTTTGGAAAGCCCTGAGTTAGATGTTCAGAGAAGCACGCAAACGCGCGCACGCTGGATTTTATCAAGGAAGGTACTGTTGGCTCTGTTGCACGGACCCAGCTGGGGAAGTTGGTCTGAAGTACACTTGGGTGGATCAAAGTGATTTGGTTAATTTGTTAAACCGTGATTAAATAAACCATGCCGTAGCATAAACAAGCAACCTCGCTGCGCTGTGTGTGGAGGGAGCTGTACGCGCACATTTTCCGTGGAAATCGCCTAGGAGAGAAGTTGCTTTGTGAATTGGCTGTTTTGGTAGAGGGAGAAAAAGCTGTTCTGCTGAACCAAGTTCCTTGCTTAGTTAGCTGGTGTTATACTGTCGTTAATTCTTTGAGATTTCAGGTGGGATGTTTTTCTGATCAAAATGGGAGGCCCCAGGAGCTGAAGGCAGAGGGCCTTGCATTGCAGTGTTTCTCAACCGTGGCAACTTGAAGATGTGTGGAGTTCTTAAAGTTGCCAAGGTTGAGAAAAACTCTTCTATTGCAATCAGGTCCTCTGCTACTAAGCCTCCCTCACATACCCCCCCAAACCACATTCCTTTACACTGGAATTTGAATCAGGTTGCGGTGCAAAAGGAACATGGCCAGTCTAGGTAGAGATCTGGTTAACGGTCAGGAGAACTCTTCTACCCATTTTGAGATGGATGAAAATTTAATTTCCCCATCTCTGGACCAGCCACCTATTGAGAGAGGCTAGTGCCGAGCATTGCAGCAATTCTGGATAAAAAGGTCAAGGTGCCCAACTCTCTGTGCGGGAAGCTTTGGTTAACAGACAGCAGCATTCACCCAGCAACTTGAGGAAGGACCGAGTGAGTGCATTTGTTCAACATGCTGCAGCGGGGCTTAAGAGAGTGGTTGGGGGCTCAAATATATTTTGCAAATCCAGAGGGGGTTCGTTCAGTAATTGCTCGTGTTGTGCAAACCGAGCCTAAAGCGCTCTGATTGGTTTTGGCGTTTGTTGTTTTTACATAATTTGCAACTGTTTTCATGTTGACTGGCACCTTGACCATCTGCCAATAAATCAAGCAGAACAGTCGATCGCAATCGTTCTGCCTTTTAGGTGCTATACAGGGTTTGGCATGGGCCACAGTAAGCCAACCGGGTTTTCCTTCGGAATTCATTGGCGTAGCCTAACTGGATTTTTCAAATTTTGGTTTCCAATTTTAAGTGACATAGGTTTGTATAGAATGGATGACATAATTATGGCAGGAGAGCGTTGCAACTCCTTTCTCTTGCATTTTAGTAAAGGTGATGTTGGGCAGTGAAATACTGTCTTAACAGATGTGAGAGAATGTTTGCTCTTGGTTGGGAAAGTGTCTTAAATATGCTAGGTGCTAGAGTCTGAATGAATGACACTTCTGACAAAGGCATGGGACTTAAAATACAGGTAATCCTCATTTAGCGACTGCCTTGTTTAGCGACCATTTGCAGTTAGCATGGTGATGAAAAAGTAACTTTGTGACCAATCCTTGCATTTACGACGGTCGCAGGTCTGTAAAACAAAGGAAAGCTGAAGTAAGATTGCAAGCACAGTCGTGGTTTCACTTAGCGACCACTTCACTTAATGACCAAGTTGCCGGTCCCAATTGTAGTCGCTAAACGAGGACTCCCTGTATGTAAATATCTCCCATTCCTCTTCCTGCCCTGTTGGACACATTGGGGTGTCCTAAGAACCTAAGCAACTCTTTAAATGGAAGATTGCAACAAGCAGGAGCCACATCCAGAGGTAGACTGCGCCAGATCAGGACACTGGTCAAGCTGTAGCGTCCTTTTCCAAGATAGGCCGTTCCATTCTTCTTGCAAAGCCCAGGATTCTCCTGCCGCGTTTTAAGAATCTTTGGGCATAAACAGCCTAATTTGGCAATGCCAAATGGGGGTGCTGATGCTTTCTGGCTATGTGAATGGGGTGGAAAAGTGGGTTATCCTGAAATGCGGTTTCCTTAAAGGGCATGGGTGGCTGAGACCCTGATTAAGAAATCCCGCCCCTATTAACGTGCTGTGGGATGTGTTTGCGAGGGAGTAGCCTGCCACCTATCGCTGAAGTTTAGAGGGACGGGACTGCATTAAGGCAACCCAACAGCAGGATTTTCCGATTGGAGCCTTTTCTCAGTCAACAGCCTTGTTGCCGATCAGTGCCCCTCCTCCGGAAAGCCTGTTCTGTTCCGATTTTGTTTTTCCCCCAATCTGCTCAGCCCTCCAGCGCACTGGCTTCATTAGACTGATTAGGTTGGTAAACTGCCTTTATTTTTTTTTGGATACTAGTGTAAATCTTAGGACATGCCTGCTTGGAGAATGCTGAATGCCCTTCTTCATTTGACTTGGCTGTTTGAGGAGGCGATGAACACCCACCGGAACTATCAGCTGGTATGGATAATTGGCAAATAATGTATATGTGGGTGGGTGTATGTATGTGTGTGCATGTATGATTTATCCCAAGCCTAGCATGGAATGGACAGCAGTCCACCGATGTGGCTCAAGATTTGCATTTGTTCTGCATCTGGATTGGGGGAAAACTGCCAACCAACTGCCCCCTCATCACCATCATCATCATCAATCTTTATGCCTTTTTTTATATGTGACTCAAGATGGCGAACATATCTAACCCTCCTGCCTCCTATGTTCACTGCAACAACAACCCTGTGAGGTGGGTTGGGCTGAGAGTGACTGGCCCAAAGTCATCCAACCGGCTTTCATGTTTAAGATCAGCCTAGAACTCACAGTCTCCTGGTTTCTAGGCCAGCATCTTCACCATTACATGAAACTGGCTCTCTTTATCTCACTAAAAACACACAAGAATAATTTTTGGCCCTGAAATATAATCCAGAATGAGGACTCGTTTATGCACCCTCAAAACTCAGCTCTGTCTTGTCTTCCTTGTTAAAGGCTTAGAAATCTCTTGAATGTATATCAGTAACTTTAGATCAGCGTTTCTCAATCTTAGCTTTAAGCTGTGTGGACTTCAACTCCCAGTATTCCCCAGCAATGCTGGCTGGGGAATTTTGGGAGTTGAATCCACACAGCTTAAAGTTGCTAAAGTTGAGAAACACTGCTTTAGATACTGGAATACATGGCTGAATGGTTGGATCTAAGAGAAAACAGTTTTATTTATTCCTTTTTTAAAAAGAAACTTAATTTTTTTATTTTTAAAAAACTTGTTGGCAAAAAAAAAAAAGGAAGAAAAAAGAAAGCAGTTGGGAGACATCTGTATAACTTTTCCTTAAAATTCTGGACTGCTGGATGGACTCGGGGGGTGGAACCTGGTGGAGCAGTGGTCCCCAACCTTTTTGGCACCAGGGACCGGTTTCGTGGAAGACAATTTTTCCACGGACCGGGGGGGGGGATGGTTTTGGGATGAAACCATCGAAAGTGTTAAATAAAATAATGGGCGGGCCATGTGCGGACTAAAGTTAAGTGTCAGATTCTGACTTCTCATAAGGAGCGTGCAACCTAGATCCCTCGCATGCGCAGTTTACAGTAGGGTTCGTGCTCCTATGAGAATCTAATGCTGCTGCTGATCTGACAGGAGGCGGAGCTCAGGCGGTAATGCGAGCGATGGGGAGCGGCTGTAAATACAGATGAAGCTTCGCTTGCCCGCCCACCGCTCACCTCCTGCTGTGCAGCCCAGTTCCTAACAGGCCACGGACCGGTAGTGGTCCGTGGCCCGGGGGTTGGGGACCCCTGTGGTAGAGGACAGCTTTTTATGTTTTGTACAAGAGGCTGGGATCTTTAATCTGATTTGGACTTGTAGTGAATGTTAGGGACATAACGCTGCCCTGTTTTCTGGAGATACTGATTGATGTCAGGAGTATTGTGCTAACTCTGATGAAACTGCCAGCTCAGGCCAGAGGCAATTATATATATATTTTTCCTGTTCTTGCTGATAGTTTTACTTACGAATCAGACAGGAGACAAAGAGCACTGCATAGCCGTTAAAAAAAGCTTTGACAATATTTTTTTTTCTCTTTATACATATGTTTGCACTGAAGATAAATTCTTGAGCAATAAAGAAAATATTTTGCTCTGGACAAAAATAAATAAGGCAATACACAATATTCATAAAATACCATTATGCGGAACATTATAATAAACAGTACAACAAAGTTTGCACAGTTAAATTATTTCTGTTTGGTTGTGAGGTTTTTTTTTTTTTTTTTTTTTTATATAGTAAAGTACCGTATGATACATTCTCCAAAAAAGTAGTGCAGTGTTTTCCTTGTTAAAACATTGATCCCTCAATAATAAGGGCGGCTGAGGGTGTTTAAGACTTCACCTTGCTGTTGAAAGAAAATATGCACAAAGGAGAAAGCATTTTCCTCCGCCATGAAACTGTCCAGCAGAACCATGCATAGGTCAAACACTTGGCACACACACAAAAATAAAATGCCAAGAGATTGCGTGCATGCCACCACCACCAAAAAAGAAAGAAGTTGATTTCTTAATTTTTTTTTTTTGCATTCCAAGGAAAGAAACGACAAAAAGGTTACACTGGACAGAAGTTGTTGGCACTTTGGGGCTATGTCGATCTCCCCTTTCCGTGGCTGTTGCTCCAGCTTGGAAGCCATTGGGGGCATAGCCACAGGTAGAGGATCAGTGAAGCCAAAAAGGGGTGGACCAATAGACATGCTGGAGGCATATAAATTTCCCATGGGGACAGACTCGCCAAGGAAAATGCAGAACTGACAGGGGTATCCTCAAATGGGCACTATAGAATGACCGGTCTCTCAAATCCAGCCAATTCAACATTCCTTTGGATTCCTAGCATTTTTTAAAATCAAAATTCTAGCCCTCAAGGTTGTGCAGAAAAGTACAGGAGCATCTCTCCCTATTTCCCAATCCGTGATCAGTCGCCGATGGAACCCGGCCTTGGGATGACTTGCCAAATCCTGCACATGTACACAAATTGAGCATGAAATCTCTAATAGTTTTTTCCTGACTCTCTAAGCCAGTGTTTCTCAACCTCGACAACTTTAAGGTGTGTGGACTTCAACTCCCAGAATTCCCTAGCCAGCATGGCTGGCTGGGGAATTCTGGGAGTTGAAGTCCACACATCTTAAAGTTCCCGAGGTTGAGAAACACTGGTGTAAGCTGTGAGCCATTAGGTTGATAAGAGGACTGGGCTCCTTTCCAACAGAGATCCCCCCTCCCAAATTCCAGTATACACATCAACCCAGACCAAACCTACAGGATGTCTCTCCTATATTCAACTGGAGAGGTTACTATGCAAACCTCGATGAAACTTTTGCGAAATTATAGTAACAGTAAAATTTGGAAGAACTATTCTTTCCGCTCCACAAGCTTGCTCACTGCCCCCGCAATGCAAGAGGCTGTTTCTAACACGAGAGGATTGCAACAAATGGGAGAATAAAAACACACAAGAATGATTTTGGGCACTGAAATACAATCCAGGAGGACTCGTTCGTGCGCACTCAAAACTCGGCTCGGTCTTCTCTCGCTTGTTAAAGGCTTAGAAATCTCTTGAATGTTTACTTCGTTACATGGAAGATGCCGGTCAAACATTGTTTGAAGTGACAAGCGCAGGAAAATTCCCCCCCACCCTCCCTGCCTTTCAAAGACTTTTTGCCAGCAACGCAGTGCATCCAGGAGCTCCAGCCTTCATTTATTCTCGATCAGCGTTTGCACCTTGCAGACTAAATCTCTTGCTATCTTCAGGATCTCGTGGGCGTTGTGATGTTCAGCCATCTCTGCACAACAATACCAAGGCATTGGGGAAAAGATTAGCAGTGCAAGGTCGGTGAGATGATCTTAAGGCTCATTCTATGTGCACTTACATTTGGGTAGAGGCAGAAATTACAGGTAGTCCTCACTTAACAACCATTCGTTTAGTGACGGTTCGGACTTATGGTGCTGAAAAACTGACTTATGACCGGTCCTCACACTTAAGCGATTTTATATTTCATATTTTATATCTTAGAGTTTTATGTATATTTATATTTTATAATGAATCTGTTTTAATAATATTTTAATTTTTTATTGTTTTAATTTGCTAGTAAACCGTCCAGAGTCATTTGTTGAGATGGGCGGTGAAGAAATGTGATAAATAAATAAATAAATAAATAAATAAAGTCCCTGCAGTCATGTGATCACAATTTGGGTGCCTGGCAACCAGTTCGCATTTATGAACATTGTAGCGTCCCATGGTCATGTGATTGCCATTTTTGACCTTCCTGGCTGGCTTCTGGCTAGCAAAATCAATGGGAACTGCATGATTTGCTTAACAACCACATGGTTCACTTAATGGCCACGGTGATTTGCTTAATGACTGCCAAAAAAGGTCATAAAATCGGGTCGGGTTCGCTTTATGACCGCTTCACTTAGCAACCGAAATTCCAGTCCCAATTGTAGTCGTTAAGTGAGGACTACCTATAGAACAATTTCAGCCATTGCCCACAACTGCCCCATTTTTATGAGTTCATGGAGAGGGCTGAATGTCGCTGGCCTGAGGCACCCACCAGAAATCTTACTCAACCTCTTCGAAGCAGGTTCATGGCCACATGCTGTCTATCACCACTTGGCAAATAAGGGTTAGAAACAGGAAAATTCCAATCAAGCTGAAATTTGCAGGTTGTGGGAGGAGCAATGAATGCTTCTTTGGAGCTCCTGCACAGAAAAATTTATCCTATATAAAGTATCTGGGTAAAGGCAGCTGACAATGATCTTGTCTAGCCCAAAGCAGGATCTTTCTCTCTAGATTTAAGATCTGAGGGCTTTCAGAACGCTGCTAATAGAGAAATGCTATTTGCAACTATGCCAGATGTTCACCAAAACCAGACAAGAGCTGTGCTGATTAGAAATTCGGGAAGCCAATCTTCTCAGCAGTCAAGGTTGGAGTTGCAAGCAACGGCTACAATAGAATAGTGGAAAAGCTTCTGGATGCTGTGGAGGTGACATTTAGTCACATCGTCAGCACCACAGAAATGTACCAATCGAAGAGAATAATTGTATTCCACAACAGAAATGTATTATTTATTTCTTATTTTTGATCCACGTATCACCATGTTATCAATAGCAGCAGCTGCTACTTGTATACCTCTTGCCCCAATGCCCTGCATATTTTGCCTGTACAGGTACTCCTCACCTACTGCAATGGGGACCAGCAACTCCGTCACTAAGCGATGCAGTCATTAAGTGAAACATCATGTGACCGAGCCCAACTTACAATGTCAGTTCCATTGTGGTTGTTAAGCGAATCACTGCGGGTTGTTAAGTGCGACAGCATGACCGCGACTTGCGACTTCCTGCCGGCTTCTCCACTGGCTTTGCTTGTTGGAAGCTGGCCGTGAAGCTCGCAAATGGTGATCACGTGACCGCAGGACGCTGCGATGGCTGCAAGTTCGAGGACCAGTCATAAAACTATCTTTTCAGCACCATCGTAAGTTCGAACAGTTGCTGAATGAGGCAGTCGGTAAGCAAGGACTACCACAGTAATCTGTGCCTTTTATTTCTACAGCACAGTAGAGCTGCTCACCAAGCAGGCATTCTATACTTGGGCTTGGGCTTGTCTGTTAAGTCTCTTCCCCCGAAAAGACACCTTCCAAATCCTGCATTCAGAAAACTAGCATGTCAGCGAGAATGTCAAATTAGAAACCTTGTCCCGACATACTGATTTTCTAAGTGTGGTGAATTTCTGAATGCAGGATCTGGGGGTTTTCTTTTCAGAGAAAGAGACTTAACAGGCAGTTTGTGTAGAAAGGTCTTTGTCAAGGGGGTCTATGCCAGCCAGTTAGAATGGGCTTATAAAGGTAAAGGTTCCCCCCGCACATTTGTGCAGTCGTGTCCGACTCACTCTAGGGGCCAGTGCTCATCTCCGTTTGTTAGCCGAAGAGCCAGCGTTGTCCGAAGACGCTTCCACGGTCATGTGGCCGGCATGATGGGCGCGGAACGCTGTTACCATCCCACTGAAGTGGTACCTATTTATCTACTTGCATTTTCATGCTTTCGAATTGCTAGGGTGGCAAGAGCTGGGGCGAGTGCGGGAGCTCACTCCGACACACTTATATTCAATTATAATAAAATTATTATTATATAATTATATAATGAATAATTATTATGATAATTATTAAATTATATATAGTTATTATATAATTATATAACAATAATAACAATCTGATTATTAATTATTAATAAATATAATGATATAATGATAATGATAATTATTATAATTATTAAATAATTATATAATTATAAGAACGGGCTTATATTCAGAGACAAATTGGCTTTCTCAATGTGATGTAAGAATCAATTAGAAACTAAATAATTGTTCCATCTATCTCCTAGATTTGGGCATAAATGCCAGTAATGTTTCATTCTCTCCTGGCTTAAAAAAAGTCCAGAGTTTTAAACTGCAAATAAATGGGGAAGTTTGCCCCCTCGTAAATAAAAAATGAACAAAATCTTGTTCGGTTCTTACTTCCTTACCGTTAAAAAACTTGATGATATCGGTGAAGTCCATGTTGTTATCGCGGATAATCTCCCGGTAAGACTCCACCAGTGCTAAGGCAATGAAAAGGACAAAATGTTCTGAAGAGATGTGCTTCGCTGCCCAGATAACTTCCCACACTGTAAAGACATCCTCGTACAACAATTCTGAATGGGAGGAACAGACATTAGAAAGACCATCCAATTACTTAAGCGCATCACAGTCAACTGCTTGATTGAGGGGAAGGCTATTTCCCCCTGTGGAGGTTTCCGAAGGCTCAAACGACTTAATGTGAGCTCACAACAGCTACAGATTTGTGAGGAAGCAGCTCTTGGGATGCAGATGTTCCAATTCTGATCTTTCTGGTTAAAAAGGATCTTAGGTAGCATTTCCCCACAAAAGACCTTGAAGCTTTCTGCTATCGGTTTACAGGTAGTCCTCGCTTAATGACCACAATTGAGACTGGAATTTCAGTTGCTAGGCGAAGTGGTCATTAAGCGAATCTGACCCAATTTTACAAAATTTTCTGCGGCAGTCATTAAGCGAATCACCGCAATCGTTAAGCGAATCATGCGGTTCCCCATTGATTTTGCTTTCCAGAAGCCGTCCAGGAAGGTCGTAAATGGCGATCACGTGACCACGGGATGCTGCGACGGTCATAATTGCGAACCGGTTGCCAAGCGCCCAAATCGTGATCATGTGACCGCAGGGACGCTGCGACGGTTGCAAGTGTGAGCACCGGTTGTAAGTCGGATTTTTCAGCACCGCCGTAAGTCTGAACCTTCACTAAGCAAATGGTCATTAAGTGAGGACTACCTGTAAAAAAGGAAAAGGAGACAGGAAGCTGCCTTTATGGCCAACCAAACTATTGGACTAAATTCACAGATTTCACAAAGGCATGTTTTTCAACCATGGCTGAGTAAGCCATAATGGGCTGGGTTCACACAACTTGTTTGGTTAAAAGCTGCACGCAGTGTAGTATTTTCATGTGATATGTGAATCAGTCAGTGTCAGTTTAGCTCAATAGTCTAGTACAGAGCTTTCCAAACTTTTCACATTGGCGACACACGCCGGTGGCGGCGGCAGTGGTGCGGCCTGCAGTGTCCTGGTCTGTCGCACAAAAACCCGGAAGCGCTGATGGGGGAACCGAAAGAAGCGGCACCCCCGCCAATCAGCACCGCCGCCGGCACTGATTGGCCAGGGGTGCCGCTTCTTTCGGTTCCCCCATCAGCGCTTCCGGTTTTTACGTGACACACCAGGACACCACAGGCAACACTGTAGTGTGTTGCAACACACACTTTGGAAAGCTATGGTCTAGTAGCCATAACCTGGGCTGTGTTCACAAAACACCCTTAACTCTGAACATGAATGGGCAAATTATTGTGTTTGCATATAGCATAATCTACCCAAAGAAATAAACTATGTTGAAATTTAGGATGAAGGAGTGGTTCATACAAGATATAAAGACAGTGGCTGGGTTTGAAACATTAGGAGAATGTCTTAATGACATTTGTATTAAGACATTCTGATAATAGAACAGCCTTGAAAAAAATCCTTACCTCTTTTAAAATCTAGCAGGAACCAGCGGTAGCAGAAGTAGAAATGTGTATAATCTCCATTCTGGTGCATCAGTTCAAAAAGCTCAGAATCTAGAATCTTTTGAGTCAAAAAACACACAGAAAAAATATAGGACATATGCACAGTGAAGTCCTTAGAAACATGTTTTTTGGTGTGCAACCACTCTACGTCAGATACGGTTTTATGGATGATCCAGATGCTGTCATCTTCCATCAGTCCATTCTCCTCCTGTATTTTCCCACCATCCTTCCATCTTTTTTTCCTTCTGCGAGAATTCTGATGAAGGAGGAAGAGATGGAAAAGCTCCATGGTGCTTTGCGATGGCGAAAACCAGTCTCGCTCCATATAGAGCAGAGCTTTCCAAACTATGTCGGGACACATTAGTGTGTCGGCTGCAGTGTTTGGGTGTGTCGCAGCTGCTGCCTCCGAGCCCTGCCAGGATTCTGCGCAGGTCCTAGTGCCTGCCTTGTGCCTTGCTGCCTCCAAACCTGCTGTGATTCCGCGCAGGTCCTAGTGCCTGCCTTGTGCCCTGCTGCAAGAGTGTGTCGCAAAATGATGCATCTCTAAAAAGTGTGTCACCAACATGAAAAGTTTGGAAAGCTCTGATCTAGAGGTATTTGGGTTGTACATTTATATGCTGGCCAATCCCAATGAGTGAATGGTTTACAAAAATACATTGAAATCAAGCAGCCTAAAAAGGAAGCAGTAAAAGGCCTGAGAGAAGAGGAACATTCTAAATTGTAACAGGGAGGACACCTCCAGTCTTGTCTTTCCCAAGAAAGCAGCTGTGCCCACAGTCTTATGCACACATCTGGAAGCAGGCCTTGTTGAGCAGAGCGCGTTCTAGGCCTGAATAGGCTTCTACAGGACTGCCCTGTAACCTGCAGAATGTTCAAAGTTAAAATCTGATTTTCTATCCACGCCCCTTATTCACCATTTCCAAACCTCTGGTGGGTCGTCGTCTTATTCCTCTTTTTTATTTTTTGGAATTAAAAAGTGTGAGTATTTTAATCAAATCTAACCCATCCAGATTGGGTTCCTCCATAACCGATTATTGACAAAAGCTTTTTAACTGCACTGTGTTTATTTATTTATTCAGAACATTTACTACAAACAAAGTAATAAACATGGGCAGCCTACAAGATCTTCAAACGAAAAAGAAAAAAGAAAAATAAGACATACCACTACAGCAAACTCATAACAATTCAATGGCGATTAGGACTAAAATATAATATAACCACCCCCAACTGGCAACGCTACTGATCCTGACCTGAGCACCTGGGGAAAAGAGCCAGCTCTTAACTGTCTTTAATGGGATTAAATTAAATGGGCTAATTATTAAAGGTGTTAATTGTTAAAGGTGCAGTGGTGAAGGTGCTGGACTAGACAAATGTGGGTTCTGGTCTTCATTTGGGCATGGAAGCTGGCTGGTGACTATGGGCCAGTCCCTCCCTCTCTCTTAGACCAACCCACCTCACAGGGTTGTTGTGGGGAAAAGAGGAGGTAGGAGCATTAGGAATGACACCTTGAGTTCTAGGAAACAAAGATGGGATGTAAATCTACAAGGAGGAGGAAGAGGAGGAGGAGGAGGAGGAGGAGGAGGAGGAGGAGGAGGAGGAGGAGGAGGAGGAGGAGGAGGAACAGGCATCAAAGGTTGTTCTCTATTGACCCCTCTCAGGTTTCCTAATCCTTGGAGATCTTCATACGACCATCTTTGGCGTTTTTGACCACACTCTGTGGACACCCCTGCTTCTTGCTGAAGGCTTTCTATATTTAAGCCTGAAATTGCTAGAAGGTGAACGGCAAGGCTGCTCTATGAATCATAATCAGAGTTGGACGGCCATTTGGAGCATGAGTTTCAACCTCTGACTCGGGACAGGAATCCCCGACAGGTGGCTGTCTGTCTTCTCCTTAAATCCATCCAAGCAAGGGAAACCCAACACCGCTGTGGGGAATGGGTTCCGCTGTTGAACAGCTCTTCCTGTTAGCTAATTTTTAAGTGGAATCTCCTTCCTCTAACTTAAATCCATTTTTCTGTATCCTGAAGTCTGATATGAGAGAGCACGGGACTTGTCCTTGTGTAGGGGCTAAAGGGACTTGTATACTATCTAAGACGGAGGACAGACTATAAGATTGTAATTATCTGTTCAAAAGAAGGTCGGAAGTTGTTATGTTTCTTTAGCTTATTTTTCCTTCTCCTTTTTTGTTTCTTGCACTTCTTTCTTTTCTTCTGATTTGTTTTTTATTCTATGAAAAATTCTTAATAAATATAAATAATTAAAAAAGGACTTGTCCGTCTCTGTGACACCTTTTCAAGTATTTGAAGAGCTACGCCACCCTCTCATCTTTTTTCGAGACTAAGCGTGCCCAATTCCTTCACACTCTTTTGTTAAGATTTAATTTCCAGTTGTCTTATCATTTTGCTGTTCTTGTCTGAGCCTGCTCCTTCTGAAACAGGGGCCGAATCCTTGTTACAACATGGTGCTCATAATTAACAGAATACTTGATGTGATGTCTGGCCACGGACAATTATTGGCCAGGGATTTGGAAATTATATTTCTGTTGGTGCAGCCTAACAATGAATTTGCCATTTTTGCAGATGCAACATATTGCTGACTCATGTTCAGTTTCCTCTCAACTATTCCAAGATCACTTCTACAAATACCAGCGCAACACCAGGTCTACCCCATCCAGTACCTCTACATGTGCCTTTTGTTTCATAGAGTTCTGCATTCGTTTACTTTCAACCCACTTCTCTCAACCCATCAAGATCATTTTGAGATATGTTCCTGTCTTCTAGATTATTTACCATCCCACCCAGTTTTGTGTAACGTTGATAAGCACCAACTCCAACTTTTCATCCCTGTCATTAATGAGTAAAGATTGAATACTAGAGGACACAATGCTGATTCTTCTTCAGTTGGATGGACAAATATACCAACAAATCAAAGGAACACCTATGGGATCACCACTCTCAGGACTCATAGCAGAGATTGTAATGCAACGTCTAGAAAGGATAGCACTCTGACGCATACAACCCAAAGTACGGATCCGGTATGTAGATGACACCTTCCTCATAATAAAAAAGGAACAACTGGAGGAAACACATGAAACCATCAACAACATCTTCAAAGGAATAAAATTCACAAGGGAAGAAGAAAACAACAACACACTACCCTTCTTGGACATCCTCATCAGTAGAGGAAATGATGGCATTCTAGAAACACAAGTCTACCGGAAATCTACCCACACTAACCAAGTGCTCCACTACCAAAGCAATAAACCTACCTCCCACAAGAGGAGCTGTGTAAGAACACTATTCAGATGAGCACAAACGCACTGCAGCAATCCAGAACACCAGAAAAAGGAAACAGACCACTTATATACAGTAGCATTTTCCAGCAAAATGGATACCCATGCAACTTTATCAAAAAGTGCCTGACCACTCAACCCACCACAGCAAAACCAACAGAAGCTATGAAAAGGATTACACTGCCATACATCAGAAACATCTCAGAAACTACTAATAGACTGTTACATCCACACGGCATCACTGTAGCACACAAACCAACCAAAACCCTTCAGAACATTGTAAGTAAACCAAAAGACCCAGTAGCCCAAGAAGAAAAAACAGGAGTTATCTACAACATACAGTGTAAGGACTGTAACAGCCACTATGTAGGACAGACTGGCAGAAGACTAGCAGAATGCATTCACGAACACCAACTAGCAGTCAGAAGACACGATGAAAACTCCTTTATCTCACAACACATGGACAGACTCAACCATACTTTCAACTGGGAAACTGTGAGCATCTTAAACCAAGCCAAATCCAAAAACGCCAGAGAATTCCTGGAAGCTTGGCACTCAGACAAAGCAGCCATCAACAGACACATAGAGGTAAACATTTACATACCATTCATAAGAGACAATAGAAAAGCCAGAAGACCAGAACACCCCTGGGCCATCAATCAACAACAAGATATGCAAAGATTAACACCAGGATTAGCACCAGAGAAACAATGAAACAGCACAATATACCCTAATCAAGGAACTATTAACTCAGTCAATCAACCAAGCAGCAAACAACAGCCCAATCAAGGAGCTCCTAAGGAGAGAACAACACCCCCACCAACACAAGCAGGACAAGCCATGGTATATAAACAGAGAGCAGGTCCCACTCCCTTTTCACACTGAAGATGTTGCCTAGCCTGGCAATGGAACGTCTGCAAGAAAACAACAAGGCTCAGAGAGCACCAAGGACTCCACTATATGCTATTGCTCACAGCTTCCAACTCAGGAGTACAGGGATGACACAAAAGATGCCTTTGTGTACCTTCTTCAGCTTCTTCTGTTGTCCTTCATTTTTTTCCTCATTGCAACTGTGCTTCCTTAGGAACTCTGCCCACTGTTATCTACCTGTCCTGGGAGATCCAGCAATGCATCATCTAGAGCAGTGTTCCTCAACCTCAGGAAGTTTAAGATGTGTGGACTTCAACTCCCAGAATTCCCCAGCCATGCTGGCTGGGGAATTCTGGGAGTTGAAGTCCACACATCTTAAACTTCCTGAGGTTGAGGAACACTGCTCTAGAGAACTCAGCCCACAGCCCCAGAAACCAAATCTGTCCCATCGACACTATTTGCATAGCTACAGCATCACCAGTGGAAAGTCCTTTTCCATTCTTAGGTTTTCAAGCTAGCCAACTACAAACTCCTGACTTAAAGGCAAAATTTGCCAGGGAATCCCCTTCAACTCCTCCCCCCCTCAAACTCTCCTAATAGAGAAATGCAACATCTGGTCCACTCTGCTTGCTGTTACAAAAGCACAGGCTCCAGGTGTTACTTGCCAAAGCTTTTAATGGGCTTGAACTGTGGAGAAGAGTTGATTTATTGTTGACCTAGTCCTTTTCTGGGGTGGGGTGGGAGATATTATTGTGATTACATATTTTATTATGATTACATTAACCTACGATTACTTATATCTGCCCAATCATCAAAGTATCCTGTGATGTATTTGGTTTTATTCTTAGTTTTGTATTGCTGTTAGCTTTGCTAAAATTCCCTAAGCTTCAGAAAGATGACAAGAGGAGCTAAAAGCTTTTTAAATACACATGCCGATATAAAACCCACCTGGATAAGAGACCTCATGTTTGCAAAATGTGTGTCCATGGCACCTCCGTTGGGGAAATTCTGACTCATTCGCTTCATGAGATGAGTAAAGCAGCTGTAAGCCAGCTCATCTAAAACCAAGATAGGCCAAGATAGGCATTAGCTCCACGAATTATCCAAAATTGTTTAAAGAAACCAATATTTATTATCTGCCTTTTAGCCAGCAAGCATTGCAAACCTCTACAACACAAGAATGCAACTATTCCAGGCCAGCCTTGAAGTAGCATGCTAAGGACCGCACTACAAATCGTAATGGAAGGAACCAGGGCATTAACTATTACTAGACAACCCTTGACCCGTTGGGTCATTGTTTCAGAGATATTTCCTTATCAGATTCCTCAATGCCTTCAACAATGGCAGAGCTTCTAATGTTCTGCCTTCACTGGAAAAGTTCTAAAAAATTCAGGGAGACATTCAGAGATGTATCTGCCTTGAAAGTAGCCCATGTTGAACTGTATAGCTCAGTCAAATATCAGGAGTTGACCACAGGAAATGCTTTATGACACTTTGTATTATGTCAGAACATGTTTTATGATCATTTTTATGTCATAAAATGTTTTATAAAATTTGCCAAATTCCTATTCCAAGGGAGTCATGGATTCCCGGATTTTGGACATATTCTTTAAGTTAGCCCATTTGAGGTCCTTCGGTTGAAAAAGTTTTGCCCTATGACGCACCGTTTTGCCCAGTTAAAGGTTACAGTCACAAGAGTCTTAGTAGTATATAGATTAATGCAATTGGAAAGTAATAATATTACGACCATCATGTGTTTCATAGTTTCCCTTTCACTCGCGCTGAAAATTAAATGTGATCATTTGAAGATCTCTGGGAGCCACTGACAATGGTTTGGAGGGATTTAGGTTGGTTACCTCTGCTAGACAAGCTAGCATGACTGGATGTTAGAACTGTCAATCAAAGCATGGTAATGCAAGGTACCTCCTTCTCAGTTGAAATTGCAGAGGGAGGGGGGATTAAAGAGAGAGTGATTTGGGAGGGGTGGGCCTGAGAGAAGTTGGGAGTCCAAGGAACTCTACCTGGCAGAGTGACAGATTTCAGAGTACAGTCCTCACTTAATGACCATTCATTTAGTGATGGTTCAGACTTACAACAGTGCTAAAAAAAACAACTTACAACCGGTGTTCACACTTAAGACCGTCTCAGTATCCCCATGGTCACGTGATTACGATTTGGGCGCTTGGCAACTGGCTTGCATTTATGACAGTTGCAGCATCCCGCGGTCATGTGATCGTCATTTTCAACCTTCCCAGCCAGCTTCTGGCAAGCAAAATCAATGGGGAACTGTGTGATTCGCTTAACGACCACATGGTTCAGTTAATGATCACATGATTCGCTTAATGACCACCGCGAAAAAAGTGGTAAAATCGGGTCGGATTCGCTTAATGACCTCTTCACTTAGCAACTGAAATTCCAGACTCAATTGTGGTCGTTAAGCGAGGACTACCTGTCATGGGGGGCTTGGATTCAGAGTCAGAAGACGAAGAAGGGCAGCCAGCTCCTGCAGTGGCCTTGGAGGGTGAGCAGTCAGCTCCAGGGGCACCAGATGAACAGCCGCCTGAGCAGGCAGAGGAGGCGGGGCCGGCCAGCGATCAGCGGGGACAGGTGCCGCTGCTCAGGGAAGATGAGGGCTCGGAATTGCCACCCCCTCCCAATGCGAGAGCACGGAGAGCAGCACGGAGAGCAGAACAGAGGAAGTCAGCGAGGTTACTCGCAAGGAAGCAGTCTCGCCCTCCTAAATGAGCCCCACCGGGGCTGCTCTTATTTAAGGAGAGCTACAAGCACAAGACGGCTGTTGGAAACAACCGTTCGTTAACTCCGACTCTCTGCGCTTGGCCTTTTGACTCCGAACCCGGACCGGCTGACCACCTCCCGAACGCTTGGGCTCCTGGACTGCCGGACCCTTCTTGTGCCTGCTCCCTGGACTTTGAACTCTTCATTTAGGCAAGTTGCTGGCCTTGGGAGAACTGGGTTGCCTTCACGTGCGTGTGTTTGCACATGGCCTTTTGCTGCTGCTTGTCATAAGTAAAAGTTTGCAACTGCCTCTCGTGTATTTGCGTGTGCCTGGCCCGAGACAGGACACTACCTGTGTGATGACTCCAGTGATTTGCATAACGGCTTTATGTAATGGCCAATTTTATTTTCAGCCTCATTTCCAATGACTCTCTTACGCAGTGGCCGCCTTCAACATTGCACCTATCTTATTACCCATCATCCCATTCTTTCTTCCTCCCTAGCAGTCAGTATTTTGCCCCCACTGAGCAAGCTCCGTCCTCAGGAGGCTCCCACAGTTTTTCTGCCTATGGATTTTTGCCAATTTAAGGACCCTCTGAGCCCAGTGATACTTCTCCAGTGATGTCTGGATGTGCCAATGCTCTGGGAAAGGAGAGGGCTATCTGCGTATGATATGACAGACAGACATAGAGAGGGAGGGAGGGATATAGGCACTGAGGGCTGCACAAACTAGAAGACGCAACAATGGGATTTCTTACCTTTGTCAAGTATAACCATGAGAGGAGCTAAAAGATCACACATTCCTTGGACGTAGCCTATTTCCAAATGTTCCCAAACGTAGCTACAATAGAGAGAGAAAAATGTTTCTTTAATGCACAGTTGTTCATTACAAGATGGCTGCTGCTTTTTCGAACAATTACAAAGAAAGAACTTAGAACAGTGTTTCTCAACCTTAGCAACTTTAAGCTATATGGACTTCAACTCCCAGAATTCCCCAGCCAGCCATGCTGGCTGGGGAATTCTGGAAGTTGAAGTCCATTCAGCTTAAAGTTGCTAAGGTTGAGAAACACTGACTTAGAATGTCATTTCGACCAAAATGAACCAGGAAGACGTTTTATTTCTTTAGGAGATTTGTCCACAACCTGAAACCTAATGGACTTTAGGCAGCTTACAGAGCTTTTAAAAAAAACATAGTACAAGTAGTAAATATGATAATTAATTCAAATAGTAAAATCCAAAACCCTATTCCCCAAATCAAATACTAAAATTAATGAGATTAAAAATTGTATAGTCGAAGGCTTTCACGGCCGGAATTCGATGGTTTTTGTGGGTTTTCTGGGCTGTGTGGCCGTGTTCTGGCAGATTTGGTTCCTAACGTTTCGCCAGTAGCTGTGGCTGGCATCTTCAGAGGACAACACCATATACTGGACCACACCAGATACTGGACAACACCAACAGCCACTATGTTAGACTATACAGAGAAGCCATTGAAATACATAAACACTAACATAGTTTCAATAAAAAAGAAGATAGCCTAAAGATCAGCAAAACCTGGCTGCCCGTCCTGAAAAACAGAGCTTGCAAAAGGTCAACGAACTCTACTCAACCACAGAAATATACAAACAACTCACACAATAGATGTGCTAATCCCACACATGACAGCACCATACCCCCTAATCACCACAAAGAACCGTCTCCTAATCTCTTGTAAATGACCCACAGAAGACACACACCCTCTCAGCAGCTATAAACACCAGCAGGAACATACACCCTCCACTTGGGCACAGAGATAATTTTATAGCTGTGCTTCTGTCCTCTGAAGATGCCAGCCACAGCTACTGGCGAAACGTTAGGAACCAAATCTGCCAGAACATGGCCACACAGCCCGGAAAACCCACAACAACCATCAGATTAAAAATTGTTTGGTGTGGTACCACTAGGGTATCCTTAATCCTTAAAGACCTTCTGGAAGAGCCAGATTTTCACCTGCTCCTGGAAGGCCGTGAGGGTGGGGGCCACCCTTCTTTCAGGGAGGAAGCTATTCCAGAGGAGGAGGGCTAGTTACAGAGAACAGTTGCCATTGGGCCCCTTCCCACCATACCTCCTGATGGGTGGGGATCCTTAACCGGTGCCCCTTAATTGTTCAAGCAGAACCACCAGAAATTAGAGAAATGAAGTCTCTGAGATGCCCAGGCCACATGGGGCTTTGCAGATAGTGACCAGCATCCTGAATTGCACTTGGAAACCTACTAATAACCAGTGTAGCTCCCACAGCAGAGGTGTAATGTGGCAGTATCCAGGACTGTCCATTAAGCATGCAAGCCATTAGATTCTGGACCAGCTGAAGTTTCCAGCTGGTCTTCAAGGACAGCTCCACGTAGAGAAAATTACAGTCATCTAACTCAAGAGGTGACAGGGGCATGAGCAACCGTCTTCAGCGCATCATGTTCCAGGTAAGGCTGCAACTGGTGCAGCAGCTGGAGGTGTGCAAAAGCCCTCTTGGCCACAATCTCCCTTTGCTTCTTGCGCATGAACCCTGAGTCCAGGAGGATCCCCAGGCTGCAAGTCTGCTCTTTCTGGGAGAGCACAATCCCATCGCAAGACAAAGATGGTACAGCCCTGGAATTAGTCTCTGAATCAGAGCTTTCCAAACTGTGTGTCACGACACAAAAGTGTGTCGCCACACACAGCGTGGTGTGTCGCCACACCACCCAGAAGCGGCGGCGCGCGCGTGCACGGTGGCCGCGGCAGCGGCGCGGCTTCCGCGTTTTAGCGGAGGCTGCCGCCGCTGCCGCTGCCACCATGCACGTGTGCGCCACCGCCGCCATGCGCACGCGCTGCCGCACGCCCCCCGCCACCGCCGTGCACGTGCGCCTCAGCGCCGCGCTGCCGCTGTGCGCACGCCGCGCTGCCGCTGCCGCCACCACTGGTGTGTCGCCAGCGGCGGCACTTTGGAAAGCCCTGCTCTAAATCAATAGTTTAGACTTGGATTCCAAGCCAAAGTGAAATGAAAATTGTAAAAATGAAATGCCTCCTCTACTCATCTGATTTGCAGAATTTTGGTACGGTCTCCTCCAATCCATGGAAAATGTTTTTGCTGGAAGGAATATGGATTTAGACCATCCTTCTCCAACCTTGGCTCTCTCTGGATGTGTGGCCTTCAACTCCCACAATTCTCCAGCCAACCCGGCCACTGCTGAGAATTCTGTAAGCTGAAGGCTACATGTTTTGTACTTTTGCAAAAGACAGGTCTTTCAAAATCTGCTCGTACCAGGCATGGAGGTTTTGGCTACACCAGAATCCTTGATAGAAGAACTGAGCATGTTTGGATCTACAAAGGAACTCCACAATAAAGCACTTCTGACCCCAGTTTCCTGGTATACAGGTACTCAATATAAAAAGAAAATAAATCAAACAGGAATACAAAGAGACTACAAAACTGAAGACAGTTTTGAGAGAGTTGGACACCAATGTATGAGGAAGAAAGATGGCAAACGTCAGCAACCTTGACGGACTCTGAAGAAAGCTATGCAGGGTCAGACCTGGTTAAAACTTGGATGGAAGAGCGCCTAGACTGGATGGTCAAGAGAACATTGGGGAAGAAGGAAATGGCAAAACCACTTCTATATTGTTAGCAACCATGTATCCATATAGAAATTGATGCTTTCGAACTGTGGTGCTGGAGAAGACTCTTAAGAGTCCCTTGGACTGCAAGGAGGACAAATCAGTCAATCCTAAAGGAAATCAACCCTGACTGCTCATTGGAAGGACAGATGCTGAAGCTGAAGCTCAAATACTTTGGCCACCTAATGCGAAGAGAGGACTCACTGGAAAAGACCCTGATGCTGGGAAAGACTGAAGGCAAAAGGAGAGGGGGACGGCAGAGGATGAGATGGTTAGATAGCATCACCGATGTAATGAACATGAATTTGAGTAAACTCCGGGAGACAGTGGAGGACAGGAAGGCCTGGCGTGCTATGGTCCATGAGGTCACGAAGAGTCGGACACGACTAAACGACTGAACAACAACAACAAAAATCCATATAGTTGCTATTAAGACCTGAGTTTAACTCAAGGTAGTCTCCACTGTGTGTGGTGTGTGCGTGTATATGGCACAACCAAGTAGCTGGCATAGTGTACAGGAACATCTGCACAGTGTATGGGCTAGACCCTCCCAAGTCCAGATGGGAGATTCCACAGAAGGTTGTGGAGAATGACAGGGCCAAGATCCTGTGGGACTTTCAGATGCAGACGGACAGGCAGGTATGGCCAATCAACCAGATATCATGGTAGTAGACAAGGACCAGAAGGCAGCCATGGTGATAGATGTAGCGGTGCCAAGTGACAGCAACATCAGGAAGAAGGAGTATGAGAAGCTGGAGAAGTACCAGCACCTGAAGGAGGAACTAGAGAGGATGTGGAAAGTGAAGGCCAAAGTGGTCCCAGTGGTGGTAGGAGCACTCGGGGCTGTGACTCCTAAGCTGGGAGAGTGGCTCCAAGAGATCCCAGGAGCAACATCAGAGCTCTCTGTCCAGAAGAGTGCAGTGCAGTGCTAGGAACAGCTAAGATCCTGCGCAGAACCCTCAAACTCCCAGGCCTCTGGTAGAGGACCTGAGGTTGAGGAAGACACATACCACCCATAGGGTGAGAAGGGATCTTTTTTTTTTAATATGTATAAACACATATACATAAATATTTTGGGAATGATAGCGATCATCTATCATGAAAACAGAATGAAGAAGCAGGCAACTTTTGATGGCCAAAGGTCACACATTTTATTTAAAAATGCGATGTTCAAGGCCTACAATGAGCAATAACGTTCCATGGATTCTCAGCCAAATAGAATTGCCCAAACCAGCCTTGGAAAGCCCAGATCAACACATTCTAGGGCAGGGCTTTCCAAAGTTTTTCCCACGGCGACACACCAACCGGCGTTGGTGTGTCGCCGCAGGAAAACCCAGAAGTGCAGCAGCACGCAAAAACCCGGAAGCGCTGCTGCTGCTTTCGGGTTTTGCGCGCTGCAGTTGGTATGTCGCCGCGGGAAAACCCGGAAGCGCTGATGATGATCAGCGCTTCCGGGTTATGTGGCGACACACCAGACTGTGTGTGGCGACACACTTTTGTGTCGCGACACGCAGTTCTAGGGGATCAATGCCACCCACAGATGTTCTACTGGGTAATCTCAAGATTCACTCTGCTCTGCTGCAACTGACTCCAGATGCCAAGGGTCAAACTTGACAAATATTGTCCTAAATTTTCCAGATGTTGCTGTCTCTTAGGTTTAACTTACCTGCACATAATATTTCGAAGCTTTTCCAGATTCTCAGCAGTGAAATACCAGTAATTTCTATCACACCTCTGAACATCTTTATCAATTCTATGTAAGTTTAAGGCAACAGTGTCCAGCATTTCTATCTGGAAAATACAAACATATGTTATAAACCTGCTGGTGAACAAAGGAGGGTATTGTCTGTCCGTCGTACCCGATCTTGGCAGAATGGGGTGATTTTAGATGTTCATTCACTTAAAATCAATTCCTGCAGGTAAATGTGTAAAAGCAGAGATGCCACTATGTGCTAAATGCACCTTATTCCTATGGTTTCATGGTTGCCATCTCAGCCTAACCAACCACATGCAAGGTTACTATGAGGATAAAATGGGTGGATAAATACCATGTTTATCATCTTGAGCTTTTTGCAGGAAGAATGGGAGAGGGCGAAATATTTAGCAGGAAGACTATGTAAGGCTATCTGTTTGTATCATAAGTTTTCAAAATAAGAAGCTTTCGGTCTAAATTTCACATTTTAAAAATGGTGGCAAGCTGATTCTGATCTTGGATATTTTTTTAAAGGGGAAATGAATAAACCACATTCTAGCTCTTCTCCTGGGCGCGAGTGACATCCATTTGAGACAATACAAATAATTCCCACCCTTCTTCTTTTAACATGGTCTGTTATTTTATTTAAAAGATTTCTAAGGCCCAAGACAGCAAAACAATCGTGTCAGGCGTCGCAGTTTAAGCAAGAGAAAAAAGGCAGCAATTCCATGCAATGGACAAAAATGGGAAGATGGAGCTGGAAAATTGTGGTGCTGGTTGCATCAAAGGAGATTGATTGTGGTGCCAGATTTTTGTTTTACTGTGTTTTGTTTTTATGTTTGGATTTACATGACTGTTGTGAGCTGCCCAGAGTTGTGGTTTGTAAGATGGGCAGTCATGCGAGTCTTTGAAATAGATAAACAAATAAATAATAAAAACACAATTGAAACTAGGTGATATCTCTGGGTGAATAAAAGTTGGGGAGGAGTTGGCTTCCTCACTGGGAAGGATATTTCATAAATGCAATGCCCTCTGTCCACCCTTTTAACAGAGGATGTGATTTATTTGTTATATTCCACTGCACAGAGCATCCTCTCCTCCTATTTCCCCCCACAATAACAATCCTGTGAGGTAGGTTGGGCTAAGAGGGAGCCTCCTTGGCTGAGGAGAGACTAGAATCTGGATCTTCCCACTCCTCATTCAAACCCTTCACCACGGCACCACACTGGCTCTTGGGATGGGACAGACCAACCCGAAGTCACCCAGGCAGCTTCCATGGCTGAGGGGCAACTAGAATCTGGGTCTCCCCACTCATAGTCTAGCACCTTCACCACTCCACCATTCTGGCTCTCGTGACAAAGTAACTTTGAACGGTCACTGAATGAGGGGGACTTACGTCCAGTCCTCAGAGTTGCAGCCATTGTAGTGCCCCCGCAGTCATGTGATCGTGATTTGGGCACTTGGCAACCAGCTCACACTTATGACAGTTGCAACATCCCACGGTCACATGATCACCATTTGCAACCTTCCCTGCTGGCTTCCCACAAGCAAAGTAAACAGGAAAGCCGGCAGGAAAGGTCGCAAGTCACTCCCGCTGCTTTTTCTCCCGAGGAGCCCCTGGGTAGCAGGGCAAGTGCACATCCCCCAGCCCCACTGCACTGACACCATGCAGTGCACCCCCAGTGTTGCTGTATTCGTGTCCCTCCGTGCACCCCCCAGCCTTGCTACACTTGCGCTGCGCCACCCCCCCCGGCCGTGCAGCACTCGTGCCCTGCTGCGTGCCCCTGGCCTTGCTGCACTGGCACCGTGCCGTGTTGCGCACCCCCGGCCTGCTGCAGTCACGCCACACCGCGCTCCACCCAGTCTTGCCACCGTTGTGCCACACCAACTCCTCAGCCCTGCCACACTTGTGCCCCACCACACCAAACCCCTCCCAGCCTTGCTGCATTCACACTGCACACCCCGTCCCCTGCCTGGCCACACTCCGTAGCACTCACCCACCCACTGGCCTGCTTGCGAGCCGCCTAAGTAAAGGATTGTCATGACTGGGGCTTGTAACTTCCTGCTGGCTTCCCCATTGACTTTGCTCGTTGGAAGCCGGCAGGAAGTCGCAAGCCCCAGTCACGTGAGACCCTCACGTAACAACCCGTGATCCTCGCTTACCAACAGCAACGGGGATTGCCGGGGTTGCTGTCGCTAAGCAATGCGGTCACGTGACATCACATTTTACAACTGCATCGCTTAGCAACAGAAATTCCAGTCCCAATTAGTGTTGTATGTCCACCCTTGGCCTTCACCTACCGTATAAGCAGCAGAGCACACAGAGATGCTTTCTTCTGCGGCTGCTTTAGAGTCCATTTGAGAACACGGCTGTTCCTCCATTACAAAGCCCGCAGGGGCCAGGCCCTTGACGGGCGAAACGTGATCCGAATCTGGTCTCTGCAGCTCGGGGCCA
Organism: Charina bottae; assembly: GCA_023362775.1. NCBI lineage: Eukaryota > Metazoa > Chordata > Lepidosauria > Squamata > Charinaidae > Charina > Charina bottae. Next base: position 7,259,942 of record JALMGJ010000027.1, on the reverse strand, counting down.
GTTTCCTCTTCGGTCCCATCCTCAAAGCAGATGCTCTGCCCATCATCGATGCTGGAGAGGATGCCTGATGTGACTGAGTAATTCCGAGAAGAAGGGAGCCCGGAGTCAGGAGAGTCAAACTCTACCGACTGTTGTTGATCAACTGCCACCACAACTGTTGGTGCATCTAAGCAAACCCTGGTCAAAGACTGTTCTTCGTGTGCCTTCAGCCCTCGGTCTACCGAGTCCATTTCATCTACAGAAATAAACACCTGAGAAGAACAGTATGTTGGTCAGGGAGAAAGAAGGAAAGAAAGATGAATTTAAGAAAAGAGGCATAGGGTCTCTCTTCTCACAACACTGCTGAAGATGCTTAGTGGATTAACCCATAGCCTGGGTCCTTGCTATAACCTGAACCATAAACCAATCAAATGGCCTGCATTCACATGTCGGTCCAAGCCACGAAAACTAATCCTCCCATGCTGGGTGAACTCAGCTGCTTGGTTTGTAACTGACTTGGTTAAACCTGAGGCGTAAACGCAGCCATAGAATTGAAAGAACCCCCGGAGGCCATGAGTCCAATCTCCATGCAGGGTAGGAACCCAAATTAAATTCCCAACAACCGTCTATTTAGCTTCTGCTCAAAGACCTCTAACAACGGAGAAGCCTTTATCTTGGACCCTGGTTCCACTCTTCAACTTCTCTTACTGTTAAGAAATGTAACATTCCACTGGAATCTGCCTTCCTTTAAATTGTAAATCCATTATTCCGTACCCAGCTTTCTATGTGACTCCAAGGCCTCTATTCCCATAACAGGCTTGATGCGATCAATGTCAGGGAGGGATGTTATTAGGTCATGAAAGGACTACATAGAGGTCAACTGACTAGTCAACTAATCCATAGGGGGTTAAAACAGACCCAGCCTTGCCTAAGGTTAAACCATTCCCTATTCATTAACTTCCTTATGCTATGCAAAGGAGGTACCAGAGAGAGAACTCTTTTGACATCTATGATTGAAATGAAATCCTAGACAGGCTCCATGAAGATGGATCTTCTCTAGGCATTCCACCTCTGTGGCCCGTTTGGTTTTCAGCATCCATCCTTGTGGACACCCAGGGAGGGAGAAAGCAAAAAAAGGAGAAAATGGAGACGGAGGGAAGAATAGAGACCCCTGCCTGAACCCATCTGCTACCATGGATTATATTTACTTAATTATTTGGGATGTGAAGGTCTGGGGAGGGAGATGAAAGTGGGCCAAGTGTCCCTAAAGAGAAATCTTGGAAGGGTTGATTTATGCCTAGTGGAAAGTACAGCAATTTAGTGATTCCCTTATGAGCAGAAAAGCAAGATATAAAACATAAAAATAAAGAAATAGATTCAGGGCTCAACCTTCAAGGTTCTATGCGGTTCTAAAACCCCTTCAAAATTTGTCCATTCCCATGTGATAGAAGGGGAAAATTGTCAAATACATGGGAAGGGATCCTATTCACTGTGCATAATTAATCCATGAAAAAGTCATCAAATTTTGTCACATTTTGTCCTGGCCCCATCTCTTTCTTTGTCTTTGAATCTGGAATGTCATGCTAACAATGTTGTGACTGATGTGGACTCTTTTCTTTCTAAGAAGCATGAAGGAGGAGGAGGAGGAGATTATTTACAGAGCTCTATACTGTAGACCAGTGTTTCTCAACAAGATGTGTGGACTTCAACTCCCAGAATTCCCCAGCCAGCTGGCTGGGGAATTCTGGGAGTTGAAGTCCACACATCTTCAAGTTGCCAAGGTTGAGAAACTCTGCTGCAGACCTTTGGATTAGAGGAACAATCAGCTGTTCCTATGGGAATACTGCCACAATATCCCTTGATTGATTGATTGATTGATTGATTGATTGATTCAATTTATATAGCTGTCCATCTTGTAATATGACTCTGGGCAGCTCTCATTTTGCTGAAACCAACAGACAAATAAACAGCACAAACAAGATGTCATATCTGGTTATTTGCAGAGCAGTGAAAGCCACAAGAATCTCCCAGATGACTTCAGCCACCCTGCTAACCCTACCCTGAAGCTGCGGCCGGAGCCACACACAAATCCCAGGAGAGGAGAACTCCTCTCCGTGCCCATGCAGGTCTCCGTTATATGTGTCAGGTCAACCCTTTCCTCCATGATTAGGTCCTGGATGAGAAAGGCCTTATTACAGACTGACCTGTCATTCAGTAGCCATAGCCAGAGACAAGAGCTACTGAAGGTCTGACGACCAGGTACTGGAGCGGAGCCCAGGAACGCAGAGTCAGTCCAAGAACTAAGACCACCTTCTCTGAGAATGGCCTAGGTAAAAGGTAAAGGTTCCCCCCGCACACTTGTGCAGTCGTGTCCGACTCTAGGGGCCGGTGCTCATCTCCGTTTGTTAGCCGAAGAGCCAGCGTTGTCTGAAGACGCTTCCATGGTCATGTGGCTGCATGACGCGCGTGGAACGCTGTTACCTACCCACCGAAGTGGTACCTATTCATCTACTTGCATTGCATGCTTTCAAATTGCTAGGTTGGCAAGAGCTGGGGCAAGTGTGGGAGCTCACTCCGTCACACGGGGCTAGGGATTCAAACCTCCGAACTTGCAATCTTCCGATCGACAAGCCTGGCGTCTTACCCGCTGAGCCACCACGCCCCCTAGAATGGCCTGCCCCCTACCAAATCTCTTTCTGCCCATCACCACTGAGATGTTACTGCCTTCCCCTCCCCCACAACAAACCAACTCCCCCAACCCATCCCATTTCTCCTCCAGGTCAGAGAGCCCCATCCAACACCCAGAAGACACAACCCAACCCAACCGCCTAACCATTCTGCTCTTTGGGTCAGCACTCAATCCCAAGTTCTAGCCAACCAGCCATCTTCCCACCACATACGCACATACGTATCACACCGCACTCATGGTTCACATCCACTCTCACCAGGGCAACTGGAAGCATAAAACAACACTCTGGACTTCCCTAAGACTGGGGTGACCTAAAGGTTGCTGACACTTCCACCTTAGTTGCCACCAGTCCACAAAGACCATCTACCAGAATCCCCTCAGTCCACAGTTCAAAAGTATTTCTACTTCTACAACCAAATGGTTCAGATGCCATAGATGGAAATCACCAGAGACATACTGCCAATAGCTGCACAAATGGTGTGCACTCCATAACATCCACAAACTCAGGCCAGCCTCCAGCACCACCCCTGGTCCACTCCCTCTGCTGCTCATCCTGGCACCTGGGTGCCTGAGCACTGCAGAACACCAAGGCCAGATGTCTCTGGATTGCTGCCACCATCACGGCTGAACAAAGGAAGCTGCCAGGAGATCACCTGCAGCTGAACTTGGCATTGCCACCACCGCTTGGCTGTGCGTCATTGCCAACTCTAGCAGCTGATTGGCAGTGCCTCCAGCCCAGCACTATGTCCTACCCAACACCAAATCACTGGCACTGCTGCTGCCACTCCACCACCACCTCTCTGATTGGCCTGGTCAGCCACCCCATCCCATCCAACGCCCAGTCTACCATTATCTATTGAGCTTCGTCCTAGGCCACCCTAGGGACCGTCCTGGAGACTCTGGATGTTGTCATCTCTTGCACTGCTACAAAGCCCCACAACACCAACCTGCAATTCAGGGGGCACCAAGGACCCTCTGAACTTTCCTCATCTTTCTATAACATTCCCACACTACCCATGATATAGGTAAAGGTAAAGGTTTCCCCTGCACATTTGTGCAGTCGTGTCCGACTCTAGGGGCCGGTGCTCATCTCCTTTTCTTAGCCGAAGACCCAGCATTGTCCGAAGACGCTTCCACGGTCACGTGGCCAGCATGACGCGCACGGAACGCTGTTACCTTCCCACCGAAGTGGTACCTATTCATCTACTTGTATTTGCATGCTTTCAAATTGCTAGGTTGGCAAGAGCTGGGGCGAGTGCAGGAGCTCACTCTGTCACGCGGTGCTCAGGTCTTGAACCGCCGACTTTCTGATTGACAAGCCTGGCGTTTTAACCACTGAGCCATTGCGCCCCATGATATACTTCCCCAATAATCTCCTGCAGCCTATCACTAACTTTCACTCAGCCTTGGCGTCATTATAGGGGGTAAAATGTTATCTCAGGCATGGAAGTCATTGGATTCTACTGAGAGATACAAAGATTCTGCCAATTTGTCTCAGTTTGTAGAAGTTGTCATGGAGGCAGGGAAGCCTCCTTGTCTTCCTCTGCCCTGAAACTTCCATGAGTCATCCTGTGTGAGTTGGGCGGCCATATAAATTGTCAAATAAATAAATAAATAAATAAATAAATAACGAGCGAGCACACTTGCAGGAATCCTAAGATTTACGATATAGAGAAAAATGATTATAATCCTCCCCATGAAATCCAGTGAACCCTGAGCATACTCAGAACATAAAGGGGCACTTGGAAAAACACAAAATGGATCGATACAGCTGAATCAAAGATGGAATAGCTGGCTGGATATTTTTAGAAGGAAAGACATGATGCCGCAACATTTGTTTGCAGCTTCTTCTTCTGGATATGGGTTGTCAGGGGACAGAAGGGCAAGAGAAAGGTTGTCCTTGCATGGCCTCCTTAGAAGGATCTGCTTGGCTAAGCCTAAGACGTGGAAAAATGGAAGGAGATGGCAGCTCTTTGGTCTTTGCTTTGCAGATGTTCTTATGACAGATGATATGGACACAGCCCATCATCTTACATCATTGCTGATGGTGGAGTCCCTGTGGATTAGCCGCTGCACGTGACTATCTATGCTGCTCCCGGAGGAAAACTTGGTGGCAGTTTGGGACTCTTTCTCCCGAAGCTTCACAACCACCTCGCAGGCTTTCCACTCTGTCATCACCTTCTGATATCGGTGTGCAATGTCCTCGTCCACCTTAGAAAGGAAGGGGAGGATTTATTTAAGGCCAGCAATTCCATAGAAACATAAGCAATGATCCAACCTATGACAAACCTGCCCAACCCTAAGCAGAAACCCTGAAGGTCACATTGACCGTGCCGTGTGCGCTTTCTAGCTCTCATGATAAAAAGTTCAGGGAGAATGTAAACATCTCCATCTGTTTTGCGTCTCAAAATCCCAGCCAGCAAATTTTGCAAAGCTCAGTATTTTCTTATTTCAACTGCGAATGGATTTTCAGGGACGCAAGGAGAAGTCTTTCCCATCCTCCACTATCTCATCCTTTTAAACAGAAATACTGGGGACTGTATCTAGATCTCTTTGTATATTTTATTACTGAGTCTTCCAAGGCATTTAATTATCATCTTCTAGAATCTCTCTTTGAAATACTGAAGACAAACAAGTACCAGGTCCATTTCCTTCTTGTTCATGCCAAACTTGTAGTGTCCCAGCAAGAATGGCCACACCTCCTTCCGAATTTCATGTTGTACCCCACCGTAGTAGACCCGTCTGAGCAGCTCCAATTCCTTGTAATTCTAACATGAAAGGAAGAGAGATTGAGATTGAGAGAATTTACGGGAAAATTAGCAAACACCTACCCACTCAGAACTGGAAAATCTTTTCTTTCCTTTTATAGCTAACGATGACTAATTCATTGTGGTAAAGACAGTTATTTGCTTAGATGTAATTTGTTGTAAAGTTAGGATTTGACCAAAACCAAAAAAGTACAACCAGTTTGGTCTAGTGGTTATGGCAACGGGCTAGAAACCAGGAGACTGAGAGTTCTAGTCCCACTTTAGGCATGAAAGCTGGCTGGGTGACCTTGGGCCAGTCCCTGTCTCTCAGCCCTAGGAAGGAGCCAATGGCAAACCAGGAGTCTGTGAGTTCTAGTCCCGCCTTAGGCATGAAAGCTGGCTGGGTGACCTTGGGCCAGTCCCTGTCTCTCAGCCCTAGGAAGGAGCCAATGGGAAACCAGGAGACTGAGAGTTCTAGTCCCGCCTTAGGCATGAAAGCCGGCTGGGTGACTTTGGGCCGTCACTCTCTCTCAGCCCAACTCATCTCACAGGGTTGTTGTTGTGGGGAAAATAGGAGGAGGAAGGAGTATGAGGTATGTTCCCCGCCTTGAGTTACTTATAAAAATAATAAAGGCGGGATAGAAAATAAATAAATAAACAAACCTGCAGGATAACATAGCAGTGGGACAGATTTCTATTTGACATCCTAGCTAGCCAGTCAAGCCCTCTTCCACTTCCCCCACAAAACGCTTAGAATTAATTCTATGGGCAGAGAGCAAGTTCCCTCTGATCAAGAAGCTGATGAGTCCCCTCTTATGCATGGATAGTTCCATTTAGGGTCAAGAAAATGAGAACAAATTTGCAATCCAGAAGAACAGGTTTGTTCCTGAAACATAGGTTGGAGGACTCCTCCTCCTAAGAATATAAGGAAACCCAGCTGGATCAAAGAAAGCTGTATCTAATCCAGCATTCACAGTGGCAAGCCAATGTCTCCAGAAATACTCCTTCTTTCTTTCTTTCTTTCTTTCTTTCTTTCTTTCTTTCTTTCTTTCTTTCTTTCTTTCTTTCTTTCTTTCTTTCTTTCTTTCTTTCTTCTTTCTTTCTTTCTTTCTTTCTTTCTTTCTTTCTCTCTCTCTCTCTCTCTCTCTCTCTCTCTCTTTCTTTTCCTTCCTTCCTTCCTCCCTCCCTCCCTCCCTCCCTCCCTCCCTCCCTCCCTCCTTTCTTTCTTTCTTTCTTTCTTTCTTTCTTTCTTTCTTTTTCTTTCTTTTTAAATTTATTGGCCACCCAACTCCAGTGGCCTCTAGGATCCTCCCCTGTGTTGTTGCTCCCACAAATATTGTACCATGTTGAGAGATACAGTGCCACAGAACATGGATGTTTTATTTGAGCCATTAAGGACAACAGCTATCGACAGAGTTTCCCTCATCTATGAGTCTTTTTACTCTTCTTTCAAAGTCATTTAAGGCAGTGGCTATCAACAAGAGCTGTGGTGGCCTCCAGAGGTACTGTATACCTGAGGCATCACAAACAGTGATGTCTTATAACACTGACAAATTTGCAGAGGCACAACGTTTTGTGGAGTCCCCTTTCATTGATACACCACGTGCCCCAGTGCAGAAGGGGAAAATGGGAAGAAAAGAACACAGGTTGCAATGACAAATTCTACAAATTTTTTAATGCCATAATGTGCGTTGGAGTCCTAGCTCTTGTAGCTCTTGAATCTACCAACCCTCAATTTTCCCAAATGATTTTTATTCCCCTGTAGTCGCCAGGTTCTAATTAGCACAATAGCAAAATGTCAGCCTTAGATCATTCCGAAGAATGTTTATCTATGTAGTTGCTAAGAGTCTGCACCATCTTGATGGCACATAATCAATCAAAGGTCAACAGATGCCGGGGGCCACAATGAAAGATTTTGGAGGAAGTCAGAGCTGCAATGTGTTGGGAATGATATAAAATTGGTGGCTGGAGAAAGGATTTTTTTTCTGTGCTTTGCTGTATTGTCAGGAACCCTCCGATGGAGTTTTAGGAACGATGACACCAACATTCAGCAATGCAGTTTCAGGCATTTCTAGGGGTCACCAAAAAAAAAAAAAAAGAGCAGGATTCAGGCCCATGGGGTGCCCCCACTCTGCTTTATCCCTCTCTGAATGATTCTGGGAAACAGATGATCTCAGAAAGGCTACAGATGGGTCACTATACAAATCTAAAGGAAGACGTTCAGTCTATCTATTTTGGCAGGATGAGAAGCTTTGTACCTATCTGTATGTTTGGGGGCGGGGCATGTGTGTGTTTGTGTGTGTGTGTGTTCATGCACACAAATATGAGAGGGAACAGAAGAACAAAGAGGAGGAAATCTTTATTGCTGTCAATGAGCAATACATGGGAAAGAGAGACATGCCACCCCACTCTTTTAATCCAGTGTTTCTCAACCTTGGCAGCTTGAAGATGTGTGGACTTCAACTCCCAGGGGAATTCTGGGAGTTGAAGTCCACACATCTTCAAGCTGCCAAGGCTGAGAAACAGTGCTTTAATCTAACACAGTCTTACCTTCTTATCTTTCTGGTATTTGCTCCAGACCTCTTTTGTCAGCCCCCCTGCAGCACTGGTGGGTTTATCTGGTGGGATGATGGAATGATTTACCAATGCAGACAAGTGAGTCCGGACGGTGGACAAGTGACGGCAGTAAGCAAGCCCTGTGGGGAGAAGAAGACACAAACATTTAACAGGTGTGACATTTATTGTTCAAAACAGAAGAGTCCTGTGATCTTTTTGCGACTTACTGACCAACAGGAGGCAGTGTATGTCCAGCTGGTTCTAACTGGAATTCAGTAGAAGAGAATATCTGTAGCTCAGGGTTGAACTGTGGAGTCCTTGGTGCTCTCTGAGCTTGGTTGTTGGCTTGCAGACATTACATGACCCAACTAGGTAACTTCATCAGTGCGAGTGAGTGTGGGGTTTGCTCCCTGTTTATCTACAGTAGCTTGCCCTGCCAGTTTTTGTGGGGGTGTGGTTTTCTCAAACATCATAATACTGATCAAGCTCAAATCCATTATCTTCCCAACTACAGACTCCCTTCTTGACCACAACTGCTATAAAAAGCACTTTTATCATGCACACGAAAGTTGGCTGTTAAATATGTGGCCTTCAGTTAGTTCTGCTTTCTCCCAGTCTGGTGCCATTCAGATGCAGTTGAAGGACAACACATCATCCCTTAAGAGCAACATCCTATGCTGTTCAGAGCTGCGCCTTTTTCAACATGACCACCCAGCAGTAATGCTGGCTGGGGGTGATGGAAGCTGCAACGTGACATACCCGGATGCAGTGGTGCCCATGTGGGGGCAGTGGGGGACCAAAATTGGCAAGATAGTGGGCAGAGCACTGTGATATAACCCCCTGCCTCTTTTCAATGTGTGTGCAATGTCAACACACACAATAAAAGGGACAGAGCTTGTCCTGGGTTGCTCCGTCCACCGACTTCCTCCTTTTGAGCCCTTCTGTGGATGTTTCTGCCTGGATGGCACCAGGTTTGGAAGGCTGTTGTTTTGACGTGCAGTTGGGATCAAGGCTCATGAACAGAACTCACATCCGTAGAAGGCTCTGGAAACAATCTGCCTCTTCATACTTTCGCACAACATTTTCAGAGGGGTCCTGTTAGAAAAAAACGCAACGTTCAGAAAGGATGAATCAAACACATCATTTATTCTACCCCCAGCACTGCCTTTACTACCCACTTCTCCTTCTCCCCAAACATACTTAAGATGTCTACATAAGGATTATTTTGCACTGTCTTCACAACAGTTCATCAAGCAGAGATGGGCTGATCATCTCACAGTGTAATTACAATGAGAACTTCATAGCACATTTTAATCTAAGGCAGGGTTTCTCAACCAGGGTTCCGTGGCACCTTAGGGTTCCGCGAGAGGTCACTAGGGGTTCCCTGGGAGATCACGATTTATTTAAAAAATTATTTCAAATTTCAAATTCAACTTCACATTCAAGAGGTAAGTTTCAGTCTTTATTTTTAGTTTAAGAACACTGTTCATGCATATATACAGGCCTACCCATGAAACGAATATAATAATTTTGTAACTTCTGGCCTATATTTGAGCCTGAACGTGCAGGGGTTCCCCGAGGCCTGAGAAATATTTCAAGGGTTCCTCCAGGGTCAAAAGGTTGAGGAAGGCTGTTCTAGGGCTTCCTACTGTTAGCTTGACATTTTAGCCACTAGCTCTCCCATTGTCCTCTCCATTGACCATATACCCATCACACACTCATCCAAGGTAAAGCCCAAGAATTAAAGAATCCTAGAATTAGAAGGGGCCACGGAGGTCATGGAACCTAACCCTGTTTAGTGCACAAATCCACATTTAGGCATCCCCTGCAAAGGGCTGTTTACCTTCTACTTGAACACATCCAACAAAAGACATCCCCCCCCATGCCCCCACAATTGTGGGTCATTCTTTGCACTGTCAAACTGCTCTCGCTATTAGGACACATCACACCGCTGACTCATATTCAGTTGTTAATCAGCAATTATTCTAAGGCCTTTTAATTAAATTAAAGCAAATGTAGTTTTTGTCCTGGTTTTAAAAAAGGAAAACCTCCTTGGAGTTGAGTACAACTCTCAGCAAGCGTGCAGTTTCTGAGCAACATTACAAAAGTGGCTTGTCATTTCCAGAATATTATTCACTTTCCTAGCGTGGTGCTGTTCCTCCATTGTCGTCTATGAAGACCTCACCACCGTTAGTCACATTAAAACGAAATCTGGTGTGTCCAAACATGACTGGTCAGGCCAATTTGGGCACAGAATGTCCTGGCACACGTTGGGCAAACATGTGTAGTAGGCTGACCATACGTTCCGTTTTGAACGGGACAGTCCCGTTATTTAAACAATTCCCGACCGTCCCGTCGTTTTAAGAAAAATATCCATTTTGTCCCGTTTTTGAAAGTTCCCTTGGCGAAGCGTGCGCACGCCTGCACGCGCGCGCCCACTTTGTCCGGCGAGCCGTGGGTAGGGTCCCATTTTTCTCTCAAGGAAATATGGTCAGCTTAATGTGTAGACACTGCAGTGGCTGCACTGATGGCTCTAGACTTGTGCAGCTTGCGCTTACATTGCGCTTCCACAGTGCACCTTACTTCGTAAGCTTGACCGCCCTTATGGATGAGGCCACACCAGGTAGAGCGATTTTGTGCCAGGGTTTCCCAGGTGGGAATGTTCATGTTGAGCGACTTCGGGGAGGCCTTTAATTCAATTTCTCAGCCTGGTATTAAAGCCCTGGTATGCCCTGGTGCTATCCCATACAAGAACCAACCGGACTTGGCCCTGCTTAGTTTCTCAGCTTACACCAGTGTTTCTCAACCTCAGCCACTTTAAGATGTGTGGACTTCAACTCAATAGCATGGCTGGCTGGAGAATTCTGGGAGTTGAAGTCCACACATCTTAAAGTGGCTGAGGTTGAGAAACACTGGCTTAGACAATGCTGAAGTGCTGCCCATTTGCGGAAGTGCAGATTTTAACGTGTCACTCAAATCCAATCACAGCCCTTCCCCCCAACCCCCCCCCCCCCAAAAAAAAAATTTGTGCACTCAATTTTAAAATACGAAAATAAAGCCCAAACTATCTTCCTGGCACCAGCGTGTCCCTGCAGCTTCTTTTCCTCTGGCAAGAATGGCTCAGAATTCTTCAAGATTCATTCAGGACACCTGAAAAGCAGATGCTGGAAAGTTTATTTCACCTGTCATGGATACACGTGCAGCAGCTGGGGGGGTTGTAAGGAGAGCCACCGGAGGAACATGAGAGACAGAAGGAACCTCGGCTGCAGGGGTCCAGCTGCCACGAAAACAAGCCGGCACCAAATCCCTGCATCTCTGTTACGTCGTTGATATCTAAGGAAAAGAGGAAGGGAGGGAGGGACAAATATTAAGTGTTGCACCAAGTTTCTAGGTCCTTTATTAGACTGGAGCAGATCATGCTTTGTTGAGCTGCAATTCGGACAAGAAAGAAAAGGACATACAGTGCAAAATTTTCCAACACGCTCCCCACCGATTCCCCACACACAACTGCTATTTATTCCAGTCTCATATCGCCTTTTGGGGTGGGGGCAGCCAAAGTGGATACGTTGCAAAGTATTACTTTTTTTAAAAAAAATCTTAACCTGGATTTCTTAACTTAAACAAAAAAAAACACTATAGAAAACTCAGATTATACTTTACATAAATGCCTGGCCTTCAGCTCATCCACAGTGTCCGTTAAGGCAAAAGACTCAGCCCGGAAGGCCAGCTAATCACAACCATGCAAGCAAATGCTTTTGCTTTGATTTTACAGCAGCACTTTCAAAACCGTGGCGGGACAGAGTGGCTTAAAATAATAAAAAGGGGGAACGGCACCACACCAAAGCATGCATTCTTGCAGCTAATACAGGAGCTCCATTGCTTGCTGTCTCCCAAAGGTTATTTTTTTGGGGGAGGGAACAGGGTGTTAGGGAAAGAGGGATAGGTAACAGATTCAGCGGTTGTAAGAATGTTCATAGCATAGGACAGGAGCAGGGAGTGGGCAACTGCTGTTAGCGCTAACAAAAACTTTTAATAAAAATAAGATCATGCTGTAAAAGCAAATCAGTGCCATGAAAGAGGACAGAAACAAAAGCAAGCAAATAAGCAAATGCTCTTCACCTTTAATTCTTCAGGAACGAGCTGAACAAGCCAGTATTTATGGCAACATCTCCTACAGTCAATCATAAAGATCAATCATAACCGCCCAGGGTCCCTCCTTGTGGGGGAGATGGGCGGTGATATAAATGTGACAAATAAATAAATAAATAAAGGGGTGGGAGAGTTTCCCCTTCCCACTTTCTCCTTCCATTGGTAAGAAAAGATCTTGGAATTATTATTATTGTTATGAAAAGAATAAACACTGTCCTTTTAAGGTGAACCCCACAGACCCTAAGAATTCAGATGAAAGGTACCTGAATTAGTGAAGAATTAGAGTGAACAGCATCTTCAGAATGAGCTTAAACGTTTTGGTTTGCGGTGATGGATCTCTGCCAAATTTTTAGACACATGCAAAAGGTTAAAGAAGTTGCAAGGGACTCAAAGCAAAATGGAGAGCAAACCAGGTACAACAGTATTGTCATTAAGCACATCAGGGAGCACATCATTCTGAAATCTCAATTCTCAACATTTTAGAGGGAGTTCCTGGGTAGATGGTGGGTATGTTACTTACTTCCAAGGATTGTAACAACAGAAGGAGAAAACCAAAGGTCTGCCTAGTTCAGAACATTATTCCCAGGTGACCCCCAAGCAAGGTAGCATTCAAAAGCACCATTCTCCTCCTGGTCCCCAGAAACAGGGAACAAGGTATCTTCTTCCTCTGTTGCTGGAGTCAATGCAGAGCCATCATGACTGTGAACCATGGACATCCTTCTTTTCCATAAATGTGTCTAATCCCCTTTTCAACTGGTTCATGTTTGTCATGTTCACCCCACCTTATGGCAGAGAACTCCATAGGTTAAATTACCTGTCCCGAATCTCTCTGCATAATATAGTTCCAAGGGGCAACCTTGGGATGCAGATTTAGGATGCAGAGAGTGTTCTCCCTCTTCAATTGCTCCACACCAAATGCTATAATTTTATATACCCCAATGCCTAAAGAGCAAGGTCCAATACAGAGAAAGGCAACAAGACATGCTGTAGACAGCAATGTGCTCCCAGACTCCGTCTCACCTGGCTCTTTAAAAATATTCTTCTAACACACTCTAGACGGTGCTGCCATTGAACATGATTTGCAAACTTGCACATTCAGTTCGTGCAGAATGTGTCAGCTAGGATGTTAGCAGGTGAGAGCTGCTACTGTTGAAGATGGCAGCCACATCAATGCAACTGAAGCTTCACCTGGTTTTCATGGGCTTCAATTGCACCGTTGTGGCCACCATCTTGACTTAGTTTGCTATATCCTGTGCATGCCCCTGGCTCCAGGTTCCTTAGGGTAGGGTTTTCCAACCTGGGCCACCTTAAGATGTGTGGACTTCAGCTTCCAGAATTCTTGACAATGGCCATGGTGGCTGGGGAATTCTAGGAGTTGAAATCCACACATCTCAAAGTTGCCCAGCTTGAGAAACATTGCCTTAAGGACTGTCTCCTCCAGGTGGAATCTGTCCAGCCCAGGTGTTCTGGCATGGAGTAGCTCAGGGTCCAACCTCCACAAGAGATTGAAGGAAAATGGATCTGAAGGCAATCCTTCTCCACTGGCCCCCTTGCTATGGAGTACCGTGCTCCTGAAGATGTAATGGTATGTGGGGAAGACCTTGGGAGACTGGGCCTAGAGATGCTGCCTTGGGAACGGTCGGATAAAGAGAGAGCATAGCCCGCAGCTGGGTAGTGGGCAGGACAAGAGGCTCAGAAGGGACCCTCCCTAGTTTCTCAGGCTGTAAAGGAGACAGGGAGAGAATTTTAGACTTGCAAGATTCTGTTAATGTTGTTGTTTATTCGTTCAGTCGTTTCCGACTCTTCGTGACTTCATGGACCAGTCCACGCCAGAGCCCTCTGTCGGCCGTCACCATCCCCAGCTCCCCAGTGGTTGAGTCCGTCACCTCCAGAATACCATCCATCCATCTTGCCCTTGGTCGGCCCCTCTTCCTTTTGCCTTCCACTTTCCCTAGCATCAGCTTCTTCTCCAGGGTATCCTGTCTTCTCATTATGTGGCCAAAGTACTTCAGTTTTGCCTTTAATATCATTCCCTCAAGTGAGCAGTCTGGCTTGATTTCCTGGAGTATGGACTGGTTTGATCTTCTTGCAGTCCAAGGCACTCTCAGAATTTTCCTCCAACACCACAGTTCAAAAGCATCTATCTTCCTTCGCTCAGCCTTCCTTATGGTCCAGCTCTCGCAGCCATAGGTTACTACAGGGAATACCATTGCTTTAACTATGCGGACCTTTGTTGTCAGTGTGATGTCTCTGCTCTTAACTATTTTATCAAGATTTGCCATTGCTCTCCTCCCAAGAAGTAGACATCTTCTGATTTCCTGGCTGCAGTCAGCGTCTGCAGTAATCTTTGCGCCTAGAAATACAAAGTCTGTCACTGCCTCCACTTTTTCTCCCTCTATTTGCCAGTCATCAATCAAGCTGGTTGCCATAATCTTGGTTTTTTTGAGGTTTAACTGCAACCCAGCTTTTGCACTTTCTTCTTTCACCTTCGTCATAAGGCTCCTCAACTCCTCCTCGCTTTCAGCCATCAAAGTGGTATCATCTGCATATCTGAGATTGTTAATGTTTCTTCCAGCGATTTTAACTCCAGCCTTGGATTCCTCAAGCCCAGCACGTCGCATGATGTGTTCTGCATACAGGTTGAATAGGTAGGGTGAGAGTATACAACCCTGCCGTACTCCTTTCCCAATCTTAAACCAGTCCGTTGTTCCGTGCTCTGTTCTTACTGTTGCTACTTGGTCGTTATACAGATTCCTCAGGAGGCAGACAAGATGACTTGGTATCCCCATACCACCAAGAACTTGCCACAATTTGTTATGATCCACACAGTCAAAGGCTTTAGAATAGTCAATAAAACAGAAATAGATGTTTTTCTGAAATTCCCTGGCTTTCTCCATTATCCAGCGGATATTGGCAATTTGGTCTCTAGTTCCTCTGCCTTTTCTAAACCCAGCTTGTACATCTGGCAATTCTCGCTCCATGAATTGCTGGAGTCTACCTTGCAAGATCTTGAGCATTACCTTACTGGCATGTGAAATAAGTGCCACTGTTCGATAGTTTGAACATTCTTTAGTGCTTCCCTTTTTTGGTATGGGGATATAAGTTGATTTTTTCCAATCTGATGGCCATTCTTGTGTTTTCCAAATTTGCTGGCATATGGCATGCATCACCTTGACAGCATCATCTTGCAAGATTTTAAACAGTTCAGCTGGGATACCATCGTCTCCTGCTGCCTTGTTATTAGCAATGCTTCTTAAGGCCCATTCAACCTCACTCTTCAGGATGTCTGGCTCTAACTCACTGACCACACCGTCAAAGCTATCTCCAATATTATTATCCTTCTTATACAGATCTTCTGTATATTCTTGCCACCTTTTCTTGATCTCTTCTGCTTCTGTTAGGTCCTTACCATCTTTGTTTTTGATCATACCCATTTTTGCCTGGAATTTACCTCTGATGTTTCTAATTTTCTGGAAGAGGTCTCTTGTCCTTCCTATTCTATTATCTTCTTCCACTTCCGCACATTGCTTGTTTAAAAATAATTCCTTATCTCTTCTGGCTAACCTCTGGAATTTTGCATTTAATTGGGCATATCTCCCCCTATCACTGTTGCCTTTTGCTTTCCTTCTTTCTTGGGCTACTTCCAGTGTTTCAGCAGACAGCCATCTTGCCTTCTTGGTTTTCTTTTTCTTTGGGACGTTTTTTGTTGCCGCCTCCTGAACAATGTTGCGAACTTCTGTCCATAGTTCTTCCGGGACCCTATCTACTAAATCTAGTCCCTTAAATCTATTCTTCACCTCCACTGCATATTCCTTAGGAATATTAGTGAGCTCATATCTAACCGATCTGTGGGTCTTCCCTATTCTCTTTAGTCTGATTCTAAATTTTGCAATAAGAAGTTCGTGATCTGAACTACAGTCAGCTCCAGGTCTTGTTTTTACCGACTGTATAGATGTCTGCCACCTTTGGCTGCAAAGGATGTAGTCAATCTGATTTCGGTGTCGACCATCTGGTGAAGTCCATGTATAAAGTTGTCTTTTAGGTTGTTGGAAGAGAGTGTTTGTTATGCACAGTGAGTTGTCTTGGCAAAATTCTATCAGCCTATGTCCTGCTTCATTTTGTTCTCCCAGACCATGCTTGCCTGTAATTCCAGGTGTCGTCTGACTACCCACCTTAGCATTCCAGTCTCCTGTAATGAAAATAACATCTCTTTTTGGTGTATTATCTAGTAGGTGCTGCATATCCTCATAGAACTGATCTACTTCTGCTTCTTCAGCATCTGTGGTTGGGGCGTATATTTGGATCACTGTGATGTTAAATGGCTTACCCTGAATTCGAATTGAGATCATTCTATCGTTTTTTGGATTGTATCCAAGCACTGCTTTAGCCACTTTATTATTAATTATGTATCCAAGCACTGCTTTAGCCACTTTATTATTATTATTCTGTTAATGTAGCTTCACAATAAAGTAGAATTAGCTCATCCGGTCATGTTTCCTGTCTTGTCTACCTAGTAAGGCTGACAGAATGCGTGCCAATCACCCTCCATACTGGCTTTCTACAAATTTATTTATGTATTTATTTATTTATTTGAATTTGTATTACTGCCCATCTCCCCTGCCGGGGAACCCTAGGTGGTTCACAATAGCTATCAGAATGGTTCTATCTCAGTAGGCATTGTGTGACTGGTTATTAGTTCCTCAGCTGAGGTTTGTTTTAGGGTGCCCCGCTTATTTAGGGTACCCCGCAATATTTTACAAATGTTGTAATATAATGTAACATAATAAATAATATTCTATATTAATATAAAGGTAAAGGTTCCCCCCGCACATTTGTGCAGTCGTGTCCGACTCTAGGGGCCGGTGCTCATCTCTGTTTGTTAGCCGAAGAGCCAGCGTTGTCCGAAGACGCTTCCACGGTCATGTGGCTGGCATGACGCACGTGGAATGCTGTTACCTTCCCACCGAAGTGGTACCTATTCATCTACTTGCATTTGCATGCTTTTGAATTGCTAGGTTGGCAAGAGCTGGGGCGAGTGCTCACTCCGTCACGCGGGGCTAGGGATTCGAACCTCCGAACTTGCGATCTTCCGATCAACAAGCCTGGTGACTTACCCACTGAGCCACCACGCCCCATATATTAATATAGATCAGTGTTTTTCAACCTTGGCCACTTGGAGATGTGTGGACCAACTCCCAGAATTCCCTAGCCAGCTTTGGTGATATACACTTTACAATATAATGATATCATGTAATACCATATAATGTACGTTCTACTCATCCCTTAGGCATGGAAGCTGGCTAGGTGACTTTAGGCCAGTCCCTCTCTCTCAGACCTAGAGTAGAATTCAAAAAATTCATCTACCTACGAACCCACACTGGAGCACTGTGATAGATTATGCTTCATAACCTTCACTGAAGACACCTTCATCCAGCAGTGGATTGATTCAGGCTGATAATAAGATAGATCTGAATGAAGTAAGTGTTGGTTGACCTGTTTATTCTTATTGTTGTTATTTCTGTTATTCCATTACTCTGTTGTCCTCTTTTCTGTCCTGAATGTTTATTATTTTGTTTTTTAATTTCTGGCCTTCATGTTTCTACTAACTATAAGTTGCCCAGGTGAATTGGGTGGCCATATAAATTAAGATAAATATATATTTATATATATATAAATATATATAAGGGACCCGCCCAGGGTCCCTCCTTGTGGGGGAGATGGGCGGGATATAAATGTAATAAATAAATAAATAAATAAATAAACAAACAAATAAATAATATTTTTCATTTGTAAAAGGCCTAGAGTCCTGGGAACTGGGCATTATGGAAGTGTTTTTAAATAAATACATATTTTTTTTAAAAAAAGTAAACAAGATGCTGCCAACTGCACAACAAGATACCACTTGCCAACATCAGTTCTTACCAGTAATGTTTTGGGCCTCCATAAAGGTCTGAATGGGATGACCGTTTTGGGATGAGAGTGTTAAGGGCCCTGTTTCCTGGTTATATTCCTCCTCCTCCTCCTTTTGGCTGCAATTTCTCATTCCTCTCCATCCTGCCTCTTTGCACTTTTCCAAGCCTATGGCTTGTAATGTATGGCTGTGAGAGATGGACCATAAGGAAGGCTGAGCGCCGAAGAATTGATGCTTTCGAACTGTGGTGCTGGAGAAGACTCTTGAGAGTCCCTTGGACTGCAAGGAGGTCAAACCAGTCGATCCTAAAGGAAATCAACCCTGACTGCTCATTGGAAGGACAGATCCTGAAGCTGAAGCTCAAATACTTTGGCCACCTAATGCGAAGAGAGGACTCACTGGAAAAGACCCTGATACTGGGAAAGACTGAAGGCAAAAGGAGAAGGGGACGGCAGAGGGTGAGATGGTTAGATAGCATCACCGATGTAATGAACATGAATCTGAGTAAACTCCGAGAGACAGTGGAGGACAGGAAGGCCTGGCGTGCTATGGTCCATGGGGTCACGAAGAGTCGGACACGACTAAACGACTGAACAACAACAACAAAAGGTCTGAATGGGATGACTGTGTTGGGGTGAGAGTGTTAAGGGCCCTGTTTCCTGGTTATGTTAACATCTATGGATTATAATTTTTCTCGGCTGCTGTATATATTTACTTTTTTTGTATTGTGTCTGTAATTGGCTTTAATTGATTTTATGATTGTTCGCCACCCAGAGGCACTTGTTTGAGATGGGTGGCCATATAAATTGAATAAATAAATAAATGAGAGAGAGAGAGCCTCTGGTGGGCTTAATTTTCCTTTTGATAAATGGGAGTCTTGCAACTGACTATGCTTACTACAATAGCCACTTTCAAGTGTCTTGTGGTAGCCATATTGTGACTGTGCCAACCAGATGCTCTCAAAATTCCAAATGTGCCCCCAACCCAAAATATTTGCTACTCCTCATGAAATAAGATGGGAAGGCAACATAGTACTTCCCAATTGTCGGTCCCAGATGATGCTAGAATATATTTCCCAAGTGATCTCACTTCTGGCTACCTTAAACAGGAAAAGATGGGAAGTCCTAGCCAAGGAACATCTGTGGACCTAACCTTGAAACTGGCTGACCTACAGGATGAATCAGGCCATTTGACACCTGAGACGTCTTTAATCTGGACCACCTCCAACTGCCTTTCTCATACCTTTGCATTTACATGGGGCTGCAGTTTCCAGTGTAGAATTTCCTGGGAGAATGCATGAGTCCCACTTGCTTATTTATAACATATCTGGCCAATTTAAGCGACTTATATTGGTGGCCCCTAGCAGAGGCCGATAGTATGCCTAAAGTTCTCTTGCCTAGGATTCCTAGACTTGTGAATTCACGGACCTACAAGCTTCACCACATCAAGAAATTCCAACTTGGGTTCAAATCAGCCTTCTCCCTTCTGATTCCCTCCAGAGATATTAGATTTCCATTTCCATTACCCTCAGCTATCATGGCCTTTGTCCATGCTAACTGCAGATTATGGGAGTCAGTGCATTGAGAGGTTCCCAGGTTAAGGAAGGCTGGCAGTGGTGGTGGCTTAATTAAAGGAAACGAGAAAGAGTTAGTGGTTGGCTGTCATGGAATGAAGGAAGAGAGACAAACTTCTCCTGCCTCCTTTTTTCCAGACAATTTCTTCCCCTGACTTGTAAGGGTGCACCAGCAGCGCGCTGACCTTGCAGTAATGCCAACACTGTTGTACGTTGAGTGGGCAGGTGTTTCTCCAGAGCCGCTGGGGGAAATGAAGTGGATGGGAGGGCAGGGAGGAGAAGGATAAAAACCTTTCATCCTTTTAGAATCTGTGAGGTTCCGATTGCAGATCATGGATAGCATTGCGTGCAGCTTGTCTTCCTCCTCCTCGTCATCGTCGACGGAGGCAGAGCGGCTGGCAGCTAAGTGGTGGTAGTTAATAGTTACTGCTCAAAAAAATAGTGAAAGAGGAGCATAAGAAAACCAAACGGGCGCCAGGATTGACAATCAAGTCTTAAAAGGACATGCGGTCCTCCCCTCTGCTAGGGGCCAGCACATGATTCCAACCTCATGGATTTGCAGAACTTTTAATTCCCAACCAAAGTCATCTCTATCCATCACTGAGTTTGTTCCTCTCTCATCCAAGCATTGGTGCACAACGGGCGATGCTTACACAAGGTGTTAGCTAGCAGATGACCCACTCAATAGAACTCGCACATAATCCTCCAGATTCTGCCCACAAAATCCTTACCTTT
This sequence comes from Charina bottae, assembly GCA_023362775.1. NCBI lineage: Eukaryota > Metazoa > Chordata > Lepidosauria > Squamata > Charinaidae > Charina > Charina bottae. The sequence goes on along the minus strand of JALMGJ010000027.1, from coordinate 7,239,603 downwards.
TCCTCCATGGAAGGCCATTTCAGGGGCACACACAACAACACACACACACACAATCCTAAACTAAGGTTAACAAAGCACAATTTCCATGCTCAGATAATACGTTACTCCTATAAACATCATACAGTTTATTAACTGTATGATGGCTCAAAACGAAGGCCAGGTTCATTCAACATTCTAAAACAATGGCTGGATTCTCACATCATGCTGATCTACAATTTACCCAACCCCATTTTAGCCTAGTCTAGCATGTTGCGCAACTTCAGCCTACCCTTTTTCATCCATTCCCCACTTTCCTCCTGAAGCAAAAGACTGCATAAAAGGCCGTACTTATTTCCATTTATCTTTACAGCAATCCAGTGAAGTAGTTTAGGCTGAGAAATAACTAGAAATCCAGTCACTGAGTATGGATAAGCTAGGATTTGAAATGGATTCTTCTATTTCTAATCCATATGGAGTTGGGCAATTTGCAGCCCACACGTAGAAACAAAAAAAGGCATAAAAATGTCCCCCCTCCTTGAGCATTATGTCACCAGCCAGCTCCTATGGCCTGCAAGATAAAGTAGAGCTCACTTAGCTGATTCTGATGTGATAGTAAAAAAACACAATTTAGTGTAACAAGAATAAATGACACACAGCCCAGGGTTATGCATTTCTTCTTGGACCATTGATGTGAGAAGACAACTGGAGGCTTGGCTGCCCTTCATTTATCTTTGCTGCGTAGTCAAACACAGACAAATCTGATTTTAATCTTAATTCTGGCTAAGTGAAGCAATATTCACACTATAGTTTATAAAGGTGTTTTATCCCAGCACTTCATTATGGGTTAGTACAGGAGTGGGAACTCAGTGGTCCTGCAAAGGATATAAAGAACTTTTAGCCATCTAGATTTTATCCCACTTAAATTTTATTGTTATTTGTATTTGTATTTTTATATTTTTTGTATTGTGGTCTGCTTTGAATTTTAATTGTGGTTTTATTGTAAACCGCCCAGAGTTCCCCTTTGAGGGGAGATGGGCGGTGATAGAAATTTAATAAATAAATAATCAATCCTCACCACTGGAAAGATTGTAGGCTTCCCATTCTGGTTTAGTGTCCCATACTGTATAACCTCAACATTAAAACTGTAAACAATCTTACATCATTTCCTGCAAAAGAAGTGGGTTAAGACCATCTACAAGAAGTTTACTTCCCCTCCTTGTTCTGGGGAGATTGAACTCCTGTTAACTACCTGGGAGTGTAGAATAGAAGGGAAGTTCACATGGCTGCCCCCATAGATCAGGGGCCACGGAGAACTCGAATTTCCCCTATCTCCCACAGTGTACATCATACCAAGGGGATGATATTATATATAACTGAGAGAGAGTTTAAATGTCTGTTGTATCCTTGCAAACTGCGGCTTATGTTACAAGGCCTACAAAGTTGGGAGAAGTACCTGGAGTAGGATGGCCCAAATTTGATCCTTGAGAAAAATGTGTACAGGAGCAAGCAAGGTACAACGATAAGGAAGTCAAGTCTAAAATCAGACGAGGACCAAATGGATAAAAAAAAAAAGCTGGTTCGAAGACCCTTAAGTCATGCATGCAACACCCATGATTGGACCACACTTGTCTTCCCTGACTCTGGCGCATCATTGGGCCACCGGTTTTGTGCTGCAACAAGTGAGTACGACTGACTGTGTGCGTATGTGTAATGCTTAAGCAACAGTAATTCAAGTAATTAATTAATTAATTAATTCATTAATTAATTCATTGGCGATCACTCGTAGCCGAGTAAGATTGTCTTCCAAAGGTAAAATTTTAACGGTGGATCCGTAAGTGGCTATAAAGGCCAATTCTGGATCCGCACAACCTCCCACAATGAGGGCATAGGTTTCCGGGTGGGAGACGGTCATGACGAGGGTTTGCCTGACGTGCCTTCCTTTTAGCTCTTTTCTCCTTAATTAATTTTATTTGAATTTATATTTATTTATTTATTAATCAAATTTATCACCGCCCATCTCCCCCGCCAAATAAATAATTCTATTTATTTATCAAATTTGTATGCCGCCCAACTCCCAACAACTCTAATAAAGGTTCTGTAAGTTAATAGAGACTCTCTGTGTGCTGCATGTTCCCTTGAGCATTTAATTACCATCCAGACTCACTGGGAGTCGGGCGTCATATAAATTTAGTAAATTATTACCAATTATTATTATTATTGAGCCAGTTTGGTCTAGTGGTTAAAGTGCTGGGCTAGAAACCAGGAGCCTGAGAGTTCTAGTCCCGCCTCAGACATGAAAGCTGGCTGGGTGACCTTGGGCCAGTCACTCTCTCTTAGCCCTAGGAAGGAGCCAATGGGAAACTAGGAGCCTGAGAGTTCTAGTCCCGCGTCAGACATGAAAGCCGGCTGGGTTACCTTGGGCCAGTCACTCTCTCTTAGCCCTAGGAAGGAGCCAATGGGAAACCAGGAGCCTGAGAGTTCTAGTCCCGCCTCAGACATGAAAGCTGGCTGGGTGACCTTGGGCCAGTCACTCTCTCTTAGCCCTAGGAAGGAGCCAATGGGAAACTAGGAGCCTGAGAGTTCTAGTCCCGCGTCAGACATGAAAGCCGGCTGGGTTACCTTGGGCCAGTCACTCTCTCTTAGCCCTAGGAAGGAGCCAATGGGAAACCAGGAGCCTGAGAGTTCTAGTCCCGCCTCAGACATGAAAGCTGGCTGGGTGACCCTGGCCCAGTCACTCTCTCTCAGCCCAACTCACCTCACAGGGTTGTTGTTGTGGGGAAAATAGGAGGAGGAAGGAGTATTAGGTATGTTCGCCGCCTTGAGTTATTTATAAAAATAATAAAGGCGGGATAAAAATAAATAAATAAATAATTACTATAAGATTCTGAAGTTCAAATCTGTAACACTTATAATTCATTTTAAGAATTATTGGATGAAATGCCAGGATAGCAAGCCTCAGTTTCTGCACACTGCCCTTCCCATACAGTACGTGAAACCAGAAGACTAGAAATCCTTACTGTTCTCGTGTCTATGGCCTGGGTAAATAATCCTGAAGACATAATCAGTAGCCGTCCCCATGACTGATGGCATTTCTTCCACGTCCATAGACCGGTTGTGGCTGTTCCGTTTCCGGAGCTTTGGAAAGACTTTGCCCTGCAAAACAAGATGGGGCATTTGTAAAGAAGCCAAACTGGAGAAGGGCAGAGCTGTGATAAAGGAATTTATTTTATTTTATTTTATTTTATTTTATTTTATTTTATTTTATTTTATTTTATTTTATTTTATTTTATTTTATTATTTTATTTTATTTTATTTATTTTATTTATTTTATTTTATTTTATTTTATTTTATTTTATTATTTTATTTTATTTTATTTTATTTTATTTTATTTTATTTTATTATTTTATTTTATTTATTTTATTTTATTATTTTATTTTATTATTTTATTATATTTTATTTTATTTATTATTTTATTATTTTATTTTATTTTATTATTTTATTTTTTTATCCCACTTCAAGTCCCTCTCTTATGATGTTAAAATTTGAGAGGGAATCCCCAGTCTAGAAGACTGGCAGTCAATTCAGAGCAGATAAAAAAGGGGTTTGGGACCCAGGAGAAGTCAAGCAGTGATGGACCCCAATTTAGGAAGAAGCCAGGAGTCCACCAATCAACAGTCCGCTTAACAGCTTCTGAGGGGATGAAATCTCCTCCGTGTGCATTACCAGATTTCAGTGAATTCACAAGTTTTGGAATTTCTAATGCTGTCACTGGGGGCCAATCAGGAAGGGAATCATAAGTTGCTCTAGAACTTGATACTCTTCAGTCCTTCTCATATACATTAGAAAGGGCCTTAAAACGTGCTTCCCAACCATTTATAAGAATACGGTTATGTATAGGGGATTGGCCTTGATTCTTATACTCTGGAATTAATTGCCAGAAAAGAGAAGAATTCTTAGCATTAATTGATTGGGCCAATGGATGCCAGGCATGGATCACCAGTTTAGTTGGCTACAAGGAGGAATTAAACTAATTACATGGAACGAACACTTTCGACAATAGCTTTTAAATTGCCTGCCTAAAAGTTCCCAAATCAGAAGTGGCATATCCTTAAATACTAATTCCTTGGAGACTAGTGGCTAAGCCCTCCTTTAGATCTTCTGCAAGATATCTGATTGGACATTGATTAGAACAGGATATGGACTACATGTCTGGTCCCAAACGTTCTTGGGTTGATTTGGACCTTTGAGAGCAAGCTGTGGTTGATTTTGCCCAATGATTGGTGGGGGCAGAGCTTGTCTGTTCATAAAAGGCTGTCACAGAGAACAAAGCACTGACTTATTAGAATGCTACTTGCCCCCCCAGCACCCCTCCCAAGGAATACTCCTTTCCTCTCTACCATGCGAGGTAACCTTTGTACTTTCGGGGGGGGGGGGCAGGACCACATCATTCCAAAGTCATGGGCTATCGCCACCCAATGTTTTTATTTTCTAAGAACGTTTATGGGGTCCAGAGGTATTCTTGAAAGTAAATATGATTTATTTTTAATATTAAAAAAACATATGGAGCAGAGAGTCTGGCCAACTCCATCCTGAAAACCTCAAGGCTAAATGGCTTTGCTAGATCCAGAAGAGCTTTAACAACAGCTGTTGGCTACCACCAGCTGCTATTTGCTACCACCAGCTCCACGTTTTCTCCTCTAACATTCAGGATTTTATGATGCTGGTACAAAATATGGAGCTGAGCTGCTAGATGGGAAAATCTGTTACTGCAGATTGACACATATCTTGAGGTCATCAGTAGGCTTCCAGGCCCAGTGCAAAGTGCTCATAATCTATATACTACTAAAACTCTTGTGTCTGTTTGATGCATTGTAACCTTCAATTGGGTGAAACACTGGATCACAGGGCAACAATTTTTGAATCAAGGTACCTCAAATGGGCTAACTTACAGAATGCATCCATAATCTGGGACCCATGACTCCCGTGGAACTGAAATTTGGCAAATTTTTAAAAACATTTTATGACATAAAATTATCTTAAAACACTTAATGACATAATACCAAATGTCATAAAACATTTTCTGTGGTCAGCTCCTGATGTCTGACTGTGCTAAACAGTTCAATATGAATGACATGGGCTATCTTCAAGGCAGATACATCTCTGAATATCTCCCTGAATTTTTAAGAACTTTTCCAGTGAAGGCAGAACATTAGAAGCTCTGCCATTGTTGAAGGCATTGAGGAATCTGGTAAGGAAATACAGTATCTCTGAAACGATGACCGAATGGGTCACGAGTTGTCTAGTCACTCCTAAAGCCCTATATCATATAGTAGTGGGAGCTATCAGGGAGAACCTTATCAAGTATGATTAGGCTGACCATATTTCAGGATGGCAAAAAAGGACGGGTTCTTATGTAATATTCCGTATTCATGAAAAAGACAGGTGTCCCCACCCCCCGGTCCGCGTGATTGGCTCCCGTCTTCAAACCCCACCCCCCGGTCTGCATGATTGGCTCCCGCTTTCAAACCCCACCCCCGGTCTGCGCGATTGGCTCCCGCCTGCAAACCCCACCCCCTGGTCCGCGCTCCGGCTCGGATCCTCCTTCCGTGCCATTCCCGCCGGGTTTGAAAAACGGGACAAAATTGAGATTTTTATGAAAACGACGGGACGGTTGAAAAATGCTTAAAAAATGGGACTGTCCCGTTCAAAACGGGACAGCCTAAGTATGATTCTACTCATCTGGTCTGAATATCGATGGAAAGCATATTAAGGATTTCAGCTCTAAATGAAATTAAGGGAGTATGAACTAGGAGAGAGACCTTCTTAATAGCAGTCCCCACATTGGGGAGGCCTGGAAGAACAACAGCACCTCACCCTCCTTTTGTTCAAGAACCCCTTAAATTTGCTTCAATGGGCCTTTGGGTGCTAGAATGATCAGGAGGTTTTCTCTGTTATTATGCATTGGTCAATTATTGCTTCTATTGTATTATATTGGTTCTATGAAGATCTACAACACCTTCTAGAACTAACACCAAAAAAAGATGTCCTTTTCATCATAGGGGACTGGAATGCTAAGGTAGGAAGTCAAAAAATAACCGGAATAACGGGCAAGTTCGGCCTCGGAGTACAAAATGAAGCAGGGCAAAGGCTAATAGAGTTTTGTCAAGAGAACACGCTGGTCATAGCAAACACTCTTTTCCAACAACACAAGAGACGACTCTACACATGGACATCACCAGATGGTCAATACCGAAATCAGATTGATTATATACTTTGCAGCCAAAGATGGAGAAGCTCTATACAATCAGCAAAAACAAGACCTGGAGCTGACTGTGGCTCAGATCATGAGCTTCTTATCGCAAAATTTAGGCTTAAATTGAAGAACGTAGAGAAAACCACTAGACCAATCAGGTATGACCTAAATCATATCCCTTATGAATATACAGTGGAGGTGAGGAATAGATTTAAAGGATTAGATCTGGTAGACAGAGTGCCTGAAGAACTATGGATGGAGGTTCGTAACATTGTACAGGAGGCAGCAACTAAAACCATCCCAAAGAAAAAAAATGCAAGAAAGCAAAGTGGCTGACTGATGAGGCTTTACAAATAGCTGAGGAAAGAAGGGAAGCAAAAGGCAATGGAGAAAGGGAAAGATATAAACAACTGAATGCAGAATTCCAGAGAATAGCAAGGAGAGATAAGAAGGCCTTCTTAAATGAACAATGCAAAGAAATCGAGGAAAACAATAGAATGGGGAAGACTAGAGATCTCTTCAAGAAAATCGGAGATATCAAGGGAACGTTTTGTGCAAAGATGGGCATGATAAAGGACAAAAAAGGCAGGGACCTAACAGAAGCAGAAGAGATTAAGAAGAGGTGGCAAGAATACACAGAAGAACTATACAAGAAAGATCTTAATATCCCTGATAAATATGATGGTGTGGTCATTGACCTTGAGCCGGACATCCTAGAGAGTGAAGTCAAGTGGGCCTTAGGAAGCATTACTAACAACAAAGCTAGTGGAGAAGACAGTATCCCAGCTGAGCTATTTAAAATCCTAAAAGATGATGCTGTTAAAGTGCTGCACTCAATATGCCAACAAATTTGGAAAACTCAACAGTGGCCACAGGATTGGAAAAGGTCAGTTTACATTCCAATCCCAAAGAAAGGCAATGCCAAAGAATGTTCAAACTACCGTACAATTGCGCTCATTTCACATGGCAGCAAGGTTATGCTCAAAATCCTACAAGCTAGGCTTCAGCAGCATGTGAACCGAGAACTACCAGAAGTGCAAGCTGGGTTTCGAAGAGGCAGAGGAACTAGAGATCAGATTGCCAACATTCGCTGGATCATGGATAAAGCAAGAGAGTTCCAGAAAAACATCTACTTCTGCTTCATTGACTACGCTAAAGCCTTTGATTGTGTGGATCACAACAAACTGTGGCAAATTCTTAAAGAGATGGGAGTACCAGACCACCTTACCTGTCTCCTGAGAAACCTGTATGCGGGTCAAGAAGCAACAGTTAGAACCGGACATGGAACAACCGACTGGTTCAAAATTGGGAAAGGAGTACGACAAGGCTGTATATTATCACTCTGCTTATTTAACTTATATGCAGAGTACATCATGAGAAATGCCGGGCTGGATGAATCACAAGCCGGAGTTAAGATTGCCGGGAAAAATATCAACAACCTCAGATATGCAGACGATACCACCCTAATGGCAGAAAGTGAAGAGGAACTAAAGAGCCTCTTGATGAGGGTGAAAGAGGAGAGTGCAAAAGCTGGCTTGAAACTCAACATTAAAAAAACCCAGATCATGGCATCTGGTCCCATCACTTCCTGGCAAATAGAAGGGGAAGAAATGGAAGCAGTGACAGATTTTATTTTCTTGGGCTCCAAGATCACCGCAGACGGTGACTGCAGCCATGAAATTAAAAGACGCTTGCTCCTTGGGAGGAAAGCTATGGCAAACCTAGACAGCATATTAAAAAGCAGAGACATCACCTTGCCGACAAAGGTCCGTATAGTTAAAGCTATGGTTTTTCCAGTAGCAATGTATGGCTGTGAGAGTTGGACCATAAGGAAGGCTGAGCGCCGAAGAATTGATGCTTTTGAACTGTGGTGCTAGAGAAGACTCTTGAGAGTCCCTTGGACTGCAAGGAGGTCAAACCAGTCAATCCTAAAGGAAATCAACCCTGACTGCTCATTGGAAGGACAGATGCTGAAGCTGAAGCTCAAATACTTTGGCCACCTAATGCGAAGAGAGGACTCACTGGAAAAGACCCTGATGCTGGGAAAGACTGAGGGCAAAAGGAGAAGGGGACGGCAGAGGATGAGATGGTTAGATAGCATCACCGATGTAATGAACATGAATTTGAGTAAACTCCGAGAGACAGTGGAGGACAGGAAGGCCTGGCGTACTATGGTCCATGAGGTCACGAAGAGTCGGACACGACTAAACGACTGAACAACAAAAACAATTATTGCTAGATATTCTTTTTCTGGGTTGCCCAGGTACACCATCCACAGTCAGTCAGGTTGTGGTGGCTTATAAAAATTGTAAAATAAATACGGTAGATACATGATTATTGAGCAGGCTTTGTTTCCATTAGGCTGTGCTTTTTTTGCGGGGTGCTTAGGTTCCCCCTTGAAAGATGTCTTTTGAAAAGGGTTGGGTTTCCTCAAGTCTTTATACATGGATGGTGCTGTTTTGAGAACAGAAGCAATGCCTTTGCAGCCAATACACTGGGAATAACAAAAATAGGATTTGCACGTTCAGAAGCACTAAATTTTGGGATCTAGAGAAAAGGCTTCTTGTTTCCTTACCCACTTTGGGGTATCCCCCAAAGCACCCCATAGACCATTATTGAAAACAAGAAGCTGGATTTGGGGATCTGTAGACCCAAAGCATCTGGGGAGGGGTTGCAGGTGGGAGAAGGCTGAAGTAGACCACTGATTCAGCAGAGCTTGAGTCTCTAGCCTTACCTTTCCCTGTTGGGACCACAGTGGAGGCTCCAGCTGTCCACGGGGCAGGAGGCCATTCTCAAGGCAAGAAAGGAAGGCCAGGAGATGTCCACCAGGTGGAAAATGGAGTGGGGGCCTCTGGATACCATCCTGACTCACCAGCACCAGAGTCCCACCTCGTTCTGCTGCAGGGATAAATGTTCCTTGCTATTAGCTTCTTTAAAAACAACAGCAACAAAGGCAGTACAGAACTGCAGTCCTAAAACACCATCTCTGGTTGAAGTTAAGCAGGACCAAGAGTGCATGACAAAGAAGTTGCTCGGGAAAGGCTTGCACATCAGTTTGAGTTCCACCATCAGAAAAAGATGGACGTGAATGTTAACAAAAAAAGGCTGGCATAGATCAAGATGGAATTTCCCATTTTAGGGCAGAAAGGACTTTCAAATAATAACATCTCCAGGGAATTTCTCTGGGGGAAGATGAAGGAAATGGCCAACCCTTCAAAGTGTGGGGCAGTTTCAAAGGTGGATCCCTGAAAGGTTCAGCATAGTTTCAGGTGCATCTATTTATATGAGAAGGTTCACTGTCTATTATAAAAATAAGCAGGCAATTTCTTCTGCATTTTTTTCCAGTTAAAGTGGGGGTGGGGGGAGAGAGCTGCAGCCACTTGTTGTAACAGTGACAAACTTGCACCCTGATGAAATAATCTGAAAAATATTTCTGACCCTCTCCAGTGGCTGTCCAATTTTGGGTGGTATTTTGTTCCAGCAATATTGGACACCCGCTACTAGCTTCTATTATTCAACGTATTAATCATCCTATTATCTGGACATCATGAACGAAGTTCTCCAGCCACTTCACATTCCTTCCCTGGGAGTGCTCCACTAAAGTTGATGCATACACAGTTAATCAATCAACCAAATGAAATTAATGCAATTAATTTCAAGACAGGTTTCATCAGTTATGGTAGTTCTGAGAAAAGGAGCCCTCTTAAATCTCTGCTGGCTTCAGTCGTGGATGTTCAAACCCATAAAATAGGAAGGCTTACGTTGTTGATGGCAGTGGATGCAGACAATCTGGCTGAATGGTACTATCAAGGCATAGTCCCAGTAGACGCTGAAAATGAGATAATAATGATAGGGAAGTGTAAGAGCAGTTGAAAAAAGAGGTGCTGGACTTCCCTTCCCTTGAAGGGTTTAAACAGAGGCAGGACAGCCATCTGCCAAGAATGCTGTAATTTCGATTCTTGTATAGAAAACTGGGTTTTATGGGCCTAAATTACACTTTCTGCTTCTATGATTCTTCGATTACACTATTGATAATAACAACTATGAAGGTGGCCCTTAATCCAAAGGCCTCTTCAACCAAATTAAGTTATCTCAAGGTCACAATCACTCTGCTTCTCTTCCTCTACACTGGATTTGGTAGCCCTTTCAAGAGTGATTTGGAGATTGAAAAAAGCTACAGGTAGTCCTCACTTAACAACCATTATTTAGTGATGGTTCAGACTTACGACGGTGCTGGAAAAAACCTGACTTACAACAGGTCCTCACACTTACAACCGTCACAGCGTCCCCGCGGTCACATGATCACGATTTGGACACTTGGCAACCAGTTCGCATTTATGACCATTGCAGCGTCCCGTGGTCACGAGATCGCCATTTTTGACCTTCCTGGCCGGCTTCTGGCAAGCAAAATCAATGGGGGACCACGTGATTTGCTTAATGACCACGTGGTTTGCTTAACCCCCGTGGTGGTTCACTTAATGACTGCCACAAAAAAAGGTCGTAAAATCGAGTCGGATTCACTTAATCACTGCTTCACTTAGCAACCAAAATTCCAGTCCCAATTGTGGTCATTTAGTGAGGATTACCTGTAAATCACACCCGATGTACTCTTAATATGTAGAATCAAATGATAGAGTTTGGAAGCAGTAAAAAGAATCTTTTGGCAAGTACAAGCAAGGATTTGTTGGTTATTTCCCTTTCTTTTTTTAAAAGGTCCCCTTCTTGCAAATAAACCCTACATACATCAGCCACAAATCTAAGGCAGAGCTTTCCAAACTTTTCATGTTGGTGACACACTTTTTAGACATGCATCATTTCGCGACACACTCTTACAGCAGGGCACAAGGCAGGCACCAGGACCTGCAAGGAATCACAGCAGGTTTGGAGGCAGCCAGGCACAAGGCAGGCACTGGGACCTGCGTGGAATCCTGGCAGGGCTTGGAGGCAGCAGCAGCCACGACACACCCAGACGCTGCAGCCGACACACGTAACGTGTCGCGACACACAGTTTGGAAAGCTCTGATCTAAGGGGTGAAACTGCTCTTAGATCAAATGGGGGAAGAGGGGCAGTACTGAAGTTCAGTAGAAGACCCCCTTTCAGGCATGGCACATTACCTTGTGCCAAGATTCTGTACATACCTTGGCACAAGGTAACGTTCTTGCTGAAATCTGGCACATGAGAAGGCATCAAATTACACCTACTGGAGGGCCAAACGTTTTCCCAAGGCTGCAGTCGGGTGGCCAGTTCTCAACAGCAGGAAAGATGATTACGCACAGCAGACACATAGGAGAAAATCAGAGGAGGCTGGGAGCATCGTTTGCAATCAACGGTTTCATTAAAAGCCATAAACATTTGTGAGCTGCACCTCACTTCATCAGATGCAGAGCGGCTCCACGGATGTCAGACTTTTAACAGCACCACTGAGTGAGAGAGTGCTGAACTCACATACAGTACATCAAAAGGTTCCAGGGTATCCCCCAAAAGCCTTACAACACAATGAGTTTTAACACATTACAGTTATTAATTGATAAGGTTCTTGCAATCTGTGTGACATGTAACCTGCATCTGTATAACCACCCAGTCTTCCCCGCCCTTTCCTGCCACCCCTCCCGGCCTCATCCCACTTTAAATCCTTCATCAGTCTAGCCCAGTGTTTCTTAACCTCGGCAACTTTAAGATGTGTGGATGTCAGCTCCCAGAATTCCCCATGGCTGGCTGGGGAATTCTGGGAGTTGAAGTCCACATACCTTAAAGTTGCTGAGGTTGAGAAACACTGGGCTAGCCACTCTATGCGTCCATGAAGCGAGCTGCAGCTCGCAAAAGCTTGTGGCTTTTAATAAAATCTGTCAGTGGGAAACAGATGCTACCAGACGCCTCCTGATTTTTTGCTATCCTAGATTAACACCGCTTTCCTCCTACACTGCTGCTCTTGAGCAATCCAACATTTAATAAGGATACTTGGTTGAAAATACCTTGGAATTTGCTAGGAACTGTGAGCACACCAAACCGTCTTTTCCCTTTGCTACCTTTAACCTTTAACCTTTCACCCCAGGCAAACCCCTGCCGGCGTGCCTTACCTTTTCTCCAGTTCCGAATCCCCCAGGGTCCCGTTCATGAGCTGATTTGGTGTCCATTTCAGAGTTAAGGAGTCAGAAGACTGATGAAGTGACAGGTAACCTGGAATGACCTCCATGTCGTCTTTCTGTTTCAGAAGTTACCCCGACAGTTATAAGAGAAAACCGAGAGAAATATTGGACATTTTCTGAAGTATAAATAGAGGACTGCAATGCTGCACACTAGAAAGGACCGACTCTTTTCCTCAGCCACATTTCATTCTGAGTTGCCGGTCCCAATTGTGGTTGCTAAACGAGGACTACCTGTATTCTATAAATCCATTTAACATATAGGACTCAATCTGATGGGTAAACAACTATAAGTCTCGGGGGGGGGGAGGAAGGGGGGCTAGTGATTAATCAATTTTGTCCCTTACAACAGGGGTTCCCAACTTGTGGGCCGTGGGGCTCCCGCCCGCAAACCTTGCCCCTTCCGCACGATTGGCTCCCGCCCGCAAACCCTGCCCCCCGGTGCTTGTGATTGGCTCCCGCCCGCAAACCCCACCCCCCGGTGTGCGTGATTGGCTCCTGCCTGCAAACCCCGCTCCCCGGTCTGCGGAAATCCCAGAAACCCCGCCCCCTGGTACCTGGCGCCAAAAAGGCTGGGGGGGCCCTGCTACAAGTTTGCATGCAATGTTGCAATGCAAGTAAGAAAGGACAGAGTTTGCATTGCGACAATGCATCATAATGCATGTTTCATCATTTTGGCAGCCCAATGCATGGCTGGGAATGGGTGCCTTTGCAAACAACCTGCATCTTGTATACTGTGCTTTGTACCAATTCTACCACAGGGCAAGCAAATGCAGAATAAGACAAAGGAACAGGGTGATTCTCTAGACTGCATCTTTTCCAATTAAAGCTACTCAATTTGACAACCTTGTCTGAGATCTGAACAGAACATTCACAGAGAGCTTTTGAAATGGCTGAGAGGGTACAAATTTCCCTTCCTAATAGAGACCTTTATTCCTTCATCTGGGGTCTTCTTATATTGTTTCACTGCAGTCCCACAAACCCAGTTTCCAGCTAGATTAGATTGATTGATTATGTGCCATCAAGCCAGGGCCTCTAGTGCAGTGTTTCTCAACGTTGGCATAGCTGGCTGGGGAATTCTGGGAGTTGAAGTCCACACGTCTTAAAGTCGCCAACGGTGAGAAACAGTGCTCTAGTGAGAACTCTAGATTGGCTGGACTCTTAATCAATGGTAACTCTCCTGTACTCTCCCATCATCCCACCTGGTGTCAGGCATTCACATGTGCAAGGCCTAAGGTAGAAGTCCAGCTGCCATGTGAGTTCTCTGCACAGAAGGACTGCCTTTGGCGAGCATGCACAGCCAATTTTTCAAGAGCCAGAGAGGACACAAAGACAGAGATGCCGCATTGAGAACAGCAAGGCTAAGAGAGAGATGGGTGGATGGGTGTGTGATGGCAGGGTCAGGGTCTCTCTGACCCAGCTTGCTTGATGTAAATGAAACTGGCATTTCATTTTCTCTCCATTGATTCGCACGGACTGGTGATTCATCCCTTGATTCTTCCGCATCCAGGTCCTCGGATATGACTCATGCCTTATCAGCGTGGATCCCTATCTTTACTTTTGATGGTTTAGCTTGCAATGCTGTTCTTAACATTCCACAGGAACCCTGAGGAACCATAAGGTGGACTAATGAGGTGAGTTATAACCTTCATCTTATCTCTTTTTTCCTCTTCCTTTTCCTCCTCCATCCTATTCACTACTTTTCATCACTTTTCTCTTCCCTCTTCTTTCCTTTTTCATCCCTCTTGGGTGGGCTAGAGACCCAAGTTGCCCAGTAAGCTTCAGTTGACTGAGATCTGAATCTGGTTCTCCCTGGTCTTAGCCTGACACTCTGAATGCAATCCTGCTTCTTAATTTTCCAAAAACAGTATTTTCTGGAAGAGCAAAGAGCCATGACATGGTCTTTCTGATCGGGGTTTCTCAACCAGGGTTCCGTGGCACTCTAGGGTTCTGCTAGGGGTTCGTTTATTCCACCCCCAGCACTGCTTTTACCACCCACTTCTCCATCTCCCCAAACATGCTTAAGGATTAAACATCCAAACATTACATAAGGATTATTTTGCACTGTCTTCACAACAGTTCAACAAGCAGAGATGGGCTGATCATCTCACAGTGTAATTACAATGAGAACTTCATAGCACATTTTAATCTAAGGCAGGGTTTCTCAACCAGGGTTCCGTGGCACCTTAGGGTTCCGCGAGAGGTCCCTAGGGGTTCCCTGGGAGATCACGATTTATTTAAAAAATTATTTCAAATTCGGGCAACTTCACATTCAAGAGGTAAGTTACATTCTTTATTTTTAGTTTAAGGACACTGTCAATGCATCTATACAGGCCTACCCATGAAATGCATATAATAATTTTGTAACCTCTGGCCTATACTTGAGCCTGAATGGGCAGGGGTTCCCCGAGGCCTGAAAGATATTTCGAGGGTTCCTCCAGGGTCAAAAGGTTGAGAAAGGCTGGACTATAGGGAAGTTTCCAGAGTAGGGACACTGCCCAAAGTAGAGGCAGCCAAGACCAAAGAAAAGTGGGCAAGGTCAGAATCAAAGTTAATTTAACTTCATTTAATTGAATCTACATTTAAGTAAACTAAACTAAACTAATTAGATCCAAGTAAAGTTATTATTCTCGATCTATCTATTTTCCCTTCTGTCAAATTAAAAATTAGCAGTTGGTGGCAACTTTTAAAGGCATTTTAGGTGCTAATCTAAAGGCCTCAAGTTGTTAACTCTGGGTGAACCAGACAAATCTCTCCCAAATTAGGATTCAAAGGACACTCAGAAAAAGTTTGCTAAACGGGGATGAAATTGGATAAGGAGAATTCTGTGTCCCTGTCTTATATTAGGATAATCTAAACATAGCTGACTGGACAAAAAGTGAGGAAAGCCAAAAGGAAGTGTTTCTTTGCACAGTACTGGTTCACACAACACTCTGGACTGGATTAATATGGAACTGGAGGGTTTGTGGCTCCACTCTGGAAAACCTAGCCACTATTTTAGCATACAGTGAGATCCTGGCCAACATATTAAGCTTCAACATGGTTCATCAGTTTAGTCAGTTCGATTATGTGCCATCAAGTTGATGTCAACTCTAAGGAACCACACAGATAGACCTTCTCCAGGATGATCTGTCCGCAACATGGTCTTCAAATGGTGCACCCATCACTGCCTTAAGTCCAAAGACCATCGACTTTGCTACTGGTCTCCGGATTATGGACTTCTCAAAGGAATTATTTGCACATAATGTGTCCAAAATATGATAATTTGAGCCTGTCCCTTCAGCACTGCTGGCAGGAAGATTTCATGGGACTCCTTATTCACAGAGACTTTGCCCTTGTGGATCCAGGGAGGAAGAAACTCTTGCCCATGTCCTCATACAGTGCCCTTTTTATGATGCCCCAAGACGTGCTTTGATCTCCCCAATCATCTCTAAATTTGAGGGTCATACTGATAAATTTTATGTTTATTAGTTTTTAAGGGATGCTAACTCTATATTCACATACCAGGTGGCCAAATATCTTCATCGTCATATAATTGCACAAAACTTTTAGATGCGTTGTTTTATTGTCTTATTGGGTTTTTTTTTCCTTGATAATGAATTGCTGTATTAAACTATTTCTCTTTTTCTACTCTACAGACTGGTCAAAGGCCATAATAAAGATATTTGATTTCAGCCTGCTTATTTGTACCTTGAGTGAGAACTTTAAATTGATTTGGTTTGGTCATAGCAACTCTGTCTTGTTAACCCAGGTTTAGACTTAGAGTTTAGTATGTTGTATAGGGATAAGTGTTTTGCAGGAAGAAAAGCCCTGAGAAGAATCATAGGCTCAAGACTAATTTTCTGCTTGGTAATATGGAACTGATACATTGGTACATGACATGCTGTACTTCTGTCCCCTAAGCACTTACCGGCTGAACCAGCACATTGTTCTTCCCATACAATAAATGTGTCCGTGAGTTCTGATGCAATGACTCCACATAATCCCTGGCCGAAGCTGCAAAGCGGTCTTCGGACGTGCTTCCACTTGAGTGACGTTTCCTGATCTGATGCACAAAAGAGCCCAATCTTGACATCAAGTTACAGGTAGTCCTCGACCACAATAGGGACCGGAAAATTCGTCATTAAGCGGTGTGGTCATTAAGCAAGGCATTACATGACTGCACCCAATTTTACAATTTTTTGCAGCAGTCATTAAGCAAATCACCGTGATCGTTAAGCGAATCACACGGTTCCCCATTGATTTTGCTTGTCGGAAGCTGGCTGGGAAGGTCGCAAATGGCAATTGTGTGACCCCAGGACACTGCAACCATCGTAACTACATGCTGATTGCCAAGCGCCCGAATGTTGATCACGTGACAGTGGGGATGCTGCAACAGTCGTAAGTGCGAGGACTGGTCACAAGTCACTTTTTTCAGTGCCATTGTAACTTCGAATGGTCGCTAAATGAATGATCGTAGGTCAAGGACTACCTGTACAACCAAGAAGCTGAGCTACAATCCCTCTTCAAGGACAGCCTGTCTCCAAGCCATTCACCATTCAACTAACGGCCACCAACCTGTTACTGCAATTTTTTTTAAAAAGTTTTGAATAATTTTGCCCTTTCCATTCTTGGCCTCCATGAAAGATTTTTGTTTCCTTATCATCAATCAACTAACAATCTATTTCCTGAATTTTCCCCATCTACTCCAAGGAACTTGCAATTCAATTTCTAACATAAAGGCTGGCTATCTATCTGGCTGTCTGCCTGTCTGTCTGCCTAACTAAAATAGTACTGTGTTTTCTGATAAATCACAGCAGGTGAAAACGCCTAGATGATCTTGGCTGATCTAAAAAAATCAAAGCAGGATCAACTGGGAAGTTGGAAAATGCTGCAGAACCACAGGTGGGCTCTCTTAACTGTAATTATGAAAAAAGGATGAAATGTGCATTGTGGCATCACAAGAAAATGGGACACCTACAGGGAGGATAAAAAAAAGATCAGATGGCAGTTGCTGCAGTACTGTCCAAGCCCACCCCTTTTTATGTTTTTTGACATTGCGTACATGTGCAAAGGGGCAGGGTTTGGATCACACTGCCATGACAACCATCCTGCCTGTTAGGACCCTCCTTGGTGGACATCAGTGGATGCCAGCTTATTTATTTTATTTATTTATCAAATTTCGTCACCACCCATCTCCCTCAAAAGAGGGACTCTGGGCGGTTTATAGTAAAGCTGTAATGCTGCTTCTTCATATTTCCATCCTGACACTGGATAAAAGTGCGTAAGTCATGAGACATCTATACCCAGAAGAAGGTAATGGCTTAACTATTGCTGCTAAGATGTCACCACTGAGTTGAGGTCAACTCAAGAAAGGTTGTATGTTTTTAAATGACAAATAGAAGTATAATGACTGCAATATGAACTCAATGTCTTGGTCTAGGGCAGAGCTTTCCAAACTGTGTGTCGCGACACAAAAGTGTGTCGCCACACACAGTCTGGTGTGTCGCCACACAACCCGGAAACGTTGATCATCATCAGCGCTTCCGGGTTTTCCCGCGGCGACACACCAACGGTGGCGCGCAAAAAACGAAAGCGGGAGCAGCGCGTCCGGGTTTTTGCGCGCTGCCGCAACGGCGGCACTTCCGGGTTTTCCCGTGGCGACACACCAACAGCGGTTGGTGTGTCGCCGCGGGAAAACTTTGGAAAGCCCTGGTCTAGGGAAATAACCCTGGGTGAGGATCAAGGGGGCTGTTCTTGTTTTTCCATCCATCACTTCCCTTTTTACAGAAATGGGGTACTTGTAGGTTTCCAGACGATGCTGTGCTACAAGTCCCAGCAGACATAGACACCAAGAGATGCTAACAGTTTTAGTTCAGCAAAATCCAGAGAACCAAGAGTTTACCTATCCGTGCTATATTGAGAATCAAAAGATAAATTATCTAACAATGCCAGGTTCAAGTAACAGAGATCAGAACTGGCCACCTAATTCAGTATCCTGGTTTGCAACATATGATCTGGCAATCACATTGCAGAGCTGTGCAAAACGATTCAAACTCAAAATGCAGCTAATAGAATGCATCCCATGGAGAGTGCAAAACAGCTCTTTTGAGTGCAATACACGTTCCTGTTACTCTGGGAGTATTCTGGGCTCGAAACAGGGTTGTTTTGAGTTTGGAACCCTTCCAAAAGGATCAAGAGAGCCTGTGTCTGATAAAATGGATTCAAATTGGTTTGAGTTTGAAAAGGTTTGCACACCTCCTCCACCGTCTGTTCCCAGCACCTGATATTCTGAAGAAAGGTGCCTGTATGAACTCAGGCTGCTACCGCAAAATGAACTGAAATACAAAAGATGCAAAGCAGTATGTACAAGTATTACAACATGCTTTTAAAAAAGACTAGAGGGTTATTAAAGGAGAAGAAATCACCTACTCCTAGGGCTGGCCGTTTAGAAGGAGAGTCTTGGCGACTATGGGTCCCATGAATCCGATGCCTTTGCACCAACTCATCTGCTGAGGGGTCTGTCCAAAAGTGGTCAGCTGTTTTCATCTTGGTGTAATCCAGGGCACAAGGTCCAACTGAAAACAGGAGAGAGAAAATGGAATTGGGAAATGGAGCCACATGCTTCTCTTCCACCAAAGAGGCCCAAGAACTGAGGTCTGTTGGCCCGTCCTCAAAGAAACAATCACTTGTTTAAATCAGTGTTTCTCAACCTTGGCAACTTTAAGGTGCGTGGACTTTGATTCCCAGAATTCTGGCTGGGGAATTCTGGGAGTTGAAGTCCACACATCTTAACGTTGCTATGGTTGAGAAACATTGGTTTATATGATAAATAGATTTTGCCTTTTTTCCCCCCCGAGTTGGAAGGCCAGGGTTGGCCCTGTCAGATCTGGGAATGTCAGCAAGATGTTCTGCAGCCAGGCCCGTGTCTCTTATAGCAGCCATTTTCTTTCGAGAATGGTCTGCTTTTGTGTATGGAAGGGGAGGGAAGGCCATCTTGGTCCCTACTACAGACAATCCTGTGAACAACAAAATGGCACCTTCCATCTTTCCAAATAAAAACATTGACAGGACTGGACTCAACTAGCTATGAATTTGCTCAGCAGCAGCAGCAGCAGCAGCATGGTAGTAAAAGTGGTGAACAGCTGGGAAGCTGGGCATAAATAAAACTACAAAATCTTTATTAGGGCAGTAAGTTTAGTAAGCTTAACAAAATGTCCAGAATTCTATACTAGCTAATTTTATCTCCCTGTGGGCATGGTGCTGGGGGAAAGCTGGCTGATTTTCAAGCCACAGAACTGTAATTCAGCCACCACAGCTACTGATGAAGGATGCCAGAAGCTGCAGATCAGCAACATCTGGAAGGCTACAGATCTCCCAACCTTGCCTGTCCATAGTGAACCTTGAAACTAGACTCTACTTGGTGGAGTGATGTGTTCAGATTTAAGCCCAAAATGATGGAAACAACATGGATTGATTGTCTGTTTTTCTAAATGTCAAATCCAGCTGTTTCTCTGATCTGTCCCCATGGATAAGTGAAGCACACAAGAGGAGAGGAGGAGGAGGAGGGAGTTGTAATGTATGTCTAGTTTAAATCTCCTCTTTGGGTGATATACAGCGACAGTATAGTATAACAGTCAAAGTGATGGACTTGGATTGGAGAGACCCATGGTCAAATCCCATCCAACCACACAGCTCACTGGGTGACTCTGGGCCAATTAAAATATCTTTCAGCCCAATCTCACAGATTTGTGGTGGAGATAAAATTAGGAAGGACCTCTATGAACACTTTGAACTTCCAGGAAAAAGGTGGTGTATGAATGCAATGAATGAATGAATGAGTTTAGATCTCTCTATTGAACAGTTGCATCTTATATTCCCCATAAGCTTTCTAATGTCTTTTATTCTGAAACTTTCATAATCTTACAAAATAGTTCAGGGGACTCTGAGAAAGAACTTTTGGCTTAATCATACCAACCCCCGCCCCCCACAATTGCTCTGGTGCAACTGTTATTTATTTATTTGTTTATTTATTTATTTATTTATTATTCGAATTTATCACCGCCCATCTCCACAACAGTAGACTCTGGGCGGTTTACAAATATTAAAATTAATATTAAAAAACCTATAAAAATACAGTATAATAATAAATAGATGAGATAAGAATCCAGAGGATGGGAAGATCTTAAAAGAGGAGGGTATTACGGGGCTAACCACCCCCAGGAGCAGAGCTTTCCAAACTGTGTGTCGCAACACAAAAGTGTGTCGCCACACACAGTCTGGTGTGTCACCACACAACCCGGAAGCGCTGATCATCATCAGCGCTTCCGGGTTTTCCCGCGGCGACACACCAACTGCAGCACACAAAACCCGAAAGCAGCAGCAGCGCTTCTGGGTTTTTGCGCGCTGCCGCACTTCCGGGTTTTCCCACGGCGACACACCAACGCCGGTTGGTGTGTCGCCGCGGGAAAAACTTTGGAAAGCCCTGCCCAGGAGGAACTATTGCCTCCTTTATCCCAAGCAAGGCGGCAGAACCAGGTCTTTAAAGACTTTCTGAAGGCCAGGAGCGAAGGTGCCTGCCTCACCTCCGGGGGCAAGATACTCCACAAGGCGGGTGCCATCACAGAGAAGGCACGTCTCCTGGACCCCGCCAAATGAAATTCCTTCATTGATGGGGTCCGAAGCATGCCCTCTCTGCATGACCGGGTGGGGCGGGTAGATGTAATCGGGATGAGACGGTCCCTCAGGTATCCTGGCCCCATGCATTTACATGCATTATTACATTTGGGACTCACATTTTCATTTGTGCAAACATCTTTGAAAAATGAATGGGGAACCAAGTTCTTCAAAATTGTACAGAAGTAACATTTAGGAAAGATGCTTACCTAGAAGACAGGCCAAGATGGATCCACATACTGGATCTGCCAATAATGCCTCTTTCTCATAGTATTTGCTAGAAGAAACCAATCCCCACAATCGATTAAAAAAAGGAAAGAAAAAATGTGAACACAATACATTTTGTAATGTGTGGAGGTATTATTATTTTTAAGGCCACGTTTTGAATGGAGCAGAAGTTAAAAAGGCCATAATGCTGGTTTTTCTCCCCTTTTCTTTTAACCTTTACATCTACGTGTATGTGTGTGAAAGGGAACATCTGGAAAGGTTGTGTCAAGGGGAACATCTGGAAAGGTTGAATGGGAGATCAAAACTTCTTCAACCTACACGCTCACTTAAGTTCAGATGCAGTCAAATGTGATGCATCAAATGTTAATCAATAACCGTTTCCAGCAGTTCTAGCTAATATGGCCATGGGTGAAGGATGCTGGAAATTGTGGTTCACCAATATCTGGAATGCCACAGGTCATCTATCCCTGTTCTAGACTGAAGAAGGAAAAGAAAAAAAAAAGAGAAGGAAAATGAATTTTACATTGAACAATTAAAACAATGCATAGCTGGATGCAGAATATTTGCCTTGTGGAATCAAACGCAGGACCCAAAGCAAATGATCAAGGCTTAACTGCAGTATTTATAATAACAGTGCACACTGGAGGGGTCCTCACCAAAAATAGAGGGTGCCTCCCCTGCAGACAAAAGAAATGCACTGATATTTATACATTACAGAAAAGGAAATGATGCAAACATACAGTATATATATTCATAAGCAATAGATCTCGAGTTACTTTCTGCCCTTATCTGCGGCGCGGTGGCGTAACGGTTAAGACTACCGACTGCCAAATGAAAGGACGGCAGGTCGGCAGGTCGAGACCCAGAAGCACCACGTAACGGGGTGAGCTTCTGTTCTCACCCAGCTCCTGCCAACCTAGCAGTTCGAAAGCACGTAAAAATGCAAGTAGATAAATAGGTACCAATCCAGTGGGAAGGTAACAGCGTTCCGTGCGCCTTGGCGTTTAGTCATGCTGGCCACATGACCACGGAAGCGTCTACGGACAACGCTGGCTCCCTTGGCCGAGAATCGGAGATGAGCGCTGCCCCCTAGAGCCGGATATGACTGGAAGGGGAAACCTTACCTTACCTTATCTGCTTTAAAGAAAGCCATTGTCTTAGTGAGAAGAAGGGAGGGGGCAATACAGAGATTCACGTGTTGCTATGGGAATGTCCTGATAAGACTGGTGTGAGAAGCCTGCTTCAAAGATATATAGCACATTCCTTATGTTGCAATTTGGTTTAAGTGAGACCATTCCTCTGAAAACTCTGAAAAGTTATTTTCCTCACAGCCTATGTAATCTAGTGTTTTCCTTGACCGCTAAATGATTCAGCCCGTTCTTCCCTCCTGGGGACATAGCCTAATCTCACCAAAGATAAATAAAATCAAACTTTATTTTAAAAGAAGAAAACAAAATGTAACCCCCCTTTTAACTTCTAAATATTTTAACTTTTTTAACTTTTAGATATTAAAACTCAAATAGCCAAAGTTAAATTATAGAGCTGTTCAGATTACAAATAGCAACTTGATGTGCTCCAAAAAACCTATGATCTAATATTTATGGCAAAGCCTAAAGTATGAAGACTGAATTATACACAATTCACTAGCTTGCCAAGAGAAATAAAGAACATTTGGACTTTGAGGCTTGACTTAGTAGTACCCGAAACAACTTTAAAATATAACGTAAGTTCTTTAAACTTATATTTAAACTCCATTTTTTTGCCTATTGCTTTGGGCCAGGATGACACAAAAATGTCCATGAGGATTGACATGTCAGACCTACAGGGGCAAAATATATTTTGGCCCAATATGTGAAGATGTATAACCAGACATTGGTCTCAATCCGACTGATGCCTGCCTCACGGTGAAGAACTGTGTTTGAGATACAGCCTGAGAAATGTGGTCTGAACTTTGTCTAAAGTCCATGGTTTGGAGGCATACTCTTCTGCCAGATGTTGTAGGATTAAAGCATGGTCAAAGATGGAACAGCTTGTCAGAAATCAGTGTTTTTCAAACTTGGCAACTTTAAGATGTGTGGAGTTGAAGTTGCCAAGTTTGAAAAACACTGTCCTAAATCCAATACGCTCCTCAGCCAATATGTCATCTAAGTCCATCCAATCCAGGAGCTTAACAGCCAGGTACTTAGCATATATCTTGCTGATGATGTTGAGGAGCTGAAGGGTTGGTACTTGGCTGGCAGGTCCCAGTTGTCTTTTTTTACAAATGGGGACTATTAAGGCAAAGCCCCAGTCTTTGTGAATCATTGCTTTGGGGTCAGTAAATACGATAAAATAAATAAATATGAACCAAGGGCCCACCAGTCCATGTCAGAGCAGATCACTTCAAGCCAAATTTGGTCTCAAAGTCTGCACCTATTAAATGTTGCATGGGATGAGATGAGAGTAAAAAGAAACCATGTTATGTTCTCTAAGCTAGAAATGATACAAGAACTAGACTAGGCTGAAACGGGTTTGGATAACTGGTGATGCTGTAGGAACCCAACCCTTGTCTTAGCATGTTGTGTGAACTAGGCTCCTACATTAAACCATAATATGGTTTATTGGTAGGCTGACCATACGTCCTGTTTTGAACGGAACAGTCCCGTTTTTAAAGCATTTTTCAAGCGTCCCGTCGTTTTCATAACAATCTCAAATTTGTCCCGTTTTTTTAAACCCGGCGGGAATGGCGCGGAAGGAGGATCCAAGCCGGAGCTGCCGATTGGAGGCAGCCTGGAAGAGGAAGCCCTCCCGCCTATCAGCGCACAGCAAAGGAGGGCCGGGGGGCGGGGTTTGCAGGCGGGAGCCAATCGTGAGGACCGGGGACAGGGTTTGCAGGTGGGAGCCAATTGCGTGGACCGGGGGCGGGGATCCTTGTCTTTTTCATGAATACGGAATATTACATAAGACCCCGTCCCGTTTTCGTCTGAAGGAAATATGGTCAGCCTATTTATTGGTTTAGCGCAACACATTATGACAAAACAATTATGAGTTGAAAGTTAAGGATGCTGTTGAACTTGGTCATTTAATAAGCAGAGAAAAGTGCCTATATGTCTTTCTAAACCAGTTTGGGGGGCGGGGAGCACTGATGCAGAAAGGCTCGTGGCAAAAATGAGCAGGGCTGGGATTTTCTACGGATTTTTGAAAGGTAGGATTGAAGTTTGGCTTCATTGTATGTTTTTAGGCTTATACTGTACTACAGGTAGTCCTTGATTAACAACCACAGTTGGGACCAGAATTTGGGTTGTTAAGCAAAGCAGTCATTAAGCAAACCTGACTTGATTTTACGACCTTTTTTGCAGTGGTCATTAAGCAAATCTCCATGGGCATTAAGCAAACCACATGGTCATTAAGCAAATCACGAGGTTCCCATTGATTTTGCTTGCCAGAAGCCAGCCGGGAAGGTTGAAAATGGCAATCGCATGACCGTGGGATGCTGCAACGGTCATAAATGCGAACCATTGCCAAGCGCCCAAATCATGATCATATGATTGCAGGACACTGCACCGGTTGTGCGAGGACCGACCACAAGTCTGTTTTTTCAGCACCGTCATAAGTCTGAACCGTCACTAAATGAATGGTTGTTAAGTGAGGACTGCCTTATAGTGTTTGTGTGCTTTCTACCTTTAAAAGGACATTAAAAATGGTCAGTGTAGTCTGAGTGATCTTAGCTGGTGGCATCACCTGGTTGATTTCCTTTGGGCTCCAAAACTAAGCAGAGTTAGGCCTAGTTCACGCTCAGATGAGAAACCACTAGGGCAGGGGTGGGCAATGTCAGGCCCGTGGGCCGTATAAGGCCTGCGGGGCTCCCGCCTAAGGCCCGCGGGGCTTCCGCCTGCAACCCCCCCCTTCCACGTGATTGGCTCCTGCCCGCAAACCCCACCCACCAGTGCTTGTGATTGGCTCCCGCCCGCAAACTCCGGCCCCTGGTCCGCAGAACCTTCCACGCAGGTTCTAGTGCCTGCTTTGTGCCTTGCTGCCTCCAAACCTGCTGTGATTCCACGCAGGTCCTAGTGCCTGCCTTGTGCCCTGCTGTAAGAGTGTGTCGCGAAATGATGCATGTCTAAAAAGTGTGTCACCAACATGAAAAGTTTGGAAAGCTCTGAGCTAAGGGAATGGCAAAGAAACCCCTCCTGATCTACCAATTGAAGCTAAAGAAATAAAAAGGGTGGAAAGAGAGCAACAGAGCAGCTGGTAGGAAAATCCTGGGTTTGTGAAAAGCTTCAGCTGGTCACAAAAGGGAGAAGTTGGATGGACAAATTCCGGCTGGATTCTCACACTGCCTAACAGTCCTGCTTTCTTCGAACATGGCTTATAATGTACCACTATGGCTGGGTTCATGTAGAAAGCATGCTAAAAGCATTATTAGCACAACATCTGAACCCTAACCCCAAGTCCCTAAAAGAGGGTGTTTCCTATGTTCCCAGGGAGGCACGCAATCTTAAAGGGGAGACGTAGCACCGTTTCACCTCTAGATGGGGCCAGAGCTCCAAGCCCTGGCATTGTCCATCAGCATCTGCAGCCAGATCTGGTAAAGCTGATGACAGTCCCCTGCCAGGAACCACCACCCACTTCCCAGAGAAGACAGGGGTTACCTGTTCAGGCCCCCCTGGGCGGAAATCAAACCCAAGCCCACGGGGCATGCTACGGATTGCCGAAATCCCTTTTAAGTGAAGATGCTGAGGGCTCCCTCCATCCGAAACTGGTGCTCTGACATTCAGCTCTAAATATCAGCCTACCTCTCTCAGAAGGTGGCATCACCTGCCGGACCTTGGCTGATCTAAGAAGTTGGGTCAGCCCCGGTTACTACTTAGGTGTGAGACTACCCAAAAACCTCAGAGCAGCTGCTGGTCTGGGGAATAAAAAAACATCGTAGAAGGCGGCAAAGGAAGACCACTTGTGTAACACTGCCAAGAAAGCTGCAGGGACGTGTCCACAGAAGTCGCCAGCAATTGAGCTCAATTCAGAGGAGACCTTACTTTTTTATACTGGTACGTTAAGCCAAACCATTTGCTCTTGTATTTCAGTTAGAGGTCACCAAAAAGACACGAGCCAGGTCCCTGACGCCCACAGCATTTACGGATACCCTCTGCTAATCCCTTTGTTTTAATGTTTGAAAGGGAAACTTCAATAGCAGAAATCTTGTGAGATCACAAATTCTGAAACTGAGTGAAATTTCAGAAGAGAACAGCAACACTGCATGGATAGCTCTTAAAGCGAATTCACTGTACAGACAGTCCTCACTTAAAGACCACAATAGGGACCGGAAAACTGGTTAAGTGGTGCGGTCATTAAGTGAATCATCACGTGACCAGACCTGATTTTACGACCATTTTTAGGACAGTCATTAAGCGAATCCAGCTTCCCCAATGGATGTTTTTTGCCGGAAACCGGCAAAAAAGGTTGCAAATTAGTGACTGCAGGACGCTGCAACTCGTAAATGCGAGCCGGCTGCCAAGTGCCTGAATTGCGATCACGTGACTGTGGGGGTGGTGCAAAGTTTTGCGACAGTCGTAAGTGTGAGTACAGGTCGCAAAGCACCTTTTCCGAAGCCGTCGTAACTTTGGACTGTCGTTAAATGAGGACTACCTGTACATAGTCATCTAAGTGCAACAGTCCGTGAGTTCAAACCCTGGTAGATGGTTTGAATCCCATAAAAAGGTCTTGGCTATGTATGTCTGATGAGTCCCAATATAGGATGAAACTAGTCATGTACTGCCTCAATATAAGTAAAAACACCACGCAGGACATACATTACAGGTAGTCCTCAACTTACAACCATTCGCTTAGCGACTGTTCGAAGTTATGACAGTGCTGGAAAAAGTGACTTACGACCGGTCCTTGCACTTATGACTGTCACAGCATCCCTGCAGTCACATAATCAAAATTCAGGCGCTTTACAACCAGCTCGTACTTACGACGGTTGCAGTGTTCTTGGGTACTGTGATTGCCATTTGCAACCTTCCCAGCCAGTTTCTGACAAGCAAAGTCAATGGGGGAACCCGGATTTGCTTAACGACCACAGCAAAAAAGGTCGTAAAATCGAGTGTGACTCTCTTAACAACCGCCTCGCTTAGCAACGGAAGTTCCAGTCCAAATTGTGGTCGTAAGTCAAGGACTACCTGTATGTAAAAATAGAGAAACTCCCCCCCCCACATCTGACACTCCCCGAAGGCAGGAGGGAAGTCATGTAAAAACCTTGTACACAGGGACATGGCCTAATGTAACATCCATAACTCTCTGCTCTGAAAGGTGGACTGTATATACCATTCTGACAGACACTGCATGAGATGTGAATGTGCCTGCTCGAGATCTTGGAAGCGAAATCTCTAAAAAGTTAATGAGAGTTCAGGAATTCTTTAAAAGGTTAGGGCAGTTGTATCCTGAAATTATTGCCAGCCACTGATTTATGTTCAGTGAAAACAGCTCAGATAATCTTTCCATTCCTTTCAACCATTCTTATCCATTCCTTTCTGGGATGTGGGAATTACTGCTGTTAAATTCAACCCCTGAGCTATCACTGCATTAAAATTAGACAAGGGTAGGCAAAAAGTTTCCTAATCCATGCAAAAGCCCTTTAAACAAAGCAAACAACCCCCCCCCCAAACGTTGGCACCCTTCTTACCTATTGTTATCCACAATGTACTGCACAATTTTATCAAGCACCCTCTCGATCAGGGCAGTGCGCACCCAAATGTGCTTGATGGCTTGAGGGGACAAAGAAGGGGGTTTGTTTGTGGTTGAAGCTTGCCTCTTAAGGGATTCTTGGCCAGCTGGCTGGTACTTCCTGTTGGGGGGAAAAAAGTAGAATCCACACTCAAAGGTTGTATTTGCAAGACATAAGCCTTTATCCCCAAATACTGGCAGAGCACAAACACTGATGCCCCTCACTGTCTCAGCCACCGCAAAGCAGGCTGCAATGCTGTCACTGTCTATTTTATTTTATTTTATTTTATTTTTCCCATGGTACATTTTTTAACTGCCTAGAGCAGTATTTCTCAACCTGGGCAACTTGAAGATGTGTGGACTTCAACTCCCAGAATTCCCCCAGCCAGCATGGCAGGCTGGGGAATCCTGGGAGTTGAAGTCCACACATCTTCAAGTTGCCAAGGTTGAGAAACACTGGCCTGGAGCATAGCTGGATTGAGGCAGTGGGTATAAATGTTATCCATCCCATCCCATCCCCTGTATGGCCTCAGATTTGGGGTGTGTGAAGGGTAAAATGCATAGAGACTGAGTTCCTAGAAACTTCTCAGCCTGCTGTAGAATTTTGTCACTGTTCTAGTAGCTGTATGCAAGTTAATCCGCTTATTCCTGTTTAGGTGACACAGCTGATGGGGGGGGGGATTAGTTTATCCTTGAAACAACCCCACTCCACCCAAACTCAGTCAAGTGGCTGTGCATACAGAGCCAAAGAAAATCTTGGCCCTTGGAAGAAAATATAGGACTTGGCACTCATTCTCCATGTAACTTTGAAGCCAGTTCTAGTATATCAATGCTCTATATAATGTGCTTCTGAGCAGGATCTTTTCTGTAGGGGATCAATAGGGGCAGTTGCCATGGGCCTCACACAGGGAGGAAATCCCATTCAGAATTTAGTGAATTCAAAGGGGTGGGGGGATACTTTTCAATCAAGGCAGAAAAGCGAATCAGAGTGATTTCCGTATTCTGAGTTTTCCCACCTACTCTAGGCACTTGAGTGGTTAAAAGCACTGGAGAAAAAAATTGCACTGATGCTGGATAAGCTGAGAAGAAACAAGGCTTTTCAGAATTTCAAAGAAGCCCCAGCATTTCTCAGGGCTAACAGATCTGGGCTGCATTAATGGGTGTGACCACTAGATGGCAGCAAAGAGACAGAGAAAATCCCAATGCTTTGCTGCCACCTAGCAATCTTTTGGATTTTTGCAACCCAGATCTAGTCTCCCCACAATTATACTTGTTATTATTTACTCTTCATGCCTTAGATCAGTCCGAGAATGAGTATATTATTTAGGCAAGTCTTGTGGTCAGGTTCAACTTTTTAAAACAGACTTTGCATCATACCAAAAACACCTGACTAATAAAAAGCAAAAAATATGGGATGTATCTTAAGTTGAAGAGCGCTGCATGTTAAAAAAAATATTCCTATCTGCCTTGTACCACTTAAGATTTGCTAGCAACCAACTTTTAGAAGAGCAGATATCAGAAGATTAGTCTAACCTTTCCCATCTTGGCTAATCCTAATAGCGTTGGACTTCAACTGCTCAAAATTTCCAAGCCAAGAGGGCCATTGATCCTGGAAGTCAAAGTCCATGCATCTGAAGGGCTCTCCAGCCGGGGAAGACTGAGAGACCAATCGAAGAGAATATCTGTAAATCAGGGTTGAACTCTGGAGTCTTTGGTGCTCTCTGAGCCCGGTTGTTTTCTTGAAGACGTTTCACTGCCAGACTAGGCAGCATCTTCAGTGCCTTGAAGATGCTGCCTAGTCTGGCAATGAAACGCCTGCAAGAAAACAACCGGGCTCAGAGAGCACCAAGGACTCCACAAGACTGAGAGAGACAGGCAGATATGGGCAACGCTTGAATTTGTGGGGTTTTTTGTATGTGGAGTTGATGTTCTGCAACTGCATTCTGCTACCGGTAACATTCCAAGTGCCTCTTCTGTCATTGTGCATTCAGAAAGGGACAATGAGTTTTGCACTTGCCACCGTGCAATGTTCCTGCAGATGCAGCCTTTTTAAAAACCCTGGAATAATATCACATCTGCTAAATAAGCTCCTCTGAGCGGGCTTCATCCCTGTACAGTCAACCCCCTTTGCCTGGTCAACAAAGGTGGCTTCATTTGAGCAGAGGCAATAGCTGACGAAGCTCTGTGCTGGGTTGTTGTTGTTTTTTCCCGTAGGCTGGGGAACATTTGGGACACATTAAAGCTTCTGGGATGATTCAAAGGTTTTAATATCTTGATGGGAAAGGACAAAGAGGCTGCTTATGAGAACTAGCCAGTGCGAAACAGACTCAATTGGGAGAGAGGGAGGAAGGAAGGGGCGTGCGTGTGTGCAATCGGCATTAAGGAACCTCTTCAAACTCTAAAGCATTTGATGACAATTCTGCATGATTTCAGCTGGCTGGTAGTATTCCCCTGCAAGCAAGCCTTGTGTGAATGCCAGGCTGGCTGTGAGCACTGACTTCAGTCTCTGTCTTCTTCTTGGGGTTAAGAGCACACACAAGTTTCTAGTCCATGATGCTGGATTAAAAAAAAAAAGTTGAACAACTTAGGCCAGTGGCAAGAAATATGCGTCCTTTCACACCTTCTGAAAGGTTTTTTTGCTGCTTGGTTGCAGCATTGAATCAAAAGCCAAGGAGGTTAATTTTTTTTACATTAAAGATACATAAGAAGATATGCAATTCTCCTGTGCATAATCGGCAACATGTATAATGAGAAGCTGCAACAGTGGCTCCAGAAGAAAACCTGCCAGGCGGGGCAGCCTAAGTAAATGTTTTATTTCCTCTCTCTTCATCATGATCCCTCTCCATCCTTGGCAGTTGCTATCCTCATGCACGGTTTACTTATTTATTTGCCCTGGCAGCACCACTGTAAAATCCAGCTGCCAACTGGTGGAAAACCGAGTTTAAGAGGGAAGAGGCTTTTCAGAGCAGCTAAAAAAACTACTTTGCCTCTTAGCGCTTTGAACGGGGGTTGCAGTGCAAGACAGTGAAATAGCTTGCCCGTTCACCCAACTCATTTGACAGACAACTTGACTGGCCGCTTAAATTCTGAAATGTCAGTAAGGGGAAAAAAAATTCCACATTTTCCCACAAAGTGCTTCCCGGCCACCCAAATTGCCATGGACAAGCTAGTTGAAAATGGCAAATTGGGGAGAGAGGCAAGAAAGAAATGGCCGGAAATTCCTTTTCTCTCTCTTAGAATTTCCCAGTCTGCAGTGAAAAGGAAAAAAAAAAGGATCTTATTTTCTCTATTATGTCCGATTCTCACTTAATATGAACTAGTGACCTGAACAGAGACGGAAACACAGTCGGAAAGCCGAACCACCTGCCTATATTCTCCCCGTTTCTTACGGATGATCTGCAAAGGAAAAGAAGAAATGGACATGTTCTCTTTTGAAGTTATTTTTGGGGATGGGTGAAGGGTGTTCACTTGGGGACATAGGAGGAGGACAACATGATCCCGAGTGGATTTCTTGCTAAATTTAGGAGAGGGGGGAAAAACTTACAGGAGAACCCCATCCCACCATTTCCAAAGAGATCAATGTCCTTTCTGATTTGGGGCATGTCAGAAAAAAAGGAAGTTACTTTATACCGAGAACAGATTAAGGGTTCACCTAACTCAGATTGTCTACACCCGAAGTGCAAAACGTATGGATCTTTTTTTGCATTTTTGGAGCTTGATGGGATTGGGGGGCAAAATGGGGCAACTCTCCTCCCAAACGAGCTCTGGCCCTGCTGCTTTTGGAGCATAGACTCCCATGAGCCACATAAGGCACAGGGTAGGTCTTAAACCAGCAGATGTTGCGTCCCGAGTGGCAGAGGTTCTATAAGGCTTTAAGCAGAAGACAGTCTTCCCAACCTCACCTGGAGTTTCAGGGAACTCAACTTGGGGCTTTGATACACAGCAAGGGCTCCTCTACTGAGCTATAGCCTTCAATCAGAGGTGAGGAGCAGTCCAGACCGTTTCATCACTAAGAGCTACAGCAGCCAGTAGCCCCTAGTCAGCTTTGATGGATCCCCAAAAGCTAAGCAGAGACAGAGCTAGTCAGTACTTGGATGGGAGACACCAAAAAATCTCAGACGATAAGTCCAAAGAGCATCCAGGAGGAAGGCAAAAGAAAATCATGATTATCCCAGAAATCACCAGGAGTTGAGCTTGACTCAAAGGAGTTTTTACCATTGATTGTACCCCCCGTCCCACAGGGCTGGTGGTGAATGCTGGCAGTTGGAAACCCAGCGCACCTGCTGGCACCAAGTTGGAGAAGGCTGATCTAGCCCGAGACTTTCCTCCTCCAACAGATTTGAATTCACTTCTGTGAGATGTGGTGCTGGCTACCAGCCTGGCTGGCTTCAAAACAGAGTTGGACCAATTCATGGAAGTCATGGGGATCAATGGCTATTAACCTTGATGGCAGTGGGACTGCCTTTGAAGGCCATCTACTGTGAGACTCATAGGCTTCCTGCAGTTAGTTGGCCACTGGGAGAACCGACTGCTGGACTAGATGGACCAGGGGTCTGATCCAGTAGAGCACTGCTTATGTTCTCATGATGGTAGCTTTCTATCTTCTAAACCAGAGAGGTCTACAGGTAGTCCTCGCTTAACGACCCTAATTGGGACTGGAAACTCCACCACTAAGCAAAGCGGTTGCTAAATGGGAAATCACGTAATTGCGACTATGCTTTCCAGCTGGAAAGAGACAAGACTATTCAGTTTCACACATTCGGCTTTTGTTTGCCTCCTAACCACTCCGCCACCCTTTGGAAAGCTTGAGTGCCTGCTTACTGTCTTGTACACATTGAAAGCAATGCAATCACACCCCAGCCTGGGGCTGGGAGCTGCGGGCATGCTATGCAAACAGGTTACTCTCTTGAAATCCCTTTGTCTCCAGTCTCTCCATTCTGCAAGGGAGTGGGGGGAAGAAAAAAAGCAAACAATTTCTGTAGGCAATCTCTCCTTTGCCTGACCCTTTCCTGCTGCTGGCGCGATCTCATTGCTTTTGATGTGTAGAAGAGCAAACAGCTTACTATCTTGCAATCCCTTCCTCTCCAATCTCTCTGCTCTGCAAGCAGCTTATGGGAAGTGGTATACAACCCATCTAGAGGGCACCACAACTAATCTGCTGATCTACTGCATTATTTTTGTCAGAGAGACTCAAGCACCAATTTGGACTGAATGCATTAGAGATCTACTTTGGTCCAAGGTTGAGTCTAAGTCTCTGGAAGACATAGAGAGAAGATTAGCTCAAAGATGGAGGCCCACCATGACCCTTACGAGACACAGCAGGAAAGGAAATCAACTGGGCAGCATTATATTGGGTTAATAGTGCTCAGATGATTTCCCCCTACAGTGCCTGTCCCAAGGGTCATATACAACTTGAAAGACTTATCTCAACAATACTACGGGAACAACCTTCTCATTTCCCAGATCTCACTTAGTTAGCTTCCAGGGCACTGTGAAGAAGAGGCTGGGGACTGGATGATACCAAAGAAGCATGGGGGCTACTACCCACAATGCTCTGATCCTGGAATCACCCTCCAGGATATTGTTAAAAATAATCATGGTGGCTGCAGAGAGTGCAGGGTGCACAGTTGTCTCTTCCAGTCCTGCTGCCCAAGAGTGGGACGCTTCATCTCCTGATCATGAGAAGCCCAGAGGCGCCTGGCTGACCACTGGGAAACACAGATAATGAATGTCACCCTCACCTGTCGTCAGCCCGTTGCAGCAACTCCTGCACTTTTCTGCACACCTCACTGGCCACGTCATACGTCTTGCCAACCTTGGTGAAAAGGGCAGCGATCTTGTCAGTCCGCAAGAAGCCGGATGCCCGACGCTTGAGCATGTGGAGAAGGCAAATTTCTACCACCCCTGGGAGAAAGAACAGAATACAGGGCCAATGAGCAATACTGCTTTGGTCTCTTGTAAAAACATGGATAACTGTCTTAAAATAAGTACAAGTATAGCGGTCGATTGGAAGATCGCGAGTTCGGAGGTTCGAATCCCTAGCCCCGCATGACGGAGTGAGCTCCCGCACTAGCTCCAGCTCTTGCCAACCTAGCAATTTGAAAGCATGCAAATGCAAGTAGATGAATAGGTACCACTTCGGTGGGTAGGTAACAGCGTTCCACGCGTGTCATGCCGGCCACATGACCGTGGAAGCGTCTTTGGACAATGCTGGCTCTTTGGCTAACAAACGGAT
The DNA here is from genome assembly GCA_023362775.1 of Charina bottae. Classification (NCBI taxonomy): domain Eukaryota; kingdom Metazoa; phylum Chordata; class Lepidosauria; order Squamata; family Charinaidae; genus Charina; species Charina bottae. The sequence goes on along the minus strand of JALMGJ010000027.1, from coordinate 7,205,407 downwards.
ACAATCACTGAAAGTGCACTCTCAGTTTGGCTAATACTTAGTTTTCACTGTGCACAGACATCCTAGATCAGAGCTTTCCAAACTTTTCATGTTGGTGACACACTTTTTAGACATGCATCATTTCGCGACATACTCTTACAGCAGGGCACAAGGCAAGCATTAGGACCTGCATGGAATCACAGCAGGTTTGGAGGCAGCAAGGCACAAGGCAGGCACCAGGACCTGTGCGGAATCCTGACAGGTCAGGTTTGGAGGCAGCAAGGCACAAGGCAGGCACTAGGACAGAGCTTTCCAAACTGTGTGTTGCGACACAAAAGTATGTTGCCACACACAGTCTGGTGTGTCGCCACACAACCCGGAAGCGCTGATCATCATCAGCGCTTCCGGGTTTTCCCGCGGCGACACACCAACTGCAGTGCGCAAAACCCGAAAGCGGCAGCAGCGCTTCTGGGTTTTTGCGCGCTGCCGCACTTCCGGGTTTTCCCGCGGCGACACACCAACGCCGGTTGGTGTGTCGCCGCAGGAAAAACTTTGGAAAGCCCTGCACTAGGACCTGCGCGGAATCTGGCAGGGCAGGTTTGGAGGCAGCAGGGCACAAGGCAGGCACTAGGACCTGCGCGGAATCACAGCAGGTTTGGAGGCAGCAAGGCACAAGGCAGGCACTAGGACCTGTGCGGAATCACAGCAGGTTTGGAGGCAGCCAGGCACAAGGCAGGCACTAGGACCAGTGCGGAATCACAGCAGGTTTGGAGGCAGCAAGGCACAAGGCAGGCACTAGGACCTGCGCGGAATCACAGCAGGTTTGGAGGCAGCCAGGCACAAGGCAGGCACTTGTACCTGCGCGGAATCCTGGCAGGGCTCGGAGGCAGCAGCAGCCGCGACACACCCAGACACTGCAGCCGACACACTAACGTGTCCCGACACACAGTTTGGAAAGCTATGTCCTAGATCAAGCGCAGACAGATATTTCAGCCCCGTGGAATATGGTACTTGTTCACTAGAATGTACAGGTAGTCATCAACTTACGACCATTCATTTAGTGACCGTTCAAAGTTATGACAGTGCTGGAAAAAGTGATTTACAACCAGTCCTCGCACTTATGACTGTTGCAGCATCCCTGTGGTCACATGATCAAAATTCAGGCGCTTGGCAACCGGCATGTATTTACAACAGTCGCAGCATCCTGGGGTTACGTGATCGCCATTTGCAACTTTCCCAGCCAGCTTCCGACAAGCAAAGTCAATGAGGGAAGCCGGATTCGCTTAACGACCGTGGCAAAAAAGGTATAATCGGGCGTGACTCACTTAACAAGGTTATCTGAGGGACCGCCTCATCCCCATGACATCCTCCCGTCCCACCCGATCTTGCAGAGAGGGCATGCTGCGGACCCTGTCTATGAAAGAATTCCACCTAACGGGGTCCCGGAGACAAGCCTTCTCTGCAGCGGCCCCTGCCCTGTGGAACATCCTTCCACCAGGGATAAGACAGGCCCCCTCGCTCCTGGATTTTAGAAAAAAAATTAAAAACCTGGCTCTGCGACCTCGCCTGGGGCAAAAAGGAAAGCAGTCAAACCTGGGGATGGCTGATTCCTTAGAGCCACCTTAGATATCTAATTTTAATCATAGTCAACGTCACTTTAGAACTATCTGCCTCTTGGATTTTACTTTATTTTATTGTATTTTATTGTAATTTATTGTAGTTCTATTTTTATCATAGTTTTTGTTGTGTTTTGTTGATACTGTGTTGTGAACCGCCCAGAGTCCCTCCTTGAGGGGGAGATGGGCGGTTATAGAAATTCAATAAATAAATAAATAAATAAATAAAACAACCACCTCACTTAGTGACAGGAGTTCCCATCCCAATTGTGATCGTAAGTTGAGGGCTAGTAATGGTCCACTAATGGAGCTGGATGCAGAATAATGGCAGAAAGGAAAAAAGCCAGGGTACTATAGTGGTTAAAATGTTGGGTTAGAAACGGGGAGACCCAGGTTCTAGTCCTCCTCTTGCCATAGAAGCTCATTGGGTGAGTTTAGGCCAAGTCTAAGTTTCAATCTAAGAGCCAGTATGGTGTAGTGGGGAAGCTGTTGGACCAGCAGTGGGGAGAACTAGATTCCGGTCCACCTGCAGCCACAGAAACACTTTGGGCCAGTCCCTGCCTCTCAGCCCAACCTACCACATAGGCTTGCTATGATGGGTAAACATAGGAAGAGAGAGCATTATGAACACTGCCTTAAGTCCCTGGATGAAAGCAGGACACGCATCTAATCACTAAACAAACAAACAAACAAACGAGACAAGATCCAGGGGCAAAAGGGCAGCTCTAAAGACGGAGCCATTTTCCCATGACATATCTTAAGACCTGCAGATACAAGTGAAAAAAAGGAAGCACGATGTATGCTGTGTCTTGAGCTCCTATACAAAAGGCAGGATATAAATATAACAGATACATACATACTTACATGCCTCTAGGTTACCAAATATTAGGGATGCAAACAAAGATCTCTAAAATGGCACAGAATCAAAGAGTTAATCCAAGGAATCATTGCCCCCGAGAGGTTTTTCCGCTGTCCTATGCAGAGCCTCACAGACCCTTGCAATATGTATAAGATGCATCTGGAACTATACTTTATTTCCCAGAATGCCAATAAAGATAAAAAATACTTTATGAACTTGATGAGTCTTGGAAAGCTTGGTCACATCCAAAATTCTCACAGCAACTAATTACTGTAATATTCCTAATCTGCAGATGAAGAACACTGGGACTAAATTACACATCACACGACGTCATCTCTAATTTGGTTTTTGTTTAATATGAACCCAACCATTCTGGTTTGTAAACCATAAATTTAAGGCTTATCATGTTGTATGACCAGAGTCAATTATAGCTTTTCAATAAAGCCTGGTTATCTACAACTTAAATTCATCAATGAGTGGATGAGTGGATCAATCAGGATGACACACTTGTGCAGAGGCCATTTGGAAACAAAAGTTTATAGAATTTTTGACAGAAGCCCTGCCCTGTGTGTCGGCAAAGCACAGCTCCCACCAAATTCCTTCAGCTCCTGAGACCAACACAGGTGATCTCAAAAGAAATGTTGAGATGATTCAGCACCAAGTGGAGTAGGAAGGAGGTTTGTAGGAATTCAGAGATGATTCTTCAAAGAACTCCAATTACAGGTAAGTAGCCAGTTCTTCCTCATGGTCTCTATGAATTACTCACCTAGATCAGTAGCGAGTTTATTACCTGGAGGAGGATCTGGAGCTCACTGGGTGACCAAAGAAAGAACTGGTTTTCCAAGTACCATGTCCCTTTAAGAGCAGAATTCCAGATGAATAATGTTGGATAAAAGTATAAGGTTGGGCCCATAATTCTAATAGGGAGATCCTGCAAAGTCTGGCGACAGATGTAGCTGTAGTTCATATAGAATGTCTGTGGATCTGGAGAGGGCATGACTGCTTAGTTCAGGGGTGAGCAACGTCAGGCCCGCGGGCCATATAAGGCCCGCGGGGCTCCTGCCTAAGGCCCACGGGGCTCCCGCCCGCAAACCCCGCCCCTTCCACGCGATTGGCTCCCACCCGCAAACCCCGCCACCCCGTGCTTGTGATTGGCTCCCGCCCGCAAACTCTGGCCCCTGATCCGCGGAAATCCCAGAAACCCCGCCCCCACCCCCCTGGTCCCCAGTTATAAATATCCAAATGGCCCTTGGCAGAAAAAAGGTTCCCCACCCCTGGCTTAGTTAGTTCATAACAAAGTTGAACCTTATAGCTATCTACTTGGAAAAACACTGAGGAGAAAGACCCAACTCCTTGGCTGGGCCTTCAAAGGTCCAAAACAGACACTGGTCCATTTCAAACGATGCCATCCAGTTGAAACAGAAAGCAAGTGCTCTTCCAACATTGAGGATGTGAACTAATCTCCAAGTCAGCGTTGAAAGATTAGGAAAATGTTAGGAAGTATAACGTCTTGTCTTAAATGGAAGGCAGAGAATGCCTTTGGGGAAAACAAGATATCTAGGTGAAGGATTACTTTGTCTCCGTGAAAAATGAGAAAAGGCAGGATTCAACATAAGGCATATTGTTCTCCCCACAACAAGCTGAAGGGAGCACCACTAAGCCGTGAGGAGGATGGATGAGAGTCTGGGTGACAGATCTGCCCTGATAAATGGCTAGCAGGTTGGGACACCTTGGGAGTGAAATTAATCTCGGTGAGCCACTTGCACCAGCAAAGCAGACCATGACTGGTGAGGCCACCTTAGATAACAAGGATGGTGCTGACTGAGTTCTTGTGGAACTTCGTCAGGAATATGGCCAGCAAGGGAATCAGTGAAAAGAAATACAGGAGAGCAGAAAGACATCACCTACAGCAAGGGTCCCCAACCTGTGGGCCGCGGCCTGTTAGGAACTGGGCCGCGGGGCTCCCGCCTGCAAACCCCGCCCCCTTCCGCGTGATTGGCTCCCACCCGCAAACCCCGCCCCCGGTGCTTGTGATTGGCTCCTGCCTGCAAACCCCGTCCTCCCGGTCCACGGAAATCCTGGAAACCCCGCCCCCCCGGTCCACAGAAAAATCGTCTTTTGAAACCGGTCCCTGGCGCCAAAAAGGCTGGGGACCCCTGACCTAGAGAGTGAGGAGCCGCAGAAATAAAGACACTTGACAATTGTCCCGAGATACAAAGCGAACAAACTTATGCTTGACGTGGGGGAACAGGTGTAACTTTATTTATTTATTTATTTATTTATTTATTTATTTATTTATGATTCAATTTATATCACCAGACCATCTTGACAATTGTCCCGAGATACAAAGCGAACAAACTTACGCTTGATGAGGGGGAATAGGTGTAACTTTATTTATTTATTTGTTTGTTTGTTTGTTTATTTATTTATGATTCAATTTATATCACCGGACCATCTCCCCCGAAGGGGACTCTGGGCGGTTGACTGACCTGCAGCTGATAGTCCTAGATATTGCCAGCAGGGAAAGAGTATCTCAAGGGTGTGGGGGGTACAAATCTCTGGAAACTTTTGAGACAAGGTAGGAACTTCAGATGAAGCCAGCAGAGCTTCAGAATCTACCAGCCTTTAGAGACAAGAAAAAACGCTGGCTGTATTCAGATAGTATGCATCACCTGGTCTCTGCATCAAGTCATCTTTTGGGTTGGTGCAACACACTGAACCACAAATTAAGCAAATGGGCCGGATTCACACAGCATAGCAAACCATTAAAAACCTAACCCAAGTTAACACTCGCCAAACTGCCTTTGTGTAAATGCAAATGTATCCACTCTTTAATTGACCTGGTTGAGTTTATTGTGTGAACACAGCCAGGGTGTCTGCAGCTGTATACAAGGAAGGACCTATAGCATTGAATTCTATAGCGAGCAAGGAAGCTTAGTCCAAATTCAAAATTTTATTCCAACAGCGCCAGCCTTTGAACGTAACAGTCATCCATCAGCCTCTCTGGGAATTCGTGGCATCAATTATTCCAACACAGTCCAGATCATGTAAAATGAGCTCTCAGAAACAAGAAAGCTTATGAATCACCACTTTAGATTACCAGAAATGAGAAATGTTTGTGCCTCTGCGGTGTTGATAAAGACATTTGACATATAATTCATTTGTTAAATTACCGATGGCTGAATTTAGCTCCTTCTCCTTGATGATCTTGATGATCTTGCCGCTTCAGAGTACAGTATGCCCACGTATTAAATTCTGTAGCTATCAACTAAATGGCTCTCTTTGTACTTAACACCCACAGAGAATTTCATCCATGAACAACTTTGGTTGATCTGTGATTACATTTTTTTTTAAATGCAAAAGCAGAAAGAGAAGCGCAGCAGAAGGTATGGAAATCTTATAGACAGCCTGCTCCACGGTCAAACATGCAAACTTCTCCACCCTTCCTGAAAGCAATGTTATAAAACAGACTGCATCTTTTCCAGACTGATGTAACCACAGAGGTCTGCATCTGGCCTGTCAATTACAGCAAGAAATTTCTAGGCAAAGAAGCTGGTTTTTTGCAGCTTTAAAAAAAATGGAACAGAAGAACCATGATCAATGAGGGAAGATAGGTTTTCTTTTTTGCTTTAAAAAAGGCAGAAAATCTGTCTCATTCCAAGACAGTATATCTCAGAAATACACCATGGGAAAAGATCTGGTCTCCACCTTTAAGCCCTGATGAAAACCTCTCACTGGCTGTTGTTCGAAAGAGGACGTAGGCCTAGTTCATTCTGTGGTCTAATCTAGCTAGGCTGATCTTGTATTGTTAAATTATTTTATGTTAATATAAAGCCTAACCAAATTAGGCATGCTCCTCTTAATTACCAAAGTATTAAGCAATAAAAGAGGTGATTAAAAAAGATAAAATGCATACGTTTATTTAGAGTGAAACATTTTATACCATGCTGCTCGGCCCAGAAGATTCCCCCAAATTTTCCACAAATTCAGGAATTGAAGAGTCCTCTGGCTCCCATACTGAAGATGGGGACGGGGGCTCAGAAAAAAAGAAAAGAACCACAAAAGTGATAGTTGCTTCACTTTCTCAGGCAGATGGAAATATATCTAACTCTTCTGTCTATAACCACTTTACACTGCATCTACAGGTAGTCCTCGCTTAACAACCACAATTGGGACCGGAATTTCGGTTGTTAAGTGAAGCAGCCATTAAGCAAATCTGATCCGATTTTACAACCTTCTTTGCAGTGATTGTTAAGTGAATCACTGCAGGCGTTAAGCAAACCACGTGGTCGCTAAGCAAATCATGTGGTTCCCCATTGATGTTGCTTGCCAGAAGCCGGCCAGGAAGGTCGAAAATGACAATCACGTGACTCTGCGACGGTCATAAATGCGAACTGGTTGCCAAGAGCCCAAATCATGATCATGTGACCATGGGGACGCTGCAACGGTTGTAAGTGTGAGGGTCAGTCATAAGTCAGTTTTTTCAGCACCGTCGTAAGTCTGAACCGTCACTAAATGAATTGTTAAGTGAGGACTGCCTGTATTCTCTGTTCTTTTCTTTTCTTTTCTCTCTCTTTCTTTCTCTCTCTCTGGCTTTGTTGAGTTCAAACTTGATCTGCTGCTTCTCTCATATCCTCAAGCCAAGATGGTTGCTTCGAGTTCCCTCTGATGCCAGGGTGGGGAGAGAGGTTCAGCCACAGTATCCTTGATGGAAACAACAAAGAACCCTGTTTTTCTTCTCTCCCCAGTTCACAGACCTCAGTTCAAGCTTTCTCCTAACTAAGATTATCATCAGGGCTGCTCCAGCTTTGTGAGAGCCAAGTGGTAGGTCCCTTCCTACGATGAAGACTTCTTGGAGTGACCATTTTAATCTCCCCAAGTGCCTGAAATCACAGAGGGATACTGAAGCCATGGGCACCTACCAGCTCTGGTGGCCCTGCCAGGATCCTGGGATCTTGGCAGCTGTCCTAGGGTGCCAAATGCTACCTGGCATCCATCAGCCTTTTTCTAGACAGGTCTCATGAATCACACGTGTGACACTGAGCCATGACCTGAAACTGAAACTTCATTATGGCCAAAGACCAGCATAGATCAATACAATATAAAACTTTTTTTTTAAAAAAATCACATGATAAAGAGGGGAAAATGTACAAAACCAATCAGGGTATAGTCAAAACTGCCACAGTTGGTACTAGGAATCCAAATAATAAAGTAAATGCTATAAGAATATATAATATGCAAACTAATCCTGAATAGAGAGAAAATAGATAAAATCAAGATGAAACCAGAACCCTTATAAAATTACCCTATATAAAATATACTACAGTAGACCAGTGTTTCCCAACCTTGGCAACTTTAAGATATGTGGGCTTCTTCTTCTAATTATATTGTGTTTTCTATTCTTGTTGGTTGCCCAGAGTTCCTTCTGGTAGATGGGCAGCATATACAGTACATTTGTTTAACAAACAAACAAACAAACAAACAAACAAACCCTATTTGCAGTCTCAGAAATAATATAGATGGGGCATCAAAGAGACTAGATGGTGCCCTCTCCTTCCACTTGATGAACAGAAGACACCTTCTCTTCTCACGTCCATCAATACTGTCCATCAATACTCTGTCCCTCACTGACATCTGTTGCCTGAAGACACCCTCACTTCGCCAAATGAGAGGACCGTTTTTTTGTTTTTAATAACCAGCTCAGTCCATACTAACTTTAATCAAAGAAGTGGAATGAAAGCTTAATGGGGCAATGTTCACAGCAGATGGTCAGTGGTAAACTGCAGTCGATAAATATTGACAAAAACATAGGCTGCACGAGGGCTAGCTCTGGGGGGAAAAAATCAGGCAGCTCTCCTTAAGCTCTAGAGTTGAGTGAGATGGAAAAGGGAGGGAGAAAAGATTGCATTGCCTTAGAAAACGCCTGGAACCTAAAATGTGATGTTCCGGAGTTCTCCAGGACAATTCGTAGGCATGGTTTAGAACGGATGCATACATCCAAATGAAGGTGCATTGTTCTGAACTTGTAGAATGATTGCCTAATAACTTCATTAATTATTATTATTATTATTTAATACTATTAATTATTATTAAGCCTAATAACTTCATCCCCACAATCATACTCTTCCAGCATTTTTTCCTCTTGTTCCCTAAGTCATGATCTTCAACCAAGGAAGGCTGTCAAAAACTTTATCTCTGCCCCTAAGTCCTTCACCTTTCCATGTAGCGCCTCAAAGTCATTGGCAACGTGTTCACAATTGTGTCTGGTAACATTATCCATTCTCAGGTGCATCAGCAAGAAACCTCTTCCGTTGCCTCTTATTCAGAATTAAACAGCAGGGCTTTTTCACATATATTTTTTTTTAGTAAAATAGAGAAGGGAGAGTCTAGGTTACTTACTTGTACCTCTGTACATGCAGCACTGCTTTGCTAACAGGGAATCACCTCTCACGTCTGGCACATTTCTGGCCTTGAAAATGTGGTTCCTCCATCAACCCCGGGGATCCCATGGCGTGCCTGAAAAGTGGTTGAAGGAGGCTAAATGATGGTTGTTCTCCTGCTATCTTGGGGTACTTTTAAGTTTTATTCCTTTATGTTTTTATTTTTTATTTCTGTTGTTATTTATGTCTGAGGTTTTGTTATACTGTGACATGGTTTTGATAGTTATTTTGCTTCTAAACTGCCCAGAGTTCCTTGATTATTATTACAATATACTCTAATCAAGGAACTATTAACTCAGTCAATATTATTATTTTTATTAATTTTAATTAATTAATTAATTAATTAATATATAATATTAATAAAAATATTAACTCAGTCAAGCAGCAAACAACAGCCCAATCAAGGAACTCCTAAGGGGAGAACAACACTCCCACCAACACAAGCAGGACAAGCCATGGTATATAAACAGAGAGCAAGTCCCACTCCCTTTTCGCACTGAAGATGTTGCCTAGCCTGGCAATGAAACATCTGCAAGAAAACAACAAGGCTCAGAGAGCACCAAGGACTCCACAAAAAATGAATTGTCAAATAAAAATATGCAGGAAAAGGGAATGGATGGGAGGAAGGGGAAGCCCAAGAAAGTTATGACTTAAGAGGCGTCCATGGGGCAGGGGAGTGTCCAAAAATTCAAGATGGTGGCCACAACCATGCAATCAAAGCTGTGCCCTTGACATGCATTAATGTTGCACACACACACAAAGGGGTAGGGCTTTAACTGCGCTGTTGCAACCATCATCCTGACTTTTCTGACCCCCATGTGGATGCTGCTGTCCTACTTCATTACGAAAAGAACAATAAAAACATGATGAATGGGAAGGTGGAACATCATAGCGCGAAGCACCAGCTTTTAGCATGCTTTTCATTTGCAAGACTGTCCCAGGAGCAGCTTTGGAAAATAAAATCGGAGATGGCAACAACCCAGGACTTTGTTAGGAAAGGTGTCCACCTGCCCAGAAATTTATCATATGTACAAGTAGTCCTCACTCAGTACACACAGGTAGTGACTGCCTTGTTTAGCGACCTTTCGCAGTTATGATGGTGATGAAAAAGTAACTTTCCAAGCAATCCTCACATTTACAACCTTCGCAGGTCTGTAAAGCTGAAGTAAGATCATAAGCACAGTCATGGTTTCACTTAGCGACCACTTCACTTAATGACTGAGTTGCCAATCCCAATTATGGTCAATAAACAAGGACTATCTGTATTGATTTTGGTTCCTATGTATTCATATCTTCACAAGCATTTATCTGAAGGTATAAATGGACACCTGTAGAAGATGGTGCATATAAGACCTTCTCCAAACAGAAGGGTTTTTTCAAGAAGATTTCAGCTTATGCCAGGGGTACACAACCTTTTTGGCACCAGGGACCGATCATGGAAGACAATTTTTCCATGGACCGGGGGTGGGGGGCGGGGTTTGCAGGCGGGAGCCAATTGCACGTACCAGGGGGCAGGGTTTGCAGGCAGGAGCGCGCACCGGGGGGTTGCAGGTGGAAGCCAATTGTGCGCACAGGGGGAGTGGGGTTTGCAGGCGGGAGCCCCGTGGCCCACTTCCTAACAGGCTGCGGCCCACTAGTGGGCCACGGCCCACAGGTTGGGGACCCCTGGCTTATGCAACCTAGCATATGTAAAATATCAGAGGTGGGAAAATACCAGAATGAAGAGTTTGAATAAGAAACCAACAAAAATGATTTTTCAAAACATGAAGTGGTTCTCAAAAGGAGAGGTGGTTCCCATGTGAACCATCTGAGGCATTAATCTTCCAGTACAAAACCACCAGGAGGCACGAGAAGAGGACCAGTCTAGGACTGGCCAAGCCTTAATGGAAGATACAAAAGTGAATGGGAACTGTGGTAGTTTGGAGCCATCACATGGAACAAGGTACCTTGCATGGTGGGTCTCCTGCCCCAATACTTCTGGAACTCAGATCTAGCCTGGACAACTAGATTTTAAATTGGGTACAAGTGTATGCGTAAGTGAGTAAAGCTCTCAGTTTAGAAAATGAACAATGCTGTAAGACTGCAACCATCATTTGTTTCTATATGTTCTGAGATAAATAACAAGTAGTTCTGGAGATGCTACAAAAACCCTCTTTAGGTTCCTCCAGGTAGTATGGCCATCACAGAAACAATTTTAATCCACAGCCACTCCGTCTTACCAGGGTTCAGCTGAAGCCTGTTTTTCCCCATCCAGACCCCTACAGCCCCCAGGCACTTGGACAGGGTGGTCACTGCATCACTTACTTCACCCGGGATGGAGATATATAACTGAGTATCATCTGCATATTGATGATACTTCAGACCGGGGTGACAAATCCTGCACAACCAGCATTTTATGAGAGGTTCCATGACATGCTCTCAAAATTTCAAATGGGCCAACAGTCCAAAAAGGTGGCTTTCTCTGCCCTACAAATTGCCCCCACAGTGATAAGAGTTTCCCATTCTAATTCCCCATCTTCCCAATTCCCCAAAATGGGGCAAAGGGTAACAGAATTTCAACCTTGATGGGTCTTTCCAATGATGATGCCACATACTGTATCAGATGATCTCCTGTGGCTTTTGGAAGACCAGGAGGAGCTGCCAACCCATCTCAAATGCAATCAGTCGCACCACTGGATATCTGGACACCCAGTTACTGTGGATGCAAGTGTGGCGAGTGGGTTGAATTACACAATAACAGGAGCCTCAATAGGCAGTAATGGGGGAACCACAATCATTCTGCTGTGGTTTCCAGTCCATCATCTAAACTCAATGACACCTATGCCAATTCTTCCAGGTTGGTATTTTAGGATAGTGGTATTTTAGGATTTCTGTCAAAGTCTATTACAAGCTGGACTTGAAATTGCCAGGAAAGGAACCCAGGATTGTTTTACATGCAAAGAATTTCTCCTGCCAACAGATCTACACAGCTTGGGGGAACTGGGTTGAGGGGGGCGGCTTGATTATGTATTGTTGACTTAATCTAGCTTAATCCACTAAGAGACTGAAAATCCAATTAGCTAGCTTGCTATAGTTTTTCAGAACACATTTTTCTAGGGAGGGTGGGCGGGTAACACACAGAAAGCTTAAAGACCACTTCAGCCCATCCTTTCACCTGCTTGAAAATGCAAGGATGCCATTCATCCGTCTGCCAAAGAAGGCCACAGCTATATTCCCTGACTGTTGATAAATATCTCTTCTGCCATCTGTTGCACCCATTTCTATCTTATTCTGGCATTTGCTGAGTAATGAGATAGGAGAAGAACCTCAAAAAACTCGGAACAGTAAAACTAATCTCTAGATACCTCATAGCTTATATTTGAGATAATAGGACATTTTTAATGATCTCAGCACATGGTAGCACTTGGCCAACCTTTTCAGGGCTTAGAAACCATCAAGGGTGACCACAGGATACGGTCAAAAAAGTCAAGATGCAGACACAATAGTGTGATCAAAGCTCTGCCTTATACATGTGATGCACACAAAAAATAGGCAGAGCTTTGATCACACCATCGCAGCCACCATCTTGACATTTTTAGCTAGGCTGACCATACGTCCCGTTTTGAACGGGACAGTCCCGTTTTTTAAGCATTTTTCAAGCGTCCCGTCGTTTTCATAACAATCTCAAATTTGTCCCGTTTTTTAAACCCGGCGGGAATGGCGCGGAAGGGTCTGAGCCGGAGCTGCCAATTGGAGGCAGCCCGGAAGAGGAAGCCCTCCCGCCTATCAGCACATGGCAAAGGAGGGGCAGGGGGCGGGGTTTGCAGTTGGGAGCCAATCATGGGGACCGGGGGTGGGGTTTGCAGGCGGGAGCCAATTGCGCGGACCGGGGTGGCAGGGTTTGCAGGCGGGAGTCAATTGCGTGGACCGGGGGCGGGGATCCCTGTCTTTTTCATGAATACGGAATATTATAAAAGACCCCGTCCCGTTTTTGTCTGAAGGAAATATGGTCAGCCTATTTTTAGCACACCCTGTGGACCCTCCTTGCAGCTACACAACCATCAAGTGTGGGAGATCAGAGATGGGAAGTAAAAAAGAGAAAAAAATCTTAAGACGACAATGTTGCTCCCCAAACTGCATGAACTACTTCCTGCCTTACTGATACCTCTTCTATCTTGCCCCATCCCTCCCCACACGATTGGACCACCAGAAAACAAACATATCATGCTTGCTAGTGTTCTGATCATTTGCATCAATGTTTTAAAATTAGGCTGAAAACCAGAGATCCATCTCTGCAATGAGAAATTCCACCCTAGGGTTCCGCGAGAGGTCCCTAGGGGTTCCCTGGGAGATCACGATTTATTTAAAAAGTTATGTCAAATTCGGGCAACTTCACATTCAAGAGGTAAGTTTCATTCTCTTTTTAGGTTAAGAACACTGAATGCATATATACAGGCCTACACATGAAATGAATACAGTGATTTTGTAACTTCTGGCCTAGATTTGAGCCTGAATGTGCAGGGGTTCCCCGAGGCTTGAAAAATATTTCAAGGGTTCCTCCAGGGTTGAGAAAGGCCGCTCTACACTCTGTTTAGTAAGTATGGAATGTGAAGTTTTACCACTTTCTTGCCCCCCACCCCACCTCGTATAAGCCTGCTGCTGAGGCCTTCTTACAGAAATACAAGTAATACTTGCAACTAAGTGTTTCAATAAGAAATATTCCTGTCTAGAAGATCCCACTCCAGCAATTAGCAGCCTGATGACCTGCAGACATTAGGACCCACACTTCAGCCCTGGTTCTGATGTTGTAAACTAAGGCATTCTGAGACAAGGTTTCCCACCAACCGTAATCCTCCTCTGTGAGGGAATCATGAAACACCTCTCTTAAAATGCGTGCCAGTTGGCAAGTATCTGTATCAATTACATTATTTTAAACTGCAGAACAACTCATCAGAGGATCCTCTTTAAAATCAGTCCAAAGTCAAATTGGCTAACTTGCTGTCCTGTTACAAACAAAATTATTGCTTGTTCTGAAACCTGGCCTTCTCTCCAAAAATGGTTTTGAGGTTTATTTATTTATTCGATTTCTCACCGCCCAACTCCCTCAAGGGACTCTGGGCGGGAACACTGTGCTAAAACTGACAGAAAGATTTGCAGAGGTAGTAACGCAGCTCAAACGTTCTCCTTGGGTTAAAAAGTTGAGGAGGAGACCTAAGGAAATTGTTTGATTGTATGGAGCATAAGATTACAGGTATGACATAAAAAGGTGGTACAAGATAGCCAAAGTGCACAGATCCCCATTAACGTGGAACTCTTATTTCTTTAAAGCAAGAACTGAAATCTCCTATATTCTTGTGTGTGAAGGGTGACAAGAAAACACACATTAAAAAATGCACAAAAAACTTCAGAAAAGAGAAAGGTCATCTCCACCCATTGTTGCTGTGACTGGATTAGTGATTTCTTGTGTATTGTTGTCCAGAAGAGCCAATACTGATCTCTTTATATCAGAAACAAATGTCTAAAAGGAACAGCCTTAGAGCATCAGCTCCAGAGACATTAGTCTTTTGGCCTTTCTCTTTCACAGCTCACATCCTTTATTCTTGATCACTACAAGGACGATTGAACATTAAGAATTAGTAGTGGAATTAATATGTTTTCCTTTTCCCTCCTGATCTCCTTTTCTTTCATGTTGGACCTCTTTATATTGTATTTATATTACATTATATTGTAATTGCCCTGTGCAGATACCATGTGTTATTGCAAAAAGATGTGGCTGCTTTAAAGGAAAGCAGATGGGTACTTGTGGCCCCTTTCCTCATTCCAAAGCATTTTCTCTTTTTTTGGAACTGAATCTGAAGCATCGTACAATTTAATTTCTACCTCGCTGCTACTAAGTAGCTGGTCTTCCACAAGCTGATGCTGGGTTGGATTACAACTCCCATCCTCCTTGATCACGTTATAGCTGGGGTTGGTGGGAGCTGAAATCCTACAGCATCAGAAGGGCCACAGATTGCATGTCCGCAGATACGTATCTATTGTCTATGATGAAAGCACGTTTGGTATATGTTTTAGAAAACGGTGGAACAGTGCGAGGAGGACAGAAAATGAGTGTCAAATGAGTCGGAATAGAAGTCTTGGAAGGGATGGCTGGCAGATTTTGCATTTCAACAAGGTTTCAACCAAACACAACGGATCCCAAGGCATAGCAGCTGCTTCCAAATCCTTAATAAAGCTTTGGGAAGAGGGAAGGCCCAAGGAGTGACCATGTTGCTTAGGAACAACCTGCTGTAGCTCTACTGCTGTTGTTTCAATTTGTTTTTAAAGGGGTCCATCAAATATTAATGAAGCAAATCGAGCAGAAACGCACAGGAGACCAGCCTTTTAATTGTTCTCTGGGCTTCAGCCGACATCCAGGACAATCTTGTCACCAACAGCATTGGCACATTTTAAACAACAGCAATTGCATGAAGAACCATTGTCAGAAGCCAACATACTTGGATAGCTTCCAACACGACTGCCTATCCTGAAGTCCTTTCTAGGGAAAAAAGAAATTACTTTCAAAGGCTGCCTATTAATTTTGGGAATACTCTCA
Source organism: Charina bottae (assembly GCA_023362775.1). Taxonomy (NCBI): domain Eukaryota; kingdom Metazoa; phylum Chordata; class Lepidosauria; order Squamata; family Charinaidae; genus Charina; species Charina bottae. Next base: position 7,189,942 of record JALMGJ010000027.1, on the reverse strand, counting down.
AAGTTGACCCAACTTCAAGGGCGTTGTCAGATGGTCAATTCCTGCCAAGAAACCATGCTTGGCAGGGCCGCAACTAGGGGGGGCAAGTGGGGCATGTGCCCCGGGCGCCGCGCTGGGGGGCGCCAAAATGACAAAATAGTATTTGTATACTGACTGTTTCCTGGCATGATCGCCGATAGGGCGCAGCATGGAACAGCGGGGGACTGCCCCCGCCACCCCCTGCCCCGAGGAGGCCGAGTGGTTCTCACGTGCGCTCGCCATTGGCCAATCCGTGTCCGCTGAGCACCGCCCTTAATTCCAGCCTGCCCCTGCGCAGGTGCGCCCCAGCAGCCAAGCCGAGGGCTTCTGTAGACACGTCTCTTCCCGCCCGCCGCGCTTGATTCACCGGCGCTCGCTGTGGAGGGAGGGAGGTACAGGGTGGTCCCGCCGCTCCGATGTTCCAGGGGGGCTGCCGCCGTTGCCCGGAGCAGCCGCCAAGCTGCTGGGCTGCACGGTGGGCCAGCAGGGTCACTCCCGGGGGGAAGGTGGCGTTTCTCGGCCACGCTGGGGCTGCCCCTGGCACCCTCCCCTAACCCTAACCCTGCCCCATCCGTGCCGGCCGGCGGGAGCCCTGGCGCCCCCGGGGATGGGGAGGGTCCCCTTCCTCCCCATCCCACCGCGCTGCTGTTCCCTGCGGGGGACGAGGGACTCGACCCTGCGGAGGGGCGCGGAATCCATGGGGAGGGCGCGGAATCCATGTTTGCCCCGGGTGACACAGACCCTAGTTGCGGGCCTGATGCTTGGAACCTCAGGTTATCTGAGGGACCGCCTCATCCCCATGACATCTTCCCGTCCCACCCGATCTTGCAGAGAGGGCATGCTGCGGACCCCGTCTATGAAAGAATTCCACCTAACGGGGTCCCGGAGACGAGCCTTCTCTGCAGCGGCTCCTGCCCTATGGAACATCCTTCCACCAGGGATAAGACAGGCCCCCTCGCTCCTGGATTTTAGAAAAAAAATTAAAAACCTGGCTCTGCGACCTCGCCTGGGGCAAAAAGGAAAGCAGTCAAACCTGGGGATGGCTGATTCCTTAGAGCCACCTTAGATATCTAATTTTAATCATAGTCAATGTCACTTTAGAACGATCTGCCTCTTGGATTTTATTTTATTTTATTTTATTTTACTGTAATTTATTGTAATTCTATTTTTATCATAGTTTTTATTATATTTTGTTGATATTGTGTTGTGAACCGCCCAGAGTCCCTCCTTGAGGGGGAGATGGGCGGTTATAGAAATTAAATAAATAAATAAATAAATAAATAAATAAACCTGTCATCAATCCTTTGGAGTCCACCAAGGAAGGGAAGGCATCAATTTGGTGGCATTTTGCTCAGAGGTACAATCAAGGATATCTGTGGGGGTGTGAAAAAAGTCAACGGTGGCCATAAACATGCAGTCAACATCCTGTTCCTTTTTACATGGGTCACAACACAGGTAAAAAAGGGCAGGGCGTCGATAGCATGATTGTGGCTGCCATCTTGACATTTTTAATGCCCCTCCATGGACACCCTTGGTGCAATCAATTCAATGTTCATCTCATCCCTCCCAAAGAATTGAGGAGAATATGATCCCAAATCCCAATGCCAACATCCCCCATCTGCCTGCCTTCCACAGCAGCAGCCAACGACATCAACGAAAGATTTCTTTTTAAAAATCCCAAGCAAGCTTTGTGGGATGATTTGGGAGAAGGTGCAAATGGCACACCACTTTTTCACAAGGCAAGCAAAGGTTTAGTGTAAGATCATCATCACCCCTTTGGGCAGATGCCTCCTTTGCTTTACAGCAGTGTTTCTCAACCTCAGCAACTTTAAGATGGGTGGATTTCAACTCCCAGAATTCCCTCAACTCCCAGAATTCCATGCTGGCTGGGGAATTATGGGAGTTGAAGTCCACACATCTTAAAGATGCCGAGGTTGAGAAACACTGCTCTACAGGAACGAACAACAACGTGAACAATAGGCTGAACCAAAAGGTTAAAAAGCAGCCAAGATCTGTGGCTTTGGAATGTCATGATCAGTAGCCCGTCCCCTCCCTCTGCTATTTTTTTTCCTTTTTGTGCCTCCTTCCAACAGCTTGTTCGTGGCCCCAAGCAACCATTTTTCGAAAGAGCAACAGAGACGGGGTTATTTCATTAGCGCTTTGAAATCTGCTTTCTTCTTCCCAGCTAGACAAATGGTTTCAATTCCATCTGGAGGCCGTTCTCACACGTTGCCAACAGCCAACACCATGGAGATGCCAAGATGAGTGCAGAGAAGAGGAAAAAGCAGGCAGAGAAAAAAGGGGTATACAGATTTACTTTCCTCTTTATAAAGGCAACGGTCTGTGCTGATAACCCCCTTGTCTCTGTTTAGGACTCTAAGATAGGGCAAGCAAACTTGGGGGGGGGGGGCGCTAGAAGCATACTTGGAATTTTGACAGCTGCTCTTGAGTGATTTTAGAAAATGGCTGATGCAGAATTTCATTTATTTTACTTATTTATTGATTACCTAGATTTAAAGAACCCCTGACTCTAACCAACTCCGGTCACTTTACATAATAAAAAATCAGAACAATAAAAAGGAGATAATATATAAGCATCCGGAAAAGCTATACAAAAATCTTACAAGGGCTCACCCACCACCCTGCCCCAAGGCCTGGGAGTACAGGCGGGTGCTTGATGCCTTCAGAACATCATTGGGGTGGGAGCCAGATGGTTCTCTGGGGGGATGCTGCTCCACAGGGCAGAGAAGGCATGTGTAATGGTATGTGGGGATGACCTTGGGAGATGGGGAAGAGATGCTGCCTAGGGAACAATCAGCCCAAAGCTGCATAACAGGGGGAGAAAGAGACTCAGAAAGGAACCCCCCCTAACTTCTCAGGCTGTAAAAAGAAACAGCAGGAGATTTATACTATCAGACTTGCAAGATTCTGTCAATGTAGCCTTCCAATAAAGTAGAATTAGCTCATCTGGTCCTGTTTCCTGTCTGGTCTACCTGGGAAGGCTGACAGCATGCCTCCAAGGCCCCGATAAGTGACATTGTTTAAGCGAGGGAACCCGAAGCACACCTACTTTACATAATTTACTCAAAATGGTGCAAAGATGGCCTGGTGCAATGGTATAAGGGAATGACCTTGGGAGGAAGAGCAGTGACCGTCCTAGACAACGGTCTGATAAACAAAATTTGAGTCTGAAGGAGGAGGGGTGGAGAAAGCATCTCAGAAGGGACCCTCCCTAGTTTTCAGGAGAGTAAAAATGAAGGAAGGGAAGGGTACTTTCAGACTTGCAACATTCTGTTAATGTAACCTTAAAATAAAAATCAAGCTAGTACTCCTGGTTGTGCTTCTTGTCTGGACTACCTCGCAGGGCTAATATCTGGCCAGGTGTTACATCCAAAGGGGAGTGTTGCAGCTGTTCCTGGCTTACTCTCTTCCCTTTCAGAATACTCTTTATCAATTATCCAGCTTCCTTTTATTTTCTGGACAAGCTGACACATTTCTGAACAAAGCAATGGACTATAACTACCCATCCTTTTTATTTTCAGACAGACGCATATGATATTTTATGTTGCAGCATGACGTCTTCCCAATTCTTATTCTTTCATATTAAAAAAATCTAAATAAACTGAAACTAGGCAGGACTGAAGAACCGAAAGGACGTAGCCATGGACTCCCTGGTGCCTTGGAACATCTGCATGTTACAGAAAACTCGAGTAGTTTCTTTTGTTTGTTATCCATTAGCATTTTGCCTTCTTCACTCAGCAGCTATGTTTCTCTTTTCTTTAGTCTTTATTCTTAGCATAACTGAAGCCCTTTTCTTCTCATTCTTAGCATCACTATTTATTCTTATTCATTTGATTTATTTATTTAATTTTTATCCCGCCTTTATTATTTTTATAAATAACTCAAGGCGGCGAACATACCTAATACTCACTCCTTCCTCCTCCTATTTTCCCCACAACAACCCTGTGAGGTGAGTTGGGCTGAGAGAGAGGGACTGGCCCAAGGTCACCCAGCCGGCTTTCATGCCTAAGGCGGGACTAGAACTCTCAGTCTCCTGGTTTGCCATTGGCTCCTTCCTAGGGCTGAGAGAGAGTGACTGGCCCCGGGTCACCCAGCCAGCTTTCATGCCTAAGGCGGGACTAGAACTCAGACTCCTGGTTTCTAGCCAGCCATTCTACTCCAGTGAGTCCTAACAAGATTTCAAAGGCAAAACCGAGTACAGAATCTAAAAAGTTAAGTGTGTAAATAACATCAATACTAAAATGAAAAGTAAAATCAATTAGTAAAACCTAGCAAAAAAGTTGCAGCTTTACAGATTGCATTCTACAGCTTGGGAGCAAGACAGTCTATGCATGCTCGAAAGACAAGGTTCTCATAGTAAAGGCATCTTTAAATGCCTCTCGTACAAATCTTAACAGCCAGACAAGTTTATAAAGGGGTAGTCATTCCATTAAACAGTCAGCTCTAAGTTGTTGAAGGATTTAACTATTAATATCAACACTTAAAGTAATGTCTGTTAAGTAGTCGGCAATCTGTGCAGATCTTTCAGTAAGGCACCATATGATCCCCATTCCTTTATAATGGTTGTACCATTTTGCACCCGTTTTTATTTTCAGATGTTTTCGAGGTAGACTCATGTTGAGCGCACTGCAATTGTCAAAATGGGATATAACCAAGGTGTGAATAACCATTGCCAAATCTAAGTGGCTCAGGAATGGTTGCAGCTGGTGGAGGAAGAAACATCAATAACCTGAGCTGTGCTGATGACACAACCCTGATAGCCGATAATGCAAAGGATCTGCAAGCTGTAGTAATAAAAGTCAAAGAGCACGGTGAAAAAATGGGACTAAAATTAAATATCAAGAAGATCAAACTAATGACAACAGGCAGACCAACCAGGCTTAGAATTGACGATGAAGATATCGAAGTGGTGGATAGCTTCTGCCTTTTAGGATCAACCATCAACAGTAAAGGAACAAGCAGTCAAGAAATGTGCCGCAGACAAGCGCTTGGTAGAGCAGCCATGAAGGCCTTGGAAAAGATATTCAAATGCCGTGATGTGTCTATACCTACAAAGATCAGAATTGTGCAAGCCATGGTATTCCCTGTGACACTCTATGGAAGCGAAAGTTGGATTTTGAAGAAGCAAGATAGGAAGAGAGTTGACCCTTTTGAACTTTGCTGTTGGAGAAGACTCCTGAGAATACCATGGACAGCCAAGAAAACAAACCGATGGATCATTGAAGAAATCAACCCAGGGTTGTCACTCAAGGCACAAATGACAAGGCTCAAATTGTCCTACTTTGGACATGTTATGCAAAGACCCAGCTCTCTGGAGAAGGCTCTGATGCTGGGAAAGATGGAAGGAAAGAGAAGAAGAGGACGACCAGCAGCAAGGTGGACGGAACCAGTTACAGTGGCAATGAGTGCCCCGTTGGGAGACCTGAAAGAGCAGGTATGGGGAAATCATCATGGAGAAAATCTATGTGGTTGCTGGGAAAATGACTTGATGGCACATAATCAATCAGACACTCCATATCACAGCTGTCATCTTCAAATCCAGTGACAACTGAAGATCATGAAGCACCCCTAGATTGTACCCCTGGTCTTTCAGGAGAAATGCAATCCCATGAAGAAACAGGCTAAACCTCAATCTCCAAATTCGGTCCAAAGCACCTTTCTTGTTTGGACTCTTTTAAGCAACTTCTGAAGGCATGCAAGGGGTGATTAGAACTTTGCATACTCTGACCCACAACCCAGCATTGAAGAATGGGCTGAATCTCATTCATGGAATTTATTGGGTGGGTGGGAGGACTCCAAAGCTATATTAAAGTGGACCACATGCTTAAGGGGTTAGGAAAGGAAACTAATTAAACAATATATCAGCCAACACTCTGCAAGCTGACAGGTATAAAAGCCCATAGATAAAATAAACGAGAAACCCAGTAATAAAACTGACAGGAAAGTGGGTTTTCTACAAAATCAACCTCGAGGTGGAGATGATGGAGCAAAGAGGCTTAATTGGACTTCTCCAGCTGAAATTATTTAGTTGAGGTCTCCTCAGAGCTGGCTGAGGGTAGGTTAATTCCCAAAGAGAAATATTAACCTTCCATGGCCTCCTCCCATCCAATAAGCTACATCCACACGTTCCTAGATCTTATCTGTTCCTAGTTCTTCTCAAGTCTGCAAAACGGTGCTGCTGCTTTAAGAATCAGATTAACTTGAGTGAATGAATTCCTGAAAGTGGGATTCCTTAAAGCAGAGCTTTCCAAACTGTGTGTCGGGACACGTTAGTGTGTCGGCTGCAGTGTCTGGGTGTGTTGCGGCTGCTGCTGCCTCTGAGCCCTGCCAGGATTCCACGCAGGTCCTAGTGCCTGCCTTGTGCCTTGCTGCCTCCAAACCTGCTGTGATTCCGCGCAGGTCCTAGTGCCTGCCTTGTGCCTGGCTGCCTCCAAACCTGCCCTGCCAGGATTCCGCACAGGTCCTAGTGCCTGCCTTGTGCCTGGCTGCCTCCAAACCTGCCCTGCCAGGATACCGCGCAGGTCCTAGTGCCTGCCTTGTGCCCTGCTGCCTCCAAACCTGCCCTGCCAGGATTCCTTGCAGGTCCTAGTGTCTGCCTTGTGCCTTGCTGCCTCCAAACCTGCTGTGATTCCGCACAGGTCCTAGTGCCTGCCTTGTGCCTTGCTGCCTCCAAACCTGCTGTGATTCCGCGCAGGTCCTAGTGTATGCCTTGTGCCTGGCTGCCTCCAAACCTGCTGTGATTCTGCGTAGGTCCTAGTGCCTGCCTTGTGCCTGGCTGCCTCCAAACCTGCTGTGATTCCGTGCAGGTCCTAGTGCCTGCCTTGTGCCCTGCTGTAAGAGTGTGTCGCGAAATGATGCATGTCTAAAAAGTGTGTCACCAACATGAAAAGTTTGGAAAGCTCTGTCTTAAAGAGTCAGATTACTTTAACCAAGAACCAAGAGGTGCTACATGCATGCTAGGTCCAAAGCACTTTTGGCGGGAATCATTTTCCAAATGTGCACAGCTCTTCTAATTTTCTCCTCGCAACAACAGCCTTATAAGGTTCAACCGAGAGTGGGTGATGGGATTTGTCACCCAAATCCAGTCATTTTGCTGTACACCAAACCAGGGAATGGACCTTCCTGTGGGATACCCACCCCCATTTATTTGATTATTTCTTAATTGAGATTACAAGAAGTCCTTGTTTAACTACCACAATTGAGACCGGCAACTCAGTCGTTGAGTGAAGCGGTCACTAAGTGAAACCACACGTGTTTACAATCTTACTTCAGCTTTCCTTGGCTTTACAGATCTGCGAAGGTCATCAATGTGAGAATTGGTTGTAAAGTTACTTTTTCATCACTGTCATAACTGTGAACAGTCGCTAAATGAGGCAGTCGCTAAATGAGGACTACCTGTATATAGACTGTCAGTATTCATCTAACCATCAAAGATTAATTTCACTTGTATATTTTGTATTGCTTTGCACTACTATATTATTATCACTATTATTTTCATTCGCTCAATAAAATAAAGCACAAAAAACATTAAGAAAGAAAAAGAGTGCGGAGACGTCGCCTTAACGCAATTTTCATCAGACCCGACCTGCACATCCTGAATGTGTGTCAGCAAACTTTGGATAATTCCCTGCTGGTGAGTTCTGAGCAACAGTATGTTGTCTTGCAAGAGAGTCTCTGGATTAAAGATTACAGCTTGCATGGAATAACATGAGTATGCTTGGGAGAAAAGTGGATAAAAATTTTTTTTTGCTTATGCTGTACTGGCCAACATGTGCCAAAACCAAGACACTCCTTACTGTTAGCAGGGAATGCTGCACGTAGCAAGGGAACAACTAAGGCTGGTAACCTGGTTTGCACCTTCTGCACAGTACGATGAAATGTTATGTGAAAGCCTTGATGGGCTAAGGACGTGATGTGCTGGGTTGGTGACCTTCCGAGGGCATTTTTAGCTAGTTATGGTAACACCATAGGGATTTTTCAGATGTTCCAGTTTTAGAGGTCTATGCTGCTTGCTCCTCTTAATTGCTTGTGCCGTATACGTAGACCTGCACCACGGATGTTTTATTTTTGTAGGCCACCGAGAGTCTCATGATTGCAATGGCCTATCAATCTCACCAATCAATCAATCGGCACTCATTCATGTTCATTCTGGATGCTATCTTCCTGTTTTACCTTTTGCATCGACAACCCTGTGAGGTAGGTCAAGCTGGGAGAGAAGGACAGGCCCACAGGCATCCAATGAGCTTCCTGCTTAAATCACAGCTGCAACCTGGGTCTCCCCAGTCCAAACTCAACACCTTAACAAGGACCCTACATAAAAACTATACTGTAACCCAGTGTTCTCCAGCAAAGGAGATTGTGACCGTGTCATGGTGCTGGAGCTTGAGCACCTCAATGAAGCCATGAGCTAAACCGTGAAGGGACACCCAAGACGGGAAGGTCGTGGCAGAGAGGTCAGACTAAATACGATCCCTGGGGAAGGTAACGGCAACCCACCCCAGTATTCTTGCCGTGAAAACTAAATGGGTCAGTACAACCAGAGATATGTCGGCATACCATCGGAAGATGGGACTCCCAGGTTGGAAGATGGTCAAAGTGCTACTGGGGAGGAACAGAGGATAAGTTCAACTAGCCCCAGATGTGATGACGCAGCTAGCTCAAAGCCGAAAGGACGGCTAGCGGCCGACAGTGCTGGTGGTGAACGACGAATCCGATGTTCTAAAGGTCAACACACCATAGGAACCTGGAATGTAAGATCGGTGAGCCAGAGCAAATTGGATGTGGTTATTGGTGAGATGTCAATGGACTGGAATGGGCCACTTCACATCAGATGACCACCAGATCTACTACTGTGGACAAGAGGACCACAGAAGAAATGGAGTAGCCTTCATAATTAATAATAAAGTGGCTAAAGCAGTGCTTGGATACAATCCAAAAAACAATAGAATGATCTCAATTTGAATTCAGGGTAAGCCATTTAACATCACAGTGATCCAAATATACGCCCCAACCACAGATACTGAAAAAGCAGAAGTAGATCAGTTCTATGAGGATCTGCAGCACCTACTGCATGATACGCCAAAAAGAGATGTTATTTTCATTACAGGAGACTAGAATGCTAAGGTGGGTACTCAAACGACACCTGGAATTACAGGCAAGCATGGTCTGGGAGAACAAAATGAAGCAGGACACAGGCTGATAGAATTTTGCCAAGACAACTCACTGTGCATAACAAACACTCTCTTCCAACAACCTAAAAGACGACTTTATACATGGACTTCACCAGATGGTCGACACCGAAATCAGATTGACTACATCCTTTGCAGCCAAAGGTGGCGGACATCTATACAGTCGATAAAAACAAGACCTGGAGCTGACTGTAGTTCAGATCACGAACTTCTTATTGCAAAATTTAGAATCAGACTAAAGAGAATAGGGAAGACCCACAGATCAGTTAGATATGAGCTCACTAATATTCCTAAGGAATATGCAGTGGAGGTGAAGAATAGATTTAAAGGACTAGATTTAGTAGATAGGGTCCCAGAAGAACTATGGACAGAAGTTCGCAACATTGTTCAGGAGGCGGCAACAAAAAACGTCCCAAAGAAAAAGAAAACCAAGAAGGCAAGATGGCTGTCTGCTGAGACACTGGAAGTAGCCCAAGAAAGAAGGAAAGCAAAAGGCAACAGTGATAGGGGGAGATATGCCCAATTAAATGCAAAATTCCAGAGGTTAGCCAGAAGGGATAAGGAATTATTTTTAAACAAGCAATGCGCAGAAGTGGAAGAAGATAATGGAATAGGAAGGACAAGAGACCTCTTCCAGAAAATTAGAAACATCGGAGGTAAATTCCAGGCGAAAATGGGTATGATCAAAAAGAAAGATGGCAAGGACCTAACAGAAGCAGAAGAGATCAAGAAAAGGTGGCAAGAATATAAGGAAGATCTGTATAGGAAGGATAATAATATCGGGGATAGATTTGACGGTGTGGTCACTGAGTTAGAGCCAGACATCCTGAAGAGTGAGGTTGAATGGGCCTTAAGAAGCATTGCTAATAACAAGGCAGCAGGAGACGACGGTATCCCAGCTGAACTGTTTAAAATCTTGCAATATGATGCTGTCAAGGTGATGCATGCCATATGCCAGCAAATTTGGAAAACACAAGAATCGCTATCAGATTGGAAAAAAATCAACTTATATCCCCATACCAAAAAAGGGAAACACTAAAGAATGTTCAAAATATCAAACAGTGGCACTTATTTCACATGCCAGTAAGGTAATGCTCAAGATCTTGCAAGGTGGACTCCAGCAATTCATGGAGCGAGAATTGCCAGAAGTACAAGCTGGGTTTAGAAAAGGCAGAGGAACTAGAGACCAAATTGCCAATATCCGCTGGATAATGGAGAAAGCCAGGGAATTTCAGAAAAACATCTATTTCTGTTTTATTGACTATTCTAAAGCCTTTGACTGTGTGGATCATAACAAATTGTGGCAAGTTCTTGGTGGTATGGGGATACCAAGTCTTCTTGTCTGCCTCCTGAGGAATCTGTATAACAACCAAGTAGCAACGGTAAGAACAGACCACGGAACAACGGACTGGTTTAAGATTGGGAAAGGAGTACGGGAGGGTTGACAACAAAGGTCTACATAGTTAAATAAATGGTATTCCCCGTAGTAACCTATGGCTGCAAGAGCTGGACCATAAGGAAGGCTGAGCAAAGGAAGATAGACGCTTTTGAACTGTGGTGTTGGAGGAAAATTCTGAGAGTGCCTTGGACTGCAAGAAGATCAAACCAGTCCATACTCCAGGAAATCAAGCCAGACTGCTCACTTGAGGGAATGATATTAAAAGCAAAACTGAAGTATACTTTGGCCACATAATGAGAAGACAGGATACCCTGGAGAAGATGCTGATGCTAGGGAAAGTGGAAGGCAAAAGGAAGAGGGGCCGACCAAGGGCAAGATGGATGGATGATATTCTGGAAGGGACGGACTCGACCGTGGGGGAGCTGGGGATGGTGACAGCCGACAGGAAGCTCTGGCGTGGGCTGGTCCATGAAGTCACAAAGAGTCGGAAGCATCTGAACGAATAAACAACAACAACAATAACCCAGTGTTTCTCAACCTTGGCCACTTTAAGACGTGTGGACTTCAACTCCCAGAATTCCCCAGCCAGCTATGCAGCTATGCTGGCTGGGGAATTCTGGGAATTGAAGTCCACACGACTTAAATTGGCCAAGGTTGAGAAACACTGGTGTAGCCTCTGAAAGAGGTTAAAACAAAGGAAAATAAATCTTTAAAACTGCCTCCCATCACTCCATCTGAAACCCAGACAGAAACCAAACAATCTTTTGCCCCTTCACCCTGTACACTGCAGACACTTCCCCTCTCTCCCCCAAATTTAAGCGTAGATCCTAACCACCCAACCTATGTGAATTCCTGGATAAAACTAGAATCGCCTGGCACACAGCTCACACGAGTGCTTTGCAATTCTGCCCTCCCTGTTTGTTTGTCATTTTGCAGGGCTTAAAAGAACACGAAGTCACGGAAGAGTCGGAAGCGACTGAATGAATAAACAACAAAAAAAGAACACTGTTGGACTACTTTGATGGCTGGCGAGGAATACACCACACACACACACACAAACACACACAAACAGGTCCACAGTTCTCTGGCTTCAGAATTCAGGCAAGCAGAGCTTCTTAATTACATTTGTAAGATGGGGGGAAAATCTAATTATCTCCACAGCACAGTTTTCTTTCCCTGTATCTGCTGCTGCTGGAGGCTCATGAAAAGCAGCCTTGGCAGGCATCAGATATGTAGACTTGTCTGCCCTAAGTCTTCAAGGAAAACACACATACACCATACACACACACACACACACACACACAGATACACAAAATGAGCATGATTACAGGAATGCTAATCAAGTAGGGGTGAAAATATGTCTGTCAAGTAGCAGCCAAATGGTTAATTCATTAAACAAGCACATACCATTACTGGGGTTAATGACCAGATAACTGACTGTCCTCGCTAATTCTTCTATAGCTTTCCCTTCCTCTCCACCCTGCATTCAATATTATAGTATGTCATACAATCAATACAAGCAGCCTTAGAATTGACAACGAAGAACTTGAAGTGGTAGATAGCTTCTGCCTTTTAGAATCAACTATCAATAGTAAAGGAACAAGCAGTCGAAAAATGCACTGCAGACTAGCACTTGGTAGAGCAGCCATGAAGGCCTTGGAAAAGATATTCAGATGCCATGATGTGTCTATATCTACAAAGATCAGAACAGTGCAAGTCATGGTATACCCTGTGACACTCTATGGACTTTGAAGAAGCAGGATAGAAAGAGTATTGATTTTTTTGAACTTTGGTGTTGGAGAAGACTCCTGAGAATACCAAGATCACAAACAAATGGATCATCGAATAAATCAATCCAGAGTTCTCACTCGAGGCACAAATGTTCAGGCTCCAACTATCATATTTTGGAGACATTATGCAAAGACCTAGCTCTCTGAAGAATCTATAATGCTGGGAAAGGTGGAAGGAAAGAGAAGAAGAGGATGACCATCGGCAAGATGGATGCGCTCAGTTAGTGGCAATGGATGCACAGTGGAAGACCCGAAGGACCAAGTTAGGGACAGATCATCATCAAGAAAATCTATCTAAGTTTTTGCTAACAGTCAACACTGACTTGATAGCACCTTATGAATCAACCACTGATCCTACGATCACAGGAAAATGCCTTGCCCCAAATCTACAACAACTGGCAATAGCTCTCCAGATGTTCATGCAGGAATTCTTCAGGAGTCTATGCCATTGAATTTATCTTAAATACTTGGAGGCCCCTTTTATTTTTGTGAAAAATATTTTGATGCCAGTCATCTTCCTAGACCATGTTTTCTCAAGTCACTTAAAAAGTAATCAAACAGAAGTAATCAAAATAGCAACTTAAAAGCATACATGCAATAACAGCTCTAACACACACACACACACACACACACACACATATATAATATAAACATACATACTCATTTAAATGTAGACTAAAATATGTAACTGTTGGAGACTGTCTGGGTAGTGATATGCAAACATCTGAGAGGAGGTTTCATAAGAAACACACATACACACTTATCACAACAAGAGTCATATATGCTTTCACATACATATTTCATAGATTGTAAAGATTGGAAGTGAACATGGAAATCATCTACACTACACATCAGCAATCATATACACATTTACACACACACACTTCAAAGAATGTGGAGGCTGGAAGTGAACCTGGATTGTCTATGCTGCATAAAACCAGTTAGAGTGACATGGAATAGAAATGTTAGAAATACATACATACATGCATACATCCAGTTCAACTCTCTGCCTGGTGCAGAAACCCATTACAGGTAGTCCTTGCTTAATGACAGTAATTGGGGCTGGAAACTCCATCACTAAGCAATATGGTTGCAATTTAAAAAATCATGTCACCATGCCGACTTACAATGGCAGTTCTGGCACTTCCGGTTGCTGTTGTTAAGCAAATCATCGCAGGTCATTAAGCGAGAACCTCACGTGACCGCAACTTGCGACTTCCTGCTGGCTTCCCCATTGACTTTGCTTGTGGGAAGCTGGCAGGGAATGTCGCAAATGGCGATCACGTGACCATGGGACGCTGCGATTGAAAGAAATGCAGGCTGGTTACCAAGCGCCTGAATCGCAATCACACAACTGTGGGGGTGCTACATGGCTGCAACTTCAAGGAATGGTCGTAAGTCCCCCTCATTCAGCACCGTCGTAACTTCAGTCGCCGAACGAGCGGTCATTAAGCGAGGACTACCTGTACTGCAGCATCCCTGACAGATAGTCAACCAACCCATTTTAATACCTCCAGCGAAGGAGAGTCCACCACCTCCCAAAGGCAGTCTTTTCCACTGTTGAGCAGCTTATTGTTAGGACATTTTTCTTCATGTCCAACTAAAATTTACTTCCATATAATTTAAACCCATTGTTTTTTCTGGAACAATTTTGCTCAGTAGTAGTAGTAGTAGTAGTTTATTAATTGATTAGTCCTGTGACCTTATCAATACAATACAATTTTGCTCAGTTCTGCTCCATCTGCTACACGACAGCCCTTCAGAGACTTGAAGACAGCTATCTTGTCTCCTGAAACACTTTTCTCTTCCAGGCTAAACATACCCAAGACCTCCAACCATTCCACAGATACTGAGGAGCTATCACTTTTCTTGATTGTGACACTATCTCTGCGGATGCCACCTAAAACTGCATTTGCTTTGTTTTGTAGATGCAAAAAAACTGTTGGCTTGCGTTCAGCTTGGGATCCAGGATATTTTTCAGATATGCTGCTGCCGAACACGGTTTTCCCATGCTCGTGCCTTTGACGTTTCCTTCTGAAATGTAAGGCTTTGCATTTGTACCAGCTGAAGTTCACCTTGGTTTCTGCTCATTGTTCCAGCTTTTTGTGGTCCTCCTAAATCTTAGGCCTGCTATTCCCCCTATATTTATGTCGTTCACAGATCTAATAATATTTTCTAACTTTCTAATTTCAGTTATTTAACCAGTTCTGTATTAGCACAGTCCAAGTCATATGTTGCTATCTTTTCTACTAGGATCTCATGGGAGACTTTGTTGAATACTTCAATGAAGTCAAAATATACTATATCCACCACATTCCAGTGATCAGCTAAACTGGTTACTCTGTCAAAGAGGAGATTGGTTTGGCATGACTTTTCTTGATAGCCTCATGGGAGCTCCTGCCAAGCAGAACAAAAATACACCAGAGAGAGAGACAGGAGACAATTGAAAGTCAATCCAATAAAACACATCCTCCAAGAAGGCCAACAAAAACAAATGGGTTTGAGGTGGGCTTCACTAACCTCGTGCCATCCAGATATACTGGGATCGTAATTCCAAGAACCCCCAGTTGCACAGCCATTGGCTATCCTAGTTGGGGATTCTGGGAGCTGTACTTCCATATCATTCAGGAGGAATTGGGTTAGGAAGGCAATACTGAAGTAATAATTATGGGCCAACTTTCTCTGTGATAACGAAGTTTTCAGATTTGCTGCCTTCTGAGGAATTATTACTAAGGTACCAGCATCATCAGATCAGGCCCAAACATGGGTGAATGAGTGGAAAGGGAAACCACAGCAGGACCCAAGGACCACAGGTCTGAGATCCAGGATACAACCCAATTACACTAAGGAAAAATCCAAAACTAAAATGCCAGTTGTTCTTGAGCATCTTTATATAGACTTAGTCCACTTTATTGATGTACCAGTTTTGCAGATATTTTTGAGATTCAAATCAAATCATGTTTATTACAGCCCTAAGGCCAGATACAATCAAAATATCTAGTAATAACAGTATTTCATTCTTCTCTCCCTCTCTCTATATATATACTGTATATATATTATAATTATAAAACAGGAAAACAATAAGTATGATAGGATCTAAAAATAATTAAGAATAAAAATACTAAAATAAATAAAAATAAAATACCATCTTAAGAAATTCTAAACCTAAGTAATGGTGCGGCATATTGTGCAGATGGTAGCACAAAACTGGGCAATTTGGGAGGATATTTTCGAGTCCTTGTCCGAAAGAAGTAGCATGAAATAGAAATCACACTCCTGCCCGGAAATTTCTTCAAAATCTATCTAGAGTCCTTATACAGGGAACAGTATAATAGCATACGGCTTAGCAGCGGTCCCCAACCTTTCTGGCACCAGGGACTGGTCGTGGAATTTGTGGAAGAAAAAAACAGACCAGGGTGGGTGGCATTTGCAGGCGGGAGCCAATCGCATGCACCAGGGGGCGGCATTTGCAGGCGGGAGCCAATCGTGCGCGCCGGGAGGCGGGGTTTGCAGACGAGAGCCAATCGCGTGCACTGGGGGCGGGGTAATCGCACGCACCGGGGGCGGGGTTTGCAGGAGGGAGTCCCACGGCCCACTTTCTAACAGGCCGCGGCCCACTAGTGGGCCGTGGCCCACAGGTTGGGGATCCCTGGCTTAGAGTTTCTGTTGAGCCATTGCCACATGGACATAACCGAAGATGCATAGGGGTACCCTTAAAATGTCCAAAAAGGACTGCTGAGGGCAGAGCGTCCAGCTTGACTAAGGTGAAAGCCTTACGATATTTCAAAACTGTAATAGATGATAAATTGGAGGCTGGAATGAACCCTTTTGGAAGAAAATGAGAGATATTGGGGTGTAGCACCTTACTTAAATTTGTTTGGAGATTCATATCCCAGATTCATTGTTTAAGGGCGGTTCTAGCATTATCAAAACCTAATGAGCACAGACTTTCCATAGAGAAGCCCTGCAACTGAATTTTATCTAAGGCTTTTTAAAGCTACGATGATTTAAAACAATCTCTAAATACTAATGGGGCTAAACCTATAGGATATTTTGAGATTTGCTGAGGCCCATTTAGAAGTACAACAGAGAGGCAACAGAGAATTGCCAACAGATGCCCTTCATATAACAGAGACAGGATAGTTGTACCATTAAAAAGAAGACTGGCACATTTTGAGAGAAAAAGAGAGAAATTTGGGCTTCCTAGCTCTTCCAGTCCAAGAACTGTTTGATACAGACAATTAGGAGGTGGGAAAAAACTCTAGAATAGAATATTGATCCCAGAGACTGGGAAACCAGTTTTTCTGGCAGCATCAGAAAATATACAAGAGGTAATGTCTAGCATGCAAACAAAAGCCATATTGTCACATTAGCTACAGATGCAAATAATGAGACTGTATATATTGGATGGGAGAGGCAGTTTTGTCTAGTGGTTAAGGCAACGGGTGGGCTAGAAACCAGAAGACTGAGAGTTCTAGTCCCGCCTTAGGCATGAAAGCTGGCTGGGTGACCTTGGGCCAGTCCCTGTCTCTCAGCCCTAGGAAGGAGCCAATGGCAAACCAGGAGACTGTGAGTTCTAGTCCCGCCTTAGGCATGAAAGCCGGCTGGGTGACCTTGGGCCAGTCCCTGTCTCTCAGCGCTAGGAAGGAGCCAATGGCAAAGCAGGAGACTGTGAGTTCTAGTCCCGCCTTAGGCATGAAAGCCGGCTGAGTGACCTTGGGCCAGTCCCTGTCTCTCAGCCCTAGGAAGGAGCCAATGGCAAAGCAGGAGACTGAGAGTTCTAGTCCTGCCTTAGACATGAAAGCCGGCTGGGTGACCTTGGGCCAGTCCCACTCTCTCAGCCCAACTCACCTCACAGGGTGGTTGTTGTGGGGAAAATAGGAGGAGGAAGGAATATGAGGTATGTTTGCCGCTTTGAGTTATTTATATAAAAAATAATAAAGGTAGTAGTAATAATAATAATAATAATAATAATAATAATAATAATAATAATAATTGCATGTAGGTCTGAGAGGTGGAGTATATAGGCCTCACCAATAAACCCTGACTTATCTCCTAAAGTATTTGCAAGCTTGGCTAGAACATGCCACAAATATTCTTGCTCCCTTCTAGTCCAACCCATCTCTTCTATTTTCTGAGAGCCAAATGCAATATTTTGGCAAGAGCTTCCAATTTGAGTATATTATCTTCACACGTTTCTTCTATTATGAGTAAGCCACAAATAGAATAGCTTCATGCTTTGCTTAAGGACGCAGGCAAATATTAGGTTTGGCTTTTTAAAAATGAGCTGTCAGTGAGCTTCTCAAATTAAATGCTGTCATTCAATGTTCTGAGATCTCCCAAAGCTTGATTAAGCTTTCAATGGGATGCCACCAGCACAGATGAATTATTCATGCAATATTTACCAGTTAAGATATCCACAGAAAAAGATTTTAACGGGATAATAAAAATAAAAATTGCTCCCAGGGAACCAAATCCCACCTTTTGCTAGTGTTGCTGTAGAAAGCTCTTCCATGCACCTGGCTTCAACCTTCTACCCTTTATATTCACCAGCCATTCAGGTCATTAGTACTGTGGAGTCCTTGGTGCTCTCTGAGCTTGGTTGTTTTGCTTGCAGACGTTTCGTTGCCTGACTAGGCAACATCTTCAGTGCTAGAAGGGAGCGGGGTTGCTCTCTGTTTATATACAGTAGCTTGCCCTGTCAGTGTTGGTGGGGGTGTTGTTCTCTCCTTGGTAGTTCCTTGGCTATTGTTTACTGTTTGATTGTTTGTCTTGAGTTGGTAGTTTCTTGATTAGGGTATTGTTTACTGCTTGATTGTTTGCCTTAGTGTTAATTCTGGTGTTAATCCCTACAACATACAGTGTAAGGACTGTAACAGACACTATATAGGACAGACAGGCAGAAGACTAGCAGAGTGCATCCATGAACGCCAACTAGCAGTCAGAAGACACGATGAAAACTCCTTAATCTCACAACACATGGATCGACTCAACCATACTTTCAACTGGGAAACTGTGAGCATCTTAAACCAAGCCAAATCCAAGAATGCTAGAGAATTCCTGGAAGCTTGGCACTCAGACAAGCCAGCCATCAACAAGCACATAGAGGTAAACAACATTTACAGGCCATTCAGAAGAGACAATAAAAAACTAGAAAGGAAACAAAAAGACCAGAACACTTCCTCACCAGCGATCAATGCCCAGATAAACAAAAATGAACTCTAGGATTAACACCAGACATTTGTATTTTGAGGATTGGTCTTTTCTTATGATCTGGCAAACTAGACATCTGCAGGCCAGGATCAGGAAACTTGGCTTGAACTCAAGGTTCCCAATCATAGTTCCCATAGGGCAAGCAAAATAGGTGAAAAGGCAACGCATGGTTTACCCCCAAGCAAGTAGAAGTAAGATTTAGACTGTGCAAAGAAACAAGGAAGACGTGGAGGAGCCCAAAGACCCTTATGTGACAACAGAATCTGGTGTTACATCTGAACTAGACAAAGAGCATTTTGAGTTCAAAAAACCTAATACTTCACATTAAAGATTTTCTAGCATGTCCCTTGCTGTGTGGTTTTGTTTTTAATTGTTGCAGCCTTCCTTCTGGGCCATGAAAATATTATCTTTCCTCCCATCCCCAAACATTTTCAGAGTTTCCTTATAAACAATGTGGACGTGAGACTTTTTGGAAAGAAAAGATAGATTCAGAGACTCCAAACCGACTCAAAATGTTAATGTGACAATGTTTTTGTTTTAATGCCATCCACCACTTTGATTCTCCACCGCGAAAAATGAATGAGCAAATAAACAAGGTCTTTCTTTTGTAATGTCTGAGGGAGAAAAAATGGCAAAAAAAGTTAGGTAGCAGTCTTAAGAGACAGGATGGACCTTAGTTGAATCTGATGACCTGTCTTCTAAATGCCCAGAAATTTCAATTCTGGATACGCAACAGATGCTATTGAAGCACACACGGTTTCAACGGGCTGCACAGAATTGTTTTACTTGCAGTAAGTTAAAAAGTAATAAGCCAGACACTGAAAATTGCATTTGCCTTCTTTATTTTTCACCTCCTGGGTCTTGTTGATATGGAACCCTGAGCTCTATTTTTCTTAGGCAAAGAGGCAACGCCCCCACATGCCCCCCCAGCTCATTTAGCAGCACTGAGAAGGGGGCAGGAGAGAGAGTCAATTGCTCTAATTGTCTCATTACAGTCAGCACCGCAATCCGTCATTAGCCAGCTCAGAAAAAACAGGCTTGTTGATAGCTAAAGAATAATGATCCAATGATCAGAAGGACAGCAGAGGAACATAAGCAACCAAACTTCCACATGTCCTCAGGTGACAGGAGAGGGATTTAAATATCAGAAAAGCTGGCATTGGCTACCATGGCAACAAATGAAGAGGGAAGCAATGATTCCAGATGTGATCTGCAGGGCCCTGCACAGCTCTGTGCCTTCCAGCTGCAGGGAGGACAAGCAATGGTTTGCAGTGAGGAAACCCTAATGTTGATGCAGTGAAAAGATCCCTCTCCCTCCCTCCCTCCCTCCCTCCCTCCCTCCCTCCCTCCCTCTCTCTCTTTTTAATTTCACCGGAGTGCTTGCTAATGAACCCTGACAGCTCTAAAGCTGCGGTTTATTCAAATTGCTTTTGACAGCTCAGAGACGCTTCTTCAATGAGCATTGATAGCCAGTGGCTACTGAGCCACGACCCTCTCCTCTCCTCTCCGACACACTCTGCAAGGAACGGTGGGGGAAAGCCGCTTCTGGAGAGCTCTGAAATCATCTCTCCAAATTGGCACTCATTGTTAAGTAGGAGAGAGAGTCTGGTTTACTAGGAAAGTGATGCACTTGTGCTAAACAGGGGGGGGGAAAAGCTACACGTCTGCACAAAAAAATTAAGACTCCCTGGAGTCAGCCACTAGGGACTTCACGAAAAAGCTGTCCATTAAGCTTTTTTATTAACCGTATGGAAGTGGTTTACCACGGCTTTTTTCTGGGATGTTTTTCCAACTTCCCAGTCTGGTCAATATCCCTTGGATGTCCTGGCAATGTCCCATCCAAGTATTAATTAGATTCCGGGTCTTTTTAGAAGTTGGTTCAATGCTGCCTCTAACTGGGCATGCATTTACACTAAAGGGGCCTAAACGGGCATCTTGGAGTTTGTGCCCCCAACCTCCCCTAGATTTTTCACAAAATCTCAGCCATCTTCAAGCACAAAGTACATTGGCAAGATTTCACTGGCCTTACCAAATTGTAAGGCTTTCTTTTCTTTTCACACTAAGGACCTGAAAAGGTTGCTGACTGGCGCTAGATCTTAGAAAGCAAGAAACGGAAAATAAAGCAGCCAGAGCAATGGTGTTCGAAAGTTCAAGTCAGTCCATTTCAAAGGCAAGATACAATCACAAACAGAGAGAGCTAAGACTCTTATCTAGCTCAACCTTCATGCAAAGCACCTCCAGGTTTTCCAGCTTGCCTAAAGGTCTCAGAAGATCAGAATCGTGCAGGCCATGGTATTCCCTGTGACACTCTATGGAAGCAAAAGTTGGACTCTGAAGGAGGAGGATAGGAAGAATAAATTAAAATATGTAAACCGCCCAGAGTTCCCTTTGGGGGAGATGGGGCGGTGTTATAAATTGAATTATTTATATCATAAATAATTATAAAATAATTATAAAATAATAAATAAATAAGAATATTAATGCTTTTGAACTTTGGTGTTGGAGAAGACTTCTACTGTGGACAGCCAAGAAAACAAACAAAGAAATGGATCATTGAACAAATCAGCCCAGAGTTCTCACTCAAGGCACAAGTGACCAGGCTCAAATTATCCTACTTGAGATGCATTATGTGAAGACCCAGCTCTGTGGAGAAGGCTGTAAAGTAATACTGGGAAAGGTAGAAGGAAAGAGAAGACGACAATGACCAGCAGCAAAGTGGATGGACTCAGTTACATCAATGATGGGTCCACTGTTGGAAGACCTGAAGGACCAGGTTAGGGACAGATTGTCATGGAGAAATTCTACTGTATCTATGTGGTCACTAAGAGCTGACAATGACTTGAGGCCACAATCAATCAACCAAAGGTCCCAAGTGTTGGGGGACCCAACCAACCACCTAGTTCTATTATCGAGCTGCTTTTATTATCAAAATGTTTCTCTTAATGTTTAAATGAAATGCACCTTACATTCAGTCCTGGTCTCTGGAGTGGGTTCTTGGTTTGTTAAGTAAGCTACAATTGCTTGCGTTCACACATTGTATGAAACCATAAACTATTTTTTAGGAACCATAATGGCTGGTTTCACAAGTCACACTAAGGCATGATTTTAACCTTTGTTAATTAAACCACAGCTGGCTGGGTTCAAAACTGAAAAACAATGTTATAGCTTAGCACATGGTGGCTGGGGAATTCTGGGAGTTGAAGTCCACATCTTAAAGTTGCCAAGGTTGAGAAACACTGGCTTAGCGTGATGTGCAATAAGTCCAGCCCACGTCTTCACTCTCATCTGCATGCAAACACTTTAGACCCTCCTTCAGTCTTCCTTTCTTGCTTTTCTGCATGTAAATACTTACATTTTTTCCAAACTTTGCATGATTTGTAAGAACATAAAAGTTATCCCCTGTTCTCTCACATATGCCAGAAAGGCCACTTACCCATCCAGCATTAAATACATCTCTGTTCAGTTTTCTCCACAGAGGACGGGTTCTCACATAATTAAGGGCAGAGGCTTTGAAATGCTGCAGTTTAGTGCAGTTAAGACCTCCAAAATTGTACTCCAAAAAGTGGGGATCAATCTATCCATATGGAAATCAGTTTTCCACCTGAATGCAAAAGCTCATTACTTGCACATATACCAATTGAATTTGGAATGCAGCAACCTAGTCAAGAGCCACTGAAAAGCCCTTGTTTGTAAGAATCGTCCAAATTGGATTTGGCAGTTTGCAAAAAGGTCTCAAGGGGAAGACTGTAAACTCCCACTCGGAAAAGCCATTGCAGTAAAGTACGGGCAATAGGGAACCGATAGCCCAGCAGATGCTGTTGAATTCCCAGCTCTTGTTAGCACGACTAGTACTCATGGATAAGTGCAGTCCACTCAGATTTGACAGTCATGGTTCCCCAGTCCTGCAGTAAAATACATGCTTCACTTCTGGGCAGTCTGTTCATCAGACTGAGCTGCTGGGAACCATACAGTGAAGCCATAAGGCACAGAGTTGGCTGTGGAGACAGTGACAGGTCCTTCTCTGAACTACCGACTTCATCCCCATTCATGCTTGCCACGAATAATGGGAATCCAACACATCTAGAAATGACTAGGCTTGAAAAGGCTGCAATGCACAGTTTCAAATGAGCACATTTTTAGAGGCATACATATGATTTCACTGTAATCAACCTTTCTCAGCCAGGTCCCCTCAAGTTGTGTGGACTTTACTGAAGATTCTGGGAGTAGGCCCACACACCTGGGGGGTGCCCAGATGGAAAACAGGCAGGCAAAGGGTTATATTTTTGCAATAAGAGGTGGTCCTTGTTCAGCGATCGTTTGAACTTACAATGGCGCTGAACAAGTAGTACTTACGACCAGTTCTCAGAGTTCTGGCTGCCCCAGCACCCCCATGGTCACACGATTGTGATCCAGGTGCTCGGCAACTGGCCCGAATTTCCAACTGTCACCGCATCCCGTGGTCATGTGATCACAATTTGCAAACTTCCCTGCCAGCTTCCCACAAGCAATGTCAATGGGGAAGCTGGCAGGAAGTCGGAAGTCACAGTCACGTGAGGTCCTCATTTAACGACAGTAACAGGAACTGCTGGAGCTGCTGTCGCTAAGCAGTGCAATCACATGACATCACGCTTTATGACAGCATCACTTAGCGATGGAAATTCTGGTCCCAATTACAGTTGTTAAACAAGGACTACCTGTATGCCACATTCTTCAGGAAGGAGAGCAGAGTAGTGTACAAAAAGAAATGAAATCATCATGAATAAAATTGTCACAACAAGCCATCCTAAAACAGCACAGTAAAAGCAGTAAGAATGTAAGAAGGAAAAAAAACGAAGATCATGGTAAAAAGCAAACACTGTGGAAGAACCACAGCTCTAGTCCAAGGCTGATCCCTCAAGCAGATTTATTTATTTATTTATTATTTATTTATTTATTTATTTATTTATTTATTTGCAATCCACCATGACCTGCTGGATATGAGTTCAGCATGCAAATCATGGCTCCTAGTACAGAAATCCTTCTTTAGAAAATTACAGCCCTCTCCTCTCTACATCAGATTCCAACCTAGTTCTCTTGCATTAAAAGCAGAAAACTAGAATGTTCTTTGGCTAGAGAATGAAAAAATTGTAACAAAATGATAGAGCAGTGCACATAAAAAGCCTTCTGGTTGAATTCTGGAAAGCTGATAATAACCACAGAACAAAATGACGGAATGGCAATGGGAGTTAAATTTCATCCATTGACAAAGTAATGCAAATGTTCCTTAGTGCCTATTTCCTGAGCCGGTATACTAGCCAGAATTCAGCTACATCCTTCAATCTCTGCACATTTCTAACTCTGGCAATGCCCAAGTCTTCTAAGGGAGATGGGCACCAAAAAAATGTGCATGCCAGTGAAAATAAGCTCAAATTTGCATCCTTGGGGAAAAGCATACACGTTTGTAAAAGGAATATACAATTAAAGGAAGTTGCTGATAAAAATTCATATATGCAAAATGTGTACAAAAATGAGCATGTCAGAAGGAATGTGCAGGAGAGAGGCATGGATTTTTATGCGGGCTTTAAAATTGCAACCAGGTGCACACAAAAAAAGGAAAAAAGAACTAGAACAAAACGTAGTTAACGTTGAAAAGAAGAAGAAAAAGAGCAAAAGTGAACTGGACGGAGTCTTTTTTCTCCAGAGCAACAGATCTTCCTTAAATTCGCATGCAAAATTGAGGTCAATGTGATACCCCAACACACACAAAGTCTAACATTTTATTAGGATAATCAATATTTTACTTTATATAAACAGACTAACTTCATTAAATGTATCAGAGTACTTATATGATTCCACAATGAATTCTCTCTGTCTTTAGGCAGAGTGCAATGTCATTTTTGGCTCCAGGCCTGGAGGAGAAACAATTATCAGATGACTTCATACATAAAGCGGTGCTGGAGGTGGTCCAGCAAGCAGGAGCTCATCAGACACAGGCAGCTTGGATTCACACACTCTAGACTAGGTTAAAATAGAAGTGGGTAGTTAATATTCCAACATCTTATTGGAAGGCCATACTTTTAGCGTCCTGTGTGAACAAAATTATATTGGGTAATACTGTAACCTGCTTCATTTTTTAAGCACAGCATATTATGTGAATGCAGCAAATTTACTACTTTGAGGGTTGTGTGTACCCAGCCAATGAACCAAGGTATACAGTCACAGTATTTAAGGTAAGTTATGTTGGTCCCGGAGGGAGAACACTCCACACGGGTCTCTACTTGGGAGTAAAATTACAATAATGCTATATTAAATACTAACAATTGGTAGTATGTCTATGAAGGTTCTCAGTCATCCAGGTGGAATTGTCTGTAGCTTGAATCATGTCAACTGGATTTCTATTTTCTCAGTGGAAACGTTTCGCTCCTTATCCAAGGAGCTTCTTCCGTCTGAGCTTTGCTCAGACTGAAGAAGCTCCTTGGATAAGGAGCGAAACGTTTCCACTGAGAAAATAGAAATCCAGTTGACATGATTCAAGCTACAGATAACAATTGGTAGTTTTTTCCATGATACCTAAAGGTCTCACTCTGTTTATTGGTGGGGCCCGATCAGTTTCTTCCTACCTATAGCCTGAAGTGGTACAATGCAGGAAGTCTGTCCTAGTTTAGATGCAGCGTGGTGGCTCAGCGGGTAAGACGGCAGGCTTGTCGATCGGAAGATCGCAAGTTCGGAGGTTCGAATCTCTAGCCCCGCATGACAGAGTGAGCTCCCGCACTAGCTCCAGCTCTTGCCAACCTAGCAATTCGAAAGCATGCAAATGCAAGTAGATTAATAGGTACCACTTCAGTGGGAAGGTAACAGCGTTCCATGCGCGTCGTACGGCCACATGACCGTGGAAGCGTCTTCGGACAGCGCTGGCTCTCCGGCTAACAAACGGAGATGAGCACCGGCCCCTAGAGTCAGACACGACTGCACAAATGTGCAGGGAGAACCTTTACCTTTACCAAATAAATGCGTCCCGTTTTCTGCCTTTTTCATACAGCCACATCTATTAACTTTGCACGCTGCCTTGGCCTTCTAAATGAATCATTTGGACCTCTTATCCTTAAAAAACAAACCAATTCTTTAAAAAAAAAACCTGTAAGGCCCCCAAATGTCCTCCTTTTGCTAAACTGCACAGGATTCTAAATCACGTGCCAAATCATCTTCTCCTTCTTCCCCCAGTACACATTCAATATTACAGATCATGATTTAGCTTTTACAAAACAGAATTTTGTAATATTTCATCTCATTCCTAGTGAAAGGTTCCATAGCAACACAATGGGCAGTAAATTCATCCACCATCCTTCTTCAGACTATATGGCAGACTATATGCTGGCTGGGGAATTCTGGGAGTCGAAGTCCACACATCTTAAAGTTGCCAAATTTGAGAAACACTGCGCTATGGAGACAATCTGAATATCTTTCTGGATTCTACTGGTTTTAATTGCTGTGATGTCACAGAAGAGCTTCTAGCACCATCTTGCTTTTGTGATGAGGACACATAATTAAACACATTAACCTGCCAACCACATTATGGGCTTCATGAAATACAGATCAAAATCCCCAAAAAACCCCACACTTGTATTTCAATTGATTTCACCTTATTTTAACAACTGTACTACATCTTCCAAAGCACTTTGATCTAAAAACATGACTGTATGAAAATTCTGAAATAAATAATCTTAGGAAAAAAAGGGCAGAAATGTAAACATTTTTAGAGAATTCATAGAATCACAGAATCAAAAGCAACCTCAATTGTTATATAGCCCATTGCCAATCCAGCACACTACATTTCTTGCAACGGTTCATCCACTTTTAAGGCTGACACAAACTTGATCTATCAAGAAGTTTCTCCTAATGTTTAAAGTCCTTCTTGTCATTTGAACCCACTGCTTGTGAATGTAGCTGCTTAATATAGCAACTACAGAAAATTAGCCGAGGTTCCCACCTTGTGAAAAATAGTTTGTCTCCCAAGGGGTTCTTGTAAAAATACATTGTGTTAGCCAAGAAATTCTGAAAAGACTTTTTTTCTTGTTGATGTGTGTGTGTGTGTGTATTTTTAAATCTATCCAACCATTCTCAAGTCATTATTGCATTCAAAAGAAGGCTATAAAAGGCAGCATGAGGAACGAACAGTATATTCTAAGCATAAAATACAGCTAAAGAAAAAAAAATCAGTGTAATGAAACCAGCTGCAGCTCAGTAGAACAAAACTCACTTATCTGAGTATCTGAAGCATAACACACATAGATGCTTACAACTTTAGTGCTTCTTTTTTTAAAAAAAAAGGGAGGGAGGGGGGCTAACCTTGAAAAGCTGTCTATTCTAGTTCAGAGAGATAAAACTATACGTAAGCAGCAAGGTTTACAATGATAAATTTAATATGAAAAATATATAAGGGAAAAGGCAGACTATCAACTGTCCAGAGCTGGCAGATTTCCTCCTTCCCTCCCTCCCTTCCAAAATGTCATTTGAGCACACGCTGGGCTGAGGTTTTGTTTTTTTCAGGTGTCAGTACTGAACTGGGGAACTATACTGTGTCAAGAAGTGAAGACCTTGAAGACCCATAATGTCCTTTTAGCTTCACGGAGGAGCCACTTGAATGCTTGAAGATACTGCTAGGATGTCGGCTTTGGCCACCTCGTGATTCCTTTTCTGGATAAGGGTGAAGGCATCCAGAATGACAGCTATCACAATCAGTGAGTAAAGAAGAGAAGTTTTCACTGAGTCCTGTGGGCCAGACCCTTGGCCAGGACAGATCAACCCAGAATCTGGAGATCTCCATCCTTTTTCACCCTCAAATCTACCCACTAGTTGCTTAACGTTTTCTTCATTTCAACACTACAATTTATACGATGGGGGAGTCATTTTGTTATTGCTCATTAAACCATTTCCAAGTTCCAACCATTTCCAACCTTGCCAAAATACTGCAATTCTACAGAACCTCCCAAAACATCTACTTTTTACCCACTCCTGATTCAAGGCTTTCAGATTCAAGAACTGAAAACTCAAGGGGAAAAAAATCATCCAAAGACTGATCTGGTAGATCTCAACATCAGAAACCAAAGACATTTAGCACAATACTTGGTCAATTAAACTGTGAGAATATCAGAATCAGGTAAATATTAGGCCAGGGTTTCTCCACCAGGGTTCCG
The DNA here is from genome assembly GCA_023362775.1 of Charina bottae. Taxonomy (NCBI): domain Eukaryota; kingdom Metazoa; phylum Chordata; class Lepidosauria; order Squamata; family Charinaidae; genus Charina; species Charina bottae. Next base: position 7,162,140 of record JALMGJ010000027.1, on the reverse strand, counting down.
TGGCACCCTCGGGTTCCACGAGAGGTCACTAGGGGTTCCCTGGGAGATCATGATTTATTTAAAAAATTATTTCAAATTCGGGCAACTTCACATTCAAGAGGTAAGTTTCATTCTTTATTTTAAGTTCAAGAACACTGTTAATGCATATATACAGGCCTACCCATGAAACGAATTTAATAATTGTATAACTTCTGGCCTATATTTGAGCCTGAATGTGCAGGGGTTCCCCGAGGCCTGAAAAATATTTTGAGGGTTCCTCCAGGGGCAAAAGGTTGAGAAAGGCTGGATTAGACTGTTGGTCAGTCTAGCTCAGCACTTTGTACAGAACAGCTCTTCTTCGCGTCAAGGGCCTGATAACCAGTTCCAGAGTCTTTCAGAGGGACACAGATGGGTTTGCCGCTTGCTTCTGCCTACGAGATAAATTTTCCATTGCTGTCTTCTCTACAACCCACACGGATATCTAGAGATCTGAGGCTGTTTCCCCATTCCTGCCATGCGCTCCCTTTCTATGGAGATTGCCAGCAGCTATTAATAGCCCTTAATGGACTGACACTTATGAACAGTTCCTCCGCCCCAGCAGCACGGATGTTACCAGAGCGCCCATAATCATCGCAATGACGGCAGCAGTCAGAACTTCAGAACAGGGCTGGGTCGGTTACACAAGACCGAACCACAAACCGTGTCCCTCTCGAGAGATCACATCTGCCAGAGAAGTCATTTTCTGTCATTTCAAGGTGGACTGTCCAGACAAGGGCAGCTGGTAGATTGCTCAGGAATGGTGAGGGAGAAGAAAAAGGGGGCTAAAACAAGAGAGACATGGAGATGGAGAACCTGTTGTTCCCACAAGCAACAAAAAGAAAAGCCTGTTGTATTGACCTGGATTGAAACCATCATTTGAGTGCAGTGTCATGATGAACTTTTGGAATAGGACTGGATAAACCCAGTTTCAAGTCCATCCTCAACCACAAAACTCACCCAACAGTCATGCAACATGCTTAATGTGGTTACTAGATTAAACCCATGGGGGGGGGGCAGCTTATGCAATACACAGAATCCATACACCCCTTAATCCAGTGTTTGTCAACCTTGGCAACTTTAAGATGTATGGACTTCAACTCCCAGAATTCTGGGAGTTGAAGTCCACACATCTTAAAGTTGCCAAGGTTGACAAACACTGCTTTAAACAGCCTGGGTTCGTGCAACATGCTAAGCTACAAAAAAGTTAACCAGGATTCACACTAATCTAGTTTTGCAATTATCATCTGCAAGGGACTTGGGACACTGTGTACTGACTTGGGACACCATCTACTCAGCCCAACCTACCTCACAGAGTTGTTATGGGGAAACTTGAAGAGGGAGTGTTATGTATGCCAGACGAGAGGTGGGACAGAAATCTAAGGAATTTATGTATGTATGTATTATTTGATTATGTCACCGCTCCATCTCCCCCTAGGGGGACTCAAGGAATACATAAAAGACAGACATGCCTCAGCCAGAAAGCAATTTGTTGTGTTGTTGTTCAGTCGTTTAGTCGTGTCCGACTCTTTGTGACCTCATGGACCACAGCACGCCAGGCCTTCCTGTCCTCCACTGTCTCCCGGAGTTTGCTCAAATTCATGGTCATTACATCGGTGATGCTATCTAACCATCTCATCCTCTCTCATCTCAGAAAGCAATAGGCTAGACCAGGGGTCGGCAAACTTTTTTATGCCAGGAGCCATTTTGACATTTATAAAATGTATAATATCACTCGAGGGCCAGGGGGCGGGGTTTGAGGGTGGGAGCCAATCACATGGAAGGGGGCGGGGTTTGCGGGCGGGGGCCAATCGCGTGGAAGGGGGCGGGGTTTGCAGGCGGGAGCCAATCACGCACACTTAGGGCCTGCTGCCGCCATGCCCGCCGCCACGCACACCATGCCGCTGCTGCGCCTGCTGCCGCCGCCATGCCCACCACCACGCACACCATGCCGCTGCTGCGCCTGCTGCCACCGCCATGCCCACCGCCACACACACCATGCCGCTGCCGCGCCTGCCCCCACCACGGCCGCTGCCGCGCCTGCCCCCACCACGCCCGCCACGCCTGCCTGGGGAAGAGCCACACTCAAGGGGCCAAAGAGCCGCATGTGGCTCGTGAGCCGCGGTTTGCCGACCCCTGGGCTAGACCATTTCTGCTTGCCTGCCTCCTCCTCTGAGTATATGAACGACAAGAGAAAAAAAAGAACTAACAAAAGCAGTTTTTCTGTCCTCTCTCTCCTCTGAGAGGTGGTGCTAACTGGGGCCAGACAAAGAGGCAAATTAAAGACTCTGGCAATTACAGTGAAAAGTGGAGAAGACCCTGGCTCTAAATGATCCCCAGTGGATCTGAAGGAGATGCCTGCATCAAAACATATCCCAATGTTGTATAGTGTTTATGGCCACAATCCCCAAATATTCACACCACAATAAACAATATTTTTAAAAGATTTTTATCCCACCTTTATTATTTTTATAAATAACTCAAGGCAGAGAACATACCTACTACTCCTTCCTCCTCCTATTTTCCCCACAACAATAATGCTGTGAGGTGAGTTGGGCTGAGTGTGTGTGACTGGTCCAAGGTCACCCAGCCGGCTTTCATGCCTAAGTTGGGACTAGAACTCTCAGTCTCCTGGTTTGCTATTGGCTCCTTCGTAGGGCTGAGAGACAGGGACTGGCCCAAGGTCATCCAGCTGGCTTTCATGCCTAAGGTGGGACTAGAACTCTCAGTCTCCTGGTTTGCCATTGGCTTCTTCCTAGGGCTGAGTGTGTGACTGGCCCCAGGTCACCCAACCAGCTTTCATGCCTAAGGCGGGACTAGAACTCTCAGTCTCCTGCTTTGCCATTGGCTCCTTCCTAGGGCTGAGAGACAGGTACGGGCCCAAGGTCACCCAGCTGGCTTTCATGCCTAAGGCGGGACTAGAACTCACCATCTCCTGGTTTCTAGCCTGGAGCCTTAACCACTAGACCAGTGTTTCTCAACCTTGGCAACTTTAAGCTGTGTGGACTTCAACTCTCAGAATTCTCCAGACGGCTGGGGAATTCTGGGAGTTGAAGTCCACACAGCTTAAAGTTGCTAAGGTTGAGAAACACTGCACTAGACCAAACTGGCTCTCAAAATATTCATATTTAAGGTGCTCTAAGACTTTGTTATTACTGCAAAGGTATAGATTTTGGAGATATTTGCATGCCTGAAATATACAGGTAGGCATTTGGGCTTTGCAGGAAAAAAAAATCCAAAATGCTTCCACTAATTGCAAGGAAATTCGGCTTCCCACGTATTTCTTCGTCATCCACCTGAAAATGGGACACCAGATGGAAGATTGCTTAGAAACCTAGAAGAGACACATGCACACATGTATGTACGTGCGCACACACACGCAAAATGGCTGCTCGTAGGCTGCATCCTAATCTTGCTGGTTTGCGGCACAGATGCGTAACAAACTCTATTTGGAGAATTATTGTGCTAACTGCTGCTTTATAGGCAGGCTGGGAATATTTTGTTCCCAATATCTTTCCCAGCTCAGGAAGTGCTAAGTCAGAAAGAGAGATGGAAAGACAGCAAGAAATATGTTTTTTTTTCATATATTAGCATAATGAGGGACCTGGTGGCTTGAACCAGAGTTATAGCTACTGCTTCCACCGAGAATGAAACATAGCCCTTTGGAATCATATTAAAATTCTAATTTTAAAACTCTACTGTGCAGTGTCTGTGGAAGTTTTCAAGAAAAGCCCCAAGCTGGCTTATATAATTGTCTCTGGCAGCAGCTCTTCAAACAGGATGATTTTCTGCAGGGTGGGGTGGAGGGAGAGAAGCATTTTATGAGCTGGCATCCTATTTTGTTGCTGGATCATTAGCTAAACAAGTGGGTTCCCCAAGTAAAATGCTGACCTGATTCTAAACCAGGGGTGGGGAACCTTTTTTCTGCCAAGGGCCACTTGGATATTTATAACCAGGGACCGGGGGGGGGGGGGTTTCTAGGATTTCCACGGACCGGGGGCCGGAGTTTGCGGGGGGGAGCCAATCACAAGCACTTGGGGGCGGGGTTTGCGGGCGGGAGCCAATTGCGTGGAAGGGGCGGGGTTTGCGGGTGGGAGCCTGACGTTGCCCACCCCTGTTCTAAACCATCATGCTAAACCATAATGTAGCTTGTTTGGTTCTGCGTGTTGTGTGAACTGAGCCAACAATGCATTATTCAAAAGCCATGGCTAAGCAAAGCAGAGGGAACACCGTGGTCCCACTTTCCCAAAAAGGGTGTCCCAAACCACACACACACACATCATCACTAAAAAAATAAAGGAACATAATTTCATAACTTATTAGTCACATCTTATTAGTATCTCCAATATCAACTGAACAAAGCTCTGCTAAATTTGCAGGAGAGGACAGCCCTATTTATTCTTCCACAATATATCAGCTGGTCCTTTCATGCAGCTACAAGGCAGGAGGAGAAGATAAATAAATCCACAGTTTTGTAGTTTATATCCATGTTAAAATGGAATACGGAAGGTTATCAGTCGAAGACAAGGTATGGAAGGTATCATGCAGGCTGATTTAGATTAAACCAACTTTCCCCAATCTGGTGCCTCTTATGATGCTAGATTTCCACTTCCCAAACCCTCCAGCCCATTGAAATTAAGATTAAGAGCCACAGCAGGTCATTTGTTAACTGCATTTCCCCTTAATTTTATCCCTTCAACAACTCTAAGAGGTAGGCAGGTTGAGAGACGCTGGCTAGCCCAAATTCACCTTCTGAGCTCTGTGGTTGTGAGAAACTGACCCTGGGCCTCCCTAGTCCCAATCCAACACCTTAACCCAGTGTTTCTCAACCTTGGCCACTTGAAGATGTGGTGGACTTCAATTCCCAGAATTCCCCAGCCAGCAACGCCAGACACCTCTATGGGGACCCGCCTAAAAATAAATAGGAAGCTAGCATATTATACAGCAAAATATAATTTTATTTTCAAGGATGCTTCCAGGCCCTACACATTTCTTGGAGGATTTCTTAGAAAATAAAGAAAAGGCAAGCGGCAGTCCAATGCTTTGTTCGGAAGTGTGTGTGCACCTCTTACAAGAGTGTTTTGTGACTGGCCGTGCCAAATACAGCAGCCCATGATATGGACTCAAAATTTCAGATGTGCCCCACCAGCCCCCAAATGTTGGGGATCCTGCAGTCAGAATCTGCCAATGATCGTCCAAGATGTTAAACCATAAATAGCTTTCTGTTAACGGCATAGCTCAGTCCACACAACCAACCAACCCTAACCCAACCCAACCACACCACATTATCATTTGCAATTGAAACAATTATCATCCAACATCAACTTCGCTGGACCGGTCATGTTGTTCGAATGCCTGACCATCGTCTTCCAAAGCAGCTACTTTACTCCCAACTTAAGAATGGAAAACGGAATATTGGTGGACAGCAAAAGAGATTCAAAGATACTCTCAAAGCTAACTTAAAAAAATGTCATATCAGCATTGAGAACTGGGAAGCCCTAACTCATGAGCGTTTCAACTGGAGGTCAGACTTTATTAATGGCGCTATGGACTTTGAAGAAGCACGAATACAGGGCGAAAGGGAGAAAAGAGCTAAAAGGAAGGCACGTCAGGCAAACCCTCATCATGACCGTCTCCCACCCGGAAACCTATGCCCTCATTGTGGGAGGTTGTGCGGATCCAGAATTGGCCTTTATAGCCACTTACGGATCCACTGTTAAAATTTTACCTTTGGAAGACAATCTTACTCGGCTACGAGTGATCGACAATGATGATGATCATTTGCAATTGATCATAGATTTGGGGATTTGTTTATTGATGCTTGGGGTGCTGCTCAGATAACTGTTGTAGTCCTGGGGTGTGCTGGGAGGTATGGAATAAATTTAGCTTACAGGATGCTCTCCCCCTTCCAGTCAAAGAAGGATTGGAATGAAGAAAAAGAAATAGCATCACATGGATATTTTGAGCCTAAGGGGTAGCAAAGGAGAAAGGATTGTCATCTTGGCCAACATTCCAGTTTTACCTGGAACTCCTGTTGTCTATGTTGCAAGCATGTTTAACATGCTCTCTCATTCAACCGTCAGTCTGAAAGAGGATATTTGGAACAAAGGGTCTTAACTGGGGGTCCACAGATAGATTTCAAGGGATCCGTGAACTTGGACGGGGGAAAAAATTACAACTTTGTTTTCACTAACCTCTAACCCAGTGTTTCTCAACCTTGGCAACTTCAAGCTGTGTGGACTTCAACTCCCAGAACTCCCAGCCAGAGTTGACACAACTTGATGGCATCTGATCCATCCATCCATCCATTTTGATCATTGCATTTTGAGCATGATTGGTTTCCTTTGTAAAACAATCAGTATCTATGTATTTTATTTTATGCATTTAAACATATTTTCCCAAGAATGGGCCCACAGGTTTCACCAGACTCTCAAAAGAGTCCCTGGCAATAAAGATTAAGAACCTCTGATCTGAAACTTTCACTTGTTTTCCATTACTCAAGCAAAAAAATCCATCCTTCAGGAAGCATATTTAATGCTCTGAATTATCCTATCTGGGAAGGACCTCTTACCATCAACATGCAGCAAAAGGAACAAAACTTTTTGTCCATCAACTTTAAAAAAAACGAGCCTTGCTGTTCATAAGGCAGGAATATCTTTCTTTTTTTCCTTCCTTAAAATGATGACTTAGTAAAAAGCCACTAGCTTAGAGCAGCAGGTGTCGATCAAATCTAATAACCTTCAACGCTGCACGACAACAAACCAAAATGATCCGCGCAAATGGATTGCAAAGCGCACACTGAGTCGTTCTACATCCTGAGTTGAGATGTGGGCCCATCTCGCCGAGTTTTTCTAAGTAAAGACTGAATGGCCGTGCAATTTGGTATTTTCACAGATCTGCTAGGAGGCTAAACTAAATCACAGAAATCCGAAACGCCAAGTGTAAAAGAATGGCTCAAAATGTTTGCATGTTTTAATTTTCACAATTGGCTTAACCATGGGTAATCCGTGGACTATCCATTTTTCATGGTATTTTGGTTAAAAATTCAAGGGTCAGCTTATCCACGGATGGGCTTATCCGTGAGTATATATGGGATATACGGGTACTTTTAAAAAGTATTATTGTATATACTTGCAGATAAGGCCATCTGTGGATAAGCCAAAGCCAATTTTTGTGGTGTGTTTTGGCACCTAATATTCTCGGCTTATTCGCAAGTATATACGGTATGTGTTTTATCTGCTGTATCTCATGTATTTTTAATTATGGGTCTTGGACTAAAAATAAATAAACTTCCATTTCAAAAAATCAGGGCAAACCCCAGGTTTATACAGGCCCCCACTCCTCCCCTTCATTTTTCAAAGTCAAAAGGGAAAGACCACAAACTTTCACTTCTGCATTTCAAACCATGGTTTGGGAGGCTGTGATTTATTTTTACTACAGTGAAAGAGAACCGAGAAGGACTAACGTTTTATTTCTGAACCTGGCTTGTTCTAACCACAGTTTAAATAAACCACCATGGCATTTGACTATGATGATAGTTTAGCCCTGGAATGACAGCTTCTGATTTCACAGCTGTGAAAAAAAATTGAATGAAGAAAAAGGAGAGGAGATGGAAGAATGGCTCAAAACCAGACAAAAATAAGTGCTGATTGTGTCTGGATTGAGCAACTGTGTCCTTTGAACAGCTGCATTTATTATTCCAGAAAAAGACATACACCCTGTTGATGCCTTTTGTTTCTCACTTGACTTGTTTCACTACCAGTAGGGGGACAAAAATACTATTTCCGGAATATCCAAATGCTCCATTCAGAGAAAAGGATGAAATTTTTTCCCTGTGATTTTGTGAGTTGGCTGTGAAAATGAATTGCTCTCAGAAAGAGAGATAGACCAGCAAATTCTGGACAAAACAAGGCATTGATCAAACCCTTAGATAGCTCAACGCAACAGGAATTTCAGCCCATCACGATTCTTCGCTTACCCAATTTTGCAAAGTTGGATGGCAGAGGTGACATAGGACGACGAAAGAAAGACACAATCAGCCAATTACACAGAAGTTAAGATAACAAACCAGAACACAAAACGATACTAAAATATTAAATACTATGCCTATGAAAATTCTAATCCAAACCCGAAATATTAGAGTATTAAAATACAAAGATATTGAAATGCTGTTTCTCTCTAGAGCAGTGTTTCTCAACCTTGGCGACTTGAAGACGTGTGGACTTCAACTCCCAGAATTCTCCAGCCAGCATGCTGGTTGGGGAATTCTGGGAGTTGAAGTCCACACGTCTTCAAGTCGCCCAGGTTGAGAAACACTGCTCTAGAGCATCTTGCCCTCTCTTTGGTCAAAATGGTCTGACCTGGCAGATCACCAGGCGGCATTTTGGATTTGCCAAGAAGGCTGGCCGGCTTTGGCTCTGCTCTACTTGTTGCCGACCCCGGTCTTAAAATAAAATCCCACTGTCCTTGAAGGGCTGTGGAGTGGTCATTCTTGGAGTCTGAGCTATCCAATAACAAGGAGGACTACAACTACAACTGGGGTGGCATAAAATGATTTATTTTATTAGAGGTACAGCTCACCTTTCCTGTAGGAACTCAAGGTGGCATACACAGCACTTTCTCTTCTCATTTTCTCCCATAAAAAGTCTGTGAGGTAGGATAGGCTGAGAGACTTACAGGCTCCAAATCACTAAGTGAGCTTCCATGGCCCATCCTGGTCTACCTCCAACTAGCCCACCAAACTGGATTTCAGAAGAGACGGTGGGACAAAATAGCTAAATGTGTAGCTATTTATTAGACTGATATCCTGCCTTGACTGCAGGAGCTCAAAGGGTCATCATTTCATTTTATCTCCAAAACAACCCTGTGAGGTAGGCTGAGCTGAGAGAGACAGACTAGCCAAAAGTTCCACAGGGAGTTTCTGAGGTCCCCCTGGTCTTAGACCAGCACCTTCCCCACTACATCACAATGGCCGTGGTTTGTTCTATTGGGCTGTACTCCCATAACATAATGAACCACAAACTAGCCGGCCATATTTTAACCCACGTGGCTCGCTGAGGGGTCTACTTTTCATGCCAGAGAATTGGGTTGAGTAAATGATGGTTGCTAATTCAGGTAAGCAGGTTGTGTGAATGGCTTCCGGGACATGAGACAGGGATTCTGAATATATCATTTGGCTCTATCCTGGAGAGCTAAAATACTGTGATACCACCTAGAGCAAAACATGTTCCCACAGCAGAAAAGTCATGACAGGAGGGCCAACAGGAGCCCCCCACACTCCTTACCGCACAGGGCAATTATATGACTGCTATCCTCATGCACAAACTTCCTGGTGACGGCTTCTTCCATTATTTGCTTGACCTGAAAATAAAAATAATTTAAAAGGTTATTAATAGGAACTGAAACTAAATAGGCATAATGCCATACCGAGTCAAACTAATGCTGGGTTTTAAAAAAAATCCCAAAGTACCATGACTCATTCTCTTCCTGGCAATGACTTGCTAGGATTTTCAGTAGAGAATGTTTTTTCATCACTTGCTCCAGATCCTTTTAACTGGAGATGCTCGGAATGGAATCTTCTTCAACCTCCCACACAGAAAGCCAAGATGACTTAACATTGGAGGAAACCTATCAACTTAGATTGCTTATCTTCTATGCTAGTTGACATATGCTCCTCTGCTTTGAGCAAAGAGCAATCTGAACCAGGCCCCTGGTGGCTGTTGCTTATCTTCTAGCCCAGTATTACCGGCTCTATCAACATTGTCTTTACACACACACACTGCTCCAAATCACCTTCAAACTTTCTTGATATAAGCAGTTGCATGGATTTTCCAGATAACAACCATATCACCAGTTTGGTCTAGTGGTTAAGGTGCTGGGCTAGAAACCAGGAGATTGAGAGTTCTAGTCCTGCCTTAGGCATGAAAGCCGGCTGGGTAACCTTGGGCCAGTCACTCTCTCTCAGCCCTAGGAAGAAGCCAATGGCAAACCAGGAGCCTGAGAGTTCTAGTCCTGCCTTAGGCAGGAAAGCCAGCTGGGTGACCTTGGGCCAGTCCCTCTCTCTCAGCCCTAGGAAGGAGCCAATGGCAAACCAGGAGACTGAGAGTTCAAGTCCCGCCTTAGGCATGAAAGCTGGCTGGGTAACCTTGGGCCAGTCACTCTCTCTCAGCCCAACTCACCTCACAGGGTTGTTGTTGTGGGGAAAAGAGGAGGAGGAAGGAGTATTAGGTATGTTTGCCGCCTTGAGTTATTTATAAAAATAATAAAGGCGGGATAAAAATTATATACATACATACATACATACCTGGTGACAGCTTGGTAGCATCTCCTGAAATGGCTGCCAAGTATCCTACATGGACATATCCCTGAAGTCACCAGGGCTTGTTTTGGACTTTATCCTTTTTTGGATTTTGCATTGACAATTGTCAGATGCAACCCCCACCCCCCACCCAAGGATAACAAACTTTCAGGCACCATCTTTTCCAGAAAGACTGAAAAACAAACCGTGACAAGCATATTTGCAACTGAATATGGGGCAGGGAAGAGAAAAGATGAAGGAACTGGATCGTAGCTTGGAGCAGAAGATGTGCGTGTGAAGACAATGCTGACTGAGCAGGAAATACTGGGCTAGAAGATAAGCAATCTAAGGTGATAGGTTTCCTCCAATGTTAAGTCAACCTTTTGGCTTCTTTTACAAAAAGCAGGCTTAAAGATCAGAGGTATACCACATTCACATTTCTATGCCTGCTCTGGCAAAGAACTTGTGTGTAAAAACAGAGGTGATTATTCCCTCATTATATCATTCCTTGTCTTCCCAACTTCTGAGCTGTGAGTACCATTCCTTATGTATCCAAAGAAAGCAATATTCCACAGAGTTGAGAAATATCTCCAAGTTTTGAGGGAATCCAAAATTTTGCAGAAGCTTAAAACATTTTTGGGGGGATAATAAAGCAGGAGGGGAACACCGCAAAACCAGCCACAGAATGTCTATTGATGAGATATCTGAAATCCAGGGAGAGAAGAGGAATGCAATAACATTTTCTACAAAGCAGAATGGTTGCCTTGCTGGGACCCTGGAGATGTGTCCTCCACACTAGGATTTTGCTTGCAGGATCTCTTATACATCAGAGAACAGCAGTTACTGGATGGTCAGAAGGGACAATAAAATGCAATAAATAAATATAAATAGCAACAGCCACCAGGGGCCTGGTTCAGATTGCTCTTTGCTCAAAGCAGAGGAGCATATGTCAACTGGTGTGCAAAAGTAAACATCATTAAGAACCCATAAACCTTTGGAATAGTCAATTTAAAAAAAATACAGCCCATATGGTTACTCCATTAAGAGAGGGGGGGAACCTAGAACAGCATTAGTAACTTATTAGTCAGGAAGGCCAACTAAAAGCCAGAAATTAGCAAAACAGTTTATATATTTCATTAGACATTTTCCCTAGGAAATACTGCGGCATCCCATCTCCCAACCTGTGTTTTGAAGACCACTGCTGGTTCTTGGAGACAGTGTCTGTGGTGTTAGATATGAGTGGCAACATAACAAAACAAAATATTAATAAACAAATGGCAAAGATTTGGTCCTTCTCACCCCAAATCTCAATATACGTCAAGCAAAAGCAACAAAATCTAACAAGGTTTTGTAATCTTGCAAGAATTCAGCAGTTTTCTGTTTTTATTAATTTTACTTGTCCCCTTGACACCGTTTAGAGGAATCTAACACGCCCCATGGTATTTCCAGCCACTCTTGCCAAAAAGTAATTTATGTGGTGGTCTGTAAACACTTTCAGTGACAAAGCACCAAAAGAAAAAGCTGAGAACCACTGCTTTATCTGATGACAAGCTATGTCTATCCATGTTGAGGTTAGGTGGCTTTTTAACATCTCTATAACATCTAGGCCAGAGCTTTCCAAACTGTGTGTCGGGACACGTTAGTGTGTCGGCTGCAGTGTCTGGATGTGTCAGCTGCTGCTGCCTCCGAGCCCTGCCAGGATTCCGCGCAGGTCCAAGTGCCTGCCTTGTGCCTTGCTGCCTCCAAACCTGCTGTGATTCCACGCAGGTCCTAGTGCCTGCCTTGTGCCTTGGTGCCTCCAAACCTGCCCTGACAGGATTCCACGCAGGTCCTAGTGCTTGCCTTGGGCCCTGCTGCCTCCAAACCTGCTGTGATTCCACGCAGGTCCTAGTGCCTGCCTTGTGCCTTGGTGCCTCCAAACCTGCCCTGACAGGATTCCACGCAGGTCCTAGTGCTTGCCTTGGGCCCTGCTGCCTCCAAACCTGCTGTGATTCCATGCAGGTCCTAGTGCCTGCCTTGTGCCTTGGTGCCTCCAAACCTGCCCTGCCAGTATTCCACGCAGGTCCTAGTGCCTGCCTTGTGCCCTGCTGCCTCCAAACCTGCTGTGATTCCACGCAGGTCCTAGTGCCTGCCTTGTGCCTTGGTGCCTCCAAACCTGCCCTGCCAGGATTCCACGCAGGTCCTAGTGCCTGCCTTGTGCCCTGCTGCCTCCAAACCTGCTGTGATTCCACGCAGGTCCTAGTGCCTGCCTTGTGCCTTGCTGCCTCTAAACCTGCTGTGATTCTGCGCAGGTCCTAGTGCCTGCCTTGTGCCCTGCTGTAAGAGTGTGTCGCAAAATGATGCCCTGCTGTAAGAGTGTGTCGCGAAATGATGCATGTCTAAAAAGTGTGTCACCAACATGAAAAGTTTGGAAAGTTCTGATCTAGGCTTTCCAATCAGGACAATAATAAAATGGTTTGCTGGTGTACTGGATTTTTTTTAAGTACTGTACTCTAGAAACAGTAAAATACACACACATACACACACAAATATAGGCACAGTAGCATCATAATCCATTTATTAACTGAACCACATCTCGAACACTTAAAATGGAATCCATGGGAGTATGCCTCAACAATCTTGTGAGCTAGGTTAGGTGAAGAGAAAGCTTGGCAAAGAAACATCCAGCCCTCCCTAGACTTAAAAAGTTAGCTCTGGTGGATACGTAAAATACAAAGGTGGCTTACACAAAATTAGATCTTTGCTCACCTGGTTCAATACATGTAGTCCTCACTTAACAACCATTTGTTTAGTGATGGTTCGGACATACAATGGTGCTGAAAAAAAGACTTATGACTGGTCCTCACACTTACAACTGTTGCACCGTCCCCACAGTCACATGATTGTGATTTGGGTGCTTGGCAACCGGTTCGCATTTATGACCATTGCAGCGTCCCGTGGTCATGTGATCGCCATTTTCAACCTTCCGTCTGGCTAGCAAAATCAATGGGGAACTACATGATTTGCTTAATGACCACATGGTTCGCTTAACACCCACAGTGATTCACTTAACGACTGCCACAAGAAAGTAAAATTGGGTCAGATTTGCTTAATGATCGCTTCACTTAGCAACCAAAATTCTGGTCCCAATTGTGGTTGCTAAGCGAGGACTACCTGTATTGTCTATTTAGCAATGACATCCCAGGTTTTCAAATTTTCGGAGCCTCCCCATTCAAGACCTTTCTAACAGAAGAAGTAGCAGCTGAACTCAGGATCTTCCATATGCAAAGTTAGTTCCCTGCCACTAAATCATGGTCCCATCGAAACTATGGTACTTGATCATTTCTGCATCACCCCAAAGAAGAAATAGCTCAATGAAAAGGCCTGTCCTCTGAGTAATGTGTCCAGTCTTTTTCTTTATGGAGACCATTAAAAGCTTTGGAGGACCTCCCTGGAAGGATGGAATCAGGAATACAGTCCATGCAGGAACCACGCCATGTCAAACTACCTCAAGATGGCCACAAATACCCTGTGAGATATGGGTAATTTAATTTTCCTGGCCAAAAAAAAAGAAACAAACGGAACTAAGGCTCCCAAGGATTCAAGTAATAATGCCAAAATGGTAATCTTGAGAGATTGCAACCATTTAAAATAAATAATTTGGTGGCTCAGCGGGAAAGACGCCAGGCTTGTCGATCGGAAGATCGCAAGTTCGGAGGTTCGAATCCCTAGCCCTGCGCGCGGAGTGAGCTCCCGCACTCGCCCCAGCTCTTGCCAACCTAGCAATTCGAAAGCATGCTAATGCAAGTAGATGAATAAGTACCACTTTGGTGGGTAGGTAACAGCGTTCCGCGCGCGTCATGCTGGCCACATGACCGTGGAAGCGTCTTCGGACAGCGCTGGCTCTTTGGCTAACAAACGGAGATGAGCACCGGCCCCTAGAGTCGGACACGGCTGCACAAATGTGTGGGGGGAACCTTTACCTTTTACTAAGGATCACCTGCAGGACTCTCATGGCTACCAGTGACTAGTCCTCAGTAAACTGAGAAACAGGTTTCTCTGGTCAACAGAGACAATTTTCCATCCAGGTACTTTCAAATCCCAATTCTCTAGAGCAGTGTTTCTCAACCTTGGCAACTTTAAGATGTGTGGACTTCAACTCCCAGAATTCCCCAGCTTCAGAGACAAAAATAACTTAACAACACTTGCAGTGTCCTTTAAATAGCCCACAGTTGAGAGGGGAAAAAAACCCTACAGCAAAGAAACTTATCTTTGGCTGCAGCAACACTTGTGCCATTTGCCAATTTAAACAAAAAATCACTCAGCCAAGGATAATCTTGGACCGTTGGTTCCCTGCCATGCTCTATCGATCCAGAAGGGAAAGGTCCTTCTAGACACAAGTTGATTTGATTCACAGAAAAATAGCAGGAGATGGGAACGTGGCTTTTTACCAAGTAGGAAACATTAGGCAGCAGAGATTTGCCTGTAAATAGCATCCTTGAGAGAAGATCTGTGGAATCTTGTTAAACTATGGGGTGTTCCTCTCTTCCTGCTTGAACAATGCTCATCTGCTCATTCTTTGCCTCGGCATCATGTCTGGTTACTTCAAGCTTTGTGCAGGGCCAGGAGAGCACCGTAGCAGTCAGTTTCTTCAAGTGACAAGCAGTTCCAAGGACAAAGCAACCTGGAATTACATGGGACAAAGAGGTCCTCCCATAAGGCATTTCCTCCTCCTCTCCCTGTTTCAGCTAGCTAGGAAGGAGACTAGTTGGCACTGCTGAACCCAACAATTGAATTGGGTTGAGTGGGTTGGTGGGTTGATTTATTGATTGATTGATTTTAATTGGGTTGGTGGACTGATTGATTGATTGATTGATTTTAATTGGGTTGAGTGGGTTGGTGGGTTGATTTATTGATTGATTGATTTTAATTGGGTTGAGTGGGTTGGTGGGTTGATTTATTGATTGATTGATTTTAATTGGGTTGGTGGACTGATTGATTGATTGATTGATTTTAATTGGGTTGAGTGGGTTGGTGGGTTGATTTATTGATTGATTGATTTTAATTGGGTTGGTGGACTGATTGATTGATTGATTTTAATTGGGTTGAGTGGGTTGGTGGGTTGATTTATTGATTGATTGATTTTAATTGGGTTGGTGGACTGATTGATTGATTGATTTTAATTGGGTTGAGTGGGTTGGTGGGTTGATTTATTGATTGATTGATTTTAATTGGGTTGAGTGGGTTGGTGGGTTGATTTATTGATTGATTGATTTTAATTGGGTTGGTGGGTTGATTTATTGATTGATTGATTTTAATTGGGTTGGTGGGTTGATTTATTGATTGATTGATTTTAATTGGGTTGGTGGGTTGATTTATTGATTGATTGATTTTAATTGGGTTGAGTGGGTTGGTGGGTTGATTTATTGATTGATTGATTTTAATTGGGTTGGTGGACTGATTGATTGATTGATTGATTTTAATTGGGTTGAGTGGGTTGGTGGGTTGATTTATTGATTGATTGATTTTAATTGGGTTGGTGGACTGATTGATTGATTGATTGATTTTAATTGGGTTGAGTGGGTTGGTGGGTTGATTTATTGATTGATTGATTTTAATTGGGTTGAGTGGGTTGGTGGGTTGATTTATTGATTGATTGATTTTAATTGGGTTGAGTGGGTTGGTGGGTTGATTTATTGATTGATTTTAATTGGGTTGGTGGACTGATTGATTGATTGACTTTAATTGGGTTGAGTGGGTTGATTTATTGATTGACTTTAATTGGGTTGAGTGGGTTTATTGATTGATTGACTTTAATTGGGTTGAGTGGGTTGGTGGGTTGATTGACTGATTGATTTTAATTGGGTTGAGTGGGTTGATTTATTTATTTATTTTAATTGGGTTGAGTGGGTTGGTGGGTTGATTTATTTATTTATTTATTTTAATTGGGTTGAGTGGGTTGGTGGGTTGATTTATTGATTGATTTTAATTGGGTTGGTGGACTGATTGATTGATTGACTTTAATTGGGTTGAGTGGGTTGATTTATTGATTGATTGATTTTAATTGGGTTGAGTGGGTTGGTGGGTTGATTTATTTATTGATTGATTTTAATTGGGTTGAGTGGGTTGGTGGGTTGAGTATGCTCTCTCCATCTTTTTAACTTTGTATATTTTTGTAAGATTTTTTATTGTCTTTTTACTTGTAAGCTGCCTAGAGTCCCTTATACAGTGAGATGGGTGGCGTATAAGTTTAATGAATGAAAAAATATTTCATTTACTGTATTTACTTGCTGCTTAAAAATGAAGGCTCCTTAAAGCTTGTAGCTTTAGCTTTTTCTAACCTGGCATTTTTCAGTTATGTTGGTCTTCAACCCAAAGAGCAGACCAACAATCTGGAAAGCAATGAAATCAAGTATGAAGACGGAGGATGTACATAAAGCAACTACAAAAGTAATAAAACTATGAACATGCAATCTCAAAAATAAAATAAAAACAGCAATGGAAGTCAGTTCTGAAAATCTCACTGTGGCATCAAATACTCTCTTTGATTGGCATCAAATACTCCTCAGACTATAAAACTCCAGGGAATCAAATTTTAATTTTTTTAAAAATTAAAAAAAAAAGCAGTAAGAGATTAAATTTTCAAAACCAGAGGGGGAAAAAAAGATTTCCACTCTATTACCCCAAAGACCACAATGGCTGTGTCTGCACAAAGTATTAAACAAAAATCAGGATAATAAATCACAACAACTACAGTATGCTAAATCCCAACAAGTATATTATACTTAGAAGTGTGAACAAGACCATCATATTAAGACACAATACAATTTGCTTTTATTGGTTTAGGAGCTTGTGTAAACCCCATCACCCTAAGCACCACATCTGTGGTGGTGCCCCTTAAAAGACTCCAATCATTTACTCTCACAATCAAATGCACCTTTAAAAATGGCTACTTGTTCTACTATAAACACTGAAGAGAAAGAGGAAAGAGTAGAAACTACATGTCATTTGGGTCGGATACTGACATCACAGATAAATTCTCTTTGCACTTAGATACCAGTAACTATGGAGATCACCAACACATATCATCCAAAGAATGTCAACCAGGTGCTGAGAAGACCAATATGGAGAGCCTTGACCAGTCCTTCCCAGCCTGAGATCTGCAGTGAGTTCTATGCTTCCTGGTGAAACAAAGTACCCTATAAAGTTGGTGAAAAGTCCTTTTTAAAAAAATAACTAATCAAAAGTCAAAAAGGAAATCCGCCAGCGCCATAAAGCTCCAGGTTCTGCTGCACTCTACCATTAAAATGAAAACAAGGGAAGCCACTTAGATCACTGTCACACTCACACCGCCCCTTCTGATTCTGAGGTTACTAGCCATGCTTGAACTATTGGATGTTTAAAAAAGCATTTATTGGATATATATTCCACTGTTCATACAGGAGCTCAGGGTGGTGCACACTGTGCTTCCTCTTCCTATTTCCTTGTCCAACATCCCCATGAAGTAACTTGGGCTAAGAGAGAATGACTGGCCCAAAGTTATCCACTGAACATCCCATGGCTGAGAATGGGACTTGAACCTGGGTCTCCTAGATGCCAGCCCAGTACCCTAGCCACTACACCATGCTCGCTTTCTCCAATTTTGCCACCCACAGCAGGACCATCTCCAATTATCTTAGTGGTTGACCAAGTCAACCATCAACCCTGCTCAGTGTCCACAATCCAAGCAACAGTCCTTATACATTAAAAGCTCTCTGAAATAGTTCCATCTTAACCACCTTCCTGAACTCCAGCAGAAAGGTGGAGAAGTCTATACAAGAGGGACAGACAAACATTGTCTTCTACTCCGTGAACCTCATATACTGGAGGTGGGTGGGTGTCACCTTAACAACCCTACTCAAGACAAGCAGATCAGCTGGTCAGTTCTGTTGAAGACAGCTGGTATCTTAAGGAGGATTACATAACAGCCTTCTTCTACTCTTGCACCTGATAATTTAAGAGATGCTGTTGTGCGTCTGGAGACAGTTAATGGCCATCAAATCTAGCAGCATGGATTACCCTGATCCTCCATGAATCTGTCTTGCCTCCTTTTAAAGTCATTAAATCAGTGGCCATCACCATATCCGATGGGAGTGCGGGCTAAACGTTGGAGAGGTAGGTGTAGAAATCTGGTTGGAGAAAAATAAATTATGGCAATTAAGTGCTTTTTGTAGATGCCTGGGGGTGAAGGGAGACAATTGAAGGGAAGGATTTTCAGTGACAAAGCCCCTTCTTTCCTGGGTGGCAAGTTTGTGTGTTGCCATTTTTAGGTGTAACAAACCCCCCTGCCCCTAATCATTTAGTAACAATAGAGATTGGTAATGATATTCATTGTATTTGTAGCCCTGCTTTTATCTTCAGAATAAATCTGTTATTTTACAAGCTAACTGCACATTTATTCTCTGTGCATGGATTCTTAGAGAGCCAGGACAGCATCACCCGCAGGCAATTGCTCACAGGCACTTCTACGGGTTGGATGAAGTGAGCTGCAACTTGCGAAAGTTTCTGCCTTTAAATAAAATCTGTTAGTTGGAAAAGGTGCTACCAGACTCTTCCTGGTTTTTGGCTGCCAGAGACTTAACACCAGTCTCCCCTTACAATGTCCACAGGCAAGATCATCAGCATGATTTGAGGAACCACAAGGCTTGCACCCCATGGAGGAGTGTGTGAAAAACAATACAACAACAATACAAAATCCTGAACAACAAATATGACTCTCTATTCTGAGCATCAATTATTTATTTATTTGTTTGTTTGTTTATTTATTTTCCCACCTTTATTATTTTTATAAATAACTCAAGGCGGCGAACATACCTAATACTCCTTCCTCCTCCTATTTTCCCCATAACAACCACCCTGTGAGGTGAGTTGGGCTGAGAGAGAGTGACTGGCCCCAGGTCACCCAGCCGGCTTTCATGCCTAAGGCAGGACTAGAACTCACAGACTCCTGGTTTGCCATTGGCTCCTTCCTAGGGCTGAGAGACAGGGACTGGCCCAAGGTCACCCAGATGGCTTTCATGCCTAAGACGGGACTAGAACTCTCAGTCTCCTGGTTTGCTATTGGCTCCTTCCTAGGGCTGAGAGAGTGTGACTGGCCCAAGGTCACCCAGCCGGCTTTCATGCCTAAGGCGGGACTAGAACTCTCAGTCTCCTGGTTTGCTATTGGCTCCTTCCTAGGGCTGAGTGTGTGTGACTGGCCCAAGGTCACCTAGCCGGCTTTCATGCCTAAGGCGGGACTAGAACTCTCAATCTCCTGGTTTGCTATTGGCTCCTTCCTAGGTCTGAGAGACAGGGACTGGCCCAAGGTCACCCAGCCGGCTTCCATGCCTAAGGCGGGACTAGAACTCTCAGTCTCCTGGTTTGCCATTGGCTCCTTCCTAGGCCTGAGAGACAGGGACTGGCCCAAGGTCACCCAGCCGGCTTTCATGCCTAAGGCGGGACTAGAACTCTCAGTCTCCTGGTTTGCTATTGGCTCCTTCCTAGGGCTGAGAGAGAGTGACTGGCCCAAGGTCACCCAGCCGACTTTCATGCCTAAGGCGGGACTAGAACTCTCAGTCTCCTGGTTTGCCATTGGCTCCTTCCTAGGCCTGAGAGAGAGTGACTGGCCCAAGGTCACCCAGCCAGCTTTCATGCCTAAGGCGGGACTAGAACTCTCAGTCTCCTGGTTTCTAGCCCAGCACCTTAACCACTAGACCAAACTGGCTCTACAAGAGCCAGTTTAACAAGCGAAGGGGGGCTGGGATGAGACAAGAACAGAGCAATTAAGGGCTAGCCCTATCAATCTTTTCTCCAACTCCATAATTTAGCAAACAAGATTACAAGATTACAAATACATTTTATTTATTTAGGAAATTTATATGGCCACCCATCTTATATATGTACTGTAACTCTGGATAGCTAACAGCAATCCACGCAAAAACAAAACAATACAACTTCTATGGACAAATTTCAAAATTTTGAAAACAAAATTCAAAACTTCTATAGACAAAATTTCAAAATTTTCTATGTGGTTGCTAAGAGTTGACACTGACTCGATGGCACATAATCAATCAATCATCCATCAAATCAACAAAACAGAATTAAAATAATTATATTACAATAGCCGAGGCACCATAATGAATTTTCAACACAACTACACATATATTGGGTTCAACCAACATACTAGCTCAGTGCCTGGGGGAAGAGCCAGGTCTTCATGACCTTCTGGAAGACCAGGAGGTCAGGGCCCACCAGATTTCAAAGGGGAGGTTGTTCCATAGGATGGGTGCTACGATAGAGAAGGCATGTCTCCTTGGTCTCTACTAATACTAGTAGAGTGGTGGCTGATTGGACCTTAGAGGCAGAAACAGTCCCTAAATTTAAGCTTGACTTGGGTTATCTTTTCTTTCCTCCTCTGACGCCATACACCAGTGTTTCTCAACCTTGGCAACTTTAAGACGTGTGGACTTCAACTCCCAGAATTCCCCAGCCAGCATGGCTGGGGAATTCTGGGAGTTGAAGTCCACACGTCTTAAAGTTGCCAAGGTTGAGAAACACTGCCGTCCACTCTGAAATGTTGCAAATCCTACTCACCATCCCAAAATTCTCTCTTTTTATTCTGTTGCAATTAGCAGGCATTCGTGGCCCTCCTAAATTACTCCTGCCCACCATTAGTGGCAGACATACCACTAGTGGAGAAACTCCAATCCAAATCAGATCAGTCCCTGCTCATTCATCCGTTCTCCATCACCCTGCAGGAAATTAGGGAGTGACTTGAATTGCAGTCCCTTCTCTTCCTCCGTAGGGCTTCAGAGCCAGGAACTAGGAAACAAGGAAGGAAACAAAGCCAAACAACAGTGTTTCCCACCGCAACAGCTTTTGAACAAGACGTGGACCTTCTACCTACTGTGAGCTGCCTGGAGAGTTTGTTTCCTTTTTAACTCTTCAAGCTGTGTTACCCACCAGGCAGTTGGCAACAGAGAAGGCAAACAGGTTCTGAAATACAGGCGATGTGTGAACACAACTTGAGCAATCTGGGAATAACCATTCTGCTGCTGCTTTTTGCCAGCGTTCACTCCTAAACTCATTCCGACTCAGTCCTAAACAATTTCCCCTCCAGATGTCCCATTCAGTAAAAAAAAATCGGGGGGGGGGGCAGTCCTACCTGGAAGGAAGAGCATAGGTTTGAGATTTTCTAGGTCTCATATCAAAATAACTTGATTGGCCTTGGGTGCCAGATAAAGACTTGGAGATGATGGGAATCCAAGGCAGACAGGCCCATTTATTTTAAGGGAGAACCGGTGGTCTGCGGTATGTAATAGTTTTTTTCCCCCCAGATTCATTTCCTTAATGGACTTATCATAAGTGCTTCACATTGCAAGGAGTTTACAGTTTCTTCAAGATTAAGGCTAGACCTGAATGATGCAGTTTTTTTTTTTAAAAAAAAAAGGCCACACAGCTCTTGCATTTAATAATGCATTTCTTGCATTATTGGAAAAATGATTATTGTGACTTGTGAACTCTGCTTATTCCAAGAGCAAAAGCCAGATGGACCAACAGCTGCATGAGATATAAGGCAGATTTCCATGTTCTCCTTGCAATCTCATCTTCCCACTTACCGATACGTATATACAGTATATAAATATCACAACAAACCTACTTCAAGAGGAAAATATCCTCTGAATTAGAAATACTTTTGCGGGCTTGTAAGAATTCTCCCAGGATCATAAATCATGAGTTGAGCTTCATTCACCAAACTCTTTACTTTTACAAGGAGTTAATTTCATTAGTTATGATTCTGCTGCAGTGGGCCAATGTAAATATCCCTCTGGAAATGGGATCAGTTGGTGACTGTGTCCACACAATGTGATTAACTTTATTACTGAATTAAGCTCTTTTCTGCTTCACATAATACCCTGCACCATCAATTAACATTCATTTATTTATTTATTTATTTATTTATTTATTTATTTATTTATTTATTTTCTATCCCTTTATTATTTTTATAAATAACTGAAGGTGGCGAACATACCTAATACTCCTTCCTCCTCCTATTTTCCCCACAACAACCCTGTGAGTTGGGCTGAGTGTGTGTGACTGGCCCAAGGTCACCCAGCCGGCTTTCATGCCTAAGGCGGGACTAGAACTCACGGTCTCCTGGTTTGCCATTGGCTCCTTCCTAGGGCTGAGAGACAGGGACTGGCCCAAGGTCACCCAGCCGGCTTTCATGCCTAAGGCGGAACTAGAACTCTCAGTCTCCTGGTTTCTAGCCCAGCACCTTAACTACTAGACCAAACTGGGCGGTGACTAAATTTGATATATAAATGAAAATAAATAAACTAAACAGGCTAGGTTTGCACACTTGTTAAACTTAAACAAAAACTAACTTCCCTCCGCAAAGCCTAATATGGTTTGTAAATGCACCAGTAAGTCTTCAAATGACCCACTTAAATTAACAGCTAAGTGACCTGGTTGAAATACTCACAGCCCTCAAGTATCTGATACAGATAGCTCTTGTAGGATTACCATCTCACAAAAAAAGTGAATCCACAACTGGCAGAGTTCTTGTTTCAAGCCGTCTCTGACTTGGACCCTTCCGGTTGCTAAATAATGAAAACACTGGCGTGGTATCAGGCTACAAATTCCACCCTTGTTTGTTCATGCGTGCAATGTTGCAATGCACACACTAGAGGGGAGGGGCATATGTTGCGATGCCGTGCTTATTCTGACCCCTCCTCCAGATGTGTGTGTACAGTAGAGGACCTCCTTTGCAACCTCCACCCCTTTTGTACGTGTGTGTGACGTTGCAACACACACAACAGGGGCAGGGAATAGACTGTGATGCCATGCAGGTGATTTTGTCATTCAGACCCACCCAGTGCCCTCCTTTGGCACTGCCTCCAGATGTATTTGAACAGCAAAGTACCCCAAAACTCTACAGTCTGCACTGCAACACAGTGGGCCAGGTCTGTAGAACATAAGTAGTAAACTTGTGGCCCTAAACTATAAGTATCTGTCCCCCAAATCTAGCAAGCTGTCCCAAATGTCCTCTGAAAGTTGTCAATCTCATACAGTTGATTACTTTAATTGTAATGCAGACCCCGACATTCATTCATTCATTGGCGATCACTCGTAGCCGAGTAAGATTGTCTTCCAAAGGTAAAATTTTAACAGTGGATCCGTAAGTGGCTATAAAGGCCAATTCTGGATCCGCACAACCTCCCACAATGAGGGCATAGGTTTCCGGGTGGGAGACGGTCATGATGAGGGTTTGCCTGACGTGACATGCAACTATAATTCTGGGGACTGAAATCCACCCATCTGGTGGTGGGGAAGGTGGCTCTAGGACAGTGTTTCTCAACCTTGGCAATTTTAAGCTGTGTGGACTTCAACTCCCAGAATTCCCTAGCCAGCAAGGCTGGCTGGGGAATTCTGGGAGTTGAAGTCCACACAGCTTAAAGTTGCTCAGGTTGAGAAACACTGCTCTAGGGCTATTCCCCAGTCCTAGTATGAAGTAAGTTCACCATCCTACAGAGGCCCCCATAATGTACAACTCTGACTTTGTGTTAATGGTCTCCAGTATGAAAGCTGGATCACCAGGGGTGATCTGGTTCTGATGTATGGACTAGCTGAACAGCATCCTGTTTTGTAGAACTTGGTGTACCTTTTTATTTTCTCATGGGACAGTGAATTGTTAGACGCTGGAGCTTAGAAGCAATCATAGCAAGAAAGCAGCTCAGTCAAATTTTCAAGACGTATTATGAGTGTGCCTTACTATTAAAGTCAAGAAAATAAATCACTTACCAGTGGGAACTGCAAAGCTGACAACAACAAAAAATCAAAATCCACAAAGGAGTCTTAAAATATTTCTTAAGAATAACTATGGAAAAGCTTTGCCCACTCCATTCAGAACACAGAAATTGCATCCAGGACAACAAACTGAATTCCTTAGGAACAGAATCCTGTTACGGAAGCTTCCGGGGTAGGCTTTTCACAATTTGGATTTATGCAAAGCTACCTTTACTGCTAGGGGCGTGATGGCTCAGCGGGTAAGATGCCAGGCTTGTCGATCCGATCGCAAGTTCGGAGGTTTGAATCCCTAGTCCCGCGTGACGGAGTGAGCTCCCGCACTAGCCCCAGCTCTTGCCAACCTAGCAATTCGAAAGCATGCAAATGCAAGTAGATGAATAGGTACCACTTCGGTGGGAAGGTAACAGTGTTCCGCGCGCGTCATGCCGGCCACATGACCGTGGAAGCGTCTTCAGACAACGCTGGCTCTTCGGCTAACAAACGGAGATGAGCACCAGCCCCTAGAGTCGGACACGACTGTACAAGTGTGCGTGGGGAACCTTTACCTTTACCTTACCTTTACTGCTTCAGTGGGAAAGTACCAGGTGGGGAAAATGAAAAAGTAATGAACCGGATAATTTAAGAGCAATCAAAATGTTTCACTATGGGTAAAGCTGAAGCTGATTTCAGCAGAATCCAACTGAATTCTTTTATTCTGTTTAACACCTCTTCATTTAAAGAGCACAGAAGGAGGTTTACAATCAAACCCTTAAAAGAATAAAATAAGTTTTTAAAAAAGAAGGCAATTACATAGAAGTTTACAAAAACGCTTCAAGAGATCTTCACGGGCCACGCTTCTAGGCTCTACGAAAGGAGAAGCAGACAGAGCCCACCGGCCATTTTTATTCTTTCCTTTTTTTTCATAAAACTTTATTAAGTTTCAACAAAAGATAAAATATAAAGAAACAGAAAAAAGAATTAAGAAGAAAAGATCAGAAAGAGAGCAAAATTAAGAGTGCAGAAAAGAAAAAGGGAAGAAAAGAAAAGAATAGAAAAAGAATAGCTTCTGACTTTCTTTGGTACAGATACAAATATAAAATACATTAACCTCTTACTCTTAAATTAACAATAGTTCACAATATTTCTATAATCATAAACAGTTCTAATCATCAAATCCCAAAATTAAAGTTTCATTTCTTTCAGTTTCAAGCAAAAAGTCCAAACGAGGTTTCCAAGTAGAAACATAGCTAGAGAAAGTATTTTCTTTAATTAAAGTAGTCAATATTGCCATCTCGGCTAATTCCATTAATTTCACCATCCATTCTTCCATTGTAGGTATTTGTAAGTCCTTCCACCTCTGTGCATATAAAAGTCTCGCTGCTGCTATCATATATAAAAACAAATCCCATGTTTTCTTTCAATCTGTTTATCCATCAAACCTAAAAGGAAAACCTCTGGTTTCAATTGTACATTTATTTTGAGAATTCTCTGAATTAAAGTCCGTATCTGATCCCAATATTTCTTAGCCCATTTTTATTCTTTCCAACCCAATCTGTTGTTTATTCGTTCAGTCGCTTCCAACTCTTTGTGACTTCATGGACCAGCCCACGCCAGAGGTTCCTGTCGGCCGTCACCATCCCCAGCTCCCCCACGGTTGAGTCCGTCACCTCCAGAATATCATCCATCCATCTTGCCCTTGGTCGGCCCCTCTTGCTTTGGCCTTCCACATTCCCTAGCATCAGCCTCTTCTCCAGGGTATCCTGTCTTCTCATTATGTGGCCAAAGTACTTCAGTTTTGCCTTTAATATCATTCCCTCAAGTGAGCAGTCTGGCTTTATTTCCTGGAGTATGGACTGGTTTGATCTTCTTGCAGTCCAAGGCACTCTCAGAATATTCCTCCAACGCCACAGTTCAAAAGCATCTATCTTCCTTCGCTCAGCCTTCCTTATGGTCCAGCTCTCGCAGCCATAGGTTACTATGGGGAATTTTTGGAGGACAGGAAGGCCTGGCGTGCTATGGTCCATGAGGTCACGAAGAGTCAGACACAACTAAACTACGGGGAATACCATTGCTTTAACTATGTGGACCTTTGTTGTCAGTGTGATGTCTCTGCTCTTAACTATTTTATCGAGATTTGTCATTGCTTTCCTCCCAAGAAGTAGACGTCTTCCAACCCAATAGCAATTATTAAATCATTTAAGAAATTCAAGGAGTTTAGGATGTGGTTTGTCTGTCTGTCTGCACAATAACGCTCCAAAAACTAAACAGAATGGGACCGGATTTGCTTTGTGGAGAGAAGGTGGCAAAAGAAAGGTCAGGTTTGAAATGGGCCAGATCCAGCCAGGAGCTGCAGAGAAAACCATTACAGAAAAAATTTCCTCAACACACCCCAATGGGCTGGGCGGCTGGGCAGCGATCTCAGAACGTGCTGACTGTTCCATTCTAAGCTCTTGCTTTTTCTAGCCCAGCCTTTCTCAACTTTTGACCCTGGAGGAACCCTTGAAATATTTCTCAGGCCTCGGGGAACCCCTGCACATTCAGGCGCTCAAATATAGGCCAGAAGTTACAAAATTATTATATTTGTTTCAGGTGTAGGCCTGTGTATATGCATTCACAGTGTTCTTAAACTGAAAATAAAGAATGAAACTTACCTCTTAAATGTGAAGTTGACCGAATTTGAAATATTTTTTTAAATAAATCGTGATCTCCCAGGGAACCCCTAGTGACCTCTCGCGGAACCTGAGGGTGCCACGGAACCTTGGTTGAGAAACCGTGGGCTAGCCATATGGCCCCACAGAGAGCATTCAGCCCACTCTGTGCTTCCCAATGCATGCTTACACCCAGAGATGCAGGAGAGAGCAGAAACCCCATTTGCAGGGAAGAAAAGACAGGTGCCTGCTGGTGAAGGGATGGAAAGATCCAGAATTCCCCTATCTTGTTTCCTCCCTGTGTCAAACTGCCATTTTGAATTTCCCACAATCCCCAATGCGAGCTTAGTCTAGAGCAGTGTTTCTTAAACGTTATGCTCCCAGGACCCCTTCCCACTTTTAAAAATTATTAAGAGCTTTTGTTTATATGGGTTATATTTATCAATATTTACCGCATTAAAAATCAAAATGTATGCATTCATAGAGTATTGGTTTATGGAATCATGTAAAAATAACAATATTAAAACCATTTGATATTAACGTAAATATTTTTTCATGAAGAAACCCTATATTTCTTAACAAATAAAAAAAATAATGAGGAGAGTGACATTGTTTTAAATGTTTGCAAATATCGTTAATATCCGGCAAATAATTTTGGTTTGGCGGACCCCTGAGAGGGTCTTGGAGGATGTTCCTCGAACCATACTTTAAGAAATGCTGGTCTGTGGGGAACTGCTAAACCCTCTGCTAAAGCCCAGGATTCACCATTATAACTTCCCACTCCCCTGATGCGATGCTACACAAAGTATTTGGGAAGTCAAAATGGCACCTGAAACCTGGGACCCACCTAACGTTGTAGGGGGAAATATACCTATCCAACTCTTTCTAAGGCACCAGTGGGAAACCAGTTTTGGCCTAAAATTAGCTAGAGGGAAGAAACACAGCAGGGCGGTTCATGGAAATCTGACACCTGTTTGAAACCGACCACAGCTTAAAGATGGATATTTAAAGGTCTCGCTGCCCCAAAAGAAGATCTAGTGAGATGGGGAACGCTTGCAGGCTGAATCGGTGCTGGCTGGGTAATTCTGGGAGTTGAAGTCCACCCATCTTAAAGTTGCCAAGGTTGAGAAACACTGCTCTACAATATTTCAGGTATGGATATGCTAAAGTCCATTTGTTAAAATGACTTTAAAAGGTGAACAAGAGAGCCAGTTTGGTGTAGTGGTTAAGGCATCAGGCTAGAAATGGGGAGACCGTGAGTTCTAGTCCCGCCTCAGGCATGAAGCCAGCTGGGGGACCTTGGGCCAGTCACTCTTTCTCAGCCCTAGGAAGGAGGCAATGGCAAACCATTTCCGAAAACCTTGCCAAGAAAACTGCAGGGACTTGTCCAGGCAGTCTCTGAGAATCGGACATGATTGAACGGATAAAAAAAAAAAGGAAAACAGGAAGAGGCCTGGAAGAGAAGTCATTACAGTATTGCGGTGATTACTCTGTGAACCTGGGATCCAAAGCCCTATATCTCTGAAACTTGTTGCCTTTGGACAAAGAGTGAGCATTTCATTACAGGTAGTCTTCGCTTAACGACCATTCATTTAGTGATAGTTCGGACTTACGATGGTGCTGAAAAAACCGACGCGACCAGTCCTCACGCGACCATCGCGACTTCCCCGTGGTCACGTGATCACAATTTGGGCGCTTGGCAACCGGTTCACATTTATGACTGTCGCAATGTCCCGTGGTCACATGATCACCATTTTTTACCTTCCCTGCTGGCTTCTGGCAAGCAAAATCAACGGGGAACCGTGTGATTTGCTTAACAACCACATGGTTCGCTTAATGCCCACAGTGATTCACTTAATGACCGCCGCAAAAAAGGTCGTAAAATCAGATTAGATTCTCTCAATGACCGCTTTGCTTAGCAACTGAAATTCCAGTCCCAATTGTGGTCATTAAGCGAGGACTACCTGTGCCTTAGAAATAATCTGTTGGAATGGGCCTGACCCAAGCAGTGGATGCAGGACCTCACCAGGAGAAGACACCAACTACTCAAAAGTCCTTCCCTTGGGTCTCCTAGGCTCCCTGCCCCAGCTTTTTAAAAAATTCTTTTAAATAAGCAATCAATTTATTTATTCATTTAATCAATTTGTACAGCCGCCCATCTCAGCAAGTGACTCTGGGCAGCAAACAATATTAAATAAAAATAAAAACAAGAAGTATTATAAATACAAAAATAAAAATGCAGCCAAGGAAATAACACAGTCCACAAATGCTCAAATGGGACACGGTGGTTCAACAGGTTAAACTGCTGAGCTGTAGGCTGCAGATTAGAAGGTCTGCAGTTCGAACCCCGTGCAATGAGGTGAGCTCTCGTTGCTAGTCCCAGCTCCTGTCAACCCAACAGTTCGAAAGCTTTGCAAGTAGATAAATGGGTACCACCTTAAGTGAGCTAATTTGCTGGCGTCCTGTCGAGAAGTCGGAGGAAGATCAAATGGCGGCGGTGACAACGGACCCGGATGCAACAGCTACAGGACGTCAGCAGCCGGCTCAAGGCATCCTGGGAATTGTAGTCCAGAGCCTGGAAGAGTCGGTTCCCTTACCCCCTCCCCTCACGCGCGGTGAAAATGGTGATTTGTAAAAAATTGTATAATTTATGTATATATATGCTTGTAAGCCGCCTAGAGTCCTCCATTAGGGAGGGGATAGGCGGGGTATAAACACCACAATAAATAAATAAATAAATAAATAAATAAATAAATAAAATGCTAATACAGCCAGGAGATGGGGCCCTGCGCAGACTTGGGGCCCCAGGCCCGGGCCCAGAAGCAGGTTTTTAGGGCCTTACGAAAGGTCAGCAGAGTCGGGGCCATCCTAATATACAGAGGGAGAATGCGCCATGAGGCGAGTGCTATAGCAGAAAAGGCTCTCCTTCTGGGCCCTGCCAACCAGCATTCCTTAGCAACGGGACCCAAAACATGCCCCTCCTGCTGGACCAGATTAGATGGGGAGAAACACCTGGGGAGAAACGGTCCCTCAGGTAACCCGGTCCCAAGACATGAAGGGCGTTAAAAGTGACAACCAGCACCTTGAATTGCACCCAGAAGTACACTGGCAACCAATGCAGTTCACAAAGTAGTGGTTGTTACACGCATGTGCCAAGTAACCAGCACCATTTACTATCCCCGCTGCCGCATTCTGCATCAGTTGAAGCTTCCGAATGCTCTTCAAGGGCAGCCCCAAGTACAGCACATTGCAGTAGTCCAGATGGGAGGTCACAAGTGCATGGCTGACAGTGAGCAGGGTCTCCCAGTCCTGGAACAGGCATAATTGGCACAAAACCCGGTGTGCAAAGGCCCTCCTAGCCATGGCTGCCAGCTGCATGGGGGCTAACATTTTATTTTTATTTATTTATTTAATTTATATAACATAAAAGGTAAAGGTTCAGTCCTGTCCAACTCTAGGGGCCGGTGCTCATCTCCGTTTGTTAGCCGAAGAGCCAGCGCTGTCCGAAGACGCTTCCGCAGTCATGTGGACTGCATGACGCACGCAGAACGCTGTTACCTTCCCACCGAAGTGGTACCTATTCATCCACTTGCATTTGCATGCCTTCGAATTGCTAGGTTGGCAAGAGCTGGGGCGAGTGCGGGAGCTCACTCTGTCACGCGGGGCTAGGGATTCGAACCTCTGAACTTGCGATCTTCTGATCGACAAGCCTGGCGTCTTTCGAACCTCCGAACTTGCGATCTTCCGATCGACAAGCCTGGCGTCTTACCCGCTGAGACACCATGCCCCCTGGGGGCTACCGCAATGCACAACCCAGCTTCTAGTACAGTATCATTATCAGTTGAGCTTGTAATACTGCCAAATCCGTTCAGAGTCATCATAGCTGACAAATTATGAAAACCTTTGTTGCCTACAATGGTACCATTGAGATAAGCACGTGGCCTCCGGGGGCGGGGGGAGGCCCTCAATCTTTGGATCAAGAGGTGCTTTGTGACTGGCCCAGTTGTCCTTTTCTGAACAGTGTTCCATGGGAGATATTTTTGAAGTGCCTCCACCCCATGTTCTCAAAAATCTTGGCTACCTCTGCCCAAGCCACTGACCTAGCACTGATTTAGAGTGCCCATGTAACTCACTTCCCCAATTATTTTTTTAAAAATATTCCCAACCTTTCTGTTTATATAAGCACGTCAGCCTACAATAAGCCGACCTCCAAGGTCTTAATTTCTGTAAGTGATCTGATGATCCAAGCCAGTTGAATGTCAGTTCACTACGGTTATAGAACAGTATAATGTATATACTCAGAAAAGTATAGGCTTATAAATAATTCACGTTTCTAGGGGAGATTTCATGGATTCCATTAAGCTAGCTTTGATGCATACCAAATAGTTGAAGGGATTAAACAACTATTAGCAACTCCTAACTATTCCTAATTTCCTATATTTAGGGACAGCATGTTGATGCTCGGTTAAACCAGAAATAAATACACTCACTTTATTATATTTTCAAAATATACTTACATGGCAAACCATGTATTAAATGTAAGATCTTGCAAGTATATCACTAGCAGATCCTATTTTAGAAGAGGCAATTTCCTTCCTCTCTCACAGAGATGACAGGATGCCTCTTCCAGCACCTTCCTACAAAATGGCATTCTGGCCCCTTCATTCCTCTCTCTCTCTCCCACTATTATTCATATCCATGCACACACATACAGAGGGTGGAATGCCTCTTCTACTGCCTTCTCACAGGATAGCATCCTTCTTCCTCCATCTCTGTCTCTGTAGGGAGCCATAGAGATGACCTTGGAGAAATTGTCCAGGAGCCGTTCGACAAGAACAGGTGCAGAGGTATTGAGCCCAGGAAGGCAGATTCAGACCGGCTCCCCACTGACAACGTGGAGTATAAAAGGGAGGGAACAGAAAATGTAGGCAGACTTGCAAGATTCTGTTACTACAGCCTGTCTCAACATAGTTCTACTCTTCCTGTGGATTCTAACCTTGTAGGGCTGCCAGTTTCTATAACTTTTATATACATTCTCTCTCTCTCATATACAGGTAGCCCTCGCTTAACGACCACAATTGAGACCAAAATTTCGGTTGCTAATCAAAGCGGTCATTAAGCGAATCCAACCTGATTTTACAAACTTTCTTGTGGCAGTCATTAAGCGAATCACCGCAGCCATTAAGTGAACCACATGGTCATTAAGTGAATCAGGCGGTTCCCCACTGATTTTGCTTGCCAGAAGCTGGACAGAAAGGACAAAAATGGCGATCACATGACCACAGGATGCTTCAACGGTCATAAATGCGAACCGGTTGCCAAACATCCAAATCGAGATCATGTGACCACGGGGATGCTGCGACGGTCATAAGTGTGAGCACCGATTGTAAGTCAGTTTTTTCAGCACCGTCATAAGTCTGAACCATCACTAAACGAATTGTCATTAAGTGAGGACTACCTGTACACATACACATTGCAAGTGGGGAAGAATGCCTATCCAATACAAGACATAGCTTTTAGAAAGGATCCCAAATGCTTCTCTCTCTGACTAATAAAAGAGAATGCCTCTTCTGAGTCAACAACTGCTGGGACACAGCATTGTAAAACAAAGCAATAATGACCCTCGCTCTCAAAAGACCCATCAAAACACTGGATTTATTCATACGCAGAGCTATACACTTTTAAATCTACTATCTGACGAATTGACGTTCATGCGGTTAATCAACCACGACCGACCAGTTCGACCAGGCAAGAGCATGACTTAAATTGCATCAGTGACACAGAAGTAGAGGGAAGGGTTTTAGTTTTGAATGAATGCCTGTCGCTCTTCCCCCCCCCCCCAAACACACATTCACAGTTGGAAGCAAGGCAGTAGCATCTGCGTCATCAAGATCACAGTAACTGATGGGTGGGAGACAATGAGAGAAGATAGAGAGATCGAGTATTAAGATAAATCCTAGATTCAGCTCCCCCACCCACCAAAATTGCTCATCACCATCCTTTTCATAGAAGATGAAGACTTTAGGATCCTTTCTAAAAGATGCATTTGATAGACATTTTGTTCTACTCTTTGCAATCCCCCCCCCGCCCAAGCCCATATAATGACAGATGATTTCTGCCAGCTAAAGATAACATTTCCAAATGCATCCAGTGAAATTATGAGAATCTAATGCACCGGTGGGCAATTCAGACATATACTATGCAATTTGATTTTGACTGAAACTCCTGAGCTCTGCCAAGTGGGGTCCTGATGCAAGAAAGATACATTTAGATTTTTTTTAAAAAAAAACCTGAGCGTAGGAATTTATTCAGAGTGACAGCTCACTCCTGATTACCCCAAGCATCTTCCATTTCAGCAGTATGATTTACAGGGGAATAAGTTATTTTGCTGCTGCAGATTTTGAACAACAAGGAAAACAAAATCTATGTCAATTTTCTGCAGAGATCTATCATTAAATCCCAGTCTTCCTACTACAAAGCCTTCTGCAGCAACACACCTCCCAGCCTTTGAAGTGCCACAATGCCCTCTGCCCTCTCATCTGCACCCTGGCACAGGAGCCAAGCACAAAGATGCCTTGCAGGTTCAATTCTCTCTTCGATTGGTATCAATTCTCTGGGTTAAAAAAGGACCCATTTCCAGGTGAAGGGAAAGGCCTCTGCTGGCCATAAGCATGTAATGGAGACTTATAAGACATACTAAGCCTTCCCCAGTTTGGTGCCTTCCAAACGTTTCAGGAAGAATCCCCAGACTTCTCTGGCCGAGAATGTTGGGGTTTGTAGTCCTGACACACCAAACTGCATGATGGATTTCCGGCCCAGCTATGTGGCGGCCCCTAACTGATTTTGATGGATCTTTGAAAAGCCAAGGGAGGTTGAACTTGGTTGGTGCTTGGATAGGATACCACCAGGAAATTTCAGGGCTGAGAAGTCATATAAATAACTTGAAAGGTAAGGTAGAGTTTCCCCCCGCACATTTGTGCAGTCGTGTCCGACTCTAGGGGCCGGTGCTCATCTCCGTTTGTTAGCCGAAGAGCCAGCGTTGTCCGAAGACGCTTCCACGGTCATGTGGCTGGCATGACACGCGCGGAACGCTGTTACCTACCCACCGAAGTGGTACCTATTCATCTACTTATTTATTTATTTATTTATTTATTTATTATTAATTAAATTTATATGACCGCCCATCTCCCCCAACGGTCATACTTGCATTTGCATGCTTTCGAATTGCTAGATTGGCAAGAGCTGGGGCTAGTGCGGGAGCTCACTCCGTCACGCGGGGCTAGCGATTCAAACCTCCGAACTTGCGATCTTCCGATCGACAAGCCAAGGAAACTGCATATGTGTATTTATGAAGTCACTGGGAATTGGGTTCGACTCTAAGTCATTACTTTCACCTTTAAATAATTTTTCACCCAAACCAGGCCAGGATTTACGGTGATTGGAGCATTCCTCCATAACTGTCCTTAAGACTTTATACGCGAGATCCAGGGAATGAAGGCAGCCTTCTAACATTGTTCCTTTGACCCCACAACCATCACAGCAGTCCTAGAAAAATAGCTGTCATCACAGGTCCCTTGTGAGACAATAGTATTCTGCATGCCCTCAGAGGCACTCTTGTTTGTACCAGCAGATACAAAGTTGACTCGTGCTATTCTGCGCAAGTAGACTAAGTATTCTGCCTAGTAGTCATTTCTCTTTCCAAAATATTATTCATAAACAGGTCATTTGCATCAATTGATCCCTTTTGAACTAGCCGCGTCCAGAATTAAACCAGAATTAAAACTAACCCTTTGAATGAAAAATTAGGAGAAACAGCCACCAGTAACAACAATATGCGGCTTGTGAGTTCCTTGAAACGGGGCGGGGGGGGGGGGGGGGAGACACTCTGCATGATTCCAGAAACTCTCACCATTTTCACATGCATATACCTAAAAGGGAACCTGAAGCAAATGGGTTGCCAAGATGAAGATGAATAAAATGTGCTTGACTTGGTCGCATCATAATCAAACCGGGCTTGTACCCAAGTAAATATCATTGGGAAAAGGGTAAAGCCTCGCAGCTGAATGTTGACCCACCAAAACCTCACCTTCTTGGACAAGGGAGAGACAAGGGAGTCTCTGAGCTTATACAGCATGTATATTTGATCAAAGCCATGCCGACATGCTCCAGTCTCAATTCAGAAAGGAGAAAATTTCCATTTCTCTCTGAAAGGTTTTGAAATCTTCCACAGACTATTATCTCACCACCAGCAGCAGCTTTGCTCCAGCGAAGGTCTGGAATTGCCCCACAATGCGCTTTGCGAATCTCAGTCCTCCCCCCTTGTGTGTGCACACATGCAGTTATGTGCTACCGATGTACATGCTGTAGTGGGGTTTGCACAGCACATTGGCTCTCTTCACGGGCGTCTCACGATCTGCTTATTGAATGAACTCATTCTCTGGATTCACAGAATACCCCCAACCCAGGTCCGGACAAGACACTAAGCCGCAGAAAATAAACCTCGAAGCAAGCTTTGCCCCAAGTCCTAAAGCGTCTGTTTGGTCGGCAACTGACTAGCTTCAGCAGGTTGCGCGAAGGCGGCCCCTGAGCCGCAAAGCAGCCAACTTCATTTTAACTTAGCGTTTTGAATGAACCCAGCCCGGGTCAATGTCTGTTGCGGTAGCAAAAACCAGATCAGTGCTGTAAGCAGGCAAACGTGTCGTGCGAACACGGCCATGAAGGACTTCCTTATCATTTTATTTTTTTAAGACAGAAGCTGGGTCCAACTCATGGCGATGAGTCCTAAGGTGAGGACTTTCCCACTTAACGCGGGACTACCTGGAGCCACCCCGCAGTAATTGTAGGATGCGAACCACGGACCCCAAAACGCAGCACAACCCCGGGAAGAGGGAATCTTTAGACGGCAGGCGGTTTCTCCTACCCGGAAACCGGTGCAAAATCAAGGCGGGGTGGAAAAGCTAAGGACCCCCCCCCCAATCTACCCCACCGCTTCCTTACCTCCTTCTTCACGTTCCAAAGCAATTTTTCCTTCGCGGCATCATCCGAGCAACTCATGGTGCCGCGGGGGACGGGGGTCCGGGGCGGTCGGAAGGGGAAAAAGCGCTGTCCGGCCGAGGAAAAGGCGACTAAGCCGGGGGCGAAGGCAGGGCGGGGGGCGCTCTGGAGAGCTGGGACCGAACGGCCCCGGAGAGGCGAGCGAGCCGCGCGCCCTCCTCCTCCTCTTCCTCCTCCTCCTCCTCCTCCTCCTGCTTCGCCGCCGCCGCTGCAGCCCTGCGCTCGCTCTTGCAGCGGGCAACCCCTTCACCCGCTGCCGCTGCAGCCATCTTCCGTGACCTCCCCCACATTGACGTCACTCCAGCTGGCCCAGCCTGGTTTCCCCCGGGGGGGGGAGGAGGAGGAGGAGGAGGGAGGAAAGTGCCCGGAGATTATTTGGTAACAATACGCTTGTGTGATGGGGGGGGGGGGGCACAGGCGGTTGGGGGCCTCTTGCCTGGCCAAGGAAAGGGGGGCACCTCCAGTCCCTGGAGAAAGGCGGAGGGCTCCGGAGCATGGGCACAATGGTGGTTCTTGGCCCAGCAATCGTTGCAGCAAGGATCGTTCCGTCCGTCCTTCTTTGCCCCCGCCCCTGCTTGAATTGTAATATAGCCCTGCAAGGTAGGCTAAAGGGGGCGGGAGCGGCGTTCCAGGTTATACGCCCACCAGTAGAGGTGCCCCTCTTCCTCATGCCCGTGTTCTGGGTTCCCACGGGATCCAACAGTGTTGGGCAAACCCGTAGGATTAGTTGGTGGTTCACAGAGTGCTGGCAACCGAGGAATCGGGGTTGTGTAAGCCAGGATCTGTGAATCTTTCTCGGCTTCCCAATTAGCCACATGCATAAAAAGGATAGGGAACGTTCCTTTGAATCTGCGGATGCACGCAATAAATCATGGGGTTATCAGAGCTTCTGGGCGTAAAAACCAATTACGGTATAGCGAGCTATTTGATTTGCAAAGCCAGCCTTTCAACACGGGGAACACTCGGTGGCTGCGTTCACTGAGGGATCCGTCGACGGCTGCAAGGAGAGAGGGGGGGGGTAAACCCTCCAATGTCAGTTGCAGTATTTCTTATTTGTTGGATTGATATCCTGTCTTTTCATTTAAGAGCCAAGGCAGCATGCCAAGTGCTCCCCTCCTCTCCAATCCCCCACCTAGAAAGCCAGTGTGGGGCGTGATGAAGGTGTCGGAGGAGGAATGGGGAGACCCAGGTTCTGCCCCCCCCCCCCCGTCCCTCAGCCATGGAAACTCCCTGGGGGACTTGGGGTCAGTGTCTCTCAGCCCAACCTCCCTCACAGGGTTGTTGTTGTGGGAACGAAGAGCCACCTTGAGCTTCTGTACAAAAGGCAGGATGTGCATTTAATAAATATTGTCCCCATACAACAACCCTGTGAGGTAGGTTGGACTGAGACAGCAGGACTGGCCCTGTGTCCCCAGGGAGCTTCCACAGCTGAGGGGGGGACTAGATGTATCTCTGAATATATGATTTAATAAAGAGATTTAATGCAGCAAAGAAATTATGTTTTATGGATGACATCTACATCCAAGCTAGCTCCCTGAGAGAAAGGCATACAAGGAAATGAACAGTTAATT
This sequence comes from Charina bottae, assembly GCA_023362775.1. Classification (NCBI taxonomy): domain Eukaryota; kingdom Metazoa; phylum Chordata; class Lepidosauria; order Squamata; family Charinaidae; genus Charina; species Charina bottae. Next base: position 7,124,770 of record JALMGJ010000027.1, on the reverse strand, counting down.
GTTTCATCATTTCTTGAACACGCATCATGGCTGCACCTGTTGCTCACCTACTCTTCCGTTCAAGATTAAAGCGATAAAGCCCTTAAATTCAATCTCCAAAAAGTGTTTTGTAAATAAGAGCAATATTCAGCCTCCTGTGCACTTCAGGGCCATTAAACCAAAACACCACACTGTCCTAATGGTTTGGGTTTTTTTTTAGTATTTTTTTACAGTATTTGAAAACAGCAATGCTTTATTTCCCTCTGTTGACGGTTGGCCTGCAGAGAATAAACTGGAAATATTAGATTTCATCTCTCAGCTATAATAGAGCACAATTCTATGCAAACCTACTCAGAATTGTGGGGGTAAAGCAAACTTTAGGGACCAGAAAACGGGCTTGGAATTTGGAGGGCCTCTTGTGAGTGCTGTCACAAAATGCCTGCCAAAGGGAAGAGAGAAACTGTTTTTGCAAAATGGCTGCCGCAGTGTATGTAGCTAGTTCAGTGTTTCTCAACCTTGGCCACTTTCAGATGGGTGGACTTCAACTCCCATACTGGCTGGGGAATTCTAGGAGTTGAACTAAACATCTATTTAGCCATAACCAAACCTGGGGATGTTCTCTATCCATTCTTTCATTTTTATACCACCAGGCTCAAAACATGGCTCTAGTGGTTTAGGTCATGAAAGCCAAACAAGTTAAAAACAGAATATTAATTATTAATATTAATTAAAAAGGATCAAGAAGAATATAGAGATACGATACCACAGAGTGGGAGTGGGAGGTTGATACTACAGAGCTACTAAAATGAGCATTCATTCCCCAAAGCAGCTTATTTTCTGAAGCAACAGCAAAGATGTTAGGCTAACTTCAGAGAGGAACAGGATTCCTTAACATGGGGGCAGCAACTGAAAAACATTTTGAAAACTGAAAAACAACAAACATTTTGGGCAGGATGCTGATGATAGACAGACAGACAGACAGACAGACAGACAGACACCAGCCCTTTGAATTGCAGTCAGAAATCTCTTGACAATTAACATCATGATGGTAGAGCAAGTCCCTCTTTCGGGGGGAGATGGGCGGTGGCTAAATTTGACAAATAAATAAAGAAATAAATAAAGTGTTATATGTTTATGTGACTTTGATTTGTCAATATACAGGCCACTGCATTTTGCACTAGTTGTAGTTTTCGAGTAGCCTTCAAAGGCAGCCCTAGGTAGAATGCATTGCAGAAGTCTAGCTTTTGATTGTTTTTGCTGTTTCTATCATTCTTGTACTTTGTTGTTGTGATTTGGGGGCTTTGTGGTTTGCCTCTCAGAGTCCATCAGGATTGGAGCAGGCTATATTGTGAAACCAATAAACTAAATTAAAATTGTGGGCTGAAATGCCACCCCTTCAAGAGTCACCACTGGAGTTGATAGAGATCCCCCTACAAATAGTAACTCCATCTGGCCTAGGTTTAATGTCAATTGACTCCATCTCATTCAGAGTTGAATAGTCTCCAAACACCTGACTTGGCCTGGGGTGTAAATATACAATGGACTATCATCAGTGTAGTCATGGCATCTCACCCTGAACTAACAGGTGACCTCTCTCAGCAGTTTCATATAGATGTTAAACAGCAGGGGAATGAATGAACTGAGCCGTGCAGGACTATGAGGCCAATCCTTCTTCCCCGTTGCCATCACCTGGTATCATCTGCTCAGGTAAAAGCAGGACCACTGAGGGCACTGCCCCTTACACACAACCCTCACAGACAGTCCAGGAGAATCCCAGGATCTCCAACACGCCAGGAAGCCTAAAGGTTGTGCTCCCCCTTTCAGGTGCCAACAGAGGTCATGGACAACCAATGCCAGAACAATGCCATTTGTGACCCGTACCAGGTCTAAGCAGGCTGGCTGGGGAATTCTGGGAGTTGAAGTCCACACATCTTAAAGTTGCCAAGGTTGGGAAACACCGATCTAGAGGCCTAGTTAACCATAGATTAATACCCTATGAAGAACTCAGACTGTAGAGTCAGAGCCTACCCTGGATGGTGGTTGAGCTGTATAAGCATGCTGCTGACCATAAGTGATAAAGGTGTTTGAGGCACCATCTGACCAATGGTCCAAGTTTGAATGTTACACTAGACCAGGGGTGGGCAATGTCAGGCCCGCAGGGCTCCCGCCTAAGGCCCGCGGGGCTCCTGCCTGCAAACCCCACCCCTTCCACGTGATTGGCTCCCGCCCGCAAACCCCGCCCCCCAGTGCTTGTGATTGGCTCCCGCCCGCAAACTTTGGCCCCCGGTCCGCGGAAATCCCAGAAACCCTGCCCCCCACCCCCCCGATCCCCGGTTATAAATATCCAAATGGCCCTTGGCAGAAAAAAGGTTCCCCACCCCTGCACTAGACCTTATTAGTGTGTGGATGGGAGATTACGATGAAATTCCAGAGCTGTAGACCAGATTGGGAAGTAAACACACACACACACCAGAAGAAGGCAACGGAAAAACACTTTCTTATTGCCACCAAGAAAACTCCATGAAGATGCATGAAGGTACCAGACACTGAAGGAGATTTTCATTTAATCAAAGTTACGGCTTAGTGTTAGAGGACCCAGCTCATTATTTAGACTGGTCTAAAATCATCCAGTTCTCCATGGATTTGATCTTGCCTTGCACAGCAGTCCTAGAATGGCACTCTAACTACTCCATTGCCTGACTATCAAGCAAGTGGTGAAACCTTCCATAAATCTTGACCCAGTACAGTGTCGTGGGTAAGGTGCTGGCCTGGGAGTGGGGAAGCCCAGGTAGAAATTCCCCCTTGACTATGGACATCACAGGGCGACTCTGCCTGGACAGTCATGTGCATTGAGAAAGGGGTGTCCTCGTAAGCCACTGAGCCCCTAGGAAAAACACAGAATTGAATGTGAAGTACTGGAAGAACCAGCAGTGAAGGAAGATGGGCTGGCTCAGCTCTTGCTTTGGACACAAAAACTGTCGTAGGAAGCAATTTTATGCAGACTTCTGTTCCTCTGGACCAGTATTGGCTGAACCTGGAGATTTTTTGGCCGAGAGCCGCATTTGGGGTATTGGAAGCAGCATTCCAAAAAGTAGGTGGGACCAGAGCCAAACGAAATTTGATTTAATTAAGTGTCAATTGGAATTTAATTAAGGTGACATGAATGAAATCCAGGTAGTATTCCCCATGCACACATCATTTTCTCACTGTGTCCATTTGCAGGCAATTTTTGGACAGGCTCCAGGATTCCAGGAAGCCTTGAGATAAGTCCCATATCTGGTCAAGTAGCTCTTAAGGGGCCTGATTGAGCGCTTCTGTTCTGCACTAACTAACAAGAGCTCTCCAGGTTTTCGGAGAAGGCTCCAATCACTGTTTGATCTGGGCCAAGAGCTAAATATGAATACCGGTACTCCTCAACTTCTGACCATTAATTTAGCGAAGGTTCAAAGTTACGACGGCACTGAAGAAAGGGACTTACAACCAGTCCTCGCACTTACGACCGTCGCAGCGTCCCTGCGGTCACATGATCAAAATTTAGTCATTGGGCAACCAGCATGTATTTACAATGGTTGCAGCATCCTGAGGTCACATGATCACCATTTGCAACCTTCCCAGCCAGCTTCCGACAAGCAAAGTCAATGGGGGAAGCCAGATTCGCTTAACAACCACGTGATTCACTTAACAGCCGCAGTGATTCGCTTAACGGTCGTGGCAAAAAAGGTTGCAAAATCGGGTGTGACTCACTTAACAACCACCTCACTTAGCAACAGAAGTTCCAGTCCCAATTGTGGTCGTATGTTGAGGACTACCTGTAGAGCTAGCTAGCTGCAAAACTCCTTAAGGCCAAGAGAGGTCACCAAAGAATTTTCACTGTCTCTTTGTCGCCATCTTCTGGCCATTTCAAATTCTGCAGCTGAGATTTTCAGAATGCAGAGCTCAAGCAACAAGCGTTCCTGAGTTGGTGGTCACTAAAATGTTACCCTTGCAATACATTTATTCCAGATTTCTCCCTCTCTTTTCCAGAATCTTCCCCGCATACAGCCAAAGGGACTTGGAACCTGTGGCCTGGGAATAGCAGAAAGGGCTTTCCTGTTTCATTAGCTCCCTGTTTTCAAATCCGAACTGCTCTCGCCTGTTTGCAGAGTGATCGAAAGTCTCTTTTGCGGTGTGACTGCCTGCACCATCTGTTCTCCATAAACTGCAGCTTGAAAACAAATCACAGAGCGGGGAATTTTCAAAGAAGCATTTTGACACTTCTTTTTTCTATGCTATCTAATTACAAGCTGGAAGAAGATGCATCCAGGGAATAGGAAACAAACAGATTTTGAACTTCTACACGCTGCCTCTGAAAAACAACCAAATATTTACCAGCTGGAAGCATCCACGAATGCAATGTTAACCAAATAAAAATGAAAAAAAAAAACAAAGCAGAAACAGGGAGGAGGCAAGACAAATTGCCTTTCCAAATAGCAACTCAAGAGCTCTGAAAACAAAGACCGAGAGTTCCTCTTTTTTGTGACTAAGTGGGTATGAAAAATAAGAAGTATTAGTTTACATTAAGGTGGAAAAAGGATTAGGTTTCCAAAATAAGTGCAATTTATCTGGGAATCGTCAAGACCCAAGGCTTTGCTCCCACTACTAGAATTAAAATTATTATTTATTTGACTGGTAACTTGCCTTCCAGTTCAGAGGGCATTCATTAGCATAGAAAATGTTTCTGCCTAGAATTTGGTCCTTGGCTGATCCTGGAAAAAATAATACTGCTATATTTTTATAGCATCTATATTTTCTTCTATTGTAATATATGTCTATATGCATCTATATTTTCTTCTATAGTCATACATGTTTAGATACATCTATCTGCATTTGCAAGCTGAGATTCATCATACATCTGGAGAAACAGGATCTAATCCACAAATGCTAACACCACAAGAAGCAGGTTAGTCTGTAATACATCATTTTAGCTTTCAGGGGGAATTCTAACTAAATTGCCGGTGAAATATCCACCCCCACACACAAATCAGTGTAATTTTGCTTATCACAGGGCACATTCAAATCTAAAGGGGGAGGTTTCTTTATCACCCCCTTGGGGACGCATTGATTGATTGATTGATTGAGTGCCATCAGGTTGTTTTCGACTCCTAGCAACCACATAGATATTCTCTAGGACTATCTGTCCCTAACCTGGTTCTTCAGCTCTTCCAATGGTGCACCCAACAAGTCCCCCCCCCCCGAGAGTTGTTTTGCAAAAGTTCCCCCAAGATGTTCCCAATATGCTCAAGGTCTCCCCAGCCCCCCCCCAAAAAAAAAACCCAGGAAACCTCACTCTAGAGCAGTGTTTCTCAACCTTGGCAACTTGAAGATGTGTGGACCTCAACTCCCAGAATTCCCCATGGCTGGCTGGGGAATTCTGGGAGTTGAGGTCCACACATCTTCAAGCTGCCAAGGTTGAGAAACACTGCTCTTGAACCATCTACCCATCCAACACAACACCAGATGAAACAGAAATCTTTAGTCTGGTCCAGCAAGACATTAATCATCTGGGAAGTAAGTCACAACAGGCCCACTTTGTACATGTATAAAATGCGCTCTTGAGACTGTCCAACAGGCCTTTTTCGTAAAGCTGAAATGAAGTCTCCTGGAGGAGCGTGGCCACCTTACCCCCAAGCAAATCCCATTAAAAAAGCCAAATGTGATTTGCTCGGGGCTGCAGGATGAGACAACGGCAGAGAGGGCCTTTGCTTTAATGCATAAATTACATTTCCTATCAACAGCTTGACCAAAATTTATAACCAGGAAGATATTTCCCAACTGTTTTTGCCAGAAATGCAGGCAGATGGCTAAAAAGAGGGGCAGAAGGAGAGAGAACGTGGATGTGCGGAACAGAAGCTGAACCTCCCCAAAGAATCAAGGAAACTGATGTTAATTTTCAAGAAAAAGGTAATGTACTACTGTTGAAACAGATGGATAATCTAGGTATAATGATGATTTCTGGCTTAGGCAAATAATCAGAAAGAGTCTGGTAGCACCTTTTCTGACTAACACATTTTATTAAAAAGCATAAGCTTTCTGAGCCATGGCTCACGAAAGCTTATGCCTTTTAATCAAACGTGTTAGTCAGAAAAGCTGGTGTTTTCCCACCACACACTAACACAGTTCTCTTCCTACAATGGCTTCAGCACAGAAATCCATCGCAACTTCTTTATCTCCTGCCTATCACCCAAACTAGATAATTTTGGAGGAGGAACAATTGAAATATTGTAAAAAACGGAGCCTCCACAATCAGGGGCAGTACATCTGAGGCATCTGTCTTAAAGGCCCCCGTTTGGAAGCTGGTTGGATTTGTGCTCTGAAGCTGCAGGACTTCCTTAGTCATGATAATAGAGAATGGAGCACCTTTTTTATTTTTTAACCACTTCTGAGCTTTAGCAAGCCATTCCCCCCCAAAACAATTTACCAAACTTAAAAACTTGCACTAAATTGCGTATGTATGCATGTTTTTTGCTTGGAATTTTATTTTTGCAATTGATTGATGGATGGATGATGTGCCATCAAGTCGTTTTTGACTCCTAGTGACCGCATGGATAGATTTTCTCCATGATGATCAGTCCTTAACCTGGTCTTTCAGGTCTTCCAATGGTACCTCCATCGCCACTGTAACGGAGTCCATCCAATCTTGCTGCTGGTCATCCTCTTTTTCCTTCCACCTTTCCCAGCATTATGGACTTCTCCAGGGAGCTGGGTCTTTGCATAATGTGTCCAAAGTAGGATAATTTGAGCCTGGTCATTTGTGCCTCGAGTGAGAACTCTGGGTTGATTGGTTTGATGATCTACTGGTTTCCCTTTTTCTAATTTGCCTTTTTTCTCATTGGTTTCCCTTCCCCCCCCCCCCCCATTTACATGGTAAAATTCAGAAATAGCAAAATTCAGACAATAGCCAGTGTTTCTGTATGTGTGAGTGTGTGTGTATTTTAAAAAGCAAAATTAGGTATGTTCTTCATATATTCAAGTGCAAATATTTATCTCCCCCATCCTTTGCCTAGGGCAGATTTGTATGGCTAAACTTACCAGATGAGGCTTTGAACTTATGAAGTGCACGTATCCCAAGCTGTGTTTTAAAGCAAACAGACATTGTCTTGTCGCAAGCACAGCATTAACTCTGATCCACTGGAGATCAGACTTAGCCCGTAATTATTCCACCACCACTCCCTTTTAATGTAATTTATCGGCTTCTCTATGGTGCAGAGCGATATTTTAAAATGCCAGCAGAACCGAATGTTACTGATGGATAAATGTCAGTAAATATCAGGTGAAGGTTAAACATTCTGGATTTGGCTTGGCATTTCTCAAGCATTAAACGTTTCTGGATTTGGCTTGGCGTTGCCCCCTTTTTGACAGTCTTCTTGTTGAAAAAAAGTCACTGGGCAATAATATGGAGCCAAGCTAACAAACCTCGCCTCTGCACCTGGCACAGCAGGTATCAATTCAGCATCTGTAAGGCCTTCTGCACCATGCCACCCGCTTTGGCTACTGCCATTGCAGACTTTTGCCTGACTTGTATTTAGCTACCAAATTGGACGGGCGGGGGAAAAGGCAGTGGGCTCCTTTCAGGTTGTTCCTTCATGAGGACTAGAAACCTAACTGAGGTCTATTTCAAAGGAAGTGGCGCTTCCTAGAAGCAGCCTTGTTTTCGATGGGAACATTCTTTGGGAGGGCTGGTTTTCAACTCTTGGAAATGTATGGTTTCCACAATATTTAATGTCTTACCTTTTTTCTTTTAAGACAGCTTTGCTGGCATGATCTATTTTGTCTGTTTATAAACACCCCTTAGAACTTATTTATAAGCATCCACGCAGTTTTCTCGGCAACAATGCAGGAGTGGTCGGCCTCTGCTTTTTTTAAAGATGTTTCTTTCAACTTCCCAGTCCTGTCTACAGCTCTGCTGCAGGCCTCACTCGGCTTAGTTGCTACTGACACCTTGCACTAGAACAATTTCAACATTCTGGAGGGGGGGTGACCTAAAAATATGACTCATTGTTTTGCTGTGTCTGTGTTTTTAATCGGTTTCAATTTAGTATTATATTTGTAAGCTGCCCAGTATAATTAAGTTTAATGAAATGAATACGTAAATCAATAAGTATAATTAAAGCCAACATTATATAGGTACTTTGATCCGCGGTGAAGGGTTATTTAATTATTTAAATAAATCTGTAAGGCTGCCCAACTCTACAGTGACTCTCATACATAATCAATCAATCGGTCCTTTACTACAGATCAAAGTAGCTTTTGGAGTTAAAAGCAGGAGTTTGTACTGCCTTTTGGGTAAGTTGTTTTAGGCCTCTTAAAACATAAAACAAGCCAATCTCTGTTTAAGGCCTACATCATCTTCACTGGCAGAAAATGTGTGCATGATGTTCTCTGTGTCCTCATCCCATCCTGGGAATTACATGCACCGCAGATGTATCTCAAAATTCCTCTCTGGCAAAGTGTATTCTGAAATGACGGTGCACAGAGAAAAGGGGAAAAAACACGCTTCTAGATGTTGACTTGGCCCTTCTAAAATATGCCTCTGAGCATTTAAAAAAAAAAATCAAAGTTGAATTGCATTCATCATTCTGTGCCAGAGCAGGTTAAGGTATCACGCACAAGTTATCAGAACCCAAATAGGGAATTGCGAAAAACCATTCAGGAGGTAGATATGCAAGCCCACGAATCTATTAATGTACCAGCTTTAAAGTCCTCGTGCAAGCAGATTAATTTACCATGAACCTCAGAACTTGGTGTCAATATTAAAAAGAACCTCAAAACTTCACTTCCACACCTTGTGGGTACAAAGAATCACACTTCTCTATGCTTCCTCCTCCATTTTAAGATAGTAGCCAATTCTAAGGACTAGCCAGACCCTCTATTTATCAGGGGGAAAAAATGGGGGAACTCTGTTTGGCTCTTTGTTCCTTATGTCCAAACCAACCCACATCAGTTTTTCAACAATATACATTTAAAAACTAGTGCTACTCAGCACAAAATGTCATTTTATTTGTTCAGTGCTAGGTACAGACAGAAATCACAATCCAATTTCCAAAATACGAAGCTCACAGCACCCGGAGCATCTAGCTTTAACATAGCCAGCTCCTTATTCTAAGCCAGTGTTTCTCAACCTTGGCAACTTTAAGACGGGTGGACTTCAACTCCCAGAATGGCTGGCTGGGGAATTCTGGGAGTTGAAGTCCACCCGTCTTAAAAGTTGCTAAGGTTGAGAAACCCTGTTCTACGCAAAGCCTTTCATTCACAGAAAATCTACTCCTGCATCCGGAAACATGTTCCCCCAATTTATACTTGGGGGGCCTCAAATCCAGAAAGAGGCTTGAAGATTATTCAGTTTTCAGAAGGACTGAAGAAGCTGGTCGTCGACAGCACCAGGGATTGTCATGAGCAATCCCCCCCAACTCAAAAACTTTTGAGTAAGGGGGCACTTGACTCAGCCACCAGCATACCAGAGCTGTGTGTTACCCCATCCCTGAACCCTCTTCCTGTTTTTCCCAACACAACTTTCCTCCCTCCCTCACTGCATAAAAAGTGGATCCCCCCCCACCTCTCTACCCCCGCCCCATGTACTACTCAGCTTATCTGCATACCCAACCCTCTTCCCCACCACCCCCTGGGCAATTTTTGCAATTAGTGTCACTTGCTTTCGACTTGAATCATCTGGAACCGTATTTGCCTTGCGGGATGTTTTTTCCGGCAGCATCTGCTTCTGGGATCTTCCGTTCTTCCAAGCTCAGACGGTGCATCTGGAGCTCTCCAAAGGAGGCTGAACGTTCATTTGCAGTGCAGCTTGTGACGGATCCCGCTGGCTGAGGCTCCTCAAAGGCGGAGTCCCAGCTGAATCCGAAAGGTTGCAGAGTCCGGATCCTGGATCTAAAGAACGCCGGCCCGTGCTATGGGACATAGCTAAAGCAAGGGGATACACACACCTAAATGGCCATAGAAATCAGTATCATATGCCTTTGGGATTTCCCCCACCAGCACCACTTCCCCAATCAATCCACGTCATGATTTTGGCACAAAGTTACATTCCAGGAAATGCCACCGCAGCGTCCAAGGGATAACGCCCTCCTGACTTTGGAATCTGTGTGAATTAGTCTGCCAGTTTCCAGCTCAAGCTTTTTGTTTGTTTGTTTCTGCCTAAAAGAAAAACCTGCTTTTACGACTTTCATCGCCCTAAAAGCAGAACCACCTTCAGGCTGTTTTCCAGAAACGTTTGCAAAGACCGGGGCTGTCCAGTCCATGATGTACCCAGACATGTCACATGGAGTGGCTTTAATGTACAACCCTTGGCTATTGCCCCTGCACCGAGATAGCATTTTATTTACCAAACCTTATTGCACGTTTTAAAAATGTGGCGGCATTTCAACCCCACACTGAATCCCAGGACCACAGCAAGGAACACGTCTGCCCTCTGTCTTCAGCAAAAGGACTTCAGTGGCACGCAACAGGGTCGTGCCCAGTTGAGACCACGGGGCAGGCCAGGTGGAGCTGAAAGTTAGAAAATCGTGGGGAAAAGTTGTTGGGGTGATGGGCTAGGTTTCTACCTGCTGTGGATATTTAGGCTTCGAAGAAATATTCTAACCGTGGATGCTTTCTCAATACCCAAAGATTGACTATCTCAATGAGATCTAGTCTCATGAAAGAGAAGACCTTATTCATTTGTGGCCAGTGTTATTAACTGGGCTTCTTTTCAAACAGTCCCTTACAATTTCCCTTTCTGGTCTTTTTAGGAACACAGAAGCACCCCATTTTATATTACTGATTTTTCCTCAATCTGACAAACGCAGAAGTCTAGCTAGTAGAGACCATCAATCTATTTAGAGCAGGAATGTGTCTTAACTGGACCCCCAAAAAGGCACTATATCCTTCCCCTTACTGGTATCTGAGATATACTGCTCCTGAACGGGGAAGTTCCGTTTAGACTGACACATTTTATTACTGTGATGCTATGCTGGCACTCACCATAAACTTTGTCCCCTGGAGGAGCAGAAGTCACTGGTCTACACCCTGCCAGCCAAAGTTTATGTCCCAGTTCTGGGCATACTAGAAAAAAATCCTGACCACCTTTCCTAAATCTCAAAGGGTAACAGTTTTCCCCCCATCCTCCTAGAATCGTTTGTAAAGGCTGACTTTATATGATTGGCAGTTTCCCCCATCCCTGTGACTACAATTCCTAGCCAGCATGGTGTAATAACTGGGAACCATGGGAGTCGTAATCCACACATGCAAAGGGTGCCCAGTTGGGAAGGATGGTCTAAGGCCTAGGGCAGTGTTTCTCAACCTTAGCAACTGTAAGATATGAGGACTTCAACTCCCAGAATTCCCCAGCCACCATGGTGGCTGGGGAATTCTGGGAGTTGAAGTCCTCATATCTTGCAGTTGCTAAGGTTGAGAAACACTGGCCTAGGGGAATGCTGGGATAAAATACACCAAACTTCTTAATTTTACAATAGGTCAACACTAGGGGGAGAACATTCCCCAAGGATGCATCCAGGAGTCAAGCACCCCATTTCTAGTGCCCTACAGGTAGCTAATGAGAGCTTGCCCAACGTTATCTTGTGGGCAACAGGTTGGGGAAAGCAATTTTAGACCATCCACCCATCGTTCTCCACAAACTAGACTGTGGGACCCAAAAGGAGGATTTAAAAAAATGTTCTGGAAGAATCATCAAATCCCAGATTATCCAGGCCATGTTATCGATCACCGAATGAGCAAGCATTTCTGTCCACCAACCTCAGAAAATTTGATCCTGCTTTGCTCCTCCTCAACTTTCAGCAAACCCCCCCCCCACCCTAAAGATTTCCAACAACAGCCAACGATCTGCAAGATCCAAAGCTGTTTGCAATACAGGACGCCCACCAGTACAGACGCATCAGTAAGAATCAGGAAACAGGACAGAGTTTTCCCAGGATCCAGGATGAAGTTGATTTCCAGTTATTCCCCAGCTTCGTCAAGCCCCAAGGATTCTAGCCGAGGGAGCATCAGAAGTTCGCTCAGTTCTTGCTTTCGGCAATTTTTGTTTTTAAAAAATCACATTCTGCTAGAGGAGGAAAAACAGTCACGGCCAACCTGGTCTTCCCCAGGCAAGGGGACCAGGGGCTGAAAAGCTGTAGTGTTTCATCGTTGCAACGTAGTGTTTAAGACTGATTCTTTGGTCTCAGCATCTGGACTTTTAAGCACACAGTTCTTCAAGAAGAGTCTCGAAGCAGAAAAGGGCCCCATCCAATTCCACACAAAACGTCCGAGGGATGGAAACCCACAAGGTTTCGCCCAGCTGGAACTCGGCACTGGAGAGCAGATCTTCGCAAAGTACATAGCGGCTTGGCTGAAATCTAGGCCGCCTCCCCGCCCCTGAAGACTTGGGAACATGAGGGGACCCCAATGTCGAAGCCACGTGACCCCCCCGTGTAGAAGGAGGGGCTCCGGATGGCCCTCCAGGGGCCTTAGTGGCCTATCTGCCTGTCATCGTAGGTGCTGTATCGCTTGACGTGAATGCGACGGACTCGGTCACGCAGCTCAAAGTTGCCGTCCTCCTCTTCCGCCCGGGAGGCCTGGCTCCGATTCTGGCTCGTGGCCTCCAGCAGGGAATTGTCGGGCACCCGGGGGGTCTCGTATAACAGGATGTTAAGTGTTTCCTCATAGATGCGGGCCTCGGGGAATTCGACCTGGAGGGAGGGGAGGAGGAGGAAGGGGACGCAGCCTTGGAAATTGGAGCAGCGGTTCTGTCCCGCCTCCCCCCCATGCCGTCACTCATAGCCCTCAGATCTCAGAAGAGCCCGGAGCCTGGAAGCCATCAAGCTCCCCTCTGGGCCAGCCCTGGAGCCCAGACAGTGGCCACCAGAGGTATTCGGGGGCACATAAGCACAGATAGATCCCTCCCACCAGTGTTTCTCAACCTTGACCACTTTAAGATGTGTGGACTTCAACTCCCAGAATTCCCCAGCCAGCATGGCTGGCTGGGGAATTCTGGGAGTTGAAGTCCACACATCTTAAAGTGGCCAAGGTTAAGAAACACTGCCTCTCGCTTTTGCCCTCCGGTTAAGGATGTTCGCAAGGGGGTAGGCAAAAAAAAAAAATCAAGATGGCACCTGTGACCTGCCCCTTTTTTATGCATGTGAAAAATGGGCTTGGATTGCCCAGCTGCAGGTGCCAATCTTATTTTTGTCTCCCACCCACCCCCTTTTGTCTCCCACCCACCCCTCCGCCTCTAATACCTGGCATTTAAGATCTGCTCTCTGCAATTTAGGAGGCATTCAACCCCAACCAAAAGCAAGCTACAACTGGTAGCCCCCCCCCTCCAAGAATCTGTCCAGTCTCCTTTCAAGCTATCTAAACGGGTGGCCGGCCTAGCTAGGTCAACACCAAGGGGGGGGTTTCCTGGTGGTCTCCCATCCAGCTGAGCCAAGCAGAAGGCTAGCCTGCTGCCAGGCGCTCCAATGCCGTCATTTCAGAGAAAGCCTTTCAGCCCCCCGACCTTCGTTCCTGTGGCACGGAAGCCGGAGCAGTAAAAGCACTTTGAAAGAGTGGCTCGGATAGATTCTGCCCTAAGGTTTGAGGGCTGGTGACTTTACTTTCAGCCCCGTCGCTCCAAGACGGGTGTTTGGACTGGCTAACCATGGCAGCCATTTCACGAACAGGCAGCACCCACCCTGTGCGCGCCCGGGAGACTTTTCCACCATTCGGAGTGTGCTTCTTCCCCCCTCCCCACCACTGCTGGAATCTCCCGGTCCGTCCCGAGCCCTGATCCACCCGCACACCCGGAATCGCCAATACCTTTGTTTGCTTCTTTTCCGTGGCGTAAACGATGGAGGTGCAGCAGACCTCGGCCAGCTTCCGCCCCTGCCCGAAGAAACTCCAGCAGCAGATCTCGTCCCCGATGACGTCCTTGATGAAGAGAACCCTCCCGTTGAAGCGCAGCGAGAGCTTGTCAAAGAGTTCGATGTTCTTCAGGAGATTGTCATCGGAGTTGCTGGAAGGAGGGACGGAAAACGCAGCGCTGGCTTGGGGAGGCTGGCAGGGATCTGCATCCCCGCTCTCCTCCCGTGCCAAAGAGTCCGTGTCGCAGGACGCGCGGCTCCTCGCTAGCTCCAACGGCTCTGCCGTGCAAGCAGAGACACCTGGACATACGGGGGTTCTCGCACACTAAGCGTTCCGACACAGGTAGACTGCCCTCACCTGCCAGGTGGTTGAGCTGTGCCTCCCGCTTCTACTGTGGACTGCAACTGAGGCGTTCAGCAGAAAAGAACAGGCTCAAGGGTGGGGAAGGACAGGAGGACGAGCCACCAGCCATCTTCTCCTCTCCAGGCAGAAATTCAGCCGACAGCTCTTTGGGTGAAATTTCTCCTAGCCTTTTCCCCATTTTTGAACTTCTGGCTGTCTTACCAGAAAGCCGAGTTTACTCGCCTCTGGCGAGTGAGTCAACACATGCCTTACCAAGGCAAGAGTCAGAGAAGTGGGCCTTGGGCCTTGAGCCCATTCCAAGAAACTAATATGTGTGCAGGCAGTCCTCGTTTAGTGACTGCCTCGCACAGCGACCGTTCAGTTACGACAGTGATGAAAAAGTAACTTTGCAACCAGTCCTCGCATTTACAACCTTCGCAGGTGTGTAAAGCCAAGGGAAGCTGCAGTAAAATCGTAAGCAGTTTCACTTAGCGACCACTTCTCCGGTCCCAATTGTGGTCGCTAAACGAGGACTCCCTGTAAATGTCTCAGACAAGACCCTCCCTAATTCATGGAAAGATAAAGGGTGGGAAGGGGAAGTGCATTCAGACTTGTAAGATTCTGTCACTACAGCTGTTTCAATAAGAGTAGTTTTAGACCTATATGGCATTGGTTTCTTGGTCTGGTCTACCTCACAGGGCTGACAGCTGGTGTAGTCCAGCTGTTTAAGGGACAGACTTGACTGGAGATGGGGGAGGAATCCCAGTTTAAGTCGCCAGCCCTTCTTTCTCAGCCGGGGGAGGGGGTCGCAGATGCACCTCAACCCTCCCTCTGGAGGTCTATTCAATATGTCAAAGAGAAAGCAAGAAAAGGGTCACCAGAACTGGGGTTGCCATTCTGAAGCTCTGTAGCTTCTGCAGTTGTATGCATCAGCATTCTTAGGGCAGGGACAGGACATGACTACAACTCCCATCAGCCCCAGGCAGCATGGCCAGTAGTAAGGGATGAGGATTGCAGACTGACTGCAGAGCCAGGACTTCCCCGCCTCTGCCTCGGGGGTTGAGAAAAACTGGACAAAGGGGTTGTCTGTCTTTTCTGCGCTAACAAAGCAAATTAAATCCACATAATTCAGAATTGAGTTCTGGCACAGAAAGGCAGGGAGCTGGCTGTGGTCTCCCCTCTGCCTGTCAACATCTTTCTGGACTGTAATTTAGATAGATATATAAAGTAAAACGATCTACTCAAAAGCTAGGCTGTACAAAAGAACACCAGCTGCCAGCCCCACTGTTTTTCCTGGAAAATAAGAACAGCAGGGGCTTCATTGGGAAGCATGCTCCCAACCCCCCCAAAAAAATGGGGGGTGGGGTGTTGTGGGGGGGATCTGAGCAGTTTACCTTGGAGCAAATTTCCCCCGTTTTGGCCATTCCAAATGTATCCACCAGGCCAAGGCAAAACCATGTGTTGACTCACTCGCCAGAGGCGAGTAAACTCGGCTTTCTGGTAAGACAGCCAGAAGTTCAAAAATGGGGAAAAGGCTAGGAGAAATTTCACCCAAAGAGCTGTCGGCTGAATTTCTGCCTGGAGAGGAGAAGATGGCTGGTTTGGATGTGCCTGGCTGCCAAGCAGGTAATTCAGTCCCGCTGTAAAAAGGTCAAGGTCAAGGTTCCCCCCCGCACATTTGTGCAGTCGTGTCCAACTCGAGGGGCCGGTGCTCATCTCCGTTTGTTAGCCGAAGAGCCAGCGTTGTCCCCTTCTTTAAAAATATAGGATAGTGTCAAATTCTGGAGGAGCAGTGCCAGATCCTCAAACCTGTGCTTCTGAATTATA
Source organism: Charina bottae (assembly GCA_023362775.1). NCBI lineage: Eukaryota > Metazoa > Chordata > Lepidosauria > Squamata > Charinaidae > Charina > Charina bottae. The sequence goes on along the minus strand of JALMGJ010000027.1, from coordinate 7,108,756 downwards.
ATCATGCAACAGATTGGTGGGTTCACACACTGCCCTGAAATACAATGTGGGTCTATTCAAACACAAAGAAGGAATGCATTATCTTTCAGTATCTGTACAGCATCGCAAAGCTTTTAGGTCTGTTTGGGGTCTTCCTAGATGCAACCGGTGGATCACCACAGGGACAGACGGGTGGATCAGACGATCCAGCAGCCAGCTTTCCATGCTCTGTCCTTAAGTTTCACATTAGCACAGAGAGCAGAGATGTTTACCTTGTGTATGAGTATTTGTTGTTACTTCGGTTATAAAGGAGCTTCACCACTGGCTGAAAAGAGGGGGAGAAAAGGGGTATCAATTGAGGCAGACGAGAGAACATCAAACTTTTGTGCCACCGGGTGCCACAAGCAGCATGCGGAGACTCACTGCTGTAGTTCCCAAAATGCTCTGGAAACAGCGGGGCTGAACAATCCCAGGGCATTATGGGAAACTGAAACCACCAGTTCCTCACTCAGGGGCTTTGCACTGGAAAGGAGAAAGAGCAGGCCTTGGAGGCGACGTGCCCCGCCAGGCCTTCAGACTCCCAATAGAGCTCTGGCAGTCTGTTTCTGGAAGCCAGGACGCTTCCCTGCAGCATCTACTGATGCCCCGGGCAGACAGAAAGAGGGGCGCCTGCTCCTCTCCAGATGACCCTGGAGTCTGCATGGTCAATGGAGGTGGAAACAGTCCTCCAACATCCAGGACCACACAGATTCCCAAGACTGGCATGGACCTTGCTCTCATCCCAAGAAAGCAGTTCTGAACTTCCCTTTTGGGCCAGGAATGTTATGCAATCCAGAGACATGAGAAACTGTCTGCTCAGGATGTGGGGGCAGTAGACAAAAAAAGAACTGGAAACTGGAATTCTTTCTCATGCCTTCCATTTCATAGAGGAAGATTCTACCCAGCAAGTGGTCCCCCTCCACCCCGTTCATGAGAAACCTCAAACAGGAGACCACTGAAGCATGCCCCATCGGAAGTAGTTCAGTCCAGAAAAAGTTTGAGCACCCAATTCTTTTAGAGGCATATAAAATCCTTTAGGCGGCCATTTGACATATGTAAGACTCAAATGTCTATAGAGCTTTCCTTGCTGGGGATCGGAAGAAACATGCTGTGGGGCAGCCGGGCGGCTTCTGCAGGGGGAGGGAGGGGACAAAGGCACAGGGTGAGGATCGGAGCCTCAAATCCTAACATCAGTTCCTTTCACCAAGAGCCACTTCAGCCAAAGGGAAAAGCTGTTTATTAGAATAAGTATGCATAAATCCAAGTTGAAGTCACGCATGAAAATTCCCGCTCAAAGTTACAATTCAATCATGTCCAGCCCCTAAGATTCCAACCCCCCTTCCAGCATCATCAGCCATTCAGTACTTTTCCTCTCAAACGGCACCTGCACCCCCTTCCTGTACAACTTGCAGACATTCCCAGATGAAAACAACAGTTTTGACCTCGACCGTCTGCTCCGCGCTGCTTTCCTAATGGCTGCACTGGAATGTGTCTAATCCACCTCCCCTTCCCGGGTCTCTTCTAACCTACATCTTTAACCCCTACATGTGTCTACCCATTACCTAACGGGCAGGATGTGGCATTCGAATCCAGTTGTCTGCTGCATTCGCAATCCACATCATGACACACAGCCACCATCTTGACTTTTTTGCCCTCCCCATGGATGCCCGTGGAGCAGCCCCAAAGAAACACATTCCAATATAACAAGCATGGCTATTCTTCGCTTTGCAAATTATCTTTCCTGAATTGGAGAATCTGAGTTGGAGCAGAAAGGGGAGAGGAATAACAGGGATGCAATTGTCCATTTCTGCCCCCCATCATTAGCTCGGCCCACCTCCAGCAAATGCCCCCCCACTTATGACCCCCCCCAAACAGCAGACTCCAACAGCAATAAAAGTTGTTTATCTGCCATAAAACTTCAAAACTTTGAGCTGAAAAGGGTAAACCACAATGGGCCTTCTTCATACACTTGCATCATCTCCAGGAGGTGCTCAATGGCAAGGAGAAAATTGATATTTAAAAGCCTAACAGGAGCCTCGTTTTTCCTCTTCCTAATTTCTAAGGAGCCACGACAAAGTTCAAATTCCCAGCCACTGATAAGCCAGGCAGGTGGCTGAGATTCTGGCCGGCTTCACATGTGGTGCCAGGTCTGGGTTGGTGAGACTCCGACTCAGAGCAGTTGGTGCTCAACCTCTGTCAGTTCAAGGGCCACACCAAGCTTGAGGCCAGGATTGTTGGATTACAGGTAGTCCTTGATTTATGACCATTCGTTTAATGACAGTCCGAAGTTACGATGGCCTTGGAATGGGTGCTTTACGGCCTGTAAAGCACTTCCAAGCATCACAAAACGTCGCAACCCCCCATGGTCACACAATAACCTTTTGGGTGCTTGGCAACTGGCTTGTATTTATGACCAGTTGCGGCGTCCCGCGGTCAGGTTTTGCGACTTTTTTGCCCTTTCCCAGCAAAAAATGCCCATTGGGAAAGGTGGATTCGCTTAACGACCGCCGTAAAAATGGTCATAAAATCGGGTCCAGTCACGTGGTGACTCGACTTACGACTGCAACGACTTACGATGGAAATTCCAGTCCCAATTGTGGTTGTAAGTCGAGAACTACCTGTAGAGGTTTTGGGGTTTCTAAAAGGGTGAAATGCTGTTTTAAGTGACTTTTTGGAGTCAGGCCACCCTAACAAATCTAATAAAACAAAAGGGGGCAGCCCACACGCTGAATGTCCTGCCCTCCTGGTTTAGTGCAACATGTGAACCTGGCCCTTTTCTTCTGCTCGTTCTCTCCTCGTCCCCCCTCAATACCTTCATGGCTGATTCAATGAGTCTCTCTTCTTCTTTGGGAGATGTGATGACAGGGATATTGCAGATAGGATGGTAGGTCTCTTTCTTGTCCTGCAAACATAATTGCACACATCCAGACAGATTAAGGGAGGGTGGACTGCCTCTTCTTCGGAAATCTCATTGTTCTGAACGGCAGAAATGAAGATTTAAGTTAAAAAGCACACCTGGCTTTTTTTTTTTAACCAAGGGGCTGGGGGGGGGGGCTGCTAAAGGGCCTAATTTATGTTTTAAACTTCGCAGAGAATTTTGATGGTTAATTCCCCCCCTTCAAAGAAGGAGTGAGAATGGCCTGAATAGATTCCAGGAGAGTCTCTTCAGAGGTTTTTAAGAATGCGAAGGCTTTTAAGGTTTAAAACACCATTTCACTTCTTAAAACAGAGGAAGAGGGCCTGAAATGTTTGTTGATGTCCATTCTGGGGGGTCCAAAGGCCCCAAATTCAGGACTGTGGGGCCATATGGGCCCCCATCTCTAGAATAATCAACTACGGGGGAGAATACAGTCCGTCCATACCGAAAGAAGTTTAAATAAACATTGGATGTCACCTGTCAGGGATGCTTTGAGAGTAGGATTCTTGCCTTGAGCGAAAAGGGTTGAGCTGGATGACCTCCAGGGTCCCTTCCATCTCTAGGCTTCTACCATTCAGCTGAACCCTGGTAAGATGGAGTGGCTGTTGGTTGGGGGCTCCCGGTTATCCGGGAACTTATCACCTTTGACTGTGGATGGGGTTGCACTGCCCCAGAAAGATCCGGTGTGGAACCTGGGGGTTCTCCTGCACTCGTGGCTCCTGCTCAAAGAGCAGGTGGCAGCCGTGGCCAGGGGAGCCTTTGCACAGCTTCGTGTTGTGCACCAGCTCTGCCCCTTCCTGGATCGAGAGTCCCTCCAGTCAGTCACTCATGCCCTGGTCATCTCCCGTATAGACTACTGTAATGCGCTCTACATGGGGCTACCCTTGAAGAGTATCTGGAAGCTTCAGCTGGTGCAGAAAGCGGCCGCGCAAGCAGTCTTAGGAGCCCCAAGGAGGGCACATATAACACTGTTGCTGCGCGAGCTGCATTGGGTGCCGGTTTGCTTCTGGGTCCAATTCAAGATGTTGGTTATCACCTTTAAAGCCCTACATGGCACAGGTCCAGGCTACCTGAGGGACCGCCTCACCCCCGTGACATCGACCCGTCCCACCCAGTCAGGCAGAGAGGGCATGCTACGGACCCTGTCCATGAGGGATTGCCAATTGGCAGGGTCCAGGAGGAGGGACTTCTCTGCCATCGTGCCCGCTCTTTGGAATAAGCTACCCCCGGAGGTAAGAGAGGCCCCCACGCTCCTGGCCTTCAGGAAGGGGGTTAAAACCTGGCTATGCCACCTGGCCTGGGGTGGGAGGGGCGATAGCCATGCATGGAGGTGGTTGGCTCCATGATAGTGCCAACAGTAAGATCTCGATTTGCCATCTGGTATTTATACATATTTGTATTTTTTATGTATTATTGGTGTGAACCACCCAGAGTCGTCCTGTACGAGTTGGGCAGTCGAGAAGTCTAATAAATAAATAAACAGCTGTCATACCTGCAATGCAGCTTGACAGAGGTCCACCAAGCCCTGGATGAGGTAATATTTGGCTTCGGCCATCAGCTCCTTGATCTCTTGCCGGTTCTTGGGTAGAGTGACCATATTGTCCCGGAGATAATTTAAGATGGTCCCAAAATGCTTCCCACAACGGTCGATCAGGATCCAGCCTAGGAAAGAAACAGGAGACCTCGGGCTTCACGCAAAGCGGGTGGAGAAATATACAAGAGTATTATCCCAAGGGGTCTTGTTTTCTACTCAAAAGACTCCCAGGAATATGAAAACTTGCCCTAGTCTTGGGTGGTAGTTCCAAACAGGCTGCAAACAAATACAGGAAGAGGCCAATTATAACTTTTATTTAATTAATTAGATTTATACAGCCAACCGTCTCACCATAATGACTCTGGGCAGTTAACCACAGAGAACAACATACAAATCAAAATCAAAACCAACCAGCATATCCAGCCTATATGCTGGTTGCTTTGGGTTTTAATTTGTATGTTGGTGGTGGTGGTGCCCATTAAACCTATAATAACCACCAAGGTGAAAACAGATCTAATACTCTAAGAATGCCCCACGGGCTCCAACAAACCCCCCAACTCCCATGCCTGGAGCACCTCCGAGTCTTAAGGGTTGTTTGAAAAGCCGGCAGGGTCAGGGCCAATCTAAACTTGGGGGTATGGCGTTACAAAGGGCAGGCACCGCAACAGAAAAGGCCCACTTTCCGGGTCATGCCAGGTGACCTTCTCTAATGGACGGGACCCGCAGCAGGCCTCTCCTGCTGGATCTGATGGGATGGGTAGAAAAAATTGGGACGAGGCTGTCCTGCAAATGACCAATGCCATGAAAAGTTTGTAGGTGTCAGCCCCACTAGGTGGACCAGACCAGGAAATCAACTTTACAGGAAACCCGTCTTAATGTCCAAAGCAGTGTTTCTCAACTCCAGCAACTGTAAGATGTATGGACTTCAACTCCCAGAATTCCCCAATCAGTCCATACATCTTAAAGTTGCTGAGGTTGAGAAACACTGGTCCAAAGGCTCTTTTTATAACCACTCACAATCCCTCAATCATATTGACTTAACACAACATGTCCACTCCTGGCCTTTCGGAAGGCCATTAAGACCTGGCTCTGCCGCCTGGCCTGGGACGACAGAGGCGGTAGTGCCTCCTGGGGTTGGCTGGCCCCGTAGCAATATGATCTGTGCTACGGTCCCCAATCCATCTTGGATTTTATTTATTTTATATTGGATATATTTTTATATATCTTCTATTCTGTATAGTTTTAAATTTTTTAAATTTTTAAATTTTAATTATTGTAACCCGCCCAGAGTCCCTTGCATGGGAGATGGGCGGGGAATAAATTAAATAAATAAATAAATAAATAAATAAAACATGTACTGAGGAAGACATATCTAAGTTGCAGACCTTACACATGACCATGACGTGATAACAGGTGGAGATATGACAGGGCTGCAAAATCTTTCTTTCCCTCAGGGTTATATACTGCCAGTAAAGTTCAAAACGTTTTACCATAAATCCTGTGGGAAGTGGAATCTAGATTCCTTTCACTTCCAGAAGATTCTTAAAAGTCAAATACTAAAATACTAAATAATCTGCGATAGCGCCCGCCTTGTGGAATATCTTGCCCCCGGAGGTGAGGCTGACTCCCTCGCTCCGGAAGACTCTTAAGACTTGGCTCTGCCGCCATGCCTGGGACGAGGGAGGTAATAGTTCCTCCTGGGGGTGGCTGGCCCCATAATGTCCTCCTTGTTATAATGTTACCATTCTTGGATTTTTATCTATTATTTATTATATTGTTTTAGGTGTAACTTATATTTATAGGTTTTAATTGTTGATATTTTGTAAACCGCCCAGAGTCCCCCGTTGGGGGAGATGGGCGGCGATAAATTTGAATTATAAATAAATAAATAAATGAAAAGAATGAAATCCAGCTCTGGTTCCTCTTTCCTTTGAAAGAAATGTGACTTAATTCTTGAAAACTTTGGAAGTGGGGTCTGGGGTTTCTCCCTCATTTAAGAGCAACAATACCACAACTACAGCGGCACACAACTTTCCACAGAGGCAGCTTCTCTTCCGCAGCACTTCCTGCACTGACCACGTAACCAGGCACTCTCCCTGTTCTCCTGTTGAGCAAGCTCACCCTCTCTCTCCTGGACCCTGACTCCCCACATTTAGTTTTCATCTGGTGTATTGAGGGCTTCAATCAAAGAATGGGGCGGGGCCAAGTGGTTTTACTAACCCCCCTTTTTTAAAATGGCACAAGGGCTAAAAAAAATCTGCAAGGATAGGGCAGAGATTCTTAACCTGAGGGTCCATGGATAGATTTCAGGGGCTCCGTGAACTTGGGTGGGGGAAAAAATTAGTTTATTTTCACTAACCTCTAATTAAAATTGAAATTTAGTGGTTTTACTAACCCCCCTTTTTTAAAATGGCACAAGGGCTAAAAAAATCTGCAAGGATAGGGCAGAGGTTCTTAACCTGAGGGTCCATGGATAGATTTCAGGGGCTCCGTGAACTTGGGTGGGGGAAAAAATTAGTTTATTTTCACTAACCTCTAATTAAAATTGAAATTTAGCTTTTCACTGAATAAAGTATGCAGGCAACAAAGTAATATATGGCCTCCAGACTCCAAAAATGTTTAATTTTAAGAAATCTCTCTATCTAAAATTACTATACCCTTAAAAAGGGTACTGTCCTGTTATTGATTTCGTGGATTAATATTTGGTTATGTGCCGTCAAGTCAGTGTTGACTCTCAGCAACTAAATACATTTTCTCCAGGAGGATTAATAAAGCAGCACGTATATTAGTAAAGGTAAAGGTTCCCCCCGCACACTTGTGCAGTCGTGTCCGACTCTAGGGGCCGGTGCTCATCTCCGTTTGTTAGCCGAAGAGCCAGCGTTGTCCGAAGACACTTCCGCGGTCATGTGGCCGGCATGACACGCGCAGAACGCTGTTACCATCCCACCGAAGTCATACCTATTCATCTCCTTGCACTTGCATGCTTTCAAATTGCTAGGTTGGCAAGAGCTGGGGCGAGTGCGGGAGCTCACTCCGTCAAGCGGCGCTCGGGTCTCGAACCTCCGAACTTGCGATCTTCCGATCGTCAAGCCTGGCGTCTTACCCGCTGAGCCACCGCGCCCCTCATAGCACGTATATTACTCTCTTACATATTTGTCATTTTGTAATATTTTAATAACTGTATTTGAGCAGTTGGTTTCTTTTGTAATACAGTCTACATTTAGATACTTTATGTAATGCATTCAAATACATGCTCCTGAGAAGAGGCCTGTAGGTTTCCCCAGCCACCCTTGAAGACCATCCAGAAGCTTCAACTGGTCCAGAATGCAGTGGCATGAGCAGCGATGGGCATGCCTCGGTATGCCCTTGTAACACCTCTACTTCACGAGCTGCCCTGGTTGCCAGTTTGCTTCCGAATGTGATTCAAGGTGCTAGTTGTTACCTATAAAGCCCTCCAAGGCATAAGGCCTAGTTACTTGATGGACCACCTGTTTCCCATAACATCTGCCCAGCCGATCCGATCTGGGCGAGTTGGCACACTCTGGGTTCCTTCGATTAAACAATGCCATCTATTGTTATTTAAGAACATTTATACGGCCACCCAACTCAAACAGCATGACTCTGAGCAGCATACAAAAATCCAGAAGAAAAGCAACACATACTGTCAGGGCAAATTAAAACAATTCAAGGGCGATCAGAACCAAAAAGATGCTGTTATCTCAGCCAATGGGAAGCCTGCTCATCCTCACCCAAGCACCTGGGAAGGTAGCCAGCAGATCTTGGTCCAGGGCACCACAAGGTTAAGAAATGCTGCTTTAGGCCCAGATGCAGCCTGAAAGCTGTGCAAGGGGGAAAGAGCTTGTGCAACTGTCCAGTGAAGAGAAGGTGCACCCACCTTCCTTCTGGCGGATGCCAAAGCCCATATTTGCCCAATGCAAATATTCCCCTGCATGTGAGTAAGGCCCAATTATCCTTCCTTGTAGAGGTCAGACTGGAAAGGGAGCTGGAGGCATGTTTTGATGAACATGCTTATAACAACCATTTGTTTAGCGATGGTTCGGACTTACGGCCGGTCCTCACACTAATGACCACTGCAGCATCCCCATGGTCACATGATCACAACTCGGGCGCTTGGCAACCAGTTCACATTTACGACTGTCACAGCATCCCACAGCCATGTGATCGCCATTTTCGACCTTCCCAGCCGGCTTCCGGCAAGCAAAATCAATGGGGAAACCGCACGATTCGCTTAACAACCAAGTGGTTTGCTTAACGACCGCCACAAAAAAGACTGTAAAATCGGGTGAGATTCGCTTAATGACTGCTTCACTTAGCAACCAAGGACTACCTCTAGGCACTCAGCTTTGCTGTTTTTTCCAGCACTCACCTTCCTTGTCGGAGAGCACCTCCATTCTTCCGCTAAACATGGCTTTCAGCATGGTGTCGTGGCGCGTCAGCACCTGCACGGTGGTGTAATACAAGGAGCCCCCGACATTGAGCCGCACGTACTTATTGCCGAGGGTGCCGACTTTAGAGCTGCAGCTCTTCGGCTTCGCTCCCGAAGCGGGGCAGACGGTTGTTAAGCAGGTGTCGCCAGACATCCCCTTCTGCAAATAGATGACAACACGGCAGAGGGTGGGCTTGACCGACTCCGCCGTGGTTGGAGCGCAAAACCGGGGGGGTCTCCAACTGGATTCAAGGACTTCTTGGAAGCTGCAGGCCCCCGATGCTGAGAAACTCTAAGAGCAGGGAAGAGAGCGAAGAGGTTTGTTTAACTGTTGCTTGTGGAATGATTGGGCTGGGCTGGGCTGGGCCCACGCACCACATTCAGAGGCAAAGCACGTTTTACCAGCCACCTTGTCTGGATCCTGCAACACTTGACGCCAAAAACCTATGAAACCGTATTAGAGTTTAAGGTGAAAAGATCGGAAGCATTGCTACAAAAACAGAGACCGGACTCTGATTAATCAGACCTGTGTGAGACTGTGTGAAATTAACAAGGCAAGAGTAGCTGCCAGTCTTGTGAATCAACAAAGCAAGGACTTTTGGGGATAAAACGGGTCCCAAAGCCCACCGACTCCTTGAGTCGTCTTTGGATCCAGACTTGGCGGCTTCCGTCCCTCTGGCTAGTGCCTGGCAGCCTAGCTGAGAAGGACGTGGGTGAGTGTGGATGAGCGTGTGTGTGTGCGTGTGAGAAAGAGCAAAGGTACCTTGCAACCAGTAAAGTTTTGCTGTTACTTTAAATTCACTGGGTCTCCGTGTATTACAAAGAACCTGTTGTGCCTCAGAAGTTTGGCTGGAAGTTGGCTGCCCTGCTGCTGTGGTAGGTAAACCCATGGGTCTTGACTGGCAGTATCGGGAAAGATTTTGAAAGACCCTAAAGGCGTGAGGAATTACCTCTCTGTTTTAACCTGCAATGGTCCTAAGCAGGCTCTGTTAGCCCAGGGGTGGGGAACCTTTTTTCTGCCAAGGGCCATTTGGATATTTATAACCGGGGACCGGGTGGGGGTGGGGGGTGGGGTTTCTGGGATTTCCACGGACCGGGGGCCGGAGTTTGCGGGCGGGAGCCAATCACAAGCAGTGGGAGGCGGGGTTTGCGGGTGGGAGCCAATCGCGTGGAAGGGGAGGGGTTTGCAGGCGGGAGCCCCGCGGGCCTGACGTTGCCCACCCCTGTGTTAGACACTGGAGCTGAAACTTCTGTTATTAAACACTTTCCTTTAGGCTAGCCCCCACACTCCTGACCTTCAGGAAGCAACTGAAAACCTGGCTCTGCCACCTCGCTTGGGACGGGATGAGTAATAGCTCTTCCTGGGGATGGCTCGCACCGTAAAGTTTGGTTCGTAAACATCACATACAGCCTCTTGGATTTTATATTTTTATATTTTTAATGATTGTATAAAGTATTTTATATGTTTTTAATTGCTGACTTGATTGTAAACCGCCCAGAGTCCCCTTGTGGGGGGAGATGGGCGGTGATATAAGTTAGAAAAAATAAATAAATAAATAAATAAATAAATAAATAAATAAATAAGCAAGCAAGCAAGCAAGCAAGCAAGCAAGCAAAGCAAGCAAGCAAGCAAGCAAGCAAGCAAGCATCCATTGCAGCCCTCTCTGCCTCACAGATCTCTGATGGGGAGGCTTTGGTTCCAGGGGTTAACCAAGCCAATCCCAGCCAATGTGGGACACTTGTTAGTGCACAGGTAGAGATCACCAAGCCCCCTGTAACCCCCCCCAAAAACAAAACCCATTTCCAAAGGCTGCTGAAACAGGGATCACAGAGATGATTAGCAATTTAGAGAAGGAGAAGGAAGGTGCTTTAAATAAACAAGTAACCCCCTGTAATAGCCCTTTCTGGCCCATTTTGAAATCAGATGAGAGGATTTACAGGCTAGAGAATTGATCCAAGCCTGATCTACCTGCTGCCTCCATTCTTGAACAAAGCACGCAGTAGGACTTCTTGCCCAGAGTTTGGGCCACCCAAAACTCCATGCCCGCTTTAGCTTCTCAAACCCCAGACCAGGAAATCTGGTTACTGATGGGGCTTTATGGTAGGAGGCGGCAACCCAATATACGCCAGACTATGATAGGAAAAATGTAGTAATGTACTACATTTAATTAATAATTTTAATAATTTTAAAAGAGATTATATATATATATATATATATATATATATATAATCTCATCATATTTTATATATGATATTTTACTTTTTATAAAGACTTATATCTGATAGAATATTAGTCATGATAATTAATAAGAGCATATTTAAATTTGATTAAGGGGCTCACCCACATTGTGATCTGAATGCATTTTAATATTCAATTGGAACAAGTAATTTAACTTATAATTTTAAAACTATTTTAAATCAGATGGTGCATATTGTAAGGTTCAATGAGTATACCTTTGTAGAATTGCATCTTGGACTGGTCCGTGACCATAATAAACTAGAACGAATGGGCTGCTGTTTCTACAACAGGTTTGAAATTAGGAGCTCTTTTACCAAATTCTAACAGCACAGAAGAGGCAGAACGAGAGGTTGCCCAACAGGCACACACCTTAGCAGTGATAAGTAAATTGGGGGAAAAGGAACAGATTATTTTGGATTTGCACAAGATGGCCCACGAGGGAGCCGAGAAAACCTTGGCAAAGGCATGTCAAGTTGCAACATGGCCCCATCATCCACAAATTGTTCAGCCCACTGCTACTAATAGCCTGGAATGCTAATTTGGAATACTCCAAGTTGCAACTCCTACTCTATGGTCAGAGACAGATTGGGACATGGCACACAATTTTCCTGGACTACACTGAGGGATTTTCTGAACGGGTGGAAGCCTTCCCCACGTGCAATAATACTGCAGACACCACTGCAAGGTTGTTGTGCCAACAGGCCTTTTGTCACTGGGGCCTGCCACTCCAGATTTCAGACTTGGGACCACAATGGAAGGGACCACACTCAGTCCTTGATGTAATTTTGCCCCACCTCGTGTACCTGGACACAAACGGAGGGTGGCACTGCTCCCCCTTTTGTCCCCCCTCCCTCTCTCTTTTGATTTTATCCACAGGATTCAAGCCATGAAGACCTGCACCCAAACACTCCTCCTGGGACAATGCCTAGAAACCCTGCAGCACAGTTCTAACATTTTTTTTCATAGAATTGGCACAAACAGCGATGAACAGCTCAGCTTTTTCACAGGGCAACTTTTGACAGTGGGAGGTGTCACATCCACCTATTTCTTTGGAATACCCTCAAGCCTAGAGACATTCAGAGATGTTGCTGCTTTAAAGAATTTCACTAATGACTTGTGGGAGGGAATGTTCTTTCACTCTGGATCTTCTCCAGAACCCGAACCATGGACAAACTAGAGAAGAGTGACCCCTGAATCTTTTAGGGGTAACCAATGCAGCTCAATGTATATATTTCACTAACCTTGGGAATCATAAACACCCACTGCCCTCCAATTCTCCTGTTTTTACCTGTGACTTTATTTTCACCTAAAGGTTTCTTTTTGTTATGTGGGCATGAGGCTCATACTCATGGCCCAGCCCACAGTTCAGCAGGGCCTTGTGCCATTGGGCACTGGACCTCTCTATATACCCTGCCTCCCATTCAAGGAAGCCCATCAATCCAACTTAAAAGGAAAATTGTTCAAATCTTACTGTTTGTATTATTTGTCTTTTTCCTCAATCTTTCAATGTGTTAAATCTGTTGTCCGGCAATATTGTATCTCCATGTCAACTGGACAGCAAACCTATTGGCAAGAATACCTAAAAAAACCTGTAATGCTCTGAGTGGGTGATGAGTGAGCCCCATTTTGTGGCATCTCCTGTTTAACTTGATGCCAAGGGGAGGAATATGTGAGACTAGGCTGAAGCTGCCATAACCTAGAGATGAAGCAGGCACTGTAAGCAGAAAGGACAAAATGCCACGAATCTTGTCTATAAGATCCCTTTGGGGAGGTAGATAAGAAGGAAGAAAGTTGTTAAGGAAACAAAGGAAAAATATCACCTGAACCAGACAAAGGAAGTTGGGCCTGAGCACATGGAAACACCCCACCAATTCCATCAACAGCTACCAAACTTGTAAATCAACAAGGCAAGAGTAGCTGCCAGTTCTGTGAATCAACAAAACAAGGACTTTTGGGGATAAAACGGGTTCCAAAGCCCGCCCACTCCTTGAGTCCTCTTTTGGATCCAGACTTGGCGGCTTCCGTCCCTCTAGCTCAGGGGTGGGGAATCTTTTTTCTGCCAAGGGCCATTTTTATATTTATAACATCACTCGGGGGGCGGGGTTTGCGGGCAGGAGCCAATCACGCAGAAGGGGGCGGGGTTTGCGGGCAGGAGCCAATCACGCAGAAGGGGGCGGGGTTTGCAGGCAGGAGCCAATTGCGCGCACTGGGGGGCCGCTGCCCCCACCCACACGCCTGCCGCGCCCGCCCCCGCTGCTGTGCCCGCCGCCATGCCCACCACTGTGTCTGCCACCGCCATGCCCGCCCCGCGCCCGCCACCACGGACCAGACCAATTGCTTTCACAGGCCTTATATGGCCCGTGGGCCGGACGCTGCCCACCCCTGCTCTAGCTAGTGCCTGGCAGCCTAGTTGGAAGGATGTGGGTAAGTGTGGATGAGCGTGCGTGCGTGCGTGCGTGCGTACGTGCAAGAAAGAGCAAAGGTACCTTGCAACCAGTAAAGTTTTGCTGTTACTTTAAATTCACTGGGTCTCCGTGTATTACAAAGAACCTGTTGTGCCTCAGTGTTTGGTTGGAAGTTATTTGTGTGTGTCCCTAATTATTGTTGACCAGGGCTGTGTGTCTTGTCTGCTCAAGCCGCACCTATCTGGAAAACCCAGGCAGAAAGCAAGGGGGGCTGACAAGATCCACGTGCCTCAACGGGCTGTGAGTGTGGGAGTGAGTGACCATAAGCCGAATGGGAGCAGCGTGTGTAACACCTGAGGCTTCTCTACAGCTGAGACTTGGTGATACTCACTGACCCATCTCCGCAGGAGACCAAGAAAACAACTAGGAGCAGAGAAAACAACCAGGAAAACAACTAAGAGCAGAGCCTTCATGGTTGAGAAGGTCCAAGCAGTGTTTCCAGGAAATTATTTTTGAGGATTTTTGAGCCGCTTGTAAAGCAATGGAGCTGGAAGCATTTGAAAGCAACACGATGATTATTACAAGCCAGCATGGATTTGTGAGGAACAAATCATAAAAAGTTCTGGTTAAGCTAGTTAAGCTATGAACTAGGTGGCACATCTCCAAGTGGCTGAAAAATCATCCTCAGAGTGCTTGTGAATGGTTCCTCATGGAACTGGACTGAATCTTCAAGGAGGACAGCTTAAGACTCAGGCTTAGGTCTGATACTTCTCAATGTTTTCATTACAGGTAGTCCTCAACTTATGACCACAATTGGGACTGGAACGCCTGTTGCTAAGTGAGGCAGTTGTTAAATGAGTCATGCCTGATTTTATATTTTTGCCATCGTCATTAAGTGAATCACCACAGTCATTAAGCAAATCCAGCTTCCCCCATTGACTGTGCTTGTCGGAAGCTGGCTAGGAAGATCGCAAATGGCGATCACAAGACCCCGGAACGCTGCAACCATCATAAGTGCGAGCCAGTTGCCAAGCGCCTGAATTTTGATCATGTGACCGCAGGGATGCTGCAACAATCATAAGTGCAAGGGCTAGTAACAAGTCACTTTTTTCAGTGCCATCGTAACTTTGAACGGTCACTAAACGAATGGTCATAAGTTGAGGACTACCTGTAATGACTTGAATGAAGGCAAAGGATTATCAAATTGCAGATACCAAGCCATGTGAGATAGCTAATAATCAGGAAGCCACAAAGAAAATTCAAAGCAATCTTGATTGCTTAACAAAATGAGGTGAAATAGCATATGTCCACCTAGGGCAAGGGTCGGAAATGGCGGCTGGCGAGCCAGATGCGGCTCTTTGGCCCCTTGAGTGTGGCTCTTCCGCAGCTGAACTCACCCCGCCCCTTTCACGCGCTTGGATCCCGCCCCCAAACTCTGATGGCCGGCGCTGGAGGAGGGCGATTGATTCTTCCTCCTCCCGCCCTCGGGAGCCGTCCAGTCGGGCAGCGCTTCTTCGAGGTCGGCGGGTGGGGAAGTTGGTTGGTCGCCGCCGCCGCTTCCTCCGCCCGCGTTGCAACGGCTGCCCCCCCCCAAGTGCTCGCCAGGCAGGCAGGAGAGCGAGACGCTGCGGCGGGTGGTCGACGAGCTGGAGAGGTGCAGCGGGACGGGAGCATCGCCGGCGGCCCGCGAGGACTGGCCAGGGAAGGCGTGCGGGCGGAGCTGCCTGCCTGGCACTCGGGCGCTCCGGCTGGGGTGCAGCGGGACGGGAGCTCCGCCCGCGCGCCTTCCCTGGCCGGTCCTCGCGGGCTGATCGCGTGGAAGGCGCGCGGGCGGAGCTGCCTGTCTGGCACTCGGGCGCTCCGGTAGTGCGGCCCCACCGCCGCCCTTTCTCTCCGGCTTGGATCCCGGGAAGGCAGCGGGGGGCCTCACGGAGGGAGGCAAGCAGGCAGGTAAGCAAGCGAGCGGGCGGGCGGCCCGGGCCTCCTCCTCCTCCGCCGGCGGGAGAGAAGGAGGAGCGGCTGCCCGCCTGCCTCCGCCCGCCCTGGGGGGACCCACCCGGCGGCGGCGGCTTCCCTGAAGCGCGCCGCTTGTTGTCGCCGCCCGCCTCGTTTCCCGCCCCCCATCACTTCCTTAGCTCAATGCGGGCGGGCGGAAGCAGCCCCGCCCGCGCCGAGTGGCGGTAGCTTGGCCCCGCCACCGCCCTTTCTCTCCGGCTTGGATTCCGGGAAGGCAGCGGGGGGCCTCGCGGAGGGAGGCAGGCAGGCAGGCAAGCAGGCGGCCCGGGCGGGCGGGCGGCCCGGGCCTCCGCCGCCGGGCCCGCCCCCCTCGGCGCCTGTGTGGCTCCCCCGCGCCCGCTCCGCCCGGCCAGACATGCCCCGCTCTGGAGGCCGGGCTCGCCGAGGACCCCCAACCCTCCCAAACAGATTCGCCCTCCCACCCGCCCCCTTCCACGCGATTGGCCCCCGCCCGCAAACCCCGCCCCCTGGCTCTCGAGCATTTCAAAATGTGCACGAGCATGTCAAAATGGCTCCCGGCATAAAAAGTTTGCCGACCCCTGACCTAGGGAACAGCATAAGTGAAAAAGATCTTAGACATTTACTGATCACAAGCTGAACATAGGTCAGCAATGTTGCATGGTTGCTAAAAAGGATACATGCTGTTTAAGACGGTACCAATAAAAATATGGTTTCCAAATTATGGAAAGTACTAGTTTCAAACATATCTTGTGCTGGTCAGACTCCCATCTTAAGAATTTTGCCCAGGTCCAGTACCTGAGTGGTGTCATGTCAACGTCCCTTTCTCCCAGATTGAAGAACACAGAAAAAATGGATTTAAGTGGAAGGTGGACACATATATAATCATTTCCCCGTCAGATTTTTTTTAAAAGAGAACTGGTTAGTGTTAAGACAAATTAAGAAACCAACCCCGCCTATGAAGCTTTGGAAAAATAGGCACACCTGCTGTTTTCAGCAACCGTTCAACAAAGAGGTTTTTACTCAGGTTCAAGACAAAGAGTAAGTTTTTTTTCCCTAGATGGCAGGTAATCTTCGCTTAAATCTAATGAGATGTCACCAATCTAACCAATCAAGCTAAGACAGTAGCTGGGATATAAAAATTAACTTGAGAAATGAAGGAAAAGAGAAGTACCTGCTTTTTAAAGCCGTATCCACAACCAGTGCAATCCTAAACTACCTTCTGAATGGGGAGCAAAGTCCGGGACTCAATCGCTGCATCTCGGAGGGGCAGCAGGAACCCGGGGGCCGGCCCAGCCCTGCAGGATGACTCCCGTGGGTCTGACTCAGCCTCCCGCAAACAATAGGAACCTTTCCTTTCCTTCCTCCCTGTTGGACTGCGGTTTTTAATTTCTTTTTAATTGCCTTAAAAAAAGAAGTCGGAAACTGGAAATACCCAAAGTCGTAACAAGTTCCTGTTCCCAACAGCACCAGCTCGAGCTCTTCCAGTGCCAGCTGGACGGCATCCAGGAAAGGACATGGCAGCTCACCAAACTGAAAAGTGGCCGTAAAAATGACCCGATTGAGGGCAAAGATAGAGCGAGCCAAACGGTGCGCTGGTCACCACTGACCACACTGACCAGAGCTGCTGGGAGGTGGTTTCATCAACAACTGGAGGCCCCTGGATTTATTGCAGAAGATCAGGCTGCTTGTCTATTTTTTTTATTTTTATTTTTCTATTTATCTATCAAATTTCGTCACTGCCCATCTCCCTCAAAAGATGTGTCCCTATTGAACCCAGCAAAGCCTGCTTTGCTACCTTCTTCCAATTGCTCCTTTTAACTGGGGATGCCAAGGTCTGACCCAGGGCCTTACAAAGCATCCCTCCCTCCCTTCACAATTAAAACGCAGTTCCAAATTGCAACATACCCATTGCATGACTTTCTACACCAGGCAGGGCAAAACGTTTCGTTTTTGCCTGTTCTCAAATATGAACACCCTGCTTCAACTCCAAAACAACCTGTCTTGAGTGTGAAATGCCCCATTTTGAGAGTAAAAGAACTGGTCTGAGCATGAAACCTTTTGTACACCCCTAAAAATCCTTTTTCTGGTTAGCTTTTATTCACTTTAGGGCAGTGTTTCTCAACCTTGGCAACTTTATGACGTGTGGACTTCAACTCCCAGAATTCCCCAGCCAGTCTCGCTGGCTGGGGAATTCTGGGAGGTGAAGTCCACCTATCGTAAAATGGCCAAGGCTGAGAAACACTGCTTTAGGGGCGCTCTGGAATGGCCACATTGTAGTAGTGGGTCAGACACTTCCCTAACTCTGCTAACTACAGACGTCTGATTAGAAAACATCCTGAATCTCAGATGCCCAGGACATACAGGATTTGCAAGCAGTCCCAAACCCCAAAAATCTTTTTTTTTCTTGTAGAGAAAGAGGCAGTTCAAGCAGTGTCTTGTTAACGTATGGAACTCCCTGCCTCAACACGTAGCGACAAGCAACTCTGCTAAGTGAGAGGCAGATTCACAGAAGAAGCTAAATGATCTTATCACCAACTCCTGGTTTTAGGGTTGCATTTTAGGCTCCTTTGAGATGGAAACAAAGGAAGCCGCCTCCAACTAAATCTGACCAGTGGTCCATTGTCCATACTGGATGAATGTTCCCAGTACATGGAACCGCAAACAAGCTGACCACAATTTAACTTTGCACCTTGTGTGAGCCCAGCCCAATTAATTTATAGTTCAGCGTAACCCCCCAAAATTGGGCTAACTGATAAACCAAGGTTATGTTAACCATGGGTAAGCATATAATGCATGACAACAGCTTGCTCCTCTCAACCCCCCCACCCCAATTTCTATTTGGAGATGCTGAGGACGCCAGACTGTGCCAGGGACCAAGCACTGTTCTGAAGCCACTTTTTTCAATTTGATAAATGCAGGTAGTCCTCGTTTAGCGACAACTGGGACCAGCAACTTGGTCATTAAATGAAGCAGTCGCTAAGTGAAACTGTGCCTGTGCTTACGATCTTACTTCAGCTTATCTTGGCTTTACAGACCTGCAAAGGTCATCAATGTGAGGATTGGGCACAAAGTTACTTTTTCATCACTGTTGTAACTGCGAACGGCCACTGTGCGAGGCAGATGCTAAACGAGGACTACCTGTAAGACAGAATTCTAAAAGATGGAAAAGGAGTTTTTCTTTCTCCCATTGCTCAGCCCACAAAAGATCCAGCTCTCCACTAGAGATCGCAAACTCACAGCAAAGTGAGATGCTCATTTACCCAGTGGGGCCCTTCCCTCGTCACGGAAAACCCTGCTTCGAGGCTCTGGTGAAAGAAGTTCTGGTTTACCAATTTTGCAACTCCAAGCTTGGCTTCAACAGGGCAGGAAGAGCAGCCAGGAAGAGAGGCTTAATGTTTTATTACATTTTCATCAGGCAGCCGATAAGGTCCTCCGCTGTGGCCTTGCTGTAGGCCAGCTGAGCAAGAGCCGCTGAGCCAAGGACATTCAAATAATGGTTGAGCCCCTTTGGGGAGATTCGAATCCAGCTCTCTCCCATCTAAGTCCAGGTCTCCAGCCCCCAAGCTACCATTATGGCTAAGCATTCTGGGCAGTTCTAGGCCACCAATCTAGATACGCCATGGATGTAGCTGTCTTCTCTGGGGTCCCAGAAGGCAGAGATGTGGCCCATATTGCAGTTTACACTCCCAGCTCGCCAGCTCTGCAGCTCTTCCAGGCCACGTTGCTAAAATCCAGCCGCATTTATCAAAATTTGGTTGCACTAATCATACCTACCGTCCCTTCTAAAACTAATAAACTTGGCAAAAACAGCTATCAATGAGCACCTTAGCAGGTTGCCCTTCCAACATCTTTGGATGGTAGGTCCTATCACCAGCAATGGCTCAGCATGATGGGCCATGTAATCCAAATACATCTGGAAGCCACCAAGTCAACCCCTTCCTTGGTGATGTTTTGATTCTGCCCCCCCCCCTTTTTTTTTCTTTTGTCTGCAGATGTCATGGGATTTTTTTAAAAGTGGTATAACTATTTCTTTTCCTGTCCCGTTTTGAACCGGCAGCTCTACAGGTAGTCCTCATTTAGCGACTGCCTCGTTTAGCCACTGCAGTTACAACAGTGATAAAAAAGTAACTTTGGAACCGATCCTCGCATTTACAACCTTCACGGCTCTGTAAAGGAAAGGAAAGTGGAAGTCAGATTGTAAAATCGTGATGTTTCACTTAGCGACCACTTTGCTTAACGACCAAGTTGCCAGTCCCGATTGTGGTTGCTAAATGAGGACTCCCTGTTCAGCAATTTTAGGTTAACATTCATCCTGCTGTCCAGACATACCCAATTAGTTATTCAGCATCGTTAATTTGGAAATGTAAGCTGTCCTGGTCACCCCAGTAACTATTGAAAGTGTAAGAATATAAGTGCTGGGAATCAGCTCAGGGGTGGGACCTGATTGGCTGCTTATTTTTTGTATAGCTCCTGCTGAAGCCTCCCCTCTATTCTTTCCACCTAGATTTGGTGGGTTGATTTACTGTCCACACTTTCAAGATTTTTTAGGGTTTCGATTATTTAGATTTCTATCTCACCTTCTGTCCAGGTGTCTCCCTTCATTTAATCCCCAAAGAGTTCCTGGAACCCTGCCAGGTAGGCCAGGCTGAGCTACAAGCCCACTTGGCTTGCGTGGCTGTGTCTGCACTTGAACCCACGTCTCCCCAGTTCTGATCCAACGTTTTAACCACTACACCACCCCGGCTAAATGCCCAAATGGGCCTACCATGATCCCTTGATGGGTTTGAACTTTGGGCTACAATTCAACAGGTATAGCTTTTCCCCGACTCCAGCCTCCAGACTGTTTAAAACGGCATGTGAGGGATTCCTATCTACCGCCGTTAAAAGTGGACGAGCCAGAGTCGTTGGGAGACTGGGGGCCTACAAATTGTATAAAATGAAAAGGGGAGGAAAGTCTTGCATCCAGCCTGCCCTGATTCCCGCCTATCGCGCTTTCTCTGAAACCTCTCGTCCCAAAACACAGAATCAAATTCACTTACCCGTGTCTCCGCTCCAAACGGGCCCTCCCACCACTGATTCGCCCCTCCAACCGCTGGTTCTTTCCTTACCTGCCTCCGAGTCGCTCGGCGCTGCTCCTACGCTAGGCCACCAATGGCTCCGCGGAACCCCCGGGCGACGGCCAGGCAAGGGAGCGGAACTGATCTCAACCGGCTCCGAGCGAGCGAGTCGGCGCGCCCTCAGCTTCTCAATCCCGGCCAAAGGGCGGAGCTCAAAGCCGGGCTGCAGCAACAGGCTTTCCAATCGGGAGAACTCAGCCTACAACTCCCGGCATGCCCCGCGCACCGGCGTCCACCCCGACATAGTCATAGGCCACTAGGACTACATCTCCCGACAAGCCACGGCCATGTTCCTCGCCATCCAGGCAGGCAAGCGTGCTGAAGCCGGAGCTATCGAGCGCTTTCAGGCAGGAAGTCGTGGCAAAGGCGTTTAATCATTAAAATAAATCAGTCAGATCCGTATGGGTTGAATTTCAACTCCTGTCATTATAAGACAACGCATCTGGAGAATATATGGCAATACTTTTCTTAGGCCAATCGAGACAATAGTGTGAAAGGTTTTAACTTCTAATCTGAAAAAAAAACCCTTTTTTCACCTGTGACCTCCCTATTTATCTACTCAAAACTGAGTTCCACTGGATTAAATGGGGCTTGTTCCTGGTTTAAGAAAATATTGGGTTGGACATAGAGTCAGCAAACAAACTGGGTTTACACAACATGCTAAGATACAAAAACTACAAACCAGATTTAGCATGTTGTGCAATTGCAGCTGCTAGGTCTTCAATTTACCAGGTTATGTATGTTGCGTGAACTCAGCTGGTTTTCTCAGCTGGTTTTCTCTGCTGGTACATGGTTTTCCTCCCTCATGGTGATGTGGCTTGAGAAAGAGGCTGTGTTGATGGAACTTGCACCCATGTTTACACCTGCAGGGAGGGGGGGTCCAAAAGTCAGGATGCCACAATCAGGCAACTGAAGTCCCACGGCTTTTTTACGTGTGTTGCGATGGTCATCTTGATGTTTTGGATAACCCCCTGCCCCCCCCCCCCAGACACCACTGTTTTAACATGGATTGCTAAATTCATTGCATAACACACTGCACCACAGACTACAGCAGCATGCTTGCTGGGGAATTCTGGGAGTTGAAGTCCACCCATCTTAAAGTTGCCAAGGTTGAGAAACACTGGTCTAAGTATCCCGAATTTGCAGAACCCATTTGGCTAAACTTTGTTGTAAACCGCCCAGAGTCCCCCTTGGGGGAGTTGGGCGGTGATAAATTTGATTAAATAAATAAAAAAACCAAAAAACCATGGAGAGCTACCTTGGGCCCAATTGCTGCATTCACAAACCAAGCTAAACTGGGTTGAGGACTGTAGCTTGAATCATGTCAACTGGATTTCTATTTTCTCAGTGGAAACGTTTCGCTCCTTATCCAAGGAGCTTCTTCAGTCTGAGCAAAGTTGGTAAGGGAATCCTAAATATGTTTCTAGGTAGCTGTGTGACCTTACACCTGGGGTCATGGTTATATTGAGATGTTATTTTAAGTCCTTTTATTATCTAAAGGAGGATCGTTAAGATCACCATGCTGCTGTTGAGCTTGTGAAATGGTCTTAATCTTCCTAGGCACAGAAGACAGAGCCGGGAGAAAGATGGGAGAAAGATTGTGCCTGAGGCCCCCACCTCTATTCAAGGAAGGATTTTCCAAGTTGGCATAAATGGATTCCTTGACTGGTGTGTTGAAAAGTCTAGATAGATCCCCAGAGCATCCAGATGGGGAAAACTGTAGGGCCTAGTCCAGGCACATGCCAGGAGTCAGGACTGGCTTGAAGGCCCCAAAAGAAAAGAAAAATCTTTACACACTGTGAAAATTCAACAGCTTGACAACAACTGGTCAATTGTGTTGGGTGAACAAAGCCTGTATCTTGGGTGAGCTTAGCCAGTGGAGTTAATTTAAGGTTCTGTGGTCAATAAAACCTTAAACCAATGGATAATTTAAGAAGTCAACCCAGAGTTCTCACTCGAGGCACAAATTACCAGGCTCAAATTATCCTACTTTGGACACATTATGCAAAGACCCAGCTCTCTGGAGAAGGCTCTGGTGCTGGGAAAAGTGGAAGGAAGAAGAGGACGACCAGCAGCAAGGGGGAGGGACTCAGTTCCAGTGGCGATGGGTGCACTGTTGGAAGACCTGAAAGACCAAGTTAGGGACAGATCATCATGGAGAAAACCTATCTATGTGGTCGCTAGGAGTCGAAAACGACTTGATGGCACATAATCCATCAATCAATTAATGGTCAGTAAACCAAGGGTTAGGCTATTGTGCAAATCTATGCTCAGAGGCATCCCTTAAATTTCCAGATGGATCATGCGCCATCAATTCAGCATTGGCTCTTTGCAGCCACAGGTCGAAAATCCTTCTCCCGGATCATCTGTCTCCTGCTGCCCTCCTAAAGGGAAACACATTTTTAAGAATTCTCCACATTTTGTCTCCACATTGTCCTTGCAACCCCCCTGCTTCCTACGTTTTGGATTCTTCCCACCGGAACTACGATTCCCAGAATGCCAAGCGAACAGCTCTCTCTCTCTCTCCTTCCCCCTATGAACGCATGGGACATGCCGTGTGGGCGGCGCGGCGGCTGTTGCTGATGTTTCTTCTGTCGCCGTGGCAGCTACGGTAAAGGCGGCGGCGAGCTTGGGGGAGCAGGGAAACTTTTAAGGACCCGCCAGGTAAGCAGGGCAGGGAAGTAGGGACTCAAGGGGAGGCAGGGTGGGAGAGAACAGCAAAGAAGGACGGGGAGGCTGTTTACTTGTATGTCCTAGATGGAGCTTCCATGTTCAGGAGCAGCGATTAAATGTCAGCTGCAGGGGAGCGGTAGTAGAGAATGGCTAGAAACATCGGGTGGCCCGTGAGAACAAAGAATTGTATTACAACAGCTTTGCCCAAGGTGTAGCTGGCTAGGAATTCTGGGAGTCGAAGGCTCCCACAACTGGAGGGCACCAGGTTGGGGAAGGCTGCAGTCACTTGTTTTTCCAGAATGACAGCCCTGCTTTTTCTCATCTCTGGGTTGGAATGGAAACTCATTTTTAAGAGTTCTCCACATTGTCTTCTCTAGTTTATGAAAAATTGCAGATATGATACTGAAACCCTGTGGACCCCCAAGGGAATAGCAGTCCCCATTCATCACAATAAATAAAGTTTTAAAAACTTACCAATTTGGGGTATCCACTTGCCTCAATACTCCCAACAAAGGGAAAAACCTGTTTCACAATATATTCCTTACTGGTCCAGCTTGTGGTTTTCTCAGAAGTAAACTTCACTCTGTTTAGTACAGCTTCCTGCCAAGTAACTGTGCCTGTAGGATCATAGCCCTAGCATGTCACGCTGCAGTCCTGAGCACACTTACTCTGGAGTAAGCTTTGTGGCGAGACTTACTGAGGAAACCCAGGAAAATTGCATTGCAAGGTTGCAAAAGAATATTGCTTTCACGAACAATCACCTACATTAGTAAATATTATAAACGATAATAAAATTGGGATTAAAAGGGAATTGGATATATCGCTTGTTTCTTTATTTCCAGGAAGGCTTTCTTATTTAGTATTGCAAAATATGGAAGGATGAAAGAACTCATCAATATCCCCACGTCCTGATTTTCAGAGGTCTACTGTTTCCTTCTCTCTGGAACTGGTTCTTGATGTTTCTTGCACCTGAGTCTTTTATCCAGCCACTCGCAAAGAGTTCGTCATGGCCAAGGACATCCTAGGGGAGGCGGGTCTTCACTTTGACGAGCTGAACAAACTGAGGGTTTTGGATCCAGAGGTGGCCCAGCAAACCACAGAGCTGAAAGAGGAATGCAGACTATTTGTAGACAGTAAGTCTTCTCGGCTGAGTGGGGAGAGCGCTGGCCCTCCTTAGCAGGGTCAGGATGACGTCGGAGGGCTGGTTCACACATGTGCGGCTAGCAAGGGATGGGTGTGGAGGGAGTTGTGGCTTAGCCATCTGGAAGACACTGTAACTGGCCACATGCTTCAGTTTTCTTTCTGCCTGATGCAGCTTTCATGCAGAAATGGCTCATTTAGACCACGACGGAGAAGAAGACTTCTGGGACCTGAGAGTGTCATGGCCAGCTGAGTTGGGAGGTATGGCCAGATGTGGCCCCATCAACCCCCACCAGGCCCTTTATGCCTTTCAGCTCTCACTCCTGCAGGTCCTAGCAGCCTGCACATCAGAGATTTCTTTCCCTAAGAGGGAAAACGATCTTTCTTCTGTTGGCTGGGCATAGTGGTTCAACTTGCTGTTGCTGGTGGGGCCTGCAAAAATGGGAGTTATCTTAACCTTGTTCTTCAAAAGCAAGTTAAAGGCACTGTCTTTCCTCTTAGGCAGGGCTGCTGTCTGTGGCATCTGTCTATGTGTTTGCTTGGATGCGTGTGCCTGTATGCAGGAGAATATATTTGTGTGCGTGTAGATTGGTGTGTTTCTGAAAGTCCTTGTTTGATTAGATGAGCAAATTGTCACCTTTCTCCAATGCATGGCTGGGTTGGGAGTTGAAGTCCACACATCTTAAAGTTGCCAAGGTTGAGAAACACTGCTCTAACGCTTCCAAACAAGACTGATTATTACTTAGCAGTCTAAAAAAATAATAGAAATTGCAGTGTAACTCGTTGGTCTCTTTCCTGACGATGCTGGATGTAAACCCTTTCTGTTACTGCTTTCCTCCCTTACAGAAATTGCAGAGTTTAAAAAAATAGTGGGCAGCCTCATTGAACTTGTAGATCAGCTAGCAAAAACCACCGAAAACGAGAAGATTAAGGTAAAGGGGCATTATAAAGGAATATTTCCCAATATTTCTGATTTGAAGGACATTCCCCCTCAATCTTCCAAAAGGTCTTTCTGCCTTTGAGTAGAAAGGGGTGTAAAAGCTCTGGGGTTAAAGTGTTCTGATCTGGCGATACCCTTTTCCAGGCTAACCAGAACGGTTCTGAGCTCAAAATGGGGTGTTCCGGTCTCCCTTTTTCAGTTGGGAAACTTCCATGGATGCTTCGGGGTCACAAAATTTTGTCCTCAAAAAGACTTGCCCCGTTATTATATGCAGAATAAATGGGACCTGCAACAAAATACAGGTAGTCCTCACTTAACAACCATTCGTTTAATGACAGTTCAGACTTATAACGGTGTTGAAAAAACGATTTACGACCGGTTCTCACACTTACGACCGTTGCAGTGTCCCCGCGGTCACGTGATCACGGTTTGGGCGCTTGGCAGCCGGTTCGCATTTATGACTGTTGCAGCATCCTGTGGTCACGTGGTCGCCATTTTCGACCTTCCCGGTTGGCTTCTGGCAAGCCAAATCAATGGGGAACCACGTGATTCATTTAACAACCACATGGTTCGCTTAATGCCCGCAATGATTCGCTTAACGGCCACCGCAAAAATGCTCTTAAAATTGGGTCAGATTCGCTTAATGACAGCTCCACTTAGCAACCAAAATTCTGGTCCCAATTGTGATCGTTAAGTGAGGAATACCTGTACTGAAGTGGGTGGAGTGCTGCGGTTGAGAGTTTCAACCAGCCAGGCCTTGGTGGAAGATACTTAATTCCGTTCCTTTTCCTGCTGCACCATTTTCTGCTCTCAGCAGACACTCTGCCTTCTATAGCCAGTGAACGTCCTCGGTCTCCAGGGGTTATTTTTAGAAGCCTCCCTTCCTCCCCTTAGGAATTTTTTGCTGAAGATCTTTGGCTTAATTTCCACAAACCTTGCAGTTGGTGAATGGAGGGTGCCCTTTTAGCTCCTTCAAGACGCACGCTGGAAAAGCAGGTTGGAGACTGGGACGTGGAGCATCGCGTCTTTGGGCAGGGCTGTTATTTCAGCTCTGTGGATTTGGGTCCTCTCTTCCTATTTGCCTGAGGTCTTTGTGGTAACATTTCATAATGGCCTGAAAGGTGCTCCACTTGTCATAACATTAAGGTCTACAGGCAGCCCTTCTCTCTAGATATCTTCAGACCCGCCGGGCCTCCGCTTTGCCTTACTTTTAAAAATATTATGGAAAAAGAAAATTAAAAACGAGAATCTGCCAGATTGTGAATCGAGAGTACCAGCCTAGAGCCTCTCTGTTTGATGCTTGTAGGGACTTTGTGTGGAAAGATGTCCTCCTGGCCGGAAGACATTTTGTGAGCATGCTCTCAAACCTTCAGACACGCACCCTGGCCCCAGAGGTTTTGAGGGCTTTTGTTACAGGGCTCTCCCTTTTAAAGAAAAACCATTACTTTTTTCCTTTTTTCAAAATAAGCACTCTGGTGGCCAGATAGCTACAAAAAGTCTGCTTCCAGATGTGGTGTAAGAGTTAAGGTTTTGAACTAGGAGCAGAAGGCCCAGTCTGGTCCCGCTTCAGCTCCTCAGGGGCCTTTGGGTCAGTCACTCTCTCTCAGCCCAACCAACCTCACGGGGATCCTGGTGTGATAGACGAAAATTGAAGGAGGGAATGTTTGGTATGCTGCCTTGGGCTCCTGGAGGAAAAGCAGATGATGAACCTCAGAAATAAATAAATAACTGCCTGCCGAGGACAGCCTTACTTGACCCCGTTCGGTTGATGAAGTGGACACTGTAATGGCATGTGGGAAAGACCTTGGGAGACGGGCGAAGGGACGCTGCCAAGGGAACGGTAGATAAGAGACAGCATAGCCTGCAGCTGCATAGTGGGCGGGGCAAGAGGCTCAGAAGGGACCCTCCCTAGTTTCTCAGGCTGTAAAGGAGATGGGGGTAGAATTGTACTATCAGACGTGCCCGATTGATGTCAGCCTCGCAGGGCAAACCAGACAGGCAACACAACCAAATGAGCTAATTCTACTTTATTGTAAGGCTACAGTGACAGAATCTTGCAAGTCTGAAAGTACAATTCTCCCCACATATCCTACAGCAGAGCTTTCCAAACTGTGTGTCGGGACACATTAGTGTGTCGGCTGCAGTGTCTGGGTGTGTCGCGGCTGCTGCTGCCTCCGAGCCCTGCCAGGATTCTGTGCAGGTCCTAGTGCCTGCCTTGTGCCTGGCTGCCTCCAAACCTGCTGTGATTCCACGCAGGTCCTAGTGCCTGCCTTGTGCCTGGCTGCCTCCAAACCTGCTGTGATTCCACGCAGGTCCTAGTGCCTGCCTTGTGCCTGGCTGCCTCCAAACCTGCTGTGATTCCACGCAGGTCCTAGTGCCTGCCTTGTGCCCTGCTGTAAGAGAGTGTCGCGAAATGATGCAAGTCTAAAAAGTGTGTCACCAACATGAAAAGTTTGGAGAGCTCTGTCCTACAGCCTGAGAAACTAGGGAGGGTCCCTTCTGAGCCTCTTGCCCCACCCATTATGCAGCTGCAGGCTATGCTGTCTCTTATCTGACCATTCCCTTGGCAGGGTCTCTGCCCTGTCTCCCAAGGTCTTTCCCACATGCCATTACAACACAGACTGGCCTAATTCCTTCCTCTCTGATGAATGTAAATACAAACATTAATCCCCTTCTTGCTAATTATCCCAGTGCTGGGGTGAGTATTCCAAAGGGCAGGCGAATGGGGAAAAGGAAAGCACAGTCATGGTCACATGATTTCCTACTTAGCTACCGCTTCACTTGCCAGTCCCAATTGTGGTCGCTAAACGAGGATTACCTGTAATCGCAAATTGTCAATTAAAAGTGGTATTCAGTTGGACAACATCCATTGTACCAGTGTCATTGCTTACCAATGATTCTTAGACATTTGACCACCAGGAGGCAGGTGAGGCCCAATAAGGATAAAACTGGTAGCACACTGCCTCCTGGTGGTCAAGTAGTGTGTAGCAACCATGAAGTTTCCTTTTCCTTTTATTTCCCATGCTGGCTGGGGAATTTCTGGGAGTTGAGGTCCATACATCTTAAAGTTTCTAAGGTTGAGAAAAACTGAACTAGAGAGAGACTGTCATTATGTCATGGGGAGGCATGACATAATACCAGCTCTCTCTCTCTCTACTCAGCTTGTATAAAAGGAGATGTATACTATACATAGGTGCTTACCAATGGATGATTGACAGATTTCTTTAGAAGTGTAGCAGCCGTAATCAACCATTGCTTCATTTAGAAGGATTGCAAAAAAACATTTTTTTTTAAATGAAGCCTTCTCCTTTCCGCAGGCAATTGGGGCCCGCAATTTACTGAAGTCAATAGCAAAGCAAAGAGAGGCCCAACAGCAACAACTCCAGGCGTTAATCGCTGAGAAGAAGACGCAGCTGGAAAGGTTAGGAATGGCCAAAGGGACGCGGGATTTTGTGGGACTTTCCAAATTGATGCTGAGCTTCCATGGAGTACAGGTAGTCCTCGACTTATGACCACAATTGGGACCAGAACTTCTGTTGCTAAGCAAGGTGGTCATTAAGTGAGTCATGCCCGATTTTATGAATCACTGTGGTTGCTAAGTGAATCACATGGTCGTTAAGTGAATCCAGCTCCACAGTTCAACCCTGAGCTACAAATATTCTGTTCTCTTGGTATCACTGTTATCTCTGGAGGTCTTGTAATGTGCAGATATAAATATGCACCAAATGCTAAATACCATTGTGTCCTTTTTGCAAAAGGCAAATTAACTGCATGGCCTTCCAAGCATTCACCGAACAGTTTTCTTCCTCCCTCCCTCCCTCATCTGCTTAGAGCCAACCCTGATTGGCCAACCACTGCACCCATCAGGAAAGGGTCTTCTCTTTCTTCTTGGAGCTGGTTGTCATAAAACAGTTGCCAAAAAAGTCAAATGAATGCTGGAGGGGTTTTTCCCCAACTAAATCAGTGTTCCACAAACTTAGCATCTGTAAGATGTGTGGACTTCAACTCCCAGAATTCTCCAACCAACATATCTGTAGGACTCTGGGAGTTGAAGTCCACACATCTTAAAGTTGCTAAGGTTGAGAAACACTGCCCTAGAGTATTCTGATATTTCTTGAATAACTCCGTGATCCGCTCTTGTTCCGGTCATAGCTCTTCCTCCCAGCTGAAAAATCTCCCCCAGCTGTTGCTGCTTCAAGCTGCGTTCGGCCCAGCCAGCTCACCCTTCGCTTTCCTTGGTCCTCAGGTACCGAGTAGAGTATCAAACGCTGTGCAAAATAGAAGCGGACCAGAATGAATTCATTGACCAGTTCATCTTCCAGAAGTAGAGCGAGAATCGAGGGCAGCCAACAAACCAAGAGCACTTGAGCCATTCCCACTGCTCCGGACAGGCAATTTGGACATGCTGTGGAAGCGTCGACTGAGGACCCACCTTGCAAGATCCCCCTCCAGCCGGGAGAGGTTTTGTTGTCCCCGAGCAACCTGCCCCGTGGTTAGGTTGACGGAAGACCACGGTTTGCAGGTTCCCTGGGAAGGTCTTTGCAAGTGGATGCACTTCCAAAGGATGAAGAAAGAGGAGCAACTCTTGTATTTAAGTCTTTTTTAGCAGCTGCTTTGAGTTTCACTCCCGAGACTGGATTTCTCACTGAGTTTATGCAGCTTCCCCACTTTTTAGAAAATAAAAAATACCATACTTTCAAGGAACTCAGTGAACCATCCTTTGAAACGCCGTGTGACTTGTTGTTTCAAACTGTCAGAGTGCGAGCGTGGAGCGGCCTGCTTCTTTCTCGTAGACACCAGTGATCCTCAGTCTGTACAGTAAATAGACACTCACACAGAGATTATATAAAACAGCCTATTTACTTTATATACATACGTATTACAGATTACATCCACACACGGGTAACAAATGATACAGCGATGATACAGCAAACGAGAAGCAAAATGAGAAGAAAGAATACCAGGTTTCTTCTGCTTATATATACAAACTGACCAATCACATTATAGGTCACTCTCATTATCTACCACACATAACTAAATCCTTAGCACCTGTAGTATGAGTCACACACTGCCACATCATCACTACAACAATGGCTGCTAATTGGGTGACTTTGCAGAATAATTCCCCTCTCACCTAGATATCAAGCCTCTCTAGTATAATTTATATCTCTCTGTAAATTCCTGGGTATATACAAACCCCAACACAAACTGCCGTGCAACAGGCTGATGCTGGGTCGAGAGAAGAAGGTACCATGCCAGAAACATGTATGTTATGAAATAGAGCTTCGTATACCAATCCGAAAGGGGCGTGGTGGCTCAGCGGGTAAGACACCAGGCTTGTCGATCGGAAGATCGATCCCTGCGTGCAGAGTGAGCTCCCGCACTAGCTCCAGCTCTTGCCAACCTAGCAATTTGAAAGCATGCAAATGCAAGTAGATTAATAGGTACCACTTCGGTGGGTAGGTAACAGCGTTCTGCGCGCGTCATGTGGCCACATGACCGTGGAAGTGTCTTCGGACAACGCTGGCTCTTCGGCTAACAAACGGAGATGAGCACCGGCCCCTAGAGTCGGACACGAATGCACAAATGTGCGGGGGGAACCTTTACCTTTTACCTATAGCAATCCGAACCATCTTATCAGCCAGGTAGAAAGGGGGGGCCTCACCTGCTGTCACCCTCCTGCTGCAGGTTACGATGAAACAGCTGTACAGCCAACCTTCACTTCAGCTGCGTGAGGCAACTGCCAATGTGTGTCTAATTGCAGCTGCTGGTGAAAAAACAGGTGGTTGCAGAGAGATCCTACCCAACACGAGCTAGCGGGCTCCTAGGGCGAGGAATCCCCACCTCCACCCGCCAGGTTGATGGGTTAAAGGAGTGGAATCCACATCTGGAGCGGCGTGGATGAACCCGTGCTGGCGCGGGAAGCGGCAGCCGAGGGTTGCGGGGGGCCCAGCGGTGGCGCAAAGGCAGAGGGTCCCTTCCCAGCCAGGGAGCAGGGCCAGACCGCCCCCTCCCCAGGCGGCCCGCCAAGGAGCTGGCGGAGGTCCTTCCTCTGGCCCTTCGTCTGAGGCTGTTGGTACCACAAACGGGCTGCGCTGTTGCCTTCTCCTGGCCAGCAGTTGTGCCCCGCTGCCTGGAAATGCAACACTTGGAGGCTGCTTTGGGCCACGAGACCTTTCCCAGGTGGTTTCCTGAGATCCCTCTGAGTGCACTTCCCACCTGGTGGGTAGGCCGAGGCCTTGGCCACGCTCTGCCCCCCCCCCCCCAGGAACACAAACACACTTCCCCTCACCTAATTTGCACGGTTCCCTTCCCGAGGGGGGAGGGCCAATCATTTTATTTCATTTTCTTTTTTTCCACTTGGTTATAAGCAGGGCTGAAGAGCACAAAAAGCAGCATCAGGAGGGAAATCACTAAGTAAGGGGCGTAGACGGCAGACAGGGTCAGGCGTTCCCGCAGGGTCTGTGGGCTGGGGACCTCGGTGTTGGAGAAATCAGCGAACAGGATCTGGGCCAGGCAAGCAATCACTGCCGTAGTTATGTTCGTCCCGTAGATCACCACGGGGGTCCGGATCCACTTGCAGTTCCCTGGATTGAGAAGGGTTAGGGATTTTTAATAGCTGCAGTCCTCGGTCAAAGCTCAAGTGCTCGTTTCCTGATTCGCATAGGTTGTAAATGCTGCAGATTGTGCCATAAAAGGGGCTTTTTTTCACCAGTTCAGGACGGGAAGATACGTCCACCCAGGCTGCCGCTGGTTTGCCCGGACCAGCCTGAGACCTCCGAGCCTGACGGTTCTCAGGAACGCCTCCAGACCATCAAACTCCATCAAGAACGGGGCAATTGCTCGTGCCTCTGTGCCCACCCCACCCCTTCCCACCCTTTTGCTGTGCCCAAAAACAATCCCCCCAAACTGGCACGCTCACCTTTCCAGAAGGCGTAGGCGGCAACCGGGAAGAAAAACAGCGAGGCAACAGATTCCATGTAGAGGAGGGACTTGATCCAGGGGTCAGGGTGTCCCATCAGGGGATCCTTGAAGGTAGTTGTGTACCAGGCGAGATATCTGGACAGCTTAGGGACACAGAAGACACGGTCAGCGAAAGGGAGGAGGAGGGTGGGAAGAGGGTACCTGAATCCTTCTAATCTTCCATCCAAGGGGGTGGGGTCAAAAAAGTCAAGATGGTGTGTGATCAAAGCCCTGCTTTTCCTGCATGCACGTCTGGGTGGGAGGCTGGGTCAGAATCAGGAGACCTGGTCACACCTATGAGCTGGGCCTGGATTAGGTGCCCTTCCAGTCAGCCTTGACTCCTGGCGGCTCCCTGGAGCAGGCCCTGCAGTTGTCTTGGCTGCATTTTCCAGGAGGGGTGGTCCTTGCCTCCTTCCTGGGACTGGCCCCAGGTACCCGGCTGGCTTCACTCAGGCCTCTCTGCGAGTTATGGGTGTATTATAAAGTATTTCAGAGCTGCTTCTTTTAAGTTACTCACACTCCCATGACAGAAACTGGCAGATAAAGCCATGCTCTGTCTTGCAACATTCAAGGAGGTCAGATGGAAAGGAGCCGCTCCTCAGGAAAGTCATGTACCTGGGTTGAGTGGCAAGCAGGGGGCTGTCACGCTAAGGGGCCTGGACCAGACACCGGGAGGGGCTCCTCGACCCCCTTCGGGCTCCCCCTCCCCTCTCATTTACGGCCCTCTCGGTCTCTCTCCCACTCCTTCCCCAGCTGGGTTGGCAAAGCAAACAGGCCAGTTCTTGCCTTAACCACACAACGCATGGTTAATTCAACCTTGTAGCTTGCTGGTGGCTTGAGGGGTTGTCTGAGCCCAACCCATATTCCATGAAATGTGTGAACCTCGAAAATGGGTTGATTCAACAACAACATTCGGTATGTTGTGTGAACAAGAGAACAGTAACCTCTTCCTGTCGCACAAACCCCTTCTTGAACCACATCGCCTTTCCCCCCACTTCCTCTTCCACTTTTAAGACGGGGATCCGCTTGAAGAATTAAACTGTAGTCACAGCCTGCATCTTCATTTTTTCAGAAGGCTGCGAGGGGAGAGATGATTGATCTTTTAAACCATCCATCCATCCATCCATCCATCCATCCATCCATCCATCCATTGCTAGGTAATGTAAGGGTCAAATCCAGCTTCTTTTAACTTTGATTCGAGAAGGAACTGCAAAGAGCCTTTTTAAAAGCAGAGTGCAGGGATGAGAAGGTTAGCATATAAGGCTCCAGGGATAGGTGGAATACAGGCTTTATCTTTGATCATACCAGAATGTATGATTTTTATTTATGTATTTATTTACTTGGGGCGTGGTGGCTCAGCGGGTAAGACGCCAGGCTTGTCGATCGGAAGATCGCAAGTTCGGAGGTTCGAATCCCTAGCCCTGCGTGCGGAGTGAGCTCCCGCACTAGCTCCAGCTCTTGCCAACCTAGCAATTCGAAAGCATGCAAATGCAAGTAGATGAATAGGTACCACTTCGGTGGGTAGGTAACAGCGTTCCGCGCGTGTCATGCGGCCACATGACCGTGGAAGCGTCTTCGGACAACGCTGGCTCTTTGGCTAACAAACGGAGATGAGCACCGGCCCCTAGAGTCGGACACGACTGCACAAATGTGCGGGGGGTACCTTTACCTTATTTATTTACTTGTCAAATTTATATGGCTGCCCATCTCACCTGAAGTGACTCTGGGCGGCACACAATAAAACCAAGAATTAATACATTTTGCAATCCTCTTAAAACAACAAACACAGATAAAACAAGATCAAAAGAGGGAAGATATTTACATACAGTATGATCCAGGTATTTCGTTCTGACACACCCAACCTGCTGCAAGATTGCTGGAATCAAGCCCACCTGTTACCCAACAGGGCTTGCCTCCAAAAACTAGCCTTTGAGACCACGACTTGTTTCCAAGTCGCAGAGCGCAGGGTGGTGCCTTCTCAGAGTAGCCACCCATGTTTCCAAAAGACCGTTGGTTATCCAGCGGAGCACACCTGGATGCCCCCAGGTAGGAGATGCGCTGGATCCCACCATTCCCAGGCAGACTAATTCACAGCCGGATAGTCCCGTGCAGCTTCCCCCAGTCCCCCAATCAACCGGGTCCCTCAGCCTCAAACCCGCCTGGCAGGACCGCGGCGCAAGTTCTCTGCTCTAGGCACGCAAATCAGGTCCCGCGTTCTTGCGGAGCGGATCCCCGATGCTTTGGGCTGCAACAGCCGCCGGATCTCAGCGGTTTCTCTCTACTTACGGCGGGAGGGTAAAGTCTAGGCAGCAACGCCGGCACGTAGAGGAATAAAGTGGTCAGGATGTGAGTGAGGAGGTAGAAGACGAAGATCCTCTCGAGGACGCGCGCCGCCGCCATCGCCACTTCGGTGTCAGCCGGGCAGGCAGGCGCCGGGATCGAACGATCGCTTTTCTCCGCACCCATCGGCTCTCCCGGAGGGGCGTGGCCTCCTGCCTAACTAGCCCCGCCCAGTTCTTCAGGTTGTCTCTGGGCGGTGGGAAGCGTCTTCTCGGTCGAATCTCTCCCCGCGGGCACTGGGTGGATCCAGCGGGGCTCAGAGGGATCTCAGGAAACCACCTGGAAAAGGTCTCGTGGCCCAAAGCAGCCTCCAAGTGTTGCATTTCCAGGCAGCGGGGCACAACTGCTGGCCAGGAGAAGGCAACAGCGCAGCCCGTTTGTGGTACCAACAGCCTCAGACGAAGGGCCAGAGGAAGGACCTCCGCCAGCTCCTTGGCGGGCCGCCTGGGGAGGGGGCGGTCTGGCCCTGCTCCCTGGCTGGGAAGGGACCCTCTGCCTTTGCGCCACCGCTGGGCCCCCCGCAACCCTCGGCTGCCGCTTCCCGCGCCAGCACGGGTTCATCCACGCCGCTCCAGATGTGGATTCCACTCCTTTAACCCATCAACCTGGCGGGTGGAGGTGGGGATTCCTCGCCCTAGGAGCCCGCTAGCTCGTGTTGGGTAGGATCTCTCTGCAACCACCTGTTTTTTCACCAGCAGCTGCAATTAGACACACATTGGCGGTTGCCTCACGCAGCTGAAGTGAAGGTTGGCTGTACAGCTGTTTCATCGTAACCTGCAGCAGGAGGGTGACAGCAGGCGAGGCCCCCCCCTTTCTACCTGGCTGATTGATGGTTCTGATAGCTATACTCCTAGGTGGCTATCAACACCTCCCCGATACAAAGTTTGGAAGCTTTAAGTCTGTCACAGCAAGCGTGCCTTAAAGAGCCACAGACTTATTGGGGACTCCGCTTTCGTGGCCTGGAGACGGTGCATCCAGCGAGCGGGGGTCTTCTCCATGGAAGCTCAGCGTCTGTTTCAAAAGTCCCAGAAAGAGCAAAGTCCCCCTTTGAACTGAATTGGATCCCAGTACGCTGTCTCATTTTGTTGCTGTTTCCAAGGGACTTCCTGGCATCTTAAACAGGTGCAGCTGAAGCCACAGAGTTTCTGGCACCCTGAAGACATCCTAAAGTGGACATAAACTAGCGAGACGTAAACCTTCCCCAACAGTTGCATTCCAGGTGGATTGGATCTGCAGTTCCCATAATCCCTGGCTAGAAATATCCTGGCTGGGCATGATGGGAGTTCTGCAGGGCACCAGGCTGAGAAAGGAAAGAAAGGTTTGAAGAAACCTTCAAACCTGTGAATTCCTTCAGGTATCACCAAACTAAAATGTTGGAACATGACAGTGGCTAATCAATACATGCTAGCGCAGAGACGACTTCCGGGTGTTGAGGTGACCGGTGCGCTGATCCGAAAGCTCCGCGGTTTTCCCGTTTGCGGCGATTTTAAAAAAAATTGCTGAAAAATCGCCCTCGAAGAAAGGGTGAGCAGAAGATTGCCCACAGAAGGGTCGCCGGATTCGCTGCTCTCTTCCGACCCCCGTATTTCCACCATGGGGGAAGTGAGATTGAAGCGGTGAAAGGCGGCTGGAACTGTCAACTGAAGCTCTGCGGAAACCACGAATCTGAATAAGATAAGTAGCACATCACCCAACCTTTTAGACACATATATTTTTTTAAATATTATTTGCCTATTAACATCTAAGATTTATCTCTGGACTTGAATTATAAATGCGGGTGTTTTATTTCTTTCTTGCCAAAGGCTTGTTTAAACGGTGGGACTGGAAAGCTAATTGACTTTGCCTGAAATGGATTGAGTGACTTTCTTGTTTATTCTTATCTTGGTTTGTTTTTACTCTTATTGCAATTGGAAGTATTTTTCTTTTGGGACTATCTTGCCTGAAGTTTAATTTTTTATGGATTAATGAATTAACGATTTAACACCCTTTCTTTTATCTGTTTGTGATTTTTATTATGAAAGAATTTTTCTCCTTTTTTTTAAGTACTTGAATATTTTTTGGATTATATAAGTTGCTTTATAGAATTTTTATGATTTTTCTGGATCTCCTTGGTACAGAAATTTGATTGCTGAATGTCTATTTCCATGGTAGTTGTTCTTTTTATTTTTTATAGATAATATTTTACTTATTCATGGCTGGACTGAGTGGATACAAGCTGGCGTGAGAAACCTTGGGATTGTTTATCCTTTTTGTTATTATTTTGACTACAATAGAAAAAAAGCCTCTCTGTTCCTTTTTATCTTTTACCCTTACATTTATATGGATATATAATTTTAATGGACTACATTTTAGCTATTTTGACAACTACATTTAAAGGATTATTTTTACTTTTTGCAGTTTTTATTCCCTCTTTTTTTTAAAAAAAAAATTATTAGCCCCTTTTTTGTTTTTTGTCTTCCCCTTCTCCTCTCTTTTTTTTCTCTTACAGGGAAATTATTTACATTATGGTAGCTATGGCAATGAGGAGGAGAGAGAAAGAAAAATAAAAAGAAACTGGAAGGACATCTACAGATTCTTCAGCACCTGGAGTATCAACGGAGCCCCCCCATCAGAAATGAAGAAACTCCTGGAAGCAATGGCATCACTAAACAAGAAAATGGAAGATTCAATGGTTCAAAATAAACAGATGGAAGAACAGATTGCATCCTTAGATAAAAAAAATAGATAAGAAGATGGAAGAAATGAAGAAAGAAATAACTCAGGAGATTAAGCAAGAATTTATAAAAGAGGTACAGACAGTAAAGGAAGTAGTGAAGATATGCAAGGTCAGATGCAAAAATTAGAGACTAAATCAGAAGATGTCACTAAGAAACTTGAATATAATTTAGATATTACTGCATTAACAGAAATGAGAGAGAAAGAATATATTTTGAGATTGAGAGCAGTTCCAGAACAACCAAATGAAAATGTAAGAGAAAGGATTGTTTCTATATTAGCTAAATTTTTGGAGATAAAAGAACAAGATTTAGATTTGGAAATAGATAAAAATTTTAGAGTTAATTCACGTTATGCTAGAGAAAAGAAAGTACCTAGAGACATATTGATACATTTTGTGAGAAAAGTTATAAAAGAGCAAATTCTGAAGAAGCACTATAATACTGGACTAAATATAGAAGGAAAAGAAATAATTGTACTAAAAGAAATACCTTTGAGGATACTAAGAAAAAGAAAAGACTATTCCTTCTTTACAGAAAAGTTAAAGCGAAATAATATTTCATTTAGATGGGAGAGATTAGAAGGTGTATCTTTTATGTTCAAAGGGCAAAGGTAACTTCCATCTTAAAAGCAAAGGCATTTTTAGAGAAATATAAGACAGATATGAAAGATGCATCTGGAGACTTGGAAGAAAAAGTGGAGACACCAAAAGACAAAGAGACAAGTGAAGACTTATCTGAGTTAGGGGCTGCAGGACTGGACTGGAAAAAAGGCTTTTAAACATCAAAATACTTATGGATTACAAATATTTGACATGGAACATTAATGGTGCCAATTCCCCACAGAAGAGGCAAAAATTTTTTCACTCTTTGAAAAAACTGAGATTGGATATAAGATAATATACATATTACTCAGAGAGATTTAAATCCTTCTCCAGAATAGATATGATTTTGATTTCTAAAAGTTTAATGATGGACATTAGTAAAGTTGAAATATTACCTAAGACTCTTTCAGATCATAATCCTGTAATGTTGACTTTTAAAGGAAAACGGAATGTATTTAGATGGAGATTGAATGAGTCAATTTTTCGGAAAAATGATATAGTTGATGTATGTAAAAAAAAGTTAAGAGAATATTTTCAATTGAATTTAAACAAAGGCACAAATATTCAAATTGTATGGGATGCCAGCAACCCAGCAGTTCGAAAGCTGATTGCAAGTAGATAAATGGGTACCACTTCACGTGGGTCAATTTGCTGGCGTCCTGGCGGGGGTCGCCTCCGGAGTGAAGAAGACCTTGCGAATGGCGGCGGAAACGGACAGTGGAGATGACAGATCCCGAAATAGCAACATCCAGGACGTCAGCAGCCGACTCTGAAGCAAGGTATGCTGGGACATGTAGTCCAATACTTCAAGAGTCGGTTCCCTTACCCCTTTCCTAAGTGCGCGGTTGTAACATTGTTAAAATAAATATGAATTGTTAGTAATTGGATTTGTGATATT
This sequence comes from Charina bottae, assembly GCA_023362775.1. Lineage (NCBI taxonomy): Eukaryota > Metazoa > Chordata > Lepidosauria > Squamata > Charinaidae > Charina > Charina bottae. Next base: position 7,069,829 of record JALMGJ010000027.1, on the reverse strand, counting down.
GTAAGCCGCCTAGAGTCCTCCGATAGGGAGGGGATAGGCGGGGTATAAATATGAATAATAAATAAAATAAATAAATAAATAAATAAATAAATATATGAGGGGTTATTTTATTCAATATAATGCTCAAATGAGGAGAAAGAAACAAGAGAGAATTCAATTGATTTTAGATGAAATCAAAAGTAAAGAGACATGTTTAAGAGATAAACCAATGGATGATACTTTGCTTACTCAAATTAAATTCTTACAAAAACAAATATCAATGATATTGACACAAGAGATAGAGACCCAAATGAAATTTACAAAACAAAAATATTTTGAATATGCAAATAAACCAGGTAGATGGTTAGCATATAAATTGAGGAAACAAAGACAAAAGAATCTAATTTCTAATATACAACATGAAGGGAAAGTTATGGTGAATAATATGGATATACAAGAAGCTTTTCATGATTATTAATCAAAATTATATAAAAAAACAAGATGTCAATTTAGTTGACATTGATGAATATTTGAGTAAACAAAAACTAACTGTTCTTAATGATCAACAAAGACTAACATTAAATAATCCTATAACAACAGAGGAAATGGTAAAGGCTTTTAAGAAAATTAGTAGTGGAAAAGCACCTGGACCGGATGGCTTGTCAGCAGCCTATTATAAATACTTCGAGGATGAATTATGTTTACCTTTGCAGAAAACTATGAATTCGATTTTGGAAACAGGAACCATGCCAGAGACTTGGAAAGAAGCGCATATAACATTGATACCTAAAGAACAACAAGATTTGACTTTAACTAAGAATTATAGACCAATATCTTTATTGAATAATGATTATAAGATATTTACAACTACTGTATATTGGCAGAAAGAATGAAAAATATTCTTAAGAACTTTATCCATCAAGATCAAGCTGGATTTTTACCTAAGAGACAAATCCGAGACAATGTCCGTAATATATTAGATATACTGGAATACTTGGAACAACACTATGAAAAACAAGCTGCCTTGATATTTATAGATGCTGAAAAAGCCTTTGACAATTTAAATTGGCCTTTTATGTTTAAAGTATTGGAAAATATGAATTTTGGAGGAAATTTTATTAAATGGATTAAATCAATATATACTCCCCAATTTGCAAAAATAATTGTAAATGGAGAATTTAGCAAACGTGTGAAATCCAAAAAGGCACAAGACAAGGTTGTCCATTATCTCCACTTTTGTATATATATTGGCACTAGAGGTGCTACTTAGAGACATTAGACAAGATGATGGTATTCATGGTATTAGAGTTAAAAAAGAAGTTTATAAACTAAGAGCCTTTGCTGACGACCTAGTCATTACTTTGGAGAATCCACTAGATGGAATTGAATTGTTGATATAGAAATTGAAAGACTTTGGGTCGCTAGCAGGGTTTAAAGTGAATCTACAGAAAACAAAAGTCTTGACTAAAAATATGGACCATCATCAACAAGAGAAATTGAAAGAAATAACTGGATACTCAATGGAAGAAAAAGTAAAATATTTGGGAGTATATTTAACATCTAAAAATGTTAAGTTGTTTAAGAATAATTATATTCCACTTTGGATAGATATTAAAAAAGATTTGGATCAATGGGGAAAACTGCAACTATCATTATTAGGTAGAATTTCAGCAATTAAAATGAATATTTTGCCACGAATTTTATATCTTTTTCAAACAATACCTATATTGGCATCAGAAGAACCTTTCAAACAATGGCAGCGAGATATCTCTAAGTTTATTTGGCAAGGGAAAAAAACAAGAATAAAATATAAAGTTTTACAAGATTCAAAAGAAAGGGGCAGACTAGGTCTACCGGATCTGAAATTATATTATGCTGCTTGTTGCTTGGTATGGATTAAAGAATGGATAGTTTTGAAAAATGAAAAATTATTGAACTTGGAGGGTCATGAATTAAGATATGGATGGCATGGATACATGTGGTACGACAAAGTAAAAGTTAATGTGGACTTTAAAAATCATTATATTAGAAGATCCTTGCTAAGAATTTGGAATAAATATAAATTAACTTTGTGTTACAAAAGACCTTTATGGATCTCCATGCAAGAAGCATTTCACAGAACAGAAGTAAGAGCTAAAGACAAATGGCTGACTTACAAAGACTTTCTAAAAAAAGAACAAGGACAATATAAAACCAAATCAAAAGAAGAACTGGCCTTAGAAGGATATACTTTCCAATGGCTCTCTTACATGCAACTTGTAGAAAAATTTAAATCGGATAAAAAAGAATTTGAATTTGAACAAACCAAATCAGAATTTGAGATACAATTATGCGAGACAGATGATCATTTAATTGCTAAAATGTATAAACTATTGTTAAAAGGTGAAATGGTAGAGGAACAAGTCAAAGACTGCATGATTAAATGGGCAAAAAATATTGGACATAATATTCAAATGCAACAATGGGAAGACATGTGGACTAAAGGATTAAAATTTACTTTGTGTTATAATTTGAAGGAAAATTTTTATAAGATGATGTACAGATGGTACATGACCCCACAAAAATTAGGTAAAATGTATGGGAATGTTTCTAACTTGTGTTGGAAATGTAAAAAAAAAGAGGGGTCATTCTATCATATGTGGTGGACATGTGAGATTGCAAAGAAATTTTGGACTCAGATACATTCATTGATGCAAAATATTTTACAAATTCGAGTTCCATTTAAACCAGAATTATTTCTACTGGGAATATCAGAAGAACAGATAGAAAAACAATTTACAAGAATTATGCAATACATGACTACAGCTGCGAGACTTGTATATGCACAAAATTGGAAAAATCAGACTACACCTACGATACAAGACTGGATGTTAAAATTGATGGACATGGCAGAAAATGATAAATTGGCATGTTTATTAAAAGAAAATACAAATTACTTCTTTCTTAAAGAGTGGAAACCATTAACGGTCTATTTGCAAAATGCAGGAGGGGCAAAGCTTATATGGGGATTTGAAGACTAAAATATATATAAATTGATATATTAGATAAGAAATGTTTTTCAATGTTATAAATAGACCTAGCATGTAAGATTAATTTTTTAAATTACTATGACCAGGGATAAATCGGAAGTTGACTAATTTCTATATTCTCATTCTTTTCTTTTTTTCTTTACTTTACTACACCTTTTTTCTTCTTTCTTTGATTTGTATTTCTATTTCCTTTTCCGTTTCTAATTTTTATCTATGTATATTTAAAACTCAATAAAATATATATATAAAAAAATACATGCTAGCACAGAGCTTTCCAAACTTTTCATGTTGGTGACACACTTTTTAGACATGCATCATTTCGCGACACACTCTTACAGCAGAACATCATTTCGCGACACACAGCAGGGCACAAGGCAGGCACTAGGACCTGCGTGGAATCACAGCAGGTTTGGAGGCAGCAAGGCACAAGGCAGGCACTAGGACCTGCGCAGAATCACAGCAGGTTTGGAGGCAGCAAGGCACAAGGCAGGCACTAGGACCTGCATGGAATCCTGGCAGGGCAGGTTTGGAGGCAGCAAGGCACAAGGCAGGCACTAGGACCTGCGTGGAATCCTGGCAGGGCTCGGAGGCAGCAGCAGCCGCAACACACCCAGACACTGCAGCCGACACACTAACGTGTCCCGACACACAGTTTGGAAAGCTCTGTGCTAGCGATTCTTTTTCCTGCCTTCAAGCTGGATGTCTATTCCAGCAATATTTACCATCATGGTCCTCTGCAGCCTGAGTGGGAAAAAGCCCATTTGATCCAGTGAAACTCACTATGCTGGAAATCCACTTTTTGATGTAGGCTGAATGTGAATTCCACCTGCAGATAGATTGAGTCTTTGTGCTTAGAAAATCAGATCTAGCCACCGGTTTCAGCAAGGGCTGAGCATTAACTGGACAGAGCCCTCCTTCCATATTTTATTTGGACTGTAACCTCATCAAAGAAACACTAATATGTTAAGTAAGCAATGGCTTTATTTCACTGAACATGGGGTTTTCAGGGTAGGATTTGGGGACAGGCGTCTGGACTGCTCCATTCAGGAAGAGGTGAGCCTTTTTTGTATTTTGAAGTAAATGTATTAAGGCACAAAGTTTCTAAAGACCACCCTTCCATATAATCATTAAGCCCAGAAACTAAAATGCCTAAACAGCTGTGCCACTATGATCCTATATCGGTGTTTCTCAATCTCAGCAACTTTAAGATGGGTGGACTTCAGCTCCCAGCATTCCCCAGCCAGCATGCTTTAAAACGTGCAGACGTCAGCTCCCAGCTGAGGAATTCTGGGAGTTGAAATCTGCATGTCTTAAAGTTGCTGAGGTTGAGAAACACTGTCCTATATTCATCGCCTTCAGAAACTGCTTTTCTACCATGTAGATAGAACATGAAATACAACAAATGAAACTGATGTTCCACACAGGAGGGAAAGCATTTTAAAGAGAGAAAAAAACCACACTTCTTTTGGAGGCATCTTGCACTAGTGCTACCCTCGTAATCCAGGTATCCCATTTTTGGAGGGAAAGGAAATGTTCCAAGTGCATTTGTGTCTCTCACTCTGCCTTTGTAGAAAATAATGATTGGGGGAGAAATGATGTGATTGGACAATGTACAACTGAAGTCACTAATGTAGGCTTTACTACTATGGAATGTGGGGACAATTTCTCCCGAAAAAGCCTGCTGATAATCTTGCTATTCATTGTACTTATAAATGAAATAGTGCACTCTTCTCTTCTAACAGTGCAGGCAGAAAAACAGGCCACAGGTAAAGTAGCAATTTCCTTTACCAAAAAGCATGAATCAGAGAATTGAAGGGACCTTGGAGGTCATCTAATCCAACCCCCATCCCAGTGCAGGAATTCACTAGTACGGCATCGGCCACCCAGCCTCTCTCTAACCACCTGCAGTGCGAAAGAGCCCACCGCCTCCTCAAGCAATCTGTTCCCCTGTTGAGCAGCCCCCGCTCTTAGGAAGGCAAAGCGCGTGCCTGACTGCTCCCTTTAGTTTGCCAATCTCCCAATCCAAACAAAATACTCAGCCTTGAATTGACGGTTAAAAATAATTCCCTTTTCTTCCAGTGTTTCTGATTCTTGCAAAGCTGAAACTGCATCACACAGAAGAGGGGTTGATGAAGTCTTGAGGGAACCCCCGACTTTACAAAAATATCCCACATCTTTAGGAAACAAATCCAGAATGGAGGAGGGTTCTCCAAAATAACAAATGCTGACTAAGGGAGGGGGCAGGGGGGTTTCCTGCCTGGGGAGATCCCACTTGTAAAATAATTATCATGATTATTTCTAGCCTCAATATCTGTAGCTCAGGGTTGAGCTGTGGAGTCCCTGGTGCTGTCTGAGTTTAGTTGTTTGCTTGCAGACATTTCATTACCCAACTAGGTAGCATCATCAGTGCGCACTGATGATATTACCTAGTTGGGTCATGAAACGTCTGCAAGCAAACAACCAAGCTCAGAGAGCACCAAAGACTCCCTATTTCTAGTCTGCTGTCTTCCTCAGTACCTGAAACAGGTTCAGTGCAGTTGAGAACATTATCGTGTTTGATTTGGGGTGGGTGTTGGGATTGCAACTCCTAGAATTGAAGATGGGGAAAACGGGGGGAGAAGGTTCATCTGTCCAAATTCAGGCTAAACAAATGATCAGTGGGAAGCTCATTGGTCAAAAAGGGGATTCAAAGAAAATGCATTGTTTAGGATTAAAAGTGAAATTCAAAAGGCTCTTTTACAGCTTTAAAGGGGCCAGATTCCTCACGGTTTCCTGGTTGGAAATGAAAATAGAGCTTGGGGATTTCTATCATCTCCCTTCCTCAACCAGGAAGAAGATCTATTCCCCATCTTACATAGGAAGACCCAGTTTCGGAGCCAGCCACATCACTCAGGAGGTGGCTACATAGGGCCACCACACTCAATTGTTAGGCTACTTCATGGTCAAGAAATCTGAGCTCTGAGAACAAGTCTTGTTGCTGCATTTGAAAAAGGAAGTCACAGAGCTGGAGGAAGTGCAGAAGAGGGCAAGCAAAATACAGGGCAAGCATTTTCCCTACAAGAAAGGCTAGAACACTTGAGATTCTTCAGCTTTGAAGGAAAGACTGAAGGATGTCCACAGCGAACCTGTCAGGATGGACATCCTGTCAGTGTGGGAAAAGGGGCTGTAGTAATTAGTGTCTCAAGCAGAATGCTTTGTAGTAGAATGGTTTAGAAGTTAGGTGCCTGCAGGGCCCTTAGGAATGTTGATTAGAATTGGTTAGGAGAGCAACCTGACACCCAGGTCAGGCCAGGCCAGGCCAGGCCAAATGGCCTTATCAGCTTGTCAGTGAAGGATTGTGACTGATGGGTATGGAACTGTGTGAGTGAAGGGGGAAGGATTCTAACTGCTGTTTCACAAGGGCTTTCTTCATTCGAGTCTTTGCATTGGGATGGATCACTTGCTGTAATAAAGAACTCTTTCATATCCTTGATGGCTTGTCGTAAGTTTCTGGATTAAAGGATCAGGACCATCACAGAGCCATGATGAGGCCAGAAAGCTCTATGCTGTGCAGCAATTGCACCCTTTCCTGGGCCAGGAGGCACTGCGTTTGGTTAGTCATGCTTTGGTTACCTCCTAAGTGGATTACTGCAACATGCTCTTCATGGGGCGGCCCTTGAAGCACCTCCAGAAGCTGCCGTTGGTCCTAAAAGCAGCGGCCTGGGAAATTATGGGCGTTCCTTGATGTTATGCATTTGCTATATGAGCTGTACCGGCTCCCAGCGGGCTTTGGGTGCAGTTCAAGCTGCTGGTTGTCATCTAGAAAGCCTTCATGGCAGGGGGGCAGGATCCTTGAAGGACCGCCGCTTTCTAGTGGTCTCTGCCTGCCCCATTCGGTCCAGCAGGAGGGACAGACTTTGGGGGCCCTCAATTAAACAATGTTGTCTTGCAGGACCCAGGGGGTGTGCCTTTTCTGTCACGGCCCCTGCCGCCGGGAACCCCTTCCCACCTGAGGTCAGATTGGCCCCGACCCTGCTGGCCTGAAAACCGGGTTGTTTGCCCAGCATGGGAGTCACAAAGTTAGTGAACTCCAGGTAGGTTGATGCGATATAATGTAGCTTTTTATTCTTGGCCATCATTTTTGTTTTGAATTACGTCTATGTTTAGCTTTGTAAGTTTTAAGGTTTTATACTGCGGTTCCCGTTTCAACTTTATTCGCTGCTCAGAGTGGCTGGGGCAAGAGGGACAGCCATATAAATATGAATGAATGAATGAATGACAGACACAAACACATACCTCATGACATCATCCTGTAAAAGCCACGATTATGTAGTTGAATCCCAGCACTGAAGGCAATTCCCCAAGTGTTGAGGCTGGTTGTTGTGATGGCCACTCAGATGAACAGCTTCCCAGCCTAACCCTAACCTCCTTTGCTGTTTGGGCATTGTGTAGGACAGTATTTCTCAACCTGGACAACTTTTAAGATGTGTGGACCTCAACTCCCAGAATTCCCCAGCCAGCATGCTGGCTGGGGAATTCTGGGAGCTGAAGTCCACACATCTTAAAGTTGTCCAGGTTGGGAAACACTGGTGTAGAACTTGATCTTTCGGCAGGGGAGTCCAAGGTGGAGGTCAAAAAAGTCTAGATGGCAGTCATGACCATCCAATCAAAGCCCCGCCCCCTTTTTAACCTACATCTGCCATCTTTACCCCCCCCCCCAAGGTATGGTTGTCGACCATACTTGCTACAAAACCAAATCTGCGCTGCCGAAAAGCAGTATTTCCTCGCGCAGAAGTGGCTGTTCTCTCCACCTCTCCCCGTGGCCTCTGCTCAGGGAGGGGAAGCATTAGCAATCTTTCATCTGGAATTGTTCCTGCGGTTAAGGAAAGGCTTTCAAGCTGGTGCGGTAACTAATCAGTTTTCAGTCATTCCCTCACTGTCCGGTAGTCTCTTCACCTCCAATTGGTGAAATGACCCCTTTTGCAAGAAAAACAGGTTATTTTATGGCATAACACTTTTTGAGAGTGGTTTCCTGAGATCCCTCTGAGCGCACTTCCCACCTGGCGGGTAGGCCGAGGCCTTGGCCAAGCTCTGCCCCCCCCCCCCAGGAACACAAACACACTTCCCCTCACCTAATTTGCACGGTTCCCTTCCCGAGGGGGGAGGGCCAATCATTTTATTTCATTTTCTTTTTTTCCACTTGGTTATAAGCAGGGCTGAAGAGCACAAAAAGCAGCATCAGGAGGGAAATCACTAAGTAAGGGGCGTAGACGGCAGACAGGGTCAGGCGTTCCCGCAGGGTCTGTGGGCTGGGGACCTCGGCGTTGGAGAAATCAGCGAACAGGAACTGGGCCAGGCAAGCAATCACTACTGTAGTTACATGCGTGGCGTAGATCACCACGGGGGTCCGGATCCACTTGCAGTTCCCTGGATTGAGAAGGGTTAGGGATTTTTAATAGCTGCAGTCCTCGGTCAAAGCTCAAGTGCTCGTTTCCTGATTCGCATAGGTTGTAAATGCTGCAGATTGTGCCATAAAAGGGGCTTTTTTTCACCATTTCAGGACGGGAAGATACGTCCACCCAGGCTGCCGCTGGTTTGCCCGGACCAGCCTGAGCAACTCTCAGCCTGACGGTTCTCACGAACGCCTCCCTACCATCAAACTCCTTTAGGAAATACTTGCATTCTTCTCTCCAAGAACAATATCCGCCCAGGGTCCCCCAATTGGGGGAGATGGGCGGTAATATAAGTTTAAATACTAAATAAATAATAAATAAATAAATTGCTCATGGCTCTGTGCCCACCCCGTGCTGTGCCCCCCTGAACCACCAGCAAAAATGATTCACGCAATGTGGCACACTTACCTTTCCAGAAGGCGTAGGCAGCAACGGGGAAGAAGAAGAGTTGTAGGAATGCTTCAAGGCAGAGGAGGGACTGAAACCAGGCTGCTGGGCTGGCCATCAGGGGATCCTTGAAGGTAGTTGTGTACCAGGTGAACATTTTGGACAGCTTAGGAACAGAGAAGATGGCTGGTGAGGGAGGAGGAGGAGGAGGAGGAGGAGGAGGAGGAGGAGGAGGAGGAGGAAGAGGAGGAGGAGGAAGAGGAGGAGGAAGAGGAGGAGGAGGAGGAGGAGGAGGAGGAGGAGGCCTAAATCTTCCTTTTAATCTTCCATCTGTGGTGGGGTGAGGTGACAAAAGTCAATTGGCATCTGCAACTGTGTGATAGAAACCCTGCCCCTTTTAGCATGTTGGGTGGGATGTTGATGCAAAGCGGGTAGGGAGACGGTGGCACCACTGGGTTTGGCCAGTTTTGTTAGCATTGGGAGGACTTTATTTTCTTTCTCATACTACGTGATGGCTCTGATTACAACTTTTGCATAGCAATAGAAGAGGATATTGTAGCTCAGGGTTGAGCTGTGGAGTCCTTGTTGCTCTCTGAGCCTGCAGATCTTTCATTACATGACTAGGTAGCATCCTCAGTGCTGGTGAGTGTGGGGTTTGCTCCCTGTTTATATACAGTGGTTGCCCTGACAGTGTTGGTGGGGATGTGGTTTTCTCCTTGATGGTTCCTTGATTAGGGTTTTGTTTTTTGCTTGTTTGTCTGGTGTTAATCCCTGCTTACAGGGGCGTGGTGGCTCAGCGGGTAAGACGCCAGGTTTGTCCATCCGAAGATTGCAAGTTCGGAGGTTCGAATCCCTAGCCCCGCGTGACGGAGTGAGCTCCCGCACTCGCCCCAGCTCTTGCCAAGCTAGCAATTCGAAGGCATGCAAATGCAAGTAGATGAATAGGTACCACTTCGGTGGGATGGTAACAGCGTTTTGCGTACATCATGCCGGCCACATGACCGTGGAAGCGTCTTCGGACAACGCTGGCTCTTTGGCTAACAAACAGAGATGAGCACCAGCCCCTAGAGTGAGTCGGACACGACTGCACAAATGTGCGGGGGCTTTACCTTTTTAATCCCTGCTTATCTGGGTGTTGGCTGCTGGAGGGGATGTGTTCTGGTCTTTTTGTTTCCTTCTTAGTTTTTTTATTGTCTCTTTTGAATAGTGTGTAAATATGGTTTATTTCTATGTGTCTATTGATGGCTGATTTGTCTGAGTGCCAAGCTTCCAGGAATTCCCTAGTGTTTTTGGATTTAGCTTGGCCTAGGATGCTCAGAGTTTCCCAGTTGAAAGTATGGCTGAGTCCGTCCATGTGTTGTGAGATTAAAGGGTTAAAGCCGTGCTCTGTCTTGCAACATTCAAGGAGGTCAGATGGAAAGGAGCCGCTCCTCAGGAAAGTCATGTACCTGGGTTGAGTGGCAAGCAGGGGGCTGTCACGCTAAGGGGCCTGGACCAGACACCGGGAGGGGCTCCTCGACCCCCTTCGGGCTCCCCCTCCCCTCTCATTTACGGCCCTCTTGGTCTCTCTCCTACTCCTTCCCCAGCTGGGTTGGCAAAACAGGCCAGTTCTTGCCTTAACCACACAACGCATGGTTAATTCAACCTTGTAGCTTGCTGGTGGCTTGAGGGGTTGTCTGAGCCCAACCCATATTCCATGAAATGTGTGAACCTCGAAAATGGGTTGATTCAGTTCGGTATGTTGTGTGAACAAGAGAACAGTAACCTCTTCCTGTCACACAAACCCCTTCTTGAACCACATCGCCTTTCCCCCCACTTCCTCTTCCACTTTTAAGACGAGGATCCGCTTGAAGAATTAAACTGTAGTCACAGCCTGCATCTTCATTTTTTCAGAAGGCTGCGAGGGGAGAGATGATTGATCTTTTAAACCATCCATCCATCCATCCATCCATTGCTAGGTAATGTAAGGGTCAAATCCAGCTTCTTTTAACTTTGATTCGAGAAGGAACTGCAAAGAGCCTTTTTAAAAGCAGAGTGCAGGGATGAGAAGGTTAGCATATAAGGCTCCAGGGATAGGTGGAATACAGGCTTTATCTTTGATCATACCAGAATGTATGATTTTTATTTATGTATTTATTTACTTGTCAAATTTATATGGCTGCCCATCTCGCCTGAAGTGACTCTGGGCGGCACACAATAAAAACAAGAATTAATACATTTTGCAATCCTCTTAAAACAACAAACACAGATAAAACAAGATCAAAAGAGGGAAGATATTTACATACAGTATGATCCAGGTATTTCGTTCTGACACACCCAACCTGCTGCAAGATTGCTGGAATCAAGCCCACCTGTTACCCAACAGGGCTTGCCTCCAAAAACAAGCCTTTGAGACCACGACTTGTTTCCAAGTCGCAGAGCGCAGGATGGTGCCTTCTCAGAGTAGCCACCCATGTTTCCAAAAGACCGTTGGTTATCCAGCGGAGCACACCTGGATGCCCCCAGGTAGGAGATGCGCTGGATCCCACCATTCCCAGGCAGACTAATTCACAGCCGGATAGTCCCGTGCAGCTTCCCCCAGTCCCCCAATCAACCGGGTCCCTCAGCCTCAAACCCGCCTGGCAGGACCGCGGCGCAAGTTCTCTGCTCTAGGCACGCAAATCAGGTCCCGCGTTCTTGCGAAGCGGATCCCCGATGCTTTGGGCTGCAACAGCCGCCGGATCTCAGCGGTTTCTCTCTACTTACGGCGGGAGGGTAAAGTCTAGGCAGCAACGGCTGCATATCGATGAATAAAGTGATCGGGATGTGAGTGAGGAAGTAGAAGACGAAGATCCTCTCGAGGACGCGCGCCGCCGCCATCGCCACTTCGGTGTCAGCCGGGCAGGCAGGCGCCGGGATCGAACGATCGCTTTTCTCCGCACCCATCGGCTCTCCCGGAGGGGCGTGGCCTCCTGCCTAGCTAGCCCCGCCCAGTTCTTCAGGTTGTCTCTGGGCGGTGGGAAGCGTCTTCTCGGTCGAATCTCTCCCCGCGGGCACTCGGTGGATCCAGCGGGACGATTTCCCGGGTTCCGCCAAGTTTTGCTTTTGGTTGGGAGCGGCTGCCGGGGGTGAGGGGGAGGGCGCGCAGTCTCTCCTAGCCCAATGCAGTTGCCAAGTAGAAGGAAATAGCAGAACTTTGAGGGATTCCAGATGGTTGGACTATACCTGTGTTTCTCAACCTTGGCAACTTTAAGATATGTGGATTTCAACTCCCAGAATTCCCCAGCCAGCATAGCCAAGGTTGAGAAATTCTGGACTAGACGGTGGAGATCAAGTCTTTTTATGAAACAATTATATGAATCTTCCTGGTGGAAAAAGCTTAATTGGGTCCCAATACCCTGTATTATTTTGTTGCTGTTTTCTAGAGGACTTTCTGGAAAAGCCTAGAACATTTGGGACTCTTTGGTACAAACCACATAGAATATGGCGTGTGCAGTGAGTTCTGGCCATGCTTTTGGGGGAGTATTGTTGGAATTATCGGGGGTCAACTCAGCATTGTCTCATAAGTAGGCTGACCATATTTCCTTGAGACAAAAACGGGACATTGGGATGGAAAAAATGGGACAGGGGTCCCCACCCCCCGGGTCCATGCAATTGGCTCCCGCCTGCAAACCCACCCCCAATCCACGTGATTGGCTCCTGCCTGCAAACCCCGCCCCCTAGTCCGTGCAATTGGCTCCTGCCTGCAAACTCCGCCCCCTGGTCCGTGCGATTGGCTCCCACCTGCAAACCCCGCTCCTGGTCCACGTGATTGGCTCCTGCCTGCAAACCCCGCCCCCTTCCGTGCGATTGGCTCCCGCCAGCAAACCCTGCCCCCGGTCCACGTGATTGGCTCCCGCCTGCAAACCCCGCCCCCCCAGTCTGTGGAAAAATTGTCTTCCATGAAACTGGTCCCTCGTGCCAAAAAGTTTGGGTACCCCTGCTTAAAAAGACTTGCGATCACCCACAAGGTCTGGGTCAAGGTTCCCTTTTGCAATAGGGTGAGACTGGAAATATATATGTTGACTGTCAAAGGGAACCTTGACCCAGACCTTGCCCTGCTGCCAATTGGTCCTATATTTCTAGTCTTGCCATATTGTCAAAGTTTGACAATACAGCAAGACTAGAAATATAGGACAAGGTCTAACTAAGGCACACTGGAGTTCGATATCCTAAGATGTTATGGACTGCAGATCTCATCAGCTGCGTCTATTCAGGCGGGAAGGGGCGCCCAGCCCACCGTGGCCCCAACGGTAGACTGTGCCTGTCCAGAGGGGTTCTCCCGCCAGCACCAGCTCCAGCACCGCAGATGCGAACATGCCTCCCCCGCACCTGTTCCGAAGGGACAGAACAGGATGTAGCCGGCCCCACCGCCATCCTGCATACCTCCAGCGAGGGCTGGCATCACCAGCAGCAGCAGCAGCTCCAGGAGGCGGAGGCAGCTCCATACCCAGAGGGGCTGCATCCCACTGCGTAGCTCGGTGGTGCCCCGGCCAACTGGTTCCCTGGCTTGCTCTGGCTGGGACGGCTCCTCCTGCCCGGCGTGGACAGGTGGTGAGAGCGCTCTCCTCCCATCCCGGGGCCCGCTGCTGCTACCGGGGTGGAGGAGCTCAGAGCGCCATGCCGGGAGGCTTCCTGCCGTGCCTCGCTCAGTACTCCCAGGGACCCGGGACAGCTCGGCTCAGCAGTGCTGCTGAAAGAGGAACTTCTCCGCCTGGCCGGAAGTTTGGAAAGGGTGTGTGAGCGCACGTAAGCTAGGCTGGCTGCTGGGGCGGAGGGACTGGGGGCCGTGAGGCTTGGCTCGGCTGCAGGAGCGGTGGCGAGGCGAGGCAGCAAGACTGGAGCGCACAAATCAGGCAAAAGCAGCGGAGAGCCCAGCGGATTCAAGGGGGGAAGGCTGAGTGGGCATTTGGACGCCGGTTTCTTGGCAGCGAGGCAAGGCTTGGCAGCGGAACTCCCGGCAGAGAGGCAGGGATGGGATTCAGGGAACGGATCTTTGGTCAGGAGGCAAGGCTCAGGGTCAGGACTCACCACTGCAGGGCTTCGGAGCATGCGGCACCGACAGGATCAGGTAAGGAGGCAGGAATGGGGTGGACTGTGGTGCTAGTTCTGGCGAGGGGCTCGCACATGGCGAAACAACCGGGCTTCCAGGGCAGCGTAGAAGACCGGTGTAGACGGGTGTCTCCGGCAGCGCATGTTGGCTGCGCTGCCCCTTTTATTATTCGCATTTCACGCCGTTTGTGCATCTTGGCCAATCCTCCTTTGCTGCGTGCTGATAGGTGGGAGGGCTTCATTTTCCAGGCTGTCTCCCAAAACGGGACAATACTGAGATTTTTGTCAAAAAGACGGTACGGTTCAAAAATGCTAAAATAACGGGACTGTCCCGTTCAAAACGGGACGTATGGTCACCCTACTCATAAGCATAAGGGGGGTCCTTTCTAGTAAACACATCTCTATTGTGCTTGTGGGATGTCACATGGGTCACCTGATTCCCACTTCCTCCTCCTCCTTGAGTTTAGGGGATTAACAACCTCCATTATTCTTTGGGCACATCTGCAAGCAGGAGGTGCTGCGAGATGCAGCTCTCGTCCATTTCATCTCGCTTGCACACAGATCTACTATGAGTCAACTTGTATCCAGATCTACTGAATAAATGTAAGCTATCTCTATTTTTCTTCATCTAACTACTATGTGAAGACTGAATTTATTTCTGAACGTAATTAAGCTTAAAGTGCAAGTCCCTTTGGTTCACGCTTCTACTTTGCAAGATTGTTGTTAGCTGCTTGGAGTTCTTTTTATTAACCTTCAAAACTCTATCAAGTATCAACATGGCAAGATTCACTCCATATGGAAGTTATTTACTCTCAATCCTCCTTAATATTTAGAGGGAAAACAAAGTCCAAAACTTAAAAAGAATTTTAAAAAAGTAATCCCAAAAATAACGATAAGCACCAAGATAGCCAGCTTCTCCTTGCTGTAGAAAGCCTCTCTTAGGGTACGCGTACTTAAAAGAAATAAAAATTGGGTGATTTAGAAATGGGGTGGCCGGTCTTAGTGTCCCTTTAAGGCTACAGCACGACTTGGAAATGGTGACATCCCAGCCTCCTGGCTGTTCTTACCAGTCAAACGCGAACGCTGTTTGCAATCTTCTGGCTGCAAGCAGCCATCCGGAGGGCAGATGGGGTGATTCCAGGTGTTTTCCTTTTTCTGGAAAAACATTCCTGGGCTTCAGGAAAAACCTGCCTGAGTCCGAAAAAACTACTGCGTTCTCAGTTCTGCCCACTGAGCCGGCGGGCACAGCTGTTCAGTCCGCCATGTCCCCACCGGAAGTCAGCTGAAGTAATTTTGTTAAACAATTAACATTTTGGGTTTTCCGGGCTGTGTGGCCGTGTTCTGACAGTTTTGGAACCAAAACTGCCAGAACACGGCCACACAGCCCGGAAAACCCACAACAACCATCGGATTCTGGCCATGAAAGCCTTTGACTATACATCAATTAACATTTTATCAAATGGTCAGATGCCATTTTCCTGAAGGGAACTGGCTTTAAAATGCTGAGAGAATCGAACCCTTTGTATGGCTTTCAAATATTCAAAGTACTTTGTATGCATTATTAGGGCTACAAGAATTTCAATGACCACCATATGGCAGCAAAAAACAATAGAAACTGCTAACTCTGTTGCCATCTAATGGTGTTCATCTAGATCAGAGCTTTCCAAACTGTGTGTCGCGACACAAAAGTGTGTCGCCACACACAGTCTGGTGTGTCGCCACACAACCCGGAAGCGCTGATCAACAGCGCTTCTGGGTTTTCCCGCGGCGACACACCAACGGCGGCGCGCAAAAACCGAAAGCGGCAGCAGCGCTTCCGGGTTTTTGCGCGCTGCCGCAACGGCGGCACTTCCGGGTTTTCCCGCGGCGACACACCAACAGCGGTTGGTGTGTCGCCGCGGGAAAACTTTGGAAAGCCCTGATCTAGATGTTTGCAGCTCAGAGATGGCAGCCCTACCATAATAATTCATATGATTCTCACTGCCATTATTAGCATTATAAGCCAGTATTAGCATTCTCCATATTGCAGATGAGGAAGCTGAGGAAGAAGGCACGGCCCATGATCCCCAATTTATAGCCCAGTCTTAGGCACTTTGCTACATTAACAGTTTATCTATATACTTGTTGTATACTGCCCAGAGTCCCTCCGGTGGAGGGAGATGGCCGGTGATATGAGTTTGATTAATAAATACTACTAAAACTCTTGTGTCTGTTTGATAATTTTTAACCTTCAATTGGGCGAAACAGTACATCATAGGGCAACAATTTTTGAAACAAGGTACCTCAAATGGGCTAACTTAGAGAATGTGTCCAAAACCCGGGACCCATGCCTCCTGCAGAATTGAAATTTGGCAAATTTTATAAAACATTTTATGACATAAAACATTTTCTGTGGTCAACTCCTGATGTTTGACTGTGCTAAACAGTTCAATATGAATGACATGGGCTATCTTCAAGGCAGATACATCTCTGAATATCTCCCTGAATTTTTAAGAACTTTTCCAGTGAAGGCAGAACATTAGAAGCTCTGCCATTGTTGAAGGCATTGAGGAATCTGGTAAGGAAATATCTCTGAAACGATGACCCAACGTGTGACGGGCTGTCTAGTCAATTGATAAAAGGTTATTAGCCCTACATTTCGTATTTGTCCTCATTACTTAACATGCCACTTGCCTCCAAAATAGCAAAGGGAAAATGCCAACGTACCACTGCACTATTACCTCTGACATACCAATATGGTGCAAGTATATCTTTGTAGCTTATCTCCTGAACAGAGTTGACAACTATGGTAGCAAAGAAACATCACATACGGCTGAAAAGCGTATCACCCATCGCTGAGGTTCAGCTAAAATCTCTGATTTCCTAAGTAGGTCCCAACAGTGCAGCAACAAGCTGCTGTAATGAAGTGGTTAAGAAATAAGCCAACTTAATCTTCCTTCCTCTTCATTTTTGGCTCCAACATCTTTACAGGAAAAATACTCCAAGCCATGAATTTTACAGGACTGTTGTAAAATACACAGGTTTTAAGGAACTACTATTGTTATGTACAATTGTTGCACAAAAACTCTTTAAGATTAAAATGTTTTTTAAATAAAGGAAGATGAGAGCTGTGTTAGTCTATGGTAGCCAAAAATCAGGATATGTTTATGCCTTTTAATAAAATTTGTTAGTTGGAAAAGGCATTGCTAAATAATACTTTTGAAACCGGTTGGGTCTAGTGGCAAGAATTCAGTGTTTCTACTCTCCCAATTCAAAGTAAGTATTATGTTTAGTGACTGACTGCTCATTGGAAGGACAGATACTGAAGCTGAAGCTCAAATACTTTGGCCACCTAATGCGAAGAGAGGACTCACTGGAAAAGACCCTGATGCTGGGAAAGACCGAAGGCAAAAGGAAAAGGGGACAGCAGAGGATGAGATGGTTAGATAGCATCGCCGATGTAACGAACATGAATTTGAGCAAACTCCGGGAGACAGTGGAGGACAGGAAGGCCTAGCGTGCTATGGTCCATGAGGTCACAAAGAGTCGGACTGAACAACAAATTATGTTTAGTGAGAGGTCCAGTCCCTGAACACCAGTTTATGATATTCAAACATAATCACATGGTTGCATTTAAAGAAAGCTTGTAATTTCAAGCTTATTGGTAATCTAAAGTCTCTGTCAAGGAAACTGAATTTTACATCCCATGCAGGGCTAGGAACCAATAGCTCTCCAGATGATGAGGAACTACAATTCCCCACAAGCCTCTATTGGTATGGCCGACAGAGGATGCTAGGATATATAGTTCAGCAACATCTGGAGGACAACACTTTCCCCCATACATTGCATTGTAAATTATGTGCCATACTAACCTTTTCTAGAAAGGAAGGTCTGAGGAAACAATATTCAATTGCCTGAATTTGGTATCAACCATTCTCATTTCTGAAGTTTTACCACATGCTAATTTATTTTCTTTCAGGATCATAGAGTTCTCACTCGAGGCACAAATAATCAGGCTCAAATTATCATATTTTGGACACCTAATGTGAAGACTTGGCTCCCTTGAGAAGTCCATAATCCTGGGAAAGGTGGGAGGAGATGACTAGCAGCAAGGAGGGACTTGTTTACAGCTGTGATGGATATATTGTTGGAAGACTGGGCTCCCAAGATGAGGATCATCCTGGAGAAGGTCTATCTATGTGATTGCTAAGAGTCAACACCAACTTGATAGCACATAATTAATTTTTAATATACTTTCTTGCAGAAGAGCATTAAAAATATGTAGTGATCCACCTCTCTCTCCATTCTTCAACCTTTATGACCTGACAGAATCTAACAGAGTTACGAGGGGCTATGTAGTCATTGGGCTCAAGCATCCACTCATTGCATTTGAAACAGAGGGCTGCCCCATATCTGCTTAGAGGTACTCAGCAGATTGGTTGCACTGTCCAGTTGCTCTTAAGGTTAGGAAGCTTCACCTAACATTCATTTGGAATCTGCCTTCCTGTACCCTGTCCATTATTCCAGGCTCTATACTCTTGTATAATATGACATCCTTTTAGAAACATGAAGAGCACAACAGTGTTTCTCTTCGATTGGTACAACTGTTTCCTCCTCAGATTTCTTTATTCAGGGCTTAACACCCCCAGTTCCCTTATTCTCTCCTCACTGAATTTAGCTTCTTATCCCCTCATCATCCATGTTTCCTTCTCTAAATCTCTTCTAGTTTGTCTGAATTCTTCTCAAAAGTGTGATGCCCAGGACTTGCGGTGAGATCCTACTGCACACGAGTGAAGAAGCAAGTTCTAGAATTCTCAGCCCAATTAATATGGAAGGCCCGAACTTGATCTCAGTGCTGCAGCTGCATTCAGTTGCCACCTCTGAAGTGTCAGTTATATGTGAGTGCTCGGGAGTTCCAGTTTTTCAGCCAGCTCTCTGTGGCCTCTGGATGGCCTTGTTTAAATGCAGCTCCATGTAACTAACCTTGGAAAGAACCCAAATCCGCTTCATTGTAATGCGAGTTGGGCAGTAAAGAAATATGACAAATAAATAAATAAATAAATAAAATAAATAAATAAATAAATAAACCCAAGATTAGTGAGTTGAATCAGCAAGAGATTCCACATGTGCCCCAAATCAGGTGAAGGAGGGAACAACAACAACAGACTTAGTCATGGAATTTTCTGTTTGCTTGTTTGTTTCAAATGTCACATTTAATGTTTTCACCACTGTACTTCAAAATCTACATTGTACAAAGTGACCCGCAAGTGTGCCACATTTAACAGACCAACCTCTGAGATTTTACCTTTCATACCAGTGTCTTCTTGGGCTCTTTTAAGTTAAAAACATGATTCTCATTCAAGTGAATTGAAAAGTTGCAGTTGGTTTTGTTTGCTTTAAATTCTCAGGAGCCACACAAAAAACAAAGATATTTCAGCATCTTTGTTTGAGAAATTCAACATTTGTCTTTTTTCACAGCAAAATAATTACTTCATTGAAGTTAAAACTTCCAAAAACGTAACTAAGAGAATCCAGTTCCAACTCAGATCACCCTTCTTGAAAATACTCTGCTAAATACAGATAACTTACAATAACTTTAACAGTTAATTGTCCATGACAAACACCAAGGTTTCTCTTATTTTTTAATATCCCAGACCAACATTCAAAAATTCGAGACCACCCATTCATTATTTCTTTGTACAGGTGAAAAACAGTCTTCAATTTTTCTTGCCTTTTTTAAATATAAAAGTTGGAAGGGACATTCAAGTTTCAAGTCTCCACACTGGACTTAAAAAAAAAAAATCAGGCGGAGGTAAACAAGCCACGTTGTATACTTCCAGGAGGTAGAGGCCTTCATATATATATATACATCTGCACAGAATTATTCAGTGTTTGAACAGAACACACACAAAAAAGAATTAGCCAAAAAGTAATAAAAGTTATTTACTACTGTGACATTTCAAGACTTCCACGGCTTTGCCTAATGACACAAATACAATTAACATAATTCCCTATGTGCTTTCCCCCTACTATTTTTCATTTCTTTTTCATCCAACTGTCCAGTGCAGGATTTAAAAAAAGAAAAGAAGAAATCACAAAGTTTCACAGATCTAAAAATGTGTCAACTACTTTCTCATGCGCTCTCTCTCTCTCTCTCTCTCTCTCTCTCTCTCTCTTCCATGGCAATGGATATCAAGATTTTTTGAAATATTAGCCCCCAAATGGAATGCGTGCTGGGGCAAAGGGAAGGGAAGGGGATGGTTTATGTAAGAAAAAGAGCAGAAAAAGCTTCTAATAAAAATAGATTAAATATATATATTTATATATATTTATTTATAACTTGGGAGGGGTTCCAAAGGAAAAGACACTTTTCTCTCCTAGTCAAAACTCATTCTCTCTACTCACAAAATCAGACTGGAAAACAGCACACAGGCATCACCACTTTGCTACTGAGAAGCTATGGAGATGGATGTGACCATCAGGGGATGCTGCCCACTCGCGCCTGGACGCTGCCCTCTGATGAGGCTTCATGATTGGTCATGATTAAGTTTTGTATTCCCTGTTTTGTTTTTCAAACAAAAGTCCCAAATCTTCAGGAATGGCTCAATATCAAAATAGCTTGTCCTTTTATACAATTTCACTTTTAAAACTGAAGAAAAAATTGGTTCAATCGTTTTTCTTCCGAGCCAAGCAAGATTCACAGCTGCACTACAATTCATAAATTAAAAAAAAAAGTGCAACCCTGGATAAAATATATTTTTTTTCTAAAAGCACAACCCCACCTTTGACAGGATTTAAAAGCCTAGTTAACATTTTTCTAACTCTTATTTGTATAACATACAAGGATAGTGGTTGTTAATTTAAAACTTCATTAGTAAAATTACAGTACAAGCATGATTAAATCTCCAGAATTGCAAATCCCAGAATCCAGTGGAAAGCTACATTATGTCTTCAGTAGTATACTGTATTTTCCACTTTCACTCCCAGACCAGTGGAGATGGTGGCATCTCAGACGGCTGAGCAACAGTGGAACTGGAAGGGAACAGACAGAGAAGATCAGCTTTCAAGAGGTTGTCAGGGCAGAGAGAACCCTAAGAACACACATATAAAAATTTAATCATAAATAAAAAACAGATTAAAAGATCACCATAAAACCGGAAGTCCTTCCATCCCAGGGGGGCTGGAATCCGTAGCTTGAGAAAGAAAGACACTATTCTGCTTTCACCATAGGGAGTGAAAGCAGAAGCTTAGGGAGAATATGACATGGTCCTCCTCTTCTTCTTCCTAACTAAAACATGAGACTCATGGCTTCCCCACCTCCTGCCAAGATCGTGACTAGCTTCTCCTGGGTCTTTTTATCACATCTCAGTCCTCTTGTCTTGATCAAAATTCAGCTGCGAGACCCACTCATTCCCAATTTTTGCTATTTAGAGCATGTAACATCCATTCTATGTTCTTTCCTTTGGTGTCTTCATTATTTCCATATACTGTGTTAGAAATTTCCCTCATGTCTCTGCTTACATTTTTTGTTGCTCCCTTAGGAGAGAATTCCCACCTAAACATTCCAAATGGAATAAACTTTTCTTCTCAGTTACAGGTAGTCCTTGCTTAACAACCATTTGTTTAATGACGGTTTGGACTTATGACGGTGCTGGGAAAAAAAATGACTTATGACCGGTTCTCACATGTACAACCATTGCAGCGTCCCCATGGTCACGTGATCACAATTTGGGCGCTTGGCAACCAGTTCGCATTTATGACTGTCGCAGTGTCCCGTGGTCACATGATTGCCATTTTCAACCTTCCTGGCTGGCTTCTGGCAAGCAAAATCAATGGGGAACCGTGTGATTCATTTAACGACCATGTGGTTCGCTTAACACCTGCATTGATTAGCTTAACAACTGCAGCAAAAAAGGTTGTAAAATCAGGTCAGATTCGCTTAATGATCACTTTGCTTAGCAACCAAAATTCCGGTCCCAAGCTCTGCGAGTGTAGCTTTCTCCCGAATGAAGCGTAGAGTGTTTGAGGATCGGGACATTCGCAGGGAGACCAAAATGCTTGTTTACAAAGCCATTGTACTACCAACCCTTCTGTACGCCTGTGAAACATGGACCCTCTACAAACGCCACCTCCAACTTCTTGAAAGATTCCATCAACGCTGCCTCCGAAAAATTCTGCAAATTACTTGGGAAGATAGGCGGACTAATGTTAGCGTACTAGAAGAAGCGAAAACCACCAGCACTGAAACAATGATCATCCAACATCAACTTCGCTGGACCGGTCATGTTGTTCGAATGCCTGACCATCGTCTTCCAAAGCAGCTACTTTACTCCCAACTTAAGAATGGAAAACGGAATATTGGTGGACAGCAAAAGAGATTCAAAGATACTCTCAAAGCTAATTTAAAAAAATGTAATATCAGCATTGAGAACTGGGAAGCCCTAACTCATGAGCGTTTCAATTGGAGGTCATCCTTTATTAATGGCGCTATGGACTTTGAAGAAGCACGAGTACAGGGCGAAAAGGAGAAAAGAGCTAAAAGGAAGGCACGTCAGGCAAACCCTCATCATGACCGTCTCCCACCCGGAAACCTATGCCCCCATTGTGGGAGGTTGTGCGGATCCAGAATTGGCCTTTATAGCCACTTATGGATCCACCGTTAAAATTTTACCTTTGGAAGACAATCTTACTCGGCTACGAGTGATCGCCAATGAATCGCCAATGAAGTTAAGCAAGGACTACCTGTATTTAAATAATTCCTCACCCACTTGTTTTGTGAAGCTTTGCACTTAGGCCTCAACAACAACTAAAACAAAATCTTATAAGTAGGACTGCACCCAGTGTCCTCAGCTATTGTGAAAGGACCAACAGCTGACAGGATATATTCGTTTGGAGTACATTTCTGCTACCTGTGACTGTAATAAGCTGTCTTGAGGTTTATCCAGTTAAATGGTGGGATATAATTGTTTAAACAGAGATGGACAAGTCAAAAGGCCATATTCCCTCAGGAGTAATTGGTTGGAGCTTGCCTCCTGGGTAAGGCTGAAGTAAGTGGTGGGTAGGATAGTGCCCCAGAGCTCTCTCTTTCTGCTAACTTCCTCTCCCTCTGAGATATACCATATACCTGAACTCATCTCTTACACAAGGATTGTGAAATAAGGCTGAAGGTTGCATGAAATTATCCATGGACTACAGATTGCCCCTCCCCCATCTAAAGTAAACAAACTGTATTCTTATCTCACTTCCCTCTGTTTATTTTTGCCCAGGTTTAAATTTAGACTCTAAGCTTTAAGGGGACAAGTGTTTTTCCTTTGCTTACATAAAACCACCATATACATTGCACCATTCACCATCAATGATGCAGAAACATGGACGCTCTTCCTTCCACAAGCAGCCACGAGGATAACGGCTAGTTGAATACCAGGCTGTGATCTGCTAAGTGATCCCCCGCTCCATGGAGAGCCCAACTGGTTGTTTGGTTGTTCAGACCCCAAATCATACAAGCCTAACCTGAAGATGATGGTATATTAGTCAATGCCTGTATTTGAATGCTCAACTGCAAAACAATCAGATTCCCATTTAGTATCCTCGACTGTCTGTAGAATATAATGAGAAATGAGGAGAACTACAGTTGCCCATGGGCCATCAGTCTGCTTGGGTACTGTATGAGATGGACCAAGTCAGAATATCTGTCTATCTAGCTCAGTGTTGTCTACTCCGGGCACCAATAGCAGCTTTTCAGTTTTATGCAAGGAAGGCTCTTTCTTCCGTCTTCTTTGTGACTGGACATACTGGGAACAGAGATGGCAACTTTCTGCTTGTAAAGCAAGAACTCTGCCAGTGAACCTTGGCACCCATCGTCTCCCAGTGGTCTGGAACTGAATAAAGGTGCTAAAAACTGCTGCTGTAGCTGGTCCTGGGAAGCGTGGACCCAGATTGAGGCCGGCACTCATGCTCCAGATAGGTGCCAGGGTGGCCAACAGTTGCTCTCTAGCTAAGTACAAGCCATTTACTGGCCTTTCAGAGTAGCCACAACCAGGCATAGAGTCATGGAGGCAAGCTATCAGGCTGCCAAGATGCTTGGCCAGATTCAAGCCATCAGTCTGCTTGAGTACTGTATGAGATGGTAAAATTCTAAGAAGGTGCACGTATGGGATACAGTTTTGAATGTTCTCCGATATACAGTATATATAAAATCTTGCATGCTGGTATCATAATAGCATATTTAGGGACGCTCTAGCCCAATTTGCTTCTCATTACTGGGAGAGTTTATCTATAGAACTAGCATGATTTCTCACCTGCAGCCTGAAAGGGTACAGTCCATTCTATGCTTTGGGTCTGATGCATGGATAGGCCAGGCCTTATCTAGAGCAGTGTCTCTCAGCTGTTGCAACTTTAAGATGTGTGGACTTCAACTCCCACAATTGGCTGGGCATGCCCAGCACCTCAGCATGCTGGCTGGGGAATTCTGGGAGTTGAAGTCCACACATCTTAAAGTTGCAACAGCTGAGAGACACTGCTCTAGAGGAAAGGCTGAAGGGCAAGACAGAGGTGGATGCTGCTCTATTAAACAACCAGAGGGATCTCTCCCATGAAATAGCCACTAAATGGAAAATTCTTACTTCCATATCGATCCAAAGGAGGTTACAGACAGGCAGAAAACTACAAGGCAGCAACCTACTGCCTTATTCTTTTTCAGTGGAATGTTGTATTATGGCTGCTTCTCGTTAACAAAAATCTATCGTTCAAAATGTTAAGGTATTCTTGAGTACAAATCAGGCATGCAGGTAAAGTTGCTGGAAGGGTCCTTAATTCAAAGAGCACTTTTAAAAGTTGTTTCACCATTAAGGAAAGTAAATGAATATCAGAAGTGATTACATACAGTTACCTAATAAAGCTCTTAAAAGCAGCAGATTGTGGATTGATGCACAAAGGTACTCTATTTCCTTTCTGCTGTTCCAAAATGAACTGATGGATTATTTCTGGGGGGAAAAAAGTAGGAGAAAAAAGTAAATCCAAATTCATGCTTTCCAATGCAAATTGCACAAAACGGGACATTGTTTACCAGTGGACACTGGATTTGTGGGTAGGGCACATTTTATAGATTTTATATTCAGCTTTTTGCAAATCACTTTATTTTGTACAACTCATGGTGGCATACATAATACTCTGTCCTGTTTTCCTCACAACAACCTGGTGTGGTTGGTTAGGCTGAGAGAAGGGACTAACCTAAAATCTAAAATATAAATTTTCAGCAATTTTCTGAGACGGTAGAATTCTGAAAAACGTTTTCATTTCATAGATATCTCAAATTTCCCAACTAAAAGTTTCTTTCCATGCAAATACTGAAGAACAGATGTATTGCCCATTTCCTGGCTTAATGAGATACAAGTGTATTAAGCAAACAAATATGTATAAATTATAGAAATATATATTTATGCTAAGTGTATATTATTGCTACATAATGCAAAGGATGATTATCTCCTAGTTTAAAATACTAACCTTTAACCTGCCGGACAGAACTGAGGTTCTTTTCAAAAGTATCATCGAATTTAGGATTTGTGATGGGTTCAAAATCACTGGTGTAAACTCTTCCAGTAGAAGTGGAAAAACAACATTTGCACATACAGGTGTGATATCGTAAACGCCCTTCGTCAAGATATGGATGAGCTAAGGCATCCTTAGCGGATATTCTTTTGGACTGAATGCAGAAAAATACAAATTGTTGTTACATATACATTTTAGTTACATATATACTTTATCATATGCATATATGATATATACATATGCATGTAGAGAGATAATAAACTGTTATAAACTTTTCCTAACTTTCATGTTTGACAACTGTAACCATTAGGAGGCACTGTTCACTTGAAAAAGCCAGCATTGTTGTAACTGAACTTTTTCCACATGGCACAGGTATGTTTGTTTGATTATTAAATGAGACTCTCCGGACAAGTCCTTGCAGTTTTCTTGGCAAGTGGTTTGCCCTTGCCTCCTTCCTAGGGCTGAGAGAGAGGGACTGGCCCAAGGTCACCCAATTTCTAGCTTCGTGCCTAAGGCAGGACTCCCGGTCTCCCAGTTTCTAGCCTGATGCCTTAACCACTACACCAGACTGGCTCATTTATTTATTTACATACCAGCAAACAGCACTATCCCTACTTACAGGGTACAGGGCATGCTAAGGGCAGGGATTGGAAGATTCTTCTGGCGTTGTTTACCTTCCCTCCCACCAAAGGCAGAGCTGGCATGACATCCACTGATTACTCTCCTTAATGGGGCTGGGGGAAGACTGTTGGGCTTAGCTATCTGTCCAAACTTGCTCTGCATTGCTACACATGTTTAGTGCAGGTGTGATCCAAAAACATGAAACTCGTCTTCAAAAGGAGCTGAACACAACATTAGTGTCATTCCGGGAGAGCAGGACACACGTGTTCAAAAACAGCACAGCCCGCTGATAGACACAGGGAGGGCTAAACTGTAAAGCAGCAGCGAGCAAGATGGCGCTCCCTCTTGCCTGCCTCACCACGGACCACCCGGCTGCCACTTGGGGTCAACTGCTGTTCAGGCAGATCCAGGTCAGCTTAGATACCGGGCAAGCACAGAAGGGGAGCCAGGTGTGACAGAAATTTCTCAGTCCTAGTTCCTCCCCTTCTCCCCCAATCTAAATCTGATCAACAAACCTATCAAAAAAGAGCAGCTGTATTTCAGAGCAGAACCAACTTTATTATTTTGTCACTGACCCGTGTATTTCAGTAAGAAGCGATCACTGCCTGCCCTGAACCCATTTAAGACAGCCAACGATTAAAAAGCAAACACTTTCTGTTATTGCCATTTCAGAAATGCAGTTGAGAACAGTCCCTGGCCACTGGAGCGCAGCTTTGCTCAAACTATCAGCACAGCCACAGCACCCCTCTGCTAGTCGTTAAAGCAGCCTGCCTTTGCACAGGTTTCCACACACGCCTGAAAAAAATTGAATCTGTTTTAAGAGTCACAGCAGAAGTCGACTTTAAGGATGAGGAGAGCAGTGCTGTGCTCATGTGGAGGCCAAGGCGCTCCATCTAAATTATTTTTGAGGCATTTTAGGTTAAGGTTAAGGTTCCCCCCGCACATTTGTGCAGTCGTGTCCGACTCTAGGGGCCGGTGCTCATCTCCGTTTGTTAGCCAAAGAGCCAGCGTTGTCCGAAGACGCTTCCACGGTCATGTGGCCGGCATGACACACGCGGAACGCTTGTACCTTCCCACCGAAGTGGTACCTATTCATCTACTTGCATTTGCATGCTCTCGAATTGCTAGGTTGGCAAGAGCTGGGGCGAGTGCGGGAGCTCACCCCGTCACATGGGGCTAAGGATTCAAACCTCCGAACTTGCGATCTTCCGATCGACAAGCCTGGCATCTTACCCGCTGAGCCACCACGCCCCTTTTTTGAGGCATGCATAGGCCTATTATCACCTAGAAAACCTTTTTGTATTTAAGGACTGCTAACCTGAATCTAAGAACTCAGTTCTAATTATTGTTATATGTGGTCAGATATACACACATACCTAGGCTGACCATATTTCCTTCAGACAAAAACGGGACATTTGGGATGGCAAAACAGGACAGGGTCTTATGCCACCATGCCGGCCTCCAAACCCCGCTCCCCAGTCCACGCAATTGGCTCCCACCTGCAAACCCCGCCCCCGCCCCACATGATTGGCTCCCGCCTGCAAACCCCGCCCCCATCAGCGTGATTGGCTCGGATTTTAATTTTTTTTTCGATTTTTAAAGGTTTTTTTTTCTTCTAGCAGTAAATGGTGCGGCAGAGCTGGTGTGTTTGGGGGAGGCCGGAGTACACACACTGTGCACACAGCACCGCCATCAGCCGGGGAACAAGGGGCGGGGATGGAGGGGATGGAGGCCCACCACTGCCCCATCCCCCTTGGGCTTGGCCGAGGGAGGGAGGAGAGTCACTGCTGCTGCCACCGCCGCAGAGCAGGAGAAGCAGGAGGAGCCGGCTGCGCTCGGCTGCTTCAGCCACACCACTCCGCCCCTTGCTGCCCGCTGAAGCTCCCCAGGGTGGCCGGCTCCTGCTTCTCCTGCTTGGCGGCCCGACAACTCTCCTCCCTCGGCCAAGCCCGATCAGATGCACATACACACATTTTTCTTCTTATATTTCTTTTTTCCCCCCCGCCCCCCCCATGTTTGTATTTTTATTTTTATAGCTTATTAATCTCTACTTAATATTATATTCTTTTTGAATATATATAGAAGAAAGAAGAAAAATGTAAATCAAGTATTTACACAATTTTTTGTTAAGAAAACTGGAGGTATTTTAATGAAATGTACGTATGTATTGTATGGTAAAGATGTATAAGTCAAAATTGAATTTGAAATAAATACTTAATAAATCAGTAATATAACATAAGAGAAGAAAAATAAAATAGTGATAAGGTTAGAAATAGATATATATAAATAAAGTAGTTAGAAAGGGTTAGAGGAAGAAGAAGGGAAGAGGGAAACAGAGGGAAAATAATTTAGAATAAAGATATGTTATATGAAATATATTAGATAATGAATATTATAAATCAAATGTAAATATGTATACATAAATGTAGTTATTTTTATGTGTTATATGATTTGTTTATTTTGAATGTAAATAAAATTAAAATTTTATATTAAAAAAAAAAGATGCACATACACACACTCACACACTCACAGGACAGACGGCCCTCGGCAGGAGCCGGCCGTGCTGGGAGGCTTCAGCCACACCACTCCGCCCCTCACCACCCGCTGAAGCCCCCCAGCATGGCCAGCTCCTGCCAGGGCAGTCTGTCCTGTGAGTGTGTGTGTCTGCATCTGATCGGGCTTGGCCGAGGGAGGAGAGTTGTTGGGCCGCCGAGCAGGAGCCGGCCGCGCTGGGGGGCTTCAGTGGGTGGCAAGGGGCGGAGTGGTGTGGCTGAAGCCCCCCAGTATAGCCGGCTCCTGCTTCTCCTGCTCGGCGGTGGCAGCAGCAACAACTCTCCTCCCTCGGCCAAGCCCGATCAGATGCACACACACACACTCACACACTCACAGGACAGACTGCCCTTGGCAGGAGCCGGCCGCGCTGAGGGGCTTCAGCCACACCACTCCATCCCTCGCCACCCGCTGAAGCCCCCCAGCATGGTCAGCTCCTGCCAGGGCAGTCTGTCCTGTGAGTGTGTGTGAGTGTGTGTGTGTGCATCTGATCGGGCTTGGCCAAGGGAGGAGAGTTGTCGGGCCGCTGAGCAGGAGAAGCAGGAGCGGCCACCCTGGGGAGCTTCAGCGGGCAGCAAGGGGCGGAGTGGTGTGGCTGAAGCAGCCGAGCGCAGCCGGCTTCTCCTGCTCAGTGGCCCGACAACTCTCCTCCCTCGGCCAAGCCCGATCAGATGCGCACACATACACACACACACGCACCCCATACCCTCTTTCTCCAGCCTCCCCATGACCAAATGCACCCGCACCTGTTGCAGGGAGGCTGGAGAAAGAGGGTGTGGGGTGCGCGCGTGTGTGTGTGTGCACGTGCGATTACGCTGAGCAAGTAATCTGCGCGCGCGCACACACACACGCGCGTGCGCACCCTCTTTCCACAACCTTCCCGTGCCTGCTTTCCCTGGCCTCACCACTGCTGGGCAAACAATCTCAGGATCAGGTAAGGAGGCAGGAACCTGGACTGTGGTGCTGTGTCTGCTGCTGGGCTCGCACGTGGCAACTGGGCTTCCAGTTGCCGCGCTGATAGGGCCTCTTCCGGGCTGCCTCCAATGGCAAGTCCGGCTCCAGTCCTCCTTCCAGTCTTCCTGTCCTCCTTCCCGCCGGGTTTAAAAAAGGGACAAAATTGAGATTTTGATCAAAACGACGGGACGGTTGAAAAATGCTAAAATAACGGGACTGTCCTGTTCAAAACGGGACGTATGGTCACCCTACACATACCTGTCTGTGTGTATTTATTGCATTTATGCCCTGTCACAATCTGATGACACTCAGTGGCTCACACAATATAAGGAAAAATTTTAAAACTTTCACAGTACATTTAAAAATTATACTTTGATCAATAAATCAGAAAACCCACACATGTAATGAAAATAAATTCAATGCAATTAAATAAACATGTAAATATAAAAGAGAGCTAGTTTGGTGTAGTGGTTAAGGCATCAGGCTAGAAATATATATATATATATATATATATATATATATATATATATATATAAATAAATAAATAAATAAATAACTCACTCAAGAAGCCAGGTTGGGGTAAAGCTTCTATTTTATCTTGTATAATTAGGACCATATGAAGCCATCAGTCAATTAGTCCCATAATTCAATGTGGCCTGATAGTTGCCTTCAAGGGTTTCAGGGTCTCCTGGGTCTCTGACAGAAGTATTTCATATGAAATTAAGTGTTATGCCATTCTCTTCTAAAAGGAGGAGGAGGAGGAGGAGGAAGAGAATTGGGCATACCAGGAATTAACCTTGGTGCCTTCTGCATATGTGTATATGCTCTACCACTTAGCTATGGTTCCTCCTGCTCATTCTTGCACCACCTCATTTGGCTTCAATCACATATAACCCTGCATTTGAGAAACTCTGTCATGATTATCACTCTGGACACCATATGGAATGGAGGAAGAACTGGCTGCAAGGGAACGTTATCATCACCTGGGGGATCACGGGCCATCAGGAACATGACAAGGTGCTGAACTGCAAGCAGCCACAGCTTAAGAGACTCATGGAAAGGGTCAAGTTGCAGGATCTGGTCTTTGTGGTCTCTAAAAAATGCTAATGGCAAAAGACTAAAGCTCTGAAAAGGGATGTTTGTGCAAGACTACTAACAACATGTGACGCTTTGTGCAAAGCCCAAGGCTGATATGAAGAAATGTAGAACAGCGTGCTGCAAAAACACGGGCATGGAATTATTCATTATGCAGAATACTGAGGAAATAGATAAGAAGGTAGAAATTGGCTTTATAATAAGCCCTTTCTGTCCTCGTGCCCCAAAGTTGCTGATACAGTTCGATTCTACACTAGCTTTAAAAACAGCCTTTATTCTGGAAAATACACTGACTGTCTAAGAGAGGCAGGAGAGACAAAGAGGATTCCCAGAATACAATCTCTTTACAGAGTGCACACCACCTCTTCCTCCCAGGGCTGTCGCAAGGAAGCAGACTTGCCACATTACATTTTTCCTTTCCTAGAAGGCCTGTAGATGAAAGAGTTTTCAGGGAAGAAGAAGAACTCATGTGCTGTGAGTTGGTCCTCCATGGAAATGGCAAATGAGGGATGTTCGCTAGTATAGTGAACTTCACTGCTCTTCAGCATGGCTGTTCAGAGCAGAAGTCCAACACAGCTGGAGGAGAGCATGTTGGGGAAAGCTTCATTGAAGGAGAAAAAGTGAAGTCCAGTGCAAAGGTCTCAACACCAATAAGGAAGGCATTACATTTCCACAAGAATAACGGGACGGAAAGCGAACTTGCTACAGCTTGGCAAGCAGCCACACACGCAAGCAAATATGACAACACTGCTACCTCCATCAAAGTGACATGGGATTCATGAGGTGGGGTCATCAAACTTCTTCAGATAACAGAATCCTTCTTCCCTTTGGGGCTGGCTGGTTGAAAAGATGGACCACCTATCTTAAAGAGGTTCAGATATGCTCAGTTTTTGTGAATACCTTAACTGTGCATTCACTGGAGAAATGCAGATAAAAATTGGGAGCCCATGAACAAGACAGTTAGAGGAAATTGCAAATATAATGTGTTACAGAACTCCAATGATGTAAAAGAAAGTGACTGACTCCATTAAAACCTTCTTTTTGCTACTAAAACAGTAGTTCATGTGTGACTTAAAAAAGAGAGAACCTCCTTTCCTTACCGTAGCCTTTTTCTTTTATTGGCAAAGTAATAAGAGGCAAAGTATTATGAGCCCAACTAAATATTCTTACCTATAACCACTTCCTTGTCCCACAGGTAAGAATTTGGACCCATGTACCATCTTCTATTGTCTATGTTAGTACACAATCATAAATGATCTTTCTAATTTTCTTTTAGTAGAGCTAGAAGATCTTTAATACTGTTTCAGGAAGACTTCTAGTGAGGATGTGGCAAGCTAGACATCCCTGAAGGAGCGGGGACAGCGTTTATGGCGGAGATTGGCGGCTGGACGCTGGATTGTGGCCGACAAAATCTCTCCGGAGAAAGGAGAGATCGTAAGATAGCCCACATGTACTCCAGACAGCTGCTCTTCATGAGTAGACTGCAGAAACTGAGGTTTTTGCGGTCAGCTTATGAGTCAAGCAGCTGGGAGTCGAGGGATTCCATCTAAGCTCACAGTTGTAACGTAGCCTATATGGACACAAAGTTCAACTGAGCCTCATTTCTTAATCACTTTTGGAATTACTGTGTTATTGCTTTTCAGATATTAAGAACCTTCAGAATGGGAAGTTTTTATCACATTCACTGGGTGAGTCTCCTTTTCCTTAGCAAAATAAGTTTTAAGTACAAGTTTAAGGACTTAGAAAAAATTTACTTTTTGGAATAAACAGCAAAAGGGTGTGTTTCAGTGATGATTTTGGAAAGTTAAAAATGGACTAAGGGTCCAGATGGATTCCAAATAAGACTTTGAAATTAATTATAACAATCCTTCCCCTGGGAAATTGCTGTTTTTTGGATTCCTTAAAAAAAAAGATAGGACGGGACTTTGAAGGTTGGACACTAGAGGGAACTAGAAGAAACTAAAGATTACAACTAAAGGAGAAGAATACTTAAAGTCAACTTGTTAACACAGAATGGAGCAAAATACTTTAACATTGGATGTTTTGAAGGTATTTGTGAACAATGGACTCAGAAGTTAATTTTAAGAATCTGTCATCATAGATAGATGGCGTGTAAATTATGTTACAGAAGAGGAACAAGCTCTACTGGATAAGACTGAAATTGATTTGAATGTGGATTTAAAAATGACAAGCTACAAGAATGATATGAAAAAGATGTTATGCTGGATATACAAATGAAACTGGTTGATATTTTAATAAATAAAAGGGACATACAAATAACAAACCAGAAGAGTGATTTGGTTAACTTTTCTCTACTGGATCTACAAAAGAGACCTGTTAAAGTTTTGAAGGATTTTCTGAGAAGGGACAAGAAAATAATGAAAAGAAATAAAGTTCTAGGACATTATTTGAAGGGATTAAAAACCAAGATTGTTAAAAGTACAGGGAAGGAATATAAAGTTGGTTTATCTGATCAAGTTTAAAATAGATATGTAGTTCAGGCGATGCTGAATTTCAGCGTCGATGTCGGCTTTTGTAGATAGATGGCTGCCGAGATAAGAAAAGTGGTCGACATTTTCTAGTGACACACCCTTAAGCTGGATTGATGGCGCTGCGGAGGGATTGGTTCGAACTTGCTGGTAAAGCACTTTGGTTTTTTTCAACGCTGCCTCCGAAAAATTCTGCAAATTACTTGGGAAGATAGGCGGACTAATGTTAGCGTACTAGAAGAAGCGAAAACCACCAGCATTGAAACAATGATCATCCAACATCAACTTCGCTGGACTGGTCATGTTGTTCGAATGCCTGACCATCGTCTTCCAAAGCAGCTACTTTACTCCCAACTTAAGAATGGAAAACAGACAGCAAAAGAGATTCAAAGATACTCTCAAAGCTAATTTAAAAAAAATGTAATATCAGCATTGAGAACTGGGAAGCCCTAACTCATGAGTGTTTCAATTGGAGGTCAGCCTTTATTAATGGCGCTATGGACTTTGAAGAAGCACGAGTACAGGGCGAAAGGGAGAAAAGAGCTAAAAGGAAGGCACGTCAGGCAAACCCTCATCATGACCGTCTCCCACCCGGAAACCTATGCCCTCATTGTGGGAGGTTGTGCGGATCCAGAATTGGCCTTCATAGCCACTTACGGATTCACCGTTAAAATTTTACCTTTGGAAGACAATCTTACTCGGCTACGAGTGATCGCCAATGATGATGATGAGATATGTAGTTATTTCTGGTAACCCTTAATAGACTTTTGCTGACCAGGAATGAATGACGAGGTTTTAAGATTTTGTTTATAGTTAAGAGATGAGATATGGGAAGAAGAGAGCATTTGTTGTATTTTAAAGGAAGGTGATAAGTTACTAAAATTGTTTATACTTGTGATGTAGGGGGAAATTATTTCTTTATATATATATATATTTCTATTTTTCTTTCTTTTCCTTCTGCACTAATTTTTCTTTTTACTCTGATATATTTTTTAATTTATATTAGTTTTTATCTTTTCAATTGTAATCCTTAATAAAATTATTTGATTTCCCTACATAAGAATGTAAAGTCCTGCTGGAACAGGCCACAGATCCATCTAGTCCAGCATTACATGGCACAAACTGACAAACTGAATGTATATGGGAAGCTCACAAACCAGGAATGGAGGCTTGCTTCCCAGGAAACAGTATTTAAGGCCTACTACCTATGATTCAGGAGGTATAGAACAGCCATCAACTTTTGTAGCCACCAATAGCCTGTTCTGTCAACTTTTAAAACCATCTAAATTGGTTGTAGCTTGAATCATGTCAACTGGATTTCTATTTTCTCAGTGGAAACGTTTCACTCCTTATCCAAGGAGCTTCTTCAGTCTGAAGAAGCTCCTTGGATAAGGAGTGAAACGTTTCCACTGAGAAAATAGAAATCCAGTTGACATGATTCAAGCTACAGACAATTCCACCTGGATGACTGAGAACCTTCATAGACATCTAAATTGGTTGCTATTATCATAACTGCTGATAACAATTCCAGTTCAACTATGCAACAAAATTATTTCTTTTTGTCAACCCTAAATCAGCCTACATTTAGGTTCAGTGGATGACTCTGAGTTCATTCTAACACTGTGAGAGTGGGAGAAAATGTTTCTTTCTCCATGTTACCTATTTCTGCATGATTTTATCTATCTCTATCCTCCATCCTTTCCCTCATTCACTCCAAGCTACAGAGCCTAAACTGCTGAAGTATTTTCTCACGAGGAAGCTTTTTTGCCTCTTAATCATCCTTTTGCCATTGTTTTTTTTTCTAGCTCTATATACAATACTTCAAACGTGGTCTCATCACAGACTTCCATAAGAGCATGATTATATCAACAATTATTTCTTTAATTCCATTCCAAGTAACAAATTTGCCTCTTTTACAGCACCTGCATACTGAGTTAACATTTTTATTGAGCTATCAATGACTTCAATATTCCTTTCATGATTGGTCACTGCCAGCTCAGATTGTATTAATGTACAGGTGAAATATACACTTTGTGCCAACATGCATCACTTTGCACACACATTGAATTGCACTTGCTATTTTGAAGCCCATTAATCATGTGTGGCGACAATTCCTAACAGACCCCCTATCATCTGGTTAGTATCAAGAAATACCAAATAAGGTCACTTCCTTATTCACCCCTAACTTCTGATAATTTATATACAGTAAAAAACACTGATCCTGATGTGAATTCCTGGGGACACCATTGCATCTCTCATCATTTATTCCTCTTCCTTATTTCCTATTTTTTTATCAATTGCCAATCCATAACATCTCCTCTTATCTTATGGCTACTGAGTTTGCTCAGGAACCTTTGGTGATGGATTTTTTCAAAATCCTTTCTGATAATCCAAGTATATAATGGGACATTTTGTCTACTTGCTTATTGAAAGTTTCATAAAAATCTAGAAGGTTATTGAGAAAGGACTTCCATGCTTGCTTTGTGTTTTCTTATTTTCTCTTTAAAAATGCTGTTAACCACTTTTTCTAGAACAAATCACAAGCTAAGTGGCTTTTATTTTCCTTTATTGCTCCTCAATCCATTTTTAAAACCGCCCAGGGTCCCTCCTTGTGAGGGAGATGGGCAGGATATAAATATGATTGATTGATTGATAGATAGATAGATAGATAGATAGATAGATAGATAAAAATAGGTCACAACAGCTGCTTTCCAGTCCTTAGGAACAGATGCCAACATTTGCATAGGATTTTATATTCCTGTGAAAAACAGCAATTTCATATTCAAGTTCTTTGAGAAGTTCTGAGTGGACATCACCAGGGCTCAGGGATTTAATTATTTCTATTTTATCAATCCAGCTCTTAACTTGTCTGTTTATCCAATCTTCCTTCTGAAAACGCCAGCTTAGGCACTAGAGAATATATGTAGCTCAGGGTTGAACTGTGTAGTCTTTGGTGTTCTCTGAGCTTGGTTGTTTGCTTGCAGACATTTAATTATCCAACTAAGTAACAATCAGTGCAGCACTGATTATGTTACCTAGATGGGTAATGAAACTTCTGCAAACAAACAACCAAGTTCAGAGAGCACCAAAGACTCCACTAGTACAGGTATTTGTCCTATTCCCTCAGCAGTAAGGACAGAACCAAGAATTCATTAAGTTTTTCTGCTATTTTTCTAACTTCCTTTGACATATCTTTGGATATTTTTTGTTGTTGTTTGTCTTAATGTTCTTTGCCATGCACTTCTCAAAGTCGTTTTTCCTCCATATTTTATGGACCACTTGTATATCTTTTACTGCATCAGAGTTTATGACCCACCCACCCACCCTCCTTTTCCTATTTTAAATATATAACACAAAGCACCAACTCACTGGATCAAAGACCAACATCCTACAAAGGAGATGAACGGCTTCATGCGTAGCTTGGCTGGATAATGTATACAGGACAGGAAGGGATGGCTGTGAAAAGAAAGAGAAAAAGCACTGAGCCTCATACGAATAATTGAGATGCCAAAATGTAACACTGTCTTTTCTGAATCACTGCTAAAATTACTGAATACATTCCATTCAGGGTTTCTGTATACATGATACACAGAAGATTAAGACTTCCAATTCCTCACTAGCTCATTTCATATAAAGTTGTTTGTATACTCTGGCAAGTTCATGAGAACAGCTCTATTGGATCAAACTCAAGATGCATTTCAAAGTACAGCTGGGCAGTCCTTTGGAAAGCCCTGCACTAACGTGTCACGACACAGAGTTTGGAAAGCTCTGATATATAACATTGATAAAATTACCAACCCTATGTCTATAATCCATAGCAGTAGGAAAAAAATCTGCATACAAGTATGGGAGTGCTGTTGGCACTTCTTTAACTCAAACCTATGTTTCCCTGGAATGACACAGCTGCCATGCAAGCCCAGAAAAAGATGCAGCTTCTTTAGGGAAGATGTCAACAGATATCATACCTGTCCCAAAGGACCTTCTTAGCTTCTAATTCTGAGTGCAGCACATACTGTATATGCATACTTCGGACCACAGCATAAACCCAACATATATTTGAATCACAACCCAACAATTTCCATAATCTGACTGATATTTTCTAATATGAGTTGGGTGCACTGAACACATCTGAGATCTCAGGAGGCTTAATACAGGAGGGTGACCTACAGTAGTATCGGAAGACAAATAAAATGAACTTAAGAGCCAAATTGCTCTGCTCCTGTACAAATGAGGGGGAATGCTTCCATCAGCATCGAGAAGTAGCAAATACTGCAATAATTTAGCCTTAAAGACAGGACAGTCTTAAGACTAAATAATTTAGTCTCAGTATTTAAGTATTTAAGCCTCAGAAATGTGAATAAAGCATTCAGGTTATTATTGTCTTCCAAGAATGAAGACCTAGTCTAGGGCAGGGAAAGACTCTCTGTACTTGAGATTCATTTCACAGCAAGTAGAACAGTACAAGTTGCTGAGAGGCCTCAGTAGTGAGCAGTATAATGTTTAACAAGTAAATAAATCAAAAGTAACCAAAAGCTATGAGTGACCTATGATGGGGAGATAAGTCATGTGACTCCCCCCTCCCCCAGACTGGAAGTCACATTTATATATGGTGTGACCTTCTCTCAGACTTCCGGAATTTTCTGAGAGGGTACCACATTGGGAATGGTTGTAGTGAATTATAACTCATCAAGAACACAGTGTACTATGTATTGTCGAAGGCTTTCACGGCCGGAGTTCAATGGCTGTTGTGGGTCTTCCGGGCTGTGTGGCCGTGTTCTGGAAGTTAGGAACCACAACTTCCAGAACACGGCCACACAGCCCGGAAGACCCACAACAGCCAAACAACACAGTGTACATTCAGGAAGTAGGCTTATTCAAATTTTACCATGGCCCAGTGGGTAGCTTTAAGCTACTTAAAATTTAAGTGGGACATGAGATAACGTAGTCTATATCAGTATTGGGAAACATGAAAAAATGATGCTTGGGTGGATGAAAAAATAAAGACCAAAAGAGAATAACTGATGCAAAACTGAGAATGAGAGAAAGATGCTGTATAATGTGAACAGAGAAAAAAGATAGCTGCAAAGAAAAAAAGGAATAATTAAGATTAAAAGAAACAGAGAAAATGCAGATAAATTCTGATGGAAATTTTAAAAAAATGCTTTGGAAATGAATGTAGAGGTTAGGTCCAGCGAGCTCTTCCAGCAGAGCACATTAAAAATAAAACTGATAAAATGATTTGGGATGAAACTGAAGTGATGGAATGCCAGAAAGAGTATTTTAGAGATTTGTGTGGGAATAGCAGTGATATGTCAAAGATTGAATGGAAAGAAATGCTAAAATGACAAGGCTGCAGCTATAGATGATGTAACCAGAGAAATGTTACAAGATGGGTATCGCTTGCTTAAGGAGTGGTTGTGTAACTTCTTGTGTTTGTGAAGAATCCTTCTGTGCTAGACAACTGGATGAATCCTATTATTGTTGCCCTGTACCAAGGGAAATATCTGGAGAACCAGTTTGATCTAGTGGTTAAGGCATCAGGCTAGAAACCAGAAAAACTGTTTTATTTTCATTTATTTTAATTCTATGCACATTGTTCAACGGACTATGCTTCCTTTTTATTACAGAGACCCCAAATTTCTCCAAAGTGTCCCTCCAAAGCTTTTTTCCTGTGCTCAGATCTGGAAAAATGTGCTTAATGGGTTAATTTTCTTCTTACTGTATTTTTTTTTGACAGAACAAGCAAGCAACACCTGCTTTGGGGCTAGGTAGTGAAGATGAGCTCTGCTGGTTCTGGTGATGTGGTTTTCTTTGGGGGGTTATTGTTTAATTGGGGCATCACGAGTTTGTACTTTGGGGATGTTTTTCACCTTGTTCGCCACCCAGAATCACTGCTGTGAGACGGGCAGTTCTATTGTATAAACGAACAAACAAAGAAACAAATACTGGATATGTTGGTTGGTTCTGGTTGGAGATGGCTGTCTTGAAGATACCTTGGCACCAAGCCATAAAGAGCTTTATAGGTCAAAACCAATTCTTTGAATTGTACATTGAACTATTTTGACAACCAGGTGTAATGTGCTCCTGGAGGTTAAAACCGGACAGCACATGAACTGCTGCATTTTGTACCAACTGCCACTTCTGTTTAGTCTTTGAAAACAGTCTCATGTAGAGCACATTGCAGTATTCTACTTGGGTTGTGGTGAGGGAATGAGTTATCATTGCAAGATCCTCACATTTCAGAAAGAGATTCAACTGGTGCACCTTTGCTGAAGCATGGCAAAAGTTCCCTTGGCCCTGGCCCTCACCTGCCCATTTAGCAGTAGCCATGAGTACAGGAGGATCCTTAAGTGGTGGATTTGCTCCTTCATAGGTAGTGCCTCCCCTTCAAGAGAAAACACTGGTGCAGTCCAAGAACGTTACTGTAGAAATAGCAGGTCTATGTTGCTTGGGTTTAGCTTCAGTTTGTTTTACCCCACCCATACCCTGAGAGCCTCCAAGCACTGGGACATTACTTGGCATTGCCAGTCTGGCCTGCAGTGGCAATATAAAGCTGGGCATCATCAGGATATTGATGAACCTGTACCAATAGATGACCTCTCCTGGCAATGTTATATGTGGATGTTAAATAACAGGAGAGAGAACCAAATCTTGCCCTACCCCATAAAGGAGCAACCACTGGGCCAATCTCTCTTCCACTGTAACTACTGACTGAAATTGCCTACTCAGGACAGAAGTGGAACCAATGAAGCATAGCACCCCCTATGCTTGTAGGCACTCATGAAGGATACCATGGTTGATATATCAATTGTTGATAGTAGTCCAAGAGAACTAGAAGGATACACTACCCTACCTAAGTCCCAACAAAGGCCATCTATTAATGCTGACTCTGCCCCATGCCCAGGCATGAATCCTGACTGAAAAGGATCCAGATAGCCTGCTTCTTCTAGGGTAGTGTTTCCTGTCACACTTTCTACAACCTTCCCAAGAAAGGAAAGATTGGAGATTGGGCAATGGTGGTAAAAATTGGTTGGATCCTTCTAAGGGTGCTACCTGCAGCCTAGAAGGAGATTCTCCACAGGATCCTGATTTTCCAGAATCTTCATTTGCTTAGTACAGGGTTTTTCAAAAAAAATTTTTCAGGCTGCGAAAACTTAGTTAAAAAAATCCCTGGAACCCTGCTGCCTGCTTCTCAGAGGGACATAGAGTGATGAGTTATCATGAGCACAAATGCCTCCTGGGTGGGTAGGGCTTCTGAATGTCAGCTGACAAGCTCTATCCTTTCTTCTTTACCTTAGAAAAATGCTATGCATGCCCCAGACTGTGTTCAAGTGCACTTTTTTTTTTGCTCTTAGTCTCTCATGAAACCCCATCAAGTTCTTAGTAAAGGTAAAGGTACCCCCCGCACATTTGTGCAGTCGTGTCCGACTCTAGGGGCCGGTGCTCATCTCCGTTTGTTAGCCAAAGAGCCAGCGTTGTCCGAAGACGCTTCCACGGTCATGTGGCCGCATGACACGCGCGGAACGCTGTTCTTCATCAAGTTCTTGCAGAACCCTAAATTGTGAAAAACCCTGGTTTGGAGAGCTTCCACGAATAAAAGAAGTATTGTAAATACCTCTATACATGAAAGATAGTGAGAGGAAAGCAGAGGTAGCTCGCTTGGCCTCTTGAAGTGAAAGAGAACAGCTTTCCTCCCTTTCCAGCAACCCTTTCAGGCACTTTTCACCCCTTGCCTGTTCATTTGTGTCCAATAATTTCCTTATCATCATATTTTAGTAAATTCAAGACAAGCACACTCCCAAGTCACCTTCATCTTCTTTTTGGGGAAATATGGTATTAAGGCAGGGCTTTCCAAACTGTGTGTTATGACACACTACTGTGTCACCTGGGAACCCCAGGTGTGTCGCGCGACAACCTGGAAGCTCTGATGGCGCACCACCGCTGCGTGCGGCAGCAGCAGCAGCAGGCCAT
Source organism: Charina bottae (assembly GCA_023362775.1). NCBI lineage: Eukaryota > Metazoa > Chordata > Lepidosauria > Squamata > Charinaidae > Charina > Charina bottae. The sequence continues at coordinate 7,028,726 of JALMGJ010000027.1, read as the reverse complement.
CAGCGCTTCTGGGTTGTTGCGTGACACACCAGGATGCCGACGCCGTGGAAAAACCCGAAAGCGCAGCGGTGGCGGCAACCCGGAAGCTTCCGGGTCTTTGCGCGCCGGCCGTTGGTGTGTCGACAACGGCAAAAGTTTGGAAAGCCCTGTATTAAGGCTTATTACAACCTTTCTCAATCTGGTGCCCTTCAGATATGTTGAGACTAACAATTCCTAGAACTCCTAACATAGAAGAATTTGGGCTGAATATAGTGGTTGAGGAAGCATCATGGACAGGGGCCCACTCTCATCTTCTAGCTGTTTGACCCTATGACACTCATTGACTTCAACAGGAGTTGTTCCTAAGTAAGTGTATAGAGGGACTGAGGCCTTGAAGGGCTTGATGAACTTTGCATTAGAATGAGGAGAGAAAAAAATGGGCTCCAAAATTAAAAAAGTAATTTTCATAACTAAAAATAGACCTGACCTCTTTATGCAAATGTAAAGGCTGTCTACTTTTTTGGTTAGAAAAAAAGAAAGCACATTAAAAGATTTTGAGCTTAGAAGCTGTTTGTTCTCCATCACTTCCTACACTATTATTTCCTTAGCATGGTGCTTCTAAAAAACGCTGCTTTCCTATGCAAAGTTAAAAAAGGAAAGCATTACAGACCTAATATGTGTACAAGTTGGGAAAAACCATTAGGAGCAAGAAAGAAATGATTACATAATTTTTTTCCTATTACCAGCAGATGATTAATTGTTATTAGTATGTGGGAGGAATATGTTATACCTAACCAAGAACGAACACATATTCAGCTTGAAATAAAACTAAGCAATCAAGCTTTTGCCTTATCTATTTATGTAACAATATTAACAGAAAAGGTTAGATGCTACAGTTAGTTTTACAGAACACAGCAAGGATTTATGATAGGTTTCATGGGATGCTTTCCATGTAAACGAGGACACCACGGCTTGTTTCTTAGTGAGAATGAATATTCTGAAAGGATGCTAGTAGGATCCCACTGGGTTACACAAATACTCCAATTGTTCTACACCAGTTCGATTTCATATGAAGCTGTGTTAGACCAAGACTGTTGATTGTGACTGAGAGTAATTCTTTATTAGCAGTACTTTTAAACTGGAAAATCCAGCAGCTGAACCTGGGACACCCTGCATGCAGTGATTTAAGGCTAAGTTTCCATGAACTGCAAATCTGACCTGCTTGTACAAGGTGATTATAACATGACCTTAAAACAACTCTGAAATACCATGGAATTTTGAAAAAAAAAAGACTTTTCTTTCTTTCCATCTCTCATTTTTTGCCCCTCAACTGTATTTACACATACAAATACTCCATTCTATTATAGCAGGGGTCCCCAACTTGTGGGCCGCGGCCTACCAGTGGATCGTGGCCTGTTAGGAAGTGGGCCACGGGGCTCCTGCCTGCAAACCCCGCCCCCTGGTGCATGCGATTACCCTGGCCCCAGCATGCGCAATTGGCTCCCGCCTGCAAACCTTGCCCCCGGTGCGTGCAATTGGCTCCCGCCTGCAAATCCCGCCCCCTGGTGCACGCTATTGGCTCCCGCCTGCAAACCCCGCCCCCGGTGCACACGATTGGCTCCCGCCTGCAAACCCCGCCCCCCGGGTCCATGGGAAAATTTTCTTCCATGACCGGTCCCTGATGCCAAAAAGGTTGGGGACTGCTGTACCTGAGAAAACCTTGAGCTTGCATTTAAAAAGAGGCTTTCCACTTTTTTTGTTTACAAATGCTCATCAATTATCATTAGTATAATTCTGTGGCTGTATTATCTGTGGCCCTGCTGCATGCATACAACTCTAAATACCAGTTCAAGCTGTAGCAGAGCTTCACGGAGCTCTTCCAACACACGAAAAAATAACTTTATTCCTTACGTTTTTTAAAATGATTGGTATATATACAGCTTTCATTACTTTGTGAAATGATGTTTAGCTAATGAAAGTAGGACTATTTGTGTGCTGCAAATATTTTCAATTATTACAAATCAGAACTTCCTGTTCAGAAGGCAGTTCTATCAGAACAATGGCTGCTCAAACTAAATGGATAACATCCTAAAATAGATATTACAAGACTATTTTATAGCCTTCAAGCATTGTATTTGATTTCATAGTTTTGGCTGAAATACCCAAAACAGAGATGGTAAAAGAAACTGAGGTATGGCTAAATCAGGTCCCCGGTAGCACCTTTTCCAACTACAGGTAGTCCTTGCTTAATGACCATTCAGTTAGCAACAGTACAAACTTACAATGGTGCTGGAAACCAACTTGCAATCGGTCCTCGCGCTTACGACCGTTGCAGCGTCCCCGCATCACGTGATCACAAGTCAGGCACTTGGCAACCAGTTCGCATTTACGGTACAGCATCCCACAGTCGCATGATCACCATTTTCGACCTTCCCAGCCGGCTTCCGGCAAGCAAAATCAATGGGGAACCACATGATTTGCTTAACGACTGCCACAAAAAAAGGTGGTAAAATCGGGTCGGATTCACTTAATGACCGCTTTGCTTAGTAACTGAAATTCCAGTCCCAATTGTGGTCATTAAGCAAGGACTACCTATAAGTTAACTGGGTTGTTTAACTCTCAGTGTAATTGGTTCATAGGTTCTAATTAGTGCCCAGGAATACAAAAGATCTCTGAATCTTTTCCTTAGCTTGGCTCTCTAGTACTACATATAGTAGTGTACATAGCCAGCTGCACTCTCCCCAGGATAAACAGCCATACCTATTCTCTGCAACAAAACTGTAACTTCCACAAAGAACAGAGAGCATTACATGTAAGTACCAATTCTGCATTGCTTAAATAAATTGCTTTGTGATTGCTCCCAGTGTAGATCTCCATCCTGCATTGCTCTTAGTCTGAAAATCAAAAGTTGCAATTACAGAACTGAAAGACGGTGCTATTACCAAATTCTCCAAGTCAGAAAGTAGTCACTCTACCTGTTTATGGGGACCCCTGAGTATGTGAGCCTTGGCGCCTTCACAAGCTGTCCTCATTGCTTCCAGTGACGGTGTCCCCAAAAGATCTGTGATCAAATCCAACTATAGAAGTGGAAAAAAAAACAGCACTCCAATTTTATTTTATACTGAGATAATCTCTGTCAATACAAAAGTATGAGTACACTGCCCATTTCCTCACTACTTTTAGGTATTCTCTGAAACTGGGCAAGTGTACATGTGTGTGTGTGTGTGTGTGTGTGTGTGCGTGTATAGGATTTATATAATAGCTTTTGACATAAGTGATACCTCAAGGAGATTTACAATCTATTTGTATAGAAGCAAAAAAATGCAATAAAACCACAAAGAAAATAGTAAAAGCAGTAGACAAACAAAACAATTTTGAATATTATTAAACACTCAAAAGATCACAACAGACGTCACACTTCATGCTGCCCTTGAAGGCCATTTGGAAGCTACAGCTGGTCCAGAACGCAGCAGCAAGACTAGTACATCCATGTAACATGGCTGCACTAGTGACCAGTTGGCTGCCAAGTGCAATTCAAGGTGCTGGTGGTCACCTATAAAGCCCTTCATGGCCCAGGGCCAGGGTATTTGTGGGACCGTCTGTCATCCGGCAAAACTACGGCTGGCATGCTTCAGGTCCCCAGCAGTGTCATCTGATGGAACCCAGGAGACCTGCCTCCTGTGTCACTGCGACTGCCCTATGGAACAGCACCTTCCTGCAGATTCAGATGGCCCTGATTCTGCTGGCCCTCAAAAAGGCACTGAAGACCTGGTTTTCTTCCCAGGCTCTGAGTCAGGACAGCACATAAGCATGTACAAGTGAGTTGCCTCTGGTTTTTATGGATTTCTGTTTACTTTTGATGTTTTTAAACCCTCTGTTAGCCACCTAAAGTTGCATCCTGGGTGGGCAGCCATATAAAGTAAGATAATAAATAAATAAAGGCACACAAATTTGTCTACAGATAAAACTCTGTAGCTTGGGCATTACCACAGAGCATATCTTTTCTATGATAGCCACTTGCCTTTCTCTTAGAAGGCAGGGTTGAGAGAGAAAGCCGCTGGAGACTACCTTAATTAGCAGGCACATTTACTGGGAATTCAGTCCTTCAAGCTCTGCAACCCTGTCTATTTTAAGTGCCTGGAGAATCCTGACAATTGTAACTTCAAATCCCTGCTCCTTTCAATGAACTGTATTTCCAAGAAATTTAAGGTGGAGAGGCCACAACAGAACATGTATAGATCGATTTAAGATCATTAGGATAGATAAAGCTTACATGGGCATACTATTCCTATCAAAATTTAATAGAAAACTGGAGACAAAAGATCTGTAGTCAGCACTGAACTTTGATTCAAGGGCTATATGTTGTTAACTGGCCTCAGTTTTTGATTCACAGAACAGAAACCATCTGCCTCACAAAGTTTTTTTTGGTAAAGATGACACATAGACCATGGAACAACATGCATGTTAAGAGAGCTACACATGAGAAATAGTTAAGAAGCATGCAAGTGAACCTAGGAAGCTGCCTTCAAAACTTAAAATGTCAAATAACTGAAACACGTTTATACAAAGCCCAGGTGTGCTGCTGCCTGACTGTCAGAATTCCCAGACAGCATAGTTGAGGATCCTGACAAATATGAAGGGTGTTGTGTTGAGGAAGTTTCTTTTAGGGCAATCTAATCAACTGACACCTAGTCACAAAACCTTTACATCCATGCCCAGCTATAACAGTTTTCCACCCTTAATCTGGCAAAACAAAACAGAACAAAGCAGTCTCATTCTCAATTAGACTATACTACAATTAATTTTCTTACAATGCAAAATGGTTGCAACATCACCCTAAATGTGGAGATCACTGTGAACAGAAGCAAATGTCAAGAATAGCTACCAAAGCTTTGCAACTCTGCTATTATCCACCCAACTTAAATATTTTACAAAAAGATTTCAGAACAGCATCTCACTTTTCTAGCTAATCAGAATGTTTAAAAAGCACTTTCAGCATGCTAAAGATAAGCCACCCACATTTGTCCTCGCAACTCCTGGACAAGATGGGCGGCCTTGAGCCGGCTTCTATCTCAACCTCCATCCCCATCTGTCACCCGGGAAGGATGACAATCTACCTCACAAGGTTTCTCTGAGATGAATCAGATAAGCAAATGCAACTTTATTATCCCTACACAAGAAGTAGGGGGCCAGAAAACCTAATAGGAAAAAAAAGTAAGGAAAACCGCTCATGGTCATACGGCCAAAATAATAAACAAATTCATTTAAATCATTAGGTCTCTAATGGTTAAACACAATTTCTTAGTATAAAAAGTAAAGATCTCTCTCTCTCTCTCTCACGCACACACTCACACAAAGAAGCAAGCGGCCAACATTAAAATCACCAAATGTGGAAATACCTTTTCCTGTTCTAGTGCCCCCCACATGCTGAATGACAACTGGGCAAGTTGGCAGTTGCAATCCAACACTTTAGGAGGGAGCAGATTGCCTGATCTATCACATTAAAAGCAAAGCACCTTTATACCTGCTGAATGGGGCTTTGAGCTTGAAACAATATTCTTCGTCCCAGCAGTTCGGCAAATATGCAGCCTATGGACCAGATATCAATGGCATTGCTGTAGTGACGGCTTCCCATCAGGATTTCCGGAGCCCGATAATACTGAGTAACAACTTCCTGAGTCATGTGACGAGATTCATCTAATTCTTCCACCCTGGCTAGGCCAAAATCACAGATCTGAAAAAGTAAACATTTGCTAATGTTATACACAGTGACTGAAGGAAGAAGAGCTCTGATACGTCATCCTAGTAATTTTTTTCTTTTTGGCGCCTTTGAGTCAGTGTTGATTCCTGGCGACTGCCTGGACAAGTCCCTAGAGTTTTCTTGGCAAGATTTCAGAAGTGGTTTGCCATTGCCTGCTTCCTGGGGCTGAGAGTGTGTGACTGGCCCAAGGTCACCCAGCTGGCTTTGTGCCTAAGGCAGGACTACAACTCACGGTCTCCCGGTTTCTAGCCTGGTGCCTTAACCACTACCCCAAACTGGTTCTCCACGCTAGCAATAGCCTATATGACACATGGCTTGGGCTGAAGGCACTGCACAGATGTGAGCCAGGCACGTGCAAATATAGACTATACATGTAGTTTATAACTCCTGCAACCCTCTCACCATTATGGGAATAGAAACAATGCAGTGGAAGGTACACTCACACAAAAGTCCAGATCTTCCATGAATGTCCATGCGTGCTAGAAGGCAAGCGTACTTCCTTCCCTGCCACCCACTTGATCTCCCCACCACCTTTTTGTCAGATTACCCATATGATAAGTGTTTTGGCAAATTGCATCCGTTGCCAGCAAAGCGTTCTCATGATGCCGTGAATGCCAGGTGGCTAGATAACAAGCATTCCCATAATTTTGAATGGCGTTGTTTACATCTTCATGAGATAGGGAGCGAGAAGGTACCATGTTATGGGTAGCAATGGAAATCTTCCCATGAGAACAAATCCTCCTGATTTCCTTCTGTGGGAAGCCTTGCCCAGGCCCCCTGAGCAAGGAGGAGGGGAACTCAGTGCTTAGATGCAGCACTGCCACCCAATAGCAGGTCATGCTATGTGCTTTAGGCCTGGTGTGTGTCACAGCTAACTTCCAGCCAATCAGAAAGCTAGAAGAACTGAATATACAACCTTGCAAAATGGTGTTCTATGCTTCTTGATTTCTAGTGTCTTTTAGCCATGTAGTTCTTCACGTGTTCACTTCCCGTGGACTGGGCAGAGTGAGCTATGCCTGGCTTTGGGTATAGGCCGTGGTAGGAACTCTGGCCCTGGGATCAATACATGGAACTCTGCTTATAAGTTTGTTTTTGTTTTTCCTTTGTACCATGTATATTCAACTAACATTTTTGCGATAATGTGATTGTATATACATTATTGCCTTATGCTACCAGTAAACACTGTTAGCCCTAACAAGCTGCATTCTTGTCTGTTTATTCTCAAGCCTCGAGTTTTTTCCCCTTTTAGCCAGCGTATATCCCATCACTTTTGTTCATGGCTATGATTAGGTGCATGGTGGGAAGGTGAATTAACACCGGCCAATGTTCTACCCAGGATTTTCTCTGTGCTGATCTTTCAAGGCTTAGTTTCCACATGCAGATAAAGTTCAGCTGTATCTGGGTTGTACCCAGTTAGAAGAGCAGGTGAGGCTTATATGAGATTATGCTCCTCTACACAAAAGAGCCATACTAGTCCTCACTTAATGACCACAATAGGGACCGGAAAATTGGTTAAGTGGTGCAGTCATTAAGTGAATCACCACGTGACCAGACCCAATTTTACGACAGTTGTTAAGCAAATAATGGATTGTTAAGCAAATCACCGTGGTCGTTAAGCAAATCCAGCTTCCCCAATGGATGTTTTTTGCTGGAAACCAGCAAAAAACGTTGCAAATTGTGATCATGTGACTGCAGGACACTGCAACTGGTCATAAATGTGAGATGGCTGCCAAGTGCCCGAATTGTAACCACGTGACTGTGGGGGTGCTGTGATGGTTTGTGACGGTTGTGTGAGTACAGATCGTAAAGCACTTTTCCTGAAGTTGTCATAATTTCAGGCCATCGTTAAACGAATGGTCATTAAGCAAGGACTACCTGTAAATCTCTCCAGAGAGAAAACTAGTACTATATATCAGAAAAAGTATTCTAACCTAGCCCTCATTGTTATTTTAATATGCAGACTAATTTTGTATGTAAGGAGATTCAATCATAGGTGCTCCTATTAAGTGTCTAAAGTACAGTCCAGTTTGCTGTTTGTAACAATGAGTCCCTAGCCCAGAGCTTTCCAAACTGTGTGTCTGTTGTCTGGTGTGTCACCACACAACCTGGAAGCGCTGATCATCATCAGCGCTTCCGGGTTTTCCCGTGGCGACACACCAACGGCAGCGCGCAAAACCCGAAAGTGGCAGCAGCGCTTCCGGGTTTTTGCGCGCTGCCGCAACGGTGGCACTTCGGGTTTTCCTGCGGCGACACACCAACGGCGGTTGGTGTGTCGCCGCGGTAAAACTTTGGAAAGTCCTGCCCTAGCCACATGTAGCAGTAAGCCATTGTATAGCCATTGCTCTCAGGAATATGAAGAGATTCAAATAATCATAACATGATTTGCGCTGGAGTAAACACTAACTTTTATGCCAGACAGAAAAGAGGCCAGACTGCCCAGACCAGAATCCTAAGCTACCCAGTTAACAGGGAAGAAAAGCCATTGCTTTCAGTAGGACCTGGAGAGAATACCTTATTTATTTACAACGAGGGAACATCTCTGGATTTTATTTAACTTTATTATGGGGAGGAGATGAGGAGAAATATAATTCTCCCTCTGCCACTACTCAGCCCAAGTGAAATTGTTTATGCCAATAGAAGACAACCTTAGCTGTGAAATATGGCAAGTGAGTGGTTAACAACGCTTCTCAATGTTGTAATCATAATGCCAATAATGCATTCAATGAAATCCTATTTTTAAAATAGGGACAGCTACTTCACCAGCACAAACTCATCATTCATATTTATGACTGTTTCAGAGAAATGCAAAGTTCCCGGGTTTTGTACTAAATATATCGGGGTTACACAGATCGCAAAGGCAAGTCCTCACACAAATGCTTTTCTGCATGAACTCAGAAGGGCTGCCTGTTTTATACAGGCATCAAAAAAATACCTTAAGAACACAGTTGCTGTTCACAAGAAGGTTCCCTGGTTTAATGTCTCGATGCAAAATACCAGCTGAATGTAAGTATTTCAGGCCTAGAAAAAAGCAGAGCAGAGCAGAGCTTTAAAATCAACATGGTGCGCAGAAACAAGCTGTGGATCAAGTCTGTGCCTGCAAAAACGGACACGTTTGTAGCACATTAGCCAAAATATTCTTTTTTTATACTAATACCCCCTTTGGTCCAGAAGGGTCCTGGAGAAAATTTATCTCTGTGGTTGCAAAGAGTCAACACCGACTTGACGGCACATAATCCATCAAGTCCAGAAGGCAGCCAGCATGATTTGGTGGTTAAGGAGCTGTAGGAGGAGTGGGGAGACTAGGTTCTAGTTCTTCCTTAGTCACAGAAACCAGCTGGGTGACCTGAGGCCAGTCACTCCCTCTCAGCCCAAACCAGCATCAGGCTCTGCAACAACCCGGCCAATAGACGAAGAAACAATCCTCTTTGCTTCACCCATTGATAAGCTTCACTGTAAGGACTAGGCAAATGGAGTGCATGCAGAACAACGCTAAGAAAAACAGCAACCCCATTTAATCTAGGAGCAAGGTGGTGTATATAGTTACATACTTCGCCTGGGAAGAGGGATAGTTACTGACCCAAATTCACCCAGTGAGCCTCAGCAGTCGAGGGTGGATTTAATCCTAGTCCAACACTTTAGCCACTGTATTTAACCACTGTATCACCCTGTTCAAGAAGTATGGTGAATATGCTAGACCAGTGTTTCTCAACCTCAGCAACTTTAAGTTGCTGGCTGGGGAATTCTGGGAGTTGAAGTCCACACAGCTTAAAGTTGCTGAGGTTGAGAAACACTGTGCTAGACTAAGACTAGGGAGACTCAGGTTCAAGTTCACCTTTTTCTAAAAAGTATTTGGATTAAAGAAACCTTTCTAAACTAAAAAAAGCATATATTTTATCAATTTAAATTGAATTCATCTTATTCATAGGGACTGTATGAACATTAGAAAAGCAATAGTAAAGGTAAAGGTTCCCCCCGCACATTTGTGCAGTCGTATCCGACTCTAGGGGCCGGTGCTCATCTCCGTTTGTTAGCCAAAGAGCCAGCGTTGTCCGAAGACGCTTCCACGGTCATGTGGCCGCATGACACGTGTGGAACGCTGTTACCTTCCCACCGAAGTGGTACCTGTTCATCTACTTGCATTTGCATGCTTTCAAATTGCTAGGTTGGCAAGAGCTGGAGCTAGTGCGGGAGCTCACTCCGCACGCAGGGCTAGGGATTCGAACCTCCGAACTTGCGATCTTCCGATCCACAAATTACTTTGCAGCTGTAAATGGTTTTTAAAATGTGCTTACTTGCAGGCCACCCTTTACCTCATTTTAATTTATATGCCCCCTCCTCCTGTTTCAGATATGCCATCACGCTGTCCCTCTCCACCCTGCTATTTTATGGGCAGTCCCACAAATTGGCTTCTACTAGAGTGTTTATATTACATGGTCAGCAGTGGGGAAATACGCTTACATATTGCAGCGGGGACTCCAATATAGTTATTCCACATTAAAAATCAAAGTAAATTACCTCTTAAAATCTGGTAAAGAAAAACTTTGACGTGATCTGAGCTGAGCGGCTGAGGAGAGACAATGATCTTATGGAGATCACTCTGCATCAATTCTGTAACAACATATCTTTAATTGTTTTCATTAAGGAAAATACAAGTCAGAAAGTGGATCAGATGATTTCAATTCCAGCAAGATGCAAGAGACATCACAACAACAGCTCTTTCTCCTATCTTTTAATCTGTAGCTATTTATATGTTACAGCATTAGAAAAGATCTGAACAGTTGCTAAGAATTATTTCCATCATAAAGGCCTTGCTGTTTACCTCTAAGCCAGTTTTTTTGACTAGGTAAGGTAAAGGTTCCCCCCGCACATTTGTGCAGTCGTGTCTGACTCTAGGGGCCGGTGCTCATCTCCGTTTGTTAGCCAAAGAGCCAGCGTTGTCCGAAGACGCTTCCACGGTCATGTGGCCGGCATGACACACGTGGAACGCTGTTACCTACCCACCGAAGTGGTACCTATTAATCTATTTGCATTTGCATGCTTTCAAATTGCTAGGTTGGCAAGAGCTGGAGCTAGTGCGGGAGCTCACTCCACACGCAGGGCTAGGGATTCGAACCTCCAAACTTGCGATCTTCCGATCGACAAGCCTGGCGCCTTACCCGCTGAGCCACCACGCCCCTTTGACTAGAGGACCATTCAAAAAAATCTCTGTGCTTGAGGGCAGTAAATCTCTCTTTCTTTTCAGTTACCTATCACCCATTTTTTTAAAGTTGCACTTTTCTTTTTTTCAGATTGGCAATTTTACATGAGGAAACAAGACAAAAAGTCCCAGTGATAGATCTGGACTGACAGGAAATGAAATTGTGTGTGTGTGTGTGTGTGTGTATCTATCAGATCAGCGAGCACTATTCAATGTGATGAAAATCAGTACCCTCTTCCTAATGACTGTTTTAAGGTGGGATTACAAAACAGCATTAGAGACAGCTCAGAAACCTACTGAGATGGTAACCCCTCATCCCATGGGTTACACCGCAATCATACCAGAGAACCCGCCCACTTCTCACGTGCAACGTTAAGATAGGAATGTAAGCTGAAGAGGCAGCTTGGGAAATAGCATTCGCTCCTGTCTGTTCACTTGAATCATACCTGCTTAGATGATGACATGATTTTCTACGGTCTCCAATAAACTCTTTCAATATAACTGAAAGGGAGATCAACCTCCTCCTCCTGCATCAAGGCAATTGCTAAGCAAGATCTCTGATGTATAATCTTGGTTGTTGACAAGAGTCTGGGAGGACATACAGCCTGAAGCAAAACCAGTGTATCCTGAATTTCAAGTATCAAGCTGTGCTTTTTGGTAACAGCACTGAAAGATTTTAGGGATAAGCAGGAGTGAAGAAACTAATTCTAAGTTTAAAAAAGAAAAGACAGAGTTGGGGTTGCAGGCACAATGTGTCTAAAGGGAGCCGGATCAGGGAATGTTGATCTGACATACAAAGGGTGGCGCAGATGATAGCATCTTTTCAATATTGGCTCTTCTCATTTCGAATGGAGGGGAGGGGGAGGCAGCACTACTCAAAAACATTCCTTTTTTGCCATTTTTTAGGAATTGCTCCTCTTTGCATTTTTAAAACTTACAGGACTGATTTTGCTTAGGAAAAGGCAAGAGATTTATACAAAACATATATATCTAAAAAGAAACCTATGGATTGGAACAATACATTACATACAGTATATTTATGTGTGTGTGTGTGTGTGTGTGTGTGTGTGTGTGTGTGTGTGTATGTATGTATGTATGTATGTATGTATGTATTTTAAAGGCTGTTGCTGTCTCAAATTTTATTTATTTCTTTAAATCTACTTATATGACCGCCCATCTCACAAACGTGACTCTGGGTGGCTAACAATTTATTATACTAGCTGTACATTTTATTTATTCTTTTCTGCTTCTCAAAACTACTTTGTAGGTGGCCTGTAAAGATATATTTACAATGAGGGCTAAACTGACAAGTATATTCCTTCCAATGGTTTAATTATATTTGTTCTAGAAACAGCAGAGAAAAACAAGCATCACAACTGGAATTTAAGGCACAAAAGAGTAACCTGCTGTCTTCTAGATCAGGGGTGGAAAACCTTTTTTCTGCCAAGGGCCATTTGGATATTTATAACCGGGGACCGGGGTGGGGTGGGGGGCGGGGTTTCTGGGATTTCCACAGACCAGGGGCCGGAGTTTGCGGGCAGGAGCCAATCACAAGCACTGGGGGGCGGGGTTTGCGGGCGGGAGCCAATTGTGTGGAAGGGGTGGGGTTTGTGGGCGGGAGCCCCGCGGGCCCGACGTTGCCCACCCGTTCTAGATGATGAAGGTGGTAACTTCAATCCTTTCTCCTGAGTTCAGAATTACACTCACATATGAGCCTCATGGGTCTACCCCTTTGACACAGATATGGTATACAGGTAGCTAATTATTCCTTGTTAATTATATCTGCATCTGAGCAGCAGAAATTAAGATAATCTGAAGAGGTCATCCCAACAAAACATATACGCCAAAGAAAAGGCAAATTTGGAGGAAAAAATAAATAAAAAACCGCCCAGGGTCCCCCGATTGGGGGAAATGGGCGGTAATATAAGTTTAATAAATAAATAAATAAATAAATAAATAAATAAATAAATAAATGTGACAATATTTATTGCCTTGAGCCCATTTTGGGATGCCTGACCTCAGCCAAATATGCCAATATTTCAAAAGGTACAAAGAGCATTTCAAAAGTGTTTGCATCATGCCCACGTAATAATCAAACTGTTATTTTTCTAGCCAATTCCAGTTCTGTAGGTCATCTGCCTATGCAGGACATGTGTTTGGCATGTTTTGGGATAGTAAAAACATGATACCAGCCAGGGGTATCATTTAAGGGAGCCCTTAAAAGATAGCAGCTCCCACCTCCCATTTATCAGCAGACAAAGAGCAGCTTCTGGGAACTTCCTTCTCCCCCCCCCCCCTGCAGGAAATAACAGCCCTAAGAACTGGTTGCCCTGGGACTGCAAAAGAGAAGGAAAGCATAGAGAGGTTTCCCATTAGCTAGGGCACGGTGTGCTTCTGCAGTGTTTGTGTGTGCACTGGTTTCTGACAGTCTTTTATATTTTGAGGATCATTCAGCCACAAAACAGGATATATGTAGAGAACAGAGGGAATGGCCTTGAAGGACAGGAGGAAGAGCCGCTACCAAGGCAATGGTCACCTAAGTGGGGCTTGAGTCCAGGCTAATCCTCCGGGATTACAGGCCAAAACTCCTAATGATGTTGTTGGAAACAAGAATGGAGGACAGCTATTCTTTCCATGTCCTCCTTGTGAGTTTATTGTAATTATTTAGCTGGACACATGATGCTCAGCTTGGTAGAGACCTCCATATGTTTTTATAAGACCTCCTTATTTTCTCCAGTGTCCTGGCAAAGCCTGATAGAGAGAAAAGTCATAAATTTTTAGAAAGCTTATTTTGGAAGCATAGCCAGACTTCATACTTAGAACCACAGCTGAAAGCAGCAACTTAGGCTCAGAGTCCAATTTCCTATTTAGTACAGTAATCCAGGACTCGACCTTGATGGAGCTGGGGGTGGTGACGGCCAACAGGAAGCTCTGGTGTGGGCTGGTCCATGAAGTCACGAAGAGTCGGAAGCGACTGAATGAATAAACAACAACAAAACAGGAATCCAAATCAACCAATCCCAAAGATGGTTGTCTAATCTCTGCTTCCAGTGAAGGAAAATTCATCACTTTCTTGCTAATTGCATCCACTGAACTGCTCTTACTCATTAGTAAGCTTTTCCTAACACTCAACTGAAACCTGCCTTCCTATAACTTACTCTGTTATTTTGTGTCCTGTATTCTAGAACACTACAGAATAGGTTTAGACTTCCTTCTGTGTGACATCTTCAGGTACTTGAAGTGTTATCATATTCTCCCCTCGCCATCATGTCTCTTTTCTCAAGTTTCTTCGGTCTCGCCTAGTTTTTGTCTCTCGTGATCCTCACTACAGTTTCTTGCAATAAGGATGCTAACTTCTCCCAATACTCTTCTCACTTACTTCTACTGCAACCTGTACAGATTTTTCAACCAACCTAAACAAGGTAAGGAAAGCATGCAGAGAATGTCTAAAATTATTTCCAACCCCTTCACCAATGGCCATAGGACGGGTCTATATTTTCTTCAGTGAAATTAGTGTGTGTGTGTGTGTGTCAACTTTCCCCTTGCGGTGCATGTGTCTTTGCATGTGCTCTGGATCACATGACCAGGAGGGAATGCGGCTTAGAATGGATGAGTCAGCAACATTCCAAGTCTTTGGCCAAATGCTTCTCCCATAGGGATGCATTGGAGGATTTTTTTCTGGATTTTTTCTCTGCAGCCCCCAGCTGGATCCAACTCATTTTTTTAATGTATTGTCGAAGGCTTTCACGGCCGGAGTTCAATGGCTGTTGTGGGTCTTCCGGGCTGTGTGGCCGTGTTCTGGAAGTTGTGGTTCCTAACGTTTCGCCAGCATCTGTGGCCAGCATCTTCAGAGGGCAGGAGCACAGATAGAAGCAAAATCTCTGTGCCCAGGTAGAGTGGCAATGTTCTATTTATAGAGCTAAATTATAGGAGATTAGGTGGGGTTTTTTGTTGTGTTGAAATGTTAACGAGTGGCTGATGAGCGTGATTAGCATGTTCATTGTGAGAAGTATTCCCATGTCCTGGTGGTTGGACTGAGTTCGTTGACCTTTTGCAGGCTGTGTTTTTCAGGACTGGTAGCCAGGTTTTGCTAATTTTTAAACTTTCTTCTTTTTTATTGTAACTGTGCTGGTGTTTGTGAATTTCAATGGCTTCTCTGTATAATCTGGTGTAGTAGCTTTTGGTGTTGTCCAGTATTTCTGTGTTTTCAAATAGGATTTTGTGTCCCGTTTGCTTGAGAGCATGTTCAGCTACTGAAGATTTTTCCGGTTGCTGTAGTCTGCAGTGTCTTTCATGTTCTTTTATCCTGGTGTGAATGCTTCGTTTTGTGGTTCCGATGTATACTTGTCCACAGCTGCATGGTATGCGGTATATATAAGGTGCCAGTAAGGGACACCCTGGCACTCATCAAGCAAATCTTCCCAGAAGACATTACAGCTTTATTTCAACACTGCCTAACAACTAGTTACTTTCAATGGGAGAATGAGTTCTACGAACAGATGGATGGCGTTGCCATGGGAAGCCCCCTGAGCCCAGTCATAGCAAACTTTTACATGGAACACTTTGAAAAACAGGCTTTGGAATCGGCACCCATTACACCAACAGTCTGGTTCCGGTTCGTGGATGACACCTTCGCAATTTGGAGTCATACTGAAGAAGAACTGGATAAATTTCTGGACCACCTAAACGGCATCCACCCCAATATACAATTCACTATGGAAAAAGAAACTGATGGCAAACTTCCATTTTTAGATACGCTGGTCATACGCAATCCGGACCTCAAACTAGGACACAAAGTATACAGAAAACCCACCCATACGGACCGGTATCTACACAAAAAATCCAATCACCACCCACGACAAAAGAGAGGCATGATCAAAACCTTGGTGGATCGTGCTAATCGAAACTGTGAAACCCAATTTCTCAACAATGAACTTAACCATCTGAATTGGGTCCTACAGGCAAATGGCTATTCCAAGAATGAAATAAAAAGAGCCATCAAACCAAGAAAACAACATCCAACTGAAGAAAAACAGCCCCCCACAAACAAAGTATTCCTGCCCTACATCAAAGGAGTCACTGACCGCATGGGAAAACTGATGGAAAAACACAACTTTCAAACAGTCTTCAGACCCACCAGAAAAATACAACAAATGCTAAAATCAGCAAAAGACAAAAGGGACCCCCGCACCGCTGCAGGAGTATACCGCATACCATGCAGCTGTGGACAAGTATACATCGGAACCACAAAACGAAGCATTCACACCAGGGTAAAAGAACATGAAAGACACTGCAGACTACAGCAACCGGAAAAATCTTCAGTAGCTGAACATGCTCTCAAGCAAACGGGACACAAAATCCTATTTGAAAACACAGAAATACTGGACAACACCAAAAGCCACCACACCAGATTATACAGAGAAGCCACTGAAATTCACAAACACCAGCACAGTTACAATAAAAAAGAAGAAAGTTTAAAAATTAGCAAAACCTGGCTACCAGTCCTGAAAAACACAGCCTGCAAAAGGTCAACGAACTCAGTCCAACCACCAGGACATGGGAATACTTCTCACAATGAACATGCTAATCACGCTCATCAGCCACTCGTTAACATTTCAACACAACAAAAAACCCCACCTAATCTCCTATAATTTAGCTCTATAAACAGAACATTGCCACTCTACCTGGGCACAGAGATTTTGCTTCTATCTGTGCTCCTGCCCTCTGAAGATGCTGGCCACAGATGCTGGCGAAACGTTAGGAACCACAACTTCCAGAACACGGCCACACAGCCCGGAAGACCCACAACAGCCATCATTTTTTTAAACTTGATCTTTCTTTTGTCAACCCAATGCCAATTTTGGCCTGGTCATTTTCTTTTTTCAGAGTTATACTGCTGCCTGCCTGCCTGCCTGCCTGCAAGAGTCCCAAGTCACTTTATTCCATTTCACTGGGTCAGAAAGAATAAAAGGCTTCCATGTATCCCACATTTACTTTCAGAACAGTGATTGAAATACAGTACTCTGTACTTTACTGTGGCACGTGAAACTTCCTTGTTTGGCTCTCCCACCTAAATCCTCCTCAGCTTCAATCCCAAACAAGGTAACTCCCAGCTGTCTCAACTAGTTGCCATGCCAACTTAAAGCAGCTTAAAATAAATAAGGTCCTGGAATGGCCCCTGCACTGCTCTGGGTCTGCTGCGCTTTACAAAAAAGTGTTTCAGAAGGACTCAGAGGTGCTATTAGCTGGAATAGCAAATATCTTTTGATTGTCCCTGGACAATTTAACAAGGGCCTAGAAACAGGAGCAAAAGCAGACTTCCCTTGGCACTCCACAGCTCTAGCAGCATTTTAAAAGCAGCTGGCAACTGGGTAGGTCAAACACGGTTGGTCGGCTGGTTCTGGTAATCTGTAGTGGGTTCTCTCCCCATCCTACCCACAGTAAAGGTATAGTTAAACAATATTAAAAAAGCAGGTTTCAGTGGATGCCTTGTCTTTCGACATTTAACTTCAATTCACATTATGGCCAGAGAGCACACGAGGTTGCTCTGGTTACAATAACCTCAAACCAAACAGCACCTCCTGGGCAGAAAATACTGACAGTAATAATTAGCAAGTCGCTGCATAAAATTAGAACTACAAAATGCCAATTTACTTCACAACAGCCGTAGCAGGAGAGAATAGCAGATTTGTGCTGATTTGTGATTTAATTTGTGCTGACTGAGAGACCTGCAGAAGTTGACGGGCTACACCACACTGACGAAGCAAACCAAAAGTACAAGTCTGAGTATTGTTCTGCAATCCCCTTTGCAGTAAAACAAGAGTTCAGAAAAATCTGCTAGAGTTTCTTCCTTGAGGAAAAAAAATAACATTTTTTTCCAATAAGCAGCCCCGATTTATAAAAATCCTGTTTTGCTCATGGCACCTTTATTTGTTTATGCAGATCCACAGCTGCGTCAAATCCAAAATGTTCCCCAAATCCAAACAATTCCAGGGGTTGGGTTTCAGTTCAGTTGTAGTATTGTTGAAGCTTGTCCTTATTGATTAAATTTTGGTACATAATGAATATGCATCAGGAAAACAGATACGAAGTTAAATAATGGTCATGAAATCAGACTTCCTCTTTATACTTTTTAGTACAGGAATCACTAACACTGGCATTACAAAGCCCTTCAGCTGTGGTTTATGTTGCATTTTTGTTCAGCTTTGTACAGGTGGCCCTCACTTAACTACCACTCATTCAGCATCTGTTCGAACTTACGACGGCACTGAATGAGTGGTACTTACGACCGGTCCTGAAAGTTCCGGCCATCACAGCATCCCCACGGTCACATGATTTCCATTTGCGACTTTCACTGCCAACTTTTGACAAGCAAAGTTAATGGGGAAGGTGGTAGGAGCTCACAAATGGTGACCACGTGATGTCGTGCTTAACGACAGCACAGGATTCGCTTAACAGCAGCAACTGTAAGTGCTGTTATTAAACAGCATGGTCACGTGACGTCACGCTTTATGACTGCATCGCTTAGCAATGGAAATTCCAGTCCCAATTACTGTCATTAAGCAAGGACTACCTGCATATTTAATTATTTAGCAAATTTATATAGCTGCCCATCTCACAAAAAGTGACTCTGGGTGACTGACAAGCAGAACAACAATTAAAACCATATCACAATATAAAAAACATCAGACATAAATAACAACAAAAATAAAAAATAAAAACATAAAGGAATAAAGGAATAAAAACATAAAAGAACCCCAAGATAGCAGGGGGACAACCATCACTTGGCCTTCGCAAGCTTGCCAGAGGATCCCCAGGGTTGATGGAAGAACCACATTCTCAGGGCTTTCCAGAAGGCTAACAGAGATGGGGCTAATCTCACCTCAGGGGGAATGATGCTCCAGAGGGCAGGAGCTACAGCAGAAAAGGCATGTCTCCTGGGTCCCGCCAGATGGAGCTCCTTAGCAAATGGAACCCGCTGAAGCTTCTAGATGCTCTTCAAGGGCAGCCCCATGTAGGGTGCACAACAGAAACCCATTCTGGAGGTGACTTGGGCATGAGTGACAGTGAGTAGAGCCTCATGGTCCAGGATGGGGCGCAGCTGGCATACAACACGAAGCTGTGCAAAGGCCCTCCTAGCCACAACTGCCACCTGCTCCTCGAGCAGGAGTCAAGAGTCTAGGAAGACCCTCAGGTTGCGCACTGGGTCTGTCTGGGGTAGTGGAACTGCATCCAGTACCAAAGATGCTAAGTTCCCAGATCGAGAAGGCCCAATGGCATCACCCCATGGCGACGAATGATCTTACCGAGAGGCTTCATGTAGATGTTAAATAGGAGTGGAGAGAGTACCGAACTCTGTGGAACTCCACATAAGAGGGGTCGAGGAGGGACCTCTGACTCCCAATCAACACCGACTGGTACCAGCCCCGCAAAAAGGAAGTGAACCAGAGCAAAACTGTGCTGTCCACTCCTAGCCCATGGAGCCCATCCAGGAGGATACCATGGTCAATGGTATTGAAGGCTGCCGAAAGGTCAAGAAGATCAAGGGCAGATGCACTATCCCATCCTGCTCCAAGAGATCATCCAAAAGCACGACCAATGCTGTCTCTGTCCCATTCCCAGGCCTGAATCCCAACCGAAAGGGGTCCAGATAATCGGCTTCATCCAGGGCCCGCTGAAGCTGCTGTACAACCACCTTCTCTACCATTGGACACTGGATGAAAGTTGTCCTGTATGGTGGGATCCAGTGATGGTTTCTTGAGAAACTGCCTCAGCTCAGAAGGTAGGCAGGATTTGGTCCTGTTCATTGCTTGAATGGGAGACCACTGTAATGCACTGGGTCTGCTGTGCATTACAAAAATTGGAAGGTTAAAAAAAATCCCAGAAGCAAGCTGTGGCAAATCACTTCTGAACTACTTCCAAGAAAATTACATGGACACGCCTGTAAAGTCACCAGGAGTGGAAACAGACTTGAAGGAGAATATTTACTCTTATATCTGTAATAAAGGAATGGTTTCACTACATTTATTTTATCATATTTTTATCGCAGCTCAAGGAGACCCAACTGTATAAAAATAAGACACTCATCTATGAAGTTTTCCATTAGTTTGTAGGGCTAAAAAAGCTTTTTCCATTACTATTGAATGTCTGTGGGTGTGTGTGTGTGTGTGTGTGTGTGTGTGTGTGTGTAGGTAGGTAGGTAGGTAGGTAGGTAGGTTGGTTGTACTGGAATTTGGAAATGTCTTATATTGATCGTTATATTGTTTTATTGCTGGTATTGGTTTAAATTGTGTTGTATTTTATTGCTTTGCCTGTTCTGCATTTAGATATAAGTGCACACTACATAAAAATCACTACTAATAACACTACTACTACTTGGGCTTGGACATTTGATTACTCATTTCAGGTTGAGCTTGTTTTCAAACTCAATCCATTCACAACGTTCCAGTCTTAAAAAAACATGAACAATTCTAGAAAGGCCACATGTGCATAAAGAACTTGCATAAATGTAAGAGCTTAAATGCACTGCTCACTAGGCAGAAAGCTCAGGATTATGGTATTATCCTAGTGATTGGCCTATTACTGGACTTAACTATATCAGTGCTGAACCGTGTGCTATTTATGTGAAACTCCGAAACTGCACGATTCAGGCAATTTTAAGCATTCTGGTGTGGCTTGACTGAGAGATCAGCCAAGCTACATGGAATCATTAGTGGGACAATATCTCTGCTCATCATAAAACACGGGTCATCCAAGTGATTTCTGTTTATAAAAACAGAATTATCTTTTTAATAAGAATTTTATTAAGTTTCAGACAAAGATAAAAGCTACAGAAAAACAAAAAACTACAAAGAAAAAAGAACAAACTACATAAGTGTGAAAACACAAGAGAATTTTTTTTAAGAGTTACAAAAAGAGGTGACTTCCGACTTTTAACAGCAAGGATATACAACAATTTTCCATAATCAATCCCTTACTCTATATTAAACCAAAATCACAATATTTCTATAAATCATTCCATTGGCACATTATACATCACTAAATACAGTTGCTCCATCCCCTTATATTAAAAGAAAAAAAATCCTTACTCACCCCTATGGGTGGTATGTGTCTTCCTCAACCTCGGGTCCTCTACCAGAGGCCTGGGAGTTTGAGGGTTCTGCGCAGGATCTTAGCTGTTCCTAGCACTGCACTGCACTCTTCTGGACAGAGAGCTCTGATGTTGCTCCTGGGATCTCTTGGAGCCACTCTCCCAGCTTAGGAGTCACAGCCCCGAGTGCTCCTACCACCACTGGGACCACTTTGGCCTTCACTTTCCACATCCTCTCTAGTTCCTCCTTCAGGTCCTGGTACTTCTCCAGTTTCTCATACTCTTTCTGGATGTTGCTGTCACTTGGCACCACTACATCTATCACCACCGCCGTCTTCTGGTCCTTGTCTACTACCATGATGTCTGGTTGATTGGCCATACCTGCCTATCCATCTGGATCTGGAAGTCCCACAGGATCTTAGCTCTATCATTCTCCACTGCCTTCTGTGGAATCTCCCATCTGGACTTTGGAAGGTCTAGCCCATACGCTGTGCAGATGTTCCTGTACACAATGCCAGCTACTTGGTTGTGCCGTTCAGTGTATGCTGTTCCTGCCTGCATCTTACACCCTGCCACTATGTGTTGGACTGTCTCTGAGGCCTCTCTGCACAGTCTGCACCTTGAGTCCTGTCTAGTGTGGTAGACCCCTGCTTCTATGGATTGGGTGCTTAGTGCCTGTTCTTGTGGTGCTATGATCAGTGCCTCAGTGCTGTCTTTTAGTCCAGCCCTTTCTAGCCACTGGTAGGATTTCCCAAGGTCAGCCACCTCAGCTATCTGTTGACGGTATATCCCATGCAGGGTCTTGTCTTGCCATGGCACTTCCTCTGCTTGATCTTCCTTCCATGTCTGCTGCTGTTTCAGGCATTCTCTCAGCAGCTCATCTTTAGGTGCCATCTTACTGATGTACTCCTGGATGCTCTGGGTCTCATCCAGGACAATGGCTTTGACACTCACCAGACCCTCCCAACCTCTTTCCGGCTGGTGTACAGTCTCTGGGTGTTGATATATATGTGTGTGTGTGTATGATACACACACACAAACATACACACACCTCCTAATCAAGTACCCCAAGGATAACATTTATTTATTTCCTTCCTGCTACTATTTTACACATTCCTGTCTACTATAAGGTAAGGTAAGGTAAGGTAAGGTTTCTCCTTCCAGCCGTATCTGGCTTTAGGGGGCGGCGCTCATCTCCAATTCTTGGCCGAGGGAGCCAGCATTGTCCATAGACACTTCCGTGGTCATGTGGCCAGCATGACTAAACGCCAAGGCACACGGAACGCTGTTACCTTCCCACTGGATTGGTACCTATTTATCTACTTGCATTTTTACGTGCTTTCGAACTGCTAGGTTGGCAGGAGCTGGGCAAGAACGGGAGCTCACCCCGTTATGCAGTGCTTCCGGGTCTCGAACTGCTGACCTGCCGTCCTTTCGTTCGACAGTCGGTAGTCTTAACTGCTACGCCACTGCGCCGCCCTACTACTATTTTACACATTCCTGTCTACTATAACAAAGATCAAACTAAAAAGCATATAAATTGTCTACCATTATACTTGATAATACCAAAACCAAATATTTTTATACCTTAGTAATCTTAATCCAAATCATTAAAGATAAATGAAATCAGCCAAACCCTAAAAGCAATCCAAATAGATATTCTTAAACCTTTATCCCACTTCAAAATAGACCAAAGCATTTACATGTCCCCACAATGTGCACCGAGCTTTTTTCTTACAGAAATCAAACAGCCCAACTGCCCCCTCAAAAACTCCGACTTCTCTTCAGAAAACCTCCCATACAGAACAACATAAAAACAGAATTATCAAATCACCAAATATCACTTCAAATCATACATTTTTCCAAAAAACAGTTCACATCTTTTAAGTCAATGAGAATTAAATGACTTCTGTTACAGGTGCACAACTTTTGCTAGGCCAAGGATCTTACTAGTTTTTCAACAGTATGTTGGAGGCTGTACTGAAAATGTGACAAGGCCACATAAATAGCCTTAAGACTTTATGGGAGTGTGTGAAAATGTTATTAATATTGCTACTCTTAATTATTTAACAAACTTTTCTACAGACACATGTACAATTAGAGTGACACCCAGCCCTCACTCCTGACTTGATTCTCAGGTTTAAAATTAATTCAGAAGTATATGAGCAAAGTTTATCCTCCACTTTCCTTTCCCCAGTGTAAGCATACAGCCAATAAAAATAGTGTCATGTATAAACTGACTCCAAATTAAGAGGTTGCAAAACTCCTATTTAATCAAAATAGCTTAAACCAGTCTAAAGCCCACAGCCATATGCAGCCCCTGAAAGCCTTAGGAATAGCCCTTAGAGCAGTGCTTTCCAAAGTGCCGCCGTTGGCAACACACCAACGGCGGCAGCAGCGGCGGCGCGGGGATGTGCACCGCGGTAGCGGCCTCCGGTAAAACGCAGAAGTGCTAATGGCATGCTGCTGCCGCTGTACACAGCACCCCCACCGCCACTTCCGGGTTGTGTTGCGACACACCAAACTGTGTGTTGTGACACACTAAAGTGTCGTGACAGACAGTTTGGAAATATATGCCTTAGAGCAGGGCTTTCCAAAGTTTTCCCGCGGCGACACACCAACCACCGTTGGTGTGTCGCCGCAGGAAAACCTGGAAGTGCCGCCGTTGCGGCAGCGTGCAAAAAACCGGAAGTGCTGCTGCCTCTTTCGGGTTTTTGCGCGCCGCCGTTGGTGTGTTGCCGCGGGAAAACCCGGAAGCGCTGATGATGATCAGCGCTTCCGGGTTGTGTGGCGACACACCAGACTGTGTGTGGCGACACACTTTTGTGTCGCGACACACAGTTTGGAAAGCTCTGCCTTAGAGATTTCTAAAAGTTGCTATCAAATTGCTATTTCTAAATGACAGAAGGAGAACGTACACAACTTTATTTATTTATTTCTCACATTTCTTCACCGCCCATCTCACCAAGCGACTCTGATATAATTATTGATATAATCATATCAATTGTATTTAAGTTTAATTGAATGTACTGTAAATGGAAACAAATGAAATGAAATGTAGATTTTATTGTGACCTCAATGTGCTACTTGGGGACCTTGTGCGGACCTTGCCTCACCCTCCCTAAATGTAAAAAAAAAGAAAATAAAGAAAATGATTGAGCTCCACGCCTGGTGATTGAGAGCCAGTGTGGTACAGAGTTTATGGCTTGGGACTAGGACCAGGTTGAAGTCTACTCTCAGTCACGAACATTCACTGCGTGACCTTAGATGGGTATATAGGAGAGCCACTTTAGTCTAGTGGTTAAGGCAGGGGTGGGGAAACTTTTTTCTGCCAAGGGCCATTTGGATATTTATAACCGGGGACCGGGGGGTGGGGGGCGGGGTTTCTGGGATTTCCGCGGACCGGGGGCCGGAGTTTGCGGGCGGGAGCCAATCACAAGCACTGGGGGGCAGGGTTTGCGGGCGGGAGCCAATCACGTGGAAGGGGCGGGGTTTGTGGGCGGGAGCCCCGCGGGCCTTAAGCAGGAGCCCCGCAGGCCTTATACGGCCTGCGGGCCTGACGTTGCCCACCCCTGGGTTAAGGCAACAGGCTAGAAACCAGGAGACTGAGAGTTCTAGTCCTGCCTTAGGCATGAAAGCCGGCTGGGTGACCTTGGGCCAGTCCCTGTCTCTCAGCCCTAGGAAGGAGCCAATGGCAAACCAGGAGACTGAGAGTTCTAGTCCCGCCTTAGGCATGAAAGCCAGCTGGGTGACCTTGGGCCAGTCCCTCTCTCTCAGCCCTAGGAAGGAGCCAATAGCAAACCAGGAGACTGAGAGTTCTAGTCCTGTCTGAGGCATGAAAGCCGGCTGGGTGACTTTGGGCCAGTCCCTTTCTCTCAGCCCTAGGAAGGAGCCAATGGCAAACCAGGAGACTGTGAGTTCTAGTCCCACCTTAGGCATGAAAGCCAGCTGGGTGACCTTGGGCCAGTCACTCCCTCTCAGCCCAACTCACCTCACAGGGTGGTCGTTGTGGGGAAAACAGGAGGAAGGAGTATTAGGTATGTTCGCTGCCTTGAGTTATTTATAAAAATAATAAAGGCGGGATAAAAATTAAATAAATAAAAAATAAATAAAATAAATATTCTCTCTAGCCTGACAGGGTCATTGTTGTGAAGAAAACTGAGGCGGCCTTGAGTTCCTAGAGGAAAGACAAGGTAGAAATCTAACAAATAAATAGATGATGATTGTATCCATGAAGTTTTATTGTGGAAGTGTTATGGAAGTGGTTTGCCTTCTTCTGATATATCCCCCCCCACTTTCTTAATCTTGTGCACTCCTACTGTTCACCAGCAATACTTCCAGAAATCAGCAACAGTATCAACTATGTCTCTGCAAGAGAACAAGCTTACAGAAAAGAAAAGATGAAATACTTGCCAGGAAGTGTTTTAAAACAATACAATAAGCCTTTAAAATGGCTTTCTCTCTGTGGATACAAGACAGAAAAAGGGACAAAATGAAGACATTCACCTTATCACAAAAGCTTAGCTCGCTGCTGGACCTTTGATAAATGTGGCGGGGCCATGAAGCAGCAGTGGAGGAAACTCAAGATTCTCAACAGGCACAAGTAGAAGCACTGACCTTTGTTTTAAGAGTGTATTTCTCTCTCTCTCTCTCTCTCTCACACACACACACACACTCTCAGGTAGCCATGATCACTTAACAGTGGAGAGTGACAAACTGACCGATGCTATGCTTTACAAAAGGGTAGTGGGACACCTGGACGGTTGGCTACAGATTTAGATATATCATTTCACAGCTCAAGTATTAGGGAGCTGGGATTTGCTGGTGACCTTTGGAGGGCTCAGGATGGGGGTGGTGCAACAGTCCTGGCTCTCTGGCTCTCTCAGCAGCTTTTGATACCATCAACCATGTTAAAGTAAAGTAAAGGTAAAGTAAAAGTAAATCCTGTTATGCTGCCTCATCGGGGTGATGGTGGTGATAGTGTGCATTTTGATTATTGGGTCATGACAGATGCTGAAGCTGAAGCTCAAATACTTTGGCCACCTAATGCGAAGAGAGGACTCACTGGAAAAGACCCTGATGCTGGGAAAGACTGAAGGCAAAAGGAGAAGGGGACAGCAGAGGATGAGATGGTTAGATAGCATCACTGATGTAATGAACATGAATTTGAGTAAACTCCGGGAGACAATGGAGGACAGGAAGGCCTGTCGTGCTATGGTCCATGAGGTCACGAAGAGTCGGACACGACTAAACGACTGAACAACAAATGCTCTTGTGGTTTTTCAGCACTTCATGAATGACATCTTCTGGGACCTCCTGGAACAGTTTGTTATTATTTACCATGATGACATCTTGATTTACTCCCCCCCAAGAGCATACAGTCCATGTTAGGACTGTCCTGTAACGACTCCAGGAACACCATGGAGGTTGAATTTTTGGGGTACCATACTTCCACTCAGGGCCTAGCCATGGATCCAATGAAAGTCAAGCATTATAGGACTGATAGCCCCCTTGGTACAAGAAAGATGTGCAGCGGTTCCTGGAGTTTGCAAACTTTTATCGTAAGTTCATTCTGTAAGTCTTTAAGGCCTTACAGAAGGCTGACAGGTCTTGGTGAAACAAACTGGCTCCAGGTTGGCAAAGGAGTAAGACAAGACTCTATAGTCTTCGCTTATTTATTCAACTTACATACTGAATATATATTGAGGGGGGCTGACTTAGAAGACAGTTAAAGTAAAGGTAAAGGTTTTCCCCTGCAGTCGTGTCCGACTTTAGGGGCCGGTGCTCATCTCTGTTTCTTAGCCAAAGAGCCAGCGCTGTCCGAAGATGCTTCTGCAGTCATGTGGCCGGCATGACGCGCGCGGAACGCTGTTACCTACCCACCGAAGTAGTACCTATTTATCTTCTTGCATTTGCATGCTTTTGAATTGCTAGGTTGGCAAGAGCTGGGGCGAGTGCGGGAGCTCACTCTGTCACACAGCGCTCGGGTCTCGAACCGCCGACCTTCTGATCAAAAAAAGCCTGGCGTCTTAACCACTGAGCCATTGCGCTCCTTTAGAAGACAGTTACCATGATTTTAAACTTAAGAGGAAAAAAATCAATAACCTGTGCTATGCTGATGACACTATTCAGATAGCTGAAAATGCAAAGAATCTAATAACGTCAAGGAGCACAGTAAAAAAAATGGGATATGATTAAATCTAAAGATGATTTAGATTTAGAAACTAATGACAACACATAGAGCAACCAGAACTGACAATGAAGATACTTAAGTAGTAGATAGTATCTTTTATGATTGACTATCAACAGTACAGGAACCAGCAGTAAAGAAATATGCTGCAGACTAGCATCTGGTAGACAGCCATGAAGGTCTTGGAAAAGATATTCAGATGTTACACAATGTCTATTATACTTCATAGCAAAAATCAATTCTGAGATCTTACTGGAGGCACAAATGACCAGACTCAAATTATCTTATTTTGGACACATTATGCAAAGAACCAGTTCTCTTGAGAAGTCCATAATGCTGAGAAACATGGAAGGAAAGGGAAGAAGAGGACAACTAGCAGCAAGGTGGATGGACTCAATTATAGTGGTGACAGGTGCACCATTGGGAGACCTGAAGGACCAGGGTGGAGAGAGACCATCCAGGAGAAGGTCTATCTATGTAGTTGCTAAGAGCTGACACCGACTTGATGGTAGATAACCAATTAATCATTTTTTGCATTCTTTTTAAAAATGATGGAAATGTCTAATTGGCCAATATTTCATGCTTGCTTCCAGATGGATTTAATCTCTTATGCAAATAAGATTTAATTGGATTAAATCTTGCAACACAAATATGGGGATATAGGTGTTTCCAATTATCTAAATTGACAGGTAGACCTTGTTTAGTGACTGCCTCGTTTAGCGACCGTTCAGTTACAACGTTGATGAAAAAGTAACTTTGCGACCAATCCTCGCATTTATGACTTTTGCAGGTCTATAAAGCAAAGGAAAGCTGAAGTAAGATCATAAGTACAATCACAGTTTCACTTAGTGAACGCTTCACTTAACAACCAAGTTGCCGGTCCCAATTGTGGTTGCTAAACGAGATTGAAGCTCAATTGATTACTACATGTTAATAACAGAAAAAGCATCTTTATATCACGGGCAGTGGCTTTTGGTGTCTGTCAGTCTAGTTCAATGATGTGAAAAGCAAAAAGTCACAAAAATGTCAGTGCCTCTGTGAAATTATTTTCATCTGGCTGACTTTTCCCTTCCATTAAAAAAATCCTTATACAGGCAAACATTGTGACAGCACTGGCTTTATTTGTTTGCCTTAGGCAGAAATTTATTTTAAGTGGGGATAGCCATTTTGTGGAGCTTGTGCACAATTTTATACAGCCCTGAGAAGCAAATCTAGAGTTACAGGAAGAGCATCAGCATAGAAAAGCAATTGGATCCAACAAACAAGACATTCCATAGTCCATATAACGGGGAAATCCTGCCCCTGTTCCTGCTTTTTCCTTTAGTATTATCTTTTCTACAATTCTTTGGACAAGACAGGATCATAGGAAGCTACATTACAGTGACAGAGACTAAAATAGTTCAGCAACTATCTATACTAGAGGTTTTCAGGCTCTGTGGACTATTACATCATAATAAAATTATACATATGGATATCATCTTTAGTCCTATGAATAACTACCTCACTCCATTGTAGTGGCAACAGTGGAAATGGCAATAAGCAGAAAGGGAGTAAGAAACAGTAAACTGAAGAAATTAAAGCCATGAGGAGAAAAAAGGAAATACACAGTAGACCCTCAATTCAACAGACTGTTCAGAAGGAAGAGGTGTCTCTAAATTTCTATTAAATGTTTGTTAAATACAGAAGTTGCTTTTTCCAATCACAAAATACACACTTTTACATGTTAAAATAAACTGCTCATGCAGTACACCAGAAAAAATATTCTTCATTTTTTTCAGCCTTAACTTTGGTTCATTTCATTCTGCATCTTTGAGTGTTTTTTATACTTCACATGAACCTTGAATTGTATTTTTGTACCTTTATCTGAATACATGCATGTATGTTTCTCTTGACTTTTATTTTTGGAAAGCAATTTTCCTTTTGAGCATTATTTTCCTGATCTATGAATTTCTACACACATCTTTTCCAGTGCAGATATGTATTACAAAATTGGAAGAAGAAAAAATTCAGAGTGCATACTGCTTTAAAAGTGAATAATGTTCAGATTAAAATGAGAATAAACAAGTTTCCTTTCCCATCCTTCTTTTTAAAACTTCCCTCCAGAATCTAGAAAGACAGAGAGCACAAATGGCAACATATTTAGTCATTACAGTATTAATGTCTCCAAACACACTTTTTTCAATCTAGACACAAGGCATTTTGTCACTGACAGTGTTCTTAATGTTTCAAACATTTCTAAAAACTTTTATTTTGCTATAAAATGAATCATAGCCAAGTGTTTCTGAAAAAAGAAAGGAGTACATATTAAAAATTCTTTGCCTACTCTTAGTTTTTCCTCAAATAAGACAAAGTCTTTCCAAACATTTTCTCAGCAATAATCTAGTCTCTCATTTTAAATTAGCTCTAAATATAGCAATAGATTAACTGGATGAATATAAGCTGACTGTTGTCATTTAGATTTTTAAGCTGATAAACTTCCTAAGGGGAACAAAACAAATCTTATTTAAATCACTGTCCTTGGTTTGGTGGCTTCCCCCTCCATCCGGAACTCACAAAAAGAAATAATAGCAAGTTTAGATTGACTAAGATGCAAGGGTTTTAAAAAAGGAAGAAAAGATGAAGAACTAGTAATGCTCATTTCTACATTAAAACATTTTCAATGAACACCAACAAAGAAAGAATTATTTAAGTATAATGACAACACATGATAATTCATTAATTGCATGCCACCTGCTACATGGCTAAATTCTCAGACACACTTCTAACTGGAGGAACTGAAGATTAAATTAAAGTGCAGTCTTCAACACCAGATATCCATAAGTCTTTTATATTATATAATACTTATATTATGCCAACAGCTCTTTAAAACTTCAGTTTTAAAAGTTAAGAATCAAATAGTTGCAATTTACCAAACTACATCTGATTGTGAAATTGCCTGTGGTCAGTTTAAAAAGAATATTTATTATTTCATTTCTTTCATTGACTTACATCATACTGATAGAAGATCTTACATATATCGAACTTACATACAAATATATTTTATATTTAGTATTAATATGTTAGAAACATTTGCACTTTTATTATGGCTCTGAAACCATGTTTTATTTCCTTGAAGAGTTGTGTTGGCTTTCTTACTCTTCCTTTCTAACAGGCCTTGATAGATAGCTGTGCCCACAGAAACAAGATAAGGTGTACATTCCAAAGATAGCTTCTTCAGAGGAAAGGTATTGTTTAATAACGGTCAAGGGGCCCTAGCAAGGATGGAAGGAAGTCCCTTATATGGAGTGATGTTAAGATGGAGTGAAGGAAGGAAGTTCCTAATATGGAATGAGGTCAAGGTGGAGTATGGGTAACTGAGTAAGGGGTGGTATTCGAAAGGAGGAGTTGAATGGAATGTATATAATGTGTTGTAAGGAGGGGGTCCTGCGCGATCTCCCACCTAACAGCTTGCTGTCATTGCTTTTGCTCTTGGGTGAAGAATAAAGAACTTAATTTCATGCAACTGCCTGTTTCTTTGATCCCGGCTCATAAGTGAACCTGGTAAGGAAATAAAAAAATTCTAACAGTAGGGTTTTCTCCAAGAGCACAAGACAGTATATGTAACACCTTCTCCTCCAATTTTTCTCCACACAACACCCCTGAGGTACAATGG
This sequence comes from Charina bottae, assembly GCA_023362775.1. Lineage (NCBI taxonomy): Eukaryota > Metazoa > Chordata > Lepidosauria > Squamata > Charinaidae > Charina > Charina bottae. The sequence goes on along the minus strand of JALMGJ010000027.1, from coordinate 6,997,857 downwards.
GCTGAGAGAGAAGGGGTGTTCCAAAGTCCCCCAGGGGGCTTCCATGGCTGAGGATGAACATGGCTCTCCTCAGTCCTAGTCCAGCACCTCACGCATTATACCACACTGGTGGGAATATTTATGAAACATAAATCAGATCAATATTTTGACACTATTGTGGCAGTGGAACCTATTTTTGCTTGATCCGCACTACAGTACTCAAAAATGGAAGGGAGTGTAAACTGGGGAAAACCAGAAAAGAGGAAACCCTTTCTTGAAAGTTTAGAACCCAACTGACCTGATATGAATCCTGGCCATAATCTAAAGCAGAAGCATTTTGAAGAACTGAAATAAGCTACTCCTGAAATCCCTAAAGCTAATCTCTGTATCTACATTTCTAGATCAAAGGTAGTTATTTCTTACAGAGTAAATGGATTTAGAGAAGGAGAGAAGTAACATTTCTGGAGATGTTGGAGCTATGGGCATGAGGAAACAATTTCAGGAAAAGTTTAAATATATACAAGAGTACATTTCCTATGCTTTAACAACATAAAATGCAGCATTGAATTAAAAGACCATTTAAATTGTTTTATCTGGCACATTTATGACTTTTGAAGGGCAATCCTCACAGCCTCATAATTGTAACTGCCTTACTGCAGAATTTTACCTATATTTATTTGAGTGCAATGGGACTTAAACTATAGGACTGCAGCTTTTGTTTTGTATAAGCAAAAGGGCAGATGCAGAATGTTTGTTTCTCGTATCTCTAAACTAGATCAAAGGTCATCCTAAACAAGCAAGCAGCAACTTACAAGGAAGCAAGGCCACAGGATTTTTCTGTAAAGAAGATGGGAATACATAGGAATACATGGGAATGCATACTGGATTTTAGTATTATATAAATGAACAGTATACATAAAAATACTTTTCTAATGCTGCAGATTGCCTTCAATAAAAATCTTTATACTACATGTTTGGCAAGGTTGAATCCTAATCTTAAAAACATTTCAGGTTTTTTTTTTACAAACAAAACGTTTTACAGGAATTTTTTTTTAGTGTTCCTCAAAATCTCCACTGGAAAAAAGTCCAGGGTTAGGGCTACAGCGGTTTCATGCTCTGTGTTATTCAATATAAAATAAATACCATATTCTGGCATTGAAAGAAATTTACCTTTACGTTGCAGTCCTCCTTACATGGGGGACAACAGGATCATTAAAACATAACAAATAACATGAATATTGCATTTCAAGATATGCTTGTTAACAATTCTCTGCATCATTTATGTACATCAAACTACCATATGAGCATTTGCACACTGCAAGGCACTAATCTGCAGCCATTTTCTCGATATTTTTCTATACCTGATCAAAGATAAATCTGGGGGGGAAATCCTGAGGCCTCACCCATGAAGCAGATTGATGTATTCAATTCTTGTAACAATAATAATAAATATCTACACAGCCCTCCCATTCCTTCCTTCAGCAACCAATTCTTATAACAATGTTTTGCTAGATCAGAGCTTTCCAAACTGTGTGTGGCGACACAAAAGTGTGTCGCCACACACAGTCTGGTGTGTCGCCACACAACTCGGAAGCGCTGATCATCATCAGCGCTTCCGGGTTTTCCCGCGACGACACACCAACGGCGGTGCGCAAAAACCTGAAAGTGGCAGCAGCGCTTCCGGGTTTTTGCGCGCTGCCGCAACGGCGGCACTTCCGGGTTTTCCCGCGGCGATACACCAACGGCGGTTGGTGTGTTGCCGCGGGAAAACTTTGGAAAGCCCTGTGCTAGATGGTCTATAACAGCTGGCCTCCATATTGCCTTTCCAGGTGCTAAGACTTAGAGATGAAAAATCCAAAATCAGCAGGCAGTTTTATAAGCTAGAATTAATTACACCTACCTCAAATGCAATTATTTATTTAACATTTAGGATACATTTCTTCAAAGTAGTCAATGTGTGGTGGCTGGAGTATGTCGAGAGCAGAGAGTACCTAGGAAATAAGATGAAAGCTGATTTGATTACTAAAGCCTTGTTTTACAGAGGGAAATGAATAAACAAAGGCAAAATATCTTCAATCTGTAACTATGCCTTTGGTGAAGGGAAGGGTGGTATAAACTTCGGAAACTTAAGAAACTCACCAACAAAAAGAGCAATGCTGATATTTTATCATAGCGGATTCAAGGAAATGATAAGGTTAAGGTATGTACGCTAATAAAAAAATACCACTGTACAACTGGCTATGCTTTCATATCTAACATAAACAAACAAACAAACAAACATCTTTATATCTTTCAGTGCTTAATATATTCTAGTGCAGTGAATATTTCCATGCTTATCTTCTAGAGTAGGAGACCTAATTTAAATGAACACTAAAAACACTACTGGTAGTCCTCACTTAACAACAGTAATTGGGACCGGAATTTCCATTGCTAAGTGAAGTGACCGTAAAGCGTGACGTCACATGACCGCATCACTTAGTGACAGCAATCCCGGCAATCCCCATTGCTGTTGTTAAGTGAGAATCACAGGTCATTAAGTGAGGACCTCCTCGCAACCTCCTGCCAGCTTCCAACAACCAAAGTCAGTGGGGAAGCCGGCAGGAAGTTGCAAGTCTCAGGCAGCTTGCAAGCAGGCCAGCAGGCAGGTAATCATGTGACCGCGGGGGTGGTGTGATGGCTGGAACTTCGAGGACTGGTTGTAAGTACCACTCATTCAGCACCGTTGCAACTTTGAACAGTTGCTGAATGGGTGGTCTGTAAGCGAGGGCTACCTGTAGTTGCATACAATCCTTTAATCTAGAACTGTAAATATCATTTGATGGATGATATTCTGGAGGTGACGGACTCAACCATGGGGGAGCTGGGGATGGTGACGGCCGACAGGAGGCTCTGGCATGGGCTGGTCCATGAGGTCACAAAGAGTCGGAAACGACTGAACGAATAAACAACAAAAATATCATTTGACACAGTATCTCCTTCCAAAGCATTTAAATTTCCAAGATGATCCTCCACAGCAGCATTTCAGATGTGTTCTTCAATACAGTGCAAGGGTTTTCTCAGGGTATTGATGTTCAGTGGTATTCACTTTTGATCAGCAAAGAATACTAACCCAGCCATGATAGAAGCAAGCAGGAATCATTGAAAATTATTTAATCACCTTCAGTTCCTCATTGCATTATCTACTATGGACACTGCCACACTAAGCTAATGTTTTGCTTTACTAAACTGGCATACACTTGCATTTGAGAAACAATATTCCTAAAGAAAGAAACTTGTTTTAGATTATCACTGAAATGTCACAACAGGCATGGTCTTAGAGGAGACACTTCCCTTTGTATTGTCGAAGGCTTTCACGGCCGGAGTTCGATGGCTGTTGTGGGTCTTCCGGGCTGTGTGGCCGTGTTCTGGAAGTTGTGGTTCCTAACGTTTCGCCAGCATCTGTGGCCAGCATCTTCAGAGGGCAGGAGCACAGATAGAAGCAAAATCTCTGTGCCCAGGTAGAGTGGCAATGTTCTATTTATAGAGCTAAATTATAGGAGATTAGGTGGGGTTTTTTGTTGTGTTGAAATGTTAACGAGTGGCTGATGAGCGTGATTAGCATGTTCATTGTGAGAAGTATTCCCATGACCTGGTGGTTGGACCGAGTTCGTTGACCTTTTGCAGGCTGTGTTTTTCAGGACTGGTAGCCAGGTTTTGCTAATTTTTAAACTTTCTTCTTTTTTATTGTAACTGTGCTGGTGTTTGTGAATTTCAATGGCTTCTCTGTATAATCTGGTGTAGTGGCTTTTGGTGTTGTCCAGTATTTCTGTGTTTTCAAATAGGATTTTGTGTCCTGTTTGCTTGAGAGCATGTTCAGCTACTGAAGATTTTTCCGGTTGCTGTAGTCTGCAGTGTCTTTCATGTTCTTTTATCCTGGTGTGAATGCTTCGTTTTGTGGTTCCGATGTATACTTGTCCACAGCTGCATGGTATGCGGTATACTCCTGCAGCGGTGCGGGGGTCCCTTTTGTCTTTAGCTGATTTTAGCATTTGTTGTATTTTTCTGGTGGGTCTGAAGACTGTTTGAAAGTTGTGTTTTTCCATCAGTTTTCCCATGCGGTCAGTGACTCCTTTGATGTAACTTCCCTTTCTTTCCTAAGCACTACAGGGAGGGTCCTTTCTAAAACATTCTTGTTTTTATTGTATTTTAATCTCTTTTTAGCTTTACTGTAAACCACCCAGAGTCCCTCTTTTGAGGGAGATGGGCTGCGATGAAATTTGATAGATGATAGATAGATAGATAGATAGATAGATAGATAGATAGATAGATATAAATTCTGTGCAATATGCAGTTTTTATTAATTGTATTTCTATGTTTTATTAATTGTATTTAGCTGGTCAAACTAAATTATGCTTAATGCACTGGACCTCTACAACCTGAAATCAATGAACCAAATGTACCCCTCCAATTTGAAAGATGCCCACAACAACAACCATCTTGCAAGAGGTACTGCCACTAATGAGAAATGACAAGGGCTAATATTCTGGCACACAAGAGTTCAGAAATCCACTGAAACTATCCATCCTGAGCACTTGCAGTGGGACTATGGGAGTATCTGCAACAATAAAAACTTCTTCAAATGAAATGCTCAGTTGAATCGAGCTTTTTCATTGAGGTCCCTCAATGAAAGCAAAGTAAAACACAATCAGTTGACTTTCAGAGAAGGCTTCTGATAAACCCTCAGAACAGCTCATTCCAGAGGTACAGGATGATAATGTAAAAGTCCACCTCTTTGTATTTATTTATTCATTCATTCATTTACCTACCCATGATAGCAAATGAGACATTCCTATTTTGAAGAAGTATAGGTAGGAAGAGTACAAGTAACAGTGGTCCTTAAAGTAATTTGGAATAAAATGATTTAAGGCTTTAAAAATTACAACCAGCCCTTTAAATTGGTCTCAGAGACACACTGGGAAACACAACTGGCATTAATATTTATATCTCATGAGCCAACGAAAACAGCCCCAGGATTGACAGTCTGATCAATGAGTGGGCAATCTGATGTTTTGCATCCCTATCAGCCCCAGGCAGCATGGACAATGGTAAACGGGGACACATCCTTAGTTTCTGGTATGACACAACAGTGCCACCTAAAGCATTTGGTACACCCACCCCATGCTGAGAAACCTGGACAGACAGAACTCATTTTTGAATTTCAATTGCCCCAAATACTTTTTATATTATAGCACTAGTGAAAATTAATCAAAACTTGTCATTAGGTCATCAGGAAGGTAGATTCAGTTGCTAAATAAATCTCTGATTGCTGGTTAGACTATGGGTATGAGAAATGGAGCATTTTGCTTCATTGGTCAAAGTAACACGTCTCAAACAGCAGGCTTTCAGTTATCTTCCTTATTCAGTAAACTGAGGATAGTGCTCAAGAAGGAAGGCTACCTAACAATGATGTCTTTCCAACGGTCCCCCTTGCAATAATCTCTAAATATGTGCTGAAATCCTGTATTATATTCAAGTAGGTAATAAGTAACTAATTCAGATACGTTGTCTGTACTAATTACATTTGGAATTCTGGATGCGCGATTAGTGCCTTCCCTTATTTTTCAGGCATTCCTGTTTCCTAATAATACTTTGTTTTATTTATTTATTTTTCGAATTTATATAGCCACCCATCTCACAAGCAAGCAACTTTGGGCGGCAGTATCTAGAGATCTGACATTACTGGTTTAAAAAAGAAACTTTGTGTTTTGGAATTGGCAGAGTTTTTTTAAAAAAATTCTGTATTTCTAGATTTAGGACAGAAAGATCCAAAATACCGTTAAAATTTTTTTTTTCCTATGGCTGAACTTGGTAGAAGGAATAAGAACTTCCTAATCAGGAGATTCAGTTTGACTGATGGTAACCTATTGTAATGAATTTTTACTAGGGAATTCACAGAAGAATGAGTTTGCTGGTGAGGTTTAAATAAACCTTTATGTTACAAGCCTGGAAGAATAGTTAAGTTATTACACAGTAATAAGAATGTATGGTTCTGTCCTGACCTCTCTCTGCAAAGTGGAGGAAATCCTTGCTAGGAAAGCTTATGCAGCAAAGAAAAAGGTTATTTTGATTTAGCAGAAATAGTGTGTTTGATCCCAGTGTCTGCAGTACATACCATGTTTAATTTCTCAAGGCACAATGTCTTAGTCCTTTAATCACTGCAAGTTTTATATTTCCATTTGTATAGGGTTGATCTGTTTTGTTGGATTGCTTCACCTGCATCCACCTGGTTTTTCCCAGCTGGAGTTTATAGTTGGTTTTGACAGTGTTGCTAGCACAACAAGCTATGACTACTTACTGTAGACTTCCTTATTGATAGTTGTAACATTTGCCTTTACATGTTTGCATCTGCCAGAACAGAGCACATTGGCTGTATCAGGTGACGGATGTAATGTAAGTAGTGACCAACATATGACTGAATATTTTTTAAAAAGAGATGAGCTATCCCCTGGCATGAGGTCTAGATGATACTCCCAGAGAAAGGCAAAAAATTAGAGAAAGCATAACTATAGAGTAGGTAAAGGTAAAGGTTCCCCCCGCACATTTGTGCAGTCGTGTCCGACTCCAGGGGACGGTGCTCATCTCCGTTTGTTAGCTGAAGAGCCAGCACTGTCCGAAGACGCTTCCGCGGTCATGTGGCCGGCATGACGCATGCGGAACGCTGTTACCTTCCCACCGAAGTGGTACCTATTCATCTACTTGCATTTGCATGCTTTCGAATTGCTAGGTTGGCAAGAGGTGGGGCGAGTGCGGGAGCTCACTCCGTCACGCGGGGCTAGGGATTCGAACCTCCGAACTTGCGATCTTCCGATCGACAAGCCTGGCGTCTTACCCGCTGAGCCACCACACCCCTTTTAACTATAGAGTAAAAGGTAAAAGGTAAAGGTATATTGGCCTCTACTATCATTATTTCAGTATTAAAGTGCTATCTTTGTGGGGGGTATGCTGGACAGAACTGCTTATTTAGGGTTAGTCACTTGGCAACCATTCATCGACAAAACTTGACTATTATAAGCAGCTTTCACAATATCTACTCTGAGTCTAAAGCTGGCCAACCCAGGACTGCAGGTATTGCACTTAAATATTCACTAACCTTGCCAAAGTCCAATCAAGTAAAATCACTATCTGTATTTTAGTTTTATTTTACAAAGAAAGATTTTTCCTTATTTAGAATATATCTTGGTTTGGTTGGGTTTTTTTAAAAATGATATTAGGATATTTCAATGATCTTTGCCACAAAATAGCTATATAACATATTGTTGAATTACCTTGGCATTTCTTACAAAATCCCCTTAATCTTCCCAGTTGAGAAGAACACGATGATTTCTCATTGTGCCAAAAATGGCATATGATACAAGCATCTTGATCCTATCATATTTCTTAGTCTGCTTGTTTCTTAAATTTCTGATTCAACTGAGAGAGAGAGAGGCAGGCAGCATTCCAGATTAACTCAAATCCTGTCTTGAAAAGTCAACAGGAAGTACAGATATTGAACGATAACTGAGTGCTGAACAGAACTTGTCCAGGAGGAAAAGATTCCCTATAGACCAAGTTAATCCTCCTCCTTGCCTCTTGAGCTGTGTGGTGCTGCACCAACTGCTCAATCCCTTCTTCTTTGTTCAACCATGCCTTAGTAGCAAAACTCAGGCCACCATATTCCTGTACAATTAAGTCTGAGATAAAACATGCTTTCCTATTAACTGACCTGACATTTTGTGTATACTGGAAAACTTCCTTCTTTTGCAACTGAACACAGTAGCTATTCCAGTAAAGCTTGTTGATTCCTATACTGTATTAAGTTTATTGTTCTTGGCATCTGAATACCCCTTTGGATATACCTGACTAGCAAAAAGCCACTTTGATTTATATTCCTTTCTTTTAGGAAACTAACATCTTTGGAACTAATGAGAAACGTTTATTTAACAGAACAGAAAACACATCTTCATTGCCCGGCTTAAAACCACAAAAGCCAAGTTGTGTAAACCTGTACAGCAGGGTTTCTCAAGCAGGGTTCTGTGGCACCCTCGGGTTCCACAAGAGGTCACTAGGGGTTCCCTGGGAGATCACAATTTATTAAAAAAATTATTTCAAATCCGGGCAACTTCACATTAAAGAGGTAAGTTTCAGTCCTTATTTTTAGTTTAAGAGCACAGTTAATGCATATATACAGGCCTACACATGAAACAAATATAATAATTTTGTAATTTCTAGCCTATTCTTGAGCCTGAATGTGCAAGGGTTCCCCGAGGCCTGAAAAATATTTCAAGGGTCAAAAAGCTGAAAAAGGCTGTTGAACAGGTAATAAACTAAGACTGGAACAGATGCCTTGTTCCAGCCACCATGTTATTCACTGGAGCAATTTCCCTCTTTTTACCAGGGTTGTGATTTATGACTTTATATTCGATCTTTCCTTTAATATGCTCGGGGTGACATACATGGGTCATATCAAACTTAACGTTCACAATATTCTTGTGAGATAGGTTGGGCTGAGAAAAGTCATTCAATGAATTCCATGGTCAAGCGGTGACATAGAACAAAGGTCACAGTACAACACTCTAGGTGCAGCTACATCACTCCAGCTTAGTTATACCAAATCACAAATAACACTGTGACAACAGGCTGGTTAAAGGAGGGAACAATATGATTCCAGAATTGTCAAATGCTCTCTTTAGGAAGCCTGGGTAGCAGCTGCATTAGCATTTAATCTATATGGTCCTGGTTGTCACAAAGAGAATGAACTGGATTTTTATGCAAACAAGTTCTCTGTACAAGAGAAAAGAAGTGTAATCCATACATGGTCCTCATTTGTTTAAAATTTAGGAAAAACTTTTGTGCTGCTACCAAGGTTCATTTAATATACAGTTGCAATGATTTTGCATCCTAGTCAGCCAAAGTTTAAAGTAGCAACTTTAGAACCATAATAAAAATTGTATTTCTGTTAAATGTTAAGGACAGATAACCTCTAGCATCCTGTTTTCTTTTCACTGCTTTACTCAGAGACCAACTTCAAAGAATCATCCTCAGGCAAAGAAAACATCAAAACTGACCTGCATCTGCAATGTGTAGAATCTGATCAGTTTCAAACCAGCACTAATCAGAGATGGAGATGTGAGGTTGTGAATACAAATACACATTTAAGCTACCCTTTCATTCTTCACTACAATGCTTGCATAGTTCCCATTAAAAGTTGTTTTCATCAGCTGTTTATACATTCTCCAGAACCATTAACATACCAGCACATCAAGTTTCTGGAGCCAAAATATGACTGTAAATTAACAGCACTAAAGTAAAATGAGTTGTGCCAATTTTTTTAATAATACACCACATGGCACTACTGTCTTAATTCTGCTGTAAATTTAAATGAACAACAATTTGAATAGGCTTTAAAGAAACAAAGAAAGTAAAACACATTATACTTGGAATTATTCTTTTCTTGGATTTTTACAGAAAATATTGCTATTAATAATAAGTATGTAAAAGTTCACATACATTCTTAATTTAGTCCTCATAAAATTAAGATAGATCTAGAATCACTGTCTTTGTAATGCTGACGCTACAGGATAACAGCTTCCCTCAGGCCCCTTTTGAGTTTATAGCTTAAGTCAGACCTGAACTGGCCTTCCTGCCTGCGTGCTCACAATCTGAAAAGCTGTACTAGGGGTATAGAAACACTTTACTATTCACCTTAAGAAGACTCAATTCTATGCAAGTTTTTAAAGGAAATACTTGCAAAGGATCATGCTTTTAGATTCTTGCAAACATTTTGCGAAAGGAAAGGAAAGGAAAGAGAAAAGAAGAAAAGGCACTAGGTTATAAGATATGACAGTTTTCTGCCGGGGGATTCTGGAATGAGTAACTTGAGTTTCATCCATGGGTCCTGGGGAATATTCATACAGGACTACTTGAAGTACTGGCTCTGCTTGATTCTTAATGTGTTCCTATTTAGATGCTTGAAGGATGCCTGCACTACATTACATCAGTCCTTTTTTTAGCATTACTTAGTTACATTGCTATTTTTCCCCTTCCCTAAGACTGGTTATGTTTTGTCATCAAGCTAAACAATAATCTGGCATGACTGTATAAATAGCCACAATATGCCTCTACCTGGCATAAGGTACATTAGGAGATAAAGGCTGACATCTTTTTTTCTTATTAATTGACCCTGCCATAGCCTCTAGACCCAGAATTGTAGGGTTAACTATTAAACCATTATTACTTTAAGCAAAAAAAAAAAACACCCTTCAGTATCTATAGCTTGAAGCTTGTTTGAAACTAACCTCCATAGCGCCATTAATAAAGGCTGACCTCCAATTGAAACGCTCATGAGTTAGGGCTTCCCAGTTCTCAATGCTGATATTACATTTTTTTAAATTAGCTTTGAGAGTACCTTTGAATCTCTTTTGCTGTCCACCAATATTCCGTTTTCCATTCTTAAGTTGGGAGTAAAGTAGCTGCTTTGGAAGACGATGGTCAGGCATTCGAACAACATGACCGGTCCAGCGAAGTTGATGTTGGATAATCATTGTTTCAATGCTGGTGGTTTTCGCTTCTTCTAATACGCTAACATTAGTCCGCCTATCTTCCCAAGTAATTTGCAGAATTTTTCGGAGGCAGCGTTGATGGAATCTTTCAAGAAGTTGGAGGTGGCGTTTGTAGAGGGTCCATGTTTCACAGGCATACAGAAGGGTTGGTAGTACAATGGCTTTGTAAACAAGCATTTTGGTCTCCCTGCGAATGTCCCGATCCTCAAACACTCTACGCTTCATTCGGGAGAAAGCTACACTCGCAGAGCTCAGGCGATGCTGAATTTCAGCATCGATGTCGGCTTTTGTAGATAGATGGCTGCCGAGATAAGAAAAGTGGTCGACATTTTCTAGTGACACACCTTTAAGCTGAATTGATGGTGCTGCAGAGGGATTGGTTCGAACTTGCTGGTAAAGCACTTTGGCTTTTTTAATGTTAATCGAGAGGCCGAGCTTTTCATATGCTTCTGCAAAGATGTTTAGGATAGTTTGAAGATCTTCCTCGGAGTGTGCACAGACTACGTTATCATCAGCATATTGAAGTTTTATAACAGAAGTTGTAATTACCTTATTTTTTGCTTTCAGCCTACTAAGATTAAAAAGCTTTCCATCTGTTCGATATATAATTTCTACACCAGTAGGAAGTTTCTCTTCAACAAGGTGTATAATCATAGCGATGAAGATAGCGAATAAGGTTGGAGCAATAACACATCCCTGTTTAACGCCGGATTCCACTTTAAATGGATCGCTTTGAGAGCCATTGTTATTCAGGATTGTTGCCATCATGTCGTCATGGAGTAACCGCAAGATGTTCACAAATTTATCAGGGCATCCGATTTTCAGAAGGATGGTCCAGAGAGCAGTACGATTTACAGTATCAAAAGCTTTAGTCAGATCAATAAACGCCATGTACAGAGGGCGGTTTTGCTCCTTGCATTTTTCTTGAAGCTGTCGTGCAGTGAAGATCATATCCACTGTTCCCCTGGAAGGGCGGAAGCCATTTTGCGTTTCAGGGAGGATGTCTTCTGATACAGATAGGAGACGGTTTGTGATGATCTTTGCCAGGATTTTGCCTGCTGTGGCTAGAAGGGAGATGCCTCGATAGTTTCCACAGTCTGTTCTATCACCCTTTTTAAAGAGAGTGATAATTATGGCATCCCTAAAGTCTGCTGGAATCTCCTCCCTCATCCAGATTTTTTCGATGAGCTTATGAAGTTGTTGTGTAAGTTCAGGCCCACCTTCTTTAAAGACTTCAGCAGGAATCCCATCAGGTCCACTAGCTTTGTTATTTTTCATTTGTTTAGTGGCTTTACTGACTTCCTCCAAACTAGGGGGTACTGCAAGCTCATTTCTTATTTGTTTTTGCGGGATTTGCAAGAAGACTTCATCAGCCACAGTAGAGTGACGATTAAGGAGATTGTAGTAATGCTCTTTCCAGCGCAGTGCAATAGACTCTTTGTCCTTTAGAAGTTTAGCACCATCTACTGAGCGTAAGGGATTTGTACCATGGTTTGTTGGTCCATAGATGGCCTTTATGGCATTAAAAAAGCCCCGTGCATCATGAGCATCTGCAAAATGTTGGGTTTCTTGGGCTTTTTTTATCCACCGTATGTTCTTAAGTTCTCTAGTTCTTCTTTGGACTTCTGCCTTTGCACTGGCGTAGATTTTTTTCTTAACGGCACAGTTAATATCTTTTTGCCATATCTGGAAGGCTTTCCTTTTCTTGTCAATAATATGTTCAATCTCACTATCGTTCTCATCAAACCAGTCCTGATGTCTCTTAGTCTGGTATCCGATAGTTTGTTCACAGGCTGAAATAATAGAAGTCTTCAATTTAATCCAGTGTTCCTCAACATTTTCAGGAAGTTCCATAGGCAGATGTTCCTTGAGAGTTGATTGAAAGCAAGCTCGTTTAATAGGATCTTGAAGGGCCAGTGTATTCATTTTACGCCTTGGTTTTCTTCCTTGGAGCCTACGATGAGGGACAATCTTTATGGCCATCGTGGATCGAATTAATCGATGGTCTGTCCAGCAGTCATCGGCGCTCGTCATGGCTCTGGTGAGAAGTACATCACGGCGATCTCTAGCACGGACAATTACATAATCTAAAAGATGCCAGTGCTTCGACCGTGGGTGCTTCCATGATGTTTTAAATTTATTTTTCTGGCGAAAGAGTGTGTTAGTAATGACAAGGTTATGCTCTGCACATTTAGTCAGAAGTAAGATTCCATTCGTGTTGCTGTTGTCAACTCCTTCTTTCCCAATGATCCCTGGCCACAAATCAAAGTCACGCCCAACTCTTGCATTGAAATCGCCCAGGAGGATAATTTTATCCTCCTTTGGTATCTCTGATAAGATGGTGTCCAGCTGGGTATAAAATTTTTCCTTGATATCCTCATCTGCATCTAGTGTTGGTGCGTAAGCACTTAGGATAGTTGCCTGTTGGTTTTTGGCGAGTTTTATTCGCAGAGTTGAGTCGTTTGTTAATCCCAGTGGGAACTTCTGACAAGAGCTTCACAAGGTCGTTTTTGATAGCAAAGCCTACCCCATGTATTCATCGTTCTTGTTCAGGCAGTCCTTTCCAAAAGAAGGTATAACCTCCTTTTTCTTCCTTCAACTGTCCTCCTCCTGCTCTTCGAGTTTCTTGGAGTGCTGCTATATCAATATTAAAACGTCTCAGCTCCCTTGCAATAATGGCAGTCCTACGTTCAGGTCGTTCACTATCCATATTGTCTTGGAGTGTCCGTATATTCCATGTTCCAAAATTCATGTGTTTTTTACGACCGCTAGATGGTGACCCCACTGGTCGCGGTAATCCAGTCAGGGAGAAAATGAGGCAGACTATGTTTAGGGCACCTTTTCTAGCCCCCTCCCCATATGGGGTGAGCAGAGTGGATCCTAAATAGGGCTGCTCAGTCGTGGATACAGCTGCCGAACTACTCAACTGCCTCGATCCTTGAGTCAGGGCGACTGAATCCGTATCCACCGCCCATGTGCTGGTCCATGACTAGGAGCTTCCGGATTTCACAGTCCTGCCCCCGTTGCCATTCGTCAGTCGCCATGGGACTTTTGGTTGTTTTGGGTTTGGTGTGGTTGGAAGACGCCTGTGCGTGAATTTGTTTTATGTGTGGAGATCGGTGCACAACGATCAGCACACAACCTTCACAGAAAAAGGCTCTAATCCAATGGCATGGATACCACGACGATTGGTGACCTTTTGTCTGCTGCAGCCTTCATCCGCCTTCGCAGCCGTTGTAACAATACACCTTGTTATCTTCCGCCTGTTCTGCCGTTGAGGACTTTCTTGGATCGTTCTTTGTCTGGTTCCTCCCCCTGGACCTTACCGCCATGGGTGACCCTACCAGGAGTACATGACTCCCGACGGCTTCGCTCACAGGGTTCATTGGGAACACACAAGCCCACTCACCACAACAAGGTGACGATCCAGCGAGTGAGATGGCTTAGGGCAACATGCAAAACAATGAAGACCTGGTTTTGCCACCCTGCCTGGGGCGGGGAGGGGAATAGTCATTCTTGGGGATGGCTGGTGCCCTAGACTGGCTCTTTATACACTTAAGACTGAAGTAAAATCCACCATCTGGATTTTATATTTCTATCTTCTATTTGTATTATTGATAGTTTGTACTGAATTTAATTTTTTTTATTGTAAACCGCCCAGGGTCCCTCCTTGAGGGGGAGATGGGCGGTGATAATAATTTGATAAACAAACAAACAAAGAAACAAACAAACAAGCTATTGATTCTTTACTGTCCTATGAAGTAAAGGAAAAAGCTCAGATACAATGTGTCATTTTTATACATTTCCCTTGGGGGCACTGGCTATTTATCTCAGGTGAACAGGTGTATTGCAACATACAAAGCTGATTCAACTGGATTTAGGTTTGTGGTTCAGATGTCTCCATAGTCCTTTAAAAGCTTTGTTTCCACTGATATCAGATGTAATTTATTCAGAAATTGTCTGTTTTCCTAATGCCTATGAATATTTGTAACTTGAATGGAAAAAAACCCCAGTAACTTCTGGTTAGAAGGCCAAAAAATATAATGAAAATACATGAAAAAGGAACTTTTATCAAAAACAAGTTATAGGCCACTTACATTGTCATGCTTAAAAAAACACAACATCTTCAATTCACGGAAGACCCTTTTGCAAGAGACCAGATTTTGGAAGACGTTGGGCATCTTTTTGAGTGCAACTCTCTTTCCATCTCGTGGATCTGTTACTGACCTAAAGGAAAACAAGATTAAACATAAAATTGATTTTAAGCAATTTTCATCCTTACATTCCAGAGAAAAGACAGATGAAAGCATTTCCTAAATGAATCTACATATTAAGAGGTAAACAAAACTCCTGAATGTCTCACTGAATTTTAATCTTTACATTAAGTGAATCCCAACTGTGCTTCAGGCATATCACAACCCTATATGTTATTCCGCTACAGAATTGCTGTACACTCAGATCCTTCAATCATGTGTTAGAAAAACTCTTCGCCTCAACTGTACAATGTTCTTTATTCTCCAATCAATAAATGGCAGTATCTGATATATACATTTTCTTCTTTTTAATTACTGTATTGGTCCTGGGACACCTTCCCCATTAAGAAGATATTACAATATTAAATTGCTACATTACATTGCTTTTCAAGCTGCCTGCTAATGTTATATGGAATGAAAGAAAGTTCTGCCTTTTACAGCAGATTCAACTATAATATTATCTTCTGGTCTAGTGTGCTGTGATCACTGGGGAATGGGATAGGAAGATACTTATCTCATGTATCATGAAGATTCCTGATACTCAGCCTCCTCTGCAGTAAAGATTGTTAGATTTTACTATCTAAGAATGACAACGTTTTATAGGAAAATGACAACAGATGCTGCTGCTTAATCTGATGATATAACATATCTCTCTGGTCCAAGACCCATATAAAATAGCCATGGAACACTGAATCAGACTATCTTAAAATAAGAAGCTACCTCATTCTGAAGCTAATCCATTGGTCTATCAGGTCTCAGTACTTTTTAAAAATGTTGTTTTAAAATAAGCCAATAACAAAAATGTATAAAAAGAAAAAAGAAAAGAGTCTACATTAAATAGTGATTATACTGTGAAGAAAAAACTAATATATTATTAATATATTATTAATATATTATTAAAATAGCTAAGCGAAACAAAAAAAAAAACAGAAAGATCCTTATGATAAAACCACATATAAGATCCATATGAAAGATCCTATATAAAATTAAGCTTATTAATTATTAAGGTTAAAAAAGTAAAGGTAAAGGTTTTCCCCTGCACAGTTATGTCCGACTCTAGGGGCCGGTGCTCATTTCCGTTTGTTAGCTGAAGAGCCAGCGTTGTCCGAAGATGCTTCTGCGGTCATGTGGCCGGCATGACACGCGCGGAACGCTGTTACCATCCCACCGAAGTGGTACCTATTCATCTACTTGCATTTGCATGCTTTTGAATTGCTAGGTTGGAAAGAGCTGGGGCGAGTGCGGGAGCTCACTCCGTCACGCAGCACTCGGGTCTCGAACCGCCAACCTTCCGATCGACAAGCCTGGTGTCTTAACCACTGAGCCATCGTGCCCTGGCATCAATTGTTAAGCTTACCATTAAATCTAGACCATACAGCAACATACTATGCCATTTCCTCAGTTCATCCAGATTCCAGGGTATGAGTTTGTTGTCTCTTTTTGAAAATTCTCTGTGTTCTAAAAAAGAGATAACAAACTCATATTCTAGATGCATTTCTTAAAATCAGGAGGGTGACTTCCTTTCCATTATGTAGAATTATCCTCTTTGCCATACCCAGATAGAACCAAAGTCCTTCATGAGAAGACAAAGGATATCAGGCTTCAGTACCATTTACACTGCCAAGGGCTAGCTGTTCCAAGTTTCAAACAGAGGTTGTTCTTAACCCTACCTGAACTGAATCCCTTCTAGTATTGAACCTGGACCTTATGCATAATGTATTTCAGAGCTTTCCAAACTTTTCATGTTGGTGACACACTTTTTAGACATGCATCATTTCGCGACACACTCTTACAGCAGGGCACAAGGCAGGCACTAGGACCTGCACGGAATCACAGCAGGTTTGGAGGCAGCGGGGCAGTAGGCAGGCACTAGGACCTGCGCGGAATCCTGGCAGGGCTTGGAGGCAGTGGCAGCAGCAGCCGCGACACACCTAGACACTGCAGCCGACACACTAATGTGTCCCAACACACAGTTTGGAAAGCTCTGATGTATTTTCTAGTGGGAACCAAGAGGGAAAAAAAACAAGTAATTCCTACTTAAAACTATCAGTTCTAAAACAAGGATAAGGTTAAGCTTTTATCAGGAAGCACAATGTTTTACATATAGACTCCCTAACTAAATCTCTTCATGTACATGTTGTACTTAGGGATTATTTCAAAAACATAGCTGCAAACACTACTGTAGTACATAAACATTTGATTATTTTATTCTCAAAAATCTGAGCGATAGCCTCCCAAAAACAACCCAAACTATTTCTTCATTTGTGTGCAGATTATTAAATTGCTGTACAGAATGTAACAGTACCATGTAAATAGTTTCTGAAAACTTCACAAATTCCACCACAAATAAGGTGATATTTCAGTCACGGAAGAATAAAAATATGTAGCTTCACAAAGTAGAATAATTTTTCCTTGTGAGAATAAATTTACCATTATCTGTAAAATCTGTTAAAGTAACTCAGTACATGCCAATGACTGAGCATTGCTTAACATTAAACATTTATTTATTTAAAAGACATCCTTAAAGTTCCACCTTATCTTTTTACAGCTTGGAAAACCATAAAAACAAAATATTTTATGGTTCAACCTGTGGTTGAAATACATCCAAATATTGGCCTGCTGTTCGTCAATATTGTAAGATTAAAACAAAAATCAGAAAGCAAAATTTCACTTAATTATTCATACAAAGGCTAGCCATGCTAGCTCACAGCTATATAACCCTAATGAATGTGAATGGCAGTGTGGTAATTTCACGGCATGTTGAGTTTGTTCTTTCTTAACTGGGGTAACAGCTGCTTTAGTTCAGCACATATAGTACCAGAAAACAGAGATAAGTGCCCAAGACGGTTACACAGGAATGCTTTCGTTTTCTTTGTTGCTGAAAAGGCTGGTTGTACTGAGCTCTTCAGCTCCTTGTCCCCCCATCTGTATGAGCTAATGAGTTACATACAGCTGGTAAAGATAACAGCTAGCTTTGACAGTACCTTCCAATGCCTCATTTTTAAGGAGATAATTCTAACACATTTGAACAGAACCAGTTTTTAAAAAGAGTTAAAATCTACTCTATGAAGCAAAACATAATATCAAACTGAGATCCTTGTTACAGGCTTTTTGGGGGATGCGATTAATAGAACAATTATTCCTGACTTAGCTTAGTACATATGTGCATGAAAAATTAATTTGTGCAGAGCTCAAGGGAGAAAAAAGCAACATGATACTTGAAAAGCTAATTGGTTTACACTGGTACGAGTTTTTGTAGGCAACTGGCTGCATCATCAGAAGTTTCATAAATCTGACAGAATACACGAGGTCTGTGGAAGTTCAGGTTACATGATTATTTATGTATCTTCAATTAGCATTTTATAGATTAAAATCAAAGAGCCAAGCCCCTTCCTAGCAGAGTTTGTACCCTAAATACTGACAGAGAAAACAAGGGGGAAAGGGGAAATATACTGTATGTGCCACATTTATTTACGTTTAGAGGCCACCCCAAATGTGAAAAAGTATTTCTATCAAAATGGAATCTTTACTTACTGAATTTATATGCTGCTGAATCAAGGATGACCTAGAATTCAAACATTATGAGAGAGGGGGAAAGATTTCACTGTACATTATCTATACCATCCATGCATGAGTTTATATCTCTCTTTCATGTCTCCACTTAATCTTCTTCATTCAAAGCAACAAAGACCCAACTGCCATAGCCTTTCTGCATTGGGGCTACAGTCCCCTTAACTTTTTGGTTGCTGTTTTGCAACTTTTCTAGCTCTATAACATTCTCTAGACTTTTTTCTATTATCCTATATACTTATTCACGGAGTGCTTAAATACATTTCTTTACCTTTAAGTACAGTTTTCTTCCCTGTCCCAGCTACAGTCAATCTGTTTTTCTCCCTGCAGACTTCTTTTGTGGTTGTGTTTGCAGGATTATTCACTCCAGCTCTGTCAGACTGTTCATCTTCTATTCTTTGCTTTGCTATTGCAACAACAGCTTTTCCTTTAACCAGGCTGTTTGTAACTACCTTTTTTCTTCCTCCTAATTCCCTGATATTCCAGCAGCTCTTATCTGTATCTCACTGTTTTCTTCCCTGGGCTTTCAACTCACAACCAAAATTGTGGCATCCAAAGACAATGCCCCCACCCGCCTCTGCAGCAGCTCCCACAATCAGCTTCTGTCAGAGCTCTGTTTATCACTTAAATGGCTAGCTGGGAGGCAGAGAAAGGTCAGAGATTCAAGTAGAGACTGGTTGCTTTATCCAAAAGAGAGATCAAGATGATTTGGCATGACTTATTCTTGATAAATCTATGCTGACTCCTGCTAAGCAAATGTATTCTTTTCTAAATACTCACAGGTTGCTTAAAACGTCTGCAAGAAAACAACCAAGCTCAGAGAACACCAAGGTCTCCACAGAATATACTATTGTACAAGTGACTACCTGTAGAATGATGTGTTCCAAGCAAGCATGTATTAGAAAACAAGGAAATATTCATGCTGTTACCTCTAACAAACTTAACTGCCAGATTAAAAAAAGAAAAAGAAAAAAAGATTAATCAGTTGATATTAAAAACTATGTTAACACTGAATAAAAGCTGGCAATTTAGTATAATTCATCAGAAATTGCTAACTCCAATCTAACCATTAGCCAGAAACTATTAATATATTTAAATACAAATGAAATAACACACTACAACAACATGGTAAATTACTGCACAAAGTCCATGCCACTTCCAAGAAACAAGCACATATTTGACAACAGCAGTTTCCCTTTTTGTTGGTAGTTTAACAGCCAAAGATTCAATATAAGCAGTGCACTCTCAGGACAACTGACATTGTTTTATCTGGTGTTTTGCTCATGGCAATGTAGAAGTACTACTGGATCTTTTATACTGATACATTTTTTCAGTGTGTATTTAATTAAAATTAGTCAAAGCAAGTGCCTGGAATTAATTAGAGAAATAACTATCTGTTTGGATTAAGCCGAATAAAAACTCAGTTTACAAAGCCTGATATAATTACCAGATCCAGGAACACTTCTTCATATTATATTCTGCATAGAATATAAAGATTATGCATTATATTGCAAGCATTAATGTATCTGAGAAAGGTATTTCCATACTGTTCCTCTGACATTTATGAGACATTTAAAAAGCCTTTCTACTGAGATATTTAATAGCTACAATGCAACAAAACATTTTTAACAGCATCAGTTAGGAATGTCTGTGCTCAGTGTCTTGCAGAAGAACTTTGCAACAACTCAGTAAAGACTTTTATACACTGCTCAAAAAAATAAAGGGAACACTGAAACAACACAATGTAAGTCCAAGTCAATCACACTTCTGTGAAATCAAACTGTCCACTTAGGTAGCAACACTGATTGACAATCAATTTCACATGCTGTTGTGCACATGGAATAGACAACAGGCGGAAAGCATAGGCAGTTAGCAAGACATCCCCAATAAAGGAGTGGATCTGCAGGTGGTGACCACAGACCACTTCTCAGTTCCTATGCTTTCTGGCTGATGGTTTGGTCACTTTTGAATGCTGACGGTGCTTCCACTCTAGTGGTAGCATGAGACGGAGTCTACAACCCACACAAGTGGCTCAGGTGGTGCAGCTCATCCAGGATGGCACATCAATGCGAGCTGTGGCAAGAAGGTTTGCTGTGTCTGTCAGCGTAGTGTCCAGAGCATGGAGGCGCTACCAGGAGACAGGTCAGTACATCAGGAGATGTGGAGGAGGCCGTAGGAGGGCAACAACCCAGCAGCAGGACCGCTACCTCCGCCTTTGTGCAAGGAGGGACAGGAGGAGCACTGCCAGAGCCCTGCAAAATGACCTCCAGTGGGCCACAAATGTGCGTGTGGCTGCTCAAACGGTCAGAAACAGACTCCATGAGGGTGGTATGAGGGCCCGACGTCCACAGGTGGGGGTTGTGCTTACAGCCCAACACCGTGCAGGACGTTTGGCATTTGCCAGAGAACACAAGATTGGCAACTTCGCCACTGGCGCCCTGTGCTCTTCACAGATGAAAGCAGGTTCACACTGAGCACATGTGACAGACGTGACAGGGTCTGGAGACGCCGTGGAGAATGTTCTGCTGCCTGCAACATCCTCCAGCATGACCGGTTTGGCAGTGGGTCAGTAATGGTGTGGGGTGGCATTTCTTTAGGGGGCCGCACAGCCCTCCATGTGCTCGCCAGAGGTAGCCTGACTGCCATTAGGTACCGAGATGAGATCCTCAGACCCCTTGTGAGACCATATGCTGGTGCGGTTGGCCCTGAGTTCCTCCTAATGCAAGACAATGCTAGACCTCATGTGGCTGGAGTGTGCCAGCACTTCCTGCAAGACGAAGGCATTGATGCTATAGACTGGCCCACCCGTTCCCCAGACCTGAATCCAATTGAGCACATCTGGGACATCATGTCTCACTCCATCCACCAACGCCACGTTGCACCACAGACTGTCCAGGAGTTGGGGGATGCTTTAGTCCAGGTGTGGGAGGAGATCCCTCAGGAGACCATCCGCCACCTCATCAGGAGCATGCCCAGGCGTTGTAGGGAGGTCATACAGGCACGTGGAGGCCACACACACTACTGAGCCTCATTTTGACTTGTTTTAAGGACATTACATCAACGTTGGATCAGCCTGTAGTGTTCTTTTCCACTTTAATTTTTGAGTGTAACTCCACATCCAGACCTCCAGGGGTTGCTTACATTTGATTTCCATTGCTTTTTGTGTGATTTTGTTGTCAGCACATTCAACTATGTAATGAACAAAGTAATTAATACGAATATTTCATTCATTCAGATCTAGGATGTCTTATTTCAGTGTTCCCTTTATTTTTTTGAGCAGCTTATAATATGAAAATATTTGATATATAATATAATATAATTTGAAATATGTATATATCACACACACATCACATATGCCTCCGAAAAATTATGCAAATTACTTGGGAAGATAGGCGGACTAATGTTAGCGTATTAGAAGAAGCGAAAACCACCAGCATTGAAACAATGATCATCCAACATCAACTTCGCTGGACCGGCCATGTTGTTCGAATGCCTGACCATCGTCTTCCAAAGCAGCTACTTTACTCCCAACTTAAGAATGGAAAACGGAATATTGGTGGACAGCAAAAGAGATTCAAAGACACTCTCAAAACTAATTTAAAAAAATGTAATATCAGCATTGAGAACTGGGAAGCCCTAACTCATGAGCGTTTCAATTGGAGGTCATCCT
The DNA here is from genome assembly GCA_023362775.1 of Charina bottae. Classification (NCBI taxonomy): domain Eukaryota; kingdom Metazoa; phylum Chordata; class Lepidosauria; order Squamata; family Charinaidae; genus Charina; species Charina bottae. The sequence continues at coordinate 6,975,808 of JALMGJ010000027.1, read as the reverse complement.
TTATTAAAGGCGCTATGGACTTTGAAGAAGCACGAGTACAGGGCGAAAGGGAGAAAAGAGCTAAAAGGAAGGCACGTCAGGCAAACCCTCATCATGACCATCTCCCACCCGGAAACCTATGCCCTCACTGTGGGAGGTTGTGCGGATCCAGAATTGGCCTTTATAGCCACTTACGGATCCACTGTTAAAATCTTACCTTTGGAAGACAATCTTACTTAGCTACGAGTGATCGCCAATGAATGAATGAATGAATGAATGCAGTATATCAAACACAGACACATGTATCAAAGCAGAGAACAGATATTCCTCCAAAAAGGATACTACCACAACATTTACAGATTTGGATATTATCCAATTTTTTTTAAAAAAAGAGTGGATCTATAGGTTTATGAAATATAATTTGTATTTTAAACATCAATCATACAGATCAGACACATGCATTGTTACAATAGATCATGTTTATCTCACTGAAAATAACTTATGCATAAAGCAATGTAAAACTTGCAATATTTCTGTAAGTTAATGATTTAAGGGATATTTGTCATACACACATGTAGGCTAACCTCACTTCCTCCACATACCTACTGTATACTGAGTATGCTGTTAGTAAAGCTATGTCACTATAAGTGTATGATGCCTGAACCTTTCTTCTTACACCCACTGGGCATGCATGACTAGGAGATGCGGTTCCATTCCACATTTGGTGCATTCCCATGGAGAGCTTATAAATGTTTCCTGAACAGTTTTATTTTTTGGCTTTTATCCTAGGACACACTGATGGCTGCTTCTGTTCCTGTATGGATTTGACTGCAGTTCTAACAGGTGGCTAGTAGGAGAAGCTTCATTGCTATATTTGCCTCTGACTGTTATGAGGCTGGAGGAGAAACAGTACTCACATCTGCCCATTATTAACAAAGGATGTTGTAACCAAATGAAACCAAGCAAAGCTACTACTTACACAGCAGAGACCTCGCTTTCATTTAATATCTGACAGCATTTGAACCAAGTAAAAGAACAGTGTGCTAGTTCTGATATATTCAATGAAATCTACATTGGCTTTAACTAGATATTTTTTTATTAAAAAAGAACATCAACTAGTACATATGTAACAGGAAATTCCTAGAATTACACAGTGTCCTTCCATTGGTTCTGGAAAAACTGTAACAACCAAAAGCAAAGCAAATTGCATACTTTATTTAACATAAACAATTTCCCTAAGTAAATGAGACATTAAAGTTTGTTACTACTCTATGTCTATGAAGGTTCTCAGTCATCCAGGTGGAACAGTCTGTAGCTTGAATCATGTCAACTGGATTTCTATTTCTCAGTGGAAACGTTTCGCTCCTTATCCAAGAAGCTTCTTCAGTCTGAGCGAAGTTAGTAAGGGAATCCTTAAATATGTTTCTAGGGTGGCTGTGTGACCTTGCACCTGGGGCTAGGTCATGGTTATTTGAGATGTTTATTTCTAAGTTCCTTTATCATCCAAAGGAGGATTGTTGAGATTACCATGCTGCTGTTGAGCTTGCGAAATGGTTTTATATTCCTAGGCACAGAAGACAAAGCAGGAAGGAAAATAGGGGAAAGATTGTGCCTGAGGCCCCCACCTCTATTCAAGGAAGGATTTTCCAAGTTGGCATAAATGGATTCCTTGACCCCTCTCTCAAACCACCTATCTTCCCTGTCTAAAATGTGAACATTAATGTCCTCAAATGAGTGTCCTTTTTCCTTTAGATGAAGGTAAACTGCTGACTCTGGTCCTGTGGTGTTGCTCCTCCTGCGTTGGGCCATCCTCCTGTACAAAGGTTGTTTGGTTTCTCCAATGTAGAGCTCAGAGCACTCCTCACTGCACAGTATTGCATACACTACATTGCTTTTCTTGTGTTTTGGAGTTTGATCTTCGGGGTGTACAAGCCTCTGTCTCAGTGTGTTGGTGGGTTTGAAATATACAGGTATGTGGTGTTTGCCAAATATCCTTTTTATCTTTTCAGACACGCCAGCCATGTAAGGAATGACCAGGTTCTTCCATTTACTCTGAGTCTCAGCCCTGTCTGTCACTGTTTTAGGTCTGGTAGGACCTAAATTTGTTACTACTCCAATAGCTGAAAATGCAAATAATCTGCAAGCTCTAATAATGAAAGTCAAGGAGCTCAGTGAAAAAAAGGATTTACAAAGAAGACCAAACTAATGACAACAGGTACCGTCAGCCTTACAATCAGCCTTAGAATTTACAATGAAAAAACTTTAGTGTTGGATAGCAACATGGATCAGGCCCACATGCAAGGCCGTTTGCAACCCAAAGGGGGGAAACACAGCCTCCCCCTCCCCGCAACCCCCGGAGCTGACTCTCACGCACACACGTTGCCCCTGCAGCCGCTCCTGCGCCGCCTCCTGCGCCGCATTTTAAAAAAAAAAAAAGCGTTTTGGCTTTGATCAGGCCCGCATGCAAGGCCGTTTGCAACCCAAAGGGGGGAAACACAGCCTCCCCCTCCCCGCAACCCCCGGAGCTGACTCTCACGCACACACGTTGCCCCTGCAGCCGCTCCTGCGCCTCCTCCGACAGCGCCACGTCCCAGGACGCGAGTGGCAGGGCGGCGCAGGGGGCCTGGCTGGGGCGGTGGCGGCGGGGGGACGGAGCCGGCGGAGGTTTCCCGGGCGGCAGGATGGGGAGGGCGGCGCTGCTGGCGGAGCTGGAGGGAGCAGAGGGACCAGGCGTTCCCGTGGGCGCAGCGCGCGCTCTGCAACCCGCCTTGGAGAAGCGGCCGCGGGAGGCCCTCCGGGTAGGCCAGCAGCGTATCCCTGCCGCGCCGGGCCTCACAGAGACGGGCCTGAAGGGGCGCAGAGGCCGGAGAGGGAGCCCCTCCGTCTCCCCTTCTCTCCCTGCCTCGCCCGCCCGGGACGCGAGCGGCAGGGCGGCGCAGGGTGAAGGTTTGCCCCACGACAAAGGGAAACCTGCCCGGAGGGGTCATCAGGAGCACAGGATCCGGCCCCAGCCCAGCCCGGCCCGCAGCTTCGGCGCCCTCCCCTCGCCATCGCAAAAGTCCCAGGCGACGGCGGGGACATGTTCGACCTGCTCGTGCAGCACGGGGCGGCCACCCCCGGAGACTCCGCGGCCCCCTGGCTGCCAGAGAGGAGGAGAGGCGGTGGAAGAGCTGCAGCCGGGGGGCCGCGGAGTCTCCGGGGGCGGCCGCCCCGTGCTGCACGAGCAGGTCGAACATGCCCCCGCCGTCGCCTGGGACTTTCGCGATGGCGAGGGGAGGGCGCCGAAGCTGCGGGCCGGGCTGGGCTGGGGCCGGATCCTGTGCTCCTGATGACCCCTCCAGGCAGGTTTCCCTTTGCCCCACGATATTCTGGGGAGCGGAGGGTGGCAGCTGTTTCTCCGCCACTCCCGGTGGGGCGGCCGGGCCGGGTTCGCGGAGCCGCTGGCTGCGCGGAGCCGCTGGCTGCACCCCCTCCCTCCGTGAGCCCCCCGCCCCCTTCCACGCGATTGGCTCCCGCCCGCAAACCCCGCCCCCTTCCACGCGATTGGCCCCCGCCCGCAAACCCCGCCCCCTGGCTCTCGAGCACTTCAAAATGTGCACGAGCATGTCAAAATGGCTCCCGGCAAAAAAAGTTTGCCGACCCCTGCTGTAGGCCGTCACCATCCCCAGCTCCCCCACGGTCGAGTCCGTCACCTCCAAAATATCATCCATCCATCTCGCCCTTGGTTGGCCCTTCTTCCTTTTGCCTTCCACTTTCCCTAGCATCAGCATCTTCTCCAGGGTATCCTGTCTTCTCATTATGTGGCCAAAGTACTTCAGTTTTGCCTTTAATATCATTCCCTCAAGTGAGCAGTCTGGCTTTATTTCCTGGAGTATGGACTGGTTTGATCTTCTTGCAGTCCAAGGCACTCTCAGAATTCAACACAGTTCAAAAGCATCTATCTTCCTTCGCTCAGCCTTTCTTATGGTCCAGCTCTCGCAGCCATAGGTTTGTTTGTTTATTTATTTAATTTCTATAACCGCCCATCTCCCCCTCAAGGAGGGACTCTGGGCGGTTCACAGCATAATCTCAATAAAATACAATTTTACTACGGGGAATACCATTGCTTTGACTATGCGGATCTTTGTTGTCAGTGTGATGTCTCTGTTCTTAACTATTTTATCAAGATTTGTCATTGCTCTCCTCCCAAGAAGTAGACGTCTTCTGATTTCCTGGCTGCAGTCAGCGTCTGCAGTAATCTTTGCGCCTAGAAATACAAAGTCTGTCACTGCCTCCACTTTTTCTCCCTCTATTTGCCAGTCATCAATCAAGCTCGTTGCCATAATCTTGGTTTTTTTGAAGTTTAACTGCAACCCAGCTTTTGCACTTTCTTCTTTCACCTTCATCATAAGGCTCCTCAGCTCCTCCTCGCTTTCAGCCATCAAAGTGGTATCATCTGCATGTTAGAAGTAAATTTTATCTTACCAAGTTCGTTCCTGAGCCGGGAGTAAAGAAACTGACAAATTGCATGAAGTTAGGGGTTTATTCACCCAAGAGCAAAAGCAATGACAGCAAGCTGTTAGGTGGGCGGCCGCGCAGGACCCCCTTCCTACAGCACATTATATAGATTCCATTCAACTCCTCCTTTAGAAGACCACCCCTTACTCAGTTACCCATACTCCACCTTACCCTCATTCCATATTAGGAACTTCCTTCCTTCACTCCATATTAGGAACTTCCTTCCATCCTTGCTAGGGCTCCTTGACCGTTATTAAACAATATATTTCCCCTGGAGAAGCTATCCTTGGAAAGTACACTTTATCTTTCTATGGGCACAGCTATCTATCAAGGCCTGCTAGAAAGGAAGGGTAAGAAAGTTAACAAAACTCTTCAAGGAAATACAACATGGTTTCAGAGCCATAATGCAAGTGCAAATGTTTCTAATATATGAATATGAAATATATTTGCATTTATATATACAGAAATGTAAGAATATGTTTACAATCCAACAATCCCCCCTCTGTGCATGGGAAAGCATATTCCCATAGCACACCTAGGAATGGTCCAGTCAGTAGTTGTGGTTGAGGAAGCAAAGGGAATAGCGACTGGATTCCCTTTAGAAACCTCTAGTAGGAGGGTCCACAGCATTATAAGCCAAGACATTCTTTCAAACCCCAAATGTCAGAATCCGGATCCCTAACAAGCTTGATGGGAGGCTGAGGCAGGAAGGGGGCTGTGATCTTGGACTGCTGGTTTGACGTGTGTCCAATGAAGCCAGGTGTTTCGTTCAGCAACCCGAACTGCTGTTTGTGTTGTCAAAAGGATATCCACACCCAATCACCTGGTTCAAAAGGATGAAGAGTTTCTTCCAATGGCAAGGTCTGGAGTAGAGCACTTCATTTCCATAGAGATCACAAGTACCTGCACATAGAGAGGAGATACGAAAATAACGTAGAATCCCCACTCTCTAGGTGAAGGGAGTGGGGATCCAGGCCTTTTGAAACATCTGGTGGCCTGCCAAAAAGCAACTCAAATGGAGACAATCCCACATCTTTTCGAGGTCAGGTACATAAGTGAAATAAAGCGATAGGCAATACCTGGGGCCACTTTAAATGCGTCTCCTGGCATAATTTTCCTAGCAATGTCTTGAGTTCCCTGTTAGCCCATTTCACACACACACACACACACCGAAGATTGAGGATGATAAGGGACATGTAAGTTCTGTGTGATGCCTAAAGCTTGCAGGATGTGAGTAATCACGTGTGCCGCAAAGTGTTGGCCACGGTCCATATCTAAGACAGAGGATGCCGTATCGGGGAACGATGTGCTTCAGCAGGTGTCTTGCAGTTTCAATTGCGGTAGCATGTCGACAAGGGAAGGCTTCAATCCAGTGTGTAAGTTGGTCTCTGCAAACAAGTACATGTTCAAAGCCATTTGCCTTGGGTAACTGAATATAGTCTAGCTGTAATTTTTTTTTCAAAAGGTCTTTGGGCCCAGGGTCTCCCTCCCTTATGGATCTTTTGTCTTGAGGAAGCATTGTTAGCTTGGCAAGTGAGACATGTTCGTGCTACTTTTTCAGCTTCCATGTAAACCCCAGGCGCATACCATACCCATCGCATGATATCCACAATGGCCTGGTCCCACAGTGGCCCTTTGCATGAATCTGTTGACAAAGAAGGTGTAACAAACATCTAGGGGCTAAGGGTCTTCCATCCGGTACCCTCCAGAATCCATCAGAAAAAGTTGCCTCATAGTTTGCCTGCCACTGTTCCACCTCCCCCCTCTCAACGAAATTGTCGTATGGAAGAGACAATTGAAGATGAAACTCTGCAGCTGTGACAGAGAGAGATAGAGGCTGCAGGGCGGCCCATTTCGCTGTAGCATCGGTGAAAGCATTCCCCTTTGTAACCAGGGAGACGTCCTGTTGATGTGCAAGGCAGTGCACTACAGCCAGAGCCTTAGGGAGCATAATGGCTTTGAAAAGAGAGGCTATGAGGGTAGCATGAGCAATGGGGGCACCAGAAGAAGTAAGGAAGCCCCACTGTTTCCACAGGGCTCCTGTAGCATGGCAAACCCCAAAGGCATATTTAGAGTCCATGTAGATCGTCACACAGAGGGTGCGGGCAGCCTTGCAAGCCTCGGTCAGGGCAGTGAGTTCTGTGGCTTGGGCACCGTGGGAAGGGGAAAGTCCAAAATCAATCCATTGGGAGTACATTTAATAGTGGCCCCGAGTTTACAGAGTAAATCACGACCTAAGAGAAAAACAGGAGATTCAGAACAAACAGTAAAAGCATGTTCAGCAGTGAGAGGACCCACCTCTACTGTTAAGGGGTCAGTAACATTTACAGGAATGATCCTACCCTCAACCCCAATAATATGATCAGAAATCCCAGAAAGAACAGTAGGGGAAGAGGGAGGGTGAGTTAGTAAGGATGCAGTGGCCCCAGTATCAACCAGGCAGTGATACTGTTGACCACCTATAGTTAAAGGAAGAAAAGGTTCTCCTCCAGGTCCAGAATGTATAGGTAACATGAGTGCACTCAAGGGTAAGGTCGCTTGTAGAGCCAGCTGGTTGAGAAGAATCAGCGACAGGCAAAACTGGATACACATGAGAAGGTTCTGGAGGGAAAGGTGTGTGGGTCAAAACGTATCTCTCAAGGGCTCTAAGATATGTGTTTGCAAACACAAAAATATATGGGGTGGTTCCCAAATGTATAACTTTATGTTTGTGCAGCAGGTTCACCCCTATTTTCATCCTGCTACTTTATTAGTTGGTCCAGGTGTTGGGGTCACAGCAACAAAGCACAGTGGAAACATAACAATTTCCTTTCTTTTTTCCCTCTGTGATTCACTCCACATCAACTCTCTCCCAAGCCATCTCAACATCACAAATACATTCCTGTATCTCCATCTTCACTTCATTCAACTTACTCTCACCCAACTTCAACTTACTCTTACCCAGCTTACAATATTCTTTCCTCACATTCCCATCTCTTACTTCCATACAGATCAAATTGGTTACCTACTTACAGCAGAAGTAACATGCAAAGAGGCAAACAATAGATCTGCAAGCAACAAATTCTTTTCCAACACCCTCCCAAAGTCTCGGTCTTTAAATTGAAAAAACAAAAATAAGTTGAAACAGCATTTCGGTGTTTTGGCAGAGTTCCATCAGGTTTTATCTGGGAGCAGGCAGCAGACACAGCATAGGAGCTGATTTCCTCTTCGCCCCTTGCTTCTGCCCTTTGGTAGCAAACAGTGAAACAGTCAGTGGGAGGGGGAACCTCAAGGAGAGTAGGCACACAGAAAAAATGACAGGAGAAAGCTATGTAGATGTCAGGAACAGAAGGCTGTCCTTGCAGGGTCTCCTCTCTTTCTAAACACTTTTCTGGAGAGACAGCAGCCAGCCAACCACTCACAAGGGACATACCTCAAGTTAGCAGAAATGATTTCCAAGCTGAGTGAAAGAGAGCTTACAACTGATTAGTTCACACACTTTTTCAAACATCAAACACTATACCACACAATCAGGGCACACACAAGCCTTTCATGTGACATTCATCAGTTTAATTCATGCTTTACTTATTGTAAAAGGAAAGGAGAAAAGTTAGGATCCCATGTCAGTCAGAACACACACTCCTTCTCCCAAGTCCCATCAAGCACAGCCAACCAGGGCACATACAGTCTTCAGTTCCTTACTTGCAACTAGGAAATCAGACAAACAGCCCTGATCAGCAAACAGGAGATTTATACAAACTTACACACACATAAGTGTAGCCCAGTTGGAGTTAAAAAAAACATAATGAAAACCAAACCAGGGGAGATAGAAACACACACAGATAGAAAGAGCTTCTCATGTATACATACACAACCTTTCCCAGGAAATCAATTTTCTTCCCCCTTTCCCTTTCCAAAGGTGGCAAACATTCAAGATGGCATGTACATATCATACAATAAAGATTATATGGTAAACAACAAACAACCTCATCTTTCTTCTTGTATGTACTCAACTTAGAAAACAAACACAAAACTTACACAACTACAGGAAGTGCAAATAACTGGACACATGGCACGATCAAATCCCATGTCCAACTATTCACAGTAAATAACAGAAAGGGTTGCATAGCCAAAAAGTTGGAAGAGCCACAGCCTGGCCAGAGCTATGGATCTCCAAAAATTCGAAGCATTCCCTTACTGTGGAGAAATTTAGTTCCATAAAGGGACAGACTCACATTTAACTCCTAAAGGGACAAACTGACATACATACATACATACATACATACATACATACATACATACATACATACATATTTTCACAGACTTTCCCTCTTCAGCCGACAGATGTTCATGTTATACACACATATATAGACATACACAAACATAAAACCTGCACCATTTCCCTCAACAAATATACATACAAATGTACACAGACTAATACTTAACAAACAGAAAACATTTTGGTTACAGATACTTACACAAATATTTGAGCTTAACTGGCATGATCATGTTGTGTTTTAAAAGTCTTAAGTTTCTCATAGTGGAAAGTACCCAAGCTTGACCAGGGTTCACCTGACCACCTGGAGACTTCCTAACGAAGGTTGGGAATCAGGAGCACTGGCAATTGAGGGTGGGTCTGCAAGCTCATTCCAGCAATGCCAATAGGATAATTGATCAGGGTTATTTCTTTTTAGCAGAAGTTTAAGAAGCTTCAATTTATCACAGTGAAATGTACCCATAGGAGGCCAGATTGCATTACCGCTTGTGTCTAAATAATGAGTCAATTCTATACATAGCTCACGTGCACGTCTTTTCTTCATTCCTGGCTGGGTGGGCAAAATCCCCTTATCCCAAGCCTTCAACAACGCCCCTAAGGGGGAAGATGGGGGTACTGTCGACTTAGTATGCCCCATAACCACTCGTGTCCCTAAGCATGGCACCGGTGCCCGTCGGATTTGGGGTGTGTCTAAACACCCAGAGACTCCCTATTAGAGTACCGACCCTCTGCGCGCTTCCAAGTCTTCAATTACTTATTCACCTTTTTCTACTTTTAGCTCACAAGCGGTAATTGCCCAGTTATAGTTCATTCATTCATTCAATCGCAATCTGTCCGGGCACGCGTATCGCCCTGGTCCCACTGGCTATCCGAGTTACTCTGGTCAACGCCCAAAAGAGCTAGCAGAGGCCCGGGGGCGTCTTGAACCAGTTTGACACACAGCCCTGGTTGACAGTCGGGTTTTATAAAAGGAATCAAGCACACACATTCACTGGGCTTATAAAAGGAATAAAATTTTCAGGTACTCACCCACTGTGGAGTTGTCCTAGGTTCATGCAATCAGCTGGCACAAAAAACCCAAAGTTCCCTTTACTACCCTCTGGGCGGTCCCACAGGAAAATCACAACCCTCTGGGCAAATGGCCCGGTGCCGGCAGGGTGTGTTATCCCCCCTGGGACCCACTCCATTGGGTTAGCTCAGTAAAACATCTGGGGTGCCAAAATGTTAGAAGTAAATTTTATCTTACCAAGTTCGTTCCTGAGCCGGGAGTAAAGAAACTGACAAATTGCATGAAGTTAGGGGTTTATTCACCCAAGAGCAAAAGCAATGACAGCAAGCTGTTAGGTGGGCGGCCGCGCAGGACCCCCTTCCTACAGCACATTATATAGATTCCATTCAACTCCTCCTTTAGAAGACCACCCCTTACTCAGTTACCCATACTCCACCTTACCCTCATTCCATATTAGGAACTTCCTTCCTTCACTCCATATTAGGAACTTCCTTCCATCCTTGCTAGGGCTCCTTGACCGTTATTAAACAATATATTTCCCCTGGAGAAGCTATCCTTGGAAAGTACACTTTATCTTTCTATGGGCACAGCTATCTATCAAGGCCTGCTAGAAAGGAAGGGTAAGAAAGTTAACAAAACTCTTCAAGGAAATACAACATGGTTTCAGAGCCATAATGCAAGTGCAAATGTTTCTAATATATGAATATGAAATATATTTGCATTTATATATACAGAAATGTAAGAATATGTTTACAATCCAACATGCATATCTGAGATTGTTAATGTTTCTTCCAGCGATTTTAACTCCAGCCTTGGATTCATCAAGTCCAGCATGTCGCATGATGTGTTCTGCGTACAGGTTGAATAGGTAGGGTGAGAGTATACAGCCCTGTCGTACACCTTTCCCAATCTTAAACCAGTCCGTTGTTCCGTGATCTGTTCTTACCGTTGCTACTTGGTCGTTATACAGATTCCTATAAGCTCTGATAGACTATCCTCTTCCTTGTATTCCCTTTTAAAACCAAAATCAAAGGGATGCTCAGTGTAAGAAAATGGAATTCATATATGCATGCAGAACCACTACACACTACATTAGTATCCTTAGGGTAATGAAGCAATTGTAAATTCATAAATAGCACAACATTCTAGGACAGTTGCAAGCAGCCAGAAAGTGATATGGGGAGAAGGGTATCTGGCATATGGGAAGGAGGTGGTAAGAATCATAGTTAAAAATTCACTTTGAGTCCAATGACTTTATCAGAACTATGGATTCTAGGTTCCCTAAAGAAGCATAGTGTTCTTCAACTTGGGATGGAAATTTTGCTAACATCAAGATAAGCCCTGCTACTATCGATGGTTAATAGTTGAATAAATGAAATAAATAAAAAACAAACAAATAAATAAATAGGGGAAAAGTCATTGTCCACTGCTATGTTGCTCACAGACAATACTAAGCTAGACTGAGCAATGGTGTGATCTGGATGAGGTATCATTGGCGATCACTCGTAGCCGAGTAAGATTGTCTTCCAAAGGTAAAATTTTATTTATTTATTTATTATTTCTAACTTATATCACCGCCCATCTCCCCCCACAAGGGAACTCTGGGCGGTTTTTAACGGTGGATCCGTAAGTGGCTGTAAAGGCCAATTCTGGATCCGCACAACCTCCCACAATGAGGGCATAGGTTTCCGGGTGGGAGACGGTCATGATGAGGGTTTGCCTGACGTGCCTTCCTTTTAGCTCTTTTCTCCCTTTCGCCCTGTACTTGTGCTTCTTCAAAGTCCATAGCGCCATTAATAAAGGCTGACCTCCAATTGAAACGCTCATGAGTTAGGGCTTCCCAGTTCTCAATGCTGGTATTACATTTTTTTAAATTAGCTTTGAGAGTATCTTTGAATCTCTTTTGCTGTCCACCAATATTCCGTTTTCCATTCTTAAGTTGGGAGTAAAGTAGCTTTGGAAGACGATGGTCAGGCATTCGAACAACATGACCGGTCCAGCGAAGTTGATGTTAGATGATCATTGTTTCAATGCTAGTGGTTTTCGCTTCTTCTAATACGCTAACATTAGTCCGCCTATCTTCCCAAGTAATTTGCAGAATTTTTCGGAGGCAGCGTTGATGGAATCTTTCAAGAAGTTGGAGGTGGCGTTTGTAGAGGGTCCATGTTTCACAGGCGTACAGAAGGGTTGGTAGTACAATGGCTTCCTAGCTGTACATCTATACTATACATCTATACTATAAACATGGGGAAAAAAAGATCTGAGCATGATCCAAAATGCATACACAGAGATAAAATGACTGGAAGAAGGAAAAAGGTAGTTATTTGAGTCCATGTGCATAAAGAGCTGTTATACCTGGAAACTGAATTGTGATCCTTAAAATACGTTAAGTTTTAGAATATTTTTCAAGTTTTGAGAATAAACGCTCACCATTTTAGATATGGTACATTCCAAGGATCAAAAATGTCAGAGACAAACTATCACAGTGAAAATGAAAGCAAATTTAACTCCTTTTCCAGTGCAAAGTATCCTCAGCAAGGAGCAGCACTGCATTGCAAGAAAAAAAGATTTGCTTATCCACTGCCACTGCCAGTTACTTTCTACTTTAGCAGCTGTTAATCTGCCTGTTCTAAACAAATACTTTAAAATTCCACAAAGTTTGGAATATGGTTAATTTCAAAGGGCAAAGTAACAAAACAGCTAAATATTACTCTCCCCCTGCCAAAAAGCCCTCTTGTGAGGATGCTTTACAAGGAGAGAGGCTATCATATATAGTTGCACTACTACACTCTTTTGCTTCTTAATCATAAATTTATGGAGACTTTGAAAAACATCTCTGTGTAGTTAAACACGTATGAGAGGTTACTCAGTATTAATAGCAAACAGATGAGAGTCACCACCCTCCAAGGAAAAGAAACTAGCTGCACACTTACAGGACAACCCAAAATAAGTTACCTATCTTGCCAGACCAACTGTACTTACACATTCCTCTCTGAAACATGAAATGAACTGTCCTGAAAATATGGAAGAAGTTACCATCATATGAACAATATAACCAGCTTGTCCACCAGATGATACTTTTCATGACAGAATAATTCAGGAAGGGTGGGAGTCCAACACGTGATATCATTTGGTGTTCTTATCCCCATCTCTGATATCCTACAGCATATGCAACATTAAATCAGGTATGGAGGATGAAAAAGCAAGGTAGCTTATGCTATTGGAGGGAAAACGAGTTCATATGCAAATATATACTTGTCTGTGTAATCAAAAACTTGACAAACTGGGTCCAACATTAGAGACTACTCTGTTCACAGTGAACCCATTACATATGCTATTAAATTTAAAGTAAGACCCATGGTCTGTTTAACAGATTCAGAAACAATTAAAACTGTACTACCTGCACTAAAACTGAATAGAAAAATCAATATTAATTCTATATTTAGGCAGCAGATGTAAGAAAAAATCCAGAGTGCTTTCCTACTGAAGGTTAAATGACAAAATGGTCAAAATATTAGCTGGGTTGGTGGTGGAGCTCCTCAGGCTCCTGGGGGACTTCAATCTGCCTTCTAGGTGAGGATTCTGTGGCGGCTCAGGAGTTTTTGGCAACCATGGACGTGACCCAAGTTGTTATGGGACCAACTCACAGCTGTGGTCACATTTTTTTCCCCTCTCAGGATAGTAGCAATGTGATCTGGAATTGTGGGATATACTATCAGTCCCCTGCCATGGTCAGATCACTCTCTGTTAGCCCTTGAGTTCTCTGCAGCCCCTATTCGCTACAGGGAAGAAGAACCTATTTGAGTGCTGATGAACCTACTAGGTTTTAGAGGGAACTTGGGGTTATTCCTAAGGCTCTGATACAAGGTTTGACCTAGGCCTTGGTTGTCACATGGAATGAGGGACAATTATGGCCTTGGATCCGATCACACCTGGATGGTTTCTGTCTGTACTAAGATCCCAGAGAGCTTGTGGTTCTCTGAGGAAGCCCAGGAGATGAAGAAACAGAAGAGACACCTAGAACACTGCTGGAGGAAGACAAAGAGAGAACTTGGGCACAGACAGAATCTTCTAGCTGTGCTCCTGTCCTCTGAAGATGCCAGCCACAGTGACTGGCGAAACGTTAGGAACCAAAACTGCCAGAACACGGCCACACAGTCCGAAAAACCCACAACAACCATCAAAGAGAGAACTGATAGAGCATGGGTAAAAGCCTTTATTAAGGATTACTTTGTGGCAATCAACTGGACATAGGTCTTTTCCCATCAGATAGCCATCCAGCAGCCTTGTTTAGGGTAACCCAATCTCTCCTGGGGGAGGATGGGCCAGAGCAACGTCTAGGAGGATGCTGTGAGGACTACTCTAGGAATCTGTTGGATAACATTGTTCAGATTTGCTCTGAGTTAGACTCCAGCAGTACATGTCTCCAAGAAGTGACTAGCACAGGGTCTGACATAATTATCCTGGGTTAGGGTTTGAGCCTGATTGTCTTCAGGAACTGGACATGGTCCTTGGTGCTATGGGTACTGCCACCTGTATATCAGATTAATGTCCCTCCTGGTTGGTTAAGGCTTTCTAGAAGACATGTGGTTGGATCCAGGCAGTAGTATATGCTTCCTTGAGGGAGGGAGTGGTCCCTCTGACTCTTGAGATTGTGGTCCGTCCCCTCCTCAAAAACCCATCTCTAGATCCAACTGTACTGGACAATTTTTGTTCAGTCTTCAGCCTTCCCTTTCTGATTTGAAAGAATCAGAGAACCCTGGAGAAAACAGATTAACTGGATCACTTCCAGCTGGATTTTAAACCAGGCTATAGGACTGAGGCAGCATCAATGGCATGTAAATTACCTTTGGCAAAATCGGGATGAGGGCAGTGCATCCATCCTATCCCTTCTTGATTTCTCAGTGGCTTTCAATACCATCAATTATGATAAATGGAAACCCAAATACTCCACCATAAAAAAGCCAGCACCTGCTATTTATATGTTCTTTAAGAAAAAAAATATCATTTGTCTTTATAATCCAGCACACGTTTGGATTATCCAAAAAACTAGATTAAAACAGTGAGCTACCCAGTCACACATATCCCAAAGAAACTTATGAAAGTATAGAAATCTCCCAGGTCCTAATTGAAAGAGAATAAGTGACTTTACTTAGATTACTGCTGATATCAGAAGAGTACTTTCAATTCCCTATTCAGCTTTGTTAGGATGTTGCATCCTGGGTGACTAAGGCAGCAAAGTGAGCAGCGGGATGAGAATCTATCCATCACCCAGCTCAGAATCAACAGGGGTGCTCTTTGAAGCTACCGCAGAAGCCTGAAAAAGGCTTTCATTTATTATGCATCAATTGTGGCTGTGGATAAGAGATAAGAGGCTAAGAGGATTTAACCTAAAAATAATTTTTGAAAATAGACATAGATATGAGATAAAAACTAAACATGTATCTGTAAACATAAAAGAATGGATGTGAAAACTCTATAAGCCACAAGGATTGCAATCCATCGAAATGACAAATTCACACAAGCCACAGCATAGATATATATGAGAGTGTTCTTTTCAGAAGTTCCTATGCCAAACTAGATTTTAAAAATAGCCACTGCATTGTCCTCCAAGGCCTTTCTTCCTTTTCTTTTGGAAATATCCATTGGTTTTCTGGTTTACATGCTCTTTGTCTAATATATGATTCCATTTCATTTTTGT
Source organism: Charina bottae (assembly GCA_023362775.1). NCBI lineage: Eukaryota > Metazoa > Chordata > Lepidosauria > Squamata > Charinaidae > Charina > Charina bottae. The sequence goes on along the minus strand of JALMGJ010000027.1, from coordinate 6,960,367 downwards.
CTATCAATCCATTACAAAATGGTGCTCTAAGTGGTTAATAGTAAACCACTAGATGGAATTAAAAATTATAATTAAAAACAAAAAATTAACTGAAATGCACCAACATAGTTATAAGATATAATATAATCTATCATTGAGGATCTGTTTCAGCAATTAAGACATCAGCACATAGAACATTGGAGTAGTTACCAAACATATAGTGTTATATTATTATAATATAATATATCTCCTTGAGGGGGAGATGGGCGGTTATAGAAATTCAACAAATAAATAAATAAATAATATAATATAATTAACAGAGTGCAAAATACTGAACTATACACAATAAATGATCATAGACTTTCTCCAGAGTTCCTTATACAGTCAGGAGCAGAAATATTGGAACAAGGATAACTGTTTTGGCAGTTGGCCTCTGTACAGCACCACACTGAAGTTGAAAGGAAACATACTCAGATGGGAGCGAAGTCAGGACTTTCACAGCTGTATTTCAAGGGGGTTGACAAAAGTGGGGCACTAACCATTCAGGAAGTACAGCCAGTGGCATACACACACACCCATCGTTGGTGGCTCATAAGTAATGGAACAAATGGCTAACAAGCAGCTGCATGGCCAGGTGTGGCCTGTTTCCTGGGTACCCCATGACCAATCAAGCAGATAAAAGGCCTGGAGGTGGTTCTGAAAGTCCTGTTTCTGCTGTTGAAAACAGACTTACATGTTAAGTCCAACCATTAAGCACCATTTTCCTAGTGGAGAAAGGACATTCTAAAGTGGGACATACCATAGCTATCCCTAAGGGTAAGAACTTACATTCAGAGGACCTCAAAACCTTGTTAGGAAAACTTTTCTGAAGACTTTCCTGCCAAAGGAAGATTCAGTTGAGGCCTAGGAGTTACGTTTGTTTCCTGGCCTCAGTGGAAAACCAAATTAACCTTGAACATAAAGACTGGATTTAGGCATATGTAATGTAATGTGCTTAGCTGGATTGTGCAGAATTTCTCCTTGGCCAAGAATGCACCTATTCCCAACACTTGCCTGGCAGACGTTATGGCTATTAGAAATGATACCTTCCATTTATGTGTTCCAGCTTGAGCTAGAATCCGAAGCACTCGTTGGAGGTCATGTAAGCTCTATAGCAGAGCTTTCCAAACTGTGTGTCACGACACAAAAGTGTGTCGCCACACACAGTCTGGTGTGTCGCCACACAACCCGGAAGAGCTGATCATCATCAAAACCCGGTTTTCCCGGGTTTTCCCAGGGCGACACACCAATTACAGCGCGAAAAACCCGGAAGCGGCAGCAGCGCTTCCGGGTTTTTGCGTGCTGCCGCACTTCCGGGTTTTCCTGCGCGACACACCAACGCTGGTTGGTGTGTCGCTACGGGAAAAACTTTGGAAAGCCCTGCTCTACAGGGTAGACCAGACTAAGAAACCAATGCCATTTTGCACCAGCTGAAGTTTGTGTAAGGTCTTTAAAGGCAGCTGCACGTAAAACAGATTACAGTAATCGAGACGTGAAGTGAGGAGGTTATGAGTGACCATTGTTACAGTTGGTATTGTCCTGGAATCGGCTGGTTTCTGAATAAGCGACCACTCTGTCTTGCCTGGGCTGACAATGAGCCTGCTGTCCTCTATACAGATGATATCAGCTTCCAAGCACTGGGTCAGTACTTCCACCACACCTCCTGTTTGGCCCTGGTAGTAAAGATATACAATCAGATTATCCTTCTTTATCAGGTTCTGGGTCACTTTAAAAAGTGTTGCTGGATAATGTTGCCCTATTGTAATCAATTCCCTCTTGGAAAAGATACTTGAGAAAGTGGTGGCTAATCAGCATTATGCATTCTTGGAGGATTATCTGGACCATTCCAGTTGGGTTCAGTACTATTTTGGCACCAAAACTGCTCCGGTCACCCTGTCATATGATCCGCATGAGGGGAAAGTGCAACTATGTCGATCTTCCTAGATCTCTTAGCTGTTTTTTGTTTTGTTTTGGGACCTCTTTGTCAGTGTGACTTGTTTGTTACTGTATGCTTTAAAATGTTATTTTAAGCCCTTGTTTATTTTAATTTAAAATATATTTTATCTTGTTATTTATCTTATATTATGGAATATCCTCTGGATACATAGTGGATGGGCTATATGTATTTTAATTAAATACCTTTTCATATGGTTTTTAATTAAATAAATCTTAAAAGGTTAACAATCAGGTAGGACAGGGACCCTGGTGGACACTGAAGCAGGCATCTGTAGCCAAACTGGTACCCATAAATGATAAGGTAGGGTCTCAGTTTAAAATATCAGTAACAATGTAATTATTGTTCTCATCTTAGTGAACAACAGAATCAGCTTCATAGGAATGGTTCCTATACACAGCATCCCACTATAGGCTATTCAAAAGCTTAAAAATAATGAAATCAGTCTTTCAAAGCCATTAAACTTATAACAGAACAATTAGTATAATGATTCTATTTGTTTACCATATCTGATAGTTACCAGGAAAAGTGATGGGAAAGATGCAAGCAAAGAGGACAAGTGGCATGTTAAATAGAATAGTATTCTGTTATTTATATCCTTTTCTTAAATGCATTTATTAAAATAATCACGTTTCCATTCATTCATTGTAATGTACCTTACAATGAAAAAGTGAAAAATAACCATAATAATATAAAAAAACACAACAAAAGTATCAGAAAATGTGTCAGGTAAACCCTTTTTTCAGAGAAATTTGAGAGATGACAAAATAACAGTTATTCTGTTCCAGAGGTAAGCCTTTCCATAGTCTCATGACCACATTAAAAGCCTTGCTTCTAACAGCAGACTTCTTAAACTGAATGAGAGTGTGATTTAATACACAAATGTCAGGAGAATTAATACAGAGGAAAACATTCAGAGGTACAATATGTATGTCCCAGCCCAGGAAGGAACTTAGACATTAAAACCAGCACTCTGAATCTGGAGGACACCAACAGCCAGTGCAGTTCAACAAGAGAAGGTAATACGTTATTCCTCTTGTAACTTTCAAATGTAAATGGATTGAAGCATTTGCGCCAAGTGAAGTTTCCAAGTTGTCTTCAAAGTATGCCACACATAAAGTACATTATGGTCACCAAGTCTTTAAACTGCAGAGTGTGGATCACCATTGAAAGATACTAGTTCTGCAAGAGAGGGCATATTCTTCACAGGATTTGTATTTGACAGAAAGCTGCTCTTGAATACTCAGAAACCTGCTTATCAAAATGCAAGACAGTGCAGGTTGACAAGCCTTCTGTCTGCTAAATAAAGATGAAAACAGACACATGCACTCTCCTGACAAGAATAGATAGTTAACAGCAATGCTGGCCAGAGAAAGATACAACACCAGAGATCTTTTTGTGGTCTATGATCACTTGTAAACTAATGAATTGTAGCAGTCACATAAATGTGCATAAATGTGCAGAATACTTCAACAGAGCACAATTTCCAGCAGTGAAACATGAGAATCTATGCATCCTAAACATGAAGTCAAAGCTAGATGCAATAGTCACATTTATCCTTCAACTGACTTCTTTTTACATATATAAAAACTGTATTTTTAGCCTGCCTTCATCTATATTCATTTTTAAAAATTACATAAAATTCCCACCCTTGTTTTAGAAGTGGAGAGACTGGAAAACAGAATTCATTGCTCCAACATATCTAGCTTGTCCCATGTTAATCCAGAAATTCAGACTGCCAAAATGTTGTCTATATTAGTTTCTTCAAAGCAACATCTCAACATTCAAAATACTTATTTGCTGTCCCAGAAAACTATGCCTGTCTAAGAGAAAAAAATACTAGCCCTAAATCAGTAGTTTGAACCTCAAAAATTAAGATTATTTTCATTACTAAACATTCAGTACAATAAGGAATCAACATTAAACCTTAAAATAACACGTGTAAAGATTTGGAGTCTGAAACATACATAGTGCTAAAATGAGAGCCTAGTTTGGTGATGCATTTTGGATATATGGGGGAACAACAGTTAAAAAGTTTCCGCCTTAAAGTTCCAGTAACATGGCTCTATGTACCATAATTACTTAGATTGATTCTTACCTCTCCTCCAGAATTTCAAGATGTTATACATCATCTTTTTTCCTCCAACTGTGACATAGATGGGGCTGAGAGATAATGATTGTCTTTAAATCACTCATTGAGATTCCATGGTTGAAGTTGGAATTAATTCAACCTGGGTCCCTCCATTTCTACTAATATCTTTACCACTATACTATACTATTTTATACCACACTATACTAACTCATTGGTTCTCTTTAATTTTCACAGATTTGACAAAGTGCTGGCAGTGCTCACACAGCCAAGGCTGCTAGCTGTCATTCAGTGAAATCCATGCCATGTTATATGTCACAGAGGGATATAGCTGAAGGAGGGTAGAGATCTAGCTACCAAGGAACTAGCAAACAGTAAAACCATAACCATTCTAGCTCTTTATCTAATTAATAAAATAATCCACATTTGTCTTAGAAAACATGTTAATAATAAATAAAAAAAACTATATTTAAAGCATAAGATGAATGGCAGGAATCCTTGTTTTTCAAACACAACGTTGAATAACCTATGGTGATTGTTACTATTATTACTGCGAGCACATGCATTCTCCAAATGTTCCAATGAACTTAAACTATGAACAGTTTCTATTAAATGTACTAAAAAAGAGGTGCAATTTCTTTGCAATAGCTTTCCCAAGTAGCACATAAGTTGACTTATGAAAAAGTTACCATGACTAAATGGTCATCCTATGGCCCCAAACTCAATCCAGGCTAAAGTATATTCTCTGGTGGGGCAGGGGTAAAAAACTTATTTTTTTTCCTATCAGATCATGGGTTGCTGTTATTCTAGATCTAGAACATCATGGGTCACAAGATTGCTTCTTCAAGAAACAGGAATTTATCATCTACAGGCTGAGCTTTGAAAGGATATTGCATATACCGTATCACCATTTATCCAGTTCACAAACTGCCCTCCAGTCCGTGACAGATTCTTTATTCCAAAACACCCCTGTATTTGGAAAGTGTAAAACTCCTTAGTGTTGTTTTAATTTCCTCTAATCACTCTCACAGAAAGTTGAGGACTTTTTGTGTTTAACACTTTCCCATGAGCAACAAAGACAAAGATCTCTCACAGTGAGCATAAATGCATAATTTTCTCTCAGCCAATGTTAGCAAGGTTTAAGCTGATGCAAATCACACTGCCTTAAACACTGGGTTACTTCATACCAGGGTAAAAAGTGTACTCTGCTATCAGTTCACAGCCTCATTGTATCACATCAAGTAGCAATAAGAAGGAACTCTAAAAGGTATGGTGTTATATAACACTTAAGTGAAATCCCCCTCTATTATGTACCACACATCCTTCAGATCCCAAATTTCTCAAGCAAGCCTTTCATTTACTGATAGAAGGGAAGTATCAAGGAGAATGGCCCTTTATTACTGCACTCATTCCAGCTATGGTGCAAAGTGGTATTCCCTCCCCATTCCAACAATAGTTCACATAATAGAGCCAGGAGAAGGGAAATGAGCCAAGGGTGAGTGAGGTTGTAACAGCGGTCCAACAACTGAAGGAGATAAAAATTGCCTTCAACTGACTTTGGGCAACAAGTCCATGACATTTTCTAGGCAACATTTCCAGAAGTGGTTTGCCGTTACAGTCTTCCTGAGAGAAAGCTGAGAGAAAGTGACTAGCCCAAAGTCACCCAGTTGGCTCCCATGTCTAAGGCAGGACTAGAACTCAGGTCTCCCGATCTCCCCGCTTCTAGTCCAGTGCCTTAACCACTGGACCAACTCTCTTAAAATATTACTTTACATGATTAAATAGCACATCAGGTTAGTTCAGATAGACTAAGTAAGTTTAGCAAAAGTGGAGGCTGAGCAACTTTGAAAAGGATTCAGAAACTTCAGCTGGTTCCGAATGTGTTGGCAAAAACTGGTATCAGAATCCTACCAAATGAAAATAGTTCATCTATACTGGATTTAAGTAAGCATTCAGGAACAACTGAAAATATCTGCTTCACTTATAAACTTAACAGTTCAGGCCAGATACCTTGAAGACTGCCTTTTCCAACCTGACAGCTACTGATTTAGATTATTCATGAAAATGCCTCCCACCTTCTGAGGTGAAAGGTATGACAACTGGGACAAGGACTTTTCTGGGTAGCATCTTGAATTGGGGACTATCCTTTCAAAATAATTCTCTCTTACATCCTGCTTTTATCTTTTTATGTTTCTAGATTTTATCTGAATCTCCTATTAATTGCATTGCCAACCATTTGGATGACATTGTTAATGTTTATTGAAAAATGTATTATTTTCATTGTGTATTTTTTAATTTCTTAGTCACTACCTTATACTATATTTGTGCTATAAACAATTGGCTCTGCCAATAATATTTTTATAGAGATATAACGGATGGAAATTTGAGGCTGAATAATACAAAGTGTCTAATCTACACTCCTCCTGCCCTCAGAGCATGTTTATTTGGGATGAGAAATGGGGGTTTGGCTCCCAGGAGGCTCAGCTGACTACCATGCTGATAACAAAATATCTAGCTGATAATTATATAACACAGTCCTGTGCCACGATTGTTCTCCATCCCTCTTCTATGTAATACACCAGAGCTTTCCAAACTGTGTGTCGCGACACAAAAGTGTGTTGCCACACACAGTCTGGTGTGTCGCCACACAACCCGGAAGCGCTGATCATCATCAGCGCTTCCGGGTTTCCCCGCGGCAACACACCAACTGCAGCGCGCAAAACCCGAAAGCAGCAGCAGCGCTTCCAGGTTTTTGCGCGCTGCCGCACTTCCAGGTTTTCCCGCGGCGACACACCAACGTCGGTTGGTGTGTTGCCGCGGGAAAAACTTTGGAAAGCCCTGTAATACACCATTTAATATTTTAAAATGTGGTCCTGTTAGTGGAAATAATTTTGCACTTATTTTTAAACTTGGAATAATATTCAAGGGTAGATTGTGCTCTCCCTCTCATCATGCTTTTTTTATGCAACACCTATTAATTTATATCAAGATTCCAGGATAGAGAAAAACATAATTAGAAAAGCCTGGCAGTCAACGAAGATAGCTAACCGGTTATGCAGCCCAGATCCTCCAAGGATGTTAGTTTTGTTATAATTATTTACTTTGCCTTTTTTTATCCCATTTCTTAAATCAGGAATAGGCAAGCTGTACAACTCAAAACCACCTGATATTTTATTCCAAATTTTACAAATTGAAATTCAACAATCACTCAAAGGAACATTCTTGCACATGGAGATCAACAGACTTTGGTCTCATTAACCCTGCTTTCCAGACTTCTGGAATTTCACTTTTGTAATCACTACTTTATCATAGAGTTGGAAGGGACATAAGAGGTCATCAAGTCCAATTCCCTGCACAATGCAGGATTCGCTGCAGGATTCGCTACACCATCCCCACCATGACTATCCAGCCTCTGTTTGAGAACCATTAGCGAAGGGGAAGAAACCACTCCATGCAGTAACCTGTTCTACTGACTGACAGCTCTTATTGTCAAGAAGTTCTTTCCTCATGTCTAATCTGTATCTACATCCTTAAAGTTTAATCCCATTAATTCTAGTCTTACCCTCTGGAGCAGGTGAGAATATGTCCAAACCCTCTACAACATGACTGCCCTTCAGATATTTGAAGACAGCTATCATGTCCCCTCTCAATCTTTTCTTCTAAAAGATAAATATACCTAGGTCTTTTAACTGTTCCTCACCATCCTGGTAACCCTTCTCTGGGCTTGACCCAGTTTATCAATGCCTTTTTTAAAACTGGAGTGTACAGAATTGAACCCAGTACTCCAAGTGAGGCCTGACCAAGACAGAAAAGAGCAGGCCAATTACTTCCCACAATCTGGACTCTGCACTCCTCTTGATGCTGCTCAAGATATTGTTGGCCTTCTTTGCAGCTGCATTACACCGTTGGGACATGTTGAGCTTGTGATCCACTAGTTCACCAAGTCCTTCTCATATGTGCTGCTTGTGAGCCAGATTTCCCCATAATTAGCCAGTTTGGTCTAGTGGTTAAGGCAACGGGCTAGAAACCAGGAGACTGAGAGTTCTAGTCCCGCCTTAGGCATGAAAGCCGGCTGGGTGACCTTGGGCCAGTCTTTCTCTCTCAGCCCAACTCACCTCACAGGGTTGTTGTTGTGGGGAAAATAGAAGGAGGAAGGAGTATTAGGTATGTTTGCCGCCTTGAGTTATTTATAAAAATAATAAAGGCGGGATAAAAATTAATTAAATAAATAAATAAATTATAATATAAACTGAACAATAAATATATATCTGCCTGTGGAACATTGAAATGTTAGTTCTATGGTGAGAAAAAAATAATCTGACAGACATTCATACAAAAAATACCATTATTTTAGCCATTAATTCCAAGAATCCAAGTAACTGGTATGTTATTACTCAAATGTACACGTGCTCACGAAAGCCCTTCTAAAAAAAATAATAAACTTTATTTTTAATTGATGCTGTTATCACTTCTTTTGAAAGAAAATACCTAAATTTTCTCTTTCAAAATTTGTATTGTTTTTATTCTTTAAATATATATATATATATATAAATATAAATATATATGAAAGAAAATACTGAAATTATTTGCTCACAAAAAGTTTAATATCCTTTCTGGGAAGTTGCTTACTGGTAGCATTTCTTCAGCTTGGGAAAATATTAAAGCATTTATACTTACTTCTTAAGAGAGAATAGCTTCCAGTGCAGTTTATAAAATAGAGTCCCTGGACCTAGCCTTACACAGACAACACTGAAAGAACAAGCAATGGAGAAGAAAAAGGAAAAGAAGAAAACCTAGATAACAAATTCCTAACAATATACAAATCTATAATTACCAGTAATGATGTTCACCTGGTGCTCTAAGGCAGACAGGAATTGTTGATATTGTTACTATGAGTACCTAGAATGGAAATTGCTCAATTGACTACTACTCTGCTGACCTAATTCTCAGCCTTAAGTCCTATCTCTCCATCTTGTGTGTGTTAAGAAAGGGTTGACAGATTGCCATTAGATGGTCCAATGAAACTAGTGCTTCAGCAAAATTAATGGAAGATCTGATTTTCTTCTCTTTTCCTGCACTCATTCATTTACAAAGTTTTTGTGCCTGAAGTGATTCTTAACTGCCACAAGTTAATAACCAAATAATGTAGAGGCTAGAATAGAGTTGACTAGCCTATCCAAAAAATCCAAAATCTTCATATATATAGCACACTACAATGGACTTCTTCAACCATCAATTTTATTCTGATTTTCTCTCCAAAGCTTACTGATCCTTTACTCTTTTTCTGCTTCTCTTAACATTTCCAATTTTTTTAAAATTTTTATTTGATTTTACATAATATTACATAACCTAACCTAACCTAACCTAACCTAACACATACAAAACAAATGTAATTATAACCCTTGCTACTCAACAAACTTTACCTCCTCGTCCACTTCCAACTTCACTTCCATCTTCCCTCCTCTCCAACTTTCTCTTCTGACTCTACCTCTTCAACCTCTAACCTTCTCTAACTCGACCTCCTTCCCCCTCCTACTCTACCTTCTCCATCACAAACTCACCTACCAAAAGAAAGAGACAAAAAAAACCCCAAAACGAATAATAAAAAGTGTGACTTTCTTTTTTCCCATCCAAAATTTCTTTCACATGCTTATAAACAAACAATTATGCCTATCTTGAATCTTTTGTGTCTTTTCTATAAATTTGTAAAAAGGTCTCCAGCAGGAATCAAACTCTTCCATATTCTTATCATTTAGCTGGACATTTCCAATATTGTGTAGCCACCGGCCTTCACTCATCTATGTGGCTCAGCTACAATGTTCTGTACTCCTATCTCATAACCTATCAAGGGCATTGTTTTCTAACTACTATCTGCTAGGTCTCAACATTTCACTCCTGCTTCAATTGTTGATCATTGAGAAGATTCTTGAGCAGAGCAGAGTTTCAATTTTGTGAAAAGCAAGGAAGAATCTTCCATTACAAAAAAAAAAAGGAAAGAGCCTCACAGCATGTAAATAAAATGAACAAAATGATAGAGATATGCTGGCAGAGACAGGACTTAAATGGTCAATTCCTTGTTAAGGTACAGATTTTTTACAAAAGAAATGTACCATGGCCACTTAGTCTGTTCTTGCTATAGAAATGTAAAAGGATAATCTTATAATAATTACAAGAAGCTGCTTAGAAAAAAATTAAGCAATCACTCACTCACATTCACCCCAATTGAGACCCTATTGTGAAAAAAAAAGAAATTATGAAAGAAGTTACAGCAGCTTCTTTGCCTCAGCTAGAAGCTAAGTTAATCTATGATTACCAAAGATAAATAAGAACTTTCTGTTCTACTAGTTTAAGACACTAGTCACATATGCACATCATGTTAAGACATGATGTACCAACTCTTCTACAGAGTTAGGAAGATTTCAGAAGCATTCACTTCTGCTTTTGGTTTACAATGTTTTTGTCATCCCATCCAAATTAAGAATCATAGTTAATCCAAGCCAGCTTTAAAAAACATAGAAAAAATTATTTTGATCTCACAAGATTTTAAAACATTAGGCATTTTTAAGTCTGTTTGAATTAATCTGCTTTATTAAGCTATTTTTTGTATTTTAACTGTATAAATTATTTGAAGATCAATTCAACTGATAAACAATATACATACGCCTCCTAACCACTCCCCCGCCCTTTGGAATGCTCACGTGCCAATGTGTCTTGTACACATTGAAAGCAATGCGATCACACCCCAGCCTGGGGCTGGGAGCTGCAGGCATGCTATGTAAACAGTTTACTCTCTTGAAACCCCTTTGTCTCCAATCTCTCCGTTCTGCAAGGGGGGCAGGAAGCAAACAATTTCTCTAGGCAATCTCTCCTTTGCCTGACCCTTTCCCACTGCCAACGCAATTGCACTGCTTTTAATGTGTAGAAGAGCAAACAGCTTACTCTCTTGCAATCCCTTCCTCTCCAATCTCTCTGCTCTGCAAGGGGGGGAAAAGCGAAACAACCACAGGTCAGGCACAGGACAACGCATACTGACTGTAATGGCGATCACATGACTGGGGGACGCTGCAAAGGTCGGAAATGGTCATAAATTGGCCGTAAAGTTATATTTTCAGCACCTTTGTAACTTCGAACGATCACTGAATGAGTGGTTGGTTAGCAAGGACAACCTGTATGATTTAATTTAATTGCTGTACATAAGGAATGGTTGTTTGCTCTGTAAAAATTTCAGGCTGGTGTTGCTGCTAAAAATGTTTTTATATATGATTCTGTGATGCAGTGCTACACCCAAACAATGATTTTTTAAAACAATACTGACAAGCTGCATCTCCCCAAATGACAGAAGACAAGTGACTCTTCTTCAAGTAATACCATTTATGCTTTGTAGTGTGGTGAACATTTTAAAAATCGTAAAAAGGCATAAACTTTCTTCATTCATTCAGAGATACCCACAACAGTATCAATTTACACAATGCTTTTATGGGAAAGTCTGCCAATCTCTTTTTTCCATGGCTCACGAAGTATAGATTCTTTAAAACATCATTGTCGTCATCTTGGTTAGCTATAATTATGTGCAAATCAGAGACCATCACAGTTTCAGGAAAAAAAAATCATATAATAACAATCCCCAAATTCTGCTTAAAAGAAATACTGTAACACTACATAAGAAAGGAAATATTATAAGGCTACAAATGACAACCTTATACCTTGGCTTACATAGCAAAGCATTACATCGTTAAGAGACACTATGTACTACCACAGAGAAGCTATTCCCTTTAAACAATACTTTTAAGGAAACATGCTAGGTTATTAGGTAGGTTATTATATAATGCGGTGGTGACGACGGACCCGGATGTGACAGCTACAGGACGTCAGCAGCCGGCTCAAGGCATCCTGGGAATTGTAGTCCGGAGCCTAGTAGAGTCGGTTCCCTCTCCCCCTTCCCTTCACACGCGGTGAACTGTATATCTGAAATTTGGTGTATTGTATAATTGAACTGTATATATGATTGTAAGCCGCCTAGAGTCCTCCACTAGGGAGGGGATAGGCGGGGTATAAATATCACTATAAATAAAACAAACAAATAAATAAATTAGTTATACTGTACTAATTTCTACATATTTACAGCTGAGCAGAAGTCTGGATAAAATGGCACCCTGGAAAAGACACAAAAAGGGTTGTTAAAGAAACCAGGAGGGAATTAGGGTGCTTCATTTAGAGAAGTGCTCTAAAAGTATTACTGAGTCAACTAGGGAGACAGTAAAATCCAGGCAGCATCTTCAACCATCAGACAAATCTGATGCTTGACTGGTCTTTGAAGAACTAGGGCCAAACTGAAATGGGATTACTTTTAAAAAACGGCAGTTCAAATTTTTAAATGAACAAATAAATAGGAAGCATGTATGTCTACTGCAAGTTGCACATTTCCTTTTGGCAGTTCTCATAAAATGCATTCAACATATTTTTCTTCAATTTTGCTACTTCTGGTTATTAGAAAATAATAGCCCACCTGGATGGTTTAAAATGAAATATTAAAAGTGGATGCAACACAGAGGATATTAAGCAACTTAAGTTAATTTTAAAGAGGGTAAACACATAGGTACATTCCTGTGTGAGGAAAAATACATCCAGCATGATCTATTTGTATGCTGAACCCATACATCGCCATTACTTTGAATATTAACTAAATTGGTCTATGCTCCAACTGTAGGTTGTTTGCAATTAAAGTGTTCTCACACATTCTTTATATATCCTGCCTGTACTCTGAAAACTGGAAGAATATCTTAACAGACAAAAACAGGTCTCAGTTATAATTAGACATATGGGACCTAGAAGCTACTATTTCCCCAGCTATTTTTTTTTCTTCCTTGCTTTTCTTGAGGCAAATAAATGTTACAATCCAGGGATTTCTGCTTGATCTCTAGCAGTGTAGCCATATAAGCAGCTAGAAATAAACTTTTCCACACACCAAAAAGAGTTGTATATAAAAGGAAAGAGATCTAATTAATATGCTACACCACAAACATTACATTGCATTTACAATTATTGTCTCTAAACCATAATTTAAGCTTATCTAGAAATAGCGAACAATATGCATCCAGAAGTTCTCACACCTCCAAAACTTAGAATTGCTTTCAATATACCTGTTATAAACCAGGATTTACTGGGACTGTCAAAATTGAAAAATGTCTAAGGAACATTAATATTTTAAAAATATATCCTACGTTAAGCTGATATTAACAGAAATGCACATTTTCATATAAATGAGTTAAGCAACTTGCAATGCACACCATACTTCAAAGGTAACCTTCACTCACATCTCACTCAGCTGCCAACTGGAGATTTCCAGGGTTTCTTTTCAACTGCAGATAACATTAAAAAGCCTTTTAGGATGTTCTAATCACCCCCTCAAGCATGTGAATCATTACCATTAAATTAAAAAAAAATTCAGAGCTATACCAAAAAAGATTGTTACAAGAAATCCAGGTCAACCAGACTTTTGGGAAGAAAGGCAAGAAAATTAAAGTGAACTCTCATTAATAACAGATTTTTTTTAAAAAAAAACTGTTCTTTCAGGAAACAAACAGGAAGCTTCAAATCAGAAGTCATTTTCTTGTTTATTTCTCCTTCTAGGAAATTTAATAAATGTCCCTTTAATATATTTTTTTCCATTTCCTCTATAAACCAAAGAATTGTAATTACTCTATCTTTCATAACGGATTTATTTATTTATTGATTGATTTATTTATCAATCAATCATTTTACAAGGAAAAAAGAGAACAAGTGAAAGGGAAAAAAGGAGGAAAAAATTGACAAAGAAATATAATATCAGTAAGTGGACAAAGGAGTTACAATTGTATAGTTAGTGCTCAGTATATTGTTGATAAGAAATTAAACATAAAAACAAAGTACATTGGATTATTTTAACAAAATGAAAAAGAATTTGAATGGGGGAATTCTTAAGGCAATATTGTCATCCATGACATTATCATGCATAAATTGGCCTGATTCTGACATTATGATAAACCAGTTCAAATCAAAAGTCTGATTTATGACAAAGAAAGTATGCTGCTTACATAGTTATTAATGCTCTATTTGCTCCTTTTCTGTCAGTAGTGCAGTTAAATAAAAATGGAACTTCTATTCATTGTTTGTTCAGTATTATATTGCAATCAGAATCTGTATCTTGCTATTCCTTGGTTCTTCATTCTATTTTATATATTATTTTCCAATAAGAACCACAAATTACAGATCCTGCTTCAGACTTAAAACAAAACAAACATCAGTGGAAGTTCCCTAGTTTCTATACCTGCTCCTGTTGGCAGAAATAAATCAGTATTAATCAGACTGCATGCACCAGCATGTTTGCTCAATTTTAATAATCCAGTATTTTAATGCTTACACAGTTTTTCCTTTTTTCCTTCCTTACTTTATTTCCTATATTTTTTTAAATATGTATTTATATATAAATATGTATTATAAATATGTATTTATATCAGCATTATTTCTTTTCTCACTCGCTGGATCGTCACCTTGTTGTGGTGAGTGGGCTTGTGTGTTCCCAATTAACCCTGTGAGCGAAGCCGTCGGGAGTCATGTACTCCTGGTAGGGTCACCCATGGCGGTAGGGAGACCAAAATGCTTGTTTACAAAGCCATTGTACTACCAACCCTTCTGTACGCCTGTGAAACATGGACCCTCTACAAACGCCACCTGCAACTTCTTGAAAGATTCCATCAACGCTGCCTCCGAAAAATTCTGCAAATTACTTGGGAAGATAGGCAGACTAATGTTAGCGTATTAGAAGAAGTGAAAACCACCAGCATTGAAACAATGATCATCCAACATCAACTTCGCTGGACCGGTCATGTTGTTCGAATGCCTGACCATCGTCTTCCAAAGCAGCTACTTTACTCCCAACTTAAGAATGGAAAACGGAATATTGGTGGACAGCAAAAGAGATTCAAAGATACTCTCAAAGCTAATTTAAAAAAATGTAATATCAGCATTGAGAACTGGGAAGCCCTAACTCATGAGCGTTTCAATTGGAGGTCAGCCTTTATTAATGGCGCTATGGACTTTGAAGAAGCATGAGTACAGGGCGAAAAGGAGAAAAGAGCTAAAAAGGAAGGCACATCAGGCAAACCCTCATCATGACCGTCTCCCACCCGGAAACCTATGCCCTCATTGTGGGAGGTTGTGCGGATCCAAAATTGGCCTTTATAGCCACTTACGGATCCACCGTTAAAATTTTACCTTTGGAAGACAATCTTACTCGGCTACGAGTGATCGCCAATGATGAATGAATGAATGATGATGAATGAGAACTACTGTAATCAGCCTTCTTTGCAGAAATGTCTTCAGTATGTATTACACTGCATCCTACTTTTACTTGCTTAAAAGTAACAAGCAATACTTTTGGCCTTCCACCGCAATAAGATCTGGGAACAACCCATGATGGCATGCTTGAATGGAAATTAGAAAAAGTCACACATTTCTGTTCTCCTACCTTCCAGTAAAGTACAAAATACCATGCCTCATATATTTGTTTACATCACTTCTTCTTTAAAGCCAAGCTAAGTATTGAGGAATGTAAAGGTAAAGGTTCCCCCGCACAGTCATGTCCGACTCTAGGGGCCGGTGCTCATCTCCGTTTGTTAGCCGAAGAGCCAGCGTTGCCCGAAGATGCTTCTGCGGTCATGTGTGTTGGAGTCTGGAAGCTTAGAAAAACACTCCAAGCAGCTAACGACAATCTTGCAGAGTAGAAGCACCCATAAAAGACTTGCACATATAGCTTAATTAATGTTCAGAAATAAAACAGTCTTCACACTTTAGTTAGTTGAAGAAAAATAAAGATAGTTTACATTTTATTCAGTAGATCTTGGTTACAAGCAGTTTCATGGTAGAAAGGCTTAATCATCTCCGGACTGCGTGCAAGCGAGTTATTTCGGATGAGACCCACATTCTATTTTTGAGGTGATCTCTAAATTCAGGTGGGATGTTTTCAAGGTCATACTTAGGCAGTCTTGGTCTTACTTTATTTTTCTTCAGCTTCAGCTTGCACTTGCACATAAGCAGTTGATGGATTGTCCTGCAGTCCGCTCCTGCTTTGGTCTTAACTGACAGTATTGAGCTTCTCCATCGTCTCCTTCCACAAATGTAATCAATTTGGTTTCTGTGTAATCCATCTGGCGAGGTCCATGTGTATAGTCGTTGACTGTGTTGTTGGAAAAAAGTGTTCCAAATAAATAAATCATTGGTCTTACAGAATTCTATCATATGGTCTCCAGTCTCGTTTCTGTCACCAAGGCCATATTTTCCAACTACTGATCTTTCTTATTTCCAACTTTTGCATTCCAGTTGCCAATAATTAACAAAGAATCTTATTTATTTATTTATTTATTTGATTTATCATCGCCCATCAGTTGCCAATAATTAACAAAGCATCTTATTTATTTATTATTTATTTATTATCACCCTGCTTATTTAACTTATATGCAAAGTACATCATGAGAAATGCCGGGCTGGATGAATCACAAGCCGGAGTTAAGATTGCCGGGAGAAATATCAACAACCTCAGATATGCAGACGATACCACCCTAATGGCAGAAAGTGAAGAGGAACTAAAGAGCCTCTTGATGAGGGTGAAAGAGGAGAGTGCAAAAGCTGGCTTGAAACTCAACATTAAAAAAACTCAGATCATGGCATCTGGTCCCATCACTTCCTGGCAAATAGAAGGGGAAAAATGGAAGCAGTGACAGATTTTATTTTCTTGGGCTCCAAAATCACCGCAGATGGTGACTGCAGCCATGAAATTAAAAGACGCTTGCTCCTTGGGAGGAAAGCTATGGCAAACCTAGACAGCATATTAAAAAGCAGAGACATCACCTTGCCGACAAAGGTCCGTATAGTTAAAGCTATGGTTTTCCCAGTAGTAATGTATGGCTATGAGAGTTGGACCATAAAGAAGGCTGAGCGCCGAAGAATTGATGCTTTCGAACTGTGGTGCTGGAAAAGACTCTTAAGAGTCCCTTGGACTGCAAGGAGGTCAAATCAGTCAATCCTAAAGGAAATCAACAATGACTGCTCATTGGAAGGACAGATACTGAAGCTGAAGCTCAAATACTTTGGCCACCTAATGCGAAGAGAGGACTCACTGGAAAAGACCCTGATGCTGGGAAAGACTGAAGGCAAAAGGAGAAGGGGACGGCAGAGGATGAGATGGTTAGATAGCATCACCAATGTGATGAACATGAACTTGGGTAAACTCCGGGAGGCAGTGGAGGACAGGAAGGCCTGGCGTGCTGTGGTCCATGAGGTCACAAAGAGTCGGACACGACTAAACGACTGAACAACAACAAAACTTATTTATTTATTTATTTGATTTATCACCACCCATCTCCCCCGAGGGGGGACTCTGGGCGGTTTACAACAGACTATAATTCATTAAAATACAATTATAAATAGACTAAAATACACATTGACAATTTATAAATATAATAAATATAATAAAATCCAAATGGCAGAATCTTCTTAAGTCCATGGGGAAGGGCACTCCAGGGCCACCCTAAAGCACTAGCGATCCCCAAGAGTGTACTTTCTCTTTCCCACCCCAAGCATATTGACACAACCAGGTTTTAAGTTTTTTCCGGAAGTCCAGGAGAGAGGGGGACTGTCTTATCTCCAGGGGGAGAATGTTCCATAGGGCAGGGGCTACAGCAGAGAAGGCATGCTTCCGTGACCCTGCTAGATGGAATTCTTTAACTGATGGGGTCTGTTGCATGCCCACTCTGCATGCCCGGGTGGGACGGGATGACGTAACGGGGATGAGACGGTCCCTTAGGTAACCTGGTCCCATGCCATGTAGGGCTTTAAAGGTGATAACCAACATTGATTTGGACCCAGAAGCAGACTGGAACCCAGTGCAGCTTGCGCAGCAAAGGTGTTACATGTGTCCTCCTTGGGACATCCAAAATTGTCCACACAGCTGCGTTCTGGATCAGCTGTAGCTTCCGGATATTCTTCAAGGGTAGCCCCATGTAGAGCGTGTTACACCAGTTCCAATCATTTTACTTTCCTCTCTAATCAGTAAGTCTAAATCTAGCCCATTTAATCTTTATATTATGCATCAAGGCAATTAAAAAAACACTATGCTGTCAGCCATTTTCTCTATTTTTCCTTATGGCAGGAGTTTTCTGAGGCTATTTGAGCCTGGCAACTATAGTTAAAAAGTGCTCTGGCATGATTACTTCTGAGACAGATATTAAATTTAAGATATTTCATGATCAGTTCTTGAAGAAAATAAAGCTGTCTCAGTGACCAAAGATAGCAGTTATTCAGTACAGTTGCTAGGATAAAGAAGCATGAGCTCTGGAGAAGCATATAATAGATAGGAGCTAATGTTCAGCAGATGTATTAATCTTCAGCAAATAGATTTCATTCCTTATTCATCTCATTAGAGGCTACAGGAAAATTCCAGATGTTATTGTGTTCAGAATAAAAATTCCAGATATACTGTATACAGTATATGCTTAGTATTAAAAGATGAAGACAGCACCATACAGTACTGCCTCTGAATTATCTGAAATGCTGATAATATTTGGAATTAGAATTCAATGTTATTACTTTTCATGTTCACCACAAGAAGACAGCCTGGAAAGGAGAGCATGTAATTTTCTACTATGCACATATGTGTAATATAACATTTGCACTTGTATTAGTTTTAATATTTAAATTAATCCTGATTTTTGCAAATCTTTCAGGTAGGCAAGGAGCCTATCTGCCATGATCCACTGGAGAAGGCCTGTACAGTTTAGTCTACTAAGGCTAATCCAGCCTAACAACCATGCATGGTGATTTTCCAGATGCTTGACAACTTTCTTTCTTTTTTCATTTCCAATTAGTTAGTACAAATGGGATTTTTATTAAGCCTCCAGTATTGACTAAAGCTGTATTTTGGGCACTCTTTCCCACAAGATTGCAATCAAGTAATTTCTAAAAATGCAACCTAATCTATATTCAAATTACAGAATTTTAGACCAAATGTTATTTGGGCTTGGATTTTTAGACACAGAATTTTAGGGCACTATCTGAAATAAGAGAGCCAGTTTGGTGTAGTGGTTAAGGCATCAGGCTAGAAACTGGGAGACCATGAGTTCTAGTCCCGCCTTGGGCACAAAACCAGCTGGGTGACCTTGGGCCAGTCACTCTCTCTCAGCCCTAGGAAGGAGGCAATGGCAAACCACTTCTGAAAAACCTTGCCAAGAAAACTGCAGGGACTTGTCCAGGCGGTCTCCGAGAATCGGACACAACTGAACGGATAAAAAAAAATCTGAAATAAGAAATCTAGTTCAGGTATGAACCCATCAACAATATTCAAAAGATTAAGGAACCATACCTTGTGAAAATAGGCACTTTATTGTAAAGCCAAATCAGAAACACATTTTCCTTCCCTGATAAATAGATTCCAGGACACCTTTTGGGATCCAGTGAATTAGAAGTCAGTATTTAAAAACACTGGAATTCAGTAGTCAAACCTGACAATCTGGCAGTAGGAACCGTTATTTCCTTTTTTCAAAGCAAAGGAGTTTTACAATTCAGATTAGAATTCCATCAATCAATATTGAAATCCCTCAGAGATGCTAAGGCTCTACAAGAGATTGAGGATGTTGTAACCTGCTGTTTCACATTTCAGAACCCTTAGTACGTTTACCAAAAGGGGGTCCTTTTTCCACAGGGAAAAAATAATCTTTGTAATACTTCGTATTAAAAAAATCAGATTTCTATAATTTAAACAGATGGCACAATAAACAAAATTATTTAAAACTTTTATATTCAACAGTTCATCCTATCAGGATCCCAGGGCATAGATAAATTAATAGATTGCAAATAAAACCCTTATTAAAACTATTAAAGCACTTGAATAATTATTCTGAACCATTTAAAAACTCACAAAAATTTTAACTTCTGATCGATTTGTGGGCCCTTCTGCCAAAGAGACAGTGACACAAGTAGCACATCAGCCTCTATACAGAGGCTAAAATACCAATGCTAAGAAATCTTTTTGTTACCATTGTTATTATTGTTATTTGGATTTATATTCACCTTTCATCCAGGAAGCTCAGGACTTCTATTGGGAATCACCCTTCATTTTATCCCCACAATAGCCATCCTAAGGTAGGATGGACTGAGAGGAGGAGGAGACTGGCCCAAACTCACTATGTTTCCATGGCTGAAGGTAAACTTGAATCTGGGTTTCCCCAGTTCTGGTCCAAAACTGTAACCACTAATTAAAGAATGACAGAAAACATGTGCCTTTCACTGTGTAAATGCACTGAAAGCTTAGAATTTAAAATAAATATATTCTTCTAATATTCTTATTATTTTAATAAATGTATTCTTCTAAATGTATAAATAAGAGCTTTCCAAACTGTGTGTCGGACACGTTAGTGTGTCGGCTGTAGTGTCTGGGTGTGTCGCGGCTGCTGCTGCCTCCGAGCCTTGCCAGGATTCCACGCAGGTCCTAGTGCCTGCCTTGTGCCTGGCTGCCTCCAAACCTGCCCTGCCAGGATTCCACGCAGGTCCTAGTGCCTGCCTTGTGCCTCGCTGCCTCCAAACCTGCCCTGCCAGGAATCCACGCAGGTCCTAGTGCCTGCCTTGTGCCTTGCTGCCTCCAAACCTGCCCTGCCAGGATTCCACGCAGGTCCTAGTGCCTGCCTTGTGCCTTGCTGCCTCCAAACCTGCTGTGATTCCGTGCAGGTCCTAGTGCCTGCCTTGTGCCCTGCTGTAAGAGTGTGCCGCAAAATGATGCCCTGCTGTAAGAGTGTGTCGCGAAATGATGCAAGTCTAAAAAGTGTGTCACCAACATGAAAAGTTTGGAAAGCTCTGGTATAAATAAATAATGTGAAACAAAGTTCCTAGATCTTATGGACAGGTATACACAAAAAAAAAGCCTAATACCAGATAAAAACCCACCAATCAATCGTAATGGCAGATTGAATATTGTGCTCTGCAATGTGAGCTGTGATTTCAGAGCCTTCCTTAGAATCTTGTTCCTACCTCTGATCAATACAGGCAAGAATTATTCGAAATAATCATGTGTATTATGAATACAGCTTCTTAAGCACACAGAGTATGTACACTAGCAATGCATACAGAATATCCCGTTAAAGTTTTTCACTCACTAGTTAACTCCTGTAAGTAATTCCCAAGTTAAATGTAACACATTAACATGACCTCCTTCCCTGGAAGTCACATATTAGGGCTGTGCAATAATCTGGATTTGTGTGGGAAAAAGAGATTCAAAGCCTGAGGGTAGGGAGTGGTTATATCATACTCCTGTCAGCACCTCCTTAATGAAGCTGTGTCTTTTCCTGGATTCACCTGAGGAAAAAAACATGTTTGATTTAAGGAGGTGCTGATATTGTAATGTGTAAACCCACAAATGCTCTAAATCATTTCCCCCCTTGAACCTTGTTCTTTACATAGCCTAATCACATATTACGAATTTTGGAAGCCATTTGTACATTTAACAATTCTTACCCCGCGTGATGGAGTGAGCTCCCGCACTCGCCCCAGCTCTTGCCAATCTAGCAATTCGAAAGCATGCAAATGCAAGTAGATAAATAGGTACCACTTCGGTGGGATGGTAACAGCGTTCCGCACGTATCATGCTGGCCACATGACCGCAGAAGCGTCTTCGGACAACGCTGGCTCTTTGGCTAACAAACGGAAATGAGCACCGGCCCCTAGAGTCGGACACGACTGTGTGGGGGAACCTTTACCTTTTTACAGAGTATAGTGGTTAAGGTGCTGGGCTAGAAACCAGGAGTCTGTGAGTTCTAGTCCCACTTTAGGCATGAAAGCTGGCTGGGTGACCCTGGGCCAGTTCCTGTCTCTCAGCCCCAGAAAGTAGCCAATGGCAAACCCGGAGACTGTGAGTTCTAGTCCCGCATTAGGCATGAAAGCTGGCTGGGTGACCTTGGGCCAGTCCCTCTCTCTCAGCCCAACTCACCTCACAGGGTTGCTGTTGTGGGGAAAATAGGAGGAGGAAGGAGCATTAAGTATGTTCGCCGCCTTGAGTTATTTATAAAAATAATAAAGGCGGGATAAAAATTAAATAAATAAATTTCATTCAAATAATTTGAAAGACATGCATGTTTCCAATTCTTAAAGTGGCAAATGAGTCACTTTTTTCTTAGGAATATGGTACCTCAGTTGTGGTTCAAGGCCATCACCTGTCCACATTAGGAGCATAAAGGCATTAGCACAACATGAGAGTGTTACCATAACAAGGTAGAAGATATGTAATAGGCTTGAGAAAAGAACTGATTATGTTTTCCCCACCAAGAAAGCAGAGATGGCAGGTCGCATTAATCTTGAGTGTTTCAACTACTATCAGCTACAAAATGTAATTTGGGTAACTTCCTAAAACCAGAGTTAGAATTTGTTGTTGTTGTTGTTCAGTCATTTAGTCGTGTCCGACTCTTCGTGACCTCATGGACCATAGCACGCCAGGCCTTCCTGTCCTCCACTGTCTCCCGGAGTTTACTCAAATTCATGTTCATTACATCAGTGATGCTATCTAACCATCTCATCCTCTGCCGTTCCCTTCTCCTTTTGCCTTCAGTCTTTCCCAGCATCAGGGTCTTTTCCAGTGAGTCCTCTCTTCGCATTAGGTGGCCAAAGTATTTGAGCTTCAGCTTCAGTATCTGTCCTTCCAATGAGCAGTCATTGTTGATTTCCTTTAGGATTGACTGATTTGACCTCCTTGCAGTCCAAGGGACTCTCAAGAGTCTTCTCCAGCACCACAGCTCGAAAGCATCAATTCTTCGGCGCTCAGCCTTCCTTATGGTCCAACTCTCACAGCCATACATTACTACTGGGAAAACCATAGCTTTAACTATACGGACCTTTGTCGGCAAGGTGATGTCTCTGCTTTTTAATATGCTGTCTAGGTTTGCCATAGCTTTCCTCCCAAGGAGCAAGCGTCTTTTAATTTCATGGCTGCAGTCACCGTCTGCGGTGATCTTGGAGCCCAAGAAAATAAAATCTGTCACTGCTTCCATTTTTCCCCTTCTATTTGCCAGGAAGTGATGGGACCAGATGCCATGATCTGAGTTTTTTTAATGTTGAGTTTCAAGCCAGCTTTTGCACTCTCCTCTTTCACCCTCATCAAGAGGTTCTTTAGTTCCTCTTCACTTTCTGCCATTAGGGTGGTATCGTCTGCATATCTGAGGTTGTTGATATTTCTATATTTCTATATAGAGTTAGAATAGGTATCCACAATTAAAATATCCCACATAGGAATTTTAGCCCATAAACCAGAGCTTTCCAAACTTTTCATGTTGGTGACACACTTTTTAGACATGCATCATTTCGTGACACACTCTTACAGCAGGGCATCATTTCGTGACACACTCTTACAGCAGGGCACAAGGCAGGCACTAGGACCTGCGCGGAATCACAGCAGGTTTGGAGGCAGCAAGGCACAAGGCAGGCACTAGGACCTGCGCGGAATCCTGGCAGGGCTTGGAGGCGGCGGCAGCAGCCGTGACACACCCAGACACTGCAGCCGACACACTAATGTGTCCCGACACACAGTTTGGAAAGCTCTGCCATAAACAGATCAAATGGTTGCCATCATAGTGAATCAAGATTAAAAACCCCTCAGGGCCAAATGTATGGAATAAGCTGTGAGGTGAGCTAAGCTGAACGATTCCTGTGATACATTTGTCTTTAACCTACATCATGGTGATATGATACCATGAATCAAAGTCAACAACTGAGTGATGTCAAATTAATACATTTCGTCATCTTCTAAGTAATTTTAGCTGCAAGGGGAGGGGGCAAGGTAACAGCTGCCATTATATTTTAAGACAAAAATGAGCAGCTGCATATTCTTTAGGCAAAACAAAAGCCCAGGTTGCATGGACTACAAACAAAAATCTTAGAACAACAGAAAGTCTTTCAAATCACATTAGTAGAATTGACAACCACACTGGTTATTTGGACATGAAATGCTTCAGCAACAAGATAGGATCACCCCCAATTAAACATCTTTCTCTCTCAATTTCTTGCAGCTAACCCAAATTTATCTCTAACGTTTACTTTTTTTTACTTATATTTATGCTTTCTCAGCTTTAGGTTCTGTGCTATGTGTTTATTGCAATGCGTGAATCCATGATAGTAGAGAGAATTAGAGAAGCGTTAAGGAAGAAGTGTGGAAAAGAGGAGGAAGGAATAAGATCATGGAAGCTTGGAAGAAGGGATAAGATGAACACATGGAGAATGGAAAGTCACTGGGAGACAGGTGGCATATAAATTCAATAAATTATTATTAATAAATTATTGCTTCAGTGAGGGTTTGTATCAGAGTGAGCAGAATGGCTGGAAAGGAGGCAAACAAGGGCCACTGAATTGTGCCATGTCAGAAAAATATTGCAGAGTGAGTGGAAACAAAGGCTGAGGATGAAGGCAGGCATGTTGCTTGTTCTGCCACAATCAGGGATGGGTGTATCTGTGGATGCTGCCATCTGGAATTTGGTCGCTGAGAGGAGATGGTGGTCTGAGAAAAGAATATCCATTATTAGAAGAGAGTCAACTGTCAGAAACACGAGATACTGGAAGAGACAGGTGGTGACCACCAACAATGGAAGTAAACTGGAGAACCTGAAGGTGTTGAACAATGTTCCGATGTTCCTTAGCTGCTACAGAACTGGCAGTGGTGAGATTCTCATGACTAGAGTGATCACTGTAAGACCCCAGGCATTTCAAACAATTCTGTTAGATTCTAGTGATGGCTGGCTGTGTTCCTCCAGCTATATACAAGAGGACTTATCAGCTAAAGATGAGGGGCTGTTGATATAAATTCCTATTCCCTCCAGTGAGATTGCATCCCACCTACCTTAGAATGGGGTTGAGGGGTGGGGTGAGAGATTCCAGGGTGAGATTGGTGAGGGTAAAGTAAATGTAAATGGATATGTGCATTGATTCCTGAATCTTTTGTCCAAACTGGAACCTGGGAGGAATTAAGAACTGATATGTTGTAGAGCCTGCCTATCTATCTATCTATCTATCTATCTATCTATCTATCTATCTATCTATCTATCTATCTTATCTATCTATCTATCTATCTTATCTATCTATCTATCTATCTATCTATCTATCTATCTATCTATCTACCTATCTAATTTTGCCACTGCCCATCTCCCCCAAAAGAGGGACTCTGGGCGGTTTACAATAAAGCTAAAAAATGAAAAGACAATAAAACAGCACATTTTTGTTGTTGTTTATTCGTTCAGTCGTTTCCGACTCTTCGTGACTTCATGGACCAGTCCACGCCAGTACATAAAAATATAAATATAAAAATGGAAAATGGAATCAAGATGGCTGTTAAAAATTCTAATTCAATTGGTACATATGTGAGGATCACTTTAAGGCGCTAGCCATCCCCCCCTTCCCGCCCCAAACAAGATTGCAGAACCAGGTCTTAAGCTTTTTCCGGAAGGTCAGGAGCGAGGGGCCTTGCCTCACCTCTGGGGGAAGAGTGTTCCAAAGGGCGGGAGCCACAGCAGAGAAGGCCCGCTTCCTGGACCCCACCAGACGGCATTCTCTTGTGGATGGGGTCTGTAACATGCCCTCTCTGCATGACCAGGTGGGACGGGTTGATGTAATGGGGATGAGACGGTCCCTCAGGTAACCTGGAACCATGCCATGTAGGGCTTTAAAGGTAATAACCAACACCTTGAATTGGACCCGGAAGCAAACTGGTACCCAATGCAGCTCTCGCAGCAAAGGTGTTACATGTGCCGATCTTGGGGCACCTAAAATTGCCCGTGTGGCCGCATTCTGGACCAGCTGTAGCTTCCAGATACTCTTCAAGGTAGCCCCATGTAGAGCACATTGCAGTAGTCTATAAGGGAGATGACTAGGGCGTGAGTGACTGTTCGGAGGGCCTCTCGATCCAGGAAAGGGCGTAACTGGCACACAACCCGAAGTTGAGCAAAGGCCCTCCTGGCCACAACTGCCACCTGCTCTTTGAGCAGGAGTCGTGAGTCCAGGACCACCCCCAGATTCCGCACCAGGTCTGTTTGGGGCAGGGCAACCCCATCCAGAGCTAAAGATGGTAAGTTCCCGGATACAGAGGAGCCCTTAACCCAGAGCCACTCTGTCTTACCAGGTTTCAGCTGAAGCCTGTTGTTCCCCATCCAGACCCCCACAGCCCCCAGGCA
Source organism: Charina bottae (assembly GCA_023362775.1). Taxonomy (NCBI): domain Eukaryota; kingdom Metazoa; phylum Chordata; class Lepidosauria; order Squamata; family Charinaidae; genus Charina; species Charina bottae. The sequence continues at coordinate 6,934,077 of JALMGJ010000027.1, read as the reverse complement.
CCGAGAGAGAGTGGTCACAGCATCACTTACATCACCCGGGACGGAGATTTATAATTGGGTATCATCAGCATGTTGATGATACCTCATCCCGTGGTGATGGATGATCTCACCCAGTGGTTTCATGTAGATGTTGAAAAGGAGCAGAGAGAGTATCGAACCCTGCAGCACCCCACAAAGGAGGGGCCGTGGGCTGGATCTCTCGCTCCCTATCACCACCGATTGGGACCAGCCCTGGAGGAGGGAGGTGAACCAGCGCAAAACCACGTTGCCCATCCCCAACTCCCTGAGCCGCCCCAAAAGGATACCATGGTCAATGGTATCGAAAGCCGCTGAGAGGTCAAGAAGAGCAAGGATGGATGCACTGCCCCCATCCCGCTCCCGCCAGAGATCATCCATAAGTGCAACTTAACTTGAAAGCACCACCCTGGACGCTTGGGAGGGCTCTGGCTGTACAGCAGCTGGGGAGACACATGTGAGGGTGGAAGTTGAAGGAAGAGGGAATATGATAGGAGCAGTTACAAGGAAGGAGGATTGGAAATGTAAGGCAAATCCCTTCTTCTGGCCCTCATCTTGGTACCCAAGGTTACTTACTCACTGGGAGCTTTGGCCTCAGGCTACTGCTGCTAAATGCCAAGTCTTTCTGTAATAAATCTATCCTCATCCCCAAGCTGCGAATGAGAGGGCAGAACTGGTATGCATTACTGAAACCTAGTTGGGTGAGGATGAAGTGGATTTCCCTATCTCCACCTGGGTCTGGGTGCTACACCAGATGTCACTCTAAAGTCAAAGAGAAAGAGTAGCAATAATCCTCCAGGAGACCTTAACAGTCACCAAATGCTCTGTTCTGCAGATTGCCAGATATGAGGCCTTGTTTGTCAAGTTAGGTTTTAGGAATAAGTTGAGAGTAGTGCTGTTTTACTATCCTTTCTATGCTTAGCAGCACCCGTTTCTAAGCTGCTTGCCCTCACTGGTAAGGGTTGGTAGTAGATTCCCCAGGACTGTTAGCACTGGGGAAGTTCAAACTTCAATTCCATCTCTAACCTTCCTTTTCTGGGGAAATTGTTGGAGACAATGGTGGAAAAAGATTTACAGAGGTCCTGGGATGAAATAGATTACATGGACAGAATTTATACTCAGACATGGGATAAAACAGCATTATCTTGTGGATGATGTACAGCAGGGCTTGAATAGGGAGAGTACAAACATCTTGGTTCTCTCAGCCAGCATGGGGTAGCCCAGGTCTCAGTCCTTTTTCCCATTTTATGTAACATCTGTATAACATTGCTGGGAGACATCATCTGCTACTAGAGTGAGATACTAACTGATGACACCAAATTGTGTATCTCCTCCTGGGCTAAGCAGGAAATGCTGTAGAAGTCATGATCCAGGGCTGGAGGTTATAAGGGCATCATAGGAGGAAAGAGGCTTAGGCTTCATCCCAGCAAAATAGAGTGGCTGTTGATACACAAGTCATCTGATTCCAGGATACTGAAATCTTTGGCTCTGGATAGGGTTGTACTCTCCTTGAAGGAGATCTCTTGGATTTCTGGCTTCTGCTAAATCAGCAGGTGGAAGTTGTGGCCAGGACAGCATTTGGCTAGCTTCAGCTGGTACATCAGCTACAAGTTCTCTTGGAATGATATGGTTACTCATATGTTACCTCATACTTAGATTACCGACCTTAACTCTACCAGGGCTGTCCTTGAAGACCACTTGGAAGCTTCATCTGGTGCAAAATGCACCCCTTGTTAAAGACAGAAATTAGCAAAAATATGGAACATCTTTGCTGTGGGAACTGCTCTGTTTACCAGTTTGCTTCCAAGTTCAATTCAATATGGTAATGATTATCTATAAAACCATACATGGGTTGGGTTTGGAATATCTCCAAGATTGTCCATTCTGACTAGAATCTGCCTGCCCAGTATGGAGAAACAGAGAAGGCATGTTAAAGACCCCCACCTATAGGAAATTTGGTTGAGTGAGGTCCCAGAAGTGAGCCTTCTCTATTAATATTCTCACCTTCTGAAATAGCTTGCCTTGAAGTCAGAATGGCTCTCTCCCTATTAATGTTCAGAAAGGAGGTTAAAATGCTGCTCTTGGGCAGTCTTTGTTGAATAAATATTATACTGTGAAGTGGTTGAAATAGCTACAGCACATGGAAATTGTTAATTGTGCTTGACATTACAATGAATTTCATTTTTTAAATAGCATAATGCTTTTGTACTATAGTATAATATAATCAATTTAGAATGTAGAGGTTTTACTCACGAGTGAGTGAGTAAGTAAGTAAATAAATAAATAAATAAGAGTTTTGACAGTTGCGGGGGTCAAATGTTTTCAGTCAAACTACTGATCAACCACAAAAACTTTTTACAAGATACTGGCAATATGTAAGAAAACCTGGTTTTAAGAGTTACACAAAATTTAACAGTTCAGAAGAGTGTCTATGGCTAATGGATATGAAGATGAACAAAGAACATAAAAAATTATTATACCATTTGACTACAGCGGCAAGAATTATATTTGCAAAACATTGGAAAGAAGAGGATATCCCCTCAATAGAAGAATGGACAATCAAAACAATGGAAATAGCACAGATGGACAGACTGACAACTTTAATAAAACAAAAAGAACTGGGAGATTATGAACTTATATGGAACCCATTTATAGAGTTTTTGCAAAAGGAATATAAAATAAAATCACTTTAGTGGAAAAATCACAAAAAGGGATAATAAGACAATATATTAGAATACTAGAACAATTGAAAGGTTTAAAATTAATTAAGAATTAAGTAATTTGTAAAGAGATAAGATATAAATATATTAAAGGAATATTAATGGGAAGAGAAAAATAATAGAAATATAGTAAATATTAAAGAAAAATAAGAAGCTATCTTCAAAGAAGAAACAGGAAGTACTTTTAAATTAATTGTTTTATGTGATGTGATGTTGAAGGTGTTTTTGTTATGTATGTTTACTTTTGTTTGTATATATGTATATTATGTTTGTTATGTATTTTAAATAATAAAATTGTTTATTAAAAAAAAAGAAAAGTGTCTATGGCAGGCAGATAAAAGGCTCTGATAGTTGGTAATATAATCCAGTCAAAAGGGGTAAAAAGGAGCTGCAGATGGTCTTAGGACCAGTTTATCATAAGGAGGTCATCACAGAGAAGCTATTTTTGCAACATTTCTACAGAGCTGTAAAAATTACAGTACTTATCATGCAGCATTTATGCTGTTCAAAATCACACTGACACTACAAGTCAGAATAGTAATTCAAAAACAGATTGTGTGGGAATCTTTTAAAATTACATGTTACCAAGATATGTGTGGATGAGGGGATGGTAACACAACCTTATATAGAACACTGTGGTGTTAGTAAGAGTAATAATTCAAATTCAGATGTGGCATAGCTAAACCAGTTTTATATTTTATAAAAAATTTAAATTTTATAAAAATATTTTCTATATTTTATATTTATATTTTTATGATGTACTTGTTTTTATGATTTTAATCTCTTGTTATTTTAATTGAATTGTAAATCGCCCTGAGTCAATTGCGAGATGGGTGTTGCAGAAATGTGAGAAATATTTTAGTCAGGATCATAGGGTAAGCACTTACATATAAATTGGGGGTATGGGTTGGGGAAAAGGAAGAAAATCAAAAACCTGTGTAGCAGCTATTAAGTCTCAATGCTACTGGATTAATCTGGGCTCCTCACCAACTCTAAACCAAATCTATCTCATATATTGCAAAGAAAAAGATCCCATGGAAAAAGGGCAGGATAGCAATGTAAGCACTACTGTAGTGTAATCAGTTACCATCTCTTTAAAAATTACACTACCTTCCCTCTTATGTTGTTGTTGTTGTTCAGTCGTTTAGTCGTGTCCGACTCTTCGTGACCTCATGGACCATAGCACGCCAGGCCTTCCTGTCCTCCACTGTCACCCGGAGTTTACTCAAATTCATGTTCATTACATCGGTGATGCTATCTAACCATCTCATCCTCTGCCGTCCCCTTCTCCTTTTGCCTTCAGTCTTTCCCAGCATCAGGGTCTTTTCCAGTGAGTCCTCTCTTCGCATTAGGTGGCCAAAGTATTTGAGCTTCAGCTTCAGTATCTGTCCTTCCAATGAGCAGTCATTGTTGATTTCCTTTAGGATTGACTGATTTGACCTCCTTGCAGTCCAAGGGACTCTCAAGAGTCTTCTCCAGCACCACAGTTCGAAAGCATCAATTCTTCGGCGCTCAGCCTTCCTTATGGTCCAACTCTCACAGCCATACATTGTTTATTCGTTCAGTCGTTTCCGACTCTTCGTGACTTCATGGACCAGTCCACGCCAGAGCTTTCTGTCGGCCGTCACCATCCCCAGCTCCCCAATGGTTGAGTCCGTCACCTCCAGAATACCATCCATCCATCTTGCCCTTGGTCGGCCCCTCTTCCTTTTGCCTTCCACTTTCCCTAGCATCAGCTTCTTCTCCAGGGTATCCTGTCTTCTCATTATGTGGCCAAAGTACTTCAGTTTTGCCTTTAAGATCATTCCCTCAAGTGAGCAGTCTGGATTTATTTCCTGGAGGATGGACTGGTTTGATCTTCTTGCAGTCCAAGGCACTCTCAGAATTTTCCTCCAACACCACAGTTCAAAAGCATCTATCTTCCTTCGCTCAGCCTTCCTTATGGTCCAGCTCTCGCAGCCATAGGTTACTACAGGGAATACCATTGCTTTAACTATGCGGACCTTTGTTATCAGTGTGATGTCTCTGCTCTTAACTATTTTATCAAGACTTGCCATTGCTCTCCTCCCAAGAAGTAGACGTCTTCTGATTTCCTGGCTGCAGTCAGCGTCTGCAGTAATCTTTGCGCCTAGAAATACAAAGTCTGTCACTGCCTCCACTTTTTCTCCCTCTATTTGCCAGTCATCAATCAAGCTCGTTGCCATAATCTTGGTTTTTTTGAGGTTTAACTGCAACCCAGCTTTTGCACTTTCTTCTTTCACCTTCGTCATAAGGCTCCTCAACTCCTCCTCGCTTTCAGCCATCAAAGTGGTATCATCTGCGTATCTGAGATTGTTAATGTTTCTTCCAGCGATTTTAACTCCAGCCTTGGATTCCTCAAGCCCAGCATGTCGCATGATGTGTTCTGCGTACAGGTTGAATAGGTAGGGTGAGAGTATACAACCCTGCCGTACTCCTTTCCCAATCTTAAACCAGTCCGTTGTTCCGTGCTCTGTTCTTACCGTTGCTACTTGGTCGTTATACAGATTCCTCAGGAGGCAGACAAGATGACTTGGTATCCCCATACCACCAAGAACTTGCCACAATTTGTTATGATCCACACAGTCAAAGGCTTTAGAATAGTCAATAAAACAGAAATAGATGTTTTTCTGAAATTCCCTGGCTTTCTCCATTATCCAGCGGATATTGGCAATTTGGTCTCTAGTTCCTCTGCCTTTTCTAAACCCAGCTTGTACATCTGGCAATTCTCGCTCCATGAATTGCTGGAGTCTACCTTGCAAGATCTTGAGCATTACCTTACTGGCATGTGAAATAAGTGCCACTGTTCGATAGTTTGAACATTCTTTAGTGCTTCCCTTTTTTGGTATGGGGATATAAGTTGATTTTTTCCAATCTGATGGCCATTCTTGTGTTTTCCAAATTTGCTGGCATATGGCATGCATCACCTTGACAGCATCATCTTCCAAGATTTTAAATAGTTCAGCTGGGATACCGTCGTCTCCTGCTGCCTTGTTATTAGCAATGCTTCTTAAGGCCCATTCAACCTCACTCTTCAGGATGTCTGGCTCTAACTCACTGACCACACCGTCAAAGCTATCTCCAATATTATTATCCTTCCTATACAGATCTTCCGTATATTCTTGCCACCTTTTCTTGATCTCTTCTGCTTCTGTTAGGTCCTTACCATCTTTGTTTTTGATCATACCCATTTTTGCCTGGAATTTACCTCCGATGTTTCTAATTTTCTGGAAGAGGTCTCTTGTCCTTCCTATTCTATTGTCTTCTTCCACTTCCGCACATTGCTTGTTTAAAAATAATTCCTTATCTCTTCTGGCTACCCTCTGGAATTTTGCATTTAATTGGGCATATCTCCCCCTATCACTGTTGCCTTTTGCTTTCCTTCTTTCTTGGGCTATTTCCAGTGTCTCAGCAGACAGCCATCTTGCCTTCTTGGTTTTCTTTTTCTTTGGGATGTTTTTTGTTGCCGCCTCCTGAACAATGTTTCGAACTTCTGTCCATAGTTCTTCCGGGACCCTATCTACTAAATCTAGTCCCTTAAATCTATTCTTCACCTCCACTGCATATTCCTTAGGAATATTAGTGAGCTCATATCTAACTGATCTGTGGGTCTTCCCTATTCTCTTTAGTCTGATTCTAAATTTTGCAATAAGAAGTTCGTGATCTGAACTACAGTCAGCTCCAGGTCTTGTTTTTATCGACTGTATAGATGTCCGCCACCTTTGGCTGCAAAGGATGTAGTCAATCTGATTTCGGTGTCGACCATCTGGTGAAGTCCATGTATAAAGTCGTCTTTTAGGTTGTTGGAAGAGAGTGTTTGTTATGCACAGTGAGTTGTCTTGGCAAAATTCTATCAGCCTATGTCCTGCTTCATTTTGTTCTCCCAGACCATGCTTGCCTGTAATTCCAGGTGTCGTCTGACTACCCACCTTAGCATTCCAGTCTCCTGTAATGAAAATAACATCTCTTTTTGGTGTATTATCCAGTAGGTGCTGCAGATCCTCATAGAACTGATCTACTTCTGCTTCTTCAGCATCTGTGGTTGGGGCGTATATTTGGATCACTGTGATGTTAAATGGTTTCCCCTGAATTCAAATTGAGATCATTCTATCGTTTTTTGGATTGTATCCAAGCACTGCTTTAGCCACTTTATTATTAATTATGAAGGCTACTCCATTTCTTCTGTGGTCCTCTTGTCCACAGTAGTAGATCTGGTGGTCATCTGATGTGAAGTGGCCCATTCCAGTCCATTTCAGTTCACTGATACCTAAAATGTCTATATTTAATCTTGACATCTCACCAATAACCACATCCAATTTGCCCTGGCTCATAGATCTTACGTTCCATGTTCCTATGGTGTGTTGATCTTTAGAACATCGGATTCGTCGTTCACCACCAGCATCGTCGGCTGCTAGCCGTCCTTTCGGCTTTGAGCTAGCTGCGTCATCACGTCTGGGGCTAGTTGAACGTATCCTCTGTTCCTCCCCAGTAGCATTTTGACCATCTTCTGACCTGGGAGTCCCATCTTCCGATGGTATACCGACATATCTTTGGTTGTACTGATCCATTTAGTTTTCATGGCAAGAATACTGGGGTGGGTTGCCATTACCTTCCCCAGGGATCGTATTTAGTCTGACCTCTCTGCCACGACCTTCCCGTCTTGGGTGTCCCTTCACGGTTTAGCTCATGGTTTCATTGAGGTGCTCAAGCTCCAGCACCACGACAAGGTAACGATCTCCTTTGCTGGAGCAGCCATACATTACTACTGGGAAAACCATAGCTTTAATATACAGACCTTTGTCGGCAAGGTGATGTCTCTGCTTTTTAATATGCTGTCTAGGTTTGCCATAGCTTTCCTCCCAAGGAGCCTTTCAATTTCATGGCTGCAGTCACCGTCTGCGGTGATCTTGGAGCCCAAGAAAATAAAATCTGTCACTGCTTCCATTTCTTCCCCTTCTATTTGCCAGGAAGTGATGGGACCAGATGCCATGATCTGAGTTTTTTTAATGTTGAGTTTCAAGCCAGCTTTTGCACTCTCCTCTTTCACCCTCATCAAGAGGCTCTTTAGTTCCTCTTCACTTTCTGCCATTAGGGTGGTATCGTCTGCATATCTGAGGTTGTTGATATTTCTCCCGGCAATCTTAACTCCAGCTTGTGATTCATCCAGCCCGGCATTTCTCATGATGTACTCTGCATATAAGTTAAATAAGCAGGGTGATAATATACAGCCTTGTCGTACTCCTTTCCCAATTTTGAACCAGTCGGTTGTTCCATGTCCGGTTCTAACTGTTGCTTCTTGACCCGCATACAGGTTTCTCAGGAGACAGGTAAGGTGGTCTGGTACTCCCATCTCTTTAAGAATTTGCCACAGTTTGTTGTGATCCACACAATCAAAGGCTTTAGCGTAGTCAATGAAGCAGAAATAGATGTTTTTCTGGAACTCTCTTGCTTTTTCCATGATCCAGCGAATGTTGGCAATCTGATCTCTAGTTCCTCTGCCTCTTCGAAACCCAGCTTGCACTTCTGGTAGTTCTCGGTTCACATACTGCTGAAGCCTAGCTTGTAGGATTTTGAGCATAACCTTGCTAGCATGTGAAATGAGCGCAATTGTACGGTAGTTTGAACATTCTTTGGCATTGCCTTTCTTTGGAATTGGAACGTAAACTGACCTTTTCCAATCCTGTGGCCACTGTTGAGTTTTCCAAATTTGTTGGCATATTGAGTGCAGCACTTTAACAGCATCATCTTTTAGGTTTTTAAATAGCTCAGCTGGGATACTGTCTTCTCCGCTAGCTTTGTTGCTAGTAATGCTTCCTAAGGCCCACTTGACTTCACTCTCTAGGATGTCCGGCTCAAGGTCAGTGACCACACCATCGTATTTATCAGGGATATTAAGATCTTTCTTGTATAGTTCTTCTGTCTGTAGCTTGAATCATGTCAACTGGATTTCTATTTTCTCAGTGGAAACGTTTCACTCCTTATCCAAGGAGCTTCTTCAGTCTGAGTAAAGTTGGTAAGGGAATCCTAAATATGTTTCTAGGTAGCTGTTTCTAGGTAGTTTCTAGTAGTTTCTAGGTAGCTAGAAACATATTTAGGATTCCCTTACCAACTTTGCTCAGACTGAAGAAGCTCCTTGGATAAGGAGTGAAACGTTTCCACTGAGAAAATAGAAATCCAGTTGACATGATTCAAGCTACAGACAATTCCACCTGGATGACTGAGAACCTTCATAGACATAGTTCTTCTGTGTATTCTTGCCACCTCTTCTTAATCTCTTCTGCTTCTGTTAGGTCCCTGCCTTTTTTGTCCTTTATCATGCCCATCTTTGCACAAAACGTTCCCTTGATATCTCCGATTTTCTTGAAGAGATCTCTAGTCTTCCCCATTCTATTGTTTTCCTCGATTTCTTTGCATTGTTCATTTAAGAAGGCCTTCTTATCTCTCCTTGCTGTTCTCTGGAATTCTGCATTCAGTTGTTTATATCTTTCCCTTTCTCCCTTGCCTTTTGCTTCCCTTCTTTCCTCAGCTATTTGTAAAGCCTCATCAGTCAGCCACTTTGCTTTCTTGCATTTCTTTTTCTTTGGGATGGTTTTAGTTGCTGCCTCCTGTACAATGTTACGAACCTCCATCCATAGTTCTTCAGGCACTCTGTCTACCAGATCTAATCCTTTAAATCTATTCCTCACCTCCACTGTATATTTATAAGGGATATGATTTAGGTCATACCTGAGTGGTCTAGTGGTTTTCTCTACGTTCTTCAATTTAAGCTTAAATTTTGCGATAAGAAGCTCATGATCTGAGCCACAGTCAGCTCCAGGTCTTGTTTTTGCTGATTGTATAGAGCTTCTCCATCTTTGGCTGCAAAGTATATAATCAATCTGATTTCGGTATTGACCATCTGGTGATGTCCGTGTGTAGAGTCATCTCTTGTGTTGTTGGAAAAGAGTGTTTGCTATGACCAGCGTGTTCTCTTGACAAAACTCTATTAGCCTTTGCCCTGCTTCATTTTGTACTCCGAGGCCGAACTTGCCTATTATTCCGGTTATTTTTTGACTTCCTACTTTAGCATTCCAGTCCCCTATGATGAAAAGGACATCTTTTTTTGGTGTTAGTTCTAGAAGGTGTTGTAGGTCTTCATAGAACCGGTCAACTTCAGCTTCTTCGGCATCAGTGGTTGGGGCATAGACTTGGATCACTGTGGACCTCTTATGAAATACATCCAATCATGATTATCCACTGTTTTGAACTGTGTATAGAGATATCAAATCAATTCCTGTGATCAAAACAGAGTTAAGCCAGTCTTCGAAAAGTAAAACATTTATTTAGATTTTCAGATTACAAAAAATAATGCTGCCCTATCAGCTCAAAAGAACAGGTTAGATTCTAAACCTCAGATGTTAAATCCAACAGTTTTGTGGCATTTATAAATCAAGATTCCTGGAAAAATCAGCAAAAAATTAGGCAATGTATTAGTTCACTACTGATTAATTATGGGACATTAATTCAGAAACCTAAGTGGAAGAATTTCAAACTACTACCAGCTGGCAGTAAAAATAAAACAAACAAACAAACAAACCCCCAACAGGCTAGTAGTTCAAAGCAATATGGCAAATTCAAGTCTCTAAAGTACAAATAGCAGAATATCTCATTATAATATAGATCTAGAAAATCTCTGGTTCCTTCCTTCCTCCTTCCTGCCAACACTACTGAGCCCTGCTTCTTTAGCTCAGGGGTAGCAACCTAAAAACCTAGCCCCAAATTTCCATCTGACCACCATTACCCAAAATTGGCAACATAAATATTCTGCAATTGTGAAGTACTGTAGATAATTCATGAGCACTACTGTAAACCCCAAATTATGTAGTTTTAATATAATGTTCTAGGTCAGGGTTCCCCTAAGTGGTCAGTATCGACCCCCAAGTGTCAATGTGACCATCCAAGGGGTCAATAAATGGCTGGGGGTCAACAGGTGGTAGATAAATGATGGGAGTTGTATTGTCGAAGGCTTTCACGGCCGGAGTTCGATGGCTGTTGTGGGTCTTCCGGGCTGTGTGGCCGTGTTCTGGAAGTTGTGGTTCCTAACGTTTCGCCAGCATCTGTGGCCAGCATCTTCAGAGGGCAGGAGCACAGATAGAAGCTATCTATCTGTGCTCCTGCCCTCTGAAGATGCTGGCCACAGATGCTGGCGAAACGTTAGGAACCACAACTTCCAGAACACGGCCACACAGCCCAGAAGACCCACAACAGCCACCAAATGATGGGAGGTTCGATTGGGGTCAATTAATCTTTTGGGGTCTCTGTAGAGCTCCATGCCCGTCCCTACTACTGAAGGTGAGGTGGCTAGCGGCGAGACAGTGTTACCCAGGGTTGGATGGACAGCTGCCAGCGAGAGTGGCCTTGAGTTGTCTCTATCAGCTGTGTGTTGTTACTGGCCTCATTTACCAGCATACTTCGCATTGTGTCTCTCTGACCTTCCCCCCTCTCCCTTGTCTCTCTCATCTCCCATCCTAGGAAGGATATACGTACATGTACTATTCCTGTTCACCTCCCCCACCTCCCCAATCTCCAACCAAATATCAATGCCCTTGTTGACGCTCATCCGATGCATCCTTCTCAATAATATCAACAGTTTCAGTAAAAAAGGTATGTTAAATCTTATATTTTTCATATTTTAAATAATACCTATTTTTATGAAGTCATTATTGTTGTTGTTGTTTGTAGTTCTATTGGTTAAAGTAGTATTTATTAAACTATTTTCATATAATAAATATTTGGGGATTGATGAACAATCTGAAACTTCATGAAGGGGTCAATGAGCTGAAGAGTTTGGGGACCCCTGTTTTAGGTTAATGTTTCTTACATTCTATGATGCTATGAAGTTATCCTGCCAATCAAAGGAAAACAGAAAATCCTGGCCCACCTATGTGTATGACCTAGTTCCATACACTCCAAACAACCACCTACTTGCTATGGTACTTGAAAAAGTAAAAATGTTAAGTATAGCCTGTCTTATCGAGCCCAAGTTTTATTTTATTTTTTAATTTTATTTCTTCGATTTCCTCTCTCCACTGCTCATTAGTTCCTGAGTAATTCTTTAAGCCATGAGATGCTTTGTCTTACTTCCTTTAGCTAGCCAATCTAGTTTGCTCTCTAAGCCCCCTTCAATTTATTTTTATTGTCCCGTGGCCCCACTGTCCTATGAGATGAATTAATCCCTGCTATACTAACAATGTTTCCTTAATTCATAAAGACTAGCAAGCAAAAACATTCCAAAATATCACACCAGCCAATGTTATAAGAAGTTAAGGAATTGCAATCAGCAAATATAGTCCCCACCACCATACAAACTTTCCCCATTATGAAGTCTGATTCCTTTATGTCTGTTACCTATTTCTCCTCCTTTAGCAGCATAGTTGGCAGTTTTCAGCCATAATAAGCCCAATGCCACTGCCAACTGAAAAGCAATACTAAGTTACAACTTTTAACATGTTCTCCTGTTTGTTAGAGCTGGAGCTATATATTTCTATGAATGTTAGCCACAGATATCCACTCTCTTTGCGTTCACCTTTCTTGACGTAAACAGCTTTGTTTTTAGAAAAAATGTCTCCGCTCAGGGGACTTTGCAAAATTGATTCTAATTGCCACTTCAGCACACACCAAAGACTTATGGTCCCTCCAAAGCAGTGAACAACAGTTTTACAAGAGACTTCAAAGAGATAAAGATTACACACAAAAGACAAGTTGCGCTAGAAGACAAGATTAAGCAATGAAAGGCCTGCCTAATATGTTTGGTGATTCTACAGGTATTCCCTCTTACATTTTAGGTACTTTTATATGGCAAGTCCCAATATATGTTGCCATTATTACTCTCTAGCCCAGCAGACAAAAACTGTGTTCACCATTATTTCTCAGTCAGACCAAGAAAAAAAACCCTCTTTTTGATCCCACATTTGTGCTAATATTGCTCTAAACACTTAAGATGTTACAAGATGTATCAAGAACTAATTTGTAGCTTTTTTATCCTCACAACCTGTTTACCTATCCCATTTTCACACATACAATAGTGCTTATACTTCTCAAAGGACTTCTGTGCAAGCTTGTACATTAAATCAAAAGCACAGCAGACACAGATGATTGCTCACCAGAAGCTCAATAAAAATCTATTTTTTGCTAGTAGACCTTACAAAACAGTAGATTTTTATCATTCTCCTCCCATGCACAATAGATCACTTATAGTCTAAAATACTTTGGGGAGCAGCACATATTGTTGATCTCCACTGCAAGCAACTAGGCATTCTTCCATAGGCTTCAGAAGAAATATCAATGATGCCAAGCCTGCCTATAAACATTCTTAAGTAGTGCAGAGCATTCTAATTTTCAAATAATGTGGCACTCAGATCCTTAGATGAGATATTGCCTTGGGCAAAACATATACAAGTGATTATGCTTAGAACAATGGGTTATTTATGGAAAAAGAACTTCACAATGGAAACATGGAGTACAAGACCTAATTGACACATCCCTCCACCCCACTAGTTTAAAGTTACTTAAGAGTGTCACAGCCTGATGCTTACTATATTTGCTCTTCCATATACTATGGCATGTTTAAATAAAAGTGTTCTTTTTACTTGCTTATTTTATCCTGAGAACAAACTCTTTCTCACTTTTTCTTTTTGAGGAAGAGGAAAAGAAAATCAACTAGAACAGGGCTTTCCAAAGTGCCACCTCTGGCGGCACGCCAGCGGTGGCAGCAGCGACGGCACGGGGGGGCGTGCAGTGGCGCGCGCGCACGGTGGCGGCGCAGGGGGGCTGCAAAACTAAATCCCATAAACACAATTACTTAGGTGTATATATTTCTAAAGTACCATTCAGTTTACTTTGACCTTTTTATTTTATAATCTCATTTTCCACTAAAAATCCCAAAATAAAGTAGTACTATCAGCCTAAATCACTTTGCCCAAAGCATTAATTTAGAACAGCATGCAACATGACTGAAACAAGTTAAGCCACTTGAGTTTAATAAGCCAATAATCTAGTATGGAAAATTTAGTACATCACTGAATCAATAATGTGATTTGTACTAATAGCTTTTCCTGTTTTGAACAAAGATGGGAAAAGAATTTCCCACTGTTCTCTGAAAATAAGAGAAGGTGCTATGTAACTACGACATTTGTGCTATTCAACCATTCTTGAACTCAGTAGAAAATGTAGAGACCTCCCCTAATAACCACTATATTAACATCATGTTGAAGCTTCTTCTGATTATTATTGCCCTCTTATATTCCTCACACTAGATTATATTCCTTCAGAAATATCTGGACTGATCTTGTATTTGTACAAGGTCAGGCCAATTCTAAATCCCAAAACAAAAAATTGAAAATTGCCCACAGTCCAGCAGCATCTCCCACAGCACTCAGACTGAAATAAGTTAAGCCAGTAGATCATAAGCCAGCACTGTTAACATAAACCATCTCCAATCAATTGCTACCAAGGTCATGGTAGTTGCTGTGTATGGTAGAAGTAGTAGCTGTAGCAATGAGATATCCTAGCAAGCTTTCTTAGACTTACTGGGAGAATATGAGTGCGCTGTATTTCATCCCAAAAAAGATTCTTTTTTTAAAAAAAATCTTTTTAAAAGCTGATCAGGGTTCCACATTTGGGGGCTGTATACAAATGATTCAATCAAATATATTAACAAGGAGACCAATTTAAACAATTTCATCTTCATCTGAAAGTACATTCAGCGCAAAGGGAGGGAAGAAAGAACGTATAAGAATCAGTGTAAAAGAAAACAATCCACATTTGAAATATAAATACCTCATGGAAAGCTAATTTTGGTTCTCAATATAGTTACAATCTGTTCAGCTATAACATTTGCAGAGAAGAGTTGAAATAAATATTGGATCACTTCTGTGTGTAATGCCAACATGCAATTACACAGACACAAACAGTATCAAGACCTGCAAATGCTGTACTAGAACAAAACAACCAGGTTAGTCATGAGGATGACCTGTACAAATGTTTTCCAAACACTGACTCATTCATGAAGACTTGTCTATAACCCCTGAAATGAAATGTGGAGATGGGGGAACTAGAAGAAAATAAATATAAATTCCTCAATTTTTAAACATTTGAACTAGAAGTACATTTGCATAAGGGTTAACAAATCAATTTATCATCTGTGACTAGAACTAATACATCTTATACAAGTGTGACTGGGATTAAATATTGTACTAAGCCATAATGAGATTTTATTTTGATTTAGCTAAATATGTAAACCCAGCCAACTGCAGTTTATGACAAATCATGGCTAAGTAATCCATGACGGCACAAAATGTCAACCCAGATCTTTTGTATTTGCAGAGTGGGAAAAATACCTTCACATTATTTAGATTAATCTAATATCCATAGTAGTAGTAGTAGTAGTAGTAGTAGTAATAATAATAATAATAATAATAATAATAATAATAGCAGCAAGGAGAGATAAGAAGGCCTTCTTAAATGAACAATGCAAAGAAATCGAGGAAAACAATAGAATGGGGAAGACTAGAGATCTCTTCAAGAAAATCGGAGATATCAAGGGAACGTTTTGTGCAAAGATGGGCATGATAAAGGACAAAAAAAGGCAGGGACCTAACAGAAGCAGAAGAGATTAAGAAGAGGTGGCAAGAATACACAGAAGAACTATACAAGAAAGATCTTAATATCCCTGATAAATACGATGGTGTGGTCACTGACCTTGAGCCGGACATCCTAGAGAGTGAAGTCAAGTGGGCCTTAGGAAGCATTACTAACAACAAAGCTAGCGGAGAAGACAGTATCCCAGCTGAGCTATTTAAAATCCTAAAAGATGATGCTGTTAAAGTGCTGCACTCAATATGCCAACAAATTTGGAAAACTCAACAGTGGCCAGAGGATTGGAAAAGGTCAGTTTACGTTCCAATTCCAAAGAAGGGCAATGCCAAAGAATGTTCAAACTACCGTACAATTGCGCTCATTTCACATGCTAGCAAGGTTATGCTCAAAATCCTACAAGCTAGGCTTCAGCAGTATGTGAACCGAGAACTACCAGAAGTGCAAGCTGGGTTTCGAAGAGGCAGAGGAACTAGAGATCAGATTGCCAACATTCGCTGGATCATGGAAAAAGCATGTGGCAAAACTGTGGCAAATTCTTAAAGAGATGGGAGTACCACACCACCTTACCTGTCTCCTGAGAAACCTGTATGCGGGTCAAGAAGCAACAGTTAGAACCGGACATGGAACAACCGATTGGTTCAAAATTGGGAAAGGAGTACGACAAGGCTGTATATTATCACCCTGCTTATTTAACTTATATGCAGAGTACATCATGAGAAATGCCGGGCTGGATGAATCACAAGCCGGAGTTAAGATTGCCGGGAGAAATATCAACAACCTCAGATATGCAGACGATACCACCCTAATGGCAGAAAAGTGAAGAGGAACTAAAGAGTCTCTTGATGAGGGTGAAAGAGGAGTGTGCAAAAGCTGGCTTGAAACTCAACATTAAAAAAACTCAGATCATGGCATCTGGTCCCATCACTTCCTGGCAAATAGAAGGGGAAGAAATGGAAGCAGTAACAGATTTTATTTTCTTGGGCTCCAAGATCACCGCAGATGGTGACTGCAGCCATGAAATTAAAAGACGCTTGCTCCTTGGGAGGAAAGCTATGGCAAACCTAGACAGCATATTAAAAAGCAGAGACATCACCTTGCCGACAAAGGTCCGGATAGTTAAAGCTATGGTTTTCCCAGTAGTAATGTATGGCTGTGAGAGTTGGACCATAAGGAAGGCTGAGCGCCGAAGAATTGATGCTTTCGAGCTGTGGTGCTGGAGAAGACTCTTGAGAGTCCCTTGGACTGCAAGGAGGTCAAATCAGTCAATCCTAAAGGAAATCAACAATGACTGCTCATTGGAAGGACAGATACTGAAGCTGAAGCTCAAATACTTTGGCCACCTAATGCGAAGAGAGGACTCACTGGAAAAGACCCTGATGCTGGGAAAGACTGAAGGCAAAAGGAGAAGGGGACGGCAGAGGATGAGATGGTTAGATAGCATCACCAATGTGATGAACATGAATTGGAGTAAACTCCGGGAGACAGTGGAGGACAGGAAGGCCTGGCGTGCTATGGTCCATGAGGTCACGAAGAGTCGGACACGACTAAACGACTGAACAACAACAACAATATCATTTATTCATAAACAACCAAATATTTAAAGCAGATTACAATTAATTCAAATATTCAAAAGAACTAATGATTGGGCTTTGAGAATTCCTAGAAATGCCATGGTGTTTATGAACTGGGTCTTCACAAATTATTTTAATGGCTAAGAACTTGCAGTTCTCTCAGCCTATCAATTGATTCCTTCTAAGATGACATGAAATGAAGACTTTCTCAATTACTCTATCAATATAGGGAAATAATTTACCTACTTGATTTAGTCAGCAAGACAAGGAGGGAAAAGTCACACAGAATGTATTATTTAAGCAAAAATTCACATATGGGCAAACAATTTCAGTTGGATCACATTTATGGTAAATGAGCTTCTCTCCCTATATCCAAAACTGAAGAAAGTCAAAACCCTTAAGGAATTTAAGTAGGACATTTATTTTGGAATAACAGAGTAGCTTCAAGGCAGTGTGATAAAAATAATGAATAATTTTTTTGAAGTAAAGTCATCACAGTTAGGTTCCCTGTGTTCACTGGTTTGTCACATGCTCACAATGTGGGTGGCTTGTCCCAGGCATCCCCACTATTTCTCTCTAAGCAACGAACGGATCAAGCTGACACAGTCAGTCAGGAAATCATAATGCTTTGGCATTAAAAGCTCCAGACAACAAAAGGACTTGCTACATCATCATACAAACATAGGAATGTTTTAAATACAGATATTCGGTGTAGTTATTTCATTTGTGAGCCGCCCAGAGTCACTGTGTGTGAGTTGGGCGGCTATATAAATTTGTTTAATAAATAAAATAAATAATAAAAATTTGAAATAGTACTTTGTAAGGTTAAAAGTGTGCATTTAAGTAACCAAGTGAGGTTTAGATGCTTCCATGATCTGTGAAAACATCACCAGTCATTCTGTTGCTCTCTGAAGAGGTCTGAAAGTTTTTGGTTTAACTGTCAGGTAACATATTTTCTTCAAATAGTTTTTGTATTGGTTTTTGTGTTAAAAAATAATTACAAATACATTACATTTTTCCAAAACGATAGTTGCTAGTATTTTTTTCTTTGCTCAACTGATTCACAGAAAAGTACAATCATTCAGCTCCTCTTTCCTACTCTTGTTTGTCTTTTGTCTTTTATTACATTCCTTATCTTCCTGACTGAAAATAGAAGACTGTATTTTTCAGTGATTCCAGAGAGGCCCAAGACTGTCAAGTACCTACTTTTCCAATAGTTTTTTTTAACCTGTCAAAAGAATGTTACTACTGTTTTTTAAAACTTCTCATCAGGTATAAATTCCTATTGTTTCTTATGACATTACTATTATTTTTATTAGATACTGAAAAATCTTAATACATGACTATTATAAAATAATCAGACAATAAATTTCAAATAATGTTTGTCTGATTATTTTATAATAGCCATGTATTAAGATTTGTACAATTAATTGTGGAAATTTGAGGAAGACTAGGTTGACATAGGAGAGAATATTAACAATATTATATTTTTGTCAGGTATCATAGCTAGTTATCATAGCTAATATTTTGCTTCAAAATACTGGTCACATAAATCAAAGATTCAGTATTTGAAACACTAAATTTAAACTTTTTTTGTGTGCCTTTGAGTCAGTGTTGACTCCTGGCAACTGCCTGGACTAGTACTTGCAGTTTTCCTGGCAAGATTTTCAGAAGTGTTTTCCCATTGCCTTCTTTCTAGAGTTGAGAAAAAGTGACTGGCCAAGATCACCCAGCTGGCTTTTTGCCTAAGACAGGACTAGAATTCATGGTCTCATGGTTTCTAGACTGGTGCCTTAACCACTACATCCAACTGGCTCTCAAAATCCTGCCTTCAAGTCAATTTTGGCTCCTGATGACTGCCCCCTGCAGTTGTTTTGGCAGAAGTTTTCAGACGTGGCTTGCCACTGCCTTCTTTCTAGGGCTGAGAGAAGTGACTGGCTCAAGATCACTCACCTGGCTTTGTGGCCAACAGAGAGCTAGAACTCACAGTCTCGTTTCTAGTTTGATGTCCACCAAACTGGCACTCAGCCACTGATATCCAGGGCATACGATCTGTACTTCTAAACCTTAAGCCATAGCTTTCCAAACTGTGTCGCGACACTTTAGTGTGTCACAACACACAGTTTGGTGTGTCGCAACACAACCCGGAAGCGGCAGCGGGGGTGTGTACGGCAGTGGCGGCGTCAATGGCGGCAGTGGCAGCAGTGCGCCATCAGCGCTTCCGCGTTTTAGCGGAGGCCGCTGCCACAGCCACCGCTACCACACCCCACACCCCCACGCGCCGCTGCCGCCGTTGGTGTGTCGCCAACGGCGGCAGTTTGGAAAGCACTGCCTTAAGCTGTAAGAAATAATTCAAAAATGTATTCTGAAGGGAAATGAGCAAGCAGTGGCTTTTTAAACCATGTGGCTCCGATGTTTAAAAAAAAACCTTACCAAAAAAGATGCTTTCATACAACATGCAAATAGCATTCTCATGGTATTTTTGTGCTTAAATAACTGGCATTCAGTATTACATCCTCCATGAGAATCTTACCTAGCCCACTGGACAAGAAATGGAACCTGCTGTGGAACCATCTACTGATAATCTTGGGGAACAACAGGCTTCGGCTGAACCCTGGTAAGACGGAGTGGCTGTGGGTTGATGGCTCCTCTGGATCCGGGAAGTTGTCATCTTTGGTTCTGGATGGGGTTGCACTGCCCCATTCAGACCCCGTGTGGAATCTGGGGGTCCTTCTGGACTCACGGCTCCTGCTCAAAGAGCAGGTG
This sequence comes from Charina bottae, assembly GCA_023362775.1. Lineage (NCBI taxonomy): Eukaryota > Metazoa > Chordata > Lepidosauria > Squamata > Charinaidae > Charina > Charina bottae. The sequence continues at coordinate 6,914,351 of JALMGJ010000027.1, read as the reverse complement.
GCAGTCGTGGCCAGAAGGGCCTTTGCGCAACTTCGTGTTGTGCGTCAGTTACACCCTTTCCTGGATCAGGATGCCCTCCGAACAGTCACTCATGTCCTGATCATCTCCCATATAGACTATTGCAATGTGCTCTACATGGGGCTACCCCTGAAGAGTATCCGGAAGTTCCAGCTGGTCCAGAATGCAGCTGCACGGGCAGTTATTGGTGCCCCAAGATCGGCACATGTGAAACCACTGTTGCACGAGCTGCACTGGGTGCCAGTTTACTTCCAGGTCCAATTCAAGGTGTTGGTTATGACCTTTAAAGCCCTACATGGCATGGGGCCAGGTTACCTGAGGGACCGTCTCATCCCCATAACATCGAACCGTCCCACCCGGTCATGCAGACAGGGCATGCTACGGACCCCATCGGTAAGGGACTTCCACCTGGCGGGGTCCAGGAGACGAGCCTTCTCTGCAGTGGCACCTGCCCTCCGGAACATTCTGCCCCGGAGGTGAGGCGGGCCCCTTCGCTCCCGGCCTTCCAGAAGAATTTGAAGACCTGGTTCTGCCGCCTCGTCTGGGATGGGAAGGGCAATAGTTCCTCCTGGGGGTGGCTGGCGCCATAGAGCCCTCTTCATTAGATGAGATCTTATCGCTACTTGGATTTTATATCTAATTTTATTCTCTATTTATACTGGTTATTTGTATTGTATTTTATGTGTTTATAGTTTTAATGTTAATTTAATTGTAAACCGCCCAGAGTCCCCCTTTTCGGGGTAGATGGGCGGTGATAGAAATTGGAAAAATAAATAAATAAATAAATAAACTTTTCCAGCAGCTATCTTTTTCTGCTTTAACACTTTTTTAAATTATTGCATTTTAAACTATTCATGCAGAAGAAACTATCTATACAGTAGTTAGTTGTAATTTATGGCACCCAATACAAAATAGCATATGATAGCATCAAGTGCCCTTTTCAATGCAGAAGGGAGAGGTAGGCAATCAGTTTGAGCTACTGTACAGTATTTTTGACATCTTAAACAGAGAAGAGACGCAAGCTAAACCTAGCGAAACAAAAAAAAATTTACATTCAGTAGGAGTAGGTGTTCAACCCCTGAAAAGCCCATAGATTCCATCACTATGTGTACACTATCTATGCTAGAAGACCATTCCAAAGGACCTATAGTTTTAGCAGCACAAATAGAGGAAAAGGCCAAGCTGGCCTAATGTGATATCAGTGAACATTCTGCTCTGGGAGTCAACTACAGCTGCAGCCACATACTATTTACAACACACAGCTGATTTTCTGGCACACAGTATATTAAAACCTTAGGTATACTTTATCCTCACTGCTATAGTAACACATGTAAGTTTCAAAACTCAAACCTTGAAAAGATCTAGTCTTAAAAGTGTTGTGTTCTTCAAAATGCATCCAGAGGTAGCTCTTTTCCCCTCATGCTTCTCACTCAAAGGATGGCTTTTCTAAAAAAATGTAAAGGATGACTGAAGTTTAAACTTAGAATTTTATGTTTAAACTTGTAGAATAATATGAAAAGGAAAGGACATTCCCTTCACTGAAATAGGCTCTTTTCGTAGGACTAAAACAAGAATTTTTGTGCATAAAGTCTGCGCCACTGAAACAGTAATATATGCATATTAAATATTCATTTGCACTTGCTCTGATAGCATAAGAACAGGTAAAGATGGTCAAATGTAACATATGAATGTCTTTACTAAGGATTAAATTTTAGCAGCAAAAAATCCGTAAGTGTTAGGTGTTCTTGTTCTGCGTTCAGCTTTAAACTATGATTTAAAAGGGAGGGGTTATGCAAATATCTGCTTTACCTTTTTTGAATATTTTTAGTAGAAAAGCAGGATAAAACATTCTAAATAAATTTTAAAATATATTTAATCAAAAGTTTAAAAAGAAACAAATTAAATGTCTAATATTAGATTGTTCTTCCATTTTATCTGATATTTTCCTATATGTATTTATTTTTATTTTTTACTGATTTCATATGGCTGCCCAACTGAACAATGTGATGAGACAGTGTACAACAACAAAAAACAAACCATAAATCAAAAAAGAACCACGTAATGTTAAAACATATACAATATATAAATATGAATGCGAAATACAGAATATAAAATGGTGACCAGCACCATAATAAAAACAACCAAAAGGGGACTCCACTCAACTGGCCCCAAATGTTTGGGGGAAAAGCCAGGTCTTAACGGCAGATGTGGACTGTTATATATCCAGGGTGGGGTGGGGATTGTTCCAGAGAATAGGGGCAGCCACTGAAAAGGTACACTTCTTAGGTCCCATAAGTGACAAGATCTAAAAGAGGGGACCTGGAGCATCCCTTCCCTGTGGGAGCAAGTGGGGCAGGTAGATGTTCTTGGGAGAAGGCAGTCCCGCAAGTAACCCAGTCCTATTTCATGTAGGGCTTTAAAGGTGATAATCAGCACTTTGAATTGTACCCAGAAGCCTACTGGAAGCCAGTGCAGCTTGTGAAGTAGTGATGTTATATAGGTGTAATGAACAGCACCCATAACCACCCATGCCACTGCATTCTGGACCAACTGATGCTTCCAGATGGTCTTCAGGGGCAGCCCCACATATAGCATGTTGCAGAGTCCAACTGGGAAGTGACTAAGGCATGAGTGACCATGAGCAGGGCCTTCCAGTCTAGGAATGAGCACAACTGGTGAACAAGATGCAGCTATGCAAAGACCCTGGCCACTCCTGCCATGTGCTCTTTGAGTCCAGGAAAAACCCCAGATTGCACACTAAGTCTGAATGGGGTAGGGCCACCCCATCCAGGACCAAAGATAAAAACACTCCAACTCCCAGATGCAGGGGACCCAAAACCCATAGCCACTCAGTCTTGGCAGGATTGAGCTGCAACCTGTTCTTCCCTATTCAGACCTTCACAGCCTCCAGACACTGGGACAGAACTTCAACAGCTTCACTTGGATGGCCAGGGACAGAGATGTATAGCTGGCTATTGTCTGCATATTTATTTATTTATCATATTTATACCCCGCCTATCCCCTCCCTATTGTAGGACTCTAGGCGGCTTACAGCATTTCAATATATATTTAACAATTCATATACATTTTTATTTTATTTTATTTTATTATTTATTTTATTATTTATTTTATTTTATTTTATTTTATTTTATTTTATTTTATTTTATTTTATTATTTTATTTTATTTATATGACCGCCCATCTCCCCCAATGGGGAACTCTGGGCGGTTCACAATAAAATAGATTAACATACATATAATTTAACTGCGCGCACAGGAAGGAGGTAAGGGAACCGACTCTTCTTCCATAGGCATTGGACTACATGTCCCAGCATGCCTCGCTTCCGAGTCGGCTGCTGACGTCCTGGATGTTCGCCGATTGGGCTCCGTCGTCCTCTGCTGCCATTTAACGGGATTCCCGGGATCTTCTTCGCTCCGAGGGCGACCCCCAATCACAGGACGCCGGCAAATTCTCCCACTTTAACGTGGTACCCATTTATCTACTCGCCTTAGCTTTCGAATTGCTGGGTTGGCAGAAGCTGGGGTGAATGACGAGAGCTCACCTCGCCACGCGGGGATTAGAACTGCCGACCATCAGATCTTTACAGGCAGTCTTCCGGCTCAGCGGTTTAACCCGCTGAGCTACCGCACCCCCTTTATTTATTGATAATACCTCACCCCTTGCTGACAGATGACCTCACTCAGAGGTATTAAAAATATTACCCACCAATCCTTGAAATTATGTGTTCTAGTATGACATTTCATGTGTGGTGCCAAAAGCCTAGTCTTCTCTGCATCCCATGCCAATTATCCTAACCATGACCACCACCACAACCAAATGGAAAACAGGAAATATTAAGTATATGTTCATCCCTATTGAAAAAGATACTTTAAAAATCAGGCAGCAACTGGTGAGAAAGACCCTGCTCTGCCTGAGGCTTTGGAGACCTCCCACACAGAATACATATTACAGGTGGTCCTTGGTTAACAACCACTTGTTCAGCGACCGTTCGAACTTGCAACGGCACTGAACAAGTGGTACTTACGACCAGCCCTCAAAGTTCCAGCTGTCACAGCATCCCACGGTCACCATTTGCGATCTTCTTTGCCGGCTTCCAACAAACATAGTCAATAGGGAAGCTGGCAGGAGGTCGCAAATGGCGATCACTTGAGCTCCTCGCTTAACGACCCATGGTGATTCGCTTAACGACGGCAACTGGGAGTGCCAGAATTGCCATTGTTAAGTGGCACGGTTAACTGAGAACTACCTGTATTGGGCTAGATGGTTGAAAAGTTTAAGTTCTGAGGTTTCTAAAATTAATTCAGTGCATGGCTAGACACTAAATCAGGGCTTTCCAAACTTTTGCCGTTGGCAACACACCAACGGCTGGCGTGCAAAAACCCGGAAGCGCCGCTATCGCCGCGTGCAAAACCCCAGAAGCTGCCGCCGCGCTTTCGGGTTTTTGCGCGCTGTGGCGTCGGCGGCAGCAGCAGGGCGTCGGCGTCATCCTGGTGTGTCGCACGACAACCCGAAAGCGCTGATGGCCCGCCGCTGCGATGCAGCGCTTCCAGCTTGTCGCGCAACACACCTGGGGCCCCCAGGAGACACAGTACTGTGTCACGACACACAGTTTGGAAAGCCCTGCTCTACATGCTTTATCTATCAAAGAATTTGCCCTTAATGTGCTACTACCAAAGTGCATCTTAGGGATAAGAAATCTGCCCAAGCTCCTGCTTTGTTGTGATTTGGCCAAGAACTGTGATAGTCATCCTTTTAAAATTATGCTTTCTCTATCAGGGGGCAATTCTCTAGTATTGTCAGGAGCATCATACTCTCCAGAAAAAAATATGTCTTCCAGGGTTTCTCAGTGCGGAGCACCATGGAGCAGTCCTGTATCTAGTGTACAATACTTAAACTGTTTTGTCATTCCCTAGAAAAAAGTGTTTTAATCACTACAGAATCCACAAAATACTGATTTTTCAGCAACCAAGATAATAGCATAGTGAAAATAATTCCAATGGTTTCCTGGAAGGATTTCACAAATGCCACAGGTATTTCACCCATTCCAAACTCCTGAGGATTCTTCTTTTTAATAGAAACACTTTATAGTTTTCAAAAGTTTTCCACTATTTTAGAATTATGAATATCAGCCTGCTTCATTTTAAGCAAGAGATTCCATGTTAAGATTTCCAATCAATGAAACCTTAAGTAAATTGGTTTAGACTTTAGTTAAACTAGTGTTAATATTCTTACTCCTATACCAAGAAAGCTCTCCATTTTTCAACATAGCTTTTATAAATTGAAGAATAGCAAGCTAAAACTGCATCTGACTTTTTTTAAAACTTATTCTGAAACATACAAAATGAAACTGGCTGATCTATACTGCTGTAAACAACTGGAAATTTTTCATACTGTATACAACTACAGTAATCAGTTTATCACCATTTCCTCAACAAACACATCCAGCCAAAAGAGAAGCAATATTGTCAATGATAGCAAAACCAAAAGAATACTCTGGACACACACTCAGTTGACCAGCAAGAGTCAACTATGTGAAAATCTGCCAAAACATCATGCTGTAACAGCTTAAGACTGATGCGCTATATCAGTGAACTGGAAAAACAGAAGTCAGTGTGCAACAAAAGATCCAACAAACACCAGCCACTCAACTACAACACAAGGGCTACAATGGAAGTGCCAATACTAATCCTACCCCAGGAGTCTTTAAAATGGGAATCTTTCTTATTGCTTTTAATAATGTAAAAAATGGGGCCAACCTTTCTTCAAATTTTTACCTTAATCTTTTTCAATGTTCATTGAAACAAATTAGGCATCAGTAATTGAAAGTTTTGACCCTCCTTAGTATTACAATAAGCATTTCATGGATTTAAACAAAACCAAGCACTTACATCACAGCAGTATATAATTCTGTAATTATCTAAAAAAATACCCAATAAAGTCATAGAAATATAAATATTACATGGCTGTTGGATTCAGAACAAGCACTCAATAATTCAGCTTTCTGTTCCTACATAGTCCATCAAAGGATTATGGAAACTCCACAGACATCAATATGAGCACTTTCCAATGGGTCTTAACAAGCAATTCTTATATACAGGCCTATGACTTCAAATGCTGGAAGCAATATATAGCCATTATGACTAGTAATCACTGATAGTTCTATATTCATGGAAGATAATATTATGGTCTACAACAGCAGGATTGTTGGTGTTGAGTATGCTGCCTTGAACTGCTGAATGAACGGCAGGATATAAATCTAATCAATAAATTTTAAAACTCTGTGACTCTATGAACAATCAACATTAATTTACATTTGAAGCTCAATTTGTAATGGTCTGATTTATCTAACAATAGATAAATCTCAAAAGAGTTCAGGATATCTACCTATATATTATCTGTTAAAATTATATTGAACTCTACAGAAACACACAATTTTCTGAATTCATGCCACTGTACAAATATTCCAATACTGAACAAGTAACTTTTATAAGTTGTTTAATAAAGTAAAAATGAAAACTATTATACTTGCCATGGCTAAATTTTAAGAAAACCTACGGCACTTATAAAAAAAAAAACCTCAATTTTACAAGCTTTCAGTTCGCTACAGATTACTTCAAAGATACACCACACATCTTTGTTAGAGATACAAAACCAATCCTGAGCACAAAGTCCAATTCTCACTGAGGTGGTAAATGTGCACCAGAGTTTTACCACCTCAGACTGCAACTGAGGACTCACATGACTGAATGGTAAATGTCACAAAGAACAATCCTAAAATCTACTTGCAAATGTTATTTCTCTGTGTAGAAACTAACTCTTTCAGCATATAAGCTCTGAGTTGGTACTGTATTTTAAAGCTGAGACACAGTTTTCTTCAAACTAGAAAGAGCAGTCTTTGTTTATATAGTGGCTATGTTGACAACATAAATATAATTAATCTGGATTATATGGAGCAGAAGAAAACTTTCTGTGTTTATATATTTTAAACTTGATGACCAAAAATTAAACCAAGGCTGTACCCTAAGCAAACAAAGTAGGTAGAAATACCATTAAAAATAGATCCATCTGATGAAGTGGACATGATCCATGAAAGCATATGTAAAAATAAATGCGTTAGTCTCTAAAATTCCACAAGATTCTTTATGTTACCTTTGCTGCAATGGATTAGCACAGTTATATCCCTCTAGTAGCCTCTCAAAACTTTTACAGTTAAATTTTTTGCATTTCTGAGCAGAAATTTTTAAAATCATACATTAAATTAATAGCTTTTATATATGTTATTGCAATTAAGTTTTAAAAAGCTGCTGAATTTGCATCTTAAGTTTTTTTATTTTTTGCTATTCTCAATATATAATAATTTTAAACTGCCATCTAGCAAGCAAAACCATATGAATTAAAAATAATGCAAGCATCTTTTTCAACAGAAGCCATACATAGCAAAGACCTAGAAAACTAAAATATACAACACTCACTAAGATTCATTAGTAAACATGCTGCAATAAACCATAGATCTGAGGGCAGCATACAAATAAATAAATAAAGTAAATAGATAAATAAATAAAGTAAATAGATAAATAAATAAAGTAAATAGATAAATAAGTATATAAGTCCTGGAAGAGAGTGAGCAATATATCTTAATTTTAAAATTTTCTCTTAATTTCAGAAGAGATAAGCAGTGCAGAAAATACATTTGACAAAATAATCATCTGTGATGTGGGAACATTCACAAATGATAAAGCAAGGCATTCATTTAAGTTTTTTTAATGATGAAACCTGTTTAAGCAATACATTTGCATATTTTCAGTCACCAATCTAATCTAAGACCAACTGTGCTTTAGCTGTCAAAACCACTCTGTTCCAAAGCACTCAATTACAATACATATTAATCCAGTGAATCACAGCATTAATATATGCAATGGTTTTAGTTCAGCACTGTCATAGCATGACAGCTAAAGCAAGCAAAGCATTCCTTAAAGGACAAAAGGCAAATTTTGCTGAATCAAGAATTGTTATTCTGGTGGTATCAGAGAATACAAAATAAAAAAAGGATAGCTTTTTTGGGATCACTTTACTGGGCCACTGAAAAGCTCTTCAGCTGTCTAATTTCTGACTTTGTTTTAAATAAAAATGAACATTTATTCATGCACATATGGCTTCATGTCTCAATATACGAAAACAAGTTATAAATATGTATTCCTATAAAAGATAAAAACCAAACATATTTCATAAAAAATCTAAATGGCTTGCTGGTTAATACTTGCTATAAAAAGCAAAATGTGGGGGAAGTGACAGAAATAACTTTTTTTTCTTTAAAACATATATCTATATGTGAGCTAGACCAAGCAGGGAGTCATTAAAACCTGAAATTCTCACAATTGTGATGGAAATGAATGAATGAATGAATGAATGAATGAATGAATGAATGAATGAATGAAAAAAAAGGTTCCTACTACAGAGCTCATGCAGATTGTGTCATGGTGACAGGATCCTATCCAACCAAAAGAAGATGGAAAAATCCATTGGGTGAGGTGTAAAGTACTGAGATCACAAATTAAGGGTATACATTATGTGCTATTGCAGGGGAAATGCAGGCTCCAATCACCTGCCAAGACCAGAGTCCAAAATAAATTGTTTCCAATACCCCAGCCAGTCACTAAATCAAGAAAATCAAGAAATCAGTTCAACTGTTTTTTGATTTGCAATTAAAAAACACATGGATGAAATGCTAATTTTTCTATCATAAAAGTCACAGTAATAGCAAATTATAACCTGATTTTGAAGGGCAACATAGACTTTTCTAAAATAAAATGCTTTGGAAAAATATAAGCGTGCTACATTCATTTGAAGTAATGATGCAATGTAGGCAGTACTCCTATATATTTCTATATACCCTCATAGGTATCCATAACAAGCCATGACGACTTCAAAATGAAAGCACATGCATAATGACATAATTAGGGAAGTGACTAAGTTCTGAACTAGCATCACAACATCTGATACAGGTACAGTATGTTAAATCATTTGTATAATGACATCATGACGCACTTGTCATCATTTCCCCACCCCATAGCTGTATTATTTTGCTTCAATAAAGTACATGCCACTGAATTCAGTAGGATTTCTTTATCAACTGAGATTCAAAGGATGACACAATTAAGCTGCAGTTACTGAAAAAGTTTGGGCAAGCCAACTTCCAAGCACACAGAAGTGGGTAATGTGCTCCTGGAAGGATAAAAATTACAGCTTCCACTTCCATTTGAAATGCTTGCAGCCTTCAAATTGGAAAAATGTTTAGGGACCTGTATGCAAAAATGCTGGTCAATCAAAAACAATTAAATCCTTATGGCTGCCAATGTTGGGGACCAACCCCTTTTCCCCCAAAGTACAATTTATCACTGGAAAATATCACAAAATTAGTTGTTTTGATATATGCCACATTAACAGAAAGATTTAATTTGTATTCATTATATTGCTTTAAATATATTACAAATACATTCTAATTGAAGCCTTCTGTATCACACTACATTCCTTAGATAGCCTTATAATACAACAGGTCTGCACAGGAACTTATTGAAAAATACTCTGCCCCTCTAGCCTGAACCTCAATATAAAAATTATACTGTGGCTTAGAAACCATTAGAGTACAAGAGGAGCTTTGCTCCCTTTACTCACCAGACAACACCAAAGGCTCCATATCCAATAGGCCTGTCTGGTTCAATATCCAGTTGTTGTTGTGAATGATGAGTATGCTGATGATGGTGCGCTTTAACTGCAGCAGCTGCTGCAGCTTGTACCTGAGCTGGGGCTGCTGCTGCCGGTCCAGGTGCTTGACCTGGTGCCGGGGATGGAAAATATGGCTGCTGCTGCCCCGGATTTAACATGGCTGCAGCAGCTGCTGCCGCCGCAGCTGCCGCCGCTGAAGAACTATGTTGCTGTACAGGATGTACTGCGGCTGCAGAACCGGGGTGCAAGTGGTGTTGAGAATGGTGATGGTGATGGAGATGAGGAGGGGGAAGGTGAGGAAGGTGATGGTGGTGGTGGTGGTGGTGACCTGCTGCTGCTGCAGATGTACCGCCATTGTAAGCCGCCATCATTTTTGCGCTGACTGTGGCACTACAAAGAGACATTCAAGATGATGCCCTCTGATTGGATAACAACTGGGTCAAGCTGTCATTTGGCCACAAAAATGAAGTTTACTACACTTTCATAAACAAGTTGCCCACCTTCAAAAACATGGAGCTCAACAGGCCTTTATGTCTTCATCAATTTGAGAAAATGGAGGCTTGTATATGTGCGTGTGAGCATGCAATAAACCCCCTTCCCCCAAGATGGCTGGTGCAGTTGGTACTAAAATGCCATACCTCCTCCACTTCTTCTGGGCCAGTCTTGAAATTTCAAGTCAATCCCCCTCCCCTCCAGAAAAAGGATGTAAGTTCACCCCCCTAAAAAATGTTAGGAGTACTGACAAGCCCACCCCTTCCATTCCCACATCCTTTTCATTTATCTTGTCAAAACATGTAGGATCCTAAAGGCCTTCTACAGCTCTGCTCCTTTCTGCTCTGGATATGCATCCATCTACCTTTTATATTAAATTTGGAAATACATGAGCAACTTTCACTGGATGAGAAAGTAAAGGGGCTGAACAGATCAAGGAACGTTAAATTAGTGGAAATGAAAGTTTCCAAAAATTAATTAGGGGGGGGGGAAGTTAGGAAAGAATGGAAGAATGGGCCTGACAACTAAAAATGAAGGGAAAAAAGCAGAACAAAGGAAGCAAACTGAAGATTTAAAATTTGGAAGTGAAATAAGGCAATTGAAATTATCAACAACAAACATAAGGTTGCAAAAAGTTGATAGAGAAGATTAAAATCTTAACATGAAAAAAGGGAAAAGCTAGTGGCAGGAAAGAGAACTGTGATGGAACAAAAGACAGAGAAAACAAGACTGCAAAAAGGAATGTGAAGCAATCAGGTAAAAGCGTGATTTCTTTAAAATTAGAGTTAAGAGTAAAGAACATAAAGAGAAAAGAAGGAAAAATATGGAGTAACAAAGAAAACAGATTTGAAATGAATGGATTTTAAATATTAAAAACTAAGATAAATGAAGTGGCAAGAAAAGAGGCCAAATACTACAAGACAAACACCTTTTAAAGGTGAGAGTAGGGAAATAACAGGTTAAAAACAGTTAAGCAGTTGAAAGAAAAAAGATGGAAAACGTCAAAGTAAGAAGGGGAAAACAGAATACTTTAAAGACGGGAAAACATTAAAGGGTGCAAGAATATAGAAGGAAATAATCTCTTGCTGTAAGAAAAAAGAGTTTGGGAAGCAAAAGTATAGATATAGACAGTGTACTAAACAAAGATGAACAGCATACTTAATGGTGTGAAAAGACAAACTTTTTTAAAGCAAAGGGAAAGATTGATGGTTGTTGTGGGTTTTCCAGGCTGAAGGGAAAGATTGCTGTGCGGGTATGTGTAAAAATAGGTAAGAAATAACCAAAATGGGAAACGGAAGTCGAGGAAAGGAAAAATGCCGTCTTGAATTAAAAGTGAAGAAGGCTGATAAGAAAAAAGGCAAGGGGAGTTGAAATTTCTTTTTAAAAATCGAGAGGCAGAATTGAAGTGCAGAAGAAACTCTTATATGTTGAAAGATTGGGGGACGAGCATGAAAGCTGGAAAAGAGAATGAATGGAAGGCAAAGAATGTAGCAGAGAGAGAGAAAAAGAAACTGTGACAGGCGCTAGGAAAAAAAACAGAAGGGGAAGGTAACAGAAAGGAAGGAATGGGATGGACGAGACAGAGAAAGGGGTGATAGAAAAGCCAGCAGAAAGAGGAAGCACCCAGGGACGCTCCTGAGACTCCTCAGCCCAGTCCCCCAGTCCCCCCCCCGGAGCCTTGTCCTAGACCCGTCTCCCTTGCTAGGTGGGCGCTCTTGCCTGACAGCCTGACCCAGTGCTGGTAGAGAGAGGAAAAAGGCGAGGCGAGCGCAGGGATGGCGGGGGGGGGGGGGGCGGGAGAGGCGGTCGGTGGAAGTAGCAGCGCGTTGCCTTCGTCACCGGTGGCGTCTACAGGCCCCCCTCGGCGGAGAAGCCACAGGCGGGATGAGGATGGAGATGGAGGAGGAAAGAAAAGGGCGGGGGGATGCGGGCAGGGGGAGCGCCTCAGCTGGGTCCCTCCTGAGGGGGGCGCGGGAGGGATGAGGAGAGAGGCGGGCGGGCGGGGAGTCACTCAGGGCCCACAGCGCCGCCCCACGTCGTCGCAGACGGCGCCCCCCCCACGCCTCCTCCACTGGCAGCCGTGGCCGCCTCCTCGTCTTCCTCCGTCGTCCCCTCGGGCCGCCGGACCGGCCGCCGCGACTCCTCGTCGCCGCCGCCGCCGCCACCTCCTTCTCCTCACGGGAGCCCCAGAGCGGAGCGTAGAGCGAAAGAGCGGCGGGGGCGCGCATGCGCGCGCCCCGCCGCCCTTCGCTTAACTCCCCCCCTCGGCTTTCCCATCACTCGGCCGGCGCGCGCGGCATTCGCGCTCGGGGGCGCGCGCGCACATCCTCCCCACCTCTATCCTTCCAACCAATAGGGAACATCGCTTCGAAGGCTGCGCCGGAGTCGTCTCATCCAATCCCAGAGAAGCGGTTCAACCCACATAGCAGGACTCAGCTTCGGCGGCTCAGTGCTCGAAAAAGATCAAAGGCGAGGGGTGGAGAAAGAGCCTCCGCCTTCCAGCCAATGAAACACACCCTTCCCCGTTCTCGGCCCCACCCTCGGCCCCGCCCTCCACGTTCCTTTTGCCAACGAGACCCCGCGAGACTCTCTCACCTCACGCAACCTTCACCTAGATTTTTAGTTCGCGGAAAGGAAAAGGGGAAAATATGCGGGCCGCTGAAGACTGATTGGTTGTTCCCGCCTTCATCTGAAGGTTTCTAACCAATCAGGATATAGGGACTATATTCTATATATAGGATATATATATAGGAACCAATAGGGGCTCGGAAATATTTTATTTTATTTTAACGTCTCGGGCACAAAAGGTCGAGCCCCCACCAGTCGCTTGTTTGAAGGGACCCAAGAATTAAATCCTTAATAAGGGAGCGGGTCTACGTGACCCTGAGACGAGCCAATCGCAGGAATAGGAGGCGGGGTCAGCCGAGGACATTACCACCACGGTGGGAAAAGCGGAGCCGGGATTCCTCAGCCGGTTTTGCTTGCGCATTGGTGGCTGACGAGGAGGGGCGGGGCTGAGCGTGCACAGGGTTGCTGTGACGAAAGGCTTGGCAAGGAGGGGGACCTCAGTGAGGAAGAATGTTAGAGTCTATCTTAGAGCAGTGTTTCTTAAACTTTTTTCCTTCAGGACCCCTTCCCACTCTTAAGAATTATGGAGGACCCCAAAAGAGCTTTTGTTTGTATGGGTTATATTTATTGATATTTTAAAATTAAAATTGACACATTCGCTGCCACTACTACTTCTATCTATCTATCTATCTATCTATCTATCTATCTATCTATCTATCTATCTATTTAATTTCTATTACTGCCCATCTCCCCCAAAAGGGGAACTCTGGGCGGTTTACAGTAAATTGATGGGATTTTAATATTGTATTATTTTTCAACATACGCTGACAAATAGTTTTGATTTTGCGGAGCCCTGAGAGGGTCTTGGGGGTTCCACGGGTCCTCAGACCACACTTTGAGAAACACTGTCTTAGAGGAATAGTCATGTTGCGACCGCCTTGTAATACTTTAAGCACATTTATGATGCAATAATAATAATAATAATAATAATAATAATAATAATAATAATAATAAAGTATTTAATACATTTATATGGCTGCCCATCTCGTATGCATGACTCTGGGCGGCTAACAGATAAAAACAGTAAAAACGCAATAAAAACAACCAAAATTAAAAATAACGGAAATAACAAAAAATAATGTTTTTCATCCAGTTCATCGCACAGCAAGTGACAGCACCCAGCCAACCTTGGCTGATAAAGCTAAGCAGAGAGTCTGACTTCGATGGGAGAAAATCCAGGGTTGGAAGAAGGCCATGGCAAATCACTTCTAAGAACCTCTCCATGAAGTCACAAAAGTTGTCATCAACCCAGGACAGTTGTTGCCTTTTTTACTATTTCAACAGCTACCTGGTGTATATCCCGAGAAAATAATATTATACTGTATTATTCATCCATGTTGGGTTGAGGGTGGGGAAAGGGGCAGAATAGTGAGGAGAGATCAAAATGAAATGTAAGAATTGGAATTTATTCCATAACTAGTGCTTTATAATGTTTTATAGCATCAGCCAGCCATTGTTGTGCTGATCGAAAGTCTGTCTTCATTATTGTTATATCACTATAGTAATGTTTGGAAGGGCATTCGCTAGGGATGCTATAAATCCCTTGTGAGGATTGATTGATTGATTGATTGATTATGTGGATCAAGTTGTTTTCGACTCCTAGCGACTGCATAGATTTTTCTCCATTCCCATGTGAGGAAATGCCCACAAAGATTGGCTGGATTTACACTTGGTTCTAAGCCCTAATATGATTTGCTTGGCTTTAGTTTCCTGTCTTAACCTAAAAAGAGTCCTGCTGGATCAAGTTCTAACCAGCACCCTCTTCCCTGCAGTGTTTTGCAGAGGCACCAAAAAGGAGTAACAAATAGTAAGGCAAAAAATTAAGAGACAAGAAAAAGAAACACCCCTGCAACTAATTTACATCAACACCACACCATATTTCTCTATATTTTTTTAATCTGTGCAAACCATCCTTGTTTCCAGCATGTTCATGACTGCTCCATACATTGCCTTTATTCTTGAAACCTGTTTTCAAGATTTCATACCGCCACAATTTGTGCAATCTTCTTTTTCCTCCCTAACCCCAACCCTTCCTCTTTTATCTGTTCACTCTTCCTTCAATTCAGTCCTCATTCATTGTCTTTATACGGCCCAAACATCTCATTCTTCATCCCATTATTCTTGGCTCTTTCTTTTGTTGAAAGAAAAACATTCATTCCTCCCCACAGACTGCTCATTACTTTTCTACCACCATTTGCATGTCGAAAAATGTCTCCACCCATTCCTCATTTTTAGTGAGGAATTTCCGCTGAGGTACATAAATTCCTTTTCTTGCTCTCGTTTTTTGCTATGTATGCATAGCTTGAGATTGTTCACTCCATTTTCCCTGACAAGCACAACTTTTGATCTTCGATGCATTATTTTTTTTCACAGTCATATTCCTTGTTGCATCATACAAAATATCTAAAATGTAAATCATTCAGATTCTCATCAAGAACACACAGCATCTGCATACAAAAGTACATTTACCTTCACCTCTGCAACCAACACGTCTCTACATCATCACAAGTATTCCTTATAGATTTATCCATAAAGCACTAAATAACAACTTTCAACTCACGCAAAACATTCTATAATACCAGCCTCCTCATTTTATAATATGTCTTCTCTAATTCAACAAACACACCACAAATTTTCTCACATTCACACATTTCTCAGTGACATACTAAAGAGCAAAAAATTGGTCCATACACCCTTTGCCTGACATAACATCACACTGACTTCCCAAATTTTGCACATAGTCGCCTCTTGTACCCGTTCAATCAGCACTCTGCCAGGCATACTTAGCAAACTAATCCTTCTATGGATTTTGTGTTCATTCCTGCTACCTTTCCCTTTGTATAAAAGACAATAATGGCATTCTTCCAACTGCCAATTCCATCCATGTTTTAACATTTCTCCTGTTCTTCCAAGTACACTGCAACCTTACAACTTTTGAACATTCTCACAGCATGTATGACTTCCTTTTCATCAATTTTATTTCTATCACAATCACACTGCATTTTCTCTGTTTCTTTTCATCTTAACCATTCCTCGCTCTCTGACTACAATCTTTTTGTCTCTATACCAGAGCTTTCCAAACTTTCCATGTTGATAACACACTTTTTAGACATGCATCATTTCATGACACACTCTTACAGCAGGGCATCATTTTGCGACACACTCTTACAGCAGGGCACAAAGCAGGCACTAGGACCTGTGTGGAATCACAGCAGGTTTGGAGGCAGCAAGGCACAAGGCAGGCACTAGGACCTGCGTGGAATCCTGGCAGGGCTCGGAGCCGCGACACACCCAGACACTGCAGCTGACACACTAGCGTTTCCCAACACACAGTTTGGAAAGCTATGCTCTATACACATTTTAATAGCGATCATTCTCTTATATTTTGTAAGCCGCCCAGAGTCCACTTGAGTGGGTGGCTATATTAAATCTAAATAATAACAAGAACAACATGCATTTTTTTCCTCAACTGTGGCCTTCTTACCACTCCATCAAGCATCCCTTTACATACTTCCCATTAGTGTAGCTCCACACACTTCTATGGCACTTTGTAACTTGGGCAGAGTCCATTTATTTATTTATTCCGAAAATATATATGGCTGCAATCTTTAATAAATAGCTCTGGGCAGCTAGCAACCAATACACAAGAGAAAAACAATATGATAAAACCCCTATAAACAAAACAAAACAAATACAATGAAAAAATAATTGTAATGAACTAGCCAAGGCACTGCATAACTACAGTAATACAATCCAAGAACACTCATATTGGGCTCCATTAACATCCTGACCCTAACGCCAGGTTTTTGTTGTTGTTTATTCGTTCAGTCGCTTCCGACTCTTCGTGACTTCATGGACCAGCCCATGCCAGAGCTTCCTGTCGTCGCCACCCCCAGCTCCCCCACAGTCGAGTCCGTCGCCGCCAGAATATCATCCATCCATCTTGCCCTTGGTCGGCCCCTCTTCCTTTTGCCTTCCACTTTCCCTAGCATCAGCATCTTCTCCAGGGTATCCTGTCTTCTCATTATGTGGCCAAAGTACTTCAGTTTTGCCTTTAATATCATTCCCTCAAGTGAGCAGTCTGGCTTGATTTCCTGGAGTATGGACTGGTTTGATCTTCTTGCAGTCCAAGACACTCTCAGAATTTTCCTCCAACACCACAGTTCAAAAGCATCTATTTTCCTTCGCTCAGCCTTCCTTATGATCCAGCTCTCGCAGCCATAGGTTACTACGGGGAATACCATTGCTTTGACTATGTGGATCTTTGTTGTCAGTGTGATGTCTTTGCTCTTAACTATTTTATCAAGATTTGTCATTGCTCTCCTCCCAAGAAGTAGACGTCTTCTGATTTCCTGGCTGCAGTCAGCGTCTGCAGTAATCTTTGCGCCTAGAAATACAAAATCTGTCACTGCCTCCACTTTTTCTCCCTCTATTTGCCAGTCATCAATCAAGCTCGTTGCCATAATCTTGGTTTTTTTTGAGGTTTAACTGCAGCCCAGCTTTTGCACTTTCCTCTTTCACCTTCATCATAAGGCTCCTCAGCTCCTCCTCGCTTTCAGCCATCAAAGTGGTATTATCTGCATATCTGAGATTGTTAATGTTTCTTCCAGCGATTTTAACTCCAGCCTTGGATTCATCAAGTCCAGCACGTCGCATGATGTGTTCTGCGTACAGGTTGAATAGGTAGGGTGAGAGTATACAGCCCTGTCGTACTCCTTTCCCAATCTTAAACCAGTCCGTTGTTCCGTGATCTGTTCTTACCGTTGCTACTTGGTCGTTGTACAGATTCCTCAGGAGGCAGACAAGATGACTTGGTATCCCCATACCACCAAGAACTTTCCACAATTTGTTATGATCCACACGGTCAAAGGCTTTAGAATAGTCAATAAAATAAAAATAGATGTTTTTCTGAAACTCCCTGGCTTTCTCCATTATCCAGCGGATATTGGCAATTTGGTCTCTAGTTCCTCTGCCTTTTCTAAACCCAGCTTGTACTTCTGGCAATTCTCGCTCCATGAATTGCTGGAGTCTACCTTGCAAGATCTTGAGCATTACCTTACTGGCATGTGAAATAAGTGCCACTGTTCGATAGTTTGAACATTCTTTAGTGCTTCCCTTTTTTGGTATGGGGATATAAGTTGATTTTTTCCAATCTGATGGCCATTCTTGTGTTTTCCAAATTTGCTGGCATATGGCATGCATCACCTTGACAGCATCATCTTGCAAGATTTTAAACAGTTCAGCTGGGATACCGTCGTCTCCTGCTGCCTTGTTATTAGCAATGCTTCTTAAGGCCCATTCAACCTCACTCTTCAGGATGTCTAGCTCCAGCTTCCGCCCACCCAGCGGATCGAAAGCATATGCGAGTAGATAA
Organism: Charina bottae; assembly: GCA_023362775.1. Taxonomy (NCBI): domain Eukaryota; kingdom Metazoa; phylum Chordata; class Lepidosauria; order Squamata; family Charinaidae; genus Charina; species Charina bottae. The sequence continues at coordinate 6,896,096 of JALMGJ010000027.1, read as the reverse complement.
ATGGGTACCACTTCGTGGGTCAATTTGCCGGCGTCCAGCGGAGGGTCGTCCTCGTTCCGAAGAAGACCTAGGGAATCCCGGTGATGACGGCGGAGGACGACGGATCCGGAAAAAGGAAAAAGAACAGCTTCCTGGACGTCAGCAGCCGGCACAGAAGCGAGGCATGTTGGGGCTTGTAGTCCAGTGCCTGCAGCCGAAGAGCCGGTTCCCTGCCCTCTTCCCTATCGCGCGGTAAATTTACAAATGATATGTGATGTATAATTGGAAAAATGTACTGATGTTGTTGTAAGCCGCCTAGAGTCCTCCAGTAGGGAGGGGATAGGCGGGGTATAAATAGGATAAATAAATAAATAAATAAATAAATAAATAAATGTCTGGCTCTAACTCACTGACCACACCGTCAAAGCTATCTCCAATATTATTATCCTTCCTATACAGATCTTCCGTATATTCTTGCCACTTTTTCTTGATCTCTTCTGCTTCTGTTAGGTCCTTGCCATCTTTGTTTTTGATCATACCCATTTTTGCCTGGAATTTACCTCCGATGTTTCTTCTTTTTTTTCCAAATTTTATTAAAGTTTTTAATATACATAGTTAAAAGGTAGAAATGAAAAAGAAATACAAATACAAATACAAATCAAAGAAAGAAGAAAAAAAGTGTAGAAAAGTAAAGAAAAAAAGAATAAGATATAGCATAGAAATTAGTCAACTTCCGATTTATCTCTGGTCATAGTAGTTTAAAAATTTTTTTTATCTTACATGCTAGCTCTATACGTAACATTCAAAAACATTTCCTGTCTAATATATCAAATTATATATATTTTAATCTTCAAAACCCCATATAAGCTTTGCCCCTACTGCATGTTGCAAATAGTCAGTTAATGGTTCCCACTCTTTAAGAAAGTAATAGTTTGAATTTTCTTTTAATAAACATGCCAGTTTATCATTTTCTGCCATATCCATCAGTTTTAACATCCAATCTTGTATCGTAGGTAAAATTTGATTTTTCCAATTTTGTGCATATACAAGTCGTGCTGCTGTAATCATATATTGCATAATTCTTGTAAATTGTTTTCCTATTTGTTCTTCCAATATTCATGTTTCTCCGATGTTTCTAATTTTCTGGAATAGGTCTCTTGTCCTTCCTATTCTATTATCTTCTTCCACTTCCGCACATTGCTTGTTTAAAAATAAATGCTTATCCCTTCTGGCTAACCTCTGGAATTTTGCATTTAATTGGGCATATCTCCCCCTATCACTGTTGCCTTTTGCTTTCCTTCTTTCTTGGGCTACTTCCAGTGTCTCAGCAGACAGCCATCTTGCCTTCTTGGTTTTCTTTTTCTTTGGGATGTTTTTTGTTGCCACCTCCTGAACAATGTTGCGAACTTCTGTCCATAGCTCTTCTGGGACCCTATCTACTAAATCAAGTCCTTAAATCTATTCTTCACTTCCACTGCATATTCATTAGGAATGTTAGTGAGCTCATATCTAACTGATCTGTGGGTCTTCCCTATTCTCTTTAGTCTGGTTCTAAATTGTGCAATAAGAAGTTCGTGATCTGAACTAGTCAGCTCCAGGTCTTGTTTTTACCGACTGTATAGATGTCCGCCACCTTTGGATGCAAAGGACGTAGTCAATCTGATTTTGGTGTCAACCATCTGGTGAAGTCCATGTATAAAGTCGTCTTTTAAGTTGCTGGAAGAGAGTGTTTGTTATGCACAGTGAATTGTCTTGGCAAAATTCTATCAGCTTATGTCCCGCTTCATTTTGTTCTCCCAGACCATGCTTGCCTGTAATTCCAGGTGTCGTTTGACTACCCACCTTAGCATTCCAGTCTCCTGTAATGAAAATAACATCTCTTTTTGGTGTATTATCCAGTAGGTGCTGCAGATCCTCATAGAACTGATCTACTTCTGCTTCTTCAGCATCTGTGGTTGGGGCGTATATTTGGATCACTGTGATGTTAAATGGCTTACCCTGAATTCAAATTGAGATCATACTATCGTTTTTTGGATTGTATCCAAGCACTGCTTTAGCCACTTTATTATTAATTATGAAGGCTACTCCATTTCTTCTGTGGTCCTCTTGTCCACAGTAGTAGATCTGGTGGTCATCTGATGTGAAGTGGCCCATTCCAGTCCATTTCAGTTCACTGACACCCAAAATGTCTATATTTAATCTTGACATCTCACCAATAACCACATCCAATTTGCCCTGGCTCATAGATCTTACATTCCAGGTTCCTATGGTGTGTTGATCTTTAGAACATCGGATTCGTTGTTCACCACCAGCACCGTTGGCCGCTAGCCGTCCTTTCGGCTTTGAGCTAGCTGCGTCATCACATCTGGGGCTAGTTGAACGTATCCTGTGTTCCTCCCCAGTAGCATTTTGACCATCTTCTGACCTGGGAGTCCCATCTTCCGATGGTATACCGACATATCTCTGATTGTACTGATCCATTTAGTTTTCACGGCAAGAATACTGGGGTGGGTTGCCGTTACCTTCCCCAGGGATCGTATTTAGTCTGACCTGTCTTCCATGACCTTCCCGTCTTGGGTATCCCTTCACGGTTTAGCTCGTGGTGCTCATTGAGGTGCTCAAGCTCCAGCACCACGACAAGGTAACGATCTCCTTTGCTGAAGGTTTTTAGCTACCAAAAAAACACCCTGAATTAAAGCCTGGTCTTTAATGCTTTACTGAATGGCAAAAGAGTCAGGCCAGCCAGATCAGGGGGGAAGCTGTTCCACAGAGTGGGCACCATGACTGAGAAGGTCCCACTAGATTACACTGTTTCATGGAAAGGACCTGGAACATATTTATTTATTTATTTATTTGTCGCATTTGCATAGATGCCTATCTTACGTAGTGACTCTGGATGGCGTACATAATAAAACAGTTCAAATACATTAAAAAAAACCATTAAAATACAACCAAATTACATTAAAAAGATAAAAACAAAATGGCGGAAAAGCATACAAGAGAGTGCATTCCAATTAACTCTCATATAGCCATCTATCATGGGATCCCCAGGCCAGTTGACAAAACCATGTTTTAAGGGCCTTCCAGAATGATGTTCCACAGGGCAGGGGCCACAGCAGAAAAAAAAAATTCCCCCTAGGTCCTGCCTGACGAAATTCCCTGGCTGACCAAATGCATTTCCTGCCGGACCTGGTGCGATGGGCAGAAACCCTTGGAGACAGGTGGTCCCACAAGTAACCTGGCCCTGTGCCTGTCATCCATTGTGATGACTGGAGTGTTGTCTTGCTTGGTCACCTAGGATTCCTTTTTGCCTCTGCCCTCTGATGAAGTCGATGAGAGTGCTCTCCAGGATGTCCTCTGCCTCCTGGCTCCTTCATGGGAATGAATTCTGGGAGTTGAAGTCCTCGCATCTTAAAGTTGCCAAGGTTGAGAAACACTGCACTAGTTCATGGAAGGAGATTAGGGTCCCAGAACATTTAGTTCTCTGTCTGGTGAGCCCCATAACTCACATTGTCCATTGTTGTGTCTTAGAATCTTGTCTGGTGAATCGTATACTTTTTTGCCTGGTGTTCAGAGTGCACTTCAAGGCTTACATGTGAATGCTCTGCATGGGGGTAGAGTACTAAGTGGAATTCTGCCCAAGGGTACTTTGTGTGCCACCAGCATCCCTGTCCCCGGCCTTCCCTGATCCTTCAGGGTTTCTGGAGGGTTACCCGTGCTATTTAATATGTTAATGATGGTGCATTTATTCTCGATTTCTCTTCATACGGCTTAGATATAAATTCATATATTACCTCTGGAGAACTTTTATTTGGAGGAAGTGATATATTCAGTAAGTGTTTTTTTAAAAAATAGATTTTAAAAATGATAAAACAGAAGGCAGGCTCTAAGAGAAACTTTAGGCATTCATTTTGCTTATTTTGATATTGGCAATTTATAATATAAATTATGAATTGAATTTATAACAGCATTTCATCACAGACAATTGGCTCAATTTTCGGCCTCTGCACTTGCTTACTGTCTCTCCTCTCAAAGTTCCTCACTGCTACCTCACTATTTTATTGAACTTTACTGTCTGCTCTGTTTACCGTCTGCTAAATTTGAAGAAAACAAAATTAATTTGCAGCCCATGCTCTAGTAAATAACTGTTTCAGTGATCCTCTTTTTAGTTATATGCCTACATGATTGAGATAAGAAGAGGCTTTGTTCTGACAAGCTGGTTGGGGATGATGGGAGCTATAGTCGAATATACAAAGAGGATACCAGGTTAAAGAAGATGGGTATATAAGTATCTCAGTCTCTTTTTCCAGGATTCCTGTTTTGTTGGTCTTGACTGTTCTTGCTTGAAGTAGGGAATCAGGATTGGCAGCTCGATCTGACCCACCGTTTATCTGTCCAAGGTGTGTTCCCAGATAACATCTCAAGAACATTGGTTTGGAGGATTTCAACATTTATGCCAATGCTGCTGAGTCAGTGGTGACTTATAACCTCACCATGGCCACAGGGATTATTCAAAAAGGTCATCAGACCAAGGAGCTCTAGACTTGGTAGTTTTGATCTCCAGGGAAAAGATGTTCATTTGAAATTAAAGGACTTTCTCTATCTCCATAGCCTAATCTAATCTTTTCCAAATTTGGCAAGTTCCAGATACGTGGTCTTCAAATCCCAGAATACCTCAGTCAGCACTTAGTCATTGCTTCTATTTGCGGATTCCTTATTGCATTTGAGGATTTGACTTATCTGGCTCTTCAGTTCATGTTCTATTTGCACTGGATTCTAAGTTGGGTGGTTGAACATAATTGTTCCTAAGCACTGATTTTAAAGGAAGAAATGGGTGTCTTAAGAATCTGCAATGTTTAAGTCACCTCCTTTCGCTTCTTAAAATCATCGGCCCCCAAGCTTTAAAAATACTAAAAAGGGAGGGCATTTTAGACTCGTACAATCTGAGGGATCTGGGACCACAAAATACAGTAGATGCTCACAGGTCACCTGTAGGCTACGGTGGCACTTTTTCTATTCCCAGCTTATTGTGTTGCGTGAACCAGACCCCCTCCCCTTTCTCTATTCCAGAGCTTTCCAAACTGTGTGTCGGGACACGTTAGTGTGTCGGCTGCAGTGTCTGGGTGTGTCGCGGCTGCTGCTGCCTCCGAGCCCTGCCAGGATTCTGCGCAGGTCCTAGTGCCTGCCTTGTGCCTTGCTGCCTCCAAACCTGCTGTGATTCTGCGCAGGTCCTAGTGCCTGCCTTGTGCCCTGCTGTAAGAGTGTGTCGCAAAATGATGCATGTCTAAAAAGTGTGTCACCAACATGAAAAGTTTGGAAAGCTCTGCTCTATTCTTAGCATGACAATCCTTCATCACAACATCATCTTTACTGAGTTAAACAATATCTACCTTTTTCTACCACATCTCCTTGGACCTCTTCTCAGCCCTCATCCTGGTCCCCCCAGTTTATCAATGTCGTTCTTAAAATGGGGATAACTGGAGGTGGACCTCTTCGAGATAACAGAGGGCGTTTTTGTCACCAGGCACCTGATGATCTGACTATTGAGAGTATGGAAAGGAAATGGTTCTGTCTTCCTGACTGAGCCCCTGATTTACTGCCTGGCTTTCACCAAGCAGCCCCCATCTGCTCAGCTGTGGGGTGAAGATAAGGATGTTTGAGTTGATACACTTACTGGCATCACAACCCAAAAGAGGTCTGTAACTGCAGGGAATGCAATTTGCCCCCCACTCCCACCATCATTCCAGTTTGTGCTGCAGTGGTCTTCGAGTCTATTTTAATTCATGCCTTAGCTGAATGGATGGGAAGCCTTTTTTAAAAACATTCTCATCTGCATTGTCCAACGGTGGCAACATCCCTTGCAGAAACAGCACATTCCAGTATTTTATTCCCCCAAAATAAACAGTTGTTAAGCAGGGAGATTTTCAGATTCATTTCTGTGAAAGATTTTTGTCAGATCGACTTATAGAGCCAATAGAGTTCCTGCTAAGCAATGTACAACCCGTTCTTTCTTCTCTGCCTTTAACCTTCACTTGATTAGCGAGGATCTAAAGAATGTCCTAATCCATCATGAGGCAAGACATTTATTAGGACAATCAAAGTATCAAAAAGTGACAAGCTTTCAACCTTTCCAGAAATCGCTCTTTAATTTAATATCCTTATCTGATATAAGACAACTTCCCATGCAAGAAAAATAGATCCATTTATCTGTTCAAGACATTTTTACCCTGCTCTTTATATCAAAAAGGATCTTACTACAATTTCCAAAAAATAATTATTACTTTTCTACCATTCCCTTGTCAACTGACCGAGTTAATCTGGGGAATGAGTCTGAGCCATCATTGTTCCCGAAATTGCTCTTGTTGAATGCCAGGTCTGTCTCTAATCCAAAAGATAATATTTGTGATTTTACAATAGATCAAGTCACAACAGATGGCAATGTTGGTCAACCTTTTTTGGTTTGGAAGTTAAGCACGGTTGGGTCTGGTGAATACTTGGATGGGAAACTAATGGAGGAATATCAGGGTCGTCAGCTAATTTTGGAAGCTGAGAAAACCTCCTTGAAAAGGGCCGTGATTTGATATATATAAATCGCACAGCCTAGCTCATAACTCCCTAATATTTTCCTCGGAGTCTTAAGTGTAAACTCTGAACATCTGCTGATATGGACAGTACATGGAATTACATGATATCACTGCAAAATCATATAATTCATTGTATCATAATCTTCTACAATCTACTGTACCTCTTTAGCTGGAAGACTTCTGTACACTCCTAAATCTTTCCCAGTGAGCACAAAGGCTAATCGTGCCAGCCTTTGGTCTTCCGGTCGTCTACACACTTGAGCAGTTCTTTCTAATCTCAGAAAAAGACTTCCAATGTCCTTCTCAATCTATACAGAATGGATTTTACTGTGTCCAGGGACATTATCTGCAACCCTACTCTTTAGAGCAGAGCTTTCCAAACTGTGTGTCACGACACAAAAGTGTGTCGCCACACACAGTCTGGTGTGTCGCCACACAACCCGAAAGCGCTGATCATCATCAGCGCTTCCGGGTTTTCCCGCGGCGACACACCAACGGCAGCACGCAAAAACCGAAAGCGGAAGCAGCGCTTCCGGGTTTTTGCGCGCTGCCGCAACGGCAGCACTTCCAGGTTTTCCCACGGCGACACACCAACGGCGGTTGGTGTGTCGCTGCGGGAAAACTTTGGAAAGCCCTGCTTTAGAGCTTGAAGCACTGCTGGACAGGGCAGTGAAAAAATGAAGATGGTAGCTCCAATCACACAGTTGTGGCTGCCATCTTGATTTTTTTGACACTCCCCACAGATGCCTCTGGTTAATTCCATGGTTTGTAGCAGACCGATTTACCTAATTAGAGCTCTGAGGGCAGAGGCTAGTGAAAGGTTTATGTCTCTTTCAGCCTCTATACATAGAAACAGGAAACAAGGAGTCAGCAAAATGGTTATAATGTTCTTTGGATATTTGAAAGTATGAGTGTTGGCTGTTATTGTGATAAGGCAAAGGATTGGAAAGGCGTGTCTAGCAATGGCACTCAGATATTTTAAGACATGGCAATACCAGGCCCAGATATGGAAGTTAAATTATTACCTCCTTTCCTAATGCTGAAATCAAGCTACCCAAATAGATCTCAGCCTGTAAATGCCATCTCCTTTTATGCTTTTTAAAATATGCATTATTATTCTCCATACAAATGCACAAGCAATCAGTGGTGGAAAAATAATGGCCTCGCAGAGGGAGAGAGAGAGAGAGATCTGTGCAGATGTTGGGAGAATGCGAGATGATTCTGAAAGCAAATGATTTTGTTACAGCAAATAACAGATGTGAGGTTGGGGAGAAGTGAGTTGATAGCAGATGTGTTGCTTTTAATGAAAAAAAAAATGTAATAAAATAAAATAAAAGATTTTTAAAAAAGACATTAGAAGTAGGCGCCCTAGAAATCACTGGCAAATTACTCCGCTTTTCAGTTCCCTCCCAAAATGGTGCCACTGTATCATTTTGCTTTTACAAGTTTTCTTCATTCCATAATAATTTCTTATACGCTTTGTTTAAAAAAAATAGCAAAAAGGGAAAAAAATAGAAGAATCAGTGTTTTTCCTCCAAAATGCAGGTCCTCCAGAATGCAGCTGATGTTTATTTCAGGGCCTGATCCACTCACATCTCTGAGAATAAAATGCTTCTCAACCTTCCACAGCTTTCTACCTAGAAGGAAATGCACAGTCATCAGGACCAAAGCTGAGAAACACTGTTCTAGGGAGAGGATACTGTCAGCCCCACTAGGTAGGCCAGACCAGGAAATCAACTCTACAGGAAGGCTAAAACTCCTTTTGTTGAGATTGGCTATAATAACAGAATCTTGCAAGTCTGATTGTGCTGGATCTCCTCTTTTTTATAGTTCAGTGAATTAGGGAGGCATCTGTCAGAGTCACTTCGAATGTTATCTGGACATTCTGGACTTAAAAATGCTCGAGCCCCTTTTGTCTAGGTAACTGTTCCTGCCTATCTCCATCAAGGTCATCTTTCCTACTCTCTACAGATGCTGAGACACCCCACCACACGTGAAGGGTCCCTACCCCACGTGAAGAAGGATCAGGGGCTCCGTGAGGCTCCTTCTCTGTGGCTGCCCCCATACGTTGGAATTCCTTGCCTCCTGGGGTACAGGTGTTGTTGTTGTTCAGTCATTTAGTCGTGTCCGACTCTTCGTGACCTCATGGACCATAGCACGCCAGGCCTTCCTGTCCTCCACTGTCTCTCGGAGTTTACTCAAATTCATGTTCGTTACATCGGTGATGCTATCTAACCATTTCATCCTCTGCCGTCCCCTTCTCCTTTTGCCTTCAGTCTTTCCCAGCATCAGGGTCTTTTCCAGTGAGAGGGGCTGCAGGTAGTCCTATTCATTTAGTGACAGTTCGGACTTACAACGGTGCTGGAAAAACTGACTTACGACTGGTACTCACACTTAAAACCGTCACAGCATCCCCACAGTCATGTGATCACAATTTGAGTGCTTGGCAACCAGTTTGCAATTATGACCATCGCAGCTTCACATGACCATGGGATCGCATTTTTCAACCTTCCCGGCCAGCTTCTGGCAAGCAAAATCAATGGGGAACCGTATGATTCGCTTAACGACCACGTGATTAGCTTAACACCTGCAGTGATTCGCTTAACAACAGCCGCAAAAAGGTCGTAAAATCGGGTTGGATTCACTTAATGGCCACTTCGCTTAGCAACCAAAATTCCAGTCCAAATTGTGGTCGTTAAGTGAGGACTACCTGCATTGGCCTTCAAGAAAGCACCTGAGTCCTGTTTTTGTTTTGCAAGGTATTTGGACATGAATGGGGACTGGGCTTCTAGTATTTTGTTCTTTCCAACCCAAAGGCATATCAAGTCCTTCCGAACCCTGTCAGCAGAGTAATTCTCTCTGAAACGCGAACAATAAAGGACCACATTTGCTACGGGGGAGAAGTCAACAAAATAAAGAGCAGGTCTGAACATGGGCCAGATCTGGAGGCTGCAGAGAAAAAGATGGAGGCTGCGGAGAAAAAAAATCCAGAAGAAATTCCCCCAATGTATCCATATGGAAGAGGTAGTTGGGCAGTGGCTTAGAAGACTGGCGTACTAGGCCACCTTCTTTACCCCCACCCATCTTCACAAGCACACAGCAAGAGGGGGAAGCAGAAACACATACGCGCACATTTGCACCCCCCCTGATTGCACCCTCCAAGGAACACCCACAGACACACACCCACAGGCAACTCCTGTGGGCACCCTGATTAGTCCCTGGGGAGAAACAGCCAGAGGTGTGACCTGCAACTTCATTACTCAGAAGAACAGCTGCCTCCTGCAGCCCCTGCTGGCCAAGGGGGCGGAAGAATTCGAGAAGCCCTGGGCTGGGCGCTTTCCCAACCTTGTTGGGAGTTGAGATGTTGCTGTATTTTTAACTTTTACCTTGATCTAGGTTTTGCCATACATTCTGTTGCCTTCTTGTAAGCTGCCGTGTGTTGTGGGAAGAAGGTGAGGTGCGCATTGGTCTGGAATTAGAATACAAGACAATTAAATACAAGTGAAGCTGCCCTTTGGACTTACATTCGATTTCGTGCTTCGTTCCTCAAAATGCAAGTTTTCGGCATCGGGTGTTACAGGAAACACAACATGTGGGAAAAGTGGTTGTTGGGATGCCGGCCTGGGCTTGGGGGTGTCCACAGGGTAGGGTCAGAAAAGTCAAGATGGCAGCTACAATGGGTGATCTCACATAAGGAACAGGTAGCGCTTCCATCACCCCGTCGTGATCGCCTCAGGTTACCTAAATACTCAAGATTTCACTTTACTTATGTGAGGGCAATCTGGCTGTGACATCTGTCACTTTATTTGCTTGTTATATTTATACCCTAATTTTTCCCAGGAGATCAGAACAGCATCTGTGCTTCCCTGTTTCTTCCTCACAGACATGAGAGACTGACTTGGTCCACTCGTTGCACTAAATCGTGATTCACTGATTCACAATTGCCTGAGTTACCAAAAGACACGAAACTATAGTTTGTAAGACTGTTGCAGACAACCATGATTTGAGCTTAGCACTCTTCCCTTAATACTGTTTGTTAATACTGTGGTATTTATTGATATTTTCATCAGATTACAAGTAGTCCTCGCTTAATGATCACAATTGGGACTGGAATTTCGGTTGCTAAGCGAAGCAGTCATTAAGCGAATCCGACCCAATGTTACAACCTTTTTTGCAGCGGTCATTAAGTGAATCACCGTGGGTATTAAGTGAACCATGTAGTCGTTAAGCGAATCATGCAGTTCCCCATTGATTTTGCTTGCCAGAAGCCGGCCAGGAAGGTTGAAAATGGCGATCATGTGACCACGGGATGCTGCCATGGTCATAAATGCGAACCGGTTGCCAAGTGCCCAAATCGTGATCACGTGACCGCAGAGACGCTGCGACGGTCGTACATGTGAGTACCGGTCATAAGTCGTTTTTTTCAGCACCGTCGTAAGTCTGAACCATCACTAAACAAACGGTTGTTAAGTGAGGACTACCTGTAATTGATTTAGTACAATAAATAAGATTGAAAAGCGGCTTGCGGAACACAACAACGGAGTTCACCCAGCATGTTAAGTCAAACTCAAATAAAGCTCCCTAGGGCAAAGTGAAGCTGACAGGGGGCTCCACAGAGGGGGTGCAAAAGGTAAGGTAGAATTGAAGCCTTTTTACTGTACATGTGACACTGTGACATGCATGAAAAGGGATGGGGCTTCAATCGTGCAGGTACAGCTGCCATCTTTTTTTACACACACAAACACTCCCCCCCGCAGACACCTGTGGAAGTGGGCCTGCGTGTTTGTGTCAAGGCCATCAGTAAATTCCGTATCTCACTAAATATCTCACCATGTGGCCTCAGCATCAGGGTCAGAACGCACAGCGCTGTAACTGTGCGTGTTTGTCCTTTTCTGTTAACAGTGGGAACACATCAAAAGTACATTGCTGCTATGGTCAAAGAAGTCAGAGGTCAGGTTAGCTGTTTGGGGTTCTTTTTGCAAAAAAAAAAAAATTAAGTCCAGGAAATATAATTAAGTCCGGAAAGTGTGTGATTCACAGCCACGGGATGGCAGATGGGGCGGGGGAGTGGCCAAGGGGACATGAATGTCATCCAAGGAGAAGAAATGAAGAGCAACTAAGAATTGCTGGTCTGGAGTTTTAAAGACCCCGTTCTTTACGAAGCATTTTTAATCACTCATAACAGCGCAACGGAAGAAAAGTTCACCGTTATATTTAATCCAACTATTTTACTGCTGTTTGGAGAAGCAAGAGGATCGCAGGAGAATGTTGCTTTGGCTCGTGGGCAGTCACCGTAAGGCATTTGGATTTTTCCCGTTATTTATTTGTACGGGGGGTTCCTTGAAAAGCCCCAAACCAATTGCCATGTGCAGTTTTCCTCTGATGCTTTTAGTTATGGCCCCCAAAGAACTGTACGCCGAACACTGGGACAGCTTTTGGTGATCATGATAATCTAGCTGCTGCTTCCCTTAGTCCGCGGCAGATGGTTTTAGAGACAATCCTCAAGAGCCAGGATTAAAAAGCAATTTCCAGCAACTTTAAAACAGGTCTCCATATGTACGTCACCGAAGTTAACCCTTGTCCAGGCAGGGAGGAGAAAGAACAGATGATTCCATTGTTGGATGAACATGTAGGAAGCAAAGGCCAGCGGGGATGAGAACAAAACCGGACTTAGAAGCCTTCTCCTTCGGACGCTGATGTGCTATCTTTCAATCATTTTAATAAAGGGGAGCATTTCATCATTGTTTTGAAATGCTGCCCTGGAAGGGAGGGAGGCTGGCCCAATCGGTCCTGATAAACGACTGACACCAAGGAAGGAAGGAAGGAAGGAAGGAAGGAAGGAAGGAAGGAAGGAAGGAAGGAAGGAAGGAAGGAAGGAAGGAAGGAAGGAAGGAAGGAAGGAAGGAAGGAGGGAGGGATTTACATGCCTTTTTCAGCACTCTGAGGCATGTAGCCAATCATTCTTGTCGTCCTTGTTTCGAAAAGGACTGAGCATGTTGGCTTAAGGCAGTAATGTGGGCAAATGTGATTTAGTCATTCTTCCCTTCATGCAAGCCGATGAAGAAGCCAGGAATTTCAGAGTTCAAAGTAGCATTTGACATCCAAATCACAAGTTGTGATGAAATGCCAGGATTCATAAACCAAAAACAAGCCAAGATTCATAAACCAATAACAAAACCTAGTTTAATCCTGCCTAATTTTCCCTTCCACATTTGCCTACTTAGTTCTGCCAAGAGGTACGCAGTAGCTGTGTGCAAAAGAATTTTGCTTAATTATAATGCTCATAACACTGATATCCTTGTTGTTGTTCAGTCATTTAGTCGTGTCCGACTCTTCGTGACCCCATGGACCATAGCACGCCAGGCCCTCCTGTCCTCCACTGTCTCCCAGAGTTTACTCAAATTCATGTTCGTTACATTGGTGATGCAATCTAACCATCTCATCCTCTGCCGTCCCCTTCTCCTTTTGCCCTCAGTCTTTCCCAGCATCAGGGTCTTTTCCAGTGAGTCCTCTCTTCGCATTAGGTGGCCAAAGTATTTGAGCTTCAGCTTCAGTATCTGTCCTTCCAATGAGCAGTCAGGGTTGATTTCCTCTAGGATTGACTGATTTGACCTCCTTGCAGTCCAAGGGACTCTCAAGAATCTTCTCCAGCTTCACAGCTCGAAAGCATCAATTCTTCGGCACTCAGCCTTCCTTATGGTCCAACTCTCACAGCCATACATTACTTACTGGGAAAACCATTGCTTTAATTATACAAACCTTTGTCGGCAAGGTGATGTCCCTGCTTTTTAATATGCTGTCTAGGTTTGCCATACCTGGTGATATCCTAAACTGTAATTAATATTGATAGAATATACACTTTTTTCTTTTTTTCTTCTACTCTAAGTCAGGGTTTCTCAACCTCAGCAAGTTTAAGATGTGTAGCTTGAATCATGTCAACTGGATTTCTATTTTCTCAGTGGAAACGTTTCGCTCCTTATCCAAGGAGCTTCTTCAGTCTGAGCAAAGTTAGTAAGGGAATCCTAAATATGTTTCTAGGTAGCTGTGTGACCTTACACCTGGGGCTAGGTCATGGTTATATGACCCATATGACCCAGGTGTAAGGTCACACAGCTACCTAGAAACATATTTAGGATTCCCTTACTAACTTTGCTCAGACTGAAGAAGCTCCTTGGATAAGGAGCGAAACGTTTCCACTGAGAAAATAGAAATCCAGTTGACATGATTCAAGCTACAGACAATTCCACCTGGATGACTGAGAACCTTCATAGACATTTTAAGATGTGTGGCTGGGGAATTCTGAGAGTTGAAGTCCACATATCTTAAACTTGCTGAGGTTGAGAAATGCTGCTCTAAGGTATCTAAATAACAGAAGATCAAGAATTTAATTATACTATATAAATATAGTTGTATTGAAATAACATAATGTATCATGATTTATAATAACACAATAAAAAGGAAAAAAGATTTAAAAAAAGAATTTTGCTCAAGGTCTCTTTGCTAACGATCTAAGGCACTGAATTGGCCAATGCAATGTTGAATTCCTTCTTATACACAGAAATTCCTTCTTATAGACAGATATAAACCTGACTCACCCTTCACCCCAAACCATGGTTTGATTAATGAACCATATTTATATTGTGCAACCTGGCTCAAAACACTGCATGTTGCGCTATGCTTTACTTTTGGTTTCACATGTTATGATAATCCCATCAATAAACCACATCCTAGGATGTGTGAATCCAGCCACAAGGCCTTCATATGGAGCAGACTTTCTTAACCTTTTGACCCAGGAGGAACCCTTGAAATATTTTTCAGGCCTCGAGGGACCCCCGCACTTCAGGGTCAAATATAGGCCAGAAGTTACAAAATTATTATATTTGTTTCATGTGCAGGCCTGTATATATGCATTAACAGTGTTCTTAAACTAAAAATAATGACTGAAACTTACCTCTTTCATGTGAAGTTGCCCGAATTTGAAATAATTTTTAATTTATTTATTAATTAAATTTATAAATATTTTAATATTAATTAAATTTATAAATAAATCGTGATCTCCCAGGGAACCTCTAGTGACCTCTTGCGGAACCCGAGGGTGCCACGGAACCCTGGTGGAGAAACCCTGATACAAGAACATCCTGAATACATTTTTCAATAGGAGAAGTTCCAGATAACGCCACAAAGCAAAACTGTTCCTATTTTTCTGTTTATGAAGAAGAATAGGAAACTTATGAAGAAGAATAGGAAATATCGATTTATTATCCGTGCTATCAAGACACATAATAAATCAAGGAAGATTTTTGGCCATGGTTATGCAATCATAATAGGAAACAGACTTTGAACTCTATATCAGCAAAAAAAAAATGTTATCAGAGTTCTGGTTTCCATACAACACTGTCGATCTGGAACAATGAGGTATCTGGTGCTATCACAGATACCGTGAATCACAGTTGGTTGAGTAAGTCAGTGTGGTCTGGCTTTGCAAGTATGTGGTAACATCTACCTTTTGATGTGATATAAAGCCTAGTTCAACATCTGCTTACTCAGGACAAAAACTGCAGTGCTGTTGGCAGAGGTGGTGAAACTGCCTCCAAATTCCCAACTTCAGGATTCTTAGATTCCTATCAGGGACTCGGTTTCCATTGGGCCGAAGCCAACAATCCCTAATACAGAAGTGAAGTCATACAGACATGTCAGAATATCTTCAATGGCATGTAGGACCTTGAATAAAAGGCCTGGGTTTGAGCCACAGGCTAAGGCTGCATTGATGCAATTCAACGCTGGTTGCTGAATTAATCCATTTTCTGAGGGTGGGCTATAGACCAAGTTAGCTAATGAATTAACCAAATAGGCAGGGTTCACACAACCCACTAAGCTTTGTTACCAAATTTAACACTAATCAAAGTGTACATGCAGCGAGAAAGCCGCTGCAGGGGGAATCACCTGTGTTCATGGGTGGAAAATATGCCAAAATACAATACGGCTTAGAGTGATATTTTATTTATTTATTATTTATTTATTTATTATTTCAATTTATTCCCCGCCCATCTCCCATGGAAGGGACTCTGGGCGGGCTACAATAATCAAAATTTAAAAACCATACAAAATAGAAGATGTCTAAAAAATATAAAAAATAAATAAAATCCAAGATGGATTGGGGACCGTAGCACAGACCGTACTGCTACGGGGCCAGCCAACCCCAGGTGGCACTACCGCCTCTGTCGTCCCAGGCCAGGCGGCAGAGCCAGGTCTTAAGGGCCTTCCGAAAGGCCAGGAGTGAAGGGGCCAGTCTCACCTCCGGGGGCAAGATATTCCATAAGGCAGGCGCTATCGCAGAGAAGGCACACCTCCTGGACCCCGCTAGATGGAATTCTCTTGTTGAGGGGGTCCAAAGCATGCCCTCCCTGCATGCACGGGTGAGGCAGGACGATGTTATCGGGACGAGACGGTCCCTCAGGTACCCTGGCCCTATGCCATGTAGGGCTTTAAAGGCAATTACCAACACCTTGAATTGGACCCAGAAGCAAACTGGCAACCAATGCAGCTCGCGTAGCAGAGGTGTTACATGTGCCAATCTCATGGCACCCATAACTGCTCGCGCCACCGCATTCTGTACCAGCTGAAGCTTCCGGATACTCTTCAAGGGTAGCCCCATGTAGAGCGCATTACAGTAGTCTATACGGGAGATGACAAGGGCGTGAGTGACTGTTCGGAGGGCCTCCTGATCCAGGAAAGGGCGTAACTGGCACACAACTCGAAGTTGTGCAAAGGCCCTCCTGGCCGCGACTGCCACCTGCTCTTCGAGCAGGAGTCGCAAGTCCAGGAGGACCCCCAGATTCCGCACTGGATCCGAGTGGGGTAGTGCAACCCCACCCAGAACCAAAGATGTCAACTTCCCGGATCTAGGGGGGCCATCAATCCACAGCCACTCCGTCTTACCAGGGTTCAGTTGAATCCTGTTGTTCCCCATCCAGACCCCCACAGCCTCCAGACACTGAGATAAGGCATTGACCGCATCACCTATTTCACCCGGGATGGAGATGTATAACTGGGTATCATCAGCATATTGGTGATACCTCATCCCGTGGTGACGGATGATCTCGCCCAGCGGCTTCATGTAGATGTTGAATAGGAGGGGAGAGAGAACCGACCCCTGCGGCACCCCACAAGACAGGGGTCGCGGGTCAGCTCTCTCCTCCCCTATCAACACCGACTGGGAACGGCCCCGGAGGAAGGAGGCGAACCAACGAAAAACTACGCCGCCCACCCCCAACTCCCTGAGCCATCCCAAAAGTAAACCTTGGTCGACGGTATCGAAAGCCGCTGAGAGATCTAAGAGAGCCAGGATGGACGCACTCCCTCCATCCCGCTCTCGCCAGAGATCATCCATAAGCGCGACCAATGCGGTCTCCGTCCCATATCCCGGTCTGAAACCAGACTGAAAGGGGTCCAGATAATCCGTTTCCTCCAGGATCCTCTGGAGTTGCAACGCCACCACCTTCTCAACCACCTTTCCCAAAAAGGGAAGGTGGGAGACTGGGCGAAAGTTTCCCAGGATGGTAGGGTCCAGAGATGGTTTCTTGAGGAGGGGGTGCACCAGCGCCTCCTTAAAGGCAGCCGGGAACACCCCCTCACTCAAGGACGAATTTATAATCGCCAGGACCCAGCCACATGTCACCTCACTAGCTGATTTCATCAGCCAGGAGGGACATGGGTCAAGTTGGCATGTGGTGGGTTTACAGTCCCAAGGATCCTGTCTACTTCATCAGGCACAACAGGATCAAACTGCTCCCAGATAACATGGTAAGTACGAGCCTCTGGCATCTCCCCAGATCTTGTCTCACGCTTGGATATACAGAACAAATTGAACCAAATCAGTTTGATGGTTTTGATTGAGAACCTTTCTATCCCATTTGCTTAGGAAGGAGGCAAGGGCAAACCACTTCTGAAAAACCTTGCCAAGAAAATTGCAAGGACTTGTCCAGGCAGTGTCCAAGAATTGGACACGATTGAATGGATTTTTTTTTAAAAATCCCATTTGCTAAACTGCCTTTCTTTTTAACCGATAGTAATCTGTGCAGATCAGAATGCTTGAACCAAAGACCTGGCTGGTTTATTATGGGATGCCTGATTCACCCTGATATTCCTATGTGAAATGAGCTGATTGTCATCATGTACTATTGTAATTCACTGCCCAGAAAACTTTATCTTATGGGATAAACAAGCCATACATAGATGGGAACATGGCTGATTAAATGTTGTACATCTCCAAAGGTTGCAATGTATTTAAATGCATATTTAAATACTGTACGTATTTTGCAATGGCTCCATTTTATCCGTAAACAGAGCTGTGCAGAAACAGACTAAGACAGGGTTTCTCCACCAGGGTTCCATGAGAGGTCACTAGGGGTTCCCTGGGAGATCATGATTTATTTAAAAAATTATTTCAAATTCGGGCAATTTCAGATGAAAGAGGTAAGTTTAATTCTTTATTTTCAGTTTAAGAACACTCTTAATGCATATATACAGGCCTACACATGAAACGGATAAAGTGCAAAAGCTGGGTTGCAGTTAAACCTCAAAAAAACCAAGATTATGGCAACCAGCTTGATTGATAACTGGCAAATAGAGGGAGAAAACGTGGAGGCAGTGACAGACTTTGTATTTCTAGGCACAAAGATTACTGCAGATGCTGACTGCAGCCAGGAAATCAGAAGACGTCTACTTCTTGGGAGGAGAGCAATGACAACTCTTGATAAAATAGTTAAGAGCAGAGACATCACACTGACAACGAAGGTCCACATAGTTAAAGCAATGGTATTCCCCGTAGTAACCTATGGCTGCGACAGCTGGACCATAAGGAAGGCTGAGCGACGGAAGATAGATGCTTTTGAACTGTGGAGTTGGAGGAAAATTCTGAGAGTGCCTTGGACTGCAAGAAGATCAAACCAGTCCTTACTCCAGGAAATAAAGCCAGACTGCTCACTTGAGGGAATGATATTAAGAGCAAAACTGAAGTACTTTGGCCACATAACGAGAAGACAGGATACCCTGGAGAAGAAGCTGATGCTGGGGAATGTGGAAGGCCAAAGGAAGAGGGGCCGACCAAGGGCAAGATGGATGGATGATATTCTGGAGGTGACAGATTCAACCGTGGGGGAGCTGGGGATGGCAACGGCTGACAGGAAGCTCTGGCGTGGGCTGGTCCATGAAATCACGAAGAGTCAGAAGCGACTGAACAAATAAACAACAAAATTTATTTTTTCACATGACCACCCTGCCGTAATCCAGAGACTCTCAGCAGCTTACAAAGTTGATAAAATCAAAATTGTCTGCAGGGAGAGGGTCAGTAAAGTCAAGATGGCGGCCACAACCATCCAATGGGAACCCCAATCTCTTTTTACATGCATCACGACTCATGTAAAAAGGGGGCAGGGCTTTGATTGCATGGTTGTGGTTGCCATCCTGACTTTTTTGACTGCCCTGTGGACATCCCTGAATAAAACCAAGGAAAACGTCCACTGTACAGCCTCCGTAAAACAGTAAAGCACCAATAAAACTGTAAGCAATAAAAAGAGAAAGTAAAGATGGCCAGGTAAGAGGAGGAGAAAGCTCTCTGGAACAACAAAGCTTCTGAAACATCAGCAAGGAGGGGGCTCCTCTGATCTTCAGCAGGAGGCTGTTCTACAGTGCCTTCTTGCTTTACCGGTCCTGCAGTCATATCACCAAACTTCAATTTGGTGATCAGAGTAGACTCCAGGAGCCACAAAAATGGCTTTGCAGACTAACGTGGGCCCCAGACCACATCGTACTAATAGGGATTTCTTGGAAGGGTAATTTGTCCTCCCATACGCCAAAAATTTCTGCAATACAATCCCCCCAACATCTATATACACCCTCAACAGGTTGTAGCAGCTAGCCATCTTTGGCTGATCTTGAGAAAGCTAAGCAGGATTGGATCTGGTTAATAAATGGATGGGAGACCACTAAGAAATCCCAAGGCTGTAGACCAGATTGAGAAATTGAAAAAAAGAAACCTAAACCCATCCTGGAACAAGACAATGGCAAACTCTTTTTGGTTTAGTGCCAAGAAAATGACATGGGGATGTCCATATAGGTGTCCATATGCCGACTGGGGAATTCTGGGAATTGAAGTCCGCACATCTTAAAATTACTGAGGTTGAGAAACACTGATCTAGAGAGCACCACATTAAAGAAGACTGATGAGTGGCTAGGTTTAAGCCACATACCAAGCCATAATTCAGTTTGCTTGTTTGTGCCTTAGCATGGTTGGTAAATCTAGGCATTGTGATGCATAACAACCTGAGCTAGTTTTGGTTTAATCACAAATCATGGTTAGACAATATATCACAAGTGGCTTTGGGCCTGTTTTGCAAGGGAAGGTGGGATCTAAAATAATGTGAAACTGATGGGTCTTTGGGCCAAAGCCAGGAGAATGAATCCTTTTTCAGTCCTAGCTGGTAAAGCAGGGGTGAGCAATGACAGGCCATATAAGGCCCGCGGGGCTCCCGCCCGCAAACCCCACCCCTTCCACACGATTGGCTCCCACCTGCAAACCCCGCCCCCAATGCTTGTGATTGGCTCCCGCCCGCAAACTCCGGCCCCCGGTCCGCGAAAATCCCATAAACCCCGCCCCCCACACCCCAGGTCCCCGGTTATAAATATCCAAATGGCCCTTGGCAGAAAAAAGGTTCCCCACCCCTGTGGTAAAGGATGTGCTTTATAACATCACCATCACACTTTTAGCCTCCTCAAAACCCAGCACATTCAAAAGAAGGCTGTGTTTTCCCAGGCAATCTGATGTGCAAATTAAGCACCTCCTAAAATGCTCAAACCGCCACACTCCATAAACTT
This sequence comes from Charina bottae, assembly GCA_023362775.1. Classification (NCBI taxonomy): domain Eukaryota; kingdom Metazoa; phylum Chordata; class Lepidosauria; order Squamata; family Charinaidae; genus Charina; species Charina bottae. The sequence continues at coordinate 6,875,658 of JALMGJ010000027.1, read as the reverse complement.
TGCAAACTGCAGAGATCCCATTGATCTTTCATTGCCTTCCAATTTCATTGCGTGTCCCCCCCCCCCCTCACCCTGTGGGATTTGCCGCCCAGATAAGAGATCCAATTAATAGAATGGTACTGCAACGCCAGGTTTTTATTGTATTTTCTTAAAGTAGTTTTTCTCTCCTTTGAGAGCCATCAGAAGTTATACCAAGAACCAACTTCTTAAATGTGTCCTTTCTGCAAAAAAGACTTTATGATGTGGAAAGATAATAGATCTATCTATAATAATATTTAAATGTCACTGTCTGCAGAGGTGGAAAATAATGTGGCTTTGCAAAAACAGAGTTCATAGCAAACAGAGTTCCTGATTTGAATACTCTGAGTGAATGGAGTAATAACTTTGTCATTCGTATAAACTCAAAGTTATGCATCAGATTAGCAGATCTGTGTGAGAAAGTAAAATACTTCCTCTCCCTCTCTAATCTCCCTAGCTGAATTGATTTAGACTCATTCAACCCAAACAAAAACTCCATGGATTAATTCAACTCAAATATTCACACATTATGGTAAGCCATGCTTTGAATAAACCATGGTTTATTGAAGAAGCCATAATTTAATTTCTTAAACTATGTTCTGCAGAGAAGCAGTGATCCCCACAAAACTTGTTCCACGAACTTCTCCCAAGAAAAAATAATGTCTTTGTGATTATGGGAGCCACCTAATTCATTATCCAAATAGGATGGATGAAGAACAGATGTTTACAGATCACTCCCCAGACATCATAATGAAACCTTTTTTAGAAATCCTTTGAAGATTTTGAAAGAAAGTTCACACAAAAGATCATCTTTTAATTGAAAAAGCACTAAAGGGCCAGTTCTCATTTCCTTCCATGTATCTTTGTGAAAGTGGATTTTCAGCACTCACTTCAACCAGGACCAAATATAAAAATAGGCTGAATATTACATTAAGACTTGCTTTAACAAATCTCCCTCCAGATATTGAGGAAATGTGCCATCATATGCAAGCTCATACATCCCATTAAGTATTCTAAGTGATGCGTGAAATGCTCAGGTTATTATTAAAAAATGTTATATTTCAATATTTATCTTCTTTCTTTTAAAGACAGAGACAGGTGTTACAGGATGAGCTCATGGCCAGACACTAAAGGACTGAAAAGTTGCACTCGCTGAGAAAAGAGATCTGGAATGTATGAATAATGATTGTGCAAGAGTATATTCAAACACAAGATGTTCCAAGCCAAGATGTTCCAAGCCAAGATGTGAAGGAATTTTGGAACATACCATTCTTATACTCCTACTATCATAGCATGGTCATGACCCAAGATGCCTTGACAACTAAGTAGACTACTAGATGAGCAACCACTTAAAAACTGATGAATGGTGCTAGGAGGACCAGCAATTCAGCTAAGGTAATCCAGCACTGCTAAAAAAAGAACTGGAGAGAAGAGAAGCTTGAAGTCCATCTTCCATTCCATCAAAGATCATCTCAGAGATCCCACTAAGCCAGTGTTTCTCAACTTGGCAGCTTGAAGATGTGTGGACTTCAACTCCCAAAATTCCCCAGCCAACATGCTCTAAGACAGTGTTTCTCAACCGTATCAACTTTAAGATGTGTGGACTTCAACTCCCAGAATTCCCCAGCCAACATCTTCATACCCTTTTGTTGCTTTGCCAGCGACAAGGAGGTTCCATTGGTATGTATGGACTCAATGAGCGAGTGAGGGAATGTGAGATACTTCTATTGTTGAAATAAAGCTTTGAAAATCTGCTGGTAGTCTCCTGGATTTGTGGGGTGGTGTTTCCTGACTTTTTCCTGGTGCTGCATGAAAAGATTCCTAATTCTATGTGCATTGTGCCTTCAAGTCAGTATTGATTCCTGGTGACTGCCTGGACAAGTCCCTGCAGTTTCCCTGGCAAGAATTTGGAAGTGGTTTGCCCTTGCCTCCTTCCTAGGGCTGAGAGAGAGCGACTGGCCCAAGGTCCCCCAGCTGGCTTTGTGCCTGAAGTGGGACTATAGCTCCTGGTCTCCTGCTTTCTAGCCTGATGCCTTAACCATTAGACCAAACTGGCTCTCATTCTATAACAGAGAGCAAACCTCTTGGAACATTGATGTTTCTCATTCAAAATATATTTATTGTTTGCTGTTCCATGGTCTTGAAAAGTTTAAGGAAGTTTGAGCCAGGCCAGAAAACAAGTCCTAGACATCCACAGGCTCCAGCTGCTTGACAGTGTCATACTGTAAGCTCCACCCCTTTTGGACATTCTTGTGATGTCCTGACACGTTACAAAAGGGATGGGGTTTGCAGTGTGAGGACACAATGCAGCCTGACCCCTTGCAGACACCACTGAATCATGGGCACACATTTTTCTTTCAGTTTTCACTTTTAAGTGGACAGCTGAAGACAGCCTTTCAAAAAATAGGTGGGGCCAGGACATATGCTACCTTGGATTTAATTTAAATGTGATGTAAAGTTATAATTTAAAAATTATATACAATTTATATGATTATTCTACATTATATACCAATTTAGCCCTTCACAGGTGGTGCTAGTAGCCCCTAGCTGACCTTGGCAGATCTTGAAAAGTTAAGCTGGGCTGGACCTGCCTAGTACAGTTGAACCTTGATTTACTGGACCTCAGTTTAGCAGACTTGGGATGCAATGGACAACATCTGTATGCTTCTGTACAGGCATAAAATCCCATGCCATTTTACACATACTTAAAATATATAAAATATGCATGCATAATATCCCTGTTCAGATTTAATGGACTTTCTCCAGATTTAATGGACTTTCTCTTTTAATGGACACTGCTCCTCCCAATTAATCTGTTAAATCAAGGGGAGTTACTATATATGAATGTGAAATCACCAGGAAATCTGGATGGCCTTGCAATCAGATGAAGCTTAAGGAGCACCAACCATGTTTTACAGCCTCTGGTACAAAGGTCTCTGTTTGAATGCAGCCCAGCTGAAAGCAATGAGACTGCACAGTAGTTATTTTTGCACCTTGAACCCTGGCAGACCAATCTAGATTACCATCTGTCTTCACTACCTGGACCCTAATGGTAGTTTTCTTGTCCCTATTCTCTGGAGGCTCACCTAGTATTGAGACTGGATTGGCTTTTAATTTCTGGACCAATTTGCTAATTCTCTCTTAGTATGAACTAGACAACCCGTGACCCACTGGGTCATCGTTTCAGAAATATTTCCTTACCAGATTCCTCAATGCCTTTAACCATGGCAGAGCTTCTAACGTACTGGAAAAGTTCTTAAAAATTCAGGGAGGGATGTATCTGCCTTGAAAGCAGCCAATGTTGAACCGTATAGCCCAGTCAAACATCAAGAGTTGACTTTGGAAAATGTTTTATGACATTTTGTATGATGTCATAAAATGTTTTACATGAAATCAGTCACTGTATGTCACTGTGTTCCAAAGAAAGTGACCCCCCCACCACTATCTTAACCAGAGCATTTGTAGATCCTTTCAAATTTATCATGGTGATCACAGGCTAATCATAGAAGGTCAGATCTGAACAAGATCTTATGGACATTTTGTGTTCTGCTGGAAAAAGTTGTGATGTACTTGTAGGGGTATTGTGCTTACGGCTTGGATTTTTTTCTTATACATAGTTCAAAGAGGTGTACATGGGGATTTCCCCTCATTTTACCCCCATCCTAGTGTGGCTGTTACTATTATGAATTAAATCTGTATGCTGCCAATTCAGACTCCTGTCAGTTTATAACAAGTTAAAATATAATCAAGCAACCTTGGTAAACAAAAACAATTCCAGCAAAATAGCCATGGTTAAGAAAAATAAACAAATTTAACTCACAACTCTAATAACCCCCAAAACCCAAAACAAATAATAGAATCAAAAGCAACAATAACTATTTTTTTTTTAGAAACCATAATAATGAGGGTTAACAATCATATCCCAAAAGCCTTGCCGGAGAGTTCAGTCTTCATTAGTTCCTGGAAGACCATGATACTGGTTTCTATATGCTTGGGCCATGGTTATTAGCAAGGGAGGATGAAGTCTTTAAGATAGTTTGCTCTAAGACAAAGGTAATGGGTGACAAAGCCTAAGAGGTTTGGCCCAGTTTGAGGCTGCTTTTGACTTGTGTGGGAATAAGGGAGAAAATATTACTTTAGTATGGGTATAGCTAAGGATGGCTTAAGTCTATCTCACTCATAAAAAAAGGTAAAGGTTCCCCCCGCACATTTGTGCAGTCGTGTCCGACTCTAGGGGCCGGTGCTCATCTCCGTTTGTTAGCCGAAGAGCCAGCGCTGTCCGAAGACGCTTCCACGGTCATGTGGCCGGCATGACGTGCGCGGAACGCTGTTACCTACCCACCGAAGTGGTACCTATTCATCTACTTGCATGCTTTTAAACTGCTAGGTTAGCAAGAGCTGGGGCGAGTGCGGGAGCTCACTCCGTCATGCGGGGCTAGGGATTCGAACCTCCGAACTTGTGATCTTCCGATCAACAAGCCTGTCGTCTTACCCACTGAGCCACCACGCCCCCTATCTCACTCATGGGTGGGGACAAATTGAAGGCAGCATCATGGGGACAAAGCTGAAAGAAGAGGTTGCCAAGGCATGGTGAGGACCACATGAGGGCACAGTCTTAAAGAGAGCTGATCTAAAAGAAAGTGTTCAGTCCAAAGTCAGCCAGAGTTCTCTGTGGTTGAATGGGGATGTGAAGTTGGGTGTCCCTGTCCAACACATTAGCCTACACTGGTTTTCTTTGGCACACCACACTTCTGCAATAACTTAGCTTATTCAGTCAAACCACAACTAATACTAACGCTGAGTGCTTCAACTAAAAAACTGCAACCCCAATGTTTATGGTATAAAATTTTGAATTATCAGGTGGTGCTCACATCCATACAGCCTCATGGGTCACCATCTCACTGGAAGTGCCCCACCGGTTTTCTTAGATATATGACTAAAGGTGAGCGTAAGACTCAAATACTCTACTTCTGCATTGAACTTCTCCTGTTCTGGGGAAGCTCAGGCTTACAGAGGAAGAATAAATCATCAGAGAGGGTCTATCTCGCTCAGATCTTTCCCAGAAGAGGTCAGAACCCTGGCCAGCTCCCAGCCAGTTGTAGAGATGGTACCTCAAGGCAGAACGGAGGGTATCTGAAACTTTATTATATAAACTGCTGAAAGCTACGTTGTAGTTTTCTTCTTATCCATGTGTGGAAAAGGTCGAAGGGCCATATAGAGGTAGTCTTCGACTTACGACCACAATTGGGACCGGAATTTCCATTGTAAGTTGTTGCGGTCATAAGTCGAGTCACCACACGGCTGGACCTGATTTTACAACCATTTTTACAGTGGTTGTTAAGCGAATCCAGCTTCCCCAATGGGCATTTTTTGCCCGAAAATGGCAAAAAATGTCACAAAATGTGATCATGTGACCACGGGACACTGCAACCGGTCGTAAACGTGAGCTGGTTGCCAGCGCCAAAAATGCGATCATGTGACCATGTGGGGTTGGTGTGACATTTTGCGATTCTCAGAAGTGCTTTACAGGCTGTAAAGCACCCATTCTGAGGCTGTCGTAACTTCAGACTGTCATTAATTGAACGGTCATAAGTCGAGGACTACCTGTACTCAAGTCTGGAAGGCCTGACCATGAACAGTCCTGGTTCCTATATAAGGCCACTCAAGGAGGGGACTAGCAAGGAGCAAAGAAACCGAGCTGTTGCTCATCAGTGGTTAGCTTCTGAGTGACTTTACAGTATAGGAAAACCTGCACCAATCAAAAACCAGCTCCGCTAAAGACCAATCGGAAATCAGGACACTTGGCTATAAAGACAGGAGCCCAGTCAGTTCCTGCTCAGTTGCCTGTGGTTGGCATAGCAGACCACCTTGCCCCTGAAGATGCCAGCCACAGTTGCTGATGAAACTTCAGGAAATCTGTTGTCTAGACCACAGTCACTAAATCCTGAAGGCGAACACTGCCCAATCTATAGGAAAGGTTACTGCTCTACAGGTAGTCCTCGACTTATGACCACAATTGGGACTGGAACTTCTGTTGTTAAGCGAGGTGGTTGTGAAGTGAGTCACACCCAATTTTATGACCTTTTTTGCCACGGTTGTTAAGTGAAACACCGCAGTTGTTAAGCAAATTTGGCTTCCCCCATTGACTTTGCTTGTCGGAAGCCGGCTGGGAAGGTTGCAAATGGTGGTCACGTGAACCCAGCATGCTGTGATGGCCATAAGTGCGAGGACTGGTCGTAAGTAACTTTTTTCAGCACTATCGTAACTTCGAACGGTCGCTAAATGAATGATTGTAAGTCAAGGACTACCTGTATTTCTTCTAATGTAGCATTAGGGCCATAGTCCACACCACATTTTCTTCTCATGAGTATGATGCAGTGATATTGGATGGGCATTGTGATTTGAATTCTGGATTTACTGTCTTCTTTGTCCTGGTGTATTGAGGGATGATCCTAGTGGGTCTAGAGCAGCACAATGAGACCGATCACAGGAAGTTGGTTCATCCAATGCTGCCGCCTTCTTGAATGAGCTATTCCTCAAATGGGGGTCTTAGGAGTGCTATCAGTGTTCTCTAATGTCACTTGATCCCTCCCCCACCACACACGGACACAAAAAACGTTAAGTGAATCTTGCAGACTCAGGATGGATACGCCCCTTACCAGGAAACAGGAAGGTCAAGGCCACAACTGCACTTTATATGGCATCATTTTATAGCAACGATGCATGGGTGCACAGAAAAAGAAAGGTAATTGATCTGGCTCTGAGAAGAAATAAAGAAAGAGAAATCTAAGTCAGGAGCCTAATGTTTCAGCTTCCTCCTTGGATATAGTAAAAGCACTTTTTCCCAGTGGAATAGCAGAGAGAGAGATAGAGAGAGTAATCAAAAGCTTGAATTTGGAACAGAACTGGCCTTCAGAATGACATGCACAATATAACGAGATTTGTAGAAAACTGCTGGTGCTCTTCCAGAACCAGTTGAATGTTTTGTATTCCTCTGACTTTTCTGCAACCGGCCCTCCCTCCTACACTGACTTAGGAAAACATCATTCATTGCAGACAATCAAGAACTCTAAACCTTCTCTCTGGAGTATCTAGCAAGGTGCTGGGTAATATTTCTTTTCCTTGAGATTAAACAAAACCCACCCCAAAGTTTAAAAACTCCCTGCCTCTCTTGAGAATATTATGACAGGTGCATGTTTACACGGCCAATGTCAAACTAAAGCAAAGTGGAATAAACCTGATGGTAAAATAGAGCCTTTCATGTAAAAAACTGTGCAAATTCCAGAAGGATTGCAACATGCTAAGTAAAACCTTGTTCTTCTCCTGGGAAGGCCATCCCAAAATTAGCAGCAAATTTAGTTCCTGCTGTCACATGGCAATTGGTCATCCTCTGAATCAGGGCTGTAAAACGTCTGGTCTGCCAACACCACTTCTAGGACCCCAGCATCCAAAAGATCTATCCCCCTTGAAAACATTTTTAGTTTTTGGGGGATTTTAAAGGGAATAAAACCCCCACATGAGCCCCACTTTTGATTTTGGCCAAACCCATTTTGGAATGGGGCCCTTGAAGTGTCATGCAAAGCCCAGTATGGCCTCTTTCCTGATGGCCTTTCTTGAGTTCAAGTTGCACTTCCACCATTTCAGGGGAGCCCAGAACCCCGAATCAATGCCTGGGCCTTGTAATGGGTTTCCTAGCCTGGTCTACCTCGAAGGGCTGACATCAATCTTGGTAGACCAGACTAGGAAACCCATTCCTGGACCTTAGCCCTTCTAGTATGGCTTTTAGAATAGATCAGTGGGCTGATCCACAGAGCCAGCCTGCTCCAGCACAAGGACAGACCTCTAAATATTTCTCAAGGGCAGGAAGGAATGATATCATCAGCCCCCAGCCCACTAGAAAGACCAATTCTTCCTATCTTTTCATTTTGTACATCAAAAGCCATTTTCTTCTACTTGTGTGACACAAGCAGTGTTGCCCAATTTGTCTGCTGGGCTTAATTTCATTGGAGGCCAATGATTCCACTCCAGTTGACTACTAAGCATGGTGCCAGAATGCCCCCTCCCCTCCGGTTACTGCCTACAGACTTGTTTTTTAAATAAGTTCACAGATGGAACAGTGGAACTGAGAAATTGTGGGTCCTTCCTTCCTTCCTTCCTTCCTTCCTTCCTTCCTTCCTTCCTTCCTTCCTTCCTTCCTTCCTTCCTTCCTCCCTCCCTCCCTCCCTCCCTCCCTCCCCTCCCTCCCTCCCTCCCAACTTTTTTCTTTCCTTCCTTCCTTCCTTCCTTCTTCCTTCCTTCCTTCCTTCCTTCCTTCCTTCCTTCCTTTCTTTCTTTTTCTTTCTTTCTTTCTTTCTTTCTTTCCCCTCTCCTTTTCTCCTCCCTCCTCCTTCCCTTCCCTTCCCTTCCCTTCCCTTCCCTTCCCTTCCCTTCCCTTCCCTTCCCTTCCCTTCCCTTCCCTTCCCTTCCCTTCCCTTCCCTTCCCCTTTCATGTTCACTAATGCAACAGAGGAGCAGGGAAATAACCCACTTCTCCTTTTTTGTTTGTTTTGGTTTTTTTTTAAAAAAGTATGAAATTGACGAGAGTTCTGCCAGTTTCTCTTCTAGATGAAGAACTGGAAAAAGCTTTTTTAAAAAAAATCCAATCCTCAAAAGAATGCCCAAGTGGTTGGTACTTGTTTTCCTGACACAGGAAGGAGGGATAGAGAAGCAGGGGAATCCAGCAATTGGGGCACCTGCCACGCAGAGTCTGCACAGACCATTGGGTCATCACCATGGCGGATGAAGTGCAGGAAGGGGCTGAAATTTGGAAAGGGATTTTATACAGACAAGCAGCTGAGCCTGCCATGGAGAAAAGCCCAATTGCAAAGGTGTGAGTTGAATCTGATGATGCCCTAGAGGTCCAAGGCAGCGGGTTTCATTTTATGCTCAGTAATAGCCAACAGCTCAGCTCCCTTACACAATGCTGGGTGGGGGAGGCCCTGCACTGGTAGCCCTTGACCCTTTCTTGCTTCAAGCTGGAATGCTCAGTTCATAATCTTAGCCTCCTGTTTAAGACCTGCCAGCCAGATGGGATCAGGCAAGAAGGGAAGGGCTACTGGATCTGGACAGCAAAAACCTCGATGACCATGAGATGGCAGTAAAGAGTTAGCATCCTGTCTCTCTTCCCTGCCCTCTAGTGGTTATCTGGGGGGTTGCAGCTGAGAATACAGGAGACAACTCTCATTCCTCTGCTTAAATAATTGCAAGAGAGAAGAGCCCACCACCATTGAGAAAAGCCCAGTGGAGACTATTCTTTAACTCACGCTGCGAGAAAGCTTTTCCGAATGTTTCTCTGCAACCAGCTTCCCTGCTATTTTCATCCTGTAATTCTAAAAGCTTTTAGTGAGGAGCTTTGAAGGAGATTCAGTAGCGCAGAATGGAAGCAAGGGGTGTGTGTGCTCGGGAGAAATTGGACTAACAAAAAAGCAGATCCAGCTGCAAGGAAGGACAATTCCCAAGAGCATCCTACCGCAAGGGGTGTCACGCTGCGAAGTCCCTGACAGTGTCAATTCAGCCTGGGAGTGAATTAGCCAATTGACAGACTTGAGTGTGTTGATTAATTGGAAACGTCTGACTGAGGCATCCCTGCCTGAATATCCTTATCAAGTTCCTGCTTGATTGTAGTCAGCAGGAGCCTCAGTTCATCCCTTTTACGCCTGCCTCTTTAAAGGAAGAATCACAAGTTCTTTATCTATATGCAAATGTGGTCTCCGCTTTCTGATGAGAGCATCTTTATACAGTCATCTATTCCCGAAGCAGCACAATTAGCAGATTCCTCCCCCCCACCCCGCCCAATTTCTGTGTCTATTGAGCTTTGCTTGGAAAGTTATTTGGCACTCAGTGCAAGCTGTTTAAGTCAGGGAGTGGGGAACTCATACTGTATCACTAGGACAGAGCTTTCCAAACTGTGTGTCGGGACACATTAGTGTGTTGGCTGCAGTATCTGGGTGTGTCGCGGCTGCTGCTGCCTCCGAGCCCTGCCAGGATTCCGCGCAGGTCCTAGTGCCTGCCTTGTGCCTTGCTGCCTCCAAACCGGCTGTGATTCTGCACAGGTCCTAGTGCCTGCCTTGTGCCCTGCTGTAAGAGTGTGTCGCAAAATGATGCCCTGCTGTAAGAGTGTGTCGCGAAATGATGCCCTGCTGTAAGAGTGTGTCGCGAAATGATGCATGTCTAAAAAGTGTGTCACCAACATTAAAAGTTTGGAAAGCTCTGCACTAGGACATGGCATGCAGACAGATTATTGTGCATTTCTCAAGGCTGACATAAAAAGTGATAGGTTTAGGAAAAGATCCCTCCTCCCAGTTATGTTCCCCCAACATCTCCTATTCCTCTCATGGGCATCTGGGGGTGGGTGGGTATGGTCTGTCCCCAGACTAATAAAAATTTAGGAGACAGTTATGTACCCAACCACTGTGAGTTCCTTTTTTTAGTAGTGAAAAGACCTACTAGTTCACCAGTGCACAGAATGGCTATAATGTTCTACCCTAATGTACTTTGGATGTACAGGTAGTCCTCGACTTATGACAATTCGTTTAACGATGGTCCAAAGTTACGACAGCCTTGGAATGGGTGCTTTAGGACCTGTAAAGCACTTCCGAGCATCACAAACACCCCTGCGGTCACTTGATCGCATTTCAGGCACTTGGCAACCGGCTTGCAGAACCAGTCACGTGATCGTGTTTTGCAATGTTTTGTGCCATTTTCCAGCAAAAATGCCCATTGGGGAAGTTGGATTCACTTAACGATCTGTGATTTGCTTAACAATCACTGTAAAAATGGTCATAAAATAGAGATCGGTCACGTGGTGACTCGACTTATGACCGCAACGACTTATGATGGAAATTCTGGTCCCAATGGTGGTCATAAGTCAAGGACTACCTGTATATTGGTTTTAGAATGGGAAATAGTTCCATTGCTGGAATTCTTGTAACCCTATCTTTGCAATAAATCTGGCTAAAGAGGCTCCATGAGAATTGTGATTGGAAAAGAATAATTTTTGGTTTTACGCTGATGCCAAGACCCTGATAGGGGACAAGGAGGGCAAACGATGAGGTGGAGGTGGTCCAGTCGTTTCTGGACTGTACATAACAGTGAACCATAAACCAACCAAACAGGTTTGATTCACATAGTATGCTAAGCCACAAGAAAAACCTCATCAAGATTAACACTAATCAAGCATGGCATGTTGTGCAAATGCATCTGATAGGTCTTTTTTCTGATCTGGTTAGTTATGGATAAGAACAGCCATTGAGTCCAGCAGGGATGGACTCATTCGAACATCAAATTCTTCCAGCCTCTTCCTTTTAAGACCTCAGATGCCAGAAGAGGATGGGAATCATTTCCATAAAGTCAATGACCAAGAGACAGACTTTGCAAGAACATTGGTAAGACCACATCTAGTCAAAAACACCCATAAAGTGGATTCAGAGGCCATCACTACTGTTTGGGGGGAAATTAAAGAAATGCCATTAGTTAAAACCTGAGTTCAAGCCTCAGGGCAAAAGCAGAAAATTACTGTGGGAAGAATTCATTCATTCATTCATTGGCGATCACTCGTAGCTGAGTAAGATTGTCTTCCAAGGGTAAAATTTTAACAGTGGATCCATAAGTGGCTGTAAAGGCCAATTCTGGATCCGCACAACCTCCCACAGTGAGGGCATAGGTTTCCAGGTGGGAGACGGTCATGATGAGGGTTTGCCTGACGTGCCTTCCTTTTAGCTCTTTTCTCCCTTTCGCCTTGTACTCGTGCTTCTTCAAAGTCCGTAGCGCCTTTAATAAAGGCTGACCTCCAATTGAAACGCTGATGAGTTAGGGCTTCCCAGTTCTCAATGCTGATATTACATTTTTTAAAATTAGCTTTGAGAGTGTCTTTGAATCTCTTTTGCTGTCCACCAATATTCCGTTTTCCATTCTTAAGTTGGGAGTAAAGTAGCTGCTTTGGAAGACGATGGTCAGGCATTCGAAGAACATGGCCGGTCCAGCGAAGTTGGTGTTGGATGATCATTTACCATACCATGATTCTAGATCTTGAGCTGCCAAGCGGTGAGCAACTTATTCCTGACAGCCCTATACTGCAGAGCGAGCAGAGAGATGAAATAATAAAGTAATACAGCTGCTTTCACCAGCTTTATTAGTTGGCTGCATTCTTTAATGGACAATTCCCTACCTCCTGCCTGGTAGCTGATGCAAAGTACCAAATGAGTGTTGTTGTTGTTGTTGTTGTTGTTGTTTTTCACTAGACCTGCGTTTGTTCTCTCTGTATGAAGATATCTGAGTGGTGAGACAAAAGAGGAGGTGGGGGGAGAAGCATAAATCCTACTTTTACTTAAGACAGCTGGGTGGCAATGAACTATGGTTTAATATTATCTCAGAATCCTCCAGGGTTACTCATGAACTACCCAACAATGGATTCTGTAAATTAATTTATATGTCACCAAAAGACTCTCTTTTTCTCTTTCCTGCAAAGGAATGCTGGTCCACCAGGAGATTAATAAGTGCTACAGAAATGAACTTCTCTCTCTCTCTCTCTCTCTCTCTCTCTCTCTCTCTCTCTCTCTCTCTCTCTCTCTCTCTCTTTCTCTCTCTCTCTCTCTCTCTCTCTCTCTCTCATCCATCCATCCATCCATCCATCCATCCATCCATCCATCCATCTCATATGGCTGCCCATCTGTCCAAGAAACTCTGGGTGGTGAACAAATAAAACCAAGGCATTCTATTAAACCAAGGAAAACCAAAGAAAACCACCCTGAAGCTCAGTGAAATCCCGAAACTATCAATCCTATACACCCATACCAGAGTCCCCATAATTAACACCCCAGTCCTAGTGCCAGGGGGAAGAGCCAGGTCTTCACTGCCTTCTGGAAGGCCAACAGCGTTGGGGGTGTCCATACCTTGGAGGGAGGCTGTCCCACAAGACAGGAACCATGACAGAGAAGGCATGCTTCCTGAGACCCACCAGGTGGCATTGCTTCACCAAGGGTTCCCCAAGCATGTCCACTTTGCCAGATCTGGTGGGATGGGTGGTGGTTGTTCAGTCGTTAAGTCATGTCTGACTCTTCATGACCCCATGGACCATAGCACGCCAGGCCTTCCTGTCCTCCACTGTCTCCCGGAGTTTGCTCAAGTTCATGTTCGTTACGTCGTTGATGCTATCTAACCATCTCATCCTCTGCCGTCCCCTTCTCCTTTAGCCTTTGGTCTTTCCCAGCATCAGGGTCTTTTCCAGTGAGTCCTCTCTTTGCATTAGGTGGCCAAAGTATTTGAGCTTCAGCTTCAGCATCTGTCCTTCCAATGAGCAGTCAGGGTTGATTTCCTTTAGGATTGACTGATTTGGGATGGGTGGACATCACCAGAAAAAGGCAGTCTTGCAACTAAGCTGGTCCAATGCTACCTAGGGCTTGGAGGGCCCTTGAACCCCAGCATTCCTCACCCATTCATCCATCCATCCTTCCCACTTCTGAAATCCAACATCAGTTTCCAGTCCTAGTTGGCCGGGCAAGCACAAAAGCTCAAAAGGGTGGCTGGGATTTCCACTCTGTTTTCCTTATACTTAAAATAGACAATTACTTCTCTTAATTCACCACAGCCAACGTGCTTCAGGCTTGCTGCTCATTAACCCACCAGGTTTGTATTAACTGTAGCAGCAGGTTCTCCATTAACGGCACAGCAGCTATTAGCTGTGGCTGTACCCAAATGGGTTTTTCAAGATGATAAGCTGGGTGTGGCAAGGCGCAAAAAAATCCTGCCAAAACATATGGGGAGGAAGGAGGGCTGTTCAGCAATAAAGGACAAGCTTGGCATTCAGCCCTTGGCATTTAGAAGCAAAAGGGTCACCAAGAAGCAGGGCACGCAGGAAGGGAGGAATGGGGACAGAAGTAGAGTGCCACTGGCATTTGGAGCGACTGTCATGTGCTTTATTATCAAGGACACTCTGCTTCTGAGCCCAACGGTCCATGCTGCCCCCCCCCAGGCTTTGAGTACAGCCCCAGAGCCCCCCCCCCAACCAAGGCCATTGTCAACTTGTAACTTTTAATGGAAGGGGACAATGATCAAATAGACAGGCAGTTATTCCATTTACTACACTAAAATGAAATCGCACACACACACACACACACCACAAACCAAAGATGGTTCTGGTATTTTTTTCATAGTTGTCAAGGCTTTGATCTGAAGGCCAACATGGTCAGGGCTGTCTATATTTCAGAGGGGATATGGACAGACCACTGAATGGTGGAGGTACCATTTTAGTTTTCCCACAATGCTCTTTTGCTCTGAGGGCATTGTGGGAAATTAAAATGCTGGCTCCATCAGTGTTACTGTGGTTTGCTCCTCTTTATTTTTCAAGTTATACTTCTCCCATCTATCACATCCTTGCCAAGGCAGCTTTTAAGTAGCATTATTATTGTTGCTATTCTCTTTAGATACTTTATTAATTCTACATTGATCTGTTTTTAATGGACCCTGGTTTAGTGGACTTTGCACGCAACAGAGGATTTCCTCCCTGTTTAACAGTTTGTCCGTTAATTAACGATTTCACTGCAAATAACATTACCTCATATGCAGTAACACAAATGACATGAATTGAGCGAACAGCATCAGTTCAGATGTAATAGACATTTGAAGTTAACAAATGTCCACTTGTCTTTCACATCCATAAATCCCCAGCCTTGCCCGCCTTCCAGAAAGTACTGAAGATCTGGCTGTTTCTAAAAGCATTAGAGTGTTTGGGGTACCCACTAACGTTTGGGTCCCCCCCTCCCTGCCCCCCAGTATGGCCATTGGAATCTTGCTTTAATTGTTCTTCTGTTTTAAGCCTTGTTAGCTGCCCAGCATCTTGTACAAGTGGGCGGCCGTAAGATAATAAATAATAACTAGTCCATTAAATTGTGGTTTTCTTATATTTATATGTTTATTTTATTTATTTTTGATTGTTTTAGATTCTTATGGAGTTTTTAACTGTTGTGTTGTACACCGCCCAGAGTCATGTCTTTGTGAGATGGGCGGCTATATAAATATGCTAAGTAAAAAAAATAAAAAATAAACATGAAGGAGGAGGAGGAGGAGGAGGAGGAGGAGGAATAGTGGCAAACAATCAGCAGCCCCATCCTTTTAAGGCTGATGTATGGGATAGGGGTGGTTGGTCTTCCATAGTGCTGCCCAGTTAGGGGGTGGATATAGAGATGACTTTGGGGAAGGTATGAATGAGCCATGAAGGACAGACTTGGACTGGAGACTGTCCAGTGCAGGGTTTCTCAACCTGGGCCGCTTGAAGATGGGTGGACTTCAACTCCCAGAATTCCCCAGCCAGTGTTGCTGGCTGGGGAATTCTGGGAGTTGAAGTCCACCCATCTTCCAGCGGCCCAGGTTGAGAAACCCTGGTCCGGTGTCTCCAGACACTGAAGGAAACGCGAGAAAGAAACTCAAAACAGCTCTGCCTTGATTTTGTTTAGTATAAGATGGTCAGAGAGAAACTAGGACAAGCTTTCAAGATTCTCTAATTGTACGCTTCATCAATCAAGTAGCATTCCTGGCATGGAATCCATGTGGTGTTTCTTGACCTGGCCAAGCTCAAAGGGCTGGTAACAGTATAATCTGGCAGCAGCCCTTGACCTAATGATCTGATCTGATCTAATCTGATCTTAATTCCTTTGCAGATGGTAGGACTGACAGCATTCCTGGCCATTTGTCATGCTGTGAATTGAAGTCTCTCCCCTGGGACCTGGAGCTGGATGAAGTTTTGCTAGAGTGTGATATAATTGGAGGGGAGCCACCATGGAGAGCTGAGGTCTTCCTACAATTTATTCCCATTACTTGCATAATTACAGTTTGCTTACATTTAAATCTGTTGCCTAATAAATTATGAGTTTCACAATCCAGAGGAACCTGTCATTCTCCAGATGTGATCTGACTTGCAACTCCCGTCAACATGGACAGTGGTGAGGGATACGGGAGGTTGTAGGCTAGCAACCTCTGAGATTCGTCATCGCCACCTCCTGAATATTCACAAGATATAGCCAATTGAGTGGAACTTGTTTGACAGACTTCAAAATCCTTCCCCTAGATCTAAAGAAGAGTACTTGTAACAACAAGTACTTTTATAAAAGACTGGAAACCCTCTATGGACTTTTTGCTTAAAATGGAAAAAAACGAGTGGGTGATTTTTGGATTTGCTGATTAAAAAGGGTTGAATACAGGAAGAAGGGAATTATGTGATGTAACCTTAAAGAGGGAGGAGAGACGAAAAGTTTGTTTGTAACTGCTGTAAAGAAGATTGGAAGTCACTGCTTTAAATATCTTTTTCTTGCACTTTTTCTTTTTTCTTTTATCTTTTTCTAAACCCTCTTGATATATTTTTCATGTTTATCTTTTATTCCTGTAAAAATCTTTAATAAAAATTATAAACAAGAGTGCTTATAAACAAGTGCCATGTGCTTTTCTCTCAACAGTAAATCATCATGATCTGCATGTAGGAGTAAATACATATTGTAAGCCAGTGTTTTTCATCCTTGGCAACTTGGCAAGAGGTCTGGACTTCAACTCCCAGAATTCCCCAGCCAGCATTTCTGCAATAACTACTTATTGCAGTGTTTCTCAACCTCAGCAACGTTAAGCTGTGTGGACATCAAATTCAGAATTCTTCAGCCAGCATGATGCCTGGGAAATTCTGGGAGTTGAAGTCCAGACCTCTTAAAGTCGCCAAGGTTGAGAAACACTGCTGTAAGCTAACACTCTCTTTGGGGGCGTTTCATTCTCTAGGGAAGATTACCTTCAGCTTGTGCTCTTCAGTTTACTCACCAGAGGGCGCACTTTCGCTGCCTTACGTCCCCCTTCTCTGGTTGCTCGCAATATAGAGATAGAAAAGGATAACTTCCGGTGATGACAATACCTTTATTTGAAGTTTTTTCGAAGTGAGAAATGTCCACAATAGGTAAAGTTGCATGTGAGAATTTTGGTTTTGATTGAGCAGCAGGTATAATATTGTTAACTGTTCCTCTCCTCTCCTCTCCTCTTCTCTTCTCCACTTAGTGTCCGAGGATTGGGGCGGCTAACAAAAACAATGACACTTCTTCCTCTTCTACTTTTAAAATTATAATATGAACCACTAAAGCAATGTTTTTCAAACGTGGCAACTTTAAGATGTGTGGACTTCAACTCCTAGAATTCCCCAGCCAGCATTTTTGTAAGAACTACTTATTGCACTGTTTCTCAACCTCAGCAACGTTAGGCTGTGTGGACTTCAAGTCCCAGAATTCTTCAGCCAGCGAGCTGGCTGGGGGAATTCTGGGAGTTGAAGTCCACACATCTTAAAGTTGCCAAGTTTGAAAAACAATGCACTAGAGCTACTAGATGTGACTTGTTACTCATTGGTGATCACTCGTAGCCGAGTAAGATTGTCTTCCAAAGGTAAAATTTTAACGGTGGATCCGTAAGTGGCTATAAAGGCCAATTCTGGATCCGCACAACCTCCCGCAATGAGGGCATAGGTTTCCGGGTGGGAGACGGTCATGATGAGGGTTTGCCTGACGTGCCTTCCTTTTAGCTCTTTTCTCCCTTTCGCCCTGTACTCGTGCTTCTTCAAGGTCCATAGCGCCATTAATAAAGGATGACCTCCAATTGAAACGCTCATGTGTTAGGGCTTCCCAGTTCTCAATGCTGATACTGCATTTTTTTAAATTAGCTTTGAGAGTGTCTTTGAATCTCTTTTGCTGTCCACCAATATTCCGTTTTCCATTCTTAAGTTGGGAGTAAAGGAGCTGCTTTGGAAGACGATGGTCAGGCATTCGAACAACATGGCCGGTCCAGCGAAGTTGATGTTGGATGACTAGAGGGCACAAAACTGATGCCCTGCCCTTTGCTGCCCCCTGGTCTTGCCGGATTTTTACAGAGCAGCTCTGATATCCTTATTACGGTCAGTACAGTAGTAAGTCAGCTTTCTCCACATCATTGCGTAGGTGTATACTTGGGGACTGGGGGCGGGGGGGGAGAGGAATTAATGTTATCTGATTACGTTTTGCTGTAATGTCTATGAAGGTTCTCAGTCATTCAGGTGGAATTGTCTGTAGCTTGAATCATGTCAACTGGATTTCTATTTTCTTAGTGGAAACGTTTCGCTCCTTATCCAAGGAGCTTCTTCAGTCTGAGCAAAGTTGGTAAGGGAATCCTAAATATGTTCCTAGGTAGCTGTGTGACCTTACACCTGGGGCTAGGTCATGGTTATATTGAGATGTAATTTTTAAGTCCTTTTATCATCTAATGGAGGGTCGTTAAAATCACCATGCTGCTGTTGAGCTTCTGAAATGGTCTTAATCTTCCTAGGCACAGAAGACAACACGGGGAGGAAGATGGGGGAGAGTTTGTGCCTGAGGCCCCCACCTCTATTCAAGGAAGGATTTTCCAAGTTGGCATAAATGGATTCCTTGACCCCTCTCTCAAACCACCTATCTTCTCTGTCTAAAATGTGAACATTAATGTCCTCAAATGAGTGTCCTTTTTCTTTTAGATGAAGATAAACTGCTGACTCTGGTCCTGTGGTGTTATTTCTCCTGTGTTGGGCCATCCTCCTGTACATAGGTTGTTTGGTTTCTCCAATGTAGAGTTCAGAGCACTCCTCACTGCACTGGATTGCATAAACTACATTGCTTTTCTTATGTTTTCTTATGTTTTCTTATGTTTCTTATGTTTTGCTGTAATGCAAGGGTTTTGTGGGGGCAATTTTGAGCCAGCCGTCGAAACAGGCTGTCCTGCAAAGCAGACTATCGATTGCGGATTTGTTGTCCTATTCGCCAGTGTTTGGCCCCCGCGATCCTTCGTCGTCCCAATCAGTGTTAAATCATTGCCTCGGGCTGCCTGATCCCCATCCTGCAGTTTTAAAAGCAGTATATACAGAGACAGCGGTCTGTGTTTACAGTACAGATTTGTATTGTTAGGGCTATTATTTTAAAAAAATTAAAACAATCCTCATGAAATGTATCTAAGATAGCAAAAGCAACTCTTTTCTACCAATAGAGTTGACTGTCTTTTCTTTGTGTCAGTATGGATCCACTGATACCCATGATTAACTCTCAGATTTGCCTGTCAATTGCAATAGGTCAGTGTTTCTCAACCTCAGCAACGTTAAGCTGTGCGGACTTCGAGTCCCAGGATTCTGGGACTCTAAGTCCACACCGCTTAACGTTGCTGAGGTTGCAAAACACGGCAATAAGTAGTTCTTGCAGAATTTTTTTGCTGAATTCTTGCTCTCTCTTCTCGAGTTCCAGAAAGCCCTTGAAACCTGGCTTTGGTCCCAGGCCTGGGGTTAATACATTGTATTTTTGGAACCCCTGTTTTGTTGTTTTTATTTGCGTCACTTTTAGATCATTTTAATCCGGGCTGTCTGTGTGGCTAAATGTCTATTCTTATGGATTTGTTTGGTTTTGTACGCCACTCAGACTCCATTGGAGTTGGGCTGCTATAAAAAGTGTAAAAAATAAATAATAAAATAAAATAAATAAAATAAAATAAAAAATTAAATAAAATAATAAAATAAAAAATAAAATAAAATAAAATAAAATAAAATAAAATAAAATAAAATAAAATAAAATAAAATAAAATAATAAAATAATAAAATAATAAAATAATAAAATAAAATAAAATAAGGTCGAAGACGCCTCTAAATAAAATCGCTTTCTACGAGATGCACGCGAGGCTTCTTGCGAACCCGGAAGTTTCATATCCAGACGGTGAGAGGCGTACCTCTCTATATTTTTCTTATCTCTACGTTGTCCAAAGAGAACTTGCAGAGTCGGCTCGCAAGAGACCTTCTGAAAGGTCTGAGTTGCGCATGCGTCCCGAGGAGGCTGGGTAAGAGAATTGACAAAGGTTGCGTCTGTAGTCGAGGAGCTGCAATGCACGGGGTCAGTCGGGGAGTGGGCTTAAGGCATTAATTGGGAGGGATGCAGAAAATGGAGAAAGATGCATGCTGGAGGAAAGCAACGGAGCAGATTGCGACCCAAACTGCGCGGGAGTCTGCTAGGCAGTCGGGGGCCCTGCAAAAAGAGGCTTTTTCTAAGCTAAGGGGGAATTCTCATTTAGTAAAGCTCTATTGCTGCACGTCCATGGGACCACCCAATTTAGTAAAATTTATTTACTTACTTACTTACTTACTTAGTGAGGAACAGCAGATTTCCAAGTGGCTGAAAAGTTGCCACTTAACTAAAATCAGACCTCCATTGTAAGTAAAAATGTTAAAGTGTGAGAGTAGGTGTGTGGATGTGCAAGGGTGCAAAACTAAACCCCCGCCCCCCAAAAAAGCTAATAGGAGCAAAACAGTACAGAGTATTTTGGGAACTGCATTCCGGTCCTAGGTCTTTCTGCCCAAATCCTGGTTTAAAAAAATGGGGGGGGGTGGACAAAATGTAGATAAACTATACAATCTGTTGTTTTGTAAAATTGATATAATTAATTATTGCTAATGCACCTTGAAAAGCAGCAAAAACCTGCATGGGCAGCTCTCTTATCCTTGCCCACAGGTAGTCCTCACTTAACGACCACAATTGGGACTGGAATTTTGGTTGCTAAGTGAAGCAGTCATAAAGGGAAACTGACTCAATTTTACAACCTTTTTTGCACAGTCGTTAAGCAAATCACCACGAACATTAAGCAAATCATGTGGTCGTTAAGCAAATCACGCAGTTCCCCATTGATTTTGCTTGCCGGAAGCCAGCTGGAAAGTTAAAAGATGGCGATCATGTGATCACGGGACACTGCAACGGTCATAAATGTGAACCGGTTGCCAAGCACCCAAATCGTGATCATGTGACTGGGGGGAAGCTGCGACGGTCATAAGTGCAAGGACAGGTTGTAAGTCGGTTTTTTCAGCAATGTCATAAGTCCGAACCATCACTAAACGAATGGTGGTTAAGCGAGGACTACCTGTACACAGAGTAAGGCTCACTGAACACAGTACATTTCTAAGCATCTGCAAGATTCACCTTCGTGAATTTTCTTTAGCATTGCCGTGGGAGAGCACACTCAGGCATGGATTCGGGGAGCCCGGCAGAGAACAACCTGGTTCTTATGGAGGTGTGGGCTCTCACCACTCCCCAAGATCACAATTTTCACTAGTGCAATTTTTCACTTTTTTTTTTAAAAAAAGCACCCGCATGAAGATGTATTCACTAGAAGCCTGGGTTGGGTTTAACGCATCTGTTTTACTTCATAAAGAAAGCTAGTCCAAATGCAGTCCAGAAAGGAAGCTGTGAAAATTCCAGCTGCAGTTTCTGGAGAAGTGTCCCGGTGTAGCTTTTGCGTGTATGTGTGTTGCGTTTCCTGGGGCTTTCCCACAGTGGTACAGACTAGCTTAGAAAGGTGATAGACATGAAGATTTCGAAACAGAGCCAGAATCGCATTTTAGCAGAGAGACTGTAGCAAGAGACCTCCTGCACCAATAGGGGGTTGGGCAACATGAACATTCAGGGCCCTTTCAACTCAATGAAGCTGTCAAGTATTGCTCCATGGGCCTTTTCTTCCAAAATACAAGCTACCAAGTTCATAAAGTCTTAAAGGTTTATTGTCTTCACATGACACACTGGCCACAAACTAAACCAAGTGTATTCTAGCCTAAAATGTTACAGGAACCCAACCCAGAAAGTTAATTCAGGAAACCATGGTTCAGCGCAAATACTAAAGTAAGCTTTTTTTTTTGGGGGGGTGCCTTTGAGTCAGTTTTTAATTCCTGGCGACTGCCTGGACTAGTCGCTGCAGTTTTCTTGGCAAGGTTTTTCAGAAGTGGTTTGCCATTGCCTCCTTCCTGGGGCTGAGTGAGTGACTGGCCCAAGGTCACCCAGCTGGCTTTGTGCCTAAGGCGGGACTAGAACTCAGTCTCCTGGTTTGCCATTGCCTCCTTCCTGGGGCTGAGTGAGTGACTGGCCCAAGGTCACCCAGCTGGCTTTGTGCCTAAGGCGGGACTAGAACTCTCAGTCTCCTGGTTTGCCATTGGCTCCTTCCTAGGGCTGAGAGAGAGTGACTGGCCCAAGGTCGCCCAGCCGGCTTTCATGCCAAAGGCGGGACTAGAACTCTCGGTCTCCTGGTTTCTAGCCTGATGCCTTAACCACTGCACCAAACTGGCTCTCATGTAGCTTTTAGGGACCAACTTTTTTAAAAAGTTCAGCCCCCCACATCATCTCCCCAGGTACAGTAAATCTCCCTGCCTTTACATAAGGTTGCTTCCTCCTCCTCTTCAGCTCAGCACAGTGAGTCACTTAGAAAACTGGAAGGCAGCCCACAGATTTGAGCTGCGATTCCAAAGTGTGAAAATGTAACATTTGCATGGTAAAGTCAGCCTTGTGCACAGGACACATAAATCAA
The DNA here is from genome assembly GCA_023362775.1 of Charina bottae. Lineage (NCBI taxonomy): Eukaryota > Metazoa > Chordata > Lepidosauria > Squamata > Charinaidae > Charina > Charina bottae. The sequence goes on along the minus strand of JALMGJ010000027.1, from coordinate 6,853,257 downwards.
AGTGGGTAGCAAGGCCCCTGGAATTGCAACTTACCGCCCATAATCAGATGGAGAGGAGGGATAAAAATGTTCCAGTGTTGATTTAGAGTTCTTTTAGGTAGATGGGTGGCTTTATAAGGCGTTTAATAAATAAAATGATAAGTAAGGGCAGTATCACCCACCCACAAAACACATCCACACTCCTACCTGTGCATTCTAGATGTATTTTCTGCATGACTTTTAAATTCAATTAAAATTTAGAGGTGTAACAGGCTAGAACAAACCAAGTATTAAATTAGCAATAAATCAGAGCTCTTTTTAGGTAATAGTCCCTCCAAATCATGTCTTGTCTTATATATTTATTACTATATTTTTTACTGCCGTATTTCCCAAGAACTCCTGGCTGAGCCTAGTTAAAACATTACAACAGTTCAGCAAATCAATGTGATAAAAAAAGATCTCAACAATAGAATTAAATTTAAATTTAAATTTAAATTTAAATTTAAATTTAAATTTAAATTTAAATTTAAATTTAATTTAATTTAATTTAATTTAATTTAATTTAATTTAATTTAATAATTTAATAATTTAATTTAATTTAATAATTTAATAATTTAATTTAATAATTTAATTTAATTTAATTTAATTTAATTTAATTTAATTTAATAGAATTAAAACTGATGTGAATCGACATCCAGCGACTGGATGCTGAGCCTCAGATGCCCTTCTGAAAGGCTCCATTTTCAGATCCTCCCTGAAGCTCAGGAGCAAAGGTGCCATCCAGATCTCCAGCTGGAGGTTATTCCAAAGGATGGGTTTTGTCCCTGAAAAGCACTCATTTCTCACCTCCAAATCTTCTGGGAGAGAAGGAAGGCACCTGCGGCATGTCCACCCAAGGGTGGGGTCCCTTTCAAGGAGGGATTCCCTTGCTGGCTGGGGAATTCTGGGAGTTGAAGTCCACCCATTTTAAAGTTGCCAAGGTTGAGAAACCCTGCTGGTAGGGTTTCAGAGATCAATACCAGTGTGACTGTTTGCACGAGGTAAGGACTGCTTGCCATTCTGTCACGTGAAATCACCAATCTCCCCCCTCAGCCATGGAAGTTCCGTGGGGGACGTTGGGCAAATCACTCTCCCTCAGCCCAGTCTACTTCACTGGGATGTTGTGGGAAGAGGAGGAGGAGGAAGGAGTACTCTGTATGATGCCTCAAGCTCCTGCACAAAAGACATGGTCATGCGCTTCTGCAAATATGGCAAAAAAAAAGTCAAAGATGGGGACGATGCACATTAAAAAGGATGGCATTTTGATCACACCGTTGCGGCTGCCATCTTGACTTTTTTTTACCATACCCTCTGGACACCCCTGGGTGTGAGCTGAAGGATTGCAAAAAGAAGGAGAGAGAGGTATACAGTAGAAGAAAGAGATAATTTTAGGCAGCGTTTGCTGCTGGAGAAGACGCATTCGTTCAGGGGAGGCCAGGGCAGGACTCCTGAAGCAGGACTGGGTGAGGTCCAAAGACTGCAGAAGGAAGAAAACGGGCAACGAGGTCTTCCAGTGTCTTCCTGATGTAGATGGCCTCCAGGGGAGGCTGAAGGTAGAAAACGTCCTGCCAGCCTCAGAGAGGTTGCCAGCCAACATAATGCCATTACAGGTAGTCCTCGCTTAACGGCCGTTTGTTTAGCGACCGTCCGGAGTTATGCCGTCGCTGAAAACTGCTTATGGCCGTTCCTTGCACTTATGACCATCGCAGTGTCCCCATGGTCACATGATTGCGATTCGGGCACTTGGCAACTGTCGCGCATTTACGACAGTTGCAGCATCCTGCAATCACGTGATTGCCATTTTCGACCTTCCCTGCCAGCTTCCGATAAGCAAAATCAATAGGGAACTGCGTGATTCACCTAACAACGTTGGGGGAGATGGGCGGTGATAAATTTGAATTATAAATAAATAAATAAATAAAACCACGTGGTTGGCTTAATGACCGCAGTGATTCGCTTAACGGCCACCATGAAAATGGTTGTAAAATCGGGTTGATTCACTTAACCACCACATCGCTTAGTGACCTAAATTCCGGTCCCAATTGTGGTCGTTAAGCAAGGGCTACCTGTACTTATCTCCAAGCGGGGAGGGTGGTAGAAATAGCTTCACACATAGTGGGGTAGACTTTACTAGAGGAAGAAAGCTATAGAAAAATAGTGAACCTACTGATGTTTGGCCAGACAAGCATAAATCAGGTCTCTGCTTTACTGTTGTACGCTGCTTACCAGAAAGGCAAGAGGAAGGTGGGACAGTCCAGCAGAGAGCGGTATAAATGCCTTAGAAAATTGCAGTTTGACTTAAAAGCATCTGAATTGCTGAAAGAAATGCTTTTCTTCTTGTTTATATGCTAATTAAAGGGAAAATTCGCAAGAAGGATTTGGGGTGTGCTGCGTGCTGCATCATTTCCTGTGAACCCACAAAGGCCTCGTGACAACCAGCACTTGGAATTGCGCTTGGAAGCCTTTTGGCAGCCGACACAGGGCCCACAACACAACACTGGTGTTGCGTGTGAGTAGCAGCTCTTACCCAGTAAGTAACCTGTGGGCTGCTTCGTTTTGTTTCAGTTGCAGCTTCTGAGTATTGCGCTGTTGAGCGCAATGGAGAAATCTTCCCTGTTGTCTTTCTAAAGATGGAAGAAGGAACAGCAATTGGTGTGTGTCCTGTTCCCCCAAGGAAGTTGTACTTGGCAGGCAGATAGGCGTCACCACGGTTTTCTTACCGCTGAGTAACAACCTATTAGTAGCTCCCGCCCTTTGGAACATCCTTCCCCCAGAAGTGAGGTTAGCCCCCTCTCTCCTGGACTTCAGAAAACAACTGAAGGCCTGGCTCTGCCACCAGGCTTGGAGTGGGGAGGGGAATAGCCATTCTTGGGGTTGGCTGGTTCCTTAGACCTGCCCTGGACCGGCCTTACCTGCTCATGGGATGGAGTACAACTGCCACGACTGGGATTTGACTGTAATTTATATTTTTATTGATTATTGATATTTATGACTTTTATTGAATTTTTAAGTGTTTTATTGTGAACCGCCCAGGGTCCCTCCTTGTGAGGGAGATGGGCGGTAATATAAATATGATAGATAGATAGACAGAAAGACAGTCAGAGAGACAGACAGAGAGACACTGTAGACAGACAGACATGCTGTACATAGACAGACACGATAGATAGATAGATAGATAGATAGATAGATAGATAGATAGACAGACAGACAGACAGACAGACAGACAGACAGACAGACAGACAGACAGACAGACAGACACAATAGATGATAGATAGATAGATAGATAGATAGATAGATAGATAGATAGATAGATAGATAGATAGATAGATGATAGATAGACAGACAGACAGACACGATAGACAGACACAATAGATGATAGATAGATAGATAGATAGATAGATAGATAGATGATAGATAGATAGATAGATAGATAGATAGATAGATAGATAGATTGATAGATAGATAGATAGATGATAGATAGAAGATAGATAGATAGATAGATAGATAGATAGATAGATAGATAGATGATAGATAGATAGATAGATAGATAGATAGATAGATAGATAGATAGATAGATGATAGATAGATAATTAGCCAGCAAAGCAGAGTCGGGGTCTGTCACAGCCAAGAAACAGGCAAAGCTGCAAGAGAAGCTTCACGAGAATAGCAAGGTCAGAGCACAGACCATATCTAGGTTCCAGACATCAGTCCTAGAAACAAGGCAGGTGTTCCAACAGCTAGCCACCTTGGAGCATGAAAGGTGAAGAAGCTGTTCTCAGGTCACCCCTAACTGGCCAGCTTTATATCCTAGATTTCAAGCTCCTACTCTAAATTAGTTGAATTGCAGGTTCAGTGCATGCGATAACAATTTCCAAGTGGATTGGTGCTACCGAGAGCCTTTCACCCTCAAGTGTTCAACATGCTCCAAGAGAATAGAGTATCTGTAGCTCAGGGTTGAACTGTGGAATTCTTGGTGCTCTCTGAGCTTGGTGGTTGGCTTGCAGATGTTTATCAAGGAAGAAGAATACCCAATACTCAAGGAACCACTGAGGAGGAAACCACACACACCCCAAAACTGGCAGGGCAAGCTACTGTATATAAACAGGCAGCAACCCCCACACTCCCTCACATTTTGATAAGGTTACCTAGTTGGGTAATGAAACGTCTGCAAGCAAATTAACCAAGCTTAGAGAGCACCAAGAACTCCACAGTTCAACATGCTATTGCCATTGCTCTCATGGGCTTGGAGGATGTCTTGCTTGGAATCTGGGGAATCGTGGCCCTAGGAATTAGGACCAGTTTTTCTATGGATTTTCTGATGGTCCGTGGCCCATCAGTCTTCCAAGCCTTCCCCAGACTTCTCCCCATCATCTCCAGAGGTGGCCTTACATGGTTTGCTTTCGCATGTGAAATTTCAGAAGAAAGTTTTGCATTCCAGGATTTGTCTTGTGGCTCATTTAACTGCCTCCTGGCATGGAGTTTGGGTCAGCACCCCAGGTTCTTCAGTAAGGCTGTGTAGATCCTTCAAAAGAGGTAATACAGAAGGAAGCAAAGTGGCTTTTCATGCACATGTGTATGGATCACGCCAGGAGAAGCTACCAAAGCAGTCACAGGAACTCGAAAAGAAAACGTGGCTGCTCTAATCATGCAAAAAGAAGGGCCTTTCTACATTGGCATGCCTTATGAAATGCCTCTTTCAGATCATTTGCATTGTCCACACCACAACTACGTGAGGTTGATTTCATTGAAAGACAGACTGAATTGACACTGAATCTGCCAGTCAGCTTCAGAAACAGGTGGGGATTTGAACCTGCTTTTGTCCACTCCCTAACAACTCTTTCCCATTGTATCTCTTACACTGGATTCATGATTAAGTGGTTCCCAAGTTTACTTGAGAGCCAGTTTGGTGTAGTGGTTAAAAGCACTGGACTAGAAGCTGGGAGACTGTGAGTTCTAGTCCCACCTTAGGCACAAAGCCAGCTGGGTGACCTTGGGCCAGTCACTCTCTCTCAGCCCCAGGAAGGAGGCAATGGCAAACCAGGAGACTGAGAGTTCTAGTCCCGCCTTAGGCACAAAGCCAGCTGGGTGACCTTGGGCCAGTCACTCTTTCTCAACCCCAGGAAGGAGGCAATGGCAAACCAGGAGACTGAGTTCTAGTCCCGCCTTAGACACAAAGCCAGCTGGGTGACCTTGGGCCAGTCACTCTCTCAGCCCCAGGAAGGAGGCAATGGCAAACCACTTCTGAAAAACCTTGCCAAGAAAACTGCAGCGACTAGTCCAGGCAGTCGCCAGGAATTAAAAACTGACTCAAAGGCACCCCCCCAAAAAAAAAGCTTACTTTAGTATTTGCGCTGAACCATGGTTTCCTGAATTAACTTTCTGGGTTGGGTTCCTGTAACATTTTAGGCTAGAATACACTTGGTTTAGTTTGTGGCCAGTGTGTCATGTGAAGACAATAAACCTTTAAGACTTTATGAACTTGGTAGCTTGTATTTTGGAAGAAAAGGCCCATGGAGCAATACTTGACAGCTTCATTGAGTTGAAAGGGCCCTGAATGTTCATGTTGCCCAACCCCCTATTGGTGCAGGAGGTCCCTTGCTACAGTCTCTCTGCTAAAATGCGATTCTGGCTCTGTTTCGAAATCTTCATGTCTATCACCTTTCTAAGCTAGTCTGTACCACTGTGGGAAAGCCCCAGGTAAAACTTCCTAATGTTTACATGAAATCCCATTTCTTCTGCTGTGAGTCCTTGGTTCAGCATGTCCTGCCCTCTCTTCCTGGAGCTGTCAGTCCTTTGAGGTAGACCAGACTAGGAAACCGAAGTCATGCAGGCCACTACTACATGTATGTACTGTATGTATGTATGTATGTATGTATGTATGTATTAAACAGATTTATAAGGCCGCCCAACTCACACACGGTGATTCTGGGCGGCTTACAGAATTAAAAACCATAAAAACACAATAAACACACACACCCCGGGGGCAGCAAACACATTCATACCAGCCACTTGATCGGCTCCGAAGCAGCCTGGGGTCCCCAGGCCCGTTGACAGAACCACGTCTTCAGGGCCTTCCGGAACAGGAGCAAGGAGGGGGCCAATCTTATCTCTGGGGGGAGGATGTTCCAAAGGGAGGGGGCCATTATAAGGTTATAGTAACAGAATCTCGCAAATTTGAATGCGCTTCCCCCCTCTCTCCCTTTATCTTCATGAGAACTCGAGAGGGTCTTGTCTGAGACACTTGCTCAGGTTACATTTCTGTTCTGGACTTAGGCTCCTTTTATCTGTTGTCTTGGTGATGGCTCTTCCTCCTGTTCCTCAAGGTCATTCCTTCTACCATGACAGGAGCATTTAGACTCCCATCATCCTCTGCTCCATGGCCTATGGAGGTCTTGCCCATCGCAAGAGACTGGCCATGTTCCCAAAGAGTTACAGAATGCAGATCATGGGTGGCCACAGATGGAAGTCCCCCTCTCCTACTAAACTGCATTGTCTCGTCTGGTGCTCAAAGTTGCACCATACTGCAACTGCCACAATTTTGAACCAGGGATAGGCAACCACTACGCAGGCTAAGAACTCTGGGAGTTGTAGTCCAAGGCATTCAGGAGGCCCAGGGCAAAGGAGGCTCTTTCAAACCCCGATTGTGGCACATGAGCTCTTGACTGCAGCCACAGCCTCAACATGTCCCCTGGCTGCAGATTCCATGATCTAACACTCCTCTGTGGCAGGCACCAGGGGGTCCTTGTGCGTCTGGGCAGTCTAGAAGGTGGCTGTGCTTCATCATGTTGTCTTCTTTCCTTCTGTAGTTGATGGTGGAGGATGGCTCCTCTCCCGGGGGTGGAATTGGTGAAGAGCCCTTTGCAGTTGTACCGCTACCTGCTCCGTTGCTGCAGGGTCCTTCCTGAAAAGAACCTCCAGGATCACTACAAGCACACAATCCGGCAGGTACGGAGGGAGGCGTCCCGTTGTTCCCCTTGGTGCCTTGTCTGAAGTTGACCTACACCAGTGTTTCTCAATCTCAGCGACTCTAAGACCTGTGGACTTCAATTCCCAGAATTCCCCAGCCAGCATGCTGGCTGGGGAATTCTGGGAGTTGAAGTCCGCAGGTCTTAGAGTCGCTGAGATTGAGAAACACTGATCTACACCTTCCAATCATAGAGAGATGGGCCTTGGAAACGTGCAAGCAGACCTTATGGCTGCATAGACCTTACCCTGCTTCTGGGATGGCCCACTTTACTGTTGGTGGAGGTCATGTCCGTGCAACAGAGCCTCCGTCTCATTGCCAGCCTGCTGCTGAAGCTGGATCAAGGTGCTCCGGTAGGAAAGTGGGGTGTTCCATAAAAAGAAAACAAAAAACAGAAGAAATGCAGAGATTCCACGCGGACGCTCTGTTGCACAAGGGACTCGTCTTTGGAGCGCCTACCTTCAGCTGGGCTCCAGGTGGCCCTCTGTGGGAGGAGCTCTTGTTCCCATCCAGTCTAATAGACCAAACATCCCTCAAGGAGACCATCACTGCTCTCGCCCAAGGCCTAGGGAACAGCCATGTTTTCAGGACTCTTTTAAACGTGGCCAGGGTGGGAGCCATACAGATCTCAAGGGGAGTGTTGTTCCAGAGAACAGGTCAAAAGGCTGAGAAAGGCTGCTTTAAAGAAAGGTTGCACTCGCTGTCTGAATTGTCTGAGTAAATATCCTCGGCTGCTGCCGTCGCTTCCTGTACAAGCCATTGCCTGCTACTTTACTGGCCGCCTTTTGGTGGCAGGGATAATTTATTTATGTACTTGTTTATTTATAGAGCTTCAAAGTTCATGTCGATGAAGACAGTCCTGAGAGGATCCAGCAGATTATCAAAAGGGCCATTGAAGATGCTGACTGGGTAATGGACAAAGTAAGTGGTCTGCATCCCGTCATCTTTGCCAGATGTTCAAAGGAATTGCTCTCCAGTTGTGACCTGGATTCTCCTGGCTGTGCAACTGCAGTTGAATATCTGGCCCCAAACGCTTTAAACCGGAGTCGGTTTCCAGAAGGGCGGCCTCTGCGTTAGCCTTTCTGCAAATGCATTCTAGCAATGACAAATCCATTGCTTTATTTGCTTCTTGCAAATATGTATCTACTACCGTGTTGTAGGATTTCAGGTGGTTCACCATCAGCAAAATGTATTGCAAAAAGAACATGATAAAACCTCTCCCACAGCACAAAAATATCCATCACAGTTCAATTTCTTTATTGTTTTTCTGTTTTAAATGGTAAGCCACCCAAAGTCGTTCTGGAGTTGTGTGCCCTCCAAATTTTAGAAATGAATAAAGCAGCCTTTCTCAACCTTTTGACCCTGGAGGAACCCTTGAAATATTTTCCAGGCCTCGGGGAACCCCTGCACATTCAGGCTCAAAGATAGGCCAGAAGTTACAAAATTATTATATTCGTTTCATGTGTAGGCCTGTATATAGGCATGAACAGTGTTCTTGAACTAAAAATAAAGAATGAAACTTACCTCTTTAATGTGAAGTTGCCCAAATTTGAAATAAGTTTTTAAATAAATCGTGATCTCCCAGGGAACCCCTAGGGACCTCTCGCGGAACCTGAGGGTTGCACGGAACCCTGGTGGAGAAACCCTGAAATAAAGACATTTGAAGCACCAGTAACAGTTTTTTAAAAGTCAAATGTTTAATTCCAACAGAAAGGCTGCCCACTCTGATCAGCGGTGTCCACAAGGGGTGTGTGTGTGAGTGTGTGTCAAAAAAAGTCAAGATGGTGGTTGCGATTGAAGCCCCGCCCTCTTAGTACATGCATACAAATGGGGGCAAAGCACATACGTACAAACAGATGGGGCTTCAATCACAGGGTCACAGCTGCCATCTTGACTTTTTTGACCCTCTGCAGATGCTCCCGCTCAGATCCCAAATGCCCAGGGCAACAAAGGCATTGTCAACATCTTCTTGAAGCTCAACAGTCTGTAGACGCTCGGCCTTAAGGGTCAGGCTGTCCCACTCGCTTACCACCAGGAGGGGGTGTCTCCTTGAAGCACCCCCTCTTGAGCTGAATGGAATCTCAGCACCCACAAAAAGGTTTGGTCGGGGCTAAGGAGCACTGGGGCTTCCATCCAAGGCAGCCTTCCCTGACCGTTGTCAGCAAAGGCGAAAACACACACCTGCCCCATCCGAAGGAGCCGGGTAACCCCTCTTCTGAATAACACCTTTTATTAAAAGGCATAATGAACAAAAGGTGCTACCGGACTCCTCCTGAGTTTTGGCTCCCATAGACTAACATGGCTGTCCTGCAAACCCTGCCCCACGTAAGGCATGGGCAGCAGGCTCCTTTCCAGGCACTTCTGCCACTGGCTGGATGGGGTTTGAAGAGTGGGTTTAAAGTTGCCCCCTCCTGCAGGCCTAATCTGGAAGCCCCTGGAAATGTGGGCTCCAAGATGTCCGTTTTGCCTCCAAAGAGGAAAAGCTGATCAGCAAAACATTAGGTCACAGTTTCTCAACCTTGGCCCCTTGAAGATGTGTGGACTTCAACTCCCAGAATTCCCCAGCCAGCATTGCTGGCTGGGGAATTCTGGGAGTTGAAGTCCACACATCTTCAAGCGGCCCAGATTGAGAAACACTGCATTAGAGAGCTGCTGTTGGGTGACCCACAGCCTCTTCTGAGGAAAGCATGGAGGGAAATGCCACTTCAGTGACAGGATAGGGGCCCCAGGGACCAGAGGTCTCTGATCCCTGCCCTAACCTATCCCTTCGAAACTGTGACATGATGTCAGCTGTCAGGCCTTACCAGCAAGATCACGAGAGAGAAAGTTCTGCAAACCAACGTCACAAATCAGGATTCTCAAGTTCAGAAATGTTCCACCACCTATCCTGTGACTGTAGTTATATTTAGATTTTAAGCCACTTCTGCCCTGTGTTCTACTTCCTCATAAGAGGTATTCTCCTGATTTTATCTTTCGGCCCAGATCTGAAACCCTCTCTTGAAGTCACCAAGAATTTATTTATAAATGTATATATTTCTTCATTTCAGTAGAAGCTCTCTAACACACACACACACACACACACACACACACACACACACCCCATAACACTTTGTTTCTAAGGAGAGACTTGTGGAATCAAGGAGAAGGGATTTAAAGGTCATCTAGCTTAGTGCAGGATCTGCTACCGAATCTTTCTTTCTTTCTGATAGATAGATAGATAGATAGATAGATAGATAGATAGATAGATAGATAGATAGATAGATAGATAGATATGGCTGCCCAATTGCAAGATTGACTCTGGGCAACTTACAATTTGAAGAAACATGAAAACAAGGAATTCAAAATAAAAATATTGTACAGAATAATATAATAAACCTTTGGAACATGCGAAACAACAGGTTAATGCATAGCTTTCCAAACACCGGAACTGGATGTGCACAGTGGCGGCGCGGGGGTGTGTGTGGTGGTGGCGGCAGCGACGACGGCAGCGGCATGCCATCAGCGCTTCTGCGTTTTAGCAGAAAACACAAGGCTGCCGCTGCTGCCGCCGTGCACACCGTTGCCGCGTGGGGGGCGCTGCCGCCGTGCATGCCCCCGCCGCCGTGCGCACCCCCGCGCTGCCGCCGCTGCCGCCATTGGTGTGTCACCAACGGCGGCAGTTTGGAAAGCACTGGGTTAATGGAATAACAGAAATAACAATAACAGAACCAGCCAAGACCCACCAACACATATTGTGATGGAATGTGAGGGTGACCTTGGAGGACTGGGGTGGGGTGGGGTGGGGTGGGGTGGGGTGGGGAGAGATGCCGCCTAGGGAACGATCAGATAAAAGAGGAAGGCGCCCGCAACAGAGTAACGACGAAAGAAAGAAACTTAGGAAGGACCCTCCCCAACTACTCAGCCAGTAAATAGGGAGGGCGGGAGATTTGTACTTTCAGACTTGCAAGATTCTGTTAATGTAGCCTTACAATAAAGTAGAATTAGCTCATCTGGTTGTGTTTTCTGTCTGGTTTACCTGGGAGGGCTGACGCGTATTTCATTCAAGGCTCTTACATTCTATATAGGCTCATCCCATGATCTGGCCCAATGTTTGGGGGAAGAGCCAGGTTTTGCGGGCCTTGTGGAAGGACAGAAGGGTCAGAGTCACCAGAACCTCAGGGGGAATGATATTCCATAGAGAAGGATCTGCCAGAGCATCCCTGCAGATGATCTTCCACCCTTTGCTTGAAGACCTCCAGCAAAGCAGCCATAAAAATGTGCTTCTTACCCAACCTTCATGTGTTGGATCACAGTTCCAGCTGAGTTGGCTTTCTTTTGAGCAGTTGTCATTGGGATAAAATGGCATGTGAATGACAGAAAAATGGCATGTGGGTGCCAGAGTTCTCACACAGACAGTAAAAACTAATATAATAGTAAATCTGATGGTTGCCAAAACAAGCCAGAGTTCAAATGGGGGGGGGGGGCAAGCAGCTGTTAGGTTGGGCTGTGGTCCAGGGGAAGACACGGCTACTTTAAAGAGTTGCTGACAGGTGCTTCGAGCATGCCGCCCCTTTGAATGTATACTCCACCCCATCTTTTCCCCTTCAAATCTGAATTGCTGCATAGTGCTGTTTATTGATTTGATTGATTTGATTTGATTTGATTTGATTTGATTTGATTTGATTTGATTTGATTTGATTTGATTTGATTTGATTTGATTTGATTTGATTTGATTTGATTTGATTTGATTTGATTTGATTTGATTTGTATGACCGCCCATCTCCCCCCATGGGGAACTCTGGGCGGTTCACAATAAACAAGTTAAAATAAAATCTAAAATATCTAAAATCACAGTTATACAAAAAATACATATTCTAAAATCCAGATGATGATGGAATAAATTAAAAGAAGGACAATTATAAAATTAGGGGATTAACCACCCCCATGAGGAACTATCTCTTCCTCCTTCCCACGCCAGGCGGCAGAACCAGGTCTTCAGCTCTTTCCTAAAGGTCGGGAGGGAGGAGATCTGTCTCAACTCTGGGGGCAAGGTGTTCCATAGAGTGGGCGCTACCACAGAGAAGGCCCGCCTCCTAGACCCCATCAGATGGCATTCTCTGATTGATGGGGCTCGTAGCAGGCCCTCTCTGAATGACCGGGTGGGGCGGGTCGATAACATGGGGATCAGACGGTCCCTCAGGTATTCTGGCCCCATGCCATGTAGACTGTTGAGCAGTCTATGAAGGTAACAAGCATCAACTAAGCCTGTGGGATTGGTCTGGCTGACTTTGTTCCAGTAACATGCCAGTGCAATATGCCAGCTTGGCATTAACTTTGTTTTGGGGTTTTTTTTGTGTCTACCTTGTTTGTAGCTTGAATCATGTCAACTGGCCGACAAAGGTCCGTATAGTTAAAGCTATGGTTTTTCCAGTAGCAATGTATGGCTGTGAGAGTTGGACCATAAGGAAGGCTGAGCGCCGAAGAATTGATGCTTTCGAACTGTGGTGCTGGAGAAGACTCTTGAGAGTCCCTTGGACTGCAAGGAGGTCAAACCAGTCATTCCTAAAGGAAATCAACCCTGACTGCTCATTGGAAGGACAGATGCTGAAGCTGAAGCTCAAATACTTTGGCCACCTAATGAGAAGAGAGGACTCACTGGAAAAGACCTGATGCTGGGAAAGACTGAGGGCAAAAGGAGAAGGGGACGGCAGAGGATGAGATGGTTAGATAGCATCACCGATGTAATGAACATGAATTTGAGTAAACTCCGAGAGACAGTGGAGGACAGGAAGGCCTGGCGTGCTATGGTCCATGAGGTCACGAAGAGTCGGACACGACTGAACAACTGAACAACAACAACAAAAATTTTCTCAGTGGAAACGTTTCGCTCCTTATCCAAGAAGCTTCTTCAGTCTGAGCAAAGTTAGTAAGGGAATCCTTAAATATGTTTCTAGGGTGGCTGTGTGACCTTGCACCTGGGGCTAGGTCATGGTTATTTGAGATGTTTATTTCTAAGTCCCTTTTCCTCCTTTGGATGATAAAGGGACTTAGAAATAAACATCTCAAATAACCATGACCTAGCCCCAGGTGCAAGGTCACACAGCCACCCTAGAAACATATTTAAGGATTCCCTTACTAACTTTGCTCAGACTGAAGAAGCTTCTTGGATAAGGAGCGAAACGTTTCCACTGAGAAAATAGAAATCCAGTTGACATGATTCAAGCTACAGACAATTCCACCTGGATGACTGAGAACATCGACATGTCTACCTTGTTGTGTGAATGCAACCAAACCATCCAGTGGGTTTCCTGACTAAGTAACTGCCGTGCTTGGTCCAAAGGCCCACATGCTGGTTTGTCAGGTCTCATAGGAAACTGCTTTCTACCTGAATGATTTTTATATAAACTTTCAAATAAAAGGATATACTGTAGAATATTACCTTTTAGGGTCAGTCGATTTATGAATATTTTATTGATTGTATTAAGATTAATCATTAGAATTATCAACACACAATTTATCAATTTTCTGTATTAATCACCATCTTTGAAATTTTCTTCCTCTCTCTTCCTCCCACCCTTCCCCCCTTTAGTACAAGAAACCAAAGTAAGGGAGAAACGGTTGGTGGAAAAGTGAAGATGGTTTCTTAAAACAATTGGACTGAAGAAACCAGTTTGCGACAGTAGCCGGCTCATTGGAACCCCGCTGCTTTCTGTGATTGTAAAATGCAAGAGGACAAATACAAATTCAGCTAGCTGTTGGCATTTAGGAACTTCCTTGCTATTGATGGTCAACCTTTAATAGACGAGGGACAAGCCATCTCAAGTGACTGATCTTTAGTAGTTGAATTTTCTGAGCTGAAATGACATGGCCTCTGCAGGGCTTGGAGCAGGAGACATCGTGAGGTTGTGTTTCCACAAGAGGTATTCCATGTTTCTACAGGATTTAGATCTATGCTCTGTTATTGAACGTAGTTTATGTTGCTAGCATGCAGGAAAATTGGTTAATTTTGGATCTAGGGCTACTGTTTACATTGGAAACTACAGTATATTAAAATCAAGTTTTGATTTGCCACAACTGCTTCTTAGTCCATCTCCTGGAGATACTATGTGGCATAGATTCAACCTTCCCATTCACATCTGTGGAACATCCAGGCTTAAATTTTAAGAAATGGCAAAAATCTTACCATATAAGTTCTCATTTCTCTTATCTTTTGGATAAGTGGTGTCTCGATACTGATAAGCGAAATGGAATCCTTTATCTAATGAATATTCCCCAAAATAGATTGTGTGGGACACATTGCCTTTGGTATGTAGAAAATAAGGAATAGATAAAATGGTTGAGACATCCACCCCTCCATATACCGTCACAGAAATAAAGAATTTGGAAAGATGATTATATATTATTAGCCTTGCTGTGGGTGACATAAAAATTGATTAATCAGTGAATCAATATTATTTATCACACAAGTATCACCGTTCCCTAAGAACACTTGAGACATCATAAAGGTTTTGTTTTTGCCACTGGATGCACAATGGCGTTGGTTTTTGGCCTTCTGAGACAGCTTTTGCATAGATGTCAAATGTGGCAGCATAATTACTATAATTGTACGATTTTCCCCTCTTCAGATTCACTCTATCCTTAGTATTTCTTGAAGTCAGAATTTTTAAGGAGAGGAGTGTCTATGGAGCGATAATTTTGGAAAGTCTAATATGTAAAATATCTAACAGCAGCCCACTCTAGGAAAAAGAAGAGGGAAAAAAGAAAAAGAGGAAGGATGGGTGTTTTTGAGTGTGTCAAGTGACACATATACAACCTCAACTTTCCCTCAACGCAAAAAAGTAGAGTAAATGTTGCAAGTGTTCCAGAACAGGGTAGGGTACAAAATCTATCCCAGTAACAATAAACCATATGAAATGACTTTTTCAAGACAAATGTGTGGTTGAAATGCAGACATGGTGTTTTAGTTGTTGTTCATTCGTTCAGTCGCTTCCGACTCTTCGTGACTCCGTGGACCAGCCCACGCCAGAGCTTCCTGTCGGCCGTCGCCATCCCCAGCTCCCCCATGGTTGAGTCCGTCACCTCCAGAATACCATCCATCCATCTTGCCCTTGGTCGGCCCCTCTTCCTTTTGCCTTCCACTTTCCCTAGCATCAGCATCTTCTCCAGGGTATCCTGTCTTCTCATTATGTGGCCAAAGTACTTCAGTTTTGCCTTTAATATCATTCCCTCAAGTGAGCAGTCTGGCTTGATTTCCTGGAGTATGGACTGGTTTGATCTTCTTGCAGTCCAAGGCACTCTCAGAATTTTCCTCCAACACCACAGTTCAAAAGCATCTATCTTCCTTCGCTCAGCCTTCCTTATGGTCCAGCTCTCGCAGCCATAGGTTACTACAGGGAATACCATTGCTTTAACTATGCGGACCTTTGTGGTCAGTGTGATGTCTCTGCTCTTAACTGTTTTATCAAGATTTGTCATTGCTCTCCTCCCAAGAAGTAGACGTCTTCTGATTTCCTGGCTGCAGTCAGCGTCTGCAGTAATCTTTGCGCCTAGAAATACAAAGTCTGTCACTGCCTCCACTTTTTCTCCCTCTATTTGCCAGTCATCAATCAAGCTCGTTGCCATAATCTTGGTTTTTTTGAGGTTTAACTGCAACCCAGCTTTTGCACTTTCTTCTTTCACCTTCATCATAAGGCTCGTCAGCTCCTCCTCGCTTTCAGCCATCAAAGTGGTATCATCTGCATATCTGAGATTGTTAATGTTTCTTCCAGCGATTTTAACTCCAGCCTTGGATTCATCAAGCCGAGGTGTTTTAGGCATACTGTAAAAACTTTGATGAACCTTTAGAGCAGAGTTTCTCAACCTCAGCAACTTTAAGAAGTGTGGACTTCAACTCCCAGAATTCCCCAGCCAGCATAATGGTTCGGGAATTCTTGGATTTGAAAACCACACATCTTAAAGTTGCCAAGTTTGAAGTACACTGGTCTAGATGACCCCTCAGTTCCATTCTAACTCAATAATTTTATGTACCATATACTGTATTTTGGTACAGCTGAATTGGTCCATCATTTTGATTGATTGATTGATTGATTGATTGATTGATTATGTGTTAATAAGTCAATGTTGACTCTTAGTGACCACATAGATTTTCTCCATAATGATCTATCCCTAACCAGGTCCTTCAGGTCTTCCAACCGTGATCATTTATATTAAGCTATTAAGAAAAAAAGCCAATAGTATACAGTAACTGATGGAGCAGGGAATGGAAACAGCAATAATTAAAACTAAACATTAAAGGACTTCGTAAATGAAGAAATCCTATCCAGATAGGAGTTCTTCCAGCTGCTAAACTGGTACAATACAACCTTGCTACCTTCATGAAGGTTTTTCAGTGCCATCCATCAGTATCACCTGATAGCCAACTCCAGGGTTGATGTCATGGGTGTGTAGCCAAAATGAACAGCTGAGAAAAAAGTGAAAGAGATCCATTCTGGGAAGCAGTCGGGTCCAACAGAAAGGCAGTAGAAGGACAGCTTCATGCCAGTTGAGAAGACAGAGAAGGCAGTAAGGAATGGAGTCTGCAGGTGGAAAGGCTGGACTGAGCAGAAACCTGTTTAGAAACTGAGCAATACTCCAGATCACATGGCTTTTGCAAGATGGTTTGCAGGGGAGAAAACCACGGCCACCAAGTTGTTGAAGAAAAATGGCACACCAAGCCATGCCAGCCACCCTATTTTTTTGTGCACTCTCCCAATGCTATCTTGTAAATAATAAAAAATGTCCCACATCTGGATGGTCAGAAGCCCATCTGGCCATTCTCCATGGACCCAAAATTATAATTTGCTTTTTCTTCAGAACAGAAGTAAGGAGATACCTTCCCTTTGCAAAGCATTGTTTTACAACTCTCATTAAGGAGGGGGGCGAGCCAAAAACATGAACAGAAACAGTTTGTGGAAAAGGAGATTTGCTGGGAAATGTGGATGCTCCCTGGGGGACTTTGGGCTCCTTGCTCTCTTTCAGCCCAGCGTATGTCTCAGGGTTATTGTGGGCATAGTTTAGCATAGTGGGCAGGGGTGGGGAACCTTTTTTCGGCCGAGGGCCATTTGGATATTTATAACCGGGGGGTGGGGGGCGGGGTTTCTGGGATTTCTGCGGACCGGGGGCCGGAGTTTGCGGGCGGGAGCCAATCACAAGCACTGGGGGGCGGGGTTTGTGGGCGAGAGCCAATCACGTGGAAGGGGCGGGGTTTGCGGGCGGGAACCCCGTGGGCCTTATACGGCCTGCGGGCCTGACGTTGCCCACCCCTGGATTAAGGTGATCCCACTCTAAGCCACTTTGGTTCCTAGAGAAAAGGTTGGATTTAAATCTAACAAATTAAAAAAATATATCTGAGGGGCTGAGTATGTTTTGCAGAGCTGCCATGAAACATTTTGCAAACGAGCTGCAGAGCAAAACAACAACAACAACCAAGAAATGGAGAAAATGCAGCTTCATCTTTGCTCCATGTTGAGACTCTCCTCTGTCCTTGAATTCAGGACTGTAAAGCTGGAGGAATTCCTTGTCCCCAGCTCTGGTGAGGGTGATTTGTTTCCAGCAGATGTTGCCCTTTAATTATCTTTTGAGCCAATGACACACAAAATTACAGGAAGCCAGAAAGGCTAAGCATACCTTGGACTTTTCTGGAACGGGAAAAAAGAGAATCTTGTTGATGAGTGAAGACCAGAGAGATAACTTTCCAAATTGGCCCGTCTGGCGTGGCATTCTTTGTACCAGAAGCAGCGGAATTCATTTTTCAGAGGTCTGCTAAGAGATCGAGCCAAGTTCTTCCCTTTCTGTTTTGTCCACATTCTTTCAGTGGCTCAGCGTGTGTCTACCCTACGCCGACAGGTGCGGGTAACCCGTTGAACCCCTTTCGTGATGGGGATCGGGGATTGCAATTATTCCCCATGAACGAGGAATTCCCAGTAAGTGTGGGTCATAGATGTCCCGGGCTGCACGCGCGCTACACTACACTGACTGACATTCTTTCAGAACTTGAAGCTTGAAGACTTTTCATGATTTATTTATTTTATTTATTTATGATTCAATTTATATCACCGCCCCATCTCCCCCGAAGGGGACTCTGGGCGGTTTACAAAAAGTCAATGATTAAAATGAATAAGATATAATACCGTACGGCAGTCATCATATAAATACAAATAATTTAAAGATAAAATCCAAGAGGTGATAAAATTGTTTTTTTAAAAAAAGGGCTCTATGGCACCAGCCATCCCCAGGAGGAGCTGTTCCCGTTCCAATCCCAGGCGAGGCGGCAGAACCAGGTCTTTAAGTTCTTCCGAAAGGCCGGGAGCGATGGGGCCTGCCTCACCTCCGGGGGTAGAGTGTTCCAAAGGGCAGGCGCCACTGCAGAGAAGGCCCGCCTTCTGGACCCCGCCAAGTGAAACTCCCTTACCGATGGGGTCCGCAGCATGCCCTCTCTGCATGACCGAGTGGGACGGTTCGATGTTATGGGGATGAGACGGTCCCTCAGGTAGCCTGGTCCCATGCCATGTAGGGCTGTATCTGTATGATGTCTGTATCCCAAACAACACCAACGGGTCTCTGGTGTAGGACAAAGATCAAGTAGAGAAAGAGTGACTAGACCAAGTTTCTAAAACGGTTTGGGGCTGGGTGGGGTTGTGACTGCCAAACTTCACAGTCCAAGCCCAGTTCATCCTGCACTACACTAACACTCAGGAAAACACAGTCACACTGTCTTAGCTTGCAATAATACACCCGTTGCAAACCACTGCAAGCAAGATCCAGTTCACTCAAATGAAATTTACTTCTCAGTAGACTTGTATCTGTAGGATTCAGCCACAGAAGCGGGGAGAATACACTTTGTTTTGGCTTGGAAATCCAAAGCATCTCTACTCCTCTGATGAAAAATATTAACTGAACATTATGCATTAAGACAGTTGTGGGAATATTTATTTTTTTATTTTTTTATTTATGCTTCAATTTGTATACCGCTCCATCTCCCCACAAGGGAACCCTGGGCGGTTTACAGGATACAGCAATTAAAATTTAACAGTTAAAACAGCGTAATAAAATATGTTTTCCCTTATGAAGAAGAATGTTCTCTAGAATGTATATAAAGTTTTCTGGACCTGAGTGTGACTTTTCCTTTTTTAATCTGTCAGCAGTGAGAGGGCAGAGCAAGCAACTTTCTGAAGAAAGAATTGTTCAGTTCAACCCTTTTCAATAAGGTTGACCGCTTTTACAGTTTTATTGGTGATTTCATGGCAAACTTGAGATAGCCACTTCTCTGTGTGAATGCACTTTCAAGAGTTTTTGTGCACCGGCCAAGGGGAGGAGGGATGGCCTACGGGAAGGCTAAAGCGTTCTCAATCATTAGGGCAGAGCTTTCCAAACTGTGTGTCGGGACACGTTAGTGTGTCGGCTGCAGTGTCTGGGTGTGTCGCGGCTGCTGCTGCCTCCAAGCCCACAAGGATTTACATACATTGATTACAGGCTTAGCCACACAGCAACCTTCAGGTGCTTGTCTCCCATGCTAAACCCAGGTTGAAATGAAGTTAGCTTAAGAAACTGCTGCCCATAATTCAATCTGTTGCTTGGCTTTGACTATGATGCCAGCCAGGAATTCTGTCTGGATTGGGTGGGTCTGTTTTTTCGCTCCTGTCCAGTTTTTATAATCTTTTATCATCTTTGATTCTTGTTTATTATTGTATTGTTTTATTGTTGCTTTAGTGTTGGGAGTTGTTGGGAGTCGGGCAGTGTACAAATTTAATATAAATAAATAAGTGAGCGTGGACCCCTCCTGTTTCTTTCCTTCTCCTTCTAATGCCAGGAAAGCAGGCATCAATTGTGTTCCTTTCTGTGGGTGGGCCTTTGCCATTTATGGACCTTTCCCATGAGTTTCCGTCTGGTTTGAACTTTAGAGACGTATGGAGATGGCCTTGAAGTAGGGATTCAACAGTTGTTAGGCAGACATCAGCTATCAACTTAGCCTTAAAAGCAAGGAGGGAGAGGAAGAACCTCAAGATTACCCAACCTTGATGCTTTTTGGTGTAAGAGGGAAGAAGAGAGAATCTCTATAACGCTTTCAAGATTTTGTTATTACAGGTAGTCCTCGACTTATGACCACTCGTTTAGCAACCGTTCGAAGTTACGATGGTGCTGAAAAAAGTGACTTGCGACCAGTCCTCGCACTTACAACCATCACAGCATTCTGAGGTCACATGATCGCCATTTGCAACCCTCCCAGCCAGCTTCCAACAAGCAAAGTCAATGGGGGAAGCCAGATTCGCTTAATGACCACAGTGATTTGCTTAACGACTGTGGCAAAAAAGGTCGTAAAATTGGGTGTGACTCACTTAACAACCGCCTCGCTTAACAACAGAAGTTCCAGTCCCAATTGTGGTCGTAAGCCGAGGACTACCTGTATACCTGCATTTTAAGACATTCACACACACACACACACACACACATGCACACACACATGCCACTGCCAGCAGCCCAGGTTGAACTAGATCCTTAGGACTCATCCACATGTCCTGCTTGCCTGGCGTGAGGTCAGCCATGGAGGCCAGTGATCGGGATGAAAGTCCACACCTGTCACAGCAGACACTAGCCAACTGGAGTGGGTCATTTGCCTAGAACAAAGTGAAGCCTAGAAAGCAGACTGCAACACACACAAATGTCCCCCTTAGGACACATTTCTTTTGATGCAAAACAAGGAAAGTGACGCGGAAGTTGCCTTTGGAACAGGCCAGGGTGGTTTGAAGATGACGTCATCTTTTCCTGTCCTCCAGAAACAGGTGGGCCACTGTGTGTCTAAAGATCTCTGACTCATGCACTTCCCTCCTCCCACCACCTCCCGACATGGTGCGGTTGTGTCTGGCCATAAATATAAATCATAAGGTTATTTGCATATGATGTCATTGTGGTGGGCGTGCATGTGGTGGGGATCTATGTTGTGTTTATACTGGTACCTAAAAAAATTATGCCTGGGACCATTTTTTATACCAAGCTACCGGATAGTATTGCCAACTTTGACAACATATGAAATCTTTAATGTCTTTCTCACCATAACTGGGTGAGAAATCTTCAGTGTCTTTCTCTTCCAGCTGGGGATGCCAAGAATGAATGAACTTAGGACATAAGAATAACAGCAACAATAACAACAATAGCCTGCCCTGCTTTTCCTTATTTGCTTTTAGCAGGTGACCTTGTTCTGGGCTTAGAAGCTAAGCAGGGTTAGACCCGTTTACAACTTGGATGGGAGACAACAAAGAAATCCCAAGGCTGTAATGAAAAGGGCAAACACACCTCTAAGAACAAAACGGCTAATCACTTCCATACTGTGGCCAAACTACATGGACTTGTAAAAAGTTGGATTTGACTTGATGGTATCTTTATTAGGATAATTACATAATAATCTGATCAGCATAATAATCCCAAATCTCTGCAGAGGTATAATGTCCTCCACCGTATTATGGCTATCACTCGATTTTGATTGCTTTTGCCCAAAGAGTGTTCAATACAGAGAATAAACATCACTACCCCACTATGTAAGTGGGGCAACCTAATTAAGCTCCAGAAATCAGACAACATGAATAAACAATAGTTTACCATCCATAAGTCTGTAAAACCACAGGAAGATCCCGAGACAAGAAGTGAAATAAGAGAAGAACCATGTGTGAACCGAAGAACTCCACAGAAGGAATTGGAAGTATTTCTACTCTGCAGCAATACATGGGCTTCGTAGCTCAGGCCACCTGAACAGTTCCACCACTCCTATTCTTCTGGCCCTCAGAGCCTTTAGAGATGGCACTTCTGAAGTTAGGGACTAAAGAAGCAATTTGGGAGTTAAGCCTACACAGGTGTGTGTGGGGGTACATGTGTGTGAGCAAGTGAATATCCCAAGGGGAAAATTGAGGGTAACCTTGGGGTATTAATAAGACTGAAGATAAAAAGGTAAAGGTTTCCCCTGCACAGTTGTGTCTGACTCTGGGGGCCGGTGCTCATCTCCATTTGTTAGCCGAAGAGCCAGCGCTGTCCGAAGACGCTTCCACGGTCATGTGGCCGGCATGACGCTCGTGGAACGCTGTTACCATCCCACCGAAGTGGTACCTATTTATCCACTTGCATTTGCATGCTTTCGAATTGCTAGGTTGGCAAGAGCTGGAGCTAGTGCGGGAGCTCACTCCGTCACGCGGGACTAGGGATTCGAACACGCGGAACTAGGGATTCGAACCTCCAAACTTGCGATCTTCCAATCGACAAGCCTGGCGTCTTACCCGCTTGGCCGCCACGCCCCTTAATAAGACTGAATAAGACTGAAGCACGTAATAAAGAAAACAAACCTGTGTAGTCTTACAGTGCAGAGAAGAATGAGTGAATCAGTATGCCCATTCTGGGGGGATGGTGGAGGAAGATTATTTTTGCCCACGTGGATGGGTTACTAACTCCTGAGAGCTTTTGATGGCTCAGGTGCCTCATCTTTTCACGGAATCTCATTAAAAACGTGTGTGATAGACAGATGAGGTAAGAATGTAATCCAATAAGAGGAAAGCTGAAAGGCTGGCTGATAAAACCAAGCAGGCTGTTTGAGGCATTTGGGATTGTGATGTTTGTTAGAAATGTGAGATTCAAGCTGCCCACATCCAGCCAGGGCCCAGGTGCAGCTTCCTTCCTGATGCCTGTGATGGATTTTTCTTGTTTCCAATGAGCCTGCTGGTGAAACGTCTTGGCAATGGTGCCCCTGTGCATCGCTTAAGCATTTCAGCCAAAAGGAGATTAGCAGGTTGTTGGGTGAGGCCCCCCCAAAAAAATCCATCTTCAAGGGCTTCAAAAACAAGTCAAGATGGTGGCTGGGACAGCAAAATCAAAACCCTGCCCCTTTTTCACGGACATGGTGCGGGCAACAAATGCAGAAAGAGAGGTAGTGCTTTGATTGTCCGGTTGCGGCTGTCATCTTGACTTTTCTGACTACCCCACCCCTGCAGATGCCCGTAAGTCCATGTCACCAAAAGTCATCGGTAGGTTCCACTTGTTTTCTCATGCATTGATGGGGAAGGTTTAGCAATGCTCAGTGGTTAAGACGCCAGGCTTGTAGATCGGAAGGTTGGCGGTTCGAGACCCGAGCGCCGCATGACGGAGTGAGCTCTTGCACTTGCCCCAGCTCTTGCCAATCTAGCAATTCGAAAGCATGCAAATGCAAGTAGATGAATAGGTACCACTTCGGTGGCAAGGTAACAGTGTTCCGCATGCATCATGCCGGCCACATGACCGCAGAAGCGTCTTTGGACAGCACTGGCTCTTCGGCTAACAAACGGAGATGTGCACCGGCCCCTAGAGTCGGACACGACTGTGCAGGGGAAACCTTTACCTTTACTTTTACCTTTACCAATGTTCCATTCTTGCTCTGTTGCCTTTCTGTCATGGAACAGTGCCCTAACACATTTTATATTGGGGCAATCTCTATTGTCCCCCCTAATAATTCTTGTCACCTTGTCACCTGTACCTGTTCACTCAGTTGGTGATGCAGAACACTGAACTCAATGGACTTTTGGCTTTCGTGCAATCATAGCTCATAAAGGTTAGCTTTCTTGCAATCATAGCTCATAAATCATAAAGGAGCGCAGTGGCTCAGCAGGTTAAACCGCTGAGCCGTTAGTCTGCCGGTTGGCAGTTCGAAACCGCGGGGTGGGGTGAGCTCCCGCCACTAGCTCCAGCTTCCGCCCACCCAGCGGATCGAAAGCATATGCGAGTAGATAAATGGGTACCACTTCGTGGGTCAATTTGCCGGCGTCCAGCGGAGGGTCGTCCTCGTTCCGAAGAAGACCTAGGGAATCCCGGTGATGACGGCGGAGGACGACGGATCCGGAAAGAACAGCTTCCTGGACGTCAGCAGCCGGCGCGGAAGCGAGGCATGCTGGGGCTTGTAGTCCAGTGCCTGCAGCCGAAGAGCCGGTTCCCTGTCCTCCTCCCTATTGCGCAGTAAATTTATATGATGATATATGATGTATAATTGGAAAATGTACTGATGTTGTAAGCCGCCTAGAGTCCTCCAGTAGGGAGGGGATAGGCGGGGTATAAATAGGATAAAATAAATAAATAAATAATAATAATAGCTCCAGTTCACAGGAGACCTTTAACTAGACCAGAGAGGGATAGGACATTATGCAGCTCTAGAACCAAGTCAATTAGAGCTGTTCTGCACAGCACCACTAAAGTTCTACTCTCCAATGCAAAGCTGGCAGGAAACTATGCTGGCTTAAAGAAGAGTTAGCCACGCTTCCAACCCCTGTTCTGACTTGGCAAGGAAGCAGCTTTGGGGTTCTGCCCACCCCAGAGTAGGACAGACGTGAGAGCCACTTTGCTTAGCTGGCCATACCGTTTCAAAGGGCTGAGAAACACGGTCCCTGCTAATACCCCCAGTGGACAAGAGAATGACTTTCTTGTATTCGTTGTGGGCGGAAAATGATTTTATAGAACAGATTATCCAGACAACAAGTATCTCAGCTGGGTACCTTTGTCTGGGCTCAGAAATCAAGCAGGACCAGGTTTGGTTAGTCTTTGGATGGGATGATTAATGATGATTATTATGTGCCATCAAGTTGTTGTCGACACTTAGCAGCCACATAGATAGATTTTCTCCATGATGATCTGTCCCTAACCTGGCCCTTCAGCTCTTCCAACGGTGCCCCCATCACCACTGTAACTGGGTCCGTCCACCTGGCTGCTGGTCCTCCTCTTCTTCTCCTTCCTTCCACCTTTCCCGGCATCAGAGCCTCCTCCAGAGAGCTGGGTCTTCGTACAATGTGTCTGAAGTAGGATCATTGGAGCCTGGTCACTTGTGCCTCAAGTGAGAACTCTGGGTTGATTTGTTCGATGATCCATCGGTTTGTTTTCTTGGCTGTCCAAGGTATTCTCAGGAGTCTTCTCCAACACCAAAGTTCAAAAGCGTCAATACTCTTCCTATTGAGGGAGCACCAGGAAATCCCCGGTGTGTAGGCTGGACCTGGAAGCTGAAAAAACATCCAGCCAGAAGGCAGCATCCACACATTGCCTTGCGGCCTTCAGGGACAAGTTTTGAAAGCACCAGGAGTCAAACGTGACAGTGACTTTACCTTACCCAAAGCAATAAAAGAGGAATCCATGATTATCAGCCTCCGCCTTCCAGGACGCACGTAGCAGAACCACTGGCCGCCAATACGCCTCCTCCTCTGATCACATCTCTCAGCTCCGTTTCAATTTCAACTGCCTACAAATCAATTCTCCTGAAGGTGCACCGTGTTTTCTTTCTTCTTTTTAAAAACATCCTCGGGCCAAGAACCAGGCTGGTTTGGCATGTCTAAACACACAGTTGCAAGGTTTATTATTATGTTGTATGTGTGTGTGTACCTGTAAATGTATGTGTGAGGGAGATTCTTTTCTCTGATTAAATGGCGCTTATTCTCAAGAAGGTAGACTGCTCTCAAATGGTGTGTACATACATGTAGTCCTCGCTTAATGACCACAATTGGGACTGGAATTTTGGTTGCTAAGTGAAGTGGTCATTAAGCGAATCTGACCCGATTTTATTTTTTTGCGGCGGCGTTAAGCAAGTCACTGTGTGCGTTAAGCGAACCATGTGGTTGTTAAGTGAATCATGTGGTTCCCCATTGATTTTGCTTGCCAGAAGCTGGCCGGGAAGGTCGAAAATGGCGATTGTGTGACCACGGGACACTGCAATGGTCATAAATGTGAACCAGTTGCCAAGCGCCCAAACTGTGATCACGTGACTGTAGGGATGCTACGACGGTCCTAAGTGTGAGGACCGGTCTCAAGTCAGTTTTTCAGCACTGTTGTAAGTCCAAACCATCACTAAATGAATGGTTGTTAAGCGAGGACTACGTGTACATGCATAAGACAATGGTGTAGAATTAAGTGTAAAATCATCTGCTTGTGACCCTGTACATTTATGCACAATTGTGGCTGTATTTCTGAGTTACAGCCTCTTCCCGTTTGGAAAGTGGAGATGAACCTCCAGTGGGCTTTCCAAGCTGACTCAGCAGAGCAATCAATATCCCTGCCAAAGAAACTCTCCAACCATGAATTTTTGAAATCCATCTTGGCACCACCAAAGCTGTTACAAGAAGGTGTGTTCTCCTCTCCCCGGCTACCCTTTCAAGTTGACATAGAAGTGACCAGGCTACTCTATAAATCAGTGTTTATCAACCTAGACAACTTTAAGATGTGTGGACTTCAACTCCCAGAATTCCCCAGCCAGCACTGTTACTGTTGTTAAAATTACTGAGGTTGAGCAACACTGCTATAAATGAATGAGTTCTTGCTGCCAAATACTTGGAAATACCCATTTTTAATCCTGAAAAGAAGCCCAGCCTGAGAAAATTTGAGACAAATCATCTGGAATTAGCCAACTGATGCAATGTTTTTTGACAAATAATGTTATATGACAAATCTACGTGCAGTTAGTCTCGTGTTTGCTCTCAAGATGTTACTTGGTTACATTCATTGGGAAAGCAGTACTGTATTACGATAGTGTGAGCCATAATTTACCTAGACATATACTAAGGATGGTCCAATAGATTTTTTTTCCTAGTGACCTGGCAATGAACACGTAGCAAAATGAATAAATAATTAAGATATTCAGGGATTTTTCCCCCCAATAATGTGGGAAGAGTTGTGGCTTTCTCATCCACCTTGTGGGTTTCCTAGAAACATTGGGACACAAGACTGAAATACACCATGGTGCTAACCTGGCCTATCATAAAGAAGCAAGAAACAACCAGGATTGCATCCAGGTTTCCACCCCTCAGGATGCAAAGATATGCTTGAAGCACAACGGGATGATCTTCCTTTCGTGCAAGTCTTTCCAGCTCTGTGTGGTTAGGACCATCACAAGGTTTGATTATGGCTATTATCTTTGTGACAAATCTGTAGCAAAAGTTCTCATGGCCCTTGGCATTCAGAGTCCAGTGCAGTTGACATCCAGAATGAGTGAACATTCTATGAACATTATGTTGTTGTTGTTGTTTATTCGTTCAGTCGTTTCCGACTCTTCGTGACTTCATGGACCAGTCCACGCCAGAGCTTTCTGTCGGCCGTCACCATCCCCAGCTCCCCAATGGTTGAGTCTGTCACCTCCAGAATATCATCCATCCATCTTGCCCTTGGTCGGCCCCTCTTCCTTTTGCCTTCCACTTTCCCTAGCATCAGCTTCTTCTCCAGGGTATCCTGTCTTCTCATTATGTGGCCAAAGTACTTCAGTTTTGCCTTTAATATCATTCCCTCAAGTGAGCAGTCTGGCTTGATTTCCTGGAGTATGGACTGGTTTGATCTTCTTGCAGTCCAAGGCACTCTCAGAATTTTCCTCCAACACCACAGTTCAAAAGCATCTATCTTCCTTCGCTCAGCCTTCCTTATGGTCCAGCTCTCGCAGCCATAGGTTACTACAGGGAATACCATTGCTTTAACTATGCGGACCTTTGTTGTCAGTGTGATGTCTCTGCTCTTAACTATTTTATCAAGATTTGCCATTGCTCTCCTCCCAAGAAGTAGACGTCTTCTGATTTCCTGGCTGCAGTCAGCGTCTGCAGTAATCTTTGCGCCTAGAAATACAAAGTCTGTCACTGCCTCCACTTTTTCTCCCTCTATTTGCCAGTCATCAATCAAGCTCGTTGCCATAATCTTGGTTTTTTTGAGGTTTAACTGCAACCCAGCTTTTGCACTTTCTTCTTTCACCTTCGTCATAAGGCTCCTCAACTCCTCCTCGCTTTCAGCCATCAAAGTGGTATCATCTGCATATCTGAGATTGTTAATGTTTCTTCCAGCGATTTTAACTCCAGCCTTGGATTCCTCAAGCCCAGCATGTCGCATGATGTGTTCTGCGTACAGGTTGAATAGGTAGGGTGAGAGTATACAACCCTGCCGTACTCCTTTCCCAATCTTAAACCAGTCCGTTGTTCCGTGCTCTGTTCTTACCGTTGCTACTTGGTCGTTATACAGATTCCTCAGGAGGCAGACAAGATGACTTGATATCCCCATACCACCAAGAACTTGCCACAATTTGTTATGATCCACACAGTCAAAGGCTTTAGAATAGTCAATAAAACAGAAATAGATGTTTTTCTGAAATTCCCTGGCTTTCTCCATTATCCAGCGGATATTGGCAATTTGGTCTCTAGTTCCTCTGCCTTTTCTAAACCCAGCTTGTACATCTGGCAATTCTCGCTCCATGAATTGCTGGAGTCTACCTTGCAAGATCTTGAGCATTACCTTACTGGCATGTGAAATAAGTGCCACTGTTCGATAGTTTGAACATTCTTTAGTGCTTCCCTTTTTTGGTATGGGGATATAAGTTGATTTTTTCCAATCTGATGGCCATTCTTGTGTTTTCCAAATTTGCTGGCATATGGCATGCATCACCTTGACAGCATCATCTTCCAAGATTTTAAATAGTTCAGCTGGGATACCGTCGTCTCCTGCTGCCTTGTTATTAGCAATGCTTCTTAAGGCCCATTCAACCTCACTCTTCAGGATGTCTGGCTCTAACTCACTGACCACACCGTCAAAGCTATCTCCAATATTATTATCCTTCCTATACAGATCTTCCGTATATTCTTGCCACCTTTTCTTGATCTCTTCTGCTTCTGTTAGGTCCTTACCATCTTTGTTTTTGATCATACCCATTTTTGCCTGGAATTTACCTCCGATGTTTCTAATTTTCTGGAAGAGGTCTCTTGTCCTTCCTATTCTATTGTCTTCTTCCACTTCCGCACATTGCTTGTTTAAAAATAATTCCTTATCTCTTCTGGCTAACCTCTGGAATTTTGCATTTAATTGGGCATATCTCCCCCTATCACTGTTGCCTTTTGCTTTCCTTCTTTCTTGGGCTACTTCCAGTGTTTCAGCAGACAGCCATCTTGCCTTCTTGGTTTTCTTTTTCTTTGGGACGTTTTTTGTTGCCGCCTCCTGAACAATGTTGCGAACTTCTGTCCATAGTTCTTCTGGGACCCTATCTACTAAATCTAGTCCCTTAAATCTATTCTTCACCTCCACTGCATATTCTTTAGGAATATTAGTGAGCTCATATCTAACTGATCTGTGGGTCTTCCCTATTCTCTTTAGTCTGATTCTAAATTTTGCAATAAGAAGTTCGTGATCTGAACTACAGTCAGCTCCAGGTCTTGTTTTTACCGACTGTATAGATGTCCGCCACCTTTGGCTGCAAAGGATGTAGTCAATCTGATTTCGGTGTCGACCATCTGGTGAAGTCCATGTATAAAGTCGTCTTTTAGGTTGTTGGAAGAGAGTGTTTGTTATGCACAGTGAGTTGTCTTGGCAAAATTCTATCAGCCTATGTCCTGCTTCATTTTGTTCTCCCAGACCATGCTTGCCTGTAATTCCAGGTGTCGTCTGACTACCCACCTTAGCATTCCAGTCTCCTGTAATGAAAATAACATCTCTTTTTGGTGTATTATCTAGTAGGTGCTGCAGATCCTCATAGAACTGATCTACTTCTGCTTCTTCAGCATCTGTGGTTGGGGCGTATATTTGGATCACTGTGATGTTAAATGGCTTACCCTGAATTCGAATTGAGATCATTCTATCGTTTTTTGGATTGTATCCAAGCACTGCTTTAGCCACTTTATTATTAATTATGAAGGCTACTCCATTTCTTCTGTGGTCCTCTTGTCCACAGTAGTAGATCTGGTGGTCATCTGATGTGAAGTGGCCCATTCCAGTCCATTTCAGTTCACTGACACCTAAAATGTCTATATTTAATCTTGACATCTCACCAATAACCACATCCAATTTGCCCTGGCTCATAGATCTTACATTCCAGGTTCCTATGGTGTGTTGATCTTTAGAACATCGGATTCGTCGTTCACCACCAGCACCGTCGGCCGCTAGCCGTCCTTTCGGCTTTGAGCTAGCTGCGTCATCACATCTGGGGCTAGTTGAACGTATCCTCTGTTCCTCCCCAGTAGCATTTTGACCATCTTCCGACCTGGGAGTCCCATCTTCCGATGGTATACCGACATATCTTTGGTTGTACTGATCCATTTAGTTTTCATGGCAAGAATACTGGGGTGGGTTGCCATTACCTTCCCCAGGGATCGTATTTAGTCTGACCTCTCTGCCACGACCTTCCCGTCTTGGGTGTCCCTTCACGGTTTAGCTCATGGTTTCATTGAGGTGCTCAAGCTCCAGCACCACGACAAGGTAACGATCTCCTTTGCTGGAGATGAACATTATATGCTCTGTTAAAAAAGAATTATAGAAGAAAGGGACCGAGAGGACTTAGTTCACTGCCATATCCAAATGCAGCTGCTGAAACTGATGCAACTTGAATGTTCTTGATCAGTCTTGATGTTCTGCAGATAGCCCAAGGATAGGATGGCTGAAAGCCATCCATACCACAGCTACTTAAATCCTAAAATCTTTGGGTGCTTAGACAAGTCTAGGAGCAGCCTGATCCCAAGAGATCCCTCTTCTTGTACTAGACATCATGAGGAACTTCCATTTTCAAGATGTGATTCCAGGATCCACAGCTCTATATCACTTAATCCACAAGTCTTTTTATCTGGTTCTGTATATTTCTCTGCAATCTGTCCATCATTCCATCTTCTCATATTTATTATTTAAATTTATTTAAATTTAATTTAAATTTATATTATCTCTGCTACAAACATACAGTATAGGATCGTCTGTAGCTTGAATCATGTCAACTGGATTTCTATTTTCTCAGTGGAAACGTTTCCACTGAGAAAATAGAAATCCAGTTGACGTGATTCAAGCTACAGACAATTCCACCTGGATGACTGAGAACCTTCATAGACATACAGTATAGGATCTTCATCTTCACTCTCAGGATATCTGTAAGCTGAATGCCTTCAGACTGAACTAGTCATAAGCAATAAACTTAGTCTGGACTGTAAGAAAACCAAAGAAAGACGTGAGTTAATGCTGTCTGAATAGTGAGAACCTAGATTTAAAATCTATAGCCTCACAGGATCAGAAAGTTTACAGCTCCAGAGAAAATGTCTGCATTGTACTCATAATAATTCTGCCATCAACCAGTAGAGTGAGAGATAGATTTTATTATTTAGAGATGAGGACATTTGGCTCCTGCATAGATATAACTGATAGTAAATGGAATGGAAAATGAAACTAAATGGGAAAAAGTCTGCTTTTCTCCTATCAGATCTTAGCAACTTTGCTGAATGATAAAATGGGGATGAATAATACCAGCTATTTTACTTCCTGTAATCTCAGAGGGACATGAAGTGGGAAACGGAATAATTGGTTGCATCAGGTTTATAATGAGTGGGAGTTCCTCAAAAAAGGAGATACTAAAAGCACACTTGCAATTTATTCTAGGGAGGGGGGGGAATGGAAGAGCACAGACAAAGCTAATGGAGAGACACGAAACCCTTTGGGAAGTTTGAAAAAAAGGAGACACCTATAGAAGATGGAAAGAGGGACGGATTACCAAGGAACAGTACAGATAATCCACAACCGTAGAGAATGTGTCAGAAAACAAGGCGTCCACAAGGGAGGGTCACAAAAGCCAAGGTGGCATCTACAATCGTGATATTGAAGCTCCACCCCTTATTACGATGGGGTGGGGCCTCAACCACACAATTGACAGCCATCATTTTGACTCTTTTGACGCTCCCCTGCAAACACTCATATCAGGAAAGCTAAAACTCTGGGATCGGTGAAGGACGCTAAGAACCACAGAGGTCTTCAGGAGAAATGAAAAAGAAAAGAATCTGTACCCCAACAGCTTGACGAAGACGGCAAAACGTTAACAAGGACAGTAATTAAGAAAAGGCAGAGCTACTCAACTCCTTTTCAGTTTAGCCTTCAAGGAAAAGTACAGTGAAACCTTGATTTAGCAGACCTTGATACGAGGGACTCTGCAGACGTGGAGCCAAATTTCTGGAGCAATTTCTGTCACTTGTGTCGTGATTTGCATAACATGCATGCTTTTATGCAAATGACATCCTTTTGCGTCAATTCCTGGTATTTGCTTAACGTTGCACAAATAACTTACTTTGACGCGAATGCTGTAATTTTCATGCTGTAATTTGGAACAACGTCATCCCTACAAATGATGTAATTGCCACAATGATGTACTTTACAGTATATTTCATGGACGTTCATGAAGAAAGACACTTCCTCCCCTCAATTAGTCTGTTAAAACTAATTTCTTCGTATCACAGCCTTTATTTCTAAGTTTGTGACTAGACATAATTCCTTGGAAATGTATCTTTTTTATGACAGGAATGAGACAGCATGTCGGGGGAGGGGGGGCTCATGCCCACATTGGGAATTTTTGAAAGCAAGTTATGAGCATTCTCACACTCTCCATTTCCCTGAAGGCAAACTGAACTGCATTTCCAGCTTTTGCTTCATGCAAATTGGCATCCCAATTTTCCCCTGATTTGTTTTCTTTCTTCTCTTTATTTTTGGGTGAGGAATTTCCAGGTTTTTAGTGCCATCCAGCATCTAGGCACCACCCTAAATAGGCAGCATTTTTTTTTTCTGTTTTCTGTTCAAATGTTTCATTGCCCCTCATCAGACACTACAGGATGAGTCGAGTGGCAAAGAAAAAAAGAACAGGACAGGAGGGAAATTATATAGGCTGACCATATTTCCTTGAGACAAAAACGGGACATTGGGATGGCAAAACGGGACGGGGTCTTATGTAATATTCCGTATTCGTGAAAAAGACGGGCCCCCGCCCCCCGGTCCATGCGATTGGCTCCCGCCTGCAAACCCCGCCCCCGGTCCGCCCTCCTCTCCGTCTCTCCGCCCTCCTTTGCTGCGCGCTGATAGGCGGGAGGTCTTCCTCTTCCGGGCTGCCTCCAATCGGCAGCTCCGGCTCGGATCCTCCTTTTGCGCCATTCCCGCCGGGTTTAAAAAACGGGACAAAATTGAGATTTTTATCAATGCGACGGGACGGTTGACAAATGCTAAAAAAATGGGACTGTCCCATTCAAAACGGGACGTATGGTCAGCCTAAAATTATACCATTTTTCAGCTTCCATTTACTATGCAATCAAATGAACACATGTGCATGTGAATATATATACAGGTAGTCCTTGATTAACAACCACAATTTGGACCAGAATCTCGGTCGTTGAGCGGATTGGTCGTTAAGTGAGACGCCCACGTGACTGCTTCGCTCCACAACCTCAATCCCAGCACTCCCGGTTGGGGTCATTAAGCAATCTCCCAGGTCGTTAAGCGGACAGAGCAGAAGAGCTGCCTGCCAGAGGATTTCAGCTCGGCGTGGAGCTGAAATCCTCCCGGCAGGCAACCCTTTCGCTTTCAAACGTTCCTGCAGTCAGGGACTGTCAGGGCTTCAATGATGACACGTTTTAAAAAATTAAAACCTTATGTTTGTAATATAACCATTATGTTCAAATCTACAAGTGGGGCAGCCTTCCCAACCCAGTGTCCTCTCTCTATATATATATATTTTAAATTTTATTGGATTTTAAATATACAAAGCTAAAAGTTAAGAATGAAACGGAAATAGAAATACAAATTAAAAGAAAAAGAAAAGAAAGGTGCAGTAAAGGAAAAAAAAGAAAGAAAAACACAAACAAAGAAATTGGATAACCTCCGATCCAACTATGGTCATAAGAATAAAATAGATAGTTTGTTTTTACATGCTGGTTATTCATATGACATTCATATACTTTTCTTGTCTATTATATACTATTTATATATAATCTAATCATCAAATCCCCATATTAGCTTTACTCCTCCTGCTTTTTGCAAATAGTCCATCAATGGTGTCCTCTATATTGGTTGGACCTCTGTCCGCATAATTTATTTATTTTTATTTATTATTTATTTATTATTTGGGTTTATCCCCGCCCATCTCTACCGTGGCAGACTCTGGGCGGGCATAATACCGGGCATTATGCAATTCAAGTTGCATAATCCTTAGCTAACCTGGCTGTTGCCATTTTCATTGAGTTATCCATCAAGACTCCATGATCCTTTTCCCAACCAGTCACTGCTCATTGTGATCCCACTCACAGATATGTGGAGTTAAGGAGTTTTGCACCATTGGACATCATATTGCACTTGCTTCCTGACCTGCTTTAAAAAATGCTCCCAAAGAACTCAATGCTGTGAAGAGAGAAGCAGAGCTCCTGACTGCACGAGAACCCTACAAAATGGGAAGTTTCTTACTGTTGCGGGACATCTTGGGTATCACTTGTTAGACAGAAACATGATGAGAGTTTCTACACTGGATAAAAGTAGAAGAAGAGGAAGTAGTGATGAGGGGACAGGTCAAAAAAGCTGCTCGTACCACTAATAGCAGAGACAGACAGCTAGATAGACCCAGCCTGAGAGAAACAATTGCAAATCCTGTGCTCCTGAAGCACACTTAACTTTGACACAGACTGAACTTGAGCCCGTCATGTGGAACAACCTTCCTCTTTATGTTACTTTTTTTTTTAAAGATAAAAAAATATGTTTAGCAAGAGCGTGGAGGAGGTTTTGGGTTAGATAAAAAGAGTTAAGGAAACAGAGTCAACATCCTGCGAAATAGAAGAGGATCCGCGGAGAGCAATCACATCCTGCTCCGATGAGACCTCTGCTCTATTTTAAAGGCTCTTCCTGGGGTCCCAGCGCTGTCTGCAAGGAGACATGGGGTGCTTTTGAGGCAGAAGACTCTGGTTTCAATCTCCAGCAGCTCCAGGAAGTGTTAAAGAAGACTGGGGGGGGGGGGGGGAATTTTTCAGCCTGTGTAATGCCCGGTCTGGGCAGACTTTGGGCTTACTGGATATTTTTTCCCACTCCACCCCAAGATTTATCTGTTGGGACCAGAGGCAAAACAATACTCAGGAGGAATGAAGTAACATTGAGAAATCGGCACTTTGCACACATAAATCTATTCCGGTTTTCACTAGCAGCTTGCTTGGTTTTAGTGGCTTAAATCACGCCCCGGCTGTGGCTATTAAACCAAATGGGAATTTGGTTCCAATTTGCCTAATTAGCCACAGTTTACTGATCAGAGCCCCTCGTCTTCCAAGAGATCCTAGATCTGTCTTGTACTCTTGGCTGGTATGTGCAATATTAATCTAAGTAGGATAATAGTTTAACTTGGTTTACACCCATTCACTGTATTCAGCTCAGCACAGTTGGGCCTTGGATGGGAGACCACTCAGAAATCCCAGGGGCAACCTAGAAGTCAAAATGTCACCTTGGAAGAAAAGAAAGGCCAACCACTTCCACACATTTTTCCAGGCAATTGCATGGATGAGTCCAGGTACTGTAGTTAGCAGGACTTGTGCTTAGTTTGAGGACATCTTTATCTCTGCATTCGCACAGCATCATAGAAATTAACAGAAATTAATCTAGATGTAAATGATGACACAGGCCAACATTTAACACCCATGACAGAAGAGTTTCCCATCTACCTAACAAAAGGCCCTTTTTGTTGGTGACTTTCAGATAAGGAAAATGATTTGCCTTTTGGAATATTTCTACCGAAGCCAACTTTTTGCAGAATCTTAAATTCATCCTTCATTGCCAGCTGGTTAAGGGGCACGATGGCTCAGTGGTTAAGATGCCAGGCTTGTCGATTGGAAGGTAGGCGGTTCGAGACCCGAGCGCAGCGTGACAGAGTGAGCTCCCACACTGGCCCCAGCTCTTGCCAACCTAGCAATTCGAAAACACACAAATGCAAGTAGATAAATAGGTACCACTTCGGTGGGAAGGTAACAGCGTTCCGCGCCTGTCATGGGGCCACATGACCGTGGAAGCGTCTTCGGACAACGCTGGCTCTTCGGCTAACAAACGGAGATGAGCACCGGCCCCTAGAGTCAGACACGACTGTGCAGGGAAAAACCTTTACCTTTACCTGCCAGCTGCTTAAGCTGCTGTTTAATTCATGCTTCAGTTTGGTTTTAGCCTGAACAAATGCACACTTTTGGGACTGACAAATAAATGAAGATTATCTGCTGCTGGGGGAGAGGGGTTGATTTTTCCCTGATGTATTTTTAAAGCTGAATTCCCTCCTTGCTCCAGGCAGTCCCATAAGGAAACTGTTGGAACAACTGTCTTGTCTTGTCTGCTTTGGCTCCCAATAGCCTTGGCTGAGTTGAGATTTAAACCTTTTTCTGGTTCTCATCTCTTCAGTTACTGTTAGATAGATGATATAGATAGATGATAGATAGATAGATAGATAGATAGATAGATAGATAGATAGATGATAGATAGATAGATAGATAGATAGAGATAGATAGATAGATAGATAGATAGATAGATAGATAGATAGATAGATAGATATAGAGATGATATAGAGCTAGATAGATGATTGATATTTATTTATTTATTTATTTAATTTATATTTCAAATTTCGTCACCGCCCATCTCACTCAAAGAGTGACTCTGGGCGGTTTACAATAAAACTATGCTATGCTATAGAGCTAGCTAGCTACCTAGCTAGAGATGATATAGATAGCTAGATAGAGATAGAGAGCCAGTTTGGTCTAGCGGTTAAGGCAACGGTCGGGCTAGAAACCAGGAGCCTGAGAGTTCTAGTCCCGCCTTAGGCATGAAAGCCGGCTGGGTGACCTTGGGCCAGTCCCTGTCTCTCAGCCCGAGGAAGGAGCCAATGGCAAAGCAGGAGACTGAGAGTTCTAGTCCCACCTTAGGCATGAAAGCTGGCTGGGTGACCTTGGGCCAGTCCCTGTCTCTCAGCCCGAGGAAGGAGCCAATGGCAAACCAGGAGACTGAGAGTTCTAGTCCTGCCTTAGGCAGGA
Organism: Charina bottae; assembly: GCA_023362775.1. Taxonomy (NCBI): domain Eukaryota; kingdom Metazoa; phylum Chordata; class Lepidosauria; order Squamata; family Charinaidae; genus Charina; species Charina bottae. Next base: position 6,816,486 of record JALMGJ010000027.1, on the reverse strand, counting down.
AAGCCGGCTGGGTGACCTTGGGCCAGTCACTCCCTCTCAGCCCAACTCACCTCACAGGGTTGTTGTTGTGGGGAAAAGAGGAGGAGGAAGGAGTATGAGGTATGTTTGCCGCCTTGAGTTATTTATAAAAATAATAAAGGGATAGAAATAAAATAAATAAATAGCAAGATAGATGATAGATAGATGAGAGAGAGAGAGAGAGAGGGATGGATGGATGGATGGATGGATGGATGGATGGATGGATGGATGGATGGATAGATAGATAGATAGATAGATAGATAGATAGATAGATAGATAGATAGATGATAAATAGATGAGAGAGAGGGAGAGAGAGGGAGAGGGAGAGAGATGATAGATGTGGCAGGACAGCTAAACCAATCTCACTCTCTGTGTGTCCAGCCACCAAGATAATCTTGCCTCTGTGTTCCAGACAGGAACAATATGATTGTTCTTCATATTATTATTTTGGCCTGGCCACATGTGATGAAACCGTGTCAAGAAGTGGAAGGCGAGTCAAGGGAAGCCCGAGGCTTCAGATGATAACTCTGACATTTTTGCCCTGGAGGGAAAGTGTGGGTCTTCTCTTTGGAAGTGCACAGCAGTCCGGTTTCCTTCTTTATTTGCTCATTTAACCCCCCCGCCCCCGCATCCACTTTTCTGCTTAAAAAGTAGTAAAATATGCAGGCTTAAAATATGACTAGCACTTAAAACCACGGTTAAGCAAATAAAAACAAAAGAAACTTTTACCAACCTCAGTGGATCAAGTTCAGCCATCAGGTTAGGCACATTCAGGCGAATTCGCAGGGGAGAGTCAAAACAATCAACACGGCCACAACTGGGTGACTGAAGTCCTTTTTGATATCTCTGCAATGTAAAAAAGGAGTAGGACTTCCACTGCATAGCCACCATCTTGACTTCTTTGACCTCTCCTTGCCAGCCATTTCTTCAAACTCTGGTTATGGCGTCACATGGGAGTGACACGGGAGGCCTCCCTTCCCCATCCTGAACCCCCTTTGCAACCCGCTCCCCCAATCGCCAGAGAGGAGTTGAGCCTGGAAATGGTGTGAGGTTGCATCCGAAAGGCGCCCCACAATTATGCCTATCCTTAATGAGTCGTTTTTAGAAACTTGCACCCCTGAATGTTGCCATTTTCTCACATTTGGGTTGCTGGGGACGCCTCTCAGCCCTGGGTTGGCTGTTTATTGCCTCTTTGTGTTCTCACAATAAATCTTTTACCATCCCATGTTTGCATTAACCTGCACAACTTTTTTTAAAATTAATCTGCACAAAAATGGGCACTTCAATTTACTGTTTTCATCTCCTCTTCTCTTAAAAGGCCTCTTTAAAATGTATAGTATCTGGACAGTATCTGTAATGGTATGTGGGGATGACCTCGGGAGACTGGGCGAAGAGATGCTGCCTAGGGAATGGTCAGAGAAGAGGGAGCATAGCCCACAGCTGCATAGTGGGGGGAGCAAGAGGCTCAGGAGGGACCCTCCCTAAGTTATCGGGCTGTAAAGGTGATGGCGGGAGAATTGTACAGGTAGTCCTTGCTTAACGACCATTTGTTTAGCGACCGTCCAGAGTTACAACAGTGCTGAAAAAAATGACTTGTGACTGTTCCTCACGCTTACTTCCCTGCGGTCACATGATCATGATTCTGGTGCTTTGCAATGGTTGCAGCGTCCCGTGGTCATGTGATCGCTATTTTCGACCTTTCCAGCCGGCTTCCGATAAGCAAAATCAATAGGGAACCATGTGATTTGCTTAACGACCATGTGGTTCACTTAACAACAGCATCACTTAGCAACCTAAATTCCAATCCCGATTGTGGTCGTTAAGGAAGGACTCCTTTCAGAGTTGCAAGATTCTGTTAATGTAGCCTTACAATAAAGTAAAATTAGCTCATCTGGTCATGTTTCTTGTCTGGTCTACCTGGGAAGGCTGACAGTATCAGACCTCCTGGAAAGTGCGAAAGCTGATTGATAACCAAGTTTTGATCTCCTTAACTATAACTCCCATCGTCCACATCTACCAGAACTAGATGTAACGGAAAGTCTAGTCCAACATGTCCAAGACGTTTCCTGAAAGTTGCTGGTCTCACAATACACAAAGTTGTGCCACAATTGTGTGAGCAACTGCTGCTCCCCTCCTTGCGTGGGTCTCTAAGCACATGCTCTGGGGGGAGTTACTCCAGGGGCTGAGGCGGCCTACACATTGACAAATCAATCCCATGTAGGCATCCATGGAATTGCTCCGTCTTTTCCACAAAGTTATTCTAAAAACTCCTGGTGCCTCACAGCAAATCAGAAGAAACCATTGGCAAATCTTTCTGTATTATTTCCAAGAAAACATCATGATGTGTCCATGAAGTCACTAGGAATCAAATGACTTGAGGCTGTTTTTATTTCTTGTTCTGAAAACAGAGTCAATTCCCAATTTCTCCCTTCTGCTCCCTTTTTTTGGGGAAGGCATGTGTTTTCGCTTACTTATTTTTCCCACCCTGATGTTGGTGGGGCTGGCCAAGTTTTCATTCACTGTTCATTCATTCTGAGCAGGGCAGAGGATGCACTGATTCATCTCTCTACCCAACATGAGTTCCCAGCAAACTACATAGGACAGCTGAAGATTTCTGGGCAAGCATCTTAAGTCAGCTGGTAAATTGAAATTAATGAAAAACTTTCATGGCAGGATCTGGTTTGGGGCATTCCCTCATGCTTTGGATGTGCCTTTAGCAGCCCATCTTCCCTAAGGATTGCTATTCCAATTTGTTGGATGCAATACAAATCTTTTCTTTGAAAACCATTAGCAGCCTTTATCTCAAGGCTGTCCACTCCAATGCCATTTATTTTAAAAACTTTTTCGAGTTGCCCTTGTTCTGCCTCCCCATGATACTCAGAAAGCGTGCAGATTTTTTGCAGACAGCCTGTGCAAAGCCACAAACTTTTGTATTGTAAGGAACAAAAGAAAAACGCTGCCAAATAAAATCATTCTTATTGGCTAAGTATGGAAGGTGATCAAACAATACCTCTATAAAAACAGGATTTTTTCCCCAGAAACCCTACAGATTTCTGTGGAAGTTACTTCATAGAATTGCAGTTTTAGTCTGAAGTTATTTTCTTGGGAGGGGGGCAACCCAGCAGATCACAGCTGCATGTAGCTCCCAAGCCAGTGTTTCTTAACCTTGGCCGCTTTAAGACGTGTGGACTTCAACTGGCATGGCTGGCTGGGGAATTCTGGGAGTTGAAGTCCACACGTCTTAAAACGGCCAAGGTTGAGAAACACTGCCCTAAGCCATTTTTGCACCCCCAAATCCTCACTCCAACTCTGTCACTCAATTTCAGTCGCAGGATTGTGGAAAACCAGGGGCACATTTTCTCAGCCAGAAAATGCAAACGTAAGTAAGTCCCAAAATAAGCTTAACCCAATTTCTAAAAAAAGCAAAAATCAGGAGGAATCAGGGAGCACCTTTTCAGACTAACAAATTTTATCATGCCTTTTAATAAAATGTGTCAGTCTGAAAAGGTGCTGGCAGACGCCTTCTAATTTTTGGCTGCCAAAGACAAACACAACTGTTTTCTTACAATGTCTTTAAAAAAAAACAAAGAAAGGAGCAAAAATGCATTTTGAAAAATACAATATTTCAGACTTTCAGATGGGGCTTATCGTATCTAGCAGTGTCCAAACGATACTGTAATTAACATCAGTTTAAAAAACATTGCATACTTTCACTTTATGCATGCTTTTTTAAAAAATCTCTTTCACTGGCAGGTTTTGTCCATCAGGTTTTGTGGCCCTTTGAAGCAATGTAAAAAGTGCCAAGCCTTGTCTTGCTAAAAGTGAAAAATGACACAATGAACGGATTGGGCAGCATTAGTCATAAATAGGATGCATTAGATACAGCTAGTTATACTGTTGTGCATGTAACTGCATCATGCATATTGAAGCTCCTTATGCCTCGCTATTGTGCTGAGAATGGCAGGTTCCCTGTGAGTGACATTGCCCGCTGCTAACATATGTGCCGAGTTTGCCTGATATGCTAATGCTTCATGCCCAGCCCTTTGCACTGAAAGAAGGAAAAATGACTTGTACTACTGAGTCTGGGCGAGTAGCGTGATCAAACATATCTAATTCTGCATTTTTTGAAACAGTGCAGAAACGAAAACTTAGTTATAGTTTGACATTCACGTGGCTCCAAATTTTGCAGTGTGCCTCCCAACAATAAATATATCTTAGAGAAAATCTGTACAAAAACACGGCATTTACAAACATAAATGTATTATTTTTATTTTTAAATTTATTAATCATATTTATATGGCTGCCCATCTCACACAAAGCGACTGTGGGCGGCGTTATTTTATAGAATTTTGTCAATATATTGTCATTATTTTAGGGAAAACTATTTGCAAAAATGGTACATTAAGGGAGGCTGTAAACAAAAATGTGTGTGTATGGGGGGGGAAAAGGGAAACAAATATGACATGGTGACCCCGGGAAGGATCTTCCTTGGCTTTCTGTATGGTTTTTTTTAAAAAAAGAAAGGACTTTTTCCACAGATTTCCACAGATGGAACTCTTTGATATGTGACATGGGGAAAGTTCGTGCTTTTTTACTTATGAAATAAAGTAATAATAATAATAGCAGGAGCAAAAAATAATAGAAAGATCAGTTTAATCTTTTATCCTATACAGATGCTGACAACCATATTGTCTGAATTAAAAATTGACAATATAAATATAAATAATCCATTTATAATATAAAATTTAAATTGTATCGTAGAATAAGTCCAGAAACTCTGACCAGTTTGCTTGAAAGTGCCCTGCCCTTCTGCGGCAGAAAAATTAATTCAATGGCTGATGTCCAACTTTTTTAACGAACAAGACCTATCAGCAACCCATTGCTGCAAATGGGGTGAATATTCCTAAGATAGAAATTGGTGTCACCTTTGCACAACCCACAAAGCTGTTCAGGTTTAAGCATGATTTAGTATACATGTTGCACTTGCTGGTTAGTTTATGGCTCAGATCATTGTGCAAGCCCTGACAATGGGTTCATTCAATATCCAGGTTGGGCAGGTTCTCGGAACTTTAGTCGGGTTGCAATCTCATGCAGTGAGAGCCTCTCGAAACATTAACATAAAAAAGGGTTGAAACTGAACAGGACAGATGGTCTTACCCCTGGATTTCATGGGTCTTACCCCTGGAAGGTCCCATGCAATTTTAGCCATGCTGAATCTTTCTATTACTCAATTTAGCCTCAATTTAACAGACTGCAATTGAAGGGATTTTGGATTTAACAAAGTTTGAGTTTGTTCACTTCCATTTAATGGGAAAGTATGCTAAATCTGAATTCAGTCCAGATAATGGGGGCAATTTACATAAGTATGTAATTATGCAAATGATTAAATTCAGGTTTAGCAGACATTTGGATTTAATGGACTGTCCTTATTAATGGTCCATTAAATTGAGATGTTACTGTATTATCATCACCATGAGATTCAATGGGGACCATTGTGAGGCGATGCTAATGCTTGTTAACCCTCTGGTGTTAGTATTTTGTTAAAATCCAGAAAGATGCCAATTGCCCCACCTGTTTTTCTCATGACTCTCCAGCTTTGCTCTATCTGAACGGAGCCTTCGGCCGTTCAAAAAATCATGTTCAGAAAACCCTCTCAGAAAGAACCCCTTCTATGTTTCTAGAACCAGGCAAGTTCAAAAACAAGCAAACATTTGGCTTACATACCAAAAGGCCAGACAGAAAAGAAGACAAGGGAAAGCCGCTTTAAAAAGCATCCCTGCCTGTGCCCCTGGAGATTTTCCTCCATACCGAGATGATCAGTGATAAAGAATTGCATGAAGATGCAACCAACTTTTCTAGCAGCCTCTGAGGCTGACCTTCCAAGCAGATGGTTGGGATTCTAAAATTAGTAACTTTTCCCCCCCTTCTTGCCTTTTTTGGCCCACTGGTTCGTGACCTGCCAGCAGTCGTATTGCAGCATTCTTCATCAGACGGCTTGGATCCTTCCCAGAGAAGAGCATCTGTGCCAGTCAGCTCTGCTCCTCTTGGGATAAGCAATTGCAGCACAGGAGGGCCCCGGTGCGAAAGGGAAAAGATTGGATATGTTCAACATGCTTAAGCAGGTCGGTTCAAGATCAAAGTATTACCTTTATGTTGTTTTGGTGTCTTCAAGTCAGTTTTGGACTCCTGGACTACAGTAGTCCCTGTGGTTTTCTTGGCAAGATTTCAAAAGTGGTTTACCATTGCCTCCTTCCCAGGGCTGAGAGAGAGTGACTGGCCCAAGGTCCCCCAGTTGGCTTTATGCCTAAGGCAGGACTAGAACTCACGGTCTCCTGGTTTCTAGCTTGGTGCCTTTAACTACTACACCAAACTGGCTCTTATGAAGTTACGGTTACCATGTGGATTTTATCTCCTATGCCAAACTTGGAGAAGAACTAGGCAAAAGTTTCTCTTGCATTTATTTGCTGTCTGCTCCCATTTATTTTAATAAAACAGAACTTGAGTTCAACGTTTGTTTCCAAGAAGAAAAGAATGATGAATTCATCATGGAAGGAAAGTTGTATCCTTGCACTTACTTAATGACAAGATGGCCATGGTTGTTTGTGCGATTGCCTTGCCTGTCATTGTGCAGTCTTCTTTCCAATGATTGACAGCTTCCTGGGCTTTCTACCCTTCCATTCAACCACAAGGGATCTAGAGATATCTGTTCCCAGAGGCCTTGATCACATTGGGAAGAGTCAGGGAAGCTATGAAAGCTGTAGAGCAACGGAATGATATGCCACAGAAGTGGCACCACCACCAGTAGCACCCTCACCGTGTCTGAGAATCAAGAAAGCTCAAAGACATATCCCCTAGAGAAATTCTAAAGAAATTCTCAAGCATCCTGAGGTAGAAAAACAGACTGGCCCAAGGTCACCCAGCCGGCTTCATGCCTAAGGCGGGACTAGAACTCTCAGTCTCCTGGTTTGCCATTGGCTCCTTCCTAGGGCTGAGAGACAGGGACTGGCCCAAGGTCACCCAGCCGGCTTTCATGCCTAAGGCGGGACTAGAACTCTCAGTCTCCTGGTTTGCCATTGGCTCCTTCCTAGAGCTGAGAGACAGGGACTGGCCCAAGGTCACCCAGCCGGCTTCATGCCTAAGGCGGGACTAGAACACAAGGTCTCCTGGTTTCTAGCCTGGTGCCTTAACCACTACACCAAACTCTCTCACTGCCTTTGAGTTACTCTTGACTCCTGGCGACTGCCTGGACAAGTCCCTGCAGTTTTCTTGGCAAGGTTTTTTGGAAGTGGTTTGCCATTGCCTCTTTCCTAGGGCTGAGGGAGAGTGACTGGCCCAAAGTCACCCAGCTGGCTTTGTATCTAAGGCGGGACTAGAATTCACAGTCTCCTGGTTTCTAGCCTGGTGCCTTAACCACTACACCAGACTGGCTCTCTATTACCTTTATGGTTCATATAATACACAACTATATGAACTATATATGAAGTATATATGAACTATATGAACTATATATATCTACATGAAGCCGCTGGGCGAGATCATCCGTCACCACGGGATGAGGTATCACCAATATGCTGATGATACCCAGTTGTACATCTCCATCCCGGGTGAAGTAGGTGATGCGGTCAATGCCTTATCTCAGTGTCTGGAGGCTGTGGGGGTCTGGATGGGGAACAACAGGCTTCAACTGAACCCTGGTAAGACGGAGTGGCTGTGGATTGATGGCCCCCCTAGATCCGAGAAGTTGTCATCTTTGGTTCTGGGTGGGGTTGCACTACCTCACTCGGATCCAGTGCGGAATCTGGGGGTCCTCCTGGACTCGCGACTCCTGCTCGAAGAGCAGGTGGCAGTCGTGGCCAGGAGGGCCTTTACACAACTTCGAGTTGTGCGCCAGTTACGCCCTTTCCTGGATCGGGAGGCCCTCCGAACAGTCACTCACGCCCTTGTCATCTCCCGCATAGACTACTGTAATGCGCTCTACATGGGGCTACCCTTGAAGAGTATCCGGAAGCTTCAGCTGGTACAGAATGCGGCGGCGCGAGCAGTTACGGGTGCCATAAGATCGGCACATGTAACACCTCTGCTACGCGAGCTGCATTGGTTGCCAGTTTGCTTCCGGGTCCAATTCAAGGTGTTGGTGATTACCTTTAAAGCCCTATATGGCATGGGGCCAGGGTACCTGAGGGACCGTCTCGTCCCAATAACATCGGCCCGCCCCACCCATGCATGCAGAGAGGGCATGCTTCGGATCCCCTCAACAAGAGAATTCCATCTAGCGGGGTCCAGGAGGCGTGCCTTCTCTGCGACAGCGCCCGCCTTATGGAACATCTTGCCCCCGGAGGTGAGACTGGCCCCTTAACTCCTGGCCTTTCGGAAGGCCATTAAGACCTGGCTCTGCCACCTGGCCTGGGACGACAGAGGCGGTAGTGCCACCTGGGGTTGGCTGGCCCCGTAGCAATATGATCTGTGCTACGGTCCCCAATCCATCTTGGATTTTATTTATTTTATATTGGATATATTTTTATATATCTTCTATTCTGTATAGTTTTTAAAAAAATTTAAATTTTAAAATTTTAATTATTGTAACCCGCCCAGAGTCCCTTGCATGGGAGATGGGCGGGGAATAAATTAAATAAATTAAATAAATAAATAAATAAATAAATAAATAAATAAATAAATAATATATAATATTGTGAATCTGCAACATGGGTTAATTCAGTAACAGGTAAAAGGGGATGTGTGACTGAGCCAATAGCTTTAAGCAGAGATTCTTCGGTTAGAGTTAAACCAGAGATGGGGCATCAGTGGTCCTCCAAATATTATTAGATCCCACTGCTCACCAGCCCCTGACCCAGTTGGTCTAGGACAGGGGTCGGCAAACTTTTTTATGCCGGGAGCCATTTTGACATGCTCGAGGACGTTTTGAAATGCTCGAGAGCCAGGGGGCGGGGTTTGCGGGCAGGGGCCAATCGCGTGGAAGGGGGCGGGGGTGGGTTCAGCTGCGAAAGAGCCACACTCAAGGGGCCAAAGAGCCGCATCTGGCTCGCGAGCCACCATTTCCGACCCTTGGTCTAGGATAATTGGAAGCATAGTCCAATAACCTCTGGAAGGTCACAAATTGTCTAGTCACGTGTCAGATTGACTGGTCATTATGGGATAGCTTTTACAAAGCCATTTTACAAACTTTTACAAACTTTTACACTATGGGATAACTGTTTAAAAAGCCACTTATTTATTGTGAACCGCCCAGAGTTCCCCATGGGGGGAGAGGGGTGGTCATATAAATTAAACAAACAAACAAACAAATAAATAAATAATTGTACTACCAACCCTATTGTACGCATGTGAAACATGGACCCTCTACAAACGCCACCTCCAACTTCTTGAAAGATTCCATCAACGCTGCCTCCGAAAAATTCTGCAAATTACTTGGGAAGATAGGCGGACTAATGTTAGCGTATTGGAAGAAGCGAAAACCACCAGCGTTGAAACAATGATCATCCAACATCAACTTCGCTGGAGCGGCCATGTTGTTCGAATGCCTGACCATCGTCTTCCAAAGCAGCTACTTTACTCCCAACTTAAGAATGGAAAACGGAATATTGGTGGACAGCAAAAGAGATTCAAAGACACTCTCAAAGCTAATTTAAAAAATATATATATATCAGCATTGAGAACTGGGAAGCCCTAACTCATGAGCGTTTCAACTGGAGGTCAGCCTTTATTAATGGTGCTATGGACTTTGAAGAAGCACGAGTACAGGGTGAAAGGGAGAAAAGAGCTAAAAGGAAGGCACGTCAGGCAAACCCTCATCATGACCGTCTTCCACCTGGAAACTTATGCCCTCACTGTGGGAGGTTGTGCGGATCCAGAATTGGCCTTTACAGCCACTTATGGATCCACTGTTAAGATTTTACCCCTGGAAGACAATCTTACTCGGCTACGAGTGATCTCCAAGAAGAAGAAGAATGGGATGACTAAACATACCATCGTTTGAGAGGCAGCACTTTTGGGGTAACTGGAGGCTGCCCAGTCTTTCAGCGGCTTGCCAAGGACCACCCTCCAAAAAGTGAATGTAAATAGGAGAAAAAGTAAGCAGAGTCAAGAAAAAAAATGCTTGTAACTGAACTAAAAGTATCAGTGCCATACAATTACTGCAGTTACGTCCAGGGATTTATTTTCTTCTTCTGTCACATTAAAAATGACCTTTTAGTAGTCGCATGTGGAGCAGGCTGTCCCAATCCATGAATGTGTAGCATCACTCCCATCCACAGGATCTGATCTGGAGGAAGAGAAAACCCAGCTGGGTCTTGGAAATTCACATTAGTAAGTAAGTCACAGGATGCGGGTGAGATTTAGAAGGAAAAAAGTAAACAAACAAACATACATACATAAATATTCATGCTGGCTGGCTGGGGATAAAAGGGACTGTATTGCTACATAGCCTACTCATCTGTGAGGAAAACTGAAAGTGATTCATCTGTCATTCTTAAAACTAAGGGACTTTCCTCCCCACGTATCTTGACTTGCATTTAAAGAGGATATAAAATGCATTGGGTTTGTTTTATGGTCCAATGAGTGGGTGAATGTTCAGAGAGGAGAACTCTCTGGCTACAAAGATCTTCTTGCAATAGATGGGTTAAGAAAGAAAGAAAGAAAGAAAGAAAGAAAGAAAGAAAGAAAGAAAGAAAGAAAGAAAGAAAGAAAGAAAGAAAGAAAGAAAGAAAGAAAGAAAGAAAGAAAGAAAGACGCTCAAGGTAAGATGCCCAGCTGTGCCAAAAGAAATGTTTAAAACTTTTGCCTGTGGGGAGCAGCAGAGCATTCTCAAGTTGGATCAGTGTAGAGGTTTTGGCTGGGCGAGACGGGCAGGCATGAAATCGGCCAATATTGCCTCGAGCTAAAATGCTGGAGAAAGAAGACTGAGGCTTGCTTATGAAATCCCTGGCACATTGTGTGTCTGTTCGGTTCTGCGCTGCACAGGTAACTACAGAAGGGTCTAGGAACTAACCTCAACGAGGCAGATGGTTCAGCAGATGCTACTCCAAAGCGAAAAATCTGATCAAGGAACTGAATCAAGAGCTCTGGATTTGATATCTGCGACGGGGCAATTATGCTGAGAAGCACATCTCGCTGAGTTTCTTGGTCCTGGTAAGTCCATGTGCATTTGCAGCTTCCCTTGCTCTTCTCTGCCCCTGGCACCATCTTCATATTAATTGGAATTTTGTATAGAAACAGTGGGTGATTTCCATGCATGGGGGAGGGCATCTTACCTGGAAATTAATAGGTGGGCTAAAAAGCAACTCTTTGGTAGGCTCTTTAAGGAGACGATTACAGTGCCTTTTAAAAATTAAAACCACTGGGTTCTTTTATACGAGTCCCTCAAAGGCAATCTACTCCATTTTCATCAAATGAAATGGCACGATAATCTTACATTTTTTTGTGATTTATAAATATACAGTATGGCATTGAAGGGATTTTTTCCTCTTTTTTTTTTAAAAAAAAAGAAAACTCTGGATTCAGTCCTGCCCAAATCCATTCACCTCTGGACTAAGTTAAAAATAAACGTTTGTTGATTTGCATTATAACTCCACCAGCTGCATTAAAGAAAGGATCATTCAACATGTTACACTCATAACTATAAAGCATGACATCTGTTTTAGTATTTAGGATGAGTATTTAGTGGATGATTTGAAAAGGAGACTAATCTCTCTTCTGACAGACTGCTATATTAAAATGCATTAAGAATGATAAGTCTCTGTTTAGATCTGTAGCCCTCCCTATTTAGAGAGATTTACTCCCTCATGAATATGAAATTTGGGATTGCAACCCAAATTTTGTCCATTGATAGCAATATGGCTTAAATATGCTTACTGTGCCTTGATAGGTGTATGTATACACACACACACACACAAACATGCAGTGTTTCTCAACCTTGGCAACTTTAAGTTGTCTGGACTTCAACTCCCAGAATTCCTGGCTGGGGAATTCTGGGAGTTGAAGTCCACACATCTTAATGTTGCCAAGGCTGAGAAACACTGACCTAGAGACTATCATAACGTGTGGTTTAGAAATCTAATTTTATTTATTTATTTAAATAGGGGGGAATGAGAGCTGACTGGTAAAAGGTTAAAAGGTAATACCCTTTGAGTTCAGTTAGTGCTGTAGATATGTCCACGTGGCTTTATTTATTTATTATTCAGATGTTGCTACCGCCCATCTCCCCCAAAAGAGGAGTTTTCTTGCACCTGCACAGAAAAAGTTTGGCATTGTCCTCATTCGACATGGCTCTTTTGCCTTCCTAGTCTAGCCTACTGCCTTGAGATTTCCTTTTGGTCTCCCATCCAAGGAGTAACCAGGTCTGGCCCTGGTTAGTGTTTTGAGAACAACCAACATAGGTGAGATTTCATCACATCTCTCTTCCTCTCCCTACCTGTGTTGAACAGGAAGCAATAAGAGGGGCAGAATTAACAAGAGGATGCTTCTAATAAAAACAGGAAGGGACTTTTTCTTAATGGGACCTGATTGCAGAAAACATAGGAAGAGCTTGTTGGCTAACATAGCACTATATTAAGCACGATGTGGAATCTTTATTTAATCCTATTTCCTTCCTGGAAATCACACCAAAGAGTCCAGTGTCAAAATAGCCCTGGAGAAGAACAGGATTGTCAGATATCTTTTTTCTACTTATTAGTCTGAAAGGCCTGGAAACATTATTTATTTTATATTTATTTATATTTCAACTTTCGTCACCGCCCATCTCACTCACAGAGCGACTCTGTGGTCATTTTGCAGCTACTGCCAAGGGATCTGTATGTTGCACGAGGGAGAAAACTGCAAAATATTTAGTTGCGTTTTCAATCAATAGTTGCAACAGCAACTCTGGGCAGCTAATAGAGGATTTAAAAGTCAGATGTAGCTAAACAGTAACAAATGTACACAACTGAGAACAACAATCCATCACACTTTTTGCATGAAACAGAAAAAAATGAAATTATGATATATGGGTTTGATTATTAGAAAAACTATTAGATGATAGAAAAAATGAAAGTTATGCTATAATCCTAGTGTGGACTTCAACTCCCAGAATTCCCTAGCTGGAATCCTGGGAGTTGAAGTCCACACATCTTAAAATTGCCAAAGTTGAGAAACACTGCCCTAGAGTAAGAGTTCAATTTAAATCTATATCAATTTCTGTTGTAAAAGAAAATCGGAAGTCGTTTCTTTATACTTCTTTTTTCTTCCTTTTTTCCCTGCACTTTTGCCTTCGTTCTCTCTCTCTCTCATTCTCTCATTCTAATTATTAGTTCTTGTTAGTTTTTATCTTTCTGGTTTAAAAATTTAATAAAGTTATTACAAAAAACCCCAAACACAAATAGCAGATCCCTCTCGCAGGTCCAATTAATCTCCCATTCACCATGCCTGGGAAAACAGCCACCTTTTTAAGGCTTCATATTTGTAAATTCTAATAAAATTATTTTTAAAAAATGAAATGCCACTAGAGTTGAGGCCCACTCGATCTCGGGGGGGGGGGTGTTCCAGAGGGCAAGTGCTGTGACAGAAAAGACCCGCTTACCAAGTCTAGCCAGATGACAGTTCCTGATAGATGGCACTCGATCATGGCCCTTCTGGTGCACCTGGCAAGATGGATAGAAACAATGGGAGATGGGTGGTCCCATAAGTAACCCAGCCCCTTGCCCAGCCCCATGCCAATGTTCTATAGGTGACAACCAGCATCTTGAATTGCAGCCAGAAGCACACTGGGAACCAGTGCAGTTCACAGAGCATAAGTGTAACATGGTTGTACCAAGCTGTGCTCGTAACTGCCTGCGCTGCCCCGTTCTGGACCAGCTTCCGAGTGGTCTTCAAGGGCAGCCCCACATAGAGCACGCTGCAGTAATCGATTTGGGAGGTGACCAGGCATGAGTGACCATGAGCAGTGTCCCTGATCCATGAAAGGGTGCCACTGATACATAAGATGAAGATGGGCAAATGCCCACTTGGCACACCAATTCTTTTTGGAGTAGTGCCACTGAATCCAGAACTACAGATAGCAAATCATCTGATCTGAGGGGCCCTAAAACTCACAGCCACTCCATCCTGCTAGGGTTAGCCTGTTCAGACCTAGAGAAAGGATATAAGAGTCAGGGACTTTGGAAATTTTCAAGAACACACAGCTTTTGGGTGATATTGTTGCAGCTCTAATTCTATATATGTCAAGAGTTGGCAAAAACATTGGAGGCTCCAAACACTAAATTGTTGATAGAAATCCCGTACTGCAGTCAAGAAGCTCAACTTTAAAATGCTCCAACATCCACACAGAAAAGCTCAACTGATTTTCAAGATGCTGAAACCAAATTATTGTTGTTGTTGGGGAATTATTGTTGTTCAGTCAATGGCACAGTCTGGGTAGAATTTGAGGACACAGGTTCAGAATGAAGGGGTGGAGGGAAGACACACAATTTGCTATATTTCAAAGTTAGCAAATACAGTATATACAGTACATCAGCATCTAAACCAGTGTTTCTTAACCTTGGCAACTGTGGACTTCAACTCCCAGAATTCCCCAGCCAGCACAGCATAGCTGGTTGGGGAATTCTGAGAGTTGAAGTCCACAGATCTTAAAGTTGCCAGGATTGAGAAACACTGATCTAAAATGTGTATTTTACAGCATCAATCCAAAGTCTAAAATTATGTGCACAACTGGAGAACCATGGAATGCAATATGTGTTAATGGCATCAATTTTCTGAGACTGACACATTCCCAGAGAAGTCTGTGGTTTAATCACACAATTGAAGCTTGGCTCTCCACTTTTATATGCAACCCTGCAATCTTGACTTTTTTGACCCCACCCGAACACCCCTGACCTTCCCTTCTTTTTCAAGCAAAAAGAATCTTCTTCATCTCTTCGTGCCTGCTATTTATTTCCTTTGCAGAAAGGGACTTACCTTACTTAGCCAGGATCCAAACGGCATCCGAACCCCCTTGGTCTAGAAATTATGCAGAGAATGAGGTATCCTTGGGCGTTCCTTTGTGTCCCTCCATCCAATCAAACCGAGTTGTGGGAAGAGATGGATCTCAACAATAATACGGAAAAGGCCAACGAAAACGTCCACAGGTGAGGCTGCTTGGCATTTCATCTTGGCTCAAAATCTGGACATTACATGAGGAATTGGATTCTATCAAAAAATGGCGAAGAAAAGAACCAGGAGAAAGCACGCCCTCTTTGCACTAGTCACATCTTTTTTGCACGCCCTCTTTGCACTAGTCACATCTTGTAGCATCATGCAGCCATTTGGGAAGTGATATATTTGGTGTACTGTAGTGGTGAAGGCACTGGGCTAGAAACAGGGAGACTGTGAGGCCTAGTCCTCCTTTGGGCTCGGAAGCCAACTGGGTGATGTTGGGCCAGTCCTTCTCTCTCAACCCAACCCACCTCACAGGGTTGTTGTTGTGGGGAAAAGAGGAGGAGGTATTATGTTCTATCAATACAGGCGGGATATAAATCTCATAAATAAATATATGAAACCTGCCTCCCTCACTTTGTGCCATCACAAAACCATGGTACAATAGCTGGATCACTCCAGACCAGGGTTTCTCAACCAGGGTTCCGTGGAGCCCTCGGGTTCCACGAGAGGTCCCTAGGGGTTCCCTGGGAGATCACGGTTTATTTAAAAATTATTTCAAATTTGGGCAACTTCACATTAAAGAAGTAAGTTTCATTCTTTATTTTTAGTTTAAGAACACTGTTAATGCATAGATACAGGCCATATATACACATGAAACGAATATAATAATTTGGTATCTTCTGGCCTATATTTGAGCCTGAATGTGCAGGGGTTCCCCGAGGTCTGAAAAATATTTCAAGGGTTCCTCCAGGGTCAAAAGGTTGAGAAAGGCTGCTCTAAAATCCATTTGTGCGGAGATGGCATCTTAACTCTAGGAAAATCTCAGCCGTGGTACTGAGTGAGCGCCCTGGGTCCCTTCCATTTTCTTAGTACAGCCTACCTCACAGGACCGTCGTCAAAACAGAACGGAACGGCAAAAGGGAAACAACCACAGACACAGCTGGGAACGCCTTAAAGGAAGGGTGGGAAAATGTGATAAGTAAAAAAAAAAACCCTTTTCCCTTGGCCAGCATCGAAATGAAAAGGAAGGCAGACGAGTTCAAAAATCATTATTATTATATTCCACCGGAAAGCAATGAAATTCACAGCTATTTTCTTAAGAAGCCCGGGTCTGGAATTCTTTGAAATATCCACCCAGTTAATTCCCCAAAGCCATCCATTCTGTGAATTACTTTCCCTGCCTTTGTTTCGTTCCTATAACCAGCTTGTTCCCCATTGATATCTGAAGCAGCTTGACGCGATTCTTTGTTTAGGTCACTGGGTGGTGCCCTGGCATGGCAACCCCCTACCCACCACCAGCACCCCAGGAAACCCCTGCTTAGCCTCCCAGATTTACCAAAGCAAGGGGACCATCATTGGGCCTTTCAAACATGTTTTCCCTCTCCCTGTCTTAGTGCCCCAATGCTCCAGCGACTGTGCTGTAGGCTTGGTTTTCTCTGGGGTGAAATCTGGGGAGATATGGGTTCAGATCTCCATCTTAGCCAGAAAACTATCTCAGTGACCTTGGACCGGCGTCTTTCAGTGTGCTTTATCTCCTACTTCCGAGCAAGAGGAACCACATATGCAGCTTTAAGAAAGTAAGATAATGAAATGAAAGTAAGATAATGATAATGAAAGTGACATAGGATAAAACTCAGCAAGCAGTAATTCGTTTTTATAGCCCTCCCCTCCCACGGGAATCCTATTAAACTCCCTACATTTGCTTGGGCATTTGGAAGGAGATGACATTACTAGTTTGAATCCCTTTTTAAAAAAACGTTTCACCTAGGTTAGGGCAGTCATACAACCATTCTTCTCCAATAAAAAGGTAAAGGTTCCCCCTGCACATTTGTGCAGTCGTGTCCGTCTCTAGGGGCCGGTGCTCATCTCCGTTTGTTAGCCGAAGAGCCAGCGTTGTCCGAAGACGCTTCTGCAGTCATGTGGCCGCATGACGCACACAGAACGCTGTTACCTTCCCACCGAAGTGGTACCCTTTTATCTACTTGCATTTGCATGCTTTCGAATTGCTAGGTTGGCAAGAACTGGGGCTAGTGCGGGAGCTCACTCCGTCACACGGGGCTAGGGATTCGAACCTCCGAACGTGCGATCTTCCGATCGACAAGCCTGGCGTCTTACCCTATCTCCAATAGGGTCACCTTAAAGGACAGGGGAAACAGGCCAGTTTTTGGTTGTCTCTTCTCTGGCAGTAAGTGATCGTACCCACTTATTTAGCATAGCCTGACCATCAAGCATTCCCCATATCTTCATAAAGGATTCTTATTTCTCCTTTCTTCTAGCGTGGCAAAGCAGGAAGGTGCTCTCGTTAAGAGTCTGAGCAGGAAACCCAATGGCATCACACTCCTTGAGAAGGCAAAAGAAGTGAGTCTGGCTTTGAGGTCCCTTTACTGAAAGAGCATCAGAAGTTAAGACTGTGAAATACAGGGGATAAGTAAAGGTGGGGATCAGGTGGCCCTCCAGGAGGCCAATGGGCAGGGATGATGGGATGATCAGCCTCATCTGGAGAGCAGCAGAATCCCAAGAGCTAGACTAAGATGTAATTTGTTCAGTTTGGCCTTCAGCATATTTTATGGATCTAGCCATTATGGTTTAGAATATAATGAATATAATAAAATCCAATAGCAGAATCTTCTTAAGTTCGTAAAAAGGGCTTATTTAGATGTTAAACTTGGTTAGTTTTAACCTTGATTAAGTTTTTTTTCTGGAAGACAGTGGAGGACAGGAAGGCCTGGCGTGCTATGGTCCATGAAGTCACGAAGAGTCGGATACGACTAAATGACTGAACAACAACAGCAACATTTTTTGTAGTTTCCTGTGTAGCATTAACTCAGGTCCACTTGGTTTGTTTATGTTCAGAATATTGTGCAAAGGCAGAAAATGTAGTACAGTAATCAGGTTACAGGCATTCAGGTTATATGTTTTATGTTGAATTCAATGTCCTCCTCACCTCTGAAGTTTACTGGTGCCCTTGAAAAGAGTTCTTGTGAAGATAAAAAGAAAGCTTCTATTGTAGATAGATAGATAGATAGATAGATAGATAGATAGATAGATAGATAGATCGATCTGATTTTTAGAGGAACAGCAACAATCAAATCCAAATCAAATCAAATGCATTGTTTTTGGTTTCTTTTCTGCCCAGAACCTTCTCCAGAATAATACCGTACAAACAACTAGATGCCCAAGGCATTTAAAAATTAAAAACTGGGAGACTGGAACAATCCTTCAAGATACATTGCACCATCACGCCAAAGAGGTAAGAGAAATGCTTAGATTTAGGGTGTTTTTCTAATTCTTGAGCAGGCTACACACAATTGAAGCTGCCACCTCAGGCCTTCTTCTGCTCAGAGAAAGCTGAGGGAGATACAACAACATTCTTCTAATACCTGAAAGATTGTCACATAAGACCACCTGTCGTCCCAACTGCCAGCCACAACTGTAACCGTAATAACCTTAAAGTTACAGGAAGGCAGATCCCTGTTAAAATTAGGAAAAACTGTACTAGTGAGAGAAGTTTGCAGGGGAACAAATTGCCCAGGAAGGCGGTGGCCTTGCTGTCACTGCTCCTCTTTCAGCAGAGGCTGAGCAGGCATCTCTCAGGCCCACTTCCGTTTGGATTCCTGCACGGAACAGGGGTTGGAATGCTACCACTTCACTCTTGGATTCTATCCCTAAAATCTTGCATTCATTTCCCCCACTGTTTAAAATTAACTAAACACAAAAGCAAAGAAAAAGAATACACAAAATTGTAAAATAAAAAAACTAAAAACAAAACCAAGGGCATATATTCACATACATAGGTAAAGGTAAAGGTTCCCCCCGCACATTTGAGCAGTCGTGTCCGACTCTAGGGGCCGGTGCTCATCTCTGTTTGTTAGCCGAACAGCCAGCGTTGTCCGAAGACGCTTCCACTGTCATGTGGCCAGCATGACGTGCGCGGAACGCTGTTACCTTCCCACCAAAGTGGTACAGTACCTATTCATCTACTTGCATTTGCATGCTTTCGGATTGCTAGGTTGGCAAGAGCTGGGGCGAGTGCGGGAGCTCACTCCGTCACGCGGGGCTAGGGATTCGAACCTCTGAACTTGCGATCTTCCGATCGACAAGCCTGGCGTCTTACCCACTGAGCCACCACACCCCTACACATACATACATACATAGTTGTACAGTAAACATTTCAATGAATGGAAGCCATCATTTGTTACAGTCATCCATTGATTGATTGATTGATTATGTGCCATCAAGTCATTTTTGACTCCTAGCAACCACATAGATAGATCTTCTCCAGGATGATCTGTCTCTAACCTGACCCTTCAAGTCTTCCAATGGTGTACCCATCACCACCTTGCTGCTGGTCATCCTCTTCTTCTCCTTCCTTCTACCTTTCCCAGCATCAGAGCCTTCTCCAGAGAGCTGGGTCTTCGCATAATGTGTCTGAAGTAGGATAATTGGAGCCTGGTCATTGGTGCCTCAAGGGAGAACTCTGGGTTGATTTGTTTGATAATCCACTGGTTTGTTTTCTTGGCTGTCCACGTGATTCTCAGGAGTACAGTCATCCATAGCTAATCTATATTGATCTGAGATTCTGAGCAGATTTATTCCACACTGCACTTTCCATTGTAAGGGCAATATTCTTGGGGTGGGTATTCAACCTTGCAGCCATTGACTACGCTCTGGTCGTGTCTACTGCTAATGTCGGCTGTTGATTCTAGAAGTGTTGGTTAACCCATCTCTCTTGCCTGTACATGTTTTTCCCCAGGTTCTTGACTGTCAGACCAAAGTTTGCCAGGGGTCTCTCATGAATCCGAAAGGGTTAGTCCGAGGACCCAGAGATGAACCCATCCCCAGAGACAAATTACTACTCCAGGCAACTGAATTTATCCACCTTTTCTACAACACACTTCAAGAGTGAGTCCGTTTTGAGCTCATCCTGTGATTCGCTTCCTTTCTGCAATCTTGGAAGGCCTTTTTAAAGGAAAAACTAGACTCAGGCTGCTATTGGCACGATAGTGTTACCCCAATTGTAGTGCTAACAGAGCAATAAACTGTCTTTGTATTGTCTTAAGTTTGTAAGTGAGACAGAAGGAAGGAGCAGATGTGAATACTCACTGATCAGGGAAGGCATCTCTCAGAATATAGAAAAGTTAACAAAGGACATTTACATTTGAACAGTCCTTTCAGACATCCAAGCAGCTATAACTAATCTCAGAAACAGATGTTTTGGGCATCTACGGGAGAGGGATGAGTGATGTCCCTCATGTTCTGACATCTCTGTGGAGATAATGCAAATTATATATTTTGCAAATTGTGTAATTGGTGCTGTTTGCATGATGACATGACGCACGTGACACTCTTGTGTCAGACACCTATGGCGGGCGCAGTGAACCACTTCTGCATTCTCAGCTCTTGCATCCTTGGCAAGTCAGATAAAAGGAGTTAACTTCAGAGATAGGTAGCTCTACCACCCGCTCTCCTTCAGCCATTCTTTCATGCAGAGGGAGTCTGGATCAGTCCCACACTCCCTTTGAAATGAAGAAACCTGTCCAATGTGCAGGAAGGCACATCTCTCAGGGCTGAGAGAGGAAGGACGAAGAAATGAGTGTTTTGGGAGCGCTGGCTTGTTATCTCCAAATAGCTGCTGAGAAGAGATTAGAAATTTAGTGCTGAAAAACAATTTCTGCACTCGCTGGGGAATTTCTGAACTTGTTGGAGGGATCATAAGAGAGGGAGAGGGATGAAGAGAAGCTAGTAGGATCTGGCAGGACAGATGGAGACCTCAGCAGGCCATTTTTGGCCTACAGGACTGAAATTTGTTTGTGTCATTATTCATTTAGAACATAAGAACCTG
This sequence comes from Charina bottae, assembly GCA_023362775.1. Lineage (NCBI taxonomy): Eukaryota > Metazoa > Chordata > Lepidosauria > Squamata > Charinaidae > Charina > Charina bottae. The sequence continues at coordinate 6,795,503 of JALMGJ010000027.1, read as the reverse complement.
AGCAGTGCCCTGCTAGATCAGACTCCCGACCCATCTCGTCCAGCAGTCTGTTCTCACATTGGCCAACCAACTGCCCAAGGAGCCCACTAGCCTCCCAGCAGATGGCCTTCGGAGGCAGTCCCATGGCCATCAAGGCTAAGAACCATTGATCCCCACGACATCCATGAATTGGCCCAAGCCTTTTTTGAAGCCAGCCATCTATTCTGGTTTTAAATCACAAACAGAGTATGTTGGCAGATTCCCAAACTTATAAAATAAAAACAAAGAATTAAAGCAGCGAAACAGGAAAACAACTTCCCATGTCTGCTTTCTATATATTCTGCATTATGTGTAATATAACAACATCCTGCATTATTTAGTGTCTTGCAAAATTTAGGAAGGGCTTCCATCTGAGACCTTGGAGAGCTATGAATTCTCAAGCCAGGTGGGTTCACACATCCAGTGTGGCGTAACATAGTTTGCTTGGTTTTTGCTTAGTACTGTATGTAAACATAGCCATCTTGGCTTGTTCTACACACCATGGTGAAAGCAAGCAATGACTTAACATACTGTGTGAACCCAGGTATTATATATCTGCTCAGATGAGATTCATGTGTTAGACCAATGTTTCCCAATTTCAGCCACTTTAAGATGTGTGGACTTCAACTCCCAGAATTCCTCAGCATGCTGGCTGGGGAATTCTGGGATTTGAAGTCCATGCATGTTAAAATGGCCAAAGTTGGGAAACACTGTGTTAGATTAAGACACTTCTGTGTCTGTTTATGGCTGGCAGAAGAATAATTAATCATGCAGCTGGAGAAAAGAAATGGATCTGAAGCTTCCTAAATATACATGCACTTTTTTTTTTAATGTGCTGAGGGCAGTGGTGGAACAATGATATCAAACCGGCAGGACTACTTATCACTGATGGTTCTCTCCTTGCACTAAAACATTGATTGATTGATTGATTGATTGATTGATTGATTGATTATGTGCCATCAAGTTGTTTTCGACTCCTATCAACTATATAGATAGATTTTTCTCCACCCCTCCCAAAACATACTCTGGTTTGATTGGTTATGGCTTAAGCACAGAATATGAAGCCAGCCCGTTATTAGTAAACCATGGTTTATGGCTTTGCATTTTGAGAAACTACCAACTGTGGCTGGTTAAACAAACCATGGAGTATTGCAATGGTTGAACCAAGCCATTAGGTGAAGGGTCTCTACTATCTAGAAAGCTATTTTACTGTCACCATTTGGAGCCAGAGTTTGCAGACATTTGCTGACTACTTCTAATCTTAAAAGCAAACAATGTTGTTATTGGTGCTGCAAGAAAAATGTCTCATTATTATGATTCCTGCAGCATTTTGTCAAGGCAACAAGGAATTTTACAGGCTGTCTTCTCCTACCAGGAGCACCATCATTTCAGGATCACCAGACAGACATAGGAAAGAAGGCTTTGAATATTCACTAGTTTCATCTGTGCATCTCTTGGGGAAAACCCTGAATCATTTTGGAAATCTCCTTTCTGAATTACATTAGCTCCCAGTATTGCTTATTGTTCACCACTGTTGCCATTTCCTTTAATTTTTTTTTCCTTGCAGGGCAGAAACAGAACAGCACACAGCTCGGCTGGAAGCAGTAGCTCAAGAGATAGAAAGAACAGGAACGTATCAACTCACCAAAGAAGAGCTTATCTTTGCAACAAAGCAGGCCTGGAGAAACGCTCCTCGATGCATTGGGAGAATCCAGTGGTCCAATTTACAGGTGACTCGTATGCTTATGCTCTGCAAGACCTACCAAATTCTGTTGAAACAGCCAGGGTTAAGCTCATCATATGCCATAGCAATACCTCCACAAAAATTATAGGACAAAAAATGGAACTCTGGCCCAGCATTCTAGGGCTATGTTTGGGATACTCTGATGATGTCAATCACCTCACCTGGAACAGATGGGCAAGGGTGGAAGTAGGAAAGAATTGGCACAAATTTTATTGGAGTTTGCACTCTAAAGCAGAGGGAGACTTAAATTCTTGACTCTGCTTAACTGGGTCCCCAATACTCTGCCGTTTGGACCTTTTCAAGTTCAGAATTTCCAACTTGAGAAAGAGCAAGCTTCAGAGGACAATGGAAAAGATGAATGAGAATTGATGTCTGACGTTGAAAGTCTTCCTTTGATCTCCTAGAACAGTGTTTCTCAACCTCAGCAACTTTAAGCTGTGTGGCCTTCAACTCCCAGAATTCCCCAGCCTGGGGAATTCTGGGAGTTGAAGGCCACACAGCTTAAAGTTGCTGAGGTTGAGACACACTGTCCTAGAAAGAGCTCTGGCATAACTTATGGGCCATGGAACACTGAAGGTCTCCAGGAAATCTGTTTTAGCATGAGTGTCCTCTCTCAATCAAAGTTGGAGCTACATAATCTATAAATCCTCTTTCTCTGAGGTTATTATCTGTACCAATCGAAGAGAAGTGAGTTATTATCTGTTCAACACACCAAACTAATTAGTTTCTAAGATTCAAGTAAAGATTATCTAGGAGTTATTTAAGGTTGCAACAGCTATCTTTTTGCTATTTCTTGGATTGGGTTGGAAAGCTACCTTGGAAGTATGTAGTAATATTAGCTTTTCTCATTTGTTTGCAAATTAATGCCTTTTAGGTGTTTGATGCTCGTAGTTGCACTAGTGCTAAAGAAATGTTTGAACACCTTTGTCACCATTTGGAGTATTCTACGAATGGAGGGAACATAAGGTATGAGCTATTTTGTACTGTGTCACTTAGATCTATAGAATCACTGCATTAGCTGTCATTCACTCCCATTCTCTTAAAACAGGTCCACCATCACTGTCTTCCCCCACAGAACTGATGGGAAGCATGACTTCCGAATATGGAACCGCCAACTCATCCAGTATGCTGGCTACCAGATGCCAGATGGATCCGTTGTGGGAGATCCAGCCAATGTGGAGTTTACACAAGTATGTACAAAATAAGTATTAAAAACCATGCATTCCCACCTTTGCCAAAACTGCATCCAGTTCCAGAACCCATAATTCATGCCCTTTGGGCACCCAAGGAGTTGAATACCTTGTCTCATCTCAGAAGAAAAGGAAAAAATCACCACCCTTCTTTCCTCTCTCTCAGCTCTGCATCCAGCTTGGCTGGAAAGCCAAATATGGCTGCTTTGATGTGATTCCACTGGTCCTCCAAGCCAACGGTCAGGACCCGGAATTATTTGAATTGCCGCCAGAGCTCATCCTGGAGGTGTCGATGGAGCATCCCACGTAAGCATCTTGGCTTCAGATGACAGAAGCCCAGACCTGTTCGTGATTGGTCAGGTGGGCGATTATCAAAGCAAGATTGTTTGCTGAGACCTTGGGACAGGTTGGCTTGGCTTGGCTTTTGTTCGGTTAAATGATGTTGAATTTGTCCTTGGAGATAACAGGCAAGCAAAATTGAGCTGAAAGTAATAAAACAGCAGGGACGTTTAGGCCTGAAGCTTTGCAGCTTTTCTCATCTTGTTTTTCAATCAAAATGTGTTCTCTCTCTTTTAGTGGTATTATCAGGGAAGACTTTCAGCAGATTCCAGGGCCACAGTTAGAAAACAGACAGAGTCCAAACATAGATAGCAGGGCCATCGTAGTCCAAATTTCCACTTAGTTGTGTTTTTTTCCCCCCTACAACAAGGTAGCATAATGAGGAGTGGCTGCTGAGGAACTGAGATGCAGTGTGAATTTACAATGAAAGAATCAGTCCCAATAGGTTATCCAGTCAAAAAATGGTGATGGCTTGTTAATACAACTCTGTGTGATCCTGTCTGCAGATATGAATGGTTTAAAGACCTGGACTTGAAGTGGTATGCAGTCCCAGCAGTGTCTAACATGCTCCTTGAAGTTGGTGGGTTGGAATTTACAGCTTGTCCTTTTAATGGCTGGTACATGGGGACCGAGATTGGGGTACGGGACTTCGGTGATGCACGGCGCTACAATATTCTTCAGGTAACCTTTCTGAAGGTGGGTTGGGTGGTTAAGCTGTGTTTCATGGCCAGAGGCATCTGTGGGCAGGGTGCCTATGATGAAAGCCGTATTATACCATTTCAATGAAGCTCTGCCCCTTTGTACATGCACCACCTGCCATGACGTTACACGCACCATGACATGTTCCTGTTTTCCTGGAGTGAGCTCATATTTTGCTAAAAGTCAGAGCTAATTTTTTTTTCTAATGGTCTTTGCAGATCTTCCCCAAGATCTTATTCTTATTGTTGTTGTTTATTCGTTCAGTCGTTTCCGACTCTTCGTGACTTCATGGACCAGTCCACGCCAGAGCTTTCTGTCGGCCGTCACCATCCCCAGCTCCCCAATGGTTGAGTCCGTCACCTCCAGAATACCATCCATCCATCTTGCCCTTGGTCGGCCCCTCTTCCTTTTGCCTTATTCTTATTAACTCATTTATATTTTAATTGCAATTTCCTTTTGATTCAGGGACCATAGGAAGCTGCTTTAAAAAGAGACAAGATTATTAGCCCATATAGACTTGTATTTTCTCTCTACAGCTGGCAGTAGGTTTTAATTGGAAATGTGCAGGATTCAATTTGGGACATTTTGTATGCATTATGCCCTCTACCACCAGGCGTGAGCCCTATCCAGATCTCAACTTGGTTTGTGTTTATTGGCTAGCTGTCTTAAGGCCTGATACAGGATATTTTCACATAAGCCAAGTAGCCACACTAAATTAGCTAACCTAGTATGTTGTGGGAATCAAGGCTGACTAATTTATAGGCCAGTGCATCATCCAAACCCAGAATATTGAGATGATTTGATAAGTGAACTTAATTATGACATTATTAACATGTTGTATAGAAATGTAGAGAAAAGTTGTGATTCTAATAGCTACCAAAAATATTTGGGGAATAGTATAAATTCCCTTCTGGGCTCCTCTGGGAATACTCATGCTTGCAGCATGAGTTGGCCTAATTTATTCTAAGCCAAGTGTGCCATAGAACAACCATCAAGATACTCCTGATATCAAATGCCAAGCCCACTTCTATGACTGGTTTTGCTGAGAGCTACAGACCAGAAGATCCAGAAAAACCATCCCTTTTATGTGGGCTTACACAAGGAAAGTAAGCGTTTAACAGTTAGAATGTCTTACACAATTGTAGCATTTGGGACGCGGATGGCTCAGCAGGTTAAACAACTGAGCTGTAGGCTGCCGATCAGAAGGTCGGCAGTTCGAACCCCGCACGACGAAGTGAGCTCTCGTTGCTAAGTCCTAGCTCCTGTCAACCCAGCAGTTCGAAAGCTTAGCAAGTAGATAAAATGGGTACCACCTTAAGTGGGAGAATTTGCTGGCGTCCTGTCGGGAGCCGGTTCCACCGGAGGAAAGATTGAATGGTGACGGTGAGGACAGACCCGGAAGTGACATCAACAGGACATCAGCAGCCGGCTCGAGGCATCCTGGGAATTGTAGTCCAGAGCCTTAGAATAGCCGGTTCCCTTACCCCCTCTCCTGGTGCGCGGGTTAAATTACACTCTATAGTTGGTGGTATTGTATAATGATAAAAATGTATGTATGTATGTATGTATGTATGTATGTATGTATGTATGTATGTATGTAAGCTGCCTAGAGTCCTCCGTTAGGGAGGGGATAGGCGGGGTATAAATAGCACTATAAAATAAATAAATAAAATTTCCATGACTATATGGAATCCGAACAGTCACTCATGCCCTTGTCATCTCCCATATAGACTATTGCAACGCACTCTACATGGGGCTACCCTTGAAAAGTATCCAGAAGCTTCAGCTGGTACGGAATGCAGCCGCACGGACAGTTATTGTTGCCGTAAGATCGGCACATGTGACACCTCTGCTGCGCGAGCTGCATTGGGTACCAGTTTGCTTCCGGGTCCAATTCAAGGTGTTGGTTATCACCTTTAAAGCCCTACATGGCATGGGACCAGGTTACCTGAGGGACCGTCTCATCCCCAGATCATTGACCCGCCCCACCTGGTCATGCAGAGAGGGCATGCTACGGACCCCATCAGCAAAGAAATTCCATCTAGCAGGGTCTAGGAGGTGGGCCTTCTCTGCAGTAGCGCCCGCCCTTTGGAACATCTTGCCCCCGGAACTGAGGCGGGTTTCCTCACTCCCGTCCTTCCAGAAAAACTTGAAGACCTGGTTCTGCCGCCTTGCTTGGGATGGGAATGCCAACAGTTCCTCCTGGGGCTGGCTGATCCCATGAAGCCCTCCCTAATATTAACAGCCATCGCCTTTGGATTTTATATTTATTTATTGATATCATCATTTTGTATTTGTATTTTTAACCTTGTTTTATTGTGAACCGCCCAGGGTCCCCTGATTGGGGGAGATGGGCGGTAATATAAGTCTAATTAATTAATTAATTAATTAATTAATCAATATTAATGGATTACTGGTAATCTAGTTTAAGTACCTCAAATTCTAGGTTAAGGAGACTTCTGAAAGCCAGAATATGACACATTGTTTGTTCTCCAATTTGTCTTTTTGATCCAGGAAGTGGGAAGAAGGATGGGCCTGGAAACAAATAAGCTCTCTTCACTGTGGAAAGACAAAGCTATTATCGAGGTTAATGTTGCTGTGCTCCATAGCTTTCAGGTGAGTGGGAAAAGAGGAGGCAGAAGGTTGGATGTCATTTTCCCCTCTTTCTAGCCACTTCCTTTGCAGGGAGATGGCCCGATGTTCCCAGGCCCACCCTGCCATTAAAAAGGGCAGAGAAGGGTGGTTGACGTCCTTCAAAGATAGTCATCAGTGGCAGCTATGCCATTTGGCTGTCACACTTGATTTATTTATTTATCAATCATATCCAGTTATGTAGATGTGACTCTGGGCAGCGAACGTAAGATTAAAAACCAACAGAACAAAAGAGAACAGCAAGAAATAATACAATAAGAACATAATGGTACCCAAAGGCAATCTTTTTTTTAAAAAAAAAAAATTAATCCATTCAATCATGTCTGATTCTTGGAGACTGCCTGGACAAGTCCCTACAGTTTTTTTGACAAGGTTTTTCAGAAGTGGTTTGCCATTGCCTCCTTCCTCGGGCTGAGAGAAGGTGACTGGCCCAAGGTCACCCAGCTGGCTTTGTGCCTAAGGTAGGACTAGAACTCACCATCTCCCGGTTTCTAGTCTGATGCCTTGACCTCTGCACCAAACTGGCTCTCTAAGGGCAATCTAACCCAATCCATATGTATAAAAACAGTCATACTGAAAAAAAATCACATTGATGGGCTCATCTACCTCCAGACCCCATGCTTGAGGGAACATCCAGGTCTTCAAGGATTAATGTAGTGCCAGTAGGGTTGGGACCAGACAAATCTCATGGGGTATGGTGTTCCAAAGGGCAGACACTGTGACAATTGTCTTCTCCTGGTACATCCCAGAGAGGGAAGCCCTCTGCCTGTGGCTGTGCTTTCTCTTGTTCACATAGTCCCTACTGCTGCATGGTAGCTTTGATTGATGAGGCTGGCGGGCAGGCACCATTGGAGCAGTGAGCCAATGAAATGATAGATTGGGAGACTAGCCCATGTGGCGTGTGCTTCACATCCTAAGCTAGTTTTCTGCTCTCAGGAGCTGAGTCGTTGTCCTGTCAACAGCCTTGAAGGTTACATTCAAATGATCGTGCAATCAGTTTGCTAAGTATCTGACATATATACATAAACACGGTCAAGATAAATATTGTACATTTGAACTGCTGATCTTCTGGTAATTGTGTGGGTAAATCCACAGTGTCACACAGCTGGTAATTTCAGACTCTGTGAAAAGATTTAAACCTCTCTGCATGTGCTAACTCTGATTCATAACCTACTTCCCTGGGTTTGGGATTTGGGATTTGGGATGTGAACAATGCTTTTGGGTCCAGTTCTTTCTAAGTCTTTAACTAACTGTTAGGTTACTTGTCCATAACTTTTAAGGGAGTACACAGAAAAGCAATATAAATCTTCAGCTAAGAGATCTGTTTAGCAAGTGCCCACCTCTACATAAAAGCTGTGTTATAGTAAGAATCAATACACAGACAAAACTTAGTAAGCAAGATGCAGTAGTAATGATAATTGGAATTATTAGACGAGCAATCTGAAGCATAAGGCAAAAAATGAAGCTTATAGCTTAAAATGCATTAAATACTTTAAATCCTGCCTGTGAGGAAACTTATGAATAGTATTGACTGGACCCTCCCATCTGTCTTCTGGGAAATATAAAATCAAAGATGCATGTCGAGAACAGTTTAGAGCATAATTCAAGGAAACTGGTCTGCAATAAGGCAATTTTCACTTACAATTTTATTTTGCTCAGGCAAGGTAGAACTTTTACCATTAAAAATTTGCTTAGCTATACTACCTTAAGTAAGTCTTGACTGAACCTTACTGAACTGTCTTCAGTTGGCTCTGCCTATGGATGGGTGGAAAGGCATTTTAGGTGGTCCATGGGAGGATCAAAAAGTCAAGAGGCACCACAGCTGTGGGATCAAAGCCCCACCCCCTTTTAGTGTGCATCACCATCTTGACTTTTCTGACACTCCCCCTCCCATGAATGCCCCTGGGAGGCAGTCTGTATTATTTCACTTATTCCTAATTATAGTCAGCCATATCACCTCTGTTGGAGGCCCTATTTGTTCATTTTGGCAAATAAGGCCATGGACTTATGCCCTAAAGCAGTATTTCTCAATCTTGGCAACTTTAATGCTGGCTGGGGAATTCTGGGAGTTGAAGTCCACACATCTTAAAGTTGCCAAGGCTAAGAAACATGCCCTAAAGTCTTACCCAAATGGTATACTGAAGCCAAGTAAGTTTTGCCTTTCTGTGACTCTTCTAGAAACAAAACATCACTATCATGGACCACCATTCTGCTGCTGAATCATTCATGAAGTACATGCAGAATGAATATCGGATTCGTGGGGGGTGTCCAGCAGATTGGGTTTGGCTGGTTCCTCCCATCTCAGGTAGCATCACACCTCTCTTCCACCAGGAGATGATGAATTACATACTTTCGCCTTTCTATTACTATCAGGTGAGCGAAACATAGTTCAGTTGATTATGTGGTTCATACTAGCAATCTTTCAATGCAAAATCAGCAGCATCTTCCATAAAAACCTCATTTTGGCTTCAGTTATTATATTGGAACTGATATATTAGGGCATAGCTTTCCAAACTGTGTGTCGCGACACAGTACTGTGTTGCCTGCGGTGTGCAGGTGTGTCACGCGAAAACCCAGAAGTGCTGATGGCGTGCCGCCGCTGCCACACGCGGAGGTGGCTTGCCATCAGCGCTTCCGGGTTTCGCACGACACACCTGCACACCGCCGCTGCCATGCCCGCCACCATGCCGCCGCCGTTGGTGTGTGTCACCAACAGGAAAAGTTTGGAAAGCTCTGTATTAGGGAAATATAGGATGGACGGACGGACGGACGGACGGATGGAACTTCCCCCAGTTCCTAAGTGTCACTCCCATGTAAGCTGAGTCCAGACCACTGGTTCACCTCTCTCACCAGCTAATTCAAACCCAGTTCCGCCCTCCTTCCTCCTTTTATCCTTACCACACATTTTGTCTAGTCATAAGCATGACTTCAGAAAAGGTAGTTCTGGGGAACAAAGAATAGCTTACAACATTATTAAGGGAGCAAGTCTTTGCTATCTACACAAGGTATAAATGTACTATAATTAAAATTGGAATGATCTGAACATATATTGAGGAAGTGTGTAACCCTCCTTGAAGTCGTCCCTAACACACAGCAGTGTCCAAGTATCTCTGTGTGAAGCCTCCTTGATTTCTAAAAGACTTCAGAGCAGCCCAGAAGTGGACAAGGAGCCATAGGAAGAAATACAATTCACCAGTGCTCCCAAGTTCAACTTACCAAGTGCAGAAACCCAGCTGTTTTCCACAGCAAAGGGGGAAAGGGATAGAAACAGAATGAGGAAAGAGCCAGAGAAGGAAACATTGGCAGGAGAAGCCATAGGTCTCTGGAATCAGTGGTAGCTTTATAGGCAAAGTGGGGTGACTGGGTTAAATCATGGTAATCTGACTCTGAAGTATCCAACTTCTCCCGTCCCTCAAGGTGGATGCATGGAAGACACACATCTGGAAAGATGAGAAACACAAGCCAAAGAAAAGAGAGATCAAATTCTGCATTTGGGCCAAGTAAGTTTCCAGGATAAGATTTGATACCAGTCTGACAATCTACTCTTGGATCTGGATCAAAGCAAATGTTCCTCTTCGCAGGGCCGTGTTGTTTGCATCCTCATTGATGCGAAGAGCCATGGCTCTCAGGGTCAAAGCAACAGTGCTCTATGCAACAGAAACGGGGAAATCAGAGACTCTAGCTCGAAAGCTGGGTGACATGTTCAATTGTGCCTTCAGTACCAAGGTAAGATACCTGTGATTGACCATGACCTACAGTATATATATATTGCTTTAATTGTGAAGAAGAGCAATATTATAGCAAATAATAGCCAGTTAGGTCTAGTGGTTAAGGTGCTGGGCTAGAAACCAGGAGACTGAGAGTTCTAGTCCCGCCTTAGGCATGAAAGCTGGCTGGGTGACCTTGGGCCAGTCCCTGTCTCTCAGCCCATGAAGGAGCCAATAGCAAACCAGGAGACTGAGAGTTCTAGTCCCGCCTTAGGCATGAAAGCCAGCTGGGTGACCTTGGGCCAGTCACACTCTCTCAGCCCAACTCACCTCACAGGGTTGTTGTTGTGGGGAAATAGGAGGAAGAAGGAGTATTAGGTAGAAAATAAAATAAAATAAAATAAAATATAAAATATAAAATATAAAATAATATAAAATATAAAATAAAATAAAATAAAAAATAAAATAAAAAAATAAAAAAATAAAAAAATAAAAAATAAAATAAAATAAAATAAAATAAAATAAAATAAATAAAATAAAATATAAAATAAAATAAAATAAAATATAAAATATAAAATATAAAATATAATATATAATATAAAATAAAATAAAAAATAATATAAAATAAAAATAAAATAAAATAAAATAAAAAATAATATAAAATAATATAAAATAAAAAATAAAATAAAATAAAATAAAATAAAATAAAATAAAATAAAATAAAAAATAAAATAATAAAATAAAATAAAATAAAATAAAATTATAAAATAAAATAATAAAATAAAATAAAATTATAAAATAAAATAAAATAAAATAAAATAAAATAAAATAAAATAAAATAAAATAAAATAAAATATACGTACCTAGAAGATAGTGCAGTGTTCCTGCCTTCCAGTTGTATATAGCAGAGACAGGTTGATAAAATACTCTAGGTGAGGTAGCTTTCAGGGAAGCTTGCCTTCCACGATGGATCATGTCACTACAGAAGCTTTGCAATGTTCTCAAGTAACCTGTGTCCCCTTGAGCCTAAACTGAAAACTATTTCATACTAGAGCTTTGCAGCACTTTGGATTTAAAAAAAGATGCTCTGAAGGCTAGATGGGCATCACACAGCCTACCTGAACTCAACTTCTGCTTGAAACGATGAAATGCCATTACCAACAAGTTTCGATCATTGTCTAGACTAGAGGACCCACTGGTCTGACTACAAGTTGCCCATGTTCTGAAGAGAGATGGACAATGAATATTACTTTTTGCATCAAAATGCTTTATCCACTTCCCTCCACCTTCTCCAGTTCCTGATAAAATCCCTTTCTCCTTTTAGGTTACCTGTATGGTTGATTACAACCTAAGAGACCTTGAGAAGGAAACTCTACTTCTGGTGGTCACCAGCACTTTTGGAAATGGCGATGCACCAAGCAATGGCAAAGTAATATTTTTAGTGCATGCTATTATATTGATTTTCTACTATCAGCGACACTATCCATGCAATATAATGGTCTTTCTTTTTGTTACAGACACTGCAGAATGCCCTCTTGTCTATGAAACAATTGAGTAACAAATTCCGGTAATTACTTCCAGAATTTTGCTTATCCAGGTTAACCAATTCCCATTCTGTACTGAAGCTTTTAGGGATTCAAAATGCTCTTATTTTGAGGTGGACTGCTATTTCATCTAATATTACCTACACCAGCTTGCCCCAATCTGGCACTCTCTATATGTATTGATTATAACTTCAGTGGTTTCAGTGGGGATCAATGGCTCTTAGTCTTGATGGCCGTGGGACTGCTGCTGAAGGCCATCTGCTGGGAGACCAATGGGCTTCCTTGTGCAGTTGGTTGGCCGGTGTCAGGGAGATAACGGGCAGCGGTGGAGGGGGCTCCCTCCAGGAGGGGAAGCGCGCGCGTAGTACTGAGACTTTGGCCTTCCCTCCCAAACGTCTCAGAAAAGCCCCGCCTTAGATTCTGGACTTTATCTCGGGGCTGTCAGGGTTCATGTCTATGAATCCTGCCATTGGGCTTAGGCCTAGTTAGAGATGCGTTTAGAGCTGTTGGGAGGGGGACTGGCAGTTGAGTGTTATGTCTGATGGTCGAGGCTGGAACCGGCTTGGTCAAGGACACGCACCTGCAGGAGTGTGGAGATGGGAACGTTTGCAGCATGAGATCATCGGTTGGTAATTTGGCCCGCAAGGGGGAAAGTTAAGAGAGTGTAGTTTGGCGGGAATCCGCATTCAGATCTTTAGGAGTGCTTCAATTAACATGTATACTGAATAAAGCTTATTCTGCATTTCAATGAACTGCATTGAGAAGTGTTTATTAGGGCATTGTGATTGGGATCATCACAGGGGCTTCCTCAAGCCATTTCAGTTTAGCTGGATTTCTGCTAGTAAGAGTTAAATAAATACTAGAGACTGGATTCCAAGCCTCAGCGTGTTATTTCTACACTCAAACCAGGACAGCCACTGTGAGAAGAGACTGCTGGACTCGATGGGCCAGGGGTCCGATCCAGCAGGGCACTGATTATGTTCTTATGTTCCATTACCCCCACCAAAATGGAAAACGATGATTGAGTCCAAAATGGGTAGATGGCACAGACTGTGGAAAGTAGACCTACAGCAAAAGTTTCTTCTCTGTTTTAAGCAGGAATGTGTGCTATCTCTACCTGGAGAGGTGAAACTTTACCTCTGAGCTAATGTCGCATCTCTTCCACCCTCATGTGTTATTATCATGCCCTTTGAGAATGACCCCCTTCTTAAGGATATTCCAGAAGAAGGTGAAGAAAAGCTTTTAGAAGATAGACTGAAGGCACTGTTGTTTCTGGTTTTTCTGTGGATTTTAATTTATGTTTTAGCTATTAGGTGACTGTGTGGCCCTATCTTTTATGGTGATTTTATTATTGGAAGATTTTATTGATGTGTTCTTGTTGTGAGCTGCACAATGTCTGGTGAAGTGGGTGGCATACTAGTATAGTAACACAAATAAATAAACAAATAAACAAATAAATAAAGTTATCTTGATCAGCAGGACCACAATTGTTGGGAACCTGTTAAGTATAATAGATTAAAATGATGATTGGCTATAAAAGTATTCCCAGTTCTATCAAGCTGCAGACTTTTGAACTTTTCAATATATTGTTCACAGTGGTACTTCAACAGGGCCGATCTCAGAAGGAAAAGTGCCTGTTTTAAGATGAAGTCTCCTCCAACACACATACGTTGTCCATGATTGTATCAAAAAGCCAGCAATTAATGCAGCTCTTCTCTTGAAACAGGTATGCGGTTTTCGGCTTGGGTTCAAGCATGTATCCAGAATTCTGTGCCTTTGCCCGCATTGTGCACCAAAAACTGGCACAGTTGGGGGCATCTCCAATCAGCCCAATGGGTGAAGGAGATGAACTCAATGGGCAGGAAGAAGCTTTTCGGGCCTGGGCCATTCTTACATTCCAGGTAACTACAATAACCACGATGCACAGCGAGTCTCAGAGTTTCAGTGTCTCTACAGGGGGATAGCAGAATCTGATGCTTTACCTCAGTGTTTTTCAAACTTGGCCACATTAAGATGTGTGGACTTCAACTCCCAGAATTCCCCAGCCAGCATGCTGGCTGGGGAATTCTGGGAGTTGAAGTCCACACATCTTAATGTGGCCAAGTTTGAAAAACACTGCTTTAGCTGATTTCCCTGAGGGAAGTGAGAGGTTTGAGGTTTGACCCAGCCCCAAAATATTATTTATCTTGGAGGAGAGGGCCTAGGAAGGAAGAATCTAAATGAGATAAATGCAGTACAGCAAAAATAAATGTATTTGACTTATACAGAGAGGCACTCCCAGCCTCAGTATACAGTTAGTCCTCATTTAGTGACCACAATTGGGACCAGCAACTCGGTCGTTAAGCGAGGCAGTCACTAAGTGAAACCACGACTGTGCTTATGATCTGATTTCAGCTTTCCTTGGCTGTACAGACCTGCGAAGGTCATCAGTGCAAAGATTGGTTGTAAAATTACTTTTTCATCACCGTCACAACTGCCAATGGTCGCTAAACAAGGCAGTCACTAAACAAGGACTACCTGTATATGTTCACTGGTTGCTGCTTTACTTCCTATTTCTTCTTGTAGAAAGCCTGTGTGGAATCTGTGTTCACACCACGTTGCCAATTATCCATGCCACTGAGCTAACAGCCTCTCATTCCCAACAGTGTCCCTATTTATCCATTAAATTTTAGATTCTAAGGAACAATGGGGCTAATCCCCTAATCCAGGCATTGCTTCCTAAAGAGGCAAATCGTGCCACTTCCATGCATAATTGATGCTAATTACATTGTTCTTGAAAATTCTCACTTTCCCTACCCATGCACATATTTAGCATTGGCCTCCCAAGAAGCGAGAAAGACCTATTGTTTGCATGATCTTTACAGTTGCTTTGCTGTGAACTGAAACCATCTTTTTAAACAAGCCATTTGACTGAAATTAATTTCATTTACTTTCAACCCCTAACTGGAAGGTTCAAGATGACTAACCCAGAGGCTCAAGATGGTTACATAGAGTCCTCGATAACTTTCATCTATTCTTTTTATATATATTTGAAAAGACTGCCTGTGAAATTTTTGATATCCGTGGAAAGCACAGGATCCTGTTACCAAAAGAATACACATGTAAGGAAACGTGGAACCCCAAAGATTTTAGGATTGTATATGACTCTCAGCCATTGGATTTAGAGACAGGTATGTTCTCCTCTGATCCTTAAATGCCTTTGTTGTTCTTAATTGAATGATATTATCATCAGTTTGATCCCTTTTAACGGATGGAATATGTTCTGTTGGTTATTAGGGAAATATTTCAAACCCAAAAGGGATGTGTTCTGAGCTTGAACAAAATAACCTGTTTTTACAGCTTTGTTCCAAATTCAGGACAAAATTAAGCATTTTGTCTTGAGTTATTACACCCTAAGGAACAATGGCAACTTGAAACAAAATTGTGCTCCATTTTTTATCACAGGCCTACAAACGTAGGTGGAGTAAAAGTCCTACCAAAAACCCAACTTACATAAAATTGGCCAAGGGGAAGATTTTAAATAAATGTCTATTTTTTAATTTTTAAAAAATCATATATATGATTTTTATATAATTTTACATTATTTTATCTGTATATTACATATCTGTATATAGAGCCGGTTTGGTCTAGTGGTTAAGGCAATGGGCTAGAAACCAGGAGACTGAGAGTTCTAGTCCCGCCTTAGGCACGAAAGCCGGCTGGGTGACCTTGGGCCAGTCACTCTCTCTCAGCCCAAGTCACCTCACAGGGTTGTTGTTGTGGGGAAAATAGGAGGAGGAAGGAGTATTAGTATTAGGTATGTTCGCTGCCTTGAGTTATTTATAAAAATAATAAAGGCGGGATAGAAAATAAATAAATAAATAAAATATTAGGTAATGTGGACACTCACTTTTGTGCTCTAGGAATAGAAAGGAAAAACCAAGGAATTATTTCAGATTCACATTGTTCCATACAGACTATGTTGAATTTGTTCCATCATTAAAAGCTGCCAATTGTATGTTTCAAATTTTATGTTTTATTCCAAACTCATAACAAAACATTTCCCCCATTTTGTGCCCATCCATTGGGTGGCTGTATAACTATAATTGCAATTATACCCTTGAAATCATAACTGCCTAATCTCATTTTCCAGTCCTGTTCTCTATCTTATAACAGATGAATTATAGAGAAATTATTTGCTAGTAAATAGAACGGCCACTTGCTTCTCTGCAATCAGTCAACCTGTTTGTGTTAAAAGCAAAAAAAAAAAAAAAACAGACTCTGGTTGTGCAGAGGTCCACATTCAAAAAGCAATAAAAGAGTCCCCTTTGGGGGAGATGGGGCAGTGATATAAATTAAATTATAAATAAATATTTTATATTTATTTTAATTACTTATATTTATGATGATGGTGTTATATGTTATTTTAATTGTTTGTTTTTTGTAAACTGCCCAGAGTCCCCTTTGGGGGAGATGGGGCAGTGATATAAATTGAATTATAAATAAATATTTTATATTTATTTTAATTACTTATATTTATGATGATGGTGTTATATGTTATTTTAATTGTTTGTTTTTTGTAAACTGCCCAGAGTCCCCTTTGGGGGAGATGGGGCAGTGATATAAATTGAATTATAAATAAATATTTTATATTTATTTTAATTACTTATATTTATGATGATGGTGTTATATGTTATTTTAATTGTTTGTTTTTTGTAAACTGCCCAGAGTCCCCTTTGGGGGAGATGGGGCAGTGATATAAATTAAATTATAAATAAATATTTTATATTTATTTTAATTACTTATATTTATGATGATGGTGTTATATGTTATTTTTATTGTTTGTTTTTTGTAAACTGCCCAGAGTCCCCTTTGGGGGAGATGGGGCAGTGATATAAATTGAAAAATAAATAAATAAATAAATAAATAAAGAAATAAAGAAATAAGTGATAGGGCACAGGTGGGTGTGCAGGTAACAACTACTGAGAACACCTTAAAAACAGCTGCATCTTTTCCACAGCTGCCCCAGAATTTTGGGAAAATTGGGTTTAAGATGTCCTCGGATGGTTTTCAGGTATTGTCTGGAACGGTCTGAAATTTGCTTAATTCTGGCAAAAAACGGTTTGTTTCTTTGTTTTCCTCTATAGCACTTGGTGATATTCATGGGAAAAATGTAGTCCCATTGACCCTCAAATTTCGGCAGAATCTTCAAAGTTCACAGTCCAGGTATTCTGGTGACTTGGATGCATCAGCTTGCGGAGGGGAGGCATGAAGGGGCAAGAGATGAAAAGGACATTATGATGGCATGGCATCAACCCTGCCCTTTCATACTTGTATCTTGACATCAGATGCAAGTCTGAAAATGCAGGGTTGCATTGTGGTATCACAATGAACCTTTTCTAATGTTTCCTTTACTGTGGTTAGTAGTTGATGCCTATGGATGAATGCCCCTGTTTCCTTCCTATTATTGATATGGGTATGAATGTGTGCATTATGATACTGTATATACATGCAATTACTATGTTAAGCAAGACACAACTTGCATGAATTTGACTTTACACAAGGAATGTAAAACACAGCAGATTACATGTTTGCATATGCATAAACATTGCAATACATAAAAGTTCAACCGGTACAAGGAATGGAACAGTGGCATAAATTGGAGACTGCTCATGAGTATATGTGGGGACTGTGAAGGCCATCTCAAATCTTGATCTTTGGCAATTGGGCAGTAAATAAATAAATAAATAAATAAATAAATATCAAGGCTCTGTGCTATTAAGATGATGACTAGCACCTTAAATTGCACTCAGAAGCCAACTGGTAACCAGTGTAGTTTGTGAGTAGGGGTGTCACATGGGCAAACCAAGGTGCTCTACTTTAAGGAAAGAAAAAGGTTTTGGGATGGCCTTCAGAATCCCCATATTTATTGAAAATTGATTGTGAATATTTATTATGAATACTTACTGAAACACTGGGTGCAGAATTCAAACATGCAGTGCATGCAAGGAGACTTAAGAATATTTCTTAGCTAGAATTGTTCTGCAAGAAAGAGTGGGAAAGAATCCCAAAAGCAAGAATAGGAAAAAAAAACCTCATTTTTTTCAACAACTGTTTTTTCTTCCAAATCAAATGTTCCAAAGTACTGACTGAAAGGGTGTCCAAACTTTCATGCTTGCCATATTCCCTGTTTTCTTATTTTGAACCTGTTAAACATCTAACTGCACATATGTATGCATTCAAATTTGCAGAAAGTTATTGTGTTTAACTTTGTGCCATGTAGAGGTTGTATTAGCTTCTGTGTACTTAGATAGAAATATGCATTTTGACCAGAAGTGCCTAAACTTTTCCATGCAATTATACATACAAACACACAGTTTTATATCAATAAAAGGATTAAATTTTACCAATAAATAGTTAATGGTCATTGTTTCATAACAAAATAAAATTGAAAATGACTGTAGTTTGGCTCAATATAAGGAAGAGAGATACTTCATTTTAAGGGCCAAAAGCTGCATTCAGTCTTTAAAACACGTGCCAGGAGCTGCATTTGGCAATATATATATGGGCTAAAATCGTCCTTAACCTTCCCTTTTCTTGCTGGAAAAGGTATTAACATTTTTCAATCACTTGGTGTGGGTAAATTACATCTTCAAATGTATATGAGACTTACTGTATATCTCTGTAGCTTATGGCTACAGAACACTTCCTTCAACTAAAAATATAATGACATGTACTGAAATTGAACAATTTTTCCCTTAAATGGTTTCAGAGAATCACACCATAATGCTCCCCACATGATGTTTGAAAAGTATCCTGCCTGTGGTTTTAACAAGGAAATCCTGTGACGGTTGACTTAAAATGGGTTTGTGCTTCCCTTTCCTTTTCAGCCGTGTTACCATGCTAATTAAACTTTCCTGTGGAACCAATCAGGAAACCAACTATCTCCCTGGAGACCATCTTGGGATCTTCCCTGGAAACCAAAAAGCTTTGGTTGATGGCATCATCACCCATGTGGCAGATGCTCCTCCATTGAATGAGATCATTAGACTGGAAGTGCGCAGCGATCGTAAGTTAGGCGTCCTTGATAAGAAAGCAAGAAAAGAAATATTCTTTTAATGGGAGCCATTAACTGTCCACAAACAAAAATAGCCCTGTCGGTATTATTTTCCTGGACCTTCAAGCTGGAACAAAGCTAATCTGTAGAGAATCAATGGCGCTCCTGTTACAGAAGATGGATGGATAATTTCAATGCTTTGTTGTGCTTGTAGCAAGTTTCTGTCAGATAAGATGGAGTTGAAAGGGAAGAATGCATATCCAAATGAAGTTGGAATGAAGAAGGAAAAGAAAAGGCTGCCTTTGTTATCTTGGCATTGTTCACTTTGGCCCTGTTCCTCTCGTGGGCAGCATTTTATTTATTTATTTATTTATTTATTTATTTATTTATTTATATTTGAAATTTTGTCACCGCCCATCTCCCTCAAAGAGGGAGCCTTTAGCCTTTCAGCCTCCAAGGAGCCCATGGTGAGCGGGTGGCCTTATCAGAAAAGGGGTGTGTGTGGAATTTGGGGCTGCCTTTTTTTCCATTTGGGGTGTGGTATTTTTGTTAGCTATTC
Organism: Charina bottae; assembly: GCA_023362775.1. Lineage (NCBI taxonomy): Eukaryota > Metazoa > Chordata > Lepidosauria > Squamata > Charinaidae > Charina > Charina bottae. The sequence goes on along the minus strand of JALMGJ010000027.1, from coordinate 6,776,015 downwards.
CCCCCCCCCCCCCGAGTAAAATAGGTGTGTTAAGTCTATTGGGAGTTTAACGCTCCTGTTTTGCTATGTACTTTCACGCTCCAAAATGGGAAAGCCATTAGTTATAATTTGGGCAGAATGATTCAAAGGCTCTGGGGACGAGGTGTCCCCTGCAGGGATGGTATGGACTTCAATTAGCAGTTAATGTCAACAGGAAAGACAATTCTGGAAGGCAACTGGTCAGATGTATTTATTGCTCTTTTTTTACCTACAGTATATGAAGTCTCTCCCCAGCTGATTTCCTCTGTTGACTCTCAGAATATATTCTCACCCATTTCCTCTTTCATTCCAGGTGGCTACTGGGCTCCTTACAAAAAGTTTCCAGCGTCTACGCTCTCCCAAGCCTTGATGCATTTCCTTGATGTCACCTCTCCCCCCTCCCAGCAGTTGCTAAGGTCACTTTCCCAGCTGGCAAAAGATGGAAGTGAGAAGGAGAGGCTGAATCTCTTGTGTCATGTGAGTTTGGGACCAGTAATAGGCCGGGAGAGAGAAAATGTTGCTTGTAGAGCATGGCTCTGTTTCATCTCCTAGTGAAAAATGGTAGCATATGGCCAACCATGGTTGATCTAAAACAGCTAAGTAGGGCTGGATTCAGTTAGTGCTTGGATGGGAGACCATCAGGAGATTTCATGGTTGTAGGCCATACTGGGAAACTGAAAAACATCCTAGAGGCGGATCACTTTTGTACTGCCACCAAAAAAGCTACATGGACATGTCTACGTAGTCATCTGGAGTCAAGCTCAACTCAAGAGGGTCTTTAATATAGCTACAACAGTGCAATCCCAGTGAACTGATCAGGGATTGGTGACATGCCTCTGGATGTCATGTATGGAATCCCCAAATGAAACAAAAAATTTAAAATATTTTTAAAATCTGTAAATGGCTGTAATCTCGCAAATTGCAAAACCCCTTAAGGTGTCGGTGGTTCTTGCACGAGATCTTGTATGATCAGATGAGTTTCCACTCTTCTCATGTTAGATCACACCAGTATTCAGGGGTGAGAGCTGCAAAAGCCCATGACATTTCAGCCACTTCTTAGCATTTTTACTGCTTGCTGACCACTGGGTGAATTGACTGGAAGTCCAGACTAAAGGGGCGTAAAAGAGGGCGTGGTGGCTCAGCGGGTAAGACTTGTCGATCGGAAGATTGCAATTTGGAGGTTCGAATCTCTAGCCCCGCATGACAGAGTGAGCTCCCGCACTAGCTCCAGCTCTTGCCAACCTAGCAATTCGAAAACACGCAAATGCAAGTAGATAAATAGGTACCACTTAGGTGGGTAGGTAACAGCGTTCCGCGCACGTCATGCCGGCCACATGACCGCGGAAGCGTCTTCGGACAGCGCTGGCTCTTCGGCTAACAAACGGAGATGAGCACCGGCCCCTCGAGTCGGACACGACTGTGCAGGGGAACCTTTACCTTTTACCAGACTAAAAGACTCTCATACATGCCTAGAAGAACAGATATGGTGGAGATTCTCTGGCTATGCCATGCTGCTCTGAAGCCCTTCTCTCCAACCCCAAGACATGCTACAAAATGTGATTGCCAAGAATCAGGGGGGCAGTTTCCTATCTTTAGAGACAGGAAACCCATGGAAAAACTCTGAACTCTTTCAACTCTTCTTTACATAGGAGCAGGTCAGGACTTGTTCTATCTCACGCCAGAATTCAGGTCACGTAATACTGAGTTGGAGTTACTGGAAAGCAGATTCTGATTGAATGTTAGGAAACAAAGTTCTAAGAGTAAAACACTTTGACAGTGGAACTGATGAATCAGAGTGGTGCTGCGTTCATTGGGTGGGTTCAAGGGCAGCCAGAGAGTCATCTCTCAGGAGCATTTAAGGTGGATTCCTGCAACGAGCAGGAAGTAGGGCTCCATGGCCTAAATAGTCTCTTCCATCTCTAGGATTAATAGAAGAGAATATTTATTTATTTATTTGTCATATTTATATCCTGCCCATCTCCCCCGCAAGGATACAAAAATATCTGTAGCTCAGAGTTGAACTGTGGCGTCTTTGGTGCTGAAGCACTGAAGATGTTGCCTAGTCGGGCAACGAAACGTCTGCAAACAACCAACCAAGCTCAGAGAGCACCAAGGACTCCACATCTCTAGGATTCTCGTATTCTCAAATAGACTTAGTAAAAATGAAAAAACAAAGGATCCCCCCAAAAACTTAAAAGCCCTAACATCTAAGGCCCTCCAATCTGTACAATACAGCCTCTACCACTCTTCTTCATGATCCCTCCCCAATTTTTGTGTGGCCTTGGCCATTAAGAGATGGGCTCCCTTCTTTAGGACTTCATGACTCAAACTAAGAACTTTGAACTGTACCTGGAGGCAAACTATTTCCAATCTATTAATGAAAGGGAAAGTGTTGCCATAACAGTGAGTTCTTTAATAACCCTATTGCATTCTGGTTTAAATGAAATTTTCAGAGATTTTTTTACAGCTGCCAACACGGTCCATGGATGTACCCTCAATTCTGTGAATTTCCCATTTAATGCTGCACTTATAGGTTGATCACGTAGGACAAGATATATTGTTCATCTTGGCTCAGGGTCAGCAAATTTTCAGTGATCAGAGACTACTGTATTTGGGCAAGGCAGTAAAGCTAAGTAAAGCTCCAGTGCAGTGAGGAGTGCTCTAGCTCTACATTGGAGAAACCAAACAACCTTTGTACAGGAGGATGGCCCAACACAGGAGGAGTAACACCACAGGACCAGAGTCAGCAGTTTACCTTCATCTAAAAGAAAAAGGACGCTCATTTGAGGACATTAATGTTCACATTTTAGACAGAGAAGATAAGTGGTTTGAAAGAGGGGTCAAGGAATCCATTTATGCCAACTTGGAAAATCCTTCTTTGAATAGAGGTGGGGGCCTCAGGCACAATCTTTCCCCTATTTTCCTTCCTGCTTTGTCTTCTGTGCCTAGGAAGATTAAGACCATTTCGCAATCTCAACAACAGCAAGGTAATCTTAATGATCCTCCTTTGGATGATAAAGGGACTTAGAAATAAACATCTCAAATAACCATGACCTAGCCCCAGGTGCAAGGTCACACAGCCACCCTAGAAACATATTTAAGGATTCCCTTACAAACTTTGCTCAGACTGAAGAAGCTTCTTGGATAAGGAGCGAAACGTTTCCAATGAGAAAATAGAAATCCAGTTGGCATGATTCAAGCTACAGACAATTCCACCTGGATGACTGAGAACCTTCATCGGCAGTAAATCTAAGTGGTTAGGGTCTGATTATATGTGACAGGACAGGATGGTTGAGGTTTTCTTTCCCTGGATGTTTAGAAGAGTAGGGGAGGAAGGTGTTCTTTTAATAGCAGTAATAAAATTCTAAGGTACTTTTCTGACCAGACAAACAGATTATTGAGGCAAAAGTCCTTGGTTTGCTCTCCTTGGTTTGTTCTCCTGGATTTTCCAGTTTCTTGTAAGCCTCCAGCTTCAATCAGAGGCTCAGGAGAACCATGTCAACTTTTACCTAGCCCTGGTATAATACTGTTCATAGCAATTTTCTGATTTCATCAAAATGACAAAAGCAGTATCACGCCATTGCATCACTAGGCCTGCCCCTTTAGGCATGTGTGTGACATTGCGATGCATGTAGGAAAGAGATGGGGCTTGCATCACAACGTGGTGACACTCCTGATGTCCGCCTGGCCCCTCCCTTGTCTCCCATGGATGCTTCTGCAGTGATACCCAGGTTCTGCTTATTCTAAAAGGTTCCATCCTTTTCTATCAGCAGAAACGATCTTCCAGTGTATAAAATATCCACTCAGTTGACTTGAATGTAAACTGGCACACAGATATTGCTGTCTGCCAAGAAATGTGGGGAGGGTCTTCTCTGCCCATTCACTACAGTTTCCATGTGTTTCCTGGCTTAAGATGATGGAAACCAAGCCAGGTTTTGTAATAATGGTCATCAGGAGCTTCTGGGTCTACAGGCATCCACAGGATGACAATGATGTCAAAATGGCGAGCATGACTGGGTGATAGAAGCCACCCTTTTTAAACATACATTGCACACAATGCACACACATAAAAAGGGCGGGAGTTCAGTTGCCTGGTTGATCCGCCATTTTGGTGTGGTGACCAGACAATCAAACCCTTGCCCCTATTACGTTGTCGACCACCCCTATGGATAACCCTGTCTGGGGCGGCACATTGTCCACCTCTGGCCTTTGTGGTTATTTCTATACTGTTTTCCTGTTTTGCGTTTATTCTTTGTGTTATCTCTTGCAATTTTACATGGTGCCATTGTTTCTATGACAACCTGTACCCCCATTTTGGAGGAGGTATAAATAAAAATAATTAAATAAACACCAGGTGCCTGAGTGTATGTATGTATGTGTGTATGTTTTGTTTTTCACTGTAGAATTTGGAGGAGTACAACAAGTGGAAATTTTACAACAGCCCCACTATCCTGGAAGTCCTGGAAGAATTCCCATCCATCAGCATCTCAACAACTTTCTTACTCTCCCAGCTGCCTTTACTCAAGCCCAGATACTACTCCGTCAGTTCCTCGCAGGATTGGGAGCCCCAGGAATTACACCTGACTGTGGCAGTGGTTTCCTATAGATCCAGATGTAAGTGGGCTTTCTGCACTGAAACTTCATTTGGCCCTGCGTTTGTGGTGATTTTTCATCAAATGTACCTTTGAACAGCTCAACAGATATCCCTATTAATCCTACAAGATTATATCCTCTTTCCAGCTGTGCCGGGAATCATCCTTTGTTGGCGATGATAAAAGTTCCTGCAACTAGGAAAGTAAACAGATGTATGTATGTAGCATTGGAATTGGAGAGCCAGTTTGGTCTAGGGGTTAAGGCAATGGGCTAGAAACCAGGAGACTGAGAGTTCTAGTCCCGCCTTAGGCATGAAAGCCGGCTGGGTGACCTTGGGCCAGTCCCTGTCTCTCAGGCCTAGGAAGGAGCCAATGGCAAACCAGGAGACTGAGAGTTCTAGTCCTGCCTGAGGCACGAAAGCCAGCTGGGTGACCTTGGGCCAGTCCCTGTCTCTCAGCCCAACTCACCTCAAAGGGTTGTTATGGGGAAAATAGGAGGAGGAAGGAGTATTAGGTATGTTCGCCGCCTTGAGTTATGTATAAAAATAATAAAGGTGGGATAAAAATAAATACATAAATAAATAAATTGGAAGTAATATCACAGGACATTTAGGCTCTTGGAAAAGTATGATCTTCTGGGAAAAGAAATAAAGGCAATAAATCTTAAGGTCAGGATAAATCTGTCCTCCCTTTGGTTCTTTGTTGGCAGAAATTGCTGAGAAATAATGCTTTAATTCTTGATAGTAATATAAAAGAGGACAGGATTTAGCCTTGAAGAACAAAGTGATCAAGCAATCTGAACAACATAGGGCAGACATAATTATACTAATTCACTTATGGGCAATTGTGTATGTTGTTTGAGTTATTCCTCATGATGGTGTCTCCAGGGGCATCCAGAAAAGTCAAGATGACAGCTGAACTGTGCAATCAAAGCCTCGCCCTTTTTCAAGTGTGTTGCACAGTCAAGGCCACCATCTTTCTTTCTGACCCCCTCCTGCAGATGCCCCTGAATGTTTCTCAGATCAGCACAGATCTTCTTGGAAGGATCTGGTGTATGTATGAAATCATCTGATTTTTAATTCTGCGAAAGAAGAACTTTAGGTGAGCCCTTCTGGATCAGACTGTGGTCCAGCTCTTGGTCCTGTACGGTGAAGTCCCTGAGAATCCATAACATTCACTTTCATACTCATGGAACTTGATGGTCACCACTATGACTTAATATAATAAGCCCCGATTGGCACCGCCCAATATGAACAAGCTGAATGTTGATGGGCAAAGCTTGCTTAGTGCTCCCCTTAGTGGGATAAACAGAATAGGAAGGGCAGAGCATCATATGGCCTCCCAACTGGAGACTGTGGGAATGTGTGGACAAGCAAATTAGGATTGTAAGCCAACAGCAAACCATTCGAAGGTGGTTACATTCAAACTTGTTTGAGTGCATCTAAGAATGATTTGAGGTTTGAATGGCCTGCAGGTTGTCCCAACAATACACTTAGCCCTGTCTCCCACTAACTTTGCAAGTAATTCTGATAAAACTCCTTAGCAGTAGTTCTGAGAGCAGAACATCACACTACCTGTGTCAAAAATCACTATTTTGAGAATACAGGCTCCTGTTTCTGTGCCATGAAACTGCACCAGGAGGGTACTGGCAAAGCTTCATGACATCACTTGCCCTTTCCCCAATGGCTTGTCGCGTGCTCAGGAGGTATATTCTATGCTGTCAAACCTTGAGAGTCAGTTCTGACCACGGGGAAGCTTCCTTTTCAGGCTGTTCTTTCCCTCCAGTTCTTTTGCTTGGAGGACTAAGTAGGTAGAATGGGGCAGATGACTGGGTTAAAGTGTTCCCACCAACCCATCACTTCTGTAACTGAGTCCATCCACCTTGCTGCTGGTCATCCTCTTCTTTTCTTCCACCTTTCCCAGAATTAGAGCTTCTCTAGGGAGCTGGGGCTTCATACAACATGTCCAAAGTAGGATAATTTGAGCCTGGTCATTTGTGAATTGAGTGAGGACTGTGTGTTGATTTGTTTGACGATCCATTGGTTTGTTTTCTTGGTTGTTCACCAAATTCTCAGGAGTCTTCTCCAACACCAAAGTTCAAAAGCATTAATACTCTTCCTATTGGGTAGGGGCCTACTAAAATGCACCATATAGTAAAGTCTGCCTACTCTACCCTACTCTATAACCTTTCTTGTGATTTCAGCTAAACCACCTCAAAATACTTCACAAAAACTTCATATGTGTGGTCTTTTTCTGCCCCTTTCTTCTCAGATGGAAAAGGTCCAGTGCACCATGGGGTATGCAGTACTTGGTTGAACACCATTGCCCTAAAAAAGACAATTCCCTGTTTTATTCGCAGGTAAGGTAGCAGCTGAGAAATAAGGTAAAGGTAAAGGTACCCCCCGCACATTTGTGCAGTCGTGTCCGACTCTAGGGGCCGGTGCTCATCTCCGTTTGTTAGCCAAAGAGCCAGCGTTGTCCGAAGACGCTTCCACGGTCATGTGGCCGCATGACACGCGCGGAACGCTGTTACCTACCCACCGAACTGGTACCTATTAATCTACTTGCATTTGCATGCTTTCGAATTGCTAGGTTGGCAAGAGCTGGAGCTAGTGCAGGAGCTCACTCTGCACGCAGGGCTAGGGATTCGAACCTCCGAACTTGCAATCTTCCGATCAACAAGCCTGGCGTCTTACCCGCTGAGCCACCACGCCCCCTCGTGTTTCGAGCTGAGAAATAGCTCGTAACAAATACTTGAATTCTCAAACTCAAAAGAATGGTATCATATGAAACACAGGTTGATCCTGTTGGGAGTATGACGCATGTGGACTGATTTCTATGGTGTTCAAAGGCCTGCAAGTAGAAATTAGGATATCAAGGAGATGAGTTGTATCTTAGTCTTTTCTGTAAGTGAGGGGGAAAAGAAAAATAAAAGCAGTCCAGGAAGGACTGACCATTTCCAATTGGCATGGGTGGAATCTATATGAATCTACAGGTAGTCCTTGCTTACCAAATGTCTCATTTAGCGACTATTCAAAGTTATGACGGTGTAAAAAAAAACAGCTTTGCCACCAATCCTCTCATTTACGACCATCGCAGTGTCCCATGGTCATGTGATTGCCATTTGTATGCTTCTCAACCAGCTTGCAACAAGCAGAGTTAATGGAGAATGCAGAAGTGAAATCGCAAGTCGTGGTCACGTGATGTTTCGTTTAATGACCAAAGAGGAAGTGACATCGTAAGTCTGTCATGGTCATGTGATTTTTCTGCTTAGCGACTGCAGCACTTAGTGATGGAGTTGCTGGTCCCAATTGTGGTCGCTAAGCAAGGACTACCTATATCTATCTGAAATCTAAAGGGATTAAAATACATGATCTATTGCAAAATAATTTGAGAAGCGTGTATTCATGGAAGAAGAGATATTTGCACTTCATGCTTCTGAATACAACCACTCTGCTAGCTTCCTAGGAGTAAGGTGGCCTTCTCTTTGTTTGGCATTGTTGTCTAGTGCTGGTGGGTTCCGACTTCCGAAAGATCCAAGAAAACCGTGTATCCTGATTGGTCCTGGGACAGGAATCGCTCCTTTTAGAAGCTTCTGGCAACAACGACTCTTTGACTTAGAAAAGAAAGGTGAAGAGGGCTTTGCTAGCTTCTGAGAGATCTGGTTGGACAAATCCACATGCAACTGAAATGGGCAGTGATTAGGGGTGGGAGTTATCTAAATGTAGACTTTCTAATTTCTTATTTGGGGTCATAGAAGACAAGCCTTCCACTTTTGGAACGTCTGCTTAATTCTGTGAAGTAGATTTCGCAAGGGGAACATGCTGAAATAGGTCTAAAGGTAAATCGAAGTTAGTTTGTGGCATAGGCTGACCATACGTACCATTTTAAACGGGACAATACTGTTTTTTTCACATTTCCCGACCATCCCGTCGTTTTAATATAAATGTCAATTTTGTCCTGTTTTTCAAAAAAATTAGCAAAATGTCAGGCATGGCAAGATTGATTCGGCCAAAATGCAATTATCATTCTAAAAGTGCTTGATTGAGGTGCCTGATGTTGGGTGAGACTAGAGAGGGGCAAGGAAGGCGGAAAGAGAGAGAGAGGGAGACAGAGGGGGAGAGAGACCTTTGCCACCGGCTCTGCTCTGCTCTTAGCTGGTTGCTCTCTGCTCTCTGTTTTATTAAAATGCGTTCGGGATGAGATCCCACCCCCTTTTTTCAAGAGTGAAACTGATTATTTCTCCAGCTCGGCAAGAGAGAGTCTTTCATTTGGGATTGTGGGAGAGAGAGAAAGAGGGAGATAGAAAAGCAGGAGGAGGAGGAGGGAAGGCAGAAGGAAGAGAAGCCTCACCGGGCGTAGAGTTTTTGAATCCTCCCTTCCCTGCCTCTCTTCTCTCCCCCCTCCCCTCCTTCCTGCGATCCGTGATGTTACAAAGCCCGTGAGCTGTGCTTTCCCCGTTCGCCTCCTGTCAAATACAGTCCCCCTCTACGTCTGCCTAAATTTTTGTGTGAGTTCTGTCACTGAAGAATAATTGTTAGCTCAGTATGTTCATGTAATAAAACTTTTTCATTTTAATGAAAACAAAAATATTTTTATATATACAGTAATCTGTTTAAGGACCAGCAAATGGATCTTAAAAACTCTTTAAAGCTTTTTTTATCGTCTTACTTTTTCACGAATCCGGAATATTACATAGGTTTAACCCCGTCCCATTTTTGCCATCCCAAAGTCCCGTTTTTGTCTCAAGGAAATATTGTCAGCCTATTGAGGCAGCCTTTTATGCTTCTTTCATGAGACTCATGTTCTCACGCCCCATGCAGTGCTGCAGTTCAATCATTTGATTGTGGTTTTGCAGCATGGCTCTGCTGCTCTTTCGATGACGCTGTGAGTTACTCCACTTATTCCAAAATGTGATAATGTCGCTGCATTAGGGGACCCTCCTGTTCATTCTGCTGACTGGGGCACTGGCCCCATAGTTTGGTCCCAAGGGTATCCCTGCAAACACCGCCCTTGAGCATCATAAGAAACCCAACTGATTTTGGCCTTCTGGTTTTTAGGGATCCAAGGGAGGGGTCTCATCCTGCTGTTTGGCTGCCGGCACTCCAGCTTGGATCACCTCTATCGAGAAGAAATGGAGGAGATGCGTCGGAAAGGGATTCTCCAAGAGGTCTACACCGCTTACTCCAGAGAGCCTGGGAGTCCCAAAGTAAGCCTCGGTGGCATCTTGCCTTTGATACATGGCTCAGGGCAGAGCACTAACAGTGGATCCAGAAAGTCCTGGGTTCAATCTCTGGTCTCACTGATAAAAAGAGTACAGTGGTACAGTACAGTACTCAAAGACAGTAAGGAAGCAGGTTGTCCAAAAGCAGCATAGCATGAGAACTTCATCTTCTCTACCCAACTAAGTAACATCATCAGTGCAAGCGAGTGTCGCAGCAAACCCCACACTGATGAAGTTCCCTAGTTGAGTCACGAAACGTCTGCAAGCAAGCAAGCAACCAACCTCAGAGAACACCAAGAACTTCACAGTTCAACCCTGAGCTACAGATATTCTCTTCTGTGGAGTCCTTGGTGCTCTCTGAGCCTTGTTGTTTTCTTGCAGACGTTTCATTGCCAGGCTAGGCAACATCTTCAGTGCGAAAAGGGAGTGGGACTTGCTCTCTGTTTATATACCCTGGCTTGTCCTGCTTGTGTTGGTGGAGGTGTTGTTCACTCCTTGCGAGTTCCTTGATTGGGCTGTTGTTTGCTCTTCTATTCTCTTCTATTAGTGTATACAGTATTTGTGCTGTACTCCAAAATATTGGGAAGATACTAATTATTTGCCCAGCTATGACTTAGATAAGTGTTTCTCAACCTTGGCCACTTGAAGATGTGTGGACTTCAACTCCCAGAATTCCCCAGCAGCATTGCTGGCTGGGGAATTCTGGGAGTTGAAGTCCACACATCTTCAAGTGGCCAAGGTTGGGAAATACTGATCCAATTACGGGGTGGTAGACACCCTAGTGCCCTCAAAATGTTTTGAACTATACTTAGAACTTTCTTCTTCCCTTCCCTCCTTCTTCCTTACTTTTGGAGTGTAAGTTTGTAAGTCTTTTTTATTGTTATTGTTATTGTTATTGTTATTGTTAGTTGTTGTTGTTGTTGTTATTATTATTCACCTATAATTTGCTCTGCTCTGAGAAGCTTTGTAGCTGAAGCACCCCGTTTCCATGCCTCCAACAGATAAATTAATTCAATCTTCACAGTCCTGGCCACTAGCCATGCTGGGTAGGGTTAATGGAAACTGTAATCCAGACACATCTGGAGAGCACCAGACTGCTTGCCACGAATGATCTAGCTTATTAAGTGATTAAATATTGCAGCCCTCTTAGAAAAATCTGAATGATATCATGCAAATGGTTCAGGTTTATGTGCAGGATCTCCTTCGGAATGAACTGGAAGCAGAAGTATACAGGCTTCTCCACGAGGAAGAGGGCCGCCTGTATGTCTGTGGGGACATCCGCATGGCCAGTGAAGTGGCAAAGACTTTAAAGGAGATGTTTGCAAAGAAGCTGAGCTTGGCAGAAGAGGAAGCAGAGGATTACTGCTTTCAGCTGAAGGTATGATGAACCATTGCGGCTTGGTTGGCTGCCAAACTGAAACCTGAACGTAACTCGCATCATAAACATGGTGTACGGAAGGGGCTGAAACCACCACCCAGTGAAAGTTCTCAACTCATGCGCTTGGCACCTGGGGTCATGCAGTCTTCCTGGCATTCCTCAGCAAGGGGGCCGAGTTGATTATTTTGTTGAATGACATTCTCTTCCATTGAATTGTTGGGATTATCAGGAATCAACTCAGCATTTTCTCATAGGCATAAGGGGGGTCCTTTCTAGTAAACGTATCTCTATTGTGCTTGTGGGAAGTCATATGGGTCACCTGATTTCCTCTTCCTCCTTCTTGGTTTGGGGACTATCATTCTCCATTACTCCTTGGGCACACCTGCAAACAGGAGGGCTGCAGGGATGCTGCTCTCGTCCATTCCATCTTGCTTGCACACAGATCTACTATGAACCTACTTGTATTCAGATCTACTGAATAAATGTAAGCTATCTCTATTTTTCTTCATCTAACTAATGTGTGAAGACTGAATTTATTTCTGAACGTAATTAAGCTTAAAGTGCAAGTTCCCTGCTGGTTCACGCTTCTACTCTGCAAGATTGTTGTTAGCTGCTTGGAGTTCTTTTATTAATTTTCAAGACTCCATCATGAATGACATTAAGAATGACCTTCTAAGTGGGCAAGGAAATGTCCTTGAGGGACACAAATGCTTATCTCTGTGCGCTGTGGCTACCCTTAAGAAGTTGGCAATCTTTGATTTTTAGAAAAGCTTTCCAAGCTCAAAGGCTCTAAAGATGTGATTGATTCTAATTTCCATCATCTCCCAAATTGTACTCCAACACATTGGATTAGGGAAGACTGTTTTAAGGGTGAACTTAGTCCCTATTTCAGAATCGACAAGCTCAATCTTATCCTCTCCTGTGGCTTTTGGCTATATTATGAATACCTTTATTTCTGCAAAGAGTTTGGGACAGACTACAAAACTTAATCTAATTGCAAATTATACTGGGACTGTTATCTTTTTGTTACATTTCTTGTCAAATATTTAATTCTTGACAAATATATTTCCACCTCATTTTTCAGCTGTTTTTCGTTCCGATTTGTAGCATTGATTTCAAATGTTATCAGATTTATGATAGCCTGAACTGCCTTGGATTATTCTTTTAAGAATATCAGGATGGAAATGTTAAAAAAGAGATACATGTGTTCTGCAATAACCTGTTTCAGATATTTTTGTGATGTTCACTTTGATGATTTGGCATTATGGTTGGTCGCACAGCCAGCCAGATGTTTATACTGGATTTGGCATTTTTGTCCACCTATCGAGTCCTTCCCAAGGACCTGGGATAGGCAGGTGTTGTTGTTTAATAATATTAAAGGTATCATCGCAGGATGTAAGCTGTTCCAAGTAAAACTGCCTTTTGCAGTTGACTAGTGGTGATTCTGTCAATGCCGATGGTGCTCCAGTAGTGCTCCTGATGTTTTGGGATTGCACCCAAAGCGCCTATTACTATTAGTACTACCGTTGCTTTCTTTTGCCACAGTTGTTCTACTTCTATTTGCAGGTCTTTGTATTTTGCGATTCTCTCCAGTTCTTTCTCTTCTCTTCTGCTGTCTCCAGGTATTGCAGTGTCCACTATCCAGACTTTTTTGTCTTTCTTATCAACAGTTGGTTGTGGTGTTGTTGTTGTTGTTCTGCCCAAATCCAGAAGAGGAGCAGAAGTCTTGGACCCCAGACAGCAGAATGAGCAGGAGAAAAAGTCCAATAAACCATTTAATTTAATTCAGGACTGATGGTGGCCCCATTCCGTAACGAAGCTGGTTAAGATAATCTTGGAGTTGGTGGTGAGGACTTATAAGATGGTGGTCCTGGGTATCTCAACTTATTTATTGAATAAGTTGAATAACGTATTTATTGAATAGTTTTTCCCAATTCCACTGGGGTTGCATTGGGGGCATCCGCAGAGAGTGGTCAAAATCTGCTCGGTGGCAGGCATGAAGCTGCGATCCAAGCCTCACCCCTTTTTACATGCATGATGAGGCATGTAGGAAAGGGACAAGGTTTGGATCATGGCATTGCACCCACTACCAGGCAGAATTTGACCCTCCCTATGGATGCTGCTGGTTTGAACAACTTGCATTTTAACTGAGTCCTTCCATCCAGGCATCTATTAAAAATCGCACAGGAATTATACTAAAGTAATTCCACCAATTCTCAACTTTTCTCGTTGTTTTTTGTTTTTACAGAGGCAGAAACGATACCAAGAAGACATATTTGGAGCAACGTTTCCAAAGGAGAACCAAAGAGACATGGAAGAAATAAAAACTGAAAGACATATAAATGTCTTGGATTCTCAAGCCTACCTAAAATTTTAGCTGTAACTAAAGTGGACCAGATAAGCAGCGTTTGCACCACAAAACCCACTTGTTGGGGTTTTGGAAAAAATACTACATACTACTTTATTTAATTATATTTAATTCTTTTAGGCTATGTATGTTTTATTGGAACTTTTGTAGTGATCAGTTATTATTATTATTATTATTATTATTATTATTATTATTATTATTATTATTTAAAATCCATTCTTGGACAAAGGGGCAGCTTCTGTGGGCTGTTTTCACCCTGCTTTTGAAAGTTCAGAAAAGGGAAAAAAAGGCTAGCCTTATTTAAAACCAAAAATTGGAAGAGCTTACAGAGGTAGTCCTCACTTAATGACAGTTCATTTAGCGACCATCTGGAGTTACAATGGCGCTGAAAAAACCGACCTGCAATTGTTCCTCGCCCTTACGACTGTCGCAGTGTCCCCGGGGTCACATGATAACGATTTGGGCGCTTGGCAACCGTTGTGCATTTACAAGGGTTGCAGCATCCTGTGGTCACATGATCGTCATTTTTGACCTTCCTATCTGGCTTCTGATAAGCAAAATTAATTGGGAACTGTGATTCACTTAACAACCATGTGGTTCGCTTAACAACCATGTGATTTGCTTAACCACCACGTGGTTCGCTTAATGACTGCCACAGAAATGGTTGTATAATCAGTCCTGGATTTGCTTAATGACCACATCGCTTAGCGACCTAAATTCTGGTCCCAATTGTGATCGTTAAGTGAGGACTACCTATAGGTGCTTACTTATGCAGGTCTTGTGTAGGGGCATCTGTAGGAGGATCAAAAAAGTCAAGATGACAACTGTGATCACATGATTGCATGCCCATCACACATAAAAAGGGATGGGCTTTACTCACAACATTGTGGCTGCCATCTTGACTTTTCTGACCTCCTCTGTGGATGTCCTTGGCCTTGCCCATATGCCTAAAGCATAGCTATTGGAGGTCATGTTTTCCAGGCACATCATGTTACAGGGAAGTGAGCGTGATTTCTGGATCCTACTTATGTTGCAACCTTCATGGGAATTCTGAGAGTTACAATCTCAAAACATCTGCTGGACGCCAGATCAGGGAAGAGTCTGGGAAGCTAGTGGCTGGAATTGTTTGGTTTTGATTTTGGCAGGCACTGATTCTGTGTCCTCACATCATTGCCACTATCCCAGTCCACCTCCGATTTGCATTGTGGGCACAACCTTCAGAACAAAAATACTAGCCAGCATGGTGCAGTACTTATAAATCTGGACTAGGACTGGGGAGATCTGAGTTCAAACCTCAATTCAACCATGACATTCTGGGTAATTAGGGGCTGGTCACTCTCTCATCCAGCCTAGCTTACAAGGGAAATAGGGATGAACCATACACACTGCTCTGAGCATCTCACAGGAAGAAAGATTGGGTTAAAATGTAATAAAGAAAAAATTCTAGAATCCAACCTCTGCTCAAGGGCCACAAAAGTGTTTAATTCTATGTTGATTGTGCTACTCAGATTTTCTTCTTGAATCTGACAGTATGCTATAGTGGCTTTCTTTAAAAAAAAAACCCTAAAACAAACACCCCCACACATACCCTGCTTATTAGGTGATAATAGGGAGATGCCATTGTGGTCAGTTTCCACAGAGTTTCATGTTTCATTTATCACCTTAAAGCAGTGTTTCTCAACCTTGACAACTTTAAGATGGGTGGACTTCAACTCCCAGAATTCCTCAGCCAGTTGAGAAACACTGCCTTAAAGACATAGAACCATCAATTATTCTGGATTGGATGGGTGAGTGATCTAATCTGGCAGCAGTGGTTTGCCCTTGTCTTCTTCCTGGGGCTGACAGGGAGTGACTGGCCCAAGGTCACCCAGCTGGCTTGGTGCCTAAGGCAGGACTAGAACTCACAGTCTCCCAGTTTCTACCCAGTGCCTCAACCATTACACCAAGCTGGCTCTCAACACCACATTACAACCATTATTTTCACATTCCAATAGCACACAAGTGTTTCCTCTCTCTCTCTCTCTCTCTCACACACACACACACACACACACACACCGGATGTTAATATTTGGTGAGAATGAGACTACTCTTCGAGAATCTCAGCATTGGCACTCCAGGCACCTTTCAAATAAAGGCCCAGCATTGGTGTTGATGATCCTAATCTGTATGGTAAATAAGAACTGTGCCCCAAATGATGGGCTATTGAAGAGCCTGTCTTGCACTTCTGAAGGAGCTGGTCTCTATCAGCACAGGGCAAATAAAATCAGATCTTCTGTTGACTTGAACCTGTTTTTGTCTCACATCTTGGGGGAACAGGAAGGACGAATGTGAGGGAAAGAACGGTGGGACAGGACTTGAAGAAACCATTCATGAGTTCCTCACTGGCACTCTTGATTCATTCTTCTGCTTGGTTAACTGAGTAAACTCTAAAACTGTGTTTCTCAACCTCAGCAATTTTAAGACATGTGGACTTTAATTCCCAGAATTCCCCAGCCAGTATGGCTGGCTGGGGGGAATTCTGGGAGCTGAAGTCCACACGTCTTAAAAGTTGTTGAGGTTGAGGATCACTGCTCTAAAGAAATGACTGTTCCTCTTCATCAGACACTAGCAGAATTCTCCAATCGTTCTCTGTAGCAAAGGGGTCTGCACACTACATTCAGCAGCAGAGATATAGAAGGCTGAAGAACCATCTCCAATTTTTAACTGATCCATATCCCAATAAATTCATTTGGAGCTTCTTTTGACAAGATGGGTATCGCCTCCACACACTGGGCTGTTTTTCATGGAACAGCCTTTTCCATCTGATCCCATCCACCAAAGAGATCCACAAATTTGCTGGGCTGCAGTTCTTCACTGATCCATTTAGTTTTCACGGCAAGAATATTGGGGTGGGTTGCCATTACCTTCCCCAGGGATCATATTTAGTCTGACCTCTCTGCCACGACCTTCCCGTCTTGGGTGTCCCTTCACGGTTTAGCTCATGGTTTCATTGAGGTGCTCAAGCTCCAGCACCACGACAAGGTAACGATCTCCTTTGCTGGAGATCCAGTCCATACTCCAGGAAATAAAGCCAGACTGCTCACTTGAGGGAATGATCTTAAAGGCAAAACTGAAGTACTTTGGCCACATAATGAGAAGACAGGATACCCTGGAGAAGCAGCTGATGCTAGGGAAAGTGGAAGGCAAAAGGAAGAGGGGCCGACCAAGGGCAAGATGGATGGATGATATTCTGGAGGTGACAGACTCAACCATTGGGGAGCTGGGGATGGTGACGGCCAACAGGAATCTCTGGCGTGGGCTGGTCCATGAAGTCACAAAGAGTCGGAAGCGACTGAACGAATAAACAACAAAAGTTCTTCACTGTCAAGGGGGTCAGTTGGCCACCCATCCCTTCATTCAAATTTGTTATAGCTGCCCAACTCCAATGGGCTCCATGTAGAATGGTGACTTTCCTGAACCAGATTATGGCTCTCCCAATCCCAGAACCATCCTAGTTGCTTCCCCCAGAAGCTATCATGAATAGCGCATAGAGGTAGTTCGGCTGAGCCACTGGTCCCACATGGGAGTCACCCTGGCAACGAGGAAAGTTCCTGAATGTGTGTAATTTGACGCCCACAATTTTGTGAGGAAGGAAGGGAACAAATACACAGAGATGGCCATTCTCCTCTCACTTGCTACTATAATGAGGGCTGCGAAGTGGGCCTTCTCTTCTCCCAATCTATAAGTTTTCCTCTTTCCTCCCCATCTGTCTTCTTTATAAGTCACGTCTCTTTAGATTGTAAGCCCAGAGACTGATTATTATTTTGTAAGATGTTCTGGCAGGCTTTTCAGCGTGCAAAGTGCTTTTCAAATAAATTCCACATCACCTAAATAAATTGGGCACTGTCTGTCAGGAATATTATTGGTGCTTGACTCACTGAGATTCTTTTCCCATTTATTTAAATCTGAGAGCCCAAAGCAGTAAAAAGGAAGAATTACATTCTTGAAATTTCCATGGTATCTAACTCAGAACCAAAATTTCAGCTTACAACGCTTGAGTGAGCAAACAGTAGATATGAATGAAACTAGTTTATTCACAGAATTAGACTGCAAGAAAAGAAATCTGAACTGATCACTTATATAGTTCTTTAAATATTCACATTTAGGTTTATAGAAAGAATTTGTCTGTAGAAAATCAGAATTAACAAAATCTGATGCAGATACATTTTCCATGAACGACATTGGCTTTAAAAGTAAAGCAGAGTTCAAAAGTTTCTCAACAGGGATTTCAAAACATCCCTAAAAGACGCATATTCAGCTTGGTTGGCAAGAAAAGTGTTTTCCCCCCCATTTGGCATTAGGTAAGACTCTGCTAATTGAATAGGATCCCCATTTTAAATAAACTATTTTCCCCACATCAACAACCCTGCAAGATGGGTTGGGCTGAGGGAGTGTGTATATGACAACATGGCATAAACGTTGCAGCCTTCAAAAATTGGATCCTTCTTGCTTTGATAAGATTAATGACTGCCCATTATTTGTGTAACCAACAATGCACAAAAAGAAAATACCAGGAAGCTGGAGGACAGCCGCCAAGACTTACAGGTGCTCAACACAAAACTTTAGGATAAAAAAAAATTATCAAGGCACTTCCCTCCACAGACATCCTGGCATATAAACTGGTATGCTCAGGCAATAAAATAGAGGCGGACAGAGAGATGCAATCCTTTACACTGCTATAATTTCCATTTATCTAATGTATGATGAATGTAAAATAGAATCACCTGAGTTTGATGGGATCTTAGATATCCTCCCTGCTCAGGGCAGAATCCACTAGAGCAGGGGTACCCAACCTTTTTGTCATGGAAGACAATTTGTCCACGGACCGGGGTGTGTGTGTTTGCAGGCAGAAGCCAATCGCGCAGACTGGGGGGCGGGGTTCGGAGACCCGCATGGCGGACCGGTTCGTAACAGGCCGCGGACCGGGGGTTGGGGACCCCTGCACTAAAGCTTCTCTCACAGATGGCCATCCAGCCTCTGTCTGAAGGCCTCCAGTGAAGGACAATTCACCACTTCATGTGGCAGCCTGTTCCACTGGCTGGAGCTCATACAGTTAGGGCGTTTCTCCTGATGTTTCACCTGAACCTCCTTCCTTGTAGGTTTAACCCACTGATTCTGGTCCTGTCTTGTGGGGCAATGAAGTCTGCCCTATTCTATGTGGAAATACCTCAAATATTTGATCTGTTGTGTTTCCACTATATACCACTATGCCAAACGGTACAGGCTGATGGGGTGACCAGCTGTTAATCTCCCCCTATTCCAGAGATGGATTTAGAGGCAAAGTTTATTATGCAATTAGTTAAACAGGAATGAGTCTATACTTATAGAACGAAGCAAGTCTGCATACACATACACTCAACAGGGATAAAGAAATGGATGCCATGTCTGAAAGAAGCATTTGTTCACATTTAAGTAGTAAAGCTGAATGTTTTACACCAATTGCACATCCATCCATCCAGGCACATCTGCCAGTCACTTTAAGCCTGGATGTTGGTCAACATTACGTCGCCTTCTACCTCGAGCAGATTTATCTGATGCAGGTTATGTACGCGATGGTTGTATTCAAACTGATGATGTCCATTCACAGCCACATTGAAACAGTGTGCTTCACACTGAATCCAGATCTATAAAGACAAAATGCACCTTTGTGATAACTTTATTGGGACTCCATAATATGACCCAGGTCTTTAAGTCTTTATTTTGTCTATCGACGTCACAAGATACCCATTTCCCAGAAAACAAACCAGCAAAGATGTTTCACACAGAGGCAACTGAAGAATCTGATGATGTCATCAAAGTGACTAAAAGATGGGTATCCAGAATAACTTCACACTTTAAAAGTAAATCTGACAGTTTGACTCAAAGTGGAAACCGATTTGAGATTTTAATCTAATACATGGATTGGTACCATACCCAAAATTTGGATTTATCTTAGAATGGTTTTATATATTATCTTAATTATAATAAACCTCAAAGAGAAGACATTTAACATAAAAGTGATTTGAATGTCCAGGAAAAGGTGTTAAAATAGGATTAATGAGGTCATTATGCAAGCCAAAATAAAAATTACAATAGAGGAATATAGGTTCCATTGACTCTATATCCTGGTTTTTATAGGGATGCACTCGTTTGGAGGGCTAACTCCCTTATATTCTCCCCATAACATCTGGGAGGGGAAGACATTTAGCCTAGCCCTGCCACAAGCCCATCCATCTTTGAATAACAAAAGATTTCAATGTTGGGTGGAAGGTGAAAGGCTTCCTCATCTCTTATTCCAAAGTATACTGGGGGGAAAGATACTTGAGCTGTCACTTGCAAATCCTGGTGAGCCATATCTAAGAGCCTCTGTTCAATTTGAGCATTAGCTGAGGAATAATTCAAACCTAATAGCCTTGGGGGTTTTAAAGGTGAAAAGCGGCACGTTGCATTGCAGTGCAACTTTCAAAGGAGAGCTGCTGTTGCACAGGCGAACAAGGATACTGAGATTCATGCATTCGGCTAGCCTGATCAATGCAAATGTAAGTCAGTTCACACAATCACTTGGCCCAGGTGGAACAGCCAAACTGCCTCGACTTACGGTAAAGGGTTGGCCACGCAACAAAGGCATCCCGACGGGCAGGTGCCGTTCCTCCGAACCCCAGCGCATGTTGAGGTTAGAGTTTCGAACAATCACGTTCTCATCGAACCGTGGATTGAGATGGAAAGCGACATCGTTCCCCACTTTCAGGTTGATGTGGAACCTACGTAAAAAGACCCAAATATTGCGCCCCGGAATAAACAGGCAGACCCCAAAGCCAGAAACGATGCAATGCACATTCCAATTTCTGAGGATATTATACTGCTGATTCGAAAGCCACTAATTGTTTTTCTCAACAGAAAAGTCCCATGTGAATCTGCTGAGCAAGAATCTTTTTGCAAAATAGATTCTCTTTCTTTAGGACTTAATCAAGAGACCTCCAGTTGTGGAAAAAATTATTACCCCATCATACCCCATCATGATTGGAGGGTGGTTAGTAATGATTGTTTCTTTTTATTGGCACTTAAAAATAATAAAAGCATAGCAGAGTTCATTTTATCACTGTCAGTGCTTTCGGAATGGGTGTGTGCCTGCCTGGGTGTGTGTCCTTTCCATTCATTTTATTTCATAGAGCAAGGTAACACATCTGAACGATGACTGCTGGCGATGGAGAGGTGTTCGTTCTGCCACCCAACTGGCTGCGCTTCTGGTCGGCCAACTTTGATCCTGGAAGGAATATTTAAGAAGTATCGCCAACTCACTCTAGTTATGTTGACATTTGTTTGCAGTATCCCTTATCCTCCATGTGGATGGAGATTCACTTTACATTCTGATAAATCTTGTAAGCTGCCCAGAGTCATGGCAGTGAGATCGGTGGCCATATAAATTTAATAATAAATCAAATAAACTTAATAATAAACTACAGCCATGCAACACTTTGGATTGAAAGGACTGCACAGGACCCGTCCGCAACTTCTTAAGGCTGTGGCATCTCTTCCAGGGGTCATGCAGCTGTTCTCCAAAGCTGCAGCGCGATCCCGGAATAAAGATGCATGTCATTTCAGGAGTTACTGATAGGTGCAACATGAGCGCCCTCATGTGCTACAAAACACCATTTTCCCTTTCAATCCAAAGTGCTGTACAACTATGACATAGGCAGAGTGACTGGGGATAACAATATATTTGGTAAGTATATTGTTATCCCCCGTCACTGTACCTATGTCATAATCAATTTGTTAGTCTTTAAGATGTCCCAAGAGTCTTTGTTGCGCATATGTACTTCATAGACATTTCAGCTTTATGCAGATGTTCTGATGGACGATACCACTTGCATTTTACAGCTTTTCGGTCCTCACTATTTGCAAAATATTCCCTTGATATGCGTGTGTGTGAGAGTCCATAGAAGATATACTCTATGCAGCTGGTGGAATGGACTTGAACTGCAGAATTACATTCTGCAATATATCTATTAAGACAGGGGTACCCAACCTTTTTGGCACGAGGGACCAGTTTCGTGGAAGACCATTTTTCCACAGACCGGGGGGGCGAGGTTTGCAGGCGGGAGCCAATCGCACGGACCGGGGGCGGGCTTTACAGGCAGGAGCCAATCGCGTGGACTGGGGGCGGGGTTTGCAGGCGGGAGCCAATCGCGCGGACCGGGGGCGGGGTTCGGAGACCAGCATGGCGGCCCGGTTCCTAACAGGCCACAGACCGGTACCGGTCCGCAGCCCGGGGGTTGGGGACCCCTGTATTAAGACATTCTGTTTGTTGTTCAAATTATCACAGAGTATTACAAGACAGTAATTTATAATGAATTATAATTAGTGCCTTGGGAGAGCGTTCAAGAACAAGATACAGAAATATTAGACTGGTTCACATATAATTTCAAACCAAACTAAATGTGCATGGTAATCCAAACCATGACATGCTCCATGCATACATGAGAAAGACATTTCTATTTTTTCCCATCTTCCTTCAGAATTTGCTATGTTAATTTTGAGGATGAAACACTCCCCCAAACCATGGTTTGTTGGTTCAGATGCAGTACTGAACTAAGTGGCTCAAACTGTGGATTTTGATCCAGCTTCAAGCCCTGGATTCAAATCTTGGCTTAGCAGCTGTTTGCGAACCACAATTTGTCTCATGGTGAAGGTTTGGATTTAACAACAAGCTATAATTTCCCATTTTTGGCACATCCCTACCTACCACCAATTGCCAAAACCACATGGCCATTTTAGGTGGAAAAGAACAAAGGCATGGTTTCCTACTTGGAAAACACACAAAAACTATGGCCTAAGTTGAAAAACAGGCTTCACATAGTTTTTAAAAATGAAGAAAACTCTAAGATCCATCTCAAAACAAAACAAAACAAAACAATCTGTCCACTTTCCATTATTGCTTCACTCAAAGTATTAAGCATTTCCCTCCATCATTTGAACCCCTGGTTTAAACCATGCAGCCCAAAACCATTAGTTCAAAAGTAATTCAGAATAAATGAGTTCAGAATAAAATCATGTGGAAGGGAGTTTCACCAAGAATATTTCTTGGTCTTTACCTGTGGGCAGAAGGGGACACCGAACCTGAGATTATTATCGATTTGGATGGGAAAAGTCCCCCATAGATGGTAGCTCGGTAAGGGAGAGGCTGCGGAGAGAACACACACAAACAATATTAGATTTAATCTGCCTTTTTTTTTTCTATTTCGCACCTTCAAGTTATCAACCGGAGGTCAACATAGGCCAATTGTATATAGGCGCCCCCTGGAGTGGGTGTGAAAAAAGTCAAAATGTCAGTTGCCCCCACGCGAATCCCTGCACCCTTTTAATGTGCATGATCATACACATAAAAAGGGGAAAGAGCTCCTCTTGCCGCGTTGGCTGTTTTGACCTCCTCCCTTGGACAGCCTTGATCATCCATCTGAGCGTGACCTTTGTCCCTGAGAAAGCACAGATGGTTCTTCCTGGTCACAGTTGTAAATGGTGTCCTCATTGGACCCACAGCCCCCAGCAGCCTCTGGCACCTTTCCACTTTTGCCAGAGTGCCAAGGCCGTACCATGGTCCTCTGCTGACGTCTGAAGATTCCTTTTCAAAAGGTTTTCTGGCCCAAGTAGTTCAGATTTCCCACAATTAATTAATTAATTAATTAATTCGATTTCTATAGCCACCCATCTCAACAAGTGACTCTGGGCGACTTCTCTGCCCAAGGAGCCTAGTTACACTGGATGCATTGTGGGAAATTCCAACGATGCTCAAGTTCAGCCCCCAGCATGATTCCTTCCTATGGCAGCTCTTACTGGAGAAGGAGCATCAGGTTCCTAAAGTTGGGTTCATACTGGTTCAATATGTTAGGTTTCTTAGATTTATGCCCCCCCTTTTCTTAAGGAGCCTGAGGGGACATACATAACACTCCTCCCTCCAATATCTTCCCGTAACAACAACACAATGAGGCAGGTTGGGCTGAGAGGGAACAGCAAGCCCAAAGGCCCTCGTGAGCTTTCATGGCGGACGGGAAGCTGAGTTCAGCACCGAACGGCCACTCCCACTCCATCTTGGCTCTCACACATGCTTAATCCTTCAGGCAAGTTAACAACCCCCAATTGCTGACTTCCCATACCAGGCTCTGCCCACACTAACCAACCATGGTATGGCTGAATGTGATGCCCTGATTCACATGACGTGCAAAGTCGATGGCCGGGTTCCCACTCTGAGCCAAAATCTGTCCTCCACCATTTTAAGACTGGTCTAGTGTGCTGTGAGAACCCGGCCATTGGGGGAAGGGTGGAAGGCACTGTGGAAACTAATGTGGATGTGCTTCTACTTAGGGCTGCGCTTTCCTTCAGGGAAACTGTGGCAGCAACTTCTAGGTCAGCCCCTAGCAGTGGCATCCACAGGAGAGGTAAAAAAAAATCAATATGGCGAGCAACCCACATTGCCCTTTTTTACACGACATGACACACAAAATCAGAGCAGGGCTTCTCTCACATGGCTCTGGTTACCATATTGACTTTTTTTGACCCCCTTCCCAGACACCCCTGGCTCCTAGACAAAACTGGCTGACGCTGACCCTGAATATAAAAATAATCAAACGGGGTTGGACCACCTGAGTGGATGGATGGATGTAGACCATTTAGGAAATCCCACGGCTCTAGGCTACACAAGGAAGTCAAAGAACATCCCAGGAGAAGTCAATGGGGAGCCACTTTTGTACTTCTGCCAAGAAAACAACATGGGCAGGTCCATAAAATCACCCAGAGTTGAGCCACAACATGCTCAGCCTTGTTCTTGGATGGGAGACCACTGGGCAGTCAAAAAAACATCCTGAGAGAAAACAAGGGCCCTCCACTTCCATATCATTGCCAATAAAAGAATACAGGTAGTCTTCACTTAACAACCATTCATTTAGTGACAGTTCAGACTTACGACGGTGCTGAAAAAAACTGACTTATGACCGGTTCTCACACTTACGACCATTGCAGCATCCCCGTGGTCACGTGATCGTGATTTGAGTGCTTGGCAACTGGTTCGTATTTATGACCGTTGCAGCATCCTGTGGTCACGATTGCCATTTTCGACCTTCCCGGCTGGCTTCTGGCAAGCAAAATCAATGGGGAACCGTGTGATTCGCTTAACGGCCACGTGGTTCACTTAATGCCCGTGGTGATTCGCTTAACAACCGCCACAAAAAAGGCTGTAAAATCAGATCAGATTCGCTTAATGACTGCTTTGCTTAGCAACCTAAATTCTGGTCTCAATCGTGGTTGTTAAGTGAGGACTACCTGTATACACATGTCCATGTTGTCACTAGGAGTCCAATGTGACTTGAGGTCATCTTTATCACTGACTATTGGGCGCAAGTTGTAGGAGCGTGTTAGTCTTTGGTAGTCAAAGAACAAAAGGTATCCAGTAGTGTTGGACTAAATGTGTTGGAGTTTGACTCTCATACTTCTCTGTTAGCCTGGAGTTGAAATGCTTCATAATTGGAGGGCGTCCAGTTAGGAGAAGATATTGCTAATATGATACAAAACACTTACATAAGTTTGTGGCTGGAAGCACTGCCCAACGGGATAAGCATTTGGCTATGAACAGAAAAGATAGGCAGTCAGGATTTTACAGGAAAATTTTTTATATTTGTTTAAAAATTCCCAATATATACAGTAAATAAGCCAAACATTTGCCAAAAAGCTGTAGAATCCAACAATTCCTTAAAGCAGGACTGATATCACCCAGCGGGTCACATTTTTAACCCTGGTTTCTCCTCTCACTGCAAGAGTTAACTGCTTCTTTATGCCAGCTGCAAAACATCTGCCATTCCAATTACCCATAATGCCCTCTGACAACATTGCCTAGGAAATCTCAATGGCAGCTCACAGTGGGCACTAGTTTGGCCCAACCAAGGAGCTCTTGACAGCCATTAGACCAATGTTTCTCAACCTCAGGAACTTTAAGATGTGTGGACTTCAATTCCCAGAATTCCACTTGGAATTCACGCGGGAGCCAATCATGCGGAAGGGGGTGGGGTTTATTTATTTATTATTTGGATTTATCCCCGCTCATCTCTACCGTGGCAGACTCTGGGCGGTTTACAACCAGAATATAAAAGATAAAACCTAGACATTTAGAACTACTATAAAAATAAAAAAAATAAAAATCCAAAAGATGGTCTGTTCTTAAGAGGAGGAAACCACTAAGCCAACCACCCCCAGGAGGAACTATCCTTTCCTTCACTCCAGGCAAGGCGGCAGAGCCAGGTCTTCAAGGACTTCCTAAAGGCCAGGAGCGAGGGTGCCAGTCTCACCTCAGGGGGCAAGTTATCCCACAGGGCGGGTGCTATTGCAGAGAAGGCACGCCTCCTGGACCCCGCTAGATGGAATTCTTTTAATGAAGGGATCCGAAGCATGCCCTCCCTGCATGATCGGGTGGGGCGGGTGGATATGGTCAGGACAAGACGGTCCCTCAGATACCCTGGTCCCATGCCATGTAGGGCTTTAAAGGTGATAACCAACACCTTGAATTGGATCCGGAAGCAAACTGGTACCCAATGCAGCTCACGGAGTAGCGGTGTTACATGTGCCGATCTAATAGCACCCAGAACTACCTGTGCAGCCGCATTCTGGACCAGCTGAAGCTTCCGGATACTCTTCAAGGGTAGCCCCATGTAGAGCGCGTTGCAATAATCTATATGGGAGATGACAAGGGCATGAGTGACTGTTCGGAGGGCCTCCTGATCCAGGAAGGGGCGCAACTGGCGCACCACACGAAGCTGTGCAAAGGCCCTCCTGGCCACGACTGCCACCTGTTCCTCGAGCAGGAGTCGTGAGTCCAGGAGGACCCCCAAGTTTCGTACTGAATCTGAATGGGGTAGTGCCATCCCATCCAGAGTTAAAGATGACAACTTCCTGGAAATCGAGAGGCCATCAATCCACAGCCACTCCGTCTTACCAGGGTTCAGCTGAAGCCTGTTGTGCCCCATCCAGGCCCCTACAGCCTCCAGACACTGAGAAAGGGTGTCGACTGCAACACTTACTTCACCCAGGACGGAGATGTACAACTGGGTATCATCAGCGTACTGGTGATACCTCAACCCGTGGTGACGGATGATCTTGCCCAGCGGCTGCATGTAGATGTTAAATAGGAGACGAGAGAGAACCGAACCCTGCGGCACCCCACACAAGAGGGGCCGAGGGTCAGATCTCTCCTCTCCTATTACCACCGATTGGGAGCGGTCCCGGAGGAAGGAGGCGAACCAGCGTAAAACAACGCCCACCCCCAACTCCCTGAGCCACCCCAAAAGGATACCGTGGTCGACGGTATCAAAAGCCGCTGAGAGGTCCAAGAGAGCAAGAATGGATGCACTCCCTCCATCTCGCTCCCGCCAAAGATCATCCATAAGCGCGACCAATGCAGTCTCTGTCCCATATCCCAGCCTGAAACCTGACTGAAAGGGGTCTAGATAATCCGTTTCATCCAGAATCCTCTGGAGTTGCAGCGCCACCACCTTCTCAACCACCTTTCCCAAAAAGGGAAGGTGGGAGACAGGACGGAAGTTGTTTAAAACAGTAGGGTCCAGGGAAGGCTTCTTGAGGAGGGGGTGCACCAACGCCTTCTTGAAGACCGTCGGAAACACCCCCTCCCCCAAAGATGTATTAATCATCGCCTGGACCCAACCACATGTGACCTCCCGGGCTGATTTAACCAGCCAGGAGGGACACAGGTCTAGATGACATGTGGTGGCGTTTACAATCCGGAGGATCCTGTCTACTTCATCAGGCCCAACAGGGTCAAACTGTTCCCAGATAACAGGGTAAGCACGCTCCTCTGCTCCAGCAAAGGAGATCGTTACCTTGTCGTGGTGCTGGAGCTTGAGCACCTCAATGAAACCATGAGCTAAACCGTGAAGGGACACCCAAGACGGGAAGGTCGTGGCAGAGAGGTCAGACTAAATACGATCCCTGGGGAAGGTAACGGCAACCCACCCCAGTATTCTTGCCGTGAAAACTAAATGGATCAGTACAACCAAAGATATGTCGGTATACCATCAGAAGATGGGACTCCCAGGTCGGAAGATGGTCAAAATGCTACTGGGGAGGAACAGAGGATACGTTCAACTAGCCCCAGATGTGATGACGCAGCTAGCTCAAAGCCGAAAGGACGGCTAGCGGCCGACGGTGCTGGTGGTGAACGGCGAATCCGATGTTCTAAAGATCAACACACCATAGGAACCTGGAATGTAAGATCTATGAGCCAGGGCAAATTGGATGTGGTTATTGGTGAGATGTCAAGATTAAATATAGACATTTTAGGTGTCAGTGAACTGAAATGGACTGGGATGGGCCACTTCACATCAGATGACCACCAGATCTACTACTGTGGACAAGAGGACCACAGAAGAAATGGAGTAGCCTTCATAATTAATAATAAAGTGGCTAAAGCAGTGCTTGGATACAATCCAAAAAACGATAGAATGATCTCAATTCGAATTCAGGGTAAGCCATTTAACATCACAGTGATCCAAATATACGCCCCAACCACAGATGCTGAAGAAGCAGAAGTAGATCAGTTCTATGAGGATCTGCAGCACCTACTAGATAATACACCAAAAAGAGATGTTATTTTCATTACAGGAGACTGGAATGCTAAGGTGGGTAGTCAGACGACACCTGGAATTACAGGCAAGCATGGTCTGGGAGAACAAAATGAAGCAGGACATAGGCTGATAGAATTTTGCCAAGACAACTCACTGTGCATAACAAACACTCTCTTCCAACAACCTAAAAGACGACTTTATACATGGACTTCACCAGATGGTCGACACCGAAATCAGATTGACTACATCCTTTGCAGCCAAAGGTGGCGGACCTCTATACAGTCGGTAAAAACAAGACCTGGAGCTGACTGTAGTTCAGATCACGAACTTCTTATTGCAAAATTTAGAATCAGACTAAAGAGAATAGGGAAGACCCACAGATCAGTTAGATATGAGCTCACTAATATTCCTAAGGAATATGCAGTGGAGGTGAAGAATAGATTTAAGGGACTAGATTTAGTAGATAGGGTCCCAGAAGAACTATGGACAGAAGTTCGCAACATTGTTCAGGAGGCGGCAACAAAAAACGTCCCAAAGAAAAAGAAAACCAAGAAGGCAAGATGGCTGTCTGCTGAAACACTGGAAGTAGCCCAAGAAAGAAGGAAAGCAAAAGGCAACAGTGATAGGGGGAGATATGCCCAATTAAATGCAAAATTCCAGAGGTTAGCCAGAAGAGATAAGGAATTATTTTTAAACAAGCAATGTGCGGAAGTGGAAGAAGACAATAGAATAGGAAGGACAAGAGACCTCTTCCAGAAAATTAGAAACATTGGAGGTAAATTCCAGGCAAAAATGGGTATGATCAAAAACAAAGATGGTAAGGACCTAACAGAAGCAGAAGAGATCAAGAAAAGGTGGCAAGAATATACGGAAGATCTGTATAGGAAGGATAATAATATTGGAGATAGCTTTGACGGTGTGGTCAGTGAGTTAGAGCCAGACATCCTGAAGAGTGAGGTTGAATGGGCCTTAAGAAGCATTACTAATAACAAGGCAGCAGGAGACGATGGTATCCCAGCTGAACTGTTTAAAATCTTGCAAGATGATGCTGTCAAGGTGATGCATGCCATATGCCAGCAAATTTGGAAAACACAAGAATGGCCATCAGATTGGAAAAAATCAACTTATATCCCCATACCAAAAAAGGGAAGCACTAAAGAATGTTCAAACTATCGAACAGTGGCACTTATTTCACATGCCAGTAAGGTAATGCTCAAGATCTTGCAAGGTAGACTCCAGCAATTCATGGAGCGAGAATTGCCAGATGTACAAGCTGGGTTTAGAAAAGGCAGAGGAACTAGAGACCAAATTGCCAATATCCGCTGGATAATGGAGAAAGCCAGGGAATTTCAGAAAAACATCTATTTCTGTTTTATTGACTATTCTAAAGCCTTTGACTGTGTGGATCATAACAAATTGTGGCAAGTTCTTGGTGGTATGGGGATACCAAGTCATCTTGTCTGCCTCCTAAGGAATCTGTATAACGACCAAGTAGCAACGGTAAGAACAGAGCACGGAACAACGGACTGGTTTAAGATTGGGAAAGGAGTACGGCAGGGTTGTATACTCTCACCCTACCTATTCAACCTGTACGCAGAACACATCATGCGACATGCTGGGCTTGAGGAATCCAAGGCTGGAGTTAAAATCGCTGGAAGAAACATTAACAATCTCAGATATGCAGATGATACCACTTTGATGGCTGAAAGCGAGGAGGAGTTGAGGAGCCTTATGACGAAGGTGAAAGAAGAAAGTGCAAAAGCTGGGTTGCAGTTAAACCTCAAAAAAACCAAGATTATGGCAACGAGCTTGATTGATGACTGGCAAATAGAGGGAGAAAAAGTGGAGGCAGTGACAGACTTTGTATTTCTAGGCGCAAAGATTACTGCAGATGCTGACTGCAGCCAGGAAATCAGAAGACGTCTACTTCTTGGGAGGAGAGCAATGGCAAATCTTGATAAAATAGTTAAGAGCAGAGACATCACACTGACAACAAAGGTCCATATAGTTAAAGCAATGGTATTTCCTGTAGTAACCTATGGCTGCGAGAGCTGGACCATAAGGAAGGCTGAGCGAAGGAAGATAGATGCTTTTGAACTGTGGTGTTGGAGGAAAATTCTGAGAGTGCCTTGGACTGCAAGAAGATCAAACCAGTCCATACTCCAGGAAATCAAGCCAGACTGCTCACTTGAGGGAATGATATTAAAGGCAAAACTGAAGTACTTTGGCCACATAATGAGAAGACAGGATACCCTGGAGAAGAAGCTGATGCTAGGGAAAGTGGAAGGCAAAAGGAAGAGGGGCCGACCAAGGGCAAGATGGATGGATGGTATTCTGGAGGCGACGGACTCAACCATTGGGGAGCTGGGGATGGTGACGGCCGACAGAAAGCTCTGGCGTGGGCTGGTCCATGAAGTCACGAAGAGTCGGAAACGACTGAACGAATAAACAACAACAAACGCTCCTCTGGCATCTCCCCAGATCTTGTCTCACGCTTGGAGTCCAACTTGGAATGAATCTGAGCGATTTTGTCCTGCAGATGCTCAACAAACTCTTCCGACCGGCCCTGTAAATGGGTCACCAAATCCGTCCGACCCAAAAGAGATCTAGTAATCTTAAACAGGGCCGTCGGACGGCATTCTGCAGACGCAATAAGAGCGGAGAAATAATCACGTTTCGCCGTTCTTACCGCCACAAGGTAGGCCCTAACGGCGGCTCTAGATTGTGTCCGGTCAGATTCAGTCTTCGTCTTCCTCCAGTGGCGCTCCAGACGTCTCTTAACCCTCTTCAACACCCTCAACTCCTCCGTGAACCACGGGGAGTGACGGGTCGAACGAGGTAAGAGAGGTCGCATAGGCGCAATCCTGTCCAAGGCCTCGGCCGCTTCCTTATTCCAGGCTGCGGCCAAGACCTCCGCTGGACCGTGTTGCAGATCTTCAGGTATAACCCCCAGCTCCCTCTGAAACCGCATTGGGTCCATAAGTCACCGGGGGCGGACCAATCTAATAGGTCCCGCCTCCCTGCGGAGTGGGGCAGCACACGAGATCCTCAAGGTCACCAGGGCGTGATCTGACCATGACAATGGGGACAGATGTAACTCTCCCCTCAGATCACATTGCCACTGCTCCGACAAGAAAACCAAGTCCGGCATGAGACCACTGTCTCGAGTCGGGTCCCAAATAATCTGCGACAGGCCCATGGCTGCCATGGTAGTCATGAACTCCTGAGCCGCCTCCGAGGCCCGTCCCAGGGACGGCAGATTGAAATCCCCCAGAACCATAAGTCTGGGGAACTCCACTGCCAACCCCGAGATGGCCTCTAGCAGTTCGGGCAGGGAGGTTGTTACGCAGCAGGGAGGCTGGTACAGTAGCAACACTCCCAACTGTGCTTGGGAACCCAACCTGAAAAACAGGGTCTCACAACCGGTCACTTGTGGAGCAGCGCCCCTGGAGGCCATAAGAGACTCTCGGATGACAACTGCCACCCCTCCTCCCCTGCCCCGTTGTCTCGGCTGATGCCACACTCGAAACCCGGCTGGACACATTTCCGAAAGGGCAACCCCTCCCTCGGGGCCCAGCCAGGTCTCTGTTATACATGCCAGGTCTGCCCCCTGCTCCGCGAGTAAATCGGCCCACAGGTTGGGGACCCCTGCTTTAAAGAGACCCTCTCAGAGTACAGTCAAGTTATTCTGCAGAATATACGGGATATTGGGGAAGAGATCATTTCTAAACTATGTCATCTGGCTGAAGATGGTAAAGAGGAAGATGAAGATTTTGGCAAAGAGGGAGATGCTTTTGTGGTCAGTGATACTGAAGCTATGCCAGGCGAAGACTACATCTTGGAACTGAAGGGGTTAAAGCGAGAGTCTGAACTGCAGATTATAAAGTGTTTTGTTTTTCTGGAGAAATGTTATGTCTTTCTGAAGGTTATGGGAAAGAAAAAAATATGTTATGTGGGAGCTTTTTTACTGAGAGGTTTGAATTTTTAAGGGGGGCAGTTGAGCCTTTTGATTTCTACAAGAAAAATGCCTTGGGTGTAATTGGGAGATATGTAACTGTTTTAGTTTATTTTGAAGTAGGGTAAAAATTTAAGAATGTATAACTGGATTGATAATGAGGTTATGATTATTTTGTTTTCTTTTAATGATTTGGATTAAGATATATTGGAATTGTTTTAAGATCTGTTTAATTTGTAAGATTTATTAGAGATTTATAAGATATAATAATAATTGTTTGATTTTTAGGTTTAATAGAGTTAAGATTATTGTAGTATTATTATTGACTATAAAAGCAGACAATTTATATGTATTTATAATTTGATTTTCATTATAGTGGACAGAAATATAGAGAATAGTGATAGCAAGGAAATAACTAAATGGATGTTGTCTTATGGGGGAGGGAAGTTGATTTAGAAATGTATATACAGTATATATATACATATTGTTGTTTATTCGTTCAGTCGTTTCCGACTCTTCGTGACTTCATGGACCAGTCCACGCCAGAGCTTTCTGTCGGCCGTCACCATCCCCAGCTCCCCAATGGTTGAGTCTGTCACCTCCAGAATATCATCCATCCATCTTGCCCTTGGTCTTGCCTTGCTCTTCCTTTTGCCTTCCACTTTCCCTAGCATCAGCTTCTTCTCCAAGGTATCCTGTCTTCTCATTATGTGGCCAAAGTACTTCAGTTTTGCCTTTAATATCATTCCCTCAAGTGAGCAGTCTGGCTTTATTTCCTGGAGTATGGACTGGTTTGATCTTCTTGCAGTCCAAGGCACTCTCAGAATTTTCCTCCAACACCACAGTTCAAAAGCATCTATCTTCCTTCGCTCAGCCTTCCTTATGGTCCAGCTCTCACAGCCATAGGTTACTACAGGGAATACCATTGCTTTAACTATGCGGACCTTTGTTGTCAGTGTGATGTCTCTGCTCTTAACTATTTTATCAAGATTTGCCATTGCTCTCCTCCCAAGAAGTAGACGTCTTCTGATTTCCTGGCTGCAGTCAGCGTCTGCAGTAATCTTTGCGCCTAGAAATACAAAGTCTGTCACTGCCTCCACTTTTTCTCCCTCTATTTGCCAGTCATCAATCAAGCTCGTTGCCATAATCTTGGTTTTTTTGAGGTTTAACTGCAACCCAGCTTTTGCACTTTCTTCTTTCACCTTCGTCATAAGGCTCCTCAATTCCTCCTCGCTTTCAGCCATCAAAGTGGTATCATCTGCATATCTGAGATTGTTAATGTTTCTTCCAGCGATTTTAACTCCAGCCTTGGATTCATCAAGCCCAGCATGTCGCATGATGTGTTCTGCGTACAGGTTGAATAGGTAGGGTGAGAGTATACAGCCCTGCCGTACTCCTTTCCCAATCTTAAACCAGTCCGTTGTTCCGTGCTCTGTTCTTACCGTTGCTACTTGGTCGTTATACAGATTCCTCAGGAGGCAGACAAGATGACTTGGTATCCCCATACCACCAAGAACTTGCCACAATTTGTTATGATCCACACAGTCAAAGGCTTTAGAATAGTCAATAAAACAGAAATAGATGTTTTTCTGAAATTCCCTGGCTTTCTCCATTATCCAGCGGATATTGGCAATTTGGTCTCTAGTTCCTCTGCCTTTTCTAAACCCAGCTTGTACATCTGGCAATTCTTGCTCCATGAATTGCTGGAGTCTACCTTGCAAGATCTTGAGCATTACCTTACTGGCATGTGAAATAAGTGCCACTGTTCGATAGTTTGAACATTCTTTAGTGCTTCCCTTTTTTGGTATGGGGATATAAGTTGATTTTTTCCAATCTGATGGCCATTCTTGTGTTTTCCAAATTTGCTGGCATATGGCATGCATCACCTTGACAGCATCATCTTGCAAGATTTTAAACAGTTCAGCTGGGATACCATCGTCTCCTGCTGCCTTGTTATTAGCAATGCTTCTTAAGGCCCATTCAACCTCACTCTTCAGGATGTTTGGCTCTAACTCACTGACCACACCGTCAAAGCTATCTCCAATATTATTATCCTTCCTATACAGATCTTCCGTATATTCTTGCCACCTTTTCTTGATCTCTTCTGCTTCTGTTAGGTCCTTACCATCTTTGTTTTTGATCATACCCATTTTTGCCTGGAATTTACCTCCGATGTTTCTAATTTTCTGGAAGAGCTCTCTTGTCCTTCCTATTCTATTGTCTTCTTCCACTTCCGCACATTGCTTGTTTAAAAATAATTCTTTATCTCTTCTGGCTAACCTCTGGAATTTTGCATTTAATTGGGCATATCTCCCCCTATCACTGTTGCCTTTTGCTTTCCTTCTTTCTTGGGCTACTTCCAGTGTTTCAGCAGACAGCCATCTTGCCTTCTTGGTTTTCTTTTTCTTTGGGACGTTTTTTGTTGCCGCCTCCTGAACAATGTTGCGAACTTCTGTCCATAGTTCTTCCGGGACCCTATCTACTAAATCTAGTCCCTTAAATCTATTCTTCACCTCCACTGTATATTCCTTAGGAATATTAGTGAGCTCATATCTAACTGATCTGTGGGTCTTCCCTATTCTCTTTAGTCTGATTCTAAATTTTGCAATAAGAAGTTTGTGATCTGAACTACAGTCAGCTCCAGGTCTTGTTTTTACCGACTGTATAGATGTCCGCCACCTTTGGCTGCAAAGGATGTAGTCAATCTGATTTCGGTGTCGACCATCTGGTGAAGTCCATGTATAAAGTCGTCTTTTAGGTTGTTGGAAGAGAGTGTTTGTTATGCACAGTGAGTTGTCTTGGCAAAATTCTAT
Organism: Charina bottae; assembly: GCA_023362775.1. Taxonomy (NCBI): domain Eukaryota; kingdom Metazoa; phylum Chordata; class Lepidosauria; order Squamata; family Charinaidae; genus Charina; species Charina bottae. Next base: position 6,741,028 of record JALMGJ010000027.1, on the reverse strand, counting down.
CAGCCTATGTCCTGCTTCATTTTGTTCTCCCAGACCATGCTTGCCTGTAATTCCAGGTGTCGTCTGACTACCCACCTTAGCATTCCAGTCTCCTGTAATGAAAATAACATCTCTTTTTGGTGTATTATCTAGTAGGTGCTGCAGATCCTCATAGAACTGATCTACTTCTGCTTCTTCAGCATCTGTGGTTGGCGCGTATATTTGGATCACTGTGATGTTAAATGGCTTACCCTGAATTCGAATTGAGATCATTCTATCGTTTTTTGGATTGTATCCAAGCACTGCTTTAGCCACTTTATTATTAATTATGAAGGCTACTCCATTTCTTCTGTGGTCCTCTTGTCCACAGTAGTAGATCTGGTGGTCATCTGATGTGAAGTGGCCCATCCCAGTCCATTTCAGTTCACTGACACCTAAAATGTCTATATTTAATCTTGACATCTCACCAATAACCACATCCAATTTGCCCTGGCTCATAGATCTTACATTCCAGGTTCCTATGGTGTGTTGATCTTTAGAACACCGGATTCGTCGTTCACCACCAGCACCGTCGGCCGCTAGCCATCCTTTCGGCTTTGAGCTAGCTGCGTCATCACATCTGGGGCTAGTTGAACGTATCCTCTGTTCCTCCCCAGTAGCATTTTGACCATCTTCCGACCTGGGAGTCCCATCTTCCGATGGTATACCGACATATCTTTGGTTGTACTGATCCATTTAGTTTTCATGGCAAGAATACTGGGGTGGGTTGCCATTACCTTCCCCAGGGATCGTATTTAGTCTGACCTCTCTGCCACGACCTTCCCGTCTTGGGTGTCCCTTCACGGTTTAGCTCATGGTTTCACTGAGGTGCTCAAGCTCCAGCACCACGACAAGGTAACGATCTCCTTTGCTGGAGATATATACATATACACATACACATTTTCTTTATATAAGGGGAAGGAGCAATTGCATTAGTGATTTGTATATGTGCTAATGGAAAGATTTATAGAAATGATGTGATTTGGTTTGATATAGAGTAAGAGATTGATTAGAGAAATTGCTGTATATTCTTGCTGTTCAAAGTCGGAAGTTACCTCTGAATGTAATCTTTAAAATTCTTTTTTCTTGTGTTTTACACTTTTTTAGTTTTCTTTTTTTTCCCTTTTGTAGTTTTTTTGTAGTTTTTATCTCTTTCTTAAACTTAATAAAATTCTTATTAAAAAAAAGAACTACAGTAGATTAGGCCAAATACATTAAAGTTAATCCAGATTATTTCTATTTTTTATTTGTTTGCTTGTTAGATTTATACCCCACCTTTCCTTCAGGAGCTTAAGGTATCATACACAGCATTCCCTCCCCCAAAGTCTCTACTACAACAACCCTGTGGGGTAGGTTGGTCTGACAAACAATAGGTGGCCCTATGTCACACAGATTTGAACCCGGGATTTCCCTAGTGTAATGTCTTAACCACTTCAGAACACTGGCTAATACTATTCGAACTAGAATATTTCTCTAATTCCTTCTCCATAGTCCAAGAACAATTACAACTGGGGAGAAAAAGGGAGAAATCTCCATAGATTTTTTTTAAAAGGACTGTATGACATACCTGTGAGAACGTTGGGAAAATCGGATGGGGACAAACTGGATAGGTCTGGAAAAAAAACAGGAACCAAAGGAAACTGAATAAGCAAACATCAGAATGGAAGAGTACCTCTAGATCTCTGTTTCTCAATCTCGGCAACTTTAAGATGTGTGGATTTCAACTCCCAGAATTCCCCAGCCAGTAAGAAACACTGCTTAGATGGTAATTAAAATACTAAAATGTGGTACTTTCTGACATCCCGTCATTTGATCCTCACAACCACCCTGTGAAGTGGGCTGGGTTGAGAGTGACTGACCCAAATTCACACAGTAGATTTCCATGTCGATGAAGGTTCTCAGTCATCCAGGTGGAACAGTCTGTGGCTTGAATCATGTCAACTGGATTTCTATTTTCTCAGTAGAAACGTTTCACTCCAAGAAGCTCCTTGGATAAGGAGTGAAACGTTTCTACTGAGAAAATAGAAATCCAGTTGACATGATTCAAGCCATAGATTTCCATGGTTGAGGATGGACGTGAACCTGTTTTTTCCAGTCCTGGTCCAATACCTTAACCCAGTGTTTCTCAACCTCAGGAACTTTAAGACGTGTTAAGAATTCTGGGAGTTGAAGTCCACACGTCTTAAAGTGGTTGAGGATCACTGCTCTAAAGAAATGACTGTCCCTCTTCATCAGACACTAGCAGAATTCTCCAAACGTTCTCTGTAGCTTCTTTATGTGTTTCCTTGTCGGGGTACATCATTTGTGCAGTTTTGAAATCCCTCTATAAGTAAAAGGAAGGTGAATTTCTGCTTTTATGCCCGAGCTAAACTTGGCGTCAAGAAAAGAAGACTGATTCTGCACATATAGAACATCTCAGATACCCTTGCAGCTAATTTTCTCTGTTCCTATTGCAATAGGGAAAGAGGTTGTAATAAGGGACAATCAACAATTGATGACAACAGGGGAGGGGTTAAAAAAACACTTCCATCTCTACTGGTGTATGCCAAGCCCTACCAATAGGGATAGAAAAGCTGTGGTACCCCACGCTAGATAATGCTGAAATACAATCCACCTAAATCCCTACCTTGCCAAAAGGTGTGATCTATTCTACCTCATTTGCATGAGCATCCTTTACAATTCATCTCTTGCCTCCACCCCAAAAACTATAAATATGGCTCCTGGCCACCAATTCATTAAAAAAAAAAAGGAAGCACAACTTTAACTCCAAACTTGATGCTTTGAAACCCCGATTGAAATATTTGGAAACAAAATCTTGCTAAACTTCGAAAGATGGATGGGTATGATGGGTGGGGGGTTGACAGGTTTTTATATTGTGGATTTTAATTTTGTAAGCTGCCCGGAGTCACTGTGTGTGAGTTGGACGGCCATATAAATGTGTTAAATAAATAAATGCCGCTGATCCTGTCAGAGCATCCAACGAGCATCAAAAAAATCAAGATGGCAGCTATTGCCATGCAATCAAAGATGTCTCTCTATTGATGTGCGTCATGCCTGTGACACACATCAGGAAGGGGTGGGGCTTGATCACTGGGTTGGGGCCACCATCTTGACTTTTTGATCTTCACCCCAGGCCACTCTGGAAACTGTCAGAAAATATTTGCATTTTTCAAAGACTGGAAGGAAAGAAGAAAGGCATATATTTCTCCCCTCTAAATTCTCCACACATTCAAACCCAAGAAAAATAAGTGTACCCATTTGTTTATCAGAGAAATGCAGGAGAGGTGTTTTATAAATAAAATAAATAAATGGAACACGTACCGTAGGGCCTTGGAAGCTAATTGACACCACCTCTAGTTCCCCTGAGATTCCAATGGTATCCACCCGGGAAAGAGGGATCCTGTGCTTGAATTCCAAATGTTGCCTTCTATCTACGAGAACCTGCCACATGCAGAAGAAAAGATAGCAACTTGCAACATCAAACCACAACAAGAACAACAAGAGTGATGGGACAGTCGTTGAGTCCACCCCGCAGGCTAACCCTGGCTGGTGGGTTATGAACAAGGCACAACTGGGAAGTCACAAACCAAGGTTTAGATATGACAAGGACCAGATTCACATAAAATACTTAAATCAAACCAAGATTAATTGTGTTGGGTGAATTTGTTGGACTTGGGAGAATGTTTGGAGCACTCAAGCATAACTCGGTAAGACAAGGTCAAAAGACAGTGTGATCAAAGCTCCACCGGTTTGTGTGTGCATTGAAGTGGCCCACACGAGAGAGCAGTTTTGCACTCGACAAGGGATATCTTGTGAAATCTTGTATTTGACACATTTTGAAAAGGGCTTTACCATGGGTACAAGGTAAAATCTGTAAACAAGCCAAGTGCGTTTTTAAAAAGGATGATGATCATAACCCATAAAGTGCACTTAACGTCTTCGTACCACATAGGAGGTGATGTTCACAAGAAATTGGATCTCAAAAGGATGGCCTTTGCGGAAGACCATGTCATATTTCCTTTCTTCCTCCTGCCAGCCCCCTTTTTCATGTGAATTGCACACAGTGCAGTTCTCATCAAAACGGACGTTGAAATGGAAAGCGATATCCGATCTGGGCATTGAGCAACTGCCACATTGAAAGTCAACCTGGAATCTGCAGAGAGAGTGAGAAAGAGAAATCATATGGATGAGGGTCATGCGCTATTAGGGTAAATGGAAGAAACATCATGGAAGGCGGCCTTGGCAAACCACTTACAAATTGTATCATTCATTCATTCATTCATTCATTCATTCATTCATTCATTCATTCATGCATTCAACTATGCCAGTGTTTCTCAAACTTGGCAAATTTAAGATGGGTAGACTTCAACTCCCAGAATCCCCCAGTCAGCTTGATTGATAACTGGCAAATAGAGGGAGAAAAAGTGGAGGCAGTGACAGACTTTGTATTTCTAGGCGCAAAGATTGCTGCAGACGCTGACTGCAGCCAGGAAATCAGAAGACGTCTACTTCTTGGGAGGAGAGCAATGACAAATCTCGATAAAATAGTTAAGAGCAGAGACATCACACTGACAACAAAGGTCCGCATAGTTAAAGCAATGGTAATCCCTGTAGTAACCTATGGCTGTGAGAGCTGGACCATAAGGAAGGCTGAGCGAAGGAAGATAGATGCTTTTGAACTGTGGTGTTGGAGGAAAATTCTGAGAGTGCCTTGGACTGCAAGAAGATCAAACCAGTCCATACTCCAGGAAATCAAGCCAGACTGCTCACTTGAGGGAATGATATTAAAGGCAAAACTGAAGTACTTTGGCCACATAACGAGAAGACAGGGTACCCTGGAGAAGATGCTGATGCTGGGAAAAGTGGAAGGCTTGATTGGCTGTGGAATTCAGGGACTTGAAGTCCACCCATCTTAAGGTTCCCAAGTTTGAGAAACACTGCATTACACCAATGGCTTGACACAGGCTGAATTTAATCTGGGTTTTTGAGTATATATATCATGCATTCCTTTTGAAACAAAAATGGGTGCTGAGTATCTCATTTGACCCAGACTGAGGTACCTTTCATATTTCCATCATGTCCATGAGGGAGGGTGATGCTCCTCTTTTAAGTTTTAGGATTTTCAAACTGATTTGGTTGAAAGACACCCAGTGTTATTCTATACAGAACTATAGTTTTATGCTTTACAATCTGAATGCATTGGGAACGGGTTGCTTAAGAAGTGTGTGTGTGATAAAGCAAGAAGAGTAAAGGCTCAAATTGACCAGCAACGTGTATGTTTATTTGCAAAGCCTCAAATCTGTCTGAAAAGCATCATTTCTTCTCAGAACTCATTCCCATCAATGCCCGGGCTGAAGATTATGTTTACACAATATAGACTGAAAGGTGCTTAGTGCCTCGTTCAGAGATGGGAGCTTTATTCTGGATGCAGCTTCACCAGTTCCATGGCAGCCCAGATATTTGGAAAAGTGATTTGGATTTCTTGGGGGAACTTCCCATACAATCCTTTTATCCCCCACCTGGATGACTCACCTTCTGCAGGACTTCAAAATAGTTCCGGAGATCAATATTGTCATCCCATCTTTGTTGTTGTTGTTTATTCGTTCAGTCGTTTCCGACTCTTCGTGACTTCATGGACCAGTCCACGCCAGAGCTTTCTGTCGGCCGTCACCATCCCCAGCTCCCCAATGGTTGAGTCTGTCACCTCCAGAATATCATCCATCCATCTTGCCCTTGGTCGGCCCCTCTTCCTTTTGCCTTCCACTTTTCCTAGCATCAGCTTCTTCTCCAGGGTATCCTGTCTTCTCATTATGTGGCCAAAGTACTTCAGTTTTGCCTTTAATATCATTCCCTCAAGTGAGCAGTCTGGCTTGATTTCCTGGAGTATGGACTGGTTTGATCTTCTTGCAGTCCAAGGCACTCTCAGAATTTTCCTCCAACACCACAGTTCAAAAGCATCTATCTTCCTTCGCTCAGCCTTCCTTATGGTCCAGCTCTCACAGCCATAGGTTACTACAGGGAATACCATTGCTTTAACTATGCGGACCTTTGTTGTCAGTGTGATGTCTCTGCTCTTAACTATTTTATCAAGATTTGCCATTGCTCTCCTCCCAAGAAGTAGACGTCTTCTGATTTCCTGGCTGCAGTCAGCCTCTGCAGTAATCTTTGCGCCTAGAAATACAAAGTCTGTCACTGCCTCCACTTTTTCTCCCTCTATTTGCCAGTCATCAATCAAGCTCGTTGCCATAATCTTGGTTTTTTTGAGGTTTAACTGCAACCCAGCTTTTGCACTTTCTTCTTTCACCTTCGTCATAAGGCTCCTCAACTCCTCCTCGCTTTCAGCCATCAAAGTGGTATCATCTGCATATCTGAGATTGTTAATGTTTCTTCCAGCGATTTTAACTCCAGCCTTGGATTCATCAAGCCCAGCATGTCGCATGATGTGTTCTGCGTACAGGTTGAATAGGTAGGGTGAGAGTATACAACCCTGCCGTACTCCTTTCCCTATCTTAAACCAGTCCGTTGTTCCGTGCTCTGTTCTTACCGTTGCTACTTGGTCGTTATACAGATTCCTCAGGAGGCAGACAAGATGACTTGGTATCCCCATACCACCAAGAACTTGCCACAATTTGTTATGATCCACACAGTCAAAGGCTTTAGAATAGTCAATAAAACAGAAATAGATGTTTTTCTGAAATTCCCTGGCTTTCTCCATTATCCAGCGGATATTGGCAATTTGGTCTCTAGTTCCTCTGCCTTTTCTAAACCCAGCTTGTACATCTGGCAATTCTCGCTCCATGAATTGCTGGAGTCTACCTTGCAAGATCTTGAGCATTACCTTACTGGCATGTGAAATAAGTGCCACTGTTCGATAGTTTGAACATTCTTTAGTGCTTCCCTTTTTTGGTATGGGGATATAAGTTGATTTTTTCCAATCTGATGGCCATTCTTGTGTTTTCCAAATTTGCTGGCATATGGCATGCATCACTTTGACAGCATCATCTTCCAAGATTTTAAATAGTTCAGCTGGGATACCGTCGTCTCCTGCTGCCTTGTTATTAGCAATGCTTCTTAAGGCCCATTCAACCTCACTCTTCAGGATGTCTGGCTCTAACTCACTGACCACACCGTCAAAGCTATCTCCAATATTATTATCCTTCCTATACAGATCTTCCGTATATTCTTGCCACCTTTTCTTGATCTCTTCTGCTTCTGTTAGGTCCTTACCATCTTTGTTTTTGATCATACCCATTTTTGCCTGGAATTTACCTCCGATGTTTCTAATTTTCTGGAAGAGGTCTCTTGTCCTTCCTATTCTATTGTCTTCTTCCACTTCCGCACATTGCTTGTTTAAAAATAATTCCTTATCTCTTCTGGCTAACCTCTGGAATTTTGCATTTAATTGGGCATATCTCCCCCTATCACTGTTGCCTTTTGCTTTCCTTCTTTCTTGGGCTACTTCCAGTGTTTCAGCAGACAGCCATCTTGCCTTCTTGGTTTTCTTTTTCTTTGGGACGTTTTTTGTTGCCGCCTCCTGAACAATGTTGCGAACTTCTGTCCATAGTTCTTCTGGGACCCTATCTACTAAATCTAGTCCCTTAAATCTATTCTTCACCTCCACTGCATATTCCTTAGGAATATTAGTGAGCTCATATCTAACTGATCTGTGGGTCTTCCCTATTCTCTTTAGTCTGATTCTAAATTTTGCAATAAGAAGTTCGTGATCTGAACTACAGTCAGCTCCAGGTCTTGTTTTTACCGACTGTATAGATGTCCGCCACCTTTGGCTGCAAAGGATGTAGTCAATCTGATTTCGGTGTCGACCATCTGGTGAAGTCCATGTATAAAGTCGTCTTTTAGGTTGTTGGAAGAGAGTGTTTGTTATGCACAGTGAGTTGTCTTGGCAAAATTCTATCAGCCTATGTCCTGCTTCATTTTGTTCTCCCAGACCATGCTTGCCTGTAATTCCAGGTGTCGTCTGACTACCCACCTTAGCATTCCAGTCTCCTGTAATGAAAATAACATCTCTTTTTGGTGTATTATCTAGTAGGTGCTGCAGATCCTCATAGAACTGATCTACTTCTGCTTCTTCAGCATCTGTGGTTGGGGCGTATATTTGGATCACTGTGATGTTAAATGGCTTACCCTGAATTCGAATTGAGATCATTCTATCGTTTTTTGGATTGTATCCAAGCACTGCTTTAGCCACTTTATTATTAATTATGAAGGCTACTCCATTTCTTCTGTGGTCCTCTTGTCCACAGTAGTAGATCTGGTGGTCATCTGATGTGAAGTGGCCCATTCCAGTCCATTTTAGTTCACTGACACCTAAAATGTCTATATTTAATCTTGACATCTCACCAATAACCACATCCAATTTGCCCTGGCTCATAGATCTTACATTCCAGGTTCCTATGGTGTGTTGATCTTTAGAACATTGGATTCGTCGTTCACCACCAGCACCGTCGGCCGCTAGCCGTCCTTTCGGCTTTGAGCTAGCTGCGTCATCACATCTGGGGCTAGTTGAACGTATCCTCTGTTCCTCCCCAGTAGCATTTTGACCATCTTCCGACCTGGGAGTCCCATCTTCCGATGGTATACCGACATATCTTTGGTTGTACTGATCCATTTAGTTTTCATGGCAAGAATACTGGGGTGGGTTGCCATTACCTTCCCCAGGGATCGTATTTAGTCTGACCTCTCTGCCACGACCTTCCCGTCTTGGGTGTCCCTTCACGGTTTAGCTCATGGTTTCATTGAGGTGCTCAAGCTCCAGCACCACGACAAGGTAACGATCTCCTTTGCTGGAGTCCCATCTTTGAGGCCACCATAAATTGGGCCAGTAAAAGGAAGAGTCTGACCAGAATTTAAAAGAAAAAAAAAGTATCAGTTAAATGCAGAATCTGCCGCATCCCAAAGACATATTAATTTAACTTCCTGATTTGCTCATCCGATTGATATTTCTGTCATGGATAAATGCTTGGGGACTATGACGGCATCTTTGCCACACACAAAAAAAGGCTTTAGAGCAGTGTTTAGAGCAGTGTTTCTCAATCTCAGAGCCTCTGTTGAAGTCCACACATCTTAAAGGCTCTGAGATTGAGAAACACTGCTTTAAAATCTTTCCTATGGAGCTTTGAAAGTTGCATGCAAGGCCTTGGTGAGCTTTTAAAGCTGCAGCTTTAAAACTTTCCCAGATCTGTGGCACCCCCTAGATGTTCTGGGACTGCAACTTCCAAAATGTTCAGCAATGCTAGTTGGACCTTCTGAGCATAATAGCCTTAGGATAACCAGGCAATTAGTGGGGCATGGTGGCTAAGTGGGTAAGATGCCAGGCTTGTCGATCGGAAGGTCGCAAGTTTGGAGGTTCGAATCCCTAGCCCCGCATGACGGAGTGAGCTCCCGCACTCGCCCCAGCTCTTGCCAACCTAGCAATTTGAAAGCATGCAAATGCAAGTAGATAAATAGGCACCACTTCGGTGGGAAGGTAACAGCATTCCGTGTGCATCATGCCGGCCACATGACTGCAGAAGCGTCTTTGGACAACGCTGGCTCTTCGGCTAACAAATGGAGATGAGCACCAGCCCCTAGAGTCGGACACGACTGCACAAATGTGCGGGGGGAACTTTTACCTTTTTTAACAAGGCAATGCCAGCTTGGGGGAGCTAGAACTCCCTTCATTCCTCATTTGACTGACACATTAGCCAGCAAATCAGATACTGATTAAGTAGGCTTCCTTCCCAACCCACACACCAGTGCCAACTCTCCAGCATCTAGAGCAGTGTTTTTCAAACTTGGCAACTTTAAGATGTGTGGACTTCAACTCCCAGAATTCCCCCACCCATCACTTTTTTTTACTTGCCCTGCATTAAAACAATATGGATAGCCCCTCGTTTTATTGAATTACTGTATTGTTCTCATTTCACTACTGCTGGAATGCAAATATTTTAACTCAGCTATCAGGCTGTACCCATCTAAAGAGTTACTATAATCCTGTAATATTATATCCTTCTAATTGTTTGAATGTTGGGTTGAAGCAGAGAGAATGCATCAGCACAGAGCAGTTTTTTTCAACCTCAGCAACTTTAAGATGTGTGGACTTCAACTCCCAGATTTCCTCAGCCAGCCATGCTCGCTGGGGAATTCTGGGAGTTGAAGTCCACACGTCTTCAAGCTGCCAAGTTTGAGAAACACTGACACAGGGGAACATTGTACGCTGGTCGTCCCTGCTACATCTTGTGGCTGTGAGTTCCACAGGTTGAGAAGAAATTGTATAAAAGGCTCTGGGCTAGAAACCAGGAGACTGAGAGTTCTAGTCCTGCCTTAGGCATGAAAGCCGGCTGGGTGACCTTGGGCCAGTCCCTGTCTCTCAGGCCTAGGAAGGAGCCAATGGCAAACCAGGAGACTGAGAGTTCTAGTCCCGCCTTAGGCATGAAAGCCGCCTGGGTGGCCTTGTGCCAGTCCCTGACTCTCAGCCCTAGGAAGGAGCCAATGGCAAACCAGGAGACTGAGAGTTCTAGTCCCGCCTTAGGCATGAAAGCCGGCTGGGTGACCTTGGGCCAGTCCCTGTCTCTTAGCCCTAGGAAGGAGCCAATGGCAAACCAGGAGACTGAGAGTTCTAGTCCCGCCTTAGGCATGAAAGCTGGCTGGGTGACCTTGGGCCCGTCACTCTCTCTCAGCCCAACTCACCTCACAGGGTTGTTGCTGTGGGGAAAATAGGAGGAGGAAGGAGTATTAGGTATGTTTGCCGCCTTGAGTTATTTATAAAAATAATAAAGGCGGGATAAAAATTAAATAAATAAAAGAATCCTTCCCTAGGCAGAGAAGAAATGATTTACAATCACCTCGGAGGGTTCTCTGTCACATTAACCTCAACACTGAATGAGGTGCATCCAACAATTTTGCTTTATCATTACGCAGCCATCTTGTAGATGCAGAGATGGTGCCAAGAGGGAACCATGTTTGTTGTGCCTAAACGAATGAACCGTAGTACAGTACGTTCATACAATATCCACAGAGAATGGCTGGACCCCAATCTTTACCCAGGCGCATTTCGGCTTCATCTGGCATCTGGTACAAAGTGGGCCAAATCAGATCTGGTGACCCTTCAGCGATGTCAAGTGTGGCCAAATGAAAAACGATCAACTTGCAACTAATCCTCTGCTGTCTTGTTTCGGACACCAAAAGCTGCCTTCAGAGGCGACCACTTCACAATGCCTCATGGCAGAGCTGGCCCTTTGCCCCCCCAGACCCCCCCTCCAGCTACTCTCTAATTAAGCAGAGCGAGAAAAAGCGAATCATCCAGCTTCAGCCAGCTTGCAAGCAGCACCCAGGGGATGGGGGGACAGCGACAAGGTGCCGTCCGATGGGGGAACAAGACCAGGCACGCAGATCCTCCCGCTGCCTTACCGTTAACCACATGCTGTTTTTGCAAGCTCTCAAAAGATGTATAACTTGGGCTTATTTCGGCTTTCTTATTTTTACGCTGGAGGTGCTGGGAGGGAGCACCATTTCCTGCCTCTGTGCACTTCCCTGCGCTCGGAACACCACTGATTTCCGCTAAAGCACTTGGACTGTGAAACTGCTCCACCCCATTCCCTCCCCTTCACTCCTTCTGGCCTGCAGCTGCTGCTCTGCAAAAAAGCTGGAAATTCCCCTCTTTCCAGGAGTGCCTGCTAGACAAATCTTTCCAGACATGGTCAAGCTGCATGGAAGGGACAATAAAAATTATGCCAAGTCTGATCCTGGTCCATCAAGTTCAGAGTTGTCTATGCTGATGATAGATGCTCTCCAGGGTGCACCAGGGAGCTAATCTTGACCAGCATCATTCACAGACTCGCTGCTAGAGAGCTTCAGAATTCAATGAGGTTGATATTTTCCAGCTTTGGCCTCAGGTGCATCTCCTCCCTTCCTCCCCTCCCCACCCCTCCTTTCAGCTGACAACAGACTTTGTTTACAGAGGGGATCTCTCCATGGGTACCTGCAGGAATATTTCCAAGGGCCGGGTGCAAAGCTGAAAGGCTGGAGTTGATTGAGGGCACACTGCCACAGTGGCGTACATTTTCCTTGTAGGTTGGATTAGAGGGGAGCGGGCACCACTTTTCATAAGTTGGACACTTTCTTGTGTTTTGGTCAGGAAAAAGGTCCCCTATTCTAAAACCGTAGAAGCTGGTCCACCTAGTTCAGTGATGTCACTGATTATAGATTCTCTCCAGGGTTTCCAGCTGGAGCTTTCTACAGTTCAACCAGGAGAAACCAGAAATTAAATGTGGTATTTTCTGCATGCAAAGCAGAGGCTAAATCCCAGTGCTCCAGCCCCTCCTGGTGACAATAGCAATAGAGTCTGGAGGGAATATATTCTTGCAGTAGCAAGGGGATGAGCAGAGTTTGGAATTCATCTGACTTTTACTTTCTTATCAGCCACTTTTTCATGGGTTAAAAGAGCAGAATGCCTACAGTCCTTGTTTTATATATAAGCTTGCAGGACTTGCTAACTTGCCCTGTTCTCCAGTTCATTTAAGCATCTGTTATCAAAATAATTGGCGTATGGCCTCATATTTAACCAACCTAAGTAACAGTTGCTGATGCTGATGCTAGGGAAGGTGGAAGGCAAAAGGAAGAGGGGCCAAGGGCAAGATGGATGGATTATATTCTGGAGGTGACGGACGGCCCACAGGAAGCTCTGGCGTGCGCTGGTCCATGAAGTCATGAAGAGTCGGAAGCGACTGAACGAATAAACAACAAAAGTAACAGTACTTATCAGATTTCTTTTGCAAAGGTGCAATTAAATGGCTTGCCATCACAGCTCCTGATAGCCAGATTCCAGGTCATTCAAAGACTCTGCGCTTGTAAGAACTCAACAGTAGAGTTGGTGGAACATATACTTTTGCTTTGTGGATTGGATTCTGATCTGAGACCAACCAAGCCATATTTAGGCTGGTGGTACCATTCGATTTAGGGGGCGTGGTGGCTCAGCGGGTAAGACGCCAGGCTTGTCTATCGCGATTGAAATTTCTTTTGAGAGCCAAATTTTTTAAACTTAGAACAGCTCCAGACTCTTCCCTCCAAGGGGGGGGGGAGGGAGGGAAGGGGGCGGGGAGGCTTTTGTTCTTTCTAGCTCTCTTGAAGTGGGGAGATATAAAATGTTATTTTGTGCTATGTAGGATTGAGTGTGTATGTGTGGGGGGACTTTTTTTAAAAAGCAGTCTGGACTTCCAGCAGTAAAAATGACAGCTGATCCCTTTGAGTGTTAAGAGGGGGAGAAAAGGAGGGTGGCGCGAAGTTACACAAATCGGTTCGGTTTTGCCCTCCCCACCCCCACCCTCCACCACCCAGGTGGCAGTTGATCTGCAGAGCCACTTTGCAAGAGGAGGAACAGCAGGAACCCCTTTCTGCTCGCATCTGCAGCCCTCGCTTGCCTGACTTGGGAGTAATCCTATCGGATTCCGTGGAGGGAACTTGCCTGCGGGTGGATAGGCGGGCAGCAGCCTTTTCCTTTCGCTTTCGCTCTCCCCAAATTGCGTAAACTGAAAGCCGAGGCAAATAAGCCCCCGCATCCACCTTTTCGGGTTTTGGCTCCCGTCCTCTTGAGTGTGGAAATTCGTGGCTGCGGAACCCAAAGCAGACAAGCTGTGGCGGTGCCAAGTGCTTTTGGAGTGATTACCCCCTCCGCGCCCCCCCACCCTTCAGAGCCTGGGTATCGCCTTAGCAACCCCAGGATCCCTGGCTGGCCACTTCTTGCAGCCCTCCCTGTCCAGAGGCAGTGCTCCTGATCCCCGTTCCTCTCCAGGAGACTCTGCGACTCGCCTGCGAGCCACACTTAAGGGGCCAAAGAGCCGCATGTGGCTCGCAAGCCGCGGTTGGCCAACCACTGGTCTATCGAAAGATCGCAAGTTCGGCGGTTCGAATACCTAGCCTCGCGTGACGGAGTGAGCTCCTGCACTAGCTCCAGCTCTTGCCAACCGAGCAATTCGAAAGCATGCAAGTGCAAGTAGATGAATAGGTGCCACTTCCGTGGGATGGTAACAGCGTTCCGCATGCGTCATGCCGGCCACATGACCGTGGAACCGTCTCCGGACAGCGCTGGCTCTTCGGCTAACAGAGATGAGCACCGGCCCCTAGAGTTGGACACGACTGCACAAATGTGCGGGGGGAACCTTTACTTTTTTAGTTTCCAAGATTCTGTAACTTGTCACAGTTCTGAAAATAAAGAGCTAAGATGGTCTGGGCTGATAGGATGGCAGCTGCTTTTAGGTGTGTGTAAGATGCCAGGCTTGTCGATCAGAAGATCACAAGTTCGGAGGTTCGAATCCCTAGTCCCGCGTGACGGAGTGATCTCCTGCACTCGCCCCAGCTCTTGCCAACCTAGCAATTCGAAAGCACGCAAATGCAAGTAGATAAATAGGTACCACTTCGGTGGGAAGGTAACAGCGTTCCGCGCGCGTCATGCCGGCCTCATGACCGCGGAAGCGTCTTCGGACAGCACTGGCTCTTCGGCTAACAAACGGAGATGAGCACCAGCCCCTAGAGTCGGACACGACTGCACAAATGTGCGGGGAGAACCTTTACCTTTTTACCATTTGATTTGGGCAGACAGTCCAAATATTCCCAATTCGATAGCAGACATCCTTTAAAAAAATTAAAAACATAAATATATCAGGAGTATCCTTTGCTGCCTTTGCCTCTTGTCCTTCCAAGGGATCTCTGGAGAAGCAAGAAAAGGACTCTGACATTTTTGCAAGACAGAGAAAATGCAAGAATCTGTTTTTTAAGCTTGCATGTCTTGCAAAACCAGCTGTATCATTAGCTGATGGCTCAGGATGGTGTGAGAATCGGAGATGTATGCATTTACTTACAATATTTACAGTGTGCCCCAATCGTTTGGACTCTGGGCACTGTAAAAGCAAAAAAAAAGAAAGAAAGAACCACCTATTAAATACTCCTGGCTTTCATTTGTGCCATTTTTAAAACACCAATCCTGCTTTGATGCGCAACAACTTGGTCGGCATTCTCTGAGCAGCGTCTCACTGCCGCTTCTAGACTGGCCCCCAAAAGGGGTTGTTTGCAGATGAAAGAGGGGTCAGCCTGAGAAACTGACCTTCGGTGCTAAAACGCTTAAGGGATTGGAGCAGCAGGATGGTTCTGCCAAAAGGTGCTTACTTTTTATTTTGATGATGTTTCCTACAAATCAAGTATGTTCCCTTCCTATAAGAAATTTCTCTTACTGGGAAGGGACATGTGCCTGAAAGGAACTGAAAGAGAAGGAATACAAAACCACCAGGATCACGTGGCTCATGGGTGTCATGTGCTCATAGTGGAAGGATGTGACTTTGTGCAGTAATGATGCTGTCTGCAGCTGTGATTGCTTGCTTGCTTGCTATGATATGATATGATGTGACATTTTATGGATGATCTCTGGCGGGAGCGGGATGGAGGGAGTGCGTCCATCCTGGCTCTCTTAGATCTCTCAGCGGCTTTTGATACCGTCGACTACGGTATACTTTTGGGGCGGCTCAGGGAGTTGGGGGTGGGCGGCGTAGTCCTTTCCTGGATCGGGATGCCCTCCAAACAGTCACTCATGCCCTTGTCATCTCCCATATAGATTATTGTAATGCGCTCTACATGGGGCTACCCTTGAAGAGTATCCGGAAGCTTCAGCTGGTTCAGAATGCAGCAGCGCGGGCAGTTATGGGTGCTATAAGATCAGCACATGTGACACCTCTGCTGCGCGAGCTGCATTGGGTACCAGTTTGCTTCCGGGTCCAATTCAAGGTGTTGGTTATCACCTTTAAAGCCCTATGTGGCATGGGGCCAGGGTATCTGAGGGACCGTCTCATCCCGATAACATCGACCCACCCCACCCGTTCATGCAGAGAGGGCATGCTTCGGACCCCTTCAACAAGAGAATTTCATCTAGCGGGTTCCAGGAGGCGAGCCTTCTCTGCGATAGCGCCCGCATTATGGAACATCTTGCCCCCGGAGGTGAGGCTGGCCCCCTCCCTCCTGGCCTTTCGGAAGTCTCTGAAGACCTGGCTCTGCCGCCTGGCCTGGGATGATGGAGGTGGTAGTGCCTCTTGGGGTTGGTTGGCCCCGTAGTACTATGATCTAGACTGCGGCTTTTAACCATCCTTGGATTTTAATTATTCTTTTTATTTATTGTTTTTTAGAAATTTCTGTATAGATTTTAAATTTTCATATTTTGTAAACCGCCCAGAGTCCCCTATTCGGGGAGATGGGCGGGGATAAATTAAATAAATAATAAATAAATAAATAAAGTTATGCTTTCAGAACCCATCCTTTTTGTTGTATTTGTACTTCAAACACTTCAATAAAACAATTTTTGAAAGATCATGGACATGTGTTACATGCACACAGCTGTATGCAGGTGTTTGGTGTAAAAGTGTGTCTGTTGTATGGGATGGGGAGGAAGAAGAAGGCAGAAGCTGCCAGAGGGGAGAAACTGAAAGGAAAGAAATTAGTGGTGGAGCTCCTGAGGTGTTATTTTTCTACCCTCAAGATGGCATCTTGGTTAAGGCCTCTAACCCAGTGTTTCTCAACCTCAGCAACATTAAGATGTGTGGACTTCCACTCCCAGAATTCCCCACTAGCATTGCTGGCTGGGGAATTCTGGGAGTGGAAGTCCACACATTTTAACGTTGCCGAGGTTGAGAAACACTGGCCTAGTGTAACATATTGTGGATGCCCAACCAGAATTTTGTTTATTTTGTTTGGTTTATTTAGTATTCCAAGTTTAATAAATTATTGTTACTTTTATTTACTCATTAAAATTCACATTCCACCCTTTACAAACAGACTTTTCATTCATTCATTGGCGATCACTCGTAGCTGAGTAAAATTGTCTTCCAAAGGTAAAATTTTAACGGTGAATCCGTAAGTGGCTATAAAGGCCAATTCTGGATCCGCACAACCTCCCACAATGAGGGCATAGGTTTCCGAGTGGAAGACGGTCATGATGAAGGTTTGCTTTACGTGCCTTCCTCTTAGCTCGTTTCTCCCTTTCGCCCTGTACTCGTGCTTCTTCAAAGTCCATAGCGCCATTAATAAAGGCTGACCTCCAATTGAAACGCTCATGAGTTAGGGCTTCCCAGTTCTCAATGCTGATACTGCATTTTTTTAAATTAGCTTTGAGAGTGTCTTTGAATCTCTTTTGCTGTCCACCAATATTCCATTTTCCATTCTTAAGTTGGGAGTAAAGTAGCTGCTTTGGAAGACGATGGTCAGGCATTCGAACAACATGACCGGTCCAGCGAAGTTGATGTTGGATGATCATTGTTTCAGTGCTGGTGGTTTTCGCTTCTTCTAATACGCTAACATTAGTCCGCCTATCTTCCCACCTCGCGCTGGATAGTGCCAACAAAGATCTAGCAGCTTCACTCACACAAAAGAGGAAGAACCACTGTATGGTTTAAGAGGCACTATGCCAACCCAGCAAATGAGTTTCACTGGATAATTTGACTTTTGTTCCTATATTGGTAATTTAACATGGTTTGGATGATTGTTTTTTTCTGTGTTTCTTAGGTTTTAAAGTATTGTTTATTGGCTAGAGACAGTGACAGGTGGACTCAGTAAATAAAATAACACATAAAAATAGATAACGGGTGAACTGTGTGGTAGAAAGACAGGTAACGAGAGGTAGCTAAATCACGGCTTTGTCTACCTTGAAGAGCCCCAGGGGAACAGCCCGCCACAAGATACCGAACTATAGGATGCATTGCGTGATAAAGTGGGGGGGGGAGGAAACCTCTTTCCGTCTCCCTTTCCATCCCTTCTTAAGCCAACCCAACTTACCGGTTTGAAATGAGGCGACTGGAAGGCCATTTTCGGCAGATGAGACCGGAATCCGAGGAGGAAGGGGAGTCTCCGGCAAGTTTCTCAAGTTTTCCCCCCCTGCAAGCGAAAGGAAGCCCTCGCAGATCGGACGCTGCGCTCGAGTGGCGTGGAGACGAGCCGCGAAGGGGGCTAAAAGAAAGAGGGCGGGGCCTGCCTGGAGATCGGGGGGAGGAGATAAGTCGGGGGGGGGCAACAGGGGAGGTCGGTGCAGTTCCTGAGTTGGGGGGTGAAGAAGACGCAGAAGCAGAAGCTGCAGGTTCCTTCCCTAAAAAGGACGAAGTGGCCGAAAGTGGCTTGAAAGTTACTGGGGGATGCTGGTCACGTGACTGGTTGACTACATTCGCCTGATCCCCTGCGTTCCCACGACCGTTCAATTTCCCACCCGCTCTAGTTTTTCCCCATCACTAGTCTCGGAGATGGCTTGGGGAGAGGGTATGAGTCAAGGAAGAATTGCAACACGCCAATATAGTAATACCCATAATCGGTGTCATGAGACCACGCTGGAAATAACTGCGGGTGTTCACACCACAGGGACGAACGCGCAGTTAATCGCCCTGCTTTTCCGAATTCAGCCAATGGGGGGGGGGGGGGGGTCAACTAACCATCTTTAAACCAAGGGGGGTGGGTTTCGCTGTCTTTGCGCTCCCCTGCTGTGTGATTCCAGACAAATGTGGCTTATTCATATTTAAAGAGATCATGGCTTAGCATGATCGGTGAATCCAAATATCTATCGGTAGGAGAGATCAAGGCCCTTGGGGAAGCAAAAAAATGTAGAAAATACTCAAGTTCTCCTTACAACTTCTGAGAAAGTTATGAGTAAGTCTTTCCCATCATCCTTAGCCTGGGGAGGTTCCTATGAAGGCAGCACAACCACTGGAACACGCTGATTTCTCCTTTCTCAGTTTGCATTAGAAAGCCAATGAGAAATATTTCACTATAAAAAACAGTGCACTTCCGCTACAGAGATTTCAGCAAGTCCTTTCAACAAACTATAGCAG
This sequence comes from Charina bottae, assembly GCA_023362775.1. Lineage (NCBI taxonomy): Eukaryota > Metazoa > Chordata > Lepidosauria > Squamata > Charinaidae > Charina > Charina bottae. Next base: position 6,722,162 of record JALMGJ010000027.1, on the reverse strand, counting down.
ATACAGTAATAACTTCCTGTAAACTAAAGTTAACATTTGGCCTAAATCGGAAACTACCAAGTCATCACATGAAATAGCATGTGGTAAAGTTTCCCCCCGCACATTTGTGCAGTCGTGTCCGACTCTAGGGGCCGGTGTTCATCTCCGTTTGTTAGCCGGAGAGCCAGCGTTGTCCGAAGACGCTTCCACTGTCATGTGGCCCGAGGTTAAAGTTTTATTTTTTAAATGCAATCTTCCCTTAAATGATTATTAATTGTCCATCTTTGGAAAGGGCAAGATTCAGCAGCTGCTTCGCAATCTAAAATGAGTGAAAACCGGAAAAGAAGTCTTGGGGTTTTTGATGGAATAAAGCAGCAGTGGAGAGATTTTGGGTAAATTCTTCAATAGTTTTGAAAGCAAGGCAATGGTATCTCCGCATCTTTTTTCAACTAGCTGTCTCCCCAGTGGATACCATTCGTACTAGCCTCAACTCATCATGTCTATGACCCAAGGCACACAGGGCAATTCTATACATCCTTGCTGCTTTCAGATACAAACAGCGCTTAAAATTCACCAGATGATGACCTGTGTCATAAACTAGACCTAATGAGTATCTAGTTCAGTATGTCTATGAAGGTTCTCAGTCATCCAGGTGGAATTGTCTGTAGCTTGAAACATGTCAACTGGATTTCTATTTTCTTAATGGAAACGTTTCGCTCCTTATCCAAGGGGCTTCTTCAGTCTGAGCAAAGTTGGTAAGGGAATCCTAAATATGTTCCTAGGTAGCTGTGTTATCTAGTTCAGTGTTTCTCAACCTTGGCAGCTTGAAGATGTGTGGACTTCAATTCCCAGAATTCCCTAGCCAGCCTTGTCTTAACACAAGCTATATTTTAGTTACATCCCAAAACCACGGAAATAGTCATCATTTTTTTTAAAAAAAAGTCATCACACCCAGGTGTTTCATCCAGAGCAAAATTTTATTCACTTAGAGAAACTCTAAAATATTCAGAATTTCATTAGCACAGAGTGTTCTTTCTCAGACTTTTTCTCTCTCTCAACAGTTGGATAAACTAATACAGAACTCTTCGTTAATACTAACCATTTTTAAATTAAATTAATAGCCATTTCGGAAGACAAACTTAGTTGATAGAAAATATTTATATATTTATATATATATTTATATATAGGTGTGTGTATTTACTGTACAAAGTTTACATCAAGAAAAAAAAAGTAAATTTTCACCAATATTACAGACTTAACGTTTACGTACATGGTTTAAGTTGTGACTAGGGAGACTCTTAATGTACAGATGTGCTTCCCTTTTTTAAAAAAAAAACATCAAAAAGACACAACCTCACAATCTCACAGCGCTAATTCACTTTCTTACAATCACCATAAAAAGAGTAGTTAACAAACGCTAGCACAGATTTATTTTTTGCTGTGCCATACTCCTTTCCCCTTAGATAGGGGGGGGGGGAAGTGAAAAAGACCCATTCTCTCGCTTGCTGGCAGACCCAGAGTGTCTCTGGATTTATAACAATGTAAACAGAGGTGGTTCGTAAGAGCAGAACTTGCATTGAAAGCAGAGGTGATCAATTGTTTTAGGACTGGGGACCACACTTAGTTTGGGATGCCACGTGACCCAGGACAAAGAAATTTAGTGGAGCAAGTACATAACCTTAACTTAATTAGATTTACATTACAATAATTACAACTGGTATGAGTCCTCTCCATGTCTTTTGTAATTTTCCCTTCTGGCACGTTAAAAAAAAAGTGATTTGTGGGCAACTTTTATAAGGACCTGGCAGTCAAAGACAGATGGCTTGTAACCTTAGGTTATTCCGCTTGCTCAAAAGAATCTCACTTTTGTATTGATTGATTGCAGTGTTTCGGAGGGGTAAATGCAAAGAAAAACTAGCCAAAAATGATGGACGTCTAATGTATGAATGCCTATGAGCCACAGTAGCTTCATAGGTGGTACATAAAGAGTGGCAAGCCCACATGGGAGCCGATGGTGAGAATAGCGAGGGAGGCCTTTCATCCTGCATCTCTTGTAATCAAAGAGAAGCACTGGGCTTTCTGAAAGCACAAGATGAATCTTTGCCTGATCCAGCAATAATCTTTAGAAAAAACAAGAATAATAGGTGCTATGAGGAAGAGGAGGAGGTAGTAGAAGTAGTAGTAACGTACTGCAAGAATTCTATATCATGTAATGTAAAGCTGGTTTTCTCATCAAAGCTTTCATTTCAAATGAAGATACGTTTCTAGGACTCAAGCAGGTGGCGGGAAGAGGTGCCTCCAATTTTGTACCCGAGTGAGCAAAATGAAAAGGTTCAACAAGCCCATGCAAAGTGCAAGAAACAAAAAAAGAAAACTGACTCAGGTTTTAAGATTTATCTATCTGGGTTTGTACTGCTGTTTTGCGAATGTAAGAAACACGGGCTAGTAAATTCCTTATGGTAGTCTTCCAGATGTTGTAGAACTACAGTTCCCATGAGCCCTAGCCAAACTAGTTAGGTTGGAGTAATTAGAAATATCACAGCTGAATATCATGTGTGCATGCACATATACACAATCTCTCTCTCTCTCTCTCTCTAGCTTTTGCTTCCAGGCACAGTAAAAAAAAAAAAAAACTAGATAACTAACTAAGTCACATACATGCAAACTCCTTTCCTGGTGCAAATGGCCGCAGCAAAGTGTCTCCAATACTAACAGCTGCCTCCAGAGAATGGTGTACAGTGTCACAATTGGACTGAGCTCACAGTGTCACCAGCAAACAACCCACCTCCCAGTATCCAGAACACCATTCCAATTTCCATTCTCCATGCTTCATGGATCACTTGAGAGAGGTGGGAAAAGAATGTTTATATCATGCATATCGCTCCCCGATCTGCATCCAAATCCTTCCCTGACCCCATTCTACGTTTCTGGAAGAAACAGAATGTTAAATCTAAAGGATGTTTTGGAAACAAGGAGAGAGAAAATAAAACACCGCACCTAACAATCTAAGATTTGGGCCTAGAATAAGCTAAAGCCAATATACTGCACTTAATATTTATTGTGTTCATAAAAAGGGCAGCTTTGAATGAACAGAGCTTCAGCATTTCCCAACAAGGGAGCAGGAGAAACACAGGTTTATATAGTGTTTAAGATTAGGATTGGAGTATGTTACTCCAAAGTGGTTGAATAAACTGTTATCATTCTTGTCAAGAGGCCAGGATGATGGGAACTAGAGTCTAACAATACCTGGAGGGTACAGGTTTCTCTACTCATGCCTTAAGGTGAAGCAGTTGTGACATAGGAGACACTAGCGACTGTGCAGGAGTGTGCAAGAATTACACAGATGCACACACAGGACTACCTCAACCGCCACCCCACCCCTGCCCCCTGATATTTGAGAAACTGTGCTTCCAAACTGCAGCAGATAAACAGTGATTTATACAATCTGAAAAGAAACTAGAATACAGGGCACCTGGGATGGGAGATCACAAAGAAAGGGATTGGGTGGTCAAAAAGATTCCAGAAGTCAATGGTAAGCCGCTTTCACTTCGTTGCGAAGAAAGTAACATGGATGTATGTGGTCACCAGGAGCCAAACACAGTCTGAGGGATCCTTTACTTTTTTTGCTCTAAGTCAGTGTTTCTCAACCTGGGGAATTTTAAGATGAATTTTAACATCTTAAAGTTCCCCAGGTTGAGAAACACTGCTCTAAGATGTTCCCAACACAAATGAAAAGTCCATTTCAAATATTTTCAGCGGCAGTCTTCGCTTCTAAGCCAACTTTTCCTAACTTGGCGCTTGCTGGGCATTTTAGGCTGTGCCATTCAGGGGCCCTCAACAGGACTAAAGTCAAGATGGCAATTTTCAGAGGTACAGCCACAACCCATCTCAGGTCTCCAGGTAAGATGGCTTTGTGGCATATAATATATTTCACGCTCACCCAGAACCCATTTCCATTTGGCAGCTTCGGAGATTCATACACAGTGTAAAGAGAACCTGCCCACCCAGCAGGATTATAACATTTTCAAACTGTATCAGGGCAGGGAAGGTTGGGGAAAGGGCCCCACCATTTTCCAAGCCTTCCCCCAAGCTGGCAATGCTCTTTGGAGGGGTGAAGCAGTGCCTTGCAGACGGCTTAGATCCAGCATACGGATGCTGCCCCCCCCCCCCCAGGCCTATCAAAACCTTCCAGGAGACGGGAGGTCTGCTCCAAAGGCAAAATTCGAAAGTTCTGCTTCTTTACCAACAAAACCCAGATTTGTAATCATACGGTTTAAATAGCGCCCAAATCACTTGAAACAAGAACAGTGAAAGTGAAAATGTTTGGTTTTTTTAGAAAAACACCTTTTTTATCACATTTATTATTAACTGTTAACTCACACAGAAAAAAAAGTAATCCAAATGTAAACATTTCAAAAAGGAAGCCGCTCTTAAGCAAACACATCAAACATCCATATTGCTAAGGTAGCGTCGGCGTGTGGTCTCGCCATCTTCTCCTTCCATCACTTGGGGATTTTCCATTTAAGATCGCGAACAGGCTTTCCCAGGCGTGTGAACGGCACAGAGGAAAAATATGGGCAAAGGACCATTAAAACACAGCAAGCTAGATCTTTTGATTACTGGATTCCAGATCTCCCAGAGCAAATCGTTCAAACCGGATGACCATTTTGCTACTGTTAAGGCTGAAGAGGAAAAGGAGGAGAAGAATTGGTGGGGGGGGGGGGGGAGAGGAAAGGAAATTAAAATTACATGTTAAGTCCTATTGTAAAATGAAATGCCAGTGAACAAATTGGTTCTAATTTCCAACAGAGAAAGCAAGACATTGAAGTTCTCCTGTAGGGACTGTGTGTATGCTCCATATGTTTTCTTTTTGAACAACTAGGGCAGAGCTTTCCAAACTGTGTGTCGGGACACATTAGTGTGTCGGCTGCAGTCTCTGGGTGTGTCGCGGCTGCTGCTGCCTCCGAGCCCTGCCAGGATTCCACGCAGGTCCTAGTGCTTGCCTTGTGCCTTGCTGCCTCCAAACCTGCTGTGATTCTGCGCAGGTCCTAGTGCCTGCCTTGTGCCTTGCTGCCTCCAAACCTGCCCTGCCAGGATTCCGCGCCTGTCCTAGTGCCTGCCTTGTGCCTTGCTGCCTCCAAACCTGCTGTGATTCTGCGCAGGTCCTAGTGCCTGCCTTGTGCTTTGCTGCCTCCAAATCTGCCCTGCCAGGATTCCGCGTAGGTCCTAGTGCCTGCCTTGTGCCTTGCTGCCTCCAAACCTGCTGTGATTCTGCGCAGGTCCTAGTGCCTGCCTTGTGCCCTGCTGTAAGAGTGTGTCACGAAATGATGCATGTCTAAAAAGTGTGTCACCAACATGAAAAGTTTGGAAAGCTCTGAACTAGGGACTCTCTTCCATAACATTTTCTCAAGAAAAATAATTTTCAAAGAGAACCTTATTTGCATCTCACTCCTACAAGCAGGGCCACTCTAGACTATTGTGAGTCGTGGGGCACTTTTCTGTCTTAATTAATGACCAAGCAAAGCAGCAGAGGAAAGAGGACCCAGATCTGGGCATTGTGGGATAGTTTTGATTATCATATATAGGCTGCAAAACGTCAGATGACCACTAGATGGCAGCAAAGATGGCAGCAAAGGGCTTTCTGTATCTCCTTGCTGCCATCTAGTAGTCATTTAGATTCCTGCAGCTCAGATATGGGAACCCTTTTTAGGAGACTCTGAATAGATGCCACTTGGAACAGAGTATGTTCAATATTGGCCAGCTAAGCTAATATTGCCTGCACTGATTGGCAGCAACCTAATCAGGTTTCAGACAGGAAACTTTCCTAGCCCAACCTGGAGATGTTGGGATTGTGACCTGGGACTGTCAGCATAAAAATGATGTGTTCCATCGCTGAACTCAAGATTTAGTCCCATGGTTCAGTAGCACAGGGCCAGGTATATACTGTAGAGCAACAGGCAAGATACGAAGTATTGTATGGACAAGATGGAAACAAGGATAGAAAAGTACAGGAAGTATGGGAATGGTGCTGGTGTCAACATGACTTTGTTTACCACGAAAGGGAAGAGTGTGATGGGTATTATCTATGGGCCACATTTCAATATGAGCACGGGAAAGGATTCTGTATTTAGCTGGGCAATTCTGGTGTCATCATTGGCAATCACTCGTAGCCAAGTAAGATTGTCTTCCAAAGGTAAAATTTTAACGGTGGATCCGTAAGTGGCTATAAAGGCCAATTCTGGATCCGCACAACCTCCCACAATGAGGGCATAGGTTTCCGGGTGGGAGACGGTCATGATGAGGGTTTGCCTGACGTGCCTTCCTTTTAGCTCTTTTCTCCTTTTCGCCCTGCACTCGTGCTTCTTCAACTCTCAAAGCTAATTTAAAAAAATGTAATATCAGCATTGAGAACTGGGAAGCCCTAACTCATGAGTGTTTCAATTGGAGGTCATCCTTTATTAATGGCGCTATGGACTTTGAAGAAGCAATTCTGGTGTGCCCCTTTGCTTACTATTATCTATGCAAAAAAATGGTCCCTGGCTGTTTGGATGCCCAAGAGGAATGAAACCCAGGTCCCTCTAGCTATCAGACGGTGGGCCTTTCCTTTTGAGTTTCCGTATGGAACAAAAGCTGGAATTGGAAGACCCTGAACTGCTCGTGCTTAAGCCACCGTATCACCAGCTCAATTCCTTCTGCGGTAATTGGCTAAATGGGTGTACAGTACAGGTAGTCCTCGCTTAAAAACCATTCGTTTAGTAACGGTTCGGACTTATGACAGTGCTGAAATAACTGACTTATGACCGGTTCTCACACTTATGACCGTCGCGGTGTCCCTGCAGTCACGTGATCACAATTTGGGCGCTTGGCAACCAGTTCATATTTATGACTGTTGCAGCATTCCATGGTCATGTGATCACCATTTTTGACCTTCCTGACCAGCTTCTGGCAAGCAAAATCAATGGGGAACTGTGTGATTCGCTTAACCACCATGTGGTTCGCTTAACACCTGCAGTGATTCGCTTAATGACCGCTGCAAAAAGGGCATAAAATTGGGTCGGATTTGCTTAATGACTGCTTCACTTAGCGACCAAAATTCTGGTCCCAATTGTGGTCGTTAAGTGAGGACTACCTGTAATCATTTTCTCTACTGCTTTCTGCTATAAGAAGATTCCTCATGGAGGAAAAATGCCATGGGTAAAACTGGAACTGTCAAAACATTTAGGCTGTAATGGTATCCCTGCCTACTATAAAACAGACATAAATAGGATTGCGTTGTAAATCAGTAAAATGACTTCATGTTAAAATTTCCCATTAAATTACTGCCCCCCTTTCAACTGGACAGCCATTTAAAAATGTTTTTGCTTTTAATACAAAAAATAATCTAAAAAGCATGATCTTAAAAAGAAGCATTCCTCTTTTTTCCCCTCTCTCTTTCATCCAGCAATACTTCTTCCATGTACAGAAAGGCAAAATATACGTTAAAGTGATAAACAAGAAAGGTATACAATATCTAAAAGACAAGGGAACAGATGCCACTGCCTCTGAAACATGCAAAGGTATACCGCTTGGACACAACGGAAAATTAGCCAACTCAAGGCTTGTGACAATCACTCATCAGTTCATGTTTTTAAGACTCAGTCTTAATTCCTCTCCTGGGTGGGTGGGGGAGAAATGTGTACATTTATAATTCGCCCCACTGGAGCCGTTATGGAAGAATCAACACAGGTTTTAAACGTCTCTCTTGCCGGACAGTCAAAATGCACACTCTAGTACAACGTGTCTTTATTTTAAAACTCCCCTACAAAAGTCAAGCACACAATGCGGTGAGGATTTTGCGTCTGGTTTTTGCTTACACCTTGCAGACAAGGCTGGTGGTGGAAGTACAGAGAGAGAGAGGGAGAGCTGTGGGGCGGGACCAGAGGGGTGAACCGCTCCGAGGATTGGGCACGGCAAGGGGGCTGCGCCCGGCTGAACGCACTTTCAGGAGCGGGACGGTTCATCCGGGTTCAGTGTTAGTAGAGAGGCAGAGTTCTTACAGGCGGGTTATTTCAAGTGAGCGGTCCAGACTGGGAAATGAGGCAGGACAGAAGGAGGAACCGTTAGCAGCACCAGGGGCACTCAGGGGCTAAAAACAGAAAGCAGGGTGCACACGCTGGTGTGCGCCAGGGCAGAGTGACCGTCCGAGCTGCTGGGTGGATTAGACACGCGTGTGCTCATGCAAGGGGAAATTCAGCGATTGCACCCGTAGCTACAACCTGCAGGAGAGAAAGCAGAAGGAAGAAGACACACAGAAGGAGACAGAGTTAGTCCACGGTTAAAAAGGTGTTCCAAGAGCAACGGTCAGAAACGCAGAAGAAAGAGGCCCGGGTGTTCAGCCGTTCGCAGCTCATCTTCCTAACTGAACGGATCCCACAGCAATGTGTGTCTGGGATGGCCTGAGGTTTCCTTGCTCTGGGCGAGGGGTTGGACTAGAAGGCCTCCAAGGTCCCTTCCGACGTTATCATCATTGTGGAGTCCTTGGTGCTCTCTGAGCTGGGTTGTTGGCTTGCAGACGTTTCATTACCTGACTAGGTAGCATCCTCAGTGCTGGAGAGTGTGGGGTTTGCTCCCTGTTTATATACAGTGGTTGCCCTGCCAGTGTTGGTGGGGGTGTGGTTTTCTCCTTGGTAGTTCCTTGATTGGGGTATTGTTTTCTGCTTGATCGTTTGTCTGCTTGATTGTCTGTCTCCTTGGCAGTTCCTTGATCAGGGTATTGTTTTCTGCTTGATTGTTTGTCTGGTGTTAAACCACCCCCACCACCCCACTAGCAGGGCAAGTTGCTGTATACAAACAGGGAGGAAACCCCACACTCACCAGCACTGATGATGTTACCTAGTCGGGTCATGAAACGTCTGCAAGCCAACAACCCAGCTCAGAGAGCACCAAGGACTCCACAGTTCAACCCTGAGCTACAGATATTCTCTTCTATCAATTATCATCATCATTAGATCTTAGGATTCTATGAAAGATCCCGATAAAAGAGTAAGTCTATGCCTCTCAGACATTCACCACCTCTCTGAACCCTCAAGGCGGTAGAGAAGATCCTTAATTAGGAACCAGTGGCTGGGTTCCCATCTCAGACTAAACTAGGGTTTGCTGAATAAACCAAGCTTGGCTGTATGCTGTGCCATAAACTGGTTTGTAAACCAGGACAGCTAGATTCACATAATCCGCTAAATCAAAGAAGCCACATGTAACGAATGAACCCAGATACTGTTTCTCTGGCATGAAATGATGGGAAGCTGAATGATGTTTCAGGGGTGGGGGGAAGTCACTGGGTGGGGGGGTGAAGTGCATGCTTCTCACATTTCATCAGATGCCCACAGCATTCACTGGCAGAATGGGAAAGCGGGATTAAGACGGATGGATACCTTGCTCCTTGCATTGGAGAGAGCCCCTCTCCTACAATGGATTGAGTTAGATCTTTTTACTACTCTTGGATTTTAATCTTGTTTTATAATTTAGTGTTTTTATATTGTATGTGTATTTTATGTCTCTTGTTTTTTGTTATCTTGTTGTAAACTGCCCAGAGTCCCTCCGGTGGAGGGAGATGGCCGGTGATATAAGCTTGATTAATAAATAAATAAATTTTGGCTAGGAGGGTCTCTGTCCAGACTTCAGGGTGTCTACAGGGTGGTCCAAAAAGTCAAGATGGTGGCCACAACAGTGTGATTGAAACTCCACTTGTTTTTTATGTGCTTTGCACATACACCTGTTCAGCTTCTTCATGAAACTGATGGATTTTTACTCCCCCACTGGCCAAATTGTCTGCCTTGCATTTTGATTCACTCGCTAAGGTCTGTGGCTTCATCAGTGTAGCTTTGTTAATACTTTGTTCCTACTTTACATACATTGATTAGGATGGGAGCAGGCTGTACCCTGAATTTAATTTCTCTCTAACCTCGCCCTGCTGTGTAAGTGCGCGTGCGTATTCAGCAATGGACGAATTTTGACCACAAAAGTTCTGAGCAAAGAAAGCGGAACAGAAAGTTTGAGAATGCAAAAAAAAAAAACCCACTAAAACATACAGAAAAAATGTTTAAAACAATAAAAAAAACCCACAGTGCTTTAACACTGTGTTTATAGTCTGCTGGTGTCAGGGGGATAACGGGCGGCGAAGGAGGGGGCTCCCTCCAGGAAGGGAAACGCATGCGTAGTACTGAGAGTCTATGTTTCCCTCCCAAGAGACTCAAGAAAGCCCTGCCCTAGATTCCGGACCCTATCTCTGGGCTTCCTCAAGCTGATTTAGTTTAGCTGGATTCTGTTAGGGTAGTAGGATAATAAACCACTAGAGTTTGATTCCAGCCTCAGCGTGTTATTTCTACGCCCGAAGTCAGGACAGCTAATAATATTAATGGCTTGAAGTGTTTTAAGTCTGTGCTTGTTATAAAGTCTTATTTATCTGAAACATAGAAAAATTATCTTTCTATCAAATGTTCCTTTCTTCTTTTTCCTACGGGTCTGTCTTGCGGCCATTTTTGAAGTTTGAGGCTCCTTCCTTCCTTCCTCCCTCCCTTCTTTCCTCTCTCTTCCTCCCTCTCCCTCCCTCCCTCCCTCTCTCTTTTCCTTCCTTCCCTCCCTCCCTGTTCATCCTTCCTTCCTCCCTTCCTTCCCTCCCTCCTCTCCCATGTCCTTCCTTCCTTCCTTCCCTCCCTCCCTTTTCCATGTCCTTCCTTCCCTCCCTCTCCCATATTTGTCTTTCCTTCCTTACTTCGCTCCCTCCCTCTTTCCCTTCTTTCCTCTCTCTTCCTCCTTCTCCCTCCCTCTTTTTCCTTCCTTCCTTCCTTCCTTCCTTCCTTCCTTCCTTCCTTCCTTCCTTCCTTCCTTCCTTCCTTCCCTCCCCTTCCCTCCCTGTCCTTCCTTGCTTCCTTGCTTCCCTCCCTCCCTCCCTCCTTTTCCATGTCCTTCCTTCCCTCCCTCCCTCCCTCCCTCCATGTCCATCCATCCATCCTTCCTCCCTTCCTTCCCTCCCTCCTCTCCCATGTCCTTCCTTCCTTCCTTCCTTCCCTCCCTCCCTTTTCCATGTCCTTCCTTCCCTCCCTCTCCCATATTTGTCTTTCCTTCCTTACTTCGCTCCCTCCCTCTTTCCCTTCTTTCCTCTCTCTTCCTCCTTCTCCCTCCCTCTTTTTCCTTCCTTCCTTCCTTCCTTCCTTCCTTCCTTCCTTCCTTCCTTCCCTCCCTCCCTCCCTCCCTCCCTCCCTCCCTCCCCTTCCCTCCCTGTCCTTCCTTGCTTCCTTGCTTCCCTCCCTCCCTCCTTTTCCATGTCCTTCCTTCCCTCCCTCCCTCCCTCCATGTCCATCCATCCTTCCTCCCTTCCTTCCCTCCCTCCTCTCCCATGTCCTTCCTCCCTCCCTCCCTCCCTTCCTTCTCCTGAACCTTCACTAAAGCTTCCGGTATAATAAATTAATCTTTAAATGGCACAAGACTCATTGGAAATCTTTGTCTAGGCACAGTCAAGCCCACACTGAGAACAAATGAAAGTGAAAGAATGAGCGATTGGGGGGAGGAGGAGGAGGAGGAGGCAGATTTAATGTCAGATGACACTATAATTTTCTTTTTAAGAAGTCTCACTTTCCTAAATGGCCCCTTTATTTGGTAAACACGCACAGGCCTTCCCCATCCGTGTGTTATGCTGCTCCACTGACTATGGCGGTGTCGACCAAACCTGCTGCCATGGGAGCAGGGCTTATTGGCGCATCAGCCCACAGCCCAACTAAACGCGGTGCCTGGAAGCCGGCCACGCAAGGACAGGGCGACACGTACTCAGCTGACTTCCAGAAGTGTCCCGGGTGAGAGAGCCTCCGGTTGAGCTTTGGCAGTTTTTCAAGCATTTCCATCAACAGGGTGAAGCGGGGCCGCTCAGCAACATCAAAGGACCAGCAGGCCGAGAGGATTTCCTGAAAGATGACGTCACCTTTTTCAAAAATGAACCAATAGCATCCTTCGAGAACAAAGCCAGTTGATTAAGAAGAGCCCAAACTGTACAAAGCTTAAAAATAGCCTGGGTTAACTGCAAGCTGCCCAAATAAGTTGCACTACAACATCTATGATCCCTTGTGGTAATGGGAGTTGTAGTCCAAGCTGTCAGTCTGAAGAAGGCTACAGGTAGTCCTCGCTTAACAACCATTCGTTTACTGATGGTTCAGACTTACAACGGAGCTGAAGAACCGACTTCAGCTGTGGCTGGTCCTCATACTTACAACTGCTGCAGCGTCCCTGCGCTTACGTGATCACGATTTGGGCGCTAGGCAACCAGTTCACATTTATGACCATCACAGCGTCCCGTGGTCACGTGATTGCCATTTTCGACCTTCCCAGTTGGCTTCTGGCAAGCAAAATCAATGGGGAAACCGTGTGATTCGCTTAATGACCACGTGATTCACTTACTGCCTGTGATTCGCTTAACAACCATTGCAAAAAGAGGTCATAAAATCAGGTTGGATTCGCTTAATGACCTCTTTGCTTAGCAACCGAAATTCCCATCCCAATTGTGGTCATTAGGCGAGGACTACCTGTACTTCCAAGAGCTGCTTTTACAGGGAGGTGCTGTTATGGGGAGCTGCAGGGAGATGGAGCCTCAAAGCAGCCTGGGCCTGGAAGGAACTGTAAAGCCGCAGGCTAGACCTCGAGTTTTTCTAGACTGAACTTTAGTCCCAGCTACAGATCTCAGGCTCATTCATGTCCACAAATGCAGCCATAAATTGGGTGCAGAAATTAGGCCCCCCAATTGCACCTGAATTGAGCATATCAGCTGCTGCATCTTCAGATGTCTTCCTGTACAATCTATCATCAGCTGCAGGGGGTAGTAAATTGACTTGGGCCCCTGCGAGGGGAAGGGGAGGTTCAGAAATCAGTCTGGCCCTGCCATTAGGCAGAGTAAAATAGCTGTCCTAGGAAACTGGGTGGGATGAAAAAGGAGAGCCAGTTTGGTCTAGTGGTTAAGGCAACAAGCTACAAACCAGGAGTCTGTGAGTTCTAGTCCCGCCTTAGGCATGAAAGCTGGCTGGGTGACCTTGGGCCAGTCCCTGTCTCTCAGCCCTAGGAAGGAGCCAATGGCAAACCAGGAGACTGTGAGTTCTAGTCCCGCCTTAGGCATGAAAGCCGGCTGGGTGACCTTGGGCCAGTCCCTCTCTCTCAGCCCTAGGAAGGAGCCAATGGCAAACCAGGAGTCTGTGAGTTCTAGTCCCGCCTTAGGCATGAAAGCCGCCTGGGTGACCTTGTGCCAGTCCCCCTCTCTCAGCCCTAGGAAGGAGCCAATGGCAAACCAGGAGACTGAGAGTTCTAGTCCCGCCTTATGTCTATGAAGGTTCTCAGTCATCCAGGTGGAATTGTCTGTAGCTTGAATCATGTCAACTGGATTTCTATTTTCTTAATGGAAACGTTTCGCTCCTTATCCAAGGGGCTTCTTCAGTCTGAGCAAAGTTGGTAAGGGATTAGGATTCCCTTACCAACTTTGCTCAGACTGAAGAAGCCCCTTGGATAAGGAGCGAAACGTTTCCATTAAGAAAATAGAAATCCAGTTGACATGATTCAAGCTACAGACATAGTCCCGCCTTAGGCATGGAAGCCGGCAGGGTGACCTTGGGCCAGTCACTCTCTCTCAGCCCAACTCACCTCACAGGGTGGTTGTTGTGGGGAAAATAGGAGGAGGAAGGAGTATTAGGTATGTTTGCCACCTTGAGTTATTTATAAAAAATAATAAAGGCGGGATAAAATAAATAAATAAATAAATAATATTGCCAGTTATTTAAAAAGAAGCTCCTGAATGAAAGGTGGGATATAAACCAAATCAATAAAAAGGAACCATATTTTGATGCCCAAAGAAAGGCTCCTGGGGGTTTGAGATCTTAAATTCAAGCCCCACCCCTCAAATGACCCAAAGGCAGCATGTGTGAATGGGAAGCGTACCCCTTCCTCTGTTGCCCCAGGCAGCCCTTAGTTGGGGCTGACCATGCTGAGAAATGCCCTGGTCTCTCTGCCAAAACAACAGATCCAAGATTCCCTGGATTAAACTCTTGGAGTCCATGGGGTAGAGCAGTGTTTCTCAACCTTGGCCACTTGAAGACATGTGGACTTCAACTCCCAGAATTCCCCATGGCTGCCTGGGGAATTCTGGGAGTTGAAGTCCACATGTCTTCAAGTGGCCAAGGTTGAGAAACACTGGGGTAGAGGTTTGGCCAGGAGGACAGAGCCGACATCTACTTACGCCAACTTCTTTCCCCAGGCTACTTGCTTGCAGGACGTGCTTCATTCCTTCGCCACTTCCAATCTGCCAGATCAAGGCCTCCGCTGCCTGGCTCTGAAAGGGCCACTCTCTGGCCTGGAGCTCGTACCACACGGTCCTGAGAGGCAAAGCAGTTCCAAGGTGAAGTTCTGCAATGCTGTCATTCACTCTCTCACTCACTCTCCTTTAGCTGGCTCAAACTCAGCTGAAGCTTCCAGACTGTTCCAGTGAAACAGACTGCCACATCTAGTAGCAAGTTCTTTGCTAGAAGTCTTCAAACAAAGGCTGGAAGATTAATTCTCATAGGTAAAGGTAAAGGTTCCCCCCGCACATTTGTGCAGTCGTGTCTGACTCTAGGGGCCGGTGCTCATCTCAGTTTGTTAGCCGAAGAGCCAGCGTTGTCTGAAGATGCTTCCGCGGTCATGTGGCCGGCATGCTGTTACCTACCCACCGAAGTTCATCTACTTGTATTTGCATGCTTTCAAATTGCTTGGTTGGCAAGAGCTGGGGCGAGTGTGGGAGCTCACTCCATCACGCGGGGCTAGGGATTTGAACCTCCGAACTTGTGATCTTCGGATCGACAAGCCTGGCATCTTACCCGCTGAGCCACCACACCCCTAAGGTTTGTGCAATACACTGAACTATAAACTAATCCAACAGGCTGGGTTATCACAACACACTTAAAAAACAGAAAATGCACAAATGAAGCAGCCAGGTCTTTAACTTGGTTAAGCACGTCACACAAACATAGTCCCAATGTAAACCCCATTCAACCACTTTTCTCCCTGTCTGGGACAAAGCATAATTGCCACATTTCTGACACATTGCTCCTGGGGTTTTCCAACATATACACCTCACCTATTCCTGCATCCTGATGCTCCACCAAGACAAGCATTTTGCTGATTTTGAAACACACCCTTCCCAATCTGGGGCCCCTCTGAAAGTCTTGGGTTGTAATCTCTCATCCTTCCCAACCAATGACCATACTGGTTGGAAATGCTGAGAATTGTAGTACAAAACATCCAGACAACCCTAAGTTGGAGAAGGTTGCTTTACTATGATTGGGACTGTATTTGGAGAGAAGAAACTATATCTTTTCTTTTTTTAAAGGAAGTTGAAGTCTCCTGGAACGGCAACTTTCAAATGTCATGAAGTCACCTTTTGAAATGCGGTAATAATTTTCACAAGATGTAAAATGGAAAACCAGTGAACCGTGAGTTAACACCTACACCCACACATGCAAATACTTCACTAGATTTTTGAAAACTTGTTAGCATCTTTCTCAAATGTGTTCTCAATGAATTAAAGATACACCCCTCCTTCCACTTTTAAAGGTAATTATTTCGGGAAAAACTAGTCATCTTGCTTGTAGCTTGAATCATGTCAACTGGATTTCTATTTTCTTAATGGAAACGTTTCGCTCCTTATCCAAGGGGCTTCTTCAGTCTGAGCAAAGTTGGTAAGGGAATCCTAAATATGTTCCTAGGTAGCTGTGTGACCTTACACCTGGGGCTAGGTCATGGTTATATTGAGATGTAATTTTTAAGTCCTTTTATCATCTAATGGAGGGTCGTTAAAAACACCATGCTGCTGTTGAGCTTCTGAAATGGTCTTAATCTTCCTAGGCACAGAAGACAACACGGGGAGGAAGATGGGGGAGAGTTTGTGCCTGAGGCCCCCACCTCTATTCAAGGAAGGATTTTCCAAGTTGGCATAAATGGATAAATAAAAATAAATAAGCTCAACAGCAGCATGGTGTTTTTAACGACCCTCCATTAGATGATAAAAGGACTTAAAAATTACATCTCAATATAACCATGACCTAGCCCCAGGTGTAAGGTCACACAGCTACCTAGGAACATATTTAGGATTCCCTTACCAACTTTGCTCAGACTGAAGAAGCCCCTTGGATAAGGAGCGAAACGTTTCCATTAAGAAAATAGAAATCCAGTTGACATGATTCAAGCTACAGACAATTCCACCTGGATGACTGAGAACCTTCATAGACATATAGTCATCTTGCTATGTAATTCATGATCATGTATAACACAGTATGCCCTTTTAGTGCATAACACGGGGGTGCCATCAAGGCCTTGATTGTGTTTCTCTTCCAACTTCCATCAATAAGGGAATTTCATCTAGTGGGGTCTAGGAGACGGGCCTTCTCTGTAGTGGCACCCGCCCTTTGGAATATCTTGCCCCCAGAGTGAGGCAGGTTCCCTCCCTCCCTTCAGGAAAGAGCTGAAAACCTGGTTCTGCCGCCTAGCATGGGAAGGGGAAAGTAACAGTTCCTCATGGGGGTGGTTAATTCCATAATGTCCTTCCTTTTAGTTAAAACTAATTCGCCAAAATTGGATTTTATATTTATTTAGGTTGTATTAATTAAATTGTAATTTTATATTCTTATTTTAAACTTGATTTTATTGTAAACCGCCCAGAGTTCCCCGTTGGGGGAGATGGGCAGTCATATAAAATAAATAAATAAATAAATAAACTTCTCTAGCCGAGGTCCAAGTGGCCTATATGTAGGCTTACCATATTTCAGGATGGCAAAACGGGACGGGGTCTTAGGTAATATTACGTATTCATGAAAAAGACAGGGGTCCCTGCCCCCCCAGTCCGCGCAATTGGCTCCCGCCTGCAAACCCTGCCCCCCAGTCCGTGCTCCGGCTCGGATCCTCCTTCTGCGCCATTCCCGCCGGGTTTGAAAAACGGGACAAAATTGAGATTTTTATGAAAACGACGGGACAGTTGAAAAATGCTTAAAAAATGGGACTGTCCCATTCAAAACGGGACGTATGGTCAGCCTACCTATATGGGGTTTTCAGATTGTCTCCCATCTAGACACTAACCACTTCCAGGCCTGCTTAGCTGTCGCCAGATGGCCACACCATGGTTTTTCCAAAAAGGCAGGATATCTTTGCTGACCTTGAGAAGAAGCATCTGCTATGACCTTTTTCTCATTCTTACCCAAAAGCATAGACATCAGCAGCTTTGGAGAAGGGCAGCTTATCTTCACCTTTCCCAGGAGCCATCTCCCGCACAATCTCAGGAGCCAGGTAGCACAGCCAATCATGGGGCAGCTTCAGTTCATTTTCACGCCTGATATCAGAAAGGAGGAGATTAAAACAGGGACCAGCTGCAGTTAGAGCTGGCAGAATTCAGGTGGACTTGAACCAAATCAGCAAAGACCCTGGTTCCCAACCCTGTAACCACCCCACCAACAAAATGATTCCCTACTATCTTAAATCATATGGATTTCTGCGTATTTCTGGAATTTTTAAAAAATAATTAATTCTCTTTAACTCTGAAGCTTTGGTTTGTTGGTGTTCTGTTCCTAACGAGGAACAAAGCAGGTCCTGCAAGTCTGTCCAGATCTGCATCATGCCTCCCATCCGCCATGCTCCATGGCTTACTGGCCTTCCTTCCCCCTTCTAGTGCTGACACACCTTGGGTGCTCCTACCCCTAGGCTCCATGTACCAGGAATTACTTTTCTGTAGGGACAAAAAAGGGATGTCTGCAGGATGATGCAACTGCCACAACCCAGTGGTAAAGCCGATACTCTGAGCACAGAAATCCTAGGTTGAATGTTTAGTTTGAGACAATGGGAGGAGGAGTAGACCTATTGAACACTCTTTCTCACCCATGCAAATGACCCACTTAACTAACTAAGGAGGCATGGTTTAGCTACCCAGTCATCTCTGAGGGCAAGCTATCTCCCTCTCGTTAACCTTTTCCCTTGTTATCATGTGAACGAGATGATGTCCTAGACCAGGGCTTTCCAAAGTGCCGCCGCTGGCGACACACCGGCGGCGGCGGCGGCGTGGGGGGCGGGCGCGCGCACGGCGGCGGCGTGGGGGGGCGTGAGGCGGCACGCGCGTGCACAGCGACGGCGGCAGCCTCCGCTAAAACGCGGAAACACTGATACCGTGCTGCTGCTGCTGCCGCCGCCGTGCACGCGCGCCGCCGCTTCCGGGTGGTGTGGCGACACACCACGCTGTGTGTGGCGACACACTTTTGTGTCGCGACACACAGTTTGGAAAGCTCTGTCCTAGACGCAGGGTTCCTCAACCTCAGCCATTTTAAGATGTGTGGACTTCAACTCCCAGAATACTCCAGCCAGCATTGCTGGCTGGAGTATTCTGGGAGTTGAAGTCCACACATCTTAAAATGGCTGAGGTTGAGGAACCCTGTCCTAGAGGACCTCTGTGGAAAGGCCCGTCTCCCTTGCCTTGTTGTGAAAAAGGGGTACAAATGGGGAGGGGGGAGGGAAGGCTTTCTTAAGCCTCTCCATAGCAGCATTGACTCAAATCTTGTCACCATGGGTTTTTTTAATCCCTTGCAGTCACTGATCAACCAAAAAACAAAAAATATCCACCCCATTGGCAGACCAGCCATCACGTGTTGATGGCATAGAAAGGGAAGTCTATTGAGGGAAGGAGCAGATGGCCAGGCCACCTGTAGTGTGGAAGCAAGCAATGACTTATTGGACTTATTGTGACTTATTGTCCAGCAATGGACAATGTTCTGACCAGTCATATGTTTGCTTGCTAATGTCCTAGGTCGTAAACATTAACCCTACGTAGCCTCGACCACTTCCATTCCTGAAATATGGCGCTCTGCTTGAACTCCAAGTCTTAAAAAACTAATTCTCATAGTGAATTTTAGCCCTACAAGGAAAACCAGGCATGTTCCACTCAAACATAAGCACTTTGACTGCAACTCCACATATTTTTACTTGAATCCCATTGAATTCAATGCAAGGGTTCAAAACAGGAGCCAACAATCTTTGTATTGAATAAGCGGCACTTAAGGCAGTCCTTATTTTGTGCAAATTATGAGCCTCGAAATGCAGTAGCCTGGTTTTGACCCAAAAGGGTGATAAAGAACAAGCATATCTTGTTCTTTCTCAGTAGCCAGCCTGGAAACCAAACAGGCCGGGAAAAATGTGGCTCGTTGGCTTACTAGAATTCCTACATGGCTGTGGCAATCAGGTGAAGAGTCAAAAACAAGGCTGACTAAAAGCTCAAAAATTAGCTGCATCTCCTAGAGCAGGGGTCCCCAACCCTCGGGGCCGCAGACCGGTCCCAGTCCCTGGCCTGTTAGGAACTGGGCCGCACAGCCCGCCCATCGAGCCCCGCCCATGTCCCGCCCATGGCCTGTGTGGCCCGCCCATTGAGCCCCACCCATGTCCCGCTCATCCCTCCCCCGGTCCGTGGAAAAATTGTTTTCCATGAAACCAGTCCCTGGTGCCAAAATGGTTGGGGACCGCTGTACATAGAGGATTTAAAATACGTGACTGGTTGCATGCCACACAAGTTAATCAGCATTTTATTTCTGTTGGAATAAAGTGGCTTTCCAGTAATAACAGACAAAAAACAATAAAACAGACTGTTAAAAACAGTAAGAACAACAATTTGTCATATCAGTGTGAAAGTTTCCAACACACCGTAAATTTGAAAGCAGCAAAGCTGAGATTTAAATCTAGCTGAATAAAAGAAGCATTGGGGGATTTCTACTAGATGGAAATGTCATCATTACAGAGAGCCTATCACTGAGAAGATCCCCATTTTTATTTCCTCCAGATAATCTCATCTATGGGTGTCAAGACCTGAATCTGCAAACCCTCTTGGAAAAGCCAGGTCAAGTCTATACAGGATGAAACCGTTTCGTAATGATAAATGGTTTGAGACATTGAAAATCAGTATCAGTTTCTTTTTTTTTAATGAACCGGAAACAAAGAAACCGAATGCAAATAGTTAAGTATCCAATCATGTTAATATAGGTATACTGGCTGGGGAATTCTGGGAGTTGAAATCCACACATTTTAAAGTTGCTGAGATTGAGAAGCACTGATTTAGAGACTGCTCAATTCCAAATGACTCTGGGCAGCTTGCAAGAAACATTAAAATAAGAGTACAGATCCTATGAATTCAGAAGAAATACTTTTATTGGATGGACTCTGCATTCCACCGCAGGTTAGTGGCACAGATCTTGAACCTGAAAGCAAAGAAAAACTAACAGAAACTGCAACCATGAGAGGCCTACCTTCCTTCTTGAACCACCCCGGAAATTCCAAACAGGCCAAAGTCAGTGATCACAACTTTTCCATTTTCATAGAAAATGTTCTTGGATTTGAGATCTTTATGCACAATCCCTTTTGCATGAAGGTACCCCATGCCCTAGGGGGGGGGAAAAATCACACACGCGAAGGAATGTTAAACAGAAAAATATATAATTGTTTCAATCTTGTTTCAGTGTTCTGTTCATTCAAAATCCATTCAATTGCCAGATTCATGTTACATAGGTGGGTTGTTAGCAAATTGTGCGAAGTTAACCACTGTAAGCCACAGTTAATGGCTCTGTGTGAGAATTCAGATATTGTGGTTTACTAAACCATGGTTAAGTGACAATAGTCAAGCACAGTGTGGGAACACCCAAACAATGATTCAATGGTTGCCTGTTTTAAAGGTCCCGAGCAGCAGCAAAGCCTGTGATTCCTGCTATTTTCAGACCTTACCACAGCCAAGAATCATGAATACTTATTTATTTATTATTTAAATTTGTATTACCGCCCATCTCCCCCAACCGGGGGACTCCGGGCGGTTCACAATAAAACATATCTAGGTCTGATGCCAATGAACAGGTCCTGTTGCTTGGACCAAGGTTATGATTCTGCTCAGGGGAAGAGAAAGTAGCCTTAAATAAACACTGTGTGGAAGGTGAAAGAAATAGGGAAAAATAATAAAAAATTAATGTGCCTAGGTAAAATCCAGAGATTCTTTTACAACTGCAGCTCAGTTCAGTGAAATTGCTCTCCTCCACCAGAATGAAGCTTGGGAAGAGCAGCTGCCTTATTCAGAGGACATTCAACACAGATCCCTCTGCAAACTCCTCCTTACCTTAATGATCTCCTGAGCTATCTGCCTGGTCTTGTTGATATCCAGAGGTGTTTTGGGATCCCTGACTACTGAGTGAAGCGTCCTTCCTTTGCAGAAACTAAGGAACAGAGACAAATACATTACAAAGAAAACTTAGCAACAATTGAAATCTACTGTAGAAGCAGTTCATGTTAGGGCTGTACGGTGATCTGGATTCAGAGATGGGTTGGAGCAGCGTTCGAGTGGGGGGGGGATCAGCAAATCCTTAAAGAAGCTGCGTATTGTCCTGGGGTCTTCTGGCTGCCATATGCAGGTGGAACACAATCCCAGGAGAAGATGCTTGGGTTAAGGCAGAACTTTCCAAACTTTTCATGTTGGTGACACACTTTTTAGACATGCATCATTTTGCGACACACTCTTACAGCAAGGCACAAGGCAGGCACTAGGACCTGCACGAAATCACAGCAGGTTTGGAGGCAGCAAGGCACAAGGCAGGCACTAGGACCTGCGCGGAATCCTGGCAGGGCTCGGAGGCAGCAGCAGCTTAGACACACCCAGACACTGCAGCCCTAACGTGTCCCGACACACAGTTTGGAAAGCTCTGGGTTAAGGAGATGCTGATAGATTATACTTTTGTGCCCACACAAGTTCTGAATGACTTTTCCCCTTCCCATCTGGACCTCTGCACAGTCTATTTCATACAATTCCAATATACCTCCATCCTGTTGTAAAAACTAGTCATGTTTACCATGAAAACCCAGCTTGCCCCAGAAACAGAACACTGGTTTAAGTCTGCCCAGTTAGGGGAACAAGTCATAGATGATATTCTCAAAATACTACATTTTAGCAAGATTTCAAAGCAGATTATAGTGAAAGTAAATTGCAGGCTATTGCAACACCCACCAAGGAAGTAAAATTATACCTTAAAAAATATACAGATCTAAAAAGAAATCTCCAATTGGCTTACAGTATTCAACACTGGCCCTCTTGCAACACTTATTTTTTTAAAAAAATAGAAATTCCATTAGCATTAACCCAAAGTAATAACACAATAGAATTCCCTTTAGCATAGATTGCATAATATTTTGCAAGCACAGATACATTTTATGTGTAATTTGATATATTGTTATTGAATGATTAAATAAATATGTGACATATTTAGGTGATTTGTATCAATTTAGTATGTACATTTTTTACCTTTTTTCTATTGGTTTATTTTTTATTTTTGTTTGTTTGGGTATTATAATTTTATAACTAATTAAGTTGTTGGACATGTGTATATTACTGTTTTTCTTTTAATTTGATTTGATTTAGGATATTGTTTTCTTTGTATTTCTTTTTTAAAAACTGCAACAAAATTATTTTCCCTTTTTTAAAAATCAGGAAAAAATGCTTTTTTTGAGTTTGCAAAAGGTATTACAAGCTCTCTGCATAAGCACGTTCAGCAGCTTAGGCTTAGATATTGTCAAAGGGAAGTATCATATCAATCAATCAGTCAGTCAATCAAACAGCAAACAACAGCCCAATCGAGGAACTCGCAAGGAGTGAACAACACCTCCACCAGCACAAGCAGGACAAGCCATGGTATATAAACAGAGAGCAAGTTCCACTCCCTTTTCACACTGAAGATGTTGCCTAGTCTGGCAATGAAACGTCTGCAAGAAAACAACAAGGTTCAGAGAGCACCAAGGACTTCACAGAAGAGAATATCTGTAGCTCAGGGTTGAACTGTGAAGTTCTTCGTGCTCTCTGAGCCTTGTTGTTTTCTTGCAGACAAAGCAGCCATCAACAGACACATAGAGGTAAACAACATTTACATACCATTCATAAGAGACAATAGAAAAGCCAGAAGACCAGAACACCACCTTGCCAGCAATCAACAACCAGACAGGCAAAGATTAACAGCAAGATTAGCACCAGAGGAGCAATCAAACAACACAATATACCCTAATCAAGGAACTATTAATTCAGTCAATCAACCAAGCAGCAAACAACAGCCCAATCAAGGAACTACCAAGGAGAGAACAACACCCCCACCAACACAAGCAGGACAAGCCATGGTATATAAACAGGGAGCAAGTTCCACTCCCTTTTCACACTGAAGATGTTGCCTACCCTGGCAATGAAACGTCTGCAAGAAAACAACAAGGCGCAGAGAGCACCAAGGACTCCACAGTTCAACCGTGAGCTACAAATATTCTCTTCGATTAGTATCATATATCACAGAAATTAACACAACTGTAATGGCTCCCAACTGAAGTACTTTGGCCACATAATGAGAAGACAGGATACCCTGGAGAAGATGCTGATGCTAGGGAAAGTGGAAGGCAAAAGGAAGAGGGGCCGACCAAGGGCAAGATGGATGGATGATATTTTGGAGGTGACGGACTCGACCGTGGGGGAGCTGGGGATGGTGACGGCCGACAGGAAGCTCTGGCGTGGGCTGGTCCATGAAGTCACGAAGAGTTGGAAGCGACTGAACGAATAAACAACAAACAACAAAATGGCTCCCAAAAAGTCAGCACAGTTGGATATAGGAGGGAAGAGATAACATTTTTGTCAAACGATGGCTAGGAAATGAAATTCCTTCTTCCTCTTCTCTTTGAAGGTCACTGTAGAAAATTTTTGCACGTTGACTGTCACTGCCAGTGACCCATCTTTAACTTCAACCCAAAATACATGCAACCTGCTAAATCTGACGAAAGCTAACCACAGTTCATACATTGCACTAAAGCATAATGCGTCTTACTTGGTTTGGGCTTTAGCGTTGCATGGTTCCACCTACTGTAGCTTGTATACCATCACCGTGGTGTAATTAGGACAGGATGTGGGAACCCTGGCAATTACAGCTTATTCAACCACTCACAGATAAACAAACCATGGTTTAATAGGACAATGTATGAGCCCAATTTAGTGTTAAGATTGGTGCAAATAAAAAGTAGCTGTAGATAGGTTTAAAAGGGAAATGGATGATGAAGAGAGAGACGATATGTAAGGTGCTCCATCCGATGCCTGAAATCTCCTTACTCTAGAGTAAACCACATACCCGCGGTTTCTTAAAAGCAGAAAGATTTATTGCAAGACATGTAGGCTAACACGAACAAAGACTTGAATGAATCAGCAAAGCTGCATGCAAGTCACATTTAAGCATTCCCCTTCCCCAAGTCCTTTGATGTTGACACGTGTAGATCGTGGCTCCAGGGTGCTCAGACATCTGTTTGCATAGATGTGTACTGGCACTGCCTCTTTAGGTGTGAATCGCAGGCCACCCTGGCTATGCATACTTATCTAAGATATTGGCAGAGGTCTGCAGAGCTCTGACACTATAATCCTGCAGTATATGCTTTTTTCATTTGATTTGTTTTTTCCTTGAGAATGTGACCTCAGTTTGCTTGATGATGCCAATGGCTTTTAGTTTTAAAGCTCCGTTTGGGGAGGAAAACAGCAGTTTTTCAAGTTCAACCTACTTATTTTTCTACAGCCACATGGAACCCTTTCCATCCTGCGTTACAATTAGCAGATCACTCAGACTCTCTGTAGTAAATTACTCAAGACGACACAGATAATCTTCAACAAGAAATTGAGTCCTTCCTATAGATTCCGCATTTAGAGCACTCAATGATTTAATGGTATGGATTTGAGAATTAGAAAAAGCATTGGTTACAGCCTTAATAAGATAAACTCCTTTTTTTACCAAGAATTATTTTACCAAGAATCTTTTTTTTTTAAAAAAAAAAACCCTCATGTGATTGCCAGGATCAGAGTTTGGTTGTTTCACACAATACCCCACATTGGGTAGACTCGAATCTTGTGAAACCTCGTATGAGATTTTGGGGAGAGACTGCTAAAATCTGATATCTCACAAGATTTCAGGCAATCATGGGGAAGGCCACCAGGACTTCAAAATGCTGCCAGCTTCTATTCCAAAAATCTAATTCCTGGGCACAGAACATGTGAGGTTTTGTCATCAAATATGGCATTTGTCTGTTAAAGCAATAAACTGCCACTTTTAAATTTCCCAACAGCCACTAAAATTGGACTTATTTAAAATGTTGTAACACTATCCTTCAACCCAAAATTACTTCAGAGTAGCATAAAACAAGGCCCAGGAGAATGTATCAGAGAGGCGGCCACCCAGCGTATCTTAAAATGCGACTTAATGCTGTTGAACTTACTAAGAGTATTAAAAAAAAGGGCACGGGGATCAGAATGTATGGCAGATTCTGTGAGATGGTTATCCTGACGCTTGTTTGTAGTTTTATCCTGGCTGTTGATTATGTATTTACTGTTAGGTTGTACTGTATTTTGCAATTGTTGCTGGCCACCCAGAGTCATGACAATGAGATGGGCAGCCATACAAATTGAAACAAACAAATGGGCTAAGATCTACCAAAATTATGAACCTTACCTGGTAATGATTGCTAGATGAGGGGGGTTCATGCATGCACCCATAAAAAGCACCACATTCTCATGCCTGGTTTGCCGGTAGTTCATCACTTCTTTCTTGAAGAGCTTCAGGTGATCCTGGTTGTTCCCATCTATCTCCAATAAGCGGATGGCCACCTCGCCATGCCACCTCCCGCGGTACACCTTGCCCCACCGTCCTTGGCCAATAGGGTCACCCAGTTCAATCTGCTCAAAGGGAATGTCCCATTCCTGCAAGTAGACACTGGTTTGGCTAGCCTTGCGTGAGATCATCCCCCGCCATCGAGATCGCCGGGTTGGCAGGTCATCAATCTCATCTTCATCGTCCTCTGCTTCCAACTTGTTTTGCTCTTGGTCTTCCACATGCTTGGGAAGAAAGGGGGAGCAACGGCAGTGCTGATGAACATGCCGGTTCCAGTACTTGGAACCCCACCACATCAAACAGAACCAACCGTGCAACAGTATCTATCAGGGCCATCCTCTACCCTATCTCATCTAGGGCTTCTTATGTTCAGCTTTCATGGTTACCTACATATTCACCAAACAAGCTATAATCATAACGTGAGAACTGGCAGGGGCCAACTTTTACTCAATCAAGAATCCAAATTACAACATGCCCAACAGATGGATCATCAACTTCTGCCTTCCAGCAGAGGAAGGCCCACCATCTTCTTAGGTCATTGGTTTCATAGTTGAGCTGCTCTTCCTATTCTGAACATTATAATGTGATTTAAAGGATACCATATAACATAGTCTTCTCCAGCTGCATGTCTCCCAAACATGCTGGGATTCCATCTTCCAGAATTTTGGGGACTGTAGTCCCAACATATGGGATGTGGGCATGTTGGGCAACTACCCTAATAATGGAAAGGGGCAATCCAAAAGATTGCAGAGCAGGGGTGAGTTTTCAGTTTATGGTGTAGGAAGGAAGGAAGAACCATGCTAAAGGTGTGTAAGACAGAGTGGAGAAAGGAGATAAAAATGAAGGATTTCTCCACCACCCTGCTAATACCATAACTCATCATTTATTTTATAGAATGCACTACAGCATAGCTTTCCAAAGTGTGTGTTGCGACACACTACTGTGTTGCCTGCAGTGTCCTGGTGTGTCGCGCGCAAACCCGGAAGCGCTGATGGGGGGAACTGGAAGAAGCGGCACCCCCGCCAATCAGTGTGGCGGCGCGGCGGCAGCGCTGATTGGCGGGGGTGCCGCTTCTTCCGGTTCCCCCCATCAGCACTTCTGGGTTTGCGCGCGACACACCAGGCCACCGCAGGCCACACCGCCGCCGCCGTTGGTGTGTGTCACCAACATGAAAACTTTGGAAAGCTCTGCACTACAGTATCAAAAGCAGTGGCTGTTGAAATTAGCTTAACTGCCTTTAGAAGGGATTGAGAGAACTTGTCAAGAGGAGGAAGAATGTGTGGGTCATGACGGCATGATGTAAAAGCTCCAGATTGCCTGAGTTTAGAAAGAGCGTAATTTTCAACGCAAGAGGGCAAAACACCTGTGACAGAATGCCACTGCGTGGAATGCTGCTATTCTGAGAAGCTAGATAGCCATGCTTACTTCCAAGATACTCCATTCCTCCTCCTCCCTCCAACCTTCCATTTTCCGTGGCTATTCTCAGTATTCAACAACTCCTCTCAGCTGCTACAGCTGCTGCAACCCGTCTCTTGGACGTGAACAGTGCCATTTTGACTTCACAAATAGCAAAACTTGGTTCTGGGGCACAGGCAATAGAGGAGTGATGACACTTACCAAGGTAGTGGCCCCCTCCCTTTGTTTGCTAATGTCATTCGCTAAAGTGGCAAGCGCTGTTAATATTATTTTACATGCAACTACTAGCAAGTGGGAATTTACCTCTGTGTCCCGTTCTTCAACCCCATCAGTCTCTAGGGGCACCTCAGCACTGCTGGAGAGAAGAAAAAGAAAAGAGAATCAGTGAACTGATATTGCAAGATCATTATTATTCTTTGAACGTACAGTACATGCAGTCAACTCCAGATTCACGTTACAGATGCATTTCTTTTAGGTATTGCTATCAAATAAATGCTGCAGGAGTAGGCTGACCATACATCCCGTTTTGAATGGGACAGGCCTGTTTTTAAACAATTCCCGACCGTCCCGTCATCTTATTTATTTATTTGTCAAATTTTATCACCACCCATCTCTACAAAAGTAGACTCTTTTAATAAAAATGTCCATTTTGTCCCGTTCTCAATGAGAGAGCACCCACCCGCCCCGTTTGCCGGGGCGCCGCAGGGAAAGCGCTGCCGGCGAGGCTGTTAGATGGAGTACGTGCATGCGTGCGTGCGTGCGCATGCACTCCGTCTAACAGCCTCGCCGGCAGCGCTTTCCCTGCGGCGCCCCAGCAAATGGGGCGGGTGGGCGCTCGCACGCACGCTCACTTTGTCTGGCGAGCCATGGGTAGGTTAGGGTCCCGTTTTCGTCTCAAGGAAATATGGTCAGCCTATGCAGGAGGTAAGTTATAGGAGAAGGAAACTCAGAACTGGGGAAACAATTTGGTAGAGTGGTTCCAGTGCTGGACCAGGACTGGGCATACCCGGGTTCAAATCCCCACTCAACCATGAAACTCACGGCATGATCTAGCAAAGTCACTCTTCTCAACCTCAAAGTTTTGTTGTTGTGAGGGTTATTTCTCAGACTGATAAAAGGAACAGTGGTTAATAAAACAATTAAGAGAGGCAGGTTACTGGTCTTTACAAAAAAAACATCAAACTTCCTCAACTCGGTGTTGAAAAAGTGGGAAGAAACAGAGAAGAAGTTTGCTACTGCAGCCTGCGTGTATAGGGGACTCATTTGAAAGGACAGTCCTAGCTGGAATTCTTGTGTCATGGCCTTAACATTCCTTCTAATGCAGGCTTTCTCAACCTTTTGACTCTGGAGGAACCCTTGGAATATTTTTCAGGCCTCGGGGAACCCCTGCACATTCAGGCTCAAAGATAGCCCAGAAGTTACCAAATTATTATATTCGGAACCCTGGTTGAGAAACCCTGCACTAATGACTACTCTTAAACCTCATTATCCACGGGGGTTACGTTCTTGAAGACCCCCATGGAAGCAGAAACCGTGGTCATCGAAGCGTGAGAACACGTGATCTATTATAGACTACATGGAGACCTGTTAACACAACAAACACCGCGAGAACAAGAACACGGTTCCCTTGGTGTAGCTCGTGTCGACGCTCTGCAGTAAGACTCTCAGACTTTTTTCCCTACTGTGCATGGCCGCGTATAGCCGCACTGAGACCGCACTGGATGAAAAATGGGTTCCATTTTTATAGAAGCTTATAAGTGCATCCGCGGTAACAGAACGCACAGATAACAAGGATGAAGCTTACTAGTCATTAAAGCTCTCCAATTCTCGTTTCTGGGATTAACTGCTTCCAGTCTAGGCTGCAAAGAAGAATGTCTGACAATTGTGAGGACCACATGCAGGGAAGGGCATTAAAGGAAAGGTGGAATAAGATGTATAACACAACCTTGTTGCAGTAAGCATGGTGTGTTTTTTTTTTCCTGAGGGCTCAGCAAGTTTTACAAGGAGGAAATATTCATTCTGGTCAGAATGTATTGCTTGCAGAAGTTTCCCACCCTCCACTTAGGCTACAGTACACATATGACTTCTGGCTAAATGGGGTTCCCCCCCTGTAAGCCATAAAACCCCTTTCCACTGGAGACCTTTCCCAGCCAAGCAAAGTAAGCTAAGCTATAGGGCTAAAAAATCTCATTAAGAAGGATTTTGAGCAAGGCTTGTCTCAGCACAGCTGGCCGTACGGCAAATCAAGATGTTGAAAGGGTGCTTTTCAGATCCCCAGATCAAATATTTAGAACAGGAAAGAGAATACAGGCAGTCCTCGCTTAATGACTCTCCGTTTAACAACGGTTCAGAGATGCAACGGGCCTAAAAAAGTTACTCACGACCTCGCCTTGAAGTTGCAACCATTGCACCACCCCCGCGGTCACGTGATTGCGATTTGGGTGCTTAGCAACCGGCTCGCATTTACAACTGTTTGCAGCATCCCGCAATTTTCTACCTTTCCAGCCAGCTTCTGACCCAAAAAATCAATTTGAAACAGTTGATTTGCTTTACAACTGTCACAATTTGCTTTACAATGTGACTCGCTTTACGACTGCCACAAAACTGGTCGTAAAATCAGGTCCAGTCAAGTGGTGCCTCGCCTAACCCTAACTCTATTGTGGTTGTTAAGCAAGGACTACCTGTATGTTGTTGTTACATTTGCTGCTGAACACTAGGAGGCACTATACGACTGGTTTTGTCCTTGTATTGGGACTCATCAGGCATAAGAGCCTCCATATATTAGATCTGATATATATGTTCAACCTTTTTACTAGGGTTTATAAGTTGGGGGCTACCTATGCCTGACAAGTCCCAATACAAGGACAAAACTGGTCATAAATGGCCTGCTTAGGCCAGGCTCCTAAAAGCCTGAGAAGGAGAGACTCAAAATCCTCAAAGAGACTCTGCCTTAACAAAATCACTAACAGCGGGCTGGAGGTTCCTATCATGATTTCCAAGATTCTGTACCTTCCTCCTAATTCTTGTATTAAAACTCCGCATTGAAGTCTGTGCGATCCTTGCTTCCTTGTTCATGCCCTGCAGGGGAAGACCAAGGAACTGGGAAGCAAGAATTGGTGGGGGTTCCCACAGACCAGAAAACAACCCTCAGATAGTCCTCGACTTACAACCGTTCGTTTAACGATGGTCCGAAGTGACGACGGCCTCAGAATGGGTCTGTAAAGCACCTCTGAGCATCGCAAAATGTTGCACTCCCCCCCCCCCCACAGTCACACGATCACATTTTGGGTGCTTGGCAACCAGCCTGCATCTACGACCGGTTGCAGCGTCCCACAGTCACGTGATCACATTTTGCAACATTTTTTGCCTTTTCTGGAAAAAAATGCAGACTGGAGAAGCTGGATTTGTTTAATGACCGCTGTAAAAATGGTCATAAAATCGGGTCCGGTCACCTGGTGACTCTACTTACGACCTCAATAACTTACTGTGGAAATTCCGATCCCAATTGTGATCGTAAGTCGAGGACTACCTGAACTGCTAAACTCCATGGAGCATCAGCCTCACAAATTCACATTTGGATTGAGCTGTAGTTGTGTTGGAAGCAAATCAGCTCAGCGGTTCAGCACTGAAAGTGCTGTGGGAGGAGAGAAGCAAGATGCTGGTCCATGAATGGCACCAGCATCCTGTGTAGGAACACCTGAAATCCGCTTGTTATTATTTCCCCTCCTCCCAAAGGAAAAACTTTTATTCCCAGTTAGTAAACCTGTTTAAACCTTATTTAACAGTACTGTGGAGTGGGGGCTTCTGCATCATACTTCCCCAAGCTTATGGAAGCCGTGATTTCAGCAACAGAATGACACTAACGCTGGGCTATAATCTGCCTTGCAGCTTTTCAGACATTTTCTTCTCCTGCAAAAGAGGCGTCTGTTTTCTCAAGGTGCTTGGCAATTTCTTTCAAATGTTTGTTGCAGAACTGATGATTAAAGAGTAAAGGGAAACGCTGGAAACAAATAAAAATGGACTTACTTAGTACTTTCCGTAGCTTCAGGAGGCTGTGTTATTGGTGGGGTACTGGGAATTTCTACAAGAAAGGGGAATATATGAAAAAAGACTGATGTTTACAATTCTCAAGTTCTCACGGTTTTTAGTAACTGCTGTAACATTCATCGAAGAAACATCTAGCTGCACAGAACTAAAAGACAAAATGTATACCCAACAAAGCTACAGGGTAAAGCTCGCCTGAGGCTGGACTACTTTAAGTTGGGGGATCACACACCACCTATAAATTCCTATCTGCAAGTAGAAAACTAGGCTGTAATCACTCTCCCTGATATGCTACCTTTCTACAAGCAATGCTGGATTTATTAATTTGTTTTCACATGTAAGGAGCCTTCCAAAATGGGATTTCCACTACTGCATCAAAACTATGGCTTTCAATCTGAAAGACGGCTGATCCTGATCAGTGGCATCCACAGAGGGAGAGGGGAAGGGTCAAAAAAGGCAAGATGGTGGTGTCATTGTGATGCAAACCCTGCCTGTACAAAAGGTGTGGGGCTTGCTTTATGACACCACATCTGCCATCTTGTCTTTCTGACCCCTACCTGAGGATGCAACTGATCCTGGCATTAGCACTACTTTTATGTATACAGGTAGTTCTCACTTAACAACCATTTGTTCAGTGACGGTTAGGACTTACGACGGTGCTAGAAAAACTGACTTCTGACTGGTCCTCACATGACCGTCACAGCGTCCCCCGGTCACATGATCACGATTTGGGCACTTGGCAATGGGTTTGCATTTATGATCGCAGTATTCCATGGTCACATGATCACCATTTTCAACCTTCCCGGCCTGCTTCCGGCAAGCAAAATCAACAGGGAACCACGTGATTCGTTTAACAACCATGTGGTTCGCTTAATGCCTGTGGTGATTCGCTTAATGACCGCCACAAAATGGTTGTAAAATAAGATTGGATTCGTTTAATGACCGCTTCGCTAAGCAACCAAAATTCCAGTCCCAATTGTGGTTGTTAAGCGAGGACTACCTGTATTGTTTATAAAAGGGGGTAATATATTGAATTGATTTGTGCAGAGAAAGGACAAACAAGGAACATACCTTATTATGTTGCAATAATGCACAGCTGTAAAACTTCCGATATTATAAAATAACAAGAATTTAAACAACATGATGTAACAAGAAAAATGAACCATGCGTTTCCAGTAAGCAAGAGTGCAGTTTGAGTGCAACATGCAAAAGAAAAGTCCTCTCCTTTTCTCTCTGCGTTTACAAGAAGGGAGTTCGGGGAGGACAAAGTAATGCTTGAGCAGCTACATGTTAGAAGATAAACTTACCTGGGAAGATAAACTGTTGTCTATGCTGAATGTAGTGAGCAGCTGTTTATTTTGGTTTTGTTTAGGCAGAAAAAGAAAGAGAAAAAGAAACAGAAAAAGACAAAATAAAAGATCACAGAAGTTAGCAAGTGAGGCAATTAGTGTGTGTGTGTGTGTGTGTGTGTGTGTGTGTATGCGGTAAATTAATCCCAGTTCAGAGTTAGTAAACTATAAACAAGCAAGCCAGTGAGAATGCTTCTGAGAGCAGGCAGTTAGAGAAACATGCAGTCAGGTTGGAAAATGCTTTATTTCTTTTTAGATTCAGCAGAAAAATAATGCTTTCTCTAGTGGAGAAACAGGCCTGGATTGTATTGCCTCAATTACAAACCAAGAGTTCCTTTTCCCCTCCTTTCCTGCCAGTCTATTCAGCAACATCCACTAAACATCCAAAACATTTCCTTAGCCTCTTAACTGAATGAAGGGACATGCCAACAATCATTATCTTGAATTTACATTTTTGATAAGCATACTTACAGTGAGATGGATTTTAAGTTTACGGATAGGGCCATGAGAGGGGTTTTTTTTTAAAAAAAAGAAATGCATACAGTACTTGTGTACAGTGTTTGCTTTTTCCAGAGAGGGAGCAAGATCAGTCTGTTTTAGCAAACACACAAACTCCCATAGAACGTACGGGCAAAGAAATGTATTACAGCAGAAGGTTTGATGAACAGATACCTGCCAGGAATATATGAACACTGTTTTATTCCACAAAAGTTTCAGCCTAAGAATATTTTGGAAGTGCACAACGTCTGTGGGGTGGGAAGCAGACCAGACTTGATTTCTGAGTGGTCTGCTAGAGACCCAACACCAAAATGTCAGCAGAGACAAAGAAGTAGGTGTGGCAGGATTTTTAATTACATACAGTACAGGTAGTCCTCACTTAACAACCATTCGTTTAGTGATGGTTCGGACTTACGACCGGTCCTTACACTTACAACCATCGCAGTGTCCCCTCGCTCACGTGATCACGATTTGGGCACTTGGCAACCAGTTCTCATTTATAACCATTGCAGTGTCTCATGGTCACATAATTGCCATTTTCAACTTTCCCAGCTGGCTTCTGGCAAGCAAAATCAATGGCAAACTGCGTGATTTGCTTAATGACCACCTGGCTCACTTAAGTCCATGGTGATTCACTTAACGACTGCTGCAAAAAGGTTGTAAAATCGGGTCGGATTCACTTAAAGTCCGCTTTGCTTAGTGACCAAAATTCAGGTCCCAATTGTGGTTGTTAAGCGAGGACTACCTGTAAATATCACAACACTTAAGTTGTTTTTGTGTTAACTGTTCTAGGCACTTTTGGAACAAATGATCTAGAGGTGGATCATTCCTACTATCAAGAAGAACGTAGGTTGGGCAACTTTGTTTTCATCTGAACATCACCCAGACAACTTTTGTTACTGGGTGACTGATAAAAATAAATGAAAACAAGATGCCACGGCAAAAAAAAAAAGTACACTGAGACAAATCAATTGTCTCAAAATTGTCTCTAAAGTTGCACCTTAACTTTACTGGGCTGAATTTTTATTTTTATTTCTTCTTTGGCTGGACAGACTATCCAGGCGGCCTTCGGCAAACCTAGGTTTTAGCCCTTCTGAAAATAACCTACCTGGGAAGTTGAATCGACTGTCTCGCTGGCCCATGGGAGACGGGTTGGGAGGAGGCGTTGCGCTGGGGGGATTGGAAGACTGGAAGGGGGCTGGAGAAGACGGCGTGGAAGAGGTGGTGGAAGACGGATTGCTGCTCGAATCGAGATGATTGATTGCTGTCGGGTGATCCTGCGAGAGGTCAAAGTGACACCGAATTCTTGGAAATAAGCAGCTTTTGAGGAGATGGGAGGAAGCCTCGTTCTTGGCTTCCCTCCTTTGGCCAGAAAGCTTTGCTTTGAAGACTCTGAGATCAAGCCAGAACTGGCTACGTCTGGCCAACCCCTTAAGCCAGGATGGGCAACCCACAAGCCACTTGCAGCCTCTTTAATCCCAAGATTGCTGTCCCTATAGATTACAACACTGCTCAAATCTGGCATCTAGTTACTGGGTTTCAGCAGCACAGATTTCACTAGAACGTGAACCCAGCTGCAGATGGTTCTAACTTTGGCCTGACCCAGCCTGGCTCTGCGCATGCTCTTTGTGAAACTCAATACCTTTTTGGCTTGGGCTTTTGGGAGAGTCCCAAACTGTGGTTCTGAAGGCCGGTCCACTGGATTGTTGATATCGGAAGGGACACTCTCTGTTCTCCTTAATCGTGGTACTATTGAAGCAGAGAGAAGAGAAGATGAAGACGACAGCCTTTCACTTAGCCTTCTTAAAGCTACAGCAGCAACACTGGGCAATTCCAGCAAGTAATTTGGTAAGAGGAAGGAAAGTTAAAAAAAAAAGAACAAGAAAAGGAGGCACTTACTAGGTAAGAAAGATATTCTACAGGGTGGGGCCTCTTTGGTGCATTTGTTGTGACATTTTAATCTGCAAAAGGGAAAAGACACGTTAGGCAGAGGCTAAGATAAATTGTGGACAGAGCACAGAATGGTCTCACTGCTTTTCCTGGGAGAAAGTGATCAAAGTGTCAGGTTAGGATTGAAAAGATCAAATTCAGCCTAGGATCAATTGGCTAGGAAGCTTCGTGGGTGTCTACTCCATTGCCCTCCAGGTGTGTTGGATTGCAATTCCCATTAACCCCAATCAGCATCAATCAAAGCTCACCCAACGAGCTTTGTCATTAAATGGAAATCAGAATGCTGTGGCCCTAAGCCAGCATGCTAACCATTACATCATGCTAGATTATTTTTAAGCCAGGGAAAACATAGCATCATAATCTAACTCAGTGTGTCTCAACCTCTGCCAACCTCATGCTGGCTGGGGAATACTGGGAGTTGAAGTCCACACATCATATGGTAAAGTTGCGGAGGTTGAGAAACACTAATGTAATTTCCTAATGTTCTGGTTCTACTTCTAAAGTGCTCTAAAGTTCTACTTCAACAGATCTGTTCCATGAAGCCTCTGATTTACCCTCTTAACCCTACTTGCAATCTCTCCTGTAATTCATCCAAGCCACTTTCCCAATAAGGCACCAATCCTGTGAAGGGCAACCCATCTCATGCCAATAGTCCATCATCTAGAGCAGTGTTTCTCAACCTTGGCGACTTTAGGATGTGTGGACTTCAACTCCCAGAATTCCCCAGCCAGTGGCTGGGGAATTCTGGGAGTTGAAGTCCACACATCCTAAAGTTGCCAAGGTTGAGAAACACTGATCTAGAGAATCCAGATTATAGTTCCATATTGACAACTGTTGTATGGCCAATTGCTGATTTGCAATATTCTTTTTTCCCCTGGACTGGAAGGGTGGTTGAGAGTGCGTCTTGCACTTCTAAGTTTTTGAAAGACCATGGTGATAGAGTCGTAGCTGTTCTTTGCAGTATCCTTTATCTCCGCAGGTGGGGAATACTTGTCAGTGGACTTGATACATCTTGGATGTATCTGCATATACATGGGTTCTTACTTCTTGTAGTACCACACTTCATGAGCTGGTGGGTCCAGTCAGTATATCTTTGTTTCAATTCCTCATATCACAACTATAATGACTCTTCTCTTTGACTTCTTGTAGGACACAATTATAGGGCACAAGGAGTACAGCAGGGTTGTATACTCTCACCCTACCTATTCAACCTGTATGCAGAACACATCATGCAACGTGCTGGGCTTGAGGAATCCAAGGCTGGAGTTAAAATCGCTGGAAGAAACATTAACAATCTCAGATATGCAGATGATACCACTTTGATGGCTGAAAGCGAGGAGGAGCTGAGGAGCCTTATGATGAAGGTGAAAGAAGAAAGTGCAAAAGCTGGGTTGCAGTTAAACTTCAAAAAAACCAAGATTATGGCAACCAGCTTGATTGATAACTGGCAAATAGAGGGAGAAAAAGTGGAGGCAGTGACAGACTTTGTATTTCTAGGCACAAAGATTACTGCAGATGCTGACTGCAGCCAGGAAATCAGAAGACGTCTACTTCTTGGGAGGAGAGCAATGACAAATCTTGATAAAATAGTTAAGAGCAGAGACATCACACTGACAACAAAGGTCCGCATAGTTAAAGCAATGGTATTCCCTGTAGTAACCTATGGCTGCGAGAGCTGGACCATAAGGAAGGCTGAGCGAAGGAAGATAGATGCTTTTGAACTGTGGTGTTGGAGGAAAATTCTGAGAGTGCCTTGGATTGCAAGAAGATCAAACCAGTCCATACTCCAGGAAATAAAGCCAGACTGCTCACTTGAGGGAATGATATTAAAGGCAAAACTGAAGTACTTTAGCCACATAATGAGAAGACAGGATACCCTGGAGAAGATGCTGATGCTAGGGAAAGTGGAAGGCAAAAGGAAGAGGGGCCGACCAAGGGCAAGATGGATGGATGATATTCTGGAGGTGACGGACTCGACCTTGGGGGAGCTGGGGATGGTGACAGCCGACAGGAAGCTCTGGCGTGGGCTGGTCCATGAAGTCACGAAGAGTCGGAAGCGACTGAACGAATAAACAACAACAAAAGGACACAATTGCATCCTCTCTGCCCTTTAGGAATCAACTGTCCTATATTCCCATTTTGCTATGTCTCTTTTTCTTCCCTTGAATGCTCAGACTTTTCTGAGTTCCACAGCAGCACAGAATATTTTCTGCATCCCTTGCTTCTAGTTGCTATTCTCATCCACTGATCTTATTCCCTGTTTGACCATTTTCTTTAAGTTGCTTCACAGCCATTTTCTATAGCAGAGACTTTTTTCTTTGAACTGATAAATCACTGTGGTCATTCAGTGATTCATTCACTTTTGACTGTTTTCAGGCAGAAAGACAAGCATGCCATAAACATTGTTGGTTACAATTACAGACTCCAGTCCATCTTCACTTTTTCTATTCAGGGCATTTTCAGTTAAAAAAAAGCTGCTATTATTATTATTATTATTATTATTATTATTATTATTATTATTTCTATGAAGGTTCTCAGTCATCCAGGTGGAATTGTCTGTAGCTTGAATCATGTCAACTGGATTTCTATTTTCTCAGTGGAAACGTTTCGCTCCTTATCCAAGGAGCTTCTTCAGTCTGAGCCAAGGCATATTATTATTATTATTATTATTATTATTATTATTATTATTATTATTTATTTATTATTTTCTATCCCGCCTTTATTATTTTTATAA
The DNA here is from genome assembly GCA_023362775.1 of Charina bottae. NCBI lineage: Eukaryota > Metazoa > Chordata > Lepidosauria > Squamata > Charinaidae > Charina > Charina bottae. The sequence continues at coordinate 6,684,480 of JALMGJ010000027.1, read as the reverse complement.
ATAACTCAAGGCGGCGAACATACCTAATACTCCTTCCTCCTCCTATTTTCCCCACAACAACAACCCTGTGAGGTGAGTTGGGCTGAGAGAGAGTGACTGGCCCAAGGTCACCCAGCTGGCTTTCATGCCCAAGGCGGGACTAGAACTCTCAGTCTCCTGGTTTCTAGCCTGTTGCCTTAACCCAGGGGTCGGCAAACTTTTTATGCCGGGAGCCATTTTGACATGCTCGTGCACATTTTGAAATGCTCGAGAGCCAGGGGGCGGGGGCCAATCGTGTGGAAGGGGGCGGGGTTTGCGGGCGGGGGCCAATCACGTGGAAGGGGACGGGGTTTGCAGGCGGGAGCCAATCACGTGGCTTATTGGGGCGGGTGGCAGGGCGAATCTGTTTGGGAGGGTCGGGGGTCCTCCTCGGCGAGCCTGGCCTCCAGAGCGGGGCATGTCTGGCCGGGCGGAGCGGGCGCGGGGGAGCCGCACAGGCACCGAGGGGGGCGGGCCCGGCGGCGGAGGCCCGCCCCGCCCGCCCCGCCCGCTTACCTGCCTGCTTGCCTCCCTCCGCGAGGCCCCCCGCTGCCTTCCCGGGATCCAAGCTGGATCGGGGGCCTCGCGGAGGGAGGCAAGCAGGCGGGCAGCCCGGGCCTCCGCCGCCGGGCCCGCCCCCCTCGGCCGCTTCCGCCCGCCCGCGTTGAGCCAAGAAAATGATGGGGGGCGGGAAACGAGGCGGGCGGTGACGACAAGCGGCACGCTTCAGGGCGGGCGGAGGCAGGCGGGCAGCCGCTCCTCCTTCTCTCCCGCCGGCGGAGGAGGAGGAGGCCCGGGCCGCCCGCCCACCCCGCCCGCTCGCCCGCCCCACCCGCTCGCTTACCTGCCTGCTTGCCTCCCTCCGCGAGGCCCCCCGCTGCCTTCCCGGGATCCAAGCCGGAGAGAAAGGGCGGCGGCGGGGCCGTGCTACCGGAGCGCCCGAGTGCCAGACAGGCAGCTCCGCCCGCGCGCCTTCCACGCGATCGGCCCGTGAGGACCGGCCAGGGAAGGCGCGCGGGCGGAGCTCCCATCCCGCTGCACCCCAGCCGAGCAGCAGCCGAGCCTCGAGAGGGCGAGAAAGCCCCGACGCTGCCCCGCGGACCTCTCCAGCGCGCCCGGATCCTGTTTGCGGGCGGGGGCCAATCACGTGGAAGGGGCGGGGGTGAGTTCACCTGCGGAAGAGCCACACTCAAGGGGCCAAAGAGCCGCATCTGGCTCGCGAGCCGCCATTTCCGGCCCTTGCCTTAACCACTAGAGCAAACTGGCTCTGGCTCTATAAATAAAAAAAGCTTTTATTTCTTATTCTCTTCCCAGGCTCTCACTTAGCAAAATATAAACTCTTGACTTAAGGAGGAAAATTTGTTTGGGATTCCCCCCAAAAACTCCCATTCACTTGCTCACTCAGCAAGTGAGTGATCTTTGGAACCTGGTTGCCTTATATTCCTCTAATGATCTCTGCTTACTCAGCAGGAAGGGGTAATTTAATCACTCACACTGGGCAATCAGCAGCTTTTGCACCACAGCCCTTGCAATCAGCAGCTATTCAGGGGATGACCTTTTCTGCTCTACAGCTGAGCGTGCAATACTTCAGAATATGCCAGATCTCTAGTCATTTTCTTTCTGTTGAACTCCTCAGGCAAATCCCTGCTAGTGTTCTCTATTTGCTTGCTATATTTTTATAGAAGATAACCAAAAGGGGAGTGCCATTATTGCTTGCTTACCTGCAGTGTTTACATTTTACTCCAAACATCATGCTTTTTTGACACACTTGGCACACCTGAGAGAGCCATGATTTTGTAGAAAACCTGAATGAGATGAAACAGAACACAGGTATAAAAGGAGAAATTGTATTAAGGAAAACAGTACCATTGGTGAAAGGTATATAATCAAGCTACAAGGCCACATGTCAAAATGTTATGTGGCTAACATATTCTCCAGGGAAAGCTATTCTCTGGGGAATGCTTTGGCTCCATAACTTCCCAGCAGAAGACCTAATATTTTAGAGTAGTCTTGCGGATACCAGAGAAGCTTGGTCACTTCAAGATGTGTGGACTTCAACTCCAAAAATTCCCCAGCCAGCCAGTCCACACATCTTAAAGTTCCCAAGGTTGAGAAACACTCTATTAGAGTGTTCACTGATCAAGAACCAAATGTTGTACAGTAGTTAAGTTTGGGCATGTATCCTGCTTCTGATGTAACCAACTTTGCATGCAAACTAAACAAGCCACCCAGGATCCTCTATAATGCTGCAAGGGTTTCAGGGATGCATCTTCATATTCTTATACTGGGTGCTTTCAGGTAGGATTTTTAATGCCAAACTAACCAAGCAAAGCTATTATCCAGTCCCCACCCCACCCCGTTTCCTTAGAAAGAAAACAACAGAAGTGGTGAAGGATGGGAGGATTCCCAACAGAGGACAACCATATCTGAAACCCTCACAAAACACCTGAAAACTCCCAATAAGCAGGTCTTCTAGATGAGACTTTATCTTCGCATCACCCCGCCTTATTTCACAGATTCTTATAGAGCAGCGTTTCTCAACCGTGGCAGCTTGAAGATGTATGGATCTCCCAGAATTCCAGAAGTTGAAGTCCACACATCTTCAAGTTGCTAAGGTTGGGAAACGCTGTTATGGAGGTGCTAAATGAAAATTCCTCCATTGGCAACCCTGCCAGGTTTCCTGCACCACGGCTTTTGGGTTGTTGCTAGAGAGAGAGAGAGGCTTTAAAAAAAGATCCATTAAACAAGGAGAGAGTAACTGTGAAATGCCTTAGCACCGGGTAGTACAAGGAATCCTCTATCTGAAAGCACCCCCAGTGTAAGTGCCACTAAATCCAAATTGCAAAAAAAGAATTGCAACTACTTCAAAGTCCCTGAATCTGGATACTTAGTTTTGGTAGAACGCATCCAAAGCTTTGCTTAAAACAGGAGCAGGCAACCTGTCGACCACCTCATACTTCGAACTACAACTCTCACAATTCCAGACAATTCCCCATACAAGCTTGGGCTGATGGATTTTGAAATATACCATATATCTGGATTGCCTAACCCCCCTTTCTTCCCCCGCCCCTGCTTAATTAGTTAATTAGTGAGCTGGTGTCCTCATGATGTCTTTGGCTAGGCTTGATGAAAATCACAGCCAAATGCACAGGAAGGCTGGAAAAGCAACTATGCAGACTGCCCCTAAGGATGATGTTGTACAGGTAGGGGGGCTCTTAGGGGGCTCTCATCACCTCAAACTTTTCTCCTCCCCCCACCTCAGGCAACAGTAACTGAACTGGGGAAATTATTCCAGCCCCACCCAGGCCAGCCAAGGGCTTGCAGGACAGCCAAATCAACCTTCCACAGAGGCTGATCGGACGTGCACGTTCAACCTCCTGAAATACTTACCTGTGTGTTACAGACAGACCGATATCTCTTCGTACCGTTTGTGGAGATCCCTGGGGGAAATCTAGGAAAATAAGATTTTTAAAAGTCGACATATTAGTTGACTTAAATGACGTTGACTTTGTCAAACGGCCAGCAGGTCGGACGGAAAGCTCTGCCGTAGGTGAATCAACTGGGAGTGCAGTTTCTATCAGCCTGAGGCTCACACCTAGCTTTGCACAACACATCCAGAGCTGCACTCGAGAAGAGGATGGGGATAGGATCCTCTGGGGCAGAGGGAGCGGGAGGTTTTAAGCGGTGAAGTGGGTGCCTTAAGCCTCTGAAAGGTTTATAGCACCCTTTTGTCCTTAACCTCCCTCATATTCCAAAAAGTACAAACAAGGGGAGCTTTCTACAGCTGCAAAAGGAATGCTGGTAGGAACACTCGCTGCAGAAAACACGAACCACTCCCCCAGTCCATTCCATGGGGGGAAAAAATACCTTGCTGGGCACCATTTGCAGCAATAAAAGTAAACAATGAGTGTGATCTTAAAAGAAATCTGAATGCTGGGCTAGTTGCCCAGATTGTATGCAGGGTATATATTCGAGACGGTGCTGTCCCTGCAGTTGTCATTCCAGAAATCAGCTGTTTAGGCTGGCGTGTCCCTAAACCCTCTATCTCCACTCCAACAGGCAATTATTAGATGCAGATTTAGCTGCATAAACATAATCCCAGTGGGAAGGCAGCAAAAATCCTCAGCTTGAAGGAACAGTCGAGGTCAGTGTTTCTCAACCTTGGCCATTTTAAGATGTGTGGACTTCAAGTCCCAGAATTCCTGAGTCAGCAGGCTGGCTGGGGAATTCTGGGAGTTGAAGTCCACGCATTTTAAAGTTGTCAAGGTTGAGAAACACTGGTGCTCCATATTTCCTTGCGTGAACAAATATTAAAAGGATGTTCTAAAAAATGTCAACTTCCAACAGGTAGATGTAAACCAGTGCGAGGCTCGTCTAAAGCAAAAAGGGGATCATTTCTCTCATGGACACCTAAGTCACCAAGGATTGGAAGACAGAAGCAAGGGGTGCAACATGTTATTCATAATTTCAGATTTCCAAATCTTTTTGGGGCAAAACAAAACAACAATATCAGGAAGGTGCAAAATAGAAGTCTTGGGGCTTGAAGTCTCAAGAGTTCCCAGTTGGTATGGCCCAGACCTATACTAGCTGGGGAATTCTGGGGGTTGGAGTCTGAAGATATCAACTCCCAGGATTCTAGCTAGAGATAGCCAATACACATGGGCTGTGGAATTCTGGGATTTGGAGTCTTAACACATCAGCTCCCAGAATTCTCAGTAAGCATGGACAACACCCATGCTGGGTGGGGAATTCTGCAACGTGGCATCCCAACACAGGCAGAGAACACCAGGTTAGAAAAAGTGTGATACTGTGGTTTTTGCTTTTGGCTGTAACTCAAAAAAAAAGTGTTTTTATAACAGAATTTTAATCTCTATGTTTGTAAACCGCCCAGAGTCCCCTTGGGGGAGATGGTGCGGTGATAGAAGTCGAAACATAAATAAATAAAAAAAAAAGGGGGGTTGGCTGCCAGTTTTGCCAATTTATCTGCCAGTTTTGCCCAAACGCATTTTCAATCCATCTAAAGCAGTGTTTCTCAACCTCAGGAACTTTAAGCTGTGTGGACTTCAACTTCCAGAATTCATGCTGGCTGGGGAATTCTGGGAGTTGAAGTCCACACAGCTTAAAGTTCCTGAGGTTGAGAATCAATGATCTAAAACTAACAGATTTTAAATCTAGCAGGTTTTTTCCCCTTCCCAACTCTAGGTGGCACCAAATTCTCATTTCTCAATGCCTCTTAAGCAATAGACTTTTAAACTACTTTTTTTAAAAACAATATTTATTGTTTTCCCAACAGTGGTGGAGGGGAATGCCAGCATTTCCAGTCAGTTGCTGGGAATGCGAGAGCAGCTAGCTCATTTTCCATCAGTCCATGTGATTGTTCAAATAACAAGCAAGCCCTTCCAGAAGCAGAAGCAACTAGAGGTCACCAAAAATAATAAAATAAAATAAAATAAAATAAAATAATAAAATAAAATAATAAAATAAAATAAAATAAAATAAAATAAAATAAAATAAAATAAAATAAAATAAAATAAAATAAAATAAAATAAAATAAAATAAAATAAAATAAAATAAAATAAAATAAAATAAAATAAAATAAAATAACACAATCACTTTTCTTCTGAGGAAGTAAGAATACTATCCAGGGCCTCTAGGCTTTGCTTCCCCTCTGGCTACAGTCAACTTTCAGACCCAACCTTTCTACTTTCCAATCTGACTTTTTTGCAGGTCTCCCTTTTCATTTCATAGCCAGCACAACCAAGCTGAGGCAGGAGAATTCACAGGAAGTTTGTGAGTGGAATAAGAAGAAAAGGCTTCATTGTGGAAAAAGTGTTTGGAGTTTGCAATGTTATGCGATGGATTGCAAAGTTTTGGAAAGCTCTTTAGATTTATCTCCAATTTGGTGCAGGGTTTGGTATCCATTTGGTATCTAGCCCCGGCTCTTGCCAACCTAGCAATTCGAAAGCATGCAAATGCAAGTAGATTAATAGGTACCACTTCGGTGGGATGGTAACAGCGTTCTGCGTACATCATGCCGGCCACATGACCGTGGAAGCGTCTTCAGACAGCACTGGCTCTTCGGCTAACAAACGGAGATGAGCACTGGCCCCTAGAGTCGGACACGACTGCACAAATGTGCGGGGGGAACCTTTACTTTTTTTTTGGTATCCATATGGACTAAGAAATTATGCAGATCCCTACCATACAATGTCTAAAATCCCTAACATGAAATGATTACATTTACCCTAACATAGTAATTGTTGGAATTATCAGGGGTCAACTCAGCATTGTCTCATAAGTATAAGGGGGGTCCTTTCTAGTAAACGCATCTCTATTGTGCTTGTGGGATGTCACATGGGTCACCTGATTTCCACTTCCTTTCTCCTTCTTTGAGTTTGGGGATTAACAATCTCCATTACTCTTTGGGCACACCTGCAAGCAGGAGGTGCTGCAGAATGCATCTCTCGTCCTTTCATCTCGCTTGCACACAGATCTACTTGTATCCAGATCTGCTGAATAAATGTAAGCTATCTCTATTTTTCTTCATCTAACTACTATGTGAAGACTGAATTTATTTCTGAATGCAATTAAGCTTAAAGTGCAGGTTCCCTGATGGTTCACGTTTCTACTCTGCAATATTGTTGTTAGCTGCTTGGAGTTCTTTTATTAACCTTCAAAACTCCATCAGTAATTACATTTAAAAAACAGCCAAAATCTCATGAGATCTTGGTGTTACTCATGTGAGATCTCAAGGGAAGGACTGCCAGAGATTAGGTGATAATATAAGACTTTGTTCATACAGTATGCAAATGCACCCACACACACACACATGCACAAAAATTATGTATATACCCAGCATGTAAAAATGTGGCTAAGTCCTTAAGGAAATCCTCCTGGGTTCAACAGGGGTAACTTCCAGGCGAGTATCTACAGCAGCCTGAATCAATGTGATGGATTTTGGCGGTGCTGCTGGTTCTCAGGAAGGAGGGAGCACATTCCAAGGAGGTGGAGGAGATAAGCAGAGGCACAGTCCGGGAGGCAATGGTGGGAAAACAAAGAGGTTCAGGATAGCCTGGGGCCCCGAGCGTGTGAAGGGCCCCGTTTCATGGTTGTGCTCACACCGATGGTTTTTAAGATCTCTTAGCTGTATTTATATTTAATTTTCTGTATTGTTTTAATTGTTTGACTGCTTTTATTATTGTTAGCCGCCCAGAGTCACTGGTCTGAGATGGGCGGCTATATAAATTGAATAAATAAATAAATAAAATTTTCGACCTTCCCAGCTGGTTTCTGGCAAGCAAAATAATTGGGGAACTGCATGATTCGCTTAATGACCACGTGGCTCGCTTAACACCTGGGGTGATTCGCTTAACAACCGCAACTGGGACTACCGGAACTGCCGTTGCTAAGCAGTGCGGTCATGTGATGTTTCCCTTAGCAACAGAAATTCCGGTCCCGATTAAGGGTTGTTAAGCAAAGACTACCTGTACCAATATCTCATTTAACAGGTCAGATCAACTCAACTCATCACAGATCACCAACTATTTTCCAGAAATGGAATCTGTGGACTTTTTGTGTGCAAAACAAGTATACTTCCATTGAGCACCTGTTTGCATATCTTGGGATATGCATATTATATTTTGGGATAGGCCATTTTAGCTAAGTAGCCAGCCATTGTTCTTCAGTAGGACTCCAATATTTGTATATAGGAGAAATGCATGCAGAGAAGTGACACAAGCATACACCAGCGTGCAACTTTCTCAACCAGGAGCCCCAGCAGGAAGTGCTATGGGTGTTTTTCACAGCATTTTTGCTTTTTCTAATGTTCCAATCAGAGCATCTCTGCAGTGCCTCCTGCCTGCTGGTACGGCTGCTGCAGACAGGAAAGCCCATTTGGGGAGACTTCGCACATCTGTGTACAACAGGATGCTTTGTGACAATAAAACTGCCAGTTTCCCAACCTGGTGAACTCCTACAATTGTCGGCTAGCAGGATGACAATTGTACTTCAGTGCAAGTAGAGCAGCCTTTCTCAACTTTTGACCCTGGAGGAACCCTTGAAATATTTTTCAGGCCTCGGGGAACCCCTGCACATTCAGGCTCAAATATAGGCCAGAAGTTACACATTTTTATATTTGTTTCATGTGTGGGCCTGTATAGATGCCTTGACAGTGTTCTTAAACTAAAAATAAAGAATGAAACTTACCTCTTTAATGTGAAGTTGCCCGAATTTGAAATAATTTTTTAAATAAATTGTGATCTCCCAGGGAACCCTTAGGGACCTCTCGCATAGGGTGCCACGGAACCCTAGTTGAAAAACCCTGGATAGGGTGGTAAAGGCTGGGGAAAGCTCTCATAAAATACAGCAGATCCTGGATGCTTTGCAAGACACCAGCTTTGCATCTGGACTGTCAAATGTTTGAATTCTTTTTTTCACCTCCCCTTCCTTTACTGCAGGGCTTTCCAAAGTTTTCCCGCGGTGACACACCAACCGCCGTTGGTGTGTTGCCGTGGGAAAACCCGGAAGTGCCGCCCTTGCAGCAGCGCACAAAAACCCGGAAGCACTGCTGCCGCTTTCAATTTTTGCGCGCCGCCGTTGGTGTGTTGCCGCGGGAAAACCCGGAAGCGCTGATGATGATCAGCGGTTCCGGGTTGTGTGGCGACACACCAGACTGTGTGGCAACACACTTTTGTGTCGCGACATACAGTTTGGAAAGCTCTGCTTTACTGTACAGTATATAATCACTTCATTTGCTCAGCCCCACAAACAGTGTCTACTACAAGTCAAGTCAAACCCTAATCTTAGGTAGAAGAATGCAACAGAGGACACAGCACAAAAAACAACAAGCTAGTCCTCATGAAGATTCATGCAATGCCCTTAACCTGCAATTTTGGGAAGGCTTCTGTTTTCAAATGGGTGTTCCTCCTCTTCATCGAGGATCCCTAAGGAGGCTGGTAAGGATATGCTAACTATGGCTTAGCCATGGTTTATTAAATCATCCATAATGGGCAGGGTTCACACAATATGCTAAACCATAAACCATGTTTTACAAATTACAACAGCCGCTTCAGACAGCATGCTAAACCATAAGCAAGCAAGCTGCATTATAGCTTAGCCTACATACGTGGCCTTGCAGATGCTGGTGAACCACAATTTGCAGAAGCTTCAGCCACAGCCCTGGATTAACCACTGAGCAAGATAAGGCCATGCTTAGAGCACCAAGGGAAGGGGGGCACCACAGAGTTTTTTATCCTACCTATCATGCCTTTAACTCTTTCCCTGCCACACTCAACTTTAGTCAATTTTTCTTTTTTAGCTGTCCTTATCTGCCATGTTCGACTTTAATCTGCAATGTTAAAAAAATGTTTTCTTTGGCATGTTGAGTGACTAAAGTTTAAAAATTTGGTTTGGAGGTGTCATCAGATATTGCATTCATTTCTGTCTGGTGGGGTGAATGTTGCACTTCAGTTGAGGGGCACCATTGTTGAGCTGTGCTTAGTTGGCCTTAATCCGTCCCAGCATGGTGAATACTGAGGGATGCTGGGAGATGTAGTTTGGTAAAATCTGGAGGGCCATAAATTATTGTGTTATGTTAACCTAGCTAGATAGTCCAACCCAGTAGCTTAGTCTAGATGAAATAGCCAAATCACAGCTCAGCCACCATGAACAGGCTCTAGAGCAGTGTTTCTCTAGCTTGGCAACTTTAAGCTGTGTGGACTTCAACTCCCAGAATTTCCCAGCCAGCGATGCTGGCTGGGGAACTCTGGGAGTTGAAGTCCACACAGCTTAAAGTTGCCAAGGTTGAGAAACACTGCTCTAGACTTATGGACTCCTTCCGTCCTCACAATATGTACCAGTCTACAGGTCCTCCAGTTCAAACACAGTTCCCAATTCCAGCTCAGATGGAAGCAATCCATGATTGGTCCAGGATTCAGGTATTAGGGAATTCCAAAGGGAGGCAGAAAGAGAATCAGAGAAGTTGGAAGAGGGAGTATGCAAAAATGAAACTCAAGACAGTGGCCAAACCTAATTTGGGGCTATTATCTGAATATACTGAACCATAAACTACCCAACCCCATTTTGATATAATCTAATATTCTGAGGTAACAGGTAACAATACCAAGCTGACCTTTGCTGATTTTGAAAAGTTAAGCAAGGTCAAAACTAGTTAGTACCTGCAAAGGAGACTACCTCCAGAAACCCCAGAAGTGTGTGCTGGACTGAAAAGTTAAAAAAAAAAAACTTGGAAAAAGGCAGTAACAAACCACATCCACATTCTTGCTAAGAAGAATGAATGAATGTTTCCATGAAGTTATCAGAAGTTGAGGAAACTTTAGTTGTAAGCACAACTCAAGCTAGGATGTGGCATTCAAACTCCTTTTTCTCTCCTTCCCTTTCTCAAGTTCTTTGTTCTTTCTCTGTTCTCAAGTTCTTCAAAAACTTGAGTTGTAGAGTTCTTGGTGCTGCTGTCTGAGCTTGGTTGTTTGCTTGCAGACGTTTCATGACCCAACTAGGTAACATCATCAGTGTGAGTGACTCACTTGCGCTGATGATGTTACTGAATTGGGTCATGAAACATGTGCAAGTAAATGACCAAGCTCAGAGAGCACCAAGAACTCCACAGTTCAACCCTGAGCTACAGGTATTCTATTGAAAAGCTTGAGTGTCAGAAGCAAGTGTACCTGAAGAATTGTCAGGCAGGAAATGGAGTGAATCTCTTCCACTGCTACAGCAGGCAGAACAGAACCCTTAATTTCAGGAAACAGAATTTTAGGAGAAACTTCCTAAAACCAAAAGCTGTTTGGCAGCTGATTGGGTATTTAAGATTGGACTCCAGTAGCCTTTCAAAAATGCCCACTGTATTTATAAAGAGGAATTGCTAAGGATCACTGTAGACAACACAAATACGCACACACCCCTCTTGGCCACCCACTGCACTAAGCAAAGTGCAAACTTACCGCACTCTATCCATGAGATTGATCTGAAATTCTCTTCCCCTTGAAAATACATTCTGAAAACAAATTCCCTTTGATCAGCCTGAACGAGAAGCCTTGGGAAGGGGGGGGGGGAGATACAAGAGAATGCCTCTGCTCATCCCCAATTTTAGCCAAGCCTGAGTAGATGATCATCTGGTAGGACTATTGAAACTGGGTTATTCAATGCACAGGCTGCCTTCAGGAGATGTTCAGCCTAGATCAGAGCTTTCCAAACTGTGTGTGGCGACACAAAAGTGTGTCGCCACACACAGTCTGGTGTGTCGCCACACAACCCGGAAGCGCTGATCATCATCAGCACTTCCGGGTTTTCCCGCGGCAACACACCAACGGCGGCGCGCAAAAATTCAAAAGCGGCAGCAGCGCTTCCGGGTTTTTGCACGCTGCCGCAAGGGCGGCACTTCCGGGTTTTCCCGCGGCGACACACCAACGGCAGTTGGTGTGTCGCCGCGGGAAAACTTTGGAAAGCCCTGGCCTAGATGTTCTCTAAGGCAGAGTTCCTCAACCTCAGCTATTTTAAGATGTGTGGACTTCAACTCCCAGAATACTCCAGCCAGCAATGCTGGCTGGAGTATTCTGGGAGTTGAAGTCCACACATCTTAAAATGGCTGAGGTTGAGGAACTCTGCTCTAAGGTACCTTCCTACGATTCTGCGAGTGCAGTCACTCCATTTCTTTGGTGTAACTCATTTGCTTTTGTTTTCCCTGCTGCAAGATTTTTGGTGAAGAATGGAGTTGGGGGGGGATATGGAGCTGCCCCCCTGATGGTTCTAGGTGGAAGAGTGTCAGCAAAGGAGAAGGTTCCTGTAGCTCATTTCAAGTACCCCCCTTCTCAACAGCCATTACAGGCCAGGCAAGAAAGCGACAGAGAAAAAGCCCCAATCCAACCACACAGCATATCTCAGCCCCAAGGCCACGAAATGAGTCATTTTCAAATTTATAAGCCACTGGAATTTCCTCTCAGGCACAAAGGTAGTTGTCTAGTTGTCACTTACACTTAGCTCAATGCTCAGCCTTCTTGAATGATGTTACTTCTCTGACAAAAGGGTTTAAACCACCCACTGATGTCCCATTGTTTTCTCAGGTGAGCTGGGGATGAGGGGTGTTCTAATCCAACACATTGGGGGACATCAGGATGATAAAGACTGGTATAAAGAGCCTATAAAATGGCAGGTCTGTTTGTCCAAATGAGTGGACTTCAATTCCCAGAATTCTCAGCAATGGCTATGCTAGTTGGGGAACTCTGGGAGTTCCAAGTCCACTTATCTGGAGGGTGCCAAGTTGGGGTAAGCTGGTCTAAGACATGGGAAGGCAACTGCCAAAATTTAACAGAAGGACCATCAATATTCCAATTTGCCCCCAAAGGACAAAACAGGTGCATTAAATTTCAATGCAAAATTGTTGGGCCAGACTTCATAGATGCTTCGTAGTTTGGATACACTCGCTCTAAATCAGTGTTTCTCAACCTCGGCAACTTTAAAATGTGTGGCCTTCAACTCCCAGAATTCCTCCCACACACGGCTGGCTGGGGAATTCTGGGAGTTGAAGTCCACACATCTTAAAGTTGCCGAGGTTGAGAAACACTGCTCTAGACCTTCCCCAAAGATTGTAAAAAAGAAAAGTATAATTACAAAGCAAAAAATAGTTCTACTCCTGTTGATTTCACTGTGACACTAGATGTACACACCCCTTTCAGGCCTTTAAAAAAAGTACAGGGTAGAATTAGTAGCCGTCCAGAGTTTGAAAGACCCCAACTCCAAATAGACAGCATAAGGCATGGTGGAACCTGTGTTTGAACAGCATCTGAGCTAGCCACGGATCCCTCAACACCGAAGAAAAACAAGATTCTGACCTAGTCAGACCCCTGGGCATTTGACTGTTAGAAACCAAGGTGTGTCTGTGTATCTTTAAATTATTCTCTGAATTATTAATACACACATCCTCATACACAAATTTCTTGGCTAGGTTCATACAAATAAAACCCAGGCTAACAAAACACAACTGCCATGTTCATAGTCGCCCAAGCAAATAAACCATGTTATGATTTAGCATTATGGCCTGGTTCACACAGCATGCCGGGTTCCCACAATACACTGCACCACACACCATCTTGGAGAGACTCAAGTTTAAACTTGGGTGTATCTTGATAATCATTCAAAATAAGGGAGAAGTCAGAATACATTGAATCAGACACTTTGGGGAAGTAATTTATCAGCTTTCCCCCCTCCCCTTAATTTTTTTTTTAAAGCTAGCATTAAGAAACAGTTGGTCCTACTATTCCGAAGTCAATTTTCTGAGGAAGATAAGCAGGGGATTGGTTCAAAGTCTTTCTGCGGCCTTTTCACCCCCCTCTGGAGCAGGGATAAAGTTTGCCAAAATAAAGCATCTCTTACCAAATCTAAAAAGACACAAAAAGAAAGAAGGGGAAAAAAAGAATGAGTCATAATCATACATCAATCATGCTAACATACCCAACATACAAAAATCACCTTATACTTGAGTCACACGATTGAATCATCCAACCGAGCATTGTTGCATGACAGCACCTCTGCAAGAAGGGGCTTTTGCAGCTCCCAAGATGCTCAGGGTTGAATCTGAGACGGTTTGCATGTGAGGCAGAACCTGGCAAATTATCTAAGCCAGGGGTCCCCAACCTGTGGGCCACAGCCCACTACTGGGCTGTGGCCTGTTAGGAAGTGGGCCGCGGGGCTCCCACCTGCAAACCCTGCCCCCCGGTGCGCGCGATCAGCTCCTGCCTGCAAACACACACACACTGGTGCGTGGAAAAATTTTCTTCCATGACCGGTCCCTGGTGCCGAAAAGGTTGAGGACTGCTGATCTAAGCAATGCAAATGCACACATATTTTATTTATTTATTTATTTATTAAATTTGTATCACCGCCCATCTCCTCTATACCAGGGAACTCTGGGCGGTTCACAACAACAAGTTAAAAATATAAAAATTACAACAATTATGTCAATGCTCGCTCCTCTCTCAGAAATACATTTAGCTTCTGATCTAGTATTTTTATACAGGACCTACAATTCTCAACATGAAGCCAATGGATTGGGAATATCCAAGCTACTAGCAATGAAAGGTGTTAAAAACTCTTCCAAATGTCTTAGGCCTGTGTGCTAATTGCTTTAAAGCAGGGCTTTCCAAACTTTTCAGTTGGCAACACACCAACGGCGGCGCTTTTGGGTTTTCACACGCCGCCACAGTGGTGGCGCTTCCGGGTTTTTGCCCACCGCCACCGCGGCACTTTCGGGTTTTCACGCACGGCGGCGTGTCCTGATCTGCTGCAGGAAAATCCGGAAGCGCCGATGGCCCACTGCCACGTGCGGCGGCGGCGCACCATCAGCACTTCTGGGTTTTTGTGCAGCACACCTGGGCCCCGCAGGCGACACAGTACTGTGTCGCGACACACAGTTTGGAAAGGTATGCTTTAAAGAGAACTAGTCTTAGCCCCACATTCTGTCTTCAGCTTTGGTTTTCTCATCTGTAAAATGGAACAACAATAAACCAGGTTTACAGAAGCGCTACAACATTTACAGTAAGGAACTGTGGTCACCTGGCCCAAACTCTTAGCATAAGGCTTATAATACTGGAGTTTAAGGAAAGAGCTCACAAACAGATTATTATCATCATCATCATCATCATCATCATCATCATCATCATCATCATCCACAGAGGAGGCGTGCCTTCTCTGCAATAGCGCCCGCCCTATGGAATATCTTGCCCCCGGAGGTGAGACTGGCCCCCTCACTCCTGGCCTTTCGGAAGGCCCTTAAGACCTGGCTCTGCCGCCTGGCCTGGGACAATGGAGGCGGTAGTGCCTCCTGGGGTTGGCTGGCCCCGTAGCACCATGATCTACTCTGCGGTTCCAAATCTCTCTTGGACTTTATTTATTTTATGCTTGTTGTGTTTTTAGATATTTTGTATAGTTTTTAAATTTCTTAAATTTTATTTGTTGTAACCCGCCCAGAGTCCCTTGTATGGGAGATGGGCGGGGTATAAATTGAACAAACAAACAAACAAACAAATAAATAAATACTAATAATAATTATTATTATTATTACAAACAGATTATTTCTTGCCATTCGAAACTAAAGTTTACTATGGAGCAGAGCTCAAAGCTGACATCAGTTTGAGATCACAGGTAGTCCTCATTTAGCAACTGCCTCGTACAGTGACCGTTCGCAGTTACAACGGTGATGAAAAAGTAACTTTGCAACCAATCCTCGCATTTACGACCTTTGTAGGTCTGTAAAGCCAAGGAAAGCTGAAGTAAGGTCATAAGCGGTCGCAGTTTCACTTAGCAACCGCTTCGCTTAACGACCAAGTTGCCAGTCCCAATTGTGATCGCTAAATGAGGACTACCTGTATTCAAAATCGGCCAGGTGGAATAGGTAAAACACAGCTGGAACGCCATCTTTATCATCAGGTAGGCCGCCAGGCTGGAAAATTAATTTGCTATGGCATTTTCCTGAATCCCGCATACAGCAACTGTCCTAACAGGAGACTTCCAGGTTTGGGCTGCGGGAATCTGGATGATCCCTAGATCAGATTTTTGCAGCCCAGATAGGATAACCCTACTTAAACAGGTTCAGGCAGTACTAGCATCCCCTGCATTCAAATAAAGATGCTCGGCTTAAGGGCCTCTATCTATCTATCATCTATCTATCTATCTATCTATCTATCTATCTATCTATCTATCTATCTATCTATCTATCTATCAATCAATCATCTATCAATCTATCCATCCATCCATCCATCCATCCAACATACTTATATCCCGCCCATCTCCCTTGCAAGGAGGGACCCTAGGTGGTTCACAATAAAATTTAATTTGACTCCGGTGCTGCCTGACTCCAATCAACTCTGGGCGGTCCACAGCATAAAAACAATATATAATCCAAAAAGCACAGAGCAGTAACAAGATGGCAAATCTGGCCAACCAGATAAACGTGGGTGTTCTACATGTTTGGGGCACCTGCCACCTAGCCCAACGCCAGGGAGAAGAGTCAGGTCTTGAAGACCCTCTGGAATGCCGAAAGGGTGGGAGCCACACAGAGCTCAGGGGGAACCTCGTTCCGGAGGGCAGGCACTGCGACAGAGAAGACATGCTTCCGGGGTCCTGACACATAGCCATGCTTAATCAACAGAACCTGGAGCGCACCGACCCTGTTGGATTGAACCACCCAGTCCGACCCCACGGGAGGTAGGTGGTCCCTCAAGTAACTGGGCCCTATGCCATGGAGGGCTTTATAACCAGCACCTCGAATGGCACCTGAACCAGTGCAGCTCGTGAAGCCATGCCCATCACTGCCCACGCAGCTGCATTCTGGGCTAGTTGAAGCTTCTGAGTGGTCTTCAGGGGCAGCCCCATGCAACACCACCCCTGTAATGGGATCTACTTTAGATTTCTGTTTTCTCTTTCAGTTTTCTCCCTTTCTCATGTGGGTTTCAATATCATGCTCTTATCCTTGATACCCTTCTTCCTTCCTCTGCTGAGCCAAGTGGCTCCTCTACTTTAGAAACAGTCAAACAGCAGTGTACGCAGCCTTTTTTAAATCTGAGGACCACAATTGGCCCTTAAATGATGAACAAGGGACCTCATTCCAAAAAATAAACAGGACCAAGATGAGAAAATGGGCTGTAGGTAGGACAAAAACAAAATTTGTTTTAATATCTATTTAAAGTTAATGAGAGTTACGGGAATTATATGAAATACAGTACCCTTAATATGATCATTACTCATTTAATTAATACCTTGCCTCTTCAGTCACATTAATAACAATGTTATATAAGGGTTTTGAGGGGTTCAGAACCCCACCACGGTTGTTCATTCATGCTTGAAATAGTTTGTTGTGGGAAATCACCAAAACAGGCTTGCAAAGCATGGCTTGTAAGTCATTTCTACCCAAACTGTCTTAATTACCATGGTCTGAAACAGGCTTGCCAATCATGGTTGGCTAACCATCTTTGCACAATTCTGGCATGGTCAACGGTTTTAAAAATTGTGGTTGTTTTATTTTGTTTTTATTTTATTTTATTTTATTTATTTTTATTTTTATTTTTATTTTTATTTTTTTTGTTTTTGTTTTTGTTTTGTTATTTTATTTTTTAGTCAAATTTATCACCGCCCATCTCTACAGCAGTAGACTCTGGGTGGTTTACAATAATAATATTAAAATTAAAAACCTTTTAATTGTTAGAGTCATGTACATGAGATGGACAGCCATATAAATGTACTAAATAAGTAAATAAATCTGCCACACTACTGGCTTTTTGATTTATTAAATATTCCCAATGCATTTTAAAACCAATCTGCAATGTTTCCACATCATTCTCAATATCTGAGACCTCAAACATGTTCAGCAGATGATGTCTATATGTTTGTAGAGCTCACAGACCACCATTATTTACCCAAACGCAGCTCAGCCTGAGCTGGCAAATAAAAATTGAGTACAGAGAATACTAGCCAATCAATGCTCAGTCTCTCTATTTCAAACTAGCCAACAGGTTTGTGTACTGTACCCAACATTTTCAGTGCTCCTTGAATTAACAATCACTATTTCCTCCTTCCTCTGCAAAAAGAATAGCAATTAAGTTTCTTAGCATCCCCCTTCACAAAGGCTGTACATTTGTCCACATGTACATGTGTTTGGTGGTTTCTAAAAAACTCCTCCCACTTGGATGCAATGATGGAGGTTGCAAAGAAGGACTGATGTTCGAAACTATTAACAATACACTGAGAAGCCTCAAAAGTATTCTTTTCAACATGGCATCAGATAACTGTGTAGCGGAATGAACTCTGTGAAAAAGGCATTGTAGGGAATCCTGTGAAGGTCTTATTCCAGCAAACAATGACAGTTCAGTTCATCACTTTAATCTGTCATTATCAGTTTACTGTGATCATCAGGGACTCATGAAACTAAGGCAGGAAGGACTGAAAGTAAATTAAATTAATGGTGTTAATTAATGTTAATGATAACAATGAGTATCAGTGTTTGAAAAGGGATAATAATTATACTGAAATGATTCTAGAATGGTAGGAGAACTATAACAATGGACTGAAGTTGCATATCATTGGAGATACTCTCTCAGGAGCCCATTTGGAAAATGGACATGGTCATATTCAGCCCTGAGGATTTCAATGTTAAAGTGGCCTCTAGCCTCCATTCCTCTCCTCCAGGTCTCAGGCTATGCTTAAACTGGATCTGTTTGAATTTTAGGATGCACACCACCTTGAAAACTAAATGCTATCATATTACTGTATATCTATAAGTCTTATTTGAATGTTATTTTAACTTATTTATAGTTGTATTTTAATTAATTATATTTTATTGTAAACCGCCAGAGTCCCCCTTGGGACATTTAAATGAATGAATGAATGAATGAATAAATGAATGAATGAATGAATGAATGAATGAATGAATATGTATAAAGACCGTTAACACAACTGTCTGACTCAATGCAAGGCAACATCTTGCAAAAACATCCTCCTCCTCCTCCTCCTCCTCCTCCTTCCAGCCTTTAAACCATTCAAGGTGGCTATCCACTTCAAACAAACACCATTCAAAACCCAATGGAAAATAAGATAATCAAAGAAATAACAGCTGAACAAGAAGACCTTAACACCTTTCCTGAGAGTAGGAAGTGAGTCCTTCGGGGCTCAGGAGCAATGTAGAAGGCCTTTCCTTTAATGTCCTATGCTAATAGCGATAGCAAGGGGAGGCAAGAAACAGAAGAACACTTACTTCATAGGAGGAACTTCATCTATCCGATTGCCAAGCTGGGACTCGTGAGATTTGCTCCTCGTGAGGGTTGGGAAGTTGGGCAGCAGCTGGAAAACCTTTCGGCTGGGCGGGGGCGGAGTCCGTGGTGGCTTCCCCCTCTTGAGCTGGGGGGTGGTCGGCGGGGTAATGGCGGTACTATGAGGAGTTCTGAGGTTTCGCCGCCCACCGGGAGTGGGGAAAGCAAACGATTCCAAGACGTTATCGGCAAAGGCGGGGGGACCGTGACTCGTGGGCAAGTTGTCCGAAGAGGGGATGGTGGAGACCGAGACGGAACGGGGCTGTGGGCCGTTGCCTTTCAGAAGGGAAAGGTTGCCCTGCATCCACATGATCCCTGGAGGGCAGGGGGAAAGTTCAGAAGGGGGCATCAAACTGGTTTCCCGGCATACATCAGGTGGATTCCACACCAGGTGGTCTTTGTACTCTCCACCTGCATGGAAATATTAAGACACTGTTCAAAGAAAGCCATAGATGAGGCAGTGAGGAGCAGATGGGGTACAACAGACTAAGGAGATGGATTTTTCTTTTTGCTGGCAGCTGTAATTTCAAGATAACATCTTCCTGCCTTGCTGCAATTCCATGTTCTGCCCTTTTGCCTCTCTTGCACTGAGGCTAGCAAGTTCAAATGTGTAAATGGGATGTGAAAATAAGGGAGACAGGAGGAAGAGCCTCAGCCTAGATAACAGTCAGAGAAGAGATATCTCAGCCCACAGAAGGGATGGGGGTGGAGAAAGTGTCTCAGAAGGGACCCTCCCTAGTTCTCTGGAAAGTAAAGGCAAGGGAGGGGGGAAGCGCTTTCAGACTTGCAAGATTCTGTTACTGTAACCTTACCATAAGGGTAGTGTTAATACTCATGGTTTTGGTTTCCTGTCTGAACTACCTCGAAGAGCTGACAAAACGTCACACCCTCCATCTCTTCTCAGCCTCTGGGCCTTCAATTGCAGGGGATGATAATGTATTTGTTGTTACTGAAATAATTTACATGGCCGCCCACCTCACAAAGAAGACTCTGAGTAGTGTACAGAAATTAAAACACAAGGCTGACTTACTTCCCAAAGTTCTTGTAAAAGGACGACAAGCCTTTGCCTCCCCCCCCCCACCCCAGGATGTTACTGAACTCCAACTCCCAGCAGCCCTAGCCAAAATGGCTCATGAGGAAGATTGCTAGAAAGTGTAGTTCGACAACATCTTTCTGGCCCTGCAAGGGATTATTGACATAACATAGGGGAAATGCTTTAAACAACTATTCAAGTCAATAAAGTAATATTTATTTATGGCAGTAATTTGTATGGTGCCTATTTTCAGACTATAGACATAATATTAAGATACAAAAAGATGTCTTAAAAAAAAGAGCCAATAAATAAATGCCATCTAAACCAGTGCAGAGCATCCAATCCAACTGTGAAAGCTGCTGTATGGAACTAGAGCAGTGTTTCTCAACCTTGGCAACTTTAAGACGTGTGGACTTCAACTCCCAGAATTCCTCCCACCCACGGCTGGCTGGGGAATTCTGGGAGTTGAAGTCCACACATCTTAAAGTTGCCAAGGCTGAGAAACACTGAACTAGAGGAACATCTGGCTGAGGCCTGAGCTGAGCCTTGATTCAGGCTATTTGCAGATTCCATCTGTATTATGGAAAAATCTTCTTCCCACTTCAGGCCACTGGCTGAGATTTCTCTCCCAGCCCCCAGTGCAAACAGCAGGCACAAGGGGCCTATCTGGATTTGGGCAAAGGGTGTACCCTCCAAAATCCGTATCTACACTCTGCCAGGGAGGAGAAGCAAGATTAAACCATCCATGCTTGCTGTTTTTAAAAATTAAGAGGCATTCACACACTTGCTAATTGTCTACATCTCTCTCATCAAGCCTGACCCTCTTGTTTATGCAACGGTCTCTAATGCATGTGGTAAGAGCTGAAGGCATGAATAAAGCCCTAAAACAGGAGTGGGGGATCTTCTCTCCTTTTGTCAAGAATCCTATTCCCGGGGGTGGGGGTGGGGAATAGTCTAACGGGGGGGGGGGGGGGGGGCCGCATGAGGATCGTGGGCGGTACTGAAACCCAAAGCAGACAGCCCTCCATAAAGTAGGGGGCAGGAAACCCAAAAATAAAAATCATTCAATTTCACTTCCCTTTCAATCAGATGCAGTTAACTGGACTATTCTCCAACCTCTTTTAATAAATTCTCCTTCTCCCAGTCAAACATTTGGATATGATATTCACTTTGGAGGTCTGGGGGCTGCCCCCAAGGCTTTTATGAGCCACCTTGAAACTCCCTTCCTCCCGGCGTTCAGCCCACCTTAACTCCTCCACCTTCGGAGGTCTGGCCTGCCCATCTCCAAAACCACCCCACTGCTGCTCCCAGAGCGCTTGTCTGCTCCCACTTTCCCCAAATCCCCGGCTCTTCTCCCTCCACCAAGAAGCCTTTGTTACCCATCCGCGTTGCCTTCCGCAAGCCGGTAAGGGCTCCGTTCAGCCGGGAACATTCCTCCGTGCTGGCCCCGTATCTCTTCATCGTGTCTTTGACTTTCAAGTCGTTCATTTCCAAGAAGGCATCGAGAGTTAGGTCCTTGGGAATCCTCTGCAGAAAAGATGGGTGGGGAGATATTTTAGAAGAGGCTCAGCTTCCTTCTCCCCACCCCCGGGGAAAGTGTTCAGAGATGAAGTTTAGCCTGGTTAGGGTGGCTCTCTGCAGTATTTGGGGGCTGAATGAGCCCCCCTTTGTGGTTAGGCGATGCTGAAGGCTTTAGCCAGGGTCGGAACAGAGACCCCGGCGCAATGCATTCAAAGCATGCAGCAGCTGCTCTGGCCCCCAATCCTTCCTGCGCTTCTCTCTCTCTCTCTCTCTCTCTCTCTCTCTCTCTCTCTCTCTCTCTCTCTCTCGTTAAAACAAGAACAAAGGAAGAAGACATGAATGTGCTGTTCAGTGGTCCAGTCGCTCCGGCTTTCGGGCAATGACGAGGCAGAAGCGGGAAAGGCTGGCAGAGTTTCATGCTCCGTCAACCCTACACTCTCCCCTACCAGCAAAGAGCGACATTGTGCGCTGACCTTTGCCGGAATCGCAACGGTGCCAAAACATTCCACCCAGCATCGCAACAGCCAAAAGAGCCTGTTACAGCCGGCTTCGAAGAGCACATCCCAGTGCTTTAAAGAGGCTCGGAGCACGCCTGGCTGGGTGTTATGGGAGTTGTGAGCCAACACATCTTGAAGCAACAAGATGGGGGGAAGCTGACTTCAATCAGCTGGATACAGCTGGGGGGGGCAAACTTTCAGTAGCCTTGGGTTGAACCTGGGCTTGGAGTCACATTCCATCCTCCAGCAAGAATTATTACTATTATTACTATTATTACTATTATTACTATTATGGTATTCTACAATTGGGGGCGCGGTGGCTTAGTGGTTAAGACGCCAGGCTTGTCGATCGGAAGATCGCAAGTTCAGAGGTTCGAATCCCTAGTCCCGCGTGACGGAGTGAGCTCCCGCACTCGCCCCAGCTCTTGCCAACCTAGCAATTTGAAAGCATGCAAATGCAAGTAGATAAATACGTAACACCTCGGTGGGAAGGTAACAGCATTCCGCGCGCGTCATGCGGGCCACATGACCGCGGAAGCGTCTTCGGACAGCGCTGGCTCTTCGGCTAACAAACGGAGATGAGCACCGGCCCCTAGAGTCGGACATGACTGCACAAATGTGCGGGGGGAACCTTTACGTTTACTACCTGTAACGCGAGTAAAAATGGGGTGAGGCTTAAATTGTTCTGTTGTGGCTGCCATCTTGATTTTTTTGGTACCCCCTGCACCCGACTGGGGCATGGTGGCTCAGCGGGTAAGACGCCAGGCTTGTAGATCGGAAGATCGCAAGTTCGGAGGTTCGAATCCCTAGCCCTGCGTGCGGAGTGAGCTCCCGCACTAGCCCCAGCTCTTGCCAACCTAGCAATTCGAAAGCATGCAAATGCAAGTAGATGAATAGGTACCACTTCGGTGGGAAGGTAACAGCGTTCTGCAAGCGTCATGCCGGCCACATGACCGTGGAAGCGTCTTCGGACAACGCTGGCTCTTCGGCTAACAAACGGAGATGAGCACCGGCCCCTAGAGTCGGACATGACTGTGTGGGGGAACCTTTACCTTTATTCTACAATTAGATTCACAGGCAAAGACTGGTGAAAACTTAATAATTCAAGTCCCAACCAAGGACCTAAGAATTATTAAGGTAGCATCTGAGGATATAAGCAGTTCTATGCAGGGTATTTTTTTGTAAAATTAGGTTGTTCAGGCCCGATAAATTCAAAATTTCCAAATATCGAGGAAGTCCTTTAGGTATTGCTCCAAGGGCTCCAATCACGATTGGTATAACAATGGATTTCTTTTTCCATAAGCATTCAACTTCGATCTGCAAAGCCTGGTATTTCATAATTTTTTCGGATTGCTTTTCCTTAATATTATTATTATTATTATTTGTATACTGCCTGACTCCCAACGACTCTAATACTAGAGGCCAACACAACAACTAAAATGGATTTATTTGAAACTGGCTTTCAAACATAATTAAAATCAATTCATTAATACGATTACTCTCCAAAGGCGGGCAATTAATCATTATTATTTAATAGTCTCCCCTTCAGCCCATTAACAATTACAATTTGATAACAGCTCTGGGAGGTCTTGAGGGACACACACACACACCGGCTTCAGTTGTACATCTTAGCTCTAAGTTATTATTCCCTCCATCTTGAGAACCGCTGTGAGGGGGAGAGGGAGAAAAAGTCTTTCCAAAGACTGACTGACTGACTGACTGACTGACTGACTGACTGACTAACTAACTAACTAACTAACTAACTAACTAACTAGCAAGTCCAAAGTAGGATGAGATTCAGACTGGATGAGATTCAAACTGGGAGAGTGCAGATTCGTAGCTCAGACTCACAAGCACCAAGCTGCATCAGCTGTCAAAATACAGGCTTTGCCTTAATACATGAAAGCACATGTGGGGAGACTGGAAAGGAAAAGTACCATGTGCAGCCCAAAAGCGTGCTGGGGGGGGGTGTTGGATAACTGAAAGCAGGCCGAGATCCAAGTCACGAAGCCAAGGAGCTGCAGCGTGTGCTAGAAATTTGTTCCAACACCAGATGATGCAAGGACATAGCTTAATGTGTACTGTACTTGCATAAGGCAACAGCTTTCAGAAGGGGTGGGTTCCCCCCCCTTTTCTTCTCCTGAACAAATACCAAAAAAGAAAGGGGGGGGGGGAGCACATAAGCCAGCCAGAAGGCACAGAACTGGAATCATCCACCCTGAGCAACATCAAACACCAAAGACGTCGGTCAAAGAAAGAAGCAGTGAAGATTTCGAGCTGAAATGACAACATTGCCCAGAATCCTTCTGTCTCCAGTAAAGTAATCACAGAAAGCCAATCCTGTGCCTTTACTTGCTATCTAGGTCCAAGCTCTGGAACTTGGTCAGGCTGGGCAAACGTATTGCCAGTCCCTTGACATCTTCTGGCTTTTCTTCTGCCAGCTGTCCCTGGTGAGGTGCCTTGTGGTCATCAGCGTTGATGAGCGCCGGGCAGCTGTGACTGGGAGGCACCATTTTGATTTCCCGCCATGCTCAGGGCAATGACGTTTTAGAAACCCAAGGAAGTGCTGGTGATGTGCCAAGTTAGAATCCTACCACCTGGCAGTGGACACTCCAGGTGAACCCCTGGCCAACTCTTTCCAGTCTTGAGAAATTTAGTGCTGGTGGTCACCCAGCATGCTTAACTGAGTCGGTGAAAGTCTAAGAGTTGCAACTATCTGTATCAGATGGCAAGACAAAGTACCAGACACCGAAGCTTTATCTAGCCCAGGGTTTCTCAACCAGGGTTCCGTGGCACCCTCGGGTTCCACGAGAGGTCACTAGCGGTTCCCTGGGAGATCACGATTTATTTAAAAAATTATTTCAAATTCTGACAATTTGTTGTCAAAATAAAGTTTCATTCTTTATTTTTAGTTTAAGAACACTGTTAATGCATCTATACAGGCCTACCCATGAAACGAATATAATAATTTGGTAACTTCTGGGCTATCTTTGAGCCTGAATGTGCAGGGGCTCCCCGAGGCCCGAAAGATATTTCAAGGGTTCTTCCAGGGTCAAAGAGTTGAGAAAGGCTGACCTAGAGCATGTCTACCATCAGTCCACACACTGCTGATGAGAGAACAGACCCAAAGGGCAGGTCGTGCCACTCGTATGCCAGACGAGCGCATACCCAAGCAGCTCCGTTTTGGGGAACTCTGCTGGAAGACACTCACATGGATGGCAGAAGAAATGTTTCAAAGACACGCTAAAGGCCTCCCTGAAGTCGCCTGATACAGACACAGCCACCTGGGAAACACGGGCACAAAATCGCTCTACCTGGCGTGGCTGCATCCACAATGGCTGTCAAGCTTAGGAAGCAAGGCGCACTGCTGAAGCACAACGTAAGTGTGAGCTGTGTAAGACCAGAGCCACTAGCGCAACAACTGCAGTGCCTACACATGCCTGTCCAACATGTGCGAGAACATTCGGTGCCCGAACTGGCCTGATCAGTCATCTTCGGACACACATCATCTAGTCTTAATGTGATAAAAAAAAACATGGTGTCAAGGTCTTCATCGACCACAATAGACGAACAACAAGAGCTGCAACTATAAACATGCATAACATGATTAGTGTGAAGCCAGGAAAAAAAACTAACTCAGGTTATCACTCATCAAGCTTTGCACATTTCGCAAACGTAGGTGTTCATCTGTATCTCGGTTGGTTAGTTTAATGCTCAGCGTAGGGCGGTCCCTGAGAATGGGTTACTTCGGTACCCAGGTTAAGTATGTTGCTTGGAGGACAACAGACACACCCCATTACTTGGGTAAGGCATGTGACTGACTTTGTCCTGTGACTTCAGCTCTACTGTCTTCCCACCAAGACAAAAACCAAAGAGGATGGTTTTTCCCTTCTTAACAACCCGATGCAATCATGCGTAAGATACAACAGCTTCCAGGTACAAAGGGCAAACTGCCACACAACCCTGAAGTGGTTTGAAAGTGACAACTGAGAAGATCCAGCCCAACGCTTTTGCCAGCCCACAAAGAAAACTGGCTTTGCCATGAGTACACGTTCATCTAGGCCAGCCAAAACAGTACCAAACAGGCAGCACCCACAGATAAAAGGGTTACATGCCTTTAAGAGGGATTAAAAGATATTAAAAAGGAGTGGTATGGTTGCATTTCATCACTGGAGCAAAGTATACCCTTGAAAGCTGGCTGGGTAAATCCATGCACAGCTGAGTCCTGAAAGTGACTGACTGAAAACACAGAAAAATAGATAGGAAGAATTGGCAAAACAGTTTTATCTGCCTCCTCCATAGGTAAAGGTAAAGGTTCCCCCCGCACATTTGTGCAGTTGTGTCTGAATCTAGGGGCTGGTGCTCATCTCCGTTTGTTAGCCCAAGAGCCAGCGTTGTCCGAAGA
This sequence comes from Charina bottae, assembly GCA_023362775.1. Lineage (NCBI taxonomy): Eukaryota > Metazoa > Chordata > Lepidosauria > Squamata > Charinaidae > Charina > Charina bottae. The sequence goes on along the minus strand of JALMGJ010000027.1, from coordinate 6,658,194 downwards.
CGCTTCCACGGTCATGTGGCCGGCATGATGCATGCGGAACACTGTTACCTACCCACCAAAGTGGTACCTATTCATCTACTTGCATTTGCATGCTTTCGAATTGCTAGGTTGGCAAGAGCTGGGGCGAGTGCAGGAGCTCACTCCGTCGCGCGGGGCTAGGGATTCGAACCTCCAAACTTGCGATCTTCCGATCGACAAGCCTGGCATCTTACCCACTGAGCCACCATGCCCCGCCTCCTCCATAAACATACCCTTATTTATTTACCTGATGAGGTAGGTTGAGAGTTAAGAAATAGTGATTGGCCCAAAGTCATCCCATAGGGGTGCACAAAACATTTCATTACAAACCATTTGCAGTCCAAAAGTTTGCTAAATGCCACATTTCAGGTGCAAAGTGGGCTGTTTTGAGGATTTTTGTAAGAGCTTTGAGCTGGACAAAGAGCTGTCCTGGACTTGAAGCACTTGTGTGTTGTGCTTGAGACGGGGCATTTTGTAGTCTTTGAAATAGGATGTTTCATGAGGTTTGGTGCTTGCTGCCCATCAGGTTTCCATGGCTGAAGGTAGATAAGAACTTGACTCTGCCTGTCCTAGTATAACACCTTAAGGGCTGCACACCACTACAGAATAATATGCCCCATCACTCTACCCCTGTCCTTGGTGATCTCCAAAAGCTAAGCAGAGAGGGACCTGGTTATTTTCTGGATGGGAGACTTCCAGAACATCTCCAGGCTTTGGGCCAGGGTTTCTCAACCTCGGCAACTTGAAGATGTGTGGACTTCAACTCCCAGAATTCTGGGAGTTGAAGTCCACACATCTTTAAGTTGCCGAGGTTGAGAAACCCTGCTCTAGGCTGCAGATCACAAAGTTGAGAAACATTCTAGAAAAAGGCAACAGCAAACAACTTCCATTTTGTGGCCAAGAAAAGTATATGGACAAGACCATGAAATCATCAGAAGCGAAGCTCAGCTCGAAGGTGACTTGACATCTGAGATCAGAAGACAGTCTCATCCACCAAATCACACAAATATCCACAAAACAATTATATTAAAGAGTAGTATGAAGCTGAGAAAGTCAAGGGTAAGGAAGATGGGGTGGGGAGGGGGGGAAACTGCACCAGCAAACTAAAATCCAGGATTGAAAAGTAACTAACATTTAAAAAAAAATGTCTAGGCAAGATTGAAAAGAAACCCAATCACGGGAAAATGTCATAAATACGTTTGGATAGGAGACTACCATGAAAAACTCCAACAATCCTTTTTAGCCAGAGAGCACACTCCAGTCTCTTCAACTGCCACCTTCCTGATGTGCTGGACAATTCCCACTGTTCCCAGACTAAATTGCATATGTTTCCTGGGAATGATGAGAGCCGTAATGCAAACACCTGGAACACTCCAGCTCAAGGAATGCTGATTAGTCTGCTCATTAACGTAATTATGCATGCTGAAAAACTGGCAAAAACTGACATTTTACTGTGCTATCTTCTCACATAATCTGTTGCCAGAACTGGATCCTGGAACATGTTGTTAATGCTTACCAACAGGCTGGCTTGCACCCAGGATCTTAAAAGCACCATGTGAACAGTTGATTTTCTTCAAAAGGCAACTTGCAAGTTCGTTTTCATTGGATTTTGTAAAAGAAGATTCTGGATCCTTTGGTACAGACTTTATAACCAAATTAGCCTTTATTCAAATACTGTCAGAGAATCCTTACAGCCAGATTCAAAACAAAACAACAGAGACATTTAGTACAGTAGCTCTGCTGAATTCCTGAGAATTGTCAAATTTTATAAAAAGCAAGCATGTCGTTCTCATGGTTTAAAATGAAGACAGAATTTCATATACTGTAGATTCTGAGCCAAGAATGGGTTTTTGGAAAGATTACCTTTTTTATCTGCCTAATCCCCCCCATCCCCTTTTATTGCAAATTTCATAGATGGTACCTAGTTTGAAAGTGCCTTTGGCAAAGGACAGGTTTATAGGCCTGTTTGAGATGGAGATACAGAACTCTTGCAATCAGTTTTCATTTCCCACAAAACTACACTTGGGAACAGTGCAGGAAATTAAAATAGTGCACCTCCAAATCAATACTTTGCAGGTCGGAGTCCAGGCTTGTATGCCCACCCACTCCTGGAAGTCTGAATCAGTCTCCCTGTTTACACGGAGAAGACCCCAGGCTGACCTTTTTCAGACAGGGCTGGAGAAGACCCTTGTGTGAAGAATTACCGCTATTCAACAGCTGGGTTCACATATGCCACTACATCTTGGCTTGTTTTAATCATGATTTGTTGAATAAACCACAGTGATTGGTTCATAGACTATGGTCTGTCATCAAGCATTGTTTCCAAACCAGAATGTAAGCCAAACCATCTCAGTTACAAGCACCAGCCTTTGGAGGAAGGGGCCAAAAGAGCAGAAGTGAAGGGGTGTGACAGCGCACAAACCCTTCCCTGAGTCCGGGGACTGGGAGACTTCTGGTCAACCCTGATGTCGGTCTAGGGCAGTGTTTCTCAACTTCGGCAAGTTTAAGATGTGTGGACTTCAACTCCCAGAATTCCCTAGCCAGCAATGCTGGCTGGGGAATTCTGGGAGTTGAAGTCCACACATTTTAAAGTTGCCAAGGTTGAGAAACACCGGGGCATTGGGGAAAATGGCAGGGAAGACGGCTGCCATTTTAAATTTCCCACAATGCTTCAGAGCTAGGCCAGCAAACTTCCATAGTCCCCTGGATCAACATATATTAGATCCCTGGGGTTCAAAACAAACATGAACTGAGCAAGATCAGTTTCTAGAGACCTTATCTTTCGAACTTCTTTCTTTTTATGTTCTCACAACATGCCCAAACTGATTACTGAATTACCCCATCTTTTGGGTTGGACCAAAACCTCATGAAACATCCTATTTCAAAGACTACAAACCACAAATTAGCTAATCAGGGAGGATTTGCATGACACACCCACAAGAAATTAATGAAGGCTAATTTGTGCTATGATTCTGTGATTCCTCCCCCCTCCCCCTTCAGTCAATAGCAGTATCTGATACTGCTCAAATGTTGGCCACTAAACTCCATGAAAAGGGCTTAGCCACCCATTACAAGTTGGGCAACATTTTTGTAGCCAGAAGCTTCAGTCTGAGGCTGCAGAGAACACAGCCTGTGGCATAGTTCAAAAAGTTTAGCCCTTCCCTGATTTTGGGGCGGGTATTAAGAGACAAAAGGGACTTGAAGCTTCTTATTTTGACCCCATCCAGAATGTGATCCTGGTGTTTCTGGGTTTGCAAACAGAGGCCGAGGACCAAATACAGAAAATAGGTTGTTCACTCTTGTGTCTATACTTTTTAAAAAGTTTCAACATGCATCTTTTGTTTTGAAAAATCATCAGCCAACAACGCTGCCAACTCGGATCTAGGGATCATGTTGGTTTCCTGCTGAAAATCCCCTCTCACTGTTGTTTGGGCTAACAGCATGACTTAATACGGATATACAGCTTAGTATGGGTCATACTAACAAAGTTTTTTTGGGGAAAAAGAAAAAAAAAACTTTGTCTGAACTGCTATGGCTTCTCAGCAACCCAGGAAGGGTCTGGTTCCTTAATCAACATTAGGCTGGATCCTTGCTCAGCACGTGGCGCACCGCTTAGACATGCGTAAGGATTTTGCAATTGCTGCTTAAGTGTCAAAGACCAGAATTTAGCCTAAGTAGAACCCAGGACAGCTGTCAGCCCTAGAGGAATGCACCCTTCAGAGATACACACACACAACTACAATATTCTAGCTCAAGCAAGCTATTATTAGCAAGCGAGATCAGTGCCAACTTTGGGAGAAACGTGGAAGCCTCGTTCTTATTAAGACAGCAGGCCTGTGCCTGAGCTGTGCCGCCCCAGCTAGTAACAGAGGGAGCTCAAAGGTGTGAAAGCTCCTCATACAAATATGCTCCCTGAATCTAGAAAGCTAGCATATCAAGGACAGAGAGTAAGTCTAGCAGAGACTTCATCCACTTTGCTAAGTTGTTCCGAATGAAGGCTGGTAGGGTTAGAAGCCTGAAATAGCCTCCATTCAGATACATTCCTTATATCAGTGTTTCTCAACCTTGGCAACTTTAAGATGTGTGGACTTCAACTCCCAGAATCCCCAGCCAGCATAGCTGTCCACACATCTTAAAGTTGCCAAGGAAAAGTTTGAATGGAGACTTAATCCCCGATGCTTGCTTTCCTAAATTCAAGATTGCTTTTTCTGTCCCTTGCTCTTTTTAAATATGGTGGGACATTCTGCCATGTCAGCCTCCAAGTGAAAGAAAAGAGGTCTATTTGCTGCCCTAGCAAGAGACAGATCGAAGGTTCCCCTCCTGCCCAACCCATCCAAGTTTCATCACAGGGATTTTAGAACATCTGAATGGCAAGCAAGCGATCTAAACACAGCAAAGGAGATTATATTTAAACTCTCCTAGCGACTTTAATTTGGCAGAGCAAAGACAACTGCAGAACATGCTGCCAACCCCCATGTTATGACATCCAGGGCGCAGGCAGATTTATATACACCCAAAGTGGATTCATGGAATAAATCAGAAGCTATCTTTAAACCATCACTCATATATGGCACATCAGTAGCAACTTAACGTAGACACACGGCCTAATTACCATCTGAGTGTAAGTCCATTATGAAAAAGGGAAATCCCACGCTGGGCAACATTAGGAACGGATCTGCCAATATCAAAATGCCACTATAAGACAGCGCGGCCATGTTTGGAAAGCTATATAAAGTTTAGGTCAATGTATCTCAAAAAGGATTTGGTGAGTGTTTCAAAAGAAACAGAAATCAGCAAAGGGACTTCAGCAAAAACTCCATCCCTACAACCAGAGGGATATTTTAATGTGAAGTTGACTACAGTAATTGATTATCTGCCATCAAGTCAGTGTCAACCTTAGTGACCACACAGACTTTCTCCAGATCATCTGTCCCCAACCTGGCCCTGAATCCATCCACTTGGTCATCCTCTTCTTCTCTTTCCTTCAACCTTTCCAAGCTTTATAGACTTCTCAAAAGAGCTAGATTTTTGCCTAATGTGTCCAAAATAGGATTATTTTAATGTGCACTGCAGATCTTTGAGTGAGATGGTTAAATTTGAAATATAAATAAAATAATATAAATATAAATAAATAATTAACTATGGCAATTTTCCTCCAGACATTGCTAGGCAAATGACCCTTATATCAAACGGGCGATGTTTTATCTCCCTTCTATCAAATTTTTCACGCCTCTTGCTAATTTTGTGGATAACTGCATAAAGTTTCGGGCAAGGTGGCTTCTGTCATTGCTCCTTCTTATTGTTTCTCATATGTACCACTTTCTCACTTTTGTATTGTGCAAAAACTTAGCAGTCTAGAATCATAAACACTGAGTGCACGGGTTAGCAAATCAATTTCACACTTGTTCATAAATCCTGCCATTTGGGAGGAGAAAACAAGGGAGGAAGGTGCCAGAAAAAATGGATTTGTGATAGGGTGTGAACGGAAGATTTGAACAGAGATACGATTAGCATTTTCCGAGGGAAAGTATGGAACGGAAATATAATGTATGGATAGTACAGCTCAGTTGCAACAATAAAGAATGGCAAAGCCATTGTTTGGTGAAAACCAGTTGGTGTCTGGGCACAGTTTAGGAGCAATGTTTATTTGTAGTGGGTTTTTTTCCAGCTAGATTAAAAAGTGAGAAATGAGGAACATTCATCTCCTGTTTTTCTGACAACACACACTTTCCCTTAATTTTATTCCCACAACTATCATTAAGAGAAGACCAGACGGAGAGAAAACAACTGGCCCTAATCACACAGTCACTTATGAGATGAAATGGAGACTTGATCCTGCGTTTTCCTGATCCACATCCAGCCCCTTAATCACTATGTCAACCTGCCTTAGAAGTCTCAGGGTCATCCAATGAAGGTAAAAAAAGAAATCAGGACAATAAAAGGAAAAGCGTCAAGCCCTATGCCATAAAACAGTGGAATTCATGAATTTAAAACATGGTTAAAAGGTAAAGGTAAAGGTACCCCCCGCACATTTGTGCAGTCGTGTCCGACTCTAGGGGCCGGTGCTCATCTCCGTTTGTTAGCCCAAGAGCCAGCGTTTTCCGAAGACGCTTCCACGGTCACGTGGCCGCATGACGCGCGCGGAACGCTGTTACCTACCCACCGAAGTGGTACCTATTAATCTACTTGCATTTGCATGCTTTCGAATTGCTAGGTCGGCAAGAGCTGGAGCTAGTGCGGGAGCTCACTCCGCACGCAGGGCTAGGGATTCGAACCTCCGACCTTGCAATCTTCCGATCAACAAGCCTGGCGTCTTACCCACAGAGCCACCACACCCCCAAAACATGGTTACCATCACCAATTTGGACAATTCTAGACACTGTAGGAAGGAAAGGCTGGTTACCAGTCACGATGGTGATAAGATTTTATTTATTCTGCAGGGAAGGATACTTCTGTTAACCAAAATGATTGTGCCAATTTCCTGTTGTTGGAAAGGTCTGTTGCACCTTTAGTCAGTGTTTTGCACTATGCTTTTCTTGCCCTGTTTAGCAGCGGTAAGAAAGAGGAGTAAATAATAAATAAATCCAACCACCACTTTCGAGGAGTGCTAGAAAATATCCTTTACTAAACTAACCTGCTCTCCAAGCATATAAAGGGTTATCCCATTTAAGGGAACATGTTCTCATAAGCGCGAATTCAGAGATGTATGGAGTTGAAGAGGCAAAACCAACTGCTCAGATAATAAAACAGGGGTTAGCAACGCAGTACCCAAGGACTCCAATGTGCCCCAAAGTCCTCACTTGGGACTGACCCATCACGCTCCAGGACATCATATATTTTTATTAGAAGAATCTTAAATAAGAAAAAAGAAAAAAAGCATGCTCCAAAGCTCAAACACTTAGGATCTTAAATCTTATTTATGCTACAAAGCTCCCATTGGGATAGCAGAGAACATCCTGGGAAATTAGGAAACAAATGGAAATAGTGGCAAAAGCAAAACACGGCACAAAGGTTACAGGCTGGATCAATTGAAGAGTTAATTAAAAAGAGCAATTGGTATTCCCAACAAATCAGTTGTATCAGCTACACCAATAGAACTTATGGATGAGGAGACAAAATTGTGGCCTTTCAAAGGTTGCTGAGCCAATACGCAAAGCATCCCTCCATGTTGGCCGTGCTGTTCTGGAGTGGCGGGGACCGGATATTCAGGAACATCTTAAAAGTCAGTAGTTCCTCATTCTTCTCTCAAGACAAGCTCCCAAAGAGGCTTAAAGGCTTATATCAGGGGTGGGGAACCTTTTTTCTGCCAAGGGCCATTTGGATATTTATAACCGGGGACCGGGGAGGTGGGGGGCGGGGTTTCTGGGATTTCTGCGGACCGGGGGCCGGAGTTTGCGGGTGGGAGCCAATCACAAGCACTGGGGGGCGGGGTTTGCGGGCGGGAGCCAATCGCGTGGAAGAGGCGGGGTTTGTGGGCGGGAGCCCCGCAGGCCTTAAGCGGTGGCCCCGCGGGCCTTATATGGCCCGTGGGCCTGATGTTGCCCACCCCTGGCTTATATAGATGGGATCAAAGGCAGATTGATGGGGTAAGACTGCCCAGAACTAGGGCGACCATTGGAAAATGCTTATATGGGAGGGTCATGACAGAGCACAGTAGCTGGTTAACAGGTGGGGTCCACCAGTACCATTTCAAGTAACTGGAAAAATACTTTTTGGACCTGGTGATTTCTAGATTCCAGAGGTGCTGGACTACAGTACATCCCACCAGCATCCTTGATCGTCAGAATCATGTGCAGCCAATGGATTTACAGAGAAGACATGGGGAATATTTATATATTAGATTTATATATTAGATATATTAGATTTAGCCTTTATTTTGTACAACTCGAGGCACCATACAAAATGCTCCCTATTTTCCTTACAACAACAGCCCTGTGAGGTGAGTTGGGTTGACAGAGAATAACTGGCCCAAAATCACCCAGTGGGCTTCCATACCTAAGGGAGGACTGGAATTCAGAGTTGTCAAGTTTCCAGCACCTGGGCCATTCTGTGGTCCATCCTGGGTCCAGGAAGAGTACTTAACATCTTCATAAATGACTTAAGGGAGGGAATAGAAGAGATGCTCATGAAATTTGTGGGTGACACAAAGCTGGAGGGATTCCTAACAGCCCGGAAAACAGGCTCAAGTTTCAAAAGAATCTTGAGAGATTGAACATTGGGCCCGATCCCACAAAACAATGTTCAGTGATGAGAAACATAAGGTCCTGCACTTAGGCAGGAAAAACCAGATGCACAGGTACAGGAGAGGCGGTTCCTGGCTTAGTGAGAAGAATCTGGGCGTCTCGGTAGACCATAGATTAAGCACCAGCCAGCAATCTGCCACAGCTGCCAGAAGAGCCAATGAAGTTTTGGGCCAAGTCAACAGAGGTATAGTGTCAAAATCACAGGAAGTGTTAATATCGCTCTGTGCTGGAATACTGCCCAGTTCTGGTCTTCACAATAGAAAAAGGATGCTGAGGAACTGGGAAGAGTGCAGAGAAGAGCGAAAAAGATGGTAAGAGGCTAGGAGGCCAAATCCTATGAAGAGCAATTAAAGCAGGGTTTCTCCCCAAGGGTTCCGTGGATCCCTAGGGTTCCGCGAGAGGTCGCTAGGGGTTCCCTGGGAGATCACGATTTATTTTAAAAATTCTTTCAAATTTGGGCAACTTCACACTAAAGAGGAAAGTTTCAGTCTTTATTTTTAGTTTAAGAACACTGTGAATGCATCTATACAGGCCTACACATGAAACGAATATAATAATTTGGTAACTTCTGGCCTCTATTTGAGCCTGAATGTGCAGGGGTTCCCCGAGGCCTGAAAAATATTTCAAGGGTTCCTCCAGGGTCAAAAGTTGAGAAAGGCTGGATTAAAGGAACTTGGTATATTTAGCTTAAAGATGAGGAGGCCAAGGGAGACACAATACCAGTTTTCCGATACTTGCAGGGCTGTCACAGGGAATTGGGTGTGGACTTATTCTCCAAAGCTCCCAGGGGTAAGACAAGAACCAGTGGGTGGAAGCTTTACAGAGGGAGATCCAAACCTGAAATAAAGAGGTATTTCCTGACTGTGAGAGCTATTAAGGCATGGAACAGCCTTCTAAAGTCATGTGCTCCATCACTTGAGGTTTTCAAACAAAGATTGGATCTGAAGATTCCTCTCTGGGCAGCGGGCTGGACTAGACGACCTCCAAGGTCCCTTCCAGTCCTATGCTTCCATGACCTTAACCCAGAGCTTTCCAAACTGTGTGTCGGGACACGTTAGTGTGTCGGCTGCAGTGTCTGGGTGTGTCGCGGCTGCTGCTGCCTCAGAGCCCTGCCAGGATTCCACGCAGGTCCTAGTGCCTGCCTTGTGCCTGGCTGCCTCCAAACCTGCCCTGCCAGGATTCTGCACAGGTCCTAGTGCCTGCCTTGTGCCTGGCTGCCTCCAAACCTGCTGTGATTCCGCGCAGGTCCTAGTGCCCGCCTTGTGCCCTGCTGTAAGAGTGTGTCGCAAAACGATGCCCTGCTGTAAGAGTGTGTCGCAAAATGATGCATGTCTAAAAAGTGTGTCACCAACATGAAAAGTTTGGAAAGCTCTGCACTAACTAATCAGCAGGGGTGGGTTCACCCAACTGGCTAGGCTAAAATGGGGTTGATTAGTTTCTGGCATGGGATGCAAACCCAGCCATCATCACAATTTCTTAGATTCGTGTTTGTCTATTAGAGCAGAACACACCAGCAATGAAACTTCCCAAAATGAGAGTTCAGAAGCACAAACCTGTATAAAATTAAACTTTTTACCTTTCCCTGCTTCAGAAATACAGGGGATGAGTTGTAGTTGCCTAAATGTTCAAGAAAAGTTTTTTTCTGAGTTAGATCAAAGTTGGCCTTAAATCTCATGTCTTAGGAGTGAACACCAGTACAGATCATGCCTTTGGTGCAAAACTGATCAACTGATTCCCTTCTACTAATACTTCAGAAGTTCTTGGCCATATTTAAAAACAAATGATGCGAATAAAATAAAGCAAAGTCCAAACCCCACATCTCAAATTTAATAAGTAGGCAATTGGAGGGTGAAAGAAATGAGAGAAACATTTGCAAACCAACTTTGAACACTGAAGTCTAAAACAGCTTATCAGAGGAGAGGGGAAAACTTTCAGGGCCAAATTTTCTCTAGGATGATTCTCCAATTGCTGTGAAGTTTGTTTGGGGGCTGCAATCCCCCCAAATCATTTCACTACTCCAACTATTACAATTTCCCCAATTATTCCAGTGTTCCAGCTACCAAATACCAAAACAAAGGAAAAAAATAATACAGAAGAGTTGACTTGCTCAAACATGCCTTGAAGATAAGGAATTGTCTTAACTGCTTGGAGCATCCCAATGCAGCATGAGCAGGTATACATACACACACATCAACAGACATATACAGGGAAGGATAAAATGGGACACAGGAAGGTAAAATAATCCACATCATTTTTCCTGCATTACTTGCTTTCTTGCTCAATCTTGTTTCATTAATCAAAATCGCCACAGGGGTGTTGCCAGGGCTGGACTTTTGGGTAGAGCCGCGTTATAGAATAAGCAGGGGATGGCAAACTCAGAATAGCTCTGAAGAAAAAGAAAATCAATTTTACCATCTAAAGAACTTTTCCCTGCCTAACTCCTTGAGTCTAAAATTAGCTAATTGTGCCACTGAGTCTATAGCACTTGATTTTCTTCAAGGCTATATTTAACGTTTCATGAATATGGATAGAACTAGCTTAGGAGACAATGAGTCCTTTTTCAAAGCAATAAGCCCAGTTAGGGGACAGCAGGCTGATTACAAAAAACGGCACACTAAAACTGGACCTATTAATACATGGATGGGAGACCATCAGGAGATCCTCAGCTGTAAGCTAGACTGGAAAGTCAAAAACACATCCAAGAAGCCAGTGTCAAACCACTTCTGGGCTGCTGGCTAAAAACCACCCTGCCTGTTGGACAGACAACAGACCTACCTACCTACCTCCTAGTTTGGAGAAGGCTGGTTTAATACATAGAATCCTTCCAAATTTGGGAGAACTCCAGAAACCTTAGCAATGTTCCCTCCAGATGGGGCACAGATATTTGATTTATATTCCACCTATTGTTTGGGAGTTCGAAATGGTATATACATAGCACTCCCTCCTGTTTTTATTTATTTATTTAGAAAATGTATATGGCCCTCCATTTTAAGCAAATAACTCTGGCGGTTAACAATACAAAACCAATATAAGCCCCCAAATACGATGAAAAACAAGAATAATAAAGACAAAATACAAACCCTGAGGCATCTTACAGACAACTTACACTACAAACATGTATAATGTGTATTCCCCAGCCCATATATCAGGCTCTGCTACCACCCTGACCCTAATGCTGAGGGAAAAGCCAGTTTTTATAGCCTTCTGGAAGGCCAACAGGGTTTTTGCCTACAACAACAGCCCTGTGAGGTAGACTGGGCTGAGAAAGAGTAGTTCTTGCATCTGTGGGCCAGGTCCCTCTCAGGCTGACCTGAGAGAAACTGACTGATCCATAATCCCCCCAGAATGAGCTCTGCTTTTCTAAATTCTTAGTTCTATATTTTTAAAGAAAACTAACGGCGAGCTTGCAAACTGATGTCCCCTAAAGAAAAGAAACCAAGGTCTTTCTGTGGCGTTGAATGGGTTTCTGTTAGTTATTGCGATAGGGAACTAACATGGTATTATACTCCCCTCGTGACGAGAAAATACTCTGCACACAGAAATCTAGTATGTCAAGAAGAAGGAGCAGCTGGAATCTTTGCCCATGGCATTCTCTTCTTATAAATGCAGAGGGGTTTTTTTTGTGAATGGATGAACACTTCCATACACAAATCGTCCCTTCCATTTCAGCTTGGTCCAGCTTAATCGTAAATTAATCAATTGGTACAGGACATAAAAAACAGTTAAGAATCATTTGACACAGAGCTCAGAAGCGATGGGCTAGCACTGGAGATTGTACCCCTTCAAACCATGGAAAGAAAACTCCAGATTGGTATGCCTTGAAATACAGGTAGTCCTCGTTTAACAACCACAATTGGGATCAGAATTTCAGTTGCTAAGCGAAGTGGTCATTAAGCAAATCTGACCCAATTTTATGACCTTTTCTGCGGCAGTCATTAAGCGAATTACCATGGGCGTTAAACAAACCACGTGGACATTAAGCGAATCACGCAGTTCCCCATTGATTTTGCTTGCCAGAAACTGGCCAGGAAGGTCGAAAATGGCGATCACGTGACCACAGGACGCTGCAACGGTCATAAATGCGAACTGGTTGCAAAGCGCCCAAATCATGATCATGTGACTTGGGGACACTACAATGGGTGTAAGTGTGAGGACCAGTCGTAAGTCGGTTTTTCCAGAACCATTGTAAGTCCAAACCATCACTAAACGAATAGTTGTTAAGTGAGGACTACCTGTACCTGCCTATTTTCTAAAAAAAACCACCTAGATGGACCCCACCTTCAGGGTGTCCACGTATATTTTAACATTTCTGTTTTCATTTCTAGTACAGTATATATCGATAGATATAACCCACATAAACCAAAGCTCTTTGGGGTCCTCATTCATTTTTAAGAATGTAAAGGGGTCCCAAGACCCAAATGTTTAAGAACCGCTGTCTTGGACTGATAGTCACAATAGAGACTTTTCATTTATATACTATTATCTGCTCTCTGCTATGAATAGAATATACATTTCTGTAGCAGCATTTCATGCGCAGAACTCCCTGCTAAGTCGAAAGAAGGAACCTTTTTGCTATATTTTTTTAGAAGATGGTTAAAAACCATACTTTCTAAACAAGGTCTTCCTGTTTTATTTTTATGGCTTGTTGCTTTAAATGGTTTTCAAATGAAGACTTTAAAGCAGAGCTTTCCAAACTTTTCATGTTGGTGACACACTTTTTAGACATGCATCATTTCACGACACACTCTTACAGCAGGGCACAAGGTAGGCACTAGGACCTGCGTGGAATCACAGCAGGTTTGGAGGCAGCAGGGCACAAGGCAGGCACTAGGACCTGCGTGGAATCCTGGCAGGGCAGGTTTGGAGGCACCAAGGCACAAGGCAGGCACTAGGACGTGCGCAGAATCACAGCAGGTTTGGAGGCAGCAGGGCACAAGGCAGGCACTAGGACCAGCATGGAATCCTGACAGGGCTTGGAGGCAGCAGCAGCAGCGACACACCCAGACACTGCAGCCGACACACTAACGTGTCCCGACACACAGTTTGGAAAGCTCTGCTTTAAAGGTTCAGTTTGATCTGCTTTTACTGTAAAAAGTCCATTATTCACACATATTTGTTAATTCTATATCCTGTTTTCCAAACGGGAACCAAATTGGTGTACAGGTAGTCTTCGTTTAGCAACCCACAATTGGGACCGGCAACTCGGTCGTTAAGCAAAGCGGTCACTAAGTGAAACCGCAACTGTGCTTATGATCTTACTTCAGCTTTCCTTTGCTTTACAGACCTGCGAAGGTCGTCAATGCAAGGGTTGGTCGCAGTGTTACTTTTTCATCACCATCGTAACTGCGAACAGTCGCTAAACGAGGTGGTCGCTAAACAAGGACTGCCTGTACATCGCACTTCTTTCCCCCATTTTTCCCAACTCTGAGGTAGGCTGGGCTGAAAGAAAGGGATGGGTGGCCTTCCTTGGCTCAGAGGGACCAAACCTGCTTCTAGTCCGGCACCTTCACCACTAGACCACCTTGCCCCCTGGGCTAAGAGGGACTGGTCCAGAGACACCCAATGGGCTTCCATGGCTGACGGGGGAGTAGAACCTGTCTCTCCTTACCCCAATCCTAGTCCAGCACCCTATCACTATTCTGGCTCTTGGGCTGCAAGACTCTGGCCCAGAGTCACCCAGAGGGCTCCTGTGGCTGAGCATGGACTTGAACCAGGTTCTCCCCTCCCCTGGTCCGGCACCTTCACCACTACACCCTGCTGCCTCTTGGCTGTGAGAGAGGAGCTGCTCCAAAGTCACCCAATGGACTTCCTTAGGTCTTCCTGCTGCCAGTCCACCACCTTCACCACTACTCCACTCTGCTCACAGAGAACTGGATGGATAGATGGAGGACCAGATTTTGGTGGCTGAAGCGGCAGCAAAGGGGCTGGTTTCACCTACCTCAGGAACCGCAACATCCGGGCAGAGAAGGTCTCGCACACTCCGCAGCGTGACCGGCGGAGTGTCGCTCACGCTCGCAGGAACTTTCCCAGTGGCCCAGTTCCATAAACACTCCATTGTTCAAACTGCAGTCTCTCCCCCAAACTGAAGGATCTGACAACCAGTCATTAGCCTCCCTGTAAACACAGGCTTTATGTTCCAGGTTTAAAAGGGAAAGAAAGAACGAACCAGCAACACAAGCAAGCCAGCCACGGTTTGAACAAGGCAGAGATCTCCCACCCCTGAAACCGGGAGCAGTTTGGAAAACATCGGCCCTGGAAAGACAAGCCGCTCTGAGCATCTGTGGAGTCAGCAGATATTTTAAATTGCAGCCGACGGGCTATTTATGAAAAGGGGAGAGGGGGGGTCTTGGGGCTTTCCAACCTGTCTGGCAGATTTATTTTTGGAGTTGGCTGAGCAGAAAGGGAACAAAAAGCATCCCGATGTTCATGACCAAGCTGGAAAAATAAAGGGCAGAGCAAAAGAGAAAAAGGCTGATCGTTTGTTTGGAGAAGCCATGGGGAGGAGATGTATCTTCTGATATTGATCAGATGGAAAACTAGCTCTCTGTGGACTTTCCCAGCTGGTTCTCTGAATGCACTGCTAAAAGGTCTTTTGAACCTGCTCTCCAAAGGATCTGCTCTGCTAGTTAAAGATCTTGGAGATCCACAGTAATCTGGGGTAGAGCATGTCTCCGCCAACTATGGCCAACTTGCCCATCAGGTCCTTGCTGGTTAGGGATGACAGGAGTTGTAGTCCTGTTTCTCCGGAAGGCACCGATTTGCGATGTCAGATTAAAACTGGGAAGATTCAAATCACATCTCAGCTTAAATCTCTCCAGTCTCACTCTGAATGCAAGGAAAAACCATGATCACTAGATTCAGGCTCTAGACAGATGCATGTGATTTCTTTTTTCTTTTTTGAAATAGCAGGATACCAATTCAGCAATATGCTACACGCTATCATTAGACTCTTTTTCCAAGTACAAGCCTTTCCTAACAGGCTTTACAAGGAGATTAGAAAAATGAGAGATACCACCCACCCAACGGACTGCTTTAAGATTGGGAAAGGAGTACGGCAGGGCTGTATACTCTCACCCTGCCTATTCAACCTGTACGCAGAACACATCATGTGACGTGCTGGGCTTGAGGAATCCAAGGCTGGAGTTAAAATCGCTGGAAGGAACATTAACAATCTCAGATATGCAGATGATACCACTTTGATGGCTGAAAGCGAGGAGGAGCTGAGGAGCCTTATGATGAAGGTGAAGGAAGAAAGTGCAAAAGCTGGGTTGCAGTTAAACCTCAAAAAAACCAAGTTTATGGCAACCAGCTTGATTGATAACTGGCAAATAGAGGGAGAAAAAGTGGAGGCAGTGACAGACTTTGTATTTCTAGGCACAAAGATTACTGCAGATGCTGACTGCAGCCAGGAAATCAGAAGACGTCTACTTCTTGGGAGGAGAGCAATGACAAATCTTGATAAAATAGTTAAGAGCAGAGACATCACACTGACAACAAAGGTCCGCATAGTTAAAGCAATGGTATTCCCTGTAGTAACCTATGGCTGTGAGAGCTGGACCATAAGGAAGTCTGAGCGAAGGAAGATAGATGCTTTTGAACTGTGGTGTTGGAGGAAAATCCTGAGAGTGCCTTGGACTGCAAGAAGATCAAACCAGTCCATACTCCAGGAAATAAAGCCAGACTGCTCACTTGAGGGAATGATATTAAGAGCAAAACTGAAGTTCTTTGGCCACATAATGAGAAGACAGGATACCCTGGAGAAGATGCTGATGCTGGGGAAAGTGGAAGGCAAAAGGAAGAGGGGCCGACCAAGGGCAAGATGGATGGATGATATTCTGGAGGTGACGGACTCGACTGTGGGGGAGCTGGGGATGGCGACGGCCGACAGGAAGCTCTGGCGTGGAAGAGTCGGAAGCGACTGAACGAATAAACAACACCCCCCAGTGGAAGGAAGAAGGAAGAAATGGCTGCAGGGTTGAACTTTATGAACAAAAAAAATCAAGCCATGTTGTTTCAAATATAAGAGGAATGTCAAAACATGATCAATTTGACACTTGAAGAGATTAAAATGTTCATTCTTGCCTAAACAATGGTTCTTCACTTGATAGGAGGCTCTTCAGAAGAGGCTAGGAGGACGTCATCTACCATAGTCCTAAGTGATTCAGGATTTAATTCTCCAATCATTGAAGTGAAGTGAAGTGAGATGAGTCTAGGTCAGAGCTTTCCAAAATGTGTGTCGGGACACATTAGTGTGTCGGCTGCAGTGTCTGGGTGTATCACGGCTGCTGCTGCCTCCTGGCTTCCACGCAGGTCCTAGTGCTTGCCTTGTGCCCTGCTGCCTCCAAACCTGCTGTGATTCCGCACAGGTCCTAGTGCCTGCCTTGTGCCCTGCTGCCTCCAAACCTGCTGTGATTCCGCACAGGTCCTAGTGCCTGCCTTGTGCCCTGCTGCCTCCAAACCTGCTGTGATTCCGCACAGGTCCTAGTGCCTGCCTTGTGCCTTGCTGTCTCCAAACCTGCTGTGATTCCGCGCAGGTCCTAGTGCCTGCCTTGTGCCTTGCTGTCTCCAAACCTGCTGTGATTCCGCGCAGGTCCTAGTGCCTGCCTTGTGCCTTGCTGTCTCCAAACCTGCTGTGATTCCGCACAGGTCCTAGTGCCTGCCTTGTGCCCTGCTGCCTCCAAACCTGCTGTGATTCCGCGCAGGTCCTAGTGCCTGCCTTGTGCCCTGCTGTCTCCAAACCTGCTGTGATTCCGCGCAGGTCCTAGTGCCTGCCTTGTGCCCTGCTGCCTCCAAACCTGCTGTGATTCCACACAGGTCCTAGTGCCTGCCTTGTGCCCTGCTGCCTCCAAACCTGCTGTGATTCCACACAGGTCCTAGTGCCTGCCTTGTGCCCTGCTGCCTCCAAACCTGCCCTGCCAGGATTCCGTGCAGGTCCTAGTGCTTGCCTTGTGTCCTGCTGCCTCCAAACCTGCCATGCCCGGATTCCGCGCAGGTCCTAGTGCCTGCCTTGCGCCCTGCTGTAAGAGTGTGTCGCGAAATGATGCATGTCTAAAAAGTGTGTCACCAACATGAAAAGTTTGGAAAGCTCTGGTCTAGGTGATAGACCTGTCCTTAAGGATGGACAGCAAGTTCAGATGTCTTAAGAACTGGAGATAACCTTGATGAGCCGGTAACAACAGTAGAGCAACCCATGGTTGTCAAGTCCACCATGGGATAAAGAGGATGAAGTTGGCTGTATCTCTTGGGATCTTTGAGGACACCCTTCAGTAAGCAAATGGTGGAAAGAGGTATAGGAGACTTCTGCTCCATGTGAGCAGGAAGGTGTTGTCTAGAAACCGAGGCTCTACTCCATCTTTGCTGCAGAAATGAAGATACTGGCGTTTGTCCCAAGGTTCAGAGAGCAATCTTGAAGTTGCTCCAACAGGACTAGAGGAGAGCCTTTGACAAGACGTATTACTCCCATCCATGTGTGGCTGGTTGGCTACAAGTGAGCTGGTCAGCCAGGACATTGCTTTCTGGCATGGGGGTTTCAATGCCAAATCTGTGCCATGAATTGAAAAAGTGGCCAGAACTTGGAATCACCTTGTTGGTTGAGATACCAGACCACTGGAGCATGATCTGATTCAAACAGAACTCTTTGGCCCTGGAAGGTCCAAAGCCCTTCCAAATCGCTAATAGGTCTAGTTTATTGATATGTCACAATCTTTCTAGTATGAACCACCTTCCCTGAACACAAAGCTACTGAATTCTGAGACATAGATGCAATCTATGGGATCTGTGCCAAGGAAGGGGATGAAAAGGGTCCCCTTCATTGCATCATCATCATCATCATTGGCGATCACTCGTAGCCGAGTAAGATTTACCACTTTACCTAGTGATCTATGTCAGGTGATCAAAGAAACCAAGGGCTATTTGGATTATACTGAAAACAGCCATCATAGCAGGTATCCAAGCCATCTTCCTCACTCACTTTCCAAATGTTCCTGTTGATTTGTTTTTAATGTAAATGGCTTTAAGGGTAGCATATATGAACAGCTAAACCCAGCAGTGGCTTAGAGGGGTGAGTTTAGCTTCAAACAGAGCTAATTGAGGCTAAACTAAGTCTCCTCCAGTTAGGTGCTTTGTCCAAACTACAGTCACCACAGTATCCTAGAAGCCAACACCTAACTTACTCTATTGCTCTCTCCCTTGTATTCCCTTGTATTGGGGTATGCGTGTGTGTGTTTGTGTATAAGTGGAAGGATGGACAAGAGACAGAAAAGGATGGATTGGCTCAGCCCCTGTCATTGGCGATCACTCGTAGCCGAGTAAGATTGTCTTCCAAAGGTAAAATTTTAACGGTGGATCCGTAAGTGGCTATAAAGGCCAATTCTGGATCCGCACAACCTCCCACAATGAGGGCATAGGTTTCCGGGTGGGAGACGGTCATGATGAGGGTTTGCTTGACGTGCCTTCCTTTTAGCTCTTTTCTCCCTTTCGCCCTGTACTCGTGCTTCTTCAAAGTCCATAGCGCCATTAATAAAGGCTGACCTCCAATTGAAACGCTCATGAGTTAGGGCTTCCCAGTTCTCAATGCTGATATTACATTTTTTTAAGTTAGCTTTGAGAGTATCTTTGAATCTCTTTTGCTGTCCACCAATATTCCGTTTTCCATTCTTAAGTTGGGAGTAAAGGAGCTGCTTTGGAAGACGATGGTCAGGCATTCGAACAACATGACAAGGAAGGGGATGAAAAGGGCCCCCTTCATTGAGGATGCCTATAGCCAGCCACTAGTGGAGAAACTTGCTGATACATTGAGGGGTTGGGGGTGGGATAGAGATGTGGAGCCTTGTGGGATCAGAATCTCATGGAGGTAGCACACTTGCAAGGAACCCATCAGAGACCAGCACACTGAACAAAGGAGGTTGTGGCCACCATCAGGGCCTAGCAATTGAAAAATGAGCAGGTCTTCCCCAGAAGAAACTTCCCATGCAAGGGCTTGCGGTGTTTGAACCTACTGGAGTGGGTGGAAGGTAACTCCCTCGGCAATAATGTCTGCAACCCCCACGGGTTGGATAACGCGAAGGGAACAAGAAGAGACTCTCTTGGTTCAGAGAATTCCAAACTGTGTTCTGCAGAGCCTAAGGTTCCACCAGAACTTGATGAGGTTCCATGAGAGATTAAGGGCAAAAAAAAGAAAAAAAGTTCACTCAAGCACCAGGCATCCATGGCAATTTTTCTAAAGTACAGCAAAACTGATGGCCATGATCTTTATCTAGGAAAATGCCTCTCCTGCAAAAAAAACACCATGGCTGTCTTTTGTGCATTCCTGACCCGCCTTCTATAAAGTCATCCTACCCCAGCCTCCCTCCCCTTTTCGGAAACAAGGTCAAATGGAGGGTTTTGGTGGACCGCCAATTTCTCATCAGCGTTTGGGGGGGTGGGGGGGCAATTAGTGGCAACCAACACAAATGTCATGTCATTTGGCCATTTTCTATCACTAGAACTTTGCCTCTTGATCAGGGCTTCCAGGAACTTTTTTTAACTAACAGGACCCATGGCCTGAAAAAGTTTGAAAACCTCTGTTATAGTCAACCAAGATTCTTGGCTGTGCAAAAGAAGTGTTTGTGAAATCTGGTGTGAAAGCTTGGAATGGGATAATGCAACGAATAGCCATTCAACCAAGTGGCGGGGGGGGGAAATTACCAACATCCGCTGCCTAGGTCTCGGCTAACCACTCAGGAGATAAGGAGAAATATGAGGGTGGGGGACTTAGAGATTGGGACATCACTCACACACTCAGATGTTTCTACCCCAATGCATGGAGTATGGGATGCAAATAGAGAGACCTTGAAATCCTAACACAGGAGGACGAATAGGATGTCATTGGCATCACTGAAACTTGGTGGGATGACACACATGATTAAAGCATGTTCTGGAAGGCTACAACTTATTCAAAAGGAGAGACTCAGCAGAAAGGGAAAAAGTGTTGTGCTGTATGTACAGAAAGCATATGGCTGCACAGATCCTTAATCAGAGCAGGGAAATCCTATTGGGAGTGTTTGGGAAAGAATGAAGAGATAGAAACGGATATAATCTTGTGAGTTTATTACAGACCTCCTGGACAGCCAGAAAATATGGGGCAGTTCAGCAAATTTGCAAAGAGGCCAGCATTAGTCACAATGGGAGATTTCAGCTACCCTGACATCTGCTGGATATCTCACTGCCAAAAGTCAGAGGTCTAACTAATGTTTGTCTTCCCTTGCTGACAGCTACATTTTTCATAAGGTGGAAGAAGGGACAAGGGAGTCAACGATCCTGGACCAACAAGGAGGAACTGGTTGGAGAAGTGAAGGTAAGTGGGAGAAAGTGTATTATCCTTGAGTTCAAGATATTGAGGGAAGGAGGAAAAGGAAGACTTAGACTTGTATGCTGGATTTCAGAATTATGGATGAACTCCACGGTAGGTCAGACCGGTGGCTTGAAATCCTGAAGGAGAAAAATGTCTGAGAAGGATTAGAAATCCTATGAAAAAGATACTGGAAGGGCAATCACAAACAATTTCAACCAGAAGGAAAAATGGGAGAAGCTCAAGAGACCAGTGTGAATACACACAGAGCTTTCTAAGAAGGACATGTATAGAAAATGGGTCAATGGTAAAGGAACAAGCGGTCAAGAAATATGCCGCAGACTAGCACTTGGTAGAGCAGCCATGAAGGCCTTGGAAAAGATATTCAAATGCCAGGATGTGTCTATGCCTACAAAGATCAGAATCGTGTAAGCCATGGTATTCCCTGTGACACTCTATGGAAGCGAAAGTTGGATTTTGAAGAAGCAAGATAGGAAGAGAATTGACCCTTTTGAACTTTGCTGTTGGAGAAGATTCCTGAGAATACCATGGACAGCCAAGAAAACAAACCGATGGATCATTGAACAAATATAATGGCATGTGGGAATGACCTTGGGAGACAGCAAGATTGATGTCAGCCTTGTGAGGTAGTCCAGACAGGAAGCATGCCCAGAGGAACTAAATATACATTATTGTAAGGTTGCATAAAAGGGGCATGGTGGCTCAGCGGGTAAGACGCCAGGCTCGTTGATCGGAAGATCGCAAGTTCGGAGGTTCAAATCCCTAGCCCTGCGTGCAGAGTGAGCTCCCACACTAGCTCCAGCTCTTGCCAACCTAGCAATTCGAAAGCATGCAAATGCAAGTAGATTAATAGGTACCACTTCGGTGGGTAGGTAACAGCGTTCCGCGTGCGTCATGCCGGCCACATGACCGTGGAAGCGTCTTCGGACAGCGCTGGCTCTTCGGCTAACAAACGGAGATGAGCACCGGCCCCTAGAGTCGGACACGACTGCACAAATGTGCGGGGGGAACCTTTACCTACTTAAGGTTGCATTAACAGAATCTTGCAAGTCTAAAGGTACATTTCTCCCCCGTCACCTTTACAGACCAAGAAACTAGGGAGGGTCCATTCTGAGATGTTTGCCATGGCCACATTCCGTTGTGGCCTTTTATCAGACTATTCCCCTGGCTGTGGCTCTTCCACGTCTCCCAAGGTCATTCCCGCATGCCATTACAAGAAATCAACCCAGAGTTCTTACCCGAGGTACGAATGATCAGGCTCAAATTATCCTATTTTGGACACACTATGCAAAGACCCAGCTCTCTGGAGAAGGCTCTGATGCTGGGAAAGGTGGAAGGAAAGGGAAGAAGAGGAGGACCAGCAGCAAAGTGGATGGACTCAGTTACAGTGGTGATGGGGGCACCATTAGGAGACCTGAAATACCAGGTTAGGGACCCACGATAATGGAGAAAATCTTTCTTTGCAGTCGCTAAGAGTCGACACCGACTTGATGGCACATAATCAATCAATCAATAGAAAATGGGACATGTAAACAAAGATGGACACAAGGGAGTGGCCAGAAATTGTAGGGACTGTGTCAGCAAGGCTAAAGGACAGAATGAGCGGAGGCCTGCATGAAATGCCTCCGACAACAAAAAAGGCTTCTGTCAGTTGCAAAAGCAAAGGCGGAGAGGCTGCAGGTCCGTTGCAAGGAGAAAGGGGTGCACTGGTAATGGATGGCAGCAAGAAGGCAGAGTGTTCTAGCTGATATTTTTTCATCTCTCTTTTCTCAGGAGAAATGAAGCTGTGGGCGGCCATTGTTGTGTGACGAGAAGGAGGGCACTGCAGTTCAGAACAGACCAAGAGAGCATAAAAGAACACTTAGCTAATTTAAACAAATGCACGTCTTGAGGGCCAGATGGGTTACATCATAGTGTACCAAAGGAACTAGCCGAACTGCTAGCTGTAATCCAACCTCAACCTCAGCAACTTTAAGCTGTGTGGACTTCAACTCCCAGAATTCCCCCAGCCAGCTGGGAGTTGAAGTCCACGCATCATAAAGTTGAGAAACACTGGTTTATAGGGTGGTGAACTGTGAGAAGCTTTCGCAGCTGAGTTTGGAAAAGAAACAGAATTAAGTCGTTGCGGTCATAAGTCGAGTCATCACATGACCGGACCCGATTTTACGACCATTTTATGGCGGTCGTTAAGTGAATCACGGGTCATTAAGCAAATCACCACAGTCGTTAAGCGAATCCAGCTTCCCCAATGGGTGTTTTTTGCCGGAAAATGGCAAAAAAGCCACAAAACATGATTACATGGGCACTGCAACCAGTTGTAAATGCAAGCCGGTTGCCAAGTGCCCGAAATGCAATCATGTGACCAGGGGGGTGCAATGTTTTGTGACGCTCAGAAGTGCTTTACAGGCCGTAAAGCACCCATTCTGAGCCCGTTGTAACTTTGGACCGTCGTTAAACAAATGGTTGTAAGTCCAGGACTACCTGCATACATAATACAAAAGAAAAAAGAAAAAAAAATAACGTGGCCCATAGCACACCTGTTGAGTACCACTGCTCTAAATGATAGTTTCTTCACACGCCATCACTGGGGGAATCCCCAAACGGCTCAAGATCCCTCCCCGTGGGAACTGGTGGGGAGGGTGGGATACATAGAAATCAGTGAAGTGGGCAGAGTGGAGTTGTTGCAGAAGGACATGGCTGGCTGAATACTTTCAACATCTGTTTCCAGGCTGACTCTGCCAGATCGCAATCGCAAACAGGGGATAAAGCAAGGCAGGATTCACAATTCCTTTCTCAGCAATCTGCAACCGCCAAGAATGCAATCTCTAAGGGACTGACAAAACCCAAGAACGGGGCTTTTTTGTTGTTTGTTTGCGGAGGGAGAGAGGCTTAAGCAATTCCAGAAGTTCCCCCCCCCCTTACAAACATCAACCCCACCCCCGAAATTCAGGCAGTGAACAGCTTCATTCAGACTGATTGGAAAACTACAGGAAGCTCAGTTCACGTAAGATCCTCCACTGGACTAAAACGGGGCTGGGAATTAGTTCAGGACCTGGCTATCTTAATAGCAGATTGTATGGATTATGACATCACGTTCAGCCAGGATACCACCGGTAAACAAACAGCGAGACTGCTTTTATTTCATCAGTTTCATTGCGATATGACAACCAGCCATTTAAAGCCAACTAGCCCCAGATTCTAGCCCCCTCTCAGCTATGCAAGCTCCCTGGGGGATTTGGGGCCAGTCCCTCTCTCTCTGCCCAAGATCGAAGGTGGGGTAGTACATAAGGAGCTGGAACAGAAGCAGGTCTCCCCTCCTCCCACCATAAAGGAATGTAGAGCTGACTGGGGAAGGAAGACGAGCCCATTTTGAGAAAGCGGAAAGTGTGAAAAAAACTCAAAGTACAGGTAGTCCTCGACTTACGACCACAATTGGGACTGGAACTTCTGTTGCTAAGTGAGGCGGTTGTTAAGTGATTCACACCCAATTTTATGACCTTTTGCCATGGTCGTTAAAGTGAATCACCATGGTCGTTAAGCGAATCCGGCTTCCCCCATTGACTTTGCTTGTCGAAAAGCTGGCTGGGAAGGTTGCCAATGGCAATCACGTGACCCCGGAACACTGCAACCGTCATGTGAGCCGGTTGCCAAGTGCCTGAATTTTGATCATGTGACTGCAGGGACACTGCAGCGGTCATAAGTGTGAGGACCAGTCATAAGTCACTTTTTTCAGCACTGTCATAACTTCAAACAGTCACAACACGAATGGTCATAAGTCAAGGACGACCTGTAACCCCATCTTGATTTTGTTCAGTATAAGAGGGGCCAGAGAAAAACTCTGACCGGCTTTTAAGATTCTGTTATTCTACTTTACTGCAGTAAAGAGCGTTTCTTGAATCCTTGGCATGCCTGTTTCTGGACTTGTCCTGCCTCGAAAGGCTGATACCCACTGGTTTTCTTTTGGGCCAGTCACTCTCTCTCAGCCCTACCTACCCCACAGAGTTGTTGTTGTTGTTTGGGGGGGAAAGGAGGAGGAGGGAGCAGCACTATTAAAGCTGCCTTCAGCTCCTCAACAAGCTGTTACGCTTCTTCAGAAACTGCAAGCTGGCCGTGCTGAGGCTGAAACAGCTCAATTACAGTACCAGACAGCCCATTTCAAGTATTCTGCCCTTGAAACAAGCCGTTTTCAACCCAGAATAAGTCATTTCAAACTCAAAACAAGGCGATTAGCATTTGAAGTGGTTTGAATCTAAACATTTTGTGTCCCCCTTCCGCAAGGGGCTCATGTGCCTGTATTCAAATAGAGTGGTGGGTTCTTAGAGCCCCACAGAAACAATGCCAGATTTATACCAAAACATGCCAGTAGCTTTTCAGGTCTCAATACTGTACTGCCTCTGCAGACGTGAAGTGCTAGAAACCTGCTACTTTCATCCAAAAACAAAAGCAGACATTCACAAGTTAAATTCCCCAGCTAGCAGACACTTTATTCTGCTCTTGTGGGCTGCCAGTTGTAAAATAAACATAGGATTAGATCGTAATAGTTCAGGAAAGTGTGTTGCTAAACAAGTTGACTTTTCCGCCCCCCCATGGAAAGTTGAGGAGGGAAAATTGGTTAGACACGATAACATCTCATGCATTTTGCTGCTGTGCGTCTTTACTTGAATACCCAGGCAGAAGTCATCAAAATTGTGCAAAAGCTGTCAGACCTCATCCCACAAAAGGAAGAGCTTATGTGAAGTACAAATGCATGGCGGTGAATATAAATCTTTCCTGCCGTGCTTCTCCAAATAAAGGGAGACTGGGACAGGCAACTGGAAAAAAATACATTGCAATGCATTCTTGTGTGCATTCCAACACCCTTTTAATGCCAGCTCCTTTCTAAACAACTGTGAGGAGAAAAAAAAACTACAAAGTCTTCTCTTTAGAAAGGAGTATGGTGTAAAGCCTTGTTGGCCAATACAACCTGGATGGAGCATTACGCTCTAACAGCTGCCAGGAAATCCTGTAAGGTTTGGGTGAGGTTTAAAAGCAAACTCATTCTATTGAGGGTGGACTCTGGAGATTATGTACTGAGGAAGAATAGGGTGTCACAAAAACAGACAAACTAAAAAGAAAAAAAATCCACAAAAGGGAGAGTAATACAATAATAATAATAATAATAATAATAATAATAATAATAATAATAATGAGGAGGTTGCGACGGCCACCTATACCCATTAACCATGATGATCATTCAATTTATACCCATGAGAAGACCCTGGGATGGACTTCATCTGTCTTACCTGGATGACGTCCTTCCGCAGGTTAACAAGGTACAACCAGTCGCTGAACCTCGGATAACTGTTCAGCTCAACCGTCCTGTCATTTAAGGGGACGCTGAGCTTGCACTGTAACTGGATGCCAATGTAACGGACCAGTTTCACCTGTGGAGGGAGGAGGAAAAGATTAAAATGGCTCCAAGAAGCGGGTCAGCAAACCGGGAAGGAACTGGCATGAATTTCATCTCATCCACCAACTGAAACCAGGCGGTCTTTCAGTGTTGCTCATTCTGTCAAGATTTGATTAGATGCAACAAGGCACTTTATTCCCTTTGCTTGGTGATCTATGCCCAGCCTCAGTATTCCACATCTGTAAAATGGGCGTAACTGAGTTTTTATAGCATGGAAAAAAATGTAACAGGTGTTACATTCCTTATTTATTTATTTATATTTCTAACTTATATCACCACCCATCTCCCCCCATTTCCGGATTTCCCATTTCCCCATTTCTTGTCAAGACAGAAAACATGTGATCCAGTCAGTCTTCCTGATGTTATTTTCCTTCAAAACTTTTTTGCTTTCTCCCCTCCCACCCTCATTTTCCTGTCTTACCTTTCAAGCAAACACAACTACCAGGCACTTCTGACTACATAAAGTTTCAAATCTGCAATGTGATTACTTGACTTAGGAGATGCTGATAAAGGAAGGTATATCTTTTCTGATAACAGGAGAGAAAATCAAGCTAGGAAATTTTCTCTTGTCTCAGTAAAATTAACTGAAGTATTATAAATATATGTATGCATGTATGTACACACACACTAAGTAACAGTACAAGGGAGATTTAACAAGTAATCAGCTTAAAATCAAAACCTCTAGTATATAACAATTATTTTGATGCGAGTTGTGGTGGTTCTTTTTCAACATTATACTCAAGTTTGGGTGAAAAAGCTAAATAATTTTATGCTTGTCATATTGCCATCCTAAATTGTAATTAACATTGACAGAATATTTTTTTCTTTCTTTTTTCTATTCTCCATATTCTGTTATTTAAATACTAGAATGTTAATGATTTTTAAACATATTATACAAACATCAATGTATAGAAACAACACAATGTACTAAGATTTATAACAACATAATAAAAAGGGGAAAATTAACTAAAGTATTATGAAACTGACTCGATTGGATTTCCTGAGATCAGGACGAGGGAAAAAGACTATTGTATTCCAGTGGGAGTTAAAATCTACAATATTGGGAAAGCAGCAAGCTGGAAGAAGATGCCGCTAAATAGGCATTTGTTGGTTGGTTCTGTGATTTAGAGGCCACCTTAGTCCACGAGAAAAAGCAGAAAAGCAGAAAAACAGTAAGACAATAAAAGCTTAGACCAGTGTTTCTCAACCTTGGCAACTTTAAGATGTGTGGACTTCAACTCCCAGAATTCTGGGAGTTGAAGTCCACCCAGATTGAAGTTGCTGAGGTTGAGAAACACTGATCTGGACAAATGCCCTGCACATCACTCTATCTGCTGCAGTTCCAGGATGTTCCAGTGATATTCCCGATACCGTCTTCCCCTTCTACTTCTCTCAACCTCGCCAAGCATAATCATTTTTTCTAGCCCATTATCTCCTTGCATCACACGCCCAAGGGATGTGAGTTTTTTACTTCTCAATTGTCACCTCAACAAAGCCGTCAGCTTTTGGCTGGCCCAGCACCAAACGACAAGTTGTTCGTGAAGTCCGGTGTATTCTTATTAACTATCTCCAAATCTATAATATGAAGGCATCTACCTTCCTTCTTTCACTCTTTCTCAATGTCAGGGCAGTAAAATCTTGACACTGACTATTCTGATTTATTTATTAGATTTCGAACCCACTTTTATTTGTGCAACTCAAGGTGGCATACAAAATGCTTCCTTCTCCTATTTTTCCCAGAACAACAATCCTGTGAGGTGGGTTGGGCTGAGAAAGAGTGACTAGCCCAAAATCACTCAATCAGTTCTGTGCCTAAGGGAGGACTGGAACTGGTTAACCAACACTTAACCACCACACCAAACTAGCTCTCGGATCTTTGTTGTTTATGAAAAAGACAAGATGTGAACCCTGCAATAGGATTATCAGCCTAAATCCAATTTATGTCACAGGTTCTCAATATCTCTGGCATTTTTAAAAAAAGAAAATAGAAAAATCTGTACTTGCTGTCACTTGCAACTTTCCTTAAAGTAGGCTTTAAAAAAAGCTTTTTTAAAAACTACCTCTAACATCAGGAGCATCCACAGGGATGGTCCAAAAAGTCAAGAGGGAATCTGAGACCACACTGTTGAAGCTCCGCCCCTTTTAATGTGTGACATATAGAAAAGGAGGCAGGGCTTTGCTTGTTTGGTCACGGATGCCATTTTGACTTTTTGGACCCCGTCCGTGGACACACTTGTCTAACCTGGTTCTTAAAACCAAACTTTCCCAAATAAATGTTTTTGTGTACAAATTTTTGACTTGACAGATGTTGACAGACCAAATTTTGCAGCCCTTAAAAACTATAGAAGAAAATAAAGATTACAAAGAAAAACAGTAAGTAGTGAAGAAAGAGGGAAAGAGGGAAAAGGAAAATTATAAAGAAGCAGCTTCCAATTTTCTTCACAGCATTATAGATACATTTATATTTTGCCTTCTCTAAATTACATCATAATTTCCTTCTTTCCATAAGCTACCCTTTCTAATCTTCAAACCCATAAATCACAAATTCATTTTTCTCTTTTTTCAGCAAAAAGTCCATAAGGGGCCAACTAGTTCATAACTTTTTCTCATGGCTTCCATGCTATGCCAGCTTAGGGAAAAAACAACTTTCATACTCATATCTAAAATCAAAGACTCCTTCCCCTGGGGCAATTAGAAACAAATTCTGAAATGACAACCTACAAATGTTTCTCTGTTTGATAAATAACATGCTCAGCCTTTCAGGTCCTCTGCCTATGGCCATAAAGTTTTCCCTGTGCTGTTTTTCCAGTAATTTCAGCAAGAGAAGCACATGGCTGCCTATGCCAGAATAAATGTGTCAGGCCTTAAAATGTTATAAGACAACTTTTGTGTTGTTTGAGGGGAAAAGTTTCAGTTGCCCTAAAGGAAGTTTCAAAAAATAAAAACAGGCAGAGGGCTTTTCAGTTTTATCTGTTTTTCATGAGCCAACTGTTTTTCCTCCTTTTTTTTTTCTGCATCAGTGCCTCTCCCCCCCCCGCCCCCCCCCCCCGCCCCAATCAACCAGAGATAAAAGTCATCATCGTTGGCGATCTCTCGTAGCCGAGTAAGATTGTCTTCCAAAGGTAAAATTTTAACGGTGGATCCGTAAGTGGCTATAAAGGCCAATTCTGGATCCGCACAACCTCCCACAATGAGGGCATAGGTTTCCGGGTGGGAGACGGTCATGATGAGGGTTTGCCTGACGTGCCTTCCTTTTAGCTCTTTTCTCCTTTTCGCCCTGTACTCGTGCTTCTTCAAAGTCCATAGCGCCATTAATAAAGGATGACCTCCAATTGAAACGCTCATGAGTTAGGGCTTCCCAGTTCTCAATGCTGATACTGCATTTTTTTAAATTAGCTTTGAGAGTATCTTTGAATCTCTTTTGCTGTCCACCAATATTCCGTTTTCCATTTTTAAGTTGGGAGTAAAGTAGCTGCTTTGGAAAAGTATAGGCTGCTCAGATCAAGTTTCTAGCCATCTGGATGGATGATCATGCATCGATACACAATCCCCTTCATTGCCTGCCCAGCAAGAAGACAGGATTGGCCAACCGCTCTCATTTGCTAAGCCCAATTCCAAGTATCTATGGAATCACTCCCAACTACATGCTTTATGACATCCTCAAAGTCTAGAATCTCCAGGTAAAACAATCCGTCATCGTCTTGGTTCATCTCAAACAACTAAGAGGGTTGGAGCTGGTTACTGTTTGGGTGGAAACCAGGAGTGATCAGGACTACAGGCTCGACTGAGGAGTCCAAAAAACATTTCAGAAGAGGGCAGTGGCAAACCATTTCTGCACCTTGCCAAGAAAACTACCTGGATGTGCCCATGAAGTCACTAACAATCAAACTCAACCCAAAGGAGATTTTAGCAGATGAATGAAAAGACCAGGGGCTGGCACTGTGGTATCCATAACATTGTTGAATTTCAGATTTAGGCAAGGATGGAAGGACAGTGGTGGGTCAGCAACCACAGAGGGCTCTGGATGAAGTGGATTAGCTAGACTTGCTTCCAATCAGGATTCAGGCCTAGGTGTGGGGCTGAAACCACATTGATTGCAGTTGTAGATGGCTTGCTATGGGCCTTGGGTGGTCCTGGTTCTCCCTCCAGGTCTTGTTAGATCTCTCAGTGGCAGTTGATACCATTGACCGTGACATCCCTTTGGACTGCCTGCAAGGGTTAGGGACAGGAAGTATTGTGCTACAGTGGTCCTGCTCCTTTTGGGTAGACAGCTCCAATCAGTATTCATGGGAGAGGAGAGGTTGAGCTCTTAGACAGTCAATACGGGATGTTCCAGGGCTTGGCCGTCTCCCCATTCTCATAAAGTAGATGCATGAAGACACTGGAAGACGTAATCCACCAGGCTGGGGTAGGGGATCATCAATATTATTGATATTATTATTATAGAATATTATTGTAAACCGCCCAGAGTCTACTGCTGTAGAGATGGGCGGTGATAAATCTGAATAATAAATAAATATGCTGATGATAACCAGTCATATATCTTCACCACAGGCCAAAGAGGAGATGCAGTGGAAGTCTGGTGCCGAGCGGCAATGAGGGACTGGACTTAGTGGAACGGATCCAGACTGAATCCCAGCAAGATGGAGTTATGGCCAGTACAGAGACCCTAAGGTACCATGGATTTCTATCTATCTCTCTTGATGGGGCTGCCCTTATCCTGAGGTACCAGGTGTGCGGCCTGAGGGTTCTCTTGGATTCACAGTTCCTGCCAAAGCAGCAGGCTGGTGCGGTGTCCGGGAGAACCTTTGGCTGACCTGTCCATTGTGATATTTCTTGGACCAGGAAGTGCTGATGACGGCAACTCACACCCTTGCCGTCTCCAGGTTAGATTACTGCAACTTGTTCCACATGGGGCTGTCCTTGAAGATGACCTGGAAGCTACAGGAGGCACAAACTGTGCCTTCCTCTCTGCTAACTGGCGATAACCAGTTTAACGGAGTAACCCTGTACGGTAGAAGATGCATTGGTGGCCAGCAGGCTTCTGGGCCCCATTCACGGTTGCAGTGGTCTTCTCTGAGCCCAGGGGAAGTAGAGGGTGTTTCCAAACTACAGTACTGCATGTTAACAGATTCCTTCCTAGTCTGGCAAACAGTTAACTACATCTCCTGTTCATCCAAGGCTGGTTATCAAAACAATGAAAAAAGCCCTACTGTAGCAAACTTGCGAGATAAACAGGTCCTTGCTATCTTTGGGACCAGGACTTTTCCAGGACAATCCGTACAATACGGGCCAGGCAGGACAAAGTGTTGCAATAAGGGATTCTCAGCAACAGCCTTCTTGCTCTGAACAACCTGGTTAAGGCTGTAAAAACCTGTGTTTTTCTGCAGCGTCTTTGGTATGGCCAACCCCAATTAAGCAGACAGCAGTGATGGGATTATAACTGTGGTTTCTACTTTTAAAAAACTTTTTTGGGGTGAAAAATGACAAAGTGTAATAAACAGGGGGGAAAATAATACAGCAATGATTATACAGGCAAAAAAAATAATATACCACAGTGATTAAAGCAAACCAAAACTAAAAAAAAGGATCCATGTATTATTAATATAGTACTAGCTCAATCCTTTTGTTGTTCAGTCGTTCAGTCGTGTCCGACTCTTCGTGACCTCATGGACCATAGCACGCCAGGCCTTCCTGTCCTCCACTGTCTCCCGGAGTTTACTCAAATTCATGTTCGTTACATCGGTGATGCTATCTAACCATCTCATCCTCTGCCGTCCCCTTCTTCTTTTGCCTTCAGTCTTTCCCAGCATCAGGGTCTTTTCCAGTGAGTCCTCTCTTCGCATTAGGTGGCCAAAGTATTTGAGCTTCAGCTTCAGTATTTGTCCTTCCAATGAGCAGTCAGGGTTGATTTCCTTTAGGATTGACTGATTTGACCTCCCTGCAGTTCAAGGGACTCTTAAGAGTCTTCTCCAGCACCACAGCTCGAAAGTATCAATTCTTTGGCACTCAGCCTTCCTTATGGTCCAACTCTCACAGCCATACATCCTTTTACACAGTATTAAATCTACCATACGGAAGCATATTACTGTAGGCAGCTCCCAATTACAAAAACATAACATAGTTAGTTGAAACTGGGCAACAGTATACAGTATATTCTTGGGCATACCATTAATTGAAAAAAAATCTGATTTGCTTCCTTTAGGAACAGTTGTGGTTTTAACTAATTATTGTTGTCTTTTTATAGTGCCTAGAAATTTGTGAGAAAGTGACATACAAATTTCTCTATAAAAGAATAAATGAAAAGATACAGATCCTCAACATGTTCTTAAAGCACGGATTATTTAAGGAAGTGGCTGAAATGTTGCAAGCTTACTACGAGTCAGCAGTCTCCCATGAGGGTCCCAAAACGTCTCTGGGGAGAGGCTGTTGAACACTAGAGAAGACAGTCCAAGGGAACAGTCAATAACTGGACCAGCCAGTATTGGGTTAACGTACTGACTTCATGGCCTGGCTCACACACTGCGCTAAACCATCATATTCCTCCAGAATCAGAGGCAACAGATCTTAAGTAACAGAAGAAGAAAAGTCTTAAGTTCTTAGTTTCCTACCCAGGTTCATGAACTTCCTCAATGCGTCTAAGTGGACAGGGTGGGACACATAAAGTTGGGCTAGATGGGGCTCTTCTGATCTTCTGAGATAATAAGGACTGACCATGGAGCTTCTCTGTGTAAAGTAGGTGGTCCACCACTGAGCTATGGAACCCCACTTAGCTTTGGAGTAACTACTCTATGATATAGCTGTTTTTGAAAAGACTCTGAGCGCTGATTTCATTCTTACTGCTGTGTTTCAGTTATGCAAGCTTCTTGCAAAGTCTTCTGGCCTAAAAGCTAGGAGTATAACAACAAAGCAAAGCATAAAAAAGAGAGAAAGAGTGAGAGAGCACAGAATCCACCTCCTGAGTTATTGGTAACATATTGTAGTCTTGGCTGCAAGAGGACAATTATTTTTCTGTTTTATTGTCTGCATTATAGAGCCTAAACTTTCCAGGCATTTTGCAGGGGGAAGGGGAGGGAATTTTTCTCATGACTTCCAGGTCACCAATCCTCAGAGGGAAAAACTCGAGCTTCAAAAAACTCCTGAACAAAAAGACAAAATCAACTTTGAGGTATGGCTAATGGATTTTTTTTAAAAAAAATAATCAAATGGAAAGTCAAAGGCCACAATTCAAGCTAACAGTAACTTTCTCCTAACGAGGATAGGGGGGCTGCAAATGAGTTGGACAACTACCGTCCTGGTTGACTTGGAATTCTGAAAGTTCTTGAGAACTTGATGGCGCCAGGTTAGAGAAGACTGAGCTAGATCTAGAAGAAGAGAAGTTTGAGTGCTCCAGAGTTGAAGCTATTTAAGCAGGATCACCTCAGAGGGAAACCGGGGTGGGAGGTAGCAGGGTGGACAGAGAGAGGCAAGATTTTTTTTATCCTGGGTTTATGGGCAGAAGCCTTGAGGGGCTTCCTTTGTTTTTCCAACTGGGTCAACCCAAGCCTTTTTTTAGGGCCCACACTAGAGTTTTCATGCATTTCCTGCCTCAAAAGTCTGAAAAACCACACACCAATTTTCAGTAAGTGAGGTCAGAAATCTTTCCAGAGAGGGGGAGGGAAAGAGGTTGGGGAGGCAGGTGGTGTCCCTGGTTGCCCCTCCCTCCTTTAGGCTGTAAAAATTTAAGAAGAATTTCTGTATACCTCCCTCTTTTGCAAAAACCGTCAAGTTTTTGAGATGTTATCTGAAAACTGCGTAGGACTTGCTTATCAGAACGGACCCGCAGAGCTGGGAGAACAAGTGAATGACTGAGCAAGCTCCCAGGACATTAAACCCCCATAGGTCTTTCCCAGTGAGTCAGCTATGGGGCAAAGGGAATGCTGCCCCCCACTTAGATAATTGCTGCCTGTCAGCCCTTCAAGGTAGACCCAGCCAGGAAACAGACTCCATAAGACTGCTAGAATTCTACTTTATTGATATACGCTACAGGAACAGAATCTTGAAAATCTGACTGTATCTTCTCTTCCTTTTATACCCAGGAAATTAAGACAGAGCCAGTTTGAGTTTCTTTTTAACATTTTCTTTATTCCCTGGGCTTAAAACATGTTTTTGCAACTGTCACCACTTAGTTTCTCCAAGGTCATCTCTGAGGCTCTCCACACCACTGCCAACAGCACAACCAGAACTGTACCCGCTGGGTGCAGATCGGGGGGTGGTGGTGGTGAAATGCTTGGATCAGTGTTTCTCAAACTTGGCTACCTTAAGACATGTGGACTTCAACTCCCAGAACTCCGCAGCCAGCCTTGCTGGCTGGGGAATTCTAGGAGTTGAAGTCCACATGTCTTAAAGTTGCCAAGGTTGAGAAACACTAGCTTGGATCCTCCAAATTCCACTTCACATGGATCTTTTGGAGGTATGGAAATGTATGTGGTGACTTTTGGCTACCCACATTCACTCTCATCTCAGCCTCCCTCGCAGAGCTGTGGTTGCTGAACTAAATGAAGGGAGAATCCCATCTAAGCTATGAAGCGTAGAGTGTTTGAGGATCGGGACATTCGCAGGGAGACCAAAATGCTTGTTTACAAAACCATTGTACTACCAACCCTTCTGTACGCCTGTGAAACATGGACCCTCTACAAACGCCACCTCCAACTTCTTGAAAGATTCCATCAACGCTGCCTCCGAAAAATTCTGCAAATTACTTGGGAAGATAGGCGGACTAATGTGAGCGTATTAGAAGAAGCGAAAACCACCAGCATTGAAACAATGATCATCCAACATCAACTTCGCTGGACCGGTCATGTTGTTCGAATGCCTGACCATCGTCTTCCAAAGCAGCTACTTTACTCCCAACTTAAGAATGGAAAACGGAATATTGGTGGACAGCAAAAGAGATTCAAAGACACTCTCAAAGCTAATTTTAAAAAATGTAATATCAGCATTGAGAACTGGGAAGTCCTAACTCATGAGCGTTTCAATTGGAGGTCAGCCTTTATTAATGGCGCTATGGACTTTGAAGAAGCACGAGTACAGGGCGAAAGGGAGAAAAGAGCTAAAAGGAAGGCACGGCAGGCAAACCCTCATCATGACCGTCTCCCACCCGGAAACCTATGCCCTCATTGCGGGAGGTTGTGCGGATCCAGAATTGGCCTTTATAGCCACTTACGGATCCACCGTTAAAATTTTACCTTTGGAAGACAATCTTACTCGGCTACGAGTGATCGCCAATGAATGAATGAATGAGAATAGGTGGGATGTAAATCCAACAAATAAATGGTATGATGGTGAAGGTGCTGGACTAGGATTGGGGAGACCCAGGTTCAAGTCCTTATCAGTCACAGAAGCTCCCTGGGGAAATGTGGGTCCATGTCTTTCAGCCCAAGAACCAACATGATGTATTGTTAAGATGCTGGGCTAGGCTAGTAGCAAGGATAAAAAGGTAAAGGTTCCCCCCGCACATTTGTGCAGTCGTGTCCGACTCTAGGGGCCGGTGCTCATCTCCATTTGTTAGCTAAAGAGCCAGCACTGTCCGAAGACGCTTCCGCGGTCATGTGGCCGGCATGACGCACGCGGAACGCTGTTACCTACCCACCGAAGTGGTACCTATTTATCTACTTGCATTTGCATGCTTTCGAATTGCTAGGTTGGCAAGAGCTGGAGCTAGTGCGTCCACCATCAACCATGGAAGCCCACCAAGTAACTGTGGGCCAGTCACTCTCTTTTAGCAACCGACTTACAGAGTAGCTGTTCCGGGGGAAATTGGGATGAGGGAGCACTAAGCATGCTACCTTTTGCTCTTGAATGAGAAGTGGAATATACTGTAAACCTAATAAATAAATAGTAATGAAGGATACTTCCCAAGAGAGTTGGGGAGGCAAAAACATCCTGCATTAACTGCTCACAGGCCTCTTAATGCCTCTGACACAAATATCCCCAACATGTGTTTTTTATCACTGTCTGTCATGTATACTAAGAATTCAAATGTCTTTTCCCAGAACTGGTTGGAGACTACCTTTCCCCATCTTCCCCATCACCCAGCACTGTCTACCACACCCTGGGTTTCAGCATTTCCTTCCTCATTGCCTACCTTTTCCTTCTAACCAGAGAACCCATGAATTGAACTTGGAGCTTGCTGCAAGCCCAACAGGCTGGCCCACCCTGAGTTACAGTCCCTGTCTCTGTTCTCAAGATCTCTTGTTATGAGAACACAGGAAACTGCCTTATTTCAAGTCTGAATCTTTCTTTCTTGTCTACCTAGATTGCCCAACCAAGCCCCTTTCAGAGTGCTGGGGCAACCGTTTCTAGTATTACGCGGCTAACCTATCTGGAATGTGCCCAGCCAGATGCAAACGGTGATTTTTAAAGTGCGTTTTGCACAAGCCATAAAACGGACCAACCCAATCGCTTTCTGGAGCAAGCAAGCTTCTGTTGCTTCCTCAGGACTTAGAACAGCTTGCTAGAATCTTCAAGAGGCGTCATCTTTGTTTTTAAAGTCTGGATAGGAAGTGCAATCAAAAGTAAAAAGAGTGAGTTTTAAAAGCATGTAGCAGCAAAAGCTGTGTGTGTGTGTGTGTGTGTGTGTGTGTGTGTGTGTGTGTGTGTTAAAAAAAAAAAAGACAGGAGAATGAAAGCAACACACCCACCCATACTGTGTTCCAAATTGAGCTGCGAAAGCTTCTCACAGTTCACCACCCTATAAACCAGTGTTTCTCAACCATGGCAACTTTAAGATGCATGGACTGGGGAATTCTGGGAGTTGAAGTCCACACATCTTTCTTTCTTTCTTTCTTTCTTTCTTTCTTTCTTTCTTTCTTTCTTTCTTTCTTTCTTTCTTTCTTTCTTTCTTTCTTATTTATCAAACAAACTTCTATCACCGCCCATCTCCCTCCACCGGAGGGACTCTGGGCAGTTTACAACAAAATAATAGAAACAAAAGACATAAAATATACATACAATATAATACATCTTAAAGTTGCCATGGTTGAGAAACACTGCTATAAACAGTATGAAGGTATAACCCTACCTCATTGCTGTCCACTTTTTGCCGTTTAGAGGTAGACTGCTGTTAAACTTGCAGGCTTAATCAATTTTCCCATCCAGCAACCTGGGGCAAGGTTATCCAGAGATACAGGTTTGCCATCTTGGTCTAATTTCCCACTTTGTTTAATATATTTACTAGAGTCTTTCCCCCATTAATTCCAGGCACCACAAATTGTACTTCCTCTCCCAATTATAGCCCCATAACAAGATCAGGCCCAGGGTCAGTCCCCGCACCCTGCACACTGGAGTGCAAGATTCCCATTTAATTTCTCCATGAACAATTGCACTTTTATCACATCGGCCACACCAGATCAGTATAGGTAATATAGCAGAAGTGGCAGATCTTAGCTAATCGCTGAATAATGTTATACAGTAAACATGGAGATGGAGGATGTATATAAGGGATGAGACTTTAGCCAACCCCACCCCACCCCAGGCCAGGAGCCAACCCCAAACAGGACTTGGAGATGGTCCTCGAGGATCTACGTTCTCTTCTGTATCCACTGAAACAAACAAGCAAAATGGCAGCTTCCATATCATTCTGGGCCTAGCCCTAACCCAGCCACTCGGCACACAAACCACCACAACACCCCATAAGCAACTCTCAACTTCAAAAATAGCCCTTCCAAGGCTGTTTCAGCCCCGCGGGTTACAGGTGGCTTTGGCCAGCATCCAGGAAGATGAGATTTTCCACTTTTCCATTTCAGTGACCCAGTAAAATCACTTTAGGCTGGAAACTGTTATCACCCTACCGCCCCACCTCCCCTGCGATCCGTGATCAGTGAGCTTGCAAGCCAAGAAGGCGGACAGCAGAGGGAGGAGAGGGTCAAGGCCACAGGCACCCTCATGGTGTGGAGTTTTGATTTCACAGTAGTACTTTCTTGAGTGTAATGTTCCAAACTATGATCCATGCCATTCCCAAGAATGCCATTCTGTTTTATTGGAAGCAGAGGTCAGATCATGCCTTACACAAAGGAATGAAACAGGCTCCTTTTTGACCCAATACATGGGGCTCCATTCCACTAACAGTAGAAGCAACAACATTAAAAGCACCTTTTAAAGCATGATTAAAGACCCAATGAAAACAGAGGCATCTAAAAAGATTTTAAAATATCCTGCATCCCCCATCTTCAGAAGCTAAGACCCCTTTGTATAAATGGCCTGTCTTAACAATCATGGCTTTGCCTGGAAGCCAAAAGATGACATCACCACCACCACCACCATTATTCTGCCCAACTCCCAACAATTCTGGTCAGTTTTAAGGCACGCTGCTGTCTTGGCGTCTTGCCTTTAGCAAGTCAACTTTTAACTAATACCCTATCATTATACAACACTGTGTTTTTGTGGGTTTTTCTGCCTGGCTGGTCAGCCCATGTTGGACGTTAACATCTTGATAGACAAGAACCTTACGCAAAGACCTGCTTCATTGGTTGCCAACTTAAGTTACAGGAAAGACTAGCTGGATAGAAAGTAGGGAAAAGGGAAAGTCTGCTTATGCAGGGGAATCCTCCTTTCCAGGGACGCCTGAGCTGCTCGGAAAGACATTGAGGCATTTATCAGATATATTTGTGGGCCCCTCCCAGCAACCGTTCAACCTCTGCCTCTCCTTTTGCATCATTAGACCAAACTGGCCATGAGCCAGATGAACATTGCCTCCCTACAGAAAAGCAAAAACGATTAAAAAAAAATAATTAAACTTGCAAGCATTACCAGTCCTTATTCTTTTGTCTTTGGCTTGATTGCATTTACTCACTCCTGTATGAAGCTAGAATTGTCAGTGCTGGATTTTTGCAGCCCAGTTCTGATAGCTTTATTTTGGATGTTACATACAGGTAGTCCTCGTTTAGTGACTGCCTCATTTAGTGACTGTTCACAGTTATGACGGTGATGAAAAAGTAACTTTACGACCAATCCTCGTATGTATGACCTTTGCAGGTCCGTAAAGCCAAGGGAAGCTGAAGATCGTAAGCACAGTTGCAGTTTCACTTAGCGATCGCTTTGCTTAACGACTGAGTTGCCCGTCCCAATTGTGGTCACTAAATGAGGACTACCTGTATAGGTTTATATTAGCTTTCTTTTACTAGTTTAAAAAAAGGGCTTTCTATAAAGGATTCAGGGGGCATTCTATTCCAGAATCTTAAGTCTTTTTTCATAGAAATAAGCTCTGTGCTCTTTACTGGAAGGAATAAATGATTATGTCATCTGTAACCCCTGGATCTATCTGTTAAGGATGCTTTAAGATTAAAAGCACCTTTTGCGAGGGCCTCTGGACATCACTCAACTACAACTCCTATCATGCCCCAGCACCGTTGGTTCTGCTAGCTAAGGCTGCTTGGAGATCTGATTTAATAACATCTGAAGATCACAGGCAACTTCTCCATCCTTACCTGGTGCTACTAATACGCTTTTTCTTCCTTAACTGATTTCATTTATTGTTTGTTTCACAGCCTTTCCAATGGAGCAGGAACCCAGTGGTGGGTAAGCAAGGGGGGCTATGATAGACCATGCTTTCATTCGGATCCTTCCATCCAATTCTCTGAATGAGGCCCGAGAAATTACACCATAAAAGTCTCCTCACAAAAGACATTAAATATAAATCCAATACAAGGAAGAAAATACCTAACTGTCCCTGGAGAAGGATTTTGTTTTACTTTTAGGTTTATTCAGTACTTCCTCTCTCCTCTGCTCTCAACTATTTCTAAGAAATGTATGAAGACACATTAATCAAGAGGCCCTTCAAAGAGTCACTCACGCACTGGCCACCTAACAACTAGGCTACTGCAATGTGCCTTACATGGGGCTGCCCTTGAAAACTATGCTAAAGTTTCCACTGGTCCAGAATGCAGAGGTGCAGGCAGCGATGGGCATGTCTCGGGATGCCCATGTGACACCTCTTCTTCGCGAGCTGCCCAGGTTTGCAGGATGCTTCTAGGTGCAATTCAAGGTGCTGGTCACCTCCTATGAAGCTGTATATGGCACAGGGCCAGGTTATTTGAGGAGCCACCAACCTTCCATGTTTCTGCCTGGCCAGTATGTCCCAGCAGAGTTGGAGTGCTCCAGGGTCCTTTGATTAAATCAGGGTTCCCCCTGGTCAATATCAAAAGTGGTCAATATCAACCCCCAAGCGTCGATGGGACTATCCAAGGGATCAACGTTATTATTATCATCCGTAGTACTATTAGTTAAAGTAGTATTTATTAAATTATTTTCATTTAATAAATGCTTGGGGGTGGATGAACAATCTGAAACTTCATGAAGGGGTCAATGAACTGAAGAGTTTGGGGAACCCTGGATTAAATAGTGCCATGTATCAGGATCCAGGAAGCGTGCCTTCTTTGTCATGGTGCCTGGCTGGAGAATTCTGGGAGTTGAAGTCCACACTTCTTAAAGTTCCCAAGGTTGAGAAACACTGCTCTATGCACACTCACAGGCAGCCATGCATCTGGGAATATCCATGCAGAGAGACAATGGGCAGCTCCCTGGAGACCAGGACAAGAGTTCTCTTACCAATAAACTACTTGCCACCAACAGCAAAACTGA
This sequence comes from Charina bottae, assembly GCA_023362775.1. NCBI lineage: Eukaryota > Metazoa > Chordata > Lepidosauria > Squamata > Charinaidae > Charina > Charina bottae. The sequence goes on along the minus strand of JALMGJ010000027.1, from coordinate 6,617,516 downwards.
GACCTGCAGAAAGCAATGAAAATGTGCCTTTGAAAAAGAAAACTTCTGGCTTCCGGTGGGGACATGGTGGACTGAACAGATGTGCCCGCAGGCTCAGCGGGAGGAGCTGACAACACGGCAGTTTTTTCGGGCTCAGGCAGGTTTTCCTGAAGCCCAGGAGTGTTTTCTGGAAAAAGGAAAACACCTGGAATCATCCTATCTGCCCCCCGGACAGCTGCTTGCAGCCAGAAGATCGCAAACGGTTTCGTGTTCGACTGGTAAGAGCTTAGCTGAGAGGCAGGGACGTCGCCATTTTCCAAGCCATGCTGTAGCCTTAAAGGGATACTAAGACCGGCCACCCCATTTCTAAATCACCCAATTTATATTTCTTTTAAGTACGCGTACCCTAAGAGAGGCTTTTTACAGCAAGTAGAAGCTGGCTGTCTTGGTGCTTATCGTTATTTTTGGGATTACTTTTTAAAAATTATTTTTAAGTTTTAGACTTCGTTTTCCCTCTAAATATTAAGGAGGATTGAGAGTAAATAATTTTCTCCCTGTTGTTATTTTTGTACTAAATTTGAAGATATTGGTATTTCCTTACATGTTGAATCAGCTGATTTGAACCTTCAGCTTTCTGCTTCTACTTTCCCTTGAGAACTGTCTGCATATCTCACTTTCACTTATGTAAACACATTTCGGAATTCTTTCATATCTTCAACTTTCGCTGGTTAAGCTCCTAGGGGGCACCATAATCTACTGCGTGAGACATGGAGGATTTCAAACAGACTTTCTCTGACCTCCAACAAGATTTTAAACACATTATTTCTGACTCCTACCAAGTTTTTATGCAAGACATTCAGGACATTATGGAAAATATGAGGTCTAAAATGTGTCATCTGGTTGGGGATGTCGTGGATGAAATTGAGGGATTTAACAGTGATAGAAATGTTTTTTCTAAGAGTGAGATCGGGATTTCTGTTGAAATGCTGGATGAAGATTGGATAGTCGAGTTGGAGAAATTTAAGGAAGAGAGCAAGTTGCAAGCCACAAGTGAAACTGATTTTCTGGTGGAACGCCATGGGAAAGAAGGGGTTATTATGTATGGGAAGTTTCCTGAAGAGAAGTCGGAGTTTTTGAGGGGGGCAGTTGGGCTGTTCAATTTTTTAAAGAAAAAAGCTCTGTGCGCATTGTGGGGATATGTAAATGCTCTGGTTTATTTTGAAGTGGGATAAGGGTTAAAGAATATTTATCTGGATTGCTTTTAGGGTTTGGCTGATTTCATTTATCTTTAACGATTTGGATTAAGTATTAAGGTATAAAAAAATAAATGTCAATTTGGATGGTTTTAGGACTTAGGTTTAATATGATAAAGATTATTAAAATTGATGTATTATCAAGTATAATGGCAGACAATTTATATGTTTTTAGTTTGATTTTTATTATAGTAGACAGAAATGTATAGAATAGTAGTAGGAAAGAAATAATTAAATAATTAATAATAAATATAAAATAAATAATTAAATAAATGTTATCTTTTGGGGGGAAGTTGTTTAGGTGGTTTATATAAATTTTTCTTTTTTTTCCTTTTAATATAAGGGGAGTAACTTTATTTAGTGATTTTTTACAATGTGCCAATGGAATGATTTATAGAAATAATGTGATTTTGGTTTAATATAGAGTAAGGGATTGATTATGGAAATGTTTGTATATCCTTGCTGTTAAAAGTCAGAAGTCACCTCTTTTTGTAACTTTGAAAAAAAAAATCTTGTGTTTTGTTTGCACACTTTTTTAGTTTTTTTCCCTCTTTGTATTTTTTTGTTTTTCTGTAGCTTTTACCTTTGCTTGAAACTTAATAAAATTCTTATTAAAAGAAAAAAGAAAAAGAGAACTTCCCACAATGCCCCAATATGGCAACACAGAAGGCCTTGAGGGAAAATTAAAAATTGCAGGGTGACTTTCCAAACATTTCCCAAAGTGAAATTTTATGAAAGAATTCTATCACCCCGTGTTGATATAGTTTTAATTCTGCTTTCACCCAAATAAATCTTACTTTGTCATTTCCTGCCTGGCCTTTTAAATTAAACTGCACGCTTTGCCTGCCGACAAGGCTGGGCTGGGTTACAAAAGTGATTCTGAGAAGGAAGCTGACGCAAATGTTGAGGGAAAGAGAGAGAGAGAGAGAGAGAGAGGGAGGGAGGGAGGGAGGGATAGAGGGATATCGTCATGCAGATACACAGACAGATCCCCTCTAAACATTGAAAAAGCAGTCTAAGAAACAAAGCAATAAGTTACCATCTGCTTGTTTAGGTCAAACTATGCAGAGAAAATCTTTATGTGCCAAAAATTTCAGATAATACCACGTCTATAAACACGGAGGATTGAAAACATCTGTTGAAAATGTAGAAGCACAGGATGAAAGAGGCAGGGGGCTGTTCCTAATTGTTCCAATGGCATATTTACTAATGGAAATTGCTGTATATATTAGTTGCTTCTCTAGGTGAATAATTACATTTTCTGAAATGCATATTTTACCAGAAAAAAATTAACTCCCAAACCAAAAGATTTTCAAAGTAACACTATCTCTGAAATGTCAGACCCCATTTTTGGGGGGTGGGGGTGGGGGGAGGAAGACAGATAAAATACAATAAACCAATACCTTTGCCAGGGTGGAAAGCCAGGCTATGGTCCATTTAATCATAGTGTAGTTTATTAAATAAAACTCAACTAGCTGAGTTCACATATCCCTCTGGTGTTTTTCAAACCTAGCAACTTTAAGATGTGTGGACTTCAACTCCCAGAATTCCGCAGCCAGCATGCTGGGTGGGGAATTCTGGGAGTTGAAGTCCACACATCTTAAAGTTGCTAAGTTTGAAAAACACTGCTCTGTACTATCAGTTATAATATCCAAGCCACAATGGCTGGGTTCACACAATAAACTAAGGCGAAACCAGCCAAATGAAATTATAGCTTCACAAAGGGTTTTCAACTTCACTGGGCTGGTCAGCCCATTTCAGATTAGAAAAAGGTCTTACGGGCCTCGCACAAAATCTCCCACGATTCTCTGTGCAGCTTCTTTTGGTGGCTAAAGCAGCAAAGGGACACTCGGTGTCACAAAGTTTGTATTTGTAGCCCGTAGCATTCATGCATTGTTGAAAACATAGTAGATCAAGCACGATTAAAAGCCTTTCTACCATTCATGCTATATTGCACTTTGCATTACAGATTGTATTTTCTATTATGCAGTCTGGCTCTGTGATCCGTAATAAAGATTGATTGATTGATTGATTGATTGATTGATTGATTGATTGATTGGTTGGTTGACTGACTGACTGACTGACTGACTGACTGACTGACTGACTGACTAAAAATGGCTTCCACAGTCAGCAAACATCCATTTCTCAGAAGGCAAACTGATAAGGTTGCTTCCCCTACCACCATCTTCCCCTTCCAAGGACCCTTCCAACCATCCCCAGCTTCACCTTTGAGGAAGTGGGGACATTGTAAGTCCTAACTCAGCAAGGTTCAGAAGCAAGAGCCCAAGACTGTGAGGCCCATTACAAAAGGTGAACTGCACCTCCAGCCCCAAAGTGGGAGGCTCTCAGCCCATTATACTCTGTAGGCAGGAGAAAGAAATTGAAGAACCAAGATTTCCTTCTAAATGGGGCTCGCATTTTATACCTGGCAGTTTGTTTGTTTATTTATTAGATTTATATCCCACTGCGCACATAATACTCTCTTGGTCCTATTGGGACTGACCCAAAGTCACCCAGCCAGCTGCTGTGCCCAAGGGAGGACTAGAACTCACCGTCTCAGAATTCCTAGTCTAGCATCTTAACCACACCACCAAGCTGGCACTAATTGAACTGCTTTGCTACTTCTTGCAAAAAGCATAGCCAAATGAGCTGTGTCCTTGCATCAGTGCTTGTGTAGCTTCTCCTTCTGGTATCGACTGGGAGAAACTTGACCACACATTTCTAAAGAAAGCACTGGGCGACAGCCACCCACCCTAAGAATGTCTCTGGTTAGGGTCATTTCCAGTGCCAGTTCATGCGGCTGATAGCCATTTATAAAGAGGGTTAAGAACAGGTCAATGAAGATGCTACAGAGACTTGAGAACATGCCCTATGAGAACAGGCTGAAAGGATGTTCAATCTGAAGAAAGGAACCCTCAAAGGGAACGTGACAGTTGTGTTCAGGTCCATAAAGGGAAGCTACAGGGAAGACGGCCAGGAACTATTTTCCACGGCCACAGAAACTAAGACCAGAAATAAAGGTATACGTTGCAGCTAACTAGATTTCATTTAAATATAAGAAACAACCTCCTGATCTGTACAACAGTATGAAGGTTGTAGGTTCTCTATCTCTGAAAGGTTTTTAAGTAGAAGCTGGACAACCACCTCCCATGGATGGTTTAATTGGTTTCCCTGCAGAGGGTTGGACTGTTTGATCCTAGTGATCCCTTCCAACTCTACTAGTCTATGATTTTGTGAAAGCTTTTCATGGTTTGGAACCCTGGTATCCAAAGGAAAGGGATTCCTATATATTTCTATTTCTACCCATATCCTAACAGTATCGGTTTCAGAGGCCTGGTTCCAGGTGAGGCTAGAATGAGTCTTTTCAGGGACAGTCCCCTGTTTTGGAATGGTGGAAATGGTGCCCCTGGAACCCAGTTTCTTTTTTGGTGTCAGGCAATGCTATTTTTTATTCTCTTAGGCCTTTTAATATGTTCACGTGTTCAATTACCATTATTGCAGTCAATGAGCAGCATTGCATTCATATGAAAATTTTAAATGCCCATAGGGCCCAGATGCTTTTGCTATTCATTTTATTGTGTACTTTAATTTTGTTGCGTATTTTAATTAGTATTCTATATTTTAATCTTGCAATTTTAACGCACTGTAAGCCACTTGGGTCTGAAAGATGGCATGCAAAATTCCAAAAGAAATAAAGGCTTGGAAATACAGATTAAGTGTAAAGATGGTTCTTTGAAGCATGCGACTTTCTCATTTTTTAAATTAAAATCATCTACACAAAGTAAAACTAGGTTGTGCATGAGAATTAGCTAGCATTTAAGGTGTGGGGTCATGCAGCCACATGACCGTGGAAGCGTCTTCGGACAACGCTGGCTCTTTGGCTAACAAACGGAGATGAGCACCGGCCCCTAGAGTCGGACACGACTGCACAAATGTGCGGGGGGTACCTTTACCTTTTTAAGGTGTGGGGGGCAAAAACTGAGGCCCAGAGGTAAGTTAGAATAAGTGAACACAGCTTTTGGCTGGCCCCCCCTTTTAATCTACAAATAAATCAAAGCATAACATTAACCCTAAACTACACTTCCAAAGATTACAATGAGGGCAAACTCTTATCCTTGCTCAGATAATTGCATAATGCAAAGTTACTACTTGAGGCAAAACTATGCAGTTTTATTTATGCTTATTCAAAATATTTCTAAGATAACTTTCAAGGTTAGGAATCCTCCCGAGGCAACTCACAACAAAAAAACTTCATGCTATTAAAACCATCTAAAGACTGAAGGCAAAAGGAGAAGGGGACGGCAGAGGATGAGATGGTTAGATAGCATCACCGATGTAATGAACATGAATTTGAGTAAACTCCGAGAGACAGTGGAGGACAGGAAGGCCTGGCGTGCTATGGTCCATGAGGTCACGAAGGGTCGGACACGACTAAACGACTGAACAACAACAAAAAATGATAAAAAGCAGTCAGGGCTGATAAAATCCCCAGATCCCAAGAGTGAAAACTTTTCACCCAGTCAATACAGTACTACACACACACGTTTGGACGTTATTCTGAATCATTTAGAGAAACTGAAGAATTTCACCTCAGAATTATTTTTAATGGCATTGACTCTGAGCTCGTATCTTGCTTTGGGCTTTCCCTAAACCAGCGTTTCTTAAAGTATTGAAAAATAATACAACATTGAAATCCCATCAAACATTCATGAGATTCAGGAGCAACAGGGAATACATCGATTTTAATTTTTAATATGGTAAATATCGATAAATATAACCCATACAAACAAAATCTCTTTTGAGGTCCTCCATAATTTTTAAAAGTGAAAAGGGGTCCTGAGAGAAAAAAGTTTAAGAACACTGCCCTAGGCAGATACTTCCAGACTAGAATGGGCAAATTTAGCACAGTTCTACTTGTGTCCTTTTTATATATATATAAAAAAAAGCTAAAATCAAGCTCCTATAATACTTCAAAATATTAATATTTTGTTTAGTTTGCAATTCAAATTACAGATAAACCCAAAGATGCAATTTAAGTCAGGATGGGCTCAAACTCATGCCAAAATCTTTATGCTCTGACAAGAAAACCTTGGTTACTAGGCAGATCACACTTGGTAGAAGAAAGCCTATGGTGGCAAAAAAATCAGGATACTGATAGCACCTTTTCTGAGTAACAAATTGAATTAATAGGCAGCAGCTTTTGTGAGTTGCAGCTCACTTCCATTGATTGATTGATTACATGCCATCAAGTCATTGTCGACTCTTAGCAACCACACAGATAGATTTTCTCCACGATGATCTATCCCTAACCTGGTCTTTCCAGTCTCCCAATGGTTGACCCATCACCACTGTAACTGAGTCCATCCATCTTACTGGTTGTCCTCTTCTTTTTCTTTCTTTCTTTCTTTCTTTCTTTCTTTCTTTCTTTCTTTCTTTCTTTCTTTCTTTCTTTCTTTCTTTTCTTCCTTCCTTCCTTCCTTCCTTCCTTCCTTCCTTCCTTCCTTCCTTCCTTCCTTATCATATTTATATCCCGCCCATCTCCCTCTCTTTTCTTTCCTTCCACCTTTCCCAGCATCAGAGCCTATTCCAGAGACACTTCCTTAAAAGCATGGTTATATCAAAAGTCTTCAAGCCATCTCAGAAGATCTCAACAATCAATTTTTAACAAATTACCATCGTTAATGGATAAGGTACTTGCAGTCCATCTCACATGTAACCTGCATCTACATAACCACCTTGTCTTCCCCTCCCTTTCCCTCCCCCACCTCACTCCAATTCAAATCCTACATTGATCGAGCCCAGCGTTTTTTTAAAAATTGGCAACTTTAAGATGTGTGGACTTCAACTCCCAAAATTCCAGAGCCAGCAGAAATCTTAGAGTTTGCCAAGTTTGAAAAACACTGATCTAGTCACTCTACGCATCTGTGGTGGATTTCAGCAGTTCTGCTGTTTCTCAGAAAGGAGGGAGCACATTCCAAGAATGTGTCTCTGAAGGGGGAGGTAATGTGGTGGATTTCAGTAATGCCGCTGGTTCTCAGGAAGGAGGGAGCACATTCCAAGGAGGAGGGCAAGATAAGAGAAAACACAGTCCGGGAGTCAATGGTGGGAAAACGAAGAGGTTCAGGATAGCCCCGCCCCAGAGCTCTCCCAGGTTATTCCCCCTTTGGTTAGGTAGAGTGGCTTTAGTCTGGCAAGATTCTGCCTATACGGTGTGAGCAAATAAAGAACTGGAGTTTGAATGGAGTTTGACTCTTCGTCGTTCTTGGGCCGGGCCTGACAGCATCTGATGAAACCAAATGGAGGCTCATAAAGGCTTGTCTCTTTTCATAAAATGGGTTAGTCAGAAAAGGTGCTCCTAAACTCCTTCTGGGAGAGGGGCGTGGTGGCTCAGCGGGTAAGACGCCAGGCTTGTCAATCAGAAGATCGCAAGTTCGGAGGTTCGAGACCCTAGCCCTGCGTGTGGAGTGAGCTCCCGCACTTCGAAAGCATGCAAATGCAAGTAGATTAATAGGTACCACTTCGGTGGGTAGGTAACAGCGTTCCGCGCGTGTCATGCCGGCCACATGACCGTGGAAGCGTCTTCGGACAACGCTGGCTCTTCGGCTAACAAACGGAGATGAGCACCAGCCCCTAGAGTCGGACACGACTGCACAAATGTGCGGGGGGAACCTTTACCTTTTTAAACTCCTTCTGATTTTTAAGAGAATTAGAAGGACAATAAATAAATAGCTAATAAAGGAATGCAATACACAGAATACATCAAAAGATTGTGCAACATTTAAACAGAACAGCAAGGAGGGAAGTGAAGAAAAATGCAACTGTTCAAATGTTGTAATATATAAAACAGAGGCTGGGGGGTGTAGGTCTTTATTTACCCAAAATAGCTTAATCCACACAAAAGTAAGAAAATATCAGTGAATTTTAGGGGAGTACACATTTTCCAAAGTATCCCCGTTAACTACTCTCTGAGGACTGAACAGGTAAGATGGTCACAAACGGGCAAGAAAACAAATGAAATGATGAATACTTATTCATTATAACAGATAATGAAACAGAATATCCAGGGAGAGGGCCCAGCCAGCTTTCTGACTCACTGACCCTGAGCACTGCAACACTTTGTTGCAGCACCCATTGGTTCCTGCCCCAACACATCTGAGGTTATTCAAGTCTTACAACACAGGGTACAACATAGGGTTTTGCCTTATATCGTTTGCCACCATTCACTCCAACTCCCCTGTCAAATACAACAATATTGGTCTTCGATTCATTAATTTTATCCTTGCTACATCTGCAAAATATGTAGCGTTCAAGTTCTCAGTCGAAAACAAATACATGCGCATCACCAGCCAACACACCACTAACATTACCATAAACATTCCTTATATACACTAAGCATGGGGGTGTTACATGACCTTGTCTTATATTCCTCGCTTAGCACAATTGGGACCAGCAACACGGTTGCTAAGCGAAACATCACGTGACTGTGACGGACTTATGATGTCACTTCCCATTTGGTCATTAAGCAAGTCACTGCAGGTTGTTACCGAGACATCATGTGACCACAACTTGCAATTTTACTGCCAGCTTCTCCATTGACTCTGCTTGTCGCGAGCTGGCTGTGAAGTGTGCAAATGGCAATCAAGTGACCATGAGACACTGCAGCGGTCATAAATGCGAGGACTGGTCATAAAGTTACTTCTTCAGTGCCCTCGTAACTTTGAACGGTTGCTAAACAGGGCTGTCATTAAGTGAGGTCTACCTGTACTCCTTGGTCAGCCTTAAACCATTCACCAAGCATTCATTTATATTCACAAATGCTTTCTTTCCATCATCTACTGCTATCATCACATTCAGGAACCAACCTTAAATTCTGTATTTGCACATTAAAAAAATACCTAATCCATGCCTATTGTACACTTTTTCTAAATCAATAAATGTGCATAAAATTTATTTCACACATTCCTACTTTTCTCAAAAATCCAATTGGTAGGTGCTTCCCCGCTCTGCCTGGCACAAAATCACACTGTATTTTCCAAATGTTGCTTATTTTTAAACTTACATCCCTTTTTGATCAAAATGCCTTCCCAGGTGCACCTTTAGCAAGGACACAGAAACATATCTATTTCTTCCATGGAATTCACTTGGTAATTTATTCTCTTATTTCCTCTTCTCACCTTCCAAGGTGCATCTTCCATATGTCACAATCATCACCAAATGGATCCACAGATACTGCCTCCATAGTCCATCATGGCTTTCGTCAGTTTCAGCTTTTGCATACAGTAATTTTTTTTAGTAAGGTAGAGAATATGTAGATTAGCCTTAATCAGATTTATACCCAGTGTGTGCTGCTAAACATTTAAGAACTGGTTCTTCCAGTTCCATTGCCAACATGATGCTGCGCCGCTAGCCGCAGAACAGCTGATAGCCACACTAGGCGTCAAGGCTCACCTCTGCTGTCAACCAGCATGCAACACTCCAGAAAATATAAAAATCAGCTCTGGCGAGACGGTGCAAGCCAACTCTAGCACACCACTGCCTAAACTATATACATTATTCTCTGCTCACTCTAAAGCAGTGTTTCTCAAGCTCCGCAACTTTAAGCTATGCGAACTTCAGCTGGCTGGGGGAATTCTGGGAGTTGAAGTACGCACAGCTTAAAGTTGCGGAGCTTGAGAAATACTGCTCTAGAGACTGCACCAATCATAGAAGAGAATATCTGTAGCTCAGGGTTGAACTGTGGAGTCCTTGGTGCTCTCTGAGCTTGGTTGTTTGCGCCAATCATATTGGGCACATTTTGGCCAGAATGTCACAAGCGCAACCAAAGTTCCATTTTATCCCAAACCTGATCATGCTCTTCTATGCAAGCTAAAATCTATAATCTAGAGCAGAGCTTTCCAAACTGTGTGTCGCGACACATTAGTGCAGAGCTTTCCAAACTGTGTGTGGCGACACAAAAGTGTGTCGCCACACACAGTCTGGTGTGTCGCCACACAACCCGGAAGCACTGATCATCATCAGTGCTTCCGGGTTTTCCCGCGGCAACACACCAACTGCAGCGCGCAAAACCCGAAAGCGGCAGCAGCGCTTCCGGGTTTTTGCGCGCTGCCGCACTTCCGGGTTTTCCTGCGGTGACACACCAACACCGGTTGGTGTGTCACCGCGGGAAAAACTTTGGAAAGCCCTGCATTAGTGTGTCGGCTGCAGTGTCTGGGTGTGTCGCGGCTGCTGCTGCCTCCGAGCCCTGCCAGGATTCCACGCATGTCCTAGTGCCTGCCTTGTGCCTTGCTGCCTCCAAACCTGCCGTGATTCCGTGCAGGTCCTAGTGCCTGCCTCGTGCCCTGCTGTAAGAGTGTGTCGCGAAATGATGCCTTGCTGTGAGAGTGTGTCGCGAAATGATGCATGTCTAAAAAGTGTGTCACCAACATGAAAAGTTTGGAAGCTCTGATCTAGAGACTATCTTGCAAGCCAAGACGCTGTTGCCTGCCACATCACCCACCAGGAGCTAGATGCAATTTACTGACATAAACTTAGGAAGGCATCTATTCCCGATGTTCAAATGCATCTGGGGCCACATAGAACACAATATTATTCAGTGATGAGCACTCTGTATATGCTGAGTGATTGTTGTTGTTGTTCAGTCGTTTAGTCGTGTCCGACTCTTCGTGACCCCATAGACCATAGCACGCCAGGCCTTCCTGTCCTCCACTGCCTCCCGGAGTTTACTCAAATTCATGTTCATTACATCGGTGATGCTATCTAACCATCTCATCCTCTGCCGTCCCCTTCTCCTTTTGCCTTCAGTCTTTCCCAGCATCAGGGTCTTTTCCAGTGAGTCCTCTCTTCGCATTAAGTGGCCAAAGTATTTGAGCTTCAGCTTCAGCATCTGTCCTTCCAATCAGCAGTCAGGGTTGATTTCCTTTAGGATTGACTGATTTGACCTCCTTGCAGTCCAAGGGACTCTCAAGAGTCTTCTCCAGCACCACAGCTCGAAAGCATCAATTCTTCGGTGCTCAGCCTTCCTTATGGTCCAACTCTCACAGCCATACATTACTACTGGGAAAACCATAGCTTTAACTATACAGACCTTTGTCGGCAAGTGATGTCTCTGCTTTTTAATATGCTGTCTAGGTTTGCCATAGCTTTCCTCCCAAGGAGCAAGCGTCTTTTAATTTCATGGCTGCAGTCACCGTCTGCGGTGATCTTGGAGCCCAAGAAAATAAAATCTGTCACTCCTTCCATTTCTTCCCCTTCTATTTGCCAGGAAGTGATGGGACCAGATGCCATGATCTGGGTTTTTTTAATGTTGAGTTTCAAGCCAACTTTTGCACTCTCCTCTTTCACCCTCATCAAGAGGCTCTTTAGTTCCTCTTCGCTTTCTGCCATTAGGGTGGTATCGTCTGCATAACTGAGGTTGTTGATATTTCTCCCAGCAATCTTAACTCTGGCTTGTGATTCATCCAGCCCAGCATTTCTCATGATGTACTCTGCATATAAGTTAAATAAGCAGGGTGATAATATACAGCCTTGTCATGCTGTATGTACATGCTGAGCGATGCATTATCCAAAATAGTGGCCGAGTTTTAAAGAGTGTATTGCTGTGACAATTAATATTCCAGGATCAAAAGGTACGTGCACATGTGCACTCATCCATCCACACATGTAATGCAGGAGTCCTGCCACCTTTAATATTATTTATTGGCTATTTATACCACCTCAGCAAGTGGCAGCGCCTGGCCTAGGCTTGGAAGCTAAGTAGGGTCAGGCTTGGTTAGTACTTGGATGAGAGACCATCCCACGGGGACTGAAAATTAGACTGGGAAATAATTCTTTAAAAAAAAGAAGGCAGCAACTGAAACCATTTCCAAACTGTTGCCCAGAAAATTATATGGGTATATTCATGAAGCCACCAGGGGTCAAACTCTCTCAGAGAGTTGATTTTCCTCCCTTACCATTTATACAATAACTAACCAAACTCTCAGCACACAAGCTTGCCTTTGGAGGAAAAAAACATGACGTCAAACCATCAGTCAGAAAAACAGCACACACCACAGGAGGGCAAAGTTTGCTGACATGATTTTATAACAACTAACTCTGCAGATTTCGTTTGCTGACCTGGTTTCTTCACGCTAGGATTGATAGGTTTCAGGATAGATTTTAAAATGGAAGTTCTTCCCCATCCTCAAATCTTCCAGCAGAGACTAAAGTGGACTTCAAAATAATAACAATAAACAAGAAAAGGCCCTACGGGATTTGAATGTTTTGAACAATGAATGTTCAAAAAAAAACCTGACACATGGACGTGAATTAGGTTTTGACCGCAAATATGCTCGGTTCAAAAATCAAGACCAGAAACTTCAAAAGCAAAATGCACTCGGAGACCAATGAGCCCATGCATCTCACAGCCTCAGTTTCCCACTACGGAGCAGGGTCTCGCTTGTGCTTTTTCACACACACGGGCTGGGTTTATCCAAGATGCTTTAACCAAGTTAGTGAACCTCTAAATGGCTGAATTCATTCAGGATGCTAAATCTGTTTAGGATTAGCCCTGGTTAGGCGTTTGGTGGCTTAGCCTGTCGGGCGAATCCCGTCTCATTACTCTCTAGTTTGATGTACTGTGTAAATCCAGAAAGTGGATTAATTTCAGTCACTGCAGTTAGTTAGCTATGCAATCACAGCCATACCCTTTTCCAGGAAGATGCTAAGCCAACACACAGCAGGGATGATCAAACAAGAGTTTTTGAGACCCTCAGCTTTTGCTACCTACACCACACAAACATTCCAGGTTTCTCCTATTCCTGCTGAATTCTGACCATTTTAAACCATACAAGGCTGCATTAAACCTTCTGATCAGTTCTTGGGTAGCGGCAGTGGCGGACCTACATTTTTGGGGCCCTGAAGCTTGAACTGTTATAAGGGCCCCTTCGCAACCAGCGACGAGGTCTGGGTTACCACCGTTATCTTTTTCAATGGGGTTGTTCCACGACAAGCCTAAGATAAATAATTTTAATAAAAGTTTTAATTTCTGTCATAAACGTTGATAGTGTTTTAAATTATTTATAATTTTTTTATGTTAAATATATTTAGAATGAAACATCTTTAATTTGAAAGTTTTTTTGTTTATGGCTAGCCTACATGATAGTTTAATAGTCTTTTAATTTTTATTTTAACTATTATTTTGTATTGAATTACACTGTGTCATTATTTTTTTTTTAAAAAAAACATTCTCATACAGTAGACCCAAAATTTTTAAGCAATGTGGACTAAAGTCGCTTCTGGGGCCCCTCCGGAATTAGGGGCCCTGAAGCTTAAGCTTCATTTTATTTATTTATTTATTTAATTTATTTATTTTCTATCCCACCTTTATTATTTTTATAAATAACTCAAGGCGGCAAACATACCTAATACTCCTTCCTCCTCCTATTTTCCCCACAACAACAACCGTGTGAGGTGAGTTGGGCTGAGAGAGTGTGACTGGCCCAAGCTCACCCAGCCGGCTTTCATGCCTAAGGCGGGACTAGAACTCTCAGTCTCCTGGTTTGCCATTGGCTCCTTCCTAGGGCTGAGACACAGGGACTGGCCCAAGGTCACCCAGCTGACTTTCCTGCCTAAGGCGGGACTAGAACTCTCAGTCTCCTGGTTTCTAGCCCATTGCCTTAACCCGTAGACCAAACTGGCTCTCATTAGTTTCATAGTAGATCCACCCTTCGGTAAGGGATGGTGGCTACCATCTCAGATGTGCAGGATTTCAAGGCAAGCTTCCGGGGTCATCTAGATGCCGGGGTCATCTAGATGCTGGCCAGCGATCAGAGAAGATTTCTCCACCCTTTCCCAAGTTCTCAGCATCCAAGAGTGCTGGAAAATGATATCCCTCTATCCTCTCTCCCACGCAAATTAACGAATGGACCAAAACGGAGAAAGTGGCCCAAAACAACGAGATTATTGTGTTTGAACAAGCATCCGTTGCCTGCCCTTTGGGCTTTAAGGCATCAAAGAGAGTCAAGAGCCCAGATGTTGGAGGGTAGTCTAGGAGGCAGGGATGGAGTAAATCCCACAAAGATAGCTTTGCGCTCTTAGCAGGTTTGGGGAGTTGCCCTGCCTCACTGCAAAGTAGAACACAAATGTTTAAAAATTGTAATTAGTGGGCAAGTTGCTAACCCACACTGATAAACACATTAAACATGTGTTAGACTAGAACTTGAGAGTCTAGCTTAGTGTTTCTCAACCTTGGCAACTTTAAGATACGTGGACTTCAACTCCCAGAATTCCCCAGCCAGGCATCCTGGCTGGGGAATTCTGGGAGTTGAAGTCCACGTATTTTAAAGTTGCCAAGGTTGAGAAACACTGGTCTAACTTTATACTTTCACTCAGACCCAAAGGTCAGCTGAACAACTTTGGACCAATCTTTGTCCAGGTTATTTACTAACGTTTTTAAAGTGAGATCTTGCTCCCCTGCGGCCTTTGACTTAAGCAGATGCATAAGCTCAGATGACCTTGGTTGGTCTCAAAGCTGGGTCAGACCTGATTAGTACTTGGATGGAAATCCCAGGGTTGATTGTGCCCAGTTAAAACAAAAAGAAAAAGAAACTTCTCAGAAGAAAGAAATGATGAACCCCCTTCCATACCAGTGTCAAGAAAATTACATGAGCTAATCTCAGCTCTAGAAATAATGTACTTTTATGGGAGAGGCAAGGCTAAGAAAACAAGCCATGCTGGGACACTAGGAGAAAAAAAAAAGCAAAATCCTCCATTGAATTACACAAAAGTCTGCCTTCCCTCAATACACTTGAGGAAGTCAGGAACCAACCCAGCAACTGCATTTACAGTATACAACAGTTTCTCTCAACCTTGGCAATATTAAGATGGGTAGACTTCTACTCCCAGAATTCTCTAGCCAGCGATGCTGGCTGAGGAATTCTGGGAGTTGAAGTTCACCCATCTTAAAATTGCCAAGGTTGAGAAACACTGGTATGCAATGTAGGAAAAAGCTTGGTCAGTTGTCCTGACAAATGCCATCTAAAAAATGTGCAAACTTTCAAGTTCCCTAAAATTCAGAACGTAGCCCAGATGTTACAGAACGCAGGGGATTGGAGACAAGCCACAAACCTAGGTGTTTCAGACATGTTCTCAAAACATGGAGAAACATTAAAAGCACTGTATAGTCGAAGGCTTTCACGGCCGGAATCCGATGGTTGTTGTGGGTTTTCCGGGCTGTGTGGCCGTGTTCTGGCAGTTTTGGTTCCTAAAAGCACTGATAAATCAAATGGCTACTGAGTTAAACATATCAATCAGGGACAAAGAAACTGGCAGTGCCTTTTGGCCCTACCCAGCTGAAAGAAATCACTCAAAACATTGTGTTTAGGATTGTGTTTTGAATAGTTAAAAGCTGTTGCAAGACCACAAGATGCTAAATCTGATTTCAGAATTAACCCACATTCTGGGTTCTCACAATACAGTAAACTCTTGATTCTCGAGATCTCAATTCAATGGACTTTGGATTCAACAGACACAATTAACTTTAAATAAACTTTACCCTAGAACGAGTCCAATATTTCTGAACCAGGCTGGACAACGTGCATAATGATGTAATTGTAATCATATAAATTAAATAAATAAATGATAATAATAATAATTGACTTTATCTGTCCGTTGAGTTAATTTCCTTCATCTCAAGAGTGACACAGTCAATATTTTTACATTGTTTACATCATGCACATAACTACATTTTGCATTTTTGCTTAAAGCATAATTACACAAATGATGTAAATTACATACATTGAATTTAATGGACATTTGACTTTAACGGACATCCATTCCCCCAAATATGGTGCATTACATCAATCTTCTACTGTACACCAAATGATAAACTGTCCCAAACAATCTAGGTTCTCATCCCTCACTACATCACGTGCACACACCACCTAACCAAGGCTGAAACTAACCAAGCATACCATGATGCACGAGTGAAGCTGTTAGGTCTTTTCCTGAACTGGCTAAGTGTGTTGTGCATACAGGTAGTCCTCACTTAACGACAACTGAGACCGGCATTTTGGTTGCTAAGCAAAGCGGTCATTAAACGAATCTGACCCATTTTTACGACTTTTTTGCAGCGGTCATTAAGAAAATCACCGGTCATTAAGCGAACCATGTGGTCGTTAAGTGAATCACGCAGTTCCCCATTGATTTTACTTACCAGAAGCCAGCTGGGAAGGTTGAAAACGGCCATGTGACAGTCACAAATGCAAACTGGTTGCCACGCACCCAAATCGTTATCACGTGACTGTGGGGACGCTGCAACGGTCGTAAGTGTGAGCACCGGTTGTAAGTCAGTTTTTTCAGCACCGTCGTAAGTCTAAACCATCACTAAACGAATGGTCATTAAGTGAGGACTGCCTGTATACAGTATAGACAAGGAAAGGTGCTCTGGTGCACACAGCAGCTACTCAGTCTCAAAACATCCCTAATCTGCTCCCAATCCAGATTGCTATCCTGACTGATACAACCGGAAACAGGGAATGAGGAAGCAAAACATTCTGGATGTTAAATGAGGACCTGGCTATGTAGAAACCTAAGTAGAATCAGGTCTTGTTAGCACTCAGATGGGAGACCTGCTGGAAATCGCCGGGCTGTAAATTAACTGAGAAGTTGAAAAAACATCCCCGAAGAAGGCAGGATCTTATCATCTCCATACTGTTGCCAAGAAAGCTGCATGGAGGGAGACGTGGAGTCACCATCAGGGCTGTGGCACAACTTGAGAGAGATTCTACTATTTTCCCCTCACGCTGGGGGTTGGACTAGAAGACCTCCAAGGTCCCTTCCAACCCTGTGATTCTATGGTTCTATGCTTGTGGCATCCCATGCCCCAGACTGACCAGCTTCCATTGTCTTCAGAAGCAGGCGAGCCTTCAAGCAAGGATTGTTCACCACCTCTGCCTACGATGTTACCGATTCTGCTGAAGTTAAGCGGGACCAGGAAGAAAAATAAGTTGACTGGAACATCATTTCACATGTCATTAAAGGAACTAATATGATCGCTTCCTGAATATTTCATTGTTTCTCCCTTCTGTGGCTCTTCAAAAATTACTACTTAGTGGTAAACTTTGGAAGAGCATCGAGGGGCCCCAGGTTGCTCAAAGAGCTGGACGTGACCCAGCTACATCCTATAAAATGCTTCTCCCAGAATTCCTAGCTAGGAATCCTGGGAGTTGAAGTCCAAGGCATCTGGAGAGCCCCCGGTTTAAGAATGGCTCTGCTTTACTACTATTTATTCACTTAAAAGTGTGTGATCATCTGCTAAGCATGCCAACACCACAGGACTGAATTTCAGGGGCAGCTCCTGCCCAGATGACTTAATTCAAGTTGGAAAATGCGGCATTTTGCTGGAAAATGCGAGACTTGTAAAAACTGGGGGTGGAGCAGAGAGCAGCAGAAGGGAAAATTGACACTTCTCCCCAATCATACGGGGAACACTTTCCATAGACACTCTTTGTACCAAGCCATGGTCACGTTAACCACAGTTTACTGAACCAGCCCAATACCTGATGCATAATACTGAACCATAAACCAACCCTATAAGGTAGGCTATTATTATTTCCCCATACTTTACAGGCACTAGCCTTAAAACACTGAGTAAAATGGTATAGTTTTTTTATTGTAAAATTCAAAACCACAGATCAATCTTTTTCCGTGCAAACCTACTCTTCTCCCAAGCAAAACCCACCGAGTTCATGTGTGCTAAGCCATAACATGGCTTGATGATTCGAGTTTTGCAGGTTGTGTGATTCCAGCCATTGTTTGTAAGCCATCATTCATGGTTTAGCCCAGCGTTTCTCAACCTCAGCAACTTGAAGATGTGTGGACATCACCTCCCAGAAATTCCCCAGCCAGCGTGCTTTAAGATGTGTTGATTTTAACTCCCATGCTGGCTGGGGAATTCTGGGAGTTGAAGTCCACATATCTTAAAGTTGCTGAGGTTGAGAAACACTGGCCTATAGTCTGAATCCAGCCACTGTGGCCGATTCCACCAAGAACAGCTGAAAGCAGTGAGTGATCCAGCTGTGACCCAGCTGTGATCCTCTCTGATCAGAAGCATGCTTTCCTAGTTAATAAGGCTCCCTTCCTTCTGCGAAAATATATGTGCAACTGCCCTACAAGCCAGCAGACCATGCTTAGTTAATAAAGGATTAGGTCTAATTCAATAAATATTTTCTCCTACATAACTCTGAACCGCTTACTGATGAAGATTTTCTGCTCTTAATGGAAAGTCTTTTTTTTATTTTAGAGAAACCACGCTCTTTCTAGCGTTGCTAAAGGAAAACGGAAAATGTTTAATGAAATGCAGATGCAGTAAAATAAGATCCATGAAAGCAAGAACAAAAACAGGAAAATGTGGGGTTTTTCACAGCTTTGCCCCCCTCCCTCCATCACCCACAAAGAATGGCGATGAAAACCCTGCCCACCCCCCACCTCTACTGAAGTCCCACATTCCTCTACATTTCTGTTCTCTCAGATAGGCCTTTCCTGTTATTGAGGCACAAGTTCTTTTGGCCCTGCACACCATCAATCTCAAAATGGTTGGGGGGGGGGGGGGCGTACACACACTTAAAAACTTTGGGAACGTTTGGGAGACCCCCACCACCAAATGACCCCTTAACGGCTGCAAAAACAGTGCCGGATCTCTTCAGCCCTTTCCTGCCACCTCGTGGTCCCCTGGATTTTTGCAGGCCTGCCTGATTACTCCTAAGAGGTAAACAAAATGACCTAGTTGGTTCAGAACAATTAATTCATGGACGTTTATTGCCCCATGCTGGACAGGGGCTCCTGGAGGGCGCAGGCGCGTGAAAGTCGGGCTGCTAAACTGGAGAGCTGAGATTTTCTCACTCGGCTCCACTTTCCCCGGAGGAGGAGCTGAGTGACTCTGCCACGGTGAGGAGAAAATGCAGCTGCTCGCACTGCAAGTCCAAAGCACACGCATTCTGATGAGTCAGAGGTTTGCTCCCGCACGCGAAGCCCCGTAAACGTTCAAGCTGTTTCCGAACGTGCCGCCCCGTACAATATCCTGCTAAGAACTGGATCCAAGCTACGGCCCTTTCTTCTCCCTCCGAGATGCTGGAGCAGCAGGGGTGCAGGGATCCCCGCGCTACAGCGCCCGGGAGGAGAACGAGTTCTCTCCAGTTTCGGTCTCTTACCTGCCACAAAGCATCGTTTCTCCCAGCTCCAGCTGCCCTTCCCACCAGGAAGTCCACCGCTGGAGAGATTTACCTGGGCGCCTGGCTCCAACTGTACAGCAGTTTATCAGCGTCAGGGCGGCTAGACCGGTCCAACCCCGCCAGAGGTGTCGTCACAGCCACCCCCCCCCCTCCTTCCTGTTCCCCCACTGTACCGGATCAAGCATGAAGTCACGCAGAGCTAAGCCAGCTTTGTCGGCGGTGCCAAATTGTTCAGCTCCTTGGGGAGCGAGCCCGGCGTCCTTCGGCGGCACACCGTGCACCTCAAAGCACCCACCCCTGTTCTCTTGCAACGGGCAGGGAGAATTCACGATCAACATGCCGTCAAGCCAGCAGGATGGCATTGGGAACCTTTGCATCAGAAAGCAATCGGAACAGAAAGCAGGAATTGAGATGTCCCACGGGCCCGGCGTTTCACACCAGAAATTCAACTGTGCGTCTAAAACGGCTCTGCGCACAGAATAATTTTGGAAGACAAAGAGCAACTAGGCAACCTTTATAACCATGCAGACACGGCAAACGTTAGGATTTTAATATACGCACAAAGGTGGAAAAATACAGAAATACCTACAATGGGGAAGCAGACTGTGAAGATGGTAGAACTGGCTGAAATGGCTAAATTGAACTTGTCTGATTAGGGAAGGAACAATATGTACTGTAACTACTTTTATAAAAGACTGAAAACCCCTTTATGGACTTTTTGCTGAAAATTGACAAAAATGAATTGGTGATTTCGGGATTTACTGATTAAAAAGGGTTGTTTGAAGGGAAGGGAACCAAGATATGTAATTTGGGAGGGTGGAAACAGTAGTAATCATGCTAGTAACTGCTGCAAAGAAGATTGGAAATATCCTTTTCTTTTTCTTTGTCTCTGTTTCTCACTTTTGCTTTTATTTCTTTTTTCTACTTTTTTTCTTTAAGTTTCTGTAGTTTTTTAACTCTGTGCAAATTCTTTTTCAATAAAAATTATATAATATATATAAGGGGCGTGGTGGCTCAGCGGGTAAGATGCCAGGCTTGTCGATCGGAAGATCGCAAGTTCGAATCCCTAGCCCTGCGTGTGGAGTGAGCTCCCGCACTCGCCCCAGCTCTTGCCAAACTAGCAATTCGAAAGCATGCAAATGCAAGTAGATGAATAGGTACCACTTCGGTGGGATGGTAACAGCGTTTTGCGTACATCATGCCGGCCACATGACCGTGGAAGCGTCTTCGGACAACGCTGGCTCTTCGGCTAACAAACAGAGATGAGCACCGGCCCCTAGAGTTGGACACGACTGCACAAATGTGCGGAGGGAACCTTTACCTTACACACACACACACACACACACACACACACACACACATATATATATATATATATATACACATACACATACATACATACATACATACATACATGGAATCATTAGGATTTTAGGCGCAGTCTTGGATTTGAGAGACCAGGGGTCGCCATTCTGTGGATAAACTGATCACATCACAACAAAATTGCCAGAGATTGGTAGACTTCAGATGCTTCTAGGTCAAACTTCCCTTAACTGATGCCTTCTAGATATGTGGGACTTCAACTCCCAAAATTCCCAGCATACTGGCTAAGAATTCTGGGAGGTGGAGTCCAAGAGACATTTCCCAATCATTGTCATGCTTTCTATCAAATACTGTACTGCTATTTGTTTGCTTTTGGCTTCAGCATGAACCCAGTCACTTGTGATGTATTCAAGAATCATGGCAAAATAAACCATAGTTCATCCTAATACATGAACCAGGCCACTATTAAGCCAACTCAGCCTAGAGAAGCTGTCAAAAAGTCCATCCTTTCAACCAAGCATCATGTAGGCTGAAGATCACACCTGAAGTTCTTGGATGTAAATGCACCAGTTATGCCCACTTTGATAGGGAACTACACGTGATGGAGTGAGCTCCCGCATTCGCCCCAGCTCTTGCCAACCTAGCAATTCGAAAGCATGCAAATGCAAGTAGATAAATAGGTACCACTTTGGTGGGTAGGTAACAGCGTTCCGCGTGCGTCATGCCGGCCACATGACCGCGGAAGCATCTTCGGACAACGCTGGCTCTTCGGCTAACAAACGGAGATGAGCACCGGCCCCTAGAGTCGGACACGACTGCACAAATGTGCGGGGGGAACCTTTACCTTTTACTATCTTGGCTCTCCCCAAGAAGGTTCAAGTGCTATTTCATTCCAGATCCCATTTTATTTTGGCCCCACAATATCTCGGATATTATTTCTTTATGTGCATCTAAAGGAGGAAGGGAAGAGGGTATGACATCAATCCTTTGTTTTAATATCCCGTTGCCCCATTGAGTAAGTCAGGACTTAAGAACACACATCATATGTACTGTATTTACTTACTAACTTCCATATTTATGGGATATCTATAACACAACTTCATACAGACTCTTGCTAGATTACCATAAATTCCATAAAACTCTAAAACCATCCCGCTACCCCAAATAACCCACTGGAGTTGGGCGGCCAATTAATTTAAATAAAAAATGAAATGAAATGAAATGAAATGAAATGAAATGAAATGAAATGAAATTATCTATCTATCTATCTATCTATCTATCTATCTATCTATCTATCTATCTATTGGATTTATCACCGCCCAACTCCCCCAAGGGGGACTCTGGGCGGTTTACAACAGAATTATAAATTAATATACATTTATAAATAAAATAACATACATAATGAATAATAATTTAAAATATAATGAATAAAATGCTACCCTCCAATTGACTACCCTCCAGAAAACGGTAAGGGAAGGTGCCATCCAGAACTCCAGAGGTAAGTTATTTCATAGTACCTGGAAAAATAATGTACTCTACCCCCTCCTTCCCAAAAAATCTCATTTGTAGGTAGGTAGAGCTCTCAAAAGCCCTCTGCACCAAACAAATTGGATGGGTTGGTTCTAATTGAAGCAGGCAGTCCTGCAGTTACCTAGTGGAAGCCAATGCAGTGCCCACCAATCTGGTGTTGTATGAAACTGGCAGCTCTCAACCATAAGTTGAACAGTTACTCATGCCCTTGTCATCTCTCATATAGATTACTGCAACGTGCTCTACATGGGGCTACCCTTGAAGAGTATCCGGAAGCTTCAGCTGGTCCAGAATGCGGCCGCACGAGCAGTTACAGGTGCTATAAGATCAGCACATGTAACACCGCTGCTCTGCGAGCTGCATTGGTTACCAGTTTGCTTCCGGGTCCAATTCAAGGTGTTGGTCATCACCTTTAAAGCCCTACATGGCATGGGGCCAGGGTATCTGAGGGACCGTCTCATCCCGATTACATCTACCCGCCCCACCCGGTCATGCAGGGAGGGCATGCTACGGACCAAGTCAATAAAAGAATTTCATCTAGCGGAGTCCAGGAGGTGTGCCTTCTCTGCGATAGCACCCACCCTATGGAATATCTTGCCCCAGAGGTGAGGCGGGCGCCCTCGCTCCTGGCCTTCCGGAGGTCTTTAAAAACCTGGTTCTGCCGCCTTGCTTGGGACAAAGGAAGTAATAGTTCCTCCTGGGAGTGGTTGGCTTAGTGGTGTCCTCCTTTTAAGATCTTACCATCATTTGGATTTTTACTATTTATTATTGGATTGTATTTTAAGATTTATAGGTTCTTAGTTTTAATATTTTATTGTAAACCGCCCAGAGTCTAGTTTTGTAGAGATGGGCGGTGATAAATTTGACTGACAAATAAATAAATAAATAAATAAATAAATAAGTGGGATGCTGCATTTTGGGTAGTCTTCAAGGACAGTCCCATGGACAGTGCATTACAGTAGTCAATTTTTACCCTGATTCCCAAATTAACCCATTTGGAGGATTGCACAATAACTGTATTGTAAATTAACCCAGATGGGTTCTCATAATAAACTAAACCACTTTTTAAAAAACAGAGCCAAAGTTAGCAATAACCAAGTTTAGCTTTTTGTGCAAATGCAGCCACAAAGTCTTTAATTGATCTAGTTAAGCTATTGTGTGAATACAGACTTCCAAATCAAACATGTGGGGTTTGGGAGGGGAGCGACCTACTCACTCTACAGAACAGGATCATAGGCTTGTGTTCCAGATTCCTATCCTGACATCACTCATTGTGAATGATAGCCAGATTTTTCCTCCTCTGCCCTAGAGCGATAGAATGACAAGATGAAGAAAGCTCCCTTTTCTTCTACCCACCAAGTAATCTCCCCATGAAAAATTTAGGGAGGGTACTCACAAGACCCCCTTAAACTTGCACCCAAACCTGTTCCTGTGCAGCACACAGCCCCTCCCCATAATTATCCAAAGCTCTAGAGTCTAGACTAGATTCACTAGAGCAGAGCTTTCCAAACTGTGTGTCGGGACACGTTAGTGTGTCGGCTGCAGTGTCTGGGTGTCTCGCTGCTGCTGCTGCCTCCTAGTGCCTGCCTTGTGCCTTGCTGCCTCCAAACCAGCTGTGATTCCGCGCAGGTCCTAGTGCCTGCCTTGTGCCTTGCTGCCTCCAAACCTGCCCTGCCAGGATTCCACTCAGGTCCTAGTGCCTGCCTTGTGCCCTGCTGTAAGAGTGTGTCATGAAATGATGCATGTCTAAAAAGTCTGTCACCAACATGAAAAGTTTGGAAAGCTCTGCACTAGAGAGAGATGGGTAGCCATACAAATTGAATAAATTAAAATAAAATTAAATAGTAAAATAAAACTCTAGGTCTTTGACCCTGTTGACACATAAAGCTAAGCCACAGTGGGCAATCTTTTTGCAAATTCAGTAGACTGGCTGACAATGCAAAGTAAGGAAGCATGTCACCTATGTGGGTAGATTAGTTTAAATTGTTGTTGTTGGTATGGTTGGTCACACAGTCAGCCAGATGGTTAGACTGGATTTGGCATTTTGTCCACCTATTGAGTCCTTCCCAAGGACCTGGGATAGGCAGATGTTGTTCTTTAATAATATGAAAGGTATTGTCGTAGGATGTAAGCTGTTCCAAGTAAAACTGCTTTTTGCAACTGACTGGTGGTGATTTTGTTGTTGTTGTTGTTGTTGTTATTGTTGGCCACACAGTCAGCCAGATGTTTATTTATTTATTTATTTGTTGAATTTCTATAACCGCCCATCTCCCCCTCAAGGAGGGACTCAGTCAGCCAGATGTTGTTGTTGTTGTTGTCGTTGTTGTCATTATTATTATTATTATTATTATTATTATTATTTTCTTGGGGTTTTAGGGGAATTCTGGGAGGGTGGTCTTTGTTTTTTAAAAAAGTCCATCATGGAAAACAGGAAACCATGCTGTCGATTTTTGGCCATTTGGTCAAAGGTGTCTCCAATGGCTTTAAATCACAGATTTGAAGCTAGAAGAGATCCTGCCAACTCAGATTGCCCACCCTTGCACTAAACCATAAGCTCTTTTTGACTTAGTGTGTTGTATTAATTTGCATGTCATGGCTATGCTCATATTATATCCAGACCAAGCTGCTAGGCTTGACCTAACAAATCATAGTTTCAATCGAAGAGAATATTTGTAGCTCAGGGTTGAACTGTGGAGTCCTTGGTGCTCTCTGAGCCTTGTAGTTTTCTTGCAGACGTTTCATTGGCAGGCTAGGCAACATCTTCAGTGCGAGAAGGGAGTGGGACTTGCTCTCTGTTTATATACCACGGCTTGTCCTGCTTGTGTTGGTGGGGGTGTTGTTCTCCCCCTGGTAGTACCTTGATTATTGATTATTACAATAGACCCTAATCAAGGAACTATTAACTCAGTCAATCAACCAAACAGCAAACAACAGCCCAATCAAGGAACTCCTAAGGGGAGAATAACACCTCCACCAACACAAGCAGGACAAGCCAGGGTATATAAACAGAGAGCAAGTCCCACTCCCTTTTCACACTGAAGATGTTGCCTAGCCTGCCAATGAAACGTCTGCAAGAAAACAACAAGGCTCAGAGAGTACCAAGGACTCCACAAATCATAGTTTAAAACAAAAATAGATAGCCTTTTCAGATTGCAGGCATCTTTGGTACTTTGAGAAATATGGTGAGCACAAGGCTGCCAAGGAGGGAGATTTGTTTATTCCCAAAACGGTCACTATGGTAGTAAGAAAACACCCACTGACCAGAATGTAAATTACAACTTAAGCCCCAGGATGCTTTCTACCATTTTATGCAAGTAAATATGATGCTAGAAGCCAGTGTTTTGTAGCATTTCATTTGTAAAATGTTATGCTATGCTTCAAAACCAAGTTTCCCAGGGTGGTTTACAACATATTAAAATTGGAAGCTAAAAATAAGAGTAGTTAACTTACATGATAATACAGACAATGCTCAATTTAACGGACTAATGGGAGAAGGGGTGTCTGTTAAAACAGAATGTGTGTTAAATCCAAATAGGTGTTTATGCATGTGTATTTTCTGCATTTTACTCATGCATAAAATGATAAATGGGATTTCACACACAGACAGAAATTTTGTCATTGCAACTGAAGTGTGCTAAACCACAGTCCATGAAATCAAGAGTTTATTGTATAAGCAATAAAAAAGCACGGCCACTGCTTATTTGAGTTTTTCTTTTAATTTAGATTGTCTCTTAGAAAGTTAGCTAAGGCAGGAAGCCAGATGAGACCCAAAGGCATTGTTTGGGGACACATTCTTATCCGTGGGCATCATGTTGCTGACTCCCAGCTTAAAAGATCCTGGCTTAGTATAACATATGAACCTCTGTTGCCATACCTGCTTCCACAAAAGCCTTCCCATTTTTCAATTGTCCTTTCTCAATTTATTATTCTGGAAACTTAACCTTTACCAATTATGTTTGTGCTGGAGCAGTTGGCCCAATACAGCAATTCCCTCCCCACCCACCCCAAAAATATTAAAGCAGCGCATTTTCTCCCCAGCCACCAGACAAAACACTCCTGTCTTCTTTCAGCACATTTCCCATTGAGGTAATTGCTCCCTTGTGTCAATGCAGCAGTGAATAATTTATTGACATTTCTATAAATTCTTGACTGAAACTGATTGAAAGACCATCTAATTAAAAGAGAGGGAGAAGAGGGTAGATAAAATCCATTAAAAGAATGAATGGACAACAACAATCTGCAGGACAAAGCAATTCCACAGTTATAGAGAAAGTTAGACATAAAGGTAACCTGCAACAGGATTTCTATCACTTAGATGTTTTCTGTTCAAGCAAATCCCAGAGTCTGAAACAGCCTCCCTCCCTCCCTCCCTCCCTCCCTCCCTTCCTTCCTTCCTTCTCCCTTTTCCCTCCCTTCCTTCCTTCCTCCGTCCCTCCCTCCCTCCCTTCCCTTCCCTTCCCTTCCCTTCCTCTTTTTTTTAAAAAAATGTATCTATTGCGAATTTGCAAAGGAGGCCTACAATCACATTTTGTTCACATTTTTGCTAAGTTTCAACCCCTCCTTCTCAACTGAAGAGAGTGTTAGTTTGAACAGCATATATTACCTCTTCCAATTCTATAATATAGTTCTTGGGAAGGCGTCCCTACATGAAATAAAAATCATGCCAGCATGCATGCTCAAGGAAGCAGAGGACACATCACATTTGCATCAAACCATGTTCTGCAAAATCTTTATATATAACTCAGGCCATAGGCCGCCCTTCACCAATACAACAAGGAACCTCCCAGTTCTGAGCTCCATAAATTAATTCCTTTCTCCATGGTGCAAACAGATGTTTGGGATAAATAAATAATCTTATCTGTGGCTGATTAACTTAGAAGTCACAATTCTTGAGAACTGTAAGATTATCAGTCTTCCATGAACATATCTAATCTTTTCAAGGCAACAGATGCAAGGTTCTTGATTATCTAAAAGTAAAGACTCTGCTGAGTCAAGCTCAACTCTTGGTGACAGATTGGACACATCCTTGTAGTTTTCATGGCAACAATACAGAAGTGGTTTTCCATAGCCTTTTTACAGGTTGTGTTTTTTACTTCCTAGCTAGCCCCAGGATTTCATGAAAGTATTGTCATAGTATGTCGGAAGTTCCAAGCAAGGTGCTTTTTGGGCAAAGTCAGCAATCTCAAGTCCAGTAAATTTAAAAACTTCCAAATATTTGATAAATCCCTCTAGTAGCTCCAAGACCTCTGATTGCATGGCTATTATTTTTAGTAGTAGTAGTATTGAATATTGTTGTTGTTGTTGTTCAGTCGTTTAGTCGTGTCCGACCCTTCGTGACCTCATGGACCATAGCACGCCAGGCCTTCCTGTCCTCCACTGCCTCCCGGAGTTTACTCAAGTTCAGGTTCATCACATCGGTGATGCTATATAACCATCTCAGTAGTATTGAATGTACATGCCCCCAACTCCATTGAGGCTCATGGTGGCTTACAGCAGGGGTGGGCAACGTCAGGCCCGCGGGCCGTATAAGGCCCGTGGGGCTCCTGTCTAAGGCCCGCGGGGCTCCCACCCGCAAACCCCGCCCCTTCCACGCGATTGGCTCCCACCCGCAAACCCCGCCCCCTAGTGCTTGTGATTGGCTCCCGCCCGCAAACTCCGGCCCCCGGTCCGTGAAAATCCCAGAAACCCCGCCCAGGTCCCCGGTTATAAATATCCAAATGGCCCTTGGCAGAAAAAAGGTTCCCCACCCCTGGCTTACAGGAACAAAATTAAAATATCCACGGTACCACATAACAATATAAAATGCCTATATAAAAATAAAAACCAGGTCCAACTTGCCTGAGATCAAACAAGGTCAGCTAGGGGCTGCGATCCGATGAGAGTAGGCATTTAACTTGATATTAAAGATTATATAGAAGGAACGCAGTAACACAGAAACAGATAATACATCATTGATCAGCATGAAAAAGGGGCAGCTTCTATTGGTGTTGGGAGACACAGGAAGTTTAAAAAGAGGATTGTTTTTCCTGTCACAAAAGGAATGTTCTCCCTGCTTTAAAATTGCAAAGATTGTTATAGCCTCATTGTTCCACCTTGTCCTCAATGCTTTGTGTGTGTGTGTGTGTGCGCGCGCCTTCGAGTCAGTGTTGTCTCCTGGCAACTGCCTGGACAAATCCCTGCAGTTTTCTTGGCAAGGTTTCGGAAGTGGCTTGCCCTTGCCTCCTTCCTAGGGCTGAGGGAGAGTGACTGGCTCAAGATCACCCAGCTGGCTTTGTACCTAAGGCAGGACTAGAACTCATGGTCTCCCGGTTTCTAGTCTGGTGCCTTGGCTCTCACTGCATTAATGTAAAGGAAATCCTGCAAATCTACAAATCAGGACCTTCTCCTATGATGACAATGACGAGCCATCTAGTCCATGTTGATTCTTAGCGACTACATCAGAGCTTTCCAAACTTTTCATGTTGGTGACACACTTTTTAGACAGGCATCATTTCGCGACACACTCTTACAGCAGGGGATCATTTCGCGACACACTCTTACAGCAGGGGATCATTTCACGACACACTCTTACAGCAGGGCACAAGGCAGGCACTAGGACCTGCGCGGAATCACGGCAAGTTTGGAGGCAGCCAGGCACAAGGCAGGCACTAGGACCTGCGCGTAATCCTGGCAGGGCTCGGAGGCAGCAGCAGCGGCGACACACCCAGACACTGCAGCCGACACACTAACGTGTCCGACACACAGTTTGGAAAGCTCTGGACTACATAGACCACATTTTCTCCAGACTGTGACTTCCTGACCTGTGTACAGGTTTCACATGAGGTCAATGAAATGTTCCGGGATTCCCATTTTCCTAAGCCCTTTTCCCACAGCTTGACAAGGTCAACACAATCAAAGGCCTTTCTAGAATCAATGAAGGGCATATGACTTATTTTTGGTATTCTTTGGCTTTCTCAGTTGTCCAGCATGCATCAGCAATAATGTCTCTTATTCCTCAACCTTTTCTAAGGCCAGCTTGAACATCTGGCATTTCCCTTTCCATGTAGGGCTCTTTAAGTTATACAAAGAGCATCCACTTCATCATCACTCTACTTCTCCAAAGCTAGAACTGTTTTGGGTTCATCTAACTTCTAGTATACCCTTATGTTTCCCGGACACACAGTCCCAAAGACCACAATCAGAGGCCATAATCAGTAGGGTGGCTGCAGGAGATACGAGACTAAACCAATCAGCTCTCTAAAGCTCCACATTCCTTATGCAATCTCTACCTACACTGGATCCTCCCCCTCAAGGGCTTCCGTGCCAAGAACAATATATGAATTCATACTTTTACACATCCAAGTTCTGCAATGAATGTACTAACATTCCAGGGAATGATGATTGCTGCCTACTTTGCATTTAAAAAAAAATCTCTAATAAACTGGGCTTTTCAGATACAAAGCTGCACATCCATCAATGCATAATAAAAATATTGCACTCATGTTGGCTGTAGGTCCCTTACTGGATTCAGGAGTCCTTCAAAGGTCTCTTCCCTCTCATTTGGTTCTCTGAAACATTTATCATTTCTAATCTCACAGGAAATGAGTGCCTTGCACTGCAATTCTACTGCTTGTACCCTCTTGAAGCTTGACCACTGATTTAGATTCCACATAGATGGAACAATGGCAAAGCCATAAGGATCCAATGAAAGAGAGTCAAGTATTTAATGGGGCTGAGCGGTCCTATACATTGGAAGGCAAAACAGTGCTTCAGAGCACATAAAGACATTCGCATAGCACCCGTCTGCTTAAAGCAGCTGCATCTTTGTAATTGTTTTCAATTGTTTTAAATGTTTGTATTGTTTGTACAGTTGTTGTTTTTTGTGGGGTTTTTGATATTGTTTGTGATTTAATCGTAAGCCGCCCAGAGTCATGAATGTGAGATGCGCGGCTATATAAATTGAATAAATATAAATTGGATAAATAAATAAATAAGCAAACAAACGAACATTTTATCAGGACTGCACAGTCACCCTCTGTGGCTCGATCTTGGGAAAAGACACCTCCAAAGCGCCTTTTCTTCTTTGAATCTGAAATGCTACCCCATCCTAAATATTTAAGAGAGCAGTGCAGAATTAATTCACTCATGACACCTCGCGGTTTCCCACTTACAAAACTGCCACCCCAGGCGAGGCTCTGACTGGCAACCTGCACAGCCCCCCAAGGAAGGTAAAGGTAAAGGTTCCCCCCGCATGTTTGTGCAGTTGTGTCTGACTCTAGGGGCCGGTGTTCATCTCCGTTTGTTAGCCGAAGAGCCAGCATTGTCCAAAGACGCTTCCACGGTCATGTGGCCGGCATGATGCGTGCGGAACGCTGTTACCATCCCACCGAAGTGGTACCTATTCATCTACTTGCATTTGCATGCTTTCGAATTGCTAGGTTGGCAAGAGCTGGGGTGAGTACGGGAGCTCACTCCGTCACGCGGCGCTCGGGTCTCGAACCGCCGACCTTCCGATCAACAAGCCTGGCGTCTTACCCGATGAGCCACCACGCCCCCAAGGCAGGCGCTTGTCAAATTCAGCACTCAAAAGACAGTGTCTTAAGAAGCTCTTTGGAGCCCCAACGAATTGTCAAGGCCCGGAGACGAGCAGCGGCATTGTTGGGTTGTCGGCAGAGGAAAAAACACCTGTCAAGGATTGAGAAAGGCAGCATGTTGCAAGCGAAGATGGCCCAATCACTTCCCCTTTGCCTGTAGCAACAGGGTGAAGACAGGGAAAGTACCTCAGAGATAGTAAAGGTACTTAGTCACTGCAAACCCAACAGAGTCATTAAGAGGGTGGAGGGACAGATAAACAGTTCCAGCCAGGAGCACTTCAGGAAAGTCATTAAAATGTCAACGCTTGGAAGAAGCAGTGAAGTAAAGACCATCCCATGGCTGACATATCTTGAACTGTGGGAATGCCCATCCTGGTTCCATCTTGGGGTGCCCCTGTTGCTGCTGCAGGATCCTTCTCGTGCAAGGAAGAGGAACAAAGCTCTACCCCGAGTTTAAGAAGCTCCCCTCTGCCTCAAGGGCAAACATGAGAATTGGCTACCCAAAATTCATGAACCAAAATTCATTCATTCATTGGATTTAATATCCACCACAATCCCAAGACTCTTTGTGCTTCTACTTACTCTGACAAAAATAATTTTAAAAAAATCACAAAGAGGTTAGTCACACAACACCCATAATCCTGAATCCCCCTTAACCCAGCACAATTGCTGTGCTTCACAACATGAAAAGGCTATCATTCAGTGATTCATAGCGCACTGCACTATGCTGTGACTTAACACAATGTTCTGGTACACACAACCTTCTGAGTCAATGAATGGGTTTCCCACACCGAGCCAAAAACTTCCCAAGCCCATTTTAGCCTAGTCTAGCTTGTTGTGCAATTGATTAGGAGCCAGTTTGGTCTAGTGGTTAAGGTGTTGGGCTAGAAACCAGGAGCCTGTGAGTTCTAGTCCCGCCTTAGGCAGGAAAGCCAGCAGGGTGACCTTGGGCCAGTCACTCTGTCAGCCCTAGGAAGGAGCCAATGGCAAACCAGGAGACTGAGAGTTCTAGTTCTGCCTTAGGCATGAAAGCCACCTGGGTGACCTGGGGCCAGTCACTCTCTCTCAGCCCTAGGAAGGAGCCAATGGCAAACCAGGAGACTGAGAGTTCTAGTCCCGCCTTAGGCATGAAAGCCAGCTGGGTGACCTGGGGCCAGTCACTCTCTCTCAGCCCTAGGAAGGAGCCAATGGCAAACCAGGAGAGTTCTAGTCCCGCCTTAGGCATGAAAGCCAGCTGGGTGACCTTGGACCGGTCACTCTCTCTCAGCCCTAGGAAGGAGCCAATGGCAAACCAGGAGACTGAGAGTTCTAGTCCCGCCTTAGGCAGGAAAGCCGGCAGGGTGACCTTGGGCCAGTCACTCTGTCAGCCCTAGGAAGGAGCCAATGGCAAACCAGGAGACTGAGAGTTCTAGTTCTGCCTTAGGCATGAAAGCCAGCTGGGTGACCTGGGGCCAGTCACTCTCTCTCAGCCCTAGGAAGGGGCCAATGGCAAACCAGGAGACTGAGAGTTCTAGTCCCGCCTTAGGCATGAAAGCCAGATGGGTGACCTTGGACCGGTCACTCTCTCTCAGCCCTAGGAAGGAGCCAATGGCAAACCAGGAGACTGAGAGTTCTAGTCCCGCCTTAGGCGTGAAAGCCGGCTGGGTGACCTTGGGCCAGTCCCTGTCACCCAGCCCTAGGAAGGAGCCAATGGCAAACCAGGAGACTGAGAGTTCTAGTCCCGCCTTAGGCAGGAAAGCCGGCAGGGTGACCTTGGGCCAGTCCCTGTCACTCAGCCCTAGGAAGGAGCCAATGGCAAACCAGGAGAGTGAGAGTTCTAGTCCTGCCTTAGGCATGAAAGCCACCTGGGTGACCTGGGGCCAGTCACTCTCTCTCAGCCCTAGGAAGGAGCCAATGGCAAACCAGGAGACTGTGAGTTCTAGTCCCGCCTTAGGCATGAAAGCCAGCTGGGTGACCTTGGGCCGGTCACTCTCTCTCAGCCCTAGGAAGGAGCCAATGGCAAACCAGGAGAGTGAGAGTTCTAGTCCTGCCTTAGGCATGAAAGCCACCTGGGTGACCTGGGGCCAGTCACTCTCTCTCAGCCCTAGGAAGGAGCCAATGGCAAACCAGGAGACTGTGAGTTCTAGTCCCGCCTTAGGCATGAAAGCCAGCTGGGTGACCTGGGGCCAGTCACTCTCTCTCAGCCCTAGGAAGGAGCCAATAGCAAACCAGGAGACTGAGAGTTCTAGTCCCGCCTTAGGCATGAAAGCCGGCTGGGTGACCTTGGGCCGGTCACTCTCTCTCAGCCCTAGGAAGGAGCCAATGGCAAACCAGGAGACTGAGAGTTCTAGCTCCGCCTTAGGCAGGAAAGCCAGCTGGGTAACTTTGGGCCTGTCACTCTCTCTCAGCCCAACTCACCTCATAGGGTTGCTGAAATAGGAGGAAGGAGTGTTAGGTATGTTCGCCACCTTGAGTTATTTATAAAAATAATAAAGGTGGGATAGAAATAAAATAAAATAAATAATAAAAAACTTATGTGCCATTAAGTTTTTGTTGACTATTAGGGATCACATAGATAGATTTTTCTCCAGAGCGATCTGTCCCTATCCTGGTCCTTCAGCTCTTCCAATGGTGGGCCAGTTGCCAGTATAACTAAGTCCATCTTGCTGCTGGTCTTCTTCCCTTTCCTTCCACCTTTCCCAGCATCAGAGCCTTCTCCAGAGAGTTGGGTCTTTGCATGATGTGTCCAAAATATGATAATTGGAGTCTGATTGTTTGTGCCTCAAGTGAGAACTCTGGGTTGATTTGTTTGATGATCCATCGGGTTTTTTTCTTGGCTGTCCATGGTATTCTCAGGAGTCTTCTCCAACACCAAAGTTCAAAAGCATCAATACTCTTCTTATCCTGCTTCTTCAAAGTCCAACTTTCGCTTCCACAGGGTGCCACAGGGAATACCATGGCTTGCACGACTCTCATCTTTGTGGGTATAGACACATCACGGCATCTGAATATCTTTTCCAAGGCCTTCATGGCTGCTCTACCATGTGCTCGTCTGCGGCGCATTTCTTGACTGCTTGTTTCTTTACTGTTGATGGTTGATCCTAAAAGGCAGAAGCCATCCACCACTTTGATACCTTCATTGTCAATTCTAAGCCTGCTTGGCCTATCTATTGTCATTAGTTTGGTCTTCTTTATACAGTATGTAATTTTAGTCCCATTTTTTTCACTGCGCTCCTTGACTTTTATTAGTAGACCTTGCAGATCCTTTGCGCTTCTGGCTTTAGAGCAGTGTCATCAGCATAGTGCAGGTTGTCACGCATACCTTCCATAAAATTGGAGGAGGAGGAAAAGACATCTAATTCACCCTTTTTGCTGTCATGCAAGTTTTCTATTTACTTACAAGGACCGTTTGGGTGTGTATTTCTCTCTTTTCCTTGAATCATTCACTATAGGCAGAGATTGGGAAACGTTTTCCTCTTGAGACCTGCCTTAACTAGATGGGGATTACACTAGCAGGCCTGGCCGCAGGCAAAGACTGGGCAG
The DNA here is from genome assembly GCA_023362775.1 of Charina bottae. Classification (NCBI taxonomy): domain Eukaryota; kingdom Metazoa; phylum Chordata; class Lepidosauria; order Squamata; family Charinaidae; genus Charina; species Charina bottae. The sequence continues at coordinate 6,583,130 of JALMGJ010000027.1, read as the reverse complement.
AGTTCACAAAGGTGACTCTTATCTACGTTCAGGATGCTAGAGGGGAAACATAATTGCATCCAGGCATTGACCGTCCCACATTTGTGCAAGGCACCCTCGGTCAGTTTTGTAGCTACAAGAACGTAACAGGACAAAGTTAAGTTCACACATTGTGTCTATGAAGGTTCTCAGTCATCCAGGTGGAATTGTCTGTAGCTTGAATCATGTCAACTGGATTTCTATTTTCTCAGTGGAAACGTTTCGCTCCTTATCCAAGGAGCTTCTTCAGTCTGAGCAAAGTTAGTAAGGGAATCCTTAAATATGTTTCTAGGTGGCTGTGTGACCTTGCACCTGGGGCTAGGTCATGGTTATATTGAGATGTTATTTTGAGTCCTTTTATCATCTAAATAATATGAATTATGAACTCTACATTGGAGAAACCAAACAACTTTTGTACAGGAGGATGGCCCAACACAGGAGAAGTAACACCACAGGACCAGAGTCAGCAGTTTACCTTCATCTAAAGGAAAAAGGACACTCATTTGAGGACATTAATGTTCACATTTTAGACAGAGAAGATAGGTGGTTTGAGAGAGGGGTCAAGGAATCCATTTATGCCAACTTGGAAAATCCTTCCTTGAATAGAGGTGGGGGCCTCAGGCACAATCTTTCCCCCATCTTCCTCCCTGCTTTGTCTTCTGTGCCTAGGAAGATTAAGACCATTTCACAAGCTCAACAGCAGCATGGTGATCTTAACGATTCACACATTGTGGTAAGTCAGAGTTTATTTAACCATGAATTACTGGATAAATTACAATTCCCTGAGTTCACAGAGTAGCAAGTCATAAACCAAGACTGATTATATGCCACCAAGATGGTGTCAACTCTCAGCAATGACACAGATAGATTTTCTCCATGACGATCTGTCCCTAACCTGCTCTTTCAGGTCTCCCAACGGGGCACTCATTGCCACTGTAACTGAGTCCATCCACTTTGCTGCCAGTCGTCCTCTTCTTCTCTTTCCTTCCACCTTTCTCAGCATTAGAGCCTTCTCCAGAGAGCTGGGTCTTTGCATACAGGTAGTCCTCACTTAACGACCACAGTTGGAACCGGCATTTCGGTTGCTAAGCGAAGCAGTCATTAAGCAAATCTCTGACCCGATTTTACAACTTTTTGCAGCTGTCGTTAAGCAAATCACCACAGGCGTTAAGCAGACCACGTGCGTGTTAAGCGAATCACGCAATTCCCCATTGATTTTGCTTGCCAGAAGCTGGGCGGGAAGGTCGAAAATGGTGATCATGTGACCACAGGATGCTGTGATGGCCGTAAATGCGAACTGGTTGCCAAGCGCCCAAATCATGATCACGTGACTGCAGGGGATGCTGCGACAGTCTGAAGTGTGAAAGTCGGTTTTTTCAGCACAGTCATGTCTGAACTGTCACTAAATGAATGATTGTTAAGTTAGGACTACCTGTAATGTATCCAAAGTAGGATAATTTGAGCCTGATCATTTGTGCCTCAATGGAAACTCTGGGTTGATTTGTTCAATGATCAATTGTTTTGTTTTCTTGGCTGTCTGTGGTATTCTCAGGAGTCTTCTCAACCCCAAAGTTCAAAAGCATCAATACTCCTCCTATCTGGCTTCTCTAAGTTCCAGCTTTCACTTCCACAGAGTATCAGAGAGAAAACATTGCCTGCATAACTCTGATCTTTGTAGGTATAGACCCATCACGGCACCTGCGTATCTTTTCTAGGGGCCTCATTGCTGCCCTTTCAAGTGCTAGCCTGAGGCATATTTCTTGACTGCTGGTTCCTGTTAATACAGGTAGTCCTCAGCTAATGACAGTAATTGGGACTGGAATTTCTGTCGCTAAGTTATGTGGTCGTAAAGCACAATGTCACGTGACTGCATCACTTAGCAATGGCAATCCTAGCACTCCCCATTGCCGTAGTTAAACGAGAAGCGCGAGTCATTAAGTGAACCCCAGGCAGCTCGCAAGCAGACTGGCAGGCAGGTAAGGCACAGGGCATGCGTCGGGGCCAGGGGTAGCTGCTACCGGGCAGGGAGGGTGTGAGTGACTTACCGGAGCAACTTACGACCTTCCCTGCCGGCTCCCCCATTGACTTTGCTTCTGGGAATCTGGCAGGGAAGGTCGCAAATGGTGATCATGTGACCGCAGGACGCAGCAACTGCCATAGGTGCACGCCAGTTGCCAAGCACCCAGATCACAATCACGTGACCGCAGGGATGCTGTGATGGCCGGAACTTTGAGGACCAGTCGTCAGTCTCCTTTTTCAGCGCTGTCGTAACTTCGAACGGTCGCTGAACGTATGGTCGGTAAGCGAGGACTACCTGTAGTCAATCCTATAAGGCAGAAGCCAGCCATTCAATCAGTATTTTCACTGTCCATTTTAACGCAGGTTGCTGTAAAAAAGGTAAAGGTTCCCCCCGCACATTTGTGCAGTCGTGTCCGACTCTAGGGGCCGGTGCTCATCTCCGTTTGTAGTTTGGTCTTTATATTTAATCTTAGTCCCATTTTTTTCACTGTGCTCGACTTTCATTCCTAAAGTTTGTAGATAATACGCATTTTCAGCTATCGGAGTGCTATCATCAGCACAGCACAAGTAACTGACTTTTTTCCTCCAATTTAAAAACCATGCTCATCTTCCTTCAATCCAGTCTCCTTCAAGATATATTCATGATATAAAACCAAGGCTCACAAATGCACAATCCATAATATTGTTTGTTTGGTCTTGCCAATGTCTATGTTTACACAAATGCCAACCCTTGGTTTACTGAAATGAACCCCATTCACACAATACCCTGGACCCTGAACTAGCTAACTGCATTTAGTTCACTCTGTGACCCATTTTATAACTCCGAATGGGACCTAATACAAGATACGAAACCACCACTTGCCTACTGCAAACAAGAATCACATCCAAGCAAGAAGAACTGCCTAAACCAGAGCTTTCCAAACTTTTCATGTTGGTGACACACTTTTTAGACATGCATCATTTTGCGACACACTCTTACAGCAGGGCACAAGGCAGGCACTAGGACCTGCGTGAAATCACAGCAGGTTTGGAGGCAGCAAGGCACAAAGCAGGCACTAGGACCTGTGCGGAATCCTGGAAGGGCTCGGAGGCAGCAGCAGGCGCGACACACCCAGACACTGCAGCCGACACACGAATGTGTCCCGACACACAGTTTGGAAAGCTCTGGCCTAAACTAAACTGGGCTTGTATTTTCTATTTGCCCTTTTATTAGAACCCCTCATTTCAGATTAATTCACCAAAGTAGCTTCCAACAGAATAAAAAGCCCACAAACCAAGATAGCCACTTGTAGTCAGTTTAAAAGCTTGGGGAAATACAAAGTTTTCTCTAGACAAAGTATTCTGAAGTTGGGTGTGGGCATATTCTTAATGCCGCCACTGAGGCCTCTCTCAGGAGCCCCACCCACCCCAATCTCTGCTGACCGAACTCGGGAAGAAGTTCCATGTATGCTTTTCAAAAGTCAAGACGACAGCCACAATGGTGCAATCAAAGGTCCACCTGCCTTTTTATGTGCATTCTCATTGGGTTTAGAAAACTGATCTTCAAGGGGAAGCCTCTCCATTTACATCAAACTGCACCTTTATTAAACTTTGTCCTCTGCTCTCTAGAGACCAATGGGAGGGGCGGGACAGGACTGAGTTCCACGCTTGTCCACGTTCACCCTTGCTTGATCCTAACCTCACGCAAAATTAGTATTGTATACTCAAATGTGGCTCACGTGTCAAACTGACTTGCACCAGAATGCAGAGGCAACTGATGTGTGGACTCTAGTTCATGTTCAAAGACTTGCACAGTGCTTCTTGTTTCACTCACAGTCTCATTGTTGTCTTCTTTTAAGTAGACTTCTTCAAATGCCAGGATTATCTGTTCACTACTTGAGAAACAAAGGATAACTAAACAAACCTACAACACACACACACACACACACACACACACACACACACTGAATAAAACTGGATCAGTCCTGATTTCGTTTTAACCTGGCTTGGCACCAAAACACAAAGTTCAGAGATTCTGCAAAAGACAAAGAAATAATTTGACTCATGTCTTTATTACAGCTCTGGTTACAGCTCAGCTGAATTGTTGGGAAGCTCAAATACAGAAGAGCGGAGCGGAATAAGATGGCACGTCAAGGGAACAGTTCCAACTTTTAGAAAATAATCATTTTCAAATAAAAAGTGCAACTGAAGCAAAATACGTGACTTAGAAACCCTCTACACATGAATAATGATGCACTGCAAGACCCAAGGTTTAGTGTCACCACCCATGCCTTGCATGGACGCAATCCTGAGTACAAATCCTACAGAGGGCTTGGGGGAACACCCTCTCTGCTAAGATCTTGGGCATGGCCAGGGGGCAGCAGAGAATGCCAAGCTTGCTAGGCTGATGGGAACAAAGGTATGCCATAATATTTAATATTTATGCCATATTCTTTATTCTATTTTAATCAGTTTTATTGTAAACCGCCCAGAGTTCCCCGTTGGGGGAGATGGGCGGTCATATAAGTTAAATAAATAAATAAATAAATAAATAAATAAATAATCGTCCAAAGTGATGTAATGATTTAGAGCACTGAAGGATAGGTTCAAACCACCATTCACCTACAAAGCACTGCATCTTTTACCTAACTCACATCTTTTTGTACCAGGGTAGCAAAAACACAGCCCAGCCCATTAAATTGTTCAGGGAGAGCTTGATATTCCGCTTGATATCGGTTGTGAAACTAGGCTGAAGCTCCCATAATCTAAAAATGAAGCAGGCAGGTAGGCAGAGAGGGCAACAGAAGCCAGGAATCTTGTTGAAAAGATTCAACAACTCAACAAGTCATTAAGGACCAAAGGGGAAATGTCACCAGAAGACAGTCAAAGGCGGCCTTGTTCTCAACACAGGGAAACCCCCCCAAGCTCATCAACAGATTTGTGAGGCAAGGACTTTTGGAGATCAAAGGGGTCCTGAAGCCCACCCACTCTTTGAGAGTCGTCCTGGATCTGGACTTGGAGGCTTCCATCCCTCTAGCTCAGTGTTTTTCAAACTTGGCAACTTTAAGATGTGTGGACTTCAAATCCCAGAATTCCCCAGCCAGCAAAGTTGCCAAGTTTGAAAAACACTGTTCTAGCTAGTGCCTGGCAGCCTAGCTGAGGTGGTCATGGGTAAGTGGGGCTGAGCAAGTGTGTGTGTGAGAAAGAGCAAAGGGTCATTGTAATCAGTAAAGTTTTGCTCCCACTTTGAATTCCATGGTCTCTACCGGTAGTCCTCACTTAACGACCACAATTGAGACCACAATTTCAGTTGCTAAGCAAAGCGGTCATTAAGCGAACCTGACCCGATTTTATGACCTTTTTGCGACAGTTGTTAAACAAACCACCACGGACATTAAGCAAACCATGTGGTCGTTCAGCAAATCACGTGGTTCCCCATTCATTTTGCTTGCCAGAAGCCAGCTGGGAAGGTTGAAAATAGCGATCACGTGACCATGGGATGCTGCGACGGTCATAAATGCAAACCGGTTGCCAAGCGCCCAAACCATGATCACATGACCGCGGGGACGCCGCAACGGTCGTAAGTGCGAGAACCGTTGTAAATCAGTTTTTTCAGCACCATCGTAAGTCTGAACTGTCAATAAATGATTGGTTGTTAAGTGAGGACTACCTGTATGTATCCCACCAGAAGCTAACGTGCCTGGGTGTTCGGTTGAAAGCGATTTGCGCGTGTTTCTAATTATTTCCTGGCTGGTGTGTCTTACATGCTCTAGCTACCGCACCTATCTGGAAAACCCACGAAGAGGGCAAAGGGGACAGGTGTGTGTGCATGAGTGGTGGTGTGTGCATGCGTGAGTGACCATAAGCCGAACCTGGGAGCATGTGTAACAGTAGGATCTTTTCATCTGCAAAACCAAGATGGCTAGATCCTTTTCCTGTGGATGGCCATTTGACATCTTCTCTACAGAGCTGTCATTTGCCTTATTAAAAAGGTTTTATCATGGAGGGTTTTCCTGCAACTTTCAAACATGAACTGTCTTCTCCCCCATGTATTTTGATTCTGGCTCCTTCATACCTTTTCCTGCCAAAGTCCCTGCAAGGGATGGTTTGGTGTTTAAATATAGTTTTTCCATTCCAGTTCTCCATCTGCGTTAACCCCAGCGGGTGGGATACTACTGTACTTCCCGAGACAATAGCAGAATAAAAATGCAACCGGACGCGGCATCAGCCACAGAATGATCTTGCTGCATCCCACAGACCAGGATGGGCAATCTTTTAGAAGATTTGGGTGTTCTAGTGCAGGAATGCTGAAATTTCCTGGGCTCTTCTCTGAAATCTTACGAGATCTCCTGTGAAAAGAGCCGAAACTTGAGAATTGAAATTTAATTTACTAATTTATTTGTACTAGGCTCATATGCTGCTCCAATCGTTTATAGAATTTTGGGTTTCCATGGACCCCAGGTAGGAACGCCGCCAGCCCTTAGGCGCTTGTGGGTGCCGCGTTGCCAATCCATGGCAAGAGAGAGCTCAAGTACCACCATGCACCCCCTGAGCGCCACACTCATCTTGCCCTGCCATGCACCCTCCCAACAGCCCGTTCTCTGGGAGACCCCTTAAGCGCCGCACGTTGTACTTCCAGAGCAAAGCGGCGGAGAGAGCTACGGAAGCTCCGACAAAGGCCACGCGGGGCCCTGTTGCAAGAAAGGCAGATAACGGCTCTCGCCGAGCTGCTGCGCTTCCTCCACCCCAGCCGCTCATTTACTCTGAAAAGAAGGGGAGAGACCGCAGGGTATTTTTAGCAGCCGAACCACAATAGAACAGTCACGAGTTCCCAGCAGCCTATCGGCGGAACTTTCTCCTCACCCCCCCCCCCCCACACACACACGTGGTTTTTATGCACAGCCCAGGCTGGGAGGCTGGAAGGGAAGCAACCAAGAGACGGTTGCCCGTGCTAGGTATCTTCACACCACCTTTTCCCGCTTTCTTTAGTGTTTAGTGAAGCGCTGGACAAAAAGCAGGAAAGTGCTGCAATTTTTTCCCTCCCAAGGGCACAAAACAGTGAGTGGAGGTTAATGGTAGGCATGCCACGCTCCAACCTGGTAGGAGGGAGGGAGGAAAAACGAGAGAGAGGAAGGAAGGAAGGAAGGGAGGGAGGAAGGAAGGAAGGGAGGGGGGGAGGGGAGGAGGGAGGGAGGGAGGGGGAGGAAGGAAGGAAGTGAGAGAGGGAGGGAGGGAGGGAGGAAGGAAGAGAGAGAGGGAGAGGAAGGAAGGGAGAGAGAGAGGGAGGGGGAGGGGTGGGAGGAAGAGAGGAAGGAAGGGAAGGAGGGAGGGGGAGAGAGGGAGGGAGGAAGGAAGAGAGAGGGAGGGAGAGGGTGAGGAAGGAAGGAAGGGAGAGAGAGGGAGGGGGAGCGGTGGGAGGAAGAGAGAGGAAGGAAGGAAGGAAGGAAGGAAGGAAGGAAGGAAGGAAGGAAGGAAAAGAGAGGGGGGAGGGAGGGGGAGGGAAGGAGGGAGAGAGAGGAAGGAAGGAAGGAAAGAAGGGAGGAGGAGAGAGAGGAAGGGAGGGAGGGAGGGAGGAGGAACAGAGATGAAAAAGTTCATTTCCCATCTACTGGTCCAGTCTTTCCAACAGCATCGTCTGCCAGATGGATTTCCCTCTGCAGAAACTGGAGACTCAGCTCCACACCTTGCAGCATCTTTCTTCAGTGCCTTTCAATGGTGCTGCACTGCAATCACAACAAAATCCTATCCACCCAGCTTCCCATTTGCGGTTCGTTGTTTTCTAAAAGGACGCCCCTCCTAAGCCAGCAGTCCTCATTGAGGCCACATGACTGAGGCTAGGCCTACCAAGTGCCAAAAATGGTACAGTTCCTTCTACAGGGTAGCACTATCCGTCACGACTTTAAAAACTCCAAAAATTAGCAAGGCAGGCTTTTTAATAAGCCAATAAGCCCACCAAAGGTTTCTAAAATTGGGGGGTTCCAAGAACTCGTCAACAGACACAATGGCTTAAAATAATAATAAGACCGCAGAGGGGAAAACGCATGGCTGATATGCAAGCCACGACCAGACCAGGCTTCATTCTTTGATAAAGAGGAGCAGAGTCCCAGGCATGGAAATGAGATCTTTTCAGATACGGATGTCAGGCTGCCTGAAAGATTCCCCAAAGTTTGCTGAGCAGAAGAAATACACACAGGGTGGCTGGACTCCCATTTCTGAAAATAGGCAGGATCAGAGCTAGATAGCACTTGGATGGGAGACCACCAGGAAATCCTACAGTTGTAGGCTAGACCTTCTTTTTCTTTTAGCATTTATCTTGCTTGGTTGCAGGGCCCACCTGTTGGCACTGTATCTGTCTAGCTCACATGGCGAAGCCATCGATGCATGATGCAATGGGGAGGGGGGGTCTTGTTCTTCAGTTAGCTTATTGATGCCGTTTGGGGATGAGAGAAAGAGACTGGCCCAAAGTGACTTAGTGGGTTTTCATAGTTGGACTAGAACTGGGGTCTCTGTGGTCCTAGTCCACCACCTTCGCCAACAGATTGCACTGGCTGTCAGCTGCAAGCTAGCCTGGGAAACCAAGAAAACATCCCAGCAGACTGCACATCACTATTTTTGCCAAGAAAGCTCCACGGGCTTGTCATCCTAGGAAGATGGAGTTTATCTTTTATTTATATTCCAGCTGCAAAGTCAAAACTATACCCAAGTTTTGCAAGGCGCAGAGAATCAGTAGGTGGAAAACCCAAATGAGCTGGGCTGCCTTTATATGTAATAAAGATTCGTTTGCATGCTCTCTCCTCCTGTTGGGGGAGATGGGCGGTGATACATTTGATAGATAGATAGATAGATAGATAGATAGATAGATAGATAGATAGATAGATAGATAGATAGATAGATTGATTGATTGATTGATTGATTTCAGAGATCAGTTACCATCTGGACGGTGTGCCCTGAACAGCAGACACCTAAAATGAGTATGGGAGCTGAGAAAAATGGAATTGGGAATTCTGAGAGCAGAAAATACCGCCCGGCTAACAAGGAAAAGCGAAATATCTCACACACACACACACAAACAGAATTTATAGCAACTCAAGTGCAGAGGCAACTTCTCTGCACCCCTTTTCCTTCCTATTCTTCCTAAGGAGAATATGGCCAGATGTGGGGGATCTGCATTTCTCATCCCCAAGACATCCATTGTTTTGCACCTTTGCATCACTCAGCCTGAACCCTCATCAACACACAGACACACAATTGGAAATATGGTGCCTGCATGAACCTGAATCTAATTATTACAACAGTTGGCTTAAATGTACAGGTTACACTTCCATCCAATTTGGTTGCCAAAGATGCTTGATATGAGTTTAAACCACCTCTTTCCCACATGGCTCATTCTTGCTCTAGGAAGCCCGCAAGCACCTCCTCTGGCCCCAAACCACCCCAAACGTCCTGAATGGTGCAGGTTCTATCATCACTTTTATTTACAAGGGCACCTCTGGGTCCACTTAGGCCAGTGTTTCTCAACCTTGGCAACTTTAAGATGTGTGGACTTCAACTCCCAGAATTCCCCAGCCAGCGATTTATTTAAAAAATTATTTCAGATTCTGACAACTTCACATTAAGGAGGTAAGTTTCATTCTTTATTTTTAGTTTAAGAACACTGTTAATGCATATACACAGGCCCACACATGAAACAAATATAAAAATGTTGTAACCTCTGGCCTATCTTTGAGCCTGAATGGGCAGGGGTTCCCCAAGGCCTGAAAAATAATTCAAAGGTTCCTCCAGCGTCAAAAGGTTGAGGAAGGCTGCACTAAACCATAAATTATAGTTTACAAACTACAGTACCAGGGCTCACGCATCATGCTAAGCCAAAGCAAACCAAAGTAAATTAAAGCTTCGCAGGAAATATGAACCAAATCACAGACTCTCACTGAATCACAGGTTTGCTGATGCCTTCCCAGTTATGCTGAATTACAATTTCCAATAGGTCCAGACAGCACAGCCCACAATGAGGGAAGTTGGGAGTTCTGGTTCAACAACATTTTTTCTTTAATCCGTTCAATCGGGTCCAATTCTCGGAGACTGCCTGCACAAGTCCCTGTAGTTTTCTTGGCAAGGTTTTTCGGAAGTGGTTTGCCATTGCATCCTTGCTAGGGCTGAGAGAGAGTGGCTGGCCCAAGGTTCTCACCAACAACCATTAGATGTCACAAATTCCATACCCTTCCAGTAAAGGCACGGACAAGCCAACATCGACATGAAATCAGCCTGCCTTCCAAGGACCTTGTCTTCCTTAAAAGATTCATTCACCCTTTGAATCCTGACTTTGTATCTCTTTTCAAATTAAACCAAATACTGTACAATCTTTGCAAAGATGCAACCCCGATTATGGCTCACCTTGAGTGGTAATCTCCCGGCCTGTGGCCATAAAGCTTTCTCCACCCCGAGGCCTTCCCAGTGGGTTGAAAAGCTCAGCCAGCATGCTGGTGGGTGCCCAATGGGAAGGATAAGCAATTCATTGGCTGTTGTGGGTCTTCCGGGCTGTGTGGCCGTGTTCTGGAAGTTGTGGTTCCTAACGTTTCGCCAGCATCTGTGGCCAGCATCTTCAGAGGGCAGGAGCACAGATAGAAGCATCTGAGATTTTGCTTCTATCTGTGCTCCTGCCCTCTGAAGATGCTGGCCACAGATGCTGGCGAAACGTTAGGAACCACAACTTCCAGAACACGGCCACACAGCCCGGAAGACCCACAACAGCCATCGAACTCCGGCCGTGAAAGCCTTCGACAATACATAAGCAATTCAATTTCGGCAGCTTAGTTTGAAAAGATAAACTGACAGCTACTAAGGGATACAGATTTTTCTTTCAGTGTCCTCAAAGGTCTTTACAAGTTACACTTTCTCAGTCTGCAATCACATCCCAGTAGCCACAAAACTGTATAAATGCGAGATGTTCTCAGTCTAGTGCGGTGTTTCTCAACCTTGGCAACATGAAGACGTGCGGACTTCAACTCCCAGAATTCCCCAGCCAGCATGCTGGCTGGGGAATTCTGGGAGTTGAAGTCCGCACGTCTTCAAGTTGCCAAGGTTGAGAAACACTGCTCTAGTGGAAACTTCAAGAGAATTGTTAAAAGAGTATTTTTCATATGTCTTCTTTAGCTTCAGCGCAGTTTAATCGTTGCGACCTCAGCAACAAGAGAGAAACAATGCCCCCAGATGAATACAGCACACACACACACACACACACACACAAGCATTTAACCCAGCAGGAAAATTAGGGGATTTTTTAAAAAAACCATAAAGCTGTTTCCAACAGATAAAACCAACTCATACAGTCAAAAATATTCTAGCACAGCCTCAAATCAGGCGGCCTTCAGGAGTGTCGTTCCAGCGAACCCAGTAACTCCAAACCACATCCTTCCTTCCTCTTCCATCAGCCTCCTCCGGTCTTTGTATCCAGCTCAGTGACAACTCCCAACCAAGTTTTAACAAGCTGTAAATTCAGTTCCCAACGCAGCTCAGCTCTCGGCATCAGGCAATTCTGCGCTTATGGGTCCCCGGAGAGCTCTCTGAAGCCGCAAGGCTGTTTGTAGTAGTCAAATATGCACAGCAAATAGAGTGGAAACATCCAGCAGGTGGAGACGAAAGGAGAACATATGCTTGACTCACCCTACAACACAGCCTACGCTATCATCCATCAGCTACGCCCCACACCGAGCTAAGCACGACCCAGTTTGTCCGATCTCTGCACAAAAGAGTAAGGGGAGGGAGACCACGTGGACCTCAGGACCGGTGGGGGAATGTTTTTCTCCCCAGGGCATTCTGTAGCGCAGCTCAAGGGGCAGTCTTTGCAAAAAGGAGTGAGAAAGACCAATCCTCTCAGGAAACAGCTAAGCTAGAATTCACCAGTCCTAACACCATGGCTGGCAGATCAAAAGAATAAGCAACACATCTTACGCCACTACCTGTGTTAAGTAACTAAGGTAAAGGTTCCCTCCGCACATTTGTGCAGTCGTGTACGACTCTAGGGGCCGGTGCTCATCTCCGTTTGTTAGCCGAAGAGCCAGCGTTGTCCGAAGACGCTTCCACGGTCACGTGGCCGCATGACGCACGCGGAACGCTGTTACCTTCCCACCGAAGTGGTACCTATTCATCTACTTGCATTTGCATGCTTTCGAATTGCTAGGTTGGCAAGAGCTGGGGCGAATGCGGGAGCTCACTCCGTCACGCGGGACTAGGGATTCGAACCTTCCGATCGAAGGCATCTTACCCGCTGAGCCACCACGCCCCTGTTAAGTAACTAGTCGGTGTGAAATTGTGTCATGTTTAACTACTACTAAACCCTAAATGTCTCTCATCTTGCTTTCACCATTCTTGGTTTTCCAGAAGCCCCAGGTGTAAAAGACCAGCCCAATATACGTAGAAGCGGTTTGTGTGGTTTAGTCTATTATACGGTGTCTTGGCTACTGTATTATGATTGTTTTGGTTTTTTTTGCTTAATTTATAGAGGTTTTATTATATTGTTCCAACAGAAGAGAATATACAGTATGTAGCTCATTGTTGAACAGTGGAGTCCTTGGTGCTCCCCGAGCTTGGTTGTTTGCTTGCAGATGTTTCATGACCCAACTAGGCAACATCTTCAGTGCTCACTGAAGCACTGAAGATGTTGCCTAGTCGGGCAACAAAAAGCCTACAAGCAAACAACCAAGCTCAGGGAGCACCAAGGACTCCACTATTATATTGTTTTTTGTTGATTGTTGTTAGCTGCCCAGAATTCATATGTCAGATGGGTGGCCATATAGATTTCCTAAAACAAGTAAAATAAAACAAATACATTCTCCCCTCCACGTCTCGTTTACTTTCTTTCTCAATACTAGACCTCCATGCATTTGATGAAGGGGACCACCATCTTTGGTTCCTATTCCCAAACCCTCAGAAAGAGTTTCAAGGTTTCCTCACCTTGAAAAGCAAAGAAGTTCCCTTGAAATTATCTGGGCAAGTTCCAACTGACCAACAATGGACATAAAAAAACCAACAGCATCCAACCAGTGCCGTACACATAAACACGGTCTGTTTGGTTTGGTTTTAGAACATCTGAGTATTCTCTTTCAGGGCGAGTCTGCAAAACCACCATGATGCTATTCCTCTATTCATGTTATTAAAGCAGCAGAAAAATTATAGCATGAAGCAATGGTGTCTTAACATCTCTGGGCACAGCCAAGGAGTGATGCAAGAATTTCCACCAACAGCAAAACAGCTGGCTGCCAAATCCATTTTCATTCTAGACCACATCAATTTAGTCATTCCAGAGGTGGCCCAGCAAACGTCAAAAGTAAATCTGCTGGAACGGAACGTTTTGATCATCCTACTTCAAGACTTTTCTTCATTAAGGACTTTGAGCAAGCAACCACTGCTATCATCAGCCTCATCAGCTATCCCAGTGACGACATGAATAATAGCAAGTGATCTTCCACTAGGGCCAGCTTTAGAGAAAGATGGGAAACCTCTACAAAGAGTTCACCACCACCCCATATGAGCAAGTTCTCCTGATCTTCTCATTGTGCAGGTAGATGGTTGCAGCAGAACATGCCCCCTGACCCCCTTCCCACTATGCTTAGTAACACCCCAAAGTCACCATCCTACGAGGCTACCTCTCTCTACCTCCTCATAGGACCACCTCTGACTTCCAGCTCGCTTGGGTATGACATATCGGAGGTGTTAGGTTTTCCTCTGTGCCACCTGTAGGTTGCCAATATACTCCCATTCATAAGATCCTTCCTGGGTGGTCTGACTTTTCTCAACAGGAATCAAGCACTTAAGGATTAATTCAAGGCAGTCGCTAAGCAGCTAAATATTATGGACAAATAATATTGGGCACAGCAAACACCCACTTCCTCCTCAACTTGCCTACAAGCTCCCACCCCTACCCTTCCTGGACATGAACTCTTGTTTGTCAACCGGAGGCCAATCTCACAGGTATGCAAGAAACCAGATCTTTCAACCTTACTCTGCCTAATGAAGGGCCAGCCTCTCTGCAAGCCAATTTAGGAACGGTCAACTTGGTGACCTGCTAAGTGATGTTTATCCAATTCCGGCAGTCCTCTCCAGTTTTAATCGAGGCTCAGGAAAGGTGGCCTACAGGGGTCCCCAATCCCCGGGCCGCGGCCCACTAGTGGGCCGTGGCCTGTTAGGAACCGGGCCACGGGGCTCCCGTCTGCAAACCCTGCCCCCGGTGCGCGCGATTGGCTCCCGCCTGCAAACCCCGCCCCCCGGTACGCGCGATTGGCTCCCGCCTGCAAACCCTGCCCATCCCTGGTCTGTGGAAAAATTGTTCCACGACCAGTCCCTGGTGCCAAAAAGGTTGGGTACCCCTGGCCTACAATTTCACATGGAAGGGAACTGGAGAAGTGCACAAGGACACGTATCCAGATCGAACTAAGCCATAGTTTGCTGCTTCCTCCACAATTGGACAGGTTCGTATAAGACAAACACCGTTCCTTTTAGGTGAGCAGCAAGAAGCTGACACTTTGCATCTCTCTTTCACACATTCTTTTCCCCCCCTCTGGGCTTGTTATTATGGACTCTGGCTGTGTTTTAAGACAAAGATAGAGAATCTTTTGATGATCAGGGATCACACTTAACTTATTGTGGGACTTGAGAGCTGCCATGTTCTCAGGACATTCTTATCCAGATCAGGTAAAAACCAAGCAGATGCATTCACGCAACTCTCTAAACTTGGTTAGCCTTAATCTTAGTTAGGTTACTTGTTAGGTTTGGTGTGCTATACAAGCCCAGTCTCTGTGGTTAATTTATGGTTCACCCTAAAATAGGGTGGTTTGTGATTCACCATCTTCGGGGAACCCAGCCACTGTCTTAGCATGGTGTGTGACCAGGTGAGCACCTTAAGCATTGGGTTGGATCTTGCATGTTATGTAAACACAGGAACTGTGTTTGGTTAGCCTGGGTTTAGAGTTTGGCATATGGCATGAACCTGCTCTGCCAATTTCTGACAACACTCAGTGGTGTAGTGCAGCGGTCCCCAACCTTTTTGGCACCAGGGTCCGGTCGTGGAAGACAACTTTTCCACGGACTGGGGGGGGGGGTTTGCAGGCGGGAGCCAATCGCGTGCACCGGGGGCGGAGTTTGCAGACGGGAGCCAATCATACTCACCGGGGGTGGGGTTTGCAGGTGGAAGCCAATCATGCACACTGGGGGGCGGGGTTTGCAGGCGGGAGCCCCGTGGCCCAATTCCTAACAGGCCACGGCCCACTAGCCCACAGGTTGGGGACCCCTGGTGTAGAGGGTCTCTTTCTGGTATTAAAAAAAGGCGATTCGGCAGCTTAAAACTTGTGTGAGAAAAAGGCACTTCCAGCCCCCTTATCGCCACTAATCGCCTCACTGCAAATTAGACAGAAATGAGTCTTTGAAGACAGTGCAAGAACCTTGTGCATTTTCAGTTTAAAAATTGGTTTGTTTATTTATTTTATTTTATTAAATTTATATTACCTCCCATCTCCCCTATCGGGGACCCCGATTGTTCTCTTTGTTCTCTTATTTACATTTGGGGAGGACAGACCCAGCAAAACGAAGCACATTTCAAATTTTGAGAGCGCATGATGGCCCCGCAGGAACGTTGGATGTTCATAAAATGGCTGCCAGAGTGGGCATGCCCAGTGTTTGGAAGGCAAATCAATGGGACTTTTATAGAACCCAAACACAGCACTGAAAATAAATAGGATACTAAAGGCTGGTACTTTACACCAGGGGTCCTCAACCTCCGCCATTTTAAGATGTGTGGACTTCAACTCCCAGAATACTCCAGCCAGCTGGCTGGAGTATTCTGGGAGTTGAAGTCTACACATCTTAAAATGGCGGAGGTTGAGGACCCCTGCTTTACACTATGCCAGCATTCTATTTAATTTTTTTATTCAACATGTCTTGACAAAGGATGTCAGAAGGCAGGGAGTTAGTTCAACACAAAGAAAATTGTTTGGGAAGAACTTGGTGCCCACAGGCATTATGCCACATAAGCCTGAAGTAAGAGGAAGTTTTATGGTGTTATTCTGAAGCAAAAGCTCTTGAGCCACTTATATTTACAGTGACTACATTTTCTTGGAAAAAATAAAGGACAAACCTGAAAAGGGGGCAAATATGAAAGAGGTTCATGCGGGTAAAATTTTTTAATTGTTTATAACTTTGCTTTACAAAGGAAAATTCAAGAGCAAAATCAAGAAAAACTTTACAAAAACGCATATTCTAATAAAAATATCTCAAATCAAACAGTATACGTAAATTTATTTTAAAAAAGACAATTCAATTTCCATTATTTTTCACATCAACATGAAAGACTGCATTAAGTGGTACCATTTGTACGGTAAAAGTTAAAGGACCAAAATAATTTTGATTTTTTAAATCACACCTTGCAGATACCCCTTAATCAAAGAAAGTGGATCAACTTCCATAGGGACTTTACATCCCTTAAGTACATACAATGTGGAAGGAAGGAAGGAAGGAAGGAAGGAAGGAAGGAAGGAAGGAAGGAAGGAAGGAAGGAAGGAAGGAAGGAAGGAAGGAAGTCCACAACATTAACAAGAAGAGAAAGAAACCAACACTAAATATAGCCACCAAAAAAAAAATCGCAGCCCTAATTCTTGCCCTCACAGCTTCACCTTTTATATTCACAATAATGGATGTTCGTTGGTTAAAAAAATAAATTCTAATCCACCTGAACAACTGAAAGCAATCTTTCAACCAGGGATCAGAAGAGTTCACATTTTTTTTTTTCACCCACAACTTTGCCCAAGCTCACTCGACACCACTGTAACAAAAGCAGTCCAAAGCAGCGAAAAAGAAAATTTAATAACGTTGGCACTCAGAAAAAGGTGAAAGGATTAACTCTCATCGAAGAACAAACAAGCAAAAACAGAGGAAGAGACACGATGTACTTATAAATTACCTACAAAATAATTCACAAGCAAATTTGTTTAGAACAATGATTCACCATGATCAAATGAACAATATTAAAAAGAGTTGAACATACAATTAGCAGACATTTTTATTGTACTGTTACATCGTGGGCCAGCCAGCACAATTATTAAAACAAACCAATGAGATACAGTAAAAGAAGAAGATGACTATCTCTTCTGACCTTAGAGCAGTGTTTCTCAACCTTGGGAACTTCAAGCTGTGTGGACTTCAACTCCCAGAATTCCCCAGCCAGCCTTCCTGGCTGGGGAATTCTGGGAGTTGAAGTCCACACAGCTTGAAATTCCCAAGGTTGAGAAACACTGCCTTAGAGGGACAGCCTCCCCAATTTGCCCCAAACTCACATGGTTTCATGAAGAGTTCTTCATGGAAGATGGACTTCTCATGAGATTATAGCTTACTTATTTAAGTATGTCTTAATTGAACTGAATGTATGGGCCACGAGCACACAGGGTACCCATAGATGCCCATGGACACCCAGATTAATATATCAGGGGATATCAGCAGCCCCTGACTCCATTGGGGGTCTCTGGAGAGCTGTGCCCCTCAACAGGGATGGTTCTAGGCCTAGGTATGCTAGGCAGACACCTAGGGTGCGAAATTTTAGGGGGCACCAAAATTGAAAAGACTTCCAAAATACCCAATATGAGTGTAAAATCTGATAACCTTTCCTTGTTGTGTTAGAACTTTTACTTTCTACACATTTCAAAAACACCCTCAAAGTCAGCCGAGCGCTAGTGAACAGCACACTAACCAGATGTCGCAAGTCACGAAAAAGAAATTATTATTACAGCTAGGGACCTCAGAAAGCTGATAGTATGTCAGCCTTGCGAGGTAGTCCAGACAAGAAGCATACAGTGCCCAGAAGCTCTATCTTGATTGTAAGGTTACGTTAACAGAATCTTGCAAGTCTGAAAGAACATCTCTTCCCCCCTCGCCTTTACAGTCCAAGAAACCAGGGAGGGTCCTTTCTGAGATGTTTGCCACGCCCCCATTCCTTCTGTGGGCTCAGCTGCCTCTTATCTGAATGTTGCCTAGTCCAGGTGTCCCCAACCTGTAGGCCGCGGCCTGTTAGGAAGTGGGCCACACAGCAGGTGAGCGGTGGTGGTCCATGCAATTGGCTCCTGCCTGCAACCCCCTCCCCCATCCGCGCAATTGGCTCCCACCTGCAAACCCCGGCCCCCCGGTCCGTGGAAAAATCGTCTTCCACGACCGGTCCCTGGTGCCAAAAAGTTTGGGTATCCCTGGCCTAGTCTGTGGCTCTTCCTCCTGTCTCCAAAGGTCATTCCCACTTACCATTACATAATATTACCAGAGCAAGACAAAGGTCTGATAGGAAGGTCCTAAGCAAGCGAGTCACATGACTATCAACTTATTGAAGTTATACCCAGAAAAGTGGTAATGGAGCACTTTATGTGCCAGCGGGCCCACTCAAGGGTTAAATATAATTTCGCAGAATTGCTGCCACATGGCAACAATGGGTGCTGATGTAATTAAAATTATTTACTGTGATTCGCAGTAAATAGGGTGAAAATGTCGGAGAAAAGAAAAAAAAATGTCCAGGGCTGAAAATTGTAAGTGTAAAAAAAAAAGGAACAATAGAGTACTTTTTTTGAAATTCCTCTTAACCAAATTGGAAGATGAGCCAAGCCATCAGGGATGCCAGAATATGACTTTGCCGAGGAGGCCAAAATGTCTACAGCCGGCCCTGCCACCCAAGATGCACCAGCGCCAACACTAGCTTTGGTGCTCCCACCTGTCCACTCCCTCGGGCTGGGATGCAACTGCCCTGCCTCCTTGGAATCTTCCCTCTGATTACAATTTCCCATAATGCTCCTAAGCAGGGCCCTAGGTAGAGCATTGTGGGTAATTTAAAAAGCAGGTGGCTACTTCAATGTAGATATTTCAGAGTTACGAGGAAACATTTAGTTCAATCTTGCTCAGTGCAGGAAGCTACATCGAAGTATCGCTGATAGATGGCTGTCTGGTGCTCAAGTGCGTATATCTAGCAAAGGGGAGACCACCACTTCAGTGGTAGGAGGTGGCTTCTCAAGGGCTGCCAGCAGGTAAAGGCTCAGCTCTAGAGTCTACCAACCAAGACGGGGTCGAACAGTTGCGTCTTGCTGGGGAGACCTAAAGCTCTCCATCTGCGACTGCTTATTCCTCAAAATATATCCTGCCTGTATTGCAGCTAAGGGGCGTGGTGGCTCAGCGGGTAAGACACCAGGCTTGTCGATCGGAAGATCGCAAGTTCGGAGGTTCGAGACCCTAGTCCCGCGTGACGGAGTGAGCTCCCACACTCGCCCCAGCTCTTGCCAACCTAGCAATTCGAAAGCACGCAAATGCAAGTAGATGAATAGGTACCGCTTCGGTGGGTAGGTAACAGCGTTCCACGTGCATCATGCCAGCCACATAACCGTGGAAGCGTCTTCAGACAACGCTGGCTCTTCGGCTAACAAACGGAGATGAGCACCGGCCCCTAGAGTCGGACACGACTGCACAAGTGTGCGTGGGGAACCTTTACCTTTACTTTATTGCAGCTAAGCTACTCAGTTCTCCAGATCTCTCCTGCTATGCTACTCAGCTCTCCAGATCTGTAACAGGGGCAACATGGTTACAGCAACAATGATGGGTCCAGGTGGATTTGAGCATTTGATGAGGCTCACTAGAGTGGAATAATAACAACTCCCCCCACCACACACACAAATCACATGTAAAGATATGAAGTTCAAGGGCCAGAAAAAAATGTGCCAAGGTTTAAGAGAATATGTATGTTCTTTCCCCTTGCCACCTTATGCAACTCTTTCGGTTCTATTTCTATAGCTTCTAGTACGCTATCCAGCCCCCTTGTGCGCCATTGGCCTCTTCTTCTCCTTCCATCCACCTTGCCCAGCATTATCATCTTTTCCATAGACACATCAGCCTGCATAATGGGTCCCAAGTACAATTGTTTTTGTTTTGTGCTCCTTACTTCCTATGAACATTCAGGCTTGATTTCTCTAGTATCCAGTGGTTGGTCCTCTTGACTGCCCAAGAATGCACAGTCCAAAGACGTCAATCTTTTCCCTCTCACTGTTGCACAGAATCCATCCATCCCTCACACCCATACATCATAACAGGGACGACCATAGAGTGGGTCCATCCCCGTAACCCTGGGCGGAGACCTTAGCTTGCAGAACCAGGGTGCATCTACAGATGGTGGATAATGGGATGGGCTGCAGATATGCAGGTTAGCAGCAATACAAGCAGGATATATTTTGAGGAATAAGCAGTCGCAGACCATGAGCATTAATTCAGCAGGATGTGGTAAACTGGGGGGAGAATACAGTTCTACACAATGCCACAGAAATCCAAAGACAGCACTATGGCAGGGTGAGTATGGATTGCCTTGAAAGTCCAACCCCATCTCTCTGATTACATCAGCAGAGCCGTCAGGACTAGCATAGGACCAAGATGAAATATACTGGGTGGGTTTATGATCAGGCCAGCGCAAGAGCAGGTTGCAGCAGCTCTATTGGCTGTGGCACCAGGAAGAAGGAAGCGATGCCAAGCTACGTCTCTAGCAATTAACGTAACAGCTTTTTCTTTCCAGTCTTCACATCCCTAACTACAAAAAAGATAACTTAAGCCTTCCTAGGTGATTGGTTAGTGGACTGCTTTTGACTTAAGCGACAGAGTCTGGGATGGGAAAAGCGCACACCCTTTTCTCTTGCCCTTGAGAATCCCTAAGAGTATTTACCACTACCCCATATTTTAAGGGCGATATAGTCCAAATCTTTCTGGCAAGATTTGGCATTCCGGAAAGATGCCGTGAGCGCGAGAGGCCACCCCAGCCATTCTGCAAGCCGTGATGTACCCTGAATGCTTGAGGGTCTGGGGAGAATAAACTACAAGCAGGTTTTCTACATCTTTGGAATCCAGTGTTTTTTTTCTATCACTCACAAGTCAGCTCCCCACTTCTCTGTCTACAAGGGACTTTGCCACAGTGGTGTTAGCAGTGGGATGCTTCAGTGGCCCACCCACAAAGTGCAAGCAAGAGTGCAAGCTCTTACCAATGGGCTCCCAGGAGGAGGAGCATCTGTATCTACAACTGTCTATCAGGTGGCCATGGTCAGAGCCAGACATCCACTTACCAGAAGACAAGCTGGTGCTGTTCATCATCATCATCATCATCATCATCATCATCATCATCCTCTCTAATCCTTCAAGGGTCCTCTGTTACTAGACTACCAGATCTGGGATGCAACCCTCTGGATGATCTCTAGAGGGAAGCACAGACACATCAAGGCAACTAACTCTGTGCTGCCATCTATTGGTCAGATCTGGCAGCCCTATTATGACCTCAGACTGGCTTTGTCTTTTTTCCCCTAGGCAGATATGCACAATTCCAAGCAAAGCAGTCAGTTACATCCACCATCATTTATGTTTTCTGAGAATTATCATCAGGCCGAGGAGGGTCCAGAGATATTTGTGTAACAAAAGATTATGCTGGGACTGGGGCTGTGCAGTATGCCTACTTCCCCAGTGTGCTTTTAGGAGAGTCCAGAAGGCATCAAAGGACATTCTCATAGGCACTGTATTCCCTATCTGCTCTAAAAGGAACAAAATGAAAAAGTGGGAGGACTGGATAATCCATCCACCAAAAGTATCTCCCATATTTGTTGCATATTTGTCGGAGCCAGATGTTCCTGGAGAAATGCCAAGGTTGTTTGGTTTGGATTGTTTTGCTGGGAAGAGCAAGTACTGTAAAGAGAAAACTCCATCTTCCCACCGAATACTCCTAGTTGATCATTTAAGACAAGGTTCAGCAACAAGGCATCTGGGGATACAGTCTGAAGTGCCTGAAATCAGTGCGTAAATTAAAATAGATTTTTTAAAAAAGCACCATATCACACAAGATTACAGCATTTTTATATGAAATCCCACGAATTAATGTCTCCTTAGATGTGGCACCTTGAAAATTCAACCTATT
Source organism: Charina bottae (assembly GCA_023362775.1). Taxonomy (NCBI): domain Eukaryota; kingdom Metazoa; phylum Chordata; class Lepidosauria; order Squamata; family Charinaidae; genus Charina; species Charina bottae. The sequence continues at coordinate 6,561,166 of JALMGJ010000027.1, read as the reverse complement.
TTATTCATTCATTCATTCATTCATTCATTCATTCATTCATTCATTCATTCATTTACTATGACCACCCATCTCCCCCTCAAGGAGGGACTCTGGGCAGTTCACAGCCACAATAACACCATTAAAATACAATAAAAACAACAGTAAAAATATAAATACAATAAATACAATAACATCCAAGTGGCAGGTGGTTCTTACAGTGAAGCTAAACATATTTAAAATATTTGAGGCGGCTCTAGGAAATCAGCCATCCCCAAGCGTGACCACTTTCCCTCTTGCCCCAGGCGAGATCACAGAGCCAAGTTTTTAATTTTTTCCTGAAGTCCAGGAGTGAAGGGGCCTGTCTTATCTCTGGGGGGAGGGTGTTCCATAGGGCAGGTGCCGCTGCAGAGAAGGCTCGCCTCCGGGACCCCGCTAGATGGAATTCTTTCATAGAGGGGGTCCGCAGCGTGCCCTCTCTGCAAGATCGGGTGGGACTTTAGTATTATATAGGAATTTAGTACTTTAGGGGGTTTTTTTCCACCCTGCCCCTCTCTCTACAACCTTGTTTCAAGCAATGATGAGGGCAGGAAGCTTCAGAGATGATTCAGCTGGTGCTGCAGACCAGTGTCAAAAGCCAGGTGAGAATGAGGAAAGAAGAGGACAAAAGCAAATCGGCACCCATTTAAAGGGGGGGGGGAATAAATCTCACTACTATTATAGCACCGCACCAAAATGAAACCTCAGTTTACCAGCCAAGATGCCTCCAATCTATCCATCACAGGTCCTCAAAGACCTTTCAAGATGCTACAACAAAGAAGAGGACAATCATTGCTTCTGCAGATTTTGGCTGTGTTCGCACGACCACCCATGGTCAAGCTGACAGGTTGGGTACACTTCAGGTCTCCTCGATTAAACAGTGTCATCTTTTGGGACCCAGGAAGTGCACCATCTCTATAGCAGCACCTGCCCTCTGGCATGAGGCTCCCCCCAAGATCCGTGTGGCTCTTACTGTTGACATTCCAGAGGGGCATAAAGACTGGCTGTTTTTCCGGGACGTGGGTTAGGGTGGATGGAACCCGTGTTTCAGATGTGTATGTTGTCTGGATTGCCATTTTGGAACTTATTTTGTAATTTTTTTAATGACTTTTTTTAATGGTATTCTTATTCACTTGTTGTTTTGTGTGTTTTTTTTAGATTGTGAGCAGACCAGAGTGAGTAGGAGTTGGGTGGCATCAAAAATCAAATCAAATAAAAAGACACACTTGTCTATGGCTTTCTCAGCTAACTCAGTTATCTGGCTTTGCACAATGCATGCAACATACAGTGAACCCATGGGCTCAGTTTGCACAACAGAAGGGTGATGTGCAAACACAGTGATTGCAAATCAACTCTCATTATCCTTGGCTATTGACCAAGATGTGGGCGTGACTGAAAGGAAGCCCTAACCACAAATGGCAGGCTACAAGGTGCCCATACCAGCTCTAACATAATTTATTTTATTTATTTATCTATCAAATTTTTATCACCGCCCATCTCCCCCTCAAGGAACTCCAGTGAACTCCCCCACCATGCGTCTCCAATGTGCTACCAATGGCCTCATTCTATTGTACTCCATGGTTTCTTCCAATACAGGCCAAGCACGTAATTACACAACATCACAGGATAATGTGAAGACCAAGAATGGAAAGAGAGCCAGTTTGGTGTAGCGGTTAAGGCAGTTCTAGTCCCACTTTAGGCACAAACCCAATGGGTGATCTTGGACCAATCCCTCTCTCTCAGCCCTAGGAAGGAGGCAATGGCAAAGCACTCCCAAAATCTTGCCAAGAAAACCGCAGGGACTTGTCCAGGCAGTCGCCAGGAGCCCACACTGACAAGGAAGGGGAAGAGAAATAGCCCAAAAGAAACAGTTACCAAAGGAAACTTTGGGGCTCCAACAGAGAGAAGCAAAACATGTAGGAACCACTTATTTATACTCTAGCCCAGGGCTTTCCAAAGTTTTCCCGCGGCGACACACCAACCGCCGTTGGTGTGTCACCGCGGGAAAACCCGGAAGTGCCGCCGTTGTGGCAGCGCGCAAAAACCCAGAAGCGCTGCTGCCGCTTTCGGGTTTTTGCGCGCCGCCGTTGGTGTGTCGCCGCGGGAAAACCCGGAAGCGCTGATGATGATCAGCGCTTCCGGGTTGTGTGGCGACACACCAGACTGTGTGTGGCGACACACTTTTGTGTCGCGACACACAGTTTGGAAAGCTCTGCTCTAGCCTAAAAAGTTATCGCACAGCAGGATTCCAAGGGCCAAAACAAGACTCTAAAGATGCATGTTCTGATAGGTATCAAATCTCAAACTTTCCCAAGTTGCAAAAACAACAGCCCTTCCAATTCTGTGATTCCTTGTCTCCTCAGCCCAAATTTATCTTGGTAGCACGACACCCCAGCTTACGGGGTTGTAATCTTGAGGAAAGGCTTTCAAATGAAAGCATCTCTGCTGGAAGATCTCCAATTAAGAGGTCACCACCTCTCTGGGTCACCGATTCCACTGCTGATCTGCTCCAGCAGAGAGGAATGTTTCCAAGAATGATATAGGGTTCTCTGCTGATAATCCAAGATGGATAACGGGAATGAAGAATGTTTGCGTTAGATAGCTTCTTATTACGTGCTGAGCAGGATAACAATAGCAAGAAAGCAGGGAAGCAAAGCCTACTGGTTGCCTTTCAGCTGTAATGCCCTTCATCCTGTTTGGGCCAAGACAACTGAAGGGCCGCGTGTTCCCGAACCCCTGGGACAGTATACAAAATGACCAAAAACAGGATCCAAATACTGGGGTGGGTGGGCTCTGACAAGGTCACTGCTCCATACACTGACTTCTCCATGCATAGCCTAGCCAAGTTTAAAAATAAAAATCAAGCCCTACCTCATTTCCATCCAAAGCCAATAAACCCAGCGAAAACCAGTCACTTGTTTGTGTAATATTTAATCCAGCCAGTCACTAACCAGCTAACTGACAATAAAGGATCACATTTACCCGGTGAAAAGCTGCCACGCTGGTTTAAGTGTGGATCCCTGCCTACTTTTTACATTTCCCCCCCTGGGAATCTTGTAAGTCCTTAATACCAGGAGAACACAGAGGAGGATTTAATATGCAAATAAACCCTTCCCTGTTATTTGAGCGGCAGGGGGCGGGACTTGGAGAGTGTGCAGGTAATCAATCAGTTAGGGATGCTGAGCTGCTGGTCTTAACCAGTGTTTCTCAACCTTGGCAGCTTTAAGATGGGTGGACTTCAACTCCCAGAATTCCCCAGCCAGCATGGCTGGCTGGGAAATTCTGGGAGTTGAAGTCCACCCATCTTAAAGCTGCCAAGGTTGAGAAACACTAGTCTTAACAGAGAGTTTGCAACAACAACACTCCTTGCCTGTCTATCCCTCCAGCTCTTTTTCCTGGAGGACTGACAGGTGAGACTTAGACGCTGTCCCAGGGCTGACCTGGTGCTTATGTTTCCACAACAAGCTTACCCTGCTATTGACCCGGTTAAGCATGCCAGGCCAATCCAGGCTGGGGAGGGGGGGATTGCAAATTCAGAAGTGCGAGCGCCAGGAAGGGCTAACTGGGAAATCTGCAAAGCTGAGGTGGTCCTCTTGAATGAAGGTTTTCCAGAAGACTCTCGGGTTCGTTTTGAGGGTATGAGCAAAACTTTAATTTCAGTTTACACACCCACGCACGCTTCTCGCATTTGGTTCATTTATTTAAGGGCAATTGATAGCCTTTTGCCTTTTGGAATTTGGAAGTGAGGCTTGGGATGCTATCTTGAGCTTAGCACCAAACCCAAAATAATGCCTGTGGTTTTTCATGGATAAAAGGCACAGAATGATCTATTTGTCCATAAAAAAAAGCAAAGACTCTGCAACTCAAACTTGACTCCAGGTGACCACCATGTAGTGATCTTGCCAACCATATGAAAATCATTCCCTTCTTCCAGGATTTTATTTCAATTTTCTAGTTAAGCCTACAACCTTGGACGTCCTAGTGGTCTCCCATCCATGTACCAACCAGGTCCAACTCTAAACGTTTTCCTCTGAGATCAGCCAAGGTGTAGGACTAACTTAACCATCTTCACTCAACCTGCTTTTCTGAGTTTGCAACAGCCCACAACACCATAAACCACCAAAATATGCTGGCCTCACCAAACATGCTATGGTTAAAACATGGTTGGTTAGCTTGATTTAGACCAGTTTGGTCTAGTGGTTAAGGTGCTGGGCTAGAAACCAGGAGACTGAGTTCTAGTCCCGCCTTAGGCATGAAAGCCGGCTGGGTGACCTTGGGCCAGTCCCTCTCTCTCAGCCCTAGGAAGGAGCCAATGGCAAAGCAAGAGACTGAGAGTTCTAGTCCCGCCTTAGGCATGAAAGCCGGCTGGGTGACCTTGGGCCAGTCACTCTCTCTCAGCCCTAGGAAGGAGCCAATGGCAAAGCAGGAGCCTGAGAGTTCTAGTCCCGCCTTAGGCATGAAAGCCAGCTGGGTGACCTTGGGCCAGTCACTCTCAGCCCAACTCACTTCACAGGGTTGTTGTTGTGAGGAAAACAGGAGGAAGGAGTATTAGGTATGTTCGCCGCCTTGAGTTATTTATAAAAATAATAAAGGTGGGATAGAAAATAAATAAATAAATAAATAAATAAATAAATAAATAAATAAATATATATATATACATACATACATATATATATATATATATATATTATGCAAATAGAGGGAACAAGAACAAAAGCAGGAGCCAATTCTCTTCACCCCCCAACCTCTAGCAAAAAAATGCACCGCAAGATGCCAGAATGCATATCCTGTCTCAGCAAAAGATGCCAAGAGAAGTCCAAAATATCCAAGCAGGAAGGGGGCAGAGAAATCCCCTCCCTTTTAAAAATATATCTATTGTTGCAGGAAGATAGTCACTTATCTCCACCCCTACAAGTCAAGAAGAGAACATTTCCTTTCTTTGCAGCATGGAATGCATTTAGACACTCCATTATATACACATCCCGCTTTTTTCCCCCAAGAAAATATGCATTTATAAAAATAAACCAGTTTCAGAGAGATTGGCAAAAGGCCATTTGGATCTGCGTCTTGGGAGTTTCTCTATTATCAAGTGATTTCTGTTGTTTCGGGCTGCTTGATCCGTTGCTTGGAGGAATTTATTTTCAGCAAAATAAGAAAGGTGACTCTCTATATAAACTAACATGCTTCAATCAACAGCAGCATCCATACAAAAAGAGGCACCGTTTATTCGCTATATATACTCTGTACTGCAAGGAGATTCACCTTTCTACAACAGGTGGGAGAAGACCAAAGGGAAAACACCTTGAGTTATTTATTAAAAAAATAATAAAGGTGGGATAAAAAAATCTAAAAAAAAACCCCACCAATTCTCCAGGAACCGGAATCTTTTATTTCCATGGGAAAAATGAATAAATATAAATTAACTCACCCACACATACAGAAAAAGATGGATGTGCCCAAAGGTTAAAATAGGATTGGATGGCTTACCCCTCAGTGGGTGGCCTGAACTCAGATCCCTGGTTTAGTGCTGCTCCTAAAATCAGCGCATTGGGTGAATTCAGTTAACCATGGTTAAGTCAACCAAGGACTATTACGCCTTGACAAAACAGCCAAAGAGAATAAGAAGAGATCGGCTGCAGTCTTACAGCTCATTTGCACCGAGGTAAGGCCGCTGATAACAGGGGCAGTTACCGCTGAGTAGATAGCAGGGATGGAACTAGGGCCTGTGTCACCCGGGGCAAACATGGATTCCGCGCCCCCCCCCCCCATGTGTTATTTTGTCATTTTGGTGCACCCCGGGTGTCATGCCCCGCTTGCCCGCCCTAGTTGCGGCCCTGGTAGATAGGTCCCGTTCCCAGGAAAGTGAAGATTCTTTAAAATCCGGGTAAACTATATCGGGGGTGAGGGTGTTATTAATCCAGACCCAGCCGTCCGGCGAGATCCAAACGCGCTTTTCCAATATTACGCCTTTTATATTCAAAAGCCAGACGCACCGCAAAGAGGAGAGAAACAAAGAATGCTTCCATCCCCGTCCTTTTTTCTCATCGCCTCGACTAATCGCAAGAAATCATGCACCACACCTCTTTTAATCTCGAGTTAAGTAAAGAATGCCCCCCCCCCCAAAAAAAACTCTTAAACAAACCAGCTTTGGAAGACGACTGCTTGGAGGAGGACAGGGAAAGTTCATCCCCCCTCCCCAAATTTCTGAAAAACCGCCAGAACACCCTCCTTTGGGAGGAAGCTGGAGGGGGATCAACGGAGAGATCGGACCCCCCCCCCCCAAAAAAAAAAACAACGCTACTCCAACAGCAGGACCGACGCATTTGAGCGGCAAAGCCCCGAGGGACCACCAGGGGGCAGCAACGAGCCAAAGAAACGCCAGACGCTTTGCTGCGCCCTGGTGGTCGTGGGGATGTTCGCAAGCGAAAAGGCGAGGTGCTACCCCGAGGGCACCCTTCTTGGGTGGGGCGGGCTGGGGGGCGCCTGGCTCTGCGTACCTCCAGGGTGCGGATCTCCTGCTGGGTGAGGTCGTTGGACGCGGCGCACTTGGTGCGGAGCCCCTGCAGGCTGGAGAGCGAGATGTCGATGAGATCCTGGAGCTGCCCGCATTGCTGAAGCGCGTAGCCTGCTCGGCCCAGCCCGGCCGGCCGGGCTCGGCGGCAGCAGCCGCCGCCGCCGCCGCCGCCGCCGCCTCCTCTAGCTGCCGCCGCCGCCGCCACCGCTGCCCCGCCGCCTCCTTCCTTCCTCTCGACCATCCTCTGGGCACCTCCGCGCGCGACGGTGGCTCTATCCATTTCTCGGCATCAGGGCGGCTGCCGGGCTGGTGGCGAGAGGGCTGCCCTGCGCCGGAGCGAGCGAGCGAGCGAGCGAGCGAGCAAGGGAGGGCGCGCGGGAGGGAAGGGCTCCGGCCCGGCTCCGGCTGCCCACTCGAGCCGAGCGAAATGGTCGGGGCTGGACTTTTTCAGCGCCGATGGCTTTATGGCACGGGAGGAACCAGGCGCGCTCTCAATGGCCGTGCAGATGCCCCTTCGGGTTCATCAGGGCATCCGAATTCAAGGGACGGAGGACACCTTGTGCACATCGCCCCCGCAGAGAGCCCCTCGGGGCAGGTTCATTTCCGACCAAGGAAAGCGGGGGGGGGGGGGGCTGATAACAGCAATAATTATTCAGCCGCTGCAAACTAGCCCCGTCTGCCCCGTCTTGGCTTTCTCTCCTCCGGGCTTCTTTTTTTTATAATTATTTAAATAAATATATAAATAAATCTATCAGCTGGCGCCAGGTCAAAGCCGACTGGGATGCTGGGAGTCGTAGTTTTGGTGGGAGGTGGAGGAGGGGGTATGCCCCGCCTCTTTCTCTCTCTCTCTCTCTCTTCCCCCCCCCCCCCCGCGTCCTCCCTCCCCGCCCACTTTGTGAGTATGGAAACCAAAACAGCCGCGGCGATGCGGGGCTGCCCTTGAAAGACGTAATAATGAGAGCCCGTTAGATTGCGGGGGCGTCGGAAAGGGCTTGGAGGCGGAGGAGTGAGATCGGATGGTGGGTCAAGAGTTGGAGGAGGAATGGGGAGACCCAGATTCTGCCCCCCCCAGTCATGGAAGCTCCCGGGGGGGGGGGCTTTGGCCAGTCCCTCCCTCTCAGCCCAGCCTACCTTACACAGGTGCTGTTGTGGCGGGAGAAAAGTAAGTTTTGTACTGCACTTAGTTATAAGCACATACCAAATAAATATACTAATACAAAGGCCAGTCTGAAGTTTGAATTTTTCCTCTGCTGTGAAGTCCCTGGCTGGCTTCACCCCACCAGCTTCTTCATAGGCATGGCTTCTTCAATTAATCTACTTTCCCAGCTTCCCAGGACAGAGTGAATCGTAAACTAGGTTTTAATTTTAATATTATTGTTGTAAACCGCCCAGAGTCTACTGCTGTAGAGATGGGCGGTGATAAATTTGAATAATAAATAAATAAAATAAACTTGGATCCTTAGTTTGTGGTTCAGTTTGTCTGGCACCTGGGTCCATTCAGCAAACCATGGTTTAGTTAACTGCGGGTAAATGTGTTTGTTTATTCGATTTATACTCCAGGAGGACCTGGAGGTCAAAGCAGCTTGCAAAGAGAAGCTTCTTTCATTTTATCAGATAATGTGTTGTCTGAACACACACTTTCTCTATATTTGTGGGTCCACCCATGGTTAGACCCCAAAACATGGTTTTCTCAAGCCACTTTTCACAAAACCATAACTAGGCCCATGGGCTGGGTTTACACAACTCACGCTGGGTAAATCTGTGACTCGGTGTCATGAGAATATCGCTTGTGTGGTTGTGGTTTGGTGTGTTGTGCAAATCCAGGAAACAGACTTCTCAGAAGTTAGCAGGAGGGCAGTAGTGATCCACATGACAGGATTGGGATAATCAGGACAATGAGATATTCGAAGTCGTTGAACACGAAAGCAAAATATGTATGCCGTATCCCCATTCTACAAACCACATAGCAGAATAGTACCACCAGGATGGGGAAGCCTGTTGGCTGAGGGTGATGAGACTCAGGTGTGCAATTGCATTTGATTGATTGATTGATTGATTGATTGATTATGTGCCATCAAGTTGTTGACAACTCTTAGCAACCACATAGATTTTCTCCATGACGATCTGTCCCTAACCTGTTCTTTCAGGTCTCCCAATGGTGCACCCATCACCACTGTAACTGAGTCCATCTGACTTGCTGCTGGTCGTCGTCGTCTTCTCCTTCCTTCCACCTTTCCCAGCATCAGAGCCTTCTCCAGGGAGCTGGGTCTTCGTACAATGTGTCTGAAGTAGGATAATTGGAGCCTGGTCACTTGTGCCTCAAGTGAGAACTCTGGGTTGATTTGTTCGATGATCCATCGGTTTGTTTTCTTGGCTGTCCATGGCTGTAAGGCCACAGAAGTAATGTGGGCATGGAAAATGTCTCAGAAGGGACCCTCCCTAGTTTCTTGGACTGTAAAGGCAAGGGGGGAGAGATGTACTTTCAGACTTGCAAGATTCTGTTAATGCAACCATACAATAAAGTACAGCTAGTACTTCTGGGTGTGCTTCTTGTCAGGACTGCCTCAGAAGGCTGACAGTGGTATTCTCAGGAGTTTTGTCCAACACCAAAGTTTAAAAGCATCAATGCTATTCCTATAGTTGCCTCCAAAATTCTGCTGAACAGATAGCTGTGTAATGAAAACTGTCAGGAGTGGAAGGCAAACCACAGAACACAGGGGTCCCCAACCTGTGGGCCGCAGCCCAGCCGTGGGGCTCCCGCCCGCAAACCCCACCCCTTCCACGCGATTGGCTCCCGCCTACAAACCCCGCCCCAGGTGCTTGTGATTGGCTCCCGCCTACAAACCCCGCCCCCGGTGCTTGTGATTGGCTCCCACGTGCAAACCCCGCCCCCCAGTGCGCAGAAATCCAGGAACCCCCCCCTTCCGCAGAAAAATCGTCTTTTGAAACTGGTCCCTGGCGCCAAAAAAGGTTGGGGACCCCTGACTTAAAGCATGGATGGATGTGATCCCATTGCCCCTTGGTGCCAGGCATCCTCCCCTTCCACAAATCCCCTCAGATGTGATCTGGCTTTTGCCTTTGGGGAGAAGAGATTGAAGGAGCCACTGAATTTATCCCCTCCTCGGTGCAGAGATCAAAATCAAAGCATTCCCAACAAATACCTGTCCAGTCTCTATTTGAATACTACAGGTAGTTCTTGACTTACGACCACAATTGGGAGTGGAATTTCCATTGTAAGTTGTTGAGGTCGTAAGTCAAGTCACCACGTGACCGGACCTGATTTTACCACCATTTTTTTTCCTGCGGTTGTTAAGTGAATCACTGCAGTCATTAAGTGAATCCAACTTCCCCCATGAGTGTTTTTTTGCCGGAAAACGGCAAAAAATGTCACAAAATGCAATCACGTGACTGCGGGATGCTGCAACTTTTCATAAATGCGAGCCCTGCGGGGGGGGGGTGCGATGTTTTGCGGTGGTCGGACGTGCTTTACAGGCCATGAAGCACCCATTCTGAGGCTGTCGTAACTAACCCATGTTAGGCCAACCCATCTGCTGAGCCACAAATAACGCAACTAGGATTAGCCTGACATGCTGTTCAACTTCTGTTGGTCTGTTTAGTATCTAAAGCTGTTTGGTACCTGAAGAAGCAAGTTCTCTCTCTCTCTCTCTCTCTCTCTCTCTCTCTCTCTCTCTCTCTCTCTCTGTGTGTGTGTGTGTGTGTGTGTGTAAACAAAAGCAACATGGTGGCTGTGACTATGTAATTGAAGCCCAGTCCCATATGTGCATTGCACGCACAATGCAAGTAAAAAGGGGCGGAGCTTCAATTGCACAGTTGCAGACGCTATCTGGATATTTGACCCCCCCTGCAGATATCCCTACTCTCTCCAGAGGAGTAGTCCATGGGAAATAAAGGAGGGCAACTCAGTTGTGCTTCACACTGAGTTGTACAGATTCCCCTATTACCTTTTAGTATATTTACCTGGAGCTGAAATCATAATATTTAAAAAACAGTTATTATATGTGATCTGCTTCAAGACAAGCGGCAGAAACATTATTTTGAGAAGCTGTAGAGCACCGGGATTTCAAGAGCTGGGATGTTAATTGTTCTCAAAGAAAGATCAATGCTTTTTTCTTTTTAATCTACAGTTTCCCCTGAAAAACTGCCTCCCACACGCTCGTTTCAGGTCCCTTTCCCCCAGCTCCGTGGGCTGCCTCACCGTATGATAAGACTGAGCGGCGTGTCTGTAATGCTGACTGCAATTATTTTAAGAAAGATTCCCTATTTTTAAACTTGTTAATGGCAGTTCCTAATCAATGCCATTCATCTTGGCAATTGCATACTTTCCTGAAAGTAAACCAGAAAGCAGGGGGGCTGACTTTTGAGTAGAAGTCTAGTCTTGGGGGGGGGAAATCAACTTTCTGGCCAGGTTCACACAGCATAGCTAGGCCATAGATGGCTTAACGATAGTTTGATTGATGGTGGGCGGGATCACACAAAACACTAAACCATGTATAATGGTCTATAACAGAGCTTTCCAAACTTTTCATATTGGTGACACTTTTTAGACATGCATCATTTCGTGACACACTCTTACAGCAGGGCATCATTTCGCGACACACTCTTACAGCAGGGCACAAGGCAGGCACTAGGACCTGCACAGAATCCTGGCAGGGCAGGTTTGGAGGCAGCAAGGCACAAGGCAGGCACTAGGACCTGCGCAGAATCCTGGCAGGGCTCGGAGGCAGCAGCAGCCGGGACACACCCAGACACTGCAGCCGACACACTAACGTGTCCCGACACACAGTTTGGAAAGCTCTGGTCTATAAACCTGTCAGTCCACTAGGTAGACCAGACCAGGAAATCAATTCCACAGAAAGACTAAAATGACTTTTGTTGAGATGGGCTCTAAGAACAGAATCTTGCAAGTCTGATTGTGCTGCACCTCCTCCTCCTCCTCCTCCTCCTTATACTTCAGTGAATTAGGGAGGTGTCTGTCTGAGTCTTCCAAATATTATCTGAATGTTCTGGATTTTAAAATGCTTTAGCCCTTTTTGTCTAGGCAACAGCTTTTGCATATCTCTGTCAACGTCATCTTCTTTACTCTCTACATCAGTGTTTCTCAACCTCGGCAACTTTAAGGTGTGTGGACTTCAACTCCCAGAATCTCCCAGAATCTCCCAGCTGGCTGGGGAATTCTGGAAGTCCATACTTCTTAAAGTTGTTGAGGTTGAGAAACACTGCTCTACATGTTACTGTAACCAAATAATAAAAGAAGTATTAGCATTCATAACTTTGGTTTTCTAGTCTGGTCTACTTTGAAGGGCTAACATAAACCTTGCAAGTCTGAATACTCTTCCCCACCAGGGGATATTAGAGAGGATCCAATCTGAGAAGTTTTCTCAAATTACATTTCTGCATTAGACTCAAATTTCTTTTATCTGACCGTTGTCTTAGTTGCGGCTCTTCTTCCTGTTCCTCAAGGTTACCCTTATAACCCATTACACTACAAAACCAAACTGGCTAGATTCATAAAACATGCTAAACCAGAACCAAACTACCATAGGGGTGTTATAAGTCATGATGATGCCCTGTGTGCTGCGAAGTCATTGTGCAAATGATGTGAATTATATAATTTGCAAATTAGATCATTCTCATCATTTGCACAATGATGCTGTGGTGCACACAAGTTCATTTGTCCCTTCTTGACCCCATGGATGCCCACACCAGCCACCCCGAGGCCTGTTGTGTGAAGCAGGCCTTAAAAACTTAATTCTCCTTGATTTGCTGTATACATCATGTTACTCAGCTGAAATCTGTTGAATAAACCACATTTGGGTGAATTCACAGACAGACATAAAAAACGGGCAGAGCTTTGATCGCACCACCAATTTGACTTTTTCTTAACCATACCCTGTGGATCTCCTTGTGCAAGTTGCAGGCGTTTTTGTGGATGACCGAGGCAAACCATTCATCTCCCATCTGTTTGGGACCCTTTGAATCCGCCACAAAGAACAGGAATTGGCAGAATCAGGAACCTGTTTTGCTTCACGTCTGTTCCTGAAATCTGGCTTTCAGGGAACACATACAGTCTGTGCATCCTCAGCACAGCAGAGGGAGGGGAGGAAAATGTGCTGCGTTAGGACAAAGATGGCTCCTTTGCTGCTGCCGAGACAAACATACGTGGGAAGCACTTTAAGTCTATTGTTCAGGGAGCTGGCAAGCGAGGAATGGGAAGAAAACTTGGGTGGTCAGCAGTGGCTCTCGCGCCCCTACGACTTCCCCCTCTTCTCTTTCTCAAACGTTTCCTGCCAGGCTTGCAAGAAACAGCTGACCAGCTCTTGCAGAGCTCAAAACAAACACCGCTTTTGAAACGTTCCTCCTGTCCTCAGACACGTCCTTGCAGTGCAAAGCAAAAACGGAAGAGTTGCCCTTTGTCGGGAGCCGATCTTGATGCACTCCCGCAGCATGCTAAGCCATAGCAAGACTGATACAACAGGTTAAGCTGATATATACTGTATGTGGCTGGTTTGTGTGTCGGCGGTGGTGTTCCATGACACGGCTGATCTAGTTCAGGGATTCTCCACCAGGGTTCCATGGATCCCTAGGGTTCCGCGAGAGGTCACTAGGGGTTCCCTGGGATATCACGATTTATTTAAAAAGTTATTTCAACTTCAGGCAACTTCACATTCAAGAGGTAAGTTTTATTCTTTATTTTTAGTTTAGGAACACTGTTCATGCATCTATACAGGCCTACCCATGAAACGAATAGAATAATTTGCTAACTTCTGGCCTATGTTTGAGCCTGAATGTGCAGGGGGTCCCCGAGGCCTGAAAGATATTTCAAGGGTTCCTCCAGGGTCAGAAGGTTGAGAGAGGCTGAGCTAGTTGGTCCAAGCTGGTGAAAGCAAGTTACTGGGTGATGTAGGAACCACCTAAGGAACTCAGGCTGTTTCAATTATATTGAGAGCATCAAGCAGCCTTTGTGGAGATGGTAGGCCCCACCAGGAGTGTCTGCAAGGTGTGGTCAAAAAAGTCAAGTTGGCACCTGCGATGGTGCGATTGACCACAGGTCACGGGGCGCCAACTTGATTTTTTTCACCTCACCTTGCAAACACCTCCGTTGAGGCTGGGGAAGACCGAGGGAGCAAGAATTACACAGATTGTAGTCAGGTATCTTTAATGCTAATCTTCCAAGGTACAGACTCTTGGAAACTGTGAAAGGAATTTCTCACCCTCCTTTGGAGTGAGTTAATGGAAGTGGAGTCTTTTTGAATGCTCTGAAACCCTCCTTCCCAGCTTTCTCTCCACCTGGGCTGGCTGCTGTTCAGGAGACCAGCTGGCAACTGATTCCTGCTATCTCTTGACGATGTCTAATCCTGCCCTTCCAGGCTTTTCCCAGCCCCTCCATAATCTCCCACAGCTGTCCCTGTTGGCTGTTTGCGTAAACTTTTAGCAAAGAGAAAAGCATTAGAAGAACTGAGGCCAGAGCCTCGCGTTCCATCCTTGCTTTCATTTTACCCTCATGCTGCAGAGGGGCACAGAGATGGCCTTGAAGAAAATATGTGGCAACCATTTGTAAAACCTGCGCTTAGCCCTGGAAGGGAGGATGGAGAGAGAAAGAAACTCAAGACTGCCCTGCCTTTATTCTCTTTAGTGTAAGATGGAAGGAAGGAGAAATGCAGTCAGGATTTCAAGATTCTGTTGTTATAGCCTAGGTCAGTAAAGTATGGTTCTAAGATTTCTTGTAGGGTCTGTTTTCTGACCTGGCCTACCTCCAAGATCTGAGACTTGCACACACAGAGGGATGAAAAGAGGGAAAAAACCTACAAAGACAATACAGGTAGTCCTCAGTTAACAACCATTTGTTTAGTGATGGTTCAGACTTACAACAGTGCTGGAAAAACCGACTTACAGCTTGGACTTACGACCATTGCAGCGTCCCGTGGCTACATGATCACCATTTTCAACCTTCCCGGCCAGCTTCTGGCAAGCAAAATCAATGGGGAACTGCATGATTCGCTTAACCACCACATGGTTCACTTAATGCCCACAGTGATTCGCTTAACGACCACTGCAAAAAAAGCCATAAAATCGGGTCGGATTCGCTTACTGACCGCTTCACTTAGCAACTGAAATTCCAGTCCCAATTGTGGATGTTAAGCGAGGACTACCTGTATGGCAGGAGTCAACTCAATTTATGGAGCCATTGTAGCCTCCTATCTCTGTATCCCCTCTGTTTGGATGCTGGATGCAAATTTCAAATTTAGGCCTACCACATTTAGGCTGCAAAAATCAGCCGAAATGGCAGCAGTATTTTTTTTTCTAATAAAGTGATTGAAAAAGCTTTATTCACCCACAAATCAGCTGCCAAAAATTTCAAGCAATTCCCAACAATAACTAACTCTGCAAGAATATAATCAGCTCCTTATTTTTAAGTGGAGCATTGGATTGTATAAATCAGTGTTTTTCAAATTTGGCTACTTTAAGACCTGTGGACTTCAACTCCCAGAATTCCCCAGCCACCTTGAGGACCACACCCCAAAATTGGAGGGACAAAAGCAGGGGTGGTTTGCAGACATGTCCACAGAGTGTGGTCAAAAAAGTCAAGCCAGTAGTCACAACAATGCAATTGAAGCTCCGCCCATTTTTTGTGGGTGGGGCTTCGATCACCTGCTGTTAGCTCACCAAGTTGTGCTAATACATCTCAGGTCTTTTCCTGCACTTGCTGAGCATGTTGGATGAATCCAACCACTGTGGTTTAACACGTTCAGTGAACCTGGCCAGTGGCAGCTTGTTCAGTGCACCCTGGTGGATAAAACCATGAGGCAGTGATAAACCAAATAAAGATGGAAGCCAGTTCTTTGCTTAACCGTAGCTTGTTGACCAAAACACAATTGGCTGTGGTGATTTGCAGTGTTTCATTTACAACCTCCAACAGAGGCTGTGAAGGGTGGAGAATCTCAGAAAAAGGGGGCCCTGCTTTGAAGTGTCACTGATGGGTGTCGCATTCATGCGCCCACATGCTCCTGTGGGCTGTGCAACCCAGGAAAACACATCCTGTTTCTTAGACGTACCGGTCAGTCTTGCGTATATGAAAACAACAGAGATGGGTGTGTTGGTCCATGAAAAAAAAAAGCCTCATCTTTCAGTAATACCTTTACTAGGGAACACCAACATTCAAATGCTGTTGTTCTCCTGGGCTGCTTCCTCTGAGTTTCAGGTTTTAAACAATGGCGTGGGGGGGGGGGGGGAGAAGACAGCGCACAAAGAATCTTTCTAAGCCTGCCACATTATCAGGGTCCCTGCTCAATTGGAGGAAACAAGATTCACAAAGTTCTGTCTCTCTTCAGGCGCGCTGATAAGGAAAATGCCCAGCCCCCCTTGAGAACAGAGGGCGCTGTCTGGGTTTAGGAGCTGTGGGTGTCGGTGCTGCCTGAAGATTTCTCATCACAGCAGATTGCTCTGTCTGGTCTGGTGTTTCTTTGCACAAATGGCTTTTCCTGGGTTTTAGAGGTAAAATATGTTGCAAGTCGTGTGGTGCTCGAGTGATTCATGAGCTAAGAAAAACCCAGGCCAGCCTTTTGTAACCTGGTGCCCTCCAGATACATTGGATTTGGGCCTTTCCCTCCTGTTGAATTATACTGCTTTCCACCCATCCTTGAGTTGGCAGAAAACTATATTGGCATGGAATTTGCCATCCTCTTGCTGATCCCTCCCTGCCTCTAATAAAGTGTTTCTCAAGCTTGGCAACTTTAAGACGTGTGGACTTCAACTCCCAGAATTCCCCTGCTCTAATGCCTCCGTTCCCAGTCACTGTCAGTTCCTTGATTTTCCTCCAAGGGGCAAGATGGATGGGTGATATTCTGGAGGTGACGGACTCGACCATGGGGGAGCTGAGGATGGTGACGGCCGACAGGAAGCTCTGGCGTGGGCTGGTCCATGAAGTCACGAAGAGTCGGAAGCGACTGAACGAATAAACAACAAATGAGTGACAAAGGCGACAACTTTTGTCAAATTACCTAGGATTGTGACATTCTTCCGCTCTCTTTGAATTGCCCCATATGAACACACCTTGGGTACAATGCTGCTACAGGTTAGTCACTGAAGTCTTAGTGGTTTTATTTATTTATTTATTTAATTTTCTATCCCGCCTTTATTATTATTTTTTATAAATAACTCAAGGTGGCGAACATACCGAATACTCCTTCCTCCTCCTATTTTCTCCACAACAACAACCCTGTGAAGTGGGTTGGGCTGAGAGAGAGTGACTGGCCCAAGGTCACCCAGCCGGCTTTCATGCCTAAGGTGGGACTCGAACTCTCAGTCTCCTGGTTTGCCATTGGCTCCTTCCTAGGGCTGAGAGAAAGTGACTGGCCCGAGGTCACCCAGCCGGCTTTCATGCCTAAGGCGGGACTAGAACTCAGTCTCCTGGTTTTATCAGGAGAATTTGTAGGAGGAGATCTATGTGAGTGTATGGCAGTGTTTCTTAAACTTTTTTCTCTCAGGACCCCTTCCACACTTTTTAAACCTCAAAAGAGCTTTCGTTTGTATGGATTATATTTATCTAAATTTACTGTGTTAAAAAATAAAATTGATGCATTTGCTGCCACTACCATTTCTCATGACTGTTTGATGGAATTTTGATATTGTATTATTTTTCAACATAGGCTGGCAAATAATTTTGATTTTGAGGACCACTGAGAGGGTCTCGGGGGACTCCTAGGGGCCCAAGGTCCACATTTTAAGAAACACTGCTCTATGGTATTCAAAAATCAGGAGTCTGGAACCTTAAAAATGACATACAATACAACATATCAACTATAAGAAGATTAAAGTTATTGTTATACAGTATATATGGAATGAAATCAAAGAAGTTGTCAAGGGCGAATGTGAAAAGTGGCTGCCAAAGACCAAGAAAGAGAAGAATGGAAACTGGGTGTGAGAATAAAAAGTAGAAATGTCCAAGAAGAGAAGAGAACCGGCAGCCAAAAATCTCTCAGGAGGGAGCTGTTAGAAGAGACAAGAAGCAGTATTACAACAACATCTGTAAAGACAGTGAAGATAGAAACGCACAGAAAAACAAGGGAAGCCTTCCAAAACATCTCCAAACACAGAAGGAGGTTTCAACCTTGTCTTGGTTGCCAAAGGACACTATGGACCAGTGCTTTTCAAAGTGTTGCCATTGGCGACACACCAACGGCGGTGGCGGGGGCGTGTGCAAGGGCGGGGGTGTGCATGGCGGCGGCGGCCTCCGCTAAAACACGGAAACGCTGATGGCGTGCCACCACCGTGCACGCCCCCGCTGTGCCGCCCCCGCCGTGCACGCCCCCACCGCCGCTTCCGGGTTGTGTTGCGACACACCAGACTGTGTGTTGCAACACACAGTTTGGAAAGCTATGCTATGGACAGATATTAACTGTTTGCAACACAATCAAATAAAGATGGAAGCCAGTGACTACAATTCCATATGCCTAATGCCCATCTAATCAAGAGAAATAATTTGCCCAGGAACTTGACTCTGCAGCATTGATACAGAGATCCTCTGAGCCTCCAGCCATAAAGCTACTCCCTTCAACTGAATGCTTTTCTATTTTGTCTGAAATCCATTTCACAGAAAGCACAGGTGAGGTTAAAAGAAATAAATTTATCCAATCACAGATGTTTCCAAGCTTGGCTGTAAATTTTCCTTCTGAGAAAGTCAAGTTGATACTTCCCCTTAATCAGATGTGGATTTTTTAAAAGCTCTCCCTTACTTTAGGGCAGTGTTTCTCAACCTCAGCAACTTTAAGATGTGTGGACTTCAACTCCCAGAATTCCCCAGTGGGACAGAGTCTAAGTCTCACCTGTCAGTCCTCCAAGAAAAAGAGCTGGAGGGATAGACAGGCAAGGGGTGTTGTTGCAAACTCTCTGTTAAGACTAGTGTTTCTCAACCTTGTCGGCTTTAAGATGGGTGGACTTCAACTCCCAGAATTCCTCAGCCAGTAATTCTGGGAGTTGAAGTCCACCCATCTTAAAGCTGACAAGGTTGAGAAACACTACTTTAGGGCTACCAGATCTGAAACTCCAGATGACCACTAGAGGCAGCCAAGTTATTGGTTTCAGTGGCTCCTTGCTGCCCCCTAGGCCAAATCCTCCGGACTTTGCCACCAAAGTTTGTAGCCGTACTTGATTTCTACCCATAGTTCAGCCCTCCTTATTTTCTTCCGGGATTACTTACTTGTGGGGAGGGCTCAGGGGGGCAGGGAGTGGGAAAGGAGAAGGTTCTAGCTCACAGATTTCATTACCTGCTGGCCATTTTTTCCCATGGGAAAACTGAAAGTAGGATAAAGACCCTTAAGCCAGGGCAAGATGAAAACCAACAAAAGAGTCCACTCGAAACAGCTTGCTTCTGCTCCCACCCAAACCATCTCTTTCAGCGGCTGAGAAGGCAGACATTAAGCCATTGTTTTCCAACATAATAGCTACTTTGGGGAAAGTTGAAAAAGTGCATTTTATTTTTCCTTTCTCTGGACCAGGGAGCCTGAACTCCAGCTTGGGGCTGCCTTCCTGATGTCATTCCTTGGCACCAATCCAAGAGCCTCAGCTGTGTGCCAAGTCTGAGTGCCTGAAGCGACTTTCTTTCCGGTCTGTCACCAGCTAGGCAAGATCTGTGGCAGAGCAGCCCCCTTCCACAGGATTGGCCTGGTGACATCGGTGAGGCAAACATGGAGGACCAGAAAATGCATTCTGCCCATTGCTTTCCTCCAGGCGTTGAGTTTCATGCCGCCTGTAATTCAGAAGGCAGTAAACAGTCCTCAAGACCATGCAAGGGGAAGTTTGCTGTGAAAAAATCCCCTTGCCACCAGCCAGAAGTTTTCATAGGCAGAAGGGAGAAAAATCACTCACACAACACCATCCTGCAATGTGTTTGTTTACTCCAGAGCTTTCCAAACTTTTCATATTGGTGACACACTTTTTAGACATGCATCATTTCGTGACACACTCTTACAGCAGGGCACAAGGCAGGCACTAGGACCTGCACGGAATCACAGCAGGTTTGGAGGCAGCCAGGCACAAGGCAGGCACTAGGACCTGTGTGGAATCCTGGCAGGGCTCGGAGGCAGCAGCAGCGCAGACACACCCAGACACTGCAGCCGACACACTAACGTGTCCCAACACACAGTTTGGAAAGCTCTGGTTTACTCCATAGTGCGTGGTACAAACCTAGCTGTTGTGGCTTGTGCATCATGGTTGGCATCTGCCTTATTCAGTAAACCTCGATGAAACAAACCCTGGGTCAACATATTTTGTGAACAGAGCCATAAAGGGAGTAATGTGTGCTTTTGAGATCTGAGAAGCCTTTGAAGCTAGAGAAAACTCAAAGCAGGGAGATGTTGGTGCTGTGATGTCCTATCAACATTTCTCTCCTGATCTTCTGGTGCCATCTACAGCCAACAGCTTTGAGGAGAGGATCAAGGGGAATGTTAAGAAGAGCAGAAATATTTTTTTTTTTCTCTTGAAAGCTGGTCCTTCCAAGAGTCTGGGCTATAGGCCAGGGCTGGGGCAGGAAGTGAGTCACCAGCTAGGCAAGGAGGGGGAACGGCTATTGTATTGAACAGCGAAACAGGAATCAGAAACAATGGCTGGAAATGGCTGGGAAGGGAGAGAAGAATGCAACCTTGCATGGCAAATGCCTAACGGCAATTCCTTGCATTTTTGAAACACTGCCCTCGATATCTCCTGGTATTTGTAGTTCTAGTCATAAACCTTCTCAGGATTAAAGGGTTCAGAACGCAAAGGACAATATGAAAATATGGATATTTTTTTTTATATCTGAAGAATTTGGTTTTGATTCCCCCCCTTGTTGTACTAAAGAGTGGCTTATTATGCAACATTTTTGCCCATGAAGCCCACTTCTTTTTCGAGAGGTCTCCTTTGCTGCTGAGATTAAAAGGCAAAAGAATAGTAAGAACAGTCTGAGAATGAAATGCCTCCTTTCTCCACCAACGGGAGCCAAAAGCAATTCGCAGAGTGGCTGTGCAAAGAGAAACAGGGAGAAAGGAACGCAAGGAAATCAGCAGAAGGTGGATTCCGCCAACTTAGATTGGAAGCTGCAGGAGGCACCTTATAGAACGGTGTTTCTCAGCCTTGGCAGATTGAAGATGTGTGGACTTCAACTCCCAGAATTCCCCAGCCAGCCTTATATACAATAAAAACCAGCACGTACTGTTCCCTCACACTGTTTGTAGAACATGGTGGCTGATCATTCAGAAGCTGGAGCTGGTAACTATTTCAAAAGTCTACTGCAGTGTTTCTCAACCTTGGCAGCTTGAAGATGTGTGGACTTCAACTCCCAGAATTCCCCAGCCAGAATTCTCTGTATTCCCCAGCCAGAGTTCACTGTATTCAACTCCCAGAATTCCCCATCCAGAATTCTGGTAATTGAAGTCCACACATCTTCAAGCTGCCAAGGTCAACCCAACAGTTCGAAAGCCTAGCAAGTAGATAAATGGGTACCACCTTAAAGTGGGAAAATTTGCTGGCGTCCTGTCCGGGGCCGGCCACCAAACGGAAAAAGATCTCATGAATGGCGGCGGCGGCGGCGGAACCCGAAGCAGCAACATCCAGGACGTCAGCAGCCGGCTCCGATGCAAGGCATTGTGGGACATGTACTCCAGTAGCCACGGAAGAGTCGGTTCCCTTACCCCTTCCCTTAAGCGCGCGGTTTAAAAATGTATACTGTATAATGAAATGTAATTTACTACGTATGTAAGCCGCCTAGAGTCCTCCGATAGGGAGGGGATAGGCGGGGTATAAATACAATAATAAAATAAAAGGTTGAGAAACACTGTTATAGAACATAGATAATTTATCAGAGTTCAAGGACAATAAATAGGATATCCTGCAGAATAAGAATAGAAATAAATAACCCAAAACAGATATGAATTCTTCCTAACTAGTAGTGGGGTGGAGGGGGGGTGAGTGCAGGAAATTGGCTTCCTTTTTCATTATCATCACTTAAATGGAGAATTACCATACTGTAATTGATCTTCCAAGGAAAGCTTTTAACAAAGGAAAAAGCAAAGTCTCTAGGAATACTATACAGAATTTTGCAGTCCATAACCAGGTTAATGTGCAAGAATGGACAGTCTTTATGGAGATGGGAGCAAGAACCGTGATGATGAGATGCTAGTGGGAAAGGTTACGTGGGGCTGGGATTTCTTTCCCCACTTTTGGCCTGGAAATAGAGTTTTTCCTTGTGTTTGACAAGCTGTTATACCTATGCAACAGCAGTTTTCCAGTGTTTGGGGGCAAAATAAAGCTATTCAACTATGCCCAGGGGTATCCGCAGAGTGTGGTCATAAAAGCCAAGATCTTGACCTGTTTTTATGGGTGTTTTATGTGCACATGTGATGCACGTAAAAATGGGTGGAGCTTTGAATGCCATCTTGACTTTTTTGACCATACCCTACAGACACCTTGACCGGAAAGAGCACTGCCACTTTATATTCAGTGTTGGAACCTGTGCCTGCCTGTGAGCTGTGGTGAGAAAGACCATCCTTAGAGGGCAGAGGGAACGGCCTTGAAGGACAGGAGGAAGAGCCACTGCGAAGGCCACTAACTTTGTTAGTTCCCACAAAGATAAAGTGAGGGAAGGGGAAGCACATTCAGGCTTTCAAGACTCTGTTACTATAGCTGTCCCAATAAAAGTAGTTTTAGACCTATATGGCATTGGTTTCTTGGTCTAGTCTACCTTGTTGGTCTGACAGCATCCTAGAAGGGTAGAAGTCTGTCATGGAATGTGGGAATGACCTTGGGAGACGGGGGAAAGAGATGCTGCCTAGGGAACAATCAGATAAAAGACGGGGGAGCCCGCAGCTGTATAATGGAAAGAGAAAGAAACTCAGAAAGGAACCTCTCTAATTTATCAGGCAGTAAAAGAGACGGTGGGAGATTTGTACTTTCAGACTTGCAAGATTCTGTTAATGTAGCCTTACAATAAAGTAGAATTAGCTCATCTGGTCATGTTTCCTGTCCAGTCTACCTGGGAAGGCTGACACAGCCTCAACAGTTTGTCTTCTGCTAAATGGATGTTTTCTGTCTTGTTCTTGTTGTTGTTGTTCAGTCGTTTAGTTGTGTCCGACTCTTCGTGACCCCATGGACCATAGCACACCAGGCCTTCCTGTCCTCCACTGCCTCCCGGAGTTTACTCAAATTCATGTTCATTACATCGGTGATGCTATCTAACCATCTCATCCTCTGCCGTCCCCTTCTCCTTTTGCCTTCAGTCTTTCCCAGCATCAGGGTCTTTTCCAGTGAGTCCCCTCTTCACATTAGGTGGCCAGAGTATTTGAGTTTCAGCTTCAGCATCTGTCCTTCCAATGAGCAGTCATGGTTGATTTCCTTTAGGATTGACTGATTTGACCTCCTTGCAGTCCAAGGGACTCTTAAGAGTCTTCTCCAGCACCACAGTTCGAAAGCATCAATTCTTCGGCGCTCAGCCTTCCTTATGGTCCAACTCTCACAGCCATACATTACTACTGGAAAAACCATAGCTTTAACTATACGGACCTTTGTTGGCAAGGTGATGTCTCTGCTTTTTAATATGCTGTCTAGGCTTGCCATAGCTTTCCTCCCCAGGAGCAAGCGTCTTTTAATTTCATGGCTGCAGTCACCGTCTGCGGTGATCTTGGAGCCCAAGAAAATAAAATCTGTCACTGCTTCCATTTCTTCCCCTTCTATTTGCCAGGAGGTGATGGTACATTTCATGAATAGGCAAGTGTCCTATGGCAGCCATTTTGTGAGCGTGTTCCATGTCATGTTTTTAAAATTTCAGCTGTGCCCATTGTTGTTCCAAAGTTGCCTTTCCCTGATACAATCCATTCTGAGAAAGCTTGTTGTTGGTTGATCTAGAAATAAAAGAAATATATTAAAAGGCTCTTTAGTGTCACCAATTTCCAAGGCCAATATGACCCACAGACTAATGGGACAACCAGCAACAAGGTGGATAGACTCAGTTACAGCAGCAATGGGTGAAACGTTGGAAAAGTAGTTTGAAAGTGAAAGTAGTTCTGATTTATTTGTTCTTATCTGAAAAGAGTTCGGCAGCTGGAAGGCTCATAACCCTAACCTTTCCTCTTAATAAATCTTGCTAAAGAGAACTCTATGAGAATTGTCCTTGGAAAAGATTAGGTGTTTGGAAACTGTCAAATGGCCTGACATCTGTATCGTTACAAAGAAAACTAGATGAACAGGTCCATTTATTCAATAACAGCTCAGCTTTATTTATTTATTTATTATTTAAATTTATATGACCGCCCATCTCCCCCAAGCTTGACTCAAGGAAGGCTTTACCTAGCTTTCTACGTAATTAAATCATTTTGGGCACTTCTTGATTGTTATAACTTACTCTTGATATCAATGAGTAACCACCAGAGGGCACTGTTGACTAAAATGATAATCCAGAATCATAGAAGCCTTCAATTGATAGTAAGGCAAGTCCTTTACTGTATTAAGCCAACTGATGAGTTTGTAAGTTAAGGTCAGGCTCTTCAAAAACTCTTGATGATGGAAGATGTCAAAAAATGGGGTTGGGAGGGAGGAGATCTCTGGTCGTGCCATGCTGATAATAAGATGCACACTTGTCCAATGGAGAGATTTTGAAGTTTGATGCTGTGTAATTCTTTGTAAACTTTTTATTTGATATAATCAGGGTGCATTGCCTTGATATGAACTTTTTATTTTTTCTGGGGGTGGGGGAGAATGGGAAAGAAGAATATATGAAAAAAGGAAAAAAATATCGCTATTCAACAGGAGGTGGGGGGGAAGACTCCTGGAAGTTGTTACATCCAAAGTAGAAAACTTTAAAACATAATCATGCTTGATCTAGCTCTATATTCTAACGTGAGGATTGCTTTAAACTTTGTCATTTCACAAAGCTGTATAATCCCACCCGTCACACTTTAATATAGGCTTCCTCCTTTGGTTTCAACTGCAGAAAAGAAGGCAGTGGGGAGAGATGATGTCATGACTTGATGTCAGCATTCAGGTATATAAGGGTGCCATAGGGAAGGTGGCCATGAACAATTTTCCACTGCCACAGAAACAGAAGAAATGTGTTTTTGCACGCATCCTGCCCTCTCATCTAGAGCAGTGTTTCTGAACCTCAGCAACTATAAGATGAGTGGACTTCAACTCCCAGAATTCCCCAGCCAGCATACTGGCTGGGGAATTCTGGTTGTTGAAGTCCACACATCTTAAAAGTTGCTGAGGTTCAGACACACTGCTCTAGAGTAATGGGATAGAATCATCTAATACTCTACTGCAGAGCTTTCCAAACTGTGTGTCGGGACACGTTCGTGTGTCGGCTGCAGTGTCTGGGAGTGTCGCGGCTGCTGCTGCCTCCGAGCCCTGCCAGGATTCCGCACAGGTCCTAGTGCCTGCCTTGTGCCCTGCTGTAAGAGTGAGTTGCGAAATGATGCATGTCTAAAAAGTCTGTCACCAACCTGAAAAGTTTGGAAAGCTCTGCCTGCCAGGATTCCGCGCAGGTCCTAGTGCCTGCCTTGTGCCCTGCTGTAAGAGTGAGTTGCGAAATGATGCATGTCTAAAAAGTGTGTCACCAACCTGAAAAGTTTGGAAAGCTCTGCTCTACTGAGATCCAGCACAACAGTGGGGTGAACTGTTTTCCTCTGTGATTAAAAAGGAAGGAAGGGGGTATTTACAAAGCTTCAGGTACTTGGAAAATAGCAAGATGTCCTGTGGCTCTCAAGGATCTCCAGTGCATGAAGCATTCTCTCGTTTTCATGTCGGTTTGGTGTTAAAAAGGGGCTTCTCTCTTCCTTTAGAGTGGAAAGCTATGGCTGATGTTGGACTGCATATTTTCAGCAGCGCTGTAGACCTCTTGTCTATGGCTAACTCAGCAAGTTCATTTATAAATCTTGGTACTTCTGATCAATGATTTCAGGCTTCTAGACAGATAGACAGATAGACTGACTGACTGACTACTTTATTGGCCAAGTATGACTAAACATACAAGGAATTTGACTTTGGTGCAAGAGCTCTCAATGTATTTACCTAACATCAAAAAAATAATAATAAATTATACAATCAAGAAAAGAAAATTAAATAAAAAAATAATACTACAGCTATTTAATGCTGGAGCTTGAGGAGAAGTAGCATGGTGGTTTTCTTTGATGTGAAACGGACTAATGAAAACTTATGGGGGCAAACAAATTGATCATTTTGAGCCTTAATAAAGCAGAATGGCTGTCATTCCTGGTAGGCTAGATAAAAATATAAGCTCACTTTGTGTCAGCTTTCTTTGCTGTGCAAAGTTCAACTTTTTCCCCCCAATAAAGGGGTTTTGTGAATGAGGCACAGAAAGAGGATGAGAGTATTAAAGTTTCCTTTCTCACTCATCCCTTCGTGTATTTATTCATCACTGCTGGCTGGTATATTATATAAAGGGATGGCTTTCTAACTGCGCTGAGGGGGAACTGTGTGTTTCCCAATATGTTGTTGTTCTTATTGTTGTGAACATTTTAGACAGAGAAGATAGGTGGTTTGAGAGAGGGGTCAAGGAGTCCATTTATGCCAACTTGGAAAATCCTTCCTTGAATAGAGGTGGGGGCCTCAGGCACAATCTTTCCCCCATCTTCCTCCCTGCTTTGTCTTCTGTGCCTAGGAAGATTAAGACCATTTCACAAGCTCAACAGCAGCATGGTAATCTTAACGATCCTCCTTTGGATGATAAAGGGACTTAGAAATAAACATCTCAAATAACCATGACCTAGCCCCAGGTGCAAGGTCACACAGCCACCCTAGAAACATATTTAAGGATTCCCTTACTAACTTTGCTCAGACTGAAGAAGCTTCTTGGATAAGGAGCGAAATGTTTCCACTGAGAAAATAGAAATCCAGTTGACATGATTCAAGCCACAGACTGTTCCACCTGGATGACTGAGAACCTTCATCGACATAGGAAGCCCTCTAGCCTCCCAGAAGATGGCCGTCAGAGGGTCATCAAGGCTAAGAGCCACTGATCCCCAGGACTTCCATGAATTGGTCCAACCCTTTCTTGAAGCCAGTCAAGCTGGTACCCAGCACATCTCGTGGTAGCAAATTCCAAAGTTAAATTACGTGTATTTAACTTTGGAATTTGTATATATATTAAAAAATATTTAAAAATATATATTTTGTGTGTGAACAGACCCAATGTCTTCAAGTTGTCACTGCTTTTAGCATCCTAGTGTGACCCACTTTGAAAGTGGGTGGATAGTGGGGGCCTGCAAGAAGTAATCTAGCAGTTTCAAACTATTCCTCACTGCTGGAGGAAAATTACAAGGGAAGGCTATCAATCACTCCAGGGATCTGGATCAGCTTGCCATGCCCATGTCAATGAAGGAATGCCAGGATGAAAACAATCCTTCATTAGTGAAGCCCATGTAAAATCCTTTTGTATTCCTGCCAGCAAAGGCCCCAGCCATTCACTTTTTGGCCGTTAATTGCTCAAAGCTGTAAAAGCACAAGTAATCAAAATAATCCATTAACTCAGAAACCGGTAATCTAATTGGCAACATGAGCTCTGGACATATTGGTGCTCAGGGCCTGCCAATATTCAATTTAATTAGGCAAATCAGTTGCTACTTCATGGCGAGGCAACCAAACATTGTCAGATATGAGTCAAGTCAAAAGGCAGATAAAAACAAAAGATTTTTATTTTTCAAGCTGTTTGCAAAGAGCTGGTGGACTCAACCGTGCTAGGAAACAATTCGCACTAGAGAAGAGCCACACCCAGCAATAATTAGAGCTCACCTTTTATAGCCCTTTGCCCGGACGCTTTAGCCGTCCTCCTTTTACCCATAGGCTGGGTAGTCAGGAGTGAACAGCCTATACCGTCCGCCTCAATTGTCCCGCCTCTGTTTACATCTCCCACCACCCACTTCTTAACTCCCCTTCCCCTTTATTTATTTATTTTCTTGTATGGAAGGCTTCCTACCTTAAGCATTGCTCATTAGTTTCATCTCTAACTGCAAAGCTTCCTATAGCAAGTGGTTAGAATCAGCTCGCTAAAAATATATTTTTAGCGTTTCCTGAAGGTGGTTTTGGTAGAAGCTTTGTTAGCTAGCATTGGAAAGTCCCAAAAAGCTTCACTTAGATTTATGAGTTTAAGATTATTAATTCCTTGTTAATAATAACGAATTTTATATTTTTCTCACATTAAGTATTGGAAGCCAACAGAAGCCACCAACCCAGGCAGATGATCTCAGTGGTGGTACTGCAGCACGCAGTGGCATTAACTGAGTCCACTGTCGTGGAGATGGGCGGTCATAAATTCGAATAATAAATAACTGGGTTAAAACAATTTTGGAAAAAAATGCAATCTACAGGTAGTCCTCACTTAACAACCATTCGTTTAGTGATGGTTCAGACTTATGATGGTGCTGAAAAACCGACTTATGACCAGTCCTCACACTTATGACCATCACAGTGTCCCTGCGGTCAAGTGATCACAATTTGGGCGCTTGGCAACCGGTTTGCATTTATGACCATTGCAACGTCACATGGACACGCGATCAGCATTTTTGACCTTCCCGGCCGGCTTCTGGCAAGCAAAATCAATGGGAAACCATATGATTCGCTTAATGACCACATGGTTCGCTAAATGCCCACAGTGATTCGCTTAAGAACTGCTGCAAAAAAGGTCATAAAATCAGGTTGGATTCACTTAATGACTGCTTTGCTTCTGGTCCCAATTGAGGTTCTTAAGCAAGGACTACCTGTACTTTCTTAAGAGAAGGACTAAGTATCCCATAAGCCTCTGTGCAAGGACAGACGTGGCAAGGTTCCATCACTTCACTAGCTCCTCCAGCATTAGCCAGGCAGTCAGCAGTAAGCAAGTCTCGGCTATTGCAGCTAATCAATGCTTTGGAGGTATGTTCTGTACTACCAGGACTTGTTGGTAAGTTCTGTAAGGAAGGAGCTTCCTTTTCCAGCTGCTCTACATCTCCAGCTCTTTCTCTTGGAGGACTAGGTCAGCAGAACAGGTTGGTTTCCAACATCTTTCATCCTGTGCAGGACCTTGGAGGTTAGCTGCCTCGGTCAACTAATCCCTTTTTAGTATTCTCACAACACATTACGCTACCCTTTTCTACTGGCCCAGTTAAGCTTGTTAAGGAAATCAGACTGAGTTGTTAAGAGGACATTATGCTTGCTAACTTTGATCTCTAGCAAATACCAGGCCCATTCATGCACTCCGTATCAGTGGTTGGCCAGGAGCATGCACTGCAGAAGACCTTAGATAATTTACTTTGGGCTGATAGCCTAAAGTTGCCCTTACTAGTTTGTCTGCTTAGAAACTTTTGCAAACCCAGATGTTTAAGTCACTCATGCCTGGTTAAACAAACACAGCATACCACAAAGCGTGAAAGGTTTTCTTCCCCCCCCCCCCTTCCGTTCCCTTCCCTTCCCAGATTAACAGGGCACTGTTCTCCAATATTCAAAGGAGGTGTTGGGAAATACCCATTTCGTTAATCACTAGGCCAGGGCTTTCCAAAGTTTTTCCCGCGGCGACACACCAACCAGCGTTGATGTGTCGCCGCGGGAAAACCCGGAAGTGCGGCAGCGTGCAAAAACCCGGAAGCGCTGCTGCGCTTTCGGGTTTTGCGCACTGCAGTTGGTGCGTCGCTGAGGGAAAACCCGGAAGCGCTGATGATGATCAGTGCTTCCGGGTTGTGTGGCGACACACCAGACTGTGTGTGGCGACACACTTTTGTGTCGCGACACACAGTTTGGAAAGCTCTGCACTAGGCAGTACTGTAAGGCAGAAACTTAGCATAGGGCTACCAGAACTATCAGGCAGAAAAAAGTCCATCAAGCAGTCATTCAGATGTTCACAGTCCAGATCCATTAGGTCTTCATTCGTATCCATCACACTATTCCCTCTTGAGGTAAGCAAATTTATGGAAAGAAGGGCAAAGGGTTAAGAAACAGTAAAGAAATGGATGATTTATGGATGATCTCTGGCGGGAGCGAGATGGAGGTAGTGCATCCATTCTCGCTCTTCTTGACCTCTCAGCGGCATTCGATACCGTCGACCACGGTATCCTTCTGGAACGGCTTAGGGAGTTGGGGTTGGGCGGCGTGGTTTTACGCTGGTTCGCCTCCTTCCTCCGAGGCCAGGCCCAGTCGGTGTTGATTGGGAGCGAGAGATCCAGCCCACGGGCTCTTCTTTGTGGGGTCCCACAGGGCTCGGTACTCTCTCCGCTCCTTTTTAACATGTACATGAAACCGCTGGGAGAGATCATCCGACACCACGGGGTGAGGTATCATCAATATGCCGATGATACCCAGTTGTATATCTCCATCCCGGGTGAAGTAAGTGATGCAGTGACCATCCTGTCCAAGTGCCTGGGGGCTGTAGGGGCCTGGATGGGGAAAAACAGGCTTCAGCTGAACCCTAGTAAGATGGAGTGGCTGTGGATTAATGGCTCCTTGTCTTCTGGGAAATTATCATCTTTAATTCTGGATGGGGTTGCACTACCCCAGACAGATCCGGTGCGTAACTTGGGAGTTCTGGATTCACGACTCCTGCTTGAAGAGCAGGTGGCAGTCGTGGCCAGGAGAGCTTTTGCACAACTTCGAGTTGTGCGCCAGTTACGCCCCTTCCTGGAACAAGAGGCCCTTCGAACAGTCACTCATGCCCTGGTTATCTCTCACATAGACTACTGTAATGCGCTGTACATGGGGCTACCCTTGAAGAATATCCGGAAGCTACAGCTGATCCAGAATGCAGCTGCGCGGACTGTTTTGGGTGTCCCAAGGAGGACCCACGTAACACCTTTGCTGCGCGAGCTGCACTGGGTTCCAGTTTGCTTCCGGGTCCAATTCAAGGTGTTGGTTATCACCTTTAAAGCCCTACATGGCATGGGACAGGATACCTAAGGGATCACCTCATCCCCATCACTTCATCCCATCCCACCCGGGCATGCAGAGAGGGCATGCTACGGACCCCATCGGTTAGGGAGTTCCACCTGACGGGGTCTCAGAAGCGTGCTTTCTCTGCTGTTGCCCCTGCCCTTTGGAACATTCTGCCCCCGGAGATCAGACGGTCCCCCTCACTCCTGGACTTCCGAAAAAGACTCAAAACCTGGTTTTGTCAATATGCTTGGGGTCAGAAGGAGATTGGAGATACCTGGAGATGGCTAGCACCTTAGATTTGCTCTGAGGAGCCCTTTTTATAAACTTAAGAATACTCTGCCTTTGGATTCCATCTTATTTATTATATTTTAAATTATTATTTATTATGTATGTTATTTTATTTATAAATGTATATTAATGATTTTAAATCTGTTGTAAACCGCCCAGAGTCCCCCTAGGGGGAATTGGGCGGTGATAAATCCAATAAATAAATAAATAAATAAAATAGATTAAAGGCATAAACCAAGGGTTGGAAATGGCGGCTCGCGAGCCAGATGCGGCTCTTTGGCCCCTTGAGCGTGGCTCTTCCGCAGCTGAACTCACCCCCGCCCCTTCCACGCAATTGGCCCCCGCCCGCAAACCCCGCCCCCTGGCTCTCGCACTGAGCGAGGCCCGGCGCGGCAGGGAGGCGCTGCTGGCCTGGGACGCGGCGCTGTCAGAGGCGGCACAGGAGCGGCTGCAGGGGCTGCTGCGGCTGGAGATGGCGCTGCTCCGCGGGATCCAAGCGCTGGGTGAGGGCGTGGGCCCGGGACGCGAGCGGCAGGGCGGCGCAGGGGGCCTGGCCGGGGCTGTGGCGGCGGGGGGACGGAGCCGGCGGAGGTTTGCCGGGCGGCAGGACAGGGTAGGCAGCGCTGCTGGGGCTGGTGGCGGAGCTGGAGGGAGCGGAGGGACCAGGCGTTCCCGTGGGCGCAGCGCGCACTCTGCAACCTGCCTTGGAGAAGCGGCCGCGGGAGGCCCTCCGGGTGCACGCTCCCGCCCCATCAATCCCCCACCCCGCCGTTCGGCGTCCTCTCCCCCCGCTAACCTGAGCCCTGCGGCAGCCGGGGGAGCCGAGCCAGGCTCGGACCGGAGGCGGCCAAGGGGAAAGCAGGCGTCTCTTCGCCCTGCACCGCCCTGCCGCTCGCGTCCCGGGCCCGCGCCCTCGCCCAGCGCCTGGATGCCGCGGAGCAGCGCCATCTCCAGCCGCAGCAGCCCCTGCAGCCGCTCCTGCGCCGCCTCTGACAGCGCCGCGTCCCGGGCCAGCAGCGCCTCCCTGCCGCGCCGGGCCTCGCAGAGACGGGCCTGAAGGGGCGCAGAGGCCGGAGAGGGAGCCCCTCTGTCTCCCCTTCTCTCCCTGCCTCGCCCGCCCGGGATGCGAGCGGCAGGGCGGCGCATGTCCTGGTTCAGCCTCTGCCCCAGGGCCTCAGCGATGAGTCAGAGGACGAGCTGCCCCTGGCAAACCCCCAGGGGATTGAGCCAGGCGAGGCCCCAGATGCGGACACGGGCCCGGGCGATGACCCAGCACCGCAGGAGGCAGCAATACCTGAGGCTGCAGGAGAGCAAGCTGGGGATGGTGGTTTGGCCCCACCCTCGAGCCAGCAGCCAGCAACCGAGGCTACAGCGGAGCAAGCTGGGGATTGCGGTTTGTCCCCACCCTTTAGCCAGCAGCCAGCTGGATCCCATCAGCCTCCCAGCTCTCCTGAATCCCCCAAAGGGCAGAGGCGGAGGCGTGTGCGCCTCGCCTTAAAGGACAGAAGGAAAAGTGCTCGGCTGGCTGCTAGGGAGTTACGCAGAGGGCAGGGAGAGTCTTTGCAGGACCCAGAGGACAGCTTCTGAGCTCCTGATAAATCACCGACGACACAGTGAGGGATTTGTGGGAGCAACGTTGCACTTTGGCTTCGCGACCACTCTGGTATCCTGTTTCCTGCGTTCCTGACCCTGTTTGGACTATCTTACTCTGCCTGCTGGACCCCTGGACCTGGCTTGGATTATCGTGGCTCGGACTTCTGGAACCCTTGACCCGGTTTGGATTATTGACTACTCCTTTGCTTCACTACTCTGATTATTGGCACACGCTGGTTTCTCTCTCTCTCGGCCAGTCTTGCAAAGAAACCTTGGGCTGCATTCCTTACCTCGGGCTGACTGCCAAGACTCTCCAATCTGTTCTGGAGGCGAGCCAGCACAGCGCAGGGCGAAGAGCCGCCTGCTCTCCCCTTGACCACGTCCGGTCCGAGCCTGGCTTGGCTGCCCTGGCCGCCGCAGGGCTCGGGTTAGCGGGGGGGGAGGACGCCGAACGGCGGGGTGGAGGGATTGATGGGGCGGGAGGGTGCCGCACTGCGCGCCGCCCTTGACGTCAGGCGCTGGCGGCGCGCGGCATCTTCCGCACGGGGTCCCGGCTGGTGTCTGCGCTCGGGCGCCGGCAGGGAAGGAGGCGCGGGTCCCGCCCGGTGGAGAGGGCGCAGCCTTCCGCTCTCCCGCGCCCGTCCTGCCGGCCGGAGGGTGGCAGCTCTTTCTCCGCCACTCCCGGTGGGGCGTCCGGGCCGGGTTCGCGGAGCCGCTGGCTGCGCCCCCTCCCTCCGTGAGTCCCCCGCCCCCTTCCACGTGATTGGCTCCCGCCCGCAAACCCCACCCCCTTCCACGCGATTGGCCCCCGCCCGCAAACCCCGCCCCCTGGCTCTCGAGCATTTCAAAATGTGCACGAGCATGTCAAAATAGCTCCCGGCATAAAAGGTTTGCCGACCCCTGGCATAAACTAAGGGAAACAGCTTAAATTTGGAACATATCAACACCATTCTCTCCACCCCTCTGTACCTTTCTGTCCTTTGCAGACCATCTTTCTTCCACCACATGCCTACGCTACTTCCCACGTTCTTTAGACTCCTCACCTCTTTCTCTTTGAGGATCTTATCAACCCCACCCACCCTTGACTTTGTCTTCTCCTGACTCATTTACTTCTCCTTCATGTACTTGTTTTGCAATTTGATCCTCATTCACTCTCTGTGGTAGTTCCTCCATCTTCATCACTCACTGTTGTCCACCTTCATTCAGCCCCCCGATATTTTAAATCAAGTCTTGCCTTAACCTTACACTTAAGAAACCCCTTCCTACTGCATTCAACTTACATTTATGTTTCACCTGACCCACCCAACTCTCACTTCCAGAGGACAAAGGCATCAGCAGCATATTCTTGTATAGAGCCACATTCATTTTTCACATACTACTAGCACTTTCACATTGTAAGATTTCTCCATTCCTTTTCCTGTCTTCAGTAAGCATTAGATATTTTAGATTTTATTTTAACTTTAATTGTGATTTTATTGTGAACCGCCCAGAGTTCCCCATGGGGGGAGATGGGCGGTCATACAAATTAAATAAATAATAAAATAATAATTCTGCTGGCAGATATACTGTAAATTCATCCATTTGCTCTTAGTATCTGTAAAGTGCCTGGATTGAGGTGGTGATAAATTGCAAATAGTATGGAATGGAATTCACCATAATCTGCAGTCATCAATCCCATTTTCCTTATAAAACACGTCCTTGGTTTTTAATGCCTTAATTGTATTAATTTATTCTTAATTTTATTATAGCATTCTTTGTTGCAGGGTCATCTGCAGGGAGATCCAAAAAGTCAGGAAGGCACACATAATGACATGATCAAAGCTCTACCCCTTTCTTACATGTGTCATTATATTAGTATTTCTTGGCTTGGCTTATGTGCCATCAATTCAACTTCTGGCGACCACGTTGATAGATTTTCTCCAGCAGGATCTGTCCTCAACCTGGTCCTTCAGGTCTTCCAATGGTGCACCATCGTCATTATAACTAAATCCATCCACCTTGCTGCTGGTTCTCCTCTTCTTTCCTTCCATCTTTCCCAGACTTAGTCTTTGCATAATGTGTCCAAAGCAGGATAATCTGAGCTGGTCATTTGTACCTTGAGAACGCTGGGTTGATTTGTTCAATGATCGATTTGGTTTCTTGGCTATCTATGGTATTTTCACTTAACGACCAGAATCATGCAATATTACTTAATTCAACAAGACTTTGATTCCTTTTGTATGCCACCTTTTGGGGGATATTTTATTGATTTAATTAATTTATATGAATCATTTATGAATGCGGAATGAATTTATATGGATGCTTGCTCACCAGAGGGGCGTGGTGGCTCAGCGGGTAAGACGCCAGGCTTGTCGATCGCAAGTTCGGAGGTTCAAATCCTTAGTCCCGTGTGATGGAGTGAGCTCCTGCACTCGCCCCAGCTCTTGCCAACCTAGCAATTCGAAAGCATGCAAATGCAAGTAGATGAATAGGTACCACTTCGGTGGGAAGGTAACAGCGTTCCACACGTCATGCGGCCACATGACCACAGAAGCGTCTTCGGACAGCGCTGGCTCTTCGGCTAACAAACGGAGATGAGCACCGGCCCCTAGAGTGAGTCGGACACGACTGCACAAATGTGCGGGGGGAACCTTTACTTTACCTGCTCACCAGAGACACCCTGGGTGGCTAACAAGTAATTAAAAACAGTCAACAAAATAAAAATAATAAACAACTGGATGGACTTTTTGCTGAAAGAAGAAAAAAATGAACTGATGATTTCGGGATCTGAGGATTAAAAATGAGACTAAGAGGTTGGGGAAAAGTTTAAGATGACAATTACTCAATAGAAAGAAGGGCAGAAGGCACACTTGTGGCCTTTTTCTCCATTACTTTGTTTCTCTTTCTTATTTGCCATCTTTGTTCTTGTTTTATATATTTTATTACATTGAAAAATTCTTTTACACAAACACAAATAAGCACACACACAATCCGGCCATCAAACCACACCATACCATTTCCGAAGATGGGCACATCTAATATCCTGGCCCAAGGGGCTGGGGGGAAAAGTTTTTTTTAAATACCTTATGAAAAAATAGCAGGGTTGGGGCCAACTGAATCTTAGGAAGAAGAATCATTCCAGAAAGTGGGTGCTGCCACACAGAAAGCATGTTTCCTAGATCCTGCTAGAGGACATTGGCATAGGAAAAGGGCCTGGAGCGTGCCCAGCTTGGAAGAGCATGTGAGACGGGACAACTTAGCTAGTATTTGACCACTGCTGCCCAATGCCCCCGCCCCCCGTCTTGTCCTCTCTTGGCTAAACACACCCAGCTCCTCCATTCTCTTTTCACAGGTCTTAAGAACTAATCCTCTGGTCATCCTCACTGCCCCCTCCAAATCTTTCTGAGTGATGCCCAGAACTGGATACCATCTTTGAAAAGGGATACGACCAACACAGAAAGAAGTGGAAGAATCATTCCCTTGGATTTGGAAGTTATATTTGTCTTGATCCAAGCTAAAATAGCATTTGTCCTTTAAAAAAAATTAACGGTGGTTGGCACCTTCAGAATAACTTAGGTTGTAGCACGGATTACACATATATTCTTTAAATTCTTCCCTGTTCTCTCAAACATGCAAATAACCAGCCTTTGGATTCTGTTTTTTTTTTGTACAATTATTTAATGTATATATAAAAAATTCAAACAAAATATAGTCAGGCATTTTAAGCAATGCATACATTCTTTCTATCTGCATGTCCAGATAAACTGAAGGCAAAAGCAAAGAAAAACTAAGTTGTTTGTCTTTGGTTGTTCACCCAGTATTATGCCTTGATATGACAAAGCCTTACAGGATAGTGGAAAAAAACCCCGAGCCTCTGGACAGCTCACGTATTGGAAGTCATCAGGCAGGAATTCAGAAGTTTAAGGACCCCACACGTTCCCAAACAAACTTTTGCTGCAAAATTAAGGCCTCCTCCTCGGAGGAGATATCCCTGCTAAATGAACTGTCCAACCTGTGCCCCATTGCCCACTCTTTGTGTGTTGGGGGCATCGAGAAAATTCCCTGCTTCTACCTTATAAGATGAACAAGGCAGCTTCGCATGGCCTACCGAATGCTCAGGACAAAAGCCTCTCAAGATTTGGCCAGCATTTATCTAGCTCAGTGTTCCAAACATGAGAATTACTGTCCTATTTTACACAGCACCGATTTGCTGGTGGCTCCAGAGACCACAGACACACGAATGTATGTGTTGGATGTATTGTGCAAGTTGACATAATGGGTGTGACACATGGGGAAAAGAGGCAAACACTGGTGAATCTTAGAGGCTTTTATACTGTGAATATACCCACATGCACACACTTCTATACACATGGACTCCTGTCTGTGCATGCACGCTACACACTAGAGTTAAAAAAAAGCAATCACAAAAGATATACATGGAGAGCACATAGCAGCTTACATCCAATTATGTACAAGGTTTCACAGTTAGAGCTTTTTTTCTTTTGAAAAAGCTGTCTCACAATTTCGGAAAACACACCTACTCTGTTGTTTTTCTATAAATAATACCTTTAGAAATTCAACGTGGTCATTATTTGGGATCTTGATTATCTTTTTCTCAGGAAATAAATCAAAGCCATGTCAAAACCTGTGGGCCACTGAAGGGCAAAGGCTTTAAAAAGCATGACGCTTTTTATTCATTTCTGATTGTTTTTCTAACTCCGGTAGGAAAGGAAAGAGACGATGGCTGAGGGCACAGGCAAGTTCTCCACTTTCCTTGTAGGCATGACCCGTCTGATTGCCATGCGACACAAATGCTGGAGGCTGGGAATGTGTTTGGGGGAGGACCAGAAATACACACTTCCATCCTGTGTTCTGTGGGGGGAAAAAAACCATACAGAAGTAAGCAAGCAAGCACCATGTACCTGCTTTTTCTCCAAGGAATGCTAGCTGTGGTACAGACTGCAACTCTCACCCTCAGCTGGAGCAGATGGAATCCAAGATCTACAGAGCAGTGTTTCTCGACCTCAGCTACTTCTGAGATGTGTGGACTTGTGAGGTAGGCTGGGATGAGAGTGAGTGGCTAGCTGGCTGGGGAATTCTGGGAGTTGAAGTCCACGCATCTCAAAGTTGCCGAGGTTGAGAAACACCGCTATAGAGGGCTTCTTACTCTTGCAAGGGGACAATGGGTTGGATCCAAAAATACGCATCCAATTCATCTGCTGCCAAAGTTTTTAATATCCCCACCTAATGATTACCTAATTCCTGTGATATCAAAGTAATTTTTTAAAATAGCCAAATCTAGACTGCCTCTCCCCAACTTCATCTGCCCATCCCACCAGATCCTGCAGAGAGGGCATGTTATGGGTCCCGTCATCTAGGGAGCTACGTTTGGCGGGCCCTAAGCAGTGAGCCTTTTCTGCTGTGGAATCTTCCCCCCCCCCGAGGTGAGGTCGGCCTCATCACTCCTGAGCTTCTTACGGTCCCTCGAGACCTGGTTAGGCCAGCAGGCCTGGGGACCCCAGGGGATGGGTGAATTAGCGAGGTGGTTTCGTTACATCCCTTCGTCTACTCTTTTTTTTGTTTTAGCTGTTTTTATAGTTTTTAATGTTTTTTAATAATTAATAACAATAATGGTTTTATGTATTTATTTATTGTTTCAGCTCTGTAGTCCGCCACCCAGAGTCGCTTGCTTTGTGAGATGGGTGGCTATATAAGATAGATAGATAGATAGATAGATAGATAGATAGATAGATAGATAGATAGATAGATAATCGATCTTGGGAGATTGCCAAATCCTGGCTAACTGCAGGATGCCCTTCAACCCTGCAAAGGGCAAAACAGAGCCTATTTGATGCAAAGGTTACAGCAGTGTTTCTCAACCTTGGCAACTTTAAGCTGTGTGGACGTCAACTCCCAGAATTCCCCAGCCAGCAATGCTGGCCGGGGAATTCTGGGAACTGAAGTCCACACAGCTTAAAGTTGCCAAGGTCGAGAAAAACTGGGTTAGGGTATCAGAATAGGACTGGGGAGACCCAGGTTCAAGTCCATCCTTAACCCCAGCAGCTCAGTTGACTTTGGGCTAGCCACTTCCTCTCATCCCAGCCTACCTCACAAGACTGTTGTTGGCAGGGAGGGGATGAGAGGAAGGCATTTGTATTCCGCATTGGGCTCCTGGAGGATATAAAGGTGGGATTGAAATCTAACAAATACATAATAAATGGTAGCTGTTCTTCTGACAGTTCAAACGTTAGGCACGGAGCTGCCCTGCCCCAGCTTTGACTGCAACATTCAGGCAGCCTGGGAGCTGAGGGGCGGAGCCACGTCGCTACGGAAAGGGGAGGCTGCACAGGAGCAACACAGAAGAGAACAAAAGCTGCATTCTGAGTGAAATGAACACGCGTGTGTATCCTTTTCTTTGGCAAAGTCTCCTTACCCAGCAGCTAAAACACTGCCATCAGTAGAAAAGGCACAGCAAAGTCCATTCTTTACAGGGGCAACGTGCACAGGATAATCCTCATCAATTCTCCAGAATCGAACCAGCCTGGAAGAGCAGAAGCAGACATGGTGACCTGGGGCCAGTCCCGCTCTCCCAGCCCAACTCACCTCACAGGGTGGTGGTTGTGGGGAAAATAGGAGGAGGAAGGGGTATTAAGTATGTTCGCCGCCTTGAGTTATTTATAAAAAAAAATAGTAAAGGCGGGATAGAAAATAAATAAAATAAGGTATTTTAATATTATTATTTTAATAAATAAAACATCTTATTAAGAGCATTCTCATTGGCAGGCTTTGATCTGTTGCCAACTACAGCAAATCCCAGTGAAAGACTGCAGCCGTCCTTGCAGGTCTGATCAACCAGCACTTTTAGCCACATCTTTCCAATCTGCTCTCACTACAACGGCTGGCCCTTTTACGGATTCCTTACTGGCTGGACTCCAGAGGCCCTGGCTCTTTTCAAGCATCTGTTAGCAGACAGAAGTGTCCAACACACATATAAAGTTGCTGCGTTATGCGCTATGCTTCATTAAGCCTTCGACAGTTAATGATTACTCGGGGCTGAACGCAGTCACTGGGCCACCACAGTTCTATTTTATTTATTTCTTTCCTGAAGGAGTACGCTTTCGATAGTGCAAGTCTCGCGACCTTAATAACCAAAGGAAAACGAAATGGACTGCGAAGGTGACACTTTGGTAGTAAGTGGCCTTGGCAGCTCTGTTGCGAGAAAACGGAGTCAAGGCGATGCGGAGGTGCCCGACTAAAGTTGTGCGGCAGCTTCTCAACACAATGTTCCTGAGTGGTAAAAGCAAGGCTCTCACATCAAGGATGGCAATGCAACAGGAGGCGTGCTATTGGAGAACTAGCTTGGATGTGCT
Source organism: Charina bottae (assembly GCA_023362775.1). Lineage (NCBI taxonomy): Eukaryota > Metazoa > Chordata > Lepidosauria > Squamata > Charinaidae > Charina > Charina bottae. The sequence continues at coordinate 6,521,509 of JALMGJ010000027.1, read as the reverse complement.
GACTAAGCCTTTGCAAAAACCTCGCTCTTGTGCAAGCAGTTTACTGTTTCCCCCCTTTTTAAAAATGAGGAAACAATTCAACCCCCCCCCCCTTTAATCCAGCTAAGGGCATTCAAATCAGAGGCGCCCCAAGATTATCCCGCAACCTTGACAGACAGACAGACGTGACTGATCAGGACACAAGGCTGATCCTTTCTGTGACAGCAAGCAGCAAGGCTTTGCAAATCCTGTCCTTGAACCCAGCAGGTGAGACCCTCTCCTGACTTTTAGGAGAGCTTTCAAAGCATTTTAAAAAAACTGACTTTGGTTTTTTTTAAAAAAACATCTTTTGAGGTATTTGCCTCTCTTCTGATTACGCCTGACATTATCTTGCCTCTGGCTCAGTTACTGCTCAGGTGGCAACTGTAGAAATTGAAATTATAAATAAATGGATGAATTATTTCGCCTTTTAATGGCAGTCAGGGCCAGGAAGGGCTGTATTTTTCTCATCCACTTAAAGGAACCAGTGCCAGGATTTTTTTAAAATACTGAACAAGACTATTTTCCCAACCAGCAAGAACTAGCAAAATCCAGCAGGCTTTGTTACACATACTTATCGTCAGCAAGGGTTGCAATATGCAGTCCGTCATGACTGAAAGATACGGATCTGACCCAGCGGTCATTTGCTCCTCCAGCAAATATTGGAGTTGGAGGGGGAAACAGATGCCTGTGGACAAAAACGAAACTTTGCATCAAAGCTATGGAAGCATTTGCATTTCATTTAATCATTAAATTAAGATCTGCAACAGAGGTCCCCACGCTCTGTGAGCAAGTGCCTGAGAACGAAGGAAGACCTATGCAGCAATCCCCGTCTCCCCCAGCTTCAATCACAGAAGACCTAAATTCTCTCCCTTTCATTTGCTTGGACAGAAGCCAACGTTTAAGATAGCATTCTTTGTGTTTACTTTTAAAGTCATACTACAAGAGATTTTGTCAAAAGCAACTTAGGGCTACTTAACAATCTACAAGGTGACTACTTTAAAGCAATGCACCAAACAACATATTTATGTGCAGAAGGCAAGAAATCATCACTTGCTTTAGCGGTCAACAGGGTCCTGTCTCTCTAGAGATGGGCCAGAGCATTCCTATATTCTTCTGACCTCAAGAATGCCTCCCACTGGAGCCCCATAGGAGGTAGCCAACAGCGTTTGCAGGTTTTTACAAATTGCTGGGGCGGGGTATTATCTGGGGCTCTGGGGTAAAGAGAACCTCAGGAGGGGAGGAGAAGGGGAAAAATCCATTCTGCATGAAATTGAACATAACCTATTGCTCCCCTACTGCCATTTCTTTGCGTCTATGCATGCTGGCTAGGGAATTCTGGGAGTTGAAGCCCACACATCTTAAAGTTGCCAAGGTTAAGAAACAGTGGCCTACACCAATCCACTGGCTTACCCAAACTCCATTAATATCGCTCCAATATGGGGGTCCCAGACATATACGCGGGTGTCGTAAGATGCAGTAGCCAGCAAGGCTCCATCAGGGGAAAACTCACAGGCTACAACATCGTTGTGGTGCCCCTCCAGCTTTCGGATGAGGGTGTATTTATCCATATCCCAAAGCAATACCTGTAATCAAAACAGGGTCATGTTATAGTTCTGCTCAGTCCCAGCGGTAGCATTTTCACACAACTCGTCCCTCCCCCATCCCCAATCTTTGCACTAGTTTAGCTTGGAATTAAAATTAAAGGCCAAGCATGATGAATTACTACAATTAAAAGAATACGCTCGGTGTCGTACTCAGAATTACAGAAATGAAAGTATACATGCAATGCTAACATGTTAAGTGTTATTTGTAAGGTAAACCAAAATACATAAAGATAAATGTCAAGTGGACATTTAACTATGTAAGGGTTCTTAACTGAAAGTCATGTAATATTTATCTAGTTTATTTTTTAAAATACAGTAATAGGGTTAAAATACTAACATCCCCATTCTGTTCAATTATCTACCCCAAATTTAAGAAATATACAGACAGAAAAAAAAAAGGAAGGTTAACATATTGTTACTCCCGTGGAATCCCCTGTGAGTTTAAGACCACTTGTTTACAATAGGCTTGGATCACCAACGTCAGCCTAGGAAGAGAAACAGATACTGCAAGCAAAAACAGGTATTGTCACAGCCAAATGACATGACTTGGCAAAAACAGAAATTAATCCAAGTTACTAAAAGTATGCACATTTTAAGCTTAATTTTAAACATAAAAATCAAACATTATTGCCAGGCTTTTTTTAATAAATGGTTTCAATTAATAAGCATTTCACTGGCAGGCATGGCTTAAATATAATTCACGTGCATCTAAATGTTTTGTCACATTGCGGTCAATGTTAAGCATGTCTGGGAGAATCTAACTATCAAATTTATACTACACATTTTTGTGTATTATCAACAGTCTAGCAATGGAAACAAATCTGCACAGATGGGTTGTGGTATTTATTTTAATAACATAACATAGGTTTGTTTTTTTTATTTTTATATATATATATATACTGTAAGTCACTCTGAGCCTTAAGAATGGGCAGAGCTTTTAAATATACAATTGCACAACATGAATTTGTGCATAACGTAGAGAAAGTGAGTTAAGTCTCTGTTATGTTACTGTAACAAAACTTTGTTAAATCAGCTACAGTAAATTCTGACAACAACTGTCTCAAAGTTATAAGACTCCAACATTCCATAGGAATGGAAAACTAACATTAAAGTTGATTGTTTTTTCTTTAAAAAGGAGTCAATGGCTCTCACCCATGAGAAAATAAAAAAGAAAAGAAAGGGAAAAAAAAAGCAGAAAGTGGACATCAACCAGCACCTGCGTACGTACAGTACACCCTGAGCCGAATGCAACGTTACTTCGTCCTATGGTAAAGTTCGCCTCCAGCCTGGTAGCCGGAGGTGCCAATCTTTCTGCCCAGCTAACACCATTGTGCGCTTGTCTGAGTGGTGCCAGCTTACCCTCAATCACACCAATATTGCTGCCACCACCTGTGACAGGGAAAGCAAGAAGCTTATGGAAAACACACAGCCTAAAAGATCAAGGTATACATCCACATCTGTTCTATTTTAAGACTTCACTGACTATTCTGCCTTCCTTGTGCTACTGCTTCATAATGTTAAAATATGCTCTCCCCTAGCCCCCCCCCCCACACTAACTTGGCTAAGTTGCTAAGCTGAAGCCAGGACTCTTACTAGTCCAGAGGATGGACAACTTGGTCAACACTGAGGGCCACTGCAGAAGAATTTGAAAATCGACTAGCAGCCACAACACCCACCGGCCCCATAGCATCAAAAGCCAAAAGCCTTTTGGCAAGAATTTGGCTGGGGTAAGACTACAATTTATCCCATAAAATCAATTCTGCAGCTGTGGCTCTCGTATGGGATACAAAAACACACCCCAACTTCTATTTTTGTTTTAAACAGGATCTGTTTTTAAAAGAAATGCTTAACCCAAAAGCTTTATGACCATAAATCTGAGCCATCCTCCCACTCTGCCCAGCTCATTGCAAACCTTGGATTTCACTCATTATATTTCCAGGCTTACAGCCAACCACATATTCTAGAAATTTAACATTTTGCAGGAAATGTAGAATTCCAGACCCTAACAAAACTCTTGACTCCATATAGATAAGCCTCAGGAGACACAAGTTGCCCACCCTTATAGGGGTTCAATTTGGAATTTATTATGGTATATATAAGATAAGAAACTCAATCTTAGATATGCTCACTCAGAAGTTAGTCCCACTGATTAAAGCTAATGGCTTCCCCTCCCAAGCTAGTTCTACACTTCCAGCCTCCCCAACCTGTCTCTCTCAAGATGTTTCCCCAACATCATCACTGACCACTTGCCATCTTGGCTGGACTAATAGATGTTAAAGAACATCTGGAGGGAACCAGGCTGGGGAAGGCTCTTTACGTTGAAAATTAACTTAATTCTTCAAATGCACTGCATTTGAATTTTGTAGCAGGGCATTACAATTCTATTTAAAACTAACATAACGTAGTGGCTCTTTACAAGGCACCAAGACACAAGGGTTGCTTGTAGTTAAATACCAACCAAGAATGCTATTATATTTTTAAATAGGAGAGCAGCCCAGACTTTAGGAGGAAAATATAATACACAGCAAGAACAAAAAATGTATCTCTACTAATATTAAACCATTTCTTCTTAAACCGGAATTTGTATTTTATTTGTAAAGAATTAGGGAACAGATGGAGATGTGCAAAAAAGATTCATTTTCTTTGAATCTAAAAGCAATGCAGTGTCAACTCAGTAACAAATAACTGAGCAAGCCTTATGCTAATTACTGTAAATATTTTGGTCATGCAAATCCTCACATCATCATCATCAAAACAGCATGACACCAAGCACAAACAGATTTTATTTTAAGATTCCAAATTTTTCTTTGCTCACAATTGAAATACAAGCTGAAGATCATGAAACTTTGATACCTACTGTTTTATTGGCCCCCACGGAGCAGAGGATAGAAGAATCAGGAGAAAAAGCACAGCTATACACCCAGTTTGGGTGTCCTCTTAATACTTTCATCATATTTCCTGGAAAATTGGAGAAAAAAATAAATTGGCATCAATCAAAATTATAGTGGCTTGGTGCTTTGTCTACATAATTTGCAATATTTTTTGCCTGCCTGAGCTTAAACTAGTTGCCAACTTAACAGGGAGATTTTAACACCACAACCAAGTAAAAATGATGAAAAATCCAAAGGCCAAACAGTTATATTATGGATGAATATACTAGCCCAGTTCTTATCATGCTCCCAAGGATAGCAAGACACTGGTCCTTCTTTAAAGTGACTAGAAAAAAAAATCAGCTTTCCATCTTCGCCTCACTAACAAAATGATGCCATTTAATAAGAAGCTGCTTTTAAAAGTCAATTCTAACAACCTCCTACAAGTATGGAATCAAATTCCAATATATTTGAGGTTGAACCAGGGTGGGTTTCGCAGATACAGAACATCATTTCAAAAATCCATTACGTTTCCTTGGAACATGCTGCTGTTACTGAGCAAACAGCTTCCCAGTCTTTCATCATCCCTTGTAGCAAAAGGATGCACAACATTTCTCCTGCCAAGGACCACGTATGGTCTTTGGGAAGTGTGCTACAAGGTGCAAACCAAAAAGGGCTAAGTCAGGACAAAATTAAAATATGATTTAATTTTAATTTAACATAGTATGATTTTCTATGGTACAGTTGTCACATTGCAGTGGTGGCAACTTCTAGGACAGAGCTTTCCAAACTTTTCATGTTGGTGACACACTTTTTAGACATGCATCATTTCGCAACACACTTACAGCAGGGCACAAGGCAGGCACTAGGCCCTGTGTGGAATCCTGGCAGGGCTCGGAGGCAGCAGCAGCCGCGACACACCCAGACACTGCAGTCAACGTGTCACGACACACAGTTTGGAAAGCTCTGTTCTAGGAGAATTAGAAAACCCAAGACTTTGGTGATTGTAAGCTCTATATCCCGGTTGTCACTTTCCCGAAAACATACCATCATCTTTAAGGTCCCACACTCGTAATGTTTTGTCTCTTGAGGCCGATACTAGTATCAGGCTGCCATCAGGGGCAAAAGTCAAGTGTCTGACAACTTCAGTATGGTCCATTAAGTTAAGGAGGAGCTTCCCTGTTGGAAGAATGCATTTTAAGAGTCTTCAAATTGCACCCACATCCATGGGCTTGATATTCCACAGTTGAAGCAGAGGACAAAAATCACCCTATGAAATTATTGCAGCTCTTGAGATAGTTCTAAACTGAGAAGCTTTAATAGTTTTCCCTTCTATACTATTGCTTTGAACATTTAACTCATATACATTTATAAAGTAATTGTTGTATCCAATATCATGAGGCTCTAACATATGTTATTGTCTCTGCTTGCAAGCAATTGAGTGCTATTTTGTTTTATATTAATAATATAGGAAGTTTTAAATAAAATGAAATGCACATGCAACACTATCCACAAAGACTGTAGAATAGCTCAAACCATCTGTAAATTCTCTGTGACAAAAAACAGAGAAATTAAAAAAAAACTATTTTAGGTGGTACAAGTTTCCACATTCTTTAGCCAAAATAAGGAATAAAATTATTGCATTGAGCCTTTCAGAAACAAAGTGTATCTATTTTACCATCAGCCTCCAGAATTCTCACTCTGTAAAATAGGCCTGTAACATTTGGAGAATTCCAAAAATTTTAAAGTTAAAATACAGACTTGACCCCAAAAAGGCTGCCCATCCATGGTGCCACTGAAGACAAGTTTGCTCCAGCCATTCTGGACTACATGCACATTTGGAGTTCTGATAGCATGTGGTGGGCATTTTCACAAAATGGCTGCCAGAGGAAAGTTGCTTATTCAGAAAATGGCTGATATGGCAGCCATAGCCAATTAGAAAATAGCCATTTATCAGAGGGTGAACTAGAGCACCAGTATATTCTCTACCATCATAATGGGATCTTTGTGGGTACAACACCTCCCTCCAATAAATAGGATGATAGAAACAGTTTCCTATTTTAAAAAATCAGGAGGAGCATAGGGACTGGTAGGCAGAAAGGCAAATATCAGAGAATTTGGTATCCCTGGGCACTATGATCCAGGGATGTGCACAAAATGGAACAAATCACTTTAGGAAGTTCTGTTGAACCATGCAGGATTGGCTACAGTTCAGCATAAACAAATGTTTCTGTTGTTCCAGGTTTGGGCTGGAAAAAAGCACTCAGGAATCCCAGAATGGTTTTACAAAGTAGGACAAGGCTGGTGCACCTCACCCCACATGTCTCACTGGCTTACCCACTTCTCCAATATCCCCAGCATAATCTCTTCCCTCCACGCCTCCCAGCCTCCAACATCCTTGATGTTTCCTTGCTCTCCACCCTCCCCCTCCAAACACTCCTACCTGGAACAATTCTGGTTCACTCTGTATCTGGAACAAAAAAATCTCTTCTTCTCTCTTATCCAGACCAAACATGCAAATTGCAATTTTTACATGAACCCACCCAAAACCAGCTGTGCCTGTACAAAACAGTTTGTGCACAAATTATTTTGCATGCTTTCTCTGTGTTGCCTGACCCTGACCTTCATGACAGTCCTTCCAATATTTGAAGGCAGTTATTGCATCATCCCTGGATTGTCTTTTTCTGATGCTAAACGAATCCAGTTCTTTCAATCTCCCTCTTAATCGCTAAGTCCTATATTTAATTAATGAAGTATTATACAGAACCTATGTTTATTTTCTTTAAAAAAAATCTCTGATCCCAAACAGACCTCCTTTAAGTCAATATACTTGAGTTATCTACTGGATAAGCTTTATAAAAACGTGCCAGGATAGCTTATCTCCTAAGCAATACCAAGAATTATTTTGACACAAAAGCAACTGGCTGAAAATGTAAGGATTGTGTTGCACAATGCTGTTTTTATTTCAATTCTGAAGAACTGGGAATCAATTAGCATCCAGGCTAAATAAAAGTTAAACTGGATGAAAATTACAGCAGCAAAAAACTCTTCAGGGAGTAAAATAATTTATACTAAGGAAAGGAAAAGTTCCCCTGTGCAAGCATCGAGTCATGTGACCCCTGGGGAGACGCCGCTTTCGTGACGTTTTCCTGGCAGACTATGGAGCGGGGTGGTTTGCCATTGCCTTCCCCAGTCGTAATACCTTAATTACGTAATTACATAATTTATACTAAAGGAGTATATAAAACAGTGGCTTGGTTTGTAAACTATGATAAGCCTAAACCATGGCTTAAAACTTTGAGGTGAGGCTTTAAAATGTGGCTTAGCAGGAAAAGTGAACCCAGCCAATGAGTTTCATAAAAGGACAATAGCAGACGCTAGTCCACAAAAGACATGGGTAAATTCTATGTTGCTACAATGGAGAATAAATTACTAATTAAAAAGTAAAATTCGTGTCTTATCAGACAAGGTCAGTTAGTCCAGCATCCAGTCCTAATGGCCAAAAATGTAGTAATTAGCAGTCCTCCCGTTTGTTCCCTAGCAACTGCTTTTAGGAGTGCAATGCCCCTAATCTTGTAAATTCCATTTCTATCATGGTCACCAGAGAAGATGCTCACAAGTAACAAGAGTCCTTTCATGTGTTGGTATGCCATTCTTGCTCTTCTCCTCAATAAAAATAGGAGTGATCCTCCAGGTGTCCTTAGCCTTCTCTCAATTCCAACCAACATGACAAGGTGAAGAATGATGGAAGCTCTACTATGACAACATCTGAAGGGGGCCAACCCCACTGTTATTTTAGACAGAAAGCAAGACACAAGAAGCTCTGTCAAAATTTCCTTCCTTACCTGTATAGGCATCCCATATTTTGATACGTCCATTGGCTAAGCCTGTAGCTAGCAGGAGCTGGTCTTGGCCAAATCTGAAGCGGTGCCATTCTATATTCACACAACGACTCTGTTTCTCAGGTACCGATGATCCGAAAGCAAGACTCCAGACTATGTCACCACAATCTATGACTTGCTCACAGGGCTTGTTTTTCTGGTCGCCATCACTGTTCTGCCTTGAAAGCTTGGAATGACTTAAGTTGGCAAAAATTTTTACACCATGCAATGAACTGTGGGCAAGAAAATTAAGTGTAAACGTTTTGGAAGAGCAAAGTCCTAAAAGCAGGTCAGTTTTTAGAAAACAATTTAAATGTCCCGTTATAAAGCATTATAACATCCCAGCCCTTTGGACTTCAACTCCCATCAACATCGGCAAGGATTGCCAATGACAAGGGACTGTGGCTTTCTAGTTAACTCGTATGAAAACATTTCTCTACGGTGGTGGTCAGCAGACGACACTAACATCTATCATCCTATAACGAAAAATACTTGCAATCCAGTATTTAATACATGGAGAAAGATGATGAATCCTATCTCTAAGAAATAGACCACTGTTTTGGACAGAAGCAAAGCAGAGGGCATACCGAGGCCAAGGCAGGATCAACCCATGTCTCCTAGATTCAAATCCAAATGTCAACCCACTGAGCTACACTAACTTGCTTCATAACGAGGAAGCATGATTAAACTGAAGCATTTGCATACACTCAATTATCGGGAGAACCTCCTTCTTTTCTTTAGTTTCCAGAGTCCTTTGAGGAATCACTCTCTAAGGCTTATTGGGTGGATACATCTCTGTTTAGAACAGAGCAGCCTTTCCTAACATGGTGCCAGTGACCATGGTAGCCGGGGATTCTGGGAATTTATCCAATATATTTGGAAGAGCAAAAGGTGGAGAAGGCTAGAATGGATAATCCCAGTGAAGCCAATGAGATAAGACATGACAAACTTAAACCACTTTGGTTTTTACTACTGTACAACACTGTGGTAAGACGTAATGTGGTAGTGTGTTACGCACACTTAGATAATGTGGCTTGTAAGCTATGCTTAATCTGTTGTGACAAATCATGTGCTATGTTTAAGCAAACCTTAATCTAGCACAATGTTATGTATTCAGTCAAAATGTAACTGTCTGGGTTCAATCTGCTATCTTTCCCTGGTATTGTATTTAATTCCCCTGGTAAATTAAAACCAATTTCCACAATAGGAACAGTGTAGGAAGGTATCTGTAAGAAGAGCAGACGAATAAACAAATATACTTTTCTAAGACATCCATACTCACAAGTTCTTAAGACACTGAGACCAGGGGACAAGCTTTACTATGCGATGGCCTTGTGACCAAGCGAAGTAGGAGCCATCTGGAGCAAAAGCAACTGTCCAGTTTTCACGTCCACACTTCTTATCAAAAGGAGAAGCCGGAGCTAAGAGTTCTCCCACTGTCCGTGACCTTCCTAAAAAGAGGGTACATCATTTGTAAGATATTCAATGTACATAACTACATACCAGAGATTAAATGTTTTGGACAAGTGTGCATGTGTAACCTGATTCCTCTTTCAGAGCTCTTTTCCCCCCAACAACAGAATATGAAATTATGTACTTATATCTTATTTTTAAAGTCAGAAACACAATAAACAACATAAATCTGAACAGAATCTAAGCATATCATAAAGAAAATGGAAAGTGATCTCTTAAAAGTTTTGTCTTACAAAAGTGGTGATACTTGTATTATCTAAACGGCTGTCCCACAGAAGAGGGAGTGGACTTACTTTCTATTGCCACAGAGGGCAAGACTATAACTAATGGGCTAAAACTACAAGGAAGGAAGTTCAGGCGATGTCAGGAAGAACTTCCTGGCTGTATATGCTGTCAGCCAGTTTATGTCAACAAGCTGTCACATGAAGCAATGAGTTCCCTCTACAGTACTGAAGGTCCTCAAATGGAAGTTGTATGGTTGTCCGTCAGATATGTTCTAGTGCAATGTTTCTCAACCTTGGCCACTTTAAGATGGGTGGACTTCAACTCCCAGAATTCCCCAGCCAGCTTGGCAACTTTAAGATATGTGAGCATGCTGGCTGGGGAATTCTGGGAGTTGAAGTCCACTCATCTTAAAGTGGCCAAGGTTGAGAAATACTGCTCTAGTGGATCCTGCAATGATCAGATGGTTGGATTATATGACCTCTAAGGCCTCCTATTCCACATATATAGTGTTACTGGTGTGGTGAAAGGTACAAAAAACAAAACATCACTTGGAAATTAAAAGAAAGCCTTCTTGTTTTGCAAACAAACCCACATTTTTAAAAACACTAGTTTAAACAGCAGAGTTCTTGCTTGTATTTCTAATTTGTCATGCTTTCAAAAATACCAATGCTTTGAAATGCCTGTAGATGACAAGCAGAATGTTTAAAATGTTTGGTCTACCCAACCTGTTGCCATCTGATGTAATGGGATTGCAACTTGCAGAGTTTGCAGCCAAGTTAACATAAATGCCAGCACAGAAGGGACTAGATGCTGGATCACAGAAAATAAGTTCCACAAGGGCAGTGGAGAAACAAACAAGATGGCCCTATCTTAGACCACCCTACCTAGCAGTCATCAGATGCCTTGGGAAAGGCTTCTGGAAGCTGCAGTCCTCTAGATGAGGCCACGTTTGGGAAGGTTACCCAGCAGCAGCAGCACAATGCATCCCACTATTAGGAGGGGACACAGTATTTCTTACACACCTCATTATTAGGCACTGATGTTATCTAGTTGGGTAATGAAAAGTCTACAAGCAACCAAGCTCAAATACAGCAAGGACTCCACATCTTATTATGCCAAGTCTAGAACTGAGAATATCAAACTGATGCTCTTTCAACCCAAAGTTTTAACTACAAAATGAACAGAACTTTATTCTACATGTTCTTTCCAGAAGCCTGCTTTCTCTATAAAAACTGCTTAATACGTAACAGAGCATGAATGCTTTGGATGCTGACTTGTCAAAATCAAGCCTTGGACTGATTGACCTGACTTGTGATCAATTGATGTGTCTAGGGCAGCTGTGCAATTATGTTGTTTCCCTAATGTGGATTCTTAATTCTTTTATTATCTTTGTTGTTTTAAATTGTATTTATGTCATCTACAGTTGGCATGCCAATAAAGGTTGCTTACAACTGACTAAATTCTGATGATTGCCCATCTGTCCTACTTTTATTACACTTGGAATAGCGGAGTTGGGCTTTGCTGCGATTTACATTCTTGTGTAAAAGCCAGGAGGAGAACATAGTTTCTCTTGTACAATCCATGTTCTCCTAAGTATGTATAATGGCAGCTGCTAATCCAGCTTTCTGCAAATGGGTACCTTTCAGATGTGTTGGTTTAAAACTCCTACAAACACTAGGCCTTGAGAGGAAGTAGCTTGGCACTGGTCAGTAAAAACTCAGTTTTTTGCTTTGAGTCAGATGAGACTTCTGGTGACTACTGTATGTACATAGACAAATCCATGCAGGTTTTAGGCAGCATTTTCAGAAGTGGTTTTCCCTTGCCTTCTTCCAAGGGCACAGAGAGAGAGACTGGCCCAGTCACCCAGCCAGCCGGCTTTGTGCCTAAGGGAGGACTAGAACTCAGGCTTCCCTGCTCCTAGACTAGCACCTTAACCTTAGACCAAACTAGATGTAGCAACTGGGAAATAATTTATTATTATTATTTATTTAAATACTGTAATTTAAATATTTTTAGCATTAATGAAAAGTCATATTACTTTGCAGATCATTTTACAACAGCAAACTTGTACCAATTTGCATATACAGTATCTGCATGGGGTTTTCAAGCAGAGAGTCTTGTTCCTTCCATGTGGGACTTGTGAAATCGGATGTGAAGTTTTAGTAACTGTTTCTGTGCCGAGAGAATTCATCCATACTTCCTGAAGTTATGATTAGTCTAGCAAAAATAAAGTCTCTCTGGGTACCTTAAAGATTAACAAAATTATCAAAAAGCTAAGGTACAATTAATTTATTAGCTTTTAATGTGTCACAATTTGCACTTTGGTTGAATTCTCATATCTGAGTCTTGGTTACTGTAAACTACACTCTGTTTTTGTGTGTGCGCTATAATTTCCTGGGAAGGGCCAACAGCATATTACGGAGAACACGTAAGTTGACACAGAAGGAAACCTGAAATCACACACATGGAATTCTACTACACCTATGCCCAGTGTTTTGTCATAATGTAAAAGGAACATCCATGATATAGCAAGCAACACAAAGTATTATTGGCTCTTCTGCAGGCTGAAGGGAGCATTTTATACCTTGCCCATTATCTATAGATGCAAGAACGGCCAATGGCAAAAGACCTTAACCTTGTAATACTTTCCCCCATTTGACCAAATCCCCGAAGCCAGCCTCTTCCTCTTATTCACCACTATCTCCATTCCCATGTTCCTTGTCTTATTATTGGGCTCTACCTCCACACAGCCCACCCCTTCTCCATTTCACCTGGAACCCAAGCATAAACCACAGCTAATCTCACTTTCCTCAGCCTTGGTTTCTCCAGATGCCCTAAAACACAAATCCCACTTCCCAAGCAGATGACAGGGCCACCAGATGCCTCCTGCCAGCTGAAGAACTCCATTCAACAGTTATATTTGCTCAACACCCAGCATAGCCATGCCTTCTCCAGACATGTTGGACTACAGTCCACATCATCTCCATCCCCGGTGTGCAAGGGGGGATGGTGAGATCTACCTTCCTAGTAGCTGTGGAGAACACAAGCCCTTGACTTCTACCACAAAGGCTCTACTGCCAACCTGCCCCACCTCCCCTCGAATCATCACACCCACCCACATCCTTCAAATAACTGAGGGGTCAAGAGGCGTCTCCTTAGCCACTATTTTTAGAATGGCAGGGCTGCTATGGGCAAAGCGATGGACTCTCTCTCAGGGTGAGGCTGTTAGGGTCACCTCAACCTTCTCCCTACAATTTAAGCGCTGCTCCGAATATCCACTCAGATGCAATCCCTCCGAAATGGATTAGATCATTCCTATTAATGCTGAAGCAGCCTGACCCCCCACGTGCCCATCAAGTTCCTCTTCTTTCCTTGCAAACTGGTTCACTTTCCTCTTTCTCCACCAGTATATGATGGTGATTCCTTTTTAACACATAGAGACATACCTTGGTGCTGACATCTGCATTTATATTATACAAATTGTCACATGCCACAATAGGGTAGCCCCTACTAATGTGCATCCTTCTTTCTTTTTAGGAAAATGAAGCTTTTGTTCATAAAGCAAAATATCCAGGCAGCAAATCTGCCCGCATTTAAAATTATAATTTTTAGTGGCCTAAGGGCCAGCCTAGAAAGACTGCCCTTCCCCAACCTGGCGCCCGCCAGACATATTAGGCTCCCATTATCCCCAGCGAAAAAAAGTGGCTGAGACGAAGTCAGTTGCAAATCAAGTAATCTGGAAAAAACCAAACGGAGGAAGTCGGGTTTAAATACTTACCCGGGAGTAAGGCCGTCCCGATAAAATTAATGAGATTTTTAAATCAAGCATTCACAACATGAAGCTACTTTTTTCCCCCACACCACAGGTCGACCTTCTGATATCCAACGTACTTCCCTCAACCGTCCCATTTATTAACCATATCCCTGACAACGAAATATTTTCTTTTTAAAAACGTGAACTGGCTCTTCTTACCAATGAGCTTCTCGTTGACACTCGGAGGAAAGCTGGCCATCTACGGAGCGGCCCTTCACTCCGGCTCTGAACAAGGAGTTTTTAAAAATAAAAGAAACGGGGGAGAAAAAAGACGCTTCCGTCAGACTCTCCCACCCGCAGCCAAAGAAAGACAGACAAAATGGCCGCCGCGGGAAGGCTTATAAAAAGGGGGCGTGGCCTGGCGGGGTCCGCAAAGCCGCGCCCCTGCGTGAAGGGCGTGGAGGAGGGAGGGGGGAAGACGTTCGTTCGGGCTTCCTCGTAGCCCCTTAACGGGGTTAAAGCTCTTGTTTCTTTCAGCTCTCCCTTCCTTTAGCTGCAATAGGACAGGCCCACCAGGGAAGATGCTACTTTGGAAGAGTCCAGTGTGTGAAGAAGGGGAGGAATAGAGGCTATCACTTGGGCTACAGAAAGAGTTAAAGCAGCCTTTCTCACGACCTTTTTTTTCCCCCATTCGGGTTGAATTTTCTGACAGTTTTATCTCCAGGCAATAAGGCCTCTTAAGCTTGAGATTTGCAGCCATGCAGAGCTGGATGAGCACTTGGTTGGCCAAGGGTGGTATAGGCTATATTCACTCTAGGGACCTCTGGTTTAATACTGTGGGCATTTTGCAGCATTTTTGGAAGCGATTTGCCGTTGCCTTCTTCTTAGGGCTAAGAGAGAGTGACTGGCCCAACGTCACCCAGCTGGCTTTGTGGCCAACGCGGGACTAGAACTCATGGTCTCTTGGTTTTGAGCCTGGAACCTTAAATACTGCACCAAACTGGCTCTTAGTTTAATAATAGTGGACTTAATTTCTCCTCAAATTCTTCAATAAATGGCCAGTGTTGGTGGTACATCATGGATGTGTTTATACAACCTGCGAAAGATGTGTTGGCTACATTCTAAGATTGATCAGTTTCAATCTTGGGTAGTTTCAATCTGGTTTATGGCTTGTTGGGTTTACTTAGTTTAGTGTTTAATTAGGCTGACCATATTTCCTTGAGACAAAAACGGGACGTTGGGATGGCAAAACGGGACGGGGTCTTATGTAATATTCCGTATTCATGAAAAAGACGGGCCCCCGCCCCCCGGTCCACGCAATTGGCTCCCGCCTGCAAACCCCGCCCCCGATCCGCATGATTGGCTCCCACCTGCAAACCCCACCCCCCCGGTCTGCCCTCCTCTCCGCCTCCGCCCTCCTTTGCTGCGCGCTCATAGGCGGGAGGTCTTCCTTTTCCGGGCTGCCTCCAATCGGCAGCTCCGGCTCGGATCCTCCTTCTGCGCCATTCCCGCCGGGTTTAAAAAATGGGACAAAATTGAGATTTTTATCAAAACGACGGGATGGTTGACAAATGCTAAAAAAATGGGACTGTCCCGTTCAAAACGGGACGTATGGTCAGCCTATGTTTAATGTATTGTGCACACTCAGCAAATGGGTTCACTTAGAAATCAGATTAAGACTGTTGGGTGAACTTGACCACTGGAAAATGAAGAGCCAAGCTGGATCAAACCACACCTGGAGCCAGCCTAGGGCTGAATCCCACAATGGCCAAAGAGATATAAGAGGGATGGTACAGAGATACAGCATGGTTGAATGTCCATAATAGGTCTGTGCAGACACAGCAAAGGCATTCACACAACAAGTTGATGTCTTTGAATAAAAATTGCTAGTCAGAAAAGGTCCCATTAGACTCCTTATTTTTTGGTACCCCAGACTAACACAGCTTTCTTCCTATGATGACAACAGACACCTAGTAATGTGTGAACCGTGGGTTACATGGTAGGGAAGATTGCTTGGGAATACTGTCTCATGTAACAAAACTACCTGAAAATAGAAAAATTAGCACAAGTTAGAGAAAAGTTCTCTGCCAGGCAATTGATTTCAGACCAGACTGCTAGGTTTCTATTGGGATATGACTTGTTAAATTAAAACCTGGAGTGGTCAAGTAGCTAAGGTGGTTGTTGTGGGGAAAAAGAAGAGGAGAGAATACTATGTATGCTACCTTGAGGTCCAGTATGAAAGGTGGATATAAATCTAATGAATAAATAACTACTAATTTATTTGTATCTTCCTTTTCCTCCAAGAATTCAAGGCGACTTACATGGGATTTCACAGAGATGTGTAGTTTTCATATCCAAAAAGTGAAAGGTGCTTTGAATCCACATACTGCATACCTTCTTTCCCTTCATGTTATCCCCACAACAACAACAACCCTGTGAGGTTGGTTGAGCTGAAAGAGGGAGGGACTGGCCCAAAGTCACCCAGTGAATTTGAACTGGGAATATTCATAATTCTGATCTGCCAGTTGTGACCAAATGTTTCAGTCCATGCTAACGCTGTTCTGAGATTAGACTTTGATTCTGACCTACACAGAAGTACCTCTTTCTTTCCTCCCACATTTTTAATGTTTTGCTTTTAATGTTTTAATGTTTTGATCCTAACAGCAGAGGGTCTCAACACGCCTCAATGTCCTGAAATAACTTTTTTATTATGCCAAGATGGAGTTTAACCACACCCTTATCTTGGCATTTGCTAAACATGAAACCACCGAGATCTGGAAACTCTTTCAATATGTCTCTATTCCATTAAGATTTATAGCTGTCAAAAGTGCTCCAAATATGCTCTCCCATCCCTTGAGGAGGTTGCAGCAAACAGGTTTGGCTTTCACTGCCAGACGAAGAAAACGAAGCAGGCAGGGCATTCTTGCAAAAGAGCTACATTTTAAAAAATGACTTAGGTCATTCTTGGTTTCACAAGGCAAAGCATTTCAACAGTGCACCGAATTACAACCCCGGGTTCCTATTGTGTTGAAAATTCCTAAACGAAATAGTTGGTTTAAACAGCAGCGGTGACCCTTATTTGCTGAGACTAATGTCCATTTGAATAAGGCCCCCTGAGTTTAAAATGCTTATGAAATGAAGATGGGGCACTAGCTATCCCAGAAACAAGCAGCGTTGTGTTAAGGCAGCCAAGATTTATGTGGGAACAGCGCATGATGCCATCACAGGATGGGACTTTGACGTCCGAGCCCCAGGCTGGTTCTGCAGAAAGAATGGGTATCAGGACTCCTGAATCCAGCAGGGCTGGTCACTGTATTTAGAAGTAAAATGAACAATGCACGCTCCCATTTAAAGAGTCCTTTACCCTCCCACAAAACCATCAAACTCAGATTCCAAAATGCTATCTTTTCTTTTTTTGATAATTTTTTATTAGAATTTTACAATACATAGTTAAAAGTTAGAAATAGAAAAAGAAATAGAAATACAAAAGAAAAAGAAAAGAAAAGAAAAAGTGTAGTAAAGTAAAAGAAGAAGAAAAAGTAAAGTATGAAACATAGGTAACTTCCAATCTATCCCTGGTCATGAAAACAAAAAAATCTGTCCTGCTAGTTTTTCATGCAATAGATAAGAATAATTCTTTGTCTAATATACCCCATTATATTTATAATATCTAATCTTCAAATCCCCACGTAAGCTTTGCCCCTACTGCATTTCGCAAATAGTCCACCAGTGGTTTCCACTCTTTGAGATAACGACAACTTGAGCTTTCTTTTAATAAACAAGTGAGTTTATCATTTTCTGCCATGTCCATCAATTTTAACAACCATTCTTGTATCGTTGGTAGATAGCAAAATGCTATCTTGATATAGTAAGGTAGTAAATATGTGAGACGCCTGTCAGGGACCAAATTTTCTAATTTAGCCCAGAGTTTGGTTCTATTAACAGAATCGAAAGTGGCCTTAAAATCTATAAAAGCAGAAAATAATTTGCCTTTCAGGAAAATAGAATATTTTCCTGCCAGGTAAGCTAATATAAAACTCTGATAAATTGTTGATCTGCCTTTTCTAAAAGCGGCCTGAGCATTTGTTAAAACAAAGTGTTCCTCAAGGTAAGAGGTTAATTTTTCATTTAAATGTCTAGTATAAAGTTTTCCCAGGATTGATAACAAACTAATTGGCCTAAAATGGACAGGGTCTTCCATTTCTTTCTTCTTATATAGGGGAACTATTATAGCTCTATTCCAGCCCGAAGGGATTCCAAAATAGTTTTCTGTACCTGGGGTGTCCACAGGTCAAAAAAGTCAGTTTGGTGGCCCCAATAGTGTGATCAAAGTGCTGTCTGTTTTTTAAGTGTGTTGCACTGAACGTCACCTTCCAACTGCGGTGGCAATTTTTTTTCACACTGACTGAAAACGACGTGGTATGTTGTTTCATGTGTTAACCATGGATTTTTCAGGCTTTATCCCTTATTTCTAAAAATAAGGCATGAGGTTCCCAGTGAAGAATCAAGGGCACAAATTTGCCCCATTTGTGCAGTGAAAAGCATTTTTGAACAACTCCTCCTCTGAACAAGTTTAGAATGTGATAGGATTGACAGTTTGGATGTTTCTGATTGTTACAGGTCATTCCTATCCTCGCTAACCAAGATTTTTTTCCCAACCAAAATACCAAAGATTGAAATGTTACTTTTGTATGCAAAGAAAGAAAGGAAGAAAGAAATCCACTGAATTACAGCCTGTTTTTTGTTTTGTTCGTTTGTTTTGGGCATATCAAGAGGTTACGCATTGCAAAGGCATATTTCTTCTGCTATGCCCGAAATATTTGTGAGAACGTGCATCAAGTCATTCTCCTCTGGATGGTATCATCTTCCACGTGACTCTTTCTGAGAATGACTATTGAGTGGCTGAGATGAATCACATCTCAAGCACATTCCTACAAATACAGTCAAGACTCTTAAATAATGTCCATTTTGGTTCACTGGGGAAGGCTTTTAAACTGACATCAGAATCAGAAATAAGTCAGTCATGCATCCTTATTTTGAGGTGTTGCTGTCTTTGTAGTATACAAGAGCTGAGTAGAATTTTTTTTTTGAAGGGGTTCAAATTCTGTGGATTCCTAAAAAAATATTTGACTCCAAAAGAGCTAACAAGCTTTGGGTCCAGAGAGAAGCAGAGTCTGGATTCAAACGCCTTATGAAGTCTTGGTTTAACCCTGGTTTATTGAATAAAATGCAATGTCCGGGTTCACACAACATGTTATGAGAAAGCAAACACTCTAAATGAGAATATGGCTAAAGCCATTACAGCTTAACATGATGTCTGTGTTCGCACCACATACAACTAAAGCAAAATGCTAAATTAATACAGTAATGTGCCATTTTACATTCCATCTGGTGATGCATTTCAACAATGTTTGTGGATAACTGTGTCAATGTACTTTCAGACTTGCAAGATTCCGTTAATGTAACCTTACAGTAAAGTAGAATTAGTTCATCCAGGTGTGCTTCCTGTCTGGACTACCTCGCAAGGCTGACACCAATCTTGCAAGTCTGAAAGTACATTTCTTCCCTGTCACGTTTACAGCCCAAGAAACTAGAGACGGTCCCTTCTGAGACGTTTGCCAAACCCCCATTCCTTCTGCGGCTAAGCTGCCTTTTATCCGACCATTCTCCTGGCTGTGGCTTTTCCCCCTGTCTCCCAAGGTTATTCCTGTTGGAATCCGACTCCACATTTAGGAGCAGATAAGTAAAACTTCCGCATTGGTTGAGTTTTAATGACCATGAAAAATGATTAAGAGTTTTTCTTTTGGGATGTTGTTGTTGACATATGATAGTATTGTTTTCCTTTCAAGTATGGATTGGCCAGCTCATGCCTAAAATTGTTTGGCCGTGAAAAAATAAGAGCCAGTATCACGTTATCCAAGCACATTATGCCAAAAAATGAAATAAAAGTATCAGTTACAATGATCTGTCATTAGCAAATAAATCACTTATTCTGGAGGCAAAGGCCAAACTAGATAATAAGAAGGTGGGTTTGGAGTAATCTTTCATATTTCCTTTGAAATCCAAATGCCTATTTTGTAACAGGGGTTGTAGACAATATGTACTGTTTGTTATTTTATAACAATATATATATTTTAATCTCCCAGGCCTCCATCAAGTTTTCTGTTGGCTGCCATTTCCTGTCTATAATGCACATAATGTTCATACAACATTCTAAACCTGGGTTCAGAAAACATAGTTGAGGGTGTCACATAACATGCTATACCCCAGTGTTTCTCAACCTTGGGAACTTTAAGATGTGTGGACTTCTACACATCTTAAAGTTCCTAAGGTTGAGAAACACTGCTATACCCAAATAAACAAAGCATATTATGATTTAATGTGATGGCCTTGTTCACACAACTTATGAAGACAACACCTGGTTCTCACAACATGCTGAATCATAAACTATACAAATCTGTGAGGGATGTATAAATTAGTTAATTTTTAACAAAATCATTTGTATTGGTAATAGCTATTTTTATATATTACATCGGAACCAACTCTTGGTAATTGAATAGCTGGAAACTGAGTCCATTAAATGTTTCAGGATAACAGTGACTAAGATAATCAATTACACAATAGACAAGGGGAGACGGGGGACAGAGATAGGTCTTATCATCCCAAGGAAATAAGGAAAGGTGTACACAAACACGTATCAGAATCAGAACAAATTGCGAGGTCAAACCATGACTTATGAGGAAATCCCATTACACACAACCTGATAAGGCTTCCGCAAAGCACCCCCCCCCCCATAGATTGAAAAATGCATAGAATGTTTTAATGTAATCAACATTTAAAATGTGTTAATTATTGATTAAAAGGTGATAATTAGTCAATTATAGGCGAATCAGAAATAAGAATGTAACATCCTGGTACCTCAGCCAATGGGGACAGATGAGGGTCACTCTCGGCCCCGTTAGGGTATATAATATGCTGAGATCTGTAATGAGGTGTGGACCTTTTTGCCTGCAGCAATAGGATCCACCCGCCTTTGCAAACGCGAAATAAATCTTTGCTTTTGTACTTTGACTCAGAGAGATCATGAGTGGTCATTTCTATGGTCCATTTCTCACAAACCCACTTCAGCCTAATCTAAACTTGTGAGAAAGAAGGTAGAAATATCTAACTCATTCTGGCTCATCCCCCAAAAGCTAAACAATTGGATGGGAGACTACCATCGCAGAAAAAAGGAACAGCAACCAACTTTTGTATTATTGCCAAGAAAACTATATGGGCATGTCCATGTTGTCATTAGGAATCAAGCTCAAAGCAAAAGAGAATGTGTTAATGTTGTGAGAACACAGTCATATGTCCCATAATAAGCATGTGGTTAAAAAACAAATGGTTACAAAACTTCCTTATATATGCTAAGTATCTTTCTTTCAAAGTTCTTGGAAGGGGAACTGGAGAAGCAGAATCTGGAAAAGTTGAGCATTAAGCAGAAATTAACTTGAAACAGAATCTAAGAGGGTAAGATTCTAACCTTGAGGGTTAGGAACAGAATGAAACTATTAGAAAACTGACCTGTTTATGACCAAGCTCTGCCTGTCTGCTCAAAATCTTAACCACCACAATATTGTTTGCAGTCCCATCTGGTAAGTAGCAGTTTGCGGGACAAGTAGCTCTGGGCTCAGCTTTGGCAATAAACTGTCTTATGTCTCCAAAGCAAGATCAGGTCGTCCTCCTGTTTTATTTTCTCAAACTAAAGATGATGAGTTGAAGTCTACATGACCTGGACCAGACTTTAACCACTACAGCAGCCCCTCCATCTTCTCCAAAAGCCTGATTTATCAATTTTTGGTTGCCTTTGTTGTTGTTTATTCGTTCAGTCGCTTCCGACTCTTCGTGACTTCATGGACCAGCCCACGCCAGAGCTTCCTGTCGGCCGTTGCCACCCCCAGCTCCCCCAAGGTCGAGTCGTCACCTCCAGAATATCATCCATCCATCTTGCCCTTGGTCGGCCCCTCTTCCTTTTGCCTTCCACTTTCCCTAGCATCAGCTAGGTTGCCTAAAGGGCCCTAACTATCTAGCAAATTACTGTACAATTTATTTAACAAAGTAGGATTAAACAAACCCTGGTTCAGCACAATGCTGAAGCTAGAGCCACATTCACACATGTCCATCTGAGCATTTTCCTGCCCAAGCCAGAGAAAGGGAAGGTGTATGTAACTACTTCGTTTACTTGGAAAAAGTATTAAGCTATCTGTCTATGAAGGTTCTCAGTCATCCAGGTGGAATTGTCTGTAGCTTGAATCATGTCAACTGGATTTCTATTTTCTCAGTGGAAACGTTTCGCTCCTTATCCAAGGAGCTTCTTCAGTCTGAGCAAAGTTAGTAAGGGAATCCTTAAATATGTTTCTAGGTGGCTGTGTGACCTTACACCTGGGGCTAGGTCATGGTTATATTGAGATGTTGTTTCTAAGTCCCTGTATCATCTAAAGGAGGATCGTTAAGATCACCATGCTGCTGTTGAGCTTGTGAAATGGTCTTAATCTTCCTAGGCACAGAAGACAAAGCAGGGAGGAAAATAGGGCAAAGATTGTGCCTCAGGCGGTGTGGGCCTCAGGCACAATCTTTTCCCTATTTTCCTCCCTGCTTTGTCTTCTGTGCCTAGGAAGATTAAGACCATTTCGCAAGCTCAACAGCAGCATGGTGATCTTAACGATCCTCCTTTAGATGATAAAGGGACTTAGAAATAACATCT
This sequence comes from Charina bottae, assembly GCA_023362775.1. NCBI lineage: Eukaryota > Metazoa > Chordata > Lepidosauria > Squamata > Charinaidae > Charina > Charina bottae. Next base: position 6,498,935 of record JALMGJ010000027.1, on the reverse strand, counting down.
CAAAATAACCATGACCTAGCCCCAGGTGTAAGGTCACACAGCCACCTAGAAACCTATTTAAGGATTCCCTTACTAACTTTGCTCAGACTGAAGAAGCTCCTGGGATAAGGAGCGAAACGTTTCCACAGAGAAAATAGAAATCCAGTTGATATTAAGCTATCTGTCCTCCAAGAGAGACTCTGGGCATAGTCTACTTCGACTCCTCAACAAGTCAAACTCTAGGAATAATAATTCCTTTGCTTTGCTGACTGAGATATATAAACATATGAAACCAAACCTTGGAGCTTATAGTCTGAAGATAAGCAGAACTGTGATAAAGGAGAGAGAATTAAAGAAATGGGGAGCAAGGGTTATGTCAGCATAAGCCACAAGCTAACTGCAGATATATTTTCTTTTCCTTCCTTCCTTCCTTCCTTCCTTCCTTCCTTCCTTCCTTCCTTCCTTCCTTCCTTCCTTTCTTTCTTTCTTTCTTTCTTTCTTTTTCTCCTTCCTTCCTTCCTTCCTTCCTTCCTTCCTTCCTTCCTTCCTTCCTTCCTTCCTTCCTTCCTTTCTTTCTTTCTTTCTTTCTTTCTTTTTCTCCTTCCTTCCTTCCTTCCTTCCTTCCTTCCTTCCTTCCTTCCTTCCTTCCTTCCTTCCTTCCACGGTATTTTGGATCCACAGACTAAAGCTGTTAATGGTTAATGAGTTTCTGTTTGTTTTGATGGGGGCTGAGAAAATTTGTTGGAGGACTCACAGAAGCAGAAGCTCACCGAGTGGGAAAAATGGGGCATCTTGGAGGGTGATGTTTGAGCCAAGGATCAGCCCCATGATTGGCATGGAACAATCACAATACTGCCTGGTCTGGAATGTTATAAATAAGTGGAAATCTGCAGCCTGGTTTAAATCCACAAGCAACATTAGAATTTTCTCATCCCATGGCTCCTCCTTGCCTGATCTGTTTCTCTCCTTTGCCCATGGTCTTGGGCTTCTGATTCTGTGCTGCAAAGCTCTGAGTGACTGCAAGAGAGCAGCAAAGGGTTGGGGCCTTCTGTGTCTCTTTCCTACCACGTAATGGTTATCCGCAGTTTTGCACTTCAGGAATGGCTTTCCTATATTATCTATACCGGTTCCCGGAATGCTCCTCCTTCTGGAACTGTTCCTTTTTATCCTTCTTTTCCAACCCTTGACTATCATTCAATCTACCCTGCTTGCTTTGCTGCCTTTTCAAGTACCTGACTCCCATTATTCCAGATGTGCTCCACAACTGGTTTCATAATTCTTCCTGTGATCAAAGACAAGCTGGCTGAGAATGTTGAGACTTGTAGGCTAAAGCACCAACAAGCCTTGCCACCCCCAGCCCCCAATATTTGGCATTTTTAGGCTCTAATCAGGTCAGATATCCACAGCCAATAGCATCCAGGGGTACTAGAACAGATTCCATTGTCACAAAATTCAAGCTAAATAGGATAGCAATGCAGGATCTTTCCATTTATCTAATGTCATCTGTAGGGGAAGGACAGGATGCAGAAGGACTCCTTTAATAGAAACCAACTTTTTTTAGGAAAGTCTTTCAACAACTGATGCAACCCAAGATTAGTCGTTTCTTTCGGGGAAAATGGTATGTTCAGTATGCTATCATCATAATGCCAGACAACCCCATCCCCATCATTTAAAAAAGAGTGGTTTAGACAGGAAGACTGAAATTAAAATTTTAAAATGGAAAGAAAAAAAATCCTATTAACAATGGTTCCATTGCTAGAAACATTATCCTTGCTTGTTCATGTTTGCAAACTGTTCAGGAGACATTTATCGGTTGGTCAATATATCAATTACAAACTGGTTAGTTCTACAAAGCACCAACGCTTTTGTGATTGTGTTAAAATGGAAATGCCTGCTTGGTTTTGAACAGATGGCTGCTGAGACCAAATGCTGATCCTCTCCCAACTAAAGTATCCATTCTCCTCTTTCCAAATTTTATGGGCAGAATGGAAAATCACTGGATTTGTTCCCAACAAGTTTTTCTGTCCACCCTCAACCCCCAGTTTGCAAGATCTTTGCCCTGGATCTAGAACTGTAGCTAGTAATTTATTAACAGTGGGACTGATGGAAGATTGTAAAATGGTCTTCTTTCTTTTTTTTCCTGGGTTTGTGCCTTCCAGTGAAATTTGAGAGTTCTGTTTTTCCATTTAACATCAGTGGGCAAAGAGGAATGGCACCCCCTTGGGAAGAAAATGCAGTGCCTAAAACCTGAAAAATACTGCTAGGGCAATTTGCTCTAATTGGAAAGACAAAAGACTTTTCAGTTCTGTGTTTCCTTCTTCTCCATTTGTTTTGTGATCACTGTTAAAACCATGCGACACAGTTATAAGCAACCCCAGCTGCCTTTTACAGTTTCAGCCAGAATTTAGCAACCATGTTCAAAGGGCTTTCCATAGATATTTTTAAAGTGACCATTTCATTTTAATTCCCTTTTCACTCAAGATTACATAAATTTGCAAGTTCCAAAGCCTTTTTATAAGCAGCCCTGCAAAAAAGTGTGAAATGCTATGCAACTGTAATAACCAGCTGGTTAAAAAGAAAGGCATCTTTTATGTTTTGTTTGTATTTCACATGCTGCTTTAGCAGAGAATTAATGACTATGTCTATCTCCCAAAAGCATGGACTAAAAATTTACCTGCAATGACCTTTGGCTGATTAATCTATGACATCTTTTATGTAAAAAGGTATTATGCAGGAACAGTTTGAGAGAAAGTGCAGTGGGATCCGTGGACCAGAAGTCCTCTGAAGAGACACTAAGGAATTGAGTATATTTAGCCTTGAGAACAGAAGATTGAGGCAGTGTGAAACAGCATTTTTAATTTCTGTTCACATGGTGCTCTTGATCTAGTTACTGAATGAATCCATTTTCTTGGTTCACTAATGAACTAACTGGTCTGGATTCAGTAAAACCTAACCAATGTTAAAAGTAACCAAGTGTTGTGAATGCAGATACTAGATCTAAATGATCTGGCCAAACAGGTGATGTGATGATAGCCTTCAAGTACTTGAGAAGATGTCACACAAGAGGTGCAGAAGATAAGGTGTTGATCTAGGAATCCCAGTTCAAATCTCCCCTGAGCCAAAGAAGGTCACCGGTTGACTTTGGGTTAGTCAAACTCTCTTAGTCTAACCTACTTAAGAGGATTGTTGTTGAGTGGATCATATGAAGGGAGATCTCTATATAAGCCTCCTTCAGTGGGAACTCAATCAATCAATCAAATAAAAGACCAAATCCTATCCTGATATTGGCTCAGAAGGGGCGTGGTGGCTCAGCGGGTAAGACGCCAGGCTTGTCGATCGGAAGATCGCAAGTTCGGAGGTTCGAGACCCTAGCCCCACGTGACGGAGTGAGCTCCTGCACTCGCCCCAGCTCTTGCCAACCTAGCAATTCGAAAGCATGCAAATGCAAGTAGATGTATAGGTACCACTTCGGTGGGATGGTAACAGCGTTCCGCGTGCGTCATGCTGGCCACATGACCATGGAAGCATCTTCGGACAGCGCTGGCTCTTCGGCTAACAAACGGAGATGAGCACCGCCCTAGAGTCGGACACGACTGCACAAATGTGCAGGGGGAACCTTTACCTTTTACCACCCATTGGGCGGCCTGGGAAACAGAAAATACAATCCTAGAAGAAGGGAAAAAAACATTTGTGTATTGTGCCCAAGAAAACTACATAACATATCCCATGAAAAGCCGAATGGTTGAACTTGTCTTGAGGGTATCTGTATCTTTAGAATCTGCTCCCTGAACCTCAGACCAGCTCATGAAATTTAATATTGTTATACACATTAACATATAATTCAGTGCACTGGAGTCAAAACACAGTGTATAGAATTATATTTTAGCATTCATGACAATATTAATATTTTAGAGATGGTCTGAATATCAGGTGGGAGATATTAAATTCGGTGTTATATCTAAATGCAAGTATATATCTGGTCCCATTTTAATGTTTTATTATAATAAAAACAATCCATCTCTAAGTTCCACAAAGGAGTTTTTTTATGGTTCATTATCATTATAAGGCCTTGTCAAAATAACCTCAGAGTACCTGCTGAACTGGAAATTATGGCTGCTTCTCAGTTGTTCCAAAGTGTAGACTACTCTACCCCCATCACCCAGTTAAGGGATATGATGATGATGATGATGATGATGATGGTTGGTTGCACAGTCAGCCAGATGTTTAGACTGGATTTGGCATTTTTATCCAGCTATCGCAGAGCTTTCCAAACTTTTCATGTTGGTGACACACTTTTTAGACATGCATCATTTTGCGACGCACTCTTACAGCAGGGCACAAGGCAGGCACTAGGACCTGCACGGAATCCGGGCAGGGCAGGTTTGGAGGCAGCAAGGCACAAGGCAGGCACTAGGACCTGCGCGGAATCCTGGCAGGGCAGGTTTGGAGGCAGCAAGGCACGAGGCAGGCACTAGGACCTGCGCGGAATCTGGGCATGGCAGGTTTGCAGGCAGCCAGGCACAAGGCAGGCACTAGGACCTGTGCAGAATCACAGCCGGTTTGGAGGCAGCAAGGCACAAGGCAGGCACTAGGACCTGCGCGGAATCCGGGCATGGCAGGTTTGGAGGCAGCAAGGCACAAGGCAGGCACTAGGACCTGCACGGAATCCGGGCAGGGCAGGTTTGGAGGCAGCAAGGCACAAGGCAGGCACTAGGACCTGCGCGGAATCTGGGCAGGGCAGGTTTGGAGGCAGCAAGGCACAAGGCAGGCACTAGGACCTGCGCGGAATCCTGGCAGGGCAGGTTTGGAGGCAGCAAGGCACAAGGCAGGCACTAGGACCTGCGCGGAATCCGGGCAGGGCAGGTTTGGAGGCAGCAAGGCACAAGGCAGGCACTAGGACCTGCGCGGAATCCGGGCAGGGCAGGTTTGGAGGCAGCAAGGCACAAGGCAGGCACTAGGACCTGCGCGGAATCCGGGCAGGGCAGGTTTGGAGGCAGCAAGGCACAAGGCAGGCACTAGGACCTGCGCGGAATCCGGGCAGGGCAGGTTTGGAGGCAGCAAGGCACAAGGCAGGCACTAGGACCTGCGCGGAATCCGGGCAGGGCAGGTTTGGAGGCAGCAAGGCACAAGGCAGGCACTAGGACCTGCGCGGAATCCTGGCAGGGCAGGTTTGGAGGCAGCAAGGCACAAGGCAGGCACTAGGACCTGCGCGGAATCCGGGCATGGCAGGTTTGGAGGCAGCAAGGCACAAGGCAGGCACTAGGACCTGCGCGGAATCCGGGCAGGGCAGGTTTGGCGGCAGCAAGGCACAAGGCAGGCACTAGGACCTGCGCGGAATCCGGGCAGGGCAGGTTTGGAGGCAGCAAGGCACAAGGCAGGCACTAGGACCTGCGCGGAATCCGGGCATGGCAGGTTTGGAGGCAGCAAGGCACAAGGCAGGCACTAGGACCTGCGCGGAATCCGGGCATGGCAGGTTTGGAGGCAGCAAGGCACAAGGCAGGCACTAGGACCTGCGCGGAATCCGGGCATGGCAGGTTTGGAGGCAGCAAGGCACGAGGCAGGCACTAGGACCTGCGCGGAATCTGGGCATGGCAGGTTTGCAGGCAGCCAGGCACAAGGCAGGCACTAGGACCTGTGCAGAATCACAGCCGGTTTGGAGGCAGCAAGGCACAAGGCAGGCACTAGGACCTGCGCGGAATCCGGGCATGGCAGGTTTGGAGGCAGCAAGGCACAAGGCAGGCACTAGGACCTGCGTGGAATCCGGGCATGGCAGGTTTGGAGGCAGCAAGGCACAAGGCAGGCACTAGGACCTGCATGGAATCCGGGCAGGGCAGGTTTGGAGGCAGCAAGGCACAAGGCAGGCACTAGGACCTGCGCGGAATCTGGGCAGGGCAGGTTTGGAGGCAGCAAGGCACAAGGCAGGCACTAGGACCTGCGCGGAATCCTGGCAGGGCAGGTTTGGAGGCAGCAAGGCACAAGGCAGGCACTAGGACCTGCGCGGAATCCGGGCAGGGCAGGCTTGGAGGCAGCAAGGCACAAGGCAGGCACTAGGACCTGCGCGGAATCACAGCCAGTTTGGAGGCAGCAAGGCACAAGGCAGGCACTAGGACCTGCGCGGAATCCGGGCATGGCAGGTTTGGAGGCAGCAAGGCACAAGGCAGGCACTAGGACCTGCGTGGAATCCGGGCATGGCAGGTTTGGAGGCAGCAAGGCACAAGGCAGGTACTAGGACCTGCGCGGAATCCGGGCAGGGCAGGTTTGGAGGCAGCAAGGCACAAGGCAGGCACTAGGACCTGCGCGGAATGCGGGCATGGCAGGTTTGGAGGCAGCAAGGCAGAAGGCAGGCACTAGGACCTGCGCGGAATCTGGGCAGGGCAGGTTTGCAGGCAGCCAGGCACAAGGCAGGCACTAGGACCTGTGCAGAATCACAGCCGGTTTGGAGGCAGCCAGGCACAAGGCAGGCACTAGGACCTGTGTGGAATCCTGGCAGGGCTCGGAGGCAGCAGCAGCCGTGACACACCCAGACACTGCAGCCGACACACTAACGTGTCCCGACACACAGTTTGGAAAGCTCTGACCTACTGAGTCCTTCCCAAGGACCTGGGATAGGCAGATGTTGTTGTTTAATAATATTAAAGGTATCATCACAGGATGTAAGCTCTTCCAAGTAAAGCTGCCTTTTGCAATTGACTGATGGTGGTTTTGTCAATGCCGATGATGTTCAAGTGGTGCTCCAGATGTTTTGGGATTGCACCCAACGTGCCTATTACTATTGATACTATATTTACTTTCTTTTGCCACAGTCATTCTACTTCTATTTGCAGGTCTTTATATTTTGTGATTTTCTCCAGTTCTTTCTCTTCTGTTTTATTGTCTCCAGGTATTGCTTATATTATTATTATTATTATTATTATTATTATTATTATTATTATTAAATTTGTTATAGCTACCCATTCTAGTAGACACTTTTGATTTCTTATTTCAGACATGTTGACTGCAGTTCAAATTGCAATCTGCCATTCTGTTTTAACTGAGGTTAACTAAAGAGTATGTTTTTTTGGGTAATTCATACAATTTGCTCCTTCCTCATTCTGTGTGTGTATATGTATGTACAACTTCCTTTTTTTATGCATTTGAATAGCAGGAACAAAATGTTCTCTTTCTTTCTTCCCTATAATAGCAGGTCTATTATCTGCTATAAGAAAACTGGCATAAAACACAAGACTATCCTGGGTATGGGTCAAGCATTTGTATACAAACTACATTTTAAAAAAAGTGAGTTAAAGTCTATGTGGCTCTGAGATTCCTTAGCCATAGCGTTGTAATGGTTGTTGGACCTGGAATTGCTTGTTAAATAAAAACCGTTAACCGTTCTTGGAAACTGGCATGCTCAAAGTAATAATGATTTCTTCTCCTTTGTATTGGTAGGAGAAAGGTAGATTCTCCTACTAAGTTATTGTTAAGACTGCTGACATTGTTCAAAATAACTATGCTGTCTATTTGTTTGATAGTCTGCATTTTACTGACCTTACCTAAAAAGAGTAATCCAAAATCAGAGTAAAATACAGACAAAACAAAAAACAATATGGAAGAATAAGCTCTATGAAAAATGCTGAAGACTTGATAATACCTACAATAAACTCCCCTCGCTGGATCTATTTAGCCTAGTTAGGATCCACTCTGCTCACCCCATATGGGGAGGGGGCTAGAAAAGGTGCCATAAACATAGTCTGCCTCATTTTCTCCCTGACTGGACTACTGCGACCAGTGGGGTCACCATCTAGCGGTCGTAAAAGACTCATGAATTTTGGGACATGGAATATATGGACACTGCAAGACAATATGGATAGTGAACGACCTGTACGTAGGACTGCCATTATTGCAAGGGAGCTGAGACGTTTTAATATTGATATAGCAGCACTCCAAGAAACTCGAAGAGCAGTAGAAGGACAGTTGAAGGAAGAAAAAGGAGGTTATACCTTCTTTTGGAAAGGACTGCCTGAACAAGAACGACGAATACATGGGGTAGGCTTTACTATCAAAAAAGACCTTGTGAAGCTCTTGTCAGAAGTTCCCACTGGGATTAACGAACGACTCTCAATTCTCCGAATAAAACTCGCCAAACTATCCTAAGTGCTTACGCACCAACACTAGATGCAGATGAGGATATCAAGGAAAAATTTTATACCCAGCTGGACACCATCTTATCAGAGATACCAAAGGAGGATAAAATTATCCTCCTGGGCGATTTCAATGCAAGAGTTGGGCGTGACTTTGATTTGTGGCCGGGGATCATTGGGAAAGAAGGAGTTGACAATAGCAACATGAATGGAATCTTACTTCTGACTAAATGTGCAGAGCATAACCTTGTCATTACTAACACACTCTTTCGCCAGAAAAATAAATTTAAAACATAATGGAAGCACCCACGGTCAAAGCACTGGCATCTTTTAGATTATGTAATTGTCCGTGCTAGAGATCGCCGTGATGTACTTCTCACCAGAGCCATGACGAGCGCCGATGACTGCTGGACAGACCATTGATTAATTCGATCCACGATGGCCATAAAGATTGTCCCTCATCGTAGGCTCCAAGGAAGAAAACCAAGGCATAAAATGAATACACTGGCCCTTCAAGATTCTACTAAACGAGCTTGCTTTCAATCAACTCTCAAGGAACATCTGCCTATGGAACTCCCTGAAAATGTTGAGGAACACTGGATTAAATTGAAGACTTCTATTATTTCAGCCTGTGAACAAACTATCGGATACCAGACTAAGAGACATCAGGACTGGTTTGATGAGAACGATAGTGAGATTGAACATATTATTGACAAGAAAAGGAAAGCCTTCCAGATATGGAAAAAAGATATTAACTGTGCCGTTAAGAAAAAAATCTACGCCAGTGCAAAGGCAGAAGTCCAAAGAAGAACTAGAGAACTTAAGAACATATGGTGGATAAAAAAAGCCCAAGAAACCCAACATTTTGCAGATGCTCATGATGCACGGGGCTTTTTTAATGCCATAAAGGCCATCTATGGACCAACAAACTATGGTACAAATCCCTTACGCTCAATAGATGGTGCTAAACTTCTAAAGGACAAAGAGTCTATCGCACTGCGCTGGAAAGAGCATTACTACAATCTCCTTAATCGTCACTCTACTGTGGCTGATGAAGTCTTCTTGCAAATCCCGCAAAAACAAATAAGAGATGAGCTTGCAGTACCCCCTAGTTTGGAGGAAGTCAGTAAAGCCACTAAACAAATGAAAAATAACAAAGCTAGTGGACCTGATGGGATTCCAAAGAAGGCGGGCCTGAATTTACACAGCAACTTCATAAGCTCATCGAAAAAATCTGGATGAGGGAGGAGATTCCAGCAGACTTTAGGGATGCCATAATTATCACTCTCTTTAAAAAGGGTGATAGAACAAACTGTGGAAACTATCGAGGCATCTCCCTTCTAGCTACAGCAGGCAAAATCCTGGCAAAGATCATCGCAAACCGTCTCCTATCTATATCAGAAGACATCCTCCCTGAAACGCAAAATGGCTTCTGCCCTTCCAGGGGAACAGTGGATATGATCTTCACTGCACGACAGCTTCAAGAAAAATGCAAGGAGCAAAACCGCCCTCTGTACATGGCGTTTATTGATCTGACTAAAGCTTTTGATACTGTAAATCGTACTGCTCTCTGGACCATCCTTCTGAAAATCGGATGCCCTGATAAATTTGTGAACATCTTGCGGTTACTCCATGACGACATGATGGCAACAATCCTGAATAACAATGGCTCTCAAAGCGATCCATTTAAAGTGGAATCCGGTGTTAAACAGGGATGTGTTATTGCTCCAACCTTATTCGCTATCTTTATCGCTATGATTATGCACCTTGTTGAAGAGAAACTTCCTACTGGTGTAGAAATTATATATCGAACAGATGGAAAGCTTTTTAATCTTAGTAGGCTGAAAGCAAAAAATAAGGTAATTGCAACTTCTGTTATAGAACTTCAATATGCTGATGATAACGTAGTCTGTGCACACTCCGAGGAAGATTTTCAAACTATCCTAAACATCTTTGCAGAAGCATATGAAAAGCTCGGCCTCTCGATTAACATTAAAAAAACCAAAGTGCTTTACCAGCAAGTTCGAACCAATCCCTCCGCAGCGCCATCAATCCAGCTTAAAGGTGTGTCACTAGAAAATGTCGACCACTTTTCTTATCTCGGCAGCCATCTATCTACAAAAGCCGACATCGACGCTGAAATTCAGCATCGCCTGAGCTCTGCGAGTGTAGCTTTCTCCCGAATGAAGCGTAGAGTGTTTGAGGATCGGGACATTCGCAGGGAGACCAAAATGCTTGTTTACAAAGCCATTGTACTATCAACCCTTCTGTACGCCTGTGAAACATGGACCCTCTACAAACGCCACCTCCAACTTCTTGAAAGATTCCATCAACGCTGCCTCCGAAAAATTCTGCAAATTACTTGGGAAGATAGGCGGACTAATGTTAGCGTATTAGAAGAAGCGAAAACCACCAGCATTGAAACAATGATCACCCAACATCAACTTTGCTGGACCGGCCATGTTGTTCGAATGCCTGACCGTCTTCCAAATCAGCTACTTTACTCCCAACTTAAGAATGGAAAACGGAATATTGTTGGACAGCAAAAGAGATTCAAAGACACTCTCAAAGCTAATTTAAAAAAATGTAATATCAGCATTGAGAACTGGGAAGCCCTAACTCATGAGCGTTTCAACTGGAGGTCAGCCTTTATTAAAGACGCTACGGACTTTGAAGAAGCACGAGTACAGGGCGAAAGGGAGAAAAGAGCTAAAAGGAAGGCACGTCAGGCAAACCCTCGTCATGACCGTCTCCCACCCGGAAACCTATGCCCTCATTGTGGGAGGTTGTGCGGATCCAGAATTGGCCTTTACAGCCGCTTACGGATCCACTGTTAAAATTTTACCTTTGGAAGACAATCTTACTCGGCTACGAGTGATCGCCAATGAATGACAATAAGCTATTCAATATTCCATGCTCGGATGTTGGACCTGACACACACATATGAGGAGGAGGGGGTGGTGGCTGTTTTTAGCTTTTGTCCCACTTGGTTGCAACACCTGCTTGTTTGTACTGTGCTTGCATAATTCACACGGGGAAGCCATCAATGCAAAATGCAACAAAGAGTTTGTTTCTCAGTTGCCTGAGAAAGAGGAACTGGACCAAGGTCACCCAGATGGCTTCTGTGCCTAAGAGAAGGCTAGAAGCTGGGTCTCCTCCTCCTAGCCCAGCACCTTCTCCACTAGACCACATTGGCTCTCACACTGACACACATATGCATACAGAAATGTACAATAGGCACTCAGTATCTGTGTTGGTTAATTGTTAAGGGGCGTGGTGGCTCAGCGGGTAAGACGCCAGGCTTGTCGATCGGAAGATCGCAAGTTCGGAGGTTCGAGACCCGAGCGCCGCGTGACGGAGTGAGCTCCCGCACTCGCCCCAGCTCTTGCCAACCTAGCAATTGGAAAGCATGCAAATGCAAGTAGATGAATAGGTACCACTTTGGTGGGAAGGTAACAGCGTTCTGCGTGCGTCATTCCGGCCACCTGACCGTGGAAGCATCTTCTGACAACGCTGGCTCTTCGGCTAACAAACGGAGATGAGCACCGGCCCCTAGAGTCGGACACGACTGCACAAATGTGCGGGGGGGGCTGGCATCTTACCTACTGAGCCACCTCCGGATTACCTAAAAGAAAAGGCTCCTTAGCTTGTTTATCACCACCAATCTAATTTCAGACAATCAGGGAGTCCAAAGAAGAATGTATCAGATAATATACTTGTGCAATGTTGCATGATACAAGCAGGGAGAATTGTGTCGAGTTTGAAGTTATGCCAAGAATGTTTGATATACTGTAATGGGTCCAAGCCTATGTCTTGGTGGCCCCAAATATGGGAGAATGAATATAGTGTGTCCTGCCCAACTGAAGGGGGACTTCTATTTTCTTACCAGTTCCATCAATTATGTAAAATACAAAATGGCTTTTTCTTTTTATTGTTGTTTTGGCAGACTAGACCAAGAAAAAAATACCAATAATTCACTATGGAAACACAGAGATCTAGCCAGATTTAGATGGGTTGTTGTCTTGATGTCTTTGTAAATTACTGCAATGGTGCCGGGCCTTCAACCTGAACAAAAATAAGTTTAGCAAAAGATGTTGCAGAAGTCGATGTCCTTTAGGGTGAGTTCTGTGCAGTGTGTCAGTTGAATCCATGTAAGCTAGATACGTTGCTAATTGAAACATCCCTCTGCGCAAGCCATTCCAGGGATTCAGAGAAGCTTTTCTTTTCTGGTTCCCCCTCTGTTCTTTGCAATGGGGAGTCTGGTTAATGTTGTGATGCCACTTCAGCTGCTGTTACTGCAACTGTTCTAAAGAGCTAAGTACATTTCAAACGGTGTTCCCTGGAACCCTAGGGTTCTGCAAAGGCTTCCAAAAAAGACGACGAAGAAGATGAAGATGAGGAGGAGGAGGAGGAGGAGGAGGAGGACTTGACCATAGCCAATTGTTTTTATCACTAGAGCATTGCCTTTTAATGAAGGGTTCCAGGTTGCCGTTGTTGTTTTAAATAGCATGTTCCACGGGCTCAAAAAGTTTGAAAACCCCATGGTTTAGATCAGGGCTTTCCAAACCTTTGCGGTTGGCAACACACCAATGGCCGGCACGCAAAATCCTGGAAGCGCTGCCACCACCGTGCGCTTTCGGGTGTTTGTGCGCCATGGCGGTGGCGGAAGCATGGCGGCGGCGTCCTGGTGTGTCGTGCGACAACCTGGAAGCGCTGATGGCCCGCTGCCACACGCGGCGGTACCAGTGCGCGATCAGCACTTCTGGGTTGTTGCATGACACACCTGGGGCCCCCAGGAGACACAGTACTGTGTCGCGACACACCGTTTGGAAAGCCCTGGTTTAGATAGTTTCCTGCATGACCATTTTCCCCCAATGGGATGGATCAGGATCCGGACAGATGTCTGAGTAAGTAATCCCATTGCTCTCTCTTTGTCAGCCTGACCAGATAGGCCAGACAGGAAACACGACCAGAGAAGATAATTCTACTTTATTGTAAAGCTACATTAACAGAATCTTGCAAGTCTGACAGTACAGTTCTCCCACCATCTCCTTTACAGCCCAAGAATCTATGGAGGGTCCCTTCTGAGCCTCTTGCCTCACCCACTATGCAGCTTTGGGCTATGCTCCCTCTTATCTGACCATTCCCTAGGCCAGAGCTTTCCAAACTGTGTGTCGCGACACAAAAGTGTGTCGCCACACACAGTCTGGTGTGTCGCCACACAACCCGGAAGCGCTGATCATCATCAGCGTTTCCGGGTTTTCCCGCAGCGACACACCGGCGGTGCACAAAAACTGAAAGCGTCTTGACATGTTGCAAAGCAAAGCTCCAACCTGCATCATCATCATTCTTTCCAAGAATGCCTCTGAGATCTGAACGGCTCCAATACTCGCTTAAAATCATTAAATTGACCGTCAGGTGCAATCCAACACTTTGTTGTGCTTAACTCAGGGCTTTCCAAAGTTTTTCCCGCGGCGACACACCAACCGGCATTGGTGTGTCGCTGCGGGAAAACCCGGAAGTGCGGCAGTGCGCAAAAACCCGGAAGCGCTGCTGCGCTTTCGGGTTTTGCGCGCTGCAGTTGGTGTGTCGCCGTGGGAAAACCCGGAAGCGCTGATGATGATCAGCGCTTCCGGGTTGTGTGGCGACACACCAGACTGTGTGTGGCGACACACTTTTGTGTCGCGACACACAGTTTGGAAAGTAAACAGGAATAGCCCTGATCTCCCATCCTAAAGGTAGGACATGGAATAATGGATTAAAGAGACCAGAATGGATTCAAAATAATACAAAATAGCGTGGTTAAGGACCTTGGCATTTGAAGAGATTTTGGAAGAAACATACTGCTCTGCACAAGAAGGCTGTTGAATGCATTTTAAACAAACAGTATTTTTATTTAACTAGGTGCTTTTTTCATTAATGATCTAAAATTTAAAAAAATGATTTAAATAGAGAGGCTTCAAATATGCTTCTTTGTTCATGCCCCTCCCCCCGATGGCTTCCTGGCCAATCAACTTCTTTTATGTCCTGGCCACTCCCGCTCCCTCCTCTTGAAGGCTTCTCAGGGGTCTCCGGGCTAGGCAGAGCACTCTATGAGCCCACAGCCCCCTAATGGGATACTGCGTTGCAGTCATGATAACGCACTCATTTCTTACTGCAATCCAGCTCTTTCTAGTCATCTTGATTCTTCCACATAAATGAAATGAAGGCGTCAGCATTTAGAAATAGAAGGTATTAGAGTTATATTATATAGGTAGTCCTTGATTTAAAACCACAATAGGGAATGGAAAATTCATCGTTAAGTGGTGCGGTCATTAAGTGAGGCATCATGTGACTGCACCTGACTTTACAACATTTTTTGCGGTGGTCGCTAAGCGAATCACCATGGTCATTAAGTGAATCATGCGTTTCCCCATTGACTGCCTGTCGGAAGCCGGCTGGGAAGGTCGCAAATGGCAATCATGTAATCCCGGGACGCTGCAACTGTTGTAAATACATGCTAGTTGCCAAGTGCTGGAATTTTGATCACAAGACTGCAGGGACACGGTGATGGTCGTAAGTGTGAGAACTGGCCGTAAGTCACTTTTTTTAACGCTGTCGTAACTTCAACTGGTCACTAAACAAATGGTCGTAAGTCGAGGACTACCTTATTAGAAAAGGTTGACTCCATCTTCTGCATGCTACGGCCAGGGATGGAGATTTTGTGTCCCTTCAGCCTTTGTTGGACTACAGTTGCCACCATCCCTGGCCATTGGCTGGTCTCTCTGAGCCAACAGGATTTCTACTGAACAACATTTGGGAGGCCACAGATTCTGTAATCTCTCTATCATAGAGAGATTATAGATGCACATAGACATACTGTACATATATATTGACATAAACACACACACCCTTATGCATACATGCATGTACAGAAGTGCACCTGAGGGACCGTCTCACCCCCATTGCATCAACCCGTCCCACCCGGTCAGACAGAGAGGACTTGTTGCGGACCCCATCCGTGAGAGATTGTCGATTGGCGGGGCGCAGGAAGAAAGCCTTCTGTGCCGTGGCCCCTGCCCTGTGGAATATGCTGCCCCCAGAGGTGAGGCCGGCCCCCTCTCTCCTGGCCTTCCGGAAAGGGTTAAAGACCTGGCTCTGCCATCTCACATGGGGTGGGAAAGGGGGTAGTCAATCCTGGGGGTGGTTAGTGCATTGAAGAGGCCCCAGGGAATTATATGTATTTAAATTAAGAACTTTGGATTCGCCATCTTGGGTTTTATATTTTATATTTATATTTTAGGAAGAATGTTGCTTTTATTGTATTTTAATCTGTAGTTATTTTAATTTTATGGTAAACCGCCCAGAGTCGCTCTTAGTGGGATGCGCGGTGACAAAATATGAAATATAAATACATACATAAATAAAAATATTTGGAAATCTGGGGCAGTCGAAACAGGTGATGCTAAAAATTAAACTTTGTACACCTTTTCCAGTATGATAAGGTAACAGATTCAAGAATCTCTGGAAAAGCAAGCCCTGTATTTTGGTCACTCCCCTAGCTTAGGAAATCTTGAATTCCGTGATGGTTATTTCTTGTTTTGCTTTTCAGCGGAAACAGTCAGACCTGTCTAGACTTAACAACCTGCTTGGCAGAGAGTCAGCTATACCCTCCAGCAGAATGTACGGAATGCAATTTGGGATCTAGCCTGGAAGTAGATACAAATGTCAAAGACAAGTTTGGTGAGAAACAGGAGGAGGGAGAGGCGGCTTCTGTGAACACAGACCCACCTGCAATTCACCAGCTGTATTCACATACCTTTCATCAGATCAGTGAAAACCGTAATGGGTGCGTGGTTGGTTGGTCGGTCATTAACTTTGGTTATTTATTTTTTTTGTTGCAGTGGTGGCTGCTTACCTTCTTGTGCAAATCCAGCCCATTTAGTTCATGGTGCATTGTGCAGTAGAAATACAGAAAAGGAGTAAATTCAGTACCCAACCTAAGGGCATCATGCAAAGTCAGCTAATGAGTCATCCAGGATACAAATTATATGAGTGTGAGAATTAGAGCTGAAATAGCTCCCATTGGGCAGTCATTAGGTATGCAGGAAACCCCATTGTCCACCCAGCCTAGAATGGACCACATCTCACCAGCGTTTGAGGTGTAGAGCAGCCAGGTTTTGTTACCTGCTGCTGAATCCTCTAAACTGAAGCTGATACTTTCTACATACCCAAAGCAAATATACATTGGGATCCTGAGCCGAATCATTGGTCCTTAAAGCCCATATACTGTATGTCTTCCTTGACATGTAGAGGCCTTCTGGGCACATCCTATAGGAGTCTTTCTCAGCCATGCCTGGAGATAGTGTTGGAGTCTGGAGTGTAGTAACAGAACTCCAGGCAGCGCTTAGCAATTTTTAGCAGAGTGAAAGCATCCCAGAAAGGGCTTGCACATGAGGCTTAATTACATTCAGGAAAATAAAGCAATCTTCACACATTGGTTAGTGAAAAGCAAAATAAAGATAGCTTACATTTTATTCAGCAGATCTTGGTTACAAGCAGTTTCATTGTAGAAATGTTCCGGTGCGTGTGAGTTGTTTTCATTCTGACCAGACCCGCTTTTGGTGGCCCTGCTGAAAGTGTGTGCGCATGCTGGAAGAGTAATGGAGACTGGGCCACGAGGGGCCCAAAGAGAAATAGGGAACAGGAAGTCAGGCGACAGGCACCTCCCACGAACACGGCAGAGATACACTTCATATTAAAAGTCACGTTTCAGCAGAAGAGTCCCTCCCCTTATGTTCGTGAGACAATGCACAGTTGAAACCTGATATTCCCAACAGATAGCAAGGAGTGAATCTGGACCTTTGGTAGGCAAAACACATATTGTAGTATTGAATGATAATTCCTCCTCAAAGTTCATACATGTTCTTCGTATGCCCCTAAAATGAAAGCATGTGTGTTATAGAGAATCTAATTCAACCACGAAGAGGAACCTTTGCAGGGGAACTTTTCTCAGTTTTTCAGTCTGTTTCATAGGATTGTGGCAATGATGGAATTGCATGTGTGTGTCTTCAAGTTAGTCTTGACTCTTGGTGGCTACATGGACAAATCCATGCGGTTTTCATGGCAATGCTTTTCAGAAGTGTTTTGCCCTTGCCTTCTTCCTAGGACTCAGAGAGAGACTGGCCCAAAGCCACCCAGTTGGCTTTGTGCCAAAGGCAGGCCAAGAACTCAGGTTTCCTCACTCCCGGGCCAACGCTTTAATCACTAGACCGAACTAGCCGTCTACCATTGTGGAAGCGGGAGCCTAATGTCAGAAGGTCTCTGCAAATGAGAGATTCAAACCGGTGTTGAGAGTATATGTCATTCCTGGTAATTTTTTGTCTGGGAAGAGAGGCTATACTCATATTAGACATTTATGGCTAGTTAACTGAACCCTAGCGTAGTGTATTAAGTGAATTTTCTGGGTTTGTATAATATACTGATGCGTAAAATAATGACACACAGGCTGAGTTTATGGTTCAGTGTATTATGCAAACTCAGTCAAAGGTTGAGTTCAGACAATGTGCTAAAGCCAAAACATGAATTGCTAGTAAGGTTCCCCGAGTCAGATTTGTTTACAAATCATGGTTTATTATTTATTTTATTTTTATTTATTTATTTTCTATCCCGCCTTTACTATTTTTATAAATAACTCAAGGCGGCGAACATACCTAATACTCCTTCCTCCTCCTATTTTCCCCACAACAGCAACCTTGTGAGGTGAGTTTATGCCTTGGTGTTCTATAAATAAGTTCTATAAATTCTAAGTTCTATAAACAAGTACAGAATATGGAAATATTATTTAGTGGCATGCTAAAAGCATTCTGTTTCCTATGAAATTGGATGATATGGTTTCACTTTTCATAACCATCACTTTACTGTTGTTCTTTATCTTGGCATCTATCCCACTTAGTTGTTAGGTCTCCTTATATTGTCTTGCACTCACCTAGTTCTTACAGCAAAGAATCAATGATTTATTTTATTTATTTATTTTTCAAATTTTGCCACCGCCCATCTCCCCCCGAAAGAGGAACTCTTTTGGGACTCAATGGGACTCAATGATGCATGATGTGAAGAGATATTTTTTTTAATTGGCCAGTTTGTTGCAGAGGTTGACACTAATTTGGGCTGAGAGGGATTGACTATCCCAAGGTCACCCAGCTGGCTTCCCTGACTAGTCTCCCTACGTCTCCCTGCTCCTAGTCCAACCTCTTAATTACTACAGGTAGTCCTCACTTAATGACCATCCATTTAGTGACGGTTCGGACTTACGATGGTGCTGGAAAAAAACGACTTACAGCCAGTCCTCACACTTATGACCATCGCAGCGTCCCCGCGGTCACCTGGTCACGATTTGGGTGCTTGGCAACCGGTTCGCATTTATGACCGTTGCAGCATCCCATGGTCACGTGATCTCCATTTTCAACCTTCCCGGCCGGCTTCTGTAAAGCAAAATCAATGGGGAACTGCGTGATTCGCTTAATGACCACATGGTTTGCTTAATGCCCACAGTGATTTGCTTAACGTCCGCCACCAAAAAGGTAATAAAATTGGGTTGGATTTGCTCAATGACTGCTTTGCTTAGCAACCAAAATTCTGGTCCCAATTGTGGTTGTTAAGTTAGGACTACCTGTATACCACATTGGCTTCCTACACAATTATCACTTTATATATCACAATATCTTTAATCTTCTTTCAGGTGATATGTTTTATTATATTTTAAATTTTAGATAATGTTTTAAGGTTCCATGCACACGGAGAGGCAAGGCAGGTGGTCTGTAAATATTTTAAATGTACACAAGAAAGAAATATACTCCTGATTTATATACTTCATTCTCCTGGTAAAAATCAGTAGGACTTCAGTGACTAACCTGTAATGGCCCTGTGCCCAAATTGTGTGCAGGTGCAGTAATTCAAAGAGAGTTGAATTGCACAATCATAGATAATTGGATTGGCTGGCCGGCAGCCATCCTGAAAGCTATGCCAGTTGTGCAGAGTTTGAGTCAGATTCGGATCAAGACTTTTGGCCCTGCTGTTGACATAGCATCATTCTTCAGTACCACTTCCATCCTGTTAAGAACACAAGAATTTTGCTGGACCAGATCAAAGGCTTACCTTGTCCAGCATTCTGTTGCCATATTTTTCTTGTAAATGTACAGGCTGTCGCACTTCACCAAGTGATCTTCAAGAGAAGCCCATGTAAAGTGAATTATAATAATCCATATGGGAGCTGACAAGTTCCATGAATCTTTAGCACCCCCTGTTCTCGGGCATACCAGCCCCGGTGGATGAAGGCACTCCTGGCTATGGTCTTCATATGCTGTTCCCACAGAAGCCATAAGTCCAAGGGCACATCCGGATTCCAGGCCTGTTCCCCATGGTGGACCACCCCACCAAGAGTCAAAGACAGTATAATTGCAGAATCAGTGGGTTCATGAATGAATAACAATTCAATCATGTTCATGAATCCAAGGCTGTTCCTCCCCAGCAGATCCTGAGTGCCTTCAAACATGTGGTAAGGGCTTCCATTACATCCTTTATTCCAGGGTTTCTCAACCTGGGCCACTTTAATATGTGTGGACGTCAACTCCCAGAATTCCCCAGCCAGCCATGCTTAAAGTGGCCCAGGTTGAGAATCCCTGCTCTATTCAGTTCATGGTGGAGTATAACTGGATGACATCTGTATACTGATGATACCTCATCCTGAACCAGCAAATCTCTTTGTGGTTTCCTACAGATGCTAAATAGGTTATTATATAACATGCTAAGCTTTTTTTCCTTTTAAAATATATAGTATTTTACATAATAGCAATATAGTTATACTATTTAATATCATATTACCTAATTATATGTAATGCCTTTTAAGTAATGTTAATTGCAATGTTTTTAATATTCAGTAAAATCATATAGGAAAAAATATTCAGTTTAATATTCAGTAAAATCATATAGGAAAAAAAATCATGTTCCTACATAGGGCCAAGCAGATGCTACCAGGAAGCTACAAGCAAGACCTCTTCCTTATGTCCCCCACCTTACCGGTATTCAGAATGCAATGGGTATCTCTTTGTTATCTATCCAGCATCTTCACATGCAGCAGGATCACAGTGTTATTATCCTAATGCCACGGCATTACACAATGAATCAGCCTCATCATGATGGAATGTCCAAGTCACAAGGTTCTTAATCACACAGCCTGTCTGGTTTCCAAATGAAATGGGCGGTGGCGTGGCATTCTTTCCTTCCTGTTAATTGCTCTTAGCCAGTACCTGTATTTTGCACCAAAATCAATGTATAGGATCCATACTGACACGTATACACATGCTTTCCTAACTATCTTAATCCTATCAATCCCTAGACCAGGGTTTCTCAACCAGGGTTCCGTGGAACCCTAGGGTTCCGTGAGAGGTCACTAGGGGTTCCCTGCGAGATCCCGATTTATTTAAAAAATTATTTCAAATTCGGGCAACTTCACATTAAAGAGGTAAGTTTCATTTTTTATGTTTAGTTTAAGAACACTGTTAGTGCATATATACAGACCTACACATGAAACGAATAGGATAATTTGGTAACTTCTGGCCTATATTTGAGCCTGAATGTGCAGGGGTTCCCCGAGGCCTGAAAAATATTTCAAGGGTTCCTCCAGGGTCAAAAGGTTGAGAAAGGCTGCCCTGTACTCTCAGGTTATAGTATACATTTAAGAGGGGGGTGCTTTTAGTCAGTCTTAATGCCTGATGACTATGTGGAGCCCTACAGTTTTGTTGGTCAAATTTCAGAAGTGGTTTGCCCTTCCCTTTTTCTGAAGGCCTAAATATCAACAACCTCAGATATGCAGACGATACCACCCTAATGGCAGAAAGGGAAGAGGAACTAAAGAGCCTCTTGATGAGGGTGAAAGAGGAGAGTGCAAAAGCTGGCTTGAAACTCAACATTAAAAAAACTCAGATCATGGCATCTGGTCCCATCACCTCCTGGCAAATAGAAGGGGAAGAAATGGAAACAGTGACATATTTTATTTTCTTGGGCTCCAAGATCACCGCAGACGGTGACTGCAGCCATGAAATTAAAAGACGCTTGCTCCTTGGGAGGAAAGCTATGGCAAACCTAGACAGCATATTAAAAAGCAGAGACATCACCTTGCCGACAAAGGTCCGTATAATTAAAGCTATGGTTTTCTCAGTAGTAATGTATGGCTGTGAGAGTTGGACCATAAGGAAGGCTGAGCGCCGAAGAATTGATGCTTTTGAACTGTGGTGCTGGAGAAGACTCTTGAGAGTCCCTTGGACTGCAAGGAGGTCAAACCAGTCAATCCTAAAGGAAATCAACCCTGACTGCTCATTGGAAGGACAGATGCTGAAGCTGAAGCTCAAATACTTTGGCCACCTAATGCGAAGAGAGGACTCACTGGAAAAGACCCTGATGCTGGGAAAGACTGAAGGCAAAAGGAGAAGGGGACGGCAGAGGATGAGATGGTTAGATAGCATCACCGATGTAATGAATATGAATTTGAGTAAACTCCGGGAGACAAATAAAAAATGTACAAATAAAAAATAAAAGATAAAAAGGATATTTGGCAAACACCACATACCTGTATATTTCAAACCCACCAACACACTGAGACAGAGGCTTGTACACCCCAAAGATCAAACTCCAAAACAAAAGAAAAGCAATGTAGTGTATGCAATCCAGTGCAGTGAGGAGTGCTCTGAGCTCTACATTGGAGAAACCAAACAACCTTTGTACAGGAGGATGGCCCAACACAGGAGGAGTAACACCACAGGACCAGAGTCAGCAGTTTACCTTCATCTAAAGCAGAGCTTTCCAAACTGTGTGTTGTGACACAAAAGTGTGTTGCCACACACAGCGTGGTGTGTCGCCATACCACCCGGAAGCGGCGGCGCGTGCGTGCATGGCGGCGGCGCGGTATCAGTATTTCCATGTTTTAGTGGAGGCTGCCTCCGTCGCCGTGCACGCGCGCGCCACCGCACGCCCCCCCGCACCACCACCATGTGCACGCGCGCTGCCGCACGCCCCCCCGCGCCAACACCGTGCGCACGCGCACCGCCACACGCCCCCCACGCCGCCACTGTGCACGCGCGCGCCGCCGCACGCCCCCCTGCGCTGCCGTTGTGCGCCCCCCCTGCGCCACCGCCGCCGGTGTGTCGCCAGCGGCGGCACTTTGGAAAGCCCTGATCTAAAGGAAGAAGGACACTCATTTGAGGACATTAATGTTCACATTTTAGACAGGGAAGATAAGTGGTTTGAAAGAGGGGTCAAGGAATCCATTTATGCCAACTTGGAAAATCCTTCCTTGAATAGAGGTGGGAGCCTCAGGCACAATCTTTCCCCTATTTTCCTTCCTGCTTTGTCTTCTGTGCCTAGGAAGATTAAGACCATTTCGCAAGCTCAACAGCAGCATGGTGATCTTAATGATCCTCCTTTAGATGATAAAGGGACTTAGAAATAACATCTTAAAATAACCATGACCTAGCCCCAGGTGCAAGGTCACACAGCCACCCTAGAAACATATTTAAGGATTCCCTTACAAACTTTAGACTGAAGAAGCTTCTTGGATAAGGAGCGAAACGTTTCCACTGAGAAAATAGAAATCCAGTTGACATGATTCAAGCTACAGACAATTCCACCTGGATGACTGAGAACCTTCATCGACATTTACCCCAGCAGATTTTCAGCAGAATGGTACAAAGCTATTCTATACAGAAAATTAGATCCCAACATGCTTATAGTGCAGAGTAGACTACTCCAAGGGTTTCAAAATTTTTCAGGTGGCGGAACCTGTTATTTAAATAATAAAATTCCTGAAACAAGAGGCAAAGCTGTAGTAATAAGAACAATAATTTATTCTTGGCTACTATGTATTTTAATTCTTCTGTTATTGTAAATTTATTTTTTAATTTTGTTCGCCGCCCAAAGTTACTTGGTGAGATGGGCGGCCATACAAATTGAATTACTAAATAAATAAATGAAAATTAACTGCATTCATATGAACTTTTTTTTGTCCTTACTCTCTACAGAACCCCATCAAGTTTTTGTGAATTCCCCAGCAATGCTGGCTGGGGAATTCTGAGAGTTGAAGTCCACACATCTTCCAACTGCCCTAGACTATAAAGGTAAAGGTTCCCCCACACAGTCGTGTCCGACTCTAGGGGCCGGTGGTCATCTCCGTTTGTTAGCCGAAAAGCCAGCGTTGCTTCCGCAGTCATGTGGCCGGCATGACGCACGCAGAACGCTGTTACCATCCCACCAAAGTGGTACCTATTTATCTACTTGCATTTGCGTGCTTTCGAATTGCTAGGTTGGCAAGAGCTGGGGCGAGTGCGGGAGCTCACTCTGTCACGCGGGGCACTTTGGTGATATTATGAAGCATCCCACAATGTTGTCTGCATAACTATATGAATGGGAAAGAAAACAAAAGCTGCAATAAAAGCTACTGACCTGAGAGCCTCAGTCAATCTCTAATAAAAGCTTATTGATCTGAGACTTGCATCCAGAAGAAATGAGAATTCTGTGTCCAGAATTGTCTCTGTACGAAGCCCTCCTCTGGTCTTTCATTTTCGTTCTATTCAACATGTTACGTTTACTGTGCCTTATGAAAAAATACAGCATGGCCTGGTAGAACAGGTCTTTGAAGACTCAGTCAGAGAAACGTATCAGACCTACTTCCTGAGCTCTTTGTAACTGAAGAACCTGGAATCTAAATTGGGACTTTTTGCGTCCAAGGTTATTGCATTATCAATGACCTACGTGGATACCCTGGAGAAGATGCTGATGCTGGGGAAAGTGGAAGGCCAAAGGAAGAGGGGCTGACCAAGGGCAAGATGGATGGATGATATTCTGGAGGTGACGGACTCGACCGTGGGGGAGCTGGGGATGGTGACGGCCAACAGGAAGTTCTGGCGTGGGCTGGTCCATGAAGTCACGAAGAGCTGGAAGCGACTGAACGAATAAACAACAACAACAACGTGGTCTTTCTCCATAACTAAACAATAACAGGGCAAGGACCATGTGTGTCACTCAGTGTTTTGGAAGAAAAAATATTTTTTGTTGTTAATAAATATCATAAGCCATGAGCATCATACATTTTAAGGATTCCAGGATTAAAAAACAAGACACTGTGCAAGGAAAGCAGAAATTCAGCTGGCAGTGGCCATAAAACTGACATGCAAACTCTAAAAGTCAATTGTGTTTTTGAACTTCTAAAAAAAGTATGCCCCTTCAAGTCTTAGCAACCACATAGATAGAACTTCTCCAGGATGATCTGTCCCCAATCTGGTCCTTCAGGTCTCCCAGCTGGGCACCCATCACTGCCTTAACTGAGTCCATCCACCTTGCTGATGATTGTTCTCACCTTCTCTTTCGTTCCACCTTTCCCAGCATTATGGATTTCTCAAGAGAGCTAGGTCTTCATATAATGTATTCAAAATATGAGCCTAGTTATTTGTACCTCAAGTGAGAACTCTGGATTGATTTGCTTGATGATCAATTTGTTTTCTTGGCTATCCATGGTATTCTCCAGACCAGTGTTTCTCAACCTTGGCAGCTTGAAGATGTGTGGACTTCAACTCCCAGAATTCCCCAGCCAGCATAGCATAGTTGAAGTCCACACATCTTCAAGCTGCCAAGGTTGAGAAACACTGCTCCAGACTCTTCTCCAGCAGCCAGTTGGAGAAGGTTTGAGACTTATACTTAGGTTTCTTATTGGTTAAATCAAAAGAGATCCAAGATGGCAGCCATTTTGAGTTCAAATGACAGAGTATGCCAAAACACTGGGTAAAACAAGGGTTAAAAATATTGCATATGCTTGTTACCTAGTTTTTCCCCCTCAATGTTTCATACAATGCAGAAGTTGATCCCGTCTCTTATTTTTCTTATTCCTTTCTTATTCCTTAATTATTATCTATCCCTGCATATGAATCCATAAGCAGAAAGGAAGCAAATTATCATGAGGAAAATTTCTCCTTTCAGTCTAGTTCTCTATTTATGGAATACATTTCTTTTTTAATGACAACTTCCACAATACAACCCAGTTCCAATTAGTGGCTTAGAAAGGTGGGATACACATTTACATTAAGCAACAAGGTTGCCTCTGAGCAGAAGGATCAACAATATGGAAGAAACTAAAAATGCAGCATTATTCTTAACAGATAAAACACAGATTTTCTCCATTCTTCTTCCTTATTATTTCCAGGGTGAAAAAAGGGTTTTAGTATCAACGAGTGACCTCTAGTGGACAAGTGACTACAGAAACTTGCTGCTAAGTAGAAGAAACTTCAAGATTTAAGGCTGCTAGATTTGTAATTGGAATGACTGCCAATTCAAAAGCTAGGCATTTGGAAGAACTTTAAAAGAAAAGTTCAGTCTCAGTTTAAAATTCTGTTTCAGTGATTGTGAATGGGAACAGTTTACATCTCCTGCACAAAACAAGTAGGATAAAATGGTTGTGGTTGTTAGGATTCTTTTCCATCTGAGGCAGAGGAGATCAGGGAGATGCTTCTGAGGAAAGCATCTAATCAGGGTTGTGCCTGGTTAGCATTTGGATGAGAGACCACTAGGGTATTTCAGGGTTGTAGGCTAGATTAGGAAATAATATATATTATATTTATTTATTTATATATATATAAACCAAGGTTATGGCAACCAGCTTGATTGATAACTGGCAAATAGAGGGAGAAAAAGTGGAGGCAATAACATTGTATTTCTAGGCGCAAAGATTACTGCAGACGCTGACTGCAGCCAGGAAATCAGAAGACGTCTACTTCTTGGGAGGAGAGCAATGACAAATCTCAATAAAATAGTTAAGAGCAGAGACATTGACAACAAAGGTCTGCATAGTTAAAGCAATGGTATTCCCCGTAGTAAGATGGATGGATGATATTCTGGAGGTGACGGACTCAACCATGGGGCAGCTGGGGATGGTGACGGCCGACAGGAAGCTCTAGCGTGGGCTGGTCCATGAAGTCACGAAGAGTCGGAAGCGACTGAACGAATAAACAACAACATCTTTTATTAATCCTATACCCCGCAGAACAGCTTAAAAAATTTCCTCCAATGTTAATTCTTTTGTGCTGCAATATTAGTTAACTTATTTAGGAAATGAAATGACTCCACGGATTAAAAACACAAGTGGAAGACGCCCCTTTGTTTTTGCGCGTGCGCAGTGCCTCTACACCTTGCAACCTACGAGCGAGTCAACGCCTGCGCAGTGCCTGTCATCAGCTTCTCCGACGCGAGCGGCTCATTGGCTTTTCTCCTCATTTCCTTCACTTCCGGGTCTCTGCTACTTCGTTGCGCATGCGTAATTCTCACTCTCCCGCGAGCTGATGCCGTAGTCTCCCTGCTCCCGCGGTCATGCCTCGCATCTCGCCCCGCCTTTCTCCTAGCCCGTTGCGCATGCGCCACTCCTCCCCTCCCTTTCCTCCTGCGCGTTGCTGTCCGAGGGTTCCCTGGCCTCCGTGCTCCGCCGCGCGTGCGCCGGGCCTCGCGTCTGCCCCTCCCCTTGCCGAGCTCGTCGCGCATGCGCTTTTCCTCCTTCGTCTCCCCCCTTCCCACTTGTCTCTCCCCTGGCGGCCCGGGCTGGTGTTGGGGGCGGACTCGGGTTCCCGCTTCCGGTGTGGTGTCATGGTGGCCGGTGGGCTTTGATGGCTGAGAAGGCGGAGGAGGAGGGGAGCTGAGAGCTCGGCGGCTTCCCTGAGCCGAGGGGAAGAGGGAAGGGGGCGTCCGGACCCTTCTTCTCCCCCGTCGGCCTGGCGGGCGGCGGGAGATGGCGGCCCACAAGCCGGTGGAATGGGTGCAGGCCGTGGTGAACCGCTTCGATGAGCAGGTAAAGTTGCCTGTGCTCTGGGGAGACCCCCAAGTGGGGCCGGAGAGGGAATGGGCTTCTCTGGGGGGGGAAGGAAAGGAGCTTGGGGGGACTTATGACAAGCGGGTGTCTGTGAAGGGGGCTCGCCTCTTTCCTCCTTTTCCCAGCCGGAGCGCTGCTCCGCGCTCCCGAGGATGGAAAGCAGCGGAAGGATGGATAGCTTGCAGGCCAGCTCTGTTGAGGACGAGCCCAACGAGGCTTCTTGGCTTGGGAAGGTAGGAGGAAATTGGGGGGGGGGGGAGGTAGGCCTCCGCGTGGGTGTGTTCTTCACCTCTCATGGGACTCAATGGGAGGATAGTAGGGCCGTTGCTCCGGCGACTTTCAAGCCTGGTAGGGGGCTGTAAAATAGAGAGCGCCCTGTGGTTCAGGTTTGATGGGGGTAAGCAGGATGCACGGACTGGAGCAGAATTTCCCAAGCTGGAGCTCTGCAGATTTGTTGGAGGATAACAACTCTTGTCCCCATCCACTGTGGGCTTGAAGTTCAGTTGATCCGAGGCACCAGGTTGCGGGAAGGCTCTACACACCCTGCACCCAGATTGCACAGGAATGGCTGCATCAGGTTTGGGGAAGGCTGCTTGGCATATTTAGTTTTCTCTCTTTTGAGACAAAGCAGCTGTGGCTCACTAATATATAATGGCACGGCTGGACTGGGTGGAGTTCACCCCATAAGGACAAAAATGTCTGATTAAGTTTTTACTAGAGGGGAAAAGAGCTGGAGGATGTTTTCTGGTTCTTTTCCGATTAGGATGAAATTAGCCAACCAGTGGGATGACTTTATGTATGTGATGGTTTCTTGCTCTTCTGTGGGGAGAAATATGTGATATACTATATGTGACTCTGTTTCGGTTATATAGATATCTGTAGTTCTTTCATGAGTATAGGCTATTAGAAGGTGGGGAACAGAGGAAATAGACCGAAGGACATCTTCATTTCTAAAGTGATGAGCCCACTCTTCTCTTTTTTGTCATTCTTTGCTTGAAGGATGCCTGAGGATACCATGTGAAAGTGAAAGGTCCTCTGTGCAAGCACCGAGTCATTACTGACCCTTTGGAGCAGGGGTGGGCAACGTCAGGCCTGCGGGCTGTATAAGGCCCGCGGTGCTCCCGCCTAAGGCCTGCGGGGCTCCCGCCCACAAACCCCACCCCTTCCATGTGATTGGCTCCTGCCCGCAAACCCTGCCCCCCAGTGCTTGTGATTGGCTCCCGCCCGCAAACTCTGCCCCCCGGTCCACGGAAATCCCAGAAACCCCACCCCCCCAGTCCCCGGTTATAAATATCCAAATGGCCCTTGGCAGAAAAAAGGTACCCCACCCCTGCTTTGGAGGGACGCCGCTTTCGCTGACGTTTTCTAGGCAGACTTATAGCGGGGTGGTTTGCCATTCCCTTCCCCAGTCGTGATTACCTTTCCCCCAGCTTAGCTGGGTACTCATTTTACCGACCTTGGAAGGATGGAAGGCTGGGTCGACCTTAGCCGGCTACCTGAGAACCAACTTACGCTGGGATCGAGCTCAGGTCGCGGGGAGAGTTTCTGCTGCATTACTGCCGCCTACCACTCTGTGCCACACGAGGCTAACATAGAATACAAGGATAACATAGAAGAAAGCAAATGATCTGGTAGTTTTCACTCCATGAGGTCTTGAGATGGGCTGTGTGTAGCTGAGTGATGTTTTGCAGCTCCTCTCAATGAGAAAGACTTTAGAGAGGAAGGCTTTGTTACAACTGAAAAACTTAAGCATGTTGGTTACTCTAAGTCGTCTGATGCCACTTGAGGAACTATTTTCTTTTGAAATGGCCTGGGATGGGTGGTTGCTGAATTCCACACAAAGGGGTTTCTCAAAATGAGCCTGTATGTGAGAAATCCAAAGAAATATTGGATGCAGCATTTCTTTGAATGGGATGGGAAAGCACCTGGATGCAATACAGTTCATCCTAATCTAATTATTAATCATCATCATCATCTTTCCTGTAGAATGAGAGAAGTAGGAACCAAAGAATTCATCCTTTGGGTATGGCATTGGGATAATCTATTAACGGAAAGAGTTAAGGAAGATCTTTCTGGGCTCCCACTATAGGGAATGTGTAAAGAAGGTAAACAGAATTTTGAGTCTTAAATTTTGTGGGTTTAGAACATATAATCCTGCTGTTTGCCAAATTTGGAGCATCTAGAGCAGTGCTTCTCAACCTTGGCAGCTTGAAGATCTGTCGACTTCAACTCCCAGAATTCCCCAGCCAGCCATATCTGGGAGTTGAAGTCCACACACCTTCAAGTTGCCGAGGTTGAGAAATGCTGGTCTAGAGATAACATGAGGAAAGGCCTTGCTGCTACTATTATCTGTGGAATGAAGTTATAATTGTGAATATGTTTGGACTCCATTCTTGTAGCATGTCAATGGGGTTCCCTTCTATGAAGAAGAATAAAATATTAACTGTCTAAAGTGGGATTGGAAGCAACAGGTTGTCTCTTGCTAACCATAGTAGGGGTCCTTTGAGGGGTGGGGAGACTGAAGAATTATACCTTGCCTGTCATCAAGAGAGTTTTTTTTAGCAATTTTTAAAGATTTAGAAAACCACAGGAGTGACATTGTTAGCATAAGAGAATTGGGGAGCTATTTTTTTTCAGTGTACTGCCAATTTACCTCATATTTCATTTTTTTAAGGAATCTATTGAAAGTGCGGGGTCTTTGTTACTTTTGGGACAGACACAGGAAATGTTTCTGCGTCTCTGATTGCAGAAAGCTAAAAACTACCTGGGAAGGAAAATAGGTGCTTGGATTCCTCCCCTTTCCCATCCCATGGGCATCCTCAGTTTATCCCGTGTTTTTTGATGGCTGAGGAGAAATGTGATACATTCTCATTTCATTTTGCTGTAATGGGTAGATCTATAGAACTTAGGTACAGAAACAGATTAGGCTGCTGCCATATGCTCAAGCAAATTTAGAAACTAAAGAAAGTATATATATAGTTGGAGAGCACATTTTGCTTATCCTAAATAATAGTGTACAGACTGTTCTAAAAATGGAGGCAGTCCATATCCTAAATAAGGAGGATGCTGAGTATCAAGTGGCGTCTATAGGCTTATAATTGTTCACCTGAATTGAAATGTCTTTGGTCTGTCTCTAGGATCACATATTTTCCTTGTTAATGAAAAAAAAAGTCCTCTTAAATACATATGTATGTTGGGCAGGGAGGACGATGACAGACACCAAGGCTGGATTCAGAGAAACTTAGATGCACTTAAATTATTCAGCCAAGATAGAGCTTTAATAGGACATGGTTTATTTATTTATTTAACTACTTGCAGCAGTTGAAATTAGACTTAATGATGCTGTGGAAAAGATAGGTACACTTTGTAAATGTAATTTAATGCTTTTAGTCTAAGTAATGGTTTAATATGTCAGTTACTTGATTCACAGATAACAAGCCATAATACATGGCTTACAAAGCACAGTAGCTGATTTCCCATATCATATGACACAAAGCACATTATGATATTGCAGTGCGTGAATCCATTCTCTGAGTGACCAAGCAATCCAACTTTTTTTTTCAACCTTAATTCTTAATTCTTGTTAAAAATGGCAATCATTATTGCTGTGAATATGAAAGCATAAATGATACAACTTTTCTGAGTGCTGTTGTAAATTTAATCATTTAATTACAGACTCTGGAGAATGATTGATAAGGGAGCAAAACTTTTGTAATGCCTGTTTATAATAGACTGGTTTAGTGGTTGCTCATTTGGAAAATAGGCTTAAATTGACATTTTTAAAAAAGTAGCACTTTGCCCTAAATGTTCTAGTGAAGAAATTTACATTGTGTAGATCAGGGCTTTCCAAAGTTTTCCCGCGGCGACACACCAGCCGCTGTTGGTATGTCGCCGCGGGAAAACCCGGAAGTGCCGCCATTGCGGCAGCGCACAAAAACCCGGAAGCGCTGCTGCCGCTTTCAGGTTTTTGCACGCCACCGTTGGTGTGTCGCCGCAGGAAAACCCGGAAGCGCTGATGATGATCAGCGCTTCCGGGTTGTGTGGCGACACACCAGACTGTGTGTGGCGACACACTTTTGTGTCGCGACACACAGTTTGGAAAGCTCTGGTGTAGATTATGGCTACTTTGTGGAAGGCAAAAGGAAGAGGGGCTGACCAAGGGCAAGATGGATGAATGATATTCTGGAGGTGACGGACTCGACCTTGGGGGAGCTGGGGGTGGCGACGGCCGACAGGAAGCTCTGGTGTGGGCTGGTCCATGAAGTCACGAAGAGTCGGAAGTGACTGAACGAATAAACAACAACAACAGATTATGGCTATTGAGATTGTCTTTGGAAGTACCACCTCTTTGCCTTCCCCAAATTAAAAATCTGGTTTGGTTGTGTTTTGTAGCAGCAGTGGGAATATTTAAAGGCCACTCTTAAGTATTTTTATGCCACGTTTCATTGTAAAAGTACAGTCAATGAGAACAAGACATTCCTTATCCACGGGTTTACTATCAAAGAGATAGGACACAAAAGGAAAAAAAGATGGGAAAGAAAGTTGGAAAAAATCAGTTATAGGCACAAAGTTTTGAAGTTAAATAAACTTTATACTGTGCAGCTAGAAAACATTCAGGGAGAGGAAGAGTCTGATGGAACAGGACTTTCAGATGAGCAGAGGGAACGGCTTTGTTTTATCCCACTTCCTTCTGCTGAAGCCCCCTGGAAGGACCTGGTCCTTCTGAGCGGTAAAGTTCATGCTCCAAGTTTGGCTGCAGAATATCAGAATTTTTAACTTGTCTAATGATCAAAATAATTGGGGGTTGTGTGTTTGCCAGATTCCAACTTTCTGGCTTACCTGAAGTTCAACCATTTTGGGGTATGTTTCTCCACTTCCTCATTTCTAAGTGACATAAAAAGTATCCCTCTGAGCCTAATTTTAGCAAGCAGAGTTTCATAGACTATGCATATGGTATAGCAGTTTAGAAGGACATTTCTACCTCATTTCTAGGAAGAATTTATAAAAAAATGTCTTTCCTTTGGAGTTTAAAAATAAATAGGTCAGCATTTCTTGGCGTATATGTATATTCCAGGTTTCATATTTCTTGTTTGTCTTGAAGAGAAATGCACAATCTGAGCATCCAGAGCTACATTTAGCCCTTGAAAACCTTAGATGAAGCTGTCTGTGATCTCCAAAGTTTTTACCAAATTATCATTTTTGATATGATAGAAAGTGAACGTTATTAAATATGTTGCTAGAATATAGTCATGTTGACTATATTTAATTGTAGTTCAGTTAAAAAGTAAATGAAACCAAATGTATCCTTTGTCCTGGCCCCTCTTCTGCTTTTGAAATGTGGTACCTGCTGGCTGATCCAACATTACTTGTTGACCTGAGTCAGAAAATATTTCTACATGCTTGGTCTAGAAGTAACTTAATCACTCAGAGCCCCTTTTCTGGTACTGAATTTTGGGTGAGACTTATCCAGATGTTCAGTGTTAAATTTTTGTAGAAACGTGTAATCAGTGACTTTACATGTTTGAAGTCCTGATGTTCAGTATCCTTGCATGTTGAGTGAATGAGGCTGAGCATCTTGTTTTAACCAAAAATGTAATGTAATGTACACACAAGCATGCATGTTAAGAAGATGGTCAAGAATTCTTGTTTGCCACCTCCTGGTGAAGAAAAAAACGGAGAGGAGGAGGCAGGCAGGCAGGATTACTGAGCAGCACTGCTTAAATTCTCTGAAATTCTGGCTTATGTTTTTTTTGTGAATGCAACTAGTGTGCCTCATCTGTCCTATTTGTCATATACATCTGTGGAGGCACAATGATGCTTATGGTTTGCAAGCAAACAGGCCCCAGGTTTAATCTCTGGCATTTTCATGTTTTTTTTTAAAAGGCATGATTAAGAAGAAAGGCATTTGTCATAACTCTTTGAGCAGCGGTCCCCAACCTTTTTGGCACCAGGGACCGGTTTCGTGGAAGACAATTTTTCCATGGCCCGGGGGGGGGGGGGATGGTTTCGGGATGAAACCATCAGAAGTGGTAAATAAAATAATGGGCGGTCCACACACGGACTAAAATAAGTGTCAGATTCTGACTTCTCATAAGGAGCGCGCAACCTAGATCCCTTGCATGCGCAGTCTACAGTAGGGTTCGCACTCCTATGAGAATCTAATGCTGATCTGACAGGAGGCGGAGCTCAGGCGGTATTGCTGGAAACGATTTTGGAAAGCTCCTGCTATCAACAGTAGACAGTTCTGGGTAAGATGGACAAATACTCTAACTGTAGGAAGTAGTTTCAGAAGTTAATCAGAAGGTTTTAGGAACTCCAACTTCAGCTAGCAAGTTTACAAAACGCTGGCAATTTGGCTGTTGGACTGGCATGGTTGTGGATTAATAAAATAATGTGTGGGTGATCTGGAGAAAACTGGGACTTTCTAGCAGAATTGACAGGTGGTAGAGTAAAACATAATTTCTCCTGGCCCATCCAAATATGTATATCTGTGAAACTTAAGTGATAGCAGAGATGACCATTGATTGTCTGACTAAAATTATTCCATAATAATCTTCTGAGACTTAATAATTGGACATAATTGCTTTCCACAATGGTACAGCGTTCCTGTGTGTAGACTCCAGTATTCAGAATTTTTAATAAGTGAGAGGAAAGTAATGGCATGAGGTTTCGGCCACTAAAAAGCATCCATATTTCCTGTCAAATAGTTATTTTTTGTGTTAAGTGCAGCTGCATGTGTCATACATTGCTCTGATCCAAAGCTGTTGACTTTGATCCAAAATCCAACTTCCTCAAAGTGGATTTTTCAAAAGAATTTCATTCCAGAGTTGAATGTTGCTTGCAACTAACTGACTGGTAAATGACGCATGAGGGAAATGATTGGTCTGTGACCTTTTTAAGAATGTGTGGATGCAGCTTGAAACAAAGTGTCTGGTGTTCATGGAAGAGGATTAGTGTCTTGGGTTTGTGGAATCATTTCACATATTATCTGTACTACCACTGAGTGCACAAAAATTTGAATTTTGACATATATGGCTCATAGAGAATTCTTTTGTGAATCACAGTATTGGAATTTTTTAA
The DNA here is from genome assembly GCA_023362775.1 of Charina bottae. Classification (NCBI taxonomy): domain Eukaryota; kingdom Metazoa; phylum Chordata; class Lepidosauria; order Squamata; family Charinaidae; genus Charina; species Charina bottae. Next base: position 6,464,876 of record JALMGJ010000027.1, on the reverse strand, counting down.
ACTGAACAGTTCTACAATGGCTTGTATGAAAGTTATCATTTCAGTTTTGAAATACTGACAATGGTGGCCTCCTTGCTTAGATGTTACAGAGTGTAGTAGCCTGATTTTATGCTAATCCATAATGCAGTTTGTTTTGTTTTAGTAGCACGTGTTCTGCAACCCAACCAAATGTAGTTGATTCAGTAAACTAGGCCTGAGTAACCTATATTTCCATGTAATGCACATTCCCAATTTTGCGCTCCCCAGAGCCTCCCAAAATAGTGCTGCTGAAATTTGGTGGCAAATTGCTGATTTTTGCAACAGTTTTGCTTTTATTTAACAGAAGCAATACTCAAAATTGATGTCCCAAGTCTCTGGCAAGTTAAATGCAGTTATTTTGAGTGAATTCCCTCCCAACTTCCAAAAATTAATTTTAAAAAAGGTTGCAGATTTTTATCTATCTATCTATCTATCTATCTATCTATCTATCTATCTATCTATCTATCTATCATACTTATATCACCGCCCATCTCCCCCCACAGAGGGGACTCTGTGATTTGGTCCTGTCCATGTGGCCCCTGGAGCCCTCCGCTTCCCCAAGAGAAAAGAAAAAAATGGGCAGCCTCAGAAAAAAAAATCAACACCTTTGTGGTAAACCATGCCGCCTTGAGTTATTTATAAAAATAATAAAGGCGGGATATATATATATATATATATTAATAAATAAATAAGTGTGTGTGTGTGTGTGTGTATGTATGTATGTGTGTATGTATGTATGTATGTATGTATGTGTATATATATATATATATATATATATATATAATAATAATAAAATAAAATAATAAAATAAAATAAAATAAAATAAAATAAAATAAAAACAACAACCTGAAATTGTAATTTGGCTATATCTACTCTTTGGCTCTAGAAGTCCCAAAGGTGTTGCATATGGGCTGTTTGTCACATTTTTTGCTCCCTTGCACTAAATTATAGTTTTGATTTAAGCCTCCATTTAATTTTCAAACTATGGTTTGAAGGGAGGTTTATAGCAAACAAACTGTAATTTGAAATTTGCTTATCTAAGTTGCAGTTAAGCAAAAACTGCAGTAAAAACTTCCAAAGCCTCTTTATGATCATGATGGCAGGGAAGATAGGAGTGCTTCCATGTAAGCTTAAAGTCTTACTGAGCTAATTTCTTATACTGAATTGGGCCACAAAGTTGTTTAAAGGGCTTGTAGGCCATCTGCAATTCAGTGGAATCTCTTGATCATCCTTAAGGTTGAGTAACTTTATATTGAAGTATTCCCTCTTTTTCCTCTGCATTTTGAATTTGTGCAGCAGATTCATCTTGAAGGCAAAGGATTAGAGATTTAGAACAAGGGTGTGCTGGACTGGGGATAGCAGCTGTAACCAGCTTCTGAAGCTTTCCAAACTAGCAGAACTTGTGGAAAATAGATTTTCATGAGCAAATAGTTTTCAAGGAATAAGTTAAATGCACTCTCGGCCATGGGCTCTTTGAACACTTTCCCTTCAAAACAGCCAAAGGTGCCACCACTAGTCCAGAGGTCTTTTGGAGAGCATTGACTGTCATCCTTACTCCCAGTACACAGTTGTGGAGATGTGACCATTCCTAACACAAAATCAGTTCAGGAATGATTTGAGTTGTATGTTTTCCCTGTATCCATTCCTTCATGCATATAAGACACAGTAGTGGATATACCAGTAGGAGGGATGGGTAAGGAAGATTAACTTTCAGTTTCAGTATTGTTTTACACTCCGAGATAATAAGACAGAAGGTTGTAAGCCAAGGTCTTCTGCAATCTTGCTGCAGGTGGGTAAGAAATTCACATCCTAGCAGGGCCAGTGCAGAATTGTTCAAAACATTAATGAAGATTGGTTGCTTCCAGAACACACAAGAGACCAGTTATCTTTAACTTGGTGTCCTCCAGATGTGTTAGACCAGGATTCCTCAACCTCAGCCATTTTAAGATGTGTGGACTTCAACTCCCAGAATACTCCAGCCAGCAATGAGTATTCTGGAAGTTGAAGTCCACACATCGTAAAATGGCTGAGGTTGAGGAACCCTGTGTTAGACTACAACTCCCAACCACCACCACCCCGGCTAATATGTTGCCGTGCTACATCTTAGAAGCCTTTATTTATTTATTTAGTATATTTATGACAGCTCATCTACCGAAGGCAGTGAACAAGATTAAAACAAAGCTAATTTCACAACCCATTTAATTAGGTTGAGACCCATAAAAAATCACATTAACAACGTATCAAGGACAGCTGCACCCACGTCAGAACTCCATTAACACTCTGGCCCTACCCTGGGAATAAGGAGGTCTTCACAGCCTTCTGGAAAGCCAGCATATGGGGCTGTCCATATCAGAGGGGAGGCTGTGTAACAAGGCAGGTGCCACGACAGAGAAGGCATGCTTCCTGGAACCCACCAAGTGACATGCTTCACTGATGGGATCCAGAGCATGCCCATTCTGCCCAATCTGGTGGGATGGGCAGTAACCACCACCGTGGCTCCAGGCGGACCCTAGTTTGCACACCAACTCTACCTGAGGGAGTGTTACCCCATCCAGAGTCACTGATGGAAAAATCTAGATATGGGGAGCCCTAAATCCCACAGCTACTTAGTCTTGTCAAATCTGATCTGACGCCAGTTTTCCCCATCCAGATCCCAAACCTCCAGGCAGTGGGAAAGCACTTTGATGGGATCACTTGGTGGCCTAGAGCAGAGTTACTGATGATACGTAACCCCATGTTGATGGGTTTTCTCACCCAGTAGTTTCATGTAGATGTTAAATAGGAGTGGGGAGAGAGTAGAGCCCTGTGGCACCCTGCAAAGCAGGGGTCTAGGGCTAGAACTCTGCCGCACTCCCAACTCCAAGTGGAACCAGCCTCGGAGGAAGGAGAATCACCAAAGAACCGTGCCCCCCGCTCCCAACCTCCTCAGCCAATCCAGAAGGATACCATGATTGATGGTATTGAAAGCCACTGAGAGATCAAGGAGGGCTGGATGGATACACTACTCCCATCCTATACCACCAGAAGTCATCCACAAGTGTGCGATCAGTGCCATCTCAATACTATATCCTGTCCTGAAACCTGACTGCAACAGGACTTTAAAACTTGGTCTCACACGTAGGATCACTAACTTGATCTTATAGGAGAAGTTCAGCCTTACTCTTAACAACTGGTACTCAGGGATTGTGCTGCATTTTATTGATTAATTCCCTTTCCATATCTTACCCTGCTATGGTTGCACAGTTTGTCCTACAGAGAACATGCTGTTTTTATTATGACTAGTCCAATATATTTTCAGTCCCATAATTTCAAGTAATACCTGGAGTAGAGGAATGATACTTTTTCTGATTTATGTAGCATCAGCACATATTTTTAAAATTAGAAGATACTACTTTTCTAGTTGGAATTCTGTAGTTGAGATAGATTTTTCTGGATCTGTTATATGCATATGCTGAGTAGCGTGGTGTTCTCATTCAAGTTTATGATATAAAGAGCAATCAACAGCTTGCATGAACCCCCACCAGAGCTTTTTGGTATGATGCCTGACGTTAGTTCCTCATTTGTCACCTTGCTGCTCTGAAAAATGTTAAATGCCTCCTCCAATCCCCCCCTTCCCATTGGCCATCATCCTACTCACAGTGTGTTACACTTAAACATAGCGCCACTTTCTTTTTTCTTCAAAAGTTTCTTTCCCCATTGTTCATGCACACCTAGCAAGTAGATTGGGAGGTGGGAAGAAACATGGGTTTTCAAAGGAATTATTTAATGGTATTCCATTTTCTGCCTGTGGGACTCTCAGAGCACCTCGCATTAGAGAAGAGTCACAGCATCATAATCTGGCAATTGGCCATACATTTCAGCAATGCAATCTTACCATATTTTGGGAATCAGAAAAAAAGAAACCGAGAAGGTACACGGAACTTGTTGGTTCTACTGTAAATATTTATTCAGAAGTCCCATTGAGTTCAATAGGTCCTATTTTTGGGTGGGAATTAAATATTCAGTATATTTAAATCAAGGTTCTACAATTTTCTTTTAACAGACAATGGTTTCTAAAGTAAAACTTGGAATGCCCATGCCTCTGCCCCTATGTTAGCTAATCTGGCTGCTGTCTGGCTGTGGCAGAGTGGTCAAATATCCATTGGAGTTGCCTTTACCCTTAGAGCAGGGCTTTCCAAACTGTGTGTTGCAACACAATACTGTGTCGCCTGGGGGCCCCAAGTGTGTCACGCAACAACCCGGAAGCGCTGATGGTGCGCTGCCGCGTGCGCAGCAGTGGCGGCGGGCCATCAGTGCTTCCGGGTTCCAGGCCGCCGCCGCCGCCACGGCATGCAAAAACCTGAAAGCGCGGTGGCAACCCGGAATCGCCGGCGGTGACGCTTCCAGGGTTTTGCGCGCCGGCTGTTGGTGTGTCGCCAACAGCAAAAGTTTGGAAAGCCCTGCCTTGGAGGAATTGGTATAGCAGGCCTTTGTGTCACTCCAAAGATGGAGGGGAGACTTGGGATTTGCTTACTCACAGCTGTGATAATTTAACTCTAAATAAAGCTTAAACCATGTTAATTTAAAAAGTAAAGTGCCCTTGGAGTTAAGCTTGATTTTTGGTACTACATGGGCATGTCTGCTTTCTTTCTTGGCAACAGTCTGGAAGTGGTTTGCTGTTGCCTTCTGCTGGGATGCTTTGACTTAAGAAAATGAAAAAGATGGTCATTTTATGCCGATTGTTGACCTATTATGCTAATCCTTGCACAATAAACTGTAGTATTGTAAATTTTCTTCTGTATGACAGCTTTTCAAACTTCCTTTTACTGCAGCTTCCAATCAAAGCCAGCCAGCAGAATACCCACACCAAAGTCAGCACAGACCATAACAAGGAATGTCTCATCAACATTTCCAAGTATAAGTTCTCTCTGGTTATTAGTGGCCTCACAAATATCTTAAAAAATGTTAACAACATGGTAAGTTATATCTTCTCACTGTCTTAGCCTTCTTTTGATGTTGACCAAGAGAAAGAGTTTTTAAGTCTGTGTAGATAAGTATCTATTGGGTTGTTCTATCTTCAGTGAGAATTGGATGCCTATTATAATTTTGAGCTCTGAGAAAACACAATACACTGGTTTCCTATCTGTAAAGTTATATGTCAAAGATCACCCCCCGCCCATCAAGACAAGTTCAAATCAGATCAACCCTATCTTCCATGTAACCAGGATAAATAACATTGTCCTGTCTATGCAATGGAACTCTACATAAAGCAACCCTCCCCGCCCCGTAAAGTGTAATTTTGCATAAAGTTTTGGAGAACTGAGGTGGATGTGACAGAAGACAGAATAAGATGCCCACAGTTTGTGACTAAAATGGAAAATGTTAAATATTTGATTCTGTAACTAGTGTATCTTTTGGAGAAAGAGCAAGTGCTTATGTGTTGTCCTATGTCTTATTCTGTTCTCCAGTCTCTGTCCATTTCTGAGGAAAAGTACCTGATTTTAACTGTAACTAGGGACTTCTTGCTGGGAACAGAGTAGTTCTCTCTAGACTGTTTTGGCATTTAAAGTGCAGCGTTAGGGGAATAATAGCTCCATGTTTTAAAGGTTATATAAGGTTTTTGTGTGTGTTAGAATCAATTTGTCAGAGAACTAGAATGGGATGGGACAGAAGAGAAGCCATGATACGCTCTTGAAAGGAACTAACATTTAAAGGCTACAGGCCCATGTATATGGTAACTTCTGTAATCTCGTAATGAGCTTCTAACACCCCTCATTAGGTAATTCCCCTGATGACCAGATGAATTTTATGTAAAAAACTGGCAGACAAAGATCCTAAAACAACACAAGCTGTCATTAAATTTACCTTTGCAGCCTGCAGAAATTGTACTTTGGGATTGATTACTGATTATATTGCGTAGAGCAGTGTTCCTCAACCTTGGGGACTTTAAGATGTGTGGACTTCAACTCCCAGAATATTCCAGCCAGCCATGAATTCTGGGAGTTGAAGTCCACACATCTTAAAGTCCCCAAGGTTGCATAGCATTGGCGATCACTCGTAGCTGAGTAAGATTGTCTTCCAAGGGTAAAATTTTAACAGTGGATCCGTAAGTGGCTGTAAAGGCCAATTCTGGATCCGCACAACCTCCCACAATGAGGGCATAGGTTTCCGGGTGGGAGACGGTCATGATGAGGGTTTGCTTGACGTGCCTTCCTTTTAGCTCTTTTCTCCCTTTCACCCTGTACTCGTGCTTCTTCAAAGTCCATAGCGCCTTTAATAAAGGCTGACCTCCAATTGAAATGCTCATGAGTTAGGGCTTCCCAGTTCTCAATGCTGATATTACATTTTTTTAAAATTAGCTTTGAGAGGAACACTGGCGTAGAGGATAGATTGTTCTTATTTTATTTTGCTCTATTTTATCTTACTGTTTTTATTTTAATACGTTTGGCGGAACTGTGAACTGTAATAAAGTTATTCATTCAAAAGCTACAGAGGGTACCAGGGAAGTTATGTTCTTTTGGAACTGGCATGTTGATCTGTTTGGTGACAGACTGTAAGTCAGTTTTCCTACTGAAAACTAAATTGGTCTTTTGATTTTTTTTCTCTTACAGAGGATATTTAGTGAAGCTGCTGAAAAGAACTTGTATCATTCTCAGTTGATTATTTTGGATACACTGGAAAAGTGTCTTGCTGGGGTGAGTAGCCTGTTCAGTAAGCAATTTTCTTAACAAAATTTTGGAATCGACACCAGTTAGCTTGGGCAAATAATGTTTTTTATTTAGTACAGCATTGGCCAACTAGGTGCCCTCCAGGTATGTCTGAATGCGACTTCTAAAGTGCATTCTGTGAATGCTGAGAATTGTAATTGAATTCTGAAAATTCTGAGAATTGTAGCTGAACAAATCGGGGGGTTACTTTTAATAGCTTGCAATCTTGTATTGTTGCTTTCCTGAACTTGAACATTTCCTGTAAAGAGTGAGCACTTTAAAATGTGGAGCAAAAATCTGTTAAATAAATTTTAAAAACCTGCTATACCTCAGGTTAATTGTGAAGCTTTGTGCATTTATTTTCAGTGTCTATATGACTGTGCTCTGTATGGATTTTCTTATGCCCTTGATTTGGTTACAAAGGAATAGCTTTCAGGTGATAGGTTTTTCTTGTTTTCTTGTTGTAAATTGAGAATTGACAGTTCAAGCAACTGATATGCCCCACAACAAAATTACAGTTGACTAGCATAAGAGAAACTTTGAACTGAGAGATAACTTTTAAGCTAACCTTCTCCTAGCTAGTATTATCAAAATTTATTTGGATTGTAGTTGACTATGCTACGTGCAGAGTGTGATAGGTGTTGTATAGCATCATATCAGGAGCACCCCAGTTTAGGGATCAAAAAGAACTTCAGTGTTCTCCTTTGACTTTCTGGTTTTATTTTGGGCTGATTCAGTTCTGCATAATAGTCGTGAAGCATCCCTCCTATTGCTAAAGATGACTTTTGCAGGTGCTTCCTAGTTTATATTTGTTTGATTTGTTAAACTTCCAGGGGGAATGTCATCTTGTACTTTCTAGAAAAAAAAATCCAATTTTCACATAGCTCTGTTTTCGGAGACAGTCAGCTCTCCCCCCCCTCCCCTTGTTACTTTGGGAATGTCACTGATGGGTTAGTGCCTTGTATGAAGCAAAACTGTAAAGCTAAACTTGGGCTTTGTGAAATTGAAGAATATATGTTTATTCCTGAGGGTTTCTTCAACGCACTTCCAGGCTTAATGTAATCAGATCTTCCATAAGCTGCATGTGGTTCTCTACAACTGGTTTTGAAAGATTGATTTCTAAACCATGGCAGACAAAATAGTTTTTGGTTATTTGACGCTTATATAAACAACGTTCTATATTACCCTTTTCTGATCTCATTGTATATGTTGGACACAGTTTCCCATCATTCCCTTGTGAAGTGAGTTCTAGCCCAACACATCTGGAGCATTCATGCTTGGGAAAATGTCTTGCCAGTGGCCTGTGAATATTCCAGTGAGGAGGAAAAATAAGATGAGGCACTGAAGAGAACAGATGCAGAGAAGCTGGGCCTAGCACCAGTGGCCCTTACTGCTCAGTTCCCAAAGGTCCAGAATCTGAACCCAAGCCCCATCTACCCACTTTAAGGGAACTCCACCATCTTTGTGTAAAGAGCCAGAAGGGAAGGATATGGAGGAGGGCATGGTGGCATGGGAAAGCATTTGGAGTAGGTTGGTCTAATTGAGAATACTTACACATTGACTAAACTGGCTGTAGGAATCAGGCGTGACCAGCATCAGCTCTGTTCTGATGGTCCAGACTCCCTTTTCCTGGGTGCAGGTTCTGTTTTCCTTTTTCCTTTGTAAAGTCTACAACTGCTCTTTCGTCACCATTAGGTGACTGCTAAGCTGCACTTTATCCTGATGGCTGCTCCCAATGCCTGTGAGGCCAACTACTTTGACATTAAGGAGAGCCTGGGACAATTCATTATTTCCCACAGATATAGAGAACAAATCCTGCAATTGGCTTATGAAAGCCCATTAGCTGGATATTTAGGTAGGGATGGAACTCTGTATTGAACCCTAGGTAGATTTTATTGGCCAGGAATAACAAAGGAGACCAGCCAGTATTGCTGGACTTGTCCTGAATGCCAACTAGTTAGAAGAACAAAACCCAAAGCAGTGATAATCACACAAAATCAAGAAAAGGAAGAAAAAAAGTAACCAAAACTGCTGATGCACCAATATTTAAAGTGAAAGGATGACTATAGTCCAATCCTTGTAGATCTTGTTCAGTGTATAATGCATTTTTCAAGTCATCAGAAGCTTGTTGGCAAATAGGAGTCCAGTTAACTTGAGTTGGTTCCTTTATTCAGGTTAAATCTGGGTTCAGGTGACAAAATGGGGAATAAATCTGCTATAATACCCTATTGAAGCTAAGAATTATTTTACTTTTTTTTTGTAGTTTGAGGCCCTTCTAGCATTTCTAGTCAAGACCCAAAGCACTGGGATACATGGTTGCTATACTTACTGTGGCTTTATAGGTAGTCCTCACTTAGTGACCACAATTGAGACCGGCAACTCTGTCGCTAAGTGCTGCGGTCGCTAAGTGGAAAATTACGTGACCATGATGGACTTATCTCACTTCTGTTTCCATCGTTAAGCGAACCATCGCTGTGTTAAGCGAGACATCACATGACTGCAACTTACAATTTCACTTCTGGGTTCTCCATTAATTCTGCTTATTGGAAGCCAGTTGTGAAGCACACAAATGGTGATCACGTGACTGCAGGACGCTGTGATGTCTGTAAATGCGAGGATTGGTTGCAAAGCTGTTTTTTTCAACTGTTATAACTTTGAATGGTCACTAAATGAGGCAGTCAGTAAGCGAGGACCTGTACAGTAATCCTTCTGAGTTATTATATGGTAGAAGACCACAAAATATCTTAGATATCTTAAAATAGGGGTAGAGTCATAGAGTTGAAGACATTCTAGAGCATAGCTTTCCAAAGTGTGTGTCGTGACACACTACTGTGTCGCCTGCAGTGTCCTGGTGTGTCGCACGCAAACCTGGAAGCGCTGATGGGAGGAACTGTCAGGAGCGGCATCCCTGCCAATCAGCGTCGCTGCCACCGTTGGTGTGTGTCGCGAAAATGAAAAGTTTGGAAAGCTCTGTTCTAGAGTAAAGGGAGAAGTTAAAAAAAATCTTATCCAGTGGTCTGAGGAGAATTTATGACCTGCCCAAAAGACATTGTATGATAAAAAAGCAAAAAAATAAAGTTTAGACAGAAGATCAAGTCCTTTTTTTATTGCACAGTTCAGAGTGCAAACTCCAGGCAAAATGGCAAAGTCCTTATCGTATAATCAGACAGGTAGGACCAGTAGATTATGAAATAGATTTGGGGCAAGGGTAGACTAAAATCTGTGTAAAATCAAGAAGTAGTAGTGTAGGAAGAAAAGAAACCAGAATGAGTTCAGATTAACTTGAGCTATCTGAATCCCAGAAAGACAATCTCAAATAATTTTTTTAAGTTTTGGAGTTTCCAGTCATACCAGAAATAATGCATTTAACTGGGCATAGGATTGATACAGGAGACAGCCAAAAATTAGGTAAAGGCCATATAGAATCCTAGAGAAGTTCAAAACAGTTCTTCAGAAAGAGAGAAAATGTTACAATTAGGAGTGACAGAACCATCATTTAGTGAGTAGCGTTCACCTGTAGTGCTGGCACCAAAACCAGAAATACATGATGAGGAGGAAATATTGGATGAAATTGTGTTAGAATAATTTCTCCAAGTCCTGCCATCTTCTGTTTATTTAATTTATTTATTTGTCAAATTTATCACCGCCCATCTCCCCCAAGGGGGACTTCTGTTAAATTCTGGTCCACAGAAACAGGGCTAAAAGCTGTTGCAGAGGATTACTTAGCTACACAAAAGGCTGAAAAGGTTAAAAAGGGGTTAGAAATTGGAAAAAGACTGGCAAAGTCAACATTAATAGGTGATAGGAAAGATGGACCTAAGAAAACAAGGGACAGGAAATCTTCCCTGTTTAGGAACCAATAAGATACTTACAAAAGGTATGAAATGTTATACCTGTGGTAAACCAAATCATTTAGCCAAGGACTGTTGCAATAAACTTCAAAAAGGCAGCTCTTAAAGATCCTGTAGGACAAGAGAGGACAGTGTCTGCAAAAGTAAAGGGGAAGCAAGTAGTAGAAAGGACTACTGGGAATTTTCTAGTAGGAAAAGTTCCAAGGCTTCCTTTTGATCATCTTATAGGGACCAATTTCCTTCCTATTGCTCCCCATAGATATATATCCTGCAATTAGCCCATAAAAGCTCATTAGCTGGGCATTTAGGTAGAGGTAGAACTCGATATTGGATCCTAGATAGATTTATTGGCCAGGAATAGCAAAGCACAGCAGCCAATATTGTCTGTGTTGTCTTGAATGCCAACTCGTTAGAACAGTGTTTCTCAACCTTACCAACTTTCAGAATTCTCCAGCCAGCCATACTAGCTGGAGAATTCTGGGAGTTGAAGTTCACACATCTTAAAGTTCCCAAGATTGAGAAACACTGCGTTAGAAAAACGGAACCCAAAGCAGTGTTAATCATACAAAATCAAGAACTGTCCAGAATCTTTTTTGTAATGTTTGAACATGTTGCAGTTGCTCACGAATGGCCTAAGGAAGAGTGGGTAGTTTGATTGGTTCCGTGTTTAACAGGAAAAACTTTAACAGCATATACAGGCGTCCCTGCACAAGAAGCCTCTGACTATAATCAAGTTAAAGAGGCTGTATTGTATAGGTATGAGGTAACAAAGTACACCTACCAACAAAGATTTAGATAATATCTCTAAGACCCACAGGAAGGAGTGAGAGAGTTATGGACAAAGTTAGAGGATTTAGGAAGAAAGTGGTTAAAAATCAGAAATGCATGATGAGGAGGAAATATTGGATAAAATTGTGTTAGAATAATTCAGTCTTGGGAAATGACACCAAGTGTGAGAGACCACCAACCGAGAGACTGTTGTGCTACGCTAGAGGCTTTTATTAATACAAAAAGCTTAACAACTTATCTAAATTAACACACATCACTATATCTATGCTATAGTTATATTAATGTCTACACTTACACGCATGTGCGTATCTGATTCCTAAAAATCCTATGAACAATTCTGTTCTCCTTTTTTGTTGTTGTTTATTCATTCAGTCACTTCCGACTCTTCGTAATTTCATGGACCAGCCCACACCAGAGCTTCCTGTCGGCCGTCCCCAGCTCCCCCATGGTCGAGTCCGTCACCTCCAGAATATCATCCATCCATCTTGCCCTTGGTCGGCCCCTCTTCCTTTTGCCTTCTACTTTCCCTAGCATCAGCATCTTCTCCAGGGTATCCTGTCTTCTCATTATGTGGCCAAAGTACTTCAGTTTTGCCTTTAATATCATTCCCTCGAGTGAGCAGTCTGGCTTTATTTCCTGGAGTATGGACTGGTTTGATCTTCTTGTAGTCCAAGGCACTCTCAGAATTTTCCTCCAACACCACAGTTCAAAAGCATCTATCTTCCTTCGCTCAGCCTTCCTTATGGTCCAGCTCTCGCAGCCTCAGGTTACTACGGGGAATACCATTGCTTTAACTATGTGGACCTTTGTGGTCAGTGTGATGTCTCTGCTCTTAACTATTTTATCAAGATTTGTCATTGCTCTCCTCCCAAGAAGTAGACGTCTTCTGATTTCCTGGCTGCAGTCAGCGTCTGCAGTAATCTTTGCGCCTAGAAATACAAAGTCTGTCACTGCCTCCACGTTTTCTGCCTCTATTTGCCAGTTATCAATCAAGCTGGTTGCCATGATCTTGGTTTTTTTGAGGTTTAACTGCAGCCCAGCTTTTGCACACTCTTCTTTCACCTTCGTCATAAGGCTCCTCAGCTCCTCCTCGCTTTCAGCCATCAAAGTGGTATCATCTGCATATCTGAGAAATCCAGCCTTGGATTCCTCAAGCCCAGCACGTCGCATGATGTGTTCTGCGTACAGGTTGAATAGGTAGGGTGAGAGTATACAACCCTGCCGTACTCCTTTCCCAATCTTAAACCAGTCCGTTGTTCCGTGCTCTGTTCTTACCGTTGCTACTTGGTCGTTATACAGATTCCTCAGGAGGCAGACAAGATGACTTGGTATCCCCATACCACCAAGAACTTGCCACAATTTGTTATGATCCACACAGTCAAACTCCTTTGTTACCTGAGCTTATAACCAAGTCTTTAGCCACCATTTACCCACCTTCAAGTTAGTTGGCTTCTGTTGCTGTCAGCTGCCATTCTGACCTGCTGCTGAAGCATTGTCCCTCAGTCTGTGTCTTTTTGGGGTGATGGAAGGGAAGGTGTTTACCAGCGCCTGGGTGTAGCATCTCTGCTGGAGTGCTGAGGTCGCTGGGCTCTGCTTCCCTTTTCAGCTCATCTGCTGTTGGTTTGCCAAAGTCCATGTCTGCTCTTTATCAGTTGACTACTGATTTGCACTGTATCCTGAGAGCTGCAGATTCTTCCTCTCTGCTGTGTCTGGCACTCGCTCACACACATACCATTTTCCTTTTATAATTGGAAACCAGGTGTGGTCCAGTGCTCTTCAGGCTTCCTTAAAGTCCCAGGGGAGAAAACAAAGGGAAGGAAGAGTTCATGCTGGCCACTGCCAGGCCTTTCCTTCCACAATATTTACTGATTCACCCAAACATAGTGTGATGCTGCAGAAGCCCAACTTTGTATACTTTGTTTTGTGTTTCAAGCCATGCAAATCTTTGCAGAAACCTCAACCCTTATCTCAAATCGATGATGCTAACTGTATTGCCAAAAACTTTGTCTCATTCCAGCTTGGACTGGAATAAGATATGTTTTTTTCTGGTGGGCTTTACTTCTGCTGATGATTCTGTTGACTTGCTTGCTCTCTAACCGGGGGGGCGGGGAGGAGGCTAGGATAGAAAGGATGTTACCTGTAATCCTAAATAGTGTTGTGAAACTCAATTGTACCTTTCTCTGAAGAACCATCTAGCATGCAGTTTCTAGTCCTTTGATTGCATGATTCTTTTCCACCGTGCTTCAGCCTGGCTCCACCCAACTTGCTGCAAGGAAAGGGCTTGAATTAATTATTTACACCAGAATTTCCAAAGGGCAAAAAAATAAATAAAACCACAGTAAAAGAACCAAGTGCAAGCAGAATTGATGTGAAGCATTACATTTCCATAAAAAGGAAGCACTTTGAAAATCTGGGCACGCAGAACCTCCGTCTTCTGCCCAGACTTGGCATTAGCTGAGTGTCCCTGGGAATGGCGTTCTGCTGGGAAGGGGTTGCCACTGAAAAGGCTTTTGTTTGCTTTAGTTACCATTTGCCCAGTCTCTGACCATGTAGGGGTAGCACCCCAAGGAGCCTCCTGACATATATGTGACAGTGAAACGGGGAACTATTTTTATTCTGAGTTCCATGTTTTCTCAGTTTGAGCCTGTTGGGGTCCATCTATCAATACAGTACTGTAGTGACTGAGGCTGGAACCAGAGTGGACAACAAGGTCACATATCCATACAAATGAGCCATGAATTTATACCTGCACTCCTGTTTCCTGGGAGGCCTGGGTGTCTCTCTCTCTCTCAAATATATCCATCCATATATTCAACAGTCTGTCTTACTCTGCAAATGCAAGGTGAATAAACTAAAGATAAGGCTGACTGGAGCTGTGTGGTTGCATAGGTGCTGAGCTGACTGTCCTCTTCCTCATCAGTGTCTCTGTCAGTCTTGTCGTCCCCCCCCCCCCGCCCCAGAGAGGCAGAAATGCTTCCAGGCAGATAGATACTCTAAGTACCATGCTTCATTTTTCTGTAATCCTCCTTTTTGGTCAGTCTTTTCTCTCTCAAAGAGACAGTCATGCTGATTGAATGCAAATGTTTTACTTACCTGGATAGCTAGAGGGAAGGAGCATAATTTGGGGATACCAACAGGGTCTGGAGGGAATTGAGCCAAAGTCTACTTCTGGATCATAGTCTTGAGGTTCCCCACAAGCCTATAGGAAGGTATTCATTGCTAGGCTCAAACAACACCATTCATCCTAAATATGCATTAACAAAAGCCACTGTTGCTTTCACATAAGATGCTATGCCCCTTAGATCAGGGGTCCCCAACCTGTGGGCCGTGGCCTGTTAGGAAGTGGGCCGCGGGGCTCCCTCCTGCAAACCCCGCTCCCCCGGTGCGCGCGATTACCCCACCCCCGGTGTGCGCAATTGGCTCCTGCCTGCAAACCCCGCCCCCCCAGTGCGTGCAATTGGCTCCCGCCTGCAAACCCTGCCCCCCCCCCCCCGGTCCATGGTAAAATTTTCTTCCACGACCGGTCCCTGGTGCCAGAAAGGTTGGGGACCGCTGCCTTAGATCAACTATGTTTTGGCTTAGCACAGTGGTCTGGTTCACACAGCATGCCAAGGCAGTGAGTGAATTTCTCCTAATACATTGAATTACAAGCTAGCCAACTCCATTTTAGCCCAGTCGGACTTGTTGTAGGAAACCAGTCCTTATGTGGATAAAGAGAGAAATGAACAGTTGCATCTATAGTGGAATGCTATGTGAAAAGGATAAAAGTACCTTCTTGTGCTTTCCTCAGCCATGTTAAAAGTTTCTGAAGAGACAGCATAAATTCCTGAGCAAACTAGCATGACTGTGAGGGTGGCTGATGCACTATATTTTTCCACAATAAGCTTAGTTATTTCCCAATATTTCAGACATACAGTGGTCTTGTTCATATATCATGCTTAACTTGTGCATGGTGGATGTGGTTAGCACGTTGTGTGAACGGGGAAGCAAGGTCAGCTGATCCAGTCAACTAATCCTAATTTAGATTTAGCTTCAGAAGGCTCCAGCTCTGTGATTTCCCCCAGTCATTCCTGCTGGATTGGAACAGCATATCAGCCCTAATAAGTACTGTAAGTAAATAAATCAGCCATGTCAACTAAACGGCTGACGGGGGATTTAACTGACCCTTTTTCTTCCACATTTGAGGGAGTCCTCTCTAGGAGCTGTCTCTGTAGCAATTTCAGTTTTCACCTACCTACCTCTTCCATGGCAAGTATTGATCTTCCAACCTCTTTTGTGGTGTTTGGAAAAGCCGTTAACATGGCTACCACATGGTTGACTGAGACATTCCCAACTGTGTCCTGGCAGCACACACAGTTGAGGCAAATAACTGGAAGAGTGGAGCTTTTAATCAGCTGTGCTTTCAAACACTTCTATAGTTTTCTTATGGAAAAAACTTGGATACCTGGTGAGTGAAGAACATTTCCTTGGTCTCTGGAGTATCAGAGCTGTGGAAATGCTTCAAGGCCATTCCCTCTAACTTTTATCCTCCTAGCAACCCAAAGACACCATGCGGCTTGATGAGACAATGCTGGTCAAGCAACTGCTGCCAGAGATCTGCCATTTCATCCATACCTACCGTGAAGGGAATCAACATGCTACAGAGCTTCGCAATTCTGCCTCTGGGGTTCTCTTTTCTCTGAGCTGCAACAATTTTAATGCGGTGTTCAGCCGTATCTCTACCAGGTGAGTGCTTGAGGAGATATTGCCTCTGTGCTATTCTTAAAAAGGTCATTGAAAGTTGTGCTGGCATCCCCTGACTTTAGTCAAACAAGATCAAGAGATTGTGGAATGAGCCAAAATATTGGTGCCCAAGATAGCTTGTCTCCTCTGACCTCGTAATCTATTGATAGTATGCTGTTCACTTGGACTTCAATTATCAGTGTAAGTTTCCATTAATTTTGTTCATTTGAAAGGGTGTACCTGAAGATAGGGGCGTGGTGGCTCAGTGGGTAAGACACCAGGCTTGTCGATCGGAAGATCGCAAGTTCGGAGGTTCGAATCCCTAGCCCCGCGTGATGGAGTGAGCTCCCGCACTAGCCCCAGCTCTTGCCAACCTAGCAATTCGAAAGCATGCAAATGCAAGTAGCTGAATAGGTACCACTTCGGTGGGAAGGTAACAGCATTCCACGTGTGTCATGCGGCCACACGACCGTGGAAGCGTCTTCGGACAACGCTGGCTCTTCGGCTAACAAACGGAGATGAGCACTGGCCCCTAGAGTCGGACGGCTGCACAAATGTGCGGGGGGAACCTTTACCTTTTTTACCTGAAGATAGGTAGAAATAATTGAAAGTGCAGAAATGGAAACAATAGATCTCACTAAAATGATTGATTTCTAGCAGAAAGGCCATAAATGCTTAGGTCCCAGGTCCATTCCATACAATCCCTCCTTTAAAAAGAGTGACAGCCTTTGGGCTTTGCATGGACCATTCCAAGATTGCACCATTGAGATTTGATGGTAAATAGCCAAAATTTTGTGTGATTTTTTCCTCTCTCCAAAATAAAAATGGAAATGCCGGTAGGAGGCTGCTGGGAGACAAACTGCTCTATACTTAAACCTCTCCTTCAAAACCCCCAAAATGGCTCAAACCCCAGCTGCCGATTTGCTGAATTTGGGGCCATATGGGGTGGAGGGGTGGGTGGGTGAGGTGAAAATAGGATCAGTTTTTCTCCCAAAGACTCTGCTCCCATTCCTATCAAAAAAAGTGGGATGAAACCATTGCTCCCATCCCTTCCTGTGACATTAACTTTCCACTGATGCCACATCCAGCTTTCCAGCTGGTTAGGGGATTGAGTTAATGGTTCCTGGCCCTCAGAAATTTGCCCACCCCTAACTTCAAACCATCAGGTATTTATTTATTTATTAATCAAATGTATATCGCCGCCCATCTCACGAAAGGTGACTCTGGGCGGCATACAACAATCAAATAAAAACAACACGTATATAAAACAATCGTTATAGAAATATAAAAATCAGTATTAAAGGTTAAACATTATTAAAAACAAATATACAAACCCCAGGCAAAGAGAGAATGAGCACACATCCACCTCAATAGTGGAGCCATCTGAACACGTCTCCGGTTCCCTGGGGGCCCCAGGCCTGGTGACCTAACCAGGTCTCGAGGGACTTCCAAAACCTCAAGAGGGATGGAGCTAACCTGATTTCGGGGGGGGGGGGAATGTTCCATAAGGTGGGCACCGCAGCAGAGAAGGTCCGTTGCCTGGGACCCACCAAATGTAGGTCCTTCGCAGATGGTACCCACAGCTTGCCTTCTCTTCCAGATCTAATGGGGCTGGCTGATGTATTGGGGAGAGGCGGTCCCTCAGATAGGTAGCAGGTGATTGAACATACAGGTAGTCCTCTACTGGTGACCACAATAGGGACCGGAAAATTCGTCGTTAAGTGGTGCGATCATTAAGCTAGGCATCATGTAACCACCCCCAATTTTATGACGTTTTTTGCGGCAGTTGTTAAGCGAATCATGTGGTTGTTAAGTGAATCACAGTTCCCCATTGATTTTGCTTGTCAGAAGCCAGCTGGGAAGGTTGCAAATGGCTATCACATGACCCTGGGATGCTGCAAACGCTGTAAATACATGCTGGTTGCCAAGCACCCAAATTTTGATCACGCGACTGCGGGGACACTGCAACTGCTGTAAGTGCGAGGACTGGTCGCAAGTCACTTTTCCCAGCACGATTGTAACTTTGAACAGTCGCTAAATGAATGGTTGTAAGTCGAGGACTACCTGTTCATGAGACTTGTATTTGAGCACCTTAGTTAGAAGATCCTGTATTAGGCGAGACAAACAAGCCGCCTGACCTGAGGAAGACTGCTTTCTTTGTATCTTTTTCTTCTAGCAATGGTGTTAAGTTGGAGACTGTTAATAAGATTGAATATCCACTCTAGGATTTCATTTAAACTATTATTATATATGAAGTGGGCCCACTGACCTGTTCTTAACTGAAAGTTGGTATGTGGCAAATTGCCATCCTCTGAAATTCATATTTAATAATATATTATTAAATAAACTATTGCTGAGAATACCTCTGGACCTTTCTAAAATAATTAAGACAGTTGGTGACCGCAAGCCAATCCTTCATTTGAGAGTATGCCCATCTGCCTAGGAAAAGCAGAGCAAAAGTTAACAGGGCATCCTAGGTTCTAGATATGATGGTGGGAAGCAATCTCACTAGTTTTTTGTCTAAAATATAAGCCTTGATGATTGCGCACATCCAAAACTGATGCCACTTGTGGGGCAAGCTCATTCCACATTTTGTTGTACCCAATTGGCCATGTTGACTGAGAAGTCTGGGACACGTAGTCCCCAGTGCACCCAAAGGGCATGAGATTAGGCAAAGTTTTTCTGTTGAAGTATGTCCTGGGTAGGAACAGCTTCACTCCCTAGTTATCACAGCGATAGATCTGCGATTAAAGGGTATGTCAGCTAAACTTCAAAGACCTTTAGATAACTTCTGTTCCAAAAAGAGTTTTAAGTATCTGACTTTGAAGGAAGTGGCATTTTTCTTTTGTGCTAAATGTCTTAATGGCAACGGCTTGTGTCCAGGATAGATGACACTGTATTCATAGGAGGGAGGCAGAGAGAAATAAATATGCTTCTTGAATCATGTTGTTAGGCATCCTCTTTCCTCATTGTGGCTGTACAGGTTGGGAGGATGGGTAGGAGGATGATAGCAACTGATGCTTTCAATTTGTGATCTCAGTTGCATAGACATTAAAGAGGTGGCCATTTGGCTCCCATCTCCAGTGGTTGAGTGTAATTTACCAACATTGCTGTTGCTTCTCTGGAGAACCATGTTTCTGCTTTTAAGATCTGCAGAGGGATTTCCATCGCGTTCCCATATCAGGCTGGAAGAATTAAATATTTTTGTGCTTAGATGAAATGAACAACTCCCTTAGCGTTTGCCTGTGTTTTCAGACATGCCTCTGTAGATTTGAGACAGGCAAGGTTTTTTCCAGCTTGCACAGAATAGCTGGTTTACTTATTTGTAGCTCCTTGGCCAGGACATGGGTCATTTAGAAATTGAGGCAAGTGAGAGAAGACTCCGAGACACATGTAAATTTAATTATACAGCTAATTGAATTTATTGGGGTCAAGACATGAACGGTTGAGATTTTTGTTTTTGGCAGACTTGATTATGGAGCTGTGAAAGATCGTCATGGATCCATACTCATGGAAAGTTCAGTAGTGACTTGGGGTTTATTGCATGTAAATTAATAGCACATACCTAACACTGTATTGCTGTTAATTGAGTACACTCTTCCTCATATTCATAAAACAAAGCTTTGATTCAGGCACTTTGTTGCATGGTGGAGTAGTAAGTTTATGCCACATGCAGAAGTGATGATTGCCATTATTTTTGTATGTCAAAGGATAGAAGTAGTTGATATCGAATTTCTTATACAGCACATAATCTGTGCAGGGGAAGAGCATAGCATAAATACACTTCCCCTACACAGGAGTAGTGGGCACATTAAAATTTCGCACTGCACTTTAAAACAGGTGGGGCTAAAATAAAAAGGGTAAAGGTTCCCCCCACACATTTGTGCAGTCGTGTCCGACTCTAGGGGCCGGTGCTCATCTCCGTTAGCCGAAGAGCCAGCGCTGTCCGAAGACGCTTCCGTGGTCATGTGGCCAGCATGACGCGCGCGGAACGCTGTTACCTACCCACCGAAGTAGTACCTATTTATCTACTTGCATTTGCATGCTTTCGAATTGCTAGGTTTGCAAGAGCTGGAGCTAGTGTGGGAGCTCACTCTGTCACGCGGGGCTACGGATTCGAACTTGCGATCTTCTGATCGACAAGCCTGGTGTCTTACCCGCTGAGCCACCACCCCCCTGGGGCTAAAATAACCTTGTGGAAATGTTACCAGTTTTTAATCAGGAAATGGTTTTATGGTAGGATGGCTTAGAGATACCGTCAAATCAATAGCTCAGGCAATTGCATTCAAGAGGGGGAGTGTGATCTGCAACTTTGCAAATAAGGGAATATTGAATCACTTCAAAGTTAACAAATCCTGAGTCCTTAACCCTGTTGCATTGTCTGTGCATTTTCAACAAATTGTAATTCCAGAGGTTGATGAGTTGTCCTTAATTCCCTTATATTCATGGATACAAAACCACTTTATATATTCCTCCCCACTCCACCACTCAAGCTTTGTTCTCTATGTTAAGAAGGATATTTATTTTTACAGATTGCAGGAATTGACAGTCTGCTCTGAAGACAATGCTGATGTTCATGATATTGAGCTGTTACAGTACATCAGTGTGGACTGTATTAAATTAAAGCGGATACTACAAGGTATGCAGTGAAACTCTTGACAGTTCTTGTTTAAAGCTGTGATTCTGGTTATATTTTTGAAAGGACACTGTTGAAATTGGAAGAAGTTGTGTAAAAGCAAATGGCTATTTTCTTGCTTATCAAGATCTAGTCCAAGTCCAAGCTTCTAGTCCAAGTTGATGCTCTCCATATATGCTGGGCTATAAATTATTTCATCCCCAGGAAACCTGACATTACTACCTGCAGATGATGGGAACTATAGTCCAACACATTTAAGGATACCAGATAAGTAAAGACTGATTTAGCTCAACCAAAAAAAAAAATCTGTGTAAAAGTGTGATCTGGGTCCTCTAAAAAAGTCTTCCTCTTTTTTGGTGTCCTCCAGATGTATTAGAATTCAGTTTCCATAATTTCCCAACCAGAACGGCCTTATGCTTCTGCCTATGTTAGCTGGAAATTATGGGAGTTGAACCATTACGAGTGTCTCAGATTGTAGAATTCTGTTTCCATACTTATTTATGGCTAATTTAAATGTGATTTGTGCAAAGGAATGATCCCATAAAGTTTGTATCTGTATTTACATACATCTTTTCTTAAGCAAACTTTCCTAATTATGCAGTGTTTCGTGTATGTTAGTAAAAGCCATGTGGGAGATACAAAACTTGTGTTTAAAAAAAAATGACTAGCAACCACAGGGTGTCCTGTTATCAGTCGGGACATCTCCACTGATGTCAACAATTGAGGTGATGGTTTTAATGGATTCACTACTATAGATACGTTGAATGTTGCCTTGATACTGAAAAGTTCTTTCCAAAAAGGGTTTGCTAGGTGCCTCTCAAAACAGGAAAAGGCTGGGTATTTTAAGTTGGGCTTTTTTAAATAGCTGCTGGGTGCCATTCAGAGGTTGGTGGGATATGAAGGAGAATCTGTCTGAATCCTAATAAACATGTGCTTTCCATTTAGCCCTGCTGTTCTCTATCAAAGTAGTAAAATACAGGTCGTCCTCGCTTAATGACCATTTGTTCAGTGACCATTCAAAGTTACGATGGCGCTGAACAAATGGTAGTTACGATCGGTCCTCAAAGTTACAGCTGTTACAGCGCCCCCGCGGTCATGTGATCAGAATTCGGGCGCTTGGCAGCCTGCCTGCATTTACGACCACAGTGTGCGCTTCAACTCCCCCCACCCGCCTATCTCCTCCCATCTCTGCCTTTTGGCCGCCCTGCACTCCGCCACCCTCCGCTGCCCCCAGTCAACCTTCGCTGCCTTCTTCCTCCCGCTGCTGACAAGCAGCTGCTGGCCCTTGGCAGCGGTCGGCGACGGCAGAGTGCAGGGCGGCCAAAAGGGCAGAGATGGGGGGGAGACAGGTGGGCGGGGGTTGAAGTGGAGGTGAGCGCAGCAGGGCAGGAGAAGTGTGAGGTCCTGGCCTAACGACAGCAACCGGGACCACTGGAACTGCCATTGCTAAGCGGTGTGGGTCACATGATGTTTCGCCTAACGACTGCTTCACTTAGCGATGGAACTTCTGGTCCCAATTAGACTCGTTAAGTGAGGACTACCTGTACTGCAAATTCTTCTAGTAAGTGAAGGCACAATATATAAAATAAAGGGAATGATATGGGAATGACTACTTATGTGGTGATGTCATTAGGAACAAAAGTTTGCAGATCCGTGGGTTAATTCTATTGCATTGTCATCCAATTCACCCTATGAATTCCTTTTTTTTTTTTTGCTTTTACAGAGATGGTCTTTAAGTTCAAAGCTCTCAAAAAAGCAGCACAACTGGCAGTTATCAATAGTCTTGAAAAGGTATGTTACTTCCCATGCTTGTAATTTTTTCGGGTTGTCTTTGCAGAAACTTGAGCAGAGAAGTACAGTTTCCCAACATTGGAGTTAGAAAAGCCTACGGATGTGTTTACATCAGTGCTTTCCAAACTCCTGCCGTTGGTGACACACCAATGGCGGCAGCGGCAGCAGTGTGGGGGCGTGCGCGGCATTGTTGTGCATGGCGGCGGCAGCGGTGGCGGCCTCGTGTTTTCCGCTAAAACCCGGAAGTGCTGATGGTGTGCCGCTGCCGCGTGTGCGCCGCTGCAGGGGCGGCGGCAACGCACCATCACCACTTCCGGGTTTTGTCGCGACACACAGTTTGGAAAGCTATGGTTTACTTGTTTCTGTCATCTTCAAGTGCATGCTGAATGCCTTTTATCCCAGAAATGGAAGGCCAAATCGAGTGAATGTAAGCAAAGATATCTCAGGGGCTTAGGTATGCTGGATCAAAGGACCCTCTGTAGTCCAGTATTCTGTTCCTGCAGTGGCCAGCTAGGTGCTTCTGAGAAACCAAAGAAGGATGGAAAAGTAACAGCATCCTTCTGCTTGACCAGTTGGCATTATGTGATAAACCGCTTTCATTATAGTAATGTATAGCTCTCTTGACTAGTTGCTGTGGATTGCCTGCTCTGCAATAAACTAGTCCAAATTTTATTTTCAAACCATCCAAGCTGGTGGCCATTCTCACTTCTTCTGAGAGCATATTCCAGTATTGAACTCTGCCAGCCTTTGCCAATTTTATGTCCTTCAGATGTGTCAGCACTGGATGTGCTTGCTTGGGATTTGGAGAGTTGAAATTGATCATATCTTAAGAGCACCAACTTAAGAAAAGCTGATGGATATATTATGGGCAGAAGTCCTTTATTTTGTCTGTCCTGAATCCATCTTTGATCCTTCATTAGATTACCTCTAACAAAGGCAATTTTAGTATATCATGGACTGTATTAGTGGGGCTCATGAGGTTTTGTTAATCGCTGTTGAGGAATTATCCTCAGCTGCCATTTTTTGCTTTTTTAAATTATGCTTTGATCATTCTTGTTGGTGTTGTTTTTTAAATTATGTTCACTGCCTATTGTCGCCTTGGCAAGATGGGCGGCTGTACAAATTGAATAAATAAATTATTGAGGAAGAACTGAACTGGGCAGAAGAATAACCCTAACCATTTTCTCCAAAACATGTTTGATGCATGTGTTTTTTTCCCCTAAGCAGACAATCCCTACCTTGTAGCCTTTTCTCCCTGGCTTTACTTTCCAGAAGTGCCACTGAACTGAAATGGAATCTACCACTGTAGTCTCGCTGGGTGTGGAAGGGGCCCCCAGATTGTTCCAATTCTGAATCTGTGGCCAGAAGGGAGGCACAAATTTTATATAAGGGAGGAAGAGCAGAAGTAAGAGTTCAGTTGCGCGCACACACCTTCAAGTCAGATTTGACCCTTGGCGACTGCTTGGACAAGTCTCTGCAGTTTTCTTGGCAACATTTTCAGAAGTGGTTTGCCATTGCTTGCTTCCTGGGGCTGAGAGAAAGTGACTGGACCAAGGCCACCCAGCTGGCCTCTGTGCCTAAGGCACAGAGTCATGTCTTCCTGCTCCTACTGCAGCACCTCAATCACTAGAGCAGAGCTTTCCAAACTGTGTGTCGCGACACAAAAGTGTGTCGCCACACACAGCGTGGTGTGTCGCCACACCACTTGGAAGCGGCGGCGCGCGTGTGCACGGCGGCCGCCATGCACGCGCGCGCCACCGCGCGCCCCCCCGCACCGCCGCACGCCCCCCCGCGCCGCTACCGTGCACGCGCGCCGCCGCACGCCCCCCCCGCGCCATCGCCGTGCGCACACGTGTCGCCGCCGCTGGGTGTGTCGCCAGCGGCGGCACTTTGGAAAGCCCTGCACTAGAGCAACTGGCTCTCCATCCTTTATTAAGGGAAGGTTAAAAAAATAATTGACTGTTTCCAAGAAAAGGAGGAAAATTGTAGAGGATAGTTCTGACAAGCTCGCTTACAATACCCGGTGTGTGTGGGTTTTTTTTACCAAACAAGGAAAGCTTTTTGCATTTTTCATTCATAATCTGTTGACAAATATGTATTTATTATTGGAATTTTGTGTAGGTTGGTTTTAGTGTCTCTTAGCTTGCCTCACTAATTGAACATACATGAGTCCTAAGAAAGTTATTTGAATCCCTTTTAGTTAGTTTAAAATAAGCGAAAGACCAGAATACGAGGTCAGATGCTGTTCTTTTCAATCATATGCATCATAATAGTACACTTAGTAAGTCTCCTGTACAAAATGCATTCCTTGTATTAATTGTGCCTTATGAAACATACTGTCTAGGCATTTTGGAACTGGGTGGAAAATTATCCGGATGAATTTACTAAGCTGTACCAGACACCACAGACTGATCTGTCAGGTAAGGGTTTATCCAGCCAGAATGAGGCCTTGCCAGGTAAGTTTCCTTTAAGTCTGTTTGTTGCTTCCAAGAGAGTCTCCCTGCATAGCCAGGCTCATATAACGGCAGACCGAACCATGTTAATTATTTCTAGAGTGTCCTGCTTTGAACATAGTTTCTGGATGTGAGTTCCACAGTATGGAGCTCTGAAGATTCACCCCTCACCAGAACCTCATTGTTTTAAGCTTGGTGAGTTTGTGGCTCTGTAGCGGCTGGGACTCCAGTTCCTATCAGTCCCAGCCAGAATGGTTAGTAGTCATGCCATTTTGGTTTAACATATCACTATTACCCAGCCTCTTTCTATGAAAAGGTTGACATTTAAACTATTGTCACTAAGGCAGAAATGGTCTTCTGTGTTACATCTGATCTCAAACTGGTCATCTTTCCCAGTGAATGTTTTTTTAGAGAAAATGTTTGTACTTCCCAAGATCTTCAGTCTGTACTTGAAAAAAAACAAAGCCAGGTTCAACATTTAGGCTGTGTTGTGTTTTCTTCTTGAAGGTTGTAATTCCTTCCGTCCGTCCGTCCGTCCGTCGTGTTGTTGCACTACTAATAATTATTGATACTGTGCTAAACATGGGAGGGATTTCAGCTTTTACCCTGCTACTGTAACTGGAACTCAGCGTGTTTTGTGTTGTCTCATTTCTTTGGTTCAGATTCTGCAGAGAAGCTGTTTGATTTGGTAGATGGATTTGCTGAAAGCACGAAACGCAAGGCAGCTGTTTGGCCATTGCAGATTATACTCCTCGTCCTTTGTCCAGAAATCATCCAAGACATTGCAAAGGATGTAGTCGAGGAAAACAAAATGAACAAGGTAAAGAAAGCTAAACGTATTTTCCTAGCCAGGTGCCTTTATATGGAGACAGTTGATTTATTTTAAAACAAACAAACAAACAAACGAACACAAGAGCAAGAAATATAAGTACAGCCTGTTGGAGCAAGCCACTGCAATTGTCTATGTTGCTTCATGCCAAGAGGTGCCTTTGGGAGGCTCACACATATAATGAAGAGGGCCATCTCCTTCTTCCACTGTTGTTCTCCAGCAGATGGTATATAAAGGATGCTGCCTGCGTGGTGGTAAATAGCCCTCAAGACTGGTAGCCCTTGAAAACATTTTGGGGGGAAGGTTGGGTTAGAACTTCTCCCTTTGTCTCTTTATCTCAGAGGTGATTCTCCTCCTTTGCCATTTTTTAAATAAATTTTATTAAAAGTTTTGCGAAGTACATAAAACCAACACCAACTAAAAAAGAGTAAAAAGGAGCAAAGAAAGAAAGAAAAAAGAAAAAGTGCAGAAAGAGAGAATAAAAAGAAATAGAAAGAATGAGCTTCCGATTTCTTTTGTAGCAAATATAAATACAATTACAAAATTAACTCTTACTCTTTGGTTACAAAAAATAAAGAAGTTCCCTTTTTTCTATTATTCAGTTTTTTTCCTAATCATCAAAACCACAAATCATAAGTGCATTTTTTCCGTTTCATGCAAAAAGTCTATAAGGGGTTTCGAGTCAGCCATTAATACGGATATTGTTTTTTCTCTAATCAAAGAAGTTAATTTAGTCATCTCTTCAGGTTCCATCATCTTCACCAACCATTCCTCCATTGTGGGTAGTGTCAAACCTTTCCACTTTTGAGCATGTAATAGTCTCGCTGCTCCTTTACCTTTTTTTTTTATATAAAAACATACTGTACATTGGGAAGCATTTGAATGCTCTGCTTGCCCTTTGAAGTTCTACAGTCCCAGCATTATTTATTTGTTTATATTATTCTAATTTATAAAGCCACCCACCTCATATATATGACTCTGGGCGGCTTACAAACAAACAGCAAAAAACAATACAGCAATATAAAAACAAGGAAAAAACAATATAAAAGGCCTATAAAACCATAAAAAATACATAAAACTCACAGCCAAGGTAATCCCATCCATTGATGACACTCCGTACAGCCACCACACTGGCTCGATCACACTCCTGGTTCCCCATCCCCATTGGCAAAACCATGTTTTCAGGTCCTTGCGAAAGGCCAGCGGGGTTGGGCCCAATCCGATCTCCTGATGAAATGGAAGGATCCTCCCAACATTTCCACCTTTTTACATCGTTCCTTTTGTGGTTAACCACTCTGAATGCCCACATTCTCTAAAGACCTGTCAACATTTTTCCTGGGAATCTTGCTTTTGTGAGCTTTATTTCTTTACAAGGAGCAGGTACGAATGTGTATATTTTCTTCACTCTTCTGTTTTCCACTCAATATATTCTGTTTCCCATCCCATCCCTCTTTTTCTCCCCTGTTTATCCCCCAGCAAACATAATTTTGGGGGTCACTAAATTTATCCCACAGCTTAAAGAGGTTTCCTTCTAAATAGTGGTTGAAGAAAACATAAAGCTGAGCAACATTAAAAAAACAACAACCAGAGATGCCTGATTCTTACTTAAACTTATCTCTAGAACATGCCCTTCATGGCATGCATACTAGAATGCCAATGCCCTCCTGTGGGAAATAAATATTCTTCTACATAGAAAAGTCAGTATGTTGGTGGGAGGAGAGCAGTCCTTCTCTTTAACACAGGGGTAACCAACCTTTTTGGCACCAGGGACTGGTCGTGGAAGACAATTTTTCCACAGACTGGGGGGTGGTTTTGCAGGCGGGAGCCAATCGCGCGGACTGGGGGGGCGGGGTTTGCAGGTGAGAGCCAATCATGGGGGCGGGGTTTGCAGGCGGGAGCCAATCGCACGGACAGGGGGCGGGGTTTGCAGGCGGGACCCAATTGTGCAGACCACCACCGCTCACCTGCTGTGCGGCCCACTTCCTAACAGGCTGCGGCCCACAGATTGGGGACCCCTGCTTTAACATGCTAGTTTTTTTTCTTATGTGCAGGATTATTTTGTATTAAGGGACTTCCAGCCCCCCTTTTTTCACAAATCTAAGTGATACAGTTAGATCTTATTACCCATTTAACCCTCCACACCCAAATTTTGCTTTTATTACTGGGGTACAACAGTGCAAAGGTGGTTTGGAGGGGGAGTCTGTTAGAATCTTAACCTTAACAAAAACATCCTTTGCATCAGTAAATGGTGATCTTCTCCAGGCAGAACAGTGTCTCTTATGAAATTTGATGGAGTTTTAATTTATATTCTGGTTCCTGTGTTTTGGACCCTACAGAAACAATTCTTGGACAACCTCAGGAAGGCACTGGCGGGCCACAGCGGAAGTAGGCAGCTAACCGAAAGTGCAGCCATTGCTTGTGTAAAATTGTGCAAAGCGTCAACTTACATCAGCTGGGAAGACAATTCAGTCATTTTTCTTCTAGTGCAGTCCATGGTAGTAGATCTCAAGGTAAAAAAAAAAAAGGAACTCAAGAATTATGCACTGCTTTGTATGTGTGAGATTTTGAACCATGAACCTTTAATGATTCTTTGTGGGCAACCCGCCAGATCCTGGCTTGGTATTGTATCTAAGTTGATTAATGGTAGTTAACAGCTATTGCTTCACTTCATGAGATTCCTGACCTTGGAACTGGGAGTGAGCTTATAGTTACAGGCAGGAAAAGCAAGTTAAGAATTTGCCTTAAGTTCTAACATACAGTTACACAGCTGGAGAGTCAAACCATGGATAGGAGTATAAATTGTATTCAGCAAAAACTAGAAATGGGTAAGCTTGGGAATTTTTTCTGATTTTAAGTTTTGTCTCTGTATCTAATTGCGGCTTTTTAAATTAAAGCTTGTTTTTCCAAATATACATATGGTATGCAGTTCTATTTATTCTGCAAACAGTCTTTTAAATAACATCATGCATTTTGCATATCGTTTTAAGTAACAGGCACATTTTTATAACACATTTCCTTCATAATACTGCTGTGTGCATCTTTGGATTGGTGAAGAACAGTGCCACATTCCAAGTAATCTAGATACCGAACAATTATTATGTATTGATCTAGT
This sequence comes from Charina bottae, assembly GCA_023362775.1. NCBI lineage: Eukaryota > Metazoa > Chordata > Lepidosauria > Squamata > Charinaidae > Charina > Charina bottae. Next base: position 6,435,989 of record JALMGJ010000027.1, on the reverse strand, counting down.
AAGCCTATTTTCAGTAGGCCTTTGTTAAAACTGGGTTGCCCTCTGAGTAAAAGCAGGAGTTACTACCCGTTGTGCTAATTTGCAATGTGAACCTAGCCATTAGAGTATATAAACCATGACTGATGGCTTAATATAATGCATGAAGCTGGCCATTGTAGCATGTTCTTCGAGCCTTATTTACGACACACCGTGATTTGCTGTGATGCGTTAACCCCGCTTTGAAAAACTTCCTCACCCGTAACCAGCTAGTCCAAGAAAAAGGCTGTATGGGGGATTAAATCTCAGAGTTTTAGAACCATTGCATGGATTGTCCTGTGCTTGCCTAGCTTTGCACCTGGGATGAGGTGCTGGGCTTGTGACTGTCCATGAGATAGATTGATACCTGGCTTAAACCAGTACAGCGACCTGCATTATTTTCCCCACCTTTCCCTACAAGGGAATTATCACAATCCTTGCTCAACTACCTTTTGTTGGTTCCCAATCTCTTCCAACGTTGCCCAGTGGTGACTGTAATAACAATGACACGTGTTTGTTGTCTTAAAGAACCTGCTCTTCAACCCTAGCAAGCCTTTCTCAAGAGGCAACCAGAATGCAGACATCGACCTCATGATCGACTGCCTAGTGTCCTGCTTCCGCATCAACCCCCACAATAACCAGCACTTCAAGGTGAGGTGGTGGCTCCTTGGGTCCCTGGTCCCTGGTCTAAAACTAGTCCTGAGCATGGGATTGGACAGATGAGTCAACTGGTCAGGATTCATGAAGAACCGAGAACTCTGTTTCCCAGTATTTCTGAGTTCTGAGAATTTTCTAGAAATCTCTGGTTGAAATCCCTGCCTTGTGGGTGGGTCTGTGATCACTTTGCTCTCACAGTGTCCGGTCTTGCTCGTTTGCTTGCTCTGGAGAAGTTGCAGGTGTGTTTGTACTTTTGATTTCCAAGTTTGTTTCTAAAGAAAACCTAAACTTCCACCCACCCCCCTGTTTTTTCTAGACTTGCCTGGCACAGAATTCCCCATCCACGTTTCATTATGTGCTGGTAAATTCACTCCACCGTATAATTACAAATGTAAGTTTTTAAGACGTTCTGAAGTCTAGATAATTTATTTATTATTTATTATTATTTATTAACTAAATTTCTATGACTGCCCATCTCCCCCTCAAGGAGGGACTCTGGGCGGTTAATTTTGCCAAATTAGTGGCAATCTAACTAGAAAGAGAGAAAAGGACGGCAGTGAGGAAGATGGGAGCTGTTCATAAACTTTATCTGGGCCAGCATGTTGATCTTTAAAGGCTTTAGTATGCCACAAACAGAGTAATTCATCCATCCATACCTCTCTTTCTAAATTTGCTCATATCAGCTGCATCCTGTCTCTTAGAGGAGGAGGGTGTTGGAGGACAGGTGAGGAGGTGTCTGATAGGATGGAGGAAGAATCAGACAGCATATCACCTTTGATGTTTGTGATGGAAGATGGTGTCACCACTACCACCATTGTGACCTGCTGGGAGGAAAACTGCAGGGAGCAGTGGTGGAATAATACATGGGCCACTTGATTGTGAATTCATGATCAACATTAATAGATGTCAGATGTTCGTGGGATTTAATTCAAGGATAAATATAATAATAGAGGGTTCCTAAGAAGCATGGTTGAAGGTTTGAGGTTGTGCCTGAAACTGACCTTTCCTCCTCCTAATAGGCAGATTCCTTCTCTCATTCTGAACCATGGTTTAGTACTCAGTTGGAAGAATACTGTGGTTGAATCATGGAGGAAACCTAACTTAAAATCGGAAACTAGATTTAAAATGAGATCCTACCTTATAGAACGCTTCCTGTTTTGCTTTAACCATACAGACATAATGACAAGCAATGAGTTAAGGAGATTTAATGTGCAACAATTGACTCTGCAGAGGTTACATTTAATGCTAGTGTCTTCTCCTAGTCCTCAAGGCTGGGCACATTTCTCTGCCCTGGCTCTTGCCAGGCCGCCTTTGACAGCAGGGAAAATAGCTGGGCAATCTTTTTAGAAGCTGCGCATAGCCTCGCCTGTAAGTAAGCTGCATTGAGCAGCAGGAGTGATTCACCACCCTTAGTGGATGATTTCCCTTTGCTATTTCCTAAAAATAAAATAAATCACCATATCTTGCATTTCTTTCAGATTAGGGCTTCCTTCCAATTGGGAGCAGGTGTCTAGGGATAACCCTTATTTCTAAAGCTCTTGTAATGGGCCAGGGGTTAATTGATTATTTTGTTTTATTTATTTCTGGCACTAAACTGTGTTGGATTATGTTTTTTAATATTTTGTTTAGTATAGATTATGTACATTTTTAACCTTCCTTACAAAAATAGTGGTGTAAGCCTCTCGGAGTTGATACTGATGGGGTCAAAAGGGAAATAATAATCCACAAAAATAAATAGTCAGTCACTTAGTCATGTCCATGATTCCTTTTTTTAAAATTGGGTTCTGAACTGTATGTATTGTATAGGGATAGACTCAGGTTGCATGTTTAAGAAGTGGGGAAATAGAATTCAGAGTTGCATGGCGTTGGTGGCTGTTCAGCATGTCTAAAAGAGAAAATAGAACCTGGGTTCTTTGAGGCTTCCAAGAGACTTCCGAACAGGGATATTTAGTGTGATCTATCTAAAGGATGCTTTAATTATGTGACCCATTCGATTAGATTGTTGACTGGGTGCTCTGTGGAATACTCCTCTTGTCCAATCTCTGCTGATATTTTCTCCTCTCCCTCATCTTAGTCTGCATTAGATTGGTGGCCCAAGATCGATGCTGTGTACTGTCACTCCATGGAACTCCGCAGCATGTTCAGTGAAACTCTCCATAAAGCTTTACAGGGCTCTGGTGTGCATACCCCAATTCGTATGACCCCGGTGAGGCCTTGCTTTTTGTTATTCAGTTGATACAGAATCTTGAGGAAATGTGCTTGTTCCCTTTTTGATGTTCCAATGTTGCATCCAACGGTACCAGTTTTGTGGCCATTAAAAAAAACTTTTTCCTTTTTTCCCCAGTGACCTTTCCAATGTAAAGCCCAAGGTGAAAGAGCTTAGCATGTGGTGGTGGTGGTGGGGTGTTTTCAGATCATAGGCAAGAAAACCCAAGGGAAGCCAGTATCTCGTGGCTACCAGACAGGCATGAATATTGCTGGTGGTTGGATCCCACGGCAGTTTGGGTAACCTATGAAGGATCAGTCTATAAGGGATGCTGCTCCTTCCAACATGGTTTCCCTTTTTCTTCTCATTTTTCTCTTTGTCTTCTGACCCAGAATACCTAAGATAACTTGATTTGCACCTTCAGTTAAGTTTGGGGCATTTTCTAAAATATAGGTACCCAAAATATAAGAGTCACCTCCTCACAGATTGCATAGCTCGCCTCTGCCAGATGACAGGGGATTTTGCCCTGGGCAAACACCCTACTGAGAGCCAGTTTGGTGTAGTGGTTAAGGCACCAGGCTAGAAACCGGGAGACAGTGAGTTCTAGTCCCGCCTTAGGCATGAAAGCCGGCTGGGTGACCTTGGGCCAGTCACACACACACAGCCCAACTCACCTCACAGGGTTGTTGTTGTGGGGAAAATAGGAGGAGGAAGGAGTATTTGGTATGTTCACCGCCTTGAGTTATTTATAAAAATAATAAAGGGATAAAAATTAAATAAATAAATACATCTAAAATATAAATATACAATTTACCAATATAAATATAAAATAAGTATAAAATCCAAGTGGCCATAAAAGTTCTAATTCAGTGATGAGAGCTCTAAGGCGCCAGCCACCCCCAAGAACTACTACTCCCCTTCCCACCCCAAGTGAGACGGCAGAGCCAAGTCCCCAGGTTCTTCCGGAAGGCCAGGAGTGATGGGGCTTGCCTCACCTCTGGGGGCAGAGTGTTCCATAGGGCGGGGTCCACTGCAGAGAAGGCCCGCTTCCTGGACCCAGCCAGATGAAATTCTTTTACAGACGGGGTCTGCAACATGCCCTCTGCATGACCGAGTGGGATGGGTCGATGTCATGGGGATGAGACGGTCCCTCAGGTAACCTGGACCCATGTCATGTAGGGCTTTAAAGGTCATAACCAACACCTTGAATTGGACCCAGAAGCAGAGTGGAACCCAGTGCAGCTTGCGCAGCAGTGGTGTCACATGTGCCGATAAATAAATAGGCTAAGATGGGATAGAAAATAAATAAATAAATAGGCTAAGATGCTTCAGATGCCTGAAAAGGTGTCACAAGGAGGACGTCAAGGCATGTTCTCTGTTGTTCCGGTGTGGCATGGGCGAAAGAACGTTTTCAATTAAGGAAGGCAGATCTGATTTAATCTTAGAAAAGAAGTATTAGCAATAAGAGCAATATAGCAGCGGAACCCAATTTCTAGACACTGGTGGGTCTTCCTTTTCCCCATCTGTTGGAAATATTTTAATTTCCTCATTGAGCAGGTTGGACTTGATGGTCTCGGTGGCCTTTTCCATTTGTGATTCTGTGCTAGTTTCCATCTTGTTTCTAATAGTTCTTCACACTGTTTGCCTTTGTTACTAAACCTGCAGACTGATTTGATGGTTTCAGCCAGCTGCCTGTTCAGGTGACCTCAGAATCCTCCTCTTGAGTAATAAAAGGGATAAATTGCTTGTGAATGAGATCTTGCATCATAATGGAAGACTCTGTGGAAATTCCAATCCAAAACTAATGAAAAAGAGACTGTTAAAAAAAAAATCAGCTTTTCAACTCATATTTCAGTAATAGACTCAGATGTGTTAGAACTCATAATTGGTATACTACTTTTTGAAACGAATTCCATATTGGGAATATTTATTGCTTTGTTAATTGTTTTCTTTTTCTTAGAGTCTTACATTTAAAGAGAAAATGACAAGCCTCAAGTTTAAAGAAAAACCTACAGATGTTGAAACCAGAAGTTATAAAGTTTTGTTGTTATCCATTGTAAAACTGATCCATGCTGACCCAAAACTCTTACTCTGCGTAAGTGAAAAGTTATTTAAAAAGCAAAAGTAGATTGTGAATTCCTTTTTGTTTACACTCCTTCTGCCAAAAACACACATTTCTATCAAGATAATATAATATGTAGAAGGAAAAGCAGTTGAAGGACTTTTAAAACTTGATGACTATTTCAGAATGATGTTTGTTCCACCTGCTCTGGAAAGTACACTAGATCCAGAAAGTGCTGAATAAAAATAGTCTTGACCCTTAGAACGATTAGAAAAACAGCATCAGTTGAGCAATTTTATACAAAATAATGAAAAAGCTTAACGTTCTTTGAGATCCGCCTAGAGAAGTTATGTATGTTTGCCAGTGAAAATTGTAATGGGCTGTGAGAATGACCTTGGGAGACAGGAGGAAGAGCCGCAGTCTGATAAGAGGAATGGGGGTGGAGAAAGCATCTCAGAAGGGACCCACCCTAGGTCTCCGGCAGGGGAGGGGGGAATCACTTTCAGGCTTGCAAGATTCTGTTACTGTAACCTTACAATAAAGGTAGTGTTAGTACTCAACACTTCGTATTTCAGCTCCCTTTATATATCAGTGGGATCCACATGAAGCTCTTAAAATAGTCAGTGGCAAAGACAAGACTCAAAGACTCAAAGAAACCCAAAGATTCAAACAATCCAAAAGGAGCAAATACCTTTTCACAGAAGCAGAGGTCACAAGACGTGTAACACCTGTCTTTTGATTTGTGGTACACACTAGTGTAGAACCACATCTGAAGGCAAATTGCAGCAATTCATGTAGATCCAGAGACCAGCATCTAATCTTTAAATTCAAGCCATCTACAAGTGGTCCTTGCTTTAACAACCGTTCGTTTATCGACCATCCGGATTTACGATGGTGTTGGAAAAACCAACTTACGACCGTCACAGCGGTCATGTGATCACAATTTGGGCGCTTGGCAACCGTTGTGAATTTACAATGGTTGCAGCGTCCCGCGGTCATGTGATCGCCATTTTTGACTTTCCCAGCCGGCTTCCAATAAGCAAAATCAATAGGGAACCACGTGATCCGCTTAATAATTGCATGGTTTGCTTAACAATCGCGTGCTTCGCTTAACAGCTGCCGCAAAAATGGTCATAAAATCGGGTCTGGGTTTGCTTAATGACCGCATCGCTTAGCGACCTAAATTCCAGTCCCAATTGTCATTAAACAAGGACTACATGTAATTCATCTGATTTCCAAAGTTTCAGCGGTAGGCTATATTGAATTAAACTTTAGGTCACAGCATGCAAAGAGATTCATTCATTCATTCATTCATTCATTCATTCATTCATTCATTCATTCATTCATTCGATTTATCACCGCCCAACTCCCTCACAGGGACTCTGGGCGGTTTACAATCCAACACAAATTCTAATACAAATATAAATAAAGTTAAATAAACATTAAAATAAGCAATTTAAAAATACAATAAATATAATAAAATCAAGATGGTAGTATCTTCTTTAAAACACTGGAAAGGGCAATTCTAGGGCCATCCTAAAGTATTAGCCATCCCCAAGAGTGTATACTCTTCTTCCCGCCCCAGGCCTGTTGGCAGAGCCAAGTCTTGAGTTTTTTCTGGAAGTCCAGGAGCGAGGGGGACTGTCTTAACTCTGGGGGAAGAATATTCCACAGGGCAGGCGCTACTGCAGAGAAGGCACGCTTCTGTGACCCCGTTAGATGGAATTCTTTGACTGATGGGGTCCGTAGCATGCCTTCCTTGCATGACCGGAATTACTAATCACAAATCCCATATAAAACCAACTCAACCACTTTTGCTGTATTTTGTGTAGAATTCAGGGGGAAATTTGCATTGATGCTTCAATGTCTCTCTGTTTTCATGCAGAATCCAAAGAAACAGGGGCCTGAAACGCAGGGCAGCACGGCCGAACTCATAACAGGCCTCGTCCAGCTTGTCCCACAGGCCAGTATGCCAGAAATAGCACAAGAGGCCATGGAGGTAAGGAAAACCAAATTGGAGTTTACATCCAAGCTACTGCTTAGAGCAGAAGTAGGTTGGGACCTACTTATTCAGTTAATACATTTCTAAAGCATCAGCGAGTTTGGTTCCCCAGGTGGTGTACCACATCTGTTAAAAAGGCAATATGAAATAAACACATCCACAAGAACAGCAACTGTGAACACAGCAGGTTAAAATCACACAGGGACAGTATTCAATAAATGAATTGCTTGATCTGAATAAAAACACCTCCATCTGGCATTGATACCAGATACCAATATCATTATGTTGATGATATAGATCTCTGGGGATTTTTAATTCCAATTTCTTAATAGTAGCAACACCAACACTCCCCACCCCACCCGGTTTTTACATTACATGGAGAAAGAATTTTGTTAGGAATAAGAGCTCTGATCTGATATTAGAAACCTCTGGATGTAGTGCATACTTCGATGTCTTGATTCTAAGAAATAGTTTCCCCATCTCCTCCTCCCCGCACCTGAATTTGTGTCTGGCTCTGCATGGTGATTCTCTAGAAGTGCACAACTTTTCCAGGATATATGCATCCTTAGAGTGGTGTCCCAGGGATCACACTCCAGAACTGTTTCTCAACCTTGGCAACCTTGGCATACTGGCTGGGGAATTCTGGGAGTTGAAGTCCATACATCTTAAAGTTGCAAGGTTGAGAAACACTGCTCCAGGAAGTGGGTGGGAGCCAGACAAAAGCTCAATTGGGTTTAACATTGTAAATAAATTTAAATTAAATTCATGAAATTTAGCCAAGATTATCAATTCCCCTGTTTATGTGCTTCATAATTTGGTGTAGTGATTAAGAGGTTAGACTAAGACTGAGGAGAGCTGGGTTCAGGTCTGTCCTTGGCCAGTGGAAGTTCACTGGGTGTCTTTGGGCCAGTCATAACCCTCTCAGCCCAATGTGTCCCACCAAATTGTTATTGGAAAAAAATCTGAAGAGGGAGTACTGTGTTCACTGTAAGTGTAGCATAAATACGTATATCCAAGACCAGTAAAGTCCCCACTCTAATTTCCAGGTGGATTATGAGAGTTGTGCTCTGTTACATCTAAAGGCCACCAGACGGGGGGTGGGAGATCTACAGCCAAGAAATTTAGGACCTCTGACCCTCCAAAAAAACAGAGACATGGGAATAAAGACTTTGGAAAGCAAACAGTTGGAAGAGGTGGTCTTGGGGAATGGTGTTTCTTCTTCCTCTGAAGAAGGAGGATCCTTGGTTAACTTGGCAAACTGGCAAAGGTGAAATGGAACTTACCTGTTTGTCCAATTGCTGAAGGAGTCCATGGAGTTGGGTAGATGTAATGTGGCCCAGCCAAGGGATAGGCACACACTTAGTTTTCAACACATTGTCTCACAGTTTCCAAGGACATCTAACCGTGGTGATGGAAGGCAAGTTTACTGGCTGCCTCCTTTGTCTCTGGGGCCACCATTGCTGCAACGGGCTTCTCTTCTTCCAATCCCTGCTGCTGTTGCTGCTGCTGCTTCTGTCAGCATTAGCTGATGCTAAATCTGTGCTTTTCATTTGCTGCCAGTCTTTCCCCTTCAATTTTTGCCCAGGCTGATTGGAAGAAGGTGGCACTGCTTCTGCAGGTCATGTGGCAGTAAGCCCCCTCCTTGGTCCATGGAGGGGAGAAGAAGTTAATCTGATCCTTTCAGAAGGATGACATACCCAGCTTGATTCCCCTTGGAGGCTCAGTCCAAAGAAACAGCTGGAGGTTATCCACCAGAAACCCATTCATTGAATACAAAATAGGAACCCCAGCTGGCTTTGCCCTGGTCTAATATTTTTATTCCCACGATGCAGAAATCTTTTGTTCAGGGTTATGTTCATGCAGAGCTTTTTTGTATGTTTATGCTGCCAGGCCTTGCTTGTGCTTCATCAGTTAGACAGCATTGACTTGTGGAATCCCGATGCACCCATCGAAACATTCTGGGAAATCAGGTCAGTACAGACTCGCCACTGACTCCTTTCCCTGGGCTTTGTATCACAGCTAGAAACGATAAGTATAGAACAGCAGTTACAGTCATTGCACCCCATACAAGTGACTTACATTGATTAAAAGCAACTGAATGGTGTTTCCATAGAATAGCAGGGCAGTAAACCAGTATGGAATCAGCAGACGAAGCAAGAGGGCAGATAAAAGATTGTTTCCCAGTGAAACAAAGGACTGCCCAATTTAAAAAGTTGTTAACATTTGTTGCAAAATAACCAGTCCATTGAAAATGTTTTTGTTGCAACACAAGCAACAAATGGGTGTCACTTTGGCTTTGTGAAGCATCACATTCCACAATTTGGAGACAACTATGGAGAAGGCAATTTTGTTTTTTCTCAGCAACTTCATTTCCAAGGCCTCTCCACCAGATCCTGGGGTCCTGTCAGGTGGATCCCTAAAGTATCCTGCACCCAAACGGGGGCTTTGGAAAGTTGCCACCTAGAATTTAAATTGTGCTTTCAAATAGATTGGGGGTTAGGACGGTTAAGGCAGGTCTGTGTCTATTAATATCCTTGCTGCTATTCTTTGGACAAATCAGAGTTTCTGAGAATTCTTCAAAGGGAGCACTAAGTAGGGTGCATAGCAACAATTGTAATCTATGAGGCATATATCTGCAATGTTGGACAAGGGTGATCTTGTTGGGGAGAGATTCAGTTGATATGCTGCCTTGGTTAGAGAAGCACAGTCATGCTTTTGCCTGAACATCTCCCATTGGGCTGAGTCTAGGACAGGGGTCCCATTGGGCTGAGTCTAGGACAGGGGTCCCCAAACTGTCACTAGTGGGCCGTGGCCTATTAGGAAGTGGGCCACGGGGCTCCTGCCTGCAAACCCCGCCCCCCCGGTGCACGCGATTGGCTCCTGCCTGCAAACCCCCCCCCCCCCGGTGCACACGATTGGCTCCTGCCTGCAAACCGCCCCCAATCCATGGAAAAATTGTCTTCCATGACCGGTCCCTGGTGCCAAAAAGGTTGGGGACCGCTGGTCTAGGACACTTTCAGATCAGGAACCTGATTGCTTCTGGGAAGAGTCTCATTCAGGATAAACACATTCCTGTTACACACCCTGTCTCCAAAGCAAAACTGAATTAGATAATTTGTGAAATGTGGCTGTTTTTTGAGCAACACCCCAAAGACCCTGGTAAGATATCTGTCCCATCTCCCTAAAGACCAAAAACCAAAAACAGGGCTTAGGATCCTGGAATAATCTGAGATAAGACATCCGTCAGAATATTTGAGATCCAGACCAAATTTATCTTTCATGGCAAAAGCAAAATTCTGCTTGCTAACCAATGCAGGGTTTTAGAACAAGTGTAATATGTTTTTCCCAGTCTAAAACCATCAACGTTGTATACCAGTTGTAGTGTACTTCATTGTCCTTTTCTTCACATGGAGTGCCCCTCTTAGATCTGGGGGATGTGGGTTGCAATACTGCACAGCTGTATTATGAGGACAGCTACGTATTGCTTTGCAGGTTATAAGCGTTGGAGACTTACTTATTTTTGAAAAGTCTTTGGGTTCTAAAAATGAGAAGATGAAGTATGTTGCTATAGATTTAATGACAAGCCTAGCAACTGAATTAATTCCATGTAGGTAGTTATACTTAGTATATGGAATGTTTTAATTGGGTTGGGGTTATGTTTATGTTCTTTTCATAAAAATAACATATTACGTAAACTCTTTTCTTTTATATTTCACTATTTTAACAAGTAAAATTATTTTTTAAAAACGGTTACAAATGTGGATCCATGAGAACTCTAAACTTGTAGAAGCAAGATAGGGAGTATGTCTGCTACCCATTATTTTTTTTCTCTTTCTTTTCCTCCTCCTCTCACATTCTTATGCTACAGCTTTAGGTAGGTACTGAGAAGGATGTTTTTGAGATTAAAAATCTGCAGAATTAGGAGCTCCCAATACTTATCTTATGGCTACTGCGGACAATTTTTCTTAACAACAAAGAATGTAGGATGTCCTTCAAATACTCAAAGCTTGTAGGGGATCTGTTTTGTGCTTTCACCCCTTAAATCAGAGCTTTCCAAACTTTTCATGTTGGTGACACACTTTTTAGACATGCATCATTTTGCGACACACTCTTACAGCAGGGCATCATTTTGCGACACACTCTTACAGCAGGGCACAAGGCAGGCACTAGGACCTGCGCGGAATCATAGCAGGGCACAAGACAGGCACTAGGACCTGCGCGGAATCCTGGCAGGGCAGGTTTGGAGGCAGCAAGGCACAAGGCAGGCACTAGGACCTGCGTGGAATCCTGGCAGGGCAGGTTTGGAGGCAGCAAGGCACAGGGCAGGCACTAGGACCTGGGCGGAATCCTGGCAGGGCAGGTTTGGAGGCAGCAAGGCACAAGGCAAGCACTAGGACCTGCACGGAATCCTGGCAGGGCAGGTTTGGAGGCAGCAAGGCACAAGGCAGGCACTAGGACCTGCGCGGAATCACAGCAGGTTTGGAGGCAGCAAGGCACAAGGCAGACACTAGGACCTGCGCGGAAGCACAGCAGGTTTGGAGGCACAAGGCAGGCACTAGGACCTGCGTGGAATCCTGGCAGGGCTCGGAGGCAGCAGCAGCCGGGACACACCCAGACACTGCAGCCGACACACTAACGTGTCCCGACACACAGTTTGGAAAGCTCTGCCTTAAACCTATCAGAAACAATTCTCAGCTGTTGACATACAGTATTGGTGTGAATTTTGGGTGAAACTGCTTCCTTCTAGTGTTTTGTATGAACATTTATGTGTTTGTGAACACGTTATTACTGTGTGCTCAGAACTTTGAGCCCGACTTTGGGTCTGCAGAAAAGGGTTGAGCACAGTAAGTGTTTTCCTAGGGTAAGAGGTAGTGTTGGAGTTTGCGGGGTAATGTGGGGAGGCTGGCAAGACTCCAACACTACCTCTTTCCCTAGGAAAACACTTACTGTGCTCCAAGAGATCTGTGCAAAATTATTGCAGTGAGCAGCTTACTTAAAATGTTGCCTTGGACAGTATCGAAGGCACTGATAACTGACTGATCTATTTTCCTATTTCCATGTTCCTGAAGTTCACAAATGCTGTTTTGTATCTGCAAGAGACTAACGAGCAATCAGATTCTCAGCAGCACGGAAATCCTCAAATGGCTGCGAGAGATTTTGATCTGCAGGAACACATTTCTTCTGAAAAACAAAGTAAGTGGAAGCCTGAATCTCAGAGAAGCTTTTCAGTTAGGGCTTGTTGTTTCTGGCTTGCTCCACTTATTGGAAGGTTGGAAACTCATGGATGGAAAGAAAATTTGACTAGCTCCAGCTATTTTTGACATTCTTGCTCAGCAAAGGAAGTGAAAATGTGCCATAACAGTTTTCTTAACATTGTGATCTGGATTCCATCTCCTGCCGGGGAGACGTAAACCTCTCCTAAAATCTTTATTCCTTTTGTTGCTCAAGGTATTGCTGCTCTTTATCTTTTCTACACCTGTTTGGGGAGTTTGAATTGTGTGTAACTCCATGTACCAAAGCAATAGTTGTCTATTAGTGCATGATCCCGTTGGACATCTGCACATTGAATTCAGCACTTCGATAAGGCTTTCATACGTAATTCTTCAGGTGCTTGGCTCTTGGGTTAGGAATTGGCAGTCACCTAAGGAGAAAGCATTCTGCTGATTGTATCAAGGACCAATTTGATATAGTGGGGAGGAATTTCAGGTTTGAACAGCTCAGATCCCTACTAGGAGGGTAAAGTTCACTAGGAGACCCTGGACCACTTATCACTTCTCAGCCTCACCTGTCTAGGTAAAAAGTGGGAAATGGGACAGACATACTATGTATACTAGTTCTGTGCAAAACTCACTGTTCCAGGGAGAAGGCATTGTGGGGAACATTGGAATATTTATTTTTTATTCTGGAATATGCTGATCCAGCCATTCTGGGTTTGATCTGGTAAATCTTCCAAATCAAAGAGTGGTTTGCAGGGTTCTGGCAGTTCCTCCAACAAAAAATATATGTGTTCTACCGGAAATTGTGAAGGACAAGATGAAAGGGCAAGACTGAAGCTTGAGAAGGATAGAAACATGGAATATGCTTTAGTGTTTAAACATCCAGGATTGGATGACTTGTGCCCTAGGAGCCAACTGACAGTCTGGCTGAATCCGTATGCCTTCTCTGAAAAATCCTGGAGAACTGGTGAAGTGTCAAAGGTCTGCGAAAGGCCAAGTGAGGTCCTTCTCTACACAAGGAGGGAAAGGAAGATGTAGCAAACTCTACTAACCATTCAGCCTGACATCAATACCTGGGATGATGATGTAGTATATCATAAAGCGATTGATGTGTGAGCACCTTGAAAACAATGTAATTACCATAAGTCACTGTGGATTTGTGAAGAAGAAATCTTGCCAAACTAATCTTTTATTTTGATCAGAAGACTTCCTTTAATAAACTATGAAATGCTGAAGACATAACATACCTTGATTTTACCATTTGATAAAGTATCTTAAGGCATGCTGATTAGCAAGCTATTTAAGCGTGTATTGATACATAGTTGTTTCAAAAATAATAAAGAGTGATCAATGGTTCTTCATCCAATTGGAGAGGGGGAGGATCCTTCATTCTTCAATACTTTAATTAATGATTTGGATGAAGAAATGAAGGAAATGTTTATCATAACTGCAGATTGTACAAAATTGACTGTGGTCTCTAGAACAGGGGTCCCCAACCTGTGGGCCATGGCCCACTAGTGGGCCGCGGCATGTTAGGAAGTGGGCCGCACAGCAGGTGAGCGGTGGTGGCCCGCGCGATTGGCTCCTGCCTGCAAACCCCGCCCCCCATCAGCGCGATCGGCTCCCGCCTGCAAACCCCGCCCCCATCAGCGCAATTGGCTTCCACCTGCAAACCCTGCCCCCCGTCCGCGCAATTGGCTTCCGTCTGCAAACCCCGCCCCCCGTCCGTGCGATTGGCTCCTGTCTGCAAACCTCACCCCCTGGTCCGCACGATTGGCTCCCACATGCAAACCCCGCCCCCCCGGTCCGTGGAAAAATTGTCTTCCACAACCGGTCCCTGGTGCCAAAAAGGTTGGGTACCCCTGCTCTAGAAGACTGAAAAAATGTCAGAGAAATGGATTGCAAATGACAGAATTAAATTTGGGAGAGTCAAGTGCAGTTTTGTTAAGAAAGAAAAATAAGATTGATAGTTATAGGATGGGAACATTGGCTTGACAAACATACATGTGAAAAAGATCTTGGAACAGATTGCCAACTGCTTATGAGTCAGCAGTGTGATGTAGCTGCAAAGAAGGCAAATGTAGTTTTAAGTTCTATCAACAGAAGCATAAGTTCCAATTGTTCCACTCTATTCTGCTGTGGCCAGACTCCTCCTCGAACACTATGCCCAGTTCTAGGCACTTGCTCTAAGAAGGATTCAGAGAAATTGGAGCAGATTCAAAAAATGGCATGAAAGGAAACTAAAATGGAAACTAATCTGTCTGGGATGCTTTAGTTGGACCTGATAGTCTAGAAAGCCTCTTCCAACTCTATGATTCAGTGTACAGTGTTTGGAACACCATGAACCACTCCAGTTCTGGAAGATATATTTTTGGGAAACTACCAGAACAACCCAAACTGATCAGATCAGTGTGTTCTGGAAGAAAATCAGAATGTTCTGGTGTTCCCCAGAACTATGAGTTGTCGTATCTCTAATATGTAATACCCTGACTTTTTCTTGGAGGATGGAATAAAAAAAGAACAGCTTGAGAGAGGATTTTGCACACAGTGGGAACTAAAGGACTCAGCGTCACATCTGGGTCTTGCCAGGTCTCCCCATTTTTTCATAGAACCTATGAGCATCAGTCAAAAATCACACTGAATTTTCTCTGATTTAGTAGCCAGCCAGCTAGTAATATAGGGAAAAAGAAAATGCATGTGGCATGCTAGTGCATAGGATTGGCAGCAAGCATGTTCCAGATGATATGAAGCGCCCAAGTAAAAAGACAACCGAGATACAGTGACCACCGTAGCATTACAGCAAGCATGAGCTTTTGTCAAAGACGCACGAACCAGTTCCATGAAAAGGGTCCCTCGTGTGGGTGTTAATTGCCAGACCTCTCATTTGAGGACTCCTCTTTTGTGAGAAAATCAATTTGCCCAGTGTCGCTCACGTTGCTTTTACTCCTATTACAAGTGTTTCCTCCTCTCATAAATGTAGGACCGCTGACCGCCATTCTTTCCCTCCCATTTGTCTTTGACATTTTTCATTCCCTTTCCAAAGTTGGATGACTTTTAAACTCTTCTTCCCTCTCTCTGTAGCAATCAGATAGAAGTTCCTGCCCCTTTCTCTTCCTTTATGGGGTAGGATGTGATGTCTCTGGGGGTGGAGCTAATCAAATTTCTCTTGACCATGACGAGATGATGCGCTGTATCCCAGGAGCTCCGCTCAGGAAGGGCAAGGGAAGTTTCTGCATGGTGAGTAAAGTGAGAGCTGGCCCCATGGAATGCTATTGGCCCTAAGCTTTCTGCAGGGCGCTGTGTGGTGTTGCAAGCCTAATACTCACTGAGCTCCACCCTTGTGCCTGAGCTTTCTCTTTCAGCCTGCATGTGAATGTGCTCCGATTACGCTGATTCAGGGACTGGCAATCTTTGCTTGACCCGATACTCTTCCTCCCCCGAAAAGATTGCTCAAAATCTTGCAGCCTCTCAGCAGCCTCTTGAAATCTTGTGTGAAAACACACACCTTCTGAAACGTCAGCCCATTTAATTTCATTGCTGTTTTGAATTTCTAAAGGGTCATGGGCGACTTTCAGAGTTACAAGGAATGGCCTGGTGTCCATAAGTGCAGTGTGGTTGCTCCGTGCCCTAATTCTATCTCTGATCTTTGGGCTTTGCTGCAGACGTTCTACATACTTTCAGAAGCTGCTGGGTTTGCAAGTGGGAGTCTTTAGTTCCATGAGTGACTGGCTATGTGGTGTGTTATGAAAGATGTCACCTTGAAACATACGCCCTTGGATTTATCCCACCTACCCTGTGTTTTTTAGGATTATGTTAGAGCATAGCTTTCCAAACTGTGTGTCGGGACACGTTAGTGTGTCGGCTGCAGTGTCTGGGTGTGTCGTGGCTGCTGCTGCCTCCGATCTCTGCCAGGATTCTGGCAGGTCCTAGAGCCTGCCTTCTGCCTTGCTGCCTCCAAATCTGCTGTGATTCCACGCAGGTCCTAGTGCCTGCTTTGTGCCCTGCTTTAAGGGTGTGTTGCGAAATGATGCCCCGTTGTAAGAGTGTGTCGCGAAATGATGCATGTCTAAAAAGTGTGTCACCAACATGAAAAGTTTGGAAAGCTCTGTGTTAGAGTATAAAAGTCTTCCTGTTTGTTCTGGGATTTTGTTTGTGTGTAGCTTTTCTGAGTGAACCCAGTCTTGGTAGCTTGTTCAATAAATTATTGTTAAACAATGGTACTATCTATTTGTGGGTTCCAGCTCTCTGGCTAAACTCTTGACACTGACCTGGGTTTTTTTATACAGGTAGTCCTTGCTTAATGACCATTCGTTTAGCGATGGTTCGGACTTACAACAGTGCTGAAAAACTGACTTGCAGCTGGTCCTCACACTTACGACTGTCGCAGTGTCCCCACGGTCTCGTGATCACGATTCGATTTGGGCACTTGGCAGTGGGTTTGCATTTATGACCATTGCAGCGTCCCATGGTCACATGATTGCCATTTTTGACCTTCCCGGCCAGCTTCTGGCAAGCAAAATCAATGGGGAACCGCTTGATTTGCTTAACGCCCACGTAGTTTGCTTAATGCCCACAGTGATTCACTTAACGACGCCACAAAAAGGTCGTAAAATCAGGTCAGATTCGCTTAATGACTGCTTCGCTTAGCAACCAAAATTCCGGTCCCAATTGTGGTCGTTAAGCAAGGACTATCTGTATTTGTTTCCCACAGTATTGTGGGTGTCCCATCCTGGAAGGATTTCTATATAATTAGTGTCTTACAATTACATACAGGATATGTTCAAATTCCAAAAGAATGAATTGGTTCCAGCCTTCTACAATTGGCATTAGGTAGCTTTATTAATCTTCCGTGTCATCCTTAGTAGGAAGCAGCCATGAATTATGGCAGCTTTCCTCAATTTGGCATCCTCTAGGTGTGTTGGAACCAAAGTAAAAGTAAAGATACCCTCCAATCACGTTCAACTCCCTGGCTTCTGCACCTGAGTAATCGTCTTGGTGTCATTATGGAAGTGGCTTGCACTGCCTTTTTCCAGGATGCTTTTTCCATTTCTCAGTATAGACAACAACTTTAAAATTCCCAAGCAGTGGCCCCCTCCAAGCACTAACCCTTAACTAACCCTGCTTAGCTTCTGAGATCAATTCCCAAACAAACGTGCAGTCCCAACATCTGTAGGGACCCAGGTAAGTGAATGCTGAATTATGCAGAGAAGAAACCAGTTTGCTTCTTGGTGGCATAGAAGTTTCCATTGAAGAGACCTTTTTCTGGTCTAGTGGCTTCTCCATTTCTGGTTAAAAGCCTAGTTTGGAAGGGAACTCCATAACTACTCAATATCTAATGTGCTATAAAGTGGTCCTGATTTGTAATGACCCCATATACTATACAGGTAGTCCTCGCTTAACAACCACAATTGGGATTGGAATTTCAGTTACTAAATGAAGAAATCATTAAGCAAATCCGACCCAATTTTACGACCTTTTTTGCAGTGATTGTTAAGCGAGCCACGTGGTCGTTAAGTGAATCACGCGGTTCCCCATTGATTTTGCTTGCCAGAAGCCAGCCAGGAAGGTTGAAAATGGTGATTACGTGACCATGGGACACTGCGACGGTCATAAATGCGAACCGGTTGCCAAGTGCCCAAATCGTGATCACGTGACTGCAGGGACGCTGCAACGGCCGTAAGCGTGAGGACCGGTTGCTAGTCAGTATTCCCAGCACCGTCGTAAGTCCGAACGAATAATCACTAAACGAATGGTTGTTAAATGCGGACTACCTATATTTGGTTTTGAAATACATGAAAAACAACTGCTAAAGTGATGACTAGTGACTAACTTTACCAATGTTTTGTTTCCAAAGGAAAGCACTGCAGGTTGCAGTGGGACGCCAATATGTCGCCAAGCCCAGACCAAGTTGGAGGTTGCCCTGTATATGTCTCTCTGGAGCCCCGACACCGAGGCGGTGCTTGTGGCCATGTCCTGTTTCCGACATCTCTGTGAGGAAGCAGATATCAGGTGTGGAGTAGACGAGGTGTCGGTTCACAACTTCTTGCCCAACTATAATACCTTTATGGAGTTTGCATCTGTGAGCAATATGATGTCAACAGGTAAGAGGAGGTCTCATTGTTATATGCCATAAACCTAAAATATTAAAAATGAGAAAGAGATTTCTTCTCGGTATATTCACAGTATTCCTTTTCAGTCAAGAAACATAAGGTACTGCTTTAAATTCTTAATCCTGCTTTGCAACTGGAGTCACAGTTGACTTCAAAAGAGTACAGGTTCATGTATCTTGACGCCTGTTGCTTCATTTCCAGGTAAAGTTGGTGACTTACACACTCACAAGCACACTTTCAGGGTGTTGATTTGGACTAAGTGACCGCAGTGATCCTAATACAAGAGCTTATTTCATATTGCTAAGAAGTTGATAGTTGAGTGAAGTGTTCGTAAGTGAGGTTTCTGAGAAATCCAACAGAACTTGAGACTGAGATAGTTTCAAATCTAGAATTAAAAATCTGAATTATACCCTGTAAACTGCAGTTCTTTACAATTTGTTTCTTGTTTCTTTTTACCTTAAATTGGAATCGTTGCTATTTTGTTGGTTTCTGTCAAGATGGTTACTTCACTTATTTGGTTGGTCCTAAAGATTAAGTTATGGGGCGTGGTGGCTCAGTGGGTAAGACGCCAGGCTTGTCGATCAGAAGATCGCAAGTTCGGAGGTTCGAATCCCTAGCCCCGCGTGACCGAGTGAGCTCCCGCACTAGCCCCAGCTCTTGCCAACCTAGCAATTCGAAAGCATGCAAGTGCAAGTAGATGAATAGGTACCACTTTGGTGGGTAGGTAACAGCGTTCCGTGCGCGTCATGCCGGCCACATGACCGCTGAAGCGTCTTCGGACAGCGCTGGCTCTTCGGCTAACAAACGGAGATGAGCACCGGCCCCTAGAGTCAGACACGACTGCACAAACGTGCGGGGGGAACCTTTACCTTTTTTTTTAAAGATTAAGCTAGTAAAGTGCTTGTGTGTTACAAGTGGAGGAAAATGAAAATTTAAGCCCATTTAAGATTTGATGTATCTTATCCATCCAGTGGATGTTCAGTAGATTGTATATATTATACTTTCATTACGACTTCTAAAGATGGGCATCAGCCTTGCGAGATCTAGCTTGTTGAAGCAATTTTGTTAAAACGATATGCTAGGAGCACATTTTTAACCCCTTTGGCTCCATACAAGTGTTGATGATAAGGCTATCGTGTTTTCCCACCCATTTCAAGGGCCTTCATTTACTGGAGTGTTAACTCCAGCACAGGTTTAACAAGCCTGTCTTAGTTCTTGATGGTAAAACATTCTGCTACTGGAAGTCTATGGTTCTTCTGGTGGTACAAACCTGACTGGCGGTGGAGACTAGAGAACTGGGGCTGGGAATGCATATGGCCCATGGGCTGCTCACCCCTGCATTGGGACTGGGAAATTGCCTAAACAGAGCAAGTTGGAAACCAAAATGTAATAGACATCTGGGCATTAAGATGTACAGTAGAGAATGCATCGATGCAGATACGTTTTGCCATTTTTTAAAAAAGCGAAGGATCTTCATTTATAGAAGACATTTCTGCTGGTAACCAAATGATCTTGAGAAAATGCTCTGGGGAAATGTTCTGAGCTTCTGACTGTGTCTCTTCGTAGGAAGAACAGCTCTTCAGAAAAGAGTGATGGCACTGCTCAGGCGCATTGAACATCCAACAGCAGGTAACACCGAGGTAGGCTTTTTCCTTTTTTCAGAAAAACAATTCTTTTCAGCAGTCAGCAATTGTTGCCTTAGGCTTGTTTATGCTGTGTGATAAAACAGTCTCTTTTCTGGTTTGTTTTAGGCTTGGGAAGATACACATTTTAAATGGGAGACGGCTACAAAATTGATCCTCAACTATCCAAAGACTAAAATGGAAGATGGCCAGGTAAGACCAAAGTCATTTAGAGGTATCTCCCGGAACATTTCCCCTAGAAACGTTGGGCTACAACTCCCATCATCCTTAGCCAGCCTGGCAAAAGGCCTGCCATTAGGGATGTGTGGCTCTGTCTGCATTTGAGCTGTATGCATATTTACTTATTTGTTGGTTTGCAAGAAATTGACATACTGTCCAGCTCCCATTATTCCACCCTGAATATTGCATTATTCTGTTGCTACTCCAGCAAGTTCCATTTCATTTTGTTTGAAAAAAACGAAAGCAAGTTCTTCTAATATTATTTTTATTGGGAATCTGTTTTTTTCCTTTTGCTTTCTTAAATTTATCTTCTAATCTAACTGCTTGTGAGGTCAGTTACATTTATGCATTTATGATCAGAAGTCAGTCTGCTTTTTCTTCAGATAATTTGGGTACCCCTCATTCAACCGTAAGACTCAGCCTGTGCCATTTGTTTGGCCGTCTTTGGGAAAATACTGTGACTGGCTGCTTAGGGGTGGAGTTGTTATGGTCCTTCGAGTCAATCTTGGCCCCTGGTGACTACACGGGCAGGTCTGTGCAGTTTTCTGGGCAGCATTTTCAGAAATGGTTTGGCCTTGCCTTCTTCCTCGGGCTGAGAGAGAACAATTGGTCCAAAGTCACCCGACTGACTTCCATGCCTGAGCTGAGACTAGAGCCTGGCTCTCTCGGTCTCTAGTCCAGTACCTCAGATCACTACAACAGACTGGCTGTACCAGTCGAAGAGAATATTTGTAGCTCAGGGTTGAACTGTGGAGTCCTTGGTGTTCTCTGAGCCTTGTTGTTTTCTTGCAGACGTTTCATTGCCTGACTAGGCAACATCTTCAGTGCGAAAAGGGAGTGGGACTTGCTCTCTGTTTATATACCCTGGCTTGTCCTGCTTTTGGTGGTGGGGATGTTGTACTCTCCTTAGGAGTTCCTTGGTTGGGCTGTTGTTTGCTGCTTGGTTGATTGACTGAGTTAATCGTTCCTTGATGGTGCTAATCTTGGTGTTAATCTTAGCATATCTGGGTGATGATATGAAGACCAGAACACCTCCTTGCCAGCAATCATCACCCAGATATGCTAAGATTAACACCAAGATTAGCACCAGAGGAGCAATCAAACAGCACAATAGGCCCTAATCAAGAAACTATTAACTCAGTCAATCAACCAAGCAGCAAACAACAGCCCAACCAAGGAACTCCTAAGGAGAGAACAACATCTCCACCAACACAAGCAGGACAAGCCATGGTATATAAACAGAGAGCAAGTCCCCACTCTCTTTTCGCACTGAAGATGTTGCCTAGCCTGGCAATGAAACGTCTGCAAGAAAACAAAAAGGCTCAGAGAGCACCAAGGACTCCACAGACTGGCTGTCTCTGGACCCTGTTTTAGATACAGATGAAGTTGTGATGTGTTTAGTTATGGCTGAGTGAATAAATCAAAGTTGTATTGGCCCATCGTTTGTTTAATCATGGTTTATTGGATGGTTGTACACACACACAGCCATTGGGTATAGAATTTAATCGACTGTGATTGGTTCACGTAGCATGCCAACCCAGAGTAGAACAAAACACAAAACATATTTTGTTAATAAATTTTATTAAGTTTCAAGAGAAGAATAAAAACTGCAAAAAAGCAAAAAAAACTACAAAGAAAGAAAAAAGAACTAAAAAAGTGCGAAAACACAAGAGAAATTTTTTTTCAGGTTTACAAAAAGATGTGGCTTCCGACTTTTAACAGCAAGGATATACAAAAATTTCCATAATCAATCTCTTACTCTATATTAAACCAAAACACCAAATTTTCTATACATCATTCCACTTTAGCACATAATAAAAGTCACTCAGTAGAGTTACTCCTCCCCCTTATATTAAAATAAAGAAAAAAAATTAATATAAACCTCCTAAACATCTTTCTCCCCTCCAAAAGATACCTACTTAATTATTCCCTTCCTACCACTATTCTGTAGATTTCTTACTATAATAAGAATCAAATTAAAAAGCACATAGGTTGTCTGCTATTATACTTGATAATACAACAGTTTTAGTAATCTTAATCTTAAAGTAAAAGTTAAAGGTTTCCCCTGCACAGTCATGTCTGACTCTAGGGGCCGGTGCTCATCTCTGTTTGTTAGCCGAAGAGCCAGCGTTGTCTGAAGACGCTTCCGCAGTCATGTGGCCGGCATGACGAGCGTGGAACGCTGTTACCTACCCACTGAAGTGGTACCTATTCATCTACTTGCATTTGCATGCTTTCAAATTGCTAGGTTGGCAAGAGCTGGGGCGAGTACGGGAGCTCACTCTGTCATGCGGGGCTAGGGTCTCGAACCACCGAACTTGTGACCTTCCGATCGACAAGCCTGGCGCCTTAACCACTGAGCCATCGCGCCCCATGTATCTTAATAAACCCAAAACACAAAAACAATTCAAAACAGTAAATCCAAAGCAAATAACATCAATCAAATCCTTAAAGCAAACCAGATAAACATTATTTAACCCTAATACAACAGTTTTAATAATCTTAATCTTAATAAACCCAAAAAAACAAAGACAGTTCAAAGCAATAAATCCAAATCTTTAAAAGCAAATAACTTCAATCAAATTCTTAAAGCAAACCAGATAAACATTCTTTAACCCTTACCCCCCTTCAAAATAAACCAGAGCATTTACATATCCCCACAATGTGCACAGAGCTTTTCTCTTGAAAGAATCAAACAGCCCAACTGCCCTCCTCAAGGATTCCAGGTTCTTTCATGGCATTCCACCAGAAAGTCAATTTCACTTGTGGCTTGCAGATCTCTCTCTCCCTTAAATTTCTCCAACTCCACTATCCAATCTTCATTTAGCATCTCAATAAAAATCCCAATGTCACTCTTAAAAGAAACATTTCTATCGCTGTTAAATTCCTCAATTTCATCCACCATATCCCCAACCTGATAGCACATTTTAGATCTCATATTTTTCACAATGTCCTGAATGTCTTGCATAAAAACTTGGTAGGAGTCAGAAGAAAACTGTTTAAAATCTTGGTGGAAGTCAGAAAGAATCTGTTTGAAATCCTCCATGTCTCACGCAGTAGATTATGGCACCCCCTAGGAGCTTAACCAGCGAAAGTCGAAGCTATGGAAAAGTTCAGGTGTTTACACAAAGTGAAAGTGAGATAGGCAGACAGAAAGCTGAAGACAGAAGACAGAAAGCTGAAGGTTCAAATCAGCCGATTCAACGTGTAAGACAGAGCTTTCCAAACTTTTCATGTTGGTGACACACTTTGTAGACATGCATCATTTCGCGACATACTCTTACAGCAGGGCATCATTTCACGACACACTCTTACAGCAGGGCACAAGGCAGGCACTAGGACCTGCGCAGAATCACAGCAGGTTTGGAGGCAGCAAGGCACAAGGCAGGCACTAGGACCTGCGTGGAATCCTGGCAGGGCTTGGAGGCAGCAGCAGCCGAGACACACCCAGACACTGCAGCCGACACACTAACGTGTCCCGACACACAGTTTGGAAAGCTCTGGTGTATGCTAATATCTTCAAATTTAATAAAAAAAATAAAAGCAGGAAGTCAATTGTTGATTCTCAATCCTCCTTTATATTTGGAAGGAAAACGGAATCCAAAACTTAAAATATTTTTTTAAAAAGTAATCCCAAAAATAACGATAAGCACCAAGAGAGCCAGCTTCTCCTCGCTGTAGAAAGCCTCTCTTGGGGTACATACAGTATACTTAAAAAAATATATACAAATTGGTGATTTAGAAATGGGGTGGCCGGTCTTAGTGTCCCTTTAAGGCTACAGCGTGGCTTGGAAAGTTATGACGTCCCCGTTTCCCAGCTAAGCTCTTACCAGTCGAACGCAAAACGCTGTTTGCAATCTTCTGGCTGCAAGCAGCCATCCGGAGAACAGATGGGATGATTCCAGGTGTTCTCCTTTATCCGGAAAACATTTTTGGGCTTCAGGAGAACCTGCCAGAGCCCGAAAAAAATTGCCGCGTTGTCAGCTCCGCCCACTGAGCTCACGGGCACAGCCGTTCAGTCCGCCATTCCCCACCGGAAGCCAAAACACAAAACATATTTTGATTTAGTGCCAAGTGTGAACTTATCTAATACAGGTAGTCCTCGCTTAATGACCATTCGTTTAGCAATGGTTTGGACTTATGATGGCGCTGAAAAAACTGACTTGTGACCGGTCCTCACACTTAGGGCTGTCACAGCGTCCCCCGCAGTCATGTGATCACGATTCAGGCACTTGGCAACTGGTTCGCATTTACGACTGACAGTGTCCCCACAGTCACATGATCGTCATTTTCAGCCTTCCCAACTGGCTTCTGGCAAGCAAAATCAATGGGGGACCATGAGATTCGCTTAACAACCATGTGGTTCGCTTAACAACCATGTGATTTTCTTAGCAACCGCTGCAAAAAAGGTCGTAAAATTGGTTCCAGAAATTCCAGTCCCAATTGTGATCATTAAGTGAGGACTACCTGTATCAACTTCGTTTTCTTTTTAAATTTTCAATTCTGCTTTTCAGCAGCCTTCCCAAAGGATCTTACAGCTGTTTAAAAAACATCACAGAATATCAATCCAGCAAAATGAATAATATAAACAAGCACCTAAAACAATACAAGTGAAAATAGAAAGCCTTCTAAAAGGGGATCTTATGAATCCTCCCTTAGGAAAGTCATAGCAAAGCACTGCAAAGAGCCACTGTGGGTTGAATATGGGACCGGATTTAAGTTCTGCTTGTGGAGTGAATGCTCTGGAAAACCTTGGACAAGTTTGTTTCAGCCTCAGTTCTTTTCTGAAAAACCAAATTCCTGATGGATTAAGGTTGTCTAGAAAGTGAATGAAGTCCTTGCTAGAGGCTGCTTTGCTTTCTGGAATGAATAATCCCTATCCATACAAATCAATAACCCCCATACATGCAAATTCAGCAGTGTGACCATTCTCATCCCACCTTCCTATACATAACTCTCTGCAGGTTGCCGAAAGTCTTCACAAGACAATCGTCAAGAGGCGGATGTCCCATGTCAGTGGTGGAGGTTCCATCGATCTGTCGGACACAGACTCTTTGCAAGAGTGGATCAACATGACCGGCTTTCTGTGCGCCCTTGGTGGGGTGTGCTTGCAGCACCGCGGCAGCACGCCCTTCCCATCCTACAGTCCCCCCATGGGCCCCGTGAGCGAGCGGAAAGGCTCCATGATCTCCATGCTGTCAACCGAAGGCAACACAGAGACTCCTGTGAGCAGGTTCATGGATCGCTTGTTGTCCCTGATGGTCTGTACCCATGAGAAAGTGGGTCTGCAGATACGGACTAACGTTAAGGACCTCATGGGCCTGGAGCTGAGCCCTGCCCTTTATCCAATGCTTTTCAACAAATTAAAGAATATCATCAGCAAGTTCTTCGACTCACAAGGGCAGGTAAAAGTTCAGTTTCAATTAAAGTGTCTTGCAAAGCAGCTACCACGTGCAGGATTCCTTCTTTCCACTACGCTTCTGTATTTAGAAGCTGAAGATAGATCAGATTGATTATTATGAGGTAAAGGTAGTGTGCAGAAACAAAACAACTCAGGTTCAAATCTACCCTCAACCATGGCAATTGGCTGGGTGTCCATATAAGCCATCTTGAGCTCTTAGAGAGTTAAACAGTCTGACATACTGCCTGATTGGTTGGTTGATTCTGAAGAGCTCTATGTAGGAAATTCATTTTAGGGAGCAGTTTGTCCTCAGCAGAACTTCTCTAGAAGCACTAGCATGTCTTCCATTCTCAACATCTAGATGAAGTTATTTTTGTCTTGCCTTTCTTCATTAAGATGCTGTCAATCATTTTGTCTTTTTCTACCCAAAGAGGTGCAACATGATGCCTTTATCACTGTTAGATGATGTTATTGATCCTTGAAATAATATATATTTTTTAAAAAAATAGTTATAGCTGACGTTATACAGTAGTATATATTCTGATAGTATATGTTATAGTTAGTAACACAGGTAGTCCTCACTTAACAACCATTTGTTTAGTGGCAGTTCAGACTTACAGTGGTGCTGAAAAACCGACGTGCGACCAGTCCTCACACTTATGACTGTTACCACATCCCAGCAGTCACATGATCAGATTTGGGCGTTTGGCAACTGGTTTGCATTTATGACCGTTGCGGCATCCCATGGTTGCACGATCGCCATTTTCAACCTTCCCGGCTGGCTTCTGGCAAGCAAAATCAATGGGGAACCACATGATATGCTTAACGACCACCGCAAAAAAGGCCGTAAAATCAAGTCAGATTCACTTAATGACTGCTTTGCTTAGCAACCGAAATTCCAGTCCCAATTGTGGTCGTTAAGCGAGGACTACCTGTAGTTGAAGTTTCATGGGATGCCCAAATCTTGCCAAATTTCTGTGTTCTCAAATGGAACTTGGTACAGGTGGGCATTATCAGAAATTTCTCAATGGTGCTGCTGTCTGAAAAAATAGCTGACCCCCAAGGCAGAAAATTAGGAGAATTCCAAAGGAAATTCCTCCCAAGGGAAGGCAGGGTATGTTACGGGTCCCTTCAGTTAGGGAGGTACATCTAGTGGGGCCAAGGAGAAGGGCCTTCTCCGTAGTGGCTCCCTCCCTTTGGAGTATCATTCCCCTCGCTCCTTTTCCGGAAGGCCCTGAAGACATGGTTCTGTCAACGGGCCTGGGGACCCCAGGCTGCTTCGGAGCCAATTAAGTGGCTGATACGAATGTGTTTGCTGCCGCCGGGGGGTGTCTATTGTGTTAGCCACCCGGAGTCACCATGTGTGAGTTGGGCAGCCTTATAAATCTGCTTAATAAATAAATAAATAGTGGAAATCCTTCAATAAGGATACAGGGAAGGCTGAGATATTGGCCGTTTGAGGGAGGCAAGGTCAGCCAATAGGAGCCCTTGGGAGTCTTGGAATGTACTTTAATGCAGATAGGGCATTGTAACAAAATCTTGAACGCCTGTCAGTGTCCCTCACTGCTTCAATTTATACCTAACACTGTTAAGGCAGAGATATTTTGAGTTTCTTTCTTACGCTTTCTGCTTTCCCAGGACTCAGATTTATCTTTTCTATAAAGGTTCATCATTCCTCTCCCCTTCTCTGAATCAAACTCACATTCCATCACACTGGGAAGTAAACACACCTCCTAGCCTGATTGTGATTTTTTTTTTAAATGTCCCTGGTCATGTTCATACATAACATGAAGTCAGAAATCCTGGGCCAGGATGTGCAAAAGCAACATGTACTCAACAATATTCTTTTTCTCACAGTTTGTTTCTCCTCTTACAAAGGCAATTTTAGCCAGGAGCTCACAGTCAAATTAGCTTATGTAACTAGCAACTATGATTAAGTGCTTATCATAATAGAGGATGAAAAGCGAGCTTTTGAATTTGGATGTTTGATATTGAAATTTGAATCTAGGTTTTTTATGGCACAGGGTTTTGTGTTTCATTTTTGTATCATCTAGCCAACTTAACAAACAGCACATTTTGCCCCTGTGCAGGTCTTGTTAAATGATACCAACACCCAGTTTGTGGAGCAGACCATTGCAATCATGAAGAACCTGCTGGATAACCACACTGAAGGCAGCTCGGAACACCTAGGGCAAGCCAGGATTGAGACCATGATGCTGAATCTAGTTAGGCAAGTCAGTTCATTCCTCTGTTTCTCCACGTGGCCTGTGTGTTTGTAGCAGAGTAAGGGTGTCCAACCATCTCACAGTAGCCAGCCGAACTGGGTTTAATGATGGGATTGTAATTCAGATAACTAAGAAGGCAAGTAGAGTGCTTGGCTGAGCAGTTGCCCACGAGCTCCAGGAGAAAGACGGGGAAGGCAAGATCCTGCCTGGCAGCCAGGGCGCAGTGCCGGTGGTGCCAGTACAGGTTACAGCTGAGAGTTCAGGGACTCGTAGCCAGAGGTCTACAGGGTCCACCCAGAAGCATAGCCACAAGAGACAGGTGGCAGAGCTAACAGCACATGGGTCTGGGAAGGGGGGTGAGGCAGCAGCAGAGAAACACGAGTGGCCTGTCAGTGTAGGATTCAAGCCCCAGAGAATGCCACAAGCTGTTCCCAAGTTGTAAAGCCTAGAACACAGGTCCAGCAGAGAGTAATGTCCTGGAGGCTATGCCTAAGAAGGCCCAGCTGTGGGCGTGACTCAGTAAGGGGCGTTCTCATTGCTTCCCAAGTAAATGATCCTTTGCTCTGTTCTTTGAAGTTGCCACTGTGTCCTGGGGCTAGCCCCCCCCCCCCCCCCCAGAATCTGACCTCATGTGCTCCTGGTCATTGTCTCCTTGGTCTGCTTCAGGGAGTTGATCTCCTACCAGCTGCTAAAACTGACGGTTGGCTGGATCATGCCCTTCAGCCTCTGATTCAGATTCAGGAGACCATAGAGCAGAGCTTTCCAAACTTTTCGTGTTGGTGACACACCTTTTAGACATGCATCATTTCGTGACACACTCTTACAGCAGGGCATCATTTCACGACACACTCTTACAGCAGGGCACAAGGTTAGGACCTGCGCGGAATCACAGCAGGTTTGGAGGCAGCAGCAGCCGCGACACACCCAGACACTGCAGCCGACACACTAACGTGTCCCGACACATAGTTTGGAAAGTTCTGCCATAGAGGAAAGATAGGCAACATGTAACGCATAGCTTTCCAAACTGTGTGTCGCAACACAGTACTGTGTCGCCTGTGGTGCGCAGGTGTGTCGCATGAAAACCCGGAAGCGCTGATGGCATGCCGCTGGTGGCGGCGTGCCATCAGTGCTTCTGGGTTTCACGTGACACATCTGCACACCGCCACCACGTGCGCTGCTGTTGGTGTGTGTCACCAACAGGAAAAGTTTGGAAAGCTCTGCTATAACCAATAGACTACATATGGTTCCCTCAATCTCTTTTATGGAGCCCCCACTGATTGAGAAATAAAACAAAGGTCCCTTCTGCTAAGCTTAATTTACCTGTTTGAAAAATCCTAAAAATTATGGGAAAAAAAACCTTGTTTAAAATATTTTTTTCATACTTACGTTTTATTATTGGTTTGTCTTCTACTTTGCTTTTTGTATCTTTATTCTTGTGTGATTTCTGTTTGTATAGTCTGTCAAAGGTTATGCAATAAAAACGAACAATGAGGGGGGGAAAGGAAAATCCTAAAAATTAAAATCCTAAAAACACCTGGAAATTTTGACTGCACCCCTTTCCAATGATGCCACCAGCATTTCTTTTTTAAAAAGTTGAATCTCAGCTACGCACAGGCTGTCAGTTTCTCTAGCAAAGCCACATCTACATGTACCATTGTTATTTCCTGGATAAGAGGAACCTCTTCTCTTCGATTGGTAAGAAGAACTGCCCAGAGTTCCCCGTTGGGGGAGATGGGTGATGATATAAATTTAAATAAAAAGTAAGTAAGTAAGTAAGTAAGTAAGTAAGTGGAACCATTGGAAGTCCAAGAGCTTTTTCTTTGGATTTTTTCTTCTTGTGCTGTACCATTCATGTATTTTCTTTTTTCCCCCAAAGAATTTTATTAGATTTAAAGCAAAGTGAAAAAGTACAAAAAAGCAAAAAAACTACAAAAAGAAAAACAAAAAAAGAAAAAATGTGTAAAAACACAAGAAGATTTTTTTTTTTAAAGTTTATATAAAGAGGTGACTTCCGACTTTTAACAGCAAGAATATATGGCAATTTCTCTAATCAATCCCTTACACTATATCAAACCAAACTCACATTATTTCTATAAATCTTTCCATTAGCACATATAAAAATCACTAAATACAATTGCTCCCTCCCCTTATGTTAAAAAAAAAACCAAGAAACTATATAAACCACCTAATCAGCTTTCCCCCTAAAGACAACATTTATTTCCTTCCTACCACTATTCTCTACATTTCTGTCCACTATAATAAAGATCAAACTAAAAAGCATATAAATTGTCTACTCTTATAATTAATAATACTATAATTATAACAATCTTAACCATATTAAACCTGAAACCAAGCATTTATTATTATAACTTTTTAATCTTAATCCAAATCCTTAAAGAGAAATGAAGTCAAACAAGCCTTAAAGACAATCCAGATAAACATTCTTAAATCCTTATCCCACTTCAAAATAAACCAAAGCATTTACATATCTCCACAGTACACACAAGGCATCTTTCATAAAAAATTCAGACAGCCCAACTGCCCCCCTTAAAAACTCCCAAGTTCTGAGCATAAAACCTCCCATAGATAACAACCTCTTCCTTCCATTCCATCAGACAAACAATTCCATTTATGGTTTGCAATACGATCTGTCCCTTTAATTTCTTCACCCCAACAATCCAGTCGTCTTCTGGCATTTCAACAAAAGCCTCGATCTCGCTGTCAGTAGAAACATTTCTATCGTTGCTAAGCACTTCAGTTTCTTCCATGACATCCCCAGCCAGATGACACATTTTAGAGCTGATGTTTTCTACAGTGTCCCGAATATCTTGCATAATAGCTTGACAGGAATCAAAGAGAATCTGTTTAAGCTCAGAACGGAAATCTGAGAACGTCTGCTTGAAATCTTCCATGTCTCAGGCCAGAGCTTTCCAAACTTTTCATGTTGGTGACACACTTTTTAGACATGCATCATTTCGTGACACACTCTTACAGCAGGGCATCATTTCGCTACACACTCTTACAGTAGGGCACAAGGCAGGCACTAGGACCTGCGTGGAATCCTGGCAGTGCTCAGATGCAGCAGTAGCCGCGACATGCCCAGACACTGCAGCCGACACACTAACGTGTCCCGACACACAGTTTGGAAAGCTCTGTCTCAGGCAGTAGATTATGGCGCCCCCTAGGTACTTAACTAGTGAAAGTGGGAGTTAATGGAAAATTTCCAGAAGCTGTTTACGTAAGTGAACGTATGATAACAAGCAGCTCCCCAGAGAAATGCGGCAGCAGAAAGCTGAAGATTCAAAACAGCAGATTCAACGTGTAGGAAAATATTAAAATCTTCAAATTCCGTGCAGAAATAATAGCAGGGAGGCAATTATTTACTCTCAGTCCTCCTTAGTATTAGGATGGGAAACAAGCCAAAACTTAAAAAGTTTTTTTAAAATTAATCCCAAAAAATAACAATAAGCACCAAGAGAGATCGCTTCTCCTTGCTGTAGAAAGTCTCTCTCAGGGTACATAAACTTTAAAAGATATAAATAATTATTATTATTATTATTATTATTATTATTATTATTATTATTATATTTCTCTACTGCCCAACTTGCGTATAACGACTCTAAATTAGGTGATTTAGAAATGGGGTGGCTGGTCTTAGTGTCCCTTTAAGGCTACAGCGCAGCTTGGAAATGGTGACGTCCCAGCCTCCCGGCGGCTCTTACCAGATTAGCGCAAACGCTGTTTACGATCCTCTGGCTGCAAGTCGCCATTCTGGAGGGCAAATGGGATGATTCCGAGCATTTTCTGTCTGTGTAAACGCTCCAGGGCTTCAGGAAAAACCTGCCTGAGCCCAAAAAACCCCCGCCACATTGTCAGTTCTGCCTGCGGAGCCCGCGAGCACAGCTGTTCAGTCCGCCATGTCCCCACCGGAAGTCCATTAGTGTATTTTCAACCTTGGTTATGGTGGCTTCAACAGATAAAATCAATCCAGGCATTGAAGCTTGGTGCCCTGTAGAGAGGTTGATCCTCAACCTCCATAATCTTCAGATAGCATAGTCCAACACAGGCACCAGCACGGGAATGCTGATTTTTCAGGAAAGACCAGTCTTTTCATTCTTGGCCTATGATGGCTTTGGAGAAGATGCTCAAGGGATGTTGGCAGCTTTCAGAAGCTTCATTAATTGAGAGGCCTGTATCTCATATCACCTCGCAGATACGTGCGTGTCCTCGGGAATCTGGTTCATGCAATTCAGATCAAAACCAAACTCTGTCAGCTTGTGAAGGTAATGATGGAGAGGCGAGATGATCTGTCCTTCTGCCAAGAAATGAAATTCAGGTGAGATTTGATTGAAGCTTTTGGAGCCTTTATTAAGAATTGCATCTCCATTACTTTCTTAAAGAGTGGAAACCATTAACGGTCTATTTGCAAAATGCAGGAGGGGCAAAGCTTATATGGGGATTTGAAGACTAAAATATATATAAATTGATATATTAGACAAGAAATGTTTTTCAATGTTATAAATAGACCTAGCATGTAAGGTTAATTTTTTTAATTACTATGACCAGGGATAAATCGGAAGTTGACAATTTCTATGTTTCATCTTTTTCTTTTTTTCTTTACTTTAATACACCTTTTTTCTTCTTTCTTTGATTTGTATTTCTATTTCTTTTTCCGTTTCTAACTTTTATCTATGTATATTTAAAACTCAATAAAATATATTAAAAAAAAAGAATTGCATCTCCAGAATGGCAGCCTGTTAGCTTCGAGGTGGACTCTACAAGGTTTGATTTTGGAATGGTGATGGGGAGGGCATGCAAGGGAGAAGGAAGGTGAAGTTTCCCACTCTTTTTTTATTTTTCCTCCTCTTTTTGTTTTTCTGTTCTTACCGTCTCTTGCTTTAAAGTTTGCATAATAAGGCAGTTAAGTCGGTGTTTAATTGCTAAAGAAAACATTCTGGATTTAGTTGATAGGGGATGAGTCGTTATTTATTTTGCTGTTCTCATAAGGACTCAAGGTTAGTTTCCCGTTTTATTTAGGTTTGTGAATTAGGGTAAACTGATAGGAGGGAGGTTATCCAGTGAGCCTCCTTGCTAACTAACTAACTAACTAACTAACTAACTAACTAACCCAAGCCTAGCTGCTTTTATACTATCACTAATCCCCCCTTCCTCAGACACTTGCACTCTAGGTAGCTTATCTCTGAGAAAAGCAGCACAATACTGTATATAGTTTGTAATAAAATAATTTTCTTTAATCAATTGAACAGAAACAATAAAGCAGCATAAAGAAGCAGAGTTACCCATTAAGTTAGTTAAAGCAGCATGAAAATGGTATGAAGGTCCATTCCCTGCCTTATAATAAATATTTTGAAGGTACTTGAACTGGGAACATTCTTTATCATACAGTGGATTGGACCAGAACGCTGTGAATTTTTGTTGGCTTTCATAGCCAGTAGTATATAAAATTAATTTTACCTTTTTTGTCTGCAACCATTCCAATTTCTATCCATTTTTACATTCACATAATCCTTCAAAACAAATAAACCCAGACATAAGACTTTTTAAGTGAGAGATACTTCCGCTGTGGGGCAGGGGAAGTGAAAAGCTGGCTAGGGACAGTTGGAGGGACAAGCAAATTTAGTGGAAAGATATTAAAGAAACTCTCCTTTCTCCTCAGGAGAGAGGAGAAAGTGAAAATAATAGCTTTCTTGGAATTAAGAGAAAGAGGATCATAGGTCCCAGAAGTAACATGCTTAAAAGACTTTTTTTTTAATAAATAAAAGTAAAGTCTCCTTCAAGTTAAACTCAACTCCTAATAACTTCATAGACATTTTATTCAGCCACCAAAGTGATTTGTCACTACCTTCTTGAGGGGTGTTTTTTCAGCTTCCCAGACTAGCCTACAGCCACAGGATTTTCTAGTGGCCTCACATCTATGTACTAACCAGTTGCAACCCTCCTCAACGTTTTCATATCAGCCAAAGTTGGTGAGGTAATGCCGCCTAGTTGTTTTATGACATGATGGGTACCAATACCTTATTTAGCTAATGGCAGAAAATAGGCATGGTCGCTATAAGAGAAAATAGTGTACTTGGATTGACTGTGTGGGGAGGGAGGGAGGGAGGGATGTAACATTTCCAAGGTAACATTTTACCTAGCATTTCCAAAATGTCCCACGTAGCCTCTTTAATTTGGATTTTGTCAAATGTTGTTTTCCATACTTTCTGTTCTGTAATTCTGGACTCTAGGAACAAGATGGTGGAATATTTAACCGACTGGGTTATGGGGACGTCCAACCAGGCTACAGATGAGGATGTGAAATGTCTGACAAGGTAAAAAGAGTGCTCAATTAGCCATGTCTCCATGGCACTAACTATGGAGCAGATTGTTAAAAGTAATTTTTGGGGTGGTTGATTAATAGCAGATGGAAATCAATGGCCTCAGGTAGAATCTGCAACCTCCGTGCTCCAAGTAAATGAATGAATGCTTGGGAGGATGGAATGGAGAAGAGAGCACAGCAAGTGCACATTGAGTTCATTGTGTTTATGTTTATGAGAGCCAGTCTGGTGTAGTTGGATTAGGGAGGGAAGACCCTGGTTCTAGTCCACCCTCAGGCACAGAAGCCCCATGGGTGATTTTGGGCCAGTCATTCTCAGCCCAAGAGCCAGTCTGGTATAGTCTAAATGCCTTGGAGTGGGGAGATCCTGGTTCTAGTTCCCCTCATCTACAAGAACCCCCTGGGGGACTTCAGGCCAGTCCCTCCCTCTCAGCTCAAGAACCAGTGTGATGTCGTGGTTCGGGTGTTGGGCCTGGGGAGACCCAGGCTCTAGTCCTCTCTTAGGCATGGAATCCAAATGGGTGACTTTGGGTCCGTTCCTTCCAAAGGTTTGTGTTGGGCGGTGGTGAAGGTGTTGACTTAGAAAAGGGGAGACCCGCGTTCAAGTCCACCCTCCGCTGTGGAAGGCCTACAAGTGACTTTGACCAGTCCCTCCCTCTCAGCTCAGGACCCAGTCTGGTGTAGAGATGAAGGTGTTAGGCTAGGAGCCAGGAGGCCCAGGTTGTAGTCTCCCCTCATCCATGGAAGCTCATTGGTTGACATTTTCTCAGCCCAACCTAGCTCACAGGGTTGTCGTTGTGGGGAAAAATAGGCCTTGTATTTAAAATACTACACTATTAAATTAAAAACTACACTAAACACTGAGGAGCCCAGACTGTGTCCACACAAAGTGGCTACTGAGTCATAATGGTTAATAAACAGAAGGGGGAAATGACTAGGGATGTTTAGTTGTGCTTGACCACTGGTGTAGGCCAATGGCCTGGGGCTCTCCATTTTCACTGGCCGCCTCTCCAGTGGCAGAGAGAGTGGAGCGGCTCCCTATAAGAAACCCACAGGGCTGCACAGGTGGAGGCAACATGCAGGAGGGAGTTAGAGAGAAACATGAGGGAGAGGTTATCCAGGGTGGTCTATAAGACAGCAGTGCGTGGAGAAGGTCATCCACACCCAAGAAGCACATGTCGGACAGAGGGGGTGAAGAAAGCAAACCTTTTATTTCCTGTTCACAGAAAGAGCAGTCTTAAGACTCCTGGCTGCTTTGGACCTCATGCTGCCCATGTGAGAATTGTGTGAAAAATGCACTTTTCATTGATTCATTTCATTCATTGTTTCCCTATTCAGAGACTTGGACCAGGCAAGCATGGAAGCGGTTGTCTCTCTCCTGGCGGGACTTCCACTTCAACCGGAAGAAGGAGATGGAGTTGAATTGATGGAAGCTAAATCCCAGCTGTTCCTAAAGTAAAAGCCTTTATATGTTTAGCAATTGATAGATTGAAATAGCTAGATTTCTATTCTACTTGGGCAATACAGGTAGTCCTTGATTTACGACCTTTTGTTTAGCGACCATTCAAAGTTACGATGGTGCTGAAAAATGTGGCTTATGACTGGTCCTCGCACTTACAACCATCACAGCGTCCCCGCGGTCACGTGATCAAAATTCAGACGCTTGGCAACCGGCATGTATTTACGACAGTTGCAGTGTCCTGGAGTCACGTGATCGCCATTGGGACCTTTTCAGCTGGTTTCCGACAAGCTAAATCAATGGGGGAAGCTGGATTCGCTTAATGACTGTGGCAAAAAAGGTAATAAAATCAGATGCGGTCACGTGATGCCTCACTTAACGACCGCATCGCTTCGCGACCAAAGTTCCAGTCCCGACTGTGGCCGTAAGTTGAGGACCACCTGTAAGCTTTTCCTGAGCTTATCATTCTACAAAGTTTGATCTGTCTCAGGAAACATTGCAGCTAAGTAATTCCATTGTTCATTCTTCTGTCAGTGAAGGGGACAGAAGGAAGAAGTGTCTAAATTGGGCCCTATTTCTTGTTCCTTAAAGCACACAATTAAATATTAAATAAGAGCCTCGTATGGCGCAGAGTGCTAGGTGGCAGTATTGCAACCGAAACTCTCCCTACCCAGCGGAAGTTGGTTCTCAGGTCCGGCTCAGGTCGACTCAGCCTTCCATCCTTCCGAGGTCGGTAAAATGAGTACCCAGCTGGCTGGGGAAAAGGTAATTACGACTGGGGAAGGCAATGGCAAACCACCCCGCTCTATAGTCTGCCAGGAAAACGTAAAAGCAGCGTCTCCCCAGGGGTCACATGACTCGGTTCTTGCACAGGGAAACCTTTCCTTTCCTTTTTCCTAAATCACACACATACGTTTTTTTATTTGATGTATGCTTGAATTGGCATAAGTACACACATAAGTTTAATTTACTGAATGCAAATTTGAACCAGGAGTCTCTGCTGTCCCAGCCTGAGTAGAAGATAGGATTGTTGAAGAGAATCAATGGCGAGCTAATGGGTGAAGGCAACTCAGTTGCGGGCAAACCTTTCTAACAGCAAGATTAGCTTCACAGTGAAACAGATGAACTTATTCAAACAGTGGCTGGGAAGCAGACTGTCAGGAATATTTTAATTTGATTCCTGCCCCATCCCGGCTCTGATACCTGGCAAGATGCTTTAACCTTTAGCGCTGTTAATTCTTCTCATAAGCCATGTATATGTAAAACAGTGAAACCTGTAGTAAGACAACAAGAAAATTGAAAACCCAGGAGAAAAATCAGTAGGTTTATTTAAAGAATATTTAAAGCAGAGTGTTAATGGATTGGGAAAGTAAAGTAAAATTTCTTCTTTCAATGCCGGAAACATATAAGAGCAGGTGTCATGCAAATGAACTTGGGGAGGTATGTCTGAATGCTGAGTATGTCATGCAGAAAGGCATCTATTTTGCAGGATAAAATGTTTGAGCTTGGGTGAGAGAGCCCACTTTCTTGATTATAAAAAGATCTTCCTGGAGAGACGCAGACCATTTTTTTTATACATTTAGGTACTTCACCCTGTTTATGAATCTCCTTAATGACTGCAGTGAAGTTGAAGATGAAAGTGCGCAGACAGGCGGCCGGAAACGTGGGATGTCTCGAAGGCTGGCTTCCTTGCGGCACTGCACTGTTCTGGCTATGTCAAACTTGCTCAATGCAAACGTGGATAGTGGCCTTATGCACTCTATAGGTAAAATGGACGAGCTTCTCCTTCCCTTTGTGGAGTTTGGAAATGCAAAGCTATACCCAAACAGTTTAACTCAATCTTTTGTCATTGGTAGGGTTAGGATATCACAAAGATCTCCAGACAAGAGCTACATTCATGGAGGTCCTCACCAAAATTCTGCAACAGGGCACTGAGTTTGACACCCTGGCAGAAACTGTGCTGGCAGATCGGTTTGAGAGATTGGTGGAGTTGGTCACCATGATGGGTGACCAGGGAGAATTGCCCATTGCTATGGCTTTGGCGAATGTGGTGCCTTGTTCCCAGTGGGTAAGACGAATCACACTGTTGGTTGCTCCTGCATGACTTTAAATTGGTGAATGCTGAATGCAAGTTACAATTGGGTCATATACAGTGGGGACAGGCACAAGGTAGATCACAATCTGCTGGATTCCTTTAGGAGGTCTGCACTCCAGTGACAGAGGGTTTTCATTTCTTAATAAGTTAATAAAAGGAATATCTGCAAGGTCTTGCTTTAAGAGGCAGATGGGAAAAAAACCCTTGACCTGAATGGATATGTTTGAGCTCATTCTGAAATGAGCATGTGATCAAATATTCCTGTTTTTATTATTCTAATTGTAAGTCCCACCTTGTTAACTGTATTGGCTTATAGTTTTGAATGCTGCATGAACCCAACCGACTGGCTTATTCAACAAATCAAGATCAAAACATAATTTAACATCTGCCCATGTTTTTCTTCTTTCTTTTTTCGAAGGATGAACTAGCTCGTGTCCTCGTCACCCTTTTTGACTCCAGGCACTTGCTTTACCAGCTGCTTTGGAACATGTTTTCTAAAGAAGTCGAGCTGGCTGACTCAATGCAGACGCTTTTCAGGGGAAATAGCCTGGCTAGCAAAATAATGACTTTCTGCTTTAAGGTACATTTGATCTTCAAACGTGTTTGAAGTGCAGAGAGATTTTGGGCTAGAATGTTAAGACATACACCAGGGCTTGAAAGATTTGGCATTCCCTGTTAAGGTGTAGGCTTGAAGTTGTAACTCTTGTCTGATTAAAATCACAGTAAAATGATTCTGTACACTGATTTTATACTAATACACTGAATTCCCAGCCCGGTAATTATTAAGGATGCAGGTAGAATTTTTTTTTTTTTTTTGGTTTAAACCATTTTAGGAGGACAGCTGCTTGTAGGCTGCATTTGTTTTTCTCGGATGAAACCAACTTGAACGGGGGTAAACTCTCTCATGCAGGTGTACGGTGCAACCTATCTCCAGAAGCTTTTGGAGCCTTTATTAAGAACTGTAATTACGTCTCCAGAATGGCAGCCTGTTAGCTTCGAAGTGGACCCTACAAGGTTTGATTTTGGAATGGTGATGGGGGGGAGGCATGCAAGGGGAGAAGGAAGGTGAAGCTTCCCACTCTTTTTTTATTTTTCCTCCTCTTTTTGTTTTTCTGTTCTTACCGTCCCTTGCTTTGAAGTTTGCATAAGGGCATTGTCTCTGGTGTCTTTTGACTTATCAAAAAGAGGCAAGACGTGGGCTTCCTTGTAAGACAACTTTTTTTGACACTTTTCTCCCCCATGCCCAGGAAAACAACCAGGTTTTAAGGACTTTCTGAAAGGCCAGCAGGGTCAGGGCCGTGGTATGGTGTTCCAGAGGGCAAGCACTGTGACAGAAAAGGCACATTTCCTGAATCTGTCTAGATCCATGTTTTTCAACTTTGGCACCTTTAAGATGGGTGGACTTCAACTCCCAGAATTTCCCAGCCAGCCTGGGGAATTCTGGGAGTTGAAGTCCACCCATCTTAAAGGTGCCAAGGTTGAGAAATGCTGATCTAGATGACTTTCTGTAATCAACAGTACCCGGAGCATGTCCCTTCTGCCAGATGTGATGGGATGGGTAGAAACAATTGGAGAAAGACAGCCCCTTTCTTGGAGCAGGGGTGAATGCACTCATGCATTTACTATCACCGTTGAATTTTTACTACCTGTTTTATCATATGATATGTTCATTTTGGAGTATTGCAGGCTGTGAGACACTGAAATGAAAATACACTTAGTAAGGATTCATTTCTTTTTATCACATGCATATTCAGTTTTTCAGCCAAGATTGGTTCACAAAGCAGTTTATAATAAAAATGCGGGCATATAATTACATATGTACAATGCAGTTAGGGATAGATTTTTATATTTGCAAGTACAGTGTTTTTTCCTGGCCATAGGCAGTTGGTAATAATGTTTAAAAGCCAACCTTTTCCATTCACTGGGCAAAATAGTTACAGATAGGCATGAGTGGCTGTGAATAGCTAATGGTGAAGACTCAATTTCTCTGACAAGTGATGATACGGTTGGAGTCTTGAATGTACAATGTTAATGTCCAGTGTGTTGGAACTGCAACTCCCAGACATCTCAGCAGCCTGGCAATTCTGTGATTTTCTACCCTAATTCACTTGCAAGTTCCAAGTTGGGGAAGGCTGCATCCGTTCTTTGTTGGTAACGCCAAGCAGGAGAGAACCATAGCTACAGTTTGGAACATGCGGAAGCCACCTGAGCCATTTTTTAAACTGAAGCTAGGGAGTTTGGGAAAGCTTTCACAGGCCTGTCTTACAGGTTGGAATCCACTGAAAGCCTTGATAGTAACCAGCGAAGCCTTCTTCAGATGACCGAGAAGTTCTTCCATGCCATCATCAACTCTTCCACTGAGTTCCCACCCCAGCTTCGGAGTGTTTGCCACTGTCTCTATCAGGTATGAAACAGCCTGCCAGTGTTGTTACACTGGAAAACATGAAAAGACTAATGCATTCTGCTATTACCTCTAGAATAAACAGGAGACAGTGAAATTTAGGAAGCTTATCCAGGACTCCCTGGAGAATGAGCAACTGGCTCAGGGAAATGCTTATTCATTGCTCATCATTCTTTTGTTTTGTTTTGTTTTGTTTAAATCCAGATGTAAGTAACCTATGGCTGTCCAGATATTCTCGAATATCTGCAGGTATCAGTAAATAACAACTCCCTCAGCATTGTCCATGGCATTAGTGGGAATTGTAGTTGAGCACTACCTGGAATGCCACAGGTTACCTGCTCCTCATTTGATCTACACTATACTGTTAGTGATGTAGATTGAGTTCCGTCCTCTAACATACCGACTGACGTATCTGAAAACTAATGAGTCAAATTTCTGGCTTCCCAGGGAGAGACGTTGGAGCCCAATTCGATGACAGAACACATTTTGTCTTCCCTGTAGTTCTCACTTTTCTCAAACCTCAAGAAGCAAGGATTCCCCTTCATGCTGCTTTGATTTCAGATGTGTTCACAAAATAGCAGGACCTTTTCCCACTTCCTAAACATTTCTGAAATAAGGGCAAAGCCTTACTGCTCTCAGCTTTGGAAGGAAAAGGGTGAGACTTTTCCCAAGGCCATGCTGATCTTCCAAGATGCTTAGAAAGCAACAAGAACTCTTGTAGATTTGGTGTATGCCATATATCAGCAGTACAGTTTCCTTTCTCCACTTCGGTGTCTCTTCCTGGCATTGCACAAATCTCCCATATACTCAGGAAAGAAATCACCCTCACTGCTTTTCTGAATATCTCTGAGATCCGGAACTGCGGGGAAGATGTTCATTCCTTGCAGCCCTAGCCCTAGGAGGAATCACGTGGAACCCAGCCGTTTACATTGAGGGGGATGTGGCTGGCACATATTTGGCAGGGTGTAAACTCCTAGACGGGGGGCCAGTAACATTTATGTGCCTGGAGGCTGTTTTGGTGATTGGGATGAGAGATGCAGTGGCCATGTCCCCACAGGATTGAGGTCAACCTATTTGGTTGCTTTTTTGTTTGTGTGCTTTAAGGCAAGACTGTTACGTTAAACGAACTGGAGGTGGGGTGCAGCAAAATTATATCTGCCCTTTAAAAAAAACACATGAAAAATGGCAAATCAGTGTCACGTTTGGCAGTGTAGTCTTGGCAGGCTTCTGGAGTCACAAGAATGGGGCT
Organism: Charina bottae; assembly: GCA_023362775.1. NCBI lineage: Eukaryota > Metazoa > Chordata > Lepidosauria > Squamata > Charinaidae > Charina > Charina bottae. Next base: position 6,394,692 of record JALMGJ010000027.1, on the reverse strand, counting down.
GGAGGGCCACCTGTGACCTTTGGGTCACAGGTTACCTACCTTGGCCTAAATTTTTTGTAAAGAAAGCCCCAATTTAAAAGGCAATAATGGTTTTGTCTTAGAACCTTTTTTGGCATTTCAAAATGCCAGAGTTCCTTGTAACAGCATTAGTATTTTTTTCTATAGTTTTTGTTATGCGGGTTTGGGTTTGGGTTTTGCAGCAAGAAAATTCCCTTTTGGTTGTCAACTAGTCACTTTATTAGCGTCACGAAAATGGGATGGATCATAGGTTGTACTCGGGATGTGTCAAGTATAACCTCTGTGCTGAGGTGGACTGTAGAGCAGGGGAGTGTAAAATGTTCAAAGTGCAGAAGAGAAGTTTCCAATATTCTGGATTTGGAACAAATATTCTTCCTTTCGCTGTTGTGGGTCTTCCGGGCTGTGTGGCCGTGTTCTGGAAGTTGTGGTTCCTAACGTTTCGCCAGCATCTGTGGCCAGCATCTTCAGAGGGCAGGAGCACAGATAGAAGCCCAGTCATAGCAAACTTTTACATGGAACACTTTGAAAAACAGGCTTTGGAATCGGCACCCATTACACCAACAGTCTGGTTCCGGTTCGTGGATGACACCTTCGCAATTTGGAGTCATACTGAAGAAGAACTGGAGAAATTTCTGGACCACCTAAACAGCATCCACCCCAATATACAGTTCACCATGGAAAAAGAAACTGATGGCAAACTTCCATTTTTAGATACGCTGGTCATACGCAATCCGGACCTCAAACTAGGACACAAAGTATACAGAAAACCCACCCATACGGACCGATATCTACACAAAAATTCCAATCACCACCCACGACAAAAGAGAGGCATGATCAAAACCTTGGTGGATCGTGCTAATCGAAACTGTGAAACCCAATTTCTCAACAATGAACTTAACCATCTGAATTGGGTCCTACAGGCAAATGGCTATTCCAAGAATGAAATAAAAAGAGCCATCAAACCAAGAAAACAACATCCCACTGAAGAAAAACAGCCCCCCACAAACAAAGTATTCCTGCCCTACATCAAAGGAGTCACGGACCGCATGGGAAAACTGATGGAAAAACACAACTTTCAAACAGTCTTCAGACCCACCAGAAAAATACAACAAATGCTAAAATCAGCAAAAGACAAAAGGGACCCCCACACCGCTGCAGGAGTATACCGCATACCATGCAGCTGTGGACAAGTATACATCGGAACCACAAAACGAAGCATTCACACCAGGATAAAAGAACACGAAAGACACTGCAGACTACAGCAACCGGAAAAATCTTCAGTAGCTGAACATGCTCTCAAGCAAACAGGACACAAAATCCTATTTGAAAACACAGAAATACTGGACAACACCAAAAGCCACTACACCAGATTATACAGAGAAGCCATTGAAATTCACAAACACCAGCACAGTTACAATAAAAAAGAAGAAAGTTTAAAAATTAGCAAAACCTGGCTACCAGTCCTGAAAAACACAGCCTGCAAAAGGTCAACGAACTCAGTCCAACCACCAGGACATGGGAATACTTCTCACAATGAACATGCTAATCATGCTCATCAGCCACTCGTTAACATTTCAACACAAGAAAAAACCCCACCTAATCTCCTATAATTTAGCTCTATAAATAGAACATTGCCACTCTACCTGGGCACAGAGATTTTGCTTCTATCTGTGCTCCTGCCCTCTGAAGATGCTGGCCACAGATGCTGGCGAAACGTTAGGAACCACAACTTCCAGAACACGGCCACACAGCCCGGAAGACCCACAACAGCCATTGAACTCCGGCCGTGAAAGCCTTCGACAATACATTCTTCCTTTCATCATTTTGTCTCATGCTTGGGAGGAAATGGTCCATATTGTTCCATTTGTTCTGACTGTTTTGAGCATGGAACAAGAAGGCTCTCTTGTTTGTTTAGTCTTGTGAACTTCCCCTCCTGTACTGGATGTGGGAACTTCTGTGCTTTCTGTTCTCAAAAGTTTTAGATGTCTGAAGCATAGGATAATGGGATTATGCCATCCAAGTAGGAGATGGCATAACTGAACACTTCTCTTCATAAAAGCTTCCTTCTGAGAAACATGGGAGGTCAAAGAATAGGCTTGACTACAGCTTTTCTATGTAGCTGGGGTGATGTTTTTGACTCAGAAGCAGAGACCGAAACAGGTGGGCCCTGCCTTTCATTCAGAGGGAGCACAGCACTTGATGGTATTGTATGATTCTTCTGAACACAGTGATCCAGGACTGAAAGGAAGAGAATAAGGCATGATATACCTGGGTATTAAATTTAGTCCCCTCTCTTTTTCACTTTTTCTCTGTCCCTACCCCACCTACCCTGGATGTAGTTTCTATTATTCCAAAGACAATGAAGTCTATCATGAATTGTTCTAGGTGTAGGGGACAGGAAGATGCGAGCATGGAAGTGGAAGTGGGAGGAGTACAGTATATTAAAGTAGCTGTAGCTCAGGGGTTGGGTGATCTTTTGTAGGTGGAAGCTGGGAGATTTTTAAAAAAATCTGCAGCTGCAGGGGGCAGCCTTGTGAGATAGTCCAAAGGAAACACACCCAGATGATCTAATTCTACTTTATTATAAGGTTACATTAATAGAATCTTGCAAGTCTGAAAGTACATTTCTCTCCTGTCGCCTTTACAGCCCAAGAAACTAAGGAGGGTCCCTTTTTGAGATGTTTGCCATGTTCACAATCCTTTTGCGGGCGAGGCTGCCTCTTATCTCGCTGTTCCCCTGGCTGTGGCTCTTCCCCCTATCTCCCAAGGTCATTCCCACAGACCATTACACATGTAGAATGCATTGCAGGAATCCAAACAAGATGTCCCTGAGCCATGAGTGATCCAAGAATTGGCCCAACTGATACACAAGATGAATTTGTGCAAATGCCTTCCTGGTCACGGCTGCCACAGCCTCCAGATACTGAAACAGAAATTTGACAGTATCATTTTGATGGCAAGGGACTGAGCTGCATAGCTAGATACCCAACCCCATGATGCTGGATGACCTCCTGTAGCACCTTCATGTAGATGTTAAATAGGGGAAGGAAGAGCATTGAACTTGGTGGCATCCCAGAAAGCTGGGGCCTTGAGCTAAACCTCTCTCCCCACCTCAGCCCCAATGCTGATTTGAACTGCCCTGAAGGAATGATGAGAACCACCACAACCCTATGCCTCTACTCCCACCTCCCTGAGCCAGTCCAGAAGGATGCCATGAGTGATACCATGGTTAATGGTATCAAAGACAGCTGATAGGTCAAGACGTTTCACCACCCAATCCTGCTCCTGCCATAGGTGGTCAACAAGTGCAATCAATTCAGTCTCAGTACTATACTCAACCCTGAAACCTGATTGGAAGGGGTCCAGATAATCTGCTTCCTCCCTCATTAAGCGGGCCCAGGTCACCTAAAGAGGCTCATCATGCAGCAATCTGCAGATGCAATAAGAGCAGGAAAAAAATTGGGTTTGCCTACTGTTATCATTACAGGGCAGTCCATAATGCAGGCTCTTACCTGTGACCAGTCTGACTAGACTTGCTCTTAGTCTTCCTCCAGGGGCTCTGTGGGACTCGTGAACAGGGAGAAGCCACATAGACGCAATCCAGTCGAAGGCTGATGTCACACACTCATTCCCAAAGGCAACTAAGCCCCCAGTTGAACTGTGCACTGGTTCCTCAGGAATATCCCCAACCTCCCTCTGAAAATCATCAAGCAGCTGGGGTGGACCAGATGGATAGGCCCAGCCCCCCCGCAATAGAGAATAGCATAATTCCATAGCAATCACAGACTGATCTGGCCATGGTAAGGAACAGATATTAGTATCCCCCAAAACCAGATCATGTGGCATCTGCCCCGAGACAAAACATGTGACCCATAATGTGAATTGGGTCCTTGATGATCTAGGTTAGATCCTTGCTGGCCACGAACTCCCCAGCCACTGTTTTGAAAGATAAGCATACCGCTTTCATGGTCTTTTGTATGGGTAAAGTAGATAAATGGTGTGCTTGGCAAATACAAATTGAATTTTTATCATATGTGGGAAGGTAGCTGAGTCTCCAGTTTGCATTTTAGAGGCTGGCTGTAAGCCAAATCTAACAGCATGGATACATTTTAGTAATGGAATTTATGGTGAACTGGTTTTGTATAAAATGTCACAGAAAGTAATACAGTTGCAATCTAAATTATTCAACCCCCATTGGTTTATTTTTTATTCATCACATTTATGTTATTGTCAAAATTTACAGACTTTCAGCTGTTTGCAATGAACAAATCAAACAAAAGCAATTGAAATAGCTCAACACAATGAATGCTTCAAGTGGTGTCCCCAAATTCAACCGAAATGCAACTTATAATGACTTCTCCAGTCTCAAAATTATTCAACCCCTTCATGGCAAGCATCTTCAGTACTCAGTAGAGCACCCTTTTGCTGTGATGACCTGCTGCAAATGAGATACATAGCCAGACACCAGCTTCTGGCAGCGTTCCTGAGGAATCCTAGCCCATTCCTCATGAGCAATGGCCTCCAGTTCAGTAATATTCTTGGGTTTGCGTGCTGCAACCGCCTTCTTCAAACCCACAAGAAATTTTCTATGGGGTTCAAGTCAGGTGACCGTGATGGCTACTGTAGAATCTTCCAGGACTACTTCTGCATCCAAGCCTTAGTGGAATTTGAGCTATGCTTGGGATCATTGTGCTGCTGGAAGGTCCAATGACGGCCAAGCTTCAGCTTCCTTACAGACGGCATGACGTTTTCTCCTAGGGTTTCCTGATACTTCAATGAATCCATCTTTCCTTCCACACGCTGCAGGTTTCCAGTGCCAGAGGATGCAAAGCAGCCCCAGAGCATCACCGAGCCACCACCATGCTTAACTGTAGGCAGAGTGTTCTTTTCAGCATATGCTTCATTCTTCTTCCTCCAGACGTACCGCTGATCCATTGGGCTGAAAAGTTCCAGTTTTGTTTCATCGCTCCACAGAACAGAATCCGAAAACCTCTGTGGCTTATTTATATGATTTTGAGCATATTGGAGCCGACTTTTCTTGTGCTTTTGGGTCAGTAGTGGTGTACGTCTTGGAGTTCTGGCATGGAAGCCTTCTGTGTTTAGTACGCGCCTTACTGTGCTCACTGAAACCTCGGTGCCTGTTGCCACCAAGTCTTGCTGCAGGTCTTTCGCAGTCACTCTCAACCTGCCTTCTCAGAAATCTGGTTGCAGCCATTGACAGCTTCCTTTTTCTGCCCCGTCCAGGTAGTGTAACCACTGTTCCTTTAACTTTGAACTTGCAAACTATGCTTCCAATGGTGTCTCTAGGTACATTCAGTGCCTTCGCTATCTTTTTGTATCCTGTTCCTTGTTTGTGAAGGGCGATGATCTCTTCTCTTACCTTTTTGGACCATTCTTTTGACTTAGCCATATTTCTAGCATGCAGTCAAATGTGACACTCAACAAACCCCTAGCCAGTTCAGGTATTTCATGTGTTCCAGCTCAAGCACACCTGGTGCAACTAATTAAGCCCTTGATTAGTTGCAACAGGTGTGCTTGAGACAACACCTGTTTTGCATACTGTATGTGTTGTGACGGATTCTATTCAGGGGGTTGAATATTTTTGAGACTGGAGAAGTCATTATAAGTTGCATTTTCAGTTGAATTTGGGGAAACCACTTGAAGCATTTGTTGTGTTGAGCTATTTCAATTGCTTTTGTTTGATATGTTCATTGCAAACAGCTGAAAGGCTGTAAATTTTGACAATAAATCTGATTTGCAATGGGGGTTGAATAAGTTCGATTGCAACTGTACATGGAAACATTAAATGAAATTGGCAGCCATTTGTATAGAATTGTCAGAGATCACCCGATCTCTGCCAAAAGGGCAGGCAGACAAAGAGCTCCGCAGAAGCCTGGAAGTGGCGCGAAGCTGACATCCACCCGACGCACGGGAATACACATCTGGGAGGCGGTTGCTGGAGCAACCAGGTAGACCTGACCACACGTGTCAGCAGCAAAGGACCCTGGGGGAGGGAAAGGTTTAAATATGCTGCTTGTTCCCAGAATCGCCATTCCAGTCTTTGTTCGTGCTAGCTTCTGTGTCCTGTAATAAACTATCCTACTTCTAAGAACTCATGCGTCTGTGAGTTACTCTAGAGTAGGGAGATTACAGATATCGGATGGAGCGCCTTACATAAAGACTGGAATGAAAAAACCAACCGGTTTTCCCGGGAGCGAAACCAACAGCTCACGGTCGAGACCGGCTTCTACACCCACTGGGTAGAGACCTGGGGAAAAAATTTTTCGGAAGGAGACCAGGCCAGGTGAGCGAGGAACCGGCTTTCCCAGCAGCAGCAGAGGCCGGCGCGATAATCAGCTGAGAGGCGGTGATCCGGAACAGCTGAGCGGCGGCAGGAGCGCAGCGGCGGACACCGGCGGCCCAAGCAGCTCGCGCCAAACAGCTGAGAGGCGGCGATCCCTCAGCTGAGCGGCGGGAGCAGCGACAGAAGCAGGAACTGGATTTCCCCGGCGGAGCAGCAGCAGCGCGCCAAACAGCTGAGAGGCGGCGATCCCTCAGCTGAGCGGCGGCAGAAGCAGGAACCGGATTTCCCCAGCGGCGGAGCAGCAGCAGCGCGCCAAACAGCGGAGAGGCGGCGATCCCTCAGCTGAGCGGCGGGAGCAGCGGCAGAGGCGGAGTCCGGCTTCCCCGGCTTTCCCAGACAGCTGAGCGGCGGCGGAGGAGCGGCAGCGGAACCCAACGACGGCAGCGGAGGCCGGCGGGCACAAGCAGCGGAGAGGCGGCGAGCTCAGTGGCGGGCAAGCGGGCAGCGGATCCCACGCGGCGGCAGACGAGGCGGAGACCACGTGGTGGAGAAGCGGCGGCAGCGACCAGCGCCCCCAAGCTGCAAGTGGGCAGAGGATACCGGCAAGCAATGGAACTGGCAGAGGTGGCAGGAACATACGAAGAAGAAGCGGGACCCAGCTTCGCAGGCAACCAGAGGATGGAGAGCAGAAAAGCGCAGAGCAAAGAAAAACATATCGAGGTAACCAATACCCCTATTCAGAAAAGCAGCACCGAACCAGAGCTAGAGGGATGGTCCGTAGCTGTAGGCAAAGGGCTAGCGGAGAAAGGGGCAAAAGGAAACCAGAAGAAGGTCACCCCAACCCAGCGCATCGTAAGGTTGGAGGAACAGATGTCCAATGTGCAATTAAATATAGGAATGTTGATGAATAAAATGGACTCATTGGGCGCTGCCTTTAGGAAAGTAATGGACAATGTAGATAAACCCAAAGGGCGGGAACTGAACCTGGGGCCACCCGAGGGAGAGGGAGACATCGAAAGTGAAGAGGAGGAATTTTACCCCTACAACAGAGCACCCAGGACCTCGTCATACAACCAGTTCGTGACCCCAGGGGGGGCACATACACCATTTGGAATGGGTGAACTAAAAACGAAATTCAACGGCAACCCCAAGAATTTAGCATGCTTCTTGACTCACGTACAAGGGTTCATGAGCGAATTCGAATACACCTTCCGAACGGAAGAGAGCAAAATTAGATACGTTTCCAGTTTTCTGGAAGGTGAGGCAGGGGACTGGCTGGTAACACTTCATGACAGGAGGGCTAGGGAACTAAGGGACTTCCAAGAGTTCATGTATGCCCTCCGGAAACGGTTTGAAGATACGCTGACCAAAGTCTCAGCCAGGGCCCGACTCCGGAACTTAAGGCAGGGAACTAGGACAGTAGCTGAATATGCTATGGACTTTAAAAGATTATTATCCTATCTGCCGGACTGGCCAGAATCGATAAAGATAGAACACTTTCAATATGGCCTAAAACAGGACTTACTGGAAAAGGCTTTAGATAGAGATGACCCTGAAACTTTAGAGGGGTGGATCCAATTAGCTGGGAAAATTGAGAGTAACAGACTACAGTTACAAAGTATCAGAAACGTACAATCCAGGCAGAGGAACGAGGGGACTTTCATTAACCAGCCCCGCTCGAACGTGAAACAGCGGAATTGGGATGAGGAGAAGGACCGTCGGGCAAGAGAGGGACTGTGCTTCCGCTGCGGGAAGGAGGGACACCGAATTAGCGCTTGCCCTCAGGGGAAAACAAGCGTTAAGGAAAAACCTCCGGCGGAAAAGGCAGCGGACAGATGTACCCTCAAAACAACACACATCAAGGGAAAAGGAGCGGCTGCAACAACCGTGAACCCATGGCAGAATCCGGGCCTAGAAGAAGACAGCGATGACTCTGACTTTGAAATCCAGATGGCGGGAAACGAGCCAGGTCTGTTCTGATGAGCGCCACAGGACAGACCTCCACAAAGGGGCGCAAAGGAAGTAGTCGCAACACCCCAACAATGCACCTAAAGGTACAGTTGAGAACTTTGGGTGGGAGGAAAAAGTATGTGGGGGTTGCAATGCTAGACTCAGGTTGCTCTAGAAACTTAATGCACCCAAACGTAGCTGAAAAGATGGGACTGGACCTGTTTAAGCTCAAAACGCCCATCACATTTTGCCAATTGGACGGGTCAGAACTGAAGGGGGGGCCAGTGGAGTTCTACACTGAAGGACTGCAAATGACTTTGGGGACTCATGTAGAGACTTTGCGGTTCCTAGTGGCTCCCATTGCAACACGACCCATTGTGTTAGGACTGAAATGGTTGAGGGCAAGAAACCCCAAGGTGGATTGGGTCTCAGGAGATTTGGACTTTACGGATGGGACTTATCACGAGATGGACAATGAGAGCACACCTAGCGGCATTGAGCTGGGGGCAACGGGGATGGAAATTGAGGAGGGGGAGCAGGACCAAGGGGGTGGCACACTCACAAGCACAATTCCGGAGAAATACCTCCCGGTAGCAGAGATATTCGATAAGAAGGAATGTGAGCAAGAACCCCCCCATAGGCAGTCAGACGCAACCATTGACCTCATCCCAGGGGCACCGTTTCCCAAGCCCAAAATGTATGCCATGACGCAAAAAGAACTGCAAGAATTGCGCAAATTCATAGATAAAAATTTGGCACGGGGGTTCATTGAGCCAGCCAACTCCCCCCTTGCAGCCCCGGTATTGTTCAGGAAGAAAAAAGACGGGTCCCTCCGGCTTTGCACTGACTACAGGGGTCTTAATGCAATTTCGGTTACGAGACAGTACCCTCTCCTGTTGCTGAAAGACATGTTAGCTCAGCTATCTAAGGGGAAAATTTTCACAAAACTAGATGTTAGGGAAGCTTACTATCGTGTTCGCATAAGGGAGGGGGACGAATGGAAAACTGCATTCAATTGCCCATTGGGTTCCTTCCAATACAGGGTGCTCCCGTTTGGGATTGCGGGGGGACCGGGAATCTTCATGAGGTTCATAAACGAAGTATTGTATGAATTTCTGTACAAAGGGGTAATTGTATATTTAGATGACATACTGATTTTTTCTGAAAATCTGGAGGAACACATGGAGCTAGTTAAGAGGGTGCTTGAGAAATTACTCGAGGCTAAGCTTTATGTAAAACTTGAGAAATGTGAATTTCACAGGGAACAACTAGACTTCTTGGGGTATCGCATTTCGCATGAGGGCATCGAGATGGATCCTGAGAAAGTCAAAGCGGTCCTGGGCTGGCAGCCCCCCCGTACTCGCAGACAGCTGCAAGCGTTCCTCGGTTTTGCGGGGTTCTATAGGCAATTTATTCAGAATTTCGCGCAAATCGCACTGCCCCTGACTGACCTATTAAAGACAAAAGGCAAGGGAGCAAACGCGAAAGCCCCATCACCGAGCACGAAACTCGTATGGACGCAGGAATGCCAGGCAGCGTTTGATAGCCTAAAAGAAATGTTCACAAGAGAACCCATACTCAAGCACCCAGAAGCTGACAAACCATTTGTGATACACACAGATGCATCTATTAGCGCAGTGGGGGCCATACTCTTGCAGGAGGATGACACGGGGAAATTAAGGCCATGCGCGTACATTTCCCGAAAGTTTAACCTGACGGAGAAAAGATGGCATATTTGGGAAAAAGAAGCTTTCGCTGTCAAACATGCCCTAAGCACGTGGCGACATCTCTTAGAAGGCACAGCAGAGCCGTTCCAAGTGTGGACGGACCATAAAAATTTGGAAGCTCTCAAATCACCCAGGAAGTTGAACCCTAAGCACCTCAGGTGGGCAGAATTCTTTAGTAGATTCAACTTCACGTTGAAGTACTTTCCTGGGGGAAAAAACTATTTGGCAGACGCGTTATCACGCTTGCCGCAACATGAGAGCAAAATGGAAGAGGTCATTGAATCCCTCATCCCCTCCCAGCCTGTGGAGGCACAGAGCTCAGCAATAACAGAAGGGAGGGGGGAAGGCAACATGGCAATCACCCGCAGCACCGCGAAGCGCGCGGCTGAAAGCGACCCGTGGACAGCCGAGCTGCGGGCGGCAACAGTAATAGACACCTGGTGGGGGGAGAACAAACAGAACCTAGTGGAGAAGGATGGAGTGGGGTGGAAGGACAACAAAGCCTATGTCCCTGAGCCCTTAAGGCAAAAGGTCTTAACCATGCATCATGATCACAAAACGGCAGGGCATTTTGGCTTCGTAAAAACACTACACTCAATCCGACGCAAATTTTGGTGGCCATCCTTGCGCACTGATGTTAAAGACTATGTGCGCTCATGCCCAGTGTGCGCAATGGCCAAAAGGAAAATTGGGAAACCCACAGGGAAGCTGCAGGAAGTAGCAAACCCCTCACAGCCATGGAAGCAAATTGCCATGGACTTCATAGTAGATTTGCCAGTGAGCAAAAAGAACACGGCAATTTGGGTAGTCACTGATCTATTCTCCAAGCAGGCACACTTCATCGCATGCAAAGGAATACCGAATGCTCAAAAACTAGCTAGACTGTTCATACAACACATTTATAGAGCCCACGGAACGCCGGAACGCATAATCAGCGATCGTGGCAGCACTTTTACTTCCAAATTTTGGCGGGCTTTTTTGACTTTAATTGGAGCGGCACAGGGGCTCAGCAGTGCGTTCCATCCTTGCACAGATGGTGCGAGCGAACGCCTGAACGCTACATTGGAGCAATACCTTAGATGTTACACTAACTACCAACAGAATGATTGGGCGGAACTGTTGCCGTTCGCAGAGGTTGCTTACAATAACGCGGTACATCAAAGCACGGGGTTTTCACCATTCAAAGTCGCCACAGGGCAGGACTTTGTAACTATCCCCGAACTGGCCATGTCACACAACACGGAATTGCCACAACCCCTAAAAGCGGATGAATGGATAGAGAAACTAAGCAGCAATTGGCCAGTCATGGTGCAAACATTGCAGGAAGCCAAAGCTAGTTACAAAAAATATGCAGACCGCAAGAGGGGGGAAGAATGGGAATTAAGAGTAGGAGACAAGGTGTATTTGTCAACAAAAAATCTGCGGACAACACAACCATCACGGAAATTGGCACCAAAATTCATAGGTCCATTCCCAATCATTGAGGTCATCAACCCAGTAGCGGCAAAATTACAATTGCCAAAAGCACTAAGAAAGGTGCATCCTGTGTTCCACATCAGTTTGTTGAAACAACACCACAGTTCACAACACTGGCACCCTGAACCAGAGGAACCCCCCCCATTGTTGGTGGAGGGCGAACCACATTTCGAGATTGATAGAATCCTGGACTCCAGAAGACACAAGGGGCAGCTACAGTACCTAGTGAAGTGGCAACACCTACCAATTGGAGACAAGGAATGGGTCAGCGCCAAACACACACGCGCCCCTAAATTAGTCAAGAAGTTCCATAAAGAATTCCCAGACAAACCCCACTGAACCGGGGGGGTGAGTTTTGGGGCGGGAGCATGTCAGAGATCACCCGATCTCTGCCAAAAGGGCAGGCAGACAAAGAGCTCCGCAGAAGCCTGGAAGTGGCGTGAAGCTGACATCCACCCGACGCACGGGAATACACATCTGGGAGGCGGTTGCTGGAGCAACCAGGTAGACCTGACCACACGTGTCAGCAGCAAAGGACCCTGGGGGAGGGAAAGGTTTAAATATGCTGCTTGTTCCCAGAATCGCCATTCCAGTCTTTGTTCGTGCTAGCTTCTGTGTCCTGTAATAAACTATCCTACTTCTAAGAACTCATGCGTCTGTGAGTTACTCTAGAGTAGGGAGATTACAGATATCGGATGGAGCGCCTTACAAGAATGGGATATAACAGAATAACTCATCTGAAACTGGATTCAGTAGTTTCATGACTAGGCCTGTTTGGGATTATGGTTTCAGCCTCATAGCATCTGTTTATCATAAGCAAATGTCTTCACATTGAGGGCAGGATGTGGAATGTCATAATCTGAGTGATTATTTTTATTTATTTATTTAATTTTATTTAATTTTATATCACCGCCCATCTCCCCCAACCTACTTACTTATCTAAGTAGATGGTAGAGATAAGGAAAATATAAAATTGGATTGCCTCAAGGATGGTTCTGTGGGTTTTGAAATGTTCCGCGATCAATATCTGGCATGAATTTGGTGGCCAGCAGGTATTAAATCTAATGTCAGTCAGACCTCCCTACCAGTTTTCTCCCATCCCACAAGCCAGGGAAGGGGTGGTGGTGGGGCTACCGATACAAGAGACAAGAAGGAGCTTTGTAAGCACTGTGATTGAGACTTGTCCATTTCTGAACATACACTGAACATGCCTCCCAATCCAGTTAATTGAATCAGAGGAATATAACAGTATTTCTCCCATGCTCCTGAGCAGCTCAAGAAGTCCATAACAATATGTTCATCAGCATGTTTGGGAGTGCTAAGTTTTTTGTAATAACTCTAACAGAACTTCTTTTTATAGCCAGTTGCTGTTGTAGAGATTTAGATCACATCGTACAGTTGATGGATGCTGGCAATGATCTAGCATCTTGTATGGTGTTGACTTGTTACTTGTCTCTTAGTGCTTAAGAGCCTCTTGAGATAGCCCTGAATTCTAAGGTGGAGGATGGATTGATAAACAACTGGCACTTTTCCTGGATAGTTGTGGAGAACACACAGGTGTGACGAAAGGAATGAGTATTCCTCAAGACTAGAGTTTTGAAGCTGACATTTTTCCTTACTTAATTTAGTCATCAGTGCCTTCTTGCTCTAGCAAGCCCTCAAAGCAATTAAAAACATTTAAAAACAAAAGCAGAATATTAAATTTTAAAAATTCCTATTAAAATTAATAATATAAATTCTAAAGTCTTCAAACAACCATGAGCCTTGCAAAAGAGATAGCTCCGTACTGATTTTCTAAATGCTGAAAGAGCGGTAGCCAAATTCAGCTCTCAGGGGAGTGCATTCGATAGGCAGTGAAAAGACAGGAGCGGGTCCTCTTGGCAGACCTCTTATAGTGGAGACCTCCTCAAAGGACATATTCCGCAGATCTTAACAACCAGACTCATTCCTACAAAGAGAGACAGTTCCTCAGATTGTTGTTGTTGTTCAGTCGTTTAGTCGTGTCCAACTCTTCGTGACCCCGTGGACCATAGCACGCCAGGCCTTCCTGTCCTCCACTGTCTCCCGGAGTTTACTCAAATTCAAGTTCATTACATCGGTGATGCTATCTAACCATCTCATCCTCTGCCGTCCCCTTCTTTTGCCGTCAGTCTTTCCCAGCATCAGGGTCTTTTCCAGGCTCAAAGCCAACTGAGGGCTTTGAAGGTCAGTACTGATGCCTTAAATTGGGCTTCATAAGCAACCAACAAGCAGTGCAGCATTACCTTTTTTTGTTATTTTGCACTCACTGCAACTTCCAGTCTGTTTTCAAAGGTATTTCCATAAAAGTCCCTATTTCAGTATCCGCAAGACTCAGTGGGACCTGAGTGCACATGTATGGGGGTCAGGGTACAAATCATTAATAAAGGATGACCTCCAATTGAAACGCTCATGAGTTAGGGCTTCCCAGTTCTCAATGCTGATATTACATTTTTTTAAATTAGCTTTGAGAGTATCTTTGAATCTCTTTTGCTGTCCACCAATATTCCGTTTTCCATTCTTAAGTTGGAAGACAATCTTACTCGGCTACGAGTGATCGCCAATGATGAATGAATGATGACAAATCATTAAAACAGAACCCATACACAAATCATTGATTTTTTTTGTAATGAGTCTAGCTCCCAACTCTTGTAGGAATGTTGTGATAAAGATGATAGTATCTGAAGATACAACAGGATTCACATTCATTTTTATGACTTTGTATCGAACAATATAAATGTTTAGAAGAAGTATGAAAAATACACTGAAGTAGTCCTCTTTTATCATGGTTAAAATAACTTCTCTCAAGATTTGGAGAATACTTTAGACTTCTAGCCAGTTTTGTGACTGGCTGGAGAATGAATGGATAATAATCATTTTTCTGTTGTTGTTTATTTCTTAGCCAGATAGCATCCTCCTATCTCAGTGCATGTTTTAGTAAAAGACATTGCAGAACCACAACTCTTGGGCATCAGGCCATTTGAGATAGCTCGTCGAAGTATCATGCGCAAGGTTTTTTTGTAGGTGGATGGGAGAAGAGAAGTAGCACCTTCACAGTCCTTTGCAAATTGGGGACATTAGTCTTTATTTGTCTTTGGTAACCACTTCAGCATGAGTTTGTAAAATGAAAAAGAGAAATCTATAAATTTGTTTGGTACTGCTGTTTGGAAAAAATACATACACCCACAAGAGACATGATAAAATGTTGTCACCAGTCACTGTTGGGCTGGGAATGCTTTTGGGAAGAATATATTTAATTCTTGCTGGAACCTGTTCAGAACAATATAGAACATTAAGTGCATCATTAGCAAATACTCTTTAAAATACTTAACCTAGCCAGAAATAGTAGAAATGATTGGAACATTTGCTTGCTTACTATTCGTGAACAGATGACGGTCACTGACATGAAATAGAAATTCCATCAAGCATTAGTGTGCACACTTCATTTTTTTTTTGTTTCATTCTGTTACATTTGATTGTGTAATTTCATGTACAGAACAACTTTTTTTTTTGCTGTATGTAGTTGGTGCTGTGACTTGTTTGTGCTCATCTCTGTTCTGTAGGCAACTTGCCACTCTCTCCTGAATAAAGCTACCGTAAAAGAAAAAAAGGAAAACAAAAAATCAGTAAGTTTTGGAGAAGTTTTATTAGCCATTTCTTTCAAAGCACACAAACACCCCCTTCCCCAGTTTCTGTTTTTGCTCTTCGTTCCCAAAAACTCTTCCCTTCCAACCTTCTTGACTCTCATTGTCAAATCATTCTACTAATTCTGGCACCAAAGACGCTTTAAACTGAATTAACGCTGGACTAAGTGATGCCTGTTTAAAAAAAAAAATCTGAATGTGCCTCTTTCTTCTTTCCTTTGGAAGGAAATCTCTGCAGCTCCATAACAGCTTTCTGATAAGCCTCTTTGCCGCAATTGCAATGCTAAGAAACAAGGGGAAACTCAGAAATTAAGGACAAGGAGTACGTTTGCCTTCATATTAGTTGGACTCTCTAGGAAAAAAAGAGAAAAAAAACCCATCTAACTTAGAGAGATCTTGGTATCCTTTTATTTTCCCTTGATGGCATTGAGGAGGCCACCCAGGAAAACGTCAGGGATTTCATAGAGCTTATCGAAACATGAGCAGCAGCAATTGGGGAGGGGGATGTTGATTTTGAAGTGTGTGTCAGATACAGAGGAACTTGTTGTTGTTGTTCTTGTTCTTGTTCTGAAAGCTGTGTGGGTGCACTAAGTTAGTTGCATGCTTCAAAGAGGGTCTTTTCTAAAGGAACCAATGTTCAAAGCCAGGAAGGCGTGGGGGAGAACACTGCAGGAATAAAGCATGACTACTTCAGTTACTCATCTTTCTGTATCGGTTTGGAGGTAAATATGGATGTAGATGGGTTGAACTATTTTCTAACTTTCCCTCCTCAGTCGAACAAAAAGAAGAGAGGCTGAGGTCCTTACAAAAAGGCTGGTTTTGCTTGTCCAGGATTTTTAGAGAGGTTGCAAAGCAAAATGCAAGTTCTGAAATTATTGTTCTCCATTTTAAAAATGTATTTTCCTTTTTTTTTAAAAAAAACACCACCTTTAAGACTTTCTACTGCTTAATAAGATTAAATATTTGGCTACATGTGCATTGAATACATTCAGATGATCCTCTGATAGTTTAGAGCTGTGTTTCTCAACCCTGGCAACTTGAAGAGGTGTGGACTTCAACTCCCAGAATTCCCCAGCCAGCTTGGCTGGCTGGGGAATTCTGGGAGTTGAAGTCCACACCTCTTCAAGTTGCCAAGGTTGAGAAGCACTGGTTCAGAGTGCCTTGTTTGTGCATTTTTGACCTAGGGAGATTTATTAATCCCTTTGGGGAGTGAAAGGCCCTCTCCTCTTCTCTGAGGGTAGGTCCATGCCAGCTGAGTAGACCAGACCATCCACAAAAGTATTGCCAGCTTCCTCCATTTTTTTCCTCTCTCTCTTAAAATGTCTGGTATCTGATGAGATTTGAGTGATGACATGGGAAATCCAACAAGATTTTGGCTTTCAGGGGAGTGGGGGGCAGCCACGTTGCCATCTGGTTTCTTCGTATGGAGGAGGGTCCTCAGTGCCAGTTCTGGTGGGTCCCCATTAGCAAAAGACATCCTCGGGGTTCTGCGTTTGTTGGTTTATTTTCTCCCTGTGCTTCTTCCTGTGTCCCCAGTTCAATCAGTCAAGGTGGGAAAAAGGTGTGGCCTATTTATCTCAGCCTGCTTGCTTCCCAAAAGTTATCTGGGTGCAGCAGGCGCACCATTTGCCCTTTGACTTCTAGGTCAATTTTTATGGCATGGACCATCTTCTCTAGCCATTTATGGATTGTCAGGATGTGGCCCAGAGATATCCACTTGCTGAAAAATGCCAAATTCCTAGAAGCCTGTATTCCCTTTTAGGCCCTACCCTTCTTTTGTCAAAACAAAGCAGTGTTCCCTAGCATTAAACCCATCTTTTGCAATGCCCAAGCCTTTTCATAGTAGTGACTTGAATTCTGTAGCCAGTTCACATAGGGTTCATTTGTTCTCTGAATCTGCACAGCAGTTCCACACCTTTATTAGATTTGAAGGATTCTCGGTCTGGCTGGTGTTTGGATAGGAGATTACCCAGAAATGCAAAGCATGACACCTTGAGTTTGGGCGTGGAAACAAAGGCAGTGTCTACAGGTACTTCTTTGTATACCCTGGAACTGAAATTGCAACCAACATAGACTGTCCATTCTTTGCATAAAGTCTGCTTTTGCATAAGAGTTCTTCATAGTGGTTCTTGTTAGGATGTGTAGCAGACCCAAAGACGTACAATGGGAATGGGGGTGGTGGGCTTAGCCATTTGATCCTGATTACTTACCTATAGGGACTCACAGAAGCCGAGATCAGAAACCAGAATCCAGTCCTAGGAGAGTAGCAAGCTTGAAGGTCATTTATGCCTTACCAAACTGCCTTTGATTGGATACTCAATCATTTTGATTTTGATTGTGATACCCAATGTGTCCCAGAAGGATTCAGGGTGGAAGAAAATTGTTTGAATGTATTTGTTCTCATCCTTTCCCCCTTCCTCCTCTTCCTTCTGTACAGTAAGTAGATTTTCTTGCCTGTATAATAAATTTCTTTTTATTTATTTATGGTTCAATTTGTATTTACCGCTCCATCTCCCCACAAGGGGACTCTGGGCGGTTTACAAGAATCAGCAATTAAAATTTAACAATTAAAACAACATATATATAGTACTCTCTAATACAATAATAATTAAGCTAAATATAAAATCCAAGATGTGATGGGTTGATGTTTAAAAGGGCATTATGGCACCAGCCATCCCCAAGAGGAACTGTTCCCCCCCCTCCCACGCAAGGCGGCAGAACCAGGTCTTTAAGTTCTTTCTGAAGGCCGGGAGCAATGGGGCCTGCCTCACCTCCAGGGGTAGCATATTCCAAAGGGTGGGCGCCACTATCAAGAAGGCCCGCTTTCTAGACCCCGTCAGGTGAAATTCCCTTACTGACGGGATCCGCAGCATGCCCTCTCTAAATGACCGAGTGGGACGGTTCGACGTTATGGGATGAGACGGTCCCTCAGGTAACCTGGTCCCATGCCATGTAGGGCTTTAAAGGTGATAACCAACACCTTGAATTGGACCTGGAAGCACACAGGTACCCAGTGCAGCTGTCGCAGCAGAGGTGTCACATGTGCTGATCTTGGAGCACCAATAACTGCGCGAGCAGCCGCATTCTGGACCAGTTGAAGCTTCCGGATACTCTTCAAGGGTAGCCCCATGTAGAGCGCATTGCAATAGTCTATATGGGAGATGACCAGGGCATGAGTGACTGTACGGAGGGCATCCTGATCCAGGAAAGGGCGTAACTGGCGCACAACACGAAGTTGTGCAAAAGCCCTTCTGGCCACGGCTGCCACCTGCTCTTCGAGCAGGAGCCGTGAGTCCAGAAGAACCCCCAGATTCCGCACTTGGTCTGAATGGGGTAGTGCAACCCCATCCAGAACTAAAGATGATAACTTCCTGGATCCACAGGAGCCATCAATCCACAGCCACTCCGTCTTACCAGGGTTCAGTCGAAGCCTGTTGTTCCCCATCCAGACCCCCACAGCCTCCAGGCACTGAGAAAGGGTAGCCACTGCATCACTTACCTCACCAGGGATGGAGATATATAATTGAGTATCGTCTGCATATTGATGGTACCTCATCCCATGGTGACGGATGATCTCAGCCAGTGGTTTCATGTAGATATTAAATAGGAGAGGGGAGAGAACCGAACCCTGCGGCACCCCACAAGAGAGGGGGCGAGGGTCGGACCTCTCATCTCCTATTACCACCAATTGGGACTGGTCCCGGAGGAAGGAGGTGAACCAGCGTAAAACTACGCCTCCCACCCCCAACTCCCTGAGCTGTCCCAAAAGGATACCATGGTCAATGGTATCGAATGCTGCTGAGAGGTCAAGAAGAGCCAGGATGGATGCACTCCCTTCATCCCGCTCCCATCAGAGATCATCTGTAAGTGCGACCAATGCAGTTTCCACCCCATATCCTGGCCTGAAACCTGACTGGAAGGGGTCCAGATAATCCGTATCATCCAGGATCCTCTGGAGTTGTAATGCCACCACTTTCTCAACCACCTTCCCTAAAAAGGGGAGGTGGGAGACAGAACAAAAATTGTCCAATATAGTAGGGTCCAGTGATGGTTTCTTGAGGAGGGGGTGCACCAAAGCCTCTTTAAAAGCAGCTGGGAACACCCCCTCCCCCAGAGATGTATTAACCATCATCTGGACCCAACCACATGTCACCTCCCGGGCTGCCTGTACCAGCCAGGAATGGCATGGGTCTAGATGACATGTGGTGGCCCTTACAACCCGAAGGATCCTGTCCACTTCCTTAGGTCCAACAGGATCGAACTGTTCCCAGATAACCGGGTAAAGACGTTCCCTTGGCATCTCCCCAGACTGTGCTACACGCTTAGAGTCCAACTTAGATCGAATCTGAGCGATTTTATCCTGCAGATGCTCAGAAAATTCTTCCGCACGGCCCTGCAGGTGGGTCACAGACTCCACCTTACCCAAAAGAGATCATGTTATCTTAAACAGGGCCGTTGGGCGGCATTCTGCGGACGCAATAAGAGCGGAGAAATATTGACGTTTCGCCACTCTTACCGCCACAAGGTAGGTCTTAACAGCGACTCTAGCTTGTGTTCGGTCAGATTCAGTCTTTCTCCAGCGGCGCTCTAGACATCTCTTCACCCTCTTCAAGACCCTCAACTCCTCCATAAACCAAGGGGAGTATCGGGTCAAGTGTGGTAAGAGAGGCCGCATAGGCGCGATCCTGTCCAAGGCCCCGGCCGCCTCCCTATTCCAGGCTGCGGCCAGGACCTCCGCTGGAGCGTGCAGTAGATCCTGAGGTATAACCCCCAGCTCCCTCTGAAACCCTATTGGGTCCATTAGTCGCTGGGGGCGGACCAATCGACTGGGTCCTGCCTCCCTGCGGAGTGGGGCATCATAAGAGAATCTCAAGGCCACCAGGACGTGATCTGACCATGACAAAGGGGAAAGATGTAACTCTCCCCTCAGAGTGTCTATGAAGGTTCTCAGTCATCCAGGTGGAATTGTCTGTAGCTTGAATCATGTCAACTGGATTTCTATTTTCTCAGTGGAAACGTGGATAAGGAGCGAAACGTTTCCACTGAGAAAATAGAAATCCAGTTGACATGATTCAAGCTACAGACTCTCCCCTCAGAGCATACTGCCACTGCTCCGACAAGAAAACTAAGTCCGGGGTGAGTCCACTGTCTCGAGTTGGGTCTTGGATAATCTGGAACAGGCCCATGGCTGCCATGGTAGTCATGAACTCCCGAGCTGCCTCAGAGGCACGTCCCAGGGATGGCAGATTGAAATCCCCCAGAACCATAAGCCTAGGGAATTCCACCGCCAGCCCCGAGACGGCCTCCAGCAGCTCAGGCAGGGATGTCGCTACGCAGCAGGGAGGCTGGTACAGCAGCAACACTCCCAACTGTTCTCGAGAACCCAACTTGAAAAACAGGGTCTCACAACCGGAGATGCGGAGCATCGCCCCTGAAGGCCACTAGAGACTCTCGAATTACAACCGCCACCCCCCCTCCCCTGCCCCGGTCCCTCGGCTGATGCCACACCTGAAACCCGGCTGGGCATATTTCAGAGAGGGCTACCCCCCCCCTCCGAGCTCAGCCAGGTCTCAGTGATACATGCCAGGTCTGCCCCCTCCGTGATTAAATCACATATGAGGGGGCCCTTGTTGTTAACAGACCTGGCATTAAGAAGCAGCAGCTGGAAACCAGGGCCCTCAAGGATCTGCTGACCAGGACCTGGGTGTGAACCTGGGGGGCCGGAACACGCCACCGGTAACAAACACCGGGGGCGTCTTCCCCAACGATGGCCCGCCCTCCGGTTTCTGTCATAGCATCCCTGGCCCATCACCACTTCGATAGGGCAGTCCACCCCATAACCCCCAGAGTTTCCGGGTCCAGATGCCTCCACTCCCAGACCTCCAAAGACCCTGGGTTGAAACACGGGTCCCCTCCCCCACTCACACATCTCTCAAACTCAGTCAACTTCTAGTGATGGTAGCCCCCCCCCCCCCCCCAGCGCACCAGCCTAAGCTCTCGGCGCTGATAGGGCCTAACCACCACAAACACACCTGCTATGTCCCCCCACAACCACTCTCACTGGTCGCAGGGGGGCATCATCCACTCCTGCCCACCACCTGTCTCTCACTCAGGTGTGGGCACTCATACATGCAATCACACAGTCTTGGACCCCCCCCCCCCGGACTCTCTCACATCCAGGGGGAGGACCACATTCACACTACGGGGACCCTAAAAAGTCTCTGCCGCCTATAAATAGATGTGGGTGTAGATGGGGGCTTCCTCTTGTTGTTAAACTAAAGTTAAAGGTCCAATAAAAAAACCTTCAACAGTTGTTAATTTCATGGGGATATCATGGCTGGTCCCCCATACACGAACCTGTCGTCCCCCCTTAGACCCCCTCCCCCCACAGTTAGAGACCACCAGGCCCACCAAGAGTCCATCCGAGTCGGCGTGCCTTAAGGTCTAACACGCTCCGCCGCCCTGCTCTTCCGTCTTGTTGCAGCGCCAAGGTCTCGCAGGCCACCGGGGTATATTAGATCTCTGGGGCTCGCCGGGTCCACCAACAACTGTGGGGGTTCGCCAGAGTCCGTCCGGGCCCCAAGCTCACAAAAATATAGTAAGAAATTTTCCCACAAGGCCCACAAGGCTCCTGTTATACTCCGCCACTCCGCCACTTCCTCTACTACACCGGAGGGCCACCAAGGGACCGAGCGTCTTAGCCCAGATAGTAAGGGCTCACCAGGGAATCCCCCCAGTTCACAATGGGCTCGCCCGAGCCCCCAAAGCCCGCAGGGAAAAGCACCGCGTTCCGCCGTCTTCCAACACTCCTCCTCCAAACGGCCGTCGCGTTCTGCTGCCCCGCTTCGCCGCCTCGTCGCCTGCTGCTCCACCTGGGGGGGTCCAGCCATCTCCCCACCTCGGTCCAGAAGTAAAAGCTGAGGGAACCCCACAAAATCCCCTACCTGCACCTCCAGGTAACAAAAAGGCAGGGTAGGGTGGGATTCAGGAGACCAGGATCCTCTCTCCCGGAGCAATGCACAGTTATTAATCGAAGAGAATTCGATTCAAAGCACAGTTATTCTCCAACCTGAAAACTCGGGAGTACTTTTTTGTGTGGCTATTTTTTTCACACAGGATATGTGTGGTTTTTATGAATGGGTGATTTCCATTCATTTTTTGTTGAAAGTTGTTGCTATGAGATTCACAATACAGTTTTCCCCTTCTGGTGCTTTAATTGTCCTGAACTGAGTAAGTGAGTCAATTGGCTGTATTAGTCAAGGTTTTACATCAGTTCAGAATTTTAAAACGTCAGGTTAAATAGAGAGTAACACTTTTTTTCTAATTAGTGTATTTTGAAATAGCATCTTAGTTTTATTTTAGGAGATATGAATTGCTCACGTACAGGCTTCACCATAAGATGTTTGTGTGTGTCTGTATGAAAGAGAAAGAAAGAATGGCTTGTCTATACTATTATCAATAACACTTTCCTCCTTTCCTCCTTATAACAATTTGGCACTTGCCTCTGGAACCGGTTTAATATAGAGACCACTTGGGTGCTTGTCTTGTATCATTCTGAAACAATGACATGTATGGGAGAATTGGCTGAAGTATTCGCCTCTATTAATCTGGCCTTTTATCCATTTAAATGATGGCTTTCTTAAATTCTACCCTGTGCTATTTAGGTGGTCAGCCAGCGGTTTCCTCAGAATAGCATTGGAGCAGTTGGGAGCGCCATGTTCTTGAGATTCATTAATCCAGCTATTGTGTCCCCATATGAGGCTGGCATACTGGATAAGAAGCCTCCGCCAAGGATCGAAAGGGGTCTGAAGTTAATGTCGAAGGTGAAAAACTGTGTTTCTTTTATGCTGGATGGCAGGGAATAGCAAGGGTATGATGATGGTGAAATTGGGCATCTTGTTTTTATGGAACATTTGAAATAAATGACCTCGAGTTAGAGATGGCAACCTGCGTGCAACTCCAAGGATTTGGGTTTGATTCTTGAAGCCCCTCCAAAAGTTTCCACCAGATTATAATTTTTGAGGTGGCAGAAGTGAAGAATTATTAAATGCAGGAGGAATAATTATATTATATAATCTGTTATATTAAAATATATAATTAAAAAAATTAAATTCAAATTTAGTTTGCCTCAAGCTTGAGGCCTGGACTACTGTACAGCCCTGGCATGCACTGAAGTATGCTTCTTTGGCCAAATAAAGTTGCACACTCCAATTTTAAGGCATGGTGGCATAATCAAGCATTCGCCAATCTAGTGCAAACTCAATTGTGTTGGACTTTCACAGACCCTCAAGCAGTATGGCTGTTTTCCCTGCTGGCCAGCGATGTTGGGAGTCTAGTACATGTGATGAGCATCAGATTGGGGAAGGCTGCTTTTAACTAGTGAAGCTGTGCTAACCTGGAGGTGTTTCAGGAGAAATAGGCATCTAATGGAATTTCTCTGCATACTGACACAGCATGTTACATTCATACTAGCAAATATCTTAGATTAAAACAAATCCTCTGCAACCCTTTGCACATAACGCTAGAAAGGAAACTTCTGCAACTGCAGTTTACATTGCTCACTCGCTCCATTGGTTTCCTTTGTTCAGGTACTTCAGAGCATTGCTAACCACGTCTTGTTTACAAAGGAGGAACACATGCGGCCTTTTAACGATTTTGTGAAAAGCAACTTTGATGCCGCACGAAGGTAAGCCAGTAAAAGTGTTGGCTTTTTAAAGCAAGTTTTGCCTTTACAGTTTTTCAAGCCAGTTAGAGTACAAGCTATTAATTGGAGAGGCCAGAGACAAATAATGAGTCCCAGCACATCATCATCATCATCATCGTAATAAATAGACCCAGAACATATAAGGATGATCTAGTCTACAGAATTCTTTAGCTGAGATGTTTTTTTGTAAAGCTTTATTAATTTTCAAGATATAATTAAAACACAAAACACAGAATATAGAACATACAGAATACAAGTCTAAGAAAGAAACAAGAGAAACTAAAACAGTGGAAGAATAGACAGAAAAACATAAAGACAGGTGACTTCCGACCTTCTCCAACACAGATATAAAAGTACATAAAAGTTAATCTCTTGCTATTAATTAAACATTTAGTAACATTATTTCTCTAAAATCAAACCATTTAATCATCAAAACTGAAAATCAGAACTTCATTTTTTTCTGTTACAAGCAAATAGTCCAAAAGCGGCTTCCAAATAGAAACAAATCCAGTTGCAGTATTTTCTCTTATCAGTGCTGTCAATTTAGCCATTTGCGCCAGTTCCATTAACTTAATCAACCAGTCCTCCATTGAGGGAATTTGTGCATCCTTCCATCTTTGAGCATATAAGAGTCTTGCTGCTGTTACATATATAAGAACAGAGTTCCATGTTGCTTCTCAAACTGTTGGTCCATCAAACCCAACAGAAACAGCTCCGGTTTCAATTGTAAATCCACTTTAAGAATCTTTTGAATACATATTTGATTCCAAAATTTCTTAGCTTTTCCACAAGTCCACCATAAATGATAAAAAGTTCCTTCATTCTGTAAACATGTCCAACAAACATTTGACACCCCATTATACATTTTGGACAACTTATCAGGAGTTAAATACCAATGGTACATCACTGAACATTAAAAAAACTAAGATCATGGCATCTGGTCCCATCACTTCCTGGCAAATAGAAGGGGAAGAAATGGAAGCAGTGACAGATTTTATTTTCTTGGGCTCCAAGATCACCACAGACGGTGACTGCAGCCATGAAATTAAAAGACGCTTGCTTGCTCCTTGGGAGGAAAGCTATGACAAACCTAGACAGCATATTAAAAAGCAGAGACATCACCTTGCCGACAAAGGTCCGTATAATTAAAGCTATGGTTTTCCCAGTAATAATGTATGGCTGTGAGAGTTGGACCATAAGGATGGCTGAGCGCCGAAGAATTGATGCTTTCGAACTGTGGTGCTGGAGAAGACTCTTAAGAGTCCCTTGGACTGCAAGGAGGTCAAACCAGTCAATCCTAAAGGAAATCAACCCTGACTGCTCATTGGAAGGACAGATACTGAAGCTGAAGCTCAAATGCTTTGGCCACCTAATGCGAAGAGAGGACTCACTGGAAAAGACCCTGATGCTGGGAAAGACTGAAGGCAAAAGGAGAAGGGGACGGCAGAGGATGAGATGGTTAGATAGCATCACCGATGTAATGAACTTGAATTTGAGTAAACTCCGGGAGACAGTGGAGGACAAGAAGGCCTGGCGTGCTATGGTCCATGGCAGAGCTTTCCAAACTGTGTGTCGCGACACAAAAGTGTGTCGCCACACACAGCGTGGTGTGTCGCCACACCACCCGGAAGCGGCGCGCGCACGGCGGCCGCCATGCACGTGCGCGCTGCCGCACGCCCCCCGCACCGCCGCATGCCCCTCCTGCGCCGCCACCGTGCGCGCGTGCCGCCACCGTGCGCGCGCGCCGCCGCCGTGCGTGCGCGTGTCGCCACCGCCGGGTGTGTCGCCAGCGGCGGCACTTTGGAAAGCCCTGGTCCATGGGGTCACAAAGAGTCGGACATGACTAAATGACTGAACAACAAACATCATTTTATAAAAATTCTCTTTCATATTATAATTCAGAGTAAATTTCATACCTTTGTTCCACATATTCTCCCATTGTTCAAGCATAATATTATACCCAAAATTCTTAGCCCATTTAATCATATAATCTTTAACATACTCATCTTCTAAATTGAATTGCAACAACATTTTATATATTTTCTTAATAAGATGCTCATCATTTGTACAAAATTCCATTTCAAATTGTGTTTTTTCATGAACAAAATTATATACTTTCTTATCCAAATTAAACCGTTCTGACAATTGTGCGTAATTAAACCAGTGACAAATATGACCTTCCAATTCTAGTTGTTCCTTTGTTTTAAGTTTAGATATCCCTTCTTCAAAATTAAGCAGATCTTCATATCTCAACCAGCTTGGTTTGCCTGCCATCTCTCTTCTAAAAAAAGCTGCTTGAGGGGACAACCACATAGGTACATTAGGAGACAATATTGGTTTATATTTATTCCAAACCCTCAGTATGGCACGCCTAACAAAATGATTATTAAAATCTTTATTAACTTTAACTTTATCATACCACAAGTAGGCCTTCTAATTCCAATAATTTTGTGTCGTTCAAGGTCACCCAATCCTTCATCTATAGCAAACAGCAGGCAACAAAATACAATTTCAAATCAGGCAAACCTAGACCACCACGTTCTTTGGCATCTTGTAACAATTTATACTTGATTCTTGGTTTCTTCCCTTGCCAAATGAACTTAGAGATATTTCTGCCATTGTTTAAACGGTAGGTCTGTTGTCAAAATCGGTATTGTCTGGAACAAAAACATTCTAGGCAAAACATTCATCTTAATCACAGATATCTGGCCCATCACTGACAGTTGTAATTTTCCCACCTTAACAAGTCTTTCTTAACATCACTCCACAATTTAACATAGTTATTCTGAAACAACATACAATTTGTGTTTAATAATGTCACCCCCAAGTATCTGACCTTTTTTTCAATGATAAAACCAGTCTTACCCAACAACATTTCTTGATTGTGTGTAGTCATATTCTTGATCAACATCTTTGTTTTTTGTTTATTTAAGTCCAGCTAATGACCCAAATTCTTTTAATTTCTTCATCAAATGTTCAACAACATTCAAAGGGTCTTGTAATATTAAAACTAAATCATCAGCAAAGGCCCTCCATTTGAAGACCTCCTTCTTTATCTTCAAACCCTTCATTTGATCGTCTTGTCTAATGTCTCTATTCAGGACTTCCAAAACTAGGATAAAGAGTAAAGGTGACAAAGGACACCCATGCCTTGTTCCTTTCTGTATATGACAAGGCTCAGTTAAATCGCCATTTACAATAATACATGCTTTTTGAGGCACATACATTGATTTAATTCCTTGAATAAAATTATCTCCAAAGTCCATATTTTCCAAAACTTTGAACATGAAAGTCCAATTCAAATTGTAAAAGGCCTTCTCTGCATCTAAGAAGATAAGAGCTGCTTGCTGTTCATTGTGGCGATGTAGATATTCTGTAATGTCCAAAACTATTCTCACATTGTCTCATAATTGCCTTTTGGGTAGAAACCCACATTGATCTTGGTGAATAAAGTCCTGTAAAATTTTCTTCATTCTTTCAGCCAATATTGAAGCAAATATTTTATAATCATTGTTCAACAATGAAATTGGTCTATAATTCTTAGTTAGGGTAATATCTTGGCCTTCTTTTAGTAAAAGTGCAATATTGGCTTCTTTCCAAGAGTCAGGCATTGCAGAGCCCTGCAAAGTAGAATTCATCAATCTTTGAAAGGGCTGAAGAAGCTGATCCTCAAAGCACCTGTAATACAACGCTGGCAAACCATCTGGACCTGGTGCTTTCCCCAGTTTGGTTCTTTTTATAGCTTCCACTATTTCAAAAGTAGTTATAGGATAGTTGTTGTGGGTTTTCCGGGCTGTGTGGCCGTGTTCTGGCAGTTTTGGTTCCTAATGTTTCGCCAGTCGCTGTGGCTGGCATCTTCAGAGGACAGGAGCACAGCTAGAAGATTCTGTCTGTGCCCCAGACAGTTATAGGATTGTTCATTAATAATTTCTGTGATTGTGAGACTTTTGGTAATTTTTGTTTCTCCAAATACTCATCTATCTTTTCCAGAGAAACTTCTTGCCTTTTATACAAATTGTAAAAAAAGTTGTAAAACCATTTCTTAATTCCTTCATTATCCATTAATTCAATATTTCCTTCTTGAATTTTTAATATCATTTTCTTTTCTCTTTCCTTCCTTAATGTATAGGCCAACCATCTTCCAGGTTTATTGGCAAACTCAAAATGTCTCTGTTTAACATAATTCAAATTTGTCTCAATTTCCCTCACAGTCAACATAGATAATTGTTGGTGTAATAATTTAAGTTGGTTTAAAATACCAGTATCCACTGGGTTTTTCTGTAACTCAATTTCTTTTACTTTAATTTGATCCAAGATAGTTTGCATTTTTGTTGACACTTCTTTTTTATATTACAGTTATGGTAGATAAAGTAACCTCTCATAACTGCCTTACTGGTGTCCCAAACAGTTTTTAGGTCAGTCCCTTTGTCCAAATTGATGTCAAAAAAATCTTTTAAACTCCTCTTGCAATCAACCAAAACATTTTCTCTTTGTAAAATAGCTTCATTCAATCTCCATCGAAAAGCCATAGAAGATCTCTTTATTTTCAAACTTACTGGATTGTGATCGGAGAAAGTCTTTGGTAAAATATCAACCTTACAAATTTTATTAGCTAAATTATTTGAAATCCATTTCATGTCAATTCTTGAAAAAGATTTATGTCTTTCTGAGTAAAAAGTATATTCCCTTGCCAATCTATTTTTGTGTCGCCAGGAATCTACTAATGCCAAATTGTCTATCATATCAAAAAAAGACTGGGAGTCTTCCTTGTTTAAGCTTAATTTCCTTTTCAGATGTCCTGTCCAATCATAGGGAGGTTACACCATTCCAATCTAGTAGACACCAGCTTTGATATGAAAAAGACAATTCATTCAGAAGATGTCTAAAAAATTTACTTTTATCCTCATTTGGTACATACCATATTTTCCGGCGTATAAGACGACTTTTTAACCCAGGAAAATCTTCTCAAAAGTCGGATGTCGTCTTATACGCTGGGTGTCGTCTTATACGCCGGAAAATACGGTACTCGCCGTTTAAGACCTCTCCTGGCCAAGTGCAGCCACTCGCCGAGCGCGGGAGAAACGCGGGGAGGGGGGAGCGAGCTCCGTTCCCTCGGAGCAGCCTTGGGAAGGGAGGGGGCAAAACGCAGTGGCTCCACGACGGGCTCCAAAGTCGCCCACAACGCTCAACGGGCGCCTCGCTTCGCCTCGCCTTCCCTTCCCTTCCCCTCCCAGCCGCGCTTTAAATGGAGCGGGGGCCCAGAATTGGCTGCGTTTCGGGAAGCCTGGTAGGAAACGCGGCCAATTCTGGGCCCCCGCTCCATTTAAAGCGCGGCTGGGAGGGGAAGGGAAGGGAAGGCGAGGCGAAGCGCCTGTTGAGCGTTGTGGGCGACTTTGGAGCCCGTCGTGGAGTCACTGCGTTTTGCCCCCTCCCTTCCCAAGGCTGCTCCGAGGGAACGGAGCTCGCTCCCCCCTCCCCGCGTTTCTCCCGCGCTCGTCCTCCTGCTCTTCCCTGGGGGCTGCGTTCCGGCGAGCGGCTGCACTTGGCCAGGAGAGGTCTTAAACGGCGAGTGCCGTATTTTCCGGCGTATATCCCAAACTCTATATTTTAAATGGAAAAGTTGGGGGTCGTCTTATACGCCCAGTCGTCTTATACGCCGGAAAATACGGTATATCCCCACAACGATAGATTTAAGTCCATTAAGCTCGACTTCCACTGCTACATATCTGCCATGTTTGTCAGAAAGCAATAAACGTGGTTGCAGTTGTGGTTTAACATATATTACAAGTCCATTCATCTTCTTCAAACCTGCTGAAATAAATTCCTCTTCCAAATTTTTATTCATCAAATATTTAATATATTTGTCCTTATATGAGTCTCCTGTAAGCATATCACATTTCTTCAAAGAATGAAAAAAAAAATCTTTTGTGCAGGGCATTTGCCCCATTCACATTCCAAGTAAAGTAAGTACAAGCCATGATTAAGCAGACATCTGATCAAAGTCCTTAGATGTAGCACCCATGACTACACCTTGTAGAGCAGATTCGTGGGGTCTAGTTCCAGGTGCAGGTTTCTCATCTACACCCCAATCCAAACTAGATCCATATCTAGCAAGAAAGTCCTTGGCCTCATGGATGGATCTGAATCTTTGCTGTTGGAACATAAAACTTACACCTTCCAATCTTTCCCATCGAAAAACAACTTTATTCTTTTTCAGAATCTCTTTCAAAACAATTATATCCACATTGTCAATATTTAATCTTGATTCAATCTTGATAACTATTTTATTGTAAACTGCCCAGAGTTCCCCGTTGGGGGAGATGGGCGGTTATATAAATTAAAATAAATAAATAAATAAATAAATAAATAAATAATTCAAAGTGAATTTGCAAAACCTGGTCTCTTGTTTTCCTTCTAGCAAAATGAACCAAAACATCTCTTGGTTTATTATTTACAGCTGCTTATCTTGAGTTGATGCAGAAAACTTTATCTAATTCATCCTCCATCTTCCAATCCAATAATTTTGCCAAAGCCTATAGGATATTTTCAGCAATATTCTCCCCTTTCACCTCAGGAACTCCTCTCAGTCTCAGACAAAAATCCATGTCCCTAAGTTCTAACAGAGCCATTTTATCAAGCTCTTTTTCTCTCTCTTGCTCAGTATTATCCATCTTAGTTTCTAACACCTCCACTCGAACTGTTACTTACTTACTTACTTACTTACTTACTTACTTAATTACTTAATTACTTAATTACTTAATTACTTAATTACTTAATTACTTAATTACTTAATTACTTAATTACTTATTTGTCAAATTTTGCCACTGCCCGTCTCCCCCCTAAGGAGGGACTCTGGACGGTTTACAATAAAAGTAAAACATTAAAATATGGTAATACATACAGTACATAAATATCAATTACAATATAAATAATAAATAATATAATAAATAATATAAGATGCCAGGCTTGTTGATCGGAAGATCACAAGTTCTGAGGTTCGAGACCCGAGCGCCGCGTGACGGAGTGAGCTCCCGCACTCGCCCCAGATCTTGCCAACCTAGCAATTCGAAAGCATGCAAATGCAAGTAGATAAATAGATACCACTTTGGTGGGAAGGTAACAGGGTTCCGCGCGCGTCATGCCGGCCACATGACCATGGAAGCGTCTTCGGACAACGCTGGCTCTTTGGCTAAGAAACGGAGATGAGCACCGGCCCCTAGAGTCGGACACGACTGTGTGGGGGAACCTTTACCTTTTACAATATAAATATAGAGTCGAAAAGATAAAATAAAATCCAGATGGCAATGACAGTTTTAATGCCGCTTATGTATATCTAAGGCCATCTTAGGGCACCAGCCATCCCCAGGAGTGGCTGCTTCCCCTCCTGCCCCAAGCGAGCTGGCAAAACCAGGTCTTCAGTTGTTTTTGGAAGGCCACAAGAGATGGGGCCTGCCGTATCTCCGGGGGAAGGATATTCCAGAGGGCGGGAGCTGCTGCAGAGAAGGCCCGCTTCCTGAACCCTGCCAGATGAAATTTTCTTACAGACGGGGCCTGCAACATGCCCTCTCTGCATGATTGGGTGGGACGGGTCGATGTAATGGGGACGAGACGGTCCCTCAGGTAGCCTGGACCCATGCCATGTAGGGCTTTAAAGGTGATCACCAACTCCTTGAATTGGACCCGGAAGCAAACTGGTACCCAGTGCAGCTCGCGAAGCAATGGTGTTACGTGTGCTGATCTTGGGGCACCAAGAATTGCCCGTGCGGCTGTATTTTGGACCAGCTGAAGCTTCCGGATACTCTTCAAGGGTAGCCCCATGTAGAGCGCATTGCAGTAGTCTATATGGGAGATGACCAAGGCATGAGTGACCATGCGAAGGGCTTCACAGTCCAGGAAAGGGCGTAACTGGCGCACAACATGAAGTTGTGTGAAGGCCCTCCTGTTGTTCCCTATCCAGACCCCCACAGCCCCCAGGCACCAAGAGAGGGCGGTCACAGCATCACTTACTTCACCTGGGACAGAGATGTATAATTGGGTATCATTGGTATATTGATGATACCTCATCCCGTGGTGACAGATGTTCTCACCCAGCGGTTTCATGTAGATGTAGAAAAGGAGCGGAGAGAGTACCGAGCCCTGCGGCACCGCACAAAGGAGGGCCCGGGGGTTGTACCTCTTGCTCCCTATCACCACCAATTGGGACCGGCCCCGGAGGAAGGAGGCAAACCAGCACAGAACCACGCCACACACCCCCAACTCCCTGAGCTGCCCCAAAAGGATACCATGGTCAATGGTATAGAAAGCCGCTGAGAGGTCAAGGAGAGCAAAGATGGATGCACTGCCTCCATCCCGCGCTCGCCAGAGATCATCAATAAGTGTGACCGATGCCGTTTCCATCCCATATCCGGGCCTGAAACCTCACTGAAAGGGGTCTAGATAATCCGTTTCATCTAGAACCCTCTGGAGCTGCAACACCACCGCTTTCTCAACCACCTTCCCCAAAAAGGGGAGGTGGGAGACTGGATGAAAATTGTCCAGCACAGTAGTGTCCAGCGATGGTTTCTTGAGGAGGGGGTGTACCAGCACTTCCTTAAAAGCTGCCATAAACACCCCTACTCCCAAGGATGTATTTACCATCACTTGGACCCAACCACACGTCACCTCCCAAGCTGCTTTCACTAGCCAGGAGGGGCATGGGTCTAGTTAACAAGTGGTGGCATTTACAATCCAGAGGATCCTGTCCACTTCCTTGGGTCCAACAGGATCAAACTGTTCCCAGATAACACGGTAAGTACGTTCCCTCGGCATCTCCACAGACCCTGCTTCACGCTTGGAGTCCAACTTGGAGCGGATCCGAGCGATTTTATCCTGCAGATGCTCAGAAAACTCCTCAGCGCGGCCCTGAAGATGGGTCACCGGGCCCCCTTTCCCAGAAGGGATCAAGTGACCTTAAACAGGGTCGCTGGGCGGCATTCTGCGGATGCAATAAGGGCAGAGAAATATTGACGTTTCACCACTCTTACCGCCACAAGGTAGGCCTTAATAGCAGCTCTAGCTTGTGTTCGGTCGGGTTCGGTCCTTGTTTTCCTCCAGCAATGCTCTAGACGTCTCTTAATCCTCTTCAGAACCCTCAACTCCTCCGTGAACCACGGGGAGTGCCGGGTTCGATGGGACAAGAGACTTGTTTCACCTCTCCAGCATTTTTTCCCATTTGATATTCAATCTTTTTCTCAAAGTCAGAATATTTACTTTCCATCGTTTTCTCAAAGTCTCCATATTTAATTTCCATCTTTTTCTCAAAGTCAGAATATCTATTTTCCATTTTCTTCTCAAAGGCATTGAAAGATTGTTTAAAGGTATTAGAAATTTCATCAATCATATTTCTCATCATCTCCCCATCATCAGAACCACAATGAGGTGATCTCCTAGAAGCCATGATTAGTTCCCTCTTGTGGTTAAAATTAGCCAATACAACCAAATCTTAAAGTCACTGGAAAAGTACTGGAGACTGAGATCGTTCAAAAGCGAAAGTCTTGCCACTACGCCACTAGAGGTGTTTACTTTACGGGAAGTATCCAATTAACTCGTTAAGAAAAAAGCAAAAGCACTCACTTTCTCACGATAGCCATGAAAGTTCCAATTCCAACAGGATAGATTCGTTAAATCCCAAAAGGAAACAGTAAAAATACCGCCAATTAAATCCAAAAAAATATAGTCCTTTGCTTCTATAAAATAAATTCACAGTTCAGCTTTCGGTTATTTTTGCCCAAAACGTAAAATACAAAACCAAGTTCAAATGCTCAACAGTTAAGTTTCAAAAATAATGTAAAAGTTACCAAGAGAAATCTCGTCTCTGTGTTGGAAAAAGCCTCTTTTAAACAAAGAAAAGGCAAATAAATTGGTGCATTAAGAAATGGGGTGGTCAGTTTTAGAGTCCATTTAAACGGCTGCAGCATAGCTTGGGAAGGGATGACACTCCCACCTCCCAGCTGATCACTCACTGCTCGATCTATAAACTTCGTTTACGATCTTCTGGCTATGATCGGCTGTCCGGAAGACATGGGGTAATTCCTAGGGTTCTCCTTTATCCAGGGAACAATTTTGGGCTCCAGGGGATCCTGCCCGAGCCCTAAAATGCCGTGCTGCCAGGTCTACTTGCGAAGCTAATTCGCAAAGAGACACTGTTCAAAATGCCATTCCTGTCGTGGCTAGGTGAAGAACGACGCTGATTCCCAAGAGATAAGCTCTAGATCTTTATTCTCTACCTTACACAGAATCTTACCAAACTAAGCTACCAGAACAGTTCACAGGGAAAAAACCCCAAGCAAGCTAAGGTGGGCCCGGCCTGATTCTCTTGGATGGGTGCCCAAGGTCTTCCGTGCTATGGAAGTGCTTCTCCCCCTGGAAAGCACCCCCTCCTTCTTGTCCAGCGATCTCCATAACACTACCTTCAGAGAGACATTCCATCACAATTCCCACCGGAAGTCTCCTTTAGCGGAGATGGTTTTCAAGGAAGATTACAAACACTGATGAGGAGGGAGAGTTCTTATCAGTGCTATTTGGCCACAGTGTCTCAATGAAATATCTAGGTGCCACTAAAAGCCAGATGCATGGAAAGAACTATTGGGTGGGAGAGCTGTTACCTTCAGAGCTTACTTATGGGCTTCCTGGAGGCATCTGTCTGGCTTTTTTAGGAAGCAGGATAATGATTAGTAGATGAATATTTTGGTCTAACCCAGCTGGCTGTTTTTACATGCTTCAAAGAGAAGTTGGGTTGGTTAGTTCACATTACTGACTTCTTACTTCTGTTGGAGAGTTCTTGATGCTGAAGCCAACTCCAGTCCTAGTCCATATCAACACTGCTTTTGTAGATGCTTGATAAGAAAGGGCACAATGTCTTTCTTTCCCTGTAGGTTTTTTCTTGACATTGCATCAGATTGTCCAGCTAGTGATACAGTCAATCACAGCCTCTCTTTCATCAGTGATGGCAATGTGCTTGCACTACATCGTTTGCTGTGGAACAATCAAGAGAAAATTGGCCAGTACCTTTCCAGCAACAGGTAAAAGTAACTGACTAGGCTAGGGATGGAAGGTTGTTACTTTGAGAAAGGACATAGTGCATGTAAAAATAAAACAACAGTTAATCAACAGAGAATTTACAATTGTCATTAAATTTAAAATTCATTATTTCATTGATTAATTCATTGAGTATTTGGTGTGTGTGTGTGTGTGTATTATTGTAGTGTTTTTAATAATTGTTATTTTATTGGTTGTAAGCCGCCCAGAGTCATTGTGTACGAGATGGGCGGCCGAGAAATTTGATTAAATAAATAAACAAATAAATAAAACTAAAACCCATTATGTCATCTTGAGAAATAATTAAAAATCACTACAAAGCTCTAAACATTAATATTTATACTGATGTCACCACTATTTATCATTGTCTAAAATAAATGAAATTTATTTTAATGATGGAAGGGGCATGGTGGCTCAGCGGGTAAGACGCCAGGCTTGTCAATTGGAAGATCACAAGTTCGGAGGTTCGAATCCCTAGCCCTGCGTGCGGAGTGAGCTCCCGCACTCGCCCCAGCTCTTGCCAACCTAGCAATTCGAAAGCATGCAAATGCAAGTAGATGAATAGGTACCACTTCAGTGGGTAGGTAACAGCGTTCCGTGCGCGTCATGCGGCCACATGACCGTGGAAGCGTCTTCGGACAACGCTGGCTCTTTGGCTAACAAACGGAGATGAGCACCGGCCCCTAGAGTCGGACACGACTGCACAAATGTGCGGGGGGAACCTTTACCTTTTTAAAATAAATGAACATGATCTCATGAAAAGAAAAAAGAAAACTTACTTTGGCCAAAGTTCAAGGTGATAGTAGAGTACAGACTCTAGGGTGGGGAACCCCGTGTTCTCTGGATTCATTTGGACTACAGCTAGTACAGTCCTTGACCCTAGCAATGCTGGCTGAAGCTGATGTCCAGAAGCATCTGTAGGAGATCTCATCCTTGCTCTGAGACTTGTGGCTATTGTTTTATTTTTACTTAAGTACTGTTTTATCAATTTTGCACTGGCTGTGCTTTATGCATCTGAATTCATACCCTTGTTCCACTTGTTGTCCTGTTAAATTATATAAAAGAAATATAGCTGGCATAGTGCCACTGTTTTGCCTATAAGATGACTTATAAAGTCAAAAGCTGACTTGCAAAAGTCTTGTTGAGCCAGAAACGGGATTGTGATACACATGCTAGCCTTGTGTCAGATGCCGAACCTGCAAAATGAGAATCTTTTCAATATTCCATCAGCAATAGCACTTCAGTTTCTGCCTTTCAGGAGTTTACTAGATGTACCTCCATTCCAGGGTGAGTTTGCTATCTTCCTACCCTAGAAAATTGGGCTGTCAGTCTGCCTGCTAATAGTAGCCAATAGTAGTTGAGCATAGAGCAGACCCAAAGCACAGATAAAATGGAGTAGATTGTGCACTGCAGGAAGTGTGTGTATGTGTGTGTATATACTGTATATATTCTATCTATCTATCTATCTATCTATCTATCTATCTATCTATCTATCTCTATCTATCTATCTATCTATCTATCTATCTATCTATCTATCTTTGTTGTTTATTCGTTCAGTCGCTTCCGACTCTTCGTGACTTCATGGACCAGCCCACACCAGAGCTTCCTGTCGGCCGTTGTCACCCCCAGCTCCCCCACGGTCGAGTCCGTCACCTCCAGAATATCATCCATCCATCTTGCCCTTGGTCGGCCCCTCTTCCTTTTGCCTTCCACTTTCCCTAGCATCAGCTTCTTCTCCAGGGTATCCTGTCTTCTCATTATGTGGCCAAAGTACTTCAGTTTTGCCTTTAACATCATTCCCTCAAAAGAGCTATCTGGCTTTATTTCCTGGAGTGTGGACTGGTTTGATCTTGCAGTCCAAGGCACTCTCAGAATTTTCCTCCAACACCACAGTTCAAAAGCATCTATCTTCCTTCGCTCAGCCTTCCTTATGGTCCAGCTCTCGCAGCCATAGGTTACTACGGGGAGTACCATTGCTTTAACTATGCGGACCTTTGTTGTCAGTGTGATGTCTCTGCTCTTAACTATTTTATCAAGATTTGTCATTGCTCTCCTCCCAAGAAGTAAACGTCTTCTGATTTCCTGGCTGCAGTCAGCATCTGCAGTAATGTTTGCTAGAAATACAAAGTCAAACAACACAATAGACCCTAATCAAGGAACTATTAACTCAGTCAGTCAACCAAGCAGCAGACAACAATCCAATCAAAGTACTACCAAGAAGAGTACAACACCCCCACCAACACAGGCAGGACAAGCCAGGGTATATAATTCGTGGCCAGGTGGGCCTTTGCACAACTTTGTGTTGTGCGCCAGTTACGACCTTTCCTGGAACGAGAGGCCCTTCGAACGGTCACTCATGCCCTGGTTATCTCACATATAGACTACTGTAATGCGCTCTACATGGGGCTACCCTTGAAGAGTATCCGGAAGCTTCAGCTGATCCAGAATGCGGCCACACGAACCATCTTGGAGGTCCCATATCGGACACATGTAAAACCATTGTTACGCGAGCTGCACTGGGTTCCAGCTTGCTTCTGGGTGCAATTCAAGGTGTTGGTTATGACCTTTAAAGCCCTTCATGGCATGGGACCAGGTTACCTAAGGGACCGTCTTATCCCCATTACATCGTCCCGTCCCATCCGGTCATGCAGGGAGGGCATGCTACGGACCCCATCGGTTAAAGATTTCCATCTAACGGGGTCACAGAAGCGTGCCTTCTCTGCAGTAGCGCCTGTTCTGTGGAATATCCTTCCCCCAGAGTTGAGACAGTCCGCCTCGCTTCTGGACTTCCGGAAAAAACTCAAGACTTGGCTTTGCCAACAGGCCTGGGGCGGGAAGAATAGTATAAACTTTTGGGGATGGCTAACATCATAGGATGGCCATAGAATTGCCCTTCCAATGCTTTAAGAAGATATCTCCATCTTGATATTATCATATTTATTGTATTTTTAAATAGTCTATTTTAATGTTAATGTTTATTCAATTTTATACTGAGTTGTAAACCGCCTAGAGTCCCCTTGAGGGAGTTGGGCGGTGATAAATCAAATAAATAAATAAATAAATACATATAAACAGAGAGCAAGTCCCACTCCCTTTTCACACTGAAGATGTTGCCTAGCCTGGCAATGAAACGTCTGCAAGAAAACAACAAGGCTCAGAGAGCACCAAGGACTGCACAATACAAAGTCTGTCACTGCCTCCACGTTTTCTCCCTCTATTTGCCAGTTATCAATCAAGCTGGTTGCCATAAACTTGGTTTTTTGGAGGTTTAACTGCATCCCAGCTTTTACACTTTCTTCTTTCACCTTCGTCATAAGGCTCCTCAGCTCCTCCTTGCTTTCAGCCATCAAAGTGGTATCATCTGCATATCTGAGATTGTTAATGTTTCTTCCAGCGATTTTAACTCCAGCCTTGGATTCATCAAGCCCAGCACGTCGCATGATGTGTTCTGCGTACAGGTTGAATAGGTAGGGTGAGAGTATACAACCCTGTCGTACTCCTTTCCCAATCTTAAACCAGTCCGTTGTTCCGTGCTCTGTTCTTACCGTTGCTACTTGGTCGTTATACAGATTCCTCAGGAGGCAGACAAGATGACTTGGTATCCCCATACCACCAAGAACTTGCCACAATTTGTTATGATCCACACAGTCAAAGGCTTTAGAATAGTCAATGAAACAGAAATAGATGCTTTTCTGAAACTCCCTGGCTTTCTCCATTATCCAGCAGATATTGGCAATTTGGTCTCTAGTTCCTCTGCCTTTTCTAAACCCAGCTTGTACATCTGGCAATTCTCACTCCATGAATTGCTGGAGTCTACCTTGCAAGTTCTTGAGCATTACCTTACTGGCATGTGAAATAAGTGCCACTGTTCGATAGTTTGAACATTCTTTAGTGCTTCCCTTTTTTGGTATGGGGATATAAGTTGATTTTTTCCAATCTGATGGCCATTCTTGTGTTTTCCAAATTTGCTGGCATAGGGCATGCATCACCCTGACAGCATCATCTTGCAAGATTTTAAACAGTTCAGCTGGGATACCGTCGTCTCCTGCTGCCTTGTTATTAGCAATGCTTCTTAAGGCCCATTCAACCTCACTCTTCAGGATGTCTGGCTCTAACTCACTGACCACACCGTCAGAGCTATCCCTGATATTATTATCCTTCGTATACAGATCTTCCGTATATTCTTGCCACCTTTTCTTGATCTATTCTGCTTCTGTTAGGTCCTTGCCATCTTTGTTTTTGATCATACCCATTTTTGCCTGGAATTTACCTCCAATGTTTCTAATTTTCTGGAAGAGGTCTCTTGTCCTTCCTATTCTATTGTCTTCTTCCACTTCCGTGCATTGGTTGTTTAAAAATAATTCCTTATCTCTTCTGGCTAACCTCTGGAATTTTGCATTTAATTGAGCATATCTCCCCCTATAGCTGTTGCCTTTTGCTTTTATTCTTTTTTTATTCTTTTTTTATTTTATTTTATTTTATTATTTTATTTTATTTTATTATTTTTCATATTTATATTACTGCCCATCTCCCTCACAAAAAGGGACCCTGGGCGGTTTCTTCTTTCCTCCTTTCTTGGGCTACTTCCAGTGTCTCAGCAGACAGCCATCTTGCCTTCTTGGTTTTCTTTTTGTTTGAGATGTTTTTTGTTGCCGCCCCATCCATCCATCCATCCATCCATCCATCCATCCATCCATCCATCCTCCGTTCAATCATGTCTGATTGTTGGAGATTGCCTGGACAAGTCCCTGCGGTTGGCAAGGTTTTTCAGAAGTGGTTTGCCATTGCCTGCTTCCTAGGGCTGAGAGAAAGTGACGGGCCCAAGGTCACCTAGCTGGCTTTGTGCCTAAGGCGGGACTAGAACACACGGTGTCCTGGTTTCTAGCCTGGTGTTTTAACTACTACACCAAACTGGCTCTCGCAGAAAGCAGTTTAACAACCTTAAATTGAGAGGGAGAAAATTTGCGTTTTGAACAAAAATGTAACAAGGAATAGGACTTTGTTGTTCACACACATCAATAAACCTTGGAATGGAGGAGGAAGAGTTGCCATTTAATGCCAGAAATGTGGCCTCTAGCTGTAGTGAGCAAGCAGGTTTCTTTTTTCTTTTTAACTATATAAATAGTATTTTGCACACTGTATTACCTATAACATGTGATTGTCTATAGTAACTTGCAGGTTGATAAATGCTATATTCCCTCAAGCTTCTTATATCCCCGAAATATGATCATCCTCTAGGGACCACAAGGCAGTTGGAAGGCGACCATTTGACAAGATGGCAACTTTGCTTGCATACCTGGGTCCTCCTGAGCACAAGCCAGTGGCAGACACGCAGTGGTCCAGTATAAATCTCACCAGTTCCAAGTTTGAAGAATTTATGACAAGGTAAATGGATCCAAATGCTTGCTGGCCTGTTGTGATGTAATGATCTCGGCAGGGATGGGCAAAGGATTCCCTCTCAGATGTTAAATTCCAATTCTCAGCAGCCATGGCCCCCATAATGCAAATGATATAAATGGATGCAAATGATGTCATTTATAGATTCAACAGATATTTGAGATTAACATACCCTCCTCTCCTCGGATGGTCATTTAAACTGAAAATCTACTGTTATTTTATTGAGATTCTTAACCATTAAATGGGAAGCTAGTGTGCTGCAAAGCAAACAAGCATCTTTAATTCCAAGAATCCTTTGGGGATCAGGCCCCAGCAACATTCTTAGGAAGTAAAATGGTAGGTGGCTGCAACAGAATGCTATCTTTGGAAGCTGGCTCACTTGGCCAGAAAAACAGACCATGATAAGTAGGGTGGAAGGATGCATCATGGAAAACCAAAGAGGGTAGCATGGAGCAGCCTCACCAGTAGCCTTCTGATAAATGGGCAATTGAGACTGACTATGCTTGCCCAGGCCACCATTTTGTAAGAGCTTCAACGACCTGTAATTCCAAATAGGTCCACTAGCCCCCAAAGTTTAGGGATCTCTGATACAGTCACACAAGGGTGAGTTGCTGTTTTTCTGCCTGTTTGTGTCCTTAGGCACCAGGTACATGAAAAAGAAGAATTCAAAGCCCTGAAAACACTCAACATTTTCTACCAAGCTGGGACAACAAAAGCTGGCAATCCTGTCTTCTATTACATTGCTCGCCGGTAAGACAACTTCTTGTTCCTCCTTAAACCAGATGATTGAGAATTGTGGAATTTATAGGCCCAACATTTGCTTCTTTTTGAACAGTGACAATGGTTTCGTCATTTTGTGGTGTTTTCTTTGTACTCTGAAAATGTTGGTCAGATGAGGTGTGTTTATGTTTGCACACAAAAGTGTGCTGTCAAGTGTTTGTAATACCAGCTCTGAGGAACAAGGATCTTGTTTGCAGTTATCTGGTGGCTTTTTGGCCTGGGCACACGTTCTGCTTGAGGGACTCTCTATGGATATATGGTGGGGCAGCCTATTACTTTCAAAAGAACATGTGTACATTAGATTGTACTTCTTATGATGAAACTTAGATATAGTACCTAGAGCAAGAGGAAAACCTAACTGATTTTGTGGTGATATTATTTAAAATAATACTGTCCTGTCCCATAGATATCTACCAACTAACATGCCGCTACAGTTGTACATGGCAAAGATGATCTGTATGTACTGTGCATGCATATATATTATTGTTGGGGGCGTGGTGGCTCAGCGGGTAAGACGCCAGGCTCGTTGATCGGAAGATCGCAAGTTCAGAGGTTCGAATCTGTAGCCCTGCGTGCGGAGTGAGCTCCCGCACTCGCCCCAGCTCTTGCCAACCTAGCAATTCGAAAGCATGCAAATGCAAGTATATGAATAGGTACCACTTCGGTGGGTAGGTAACAGCGTTCCACGTGCGTCATGCCGGCCACATGACTGTGGAAGCGTCTTCGGACAACGCTGGCTCTTCGGCTAACAAACGGAGATGAGCACCAGCCCCTAGAGTTGGATGTGACTGCACAAATGTGCAGGGGGAACCTTTACCTTTACCTATATATTATTGTTGGGGAGGTGGTGGTTGTTCTTTAATTGTCTTAAGTGTTTAATACAAATATTTGTTCTTTAGCTAAGTCAGGTTTGTGCAGCAAGATACTGTATGTCTTTGTCAAACAGCTAGCTGCAGGCAAAACATCACACTTGTGCCGTGACTAGATGGATTGGGGTTGATGGGTTCCGTGCTGCCTTGCAGAAATTGAACATATTTTTCCTGGAATTATTATACTGATGGATTTCCTTGAAACAGTATGCACAGATCTCAGAACTGCTAGAGGTTTATTTCCCCCAAAAAATAATTCATGAGAAAAATGCGTGTGCCATAATCGCAAGCACTTGTGATCAGATTTCATTTAATGTAAGGCATATTACATAATGTCTTGATTGAGCCCTTCTATTGTTTTTCAGAATAGTCTATACTTGACACAGAATCCTTCAATTTTGTCAATGCTGACTTTGACTCTGTATTCCAGATTCTGGTCAATCAGCTTTCCTCTAGATAAAGCCCATTTAATACAGCAATTTCATTAATTATATTTAAGAATATTCCATTCACTCTGACAGTCATAACAATAACAGTAATTTTGCCTACTGTCTTAATCCATTTACCATCACACTGGGAAAGCTAAACTGAATTTAAAAATCACACATTGCTGTGGATTTGCTAACAAAACAACACACACGTTAGAAAGACAGCAGTGATGATAAAGATTTGTCAGATTGAGACAGATTAATTTTTCCTGAATTTGACTTACAATTGCACAGGTTTTTTTCAAAGTTTACATTGAGAGACAAAGAAAATACCCAAAGATGAAATGGTCAAAAAGAGAGGGGTGACAGGCATAGGAATACTGCCCTGCGACTTGTTTGGGGTTACATGGTTCTTTATGG
Organism: Charina bottae; assembly: GCA_023362775.1. Classification (NCBI taxonomy): domain Eukaryota; kingdom Metazoa; phylum Chordata; class Lepidosauria; order Squamata; family Charinaidae; genus Charina; species Charina bottae. The sequence goes on along the minus strand of JALMGJ010000027.1, from coordinate 6,351,881 downwards.
TTTGGTTGTGGGATTTTTTACTGGTAGCCTTTTCCATTGAGGTAGAGACCCCTCCATGAGTTCTGTTGGTTGTAGGGCTTGCAGTGGTGGTTTCTACGGTTTCTACTGTAGCCCAGAGAAGTTCGCTCAGGATTGCAAGCACCACCACAGGCCAAAGCTGCCTCTTCATCCTGCATTTATGACAGTGAGCATTAGTTGATTCACTCAAGCTTCTTTAAGAATTGGCTTTCATCATGCAATAGATTAATCTCATACATCCAAAACACACCAGAGCTCTGACTGAATGCAGTGGGAGATCCCCCTGGAAGTATGTCTAGATCAGTGTTTCTCAGACTTGGCAACTTCAGTTCCCAGAATTCCCCAGCCCACACATCTTAAAGTTGCCTAGTTTGAGAAACACTGGTCTAGAATTTCAAGCTTATTCATGTTTCTAGAATCTGTAATTAGAATCTACCAGTGAAATCTAACTTTTAAATGTTTTCTGGATCACCCTTGTCTATAAAAAGGTAAAGGTTCCCCCCGCACATTTGTGCAGTCGTGTCCGACTCTAGGGGCCGGTGCTCATCTCCGTTTCTTAGCCGAAGAGCCAGCGTTGTCCGAAGACACTTCCACGGTCATGTGGCCGCATGACGCACATGGAACGCTGTTACCCACCCACCAAAGTGGTACCTATTAATCTACTTGCATTTGCATGCTTTCGAATTGCTAGGTTGGCAAGAGCTGGAGCTGGTGCGGGAGCTCGCTCCGCACTCAGGGCTTGTCTATACATGCATGCAATAAATTAGGACTGCCACAAAACATTGTAGATGGACTACTGATCAAGCTGCCAATCAACTAATATTTCTGTTTCTTCCCAGTTGATATTTCATGACCATTGAGCATTCTCAGACTTCATTGAGGCTTTTGGAATGTTTTTCGTTTGTGTGTGTGTGTGTGTGTGTGTAAGTTTCCCTAAGCCTATTGATATCTCCCTTTTGTGCCTGGGTGGAGACACTTTGGCTACATAAAGGTCCACATGTGGACAATGATTTCATTGCTAATATTCTGGTTAATGATTGTTCCCCCCAACACACAAATGGCTCACTTCCATGGGAATCGTCCTGTCCCATCTGGTTCCCCAACCCCCCCCCCCCAAAAAAAATTCCCCAGCAGAGTTTTCTTTATCTTACTGAGCATTTAAATGAGAAAATTTTACAGAAACTCTAGAATAGAAAATAGAAAACTGTACAATTGGGGCAGTTGTTATTTTATTAAAAGATTTCGATCCTGCTTTTCAGATAAGTATCCAATTGGTTGGAGCAATACCAATTTAATGCTTGAGCATGGGAAGGCCCTGGCTAACCACTTCGATGACACTGCCAAAAATATTCCATCGATGTATCACAAGTTGACTCAGCAAAGTTTTTCACGTTTATAGTGTTATTTGTATCTTGACTTTTGCTCTTGATTAAGGTTCTTGAAGCAAAGCAAGATAAATATACAAAAGAAAAGCTAAGAAAAATAATTGAAGCCGTGCAAACTTATCCAATTAACAATCAAAAATCTTAAGAGATGTTTAGCCTAACGTTTCAAATAATTACAGAGGGAGGCAGTTGGACCTTTCTTGGAAGGGAATTTATGTCAGGGTGTTAAAACCAAGCTGCAGAACTTACATGTGTCATATAAATTGTCTTGCTTTAATCCAGCCTTCCCGAGGAAAGTCACCCTCTGGTTGTATTCAAATTGCAATTCCAAGATCTGCCAGCATGACACACTGTCTGGAAATCCTGGGAGTAATACCGTAGTCCCAGTAGATTTGCAGGTTTGGTAGGTCTCCAGTTTGCCTTAATTCTAACCTGGCACCCCTTGTGTGGGTCAGTATCCTTTTCTCTATATTATAGGTGAAGGGCCAATTCTGAGAGACTGGTCTCCTTATTGGCAAGATTCGAGCCTGCATCTTCCTAATTTGTACCTTGGTCCTTAGCTCTTTGCTGGATGTAGGCAACTTGATGCTGTTGAGATGTTTTGATTTATAATTCCCATAGTCCTGTCTGTCGACTGCATTACCTGGATTGGACAGATTGTAGCCTAAAACATCAGGAAGGCGTTAAGCCTCATTGCTTTCTCAGAGCCTAAGCTCTACTTGAAAAACCAGATTTTATACCCGCTACTCTTATGCATTCCAGTGGTAAACTGATTTTAAAGAGTAATATTTTCACTGCTATGGGACAACGTAGTCGTAATTTGTGGGGAAAGGGCCGCTGAGTCTATGGGGAGGATCCACAAGCTCTGTAGATTGAAGTACTACGTCTAGGATTACTTAAATCCAGTATAAACTTCCTAAAGCTGATTGTACATACATAAAACTAAAAACCTTGAAGTCATCCCCTGAATTTAAGTACTGTACACAGGACAAAGGATGTCTGCCTTCCTTTTCTGTGATGATTCTTCTAGTAGGATTCGGAATTGCTTTTTGAAATTCATAGTATGGCAGCATCTGCCCACATATTGCATATACCTTTTCCTCCACTGAGTCTTAGGAACAGGGTGAGAATATTCAAGTTTTAATTGTTTTTAGTCTTGCACTTATTTTTTTCTTCTATTTTAAATGGAAATTGCAATTTTTTTTGTTTGGATTTTGGGGGGAAGGAGGGTTATATACCTTGGGAGAATTTACATTTATGCCAGGATATGTAGGGTAATTAATAAATAAATTGAGTCATTGGAGAACTACCAGGAGTAATCTTCTTTAAGGATTTATATTTTGCATTTGCCTCTGCAGTTCTAGTTCATTAGTTGAGTTGATTCATATATTTCCATCTGAACGCCACTATTTCAAAACTGCAATAAGAATTTTTCCAAGGGATATAATTTACACATAAAATTCCACCACCACCACCACTAAGGACATATTTTTCAAGATCATATTTATATGGCGTTCTCAGTTATTATCTATTTATTTAATCGTTTTTTTCAGTTCCTTATTCCATACCTGTTCTCAGTTTCAGGTGCTCGTGATAAGAGTAAAATCCAGAGAAGCCTTTGAGAAGTTGCTTGCATCTGGTAGTTGTTCACTAATTTCTACCCCTTAAATAAAGTTTCAGATTGGTGAAGTAATCATAAATCCCCCCAATGATTGGCTGCTGCAGTTCGCAAATATGTTTGTGAGCATTTTCCAAGGTAACAAACATACAACAAGTTTCAGTGAAGGAAGTAATATTCTCTGCTTTAGAAAGTTTTTTTAAAAGTCTGTTGCTTGAAAAGGGGAGGGCAAGAGAGGTTATATTTCAGTACATGCTTGAACATGCTTATAATTACTTTTTGAATTAATGCAGAATTTCAGAGCAACATCTTAGAAATAAGTTTAGGAAAATATATATGAACAAATGTATTGTTCCTGAACTCTTTGATAGCCTCTGCAGTCTCCCTTGATCACTCCACCACCATTATGTGGCAACCCACTACAAATCAGAAGTTTTCAGCCATTGTGAAGCCTCAAGAAGGCAGTGACAAACTTCTTTAATATTATTTCCAAGAAAACAACATGGATGCATCCATGAAGTCATCAAGAGTTAAGTTTGCCTCAGAGGAGACTTTTTTAAATTTTAATATTTAAAGCCAGTGATTCTCAGTCTTTTTGGTCATTTGGGCACATTTGAAATTCTGAGAGTACGTTGTAAGTGTGATAAACATCATGGCATGGGACTTATCTCTTCCCAAAAAGGCTGCCATGGTGGCCTGACAAGTCACAACACAAAGAAGCCAAGTGGGACATGGGGAAAAAAGAAAAAGAAAGTGCGATGCCATGTTGGGGAACGGAGTTACAATAGTCTTAAAGGATGGGACTTTTCAAAGAAAATAAAATAAATGTCAAAACCTCCAATGGCCATGTTGGCCTGGGAATTCTGGTAGTTGGAAGTCCACACATCTGGAAGTTGCCTAGCTTGGAAAATACTGCTTTAAACAAATAAAATAGATATTTCTCATTATTGCATGATTATGCTGAAAATATTAACATCATTTGATGCAAGCAATTTTCATCACCAACCCTTGTACACACAGACCTTTGCATTTTCTAGAACCCCCTCACCCCAAGAATTTAACAGTAAAAAAATTATTTTCCCAAATTATCAGTGTATGAAGATTCTCAAATAAAGTAGCCTGCATCTGGAAGCACTGGTAGACACCAGTGGGGATTAAAGCCTTTAGTAATTTAGGAATTTTAGTAATCTGCCCAGAGAACTTCATTTGTTGAAGTTATAAGCATAACAAATGAATGCATGAATAGATTATATCTGTTTCCATCCACTTTGTGCACTCGTTTGTCTAAGAACAGGGCCTGTCTGGTTGCTCTAGTTGCTGACCCACAGATCTGGACCTGAATCATTCGTTCCTCTAGCATTCATCTCTCTCCCCCACCATTCCAAGCCAGTGTGGAATCCCAGTCAAAATTTGGAAGCCTAGACCATGGAAGATTAAACAGCAGTATAGAACATGGCAGGCTTCTTCAATGCGATGCCCTCTAGATTTGTTGGACTAGGATCCCATACTGAGCATGGTCTTTGACCTGGCTGGTTGGGTATTATGGAGGTCGAAATTCAATAAATCTGGGAGGCACCAAGTTGAAGAATACTGTTTTCAGGGGGAGCAACAGATAGTTTTTCCCCCTCACAGTGCTAGAAAACTCAGGGTCTTCCAATGAAATGATCAGGAGATTTGGGACATCAAGAAAGAAGTTCTGAAATCCATTTTTGGTTAGTCATGAAGGCTAAATGAAACCTTCATTTTGAGTGTAGGACTCTAGTTGCTGCATCTGAAATAATGTTGTTTATTCGTTCAGTCGCTTCCAACTCTTTGTGACTTCATGGACCAGCCCACACCAGAGCTTCCTGTCGGCCGTCGCCATCCCCAGCTCCCCCATGGTCGAGTCCGTCACCTCCAGAATATCATCCATCTATCTTGCCCTTGGTCGGCCCCTCTTCCTTTTGCCTTCCACTTTCCCTAGCATCAGCATCTTCTCCAGGGTATCCTGTCTTCTCATTATGTGGCCAATTAAAGCTATTGTCTTATTATTTCTCTTCGGAAACAGGATGTTGAACCAAGTGGATTCTCAGGCCGATCCAACAGTTTCTTCTTAAGTTCTAACAATGGCTATTACAAAGCAGTGTAATTAATTTGCCTATTCATTTATTTGGTAAATTTATATAGCTGCCCATCTCACATACTGTATGTGACTCTGAGTGGCGTACGAAGTTCAAAAACACAAAACAGTACAACAAAATAACAGAACCCCCCCAACACAAATCATTAAAAAAAACCATTAAAAAATTTAAACCATAATCTGTGGGAGAGGGCACTCCATTTCCCTGTCAATACAACCACTTTGCAGGCTCCATACCCATGTTACCAGATCCCCAGGCCAGGTGGCAAAGCCATGTTTTCAGGCCCTTCCCAGAAGGCCAGCAAGTTTTGAGCCAATCTGACCTTGGGGGATGATGTTCTAAAGGGTGGATGCCGTGGCAGAAAAGGCTCTCCTCCTGAGTCCCATCAGATGACATCCTTCGTGGACAGCACCTGCAATGTGGTAGGACTCCCAGATGGTGCACCGTGTCTGTCTCGAAGCAGTGCCATCCCATCCAGAACTAAAGATAGTAAATTCCAGGTGGCCCCCAAACCCTAAGCCATTCAGTCTTGCCAGGGTTGAGCTGAAACCTGTTGTTCCCCTCCAAGCCCCCACATCCTTCAGGCACCGAGACAGGACGTCATGGCATCTCTTACTTCACCAGGGGTAGAGATATACAGCTGGGTATCATCAGCATGATGATGATACCTCACCCCATGGCTACGGATGACCTCACCCAGTGGTTTCATGTAGATGTTAAACAGGACTGGAGAAAGTACCAAACCCTGTGGCACCCCACAATGTAGGGGTTGAGGGCAGGACGTCTTGCTCCCAATCAGCACCTCCTGTAACCGGTTGCAAAGGAAGGAAGAGAACCAGCACAATACAGTGCCACCTTCCCCGCAACTCTCGCAGCCAGTCCAGAAGGATACCATGGTTGATGGTATCAAAGGCCACTGTGAGGTCAAGTAGAGCAGGGATGGATGCGCTGCCCACATTCCTCTCCCTCAAGAGGTCCTCTAAAAGCACAACCAATGCTGTTTCGCTCCCAAACCCAAGCCTGACTGAAAGGGATCCAGATAATCTGTTAATAGTGCCAGTAGTAACAATGTTGTGTACTTCTTTGTATCCTAGGAGTGGTGGTTTGTGTGGTTTGTGTGCTACTGAGAATGACATTTCCTTCAATGGCTGGCTCTATAGAATATTACAATAGCATGGTAATCCTACCCCAACAAAAGTTGAATGAAGAATTGGAAACCAAAGTGCTTTTTGAGTGTTGCGTTTTCACTATTAAGAGAAAAGAAGCATTGATTATTTTTCAAAAGTATCAGTAGCTATGGCATCCTTTGTCTCCAAAGCAGTGCAATACTGCTGGTGAAATCTGTCCAAAAGATTAGACTATCTTCCTTAAGTTTCATTTCTTGCAGTTTCTTTAGTTTCACTTTCTTCTAAGGCAACCAGAATGCAAAGTATCTTTTAGGGTAATGTTCACTGGCTGGGTTTACACATGACAATAGGCCAGGCCAAAATGGAGTTTGGTCATTTGTGTTCAGTATGTTGTAGAAATGCAGCCATTGCCGTAGCATGTTGTGTGAACCGAGCCATCACATTAAGACATAATACGATTTACTTGTTTGGGTAACAGCTTGTTGCATAAATACAGCGAATGATTTAGTGTGTTGTGTGAACCCAGCCAACGTTGATCAAAACAGCCTTGAAAAGAGCATTTCCTGAAATTCTGTAATAGAAAATTTAATCAGGTGGAGGAAGAAGGAAACATGAGACATGCTGAATGTTAAACAATAGATATAATTAATCTTACAGTAGTAGAAGGTAAGTTTGTGGTCCCCTGCTTAGTTTCATTGACCTTACGAAAATGACTCCCCACAGAACTAAGTGCCTTTGGATCACAAGCAGGAACTGGCAGATTTTCTAGTTGCCTGCTTTGGAAGTAACTTTATTGCATAGCAGTAGGATCCAAGAAGATGTAACAGTGGTAGTCTGTTCTTCATTGAGAACTGCTTAATAGCCACCAATCTTACATCCTGGACTTGGCTTCACATCTTTAGCTAAGCATGGCATCATTGGACACAGCGGCTCTTCCCTGCAGTTGGAAGCATAGTTTACCTGGGCTGGTTGGAACCCCTTGGTAAATCTTCCCCAAGCTGGTACTTTCACGTGTGTTGGACTACAACCTCTGGCCATGCTGGCTTGGGGCGATGGGGTTGGTGAACTGTGCTCCTGTAATTTTGTCAGGCTTTAGCATGTTCTGATGTCGCTTCTTAAAACATCTTCTATACAAGAATTTGGGGGGGTTCGTATAATACATTGAGTTTACATTTCTCCTGTACCCATGGGGTGGCTGGTAAGTAAGCAGTATGCTTCAGACACCCCATATGGAACACTTAATGTATACAGCAGAGGTTTGCACTGCCTTTGAAAGTGGAAAAATAGGGAATGCTGTGAAGGTGTCATAAGCTCCCCCCCAAAAAAGCAATCTCTTTTCCTTTGACGTTCAAAGCATGCACATCAAATAGCTATTGTTTAAATAGCCTTCAGTATCTACTTCAGAGGTAGAAGAAAAATAGAAAATCATTGAGTTTACCCACTAAGACAGGGGTCGGCAAACTTTTTATGCCGGGAGCCATTTTGACATGCTCGTGCACATTCTGAAATGCTTGAGAGCCAGGGGGCGGGGTTTGCGGGCGGGGGCCAATCACGTGGAAGGGGGCGGGGTTTGCGGGCGGGAGCCAATCACGTGGCTTATTGGGGCGGGTGGGAGGGCGAATCTGTTTGGGAGGGTCGGGGGTCCCTCCGCGAGCCTCGGCATGTCTGGCCGGGCGGAGCAGGCGCGGGGGAGCTGCACAGGCGCCGAGGGGGGCGGGCCCGGCGGCGGAGGCCCGGGCCGCCCGCCCTGCCTGCTTGCCTGCCTGCTTGCCTCCCTCCGCGAGGCCCCCCGCTGCCTTCCCGGGATCCAAGCCGGAGAGAAAGGGCGGCGGCGGGGCCGCGCTACCGCCACTCGGCGCGGGCGGAGCTGCCGCTTCCGCCCGCCCGCGTCAAGCCAAGGAAATGATGGGGGGCGGGAAACGAGGCGGGCGGCGACGACAAGCGGCGTGCTTCAGGGGAGCCGCCACCACCGCCGCCGGGTGGGTCCCCTCAGGGCGGGCGGAGGCAGGCGGGCAGCCGCTCCTCCTTCTCTCCCGCCAGCGGCGGAGGAGGAGGAGGCCCGCACCGCCCGCCCGCCCGCTTACCTGCCTGCTTGCCTTCCTCTGCGAGGAAGATAGGGTCCCAGAAGAACTATGGACAGAAGTTCGCAACATTGTTCAGGAGGCGGCAACAAAAAACGTCCCAAAGAAAAAGAAAACCAAGAAGGCAAGATGGCTGTCTGCTGAAACACTGGAAGTAGCCCAAGATAAGGAATTATTTTTAAACAAGCAATGTGCGGAAGTGGAAGAAGATAATAGAATAGGAAGCACAAGAGACCTCTTTCAGAAAATTAGAAACATCGGAGGTAAATTCCAGGCAAAAATGGGTATGATCAAAAACAAAGATGGCAAGGACCTAACAGAAGCAGAATAGATCAAGAAAAGGTGGCAAGAATATACAGAAGATCTGTACAGGAAGGATAATAATATCAGGGATAGCTTTGACAGTGAGGTCAGTGAGTTAGAGCCAGACATCCTGAAGAGTGAGGTTGAATGGGCCTTAAGAAGCATTGCTAATAACAAGGCAGCAGGAGACGACGGTATCCCAGCTGAACTGTTTAAAATCTTGCAAGATGATGCTGTCAAGGTGATGCATGCCATATGCCAGCAAATTTGGAAAACACAAGAATGGCCATCAGATTGGAAAAAATCAACCTATATCCCCATACCAAAAAAGGGAAGCACTAAAGAATGTTCAAACTATCGAACAGTGGCACTTATTTCACATGCCAGCAAGGTAATGCTCAAGATCTTAGAAGGTAGACTCCAGCAATTCATGGAGCGAGAATTGCCAGATGTACAAGCTGGGTTTAGAAAAGGCAGAGGAACTAGAGACCAAATTGCCAATATCTGCTGGATAATGGAGAAAGCCAGGGAGTTTCAGAAAAGCATCTATTTCTGTTTTATTGACTATTCTAAAGCCTTTGACTGTGTGGATCATAACAAATTGTGGCAAGTTCTTGGTGGTATGGGGATACCAAGTCATCTTGTCTGCCTCCTGAGGAATCTGTATAACGACCAAGTAGCAACGCTAAGAACAGAGCACGGAACAATGGACTGGTTTAAGATTGGGAAAGGAGTACGACAGGGTTGTATACTCTCACCCTAACTATTCAACTTGTACGCAGAACACATCATGCGACGTGCTGGGCTTGATGAATCCAAGGCTGGAGTTAAAATCGCTGGAAGAAACATTAACAATCTCAGATATGCAGATGATACCACTTTGATGGCTGAAAGCAAGGAGGAGCTGAGGAGCCTTATGACGAAGGTGAAAGAAGAAAGTGTAATAGCTGGGATGCAGTTAAACCTCAAAAAAACCAAGATCATGGCAACCAGCTTGATTGATAACTGGCAAATAGAGGGAGAAAAAGTGGAGGCAGTGACAGACTTTGTATTTCTAGGCGCAAAGATTACTGCAGACGCTGACTGCAGCCAGGAAATCAGGAGACGTCTACTTCTTGGAAGGAGAGCAATGACAAATCTTGATAAAATAGTTAAGAGCAGAGACATCACACTGACAACAAAGGTCCGCATAGTTAAAGCAATGGTATTCCCCGTAGTAACCTATGGCTGCGAGAGCTGGACCATAAAGAAGGCTGAGAGAAGGAAGATAGATGCTTTTGAACTGTGGTGTTGGAGGAAAATTCTGAGAGTGCCTTGGACTGCAAGAAGATCAAACCAGTCCATACTCCAGGAAATAAAACCAGACTGCTCACTTGAGGGAATGATATGAAAGGCAAAACTGAAGTACTTTGGCCACATAATGAGAAGACAGGATACCCTGGAGAAGAAGCTGATGCTAGGGAAAGTGGAAGGCAAAAGGAAGAGGGGCCGACCAAGGGCAAGATGGATGGATGATATTCTGGATGTGACGAACTCGACCGTGGGGGAGCTGGGGATGGTGACGGCTGACAGGAAGCTCTGGCGTGGGCTGGTCCATGAAGTCACGAAGAGTCGGAAGCGACTGAACGAATAAACAACAAAAGCCATTGTAGATAACAAATTATGGTTTATAGCTTATTCAGTAAACCATGAATAAAACAAGTCATGGCCTGGAGCAATGTATCTGAATCCAGCCTTTGCCAAAGTCAGTTTTCACCATTGCTGAAAATGAAGTTACTTCTACAGTGCCTACAACTATGCTATGCATAATCATGGTTACAGGTAGTCCTTGCTTAACTATCACAATTGGAACTGAAATTTTGGTTGCTAAGCGAAGCAGTCATTAAGCAAATCTGACTCAATTTTATGACCTTTTTTGCGGCATCTGTTAAGCAAATCACTGCGGGCATTAAGCGAACCACATGATAATTAAGCAAATCATGCAGTTCCTCATTGATTTTGTTTGCCAGAAGTCAGCCGGGAAGGTTGAAAATGGCAATCACGTGACCACGGGACGCTACAACGGTGATAAATGCGAACTGGTTGCCAAGTGCCCAAATCGTGATCACGTGACCGTGCGGATGCTGTTACAGTCGTAAGTGTGAGGACCGGTCGCAAGTTGCTTTTTTACAGCACCATTGTAAGTCTGAACCGTCACTAAACGAATGGTTGTTAAGCGAGGACTACCTGTAACCCTTTCTGACAAAGTACCACAAATGCTTTCCCAATATGGCCACAAGAGGGAGCATCATGGCCCTGCTCTCCTTCCCTCGTGCTTGCTTCTGCCCCCCTCCATTTAGGATGACAGATAAATTGTGATACAGTACTTAAAACTTCTTCCTCCAACACTTCCTTTCAATAATTGCTTTTGCTATGCTCTAGAGCAGGGGTCCCCAACCTTTCTGGCGCCAGGGACCGGTTTCAAAAGATGATTTTTCCGTGGACTGGGGGGACGAGGTTTCCGGGATTTCCGGGGTTTGCGGGCAGGAGCCAATAGCACACACTGGGGGGCGGGGTTTGCGGGCAGGAGCCAATCACAAGCACCGCAGGTAGGGTTTGCGGGCGGGAGCCAATAACACGGAAGGGTGTGGGGTTTGCGGGCGGGAGCCCTGTGGCCCAGTTCCTAACAGGCTGCGGCCCACTAGTGGGCCGTGGCCCACAGATTGGGGACCCCTGCCCTATAGCACCTCTTCTTCTTTTTGTAGCTACACCTTTATTGGATTGGGCTTGGTTAGAAAGGTGGCCTCTGTTTTCTAGGATGTGTAAATGAGCAGTGTTACTCAGATCCATCTTTTGGGCTTATATTTGTTCCCTACCCTGGAGTTGGGCAGCCAGTAAATTTAAGTCAATCAATCAGTCAATCAATCAATCTTCCCCAACCAGTGAATTCCAGGCACATTGGTGGTGCTGACCTGGAAATCCAAGCATTGTAATCTTGGCACGAGCAGAAAGCTGGCCTCTGTCTTTTTGTAATTGCTCAGTAATCAAGACCTGCGGTTTTGGAAAAATGCATGCCCTCGCTTTCTTTCACAGCAGTTGCCCTTATTTGCAAACAACATGTATTTCCCTCTTTCAAGGATACACCTTAAACCTGAAAATGAAAAGTAACATGGGAATGGGACCTTGGTTGCCTGGGCCTCACGGGATACGCTTTTCAAAGTTGCAGCTGGGATTTTGGGGGAGGCTGGCTCGGCCATAGTTATGGTAGGCCTCGCAAAGGGTGTCTCTGAGGTTTGATGAAGTTGGTAAAACTACTGTACTGTAGTGCCTTGCATGTAGCAATTAAGTTCTATTTTTGTTGTGCGGTGCTCCGTTTGGGAGCATGATTTCAGCAGCCAGGAGGGTCACTTGCCGCCTTAAGGCCTACGTGCCACTTTCTCTTATGGCGTAGGTGGAAGCATTGTTTAGTTTAATTTTATCAGGGCCACAGTCCCTGACTTTTGTAGGTTTCCTGCCATTGTTGAGATGCTGGCACTTGGTTTCCCTGCTCACTGATCATGAGTCCTCCCCTCTACAGGTCACCTAAATGTTATCGTGCTTTGGTCTCCTGAGTTGGACTGAGTTCTGATAAAATTGAACCTGGTGGATGCTTTCCAGGACAATCCCTTAACCACAACTTTCTGTTTGAAGTCTGTATGTCAGATATTTTGGTTCCCCAGGGTAGTAAGGGAAAACACATCTTTTTTTTTTGCTTTAACAGAACAATTAGCTTGGATTATCTTGAAGACTGTTAAAGCGGGTATGTTCCATTCACCCTCTGAGCAGGAGAAGGTTGTGAAGCATTTTTATCCAAGGATATATTTGTATTGAATCACCAAGGAAGCTAGAAGATTGGAAGAGTTTTGTTTTTGGCATGTTTTAGAACTGGCAGGCTAGCCATCGCATTTTTGAAGTCCTTCATGGCATGGTTGTCAGAAAATAGACTTAACAGAGAGCCATTTCCTGATTAATAGTTGAACCAGGCTTTCACGGCGCTCAGGTTTCAAAGGATGCCAAAGGAAACAACTGATGGGAGATACCATCACATTCCTCTGGTGTTAAGATTCTGTTCCTCTTGCCATTTCCAGGCTGAAGATGTGCCCCATTGCGCCTTTGCTTCTTCTCCTTCACGTTTCATCTGTGCAGGAAAAGACACTGAGTTCTTGTCAACTGGTTCCTAAGGAAGATAAAATAGGTGTTGATTTTGTTTGGTTATGTTTCTCTTCCTTTGTTTGGTTTTCAGCTCATATTGCCCTCATATGTGGCTTTTTTTCTGGTGGGAAACTTGTGAGCTACCCCCTTAAAGGCCATGGCGGTTGAGTGATTACAGAGGGGATAAGCTCACTAAATACAAAGAATATTCTGTATTAGTGAAGAATAGTTTGTTTTCTACTTTGTGTAAACCTCAAGCAATGGCTGCCCACTTAGTAAACTTGAACTGGGTGTAAAAACTGAGGCTTGCTTCTCTTCAGGGAGAAGCTGAAGGGAGGTCCAGTTTTACATCTTTCCTCCACCCTGCTTTAATCATGTTCCAAACCATGCAAGCAAATTGCTCTGTTTAGCAGAAAATGAGAGGAGAGGGAAGGGAAAATGTTATCTCTTATTTTGATCTGTGACTTCATCATGGCTAATGCCACCTTGGATGTCATAGGTTTTCCTACAGAGAACGCTTGTGAAAGGAGAAAAAAAAAACAATGTGTCAGTACCCACAAAACACAAAAGCCTGGGAGTACATATAAATAGGCATAGTCTAAAGTACATAAGCATAGAAAAAATATTATTTTAAACATTGCCCAAATCAGGTACGAGCAAATAAAGGACTGGCCGCATTAGTTTCCCCTGAATGGCAGGGTATTCTTTCTGTTAGCTAAGCAAATATGTAGAACAGGTTGTACCTTACACAAAATCTCACCAATTAATGTCCAGAAGCCATCGCAATCAGTAGTGCTAGCTTCCTGGGGCAAGTTGTATGGATCCTTGGGGAAAGGAATGGCACAATGCAACCTCCATTCCACAGTGGCCCCTGAGTGGCCACAGCTTAAATATCCTCCGCATATGGACATTAAAAATGCCGTTTGCTGATCAAAAGGCAGTGTTGATCCATACTACATGGGTGGGCAGCACTTTTGGAATGTTGAAAGGATGTGGAAGGTCATGGCTTGGGAAAGGCTGTTGGGTGGCTACTGTGATGATGCGTGAAAGGAGTTTTATGTAGCCATTTTAATTTGCATTATTGATACCTTAATTCAGTTTGCTTTTAATAAACACAACGGTAGAGGATACCCTCACATACATACATATATGTGCACATAACATTTGTAGCCTGAAGTCTTGGTCAGAAGAAAATTTTGTTGCTTGCCAAAACAAAATAAAACTTGAGTCTCTGGTGGGATGTCCACACAATTGGTCCTGACCCATGAAATGTCTTTCAGTTGCATTCTGTTCAACCATCCATTCTTGCTGGTCCTTTCAGGGTTCTCAGACGAGAAAGGGTTGCATGTGCAGCGTTCTTCATGCTGTGATTTGGTTGCTAAACCTTTTTGAATCTTGAGAGTGTAAGTACCTGCCTTTTTCTGAGAATGCTTCTTGGTCGCATGCTGCAGCACCTGATGGGAACAAATTTTTGGATGGGCATGAGCTGTGGTAGACCTAAAGGACCATGGCTAGTGGCTCTTGTAGACCTGATAAATAAAAATTGGGTAGTTGAATGATAGTAATTTTAAGGGTATTAAGGGAGATGTTCCCAAGGGATTTCAGGAGTTTTTCTGCTGACCCTCAAGTAATGGAGGAAGTCATGGATTTAAGAGACAGAAGGAAGACATCCCAAGTTCAGACGTTTCCTCCAGTTGCTGCAGTGAAAATATAGATAAAGCAAACTGGAGGGAATGGTAGAAAAACTTTGGCTCAAACAGAAGATCATTTGCATACATCATGTGGAAGAAGACTAATGGATACACTAAAAACTATAGCTACAGGTTAGCCATTCACATACCCAACAGTCAGTACAGATAAGCTGTTAGTGCTTGCCTTGTTTATAATATTGAGCGGTGATCGTGATTAAAGAGTCATTGCCAGACTCAGTCTGACCTAACTGAAGCAAAATGGCATAACTCCTTTGGTTAGAAAATTGGCATTTGGGCAGTTTTTCCATTGAAGGCTGGCAAGATAGAAGATTGTGGCAAATGCGTTGGCGAACGTATGGAAGATCAAACTATGGCAATTTATTAACAGCAAAAAGTAAAAAAGCCCTCCCCTTTCGCCCAGAATGGCAGTGTACAACCTAACAATGCTTTCTTAAAAACAGAGTACAGAAATGACAAGCAACGTGATGGCAAATAATGAAGGCACTGGGATTGTGCTCGTTCTATTACTGGTAGTTTTATGAGGAGACACACTAATTACAGTTGGTTTGATTGGAGGAGGAAGGCTATATGTAGTGCTGTTGGCTGCACTAGGGATATTGACTTTGCTAGTCCATTGTGCGGTTGTACTTCTAGCCGTGTCAGGATTAGATGTCTGGTTTGCTGTCAGTATGGTGGCACTGTCGGTTATCCTCGTTGTAGATATTGTGGTGTTGCTAGCTGGTGACGTGCTGGTAGCCATGCCGGGGGCAGATGTGGCATTGCTATCAGGGGCTTCAGAAACAAAAGTGACATCATCAGGGAGTTCAGAAACAGTAGTGGCTTCATCAGAGGTTTTGGTAACAGAGGTAGCGTTGCCATCGGGGGCTTCAGTAACAGAAGTGACATTGTCATCAGGGGTTTCAGCAACAGCGGTGGTGTTGTTGTCAGGAGTAAACAGAGGCAGTTGTGTGCCAGAAGCTGCAGCATCTTGGGTATGATTGAGCACTACTAAGTTTTGCACATAGTTAATCCTGCTAAGCAGTAGAACAAAGACGGAGTACAGTTGGAGCTTCATTATGCACCTCTGTGGTAGACATAAAAGAGAAAGAACATTCAGATAAGACATAGTGGGAGTTTGTAGGATTGCTCTGTGCTGACGACCCACCTAACCAATTGTGTTTCCTTTCCAAAGTCAAGTCCATGGGATTTTGCCTGAGCTTGATATTGCCTAGTGCAGAGCTTTCCAAACTTTTCATGTCGGTGACACACTTTTTAGACATGCATCATTTCGCGACACACTCTTACAGCAGGGCACAAGGCAGGCACTAGGACCTGCGCGGAATCACAGCAGGTTTGGAGGCAGCAAGGCACAAGGCAGGCACTAGGACCTGCGTGGAATCACAGCAGGTTTGGAGGCAGCAAGGCACAAGGCAGGCACTAGGACCTGCGTAGAAGACAGGAGGCAGCAGCCGCCGCAACACACCCAGACACTGCAGCTGACACACTAACGTGTCCCGACACACAGTTTGGAAAGCTCTGGCCTAGTGCATGCTGCACATTTTCTTAATGTATCTGGGTTCCATCCAAGATTTCTTTCAATGTGATGTGTAGCCTAAAGGGCATTTTCTAGATTAAAAATTGAACTTATCCTTGGATTGTTCTCCTAACACCAACCAGAGCTTAATTGTTGTGCATGTCTGTTTTGTGCTCTTAATAAAAAATAGAGTCTAAAGCAGTATTTCTCAACCTTGGCAACTTGAAGATGTGTGGAGGCTGGCTGGGAAATTCTGGGAGTTGAAGTCCACACATCTTCAAGGTGCCATGGTTGAGAAACACTGGTCTAAAGGGATTAACACCTGCTGCTTCTGATGCTGTGTGGGGTTCAGCTGGTAAAGGAAAATCTGCACTGCAATGAAGTTGCTTGCTCCGTTCTCCAGCAAGAAGTGGATTGACTCCTCCTTGAACATGGGCCTTCAAGCTCTTGGGCAGCAGTACTGTTTCTATATTAAGTATTTTGAAGTGTAAATAGATTTTTGTTTGTTTGTTTGCTAACTTGATAGATGCCAAGCTGTCTCTGATGGTTACGTATGTTGTCCTCGATCTAGAAAAAAACGTTCTTCTCCGAGGTATCCTCCAGACCTACTAGGATTGCAAGTCCCAGAATTCCCAGTGATACATTTTGAGAGTGTCAGATTAATGGAAGCTGCTCTACTGTACTGGTACAGGGGAAAGCTTTCCCCGTTAAAGTAGTTAGATTGATCCATTACAAATTCTTGAGAACTGTATGGAGAGAATGCAAGTAAGAAAACTTAGTTTCTTGCTTTGCTCTTGTGTATCTGGTTTGTGAGTGCTTGTTCATCTTTGGATGGCTTGTGAGGGAAAGAGCTCTTGCAGAGCATATCTGGTGAGATGATTGTGGTTTGTTGTATGTTAGGCTGAAGTCTATTTAGAAAGTTCATCAGAAATTTTTCTGAAATGTCCTATAGAAATCTGTGTCATTCTCTCAGGTGTCCCTGTCTGTTGTAAGACAAAAGTGGAGGAGACAGGACCATGTATGAAATACCTTCCCCATATATGCTTCTTTGTTGGCAAGTTTAGATGTTTTAACAGTTTCAATTATTTTTCACAGAGATAGTTATACTGAAATGTGTTTTCCTAATGCCCCCACTCTGTGCTCATTCTAAGATTTGTATGATTGTTTTTATGTTGGGTAGTGACCCTCATAAGCTGCTTTGAGAGTTTCTTGAAACCAGAAGAAGGATGCCAGTATTTTAAAGACAATAATAAGCTCAATTTTGGTTCCTACTGATGAAATCAAGCATGTTAGATACATTTTGGAGAACAAAACCTTGCCTGTCAGTTCTTAAGCATGGAAAGCTACTTTCTGTGCTATCAGAAATTAATCTGTCTAGTTAACATTATCATTCTCCATGCTGTTGCTTTTTAGCATTAGATGGAAGTGGAGATCCAAAATTGAATAATTTGCATTAGTTGGCAAGTTCTCAGTCCGAATTAAACAAAAGCAGCAAAGGCCTCCATTAATTCATTCTAAAATCATGATTCTGTTGGTCTAGGGTTTGCCACCTTGCCCCATCTGTTTCTTGTCAAATGGGAATTAAGCATAAAACATTATCTCGGTATTTAAAATAAGGTTGCTGGCCCGGCATTCTTACAGTCCTATTCCTCTAACTCTGCCTCTGATTTTGTTCATTGAGCAGAGACAGGCACACAGGAATGGGGAAAAGTTACACAGTCTGCTCTCTAAAACCCGGGTGACTCTTTTTCCCACAAATATAAAATTGGGATGGCTGACTCTAAAGCCAAACACTCAGGCAAGGAAAACCTGTACATGCCCTGCATCTGATAGCCTAAAAAATTATCTAATCCACCAACACCAGACTTGTGATTCCTGCGCCCTTGGGATGAAGTTGGAGAGCAGACAAATCAAAGGATCAGATACTGTCATTTACAGAATGAGGCAATTATACGACCATATCAAATTCCATACCTCTCTCTGCCTTCTCTTTTCCTTCTGAGTGTTGTCCTGGGAAATTGAAAGCTGTTCCTTAGCTTAACTACTGTCCAGACTTCGAAATAGCTGGCCCAGAATATCAGGGATGGCAATTTATGTCAAGAGTGATGTAATCACACAGCTAACAAAGGGCTCACTTCCTTGTTGGCAAACCATAATCCAAAGTCAATATTGTTTTAAATAGAAAGACTACCTATATGGTTTAGGAAGTATTTTTAAAATGTTCAAAGCATTTTCAACCTCTACTGCTTGTAGCAATATGCTTTGTAATCTCATTTCATTGGCGATCACTCGTAGCCGAGTAAGATTGTCTTCCAAAGGTAAAATTTTAACGGTGGATCCGTAAGTGGCTATAAAGGCCAATTCTGGATCCGCACAACCTCCCACAATGAGGGCATAGGTTTCCGGGTGGGAGACGGTCATTATGAGGGTTTGCCTGACGTGCCTTCCTTTTAGCTCTTTTCTCCCTTTCGCCCTGTACTCGTGCTTCTTCAAAGTCCATAGCGCCATTAATAAAGGCTGACCTCCAATTGAAACGCTCATGAGTTAGGGCTTCCCAGTTCTCAATGCTGATATTACATTTTTTTAAATTAGCTTTGAGAGTGTCTTTGAATCTCTTTTGCTGTCCACCAATATTCCGTTTTCCATTCTTAAGTTGGGAGTAAAGTAGCTGCTTTGGAAGACGATGGTCAGGCATTCGAACAACATGACCGGTCCAGCGAAGTTGATGTTGGATGATCATTGTTTCAATGCTGGTGGTTTTCGCTTCTTCTAATACGCTAACATTAGTCCGCCTATCTTCCCAAGTAATTTGCAGAATTTTTCGGAGGCAGCGTTGATGGAATCTTTCAAGAAGTTGGAGGTGGCGTTTGTAGAGGGTCCATGTTTCACAGGCATACAGAAGGGTTGGTAGTACAATGGCTTTGTAAACAAGCATTTTGGTCTCCCTGCGAATGTCCCGATCCTCAAACACTCTACGCTTCATTCGGGAGAAAGCTACACTCGCAGAGCTCAGGCGATGCTGAATTTCAGCATCGATGTCGGCTTTTGTAGATAGATGGCTGCCGAGATAAGAAAAGTGATCGACATTTTCTAGTGACACACCTTTAAGCTGGATTGATGGCGCTGCAGAGGGATTGGTTCGAACTTGCTGGTAAAGCACTTTGGTTTTTTTAATGTTAATCGAGAGGCCGAGTTTTTCATATGCTTCTGCAAAGATGTTTAGGATAGTTTGAAGATCTTCCTCGGAGTGTGCACAGACTACGTTATCATCAGCATATTGAGGTTCTATAACAGAAGTTGCAATTACCTTATTTTTTGCTTTCAGCCTACTAAGCTGTTTTGTTTGAATAATTGATTGATTAGTATTGACTACCATTTAATAAAAATGTCCCAAGATAAATAGGCAACCAAATTTTGATTATAAGCATTTATTAAAGCCACAGATGGCTTGGGAGCATAACTATTTTATTGTTGACAATCAAATGTTGCATTTTCTTAATGCTTGCAGCCTGATTAACGAAATCCTAGATGATTCATTATGGTAGGGGAGACAGCTTATAACACTAGGGCCATCCCAGAATTTTGATGGAGGAAATATATAAAAACAGTAATACAAATCTCAAAATAGGTATGGTAACACTTTTTTTTTTAAAGAGAGCCTCCCCTAATTTTTTTTTTTAGGAGGGGGAAATCCCAGCCCTGGCGGCTTTCACTATTTTCCTGTGTACTGCAATCCTTAGTCTCGCAAAAAAAGTTCATTGTGGGTCCTAACCACCAAAAGGATGCCTCCCCAGCATTATATACTAAACCAGTTTCAAAAACGCAACTTTTTAGATGAGCATGCACTTCTTCTCTCTCTCTGACAGTTACTCCATTTTAGGAGGGGAGTGGGCCGTTGCAAATGTGGATGCCCCTCCCTATTTAGAAAGATTAGCATGTGCTACTTTTTCTTTTGTGTGAAGGATTTTGACCTTTGCAGGACAGCCCATGTGTGTTTTGCAGTAATCCAGATCCTAGGAGAACAGCCATAGCTGCTTATCCCTAAGTTTTTAATGATATGGTGAGGCCCACGTTTCCTGACTCTGCAGTCTTCTTTTGGAACCTCAGCGAGCAAAGCTGAAAACTAACCACTGGCTATTGTTGCAGCAAATAAACTGGACATAATCAAGTTATGGAAGGGGCGTGGTGGCTCAGCGGGTGAGACGCCAGGCTTGTCGATCGGAAGATCGCAAGTTCGGAGGTTCGAATCCCTAGCCCTGCGTGACAGAGTGAGCTCCCGCACTCGCCCCAGCTCTTGCCAACCTAGCAATTCGAAAGCAGGCAAATGCAAGTAGATGAATAGGTACCACTTCGGTGGGAAGGTAACAGCGTTCCGCGCACGTCATGCTGGCCACATGACCGTGGAAGCGTCTTCGGACAACGCTGGCTCTTCGACTAAGAAACGGAGATGAGCACCGGCCCCTAGAGTCAGACGTGAGTGCACAAATGTGCAGGGGGAACCTTTACCTTTTTAATCAAGTTATACAACAGATTCTGCTGGAGGAAGTTGGCTATTGCTCACAGCTATTTTGACCTATTCTGTGTGTATCAGGTTCTGAACCTGAATGTGGTGACCTCTGGTATGCTGAACTGGTATGCAGAAGACCAACCACTCATTCCTGTCCATGATACTTGGGGATTATTTGATTCTGGAAGCCTCAAGCTCGCTGAGCCTTCCCTAAACGGATGGCCCTAGCCTGAATGAAAATTTGGGGCCCTCTAGTCACCAGATATGTGACTAGTTACCAATATTGAGCTTTGTTGTTTATTCGTTCAGTCTCTTCCGACTCTTCGTGACTTCATGGACCAGCCCACGCCAGAGCTTCCTGTCGGCCGTCGCCACCCCCAGCTCCCCCACGGTCGAGTCCGTCACCTCCAGAATATCATCCATCCATCTTGCCCTTGGTCGGCCCCTCTTCCTTTTGCCTTCCACTTTCCATAGCATCAGCATCTTCTCCAGGGCTATTACTGAGCTAGATGATGATGATGATGATGATGATGATGATGATGATGATGGAGCTAGATTATAGATTATTGAGCAAGGGCTATTATTATCTTCTCCAGGGCTAATATTGAGCTAGAATATCAAAAAGCCATCAGTTCACACATGATATGAGAGAAGAGATTGTGGCACAGGCTGTACTGCCTCAGTCAGAAAGTTTGAAGCTTGAGACCAGTGGCTTGCTCAGGTAACTGTAGCTCCTAAAAAGCTTCCAAACTCCCAAAAGGGTCATCTGTGGGAGGATAAACTTCCTTGAGAGGCACTTTAGCCACCATAGCCCCTTTCCTGCATTTCTATGCGACAGGACAAGTGTGCTCCAATCCCAGAAGGTAAACTGACATCTACTAATACATCTCGGGAAGATTTGTAATAGATCAGTAAAAGTTTCTGACTCCCAGTTTAATAAAGGCAACAACAACACCCCCTTCCCCCCAAGATACTGCTAACACGAAGAAAGATTAGCAAGAAACCGGCAGTTATAAACAAAAGGGCTGCTTTTGAAAATAATCTCTTGGGTGCGAACACATAAAAACCAATAAAAATAAGTCACTAGATGCAGTGGATCATTTATACCCAAAGACCCTCTTGAAAGTTCTATCTTAATAATTTCTAGAACAGAGCTTTCCAAACTGTGTGTCGGGACACAGTAGTGTGTCGGCTGCAGTGTCTGGGTGTGTCGGGGCTGCTGCTGCCTCCGAGCTCTGCCAGGATTCCGCGCAGGTCCTAGTGCCTGCCTTGTGCCTGGCTGCCTCCAAACCTGCCCTGCCAGGATTCCGCACATGTCCTAGTGCCTGCCTTGTGCCTGGCTGCCTCCAAACCTGCCCCGTCAGGATTCCACGCAGGTCCTAGTGCCTGCCTTGTGTCTTGCTGCCTCCAAACCTGCTGTGATTCCACGCAGGTCCTAGTGCCTGCCTTGTGCCTTGCTGCCTCCAAACTTGCTGTGATTCCACGCAGGTCCTAGTGCCTGCCTTGTGCCTTGCTGCCTCCAAACTTGCTGTGATTCCACGCAGGTCCTAGTGCCTGCCTTGTGCCTTGCTGCCTCCAAACCTGCTGTGATTCCACGCAGGTCCTAGTGCCTGCCTTGTGCTTTGCTGCCTCCAAACCTGCCCTGCCAGGATTCTGCGCAGGTCCTAGTGCCTGCCTTGTGCTTTGCTGCCTCCAAACCTGCCCTGCCAGGATTCCACGCAGGTCCTAGTGCCTGCCTTGTGCCCTGCTGCCTCCAAACCTGCTGTGATTCCACGCAGGTCCTAGTGCCTGCCTTGTGCCTTGCTGCCTCCAAACCTGCCCTGCCAGGATTCCACGCAGGTCCTAGTGCCTGCCTTGTGCCTTGCTGCCTCCAAACCTGCTGTGATTCCACGCAGGTCCTAGTGCCTGCCTTGTGCCTTGCTGCCTCCAAACCTGCCCTTCCAGGATTCCACGCAGGTCCTAGTGCCTGCCTTGTGCCTCGCTGCCTCCAAACCTGCCCTGCCAGGATTCTGCACAGGTCCTAGTGCCTGCCTTGTGCCTCGCTGCCTCCAAACCTGCCCTGCCAGGATTCCACGCAGGTCCTAGTGCCTGCCTTGTGCCCTGCTGTAAGAGTGTGTCACGAAATAATGCCCTGCTGTAAGAGTGTGTCGCGAAATGATGCATGTCTAAAAAGTGTGTCACCAACATGAAAAGTTTGGAAAGCTCTGAAAGCCAACAGCGACAGCGCCAACCTGATCTCCAGAGGCTGCTTCATAATATGGAGGCTGCAAACAAACAACACTGCCCCTTCGCCTCATCTGTCCGGGGGACTATTAAAAGATGTTGGCAGCAAGTCCCCATTGGATGAGTTGAGTGGCTGCTTCTGGGTGGAGAAGGCAGTCCTGTAAGTGCCAAGCCTTATAGGGCTTTTTAAGTCAGAACCAGCACTTTGAATTGCACCCGAAAACTTCATGGTTACCAGTGCAGCACCCATAAAACACTGTAGTTATGACGTTGACTGACTAATCAATACCTGCCTGTGATCCTGAAAGCTAGATTTTCTTCCCTCTGCCTTTCTTTGTGGCTGCTAACGTCCTCCTCCTTTCTTTGGGAATCCTATGAGAATATGAGCAGAAATGTAAGAAATAATTAAAAGCACAAGAAATACTTGGCTAAGATGGCAAGTGGCCCCTCCTGGATGAGGGGTATTTTGCATGGTGTATCTTGCCTATATCTGGGAGTTTAGCAGCTGTGTCTTGAACCGAAGTATGTGTCTTTCAATACTGGGCAGGGAAGCAGTCGGTCCCTGGGCTTCCAGGAGTTGAATACGACTGTTGTAGGTTTTGTGTGCCTACTATCCCAACTCTGCTCTCACAACATGAAGGGCTTCTGGGGGACAGATTGGGGTTCATCTGCAGCAAGAAGCTCTTGCTTTTATTTAGAAATGCGGAGGGTTAAACTATGTATGTATGTATGTATGTATGTATGTATGTATCTATCTATCTATCTATCTATCTATCTATCTATCTATCTATCATCTATCTATCTATCTATCTATCTATCTATCTATCTATCTATCTATCTATCTATCTATCAAATTTATATAGCTGCCCATCTCACAAAAAGTGACTCTGGACAGCGTACAACTATTAATTAAAACAATAAATATATAAAACCAGTCATTATTAAAATATAAAAAACCACGAGGTACACAAGAGAGTGAATGTTAACAATGGTGCCGTCTCAGGGTTTCACCGGTCCCCTGGAACCCCCAGGCCTGACGACATAGCCAGGTCTTGAGAGACTTCCGGAACATTAACAGGGATGGAGCTGACCTCACTTCAGGGGGGGGAGTGTTCCACAAGGCGGGGGCCACGGCAGAGAAGGCCTGCCACCTGGGACCCCCCAAGTGTAGTTCCCTAGCAGATGGGACCCGCAGCATGCCTTCTCTACCAGATCTGATGGGATGGGCAGATATAACTGGGGAGAGGCAGTCCCTCAGATAACCCGGTCTCATGCCATGAACAGCTTTAAAGGTCAAAACCTTGAATTGGACCCAGAAGCAGACTGGCAACCAGTGCAGCTCGTGGAGCAGAGGTGTAACATGTGCTATTCTAGTAGCACACATAACTGCCCGCACTGCTGCATTGTGCACCAGCTGAAGCTTCTGGATACTCTTCAAGGGCAGCCCCATGTAGAGCGGATTACAGTAGTCCAAACGGGAGGTGACTAGGGTGTGAGTGACGGTGAGCAGAGCCCCCTGATCCAGGAACGGGCACAACTGGTGCATAACACAAAGCTGTGCAAATGCCCTCCTAGCCACGACTGCCACCTGTTCTTCAAGCAGGAGCATGAGTCCAGGAGGACCCCCAGATTGCACACTGGGTCTGTCTGGGGCAGCGCAACCCCATCCAGCACCAAAGGTGGATAGGCTGAAACCCATCCGGGTCCATCAGTCGCTGGGGGAGGACCAGTCTAATGGGTCCAGCCTCCCTGCAGTGGATAGTGGCGCTAGAGAACCTCAAGGTAATCAGACCATGACAAGGGAAATACCAAGAGCTCCCCCAATTTCAGATCACATAGCCACTGCTCCGACAGAAACACCAGATGCGGCCACTGTCCTGTGTCGAGCTCTGGATGTTCTGGGATACTGAAACCCAGCTGGGCATGTCCCTGAAAGGGCTACCTCCCCCCTTCCAGACCCAGCCAGGTCTCTGTAATACATGCCAGGTCATACATGTAATACATGCCATGTAATAAGGGAGGCCTTATTACAGACTGACCTGGCATTTAGTAGCAGCAGCCAAAAGCCAGGGTCCCTGAAGGTCCATTGACAGGGTACCAGGGCTGGGATCAGGGAGGTGGCACGCCAAACTGGTATAAGACAAAGCTCCCACATTCCCCGTCTCCCACCATGTCTCCCCATGCCCATCACCACCATAATATTTTGACCCGCCCCTGTCCCCCCAACGGCAGCCCCATCCCAAAATTCAGGTCCCCCGATTCCCACGACCTGGAACCTTCCACTGTCCTCACCAACCAACCCTGGGAGGGGAAGCTGGGCACCCTGAGGCACTTTTAGCTTCACTAGCTCCCGGAGCCAACAGGGTACCCAGCAACCACCACCCGACTCCACTCCAACACACTTGCGCACACCAGCACTCACGGGCACCCCTCCCCTGCTGCTCCCACCAGCTGGCAGAGGGCTCCCTTTCCACTCACCCCCACCCGTTCCTCCTCTGGCTCTCACCCAGTGGAAGGAGGCGATCCTCAGCTCCAAGAGGGAAACCCACAGTCCAGCACCCGGGTACTTAACCTTCAGATGGAAGCCGTGTCGTTTAAAATTATGGCAACTGTGCCAGCCCTAATCCCCAGTCTGCCCTCTGAAGGAGAAGATAAAGTTATCTGCTTATTCCTCTTTAGGTCCCTGCCCTATGCTGAGTCAGAAGAGGTTGCTAATAGGACATAGGGGAGTGGGGTGGCTTGCATCTTATTTTTCCTTTCTCTTTCTGGCCTTGGCAGAGATGAGCAACCCTGGACATCTTGGCTGTTCCTTTCCCCGAGTGACCCCCATCGCCACCAGTCTAATGAAGTTGCCACGTTGCATTTCTCTAATAATGAAATGAGCTGGTTAATTCTTGTGCCCCCCTTGCTTTGCCGTTCTGCCCCCCTTGATCCACAGTGGGGAAAACAACATGGTTTTCAAATGTAGAACGACCCTCCTTTTTTGAATCCTCTGCTTCTGGTAACCATGGAAATGGCTGCTGCAGTATGTAACCTGTTGGGGAAGCTGCAGAGGAGGAATCGGGCGCGTGTCAGGCTTTTGTGCCAATCCTGCCCCTCTACCTTTCGCATCCAGCTCAGAATATTTACATTCTGGTCAGGGCTCTGCTGTCCACAGCCTCTCAAAAGGGAAGCGGGCTTGGGTTTCTTTGCAGCGTTCGTTGCTCGGTAGCTTCCATCTTTGCAAACTACTGATAAAAAGAGAGCAGAACTATACAGTATCCTCACTATACTAGCCGAGTAGGAACTTCCTGTAGCTTCTCTGTTATTCAGCAGCTGCACACTGCATGGCATGTCGGGACACTTTAATTATACGACATGATTAAACAATGCAAACATATTTATTTGGCTCGGTTTGTCATTCTGAGCCCTCAAAAATGCAACACTGGCTCACCTTGAGCTTGCCTGCTCGTTTCCAGATAACTAGGTCCTTGCGTTCATTTATCAATGAAAAATGGGTTACTGTACTGTGAAAGAGTGGAGACCCGGCCTTAGGAATGAGGAGGTACCTGGTGCCTCTTCTGACCTTCCTACCCACATACCAATTATTTTTTGACCATCGTTCTTGCAGGCGACATCTCTGACTAGCCCAGGCTTCTCCGGCCTGATGCTACAGCATCTCAATGTGTTGCCCATCAGCATTCATCATCCCCGGCTAGCTGAGCAACAATTCAGCTGGACAAGGATAGTGTATATTGCACTATTCAATATTGTTCATGTCAACCTTTCCCAAACATTGAGACTGCCATCCCCCCAATTCCCAGCTGGTATGGCCATTGCCTCTGCTGGCCAGGAAGTTTGGGAGCTGTAGCCCCAGTAGTTGGAAGAGCCTCAGCAGGATGGTTTTGCAGAGAATGGTCTTTCCCATCCTTTGCTCCCCCGCTCCTTTTCAAACTGGAGGGGCTAAAGCTTGGCCTCCTTCAACCCAACCAGGTTCTCATCCATGAAGCTTCATGGCAATTCCGCTTCTACCTGACCCCTTTTGGGTCGACTCTCTTGATGAAATCCTGCTCACTCCTTTTTGAATAGGAACTACATTAAGCTTAAACCAGGGGGGCTTTTGCTCTATGTAGTCATTCAAGGCTGTGCATTCTGAAGGCGTCCATTAAGCAATATGGACCTGCAGGAATTGGGCTCCATGTCCCTTTTCAAAGGCGGTGGCTGGCTAGACAGTTCCTAGATTGCTCTGGGTGCCCACACTTGCATGGCATGTCGGGACACTTTAATTATACGACATGTTCATCTGATTAAACAATGCAAACATATTTATTTGGCTCGGTTTGTAATTTTGAGCCCTCACAAATGCAACACTGGCTCACCTTGAGCTTGCCTGCTCGTTTCCAAAGCACTAGGTCCTTGCGTTCATTTATCAATGAAAAATGGGTTACTGTGCTGTGAAAGAATGGAGACCTGGCCTTAGGAATGAGGGAATGAGCGAACTGTTAAGGGGGGAGTTTCAGAAAATATTAGTCAGCCTGACAAAGAGGAAAGCACGTGAAAGGAAGTCAAGATAACCCCATCTGGATTTTGTTTAGTATAAGATGGGGCAAAGAGAAACTCGGGCAGGCTTGCAAGATTCTGTTATTCTACCCTACGGCAGTAAAGAGCATTACTTGAATCTGTGCTGTGCCGGTTTTTGACCTTGCCTGCCTCAAAGGGCTGACAGTTGGATGGATGAAAATATTATTTGATGAAATAAATAAAATAGATCAGCTCTCTCCAAGCGAATGCTGAGTGGGCATGGGACGACATTGAGTTTCAACCTAGGTGGAGGGTTCTGAAGTTAGAGCGGACTGTGCTAGGTATTAAATACTTAAGCCATTTTTTGTTTACTGTAAGTAGCGGTTAAGGTAGAGCTTTCCAAACTTTTCATGTTGGTGACACGCTTTTTAGACATGAATCATTTCGCGACACACTCTTACAGCAGGGCACAAGGCAGGCACTAGGACCTGCGCGGAATCACAGCCGGTTTGGAGGCAGCAAGGCACAAGGCAGGCACTAGGACCTGCACGGGATCCTGGCAGGGCAGGTTTGGAGGCAGCAAGGCACAAGGCAGGCACTAGGACCTGCGCGGAATCACAGCAGGTTTGGAGGCAGCCAGGCACAAGGCAGGCACTAGGACCTGCACGGGATCCTGGCAGGGCAGGTTTGGAGGCAGCAAGGCACAAGGCAGGCACTAGGACCTGCACGGGATCCTGGGAGGGCAAGTTTGGAGGCAGCAGGGCACAAGGCAAGCACTAGGACCTGCGTGGAATCACAGCCGGTTTGGAGGCAGCAAGGCACAAGGCAGGCACAAGGCAGGCACTAGGACCTGCGTGGAATCCCGGCAGGGTTCGGAGGCAGCAGCAGCCGCAACACACCCAGACACTGCAGCCAACACACTAACGTGTCGCGACACACAGTTTGGGAAGCTCTGGGTTAAGGTATTGGACTGGCATGGGAGAGACCCAGGTTGAAGTCCACCTTCAGCCATGGAAACTGTGGGGGTGATTTTGAGCCAATCATTCATTCTCAGGCCAGTGAAATGGGAGGAGGGAGCACTGTGTGTACCACCTTCAGATCTGAATGAAAGGGAGATATAAATCTAATTATCAATAAAGTATTTCAGCAACATCTTAAGGACTACAGGCTCCCAGTCCTATTTAAACTATGGTTAGATATTAATACTAAATGAAAACTTGAAGGGAGCTGGCAAAGAACCACGTTTCCCATCTCCTCTGTTTGCATCAGTTAGTTTAGCAATCTAAATCCGTGGTTTTACTGTTCTCTTAGGATCTCAACAAGAGTTACGGCAACAAACCATGGTTAGAAGTAGTTATGTTTTAGATATCTTTATACCCCCCCTTCCTGTTTTCCCTTTATGCATGTCATCTTTTATAAAGGATTAGCCTTTTTATATTACAAGGTTCTCTGTCCGGCAAATCTGACAGTACACGTGTAACACAGGCCTTTCATGTTTTTGTTTCGAGATATTTAATGACAAAACTATTCAGAATCAATACAGAAAATACTGACATTTTTTATATTTTTGAGAAGAAAATTAAAAATGTAAATACAAAATAAGCACATTTCATAAAAACAGGAATATTATTTGATAGAATTTTCTTCCTTTCTATTTCCTTAATTCAGTAAGACATAATTTAAGTAAGTAGCAGCTTGGTTATCAAGACATGTTTTTTCTGCAGTCTTGTCATTCAAGAGGAGTTATGTTCTTCAGTCATATTTCAGAATCTTAAACAGGCATTTCTTCTTGCATCTAAATCATTTTGGAACAGGAGCATTTCTCTCTCTCTCTCTCTCTCTCCCCCCCCCCCCACATTAATATGGAATAATGAAGCAATTCATTCATTTAAACACAAATCCACCACCAGTTGTCAGGGCCACCACAGCAAGCATTACAGTGGAGAACAAATGCCCCCTGGGCACATTTGCTTTCGAGGGTGCGCGAGGGCTAATTTTTGTGGTGTGTTCTTCTCTCTTTATTGTTGTGCTTTGTTGTTTCTTTGGGTAGTTTGTAGGCACCCCGCTGGTGATACTCAAGGTCATAGGAATTGTGGAGAGTTCCACCAAACCTTTTGTGCTGGACTCCACAGAGGTGGTATCTTGAATATAGACCGTGTGTGTGGCTGCAGCCGCTTCAAAAGAATTAAGCTTCTCTGTGCTGAGATTTTCTGGGTAGAGGACCAGTGGCCTATCGGTGCTCGTGAATGCTATTGTTCGGTCAGCGGTGGTGTTTACACTGATGTCCGTCATTCTGGACTGTTGTTGTTCATGCACTATTTCATTGCGTTCAGTTGCTTCTGGAGAGTCAGTTGTATCCACTGCCTTTATGGCTTTGACGAGGAGGTGGTTCTGTGCCACTGTTGGAGCAGCTGAGAATGGCATGGAGCCTTCCCATGGTACGGTGACCTCCTCCGAGCATGGCACCCCAAGGACTGTGGCTCCCGTTTTTCCTATCCATTTCTGCAAATAGGAGAGGGCTGGCTGCTTATCCACACATGCCCAAGGGTTGTTGTAAAGTGTGATTAGTTGTAGTTGAACAAGCTGGTCAAATGCTTTGTCAGGGATATAGGTGAACTTATTATTGTGCAGGTAAAGTTTGGAAAGATGTGTAAGTCTCATCAGTGTGCCAGGAAGGATTTGTGACAAGAAGTTGCTGGATAGATCCACTATCTCCATGTTGGAAGGAATGTTGGTGGGGACGGTCCAAAGCTTGTTGCTACTGAGGTTGAGGAATCTGAGGCTGCTCATTGTATTGTTGATAAGTACAGCCCTTTCCACCATGTTCCTTGACACATCAAGGATTTTAAGATTCCACTGGTAAGCCGTGTCAAGCTTTTGGAGAACCTTGATATTGTTGTGCGCGGCATATATTTCCCACAGGGACCTGGGCAGCTGAGCTGGGAGGTTCTGAAGCCAGTTGTCAGAAACATCCAGGGTTCTCAAATTGGCAAACTGAGTCAGCTGGTGGTTGAGGTCAACAAAGTGGTTATAGGACAGATTTAAATAGGTAACGTTGTCCTGAAGTCCATGTGGCAGTGTGGTCAGGTTTCTGCCAGAACAGTCCACGTTTCTGTCATTTCCTGAGCATGAACACAAAGAAGGACAAAGACCCTGAATGGCTGGTATGAAGAAGAGAAGAGCCAGGACACCAAGTGATGCCTTCAAGACCCGGTTCTCCATGTTGCCTAGAAGCAAACATATAACACATGCCCAGTTTATCACACATTTTAGAAAGCTGGCTGGTTTGTTTTTTTTTTAAAAAAAAAAGCACTTATCCCTTGCCAATGGAGTTGCATTTTAATAAAGCCACACATACCTACATCCCTGTGGCATAATCCTTAATGGTGCAGAAAACCATGCTTATTTACAAAGACGCTCTTCATCCTCCTGTCTTGCTGTCTGGCAGAAGAGTCTAATCTATTTCCATCTCGTCTTCCCCTCTCCCATCCGCCTCCAGCTCCTCATGGTAGCGTTCTTCCTAAACTGCTGGGCTCTTCCAAATGTTGTACAATGTCCACTTTCTGTTGAGAGCAATTTGAATCTCCAGTTTATCTATTGGATATTCTTTCTGTTATAAAATGATGCTCTGTGTGAAGGTGGCCGACTAAGCTGGATGTAGCGTAGGTCTTAAAATTCCAGCAGTCATATAGCAACTCTCTTATCCACGCTGTAAATAAGGCATGGAAGAGCAAATGGCATCCACAGTTCCAAAATGCATTCAGGACAATTTCAGGCATGCTTCCCTGCCTGCGTTCCGCTACGGGTGCTTTTTCTCCATTCTCAGCCTAGCCTTATTCCCCTTTTCCCAAGGTTTGGTTTCCAAGAACCAAATTGAACGTTAAGAAGAGATTCTGTAGCTGTCACTGCAGCAGATTGCTGGTGCAGGGAACTGCCAAGTTGGACTACAGTTGTTTTCTTCTCCCGGCATCTTTCTCAGTCTCTCTGTCTCTCTCAGTTTTTTACTTTAGGCACATACACACCGGCACACATGCACTCCTCGTTCTGTGGCAAGAGGATTGGGTCTTAAAAGGAGGAGAGAGAACAGTCAAAGCAACTTACCCAACTCTCTCTGCTGTAGCCTTAGTGCATCGTTTCCCTGAAAGATTCAGATGCAAAGGTCGGCTTGTTCTCGAGGCGAGCCACAGTTTGTCTGTGGGTTGTGCTTTGCCTCTTCAGCTGCATCGTGCTGCCGTTTCCAGGGGCTCGGCAACCACCTGATCAGCTTTCCATCGGAAGACTGCAGAGCTGTTGTTTCGGTGCTGACTCAAATGTATTGCAAGGGGTGCATGCTCAACAAAAATGGGCAGTCCCTTTTTTTTGGGAAGCCAAGTTTCCAAACTTCTTACATTTATGTTCCCTCTGGGCCCTTCTTTTGGGACGTCTCTCAGTGCATTAAGATGCAGCATGCTTACTTTGTGCAAATAGCATCCAGTTCCACCTGTGTGTGTTTGTGTGTGTGTGTGTGTGTGTGTGTGTGTGTGATATTTTTATTAGGCTTGCTCCTTCAGTCTTTGGCTCTTCTATGTTCATGTTTAAGCATTTTATCTTTCTGTAATCATCCTATGTTTCTAAACTGAAACTCTAAAAAGACTCTGGCAATATTAAATCAAATTTATTTCACAAGGCTGTAGTGGGGCCCAAGAATCACTTAGTCCGGCCTCTTCTTCTGTTTCAGAATCTCGTGTGAATCTCCACTCAGCCTTAGCTCCCTTCAACTCCCATTACCCCTTCTGTTCTCTGGTTCACTGAAAAATCAGGAGAGAGAATTCCTAGCATGATTTAAGAAACAGTTTATTCAAGCTTACTGCCCTGAGTGCAGCAGGAGGTTTTAATGGCATACCCGTTGAGATAACATTTAGCCAAACTGAGAATTAGGGATTGATGCACAGGACTTTAAGAAAACCCATGTGTACATAAAAAGAATCAGTAAAACTTTTCATTTTTTTCAGCTATATTTTCTTACTCCAACCTATTTCAGTAACTGTTTTAAAAATATACCACCATAATGATATGTACTTACCCATATTTTTAGTGTGCTTTGTATTTTTGTCTTATTTTGACAAAACTGTGCCACTCAGAGTGGGTAACCAAACCTTTAATCTAGATTAAGAATGTGGCTAAATTTTACTATCATAGCCAACAGCTGTTTTGTTTTCTCCTTCTGTGAATAGGCTTAAATATGGCTTACTGTAGGGTTCAGCTCCTCTATAGCTCTTTCCTAGTATCGTGATTCTTTCTAGACAAAACCTTTTCCTTTATTAATGTCCTCCTCCATGGTCCAAAACTGATGTGCTCTTTTAGACAAAGACTTTGCCTGTATGTGTAGAGCCTAAGGCTGCAAAATTAAGGCTAGGGCTATAAAGTTAAACCTCAGTGTCCACTCCCAGTTTATCCTACCAATGTACTTGCACCAACTGCTGATTTCCTTGAATCCTCCTTTTTCGGAAGGCCCAGTGGCCATGGAATGTGCAGAAAGAGGGCTCTATGGTTACCGGACTCTATAGAAAACCAGTCTCTTCTTGCAGGGGCCATGACCATAGATGCTCTTGAGAGCTCAAGGCACAGCATGACTGGCAGAACTCTACACCTTATAAAAATAGGCTATTTCAGAAAAACCACAACATGGGTAAGTTAGGAAGGGACCAAGAAGAGAGGAAGTGAGCTTTAATGTTTATTTAACCAACTCAGCTACACTGACACTCTCAGAAGAATAGGATTATACAGTCATGTCTAGATTGGATTGAAGGGGTCCGTCTAATTCAGAATTCTACTTCTAGGAAGCCCATAGGAAATGAATAGCCCTCTCTTGTTGTTCCACAGCATCTATCATTCAGAGAGAGATTATTTCTGAATATATGAGTTTCATAAGGCCCCTGTGATGGCAGCTGTTGATATTCTCCTTCATAAAATTATCATGAAATCATTTAGTCTAGTATCCATCACTGCTTCTTGTGGCAGGGACTTTGGTAAATTCAGCATGCACAAATTAAATCCTCTGGACTGGAACAGGAGTTTCTTCGAAGCAGCCCCTGAACTGTGGATTGCTGCAAAAGCTCAACTTTTCTGTTAAAATATAGGCCAATATATTTTTCTTTAGGCAGGTTTGGTTTAGAGCTCTAGTGAGCTTTCTGTAAATGGCCATTGTCAGTTGTAAATTGAGCTTTTTCTAGCGTGGTTAATGGTTCTTGTGATTTTTGAAAGTTGTCCCTTATAAGCAATTGGAGTTGCCATTTTACAGCAAGAATTGGTGTGGTGGGGGAGTGTGGGTGGAGATGATTAATGGGCCTTCATTTCTGACCAGTTGGATAAAGAACTGCTCTTGCCTGCTGCCCCTTGGCACAAGCAAAAGATGTGACCGTCAGACTGTGTAAGGTGCAATGCAAAGTGTGCTTCAGTTGGTGGGTGGTTTAGATTTAGGTTCTTCAGTGTTGCTTTCCAGATTTCAGAGCAGTGAGGGCCAACTTTTGCCAGCAAATGGTTTCTGATGCACAAAATAATTCTCTGCCACTTCTTGTTCACCCACACACTCCTGCCACCTCCCACACAGCTAGTGCTCAAGTTAGCTTGCAGGTTTTAGTTACCTCCTTTGCAGATCTTGCTTCTGCTTCTTACCACAACAGTTTTCCGTGTTCTTGGATAGCGCCTATTCATTTCAGCTGATTCTAGATCAGAGAGCTTTTTAATAAATCACCAAAATATCATAATGTCCCCGGGCACAAGGCTGCCTATTGTGCCTTAAAATGGTGCTAATGTCTTCATCCCCCCAACATTAAGTAAAAATACGTTAAAAAAAAAAAGTAAATATGGATCAGTTTTTCAAAATACAACCTGTTCTGGCCATCACAATACCAGAAGGAAATGGGGGAACTGGAAAAACTGCAGAGAAGAAGAATGAAAATAGTGAGGGACTTGGAAGCTAAATCCTATGAAGAATGGTTAAAGGGACTGTGTATGTTTCAGCCAGTGCTTCCCAAACCTGGCTAAATTACCCAAAATTGGGTAAAAGTGGTTTTTCTTTAGATAACGACACACAAACCCATTAAATTGACTTAAAGACTTTTACCTACATTGGGTAAAAAGGACTATCTGATAAGCAGTTTTGGGTAATGAAGGGGGGGGGAAATGGAAAGCACTGGCTTAGCCTAAAGTAGAGAAGGCCAAGGGGAGACATGGTAGCAGACTTCCAATTTTTATTATTTTATTATTTATTTATTTTTATTATTTGAATTTATCCCCGCCCATCTCTACCATGGTAGACTCTGGGCGGTTCCAATACTTGCAGGGCTGTCACGGGGAAGAGAAGATGATTTGTTCTCTGTAGTGCCTGAAGGTGGGACAAGAACTAATGGGTGGGAGCTTTACAGAGAGGGATCCAAACTCAGAATAAGGAGGAATTTCCCGACTGTGAGAGCTGTTAAGCTGTGGAACAGCCTGAAGTCATGGGTACTCCATCATTGGAGGGTTTAAAGCAAACATCAGACAGCCATTTGTCTGGTATGGGCTGAGGATTCCTGCCCTGGGCGGGAGGTTGGGCTAGATCAAGGGTCGGAAATGGCGGCTCGCGAGCCACATCTGGCTCTTTGGCCCCTCAACTCTGGCTCGCTCTCTCTCTCTGCCGCCCGACATCCGGAAAGCCGGTCTCCGGAAGCAGCAGGCTTCAGCCCGCCTCTGCTCTCCTTTGGCGCGCGCTGATTGGTGGAGGCGTCCTTCCTTCTGAGCCTCCACCAATCAGCGTCTGTTTCTTCTCCAGGAGAAGAACCCTGGAGAAGAAACAGAGACGCTGATTGGTGGAGGCTCAGAAGGAAGGACGCCTCCACCAATCAGCACGCGCCAAAGGAGAGCAGAGAGGCCCCCGCCCGCAAACCCCGCCCCCTGGCTCTCGAGCATTTCAAAATGTGCACGAGCATGTCAAAATGGCTCCCGGCATAAAAAGTTTGCCGACCCCTGGGCTAGATGATCTCTAAGGTCTCTTCCAACCTTATGGTTCTATGCTACTTTTACAAGCCGCTGAAATCTTGCATTCTCTCTTTTTCTTCAAATTTATTTGTGGCCTGAAAAAGTTGGTGATCCCTGCAGTGGATTTTGTCTTAATTATTTTTGCTAGGAGTTCTGTCATTGGTATTTGCTAGGGTATTGCTTGTGCTTTGTGTTTCGTTAATAATAATCTGAGACTGTTCCAGGCATGTGTCAGGGTAAGGTTTGAAGGAACCCTTTCAGCTACAGATGACCGTGTGAATCAAACTGATTCCCATATTGCAAGCCAAGGTGAAAGGTCCTAGATCTAAAAAGTGGAAAACTATTGATGTAGGTATAAATGACAGGCACTTTGGAGTGAATTGGATTAGGGGCGTGGTGGCTCAGCGGGTAAGACGCCAGGCTTGTCGATCGGAAGATCGCAAGTTCGGAGGTTCGAATCCCTAGCCCCGCGTGACGGAGTGAGCTCCCGCACTCGCCCCAGCTCTTGCCAACCTAGCAATTAGAAAGAATGCAAATGCAAGTAGACGAATAGGTACGACTTCGGTGGGAAGGTAAGAGCGTTCTGCGCGTCATGCCGGCCACATGACCGCGGAAGCGTCTTCGGACAACGCTGGCTCTTCGACTAAGAAACGGAGATGAGCACCGCCCCCTAGAGTTGGACACGACTGCACAAATGTGCGGGGGGAACCTTTACCTTTAATCACTTGCAGTGCTGTGGTTTCGTCCTTACAGGCAATTCTCTGAGTTTTTTTGGAATAGGACTCAGCAATCTGAAGCTGAATGGGAGGTGCATGTCCCGGTACTGATCAAGTCCTGTATTGTGGATGAGGTCAGCTTGGATTCACTGCAGTCCACCTCCCATTTGAAATCCATGGCAAACTTCCCATAGAGTACAGTCTTTCCTCCTCTTCCTCCTCTTCCTGCTATTGCATCATCCTTCATAAGTTGTCAGTACAGTGAAAATCTGAACTGGTACTAAGCATCTTGCTAAGGACACGTGTTCCTCCCGAACCATTGCACAGAGGAATAGATCATCTCAACTAGGGCCCTGAAAATGGGCACCTTCTTTTATATGAGAGAGTTATCACCCACTTGGTCATGTTTAGAAACAACCATTTTTATACTAATGCTAATTCCTTCATCTTTGCTCATCTACAGGCAATTACAATCCCACTTTTAATAGTGTGCTTGTAACTTGCTTATTGGGGGTAGGGCATAGGGTGTATTACAGACAGTTGCCTGTTTGATTAAACTGGAAAGATCCTTCTTTGTCCAAGAACATGTTTGGTTTTATTTATTTCAGTATATGGTCTTTTCCTTTGCAGCATTGAAGGTATTACTTATTTTACACTTTTTGGCTGCCACCAATTCTGCATTGCTGAGCTCTCTTCTGGCAGACACTGTCTCAGTAATTATCAGCTTGAATTGCAATCCTCCATTACACTTTTAGTTGCACCCAGATAGCAGAAACGGCGTGGCTTCTGGTTGAACAATAATTTCCTTGAGAGTAACTGAAGAGCCAGCAGAGTATAACGCCTTCTATTTTTGATACTCAAACTACGAGAGCCTTAATTTGGCTGCACAAACAAGGAAACATGATGTATGCCCTGGGTGGGGTGGGATGGGGTGGGGTGGGGAGAGAGACAGCAGCAGTCCTGGAGAAACCCAAGGTTTACAGGTATGCAAAAAATATTTTAAAAAGCCACACAGGTCCAAAAAAAACCCCACCCCACCCCACCCCTGTGAGAACCGAGCATGACAAAGAAAGTTGGCAAACGTGATGAAATCAGGGGGAGCAGTTCGGAACAAGAATGGAATTGAATGTTGAGGGTTGCCCAGAGCAGGACCATTTGGTCCTGCAGCACATTGGTGCAAGATGGAGGTGCCCCCTTTGTTGCATCAACCAGCACTGATTCTGATGCAGTGACCCTCATAAGCCTATGAAGACAGAGCTCTGAGATGTTTTTGTGGGTTGTTTTCATTGATGAATGTTTTCATTGCTGTTTTGCGGTATATCTGCTTTCTACTGGATCATGAACTGCCAGGTGTAGATTTGATTACAGTGGTCAGTGACTATATTAAATGAAGAAACTCCACTTTTAGTGTTGAGACTTCAGGGCCAAACCCAGTGATTTTTCTCCACATACCCATCCCAGTCGCATACGTGCGGGAGCCCTGACCTCACCCCTCAAAAAAGCTTGCATCTCCAGACTTGACTGTTGGGGGGAAGAAAAGTAAGTAGCACATTGTTTGACAAGAAATTGGCCATAGCTGAAATGCCAAGTTCTGGTTTTGCAGGCCCTTTTGCAGGAAGAATAACTTCTAACAGCAGTTTCTGTATACCTAATAGGTGTATCTGTACCAAAACATGATCGTGTAATCTTGCAGGTGGTGGTTTGGCTCACATGTAAACACAGTTCTGCCCTCTCCCTTTCGTTAGTATTTCAGCCTCCAATTTTAATTAATTGAACATTTAATTAAATTTAATTCCTCATGAACTCGCCAGGTAGCCCAAAGTAATCAAGTATCTGTCTGCTGTGACCCCATCTTATGGGTGAAATTATGGAGCCCTGGGCTGGGTTCACACAACATATAAAGCCATAATGTGGCTTGCTTGTTTGAGGATTAGCATGTTGTATGATTTCTAGAAGTGTGATTTGTAAACGGGGGTTTATTTTAGTTAATTCAAATCATAGTTAAGCAAACCATGTTTCATATGTTATGTGAACACATGAACCATGTATGTTGTTTACTCTTTTTTTTATTCATATATCGTAGTGCCCTGTAATATATTCTGTTCAATTTTAGCTTAGCATGTTGTGTGAACCCAGCCAATTGCAGTTTATTCAATAAACAATTAAAGAATTATTTAGTGCAATGTGTTAACTCAGGAATTATGTTCAGTATCAACCCAGTGTGTTTGAAACAAGTGTGGAATATTTTATGAGAATGTGTCTGGATTCGTACATTCACTCACACACATGAATTCTCTGGGGGATGGGGTAAATCAGAAAATTTTATATCAGGAAATAGCTTTCCTGTCTGTTTCAGCCTGGTTATTTCCATTACATAACAATTGGAAATGTGCAGATTAACAGCAGACATGATACAGATGAAGTTTATTAGTAGTACATCTATCTGTTACATCTTCTAGAAATCTCAAGTCACCATAAATTATTTTGGGGAAGTGAAGCCCCATGATACAAGATATTTACACATTTTGGGGAAAATCTTAGTAAGTAAAAACAAGAAAATTATACAAACATTATCCAGATCATTTTTTATGAGATGAATCATCTTAAGCAGGAAAATGCTTTTAAAAATAGAGGGCTTACTTCTCTAAAACTCCTACAGAGTTTCGATGTAGGGGTGAGCACACATTGGATCTAAACAATGTGTACACAGCTACTCAAGGCTCCCTGGAAAACTAAACTGAGTTAAGAAACATGAGAGGTTGAGTCTCTTCACCTGTAGCAATCGGTACTCTGCTGCTAATGTACAGTTTTATGAAAAAGTATTTGCCCCCTTTCCATTTTCTCTCTTTTTTTCCTATCTTTATCACCAAATGTTATCAGAGCTTTATATGGGCCCTGCTGATATATAAAGGGAGTCTGAGTAAACAAGTACCACTAGCGTGGTATTTAATTTATTTCATATATTTCTTAACAAAATAATCCAGCCTGGGACCTACCACTGTGAAACAGTAATTGCCTCCTTAGATTCAGTGACTGGTTGTACTGTCTTTACTGTAGTTGCAATAACTCTAACCAAATGCTTCTTCTAATTTATTATTGCTCTTTCACATCCTTATGGAGGGATTTGGACCCATTCCTCCATGGCAAGTTGTTTCAACTTACAGTAGTAACATTTGAGGATTTTCTAGCATGAACTGTTTTTTTCAGATCCTGCCACAAATTCTGGCCAGTTTAGGTCTGGACCAAACCATTGCATTTGTTGTTCTTCATTCCCTTGCATGTTTGGGATCATTGTCTTGATGCAGTGTTTCTCAACCTTGGCAACTTTAAGATGTCTGGACTTCAACTCCCAGAATTCCCCAGCCAGCATTGCCAAGGTTGAGAAACACTGTCTTGATGTATGGCCCACTTGCAATTCACTTTAGCTGACCAACAGATGGCCTGATATTCTCCTGTAGAATTCTGTGATATGAAGCATAATTTTTGCTTCTTTCAATGATAGCAAATCCTCCAGGTCATGACACTACTGCCTCCTGTTTAAACCTTTTTTTTTTTTTTTTTTTGCATATATGCATACCCCATCGTGCTGTTCCTTTTCAAAATAAGCAGTGTTATGCAGAGCACAGAAAAAGAGTAAGAAATCATGTCAAATAAAGTGAAGGGATGAGAGTAAAAAATGAGGATTTTCTCAATGCCATCCAACTGCTTTCTCATTTCGTCCTTCCTTTCAACTTATTCACTCTTCCTTCATACATTTATTTTGCGATTGAATCCTCATTTATTATTTTTCTATGACCACACCACCTCAGTGTGTTAGTTCATATTAGTTACTCACTGCTACATTTAGTCCACATTTATTCTAGATATTATCTCTTCTTGTTAATGCATGCACTTAAGAGCCCCATTCCCACTGCATTCAACTTTTATGTTTTTCTTGACATAACCAACTTTTACTCCCATATAGCAAAGTGGGCAAAAGCATGCTCTTATACAAGCCATTTTCACTTTTTGTCACTCATTGCTTGCAACTGACCACATAATACCCGCTGTCTTTCTACCAGCATTTGCATGTCTTAATATTTCTCCATCCATTTTCCTGTTTTAAGTAAATAGATTCATCTACTCATGCTAGTTTTTTTGCTGTTTAAGTGTCACTTGCCATTGTTCCCTCCAAGAACACAGGATCATCTATCTGTGCTGTGTATTCATGTCCTTGCCCAACGTATTTCTAATGTCACCACAAGCATTCTTGATAAATACATCAAACAGCCAAGGGAACATCACACCTTTTTTCTTACCCTCTGCTTAATGTTGAACCATTTACCAAACATGCTATTTATTCTTAGACTGGGTTTCCTTCCATCATATTCCACTCTTATCTCATTCAGCAACCAACTTTCAACTCTGTGTTTCCACAAAACATTCCATCATTCAAGCTTCTTCATTTTATTGTATGCTTTGTCTGTATCAACAAACATACTTTTTTTTTCTTGTCTCATTCATACATTTCTCAGTGACCTGCTGAAGACAAACATCTGGTCTGTGTATCCCCTGCCTGGCTTAAGGCCACAGTTCCCAAATTTTGCTTGTGATCACCTCTAGTATTCCTTCAGTCGGAATTCTCCCAAACAAAATTTTTCCCAGGCTAGCTTAACAAAATAAATTGCAAACCTTGTGTTGAAATTTAACAACATTGAGGGAAAATCTCTGTATGGTTCTTAGTTCATAGCATCCAGTCTTCCCCAATTTGACATCCTTCAAATATTTTGGGATGACAACTCCTAGAGTTCCCAAGCCAACCTGAGGAAAGCTGGCTTAAAGTTTCTAGTGCTTTGTGAGAACTGCGCTAAAATCTGTCTTGAAGTGCATCTAGGAATGATTCTCCTTGTGAGGGAATAAAGCAGTGGCTATTTTGGTAGTGAAGGAAACTCTGCCCCTGACCTCTTGAAAGTTAGTAATCTTACCCTCTATGATTAATAACTAAAAACGATTGTCTCGCTTCTCTGAGTATGCGTAGAAATGCAAGTGCACAAATACATAGTTTTCTGCAACCTGCAAGCCTATCCCATACTAAGGGTGAAGCTAATAAGTATTCTTATCATTCCCAGCTAATGTGCGTAGAACACAGTTAATGTACCACAATAGGCAAATGTGTAGGAATTTGGAAACTGCCAGTAGTGCTATTTGTGGTCAGGTGCTTTTTGATCAAGAAAAAGGAACAGCTTTTTAGATTATATAGATAGGCCTTCAAGCAAAATGCAAACTAGGAGAGAATAAATTCTTGATAACGATGTGGGTACACAGGACTCAGCAGAAGATCTAAGGGTTATAATTAGGGGAAGGTAAAAGAATTGTGAAATTCGAAATGTCTTATTAAGTCAGAAGTTGTGCAGAAGGTTCAATATTGTTGTGCCGTAGTTTCAGAAGAGGAAACTTCTCAAAAGGGGTAGACTTCAAACTGCAGGGACCAACTGGATGGTCAAACTTCTACGTTGCTGGGTGACCATTTAAAAGCACTAAATAGAGAGTCACCGGTTTTTTTTATTAGAAAAAGTTCACACAAAAATAGAAGGATTCTAGGGTGATAAAGGCAAAAAGACCCCCTGTAAAAAATGAGTCTTGTCCAAATAAAGAAAAAAATTAAGGAGCATAAATCCATGGGGGAGATGTTCCTGAAGTCTGTCTGTGCAGATGCAGCCTACCTTGGAATATTAGAGACTGGGGAGAAGCAGCAAGGGGAGCATGTTTGGCTGGGGAGTCTTCCTGAAAGCATCTTTTGAAGTATGAGATGATGAAACTAAATGGATCTACTCCATTTTGTTTCAGTAGATGATTTTTTTTTAAATCAGAAGGAAGCAGTATGTGCTCCGAAATGTATAAAAATCAATTACACAAAAAGTCGTCTGGCGGTGGAGGAAGTAGCACTGCTTCACTGACATTTTGTTGGGACAGATCTGGCGGTATAGAGCACTGGATCTCTACATTTTGTTCCAAGGGACAGGGTTCAGGGGTACAAATATCCCCATTGACTCCACGGGGCCAGCTGGATGAAGGAGGATCTAGTAGCCTTGGACTCTCAGGCTGGAGTGAAATGTCAGTTAAGTTGTTTGGTTCCTCAGAAATTTGGGTTTGGGTGCTTGTTGAAGAATCCAAGGTTGCTGTTGCAGTGTGGCTTGACTCACTCTCTGTTCCTGCAGCACCGCATCCCTGTGGAGCATCCACATTCTGCCTAGATTCAGAAAGTTGTCCTTCTGTATTTTCCAGCAGTTGTGCATCCTTGTTAAATTTCCATGGCAAAAGAGAGAGAACGGACATCCTCTTGATGCCTTGCACAGGTTCTTTATCTGCAGTAAGGTCAGGCATGTCTCCATCTGCAAATGGGGAGCGGCCTGCCCAGTGGGGAAGAGGTGAATTTGCCCTTTTCCGTTGCCTCCAAAGGAAGATGGCAACAATAATGAGAATCATGAGCAGCAAGACGACCCCAATGACCACAGCAACTATTAAATGTTCATCTGCAACTTTAGCTCCTTTAGGTTCTTCTGTTGTGATAGGAAGCTGGGGCGTGTGGGAAGGCATTTGCTCTTCATTTTTGGAAGGGTCTTTTGATTTACTTGCTTGATATGAAGAGCTGTGGGGTTCAGAATCGAGACCCACTAAGGCAAGCACAGCAGGAGGCAACACACTTGCAGGTCCCTTTGTCTTTCCAGAGGTGTGGTTCCACCACAGTTGTCCATAGATGAAAATTAGAATGATGGGCTTGATAGCCATTGTTGAAATTCTGGAGATCTCTTTTGTAGATGAAGAAGATAAAAGCTAGAGAGTAACATGAGCATCAGATTTTGCCTTCTGAAAGCATAGCAACAACAAACATTTCTAAAGCAACCAGTGTACTGGAAGACACTTAAGAGAATAGCCAGAATTTTACCAATTTCTGAGGAAATAAATTTTAGCTTCAACTTATTTGTTGCTTTTAAAACCATCTTTCAGTGTACAATGTTTTTAGCCACCCTTCATCCTAGGGGCCAAAAGAATAAACAAAATGTACAATATAAATTAATGAGACTATGTCCCTAAATGTATATAATGCAATAAAAATGGAGGCATTACCGAAAAAATGTACAGTTGTATGGGTGAAAAGTGTGTGCGCAGGCAACACACCCCAACACACACTCCATACAGTTAACAGTTGTAATGAATCCAAAAGCACAGCAATTAGTAAAAAGCAGATTTATATTGAAATATGAAAATTGTTCTTTAAAAAAACCCTGAAGAGGTAGAACTACATATATTTTTAAGAACCCTGAATGGATTCTA
Source organism: Charina bottae (assembly GCA_023362775.1). Classification (NCBI taxonomy): domain Eukaryota; kingdom Metazoa; phylum Chordata; class Lepidosauria; order Squamata; family Charinaidae; genus Charina; species Charina bottae. The sequence goes on along the minus strand of JALMGJ010000027.1, from coordinate 6,308,576 downwards.
CAAATCTGGGACCACATTAAAAACAGACAGACATAGGCCCCGTCTCGTACCTGCTCAGTAAAAGAACAAAAGGACATTGATCTTAATTTTTCAGGCATATTCATGCAGATGGAAGCGGCCTTTTAATACCAGGTGCCAAAATCAGTTCTTTGCATAGTTTCTTTTTCCCCCCATGGGGAAAATTATAAGAATAGAGCAGGAGGCGGCTTACTGACAGCCACCTTTTCCTTGCATTGGGGATAATTCACCATTTACAACAAACAAGTGCAAAGTTATGGAACACTTAGTGCCTCATATCAGAGTTTGATTAAAAAGAGATGGCTCCAATGCTTAGATTCTTTCAGGAATGAGATGGAAAATTGACATATTCAAGGTGGGGGTTATTTGGACGTGGGCCTTATAACTTTGTCACACAGTTTTGGGATCTAGGTTAGAATAATGGGGGGAAAGTCATAGAGCAAACAACATGGAAGATTTTTGTTGCTGTTAAATAAATTCTCAGTCGTAGTACAGTGCAATGAGATATTATTTTTGTTATCTATTAATTATATTAACTGCTGCTAGCCTTTGGTCTACAGCCAAAATCACAATGACAATAAATGCATTAAAGCACCATCAAATAATATGTTACTGCAGTGATTGAAGTCCAGCATGACCATTTTTAAAATAAAATGTCTTAAAAGGCTCAGGAAAATTAAAAAGGAGCTTTTGTACTGTGTGGCAAGAATAGAACAAGAGAGTCCTGCTGAGAGGGGAATTCTAGAAACCGGTGCTGTGCTGAAAAGGCCCTGAATGCTTAAACTAGATTTGTTAAGAAAACAAGGAGAACATGATGGATATCAGCAGATATTTAGCCCTTCCAGCTGCCTGAAGTTGGCCAGTTACTGCTCAGGCTTTAGAAGAATGGGGGATGACCCCAGGATAATATCTGTCCTTAATAAAATGCTTTTAATTAATTAATTTATTTGTTTAATTTTTATCCCGCCTTTATTATTTTTATAAATAACTCAAGGTGGCAAACATACCTAATACTCCTTCCTCCTCCTATTTTCCCTACAACAACAACCCTGTGAGGTGAGTTGGGCTGAGAGAGAGTGACTGGCCCAAGGTCACCCAGCTGGCTTTCATGCCTAAGGCGGGACTAGAACTCACAGACTCCTGGTTTGCCATTGGCTCCTTCCTAGGGCTGAGAGACAGGGACTGGCCCAAGGTCACCCAGCCGGCTTTCGTGCCTAAGGCGGGACTAGAACTCTCAGTCTCCTGGTTTGCCGTTGGCTCCTTCCTAGGGCTGAGAGACAGGGACTGGCCGAAGGTCACCCAGCCGGCTTTCGTGCCTAAGGTGGGATTAGAACTCACAGACTCCTGGTTTCTAGCCCGTTGCCTTAACCACTAGACCAAACTGGCTCTAATAGATTAGATTAATTAATAGATTAGATTAATAGATTTTTTTAAAAAAATCCTATATATAAATATGTAGAAATCCTATCCATCCATCCCAGGATCTGAGGGTATGGAATCAGGAAGCTTCCAATATAATGTTGCCCTTGTTCCCTAAACAGGGTCCAGCTATTTTTAAGGTTATATTAGTGGGCCATCACAGAAGAAGCCTGGCTCTTTTGCTGCAGTTCAAACTATCTTTCAAAAAACCTAATACTAGCATTTCCAAAAATGAACTCAGTGAGGCTCTTTGAATAAACATGTGTAAGATAAATGGTGTGGCTTGCAGTTAAAGGAACGCTGCATATGGAAACTATTGAATTTGTGCTTAGTTCCATTAAAGAATTAAAACTGCATTTGTAACCTGATCCAGATAACAAGGTGAAATCTGAAGGGAGATGTGGCTGACTTCAGAAATTGCTGGGCTTCTATCCATCCACTTTTGTGCTCCTGTTTGCACTGAACATTAGTTACAAACTGATCTATTCACAGACCTAATTCTCTAATTTGGATCCTAGTGCTAGAATTTAACCGCATGAAAGTCCTGGTCACAATAGTAAAACAGACTTCAATATGAGGTTTTGAGAAAGTAACTCATTTTAATATCTTTTACATGTGGCAGGAAGCACATGCCACTTATACTAAATTGCTACTCAGAGGAGTAAAGAGTGGACCGCTTTTGGGATCTAACATATTCCTATTTTTTCCATATTAGGTTTTAGTAATTTCTTGTTTGTTTTGAGGGTTTTTTAAGCAAAAGAAGTATAATAATTAAGCGTGGCTTACCTTTTTGATTTCTCCTGCCCTATTCAAACCTCTTGTTTATAGCATTACCTTTTAGTGTTACAAGATCAGGGAAGTGAGAACACAGCAAACACTTTAAATGGTATGGTGGTTCACATATTGCAAAAGGAACTTACTCTGACATAAAGAGGAAGTTTATCAGTGCACAATGCCGGAAGCCCCTCAAATTAAGAAACATTTAAACATGTCAGGATTGCTGTTTCCACAGATGAAGAAGAGAAGACCAAAACTCCTGCCAAAAAGTTAAAAGCAGCAGGAGGAATTAAGAGGCTGTTATGAGGTTGGGTGAAAAATGTTAGCATCACCATACAGTATGTGTTTCCACTATTTTTTCTCTTAGAAGGCGGAGGATTTTTTTGCTTTCTTGCATGCACCAGTTCCTCGCACCAGTTCCCACTTCACAGCCTTTCTCTCAGGAGTCATAATAATGGTTGTGGGGGGTGTCTATCTGTATTGATCTGGTTTTGACAATCCCAGTCTTAGTTTGTATGGTCAAATATGCGCGAACTTTTTGCATCAGCCTGCAGCTCTGTTGCCTTCTCCTTTCATGTAAGCTGGAGGTTGGGGGAGCCAGGAAATTGCAGTTAAATATAGATTCCGACCACATGAGAACAAGGAACCATGGTTAATGGTTCCTGGAAAAGAGTAACCTAGCTTGTTTGGAAGCCATACATCATAGCTTTGAACATTATAGCTTTGGATATTAATGCATCCTTCTGGATTTGTTGCTTTCTTGTGAGAACAGTGAAGTGTAGAGGCTGTGTATTAGCATTTGAAGAGGCTCACACACATCTTCACTTATTAAGTCAGGATTTAATCAGTTATGACTAATAGCTTCAACCAGGCTTTACATTTTCCTAATTATAGTTTCAGAGGGATATATTCAATAACAATGAAGCTAGATCATTATTGTTACTATTTTTTGCCACGATTTGCTAAAGAGGCCATAGTGGTCTGATTGTAGATAATGCAAAGCCGTAATGGGTAGATTATCATACCAAACCAACAGATGAAATCAACCACTTTTTGGCTTAGCGTCATGGCAACCAAACATGGTCATGAGCAAAACCCAGTGTGGTATAGCAGGGAGCTATTTAGGTGGGAGCCCCAGTTCAAATGTCAGCCTTGACAATCTTTAGCTTGTCTGATGGTTAATTTTAGTTAGTAACATGAATGGGAGGGCTGAAGCAAGCCACATATACCTCAAGTTCCTTGGAGGAAATATACAATACAAAGCTAACAAAGCAAACCAGAGTTGATTAGCGCTGAAAATAATAAAAACTGTTCGGGAAAGACTGAAGGAACTTACACTGGAAAGAAAAGGGAGGGAATACAGGTAATCCTTGCATAATGACCACAATTGGGACCAGAATTTCGGTTGCTAAGCAAAGCGGTCATTAAGCGAATCTGACCCGATTTTACGACCTTTTGTGTGGTGGTAGTTAAGCAAATCACTGTGGTCGTTACGCGAATCACGCGGTTCCCCATTGATTTTGCTTGCCAGAAGCTGTCCGGGAAGGTCGAAAATGGCGTTCACGTGACCATGGGACGCAGCAATGGTCATAAATGTGAACCAGTTGCCAAGCGCCCAAATCGTGATCATGTGACCACGGGGACATGGCAACAGTCATAAGTGTGAGGACCAGTCGCAAGTCAGGTTTTCCAGCCCCATTGTAAGTCTGAACCATCACTAAATGAATGGTTGTTAAGCGAGGACTGCCTGTATGCAATCCACATGTTTGCTGAGCTGTAGTTAAAAGCAGTGTTTCTCATTATGTCATTTAGCTAGTGAGATGGCTGTGCGAGAACACTGAAAGCTTCCTTAAAGCAGGGGTAGGTTAGGTGGCACCCTCGGGAATCTGGGTGCTCAGACACTCCCTTCGGTTTTTAATAAAGCATATTTGAAAGCAAAGTACCAGCCACTGGCCTTGTATTTCTATGCAGGACTATCTTTAGGACCCATAAAGGTCCCATTGAAATGGTGAAAACATCTGAGGGGCTACTTTGGCTTCTGGTCCTTTTGTTACTGGCCATGCCTCCCCTGGCAACCCCCTTGTGATTCAGCAGGTCAACCATGTCGTGAGTACCCGTCCCATGCGCTCAAAATTCCGAATGTGCTCCTGGCCTGGAAGCTTTCTCCCTCCGGGTGCTTCCAGATGGGCTTTTCATAGCACCCCTGCTCAAAAAAGCTACCGTATCTTTCAACCAGAATGGGTTTTCTTTTGTAAGCAGAAAGTTGAAGAAGTAAAAGGAAAAAAGAAGAGGGCTACAAATGGAAGATGTGATTGATTTGACTCCTCTGTTAGATGCTTGAGGTGGAAGCTTTAACCGGAAGCAAAAAAGGTGTTGGGTGATCAGGGTTTGTAAAACTATGGCATGCGTATGGATATGGATATGTTTGTCTGTTGGAAGCTCTGCTTTTGTTTTTTTTAAGCACTTGTGGTCAGAAGGGTCTCCGAGTGTTACAAAAAGGGGATCCAGGATCCACTTTGGAGCCAGGGGCTGGTCACCTGTGCAGTAGGAGAATGATCTGTTCGAGGCAGCGATGGCACAAAAAAGAACCCCAATAGTTAATCCAACAATTGTGCTTAGCTGAGAGTGAGTCTGATATGGCTCCTCATTAAGCCCTTGCCTGGATAGATTTCCTGATGAGCAATTCTTGTATGGCTGTTAGCAGTGGAGGGAACTGTGAGCAGGAAGCGCTGTGTTCCTTTGTGGTTGCACGTGGGTGCTGCACAGCTCAGACATCTTCCTCCTCAGTTAACCAAGCTGATGTTTTGTTTCCAAGGAGAGTTTGCTTGGCTGCTTACTGGAGAATTACTTGCCAGACTGCTTGGTGTGCTCAAAATGACGAGATGATGAAGAATGCAAATTCTGAGGCAACTTAGTGTAAAAGGTGATGATGAGGTCTGGAGAACTCCTTGCCCTCTTATCCAAACCTCTCTGCTAAGTAGGGGAGTTGCTAGGGTTCAGCATTACAGTACCCATGTGGTATTTGCTTGGCCGGCTCATCCTGCTTGTCAGTATGGTCTCCGTTCTTCAGCACTTTGACCTCTTGGACGCTCATGCCAAATAGGAAGAGGAGCTCTTCCACTTGGCACATTACAGTAGCCCTTTGGGGCCCTTTGCAACAGATGCTTCTTTTTTTGTGGGGGGGAGAGGAAAGCCTTTTCAACATGCTTCCAAGACGCATTGAGTTATAACTCCAATCACCCCATGCTAGTAATCCAACACATTTGGAAGATACCTGGTGAAGAAGGCTACCCAAAGCACCCTAAAGCTGCCTATCCTAAAGGTTACTTGTTCAAAGTTCTCTTGAGTTTTCATTCTTCACCGCAAAGCCTGTCCGATGACAGTGGCGGCTGTCAAACCACCTAAGTGCAGATTCATAATATTAGGCTCTCCCTTACTTTTCTCTGCCCTCCCTCTCTCCTTGTTTGAGTGTATACTAGCAGTGGTTGTTGCACGATATATGCAGTTGCCTAACTACGTTCCTATGGAAGAGTTGCACCCATTCAGTCAGACCAGTTTGCCATTAGCTTGTTAGCTTCAACTTTGTTATGCCCAAGAGAGTTGAGGACACAACAAACGGGGCAGTGTTGTTGTGTTAGTGGCAGGGGGCTGGCTTGACTAGGTAGCTCCTCTTAAGATGGGGGAGAGAAGTTGTAATCTCCAGATAAAGTAATAAAGCGGTATGTGATTGGATTTTGGTGTTAGGCTTCTGCTAGCAGCTAAACTAGAACCAGTAAATGGGCATACAAGGATACCACAAACTTCTTGTGTATTGTAGAAAAGCAAAGAAATCATTAGGAAAGAATTCCAGTGATGGCTGTGTATCAAGTATGAGTTCTGTTTATACTGTGGTCAGTTGAGATTCTTGCAGTGCTCCCACCTGCTCTTATGTTAAAGTCTAGAGTCAGTTCTTTTTGGAGGAGGAACAGCCTCCATCTGTGCCTTGTTTCGGTCAGGGCCAGATGTGGGATCAGGCTGTTTGCTTCTAACCTTGTGAAAACCAGCTCCCACATTTGGAGAGGTAGATAGCTGTGGGAGTTGGAGGAAAATAAGAAATGGGGAAGAAGAGTTCTTCCTGGAGGATGGGCAGGAACTTCATGTATCTGGTTGGGATAGAATGAAATGGAAGCTCATCACTTCACCTCATCTCTTCCACTTACATTCTTGACATGGCATTGCTTCTTGAAATCCATTTTTTGGGGGTGAGGGTTACTAAAACAAATAGCAAGAACATCTGTTAGGAACAATGAGTGTTCCTTGAAAGGCTGTTTTTCTTACACTGCAGTTATATCCCCCAATAGTCCCTGCTTGAAAAATATGGATTATCCCTAAGTGGACCAGGGCAGGCTTTGGGTAATATAAAACTGGGAATTTCCCAGCGGTCAACTGATGGGCCAGTGAACTCTCTCATTAAAGCCAAGACGATTTTCTATATCTCCAGGTTGACGGATGTATATTGAAGAAGGTACCGTGTGCTTTTTAGCTTCATGTGTGAGTCCTATCTACATCTCCACTTCCTTTCTTATCACCTCAACTGTGATGTCCTCTGTTGGGTGCTCCTTCTCACAACAACTGTTTTAAGGGATTACATCCTACTTCTGATCCCAGATGCCTTTGGATTTGTTTTAATCAGTAGATCCTGGCTGTCTAAGATGAACTGCTAAAATTCCTTCCCACTTTCAGTCCCAACAGAAGAACACATAAAGCTATCTTCTACTAAGTCAGGCTCACTGGACCACTTAACTCAGTTTTCATTCTTTCCAGAAATAACATGCTGACTAGAAAGGATGGAAGTTGTAGCCCATCACATCAGGAGGATTACAGGCTGCATTCATCTTGTCTAGCAGTGATTTTCCAGGATTTTAAACATGGTTCTTCCCCAGCTACACATGAGATTGCTGGGAATCCTTGCAAGGCAGCCAAAAAGTGTGTTTGTTCTCTCCTCAACTTGGAATCCTTTGGATTTACCTCAGCAGACACACTTGGAAGTCTTGCATGTGTATTTCAGTAAAATTGGGTTGAGGCAGCTGCATTAGTTAATCCGCCCTTTGGGGAGAACTTTTCGATTCTCTGAAACTAAGAAGGCAAGTTGTGTTGAAAGCCTTTTCTTTTCTACAATTTTGCTGTTATCTGATTTACTAAACTCTGTACGTTCTCTAGGTGATTCTTGCTTAATGCTTTAAAAATATGTCTATTAGCAAACTTATTTTACCGCCCCCACCATGTGTCTTTCACTTATGAGATGGAGAGAATTAAATCTGTTTTTTATGGAATGACCTTCAAAGGTTACCAGATTGGGGCTGCAGAAACCAGTAAGACTCATCATCATCATCATCATTGGCGATAAGACTACTAGATAACAACAGAGAGTTGAAATTTTCTGTGCCTCTTCGTTGCCTTCTTATGGTTGTCCAGATTTTTGCAGCCCAGATCTGGTAGCCCTGACCTTCAAAACAGTTTGTACATTTAAACATTATGATAAGAGTATGTAAGGAAAGAGGAGAAACACCTATCATAGAACTGCTTTCTTAAACATTGTCCAGAACTGGTGTCACCCAATTGCACAGCATGTTGAAATTCTCTTGCCTGGTGCTATGTTGTGCCAAGTACATTCAGGGAACCGATTATTCATTAGGTGAAGGAAGTAACAGAATGAAATCCCAGTTAGATTTGGAAATCGTACCAAGGTAATGTTAGCTATGTTTTCCAGGATAAAAAGCCATCTGCTTAATGTTTGAGTTAGGCAGAGGACTAACTCAAACATTAGGCAGTTTCAGGTTTATATTTCAGAAAACCTGAAATATAAAATTGAAACTGCTGATCCCACTCATTATGGGAGGTGGTCCCACCTACTTTGCATCCTTGTCTTGCCTTATATCTTCCTAAATATTTGAAAGATGGCCATCAAAAGCTGCAAACATACTCAGTACAGCAAGGACTTTAGCCCAACCTCAGAATTTTACACTTGACTCCATCCAGCCCCAACTTAGCCTCCATTCGTAGATATCCTCTTGCCTCTGCTGCAGTGCTTATGAAGGGGAGGGCCTTATTCCCTCTTCCCCAGCATGCAAAATTCTGCTTGGGTGGAAGCAAGTCGTCAAGCAGAACTGGTGGTTGTTCACTCCCAGCAAAGATTCTGCTAGAGAAAACCGGATTTTCCATCCTCATTAAAAGGAGGAAGTAACCGTGCTAAGGGAGGAATCTTCAAAGCCACGAACTGAGAAGGCAAGAGGCACTGCAGGATCCTTTGTATGCTGCAGGATATGCTTCAGAATAAAAACTTGAGCATGGAAGATGCAAAAGCAGATGGGAGTGAGGCAATAGGGTGGATCTCCTCTGCTGCCTGAATCTTAGCAGAAAGAAAGGCACGTTCTGGGACACCTGTGACATCCCCTACTCAAATTCAATTCAACATGAACTAAAGTATTCCGGACAGATGCTTGATGTTCTGCATTGCCCAAATTTGGAAGGGTTTATTCTTGGTTTCTATGGGGAACGAGAAGGAATGTGGAGGAGTTTATATTTTCCAAGCCTCCCTATTCCAGATTCATTTCCATCACTAATAATTATTTTAGGTCCCTTTGAAATGACTTGCAATGAGCCTATTGTACTGCTTAGATTTGTGCTTAGCTCCTATCCTAGAGGAAAAGTTTGTCCCTAGGTTTATAAATGAAGAAATTCAAAAAAGGAGGATGCCTCTTTACACACAAGAGCTTCTGTTTGGAAGAAAACAAGGATTCCATTAGATACTTGCAATTAGTAGTTTTAGTATGTTGACTTTTCCAGAGTGTCTTCTAAAATATTGCTGAAAGCATTAGTATAACCTTGTGTGGAAGGATGTATTTTGTCCTTCCTTTGTAAATGCGAATCTCGACAGAGTTTCCTAATTTTAAATTATTCACGAAGAAGCATGTTACAGAAGCTGAACACATATTTTGCTGTAATAAGTCTGTAATGATGGGGGTGGTAGGAGAGAGAGATGTGTGGTTTTCTCACCTTAGGCAGAAAATAGCTGTGTTTAACAGTACACTTAACCTGGTTACAGATATAATTAGCTTTTGGATTCACAAAATACACAAAATCATAAACTAACCCCAAATGGCTGGGATGGCACAACACTCTAAACCATAAAAATAATCTAAGATTAAAACTAACCCAGTTTAGTTTATTATGTAGATGCAATCAGTAAATCTTTAATTGGCCTGTAAAGTGTATTGTGTCAACACAACCATTGTGTGTTTCACTTGTTCTGCTCAGGTTTCTCCCTAAGTAACAGACAGGACAAAGGAGAAGGGGGTGATTAATTTGGAAATTCTTGCTTCCTTGTTGGAACATAAGCGTTCAGTTCAACAGACAGAAATAGTAAGGAGTTGAAACCACGTACTCCCACAAAGGAGGCACCCTTGGAGAAACTGGCCAGAAAAGGACCCAGTGACCCTACAGTGCTTTGATAAGCAACAGAAAGGCGTGGCTTGTTCTGCCTCCCAGAATTTTATGCAAGGACAGGTAAGGGAGGCATTTGGTCTGTTAGTCCGATTGGTGTCCATGCTAACAAAGTGAGGAGAACCGTGGTAGATAGATAAGTTGCTTGCAGCTTCTCTTAGGTCCAGCTTTCACGCTGTAATGGAGGAAGAATGAGCACCCATCTGAGGACATGCAGATGGGTTCATACTGTATTTGTAAAGCCTGTCTCACCCTTTCAGCCATACTTCTGATTATGTGTAAATAGGGGTGGGAAACATTTGCTCTGTTTTTCCTAGCTATAGCCATCTTGCTTTCTTTGTGCAGGTCAGACTTTGGTTGAAATGAAACCATCCTCATCCTCGAGTAGTTCCGAAGATGATTTGACTTCTGAAGTTAACATTGACCCTCAGATGGTCAGAGATAATGCTACTATAGTACCTGAAAAATTACGAGCACCCAGGAACCAGTATATCCGCCCACATTTTACATTCCTCTTCTTCTCTCCCAACTCAGGAGTCTGAGCGATGCTTAAATTTCAACACTGGTTATGATTGTATCGTATGTGTTGGCTGATATCTCCTTCTGCTTCTGTCGATCTGCTATTTCACTAACCAGTTTCTTGTTAACTTCATCCCCACTTTTCCTTTGCCCTTCTTTTGGTCTCTCCAGGCCTAGGCCTTCGGGCTTTGGGTTCTCGGCCGATAACCTCTGTAGCGTCTCTAATCCAACTGGCCACAAGCTGCTGGTGCTCAGAAAATCACCATTACTCCTGGGGAGACGCTTAGTAGGCTGTCTTCTCTTGTCATAGCAGAGTTTGCTTGCCATAACGACGATGACCAAGAGCAGGCCCACACAAATGAATGCAAGCACCCCGATTATGATGAGGCAAATCAGGATTTGTTGTTTGTAGTTTTCTTCACAGAGTTTGGTTTTAGTTGGATCCTCACCAAGAGTTGAGAGTTCAGGATCTGCATTAGCGACAGCAGAGGAAGAGGACAGTCCCTCTGTTGGAAGTGTTGGAGATAATGATAGAGATGGAGGGGTGGGTGCCTCCGTTAGCTGTTTGGATCTATCTGTGGCAGTAGATTCAAAAGTGGCAATCTGTGTTGTGTACGTGGTTGTCTCCTGTGAAACCAATGTTGTAAGAATGGCACTTGATGTTGGATTTGTTGGATTTTGAGAAGTAGGAACAGGAAGATGTCCAGTTGTCGTCAAATAAGCAGTCACTCTTACTTGTGAGCAGAATGGAAGGACGATCCCCAGAAGGAATCCTAAGCGCATGTGATCATACAGCCTCATGTTTATGAGATGCCCGTCACCTGCAAAAATGGCAAGGCAATATGGTTGAATTGGGTTTTGATTTATAGGAATTTTGGCTTTAGTTCTTAGAGCAGTTTTCTGAAGATAACCTTTCACCATAAGCACGTTTAAATTACACAGTAGCATGTGGCATGTTAATTTACTTGTTTATAGGGAAAAATGAAAGGCACAATATTGCTGACTAGAATGAAGTTCATTCTGATTGTAGGCTGAGAGATAATGGGCTTCACCTATAAACCAGACTTCCCCAAGCTGTTGTCCTCTGGATGCCCCACCAGTCTTCTTGACCATGAGGACTCAGAATTCTGGGAATTAACGTTTCCGTATGTTTTAAGAGAGAGCCGGGCTGAGGAAGACATATGCAAACAGCACAAGACGTAAGGCCGATCGCACATAATTCAAGTTCTAGCTTTCTGTCATAGTAGATATTTGGAAAAAAGGGGGCGGAGGTTAATCGTAGTGCCTTAGGGTTTGATGAAATTGGAATAAATGTCATGGCTGTTTGATACCTCTCTTGCCACCCCTACTCCTGCTGGTTGAAATTCTGGGCATCGTAGTCTCAACAGATTGGCTAGGGTAGCTACGCTGTGTTTCACGAACAGCACTAGCTCTCCCAAGGCTTTTCTCATCCTTGCTATTCTTCAACACGAGGTACTGTGGATTAAATGTGAGATTTTATACAGGCAAAGCATGGGCTCTGCCATTAACCTGAGAAGCCTTGCTAGTTTTCCTCCCCACCCCACCCCATTTGCACATCACAAGGAGGGCCAGGATAACACTGCCTAGTAAATAGGTACACATTTGCCTCTGAGTCTCTCCAATTTTGGATCACTATTTTTCCACCAACACTAAGATGCAAAGGGGTTGGGTGGTTAACATTGTTCTGAGAGCATCTGCAGATGTCTAACCTTACCATGCTTGATTATTACAGAGCTGTCTGTGTACTGCCACTGCCAGCACAAAGCTCCCACTGTTAATTGTGGTGCTTGATAGCAGAGTTCAGAATTTCACCCTAAGCAGACAAAAAAAAAAGAACTCCTTATCCACTATAGCTCACTCCGACTGCATGTCTGTTTTGTTGGGAAAATGTTATGCTGGATTTGCCCTAGTTACTTTGACAGGTTCCTGATATCTTTCCAATTTCCAAGCTTCTCTCTCTCTCTCTCTCTCTCTCTTTTCCTGTGTAAATAACCTTTAAGATACAATTAGCAGCAGGCCCTGCTTTCTTTCCCCCCCAAGCTTCCTGCATTAAGTCTAAGCCAATGTCAGTAAGAGACTTTTGATTCTTTTGTACCGTCAGCTGCAGTGCCGGGCAAGTTAAAAGGAAAAGTAGAAAAGGAAAATTAAGTAAAAGGTAATACAGACTTACCTGAAGGAGACATCAACAGAAAGCGTAGTTGTGCAAATCTGTGATAACCTAGCCAAGAGGTATTTTTCTCTGTCTACCGTGGCAACGCCTGGAAGCTGGGGATGTTTTTATATATTAAAAGTGAACGTGCCTGTGAAACATGGTGTTTAGTTCTCCATTTAGAAAACTAAACCACAAAGATGACACACTTCCTTTCTGCTGTAAGCATATTGTGATGTGTTAGAGGAAAAGGGGAAGGAGGAACCATCAGCATTTTGCCCAAATTAGCTGTCAAGATTGCAGAATAAAGCACAAAAACATCTCTGGGTTTGGGGCAGAGGTCTTTCTTTTGCTCAGGCTTCGTTATGTTTGCTTGACACCAGGTCTCTCTCTCGTTGGCTCGTCAAATTCCCAGCAGCTGAATAGACTGATATGGCTATCCTTGTAGTGTGCTTTAGTTTATCTACTGTATATTCCAGTAATTTGAGGCCAAGAGACAGTTTGGTGTAGTGGTTAAGGCATCAGGCTAGAAACAGGGAGACCCTGAGTTCTAGTTCCGCCTGAGGCACGAAGCCAGCTGGGTGGCCTTGGGCCAGTCACTTTCTCTCAGCCCTAGGAAGAGGGCAATGGCAAACCACTTCTGAAAAACCTTGCCAAGAAAACTGCAGGGACTTGTCCAGGCACTCTCCGAGAATCGGACACGATTGAACGGATTAAAAAAAAATTGAGGCCAAGAAATGTCAGGCTTGCAGAATTCTGCATGTTACTCTGTCCTCCACATATATGTTAGTCTGTTTACTGATTTCCCCCAAAGTAGAGTTGATGTGGTGGATTTCGGCGGTGCTGCTGGTTCTCAGGAAGGAGGGAGCACATTCCAAGGAGGTGGAGGAAATAGGAGGAGGCACAGTCCGGGAGGCAATGGTGGGAAAACGAAGAGGGTCAGGATAGCCCCGCCCTAAAGCTCTCCCAGGTTATTTCCCCTTAGGTTAGGTAGAGTAGCTCTAGTCTGGCAAGATTCTTTCTATACGGTGTGAGCAAATAAAGAACTGGAGTTTGAATGGACTGACTCTTCGTTGTTCTTGGGCTGGGCCTCACAGTTGATCTGGATAAATGGGGGCATCAAATATATGGCATCTAGTACAAAGGTGAACAGATAAACTAGCAGCATTGTATTTAGGCCTACAGCTGGTCCAGCTGTTACATGGAAGGAGAAAAGGAAATGTAGGACCTATGAGGTGGCTGTTAGAAGTAGCATCCCTAAGAAAAGACAGGCGGAATACAGGCTATTGGCTCAGAATATTGTTTGTTTGTTTTAAGCCACAAGTTTGTATCTACATTGAGTAGAACTGAATTTCATCAATAGTGACCATTAGTGGACCCTTTGCTCCAGGAAAAAAGGGCAAGTACAGCTAGAAATCACCTTCTCTTATTGTAACTCCATAAACCTAACCCATGTCGGAGTGAGCTCCCGCACTCGCCCCAGCTCTTGCCAACCTAGCAATTCGAAAGCATGCAAATGCAAGTAGATGAATAGGTACCACTTCGGTGGGTAGGTAACAGCGTTCTGCGTGTGTCATGCCGGCCACATGACCGCAGAAGCGTCTTCGGACAACGCTGGCTTTTTGGCTAACAAACGGAGATGAGCACCGGCCCCTAGAGTCGGACACAACTGCACAAATGTGCAGGGGGAACCTTTACCTTTTAAACCCTAACCCTAACTGATGGTATAACAATAAAGTCCCCTGTGAGTCATGTTCAGTTCCTGACTTCATGAAAATCTTCATGTAATTTTCTTCGCAAAAATGCAGAAGTGGTTTGCCATTGCCCTCTTCCAAAATGTCTTTTCAATTTCCAGTCTAGCAGTCCTGGGATTTCCTGGTGATTTCCTAACCACAGTCTATTGGTCTATCACCCTATTTCGTTTCTGACATCGGTTACTTAGCTGGTCAAAAGGAAAGTCTCATTTGAGTCAGCTTGACTCCTGGTGATTTCATGAACATGTCTGTATGGTTTTCTTGGCAACAGTATGGAAATGGTTTGCCACTGCCGCCTTCTGGGATTTTTTTTTTACTTCCCAGTCTAGCCTACAGCACCAGTATTTCCAGTGGTTTCCCATCCAAGTATTAACCAGGTCTGACCCTGCTTAGCTTTTTTGAAATCAGCCAAGTTCTGCCAGGTGCTACCAGCTACTTGGCAGGTCTAAAGGTGATTGATATAAAAAAATCACGTTGCCTACCTTTGCCATGTAGATAAACACACACACATACACCATATACCAGAGCTTTCCAAACTTTTCATGTTGGTGACACACTTTTTAGACATGCATCATTTCGCGACACACTCTTACAGCAGGGCACAAGGCAGGCACTAGGGCCTGTGCGGAACCACAGCTGGTTTGGGAGGCAGCAAGGCACAAGGCAGGCACTAGGACCTGCACGGAATCCTGGCAGGGCAGGTTTGGAGGCAGCAAGGCACAAGACAGGCACTAGAACCTGCACGGAATCCTGGCAGGGCTCGGAGGTAGCAGCAGCCACGACACACTCAGACACTGCAGCCGACACACTAACGTGTCCCAACACACAGTTTGGAAAGCTCTGCCATATACACACAGACAAACATAGGCACACACCAGAAAATGCTAAATCAGTTGAATAAATACTTCTTTAAAATCAGCTAAAGATGAGAGTACATTTTTATCAGATGAGCTCTCTGAATCTTAATGATGATAATCTTTCCAAACAAATTTCTGATGTTATGCAGCTGCGGCATCAAATGTGCATTTAAAAGAGTTACACCCCAGTTGTAATTAGCCAGAAAATAGTATTTTTCTAATCCTAGAACTATTTCAGATCTGGCTGTATTATTTAAATTGTTACAAAAAAATTCAGGAATCCTCAACTACTCCAGTGTTAATGTACTACTTATACCTCCCTAAGGAATCCACATTAGGTTAATATCTGCAGGTATATGTCTATTGCCCTAGGTATCTTTAAGACCACCTTAGTTTTTCCTCCTGCAACAACCGTGAAGTTTTTAATTAAGTTAAGAACTGTGTTAAATGAACTTGTTTGATATCCTGAAAGTATCTAAATATTTCTGTTCATCTCCTCCTATTCATTTGGATGCTCTTGGACATATCCAATTAAGTAGCAAGATGCCACAGTTCAGGTCCCAGCAAATTAAGTGTCTGAATTACAATCTCATTAAATAGCCAGGCTGGTAATGGAAATGCCAGTAGTTACTTAATTACAGCAGTTCTGCTCTTATAAATGACCTCATTTTCATGTTTAAGCATGGGCGTAATGTGAAAATTTGCAGACTACACAATTCAATAGGGATTTCATGAGGAATTCTTGCTGAGAGCTAGTTTCTGGTTTGTTTGTTTTTTAATGTCCAGTGGGCCCAATTTTTAAATCATTGATGGAATAATTCTTGTTTTGTTTTGTTATTTCTTTTGTAGTGGTGGTTGAAGTTCTGCGTTCATCATTGAATTTTGTGGGGAATGTGTATGTGTGTGCCACTTTTGAAACTACTCTTGTCATCATAAAGATTTTCAGAGGAGCACTGATGCAATATATGGAGATTATAGGATCAACAGTGACTCGTCTTGCCAATTCATAGTTCTATGTGTAAAACAGTGTTCCCCAAGGTGGAGCCTTCTTGTTATGATAGACTTTAAACTTCAGAACTCTTCACCAGATGGTCATTTGATGGGAATTGTGGGGTTGTAGCTCAGTGCATATGGAGGGCATGTGCTTGGAGAAAGCTGCAATGAAGCATAGACATAGATACATCTGGGGAGTCTTTGGTGCTCTCTGAGCCTTGTTGTTTTCATGCAGACGTTTCATTGCCAGGCTAGGCAACATCTTCAGTGCGAAAAGGGAGTGGAACTTGCTGTCTGTTTATATACCCTGGCTTGTCCTGCCTGTGTTGGCTGTTGTCCAATCAAGGAACTACCAAGGAGAGTACAAGACCCCCACCAACACAGGCAGGACAAGCCAGGGTATATAAACAGACAGCAAGTTCCACTCCCTTTTCGCACTGAAGATGTTGCCTAGCCTGGCAATGAAACGTCTGCATGAAAACAACAAGGCTCAGAGAGCACCAAAGACTCCCCAGTTCAACCCTGAGCTACAAATATTCTCTTCGATTTATATATACATCTCTTGCAATATAACCTATACCTTCTAGATCTGTCCCATCATAGTGAAGCCCACAAACCCTCTTTTGGGGGTTACTCTCAGAATGACAAATGGCTTTTTCCTGAATCAGTCCCAAAGGCCATTCCTCACATTACTTTGCAACAGACTGAACTTGGATTGCTTGTTCTTCAAGCAGGTTCTTAGTACTGTATGTATTCCCATCTGTTTAAAGAAATATATGGAAATCCATGTTTCCAAATACCTGTCGCAGTCATGTATTTTGCTTTCAAATATCCATTTTAAATAAGGTAAGGTAAAGGTAAAGGTACCCCCCGCACATTTGTGCAGTCGTGTCCGACTCTAGGGGCCGGTGCTCATCTCCGTTTGTTAGCCAAAGAGCCAGCGTTGTCCGAAGACGCTTCCACGGTCATGTGGCCGCATGACACGCACGGAACGCTGTTACCTACCCACCGAAGTGGTACCTATTAATCTACTTGCATTTGCATGCTTTCGAATTGCTAGGTTGGCAAGAGCTGGAGCTAGTGCGGGAGCTCACTCCGCACGCAGGGCTAGGGATTCGAACCTCCGAACTTGCAATCTTCCGATCCACAAGCCTGGCGTCTTACCCACTGAGCCACCACGCCCCCACTTAAATAAGGTGAAAACACCTTAAGTCCTGCTTACTACAGGGATTTCCTGGTGGTTTCCTATCCAAGTACTAACCAGATCCAAGCCTATTAGCTTGGAAACTGCTTTTCAAGTTTGAAAATAGCACATTCTCAGTAATGTTAGTACCTCATAGTAGGGTCAGCATTGTCTACAGCAGATTGCATTCCTTGGACTTCTTTCTCAAGGGGGGATGAAAACTTCACTATCAATTTTATTCCTGCATATTCTTGACTTGATTAACATATGACTGTGCCTCTCTTGCTGGGGATGTTGGGAATTATATTTAAACAAGTCTAGAGGGCACCAGGTTGGGGAAGGCTACTTCTGGAGGAGGTAACCTCTTACTGATTGTTGTCTTTATTTGATAAAGTAGTTGTAACTTTAATGTTGACCAACAGTCATAGGAAGGTAGCTCCCCCTCTTACAGCTTTCCAGAGAGTCATAAGAATTTAGCTTTTCCAGAAGGCCTTGGAACTTGAGTATTGTGTAATTCCCAGCACCAGGAATGGAATTGCTACTACTGGGATTAATTGTACCATATGTATATGTTGTTTTAGATTTTATTGTACATGATTGTATTATTTTATTGTTCCATTGGTTCTGGCCTATATAGAAGCAGTTGACTAAATTAGTCTATAAATTCACAGATAAATAAATCAGACATTTTATTTCCCTTATTTCTTTTCCCCCTTCTAGGTTTAAGACCGGCCAGATCAACGGCGACCTGCTGATATATCATGTTTTGTTGACGCTGAAGCCTTACTATGCCAAGCCATATGAGATCGTAGTGGACCTCACTCATGCTGGCCCCAGTAACCGTTTCAAAACAGACTTCTTGTCCAAATGGTTTGTAGTTTTCCCAGGGTTCGCTTACGAAAACGTCTCTGCTGTGTTCATCTACAACTGCAACTCGTGGGTGAGGGAGTACACCAAGTACCACGAACGGCTCCTGACAGGCCTGAAAGGCAGCAAGAGGCTCATCTTCATTGACTCGCCTGGGAAATTGGCCGAGCACATAGACCATGACCAGCAGAAGCTTCCAGCTGCTACCCTGGCCTTGGAAGAAGACCTGAAGGTTTTCCACAATGCCCTCAAATTGGCCCACAAAGACACCAAAGTTTCTATTAAAGTAAGTCTCATACAGGTAGTCCTCGCTTAATGACCATTCATTTAACGGAAGTTCAGAGATACGACAGGGCTAAAAAAGTTACTTACGACCTGTCCTCAAAGTTACAACTGTCGTACCACCCCTACGGTCACATGATCGCGATTTGGGAGTATTTATTTATTTATTTAACTTATATGACCGCCCATCTCCCCCAACGGGGAACTCTGGGCAGTTTACAATAAAATTGATTAAAATAAAATATAAATATAAAAACACATCAATTAATACAATAAATAATTATAAAATCCAGATGGCAAGATAGCATTAATAAAAGGAAGGACATTATGGGATTAACCACCCCCATGAGGTCTGTCTATGAAGGTTCTCAGTCATCCAGGTGGAATTGTCTGTAGCTTGAATCATGTCAACTGGATTTCTATTTTCTCAGTGGAAACGTTTCGCTCCTTATCCAAGGAGCTTCTTCAGTCTGAGCACAGTTGGTAAGGGAATCCTAAATATGTTTCACACAGCTACCTAGAAACATATTTAGGATTCCCTTACCAACTTTGCTCAGACTGAAGAAGCTCCTTGGATAAGGAGCGAAACGTTTCCACTGAGAAAATAGAAATCCAGTTGACATGATTCAAGCTACAGACACCCCCATGAGGAACTATCATTTCCTCCTTCCCATGCCAGGCGGCAGAACCAGGTCTTAGTTCTTTCCTAAAGGTCGGGAGGGAGGGGATCTGCCTCAACTCTGGGGGCAAGGTGTTCCAGAGTGCGGGTGCCACCACAGAGAAGGCCCGTCTCCTAGGTCCCACCAGATGACACTCTCTAATTGATGGGGCTCGTAGCAGGCCCGCTCGGAATGATCGGGTGGGGCGGGTCGATAATATGGGGATAAGACGGTCCCTCAGGTATTCTGGCCCCATGCCATGTAGGGCTTTAAAGGTGATAACCAACACCTTGAATTGTACCCGGAAGCAAACCGGCACCCAATGCAGCTCGCGGAGCAAAGGTGTTATATGTGCTGATCTTGGCGCACCTAAAATTGCTCGTGCGGCCGCATTCTGCACCAGCTGAAGCTTCCAGATAGTCTTCAAGGGTAGCCCCATGTAGAGCGCATTGCAATAATCTACATGGGAGATGACGAGAGCATGAGTGACTGTTCGGAGGGCATCGCGATCCAGGAATGGGCGTAACTGGCGCACCAGCCGAAGCTGTGCAAAAGGCCTCCTAGCCACGACTGCCACCTGCTCTTCGAGCAGGAGTCGTGAGTCTAGAAGGACCCCCAAGTTCCGCACCGGTTCCGAATGGGGTAGTGCTACCCCATCGAGAACCAAAGATGATAATTTCCCAGAAGACGCTAAGCCATCAATCCACAGCCACTCGGTCTTGCCAGGGTTCAATTGAAGCCTGTTGTTCCCCATCCAGGCCCTCACAGCCCCCAGGCTCTGAGACAGGGTGGTTACTGCATCACTTACTTCACCTGGGATGGAGATATACAATTGAGTATCATCAGCATATTGATGATACCTCATCCCATGGTGTCGGATGACCTCACCCAGCGGTTTCATGTAGATGTTGAATAGGAGAGGAGAGAGAACCGAACCCTGCGGCACCCCACATAAGTGCAGTCGCGGGCTGGATCTCTCCTCCCCTATCACCACCGACTGGGAACGGCCCCGGAGGAAGGAGGTGAACCAGCGTAAAACTACGCCGTCCACCCCCAACTCCCTAAGTCGCCCCAAAAGGATACCATGGTCGATGGTATCGAAAGCCGCTGAGATATCTAAGAGAGCCAGGATGGATGCATTACCTCCATCCCGCTCCCGCCAGAGATCACCTGTAAGCGCGACCAATGCAGTCTCCGTCCCAAATCCCGGCCTGAAACCTGACTGGAAGGGGTCTAGATAATCCCCTTCATCCAGGGTCCTCTGAAGTTGCAATGCCACCACTTTCTCAACCACCTTTCCCAAAAAGGGAAGGTGGGAGACTGGACGAAAATTGTCCAGAATGGTAGGGTCCAGGGATGGCTTCTTGAGGAGGGGGTGCACCAATGCCTCCTTGAAGGCAGTTGGAAACACCCCCTCCGACAATGATGTATTAATCATTGCCTGGACCCACCCACACGTCACCTCCCTGGCCGATTTAACCAGCCAGGAAGGGCAGGGATCTAAATAGCATGTGGTGGAATTTACAATTCGGAGGATCCTGTCCACTTCCTTAGGTCCAACAGGATCAAATCGTTCCCAGATAATAAGGCCAGGCCGCTCTCCCGGCATCACATTTGTTTGGCAACCGGCTCACATTTACAATCATTTGCAGCGTCCTGCGGTCACGTGTTTGTGATTTGCAACCTTCTCTGCCGGCTTCCAATCTGAAAAACCAATTGGAAACAATTCTCTTTACAGCCACCGTAAAAATGGTCATAAAATCAAGTCCGGTCATGTGGTGCCTCACTTAACAACCGTACTGTTTAGCAACCAAAATTCCAGTCCCTATTGTTGTTATGCGAGGACTACTTGTACTCTGGTCTTGACCCCCAGTTACTGTACTTTTGGCATTTACAGCAGCTTTTCTCCAACCTGGTATCATGTAGTAGGTGCTGGAGTCACCCTCCTAATTCTCATTCAACCGATCAAGGACCAGAATGTCTGGGAATTACTGGAATTGTAGTCTAGCCAAAGTTTGGAAGATTAAAGGAGGCTAGAGTCATACAAGTTCTGCGTTTACAGAAATCAGAATTTGGAGCTGAGCACACAATTCACATCCCTTTTTTACTGCTTGTTTTGAACTTGAAATATAACGCATGCATCTGTAAAACCAAAATGCACATGGCTACAGATGTTAATGCATTATAAACATCTACCCAATACGTTTTTCACAGAGCAATTTGGGGATGGCATGGTGTTATTTTTTAAACTTGTTTGTAATAGATTAAAATAAGAATTTTAATTGGGCATTTGAATTCTAAAGGAATCATATGGTAAACTAATAGCACTTTTAACAGGTTCATGTTATAATGCACTTAAACTACACTTGACACGTGGCAAAATTAGTAAAGATGTTATGAGAACAAGTGGGGAGAAAGCGTTAAGCTCACACACTGAGATGAAAAAATTCTGATCCTGGATTGTAACAAACTGGTTATCGATCGCCTAGTGTGGGAGGGGAAAGGTAATAGCTCCTCCTGGGGGTGGTTAGTATCATAATGCCCTCCCTATTGTTTGAGATCGATTCGCCAGATTGGATTTTATATTTATTTATATCATATTGATAATTGTAATTTTATGCTTGTATTTTAATTTTAATTTTTATTGTAAGCCGCCCAGAGCCCCCCGTTTGGGGGAGATGGGCGGTCATATAAATTTAAATAATAAATAAATAAATAAATCTTCAGTCATGGTTTTTAGGCAATTAATGATAAAAATAAAGGGATAGCTGCTGCGTTTCATCAAAGAACAAATCTCTTTTCCATTGATGGAGTTCAGGAGTTTGTGTATTTACAGTATATGTCTAAGGTGGGTGACTATTCATTGTCATTAAGTTTGGCATAATCGTTCAGTGCCTGCAGCTTTAACTTGCTGGCTAGTTGTAGTAATACAGATGAAATAGTAGTGTATTTTCTGCTTTAAAAAAGTTGACCCTTTAAGAAGAACTGATCTGGATTCCAGCTGATTACGAATCTTGTAACAATAAAATATGTCCATCCCTATTCTAATGGTTGTCATCCTGCACTTTTAAAAACTTTTATAAAGAATATTAAGGCCTATTGCTGGGGGGAAATGTCCTTTTATCTCTGCAAGGGCATGCCGTAACTGACGCCATTTGGGGTGCCTTGATTTTCTTTTCTCCCACACAAACTCAATGCCTCCCCACAGGTTGGTTCCACAGCTGTTCAAGTAACTTCAGCTGAGCGCACAAGAGTCCTGGGACAGACA
The DNA here is from genome assembly GCA_023362775.1 of Charina bottae. Taxonomy (NCBI): domain Eukaryota; kingdom Metazoa; phylum Chordata; class Lepidosauria; order Squamata; family Charinaidae; genus Charina; species Charina bottae. Next base: position 6,286,328 of record JALMGJ010000027.1, on the reverse strand, counting down.
GTGTTCCTGAATGATATTTACTATGCTTCTGAAATAGAAGAAATCTGCCTTGTGGATGAAAACCAGTTCACCTTAACCATTGCCAATCAAGGCACACCTCTTACTTTCATGCACCAAGAGTGTGAAGCTATTGTACAGTCTATCATTCACATACGGACACGATGGGAATTGTCCCAGCCTGACTCTATACCACAGCATACGAAAATCCGTCCCAAGGATGTGCCAGGAACCCTGTTGAACATCGCGCTGCTTAATCTAGGGAGCTCGGACCCAAGTCTACGGTATGTCTACGGCTTTCCTGCGTGGAGGGATTTTGGTGGGCTCTTTTTGAACGAGTCCAGCTATACCAGTGTTTCTCAACCTTGGCAGCTTGAAGATGTGTGGACTTCAGCTCCCAGAATTCCTCAGCCAGCAATGCTGGTTGGGGAATTCTGGGAGTTGAAGTCCACACATCTTCAAGCCGCCAAGGTTGAGAAACACTGAGCTATACAAACTAGGAGTGTGTTACTGTACACAGCCAGAACTTCTTCCTCTTCCAGATTCTTTGCTGTCAACGTAAACTAAAGGCTGATTTTTCCCCTCCCCTTCTTTTTCTTCCTATTGTGCAATTGTTTTCAGTTCACCGAAAGCTGTTTCTGTAAAGTGTATTTTGGGGTGGGGGGCATACCTCCAATTCATGCCTACACTGATACCCAGTCCGATTAACCAACTTGGAAGCATTTTGATTAACTGAAAAGGTGGTTCTGATTAATTGATTGGTATGTTTTAAAAGGGGCGTGGTGGCTCAGTGGGTAAAACGCCAGGCTTGTCGATCGGAAGGTTGCAAGTTCGGAGGTTCGAGACCCTAGCCCCGCGTGACGGAGTGAGCTCCCGCACTAGCCCCAGCTCTTGCCAACCTAGCAATTCGAAAGCGTGCAAATGCAAGTATGACCGTTGGGGGAGATGGGCGGTCATATAAATTTAATTAATAATAAATAAATAAATAAATAAATAAATAAGTAGATGAATAGGTACCACTTCGGTGGGTAGGTAACAGCGTTCCGCGCGTGTCATGCCAGCCACATGACCGTGGAAGCGTCTTCGGACAATGCTAGCTCTTCAGCTAACAAACAGAGATGAGCAGTGGCCCTTAGAGTCGGACACAACTGCACAAATGTGCGGGGGGTACCTTTACCTTTATGTTTTAAAAAGCCTTAATTATTTGAAATACAAACATTTTTTTTTAAAAAGCTGGTGGTTTGCTGGCACCCTTTCGGAAGAGAGATTTCTCATTCGCCCTCCATCTCCCCCTGTGTCTTTCATCTCTCACAGGAGGGAATCCCTCTTTTAAGGTAATGCCACAGATAGCACTTGTATATATCATCTAAAAATAAAGTATGTAGTTTTCCTTAGAACGATACCATTCTCTCATCTGTTATTCTTATGTGGATTTAATCAGTCGCCTAATGGAGAGACCCTCCAATGGCTGACCAAATAAGACCTCTGAGTTGATTTGGGGGTCAGAAGCCAAGGATCCTGATATCAATGTTAAGAAATGTTCTGCTCATAAACTTTCCGGACCTGGCCGAGGAAACTTTTTTAATGCATTCCTTATTTTTTGTTGCAGGTCTGCGGCCTATAATCTCCTCTGTGCCTTAACCTGTACTTTTAATTTAAAGATTGAAGGCCAATTACTGGAAACTTCAGGTCTCTGTATCCCTGCAAACAACACCCTTTTCATTGTCTCCATCAGTAAGACTCTGGCAGCTAATGAGCCCCACCTCACCTTAGAGTTTTTGGAAGAATGCATTTCTGGATTTAGCAAGTCTAGTAAGTAATATTACCTGACTTCTCCTGTTTTCACAAGGTATTAGCCATGGCTTGACAGCTCCGTTGAGAAAGTCAGCAGTACAGGTATTGGGGATAAATGGAGTGGGTGGACAAAATGGGTTCCCTAGGTTTCAGTACTCCCTTGTGTAATTGGCTACTTGACTTCCTTACTGAGAGGTCTCAGTCGGTGCGAGTTGGATCCCCACAGGGCTGTGTCTTGAGCCCGTCGTTGTTCACCCTGATGACACTTGACTGTTGCGCCAGGTTTACCACCAGTTCCATTGTGAAATATGCGGACGATACAACAGTAGTGGGTCCTTATCAGGGGTGAGGATGAGTGGGCTTATAGGGAGGAGGTGAAGGGTTTGGTGGAGTGGTGCAATAAAAACAGCTTGGTTCTAAATGTGGAAAAAACTAAGGAGATTATTATAGACTTCAGGAAGAACCGGTGTAGTCACACTCCACTTTTTATCAATCACAGAGCTGTGGAGTCAGTCAGTAGCATCAGATTGTTGGGGGTGCAGTTAACGAATAGTCTGACCTGGTCCCATAATAACCACATTTTTGATAAAGCGAGCACAGCAACGTTTGCACTTTTTGCGTTGAATGAAGAAGGTACATCTCCCATCTTCCATTCTCCTTACTTTCTACAGGCATTATAGAGAGTGTACTTACTAATTGTATTTCCATCTGGTTTGGAGGCTGTAGTGCCTCAGATAGAAAGTCTGTGCAGAGAGTGGTAAGGGCAGCAGAAAAGATAATTGGGATATCTCTGCCCCTCATCCAAGATTTAGCACATGCACGCTGTTTGTCCAGAGCTCGAAAGATCATCAGTGATGCCTCCCATCCTCATCATGGTTTGTTTTCTTTGTTACCCTCTGGGAAGAGGTTCCCCCAGATTGGGAAACAGCTTTGTCCCCCAGGCTATTGGATTCTTGAATGCTTAAATAAGTTCTTTTAGGTGAAATGTTGGATGTCTAAAGAATGTATATTTTATAGTAACTATGGATTCTTTAATTAGTATTTTAGTGTTTGACTGAAATTGTGAGCTAAAGAATGTATATTTTATAGTAACTATGGATATATATTTTTTTATTATTAGTATTTTAGTGTTTGAAATTGTGAGCCAACTGCAACGAAATTTCATTCTATTGTGCACTTGGTGTATAGTGTATAGTGGGATGACAATAAAGTTGTTATTATTTATTATTATTATTATTATTATTATTATTATATTTAATAATAATAATAATAATAATAATAATAATAATAATACAGGGAATCCTCGCTTAATGACCATAGTTGGGAACAGAATTTCCATCACTAAGCAATGAGGTCGTAAAGTGTGATATCATGTGACCGCATCGCTTAGCAACAGCAATCCCAGCAATCCCCATTGCCGTTGTTTAGTGAGGACCTCCTCGCAACTTCCTGCCAGCTTGCAGCAAGCAAAGTCAATGGGGAAGCCAGCAGGAAGTTGCAAGTCCCAGGTGCTGGTTTTAACCTTTAAAGCCTTTCATGGCATGGGACCGGGCTTTCTGAGGGACCACCTCTCCCCGGTTCTCAGCCCACCCCGTCAGATCTCACAGAGAAGGCATGCTGTGGGTACTATCAGCTAGGGACCTGCATTTGGTGGGTCCCAGGAGACGTGCCTTCTCTGCTCGGCTGCCCACATTATGGAATATCCTTCCCCCCAAGATCAGCTCAGCTCCATCACTTCTGAAAGTTCAAAAGGCCCTCAAGACCTGGTTATGTGGTCAGGCCTGGAGCTCCCAGGGAACCAGAGACTTGCTTAGAAGTTTTCAAGACTTGTCTGGCCTGTTTCCTGGCATTGTTGGGGAAATAGTCCCCCTTGGGGGAGTTGGGCGGTGATAAATCCAATACATACATACATACATACATACATACATACATACATACATACATACATAAATCTGTATGGTCCAAGGTAAGGGAAAGAACCAAGATTCCTTTGCCATCAGTGCAACTCCCCACCCAAAACAACTCTCCGTTGGGAAACCACCCTGAAAATGTCTCTCTTCCTGATCTTGCTGAAGGGATTCAACACAGATGACAAAGTCAGGAGTGTGCTGTCAGCCATGGTAATATTTGGAGAGCCTTATCCATAACGCCTGGTATATGTGTTGTTGCCTTTGAAGGTATCCTTCCTTTGATCTGCAGCCAAAGGCCCATTGAGTTTCATTGTAGAAGGCCTGGGGACATTGTTAGCTTCTTTCGTCCTTCAGCCCTGTATCTCATACTACATTTGGAGACACTTTTTCCCTCAAAGGCAACTTGCCTTTCAAGAATGGAGAGCTCGGACAGTAACATCACCCATCCACAACCTCTTGGCAGAGAGAAATATTTATTTGCTGTCTTTCCAGTACATTTTGCTTTTTTATATCTACCAAGCTTTGTTCCAGAAGATAATTGCACAGACTCCTGTCCTTTCTCACATGCCTCTGTTTGTTTGCTTATTTGAATTTCAGGTATTGAACTAAAACACCTCTGCCTGGAATATATGACCCCCTGGTTATTGAACCTGGTCCGCTTCTGCAAACATAATGATGATGCCCGACGCCAGAGAGTCACAGCAATTCTTGATAAGCTTATCACAATGACAATAAATGAGAAACAGATGTATCCTTCCATTCAAGCCAAGATATGGGGTAGTTTGGGACAGGTACTGCTTTTGACTGATTCCCCCTCTCGGTTTTTGGTGGAGGAATGAACAATACTGTGACTTAAATATCCTGCCAAAAAGCCATTTCCGCCATGTCCTGGTGAAGTTATGGAAAGGACATATGCTCATATCAGTCTCTTCCACTCAGCCCAAATCAGTGTCAGGCTGAAAATGGAAATCAGTGAGTAGTATTTCTTTCCCCCCCTTCATTTGTCCTCTGTCCTCCTTTTGTTGGATAGTTCCCCTGTTCCAGAGTCGTTGTTTTTCTTAGCATTTCTCCCAGGTGGTTGCAGAGTCTGCTTGTTTCTGCAACCTGCTCACCTTGTTCTTAAACAAAGCTATCATTACAAGATAAGGCAAGGGCTCTTATTTGTGAGCTGGCTGGTTGCAGAGCCTGACACTGATTTGGGCTGAGTGGAAGGGGCTGGCCCAAGGTCAGCCAGCAGCTGCTGTGCCTAAGGAAGGACTGGAACCTGGGCCTCCCCGCTCCTAATGCAGCACCCTAACCACTGCACCGCCCTGGTTCTTGAGCTGAGGGAGAGGAAGTAGCCCAGGCTCCCATGCCTGAGGGAGGACTAGGACTTGGGGACCATTACCCCACAGTCTCTCTTTTCCTGTTCAGAGTAAATGATCAAATATCTTTTAAACATTTCTATGGCATTTATTTGGGTTTGACTTTCAGGAATCGCCAGTTGTGATATTGTTGATAACAGGCGGGCTGAGTGAATCAAATTTCACATCCAGAAAGATCTGGCATTTCTGTCAAAATCAACCTTGTGTAAAACCAAATCTTGTGGAAAGATTTGTTATTTCCAGGGGTGAAATTCATGGAGGACTGGTTTAGACTATCTAGTTAAAGAATGGACCCTTCGTATCTCTTCATTTTAGGGGGCTCTCAGCACTTAACCATCTTCTTATGATAAAAGTAATAAAAACATTTGGAAAAGTAAAATTAAGTCTGTATTCATACTATATTTTAATCCAAGTAATGTTTATATATACACATCATTAAACTTTCAGAACACTAGATTAGTTGTGTATGTGACTCAACTTTTTGACAAGCACTTAATACTGAATGAAGGGGGCGTGGTGGCTCACTGGGTAAGACACCAGGCTTGTCGATTGGAAGGTCACAAGTTCGGAGGTTCGAGCCCTGAGCCCCGCGTGATGGAGTGAGCTCCCGCACTCGCCCCAGCTCTTGCCAACCTAGCAATTCGAAAGCATGCAAATGCAAGTAAATGAATAGGTACCACTTCGGTGGGAAGGTAACAGCGTTCCGCGTGCATCATGCGGCCACATGACCGCGGAAGCGTCTTCGGACAACGCTGGCTCTTCGATTAACAAACAGAGATGAGCACCGGCCCCTAGAGTTGGACAGGACTATGTGGAGGAACCTTTACCTTTTTAATACTGAATGATGCTTGCAAGAAGTTACTTTATTTAACATAATGTTTTGTATTAGATTTCTGAATTCACAGTCCATTCATTTCTATTAACAGTAAGCAAGCCAATCCTTTAATGGTCAGGGAAGATCGATGTCTCGTTTACTTAGCTGATGTTAGATGATACCATTCAATTTACATGTTTTTCACAGCAGGAGGCAGCTAACTGCCCTTGGCTGTTCTCAAAAAAATTAAGGGTTTATGCTTGGGTGGAGACCACTAAGAAGGGTTGGTAAACTAGAGTGAGATGTCAAAAAAAAAATCCTGGAAAAATAGATAGCAAATCATTTCCATAATGTTGCTAAGAAGTCACTAAGAGTTGAGTGTGACAGGAGAGTCTTGACTTCTTTAATGTTGGCCTAAATAGAGAAATGGGACATGTCCTGAAAATCCAATGTTTATCATACTGTGATCAACATAATATTTACAATATCTATTTTAGGAAAGCAGAAGTTCTGATATTTTGTGCAGAGCCTCCTGTGACATGTACTGATTTCATTCTTTATTAGAGAATTATTAGGCCACCTTTCAGTATAAAAGATTCAGTTGAAGTTCTTACGTTACTGAACACAGGTGGTTTCTTGCCTTTTCAACAGATAACTGATCTGCTCGATGTGGTGTTGGACAGTTTTATCAAAACCAGCGCCACAGGAGGATTGGGGTCCATCAAAGCAGAGGTCATGGCAGATACCGCCGTTGCTCTGGCTTCTGGAAACGTGAAGCTGGTTTCCAGTAAAGTAAGCATTCTCCTTGAATTTAACTAGTTAACATCTTCCCTTCACGTGTGTATGGAAACCAGTGAGTGGTGTTTCTTTTCCCCCCTTCACTTGTTCTCTGTCCTTCTTTTGTTGGATAGTAGGGAAAGTGCTGATTGGTACAAAACAATGTTCATGTTGAAGAATATGATATTAAATGCAGTAAAAATAAAGTGAGTCTGCTGAGTCAGTGCAATATACTGTAGCCAGGCAGCCACTTGATTCTGGGAAGCTCAGAAGCACAACATTAAGGCATTAGCTGACTCCGTTGTGAGCTGACGTCAAGAGTGCATCTACGTAAAAGCATTCAATTTCAGTGGTGTAGATCACATTCACTGGAGTTTTTACCCCCTACTCCTCAAGAACAGAGAACTATTGTTCTCTTTAAACAGAAGCTGGAGTTCCATACTGTTGATAGGGTAGCTCTTGAAACACTGCTTGGTTGGCCCTTCTGCCAGTCACAATACAGTAACATCTAAACCCATTGGAACCCTTTTTTAAAAAAACTTATTTGTTTATAGTTCATTTATATTTCACATTTCTAAAGCCACCCAACTTCTTGACAACTCCGGGTGGTACATAAATTTAAAACCAAAGAAATAGAACAACAAGTGACAAGATCATAATGGAAGAAGCCCAAAACAAAGCCAGTGATCTTCCTGAAGTTCTGAGCTCTTCATTTGATCATTGTACTCATCAGTGTAGGATTTAATGTATGGGGGAAAGAGTTTGTTCTCAGTGGGGAAATCTTCATCTGTTCCTCTTTACAGATGTATTCTTTATATTTTATTTAATTAATTAATTAATTAATTAATTTAATTTTCTATCCCGCCTTTATTATTTTTACAAATAACTCAAGGCAGCGAACATACCCAATACTCCTTCCTCCTCTTATTTTCCCCACAACAACAACCCTGTGAGGTGAGTTGGGCTGAGAGAGAGTGACTGGCCCTAGGTCACCCAGCCGGCTTTCATGCCTAAGTCGGGACTAGAACTCTCAGTCTCCTGGTTTGCCATTGGTTTCTTCCTAGGGCTGAGAGACAGGGACTGGCCCAAGGTCAACCAGCCGGCTTTCGTGCCTAAGGCCGGACTAGAACTCACAGACTCCTGGTTTCTAGCCCAGCATAGCCTACAATTGAAGCCGAAAGGCTTTCTGGAAGAAGCAGGTGTTGAGAGAAGGTTCAAAGGAGTGAGAAGTGGTACTTAATAGGTATCTTAGGACTTTATTATATCCATATTAATAATGAGAAAGAAAATCAGCCCTCAAGATAATTTGAGAATCTGCATCAAAATACACCAAGATATCTGTGATGCTTCTTCCCCTGGGGAGGCTTAGACTGACTCTTCCACCTCATGCCTTCCTTGATTTAGAGATAATCACTCCAGTTCCACTTAGGATTCTCTTGTTCCTAAAGTCAACTTTTTGTTCTTGTTTCTAAAGTGCCTTTTAACTAAAAATGACTGGTTGCTCCCTTTCAGGTAATTGGACGGATGTGCAAAATAATCGACAAGACCTGTCTCTCTCCAACTGCTACATTAGAGCAGCACCTCATGTGGGACGATATTGCCATTCTAGCCCGTTACATGTTGATGCTGTCTTTTAACAATTCCCTCGATGTGGCCGCACATCTCCCCTACCTCTTCCATGTGGTTACTCTGTTGGTGGCCACTGGTCCTCTTTCTCTGAGAGCTTCCACCCATGGCCTGGTCATCAACATCATTCATTCTCTGTGCACTTGTTCACAACTTCACTTTAGTGGTAAGTCTTTAACTAGATTTATTTTAAAACTAAGTTACAGCTCGTTTTGCTTAATACCTCTTTTCCAAGCAGCTGACTCAGGACAGATTTAAACGGTTAGCACCCTTCCCCATAATCTCCTCTGTCCAAGTCTGGACCTTTTAAATTACCCACTTAAGTAACAAAAGGAGAGCTTGCTTTGAACAGGTAGCTCAGCTTTCCTCAGTTTGAGGAAAGTTTCCTGCATGTATTAGGAGGCCTGGAAGTTGAAGTCCTAATACCTCTGAGGACATCAATTTGCAGAAGGCTAATCTAGATTAATCTAGATTAGAGGGGGCGTGGTGGCTCAGCGGGTAAGACGCCAGGCTTGTCGATCGGAAGATTGCAAGTTCGGAGGTTTGAATCCCTAGCCCCGTGTGACGGAGTGAGCTCCCGCACTTGCCCCAGCTCTTGCCAACCTAGCAATTCGAAAGCATGCAAATGCAAGTAGATTAATAGGTACCACTTCGGTGGGTAGGTAACAGAGTTCTGCGTGCGTCATGCCGGCCACATGACTGTGGAAGCATCTTTGGACAACGCTGGCTCTTCGGCTAACAAACGGAGATGAGCACCGGCCCCTAGAGTCAGATACGACTGCACAAATGTGCGGGGAGAACCTTTACCTTTAATCTAGATTAGCAGTGCCAGATTGTAAAACTCTGTTGGTCCATTGTCCCTTTCAGTTCATTGCCTCTTTGCCTCCCATATTTCATTTCTTTTTGCTGCTCACAGTGACTGCCAGTGCCCCAGCCATTGACCTGGTTTGCACATAGCGCAATGTAATAGTATGTGAGAAAGATCTTGAGAGATGGGGCGAAGAGATGCTGCCTAGGGAATGTTCAGATAAGAGAGGGCATAGCCTGCAACTCCATAATGGGCGGAGAAAGAGGCTCAGAAGGGACTCTCCCTAGTTTCTTGGGCTGTAAAGGAGACGGTGTACAGCGAGAGATTTGTACTTTCAGACTTGCAAGATTCTGTTAATGTAGCCTTACAATAAAGTAGACTCATCTGGTTGTGTTTCCTGTCTGGTTACCTGGGAAGGCTGACCCTCATCCACCTGCCATACTTATGTGTGATGTGCAAATCAGGCCACGATGGTTTGTTCAAGAAATCATGATTCCATCCTAGTTTATCATAATGTAGGAATGTAGCATACAAGTTGAATCCAGATAAAACTAATTACATTTAGTTCCAGATCAAATCAAGTGGAGTTAAAGCATAGTTTAAATTGTCCCACTGCTTTAGGTGGAAACTAGGTTCAGCTGACTTAGTCTGTATCCAGTCCTAAACCTAACCCTACCTTTCCTTCTGATGTGCATGAGTTTGCCTGCATGTGTAATATTACAATTCAGGTAAACAAGAACTAAAGTGGTGACCTTGTGCATAGCAGTTTACTTTCTTTAAAATGGGGATGATGCTAATATCATGAGAAAGAGAATTTTTATGGTGTCACAAGCTGCTGGGATGCATGCATGCGTTTGTTAGATAGGATGTACTCATACAGACCCTCCAGTGCTCAGAGACCATAAATACATCAGTTCTGAATCCATACTAAACTACCATCCCCTAGTGGTGGATTGTGGGATGATAGCTTTTCAGTGGGAAAATATTAATTTCTGCTCTTCTGTGCCAAGAAATTTCAAGGAGTTTACAATATAATAAAATAAAAAAGGTAAAACAGTCTTTAAAAAACTCAGATAACAATCAAAGAGAACAGTCAATCAACCAAGCAGCAAACAACGACCCAATCAAGGAACTCCTAAGGAGGGAACAACACCTCCACCAACACAGGCAGGACAAGCCATGGTATATAAACAGAGAGCAAGTCCCACTCCCTTTTCGCACTGAAGATGCTGCCTAGCCTGGCAATGAAACGTCTGCAAGGAAACAAGGCTCAGAGAGCACCAAGGACTCCACAACTCAGATAACAATCCTAGCCGAATTAACAGTGAAAAACAGCACTAGGGACATAATGCTACTGAAGCCTAGACAAAAGGGCAAAGTTAGTCCTGCCCTCACTTTAGCCCTGCTTAAAATAACATGAAGACATCAAAAGAGCCATGAATTAAATTGGGATTCCTCCTTAGCCACTCAGCCAGGAGGTACAACTTCTTACATGTATCTTATAATTGTGAGAGGAGGGCATTAAATATCACAGATGTCTTTTTAAATTCATCATTCATGATTTAAGATCCAGTGACACTAGTGATTTTGGTTTTCTCCCAAGCCTTTGTCATTTCAGTATATGAAGAGGGCTATGGAATCCTTTGCTCCATATTTGCTGGTCCTTCAAGCCTCCCTTATAGCTGACCCCCATTTTTCTAACCTTCCTTCTCATTTTTAAATATTCAAGTCTCACGTTTAGAGGTGATATATATTCTGTGCTTCTCATAATGTGACGTTTTAATGGTGTCTTTAAAGTCCCTGAACAAGCTCTAAAGAGTGTGGGATCAATCCAGACCCATCTTCAACTGTACAAATTAGCGCTGTAGAGTACAATTTACAGCCTGCCATGGCTGTAAATTAGGAGCGCATGTAATGTTCCGCCACGTTGAAAAGTAGAATTGTTGACAAGGGCTTGTGCCTGTGGTTAAGTAACAGGACAGTGCTGCAGAGATCAATAGTGGAGAAAATGTGAAGCAATTCATCGATTTTTAATCTCATTTTGTGGAAGGGCCACGTCAGCATGATTTAGCGTAGGGAAAATGTTACTTCCACATTGTGGTACATAAAGGAACCACGTGTCCCTTATGTAGCCTTTCATTAACCTGACATTGTGCTGCTGAGATTTGGTGATGAAATTAACATTTTCCGGTCACATGACTTCAAACCATTTGAGGTGTTTTTGAGGTGTGTTTAAAGGTTGGAGTAGTTGTGATTTGCCCCCTAGAAGCCTCCAGTTTCCTTTCCTACCATTAGCCTTCCCCCAAAAAAAGGCCAAAACATTTTAGCCAGACTCTTTCCATTAATTAATTACAGATGGCCGCTGACACATAAATGTATGACTTTACTGGTAGCTTCTCCTCCTCCTCCTCTTCTTCCTCCTCTGTCTTCATGTTTGCATTGAATAAAAATAACTATATAGACCTGCCATGCCAGCCTTGATTAAATATTTTCTCTGCTAATAAGCCTCTAATATGAGACACTAGCTCTATTTGAAATGTCTTTGTTATGTTCCACTTTCAACTTCTCGTTCCCCAGCCCATCCCCAGCATCTTTTACAAGCTGATCACAAGGAAACCAATTAAACCGGGCTGGGGTGTATGCCCATCAAGCTACCCTGTTTAAATCAAAGTGCAGGCAATCTTTGGGGGCCAATGATTATATCTGGAGTTACAAGAGTACGTTTTGGACGCACTCCCAAAATGACTGCAGTGGGAGCTTTCCTGCAGACACAGTGGAGCATGGGCAGTTATAAAGCACCTATATATCAAAAGGGGAGCTGGTAGTTCTTTATTATCATTTCCTCTGGCATCCTGATGCGCTCCACTTTCCTTTAGATTGTATTTTTCTGGAGAGAGAGGAACATTTCCACATGGACCAATGGGATGCAGTCATCCAGAACCCACTGTGAACCAAACCGAGCCACACACCGAACCAAAGATTAGCCAACCACATTTTAGATGGCATATTCGGTGAACCCAGCAAACACAGTACATTGGATTAGCTCAATAAATTATAATTAACCATTGTCATGTGAACACAGCTATTGAATGTAAAAGAGGAGGCAGAAATAGGGTGCAGGCAAGTGTAATCAATCATCAGTCTAACACAGTGTTTCTCAACCTTGGCAACTTTAAGATGTGTGGACTTCAACTCCCAGAATTCCCCAGCCAGCCATGCTTCTAGGGAATTCTGGGAGTTGAAGTCCACACATCGTAAAGTTGCCAAGGTTGAGAAACCCTGGTCTAACAGGATCTATGACCAGCCTCTGTGACACAACCCTCTTTGTGAAGAGCAAGTTATGACAAAGTTGCTTAGGTTCGATGGCTGTTGTGGGTCTTTCGGGCTGTGGGGCTGTGTTCTGGAAGTTGTGGTTCCTAACGTTTCGCCAGCATCTGTGGCCAGCATCTTCAGAGGGCAGGAGCACAAACAGAAGCGAACTCTCTGTGCCCAGGTAGAGTCTGCTTCAGAGAGTTCGCTTCTGTCTGTGCTCCTGCCCTCTGAAGATGCCGGCCACAGATGCTGGCGAAACGTTAGGAACCACAACTTCCAGAACACGGCCACACAGCCTGGAAGACCCACAACAGCCATCGAACTCCGGCCATGAAAGCCTTCGACAATAGATTGCTTAGGTTCCCTTGTCTCTCAGTCCAACCATTTTATCTTTGTGGAAGGGAATTTAATTTTGGAGAATGACTTAAAATAATAACTTTCCCCGATCTCCCAGAAAGTTTTTATATGTTTCATATATGGGCAGCCAGCATACCTGGAGTGTTTTTTTTCCCTAACCCCTGGGACCTTTTACTGCTGAAATTTGATGCCTAATTAATTGCCTAATAATGGCACAATTTCTACTGATTTATATCACGTGCAGCCTCTACAATTCCCAAAAAGCTGTCCTGACTTCCTTTAGAAGTCTCTCAAAGAGCCAGAAAATGGTATTTTGAGAAGTTCTAAAATTTCCAAACAGCAGGGTATGGAATTATAATCAAAACAAAGTATCATGATTATGAAAGCAGTGTAAATAATTGTTTTAAGGTGTAGTTCTCATCAGAGTTGAAATAATTGAGTGCTTTTATCTCTTTAGGATTCTCTGCTATAGGTTAAATATATGTTTTCTTTTGTACCCCCACCCCAGTTCTTTTAAGTCAGTGTAGAATAGCTGGGAAAGATGACTTGGAAAATAAGTGCGATCAAGACAATGCCTTGAATGTCCTTTGTGTGTGATTCAAGGGGTAGAGTGTATGCATTTTACACTTTTTAACTCCAGCGTAGCTTCCTCTGACCTGGCTGTGCTGGATTTCATATTTAATTTAACATGTTAGTTATAGGAACATTAACTTTCCTATAATTGCACTTGCAGGAGTCTTATTAAAACTACTGTTGAAAAATGAAAAACGAAAGCTCCAGATTTCCCAAGTCCATGCATCAAATGATGCAGGGCAATGATCAACTGATTGGATTTGATTTCTGAGAAGTACACACACTCATTTTAGTACGCCCAGAAAATATAACATGCCATGATCTGGTGACTCTGATTAGCAAATTGTTCACAACGTCAAGAGGCTTTTGTCTCATTATGTCATCCAATATGTCAAAATTCCCCCTGCAGAAATGAGGAAGTGACCCTGGCTTTTAAATTTATGTATGTATGTATGTATGTATGTATGTATGTATGTATGTATGTATGTATGTATGTATATCACCACCCATCTCCCCCAGAAGGGGGACTCTGGGCGGTTTACAGTAAAATCAACAATTTAAAAGCATAGAAAGATAAAATTACAACCAGCAAACACTATAAATAGAAATAAATAAGTATAAAATAGAAGTTCCTGAAACAAAATGCATTTGCAAATGAACTGCCACTGGTTACGGATTCATAAAAGTGTAGGCTGCTTGTTAAAGTTATGTTTTGACTAATTGCACTGAGTTTCATAGTTTATTCAACATCTGTGAGGTGTTTATTCAACATCTGCAGCCTCTAAGGCAGTTAGGTTAAGAGAGCGATTCAAGGCTGACGAGTAAAAAGGCAGGAATCACTAGCTGCCTATTTGTCACAGGCAGGGGGCCTTATTGCCAAATGCGCCCCCAGCCCCTATTATTCTTTTTTGGCTCTAGAGCAGAGCTTTCCAAACTGTGTGTCGCGAAATGTTAGTGTGTCAGCTGCAGTGTCTGGGTGTGTCATGGCTGCTTCTGCCTCCAAGCCCTGCCAGGATTCTGTGCAGCTCCTAGTGCCTGCCTTGTGCCGTGCTGCCTCCAAACCTGCCCTGCCAGGATTCCACGCAGGTCCTAGTGCCTGCCTTGTGCCCTGCTGCCTCCAAACCTGCCCTGCTAGGATTCTGTGCAGCTCCTAGTGCCTGCCTTGTGGCTCCCTAACTCCAAACCTACCCTGCCAGGATTCCGCACAGGTCCTAGTGCCTGCCTTGTGCCCTGCTGCCTCCAAACCTGCCCTGCCAGGATTCCACGCAGGTCCTAGTGCCTGCCTTGTGCCCTGCTGCCTCCAAACCTGCCCTGCTAGGATTCTGTGCAGCTCCTAGTGCCTGCCTTGCGGCTCCCTAACTCCAAACCTACCCTGCCAGGATTCCGCACAGGTCCTAGTGCCTGCCTTGTGCCCTGCTGCCTCCAAACCTGCCCTGCCAGGATTCCACGCAGGTCCTAGTGCCTGCCTTGTGCCCTGCTGCCTCCAAACCTGCCCTGCTGCCTCCAAACCTGCCCTGCCAGGATTCCGCGCAGGTCCTAGTGCCTGCCTTGTGCCCTGCTGCCTCCAAACCTGCCCTGCCAGGATTCCGCGCAGGTCCTAGTGCCTGCCTTGTGCCCTGCTGTAAGAGTGTGTTGCGAAATGATGCATGTCTAAAAAGTGTGTCACCAACATGAAAAGTTTGGAAAGCTCTGCTCTAGAGCCTCCCCCACAAACCACAATTGATTCCCCATCGCTTTGAGGCAGGAACCTCAACAACAACAAAATAGGGAAGATCATCAAAGGTGGGATTCATCTACAAAGCAGCCTAAAGGAATTGGATTATCTGGACCCCTTTCTATCTGGTTTTCAGCCTAGGCATGGGACCACGACAGCATTGGTTGCTCTAGGTGAGAACCTTTGTTAGGACCTGGAAGGGGGTAGAACACACCTCTTGATCCTTTGGGACCTCTCATTGGCCTTCAGGACTATTGACCACCTGCAAGGGTTTGGGGGCAGAGGTGCTTACAGCGGTTCTGCTCCTTCCTCAGTGGATGACTACAGTTTGGGTGGGGAGGGAGCAGGTCAAGCCAGTGATGGCTCTTATGTGGAGGCCCATAGAGGTTGTCCTCTCCCCGCTACTAGGAGAGTTCATCCAGAGGTTGGGGGTGAGGTATCTTAAGTGTGTTGATGATACCCAATTATATACAGTATCCCCATTCACCCAAGCAGGTACATAACTGACATAATAAAAAGAGACTTCCCTTGACAACCAAGGAACCTCGCTTCCCCACAGCTCCACCACTGATGGTACCTAATATGGTAATGCAAAACTTGCAACTTGTTTGTGCATTGTGGCCTTGCACATCTGAATGATTGAGTGGCTGGTTGGTGACACCCAGGGCCAGCAGAAAAATCTCTGCATATGGAGTCTAAAGACATTGGCTTGGCTTTCATGAATAGGCATTAATACAGGCCGGATCCCACAAGGTTGTGCTCCACAACGTGTGTTTGCATTTCAGTTTTAAAAGATGGAACTGAAATCCAAGTCTCTGTCTGTTCCTTTTTCAACAGAGGAAACCAAGCAGGTTTTGAGGCTGAGTTTAACTGAGTTCTCACTACCCAAATTCTACTTGCTGTTTGGAATTAGCAAAGTGAAATCGGCCGCAGTCATTGCATTCCGCTCCAGCTATCGGGACCGGTCATTCTCTCCTGGTTCCTATGAGAGAGAAACATTTGCACTGACATCCCTGGAAACAGTCACAGAAGCATTGCTGGAAATTATGGAGGTATGGCAAGGAAGTCAAGGTATGCATGTATAAGCATGAGTTTGATGTTAGGGTTGTAAAATATAATTTGCAGATAATTCAAGCAGGGCTTTAGTACATTGATTCTAGGAAGGGCATCAGAGTAATCAATGTAATCAGAGTTAAGATTACATTGACTTGTGTTTTGAGGTGGGTTTTGTTCTGATGTATATTTCTATGATAGGAAATAAATAAGAAAATATTAAACTAACCTGGTTGAGAATTCATGCTGGCTCTAGACCTAGCCTACGTATACAGCGGAATAAAGTGGTGGAATGGGTTTTACACTTCAAGAAAGGGGTAATATTTTTAAGGCTTTAAACAAGCACCTTACAAGTAAAACAAACATATATTAAAGAAAGAAGATCTAGCCCAGACTGTTCCCTGATAATGCGGATTCTACACAACCTGGATTAGGGTGTTGTTTTGATGTGGTAGAGCATTCAAAAATGAGCCTCTCCCGCATTGATGCAGTGCATTCTATTTTCCTATCTCAAAATTCAGCTATCACTTTCCTGCTTGAGTAGATTGGTCCTACGTGTACGCATGAATAAGTACAAGTGTGTGTGTGTGAGAGAGTGCTAGAAAAACTGCAGATTATTTTCTATCTCAGAGTCTGAGAATAGCCACTTCACTTGAGTATGAACCGCAGCCAGAGTTAGTGGTTATGTACCGTTTAAGGCTGCCAGCAGAAAGAAAAGAAGATGGGTGCATTTTTCAGTTCCTAGAGTGTATAAATGCAAACCACAATTGTATTTATTCAAGAAGTGCCCACTTTCAGTTGAGTAAATGCTTTAATATTACATAGTCAGACCGTGTTGCTTTTCAATTTTCCTGTAGGCATGCATGAGAGATATTCCAACCTGCAAGTGGCTTGACCAGTGGACGGAACTAGCTCAGAAGTAGGTCACGTTGCCCTAAACCACAAGCTCTGCCCGGGTCACATTTGTTACTTCCTGATTCCGTCTGAGCCAATTTCATTGGTGGCCTTATTCCAGCAGGATCCTCATTAATCCCCGGCTTTCTTCCTCGACAGGTTTGCATTCCAGTATAATCCGTCCCTCCAGCCAAGAGCCCTTGTGGTCTTCGGTTGCATTAGCAAACGTGTGTCACATGGGCAGATAAAGCAAATCATCCGGATCCTGAGCAAGGTGTGTATTGGATTTCGTTGTTCTGGACATTTCATTTTCGCTTCTCCCTCCTGCAGGCTAAGGAGCATTTGCATATTAAATTTTACACAGACCGGAACATTGTCTGTTTAGCGCTTTTTGGACACCTTCTGTGTCAATCTCCTGGACTGCATGAGATGTGGCAAGCACAGGGGCCTTGCAAACTGAGGGCTTTGGCACATGATAGTTGTGTGTTTATTGAAAGAAGTTTTACTCCAGTCAAAAGGTCTCCCAGAACTCCTTACATGTAATTAATAAAACAGTATGCAGTATTAAAGATGACCATCACAGGATGGAGATGGAGATGGAGATGGAGATGGAGATGGAGATGCATACACACACACACACACACACACACACACCACACTAGATACTAACATACTAGATCTCTCTCTCTCTCTCTCTCTCTCTCTCTCTCTCTCTCTCTCTCTCTCTCTCTCTCTCTCTCTCTCTCTCTCTCATATGTTAGTATTAAAGATCACCAGCACAGGATGGAGATAGATGCAGATACACATACACATACACATACACACATGATGGAGATCATTGTTTTTCTAATCGTGTTTTATTTGGACACACTCTTAATGCTTCTTTGTTCCCTGAGCTAATGCTAGAGCTGTATGCACGTGAGAATGTGCTAGTCTGGAATGCACTGATGGAACAGATAAACTAAAAAGAGGATGAAGGTTTATCATCCTGGGATTGGAGCTTTTGGTTAACTGGGGAGAAATGTGTCATGGAGAAGAATCAAGGCAGTGATGGGATATACGCTGGCTTAAAGGGGAAAAACTCGAGGCTTGAGAATAAACAGACAAGAATGCAGCTTGTTAGGGCTAACAGTGTTTACTGGTAGCATAAGGCAACAATGTATATACAATCACATATCGCAAAAATGAAAAAGTTGAATACACAGTACATGGTACAGCATTGCAAAAGGAAAAACAAAAACAAACTTATAAGCAGAGTTCCGTGTATTGATCCCAGGGCCAGAGTTCCTGCCACGGCCTATACCCAAAGCCAGGCATAGCTCACTCTGCCCAGTCCACGGGAAGTGAACACGTGAAGAACTACATGGCTAAAAGACACTAGAAATCAAGAAGCATAGAACACCATTTTGCATGGTTAGATATGCAGTTCTTTCAGCATTCTGATAGGCTGACAGTTGTGACACACACTAGGCCTCAAAGCACACAGCATTGGGTAGCAGTGGCTTGCATCTCAGCAAACACGTGAGTTCCCCCCCTCCTTGCTCAGGGGGCCTGGGCAAGGCTTCCCACAGAAGGAAATCAGGAGGATTTGTTCTCATGGAAAGATTTCCATTGCTAGCCATAACATGGTACCTTCTCGCTCCCTATCTCATGAGGATGTAAACAACGCCATTCAAAATTATGGGAATGCTTGTTATCTAGCCACCTGGCGTTCACGTCATCATGAGAACGCTTTGCTGGTAAAGAATGCAATTTGCCAAAACACTTCTCTGGTAATCTGACAGGCAGAAGTGAAGAGTAGGTAGATTTTTCAGTCAGCACAGGAGATAAAGCGGAGAATAGAGAACGCAGAAGGTGGAGTGAAACGTCTAGTCTTAATGGCTCGCGGTTCCAGGGAAAGCGAGGCAGAACAAGAGGACTCGTTTCATCAGAGGCATCCTGGGTCCATGTCAACAACCTGATGTTACGTCCTCCCTTTACCAATAACAGGGCCTGGAGAGCTGCTTGAAAGGGCCGGACAACTACAACAGCCAAGTGCTGATAGAAGCCACCGTCATAGCGCTGACCAAGCTCCAGCCACTCCTCAATAAGGTAAACTGCTGGGCCCCCCAGCAGCTTGTTCTACGTGGCCCCGTGGGCAGAAAAAGGGGGTGACCCCATTGTGCAGGATAAATGTTAGTCAGAATGACCCAGGTGTGGGGAGAATTGGAAGCCAAAGCTTGCACGTTTTGCCTGCTCCTCATTTGTCAGAGGCAAATCTTGAAAATCCTGCTAATGACTTATTAGATGAATCGAGATGCTGAAGGACTGGAGGAATTGCTTTGGTGTATCTATTCCCGCCTCCCTCCCTTCAGTTCACTGATCACTTCCTAGTTCTCAGCAGTTCGGTCCAAACCATGGTTTCCAGTTCTGTTTTAGTCAAGAGGGCTTTGCCTTCACTGACATGCGAAAGGGAGGTTGCATATGCTTGGCACAGCTGCATGGGCAAAATGAGGGGGCAGCATTAGAAGAAGAAAAATAGCTGCCAAGATCTCTACTCCACCAGAGTATGTGATGTTTATCACTCTTCCCTCCAACAAACTAACTGTTTTATCCTTTCATGTTGTTCTCTTCCTGAAATCTTATGTTTCCTCATTCTAATTCCTTGCCTAAATCTCAGCAGTTGACTATGGCTGTGGGTAGAAATTCTGAGGGCTGTTTATGAAAAAAATTCTCCACCAGCTCAGAGAATGAGCCAATGATAGCAGCAGCCACTAGTCATCAGTTGAAATCCCTGCAGAATAAAACTGCTACGGGAAGTTACGAACATCCAGACTGGGTCAATGTGTACATGGATGTAAATTCTACTTAGATTTGCACCCATTACTCCAGCTATGCGTTCCCTGCTGTCTGGAGATTGTGTGGATGCCAGATGCATCCAGTTTTCTTGACACAAGGAAGATGTGACTTTCTCTACTGTATCTTTTGCAGCAGAAGAAATGTTGTGCTTCAGTTGGTCATTGTTTTCCCTGTTTCTGTTTAGGACTCACCTATGCACAAGGTACTCTTCTGGGTGGCCATGGCAGTTCTGCAGCTGGATGAGGTCAACTTGTATTCTGCAGGCACAGCTCTGCTTGAGCAGAACCTTCACACTCTGGACAACTTTAGGGTATTTAATGACAAAGTAAGCAAGCCATTTCCCAGAACACAAGAACGAAACAAGAAACGAATGTTTTCTTAGCACTGCTGTAACATTATCTTTTCGCCACTGGTGAATCAGTTTTGAAAAAAGAGAACAGTTTCCTTGTTGAAAAGTAGTTTGAGTTGTAAGAACTTAATGTTGTTTGATATTCCTTGAGTTTCAGGAAATGGGATTTTTATCTTACTGCACCCAGGATTGTTTTTAATGTCCCAGCAGTGTTGCAAGTACCGTCACAAGATTAGGTGATGCGTATTAAAATTGTCCAGTAGGGCTGCAGACTAAAATAGAACATGGGAGACAAAGACAAACAGATTTTGGACACACCCACCTTATGCTCTTTCCCCAGAGATATTTTTAGACTGCAAGGCCTCAAATCAGAACTCATGCACTTTGTTTGCTTTTGATCTCTTTTGAGGTGCAAATCCAGTCATTTTAGCTCACTTTTTATGCACAAACTAGGCTAATGTGTCTTGTTCAACAAGCCACGGTTTAAAAATCTTTTGGCATTAACTGTGAATCAAGCCAAAGACCTGGTTTAAACATCTTGCTATGTTTTTTTTTTAAACCCTGGTTTATAAAATAAAACATAATGGATGTGTTCACACAACTTCTTCCAGCCAAACAAAACTGTTATCACTTAGTGCAATGTGCAGACACACCCTTATAGCTGAGATTGTATGGCAGCCTTATTTACTTATTTAGACCATTTATATCACAACTATTTTCCATAGTAGTCTTGGTGGATCACAGTATTAACAAAAACATGGATGGATGTGCATTCAGAGAAATACTACAGCAATGGCATCTCTCTCCGTCTGTCAATCAATCAATCAATCAATCAATCAATCAAGCCTTCCTAAACAAGAAAAGTCTTCAATTTCTGAAAAACTGTTAGTGAAGAAATGAAACAGGAGTTTCTCAGAAGGGTGTTCCAGAGGTGCAATAGCCAAAAAATTTTTTTTTTAAATCTTGCCAATCCCAACCAGATTATCTCAGGAATTGTTTGGACATGTCCCCAGATGGTGTCTTCCACCTGTACTGGGAATGCTGATGGCCAGGCTGGCTGAACATTCCTGGAGTAGTAGCCAGCCAGAGACGGTCTGGAGTCAAGTGAATAAAATGAAATAAATAAATAATCCCTGTACGTGGTGGCTCAGCGGGTAAGACGCCAGGCTTGTCGATCGGAAGGTCGCAAGGTCAGAGGTTCGAATCCCTAGCCCCGCGTGACAGAGTGAGCTCCCGCACTCGCCCCAGCTCTTGCCAACCTAGCAATTCGAAAGCATGCAAATGCAAGTAGATGAATAGGTACCACTTCCGTGGGACGGTAACAGCGTTCCGCGCGTGTCATGCGGCCACATGACCGTGGAAGCGTCTTCGGACAGCGCTGGCTCTTCGGCTAAGAAACGGAGGTGAGCACCGGCCCCTAGAGTGAGTCGGACACGACTGCACAACTGTGCGGGGGGAACCTTTACCTTTATACGTTTGGAAGGTGCCAAATGGGAGAACTTGCTGTATGGACACCCAGGTTGGGTGAGTTTTCCGGCAAAGGCTGATAACGGTTCCCCAAAATTATAGCAGCCATGGATTGAACTCCCACTGTTGGTTTCTAGTTTCATGCAACAGTCCAGCCGCAACCCCTATCTTTATTCCAACCAGCCAGGAGCAACTGATTTCTCCAGTGCACCAAATCAAATCAGTTGGCTTCAGAACCCAGATCAAATCCATTGATCCCGGCAGATTAGTCCAAATCAAATCCAAAGGGGTCAGCACCAGCTCAGGCCCATTCTTCCACCATCTTCCGTATACTCCTCTGTCACTCCCTCTACTTCCTCCACTTCTCCTTTCATCACCTCATTCACAACTCCTCCAACAGCACACTAGTCTTCCTTTCATAGTTTCATCCCAGCAACTCTCCCACCATTACAGCCAAGTGCAATCTAAAACTAGTGTCGTTCCCCCTCCTCCCGCCCCAAATTCTCATACTAAGAACTCTAAAAGCAAGCAAAGACCAATACTAAGAAGGTTATTACTGTCAATATCCTGTTGCTGTGTTTGTTACAGATCTTTTTCTTATTTCAGGTAAGTTATTTATCTCAAGGGTAGTAACAAATGTCTAAATAAATGTCTAAAATCAGTTCAATTTACTGAGGGAAGTCTAATTTTAATGTCTGATGTTTATCCTGTATTGAGGCCTGTTCTGTAGTCCCTGCTGTGGGCTTCCAAAGTCACTGGCCATACCAATTCCATTTTTCATTCTGACTTTGTCTTTTACATTTGTTGCCTTTTTTCCATTTCTTTTAAACATGTTCTTTTTCTCTTATGCTTCCTTGGAATAACATTGGTCTCCAATTGCTCTCGGAATGTGCATTCTGATTTCTCATGATGAATCTAGTAAATTCAGAGATGCATTCAGATTATATTCACAGGCCCAGAACATTTGGGAAAAGTTCATAATGAACGTCATTAAACAGCGTTGTGTTGTTTTGCTTCTCATACACGTACCACATACTGTATATGTGTTAGCGTATGTGTGAGTGTATGCGAGAGTCAAAAGGATGGAAAATGTATGGGTATGTGTGAAACATTTCCTCCTGTAGCTAGCAATTATGTGTGCTATTGCCCAGGCAGCTTTGTTTGTTACTACAGGTACTTCTTTTTTCTAAAATATATTTTTACTTCCGTAATTGTAATCTTTCTCCCAGCAAACCGTAGAGCTGGTACCAAACTGAAAGAAAAAGATAGCTGGTTAACAAATGTGCTTTCAAGAAAAATAATTATTTGAGACCCTTAGCGGTGGGTTTTCCATGTACAAGAATTGTTAATAATACACACATACGTATGTGCCTTTTTTAGGATGACCACTGGCATTCTGCACTTCTTAGAAGGGCTTGTATTAAAAGTATTTTTTAAATATCAAGGTGAGCTGCCCAGTCCAATGGCAGCACTTTTTCTATTCACCGTTACAGTATTGTAATGAGTTAACTGAGGGTGTGTGTGTGTGTGTGTGCGTGCGCGCGCGTGCGCATGGAATGCAACAAGAGCAAGTATGGCTCCTTTTGTGACCAAGTGTCTGATGCCTGCACTTTGGCTTCTTCCCTGGCAGAGCCCCGAGGAAGTCTTCATGGAGATCAGGAGACCCCTGGAGTGGCACTGTAAGCAGATGGACCACTTTGTGGGACTCAATTTCAACTCCAACTTCAACTTTGCACTTGTGGGACATCTGCTGAAAGGTAGGGAGGCAATTGGGTGGCTTCGCTGCCTCGCTTTCAGGCCCAGTCAGCTGCACACAACAGTATTGTTTGTGGGAGGGGGGAAAAAGCCTACATCCCTATGAATTGCGCCAGAAGAGTATCCTAGAGCACTTCAGAGCTCCTTGGAAGGAGGACAGAAGAGACTGAAGAGAGAGGCTGGAGAGGAAAAGAGGAAAGAATAGCTAGAATTAATAGGCTGGAAGGAATTTTTGTGATAGAAACTGAGGTACGGTTCAGCAGCCGATGTGATTTTCACAAAACAAAGCCCTGGTTTGAGACTTGGGTCATCTGTGCAATGGGGAGATCTGTTTGTTGTTCAAGAGTTGGTTTTGGATTACAAAGGAATATTGTTGCTATGCACTAGAGGCCAACGTGGTTGCCCATACACTCCGTGCTCTTCTCTTCCCTGCGTGCCTCGCTTTAGAATTCAAGATGGTGGAATAGATTGTCCTCTTTTCAGATTACATATAGCAAAACAAGTTAATGGAAAAATCATCTCTGGTGGAAGTAAAGAAGTAGCATCCCCAGATGCAGGCCAGAGTGGGATTTTTCCCCCCGAGCTGCTGGTTTTCTACTTTCAAGGAGCATTTCTGCCTGGAAATCATTCAAGATGGGCTTATCCCATCTTGTAGTGTGAGTTTACTAATCTGTCCTATCAGCATCTTTCTGTGTAAACCAAGCCTAGCATTCTCTTGGGTTTGAAGTGACATACCCCCAGACAAACAACAATGGAATTAATTCCACTCGACTCCCCTTCATTCCACCTTTGGACTTTGAAATCCTGATAACAGCGCTTCTTCCTTTTTTTGGCAAAAGCCTCTAAAATACGTTGCATTTTCCCCCTTTTCTACTGACGTTTTTCTGTCTTTGCAGACCCCTGACTGTTTAACACAATTTTTATTTCATTTAGGTTACCGGCACCCATCTCCGACCATAGTAGCAAGAACAGTAAGGATTCTGCACACACTCCTTGCTCTGGTTAACAAACATAGGAACTGTGATAAGTTTGAGGTGAATACCCAGAGTGTGGCTTATCTTGCAGGTAAAAACCCCAAATCTATTAGGTTTGTATCCAATCCAATCCAAACTGGGTAGTTTACAGCGTGAATATGTTCCTCTCTGTTCATAACAAAACGTGAGCCGCCAAAAGGAGAGAGACAGTCTAGGCATACTGTAATAGTAGTAACACTGTCCTATTATGGAAAGGCTTGATCTCAAACCATGCCTCCCCCCTCCCAGCTATAGAATTCTCCCAGCAAAGACCCTCTTTGAATACTTTGACTGTATTGATACGTGATTGTGGGAACCTGGCATTTAAAAACTTAGACCCTTCCTAAGCCAGTCTGTTCGTTGAGGCTTTGTTTTTAGTGGATCTGTAATGAAACTCTGCCCTCTTTTTATCTTGGGTGTGTGACTAAGATTTATATCCTGCCTGTATTCCATGGAACTCCGGGCAGCCTCGGTGGAATTCCCAGTGAGGTTTCCCTCCAGAAACCCAGATTCCTAGGCCTGCTTCCTTGCAGTGCAAGGCTTGCTGGCTTTCCTGAGACGCGCACTGACTTTGGCAACCGCTCAAAATTACAAGAGGCATTGCTAACTTTGCACAATCAATTTTTATTTCTGTTGGTTAGAGAAGGAGCCAAGTGCCATGTGGGCTACTGAAGTCCAATTTTCACATGATGGGTAAGCCTGTTCAACTCCCATCCCGGTTTCTGAGTGCCTGTTTAGGTTTACGAACCTTCTCTTTAAGACATGGGTCGTCATCACAGCGCCCAGTGACCCCAAAACGGAACTTGCAGTCAGTCCCCCCTTAAATAAAAATTAGATGCACTGAAATATTATGACATGCCCAAATCTCGTGAGATTTCAGTGCTCTTTTGAGGTTCCACATGTGGACATTGAAATCACGTGGGAACCCAGAGTCAGATTGCCAAAATCATTTGGAGAGTTTGCCGAGATGTAAGGTATTTATAAAAATGTTGGGGGCAGGTATCTATTGTTGGGGATTTAACATGAGCCACATCATGCTTTAGGATCTTAGGGACTAGAATTTTGTCATAGTGGAGAATTTGAAGTGCAGTGGCTCCCTAGAATTTTATTTTTATTTCTTTAAAATTAAAATGAATTTAACTGAGTTTCTCAGCATTCTGAGTTCTTGATGTAATAGCGGATAGTGAGCTTTCACTAAATACTTGAAGAATAATGCAGACACTGCTGTTTGGAAGAAGAATCTGATGCGAAATATCCTTTGAGCATTTCTGTACTTCCTTTTGTCTGTTCAGCTCTGCTGACTATGTCCGAGGAAGTTCGGAGCCGGTGCAGCTTAAAGCATAGGAAATCGCTCCTGTTGACGGATATTTCAGTGGAAAACGTTCCTATGGAGACATACCCCATACACCACAGTGAAGCCAGTTGTAGGTCAGTGGGCTGTTTGATAACTTTATTAGAGGATCTGGGTGGGTCTGTGGTATTCCATCTAATAGAAGTGTGCGTTGAACTCAGAAGCCTATCTCTTGTTGCTGTTCTTTGATGCAAAGTTACATTTAAGAAGGGACCAAGAAAGACACTCCAACCGACATATTGCTCTCCAGCCAGGAGCTACACCTACAATTTGTTTGTTTTTGAAAATTACTGAAGACAGCTTATAATTTATGGCTAAATGATTTATGACAGAGGAAAAAGGGGAAAGGGTGGGAAGCAAAAGACAAAATTATTGTGCAACAAACATTATTCTGGGAAAGAAAGAACCATAAAGGAATTAACCCTGGCAGGCCCAAGGATAGTGTTGCTCTAGCTGGATTCATATACTGGCTGTGTTCACACAATAAGTTAACCCATAGTTAGCTTAACCAGGGTTAACTGAATATAATTTCCTGGGCTGAGTTTACAGAATATTCTTAACATAACCTAATGGCTGTATTCACATGACATGCTATGTTCAAATAAATTTATAGTATGGCTTAACGCGAGGGCCTGGTTTACACAATATGCTAAGACAATGGTTGGTTCCCATAACACACCAACCCACAAATTACTCAACCTCATTCTAGTTTAGTCTACATGCTCCAATAGAAGAGAATATCTGTAGCTCAGGGTTGAACTGTGGGGTTCTTGGTGTTCTCTGAGCTTGGTTGTTTGCTTGCAGACATTTCATGACCCAACTAGGTAGTAGAGCCAGTTTGGTCTAGTGGTTAAGGCAACGGGCTAGAAACCAGGAGGCTGTGAGTTCTAGTTCCGCCTTAGGCATGAAACCTGGCTGGGTGACCTTGGGCCAGTCCCTGTCTCAGCCCTAGGAAGGAGCCAATGGCAAACCAGGAGACTGTGAGTTCTAGTTCCGCCTTAAGCATGAAAGCCGGCTAGGTGACCTTGGGCCAGTCGTGCGCTCTCAGCCCAACTCACCTCACAGGGTGCTGGTTGTGGGGAAAATAGGAGGAGGAAGGAGTATTAGGTATGTTCGCCGCCTTGAGTTATTTATAAAAATAATAAAGGCGGGATAAAAATAATAATTTAAAAAACTAGGTAACATCATCAGTTAACTTTAACAAGCCAGAACCAGTACCTGGGCAAGGGAGTAAACAATGCTACATGTGTCACGATACCATCAAGCAAATGACCAAATCACGTAATTTGCATCATCAGTTAACTGATGATGTTACTTAGTTGGGTAATAAAACATTTGCAAGCAAACACCAAGAACTCTACAATCTACATGTTGTATAACCCCAGCCACAGGATCAAAAGGCCTACTCATATACTGCTAAAATGTAGTTGACTGGTTTGTTGTTTAGTGATTCATGTGAATACAGCTCTTGTGCTGAGTTGTTGTTTCTTTAACAAGCCAGAACCAGACTTGGAAACAAACCTAGCTTGTTTGGCCAAGTCTTCGTTTGTTTCCCCTTCTCTATAGTTTCTCTTGCCTTGCATCTTTCTGAATTCCTTCTCCTTAAAGGTGAGAGGCTTGGGCTGAACCAACCATTCATCACATTCCACATCACATTAACCCATAGTTTCACTCAGTAAGTTTTCAAGAAACTGCTTTCAGATTGCCCTAAAACAAGTCAAGGTTCATTCACTGACATTAATTCATTGTGCTAAGCCCCAGACAAACAAACTGCATTATTACCTGTCTCATGTCTCCCTCTGGGGGAGCCAAGCGGAATAACCACTAAAGAAGCAGTACCTGGGCATCTGCTGAGGTGCAAGGGAGTAAACAATGCTACATGTGTCACGATACCATCAAGCAAATGACGAAATCACGTAATTTGCATCATGTGCGTGATGGCATCATTAAGTCCATGGCATCGTCACGTTCGTACCAGTCCCATCCTGGGAAATGTTCAGTCCCATCGTGGCCCTGAATCAGCTCTCCTCCCAGCTTTGGGCCAAAACAAGAGAGAGCCCAGCACTAGACATAAGGTAAGGCATGGATGCCATCTTGACTGGGAGAAGGAAGCTCACTTGTTAAGTAAGAAAGTGGTGGTGGCTTGTTTTTGAAATGGCTGGTCTCTCCTTTCTTTCTTTTTAGGACACTAAGAGAAAACCAGCCATGGTCTTCTCCCAAGAGCTCTGACAGACATCTCGCTGCTAGTTACCCAACTGTTGGGCAGATCAGTCCACGCACCAGGAAGTCCATGAGCCTGGACATGGGACAGCCTTCTCAAGCCAACACTAAAAAGCTGCTAGGTTGGTTGGGAGTGTCAGTCTTCTTTTAGTCACAAAGATTTGGGCCAGGGATTAGCATGACCCCAGAGAGAAAGGCCTATATGCAAACTCGCCTTAGACTTCTCATCAAATATACCTTTTGTTTTCTGTACTAAATAGAGGGGTGGAACAGTCAGGGAATCTACAGTTATCCCATACTACTTGCATCAAGCCTTCAGTTCCTGCAGAGTGCCACTTCACCACCCATGGGTGCTGCTGCTGCTGCTGAAAAAGGAAACCCTGCTTCATTTCTTGCCAGTATGCTTTGAGCCACAAACCACTATTTGCAGTCTCTTTTTATCCAGGATACAGAGTCGATTCCAATAGAAGAGAATATCTGTAGCTCAGGGTTAAACTGTGGAGTCCTTGGTGCTCTCCGAGCTTGGTTGTTTGCTTGCAGACATTTTGTTACCCAACTAGGTAACTTCATTAGTGCTAGTGAGTCTGCTAGTGACTCCCTGTTTATATACAGTAGTTTGCCCTGCCAGTGTTGGTGGGGGTGTGGTTTTTTCCTTGGTAGTTCCTTGCTTGGGGTATTGTTTTCTGCTTGATTGTTTGTCTGATGTTAAACCACATACACCCCCAACAATGGCAGGGCAAGCTACTGGAAGGGAGCAAACCCCACACTCACTAGCACTAATGACGTTACGTAGTCGGGTAATGAAACGTCTGCAAGCTCAGAGAACACCAAGGACTCTAACAGAATGGATTACAAGAGCATACAGGTTTAACTGGTTTCATTTTCGTAGGTACACGAAAGAGTTTTGACCACTTAGTATCGGACACAAAAGCCCCTAAAAGACAAGAAATGGAATCGGGGATCACCACACCTCCAAAAATGAGGAGAGTAGCAGAAAATGATTATGAAATGGGTAAGACTTCGAGCAGAATGCTCTAGCAGCTAATTGCTGTGTATGTTTAATTAAATGCCTTGTACAATTATTTATTTCGCCGTGACTCAGTTGGTGTGCTAGAATGCAATAAAATCGGCCAGTACAAACAAATTCACGAAATAAAAAAGTGAAATAATTGCAAACTAAAAGTATAGTTTAAGATGAAGGAGGAAATCCGGTATTGCCAGGGTGGAAATTAATTTGTGCAATGGACCCCACACCCAAAATCTGCCCTAGGTGGACCCTCTGAGAAGATTTTAAGGGTACACTGAGAGAGAACCATGGAATAGAAGTTGTTCATTGGTTTCTGCCTAAAGTCAGAGATCGTACAGAAGTGTAAAATAGATCTCAGTAATTTTGCATGTTATAACTGGATGCAGAACACTCACAGACAAACTGCCTTTGCCAGTCTAGTTATGGCAAAGACTGTTGGTCTGAGCCACAGAGCTGTTCCATGGTTGAGACAAGATTTGAACTGAATCTTCTTGGGGAAAACATCAACCACCCAGAGTTCCCCGTTGGGGGAGATGGGCGGTGATATAAATTTAAATAATAATCAATCAATCAATCAACATCAAAGTTTCCAGCTCTTTCACTGGAAACTTCAGTGTGTCTCATGGTTATTGAAGGAGGCTTACTTTGTACATAGAGCTGTTGTTTATTCTTGCTGTCCCTTGTTAAAATATGTGGGTTCCTTCCTGCAGAAACACAAAGGATATCGCCCCAACAGCATCCCCATCTCCGTAAAGTATCTGTGTCCGAGTCTAACGTCCTCCTAGATGAGGAAGTCCTCACTGATCCCAAAATCCAAGCTTTGCTGCTGACTGTCCTGGTAAGCATATAATCAGTGTTGCATGAAGATCCCTTCTGGCAATATTGTGTGAAGAGTAACAACTGCAACAATAACGGGTCCCTTTCCTAAGGAGACCTGTTCCAGAAAATCATTCCTTTGGGTGACTGTGGAAAGGAGGGGATACAAGTTCTGATCAAGCATTTCGGTACAAAACACAGTGGCTCTATGCAGAAGTGTCCACAGGGACACTTCTGCCCAGGGTAGGGTGGGGTCAAAAAATGTCAAGATGACATCCATGTGGTATGACCAACGCCCCACCCCTTTTTAATATGCGCTGTCTGCAACATATGCAAAAAAAATGTGGGGTTTCAGTGGCACAGTTGAAGTTCCACCTTGACTTCTTTGACCCCCCCAATGACTCCATGAACTGAGCACATGATGGTGTCATTGTCAGATACTCAACCCAATGATGCCCCATTCCTATCAATAATGTCTGTATGGGTAGAGTAGAGCTTTTCCAACAGAATCGTGTGTATTTATTTGCTACTTATATACTATTTCTTTTGTTGTTGCAAAGGGGGTACAGATAATTAAAAAAATCAGAACATAGTCTTAACATTATAGCTAATTAGAAATAGATGCTATATAAGTGCACATTAAAAGGTGAGAGGGATCCTGACGTTCACATAGGAATGCCTGGAGGAAGAGATGAGTCTTCAAGAGGTGACATGATAGTCCCATATCTTGGACAGGGGGCACCATCACCACTGTAGTAACAGATTGATTCTGTCAGTCTCAGCACATAGAGCAGGGCCTCCTGTGATGACCTTGGTGATTAACCAGGTCAGTAATTGGGGAAGCAGTTAGCCATATATCCTTGTCTCCAGCTGCTTATGCCTTTCTGCACCCAAAGTAAAATCTGGATCCAGGCTCAGTAACTATCTGGCAGGTGGTGTAATTGTTTCACATAACTGTAATACATGCATGGGCAGATGTCGGTCTCAGGAACGATATTTAGCTGTTTTACGATGTAATATCTTCTCACCCCAAAAGATCTCTTTCCATTCCAGTTGTAAAAATTATGATCTGCACATATTCAGACTGGCTGAACTATAGCTTTGCAGTTAGAGCATCCTGAAGCTCAGTTCCTCTGCTGAGATTTGGTTCCTATGCTTAGATGCATGAAAGAAAAACGACAGTAATGTAGACCCTCCTCCTCAAAGCGGAAGCTTCTTTGTGAGAATGGCTGAAACAGATCTGTTGCAGAGCCATCCTAGAACAACATGGAAGCGGTCTGAGTTCTCTTCTGTAGCATCTTAACAACCAGAAGGTGAATTCCAACATTTGGTGCCAGGGATAAAACTCTGGTCATCGGCTCCTGCCTCCTGGCCAAGAAATTACGGAGCTGAAGGCCAAACTCTCTTAAGAGCAGCAGATTGGAGAAGACAGCGTGCTGCGTTTGCTGCAATAATAAAATGCCCCCCACCCCTTCCTCTAATTGATTGATTTAACAGCTGGATCTTCTTCTCTCTAGGATGAAGGTAGTGTTATTTTTCATCTAGAGTTGATATAATCCAATAGCTCATTAGACATTGCAAGCTGATGTTTCTCTTTCCCCCTCTTCCCTCTCCCGCTTTTGTTTTTGGATAGGCAACGTTGGTAAAGTACACTGCAGATGAGTTTGACCAGCGAATCCTGTATGAGTATTTAGCAGAAGCCAGTGTTGTTTTCCCAAAGGTCTTTCCTGTTGTGTAAGTGTTGAGTTTTTGAATGGAAGTAATTTCCTGCCAAATGGGAATCTGCAAGGTGTGATTTTTTTTTGAACATCTCCATGTGCCCTCTGGCTCTTGAGGAGTTCACTTGAAATCATGCAGTCAGAAAGTAAGAATGTGGTGTATATATTTGGTGGAACATGAATATTACAGGAGCTGGAATCTTGCTCAAGTTTTAGGTTGCATGATGTCTGAAACAGCCTTTAGATGCTGGAGAGCGATGGGTTAACCACAAACAAACAAAGCAGCCATCAACAGACACATAGAGGTTAACAACATTTACATACCATTCATAAGAGACAATAGAATAGCCAGAAGACCAGAACACCCCTGGGCCAGCAATCAACAACAAGATATGCATAGATTAACAGCAAGATTAGCAGCAGAGGAGCAATCAAACAACACAATAGACCTTAATCAAGGAACTATTAACTCAGTCAATCACCCAAACAGCACACAACAGCCCAATCAAAGAACTACCAAGGAGAGTACAAGACCCCCACCAACACAGGCAGGACAAGCCAGGGTATATAAACAGACAGCAAGTTCCACTCCCTTTTCGCACTGAAGATGTTGCCTAGCCTGGCAATGAAACGTCTGCATGAAAACAACAAGGCTCAGAGAGCACCAAAGACTCCCCAGTTCAACCCTGAGCTACAAATATTCTCTTTGATTGGTAACCACACTAACTCAAGGTATCCTATCAAAAGCAGCCAAGGAACTGTAAACTACTTTAGTTGGAAAGTTGTCTGGCTTAAAAAGCCGGCATGCTGGCATGACATAGGTCATAGCAGGGTTTTTCCCATTAGCTTTTGCCATCAACAATAGTATCTTCTGAAAAGGAATCTTTTCCTACCAGATTGAATATTATGCAAATCATACTTTGGTTCTGGCGAGAAAGATTCCCTTTCAAGAGACCCAATTCAACAGATGAATTACAATTCCCAGCATTCTCTGGAGGAGAATGTGCAATGGTATGGACAACCTTAAAAAAAAGTGACTGAAAAGCCTCATGCCGTAGGAAGGAAGGTCTTAAGACTGAAAAGAGTGCTTGGTCACAATATCTTCTAATAATGTGGCTTCTTTAAAGTATCTATGGATACAATCATGCCGTACAGTGGAAGTAAATTGTGCCAGAGCAGGTATTTAAACTGAAATGAATAAGGCTTCATAAATACACCCATAAATATGGTAAGTGGGCTACACTCCTCTAAATATAAAGTGTAGGTTAATCTTTAGTATTGCCTGTTGCATTCAAGTTCTCGACTTCCTGTTCGGGAAATTCAGCTATTCATTCTTTATCTGAGCCTAGGATAGAGTCCATGAGGAGGAAATGTTAGAAAACCTCTTTAGGAATTTCCAACAAAGATTTCCAGTTGTATAATTCATCTGACTGAGCTGTGCTTTAGGTTCCACTTGCATCACGTCTCTGGGATCCTCCGAAAGCCCTCCCACATTTGTCATGCAGTTTCCCAGAACAGTATAGTATAGCTGTTGGGATTATAGATACAATAGAGTTGGTTTTCCTGATGAACATGATTATTGTGGGTTTATCTCCCTACACCTGTACCCCAGAATTCTGGTGATTGTACTTTGGTATGGTGCTTAAAAGATGGAGTTGTCTAACCAGCATAAGAAATGAAATTCCCTGGCAAGAATAATTGACTTTCAACAGCCATTTCTGTGTAATTACCCCAAGGTATTGTTATAAAAAGGGGAAAGTGGAAGGCAAAAGGAAGAGGGGCCGACCAAGGGCAAGATGGATGGATGATATTCTGGAGGTGACAGACTCAACCTTGGGGGAGCTGGGGATGGCGACGGCCGACAGGAAGCTCTGGCGTGGGCTGGTCCATGAAGTCACGAAGAGTCGGAAGCGACTGAACGAATAAACAACAAATTGTTATAAAAAACTTGATGGCTAAACACACTTTAAAATCCAATTATTTGCTACAGTAGAAACTTGAAAGTGATGACCTGATCATATTTATTTGTGTTTTGTTGCCTAGGCACAATTTATTGGACTTCAAGATAAATACTCTCTTATCGCAATGTCAGGATCCAAATTTATTGAATCCCATTCATGGGATTGTTCAGAGCGTGGTTTACCATGAAGAATCTCCACCACAGTACCAGACATCTTATCTGCAGAGTATGTATCTTACAGCTCCTTCAAAAACGGGGGGGGGGGGGGGGGAAGGGTCTGCTCAGATGTAGACTATATCAAACTATTTTAGGTATCCCCCACAATATTTATTCTTTATAACATGTACAGTAGACCTTGCTTCTTCAATAGATACATTAGGCTACCTTTCAAAAGGAAACTGTATAGTAAAGTGACTTGTAATATAAAACACCAAAAGGCTGTTTGAGGGATGGATTTTTTGCCATCAACCAGCTCCCCCTCTCTAAGCATATTTACAGTACTGGTTGAGTTCTCTTTCTTGTGGGGGAAAGTGGGATTTGGGCTGAAGATGTACACAATCACCATCTTTGCTAGGTTATATATTCTGCAGTGCTGGGACCACCTCAGATATTAATACCAGCCACTTGATTGGCTCCGAAGCAGCCTGGGGTCCCCAGGCCCGTTGACAGAACCACGTCTTCAGGGCCTTCCGGAACAGGAGCAAGGAGGGGGCCAACCTTATCTCTGGGGGGATGATGTTCCAAAGGGAGGGGGCCACTACTGAGAAGGCCTTTTCCTTGGCCCTCACTTTATATTTAAAAATAAAGCTCTTTGTGAACTTGAACCCTTTTAGTGACTGTCCTTTATGCAGATTTCTTCTAAGAAATGTTGGGAGAAACAGAAGGCTTTAAAGCAACACACATCTGCCAGTCATCTTCGAAGTAAAACAATCTCCCCTCCTCCAATGAGAATTTCAGAAGAACTTCTCACTCCGCCTCAGTTTACTTCACTTTCTTTTAATTTGTCCCTTCCCTCCCCCTTTAATGAATGGGTGACCTTCAAGAAAGCAAACACGGGACTAATTTAAAACAGCGTTTGTGCCATACAGCTGCATTTTGCTATTTTTATGAAACCTGCCTCAGGCATCGGACTACTGCATTGTATTGTGTTTTATTGCATATTATATTGGAAATGTATGAGCGTTAAGAGAGTGCTAGAGTAATCGTTATGATGTTGATGATAAATGGATAGAGAGTTGAACAATTAAAGAACGTTAAACAATCGTAAGATTTCAGTGGTTGCAAAACATGTTGCATTTTGCTCATTCGAGCTGGTTTAGATGTGTGAGTTGCACCTCCTTTGACTACTATGCACTGAATTATTTGTGCCTGGCGACTAACAGCCAGCCATAGAATGGAGTACTGGAACTTGAGGTGATGGGCCAGTTGTACTGATGGCCCTACGGGTGAGTCCCTCGATGGGTTCGTGGGATGTGCAGGCATCAAAGTGATTAATGTGGAGATGTAAAACAGGCTTCAACCAAAGAATAAGAAATTATTGCAGATTATATGGCAGTTTGCCTTCTACCATCATTTTCCTAACAAAACTGCTTATTCTTTCTTTGTTGCTGCTGCTGTTCGTTTGCAGGTTTTGGATTTAACGGCTTGTGGAGGTTTGCAGGACCATTTTCTAAGGTGAGGGATTTGGGCTTCTCTCCGATCGCATGCCGCATGGTGGCCTTGGTAAGGTCGGAGTGGACGTGACAGTGCAAATCCCCCTGGAGGGCTAATAAGAAAATGTTCAGTAGGCTTGAAAAACTGACTGCGTTACTAGGGAGGAAGTTCCTTCTGGGAGGTTTAGGTTTAAGGTTTAGTTCCCAGCCCAACCACCAGATATCCATGCATTAGCATTGCCATGTGCAACGAAGCAGCGAGGCTATCACACAGTGGGGACATCCAGCCAGGCTCTCATCCCATTTGCATGGATCAAATCAAACCAAAAACTTCAAAGGTCAGCAAAACATGCAAACAGAGAAATACAAAAAAGGCAGACGAGTAATAGGAGGAGCCTGGTCTTCAGGAAGCATCGCCTGCCACATTCTTGAAGCTTGGTGACATTGCTGCACATGAATCACTGACCCCCTGCCATGATGACTAAAAAAGGAGGAATTAAATGTTGGCATGACATTTTTACCCGTTTTGAGCCACCCAGAGTCGCTTAGATGAGATGGGCAGCCATACAAATTTAAATGATGATGATGAAGTTGATAATACCAAACAAAAATCCCCAAATCTCCCATCCGATCTCAGAAGAGCCGTGTCAAATTCACTAGAAACAGTCTGACCTCAGAGCACTTCCAGTGGGGGCCGAACAACCTGTTCTGATCTTGGAATGGATGTTTCTGATGTGGATGTTTTCAGTCTCAAAATATTTCACATGCAGATACAATTACCGATTAATTGATGAAAACTCAGAAACAGCTTATTAAGGTGTCTGTGTGTAACAGCTCTGGTTCAGACGGTTTCCTTTCCCTCAAGACTCTCCTTTCTTATTCAAAATCCTATACTGAAAAAGTGAATGGACATGAGGAAGCAGATGTACAAGAGATAATTCACTCTGCTTGGAGAAGCAGGAAGTAGTAGATCTGACACTTGTGGGAACCCCACTTTATTCCACTCTCTTAAGATTCATTAATGAGAGCCAGTTTGGTCTAGTGGTTAAGGCAACGAGCTAGAAACCAGAGGACTGAGAGTTCTAGTCCCACCTTAGGCATGAAGCCAGCTGGGCGACTTTGGGCCAGTCCCTCTCTCTCAGCCCTAGGAAGGAGCCAATGGCAAACCAGGAGACTGAGAGTTCTAGTCCCGCCTCAGGCATGAAGCCGGCTGGGCGACCTTGGGCCAGTCACACTCTCTCAGCCCTAGGAAGGAGCCAATGGCAAACCACTTCTGAAATCTTGCCAAGAAAACTGCAGGGACTAGTCCAAGCAGGCACCGAGGATCGGACACGATTGAACAGCAAAAAAAAAAAGATTCATTATTCATGCACAGCCAGCATGTAAAGCCTATAGTACGTTGCACATTTGACATCCATTATTTCAAAAGTAGAGGCCACTTCTATGAAGCATGTTCTTATTGACCATTATGGTGAGTGCCAGGTTGTAACACTACAGCAATTCACTTAACGCTATCTCTGTTGGAAGTCTCTTCGTCTCAGCTGTTTTCAAAACATCACTATAGGAGGACTTTCCCAGCACAGACAACTCTGTTTTCCCTTGGCTCTGTGCTGCAGCTTTATTCTCACAGTGCCATGTTGTTGTTGTTGTTGTTGTTGTTGTTGTTCAGTTGCTTAGTCGTGTCCGACTCTTCGTGACCTCATGGACCATAGCACGCCAGGCCTTTCAGTCCTCCACTGTCTCCCGGAGTTTACTCAAATTCATGTTCGTTACATCGGTGATGCTATCTAACCATCTCATCCTCTGCCGTCCCCTTCTCCTTTTGCCTTCAGTCTTTCCCAGCATCAGGGTCTTTTCCAGTGAGTCCTCTCTTCGCATTAGGTGGCCAAAGTATTTGAGCTTCAGCTTCAGCATCTGTACTTCCAATGAGCAGTCAGGGTTGATTTCCTTTAGGATTGACTGGTTTGACCTCCTTGCAGTCCAAGGGACTCTCAAGAGTCTTCTCCAGCACCACAGTTCGAAAGCATCAATTCTTCGGCGCTCAGCCTTCCTTATGGTCCAACTCTCACAGCCATACATTACTACTGGAAAAACCATAGCTTTAACTATACGGACCTTTGTCGGCAAGGTGATGTCTCTGTTTTTTAATATGCTGTCTAGGTTTGCCATAGCTTTCCTCCCAAGGACCAAGCGTCTTTTAATTTCATGGCTGTAGTCACCGTCTGCGGTGATCTTGGAGCCCAAGAAAATAAAATCTGTCACTGCTTCCATTTCTTCCCCTTCTATTTGCCAGGAAGTGATGGGACCAGATGCCATGATCTGGGTTTTTTTAAGGTTGAGTTTCAAGCCAGCTTTTGCACTCTCCTCTTTCACCCTCATCAAGAGACTCTTTAGTTCCTCTTTACTTTCTGCCATTAGGGTGGTATCGTTTGCATATCTGAGGTTGTTGATATTTCTCCCGGCAATCTTAACTCCGGCTTGTGATTCATCCAGCCCGGTATTTCTCATGATGTACTCTGCATATAAGTTAAATAAACAGGGTGACAATATACAGCCTCGTCGTACTCCTTTCCCAATTTTGAACCAATCGGTTGTTCCATGTCTGGTTCTAACTGTTGCTTCTTGACCCGCATACAGGTTTCTCAGGAGACAGGTAAGGTGGTCTGGTACTCCCATCTCTTTAAGAATTTGCCACAGTTTGTT
Source organism: Charina bottae (assembly GCA_023362775.1). Taxonomy (NCBI): domain Eukaryota; kingdom Metazoa; phylum Chordata; class Lepidosauria; order Squamata; family Charinaidae; genus Charina; species Charina bottae. Next base: position 6,248,466 of record JALMGJ010000027.1, on the reverse strand, counting down.
GTGATCCACACAATCAAAGGCTTTAGCATAGTCAATGAAGCAGAAGTAGATGTTTTTCTGGAACTCTCTTGCTTTTACAGTGCCATGAGGGGGGAATAAATTTGTCATGGTCTGTTACCCTCCTCATTCTCTGGAATACCATATTTCTTGGAATCTGTAAAAGAATCAGGTTCAAGGTGGGAGGTGCAGGAGGAAGAATTTTATTCTAGCTGTGGAAATCATGGGTATACGCTGGGGCTACATGGACTTCCTTTAAAGAGAAGGAAACATTTCCTGATGCACATTTTCTGTACAACACTGGACACCTAAGAAGGTGGTACATTCTCTATCTCTGGATGAAGACTGGACAGCCAACTGTCAAGGATGGTTTTCCTGCATAGTGCAGAGGGTTGGACTAGATGATCCTTGTGGTCCCTTCCAACTTCACAATTCTAGGATTTCATGGAGCTACATGTGATAGAATTCTCATGGAATTTTATTGAAGTTCCATATATCGGAAGCCTTCTATTTCAACTCTCTTTTCTAAAGTCAATCCCAGAACTATGCTGGCAAGAACAGCTGTGCCCTTCGTCCCTGAACAGTTCCAGTGTCATCAGTGCTTGTGGACCAAGAGGCTCCAAATGGGTCAAGAAGCCAAGCCAAGATTGATGCTGCAAGCACCACTAGCCAGTCTATTCTGCAGTTCTGTCCAGTCCTTTGTGCCAGTGCTTTGCCTTGTCTGTTGCTGCTTCTCATTCTCCATCCATAATGCCAGGCCCCCCTTTTCTTGGCCCCATGTCATGTCATGTCATGTCATGTCATGTCATGCCGGATGACATATATCTAGCCTCAGCTGAGGGCTGTCCTTAGCAGCCATCTAGAATTACTGAGTAGTGAAGCAAATCTGAGTTGAGAACCACCAACTGAGCAATTTTGCATTAGCTTATCCTGCTACATTAGAAATTGTTTTGCTGCCAAGGTGACATTAGTTGGACATAACCTCAAATTGACTTTGAGTTGGTAGAAACCTAGAAGCCTGATTTCAGAAATGGGTGGCGTTAGGAAACCACATTCCTATTAAAAAAATTCTTAAATGTAACTGAGGTTCTGTCCATTATGACCTATGGACCTAATATATATCCAGTTATATATTTTATGATTTATGAAGCCTTGGTAGCTTAAAAAACCGACATAGGCAGTCTAAGTACCATCAGAAATTTATAAAAAGTAGCTGAATGTTGCTTCTTTTCTATTATATGAGAAAGTCAAATAATTATGTACATAAAGCAGTTGACTTTTTCCAGAGAGCTTGATTCAGAGCATGCAGTTCCTGGCTGACCATTTACTCTTTTAGATGGAGGAGATTTGGCCTTGTATCTGAAGGCCTTTGTGATTGGCAAGGGGTGAAAGGAGTTGTCCCAGTTGGAGAAGACCTTTGGGGTAGTGTGGGATCTGTTGATTAAGATCAGGGAAAAAACAATTGGTTAGAAATAGGGAACTAATTCTTTTTCCAATTCTTCCTAGCAAAGTCAAATACCCGACTACGCCGAGCTGATTGTGAAGTTCCTTGATGCCTTGATCGACACCTACTTGCCTGGAATGGATGAGGAGATCAGTGAAGAGTCCCTTCTAACCCCAACATCTCCTTACCCTCCTGCAGTGCAGAGTCAGCTCAGCATTACTGCAAACCTGAACCTCTCTAATTCCATGACCTCACTTGCAACTTCCCAGCATTCCCCAGGTCAGTTTGCCATCCATTTCTAAATCTGAGGTCATCCCATTCCAATTCTGCTTTGTGCCATCTTCCTTATGTGGGTGTTGGACTCTTTCTCTCCCCCATTGCACCAGGAGTTCTCACCTTCAATAGGTTTGACACTCCCACATGTTTAAGGAGACCCATCAGCTCAGATCGAGGGATCAACTAATAGATTGTCAGTGGTACGGCCAGGATCCAAACTTGGGTCTTTGCAGGCTCCACTGACTCCTTGGGTCCCCTCAAATCCCCATCCAGAGAACAGGAGGTGCTTAGCCGCAGCAAACAGGCTCAACGTTCATTTCCAGGAGAATACAAGCATAGCCAGAACATCAGAGCTGATGGTGTTCCCCGCAATATTCTTCTTCTTTCCTCTTTCTAGTATTTTTAAAGACTGCTGTTATAGTCGAGGGAGGGATCAGCTGGTTGCACACGTACAGAGTCACAGATTATTTTTACTTTCAAAATATAATAGTCTTGCCTAAAACAAATTGGGGCTTGCTCCTAATTCATGTCCACGACCGTCCAAAACCAGCCCTTGCAGGGCAATTGTATCTAGTGAAGTGGTGCAAATTGGGCTGTAGTGGATCTGGGCTTGACTTCAGATCTTAGCTCTGACTTCCTTTGGGTAAAGCACAGAGAAAACTTTGTTTCCCCCCATACATAAAATAGCAATCAAGACATTGTCAGTAGTGCTGTACAAATGCATGATTTGGCTCTGATTCATAAATAATTACCAGGATTGTGGCGGGATGCAACTTTTGCACGTTTTGTTTCGTGTTTTCTTTTTAAAGAGCAAACTTGGGTTCACACATTAGGCAGAGGCAAAAGTTGGTTTGCCCCGCTGACCATTTTCGCACAACCTGTTTAACGGGTTCTGCTGCTATGCCCAGGTAAGTCCATACCTGTGATTCACATTGCCTCAGTTTGCTAAGGATCAGTTATTTTGGAAAATATGCCAGTTACCTTTATGATGGTCATCATTTCCTCATCAGTTTAAGGGAGAAATCCTTTCTTTTGCACAAAAGAAGTAATTTCCTGGGCCGTTCTGTGGATTGCAAATTGTGGCATTTTTGAAAGCCATCTCTTGGCACCAGGAAATGTTATATAATCGGCTGGTGGGGAGCATCCTGTGCGTTGCTCCAACGGCTCTGAGATAATCACAGGCTCCCGGCAACGAGAGCCATTCAGATGTGTGTCTGATCTGTGGAAGCTGCAGTATCTTCTGCATTTCTCTTTCATGATCTGCAAGCCCTACAAGGAGCAATGAAAAGATCTGGATATGTTTAGCCAGCAGAAGAAATGATTGAGGGGAGATACGATAGCAGGCTTCAAATATCTGAAGGGCCGTCACATGGAAGAGGGAGTGCGTTTATTCTGTATCGCCCCAAGAGGGCAGGACTCGAACCAGTCAGACAGAACTGCAAGGAGGAACATCCTAACTACATGAGCTGTTAGCCAGTGGAATAGGCTGGCTCATGAAGTGCTGGGTTCTCTTGCACTGGGGGTGTCCTGACTTCGAGTGAAGGAAAACGCTGAGACTTGTTGTAAAGGCTCTAGTGTTTTATTGTTTTACTCTGCTAGACAGAATCCAGCTAAACTAAAATGAACTAGTAATGCTCAGGGAAAGGGCCCAAGAAATCAGGGTGGGGCCTTCTTCAGCCTCTTGGGAGGAAAGCAAAGCGATTCAGTACTGCGCATGCGTTTATCCCCCTGGAGGGAGCCCCCTCCTTCTTCACCAGTTATCTCCCTGACGGGGGGGGGCTTCAAACAGAGGTTGGGTGATCATCATAAGAGATGCTGTACTGGAACCTGCACTGAGCAGGGAGTTGGACTCGGTGACCTCTGAGGTCTCTTTCGACTATTCCATGCTAGGTACTCCAGTTGGAAACCAGAAGTTCCGGGTCCCCTCAAGAGAAGCAGGAAGCAGCATTTCAGTTAAGAGGGCAGCTACTGATGCTGCAGGAGTGCGATTCAGTCTTTGGGAGTGGGAAGAGCAGGGCTTCGTCCATGGATCTCCAGTGGCAAGCTGTTTACAGACGGCTCATCCTTAAATACAGGTAGTCCTTGCTTAATGACCACAATTGGGACCGGTTCCCCATAGATTTTGCTTGCCAGAAGCTGGCCAGGAAGGTCAAAAATGGTGATCACGTCACCACGGGACGCTGCAACAGTTGTAAGTGTGAGGACCGGTCGTAAGTCGGGTTTTTTCCAGCACCGTCATAACTCCGAACCATCACTAAATGAATGGTTGTTAAGCGAGCACTACCTGTATTCCTCAGAGGAAAAATTATTAATTTATTTTTATTTATTATTTAAATTTGTATTACTGCCCATCTCCCCCAAACCGGGGGACTTACCCATTAATGTGGATAAGTCGCATAAAACACACCATGTGTATCTTTCCTGATTGTGCAGTGATTTATGCACTCATAAAGGAAGAGGGTAGGTCTTCATCGGTCTTCAGCTCTAAGGACAGTGGGCAATGTCTGCTTTCTCTTTTTTGCTTTTTCTGAGGACTGCAGGGGATACAGGGAGGACGTAGTAATATCAGCATGGAAAGGGCTTAGAATGGTGTGTGTTTGGAGGGTTGGGGATAGTCAGGAGCAAAATAATGCTAAAAAGACATGGACCTTACATTACATATGCACTAGCGTGTGTGTGTGTGTGTGTGTGTGTGTATTTGCCCCATTAAATAATTTATTTTAGTTTTTTCATCTCCCTTTTCCTGCAGGAATTTATGGCCATACCTATAGCACTTCTCTGGGGTTTTTTTCCCATAACAACCCTGTGAGGCAGGTTGGTCTGACTCAGAGCGACTGGCCCACAGTTACCCTTGAACATGCCAGCCGCTGCCCTGCATTAATGGCATTGGCCGTCGTTCAGTTCTGCCACCGGCTAGCCGCCTGCATACTGTGGTGCAATGATCACATTTTCCACGAGAATGTGAAGTTCCACCCATCCTTTCCTCTCCGTGCTCTTGCCGTAGCTTAAATGGTAGCAAATAACCATATTTTTGTTTTTAATTTGTATTAATGTTGACCGATTCTTGAGAGTTCTGGCAAGGAAAGAGATGGATTTTTTAATATTAATTTTTTTACAGTGTTTCCAACTGTTCTCGTATGGGGGATTTGATCACATCAGAAATCCAGTGTTTTTAAATTCATAGCGGTCTTGGCTCTAGCATAAATAGGCTTGAACTACAAAAAGCTGATCCCGCCTTTGATCACAATCTAACCTCATGAGGTATCTCCGGGTAGGAAATTCATCTTTTGCATGGAAGTGAGCAAGAAAAGCTTTTTCTAAAAGCTTTTACATGGGGAGAAAAGCCATTCCTGAAGAGAAGCATTCTGCAGTTTGTCAAGGATAGCTGAATTTAGCAACGTGAAGGATTATCAAAGAAAAAAGCAATCATTTGTCAATTTGAGGCATAGCTCTTCAAAATTCTTTGGAGATTTAACTCTCCTTACGACCACACAGACAGACACACAATTATTCTAGAAGTGCCTTTAAGAGGGCTCTGCTGCTTATAATCCAGCCTAATGGGAAGACTTTATACAGGGTGTACCAAAAGTCAGGCTCCACAATATGTTTTATTACTTTTATTTTATTTTTCCAGAGCGAATGTTACTGTACTTAGGAATGTTCAAAGGTCGTTCTTCAAATGAGTAAAGAAGTGTTTGGAAGAAAATGGCAAGCAATTCAAACATTTAATATAACTTATATCACGGTTTATGGGGCCTGACTTTTGGAACACCCTGTATATTTCTCCCATCCTCCTCCCCACTCAGAAAAACATTCTGTTTTGTGGTGTCTTCCATACAGATGTTATTTATCTAAAACCACATACCACCCCCTTACTCTGCAGGATAATCACAGCAGGGTTTAATCACCCCAAATTAAGGGAGTTCTCTTTCATTTTTAACAGAGCATAGATCAGATACATTAAAACACCCACAAATGCCCACAGAAACCATCATTAGCAGCATTATGGACAGGCAACAAAAAAGCAGGAAGTTTCTGCTGTCTTTTTGATAGCAACTTGGGGGAGGTTATTGCATAATTTGGGTGCCACCACAGAGAAGGTCCTGAATGCACGGTCACGAGTTAGGGCTTCTTCTGGCAGGAACCTCAGCACAAGGTAGAATAGTTCCAGAACGATAAAACCTTGGCTACAAATAAACCAGGGGGACCCAGGAGACTAGCAGGGTCCCACCAAGTGGTTTTGCTTGGTTCTTCCTTCTGCATTGAAACAGGCACTGGGGCCGGAGCTTGTGCCTTCTCGTCTTGAAAAGCGCACCATTAAAAAAAAAACTTTGTTTTTCTGTATATCTGATCTGTGTAGAGGTAAGGAAGGTTGCTTGAGTTGGGCAGGGGAAGGATACTGGGAGGGGTAGAGAGATGTACACATTATCCCTGTCCAGTAAATGTTTTGTGTCTTTCCCCCAATCACGACGGTTGATCGCTCATCTTTTCTCTCTCCTCCTGTGTCTGTGAAGCATCTCTGCCTTGCTCTAAATCAGCCGTTTTCATCCAACCTTCCTCGCCCAGGTACACGTTCTCTCTCTCTCTCTCTCTCTCTCCCCCCTCCCCCCTCCATCTTTTCCATTCTACTTGCACGAGCTATTGCTTTTGGAAAACAAAAGGAAATTTTTTGTGGGTAACACTGCCGGTCAAAAAATGCCAGCCCTCCTTTGGCAAAGAGGGATGCGGGTCTCCAGCGCATGAGCACAGTGCTTCTGCTCCCATGTGGGGGAGGCAGCACATGTTCAGGAGCAGAAGGATGAGGAAGGGGTCACTGAACCTCTAGCTCAGGGCTTTCCAAAGTTTTCCCGTGGCGACACACCAACCGCCGTTGGTGTGTCGCCGCGGGAAAACCCGGAAGTGCCGCAGTTGCGGCAGCGCGCAAAAACCCGGAAGCACTGCTGCCGCTTTCGGTTTTTGTGCGCCACCGTTGGTGTGTCGCCGTGGGAAAACCTGGAAGCGCTGCTGCCGCTTTCGGTTTTTGCGCGCCGCCGTGGCTGCGGCGCTTTCGGATTTTCGCGTGCCGCCGTTGGTTTGTCACTGCGGGAAAACCCGGAAGCGCTGATGGGCGTGCCATCAGCGCTTCCGGGTTTTGACGCGACACATCTGGGCCCCGCAGGCGACACACCTTTGTGTCGCGACACACAGTTTGGAAAGCTCTGCTCTAGCTCCTTTCCCTTCCAAGGCCCATGGGGCATTTACTGTAATCTCTTCCAAAGTCGCCAATAAAATGCAAATTCAGATGTGATAGAACCAAGTAATTATTAAATGCACAGGGAGAGAACACATACTTAGTATTTAAGGGATTTGAATGTTACTTAGGTTTACATAAAATTTAGTTTTTGGCCTGTCCATTTTTGGGGTGTCTCCCTGGAGTGCCACGTGCAGCCTTCACCCCAAAAATGTTGCTGTCCCTCTGAGCTATAGATTCAGAGGTGACTCTGGGCTGGTTTCTCGGCCTCCAGCAAATGGTGTCATTGATACAGGAAGAGAATAGTCTTATAAACAAATGAAATCCGGTCCCACTGAGATCTTGGGATGAGGTCTGAAAGAGACAAGGAACCCTGCTGAGTCCTACAGACTTTCCCAGAAGGGCCCAACCCAAGGAAGCGGTTTCTTGCTGTTGCTCTGCAGGAAGTGGTATCTGGAGGCAGACAAATAGAAGTTCCCTTTGGCTCCTGTGGATTGCCACTATTAATAGATGTCTTCTTCACCGTTTTTCTTGCCTCTCTGCTAGCATTGGTTACCCTATTCTGGGGTCTTGCTCTCAAAATCTTGTTTAAGAGGATGAAGTGGGTTGGATCTCTTTCATACCGGCAGCCCAGATCCAACCCATTATTGGATCTGGGACATTCCAGGGATGTTGGAGTGCAACTTCCATAGTTCTGAGTCAGCATGGCCCTGGGGATTATGGGAGATGTAGTTCAGCACACCTAGTGGGGAAAAATTAGCCACCGGATCACCTCCCCATCCCACAAATATGCCTTGCCTACTTGTAGCCGCTCAAATCATTGAAATCTCTCAGGAGAACAACGCTGGAGAGGAAGCAGAGTTCACTCCGGGACATGTCTGTGCTGGGAGTTGTTCATGGAGCCTCGGTTTAATAAGAATAGCTTTGCTTCTTAACTCCAATATTTGCCCTCCATTTCTCTGAGATTTTTAGACCATCATCAGTAAAGGCTTTGCCTCTGGGCCGGTTTCATTTACGTACAGAAGAGTGACAAGTAACACAATTGCTGCCAAAAAATCTTTCCAGGATGTAGTGCATCCATCTCTCTTTTCCTGCTGCAGGGCATACTAATCAGACTGAAGCGTGGGGTAGCTGGCCAGGGTGTTGTAAGAGCTGTTCATTCTTGCCCATTCTGCAAGGACTCCATGCTACATCTTGACAACTCCGTCTCCCCTTTCTTCCCCCATTTCTCCGTATCTGGGGCGGGACATTCGTTTGGCCTTAATATTAGAGTACCAGTCAGTCACACTTTCGTCTCTAGGAAAGACTCATCCTGCTTTGCTAATTCTGCTTAGAGTCCTTCATGCCTACTAAGCATGCTAATCTCTCTACTTTGGGGCCTGGAGTGAAGCAAGGTGGAAGTATTTGTTTTGTTTTATTTATTATTTAAATTTATCCCCACCCATCTCCCCGAATAGGGGACTCTGGGCGGTTTACAGGATAACAATAGTATGGTGAATCCTGGAGCTCTGCCATTGTTCAGCCACAATTCCAACTCCACTCCTTGCCTTTCTAAGAAGCTTGGGCTAATAGGAGAACTTTGTTAGCCCTGAGCACAGCATGAACCACTTTGCTTCAGCAGTGGTTGAAGTCCATCTGAGAAGCTTTAGAGCCTCAGTTGCTGCTTGAATCCATCTGGAACCTGCTTCTTTGGTGGAGTGCTTGGTGCTCCCTGAGCTTGGTGGTTGGCTTGCAGACATTCCATTACCCAACTAGGTAACATCCTCAGTGCACTAGTTGGGGAAAGAAATGTCTGCAAGCCAACAACCAAGCTCGGAGAGCACCAAGAACTCAACAGTTCAACCCTAAGCTGCATGTCTTTTCTTCTATTGGATCCTCAGGGATAAGGCTCAGTATTATTTATGGAGGCCACTGCACCTCCAGCTGTGGACCCCTGTCTTGGTAGGCTTCCTCTTTCCACATTAGAGTTTGAGAGGGGATCACAGTGGCTCTGGAGCAGGGGGGAGGCAAATTGAGAGAAGGTTGGCTCTCCCCATTCTGTGACCTCCTGGAATGGAGCAGCCCCCGGGCATAATTTCCTATATAGAGATTAAGGAATATGATAGTAAATAGAAAAACTATGTCTCAGTCTTAAGCTAATTATAAAGCAACCTCCCCAGTTCCTGATGCCCTTTGCTACAGCTAAATATTTCATGACCATCTTGGATGTTTCAGTATATTGGTCTTGCCATAGCTGATCTGTGATCCTTTAGCATTAGCCATCGATTTAAAAATTGAGCCTATAAGTCTCCCTTGTAATCAATGTACATCTCCCCCCCCCCCATTTCTCAAAGCAGTTGTACACCTTTCAAGGACTGGCTTTCCCAACTGATAGGGCAGTTCCCAAATTTGAAAACAATTACAGCAGGTGATTTTAACTAGGATGGGACTGAATGATGAGTTCCTTCCTGAGCATTGCCATACCTCATTCTCCCTCCCTGCTAGGCCACCCATCCTTGTTCCACAGTGCTCCCAAGACAACATATCAGCACTGGGGATTGGAGATGGTTCCAACTGGCTGTGAAATTTGGGCTGCAGATAGGTACTAAATGGCTCTACCCCAGGAGATGCTGAATTGTACTCGGAACATTCTCCTATCTGCTCCAAATCTTCTCAAACAGATTGCATTTGGATGGTCCCCCGTTTTAAAATGACATGAGAAAGAAGAAAATAACTGTTTTTTCCATATCTGCGTACATGTTTTGTCTTAACCCCTTAGTTGACTTTCTAAAAAATTCTGTTCTCAAAAGCTGTCAGTACTTCATTCTTCCTTCTTTAGAGAATCCGTAGGTCCTTTGAACTCTTTCTATTCTCTCTCATTTTCTCCCCCATGGATGTTGTCCTACATAGTCTCACAGAGGTATTTGTACTTCTGTTTCCATATTCCTCCTTTTTCTCATTTTCTGACCCATTTCTCTCTTCCCCTCCAAACGCTTTCCCATCCCCTCCCATTAATTTGATTTAAAATCTCAGAAATACTCTCTTTTCAGAAAGAGATGCAAGTTAAATATCCTTTTGGCAAAATCAGTTCACACCCTTAATTTATGCTGAAGACGTGGGGGACAGAGAACGTGGGGTTTGCAGCAGCATAGGCAGAGTGCAGTCCAGAAGTGGGGAGGGGTTCGCATCTTTGTGAATGTCAAAATGGGGGGGGGGCTAGATTGTCACTCTTTTTTTTACATTTGAAATACTTTTTGGTGGGAAGGGCTCGAGTCACCATTTCAACCCTTAGCCCTCACCCCCAAAACCTGCAGGCCTGCATTTTGTATTCTGCAGCTTCCCTCGTCATCAGTGAGGACACAACAGAGATGCTCTCCATCTCCTGAGTGGTGGAAACGTTGAGAAGAAAGTCTGTAGCTTGAATCATGCCAACTGGATTTCTATTTTCTCAGTGGAAACGTTTCGCTCCTTATCCAAGGAGCTTCTTCAGTCTGAGCAAAGTTAGTAAGGGAATCCTAAATATGTTTCTAGGTAGCTGTGTGACCTTACACCTGGGGCTAGGTCATGGTTATTTTGAGATGTTTATTTCTAAGTCCCTTTATCATCTAAAGGATGATAAAACGATCCTCCTTTAGATGATAAAAGGACTTAAAACAACATCTCAATATAACCATGACCTAGCCCCAGGTGCAAGGTCACACAGCTACCTAGAAACATATTTAGGATTCCCTTACCAACTTTGCTCAGACTGAAGAAGCTCCTTGGATAAGGAGCGAAACGTTTCCACTGAGAAAATAGAAATCCAGTTGACATGATTCAAGCTACAGACTGTTCCACCTGGATGACCGAGAACCTTCATAGACATGTTGAGAAGAAAGGTTCCACCTGGGAGCCCTGCAGAGCTTTAATGCTTGAGTTCCCTCAGCTTCCACTGAAAACATTTTCTGGTCATTTGAGTTGGATCTCTATAAGTAGGGTGGCCTCTGAAGCTCATTCAGAATTTACAAAGAGTAAATCCATGGAATATGAGTTATACTTGTGGCCTGTTCGTGTTGTTAGTTAGTTTTCCCCATCCTATTTAGGAGTTGAGACAGATTTATAGAGTAGGAGAGCATTTCAAGCAGTCTTCTCCCGTCCCATGTCCTCTGGAGTGGATACTGTGAGATGGAATTGATGTCCCAGGTAGCATGAGGTTAAAGGCTCCTTACACCTTAAATGTTTGTAAACAATTGTTTTGGGGGAAAATGCTAGGTTTAGTTGACTATGTTCATGCTACACAATAAACTGAATGAACTTAGCCATATTGTATCTAGATATTTAAGGGAGCCTTATCCTTGGCCAACTTCTGTTTTTGTGGCCTCTTGGCCTTCACATTTCTACTTTGTCCAGTTCCCTTTTTTGGCTTTTGACGGAATCGCCAAGGGCTTTCCATGGTCGGGAGGGACGACCAGGAGCTGCAGGTGACCCCCAGCGCACCATTTGCATTCCCCAGAGCGTTCCCAGAGTACCTACAGCATCCCTGTGGGAACAAAATGCCCATCCTTTCTTGTGCTTGTGAGGTGTGTGAAGTGGAAGAGTTATTAGGAGCAAAATGGGTGTCTTCAACCCACTATGCAAACCAAGAACACAGCCCAGAACTTTAATTTTCTGGGAGATGGGTTTAAGGACAAAGGTTTGGGAAGTTTCTGCAAGGCACCCATTTCACCCTTTAAATCCCCCCTAAACTGGGTTGATTTTTCCCCCGTTTAAGGGAGAAGAACTTTGGAAAGGGTTTAAGGAGGGAAATAGGTGCAAACATGTTGAAAAGTAGGGCTGCTTCTCCCCCATCTTAAGGGGGACATGGAGGCCTTTAAGCTTGAGATGTTCAGCACCCACATTGCCTTTTAACTGCTGCTCTCCCAGAGCCTGATCTTGCAAGTCACGAGGATTATTCTTCCATATATATATATATATATAAATTTAAAGGTTATGCAATTGATCTCCCTGGAACTGGGTGATATCAGGAGCCTGATGTACTCATTATAGGTAGCCAGCAGGATGCTGACGTCGGACCCCAAGAGTGTGGGGAGTGCTTAAATCCCTGCTGCCTCCCAATTCACTTCAGCTCCATCTGCACTTCTAGCTTCTTCCTTCCTTCCCTCCCTTCCTCCCAAAAGAGCACGCTTCCTTCCTTCCCCTCAACCCCTTTTGAAATATCCTTGTGATCTTGATGCAGCCAGATACCTTATTTCAACGTTCATATAATCCTGTGACAGCCAAAGTTTTAACATTGACTTGCCCACTGGTGGCTCTTTCCTTCTTGATGCTTTCCCCCCCCCCCCCAAGGAATCGACAAGGAGAACGTGGAACTTTCTCCGACGACAGCACACTCCAACAGCGGGAGGACTCGCCATGGCTCAGCTAGCCAAGTGCAGAAGCAACGTACCACCGGCAGTTTTAAGCGCCACAGCATTAAGAAGATGGTGTGAGGCTTTCTCCTTTTCGTTCTGTTTTTTTTTAAAAAAAAGACCTGACCTATGCCCTCAATCATGCCGCACTTAAATTTGATCCTTCCACCTCCTTGCCCCCTCTCAGACGTGGTGCCAGGCAATTAACTTTTGAAACCCATTCTTGTAAATTTATTTTGGATTTTCACTTCGATTTCATACAGCTGCCTTTTTTTTTTTAACTTGCTCCTCCTCTGATCATTTTCAAACCAGCGATTTCAGAGCTGATGAGTGGAACGACATGAGGAGTGCGGAGAAAGTGAACCGTAGGCAGAAACGGTGGTCGTTGTCTCCGAAGACAGAAATCATGGGCATCTCGCTTCGGATAGTTTCATTTTATTTTGATGGGGGGTTTGTTTGTTTTTTTCAGCTTGTTTTGTGTCTACTTTTTTTTTAAGTGTTAATATTCAATCTTGTTTGCACATTAGTGAGATTTTATTTTTGGGCCAATAAACTTGCTTAGCTTAGCTTCCACTTTAGCTGTGGACTTCCTTTTACTGGTCTTCTGAGCCTAACTCTGATGCTGTAAGCTTACCCAGAGGGGAACCCACTTTATGGTGTCAAGATACCCCTTTATTCAATTGTCTAGAGCTGGCTGGAGTATTCTGGGAGTTGAAGTCCACACATCTTAAAATGGCTGAGGTTGAGGAACCCTGTCCTAGAGCAGTGTTTCTCAGCCATGGCGACTTTTAAGATGTGAGGACTTCAACTCCCAGAATTCCCCAGCCAGCCATGGGGAATTCATGCTGGCTGGGGAATTCTGAGAGTTGAAGTCCACACGTCTTAAAGTTGCCAAGGTTGAGAAACACTGCTCTAGAGATTTCAGGAGATGGTGCATCCCTTGATGCTTCCAAAAAATAGCACCTTGTGCGAATTTGGACAAACTCTTTTAAGTTTGTTAAACTTTTCACCACTTTGTTTTTTAGACTCCCTAGGTAAATTGTGCATAGATACCTGCACCTACACACGTACACGCACACACACCTCTGGCTGACCTAGATTATGGTAAGTGCTTTTAGAGAACGTTTCTTGATGCCTCCCTTGCTGTGCTACATATACTTCACACTAAAGTAGTAGTAATAAACAGAGAAAATCACTGGCCCATGACCATCCCCTGAATTTTATGGTGGAAAGGAGGTGAAATTTGCTGTTTTCTCTGACATTTTGACACTTGCCTTCCACCAAGATTTAAGAAGCCCCAGCCAACGAAACAAACCATAGCCTTACCACGCTGCCTTTGTCCGAAAGGGCTCCATTTGTCTGGATTTGGAAAGCATCAACTCTCGATTTTAAAGAGAGAAAAATTGAAATTTATCAACTGTCATACTCCTACAGATACACAGATAACAAAACCACCCATAAGGCTCCTGTAATTAACTTTGAATGGGACTTTCAGTAAGTGAAATTCCACAGCTAAACCTTTCAGAGATGGTACAATGAAGGTCCAGATTTATTATTGTCAAGTAGCATGTTATTAGCAATTCATTCAAAACGTAGTGTGTTTTTATGTATATAAAAATATTGCTTTTATTGTATCCGTACAGAAAAGAACTATTTAATCTTGTTACATTGGGGGGAGGGGAGTGAATACAGTGTCAGATGCCAACTGTCTGCCAAGCCAAGAAGAAAAGCTACGAAGAAGTTGGTGGGGAAAGAGAGGATTCTCTTGGTCCACTGGAATTGTAGCGGAAATGAATTTAATTGAAGCGCAAGTGGAAAAGATTGAAGAGGGAGTTCCTTCAAGTTTTAAGTGAAGATTTCTGCACCCAGGGAAGGCCCCACATTGTCCCAAGACAGATCCGCACTCGGGTTCTTGCCTGTTCTCTTTGTGATGTGTGTTGTAGTGCCAAATCAGATGTTTGGGAGAAGTTACACCTACTCTGCCAAAATCTCTCCATGTGCCACACAGACGTCACAACCGCATGCCAAATCAGTTGTGTGGAAGGGTGGAAGCCAAGTGGATTACCACTGAGTGCCAACCAACGTGGGTGAGTAGGGGGATTTCCCTGGCAGTCAAGGAAGGCTCTTCAAAAAGGCCCCAGAATCCTTTGGTCTCTGCCCGGTTACCTGCCTCCGTTCTGTAGCCTGAACCACACCAGAGAGGTGTCTCCATCTAAGAGCCAAACATCTTATTCCAAATGCTTATCCTAGTCTGGGCTTTTCCAGATGTATGAGGGCTGCAGCTCCTAGAATTTCCAGCCAATAGGATCTTTGGCCTTGTCTGGAAACCGCGAAGCCAGATTATGTTTACGTCAGTACAGGAGGCCAAACTGTTCCACCTTTAGAACAAGACATCCTGGCAGTGTTGGTCAGTGATTTTGAGAGTTGGGGTCCAATACCTCTAGTTGGGCACCAGATTTGGGGAAGCTGACACAGCCTCTAGGTTACCAGTTGACCTTGGGATTAGTCAAAGTCCTACTCCAGAAGGTTTTGGGAAGAAGCCCTCTTCTTTGTGTCCCCCTCCTCCTCCTCCTCCTCCTCCTCCTCCTCCTCCTCCTCCTCCTCCTCTCTGCCAACTCAGAAATAAGAACCTCCAGCGAATCTAGCTTTTTTTAGTTGCTGAACCCGGTTTTAGAACTTCTTCACCCAGGGAACATGGAGGTGCAGATTCAGGCTAGTTGTAGGAATGTTTTAAGTTTCTTTTTAGAATCAGTTTCATTGCAGCATCTTTGCAGTCCCTGTGCAGCACCGCAGCTGGGAGGTTTTTCACCTGTGGCGGGAAAAAGGGGGGACTTTCCCGAGTGTTAGGGGACCTTCTGAAGTCCTTGGTGGTCTCAGCTTTACAAAGAAAAGGGGTGGGAGGGAGAGGGGTTTTGGGGGGAGCGACATGTATCACAGAGGAATAGCAGTATGAATGCAGCCAGACGGGCTCCCCAGGACCTGTAGCTAAGTCTCTCCGCATTAGAAACACACAGGATGGGTTCACACAACACAAAGTCTGAGCTGAAGTGAGGCTGGGCAGCTGGTGGTTCAGGAACCCAGCCAGCATGCCAGCACGTTGAATGAGCTTGGCCAACAGTTTAAAGCAGTGTTTCTCAACCTTGGCAAGTTTAAGATGTGTGGGCTTCAACTCCCAGCATGGCTGGCTGGGGAATTCGGAGAGTTGAAGTCCACACAGCTTGAAGCGGCCAAGGTTGAGAAACACTGCTTTAAACTGTTCGTTTGAGCCTGTGACGGGAACACAGCCACCATGTTTCCTTAATCTGGGTTTAGGATTGAATGTCTGGCATGAACCCAGCCGAAAGCGTGACTTGTTTAAGCTTGACCCATTTCTCCAAGCCCACCCCAGAGAACCTTTGGTCGCAATCCATCTCTTCCTTTCTAAAATGCTACGAGGCTTTTGCGTGTGGCCGAGTGAACCCGGGTTGGGTCAGAATTAGTTTTTCAGTCCTCTAAAACGCACATTTGAAATAGTCTAATAGAAAAGTCATGCTTGGGACAACTTTGACCACCTCAAAAACTGAGCCACTTGAGGGCCCCGGAGATCACAACTGGCAGTTGAACGGGATGCCAGCCCAAATCGGTCAGTGAACGATGTCCCTGCGGTGCCCTTTCAGCTGCCCTGGAAATGCTTGTTCCCTGCAGAAGGGGGCAGGGGTAGCGCCCCCTCCTATTAAAACAACCCCTTCCTGGCTAAGTTGCTCAGTGCCTTAACTCTTGCTTCCCTCCACTTTGGGGGGGGGGGTGCATCCTCTCCTCTGCCCCCCAGCTGAGGCCCTTTCCTCCCACTTCTTCTTGTCTTCACCCCTCTTTGTATCAGCTACACCAGGCGGTGGACCCTCAAATGCCCCCTTGCTTTAAAAGATTCCTTTTCCCTTCTTAAATTGGAGGGGGCATGGGGGGGTGAGATACTCCAGCAAGTCAAGGTTGCCTCCAAGAATACAATAACAAGGGCAGGACGGGGAAGGAGTGTGAGTCTTTTGCCGAGCGGGTGGTTGATTTGTGAGTATATCCATGTGCCTTCTCTTTTTAAAGGATAGATCCATGAAACAAAATGTCCCTGCGTAATGAGCTAGAGCAGGGTTTCTCCACCTTGGCAACTTGAAGATGCGTGGACTTCAACTCCCAGAATTCCCCAGCCAGCATGGGAGTTGAAGTCCACGCAGCTTCAAGTTGCCATGGTTGAGAAACCCTGTGCTCGAGTGTAGAATGACTGCTGTCTGTGCAAACATAATGTGAATATGCACTTCTCAACCAGCACTCCTCAGGTCCTGGTTACCAGCAGGCGTTGGCGGAGGGCTAGAAACTTGACTGTATTACAACGGACAAATCCCAGTGGGATTTCAGTATCATGAGAACCCGGACGTTTTGTCCTGCAGTGTAGAATTGTCAGAACTTTAAGAAAAAATAAATAAATTTGACACTCCTCGTTTCAGCATAGTCTGAGTGTGCTGTTGAAGTACTGTAAATATTTAGCACATCGTGGTTTCTTTTCATGTTTTTCTGCCATCTTTCCTTGATTTTGAATTTAAAACACGATGCATTTTGTGTGTGTGTGCGCATAAAAATTCCTTTAAAACCATCCGTGATTTCTGCTTGGATGTGCGTCCTTTTATTTTTCCATAACCAGGAAACATTTGGAAATCCATGTGCTACAGGACTGAATATTTGAGAATATGGCTGGTGCTCTTTTCCTAATCTGTTTGTGGGGGGTTAGAGATGCTTTCTCCCCAGCCCACCCCAACATCTTTTCTGCTTTAATTTTGCGTCCCCCCCCCCCGATAAAGCACGTCTTAATGTTATGCAACAAACTTTAACAGAACTCACTTTTTGCATTGCCACATACTTTTTTTTAATTCCGTATATTCACCCTGTAAATAGTTTTGTGTAAAATTTGACAGAAAAAAGTATATTTACTATACTGTAAATACATGTGACAATATATTGTATTATTTTGCTTTTTTGTAAAGCAGTTAGTTGCTGTACATGTATAACATAACAAGATTTGATTATCTTTAGTGTTTAGTAACGGTTAATGTACGACCTACTTCTTCCCTGCTGTTGCGTTCTGTCATTTAAAGGAAGCAATGCTGTGTACTATAAACTTAACACCATGTATTATAAACCTTACTATTTCCCATTCAGAGACTCTCTTTGGAAGACTGGATTTTTTTTCTCCCTGTGTCTACAATCCTGTACTCGTGCAAGGCAATGCAGATTAACGGTTGGGTGACTGGAAGAATGGGTGTCTGTGCATACATCTGTGTTAGACGCAGATCATGTAGAGATGATGTTCTCAAATGAGTGTTCTTCCCTTCACACACACACAGTACATACAAACACTCCATGTATGTACTTCATGCTTACTTCAAAAATGTAAATTCAATCCACTTTTGAATTGGGGACTGCTGCATTATTTATCTTTAATTATTCTAATCCTGTTCTCATGTGATAACCCTGTGTCAGAATTCCCAATCAAGAAATCCCTCAGGCAATTACCCTAGAAGATTCATTTATTAAGGATCAGTACACTTCAGGCGAGGAGAAGCCTCGAATAAAGGGTTTCGCGCGTAAAGCTGCATTATCAAAACGTCCCTCTGACGTCAGCCAAAGTTAAGACATAACAATTCAGCTCCCACTCCAAGCAACCCTCCGCCCGACAGAATGTCGGTTGAAAGAGCAGGTTCCTGGCAAGCTATGCCGGAATGCCGAGAGGGAGGCGAGCGTCTTGAAGCAATGAAATGCACGGCCAGCAATCTACACGCATACAGCATTCAGAGAAGCATGTCAGACGAACATGCGAGGCTGACATCTCAGAACTTAGGACCAAGGTTTAGTTCTGAAATTGGAGGGATTAAAACTATAGTAATAGTTATAATTACTACTACTAATTAATAGTAGTTATTATTACAACTGGACAACTGTCTTATTTCTCACCTCAGACAAGGAACCAAGACAGCCTTCTCCTATCCAGCACCCTCCAGATGTGGGAATGTAGAATTCCTGAAGGTACACAGCCTTCAGTCGTGTATTGTAATCCCCCACACATCTGGAGGGCACCAGGTTGGGTCATGCTGAATTAGGGCCACCTGCACTAAAAGATTTGATATCATTGGGCTCCTCCTCTTTATGGATTTTATGAATTGCTTCCACCTTTCTTTTAAGAATAGTTTATTTTTGTTTTTAATTAAATCACTTTTTATTGTTAAGCTCTTTGAACTCCATTCGTGAAGTTCAGTCAAGAGATGGGCTATATGTTCAAGAATGAAATAAATTCAGGACTAACCGTCTGGTTTAGAAAGAAACAGGAAAAGCCGAAGCTTACAAACTTGTAGCCTGCAATGGACGCTACAATTTTCCCCGTTTTTTTATGCTACTATTTTTTTTTACTGGGGTTAAATGTTCAGTCTGCTCTTTGTTATAGGTTCCCAGCATAACTTACCTACGGGATCGGCAAACACACCAGTTGTCCGAGAGATCATGGAATGCTCTCCATATGCAAAGCATGAGAGCAGTTTCTCTCTCTGCACTGCTTACTAATAGTGCAGCTGCAGGGGATAGTGGGTAAAGCAGTGTTTCTCAACCTTGACCCCTTGAAGATGTGTGGACTTCAACTCCCAGAATTCCCCAGCCAGCATTGCTGGCTGGGGAATTCTGGGAGTTGAAGTCCAGACATCTTCAAGGGGCCAAGGTTGAGAAACACTGGGGTAGAGGGTTGGGTTGAACTTAGCTTTCATTCCCTGCTTTCAGGTTGGGGGCAAAGTTCTCATGCATCTCCTCCATTGTCCCAACCAGCGGCAACTAGCAAATCCGACCAAATTGTCCCAGGCAGTGCAAGTTTCAGAGTCAAGGGACTGAATCTTGGGTCTGAAGTTCAGGCCCATTTCTCCTTGAAACCCTTGAACTGGGGAAGCTTTGGAGAAACAGGCTTCCAAGAGACTGCTAGGTGGCCTCAAGCTTATGTCTATGGCAGAGAGGTCTACATAACGTGCTTAAAGGCAGACCTCGATAGGATAGGCCCAGCTTTCTGGAAACCTAGCATGTGGCGCAGGGGAGCTGTCGTGACCGGCAGTGGCTCTGCAGTCTCTCGAATCTGCTCGAGCATCTCCGAAGTGGAGGTTTGTGATTCCTTCTGAGCAAGAGGACTAGAAGTTGGGAGACAGATTTAGCAAAGCACTTAACAACACAAACTACAGGCCTGCACTGCCCTCTGCTGGTTGCCAAAGGTCTATGTCCCCTTTGGTTCTTCACCCTGGCACTTTTTGAAAGAGATATTAAGAGGGTTGTTTTTTTTTACATATACTATACAGTTTTTAAAATCATTATTACGTAGTTAGCTTAAAAAATAAAGAACAAACCTGGAAAAGGGGCAAATGTGAAAAGTTCATAAGGATAAAAAAAATGGTTTATGCTTTATGACTTCACTTTACAAAGGAAAATTCAAGAGCAAAAGAATGAAAATAAATAAATCTGAATTAAAGGACTGGCCTTTATAATAGGGGGCGTGGTGGCTCAGTGGGTAAGACGCCAGGCTTGTCGATCAGAAGATCGCATGTTCGGAGGTTCGAATCCCTAGCCCCGCGTGACAGAGGGAGCTCCCGCACTCGCCCCAGCTCCGCGGAAGCGTCTTCGGACAACGCTGGCTCTTCGGCTAGCAAACGGAGATGAGCGCTGGCCCCTAGAGTCGGACACGACTGCACAAATGTGTAGGGGGAAACTTTACCTTTACCTTAAGCGTACCATGGATGTTTTATTGTGATTGTATTGCACCCAGAGTTTTGTGATTGTGGTTTGCAAAAATGAACAAACATTTTAGGATTGGCTTTATACACAATCCTTAATCCTTTTAATCCTCAAAGATTAAAAGAGAAAACTTACCTGCGTGGGGCTTTATGACACGACGGGCCTCCCTAACTGGAGTTTATGCACCCATGTGTAGGAGCCCTCCAAGACCACAGATTTCATGCCTAATTCTTCATGCTTAGAGGCCACTGATTTTCTTCAGAAGGTTGCCTGCAGTGCAAATCCTATCTAGTTAATGGTGCTTCCCCCACTCCAATAGAACAAGAGTGCGTGTCCTAGAAGTTAAACATTTTTAAAAATGCTGATTTACTGCCAAATTTTGACTGTCCTATTACTTCCGGGACACTCTGTGTCTATATGACAATGATTCCAAGCCAGTGGTTTGGCTGTTTAGGGTTCCCTTTGCACCCATTAGCCTACTTTTCCAATCTTAATTTATATACATTTACATTTCTTTAATAACAACTATACAACAAATTGGCTGGCACATGTAAAGGACCCCAGTATCACCTTTCTTTACAGGAGCTTGGGCCTGCCATAGGCATCCTGTTGGCTGCAGACCAAAGTTTTGCTTGGTAAACAAACCGCCCAGAGTCCCCTCCGGAATGGGGGGAGATGGGCGGTGATATAAGTTAGAAATATAAATAAAATAAATAAATAAACAGCCCACTTACCCAGGAGGGCAACAAAGGTAAATGGTGTGTGTGTGTGTGTGTGTGACAGAGTGCGTTAGAAGTCTAGAAGAGGGTGGCTCCCATGGCAGCCTTTTTGTGAGAGCACCCACAACAAGCTCTCACTTTTCAAAATGTGCCCACCACACTGGCTTACCAAGGATCAAGTCCCAATTCCATTCGGCTCAGTGAGAATTTGACTTCTGAGTAGACGTCTTTGGCCCTATGCTTTTAGATCTATTCTTTCAACCGAGTGCCGCAAAAATGAAGAATGGAAAGAAATGGGGATCTTCTCTGCTGACTCTCACCTCTTCCAGGACCGGTGGGCATATTCCCAAACAAGACGCTAGGCTGCAACGCCAGCTGTCGGCAATGGCCTAAAAATGCCCCTGGGCTCTGGGTGTGGACCAGAAGCTCTGTGAGGCAGGTTGGGCTCGAGGGTGGCATTTGCTTGGCAGCATATGCTCCTTATAATTAATTAATTAATTGATATCAGATTGGGCAAGGAGTCTGGTTGGCAGGTAGGCTGGGGGGGGGGGGAATACTAGCACTCTGTTGGAGATTGAGGCTGACAGCATTAGCCTTCCTATGTTTTTCTTTTTACTCTTCTTTTATTAAACTTCATTACCTTACAATTAATATTTCTTTTAAAAAACACAATAGTTTGTGGTATTACATATAAAGTAAATAGTAATATAGCTACAGTGACCATACGTCCTTTATTATAAAGGTAAAGGTTCCCCCCGCACATTTGTGCAGTCGTGTCCGACTCTAGGGGCCGGTGCTCATCTCCGTTTGTTAGCCGAAGAGCCAGCGTTGTCCGAAGATGCTTCCGCGGTCATGTGGCCGGCATGACGCACACGGAACGCTGTTACCTACCCACTGAAGTGGTACCTATTCATCTACTTGCATTTGCATGCTTTCGAATTGCTAGGTTGGCAAGAGCTGGGGCGAGTGTGGGAGCTCACTCCGTCACGCGGGGCTAGGGATTCGAACCTCCGAACTTGCGATCTTCCGATCGACAAGCCTGGCGTCTTGCCCGCTGAGCCACCACACCCCTTATGGTACACTTACATTTATATGAATAGCCATCTGCCCAAATTAAGCCACAGATAAAATCATAAAACAACTAACCCCCAAACACTAAAATAGATGGCAATATCCATACATCAAGGGCCCTCTGAAGCAATTGTGTCATTAACCGTTGCGTGAGGCTGAATGAGGTAGAAGCTGATTGGATTTCAGGGGGCAGGGAATTTCAATAACATCAGTGTCATAACAAAGAAACGACATTTACAGTCTTCATCCTGTTCATCTCATGGAAATGGAAGACTACTAAAAAGTTTTCCCAGAAACACTACATCAGGCCACTCAAAATTGAGTTGAACTGGTCCTGGGAATCCCTCAGTGCCCTGTAGGCTCTTAAAGTTCAGAAACTTTTAAGCAATCAGTCAAAACTTTGGATTGCACATTGAGTTTAATAGGAAGCTCATACAGGGCCTGGAACATGGGTTGGCCACAACCTGCCAAGAACTGGGCTGCTCCATTCTGGACTAATTGCAACTTCTGTTGGTCTTCAAGGGCAGCCCCACATAGAGCGCATTATAGTAGTCCAACCATTGTGACTCATGAGCCTGTGAGCAGGGCCTATTTCCCCCCCCCCCCCAATTGCATTTAAGCCACTTAAGCCTTTTCTGTTGAAGTATGCAATATGAACTTTTTAAGTGCATAACCAATATCATAGCAGCATCTTAAAGTTGCCAAGGTTGAGAAACACTGCTCTACAGACACATCCATGTTGCTTTCTTGGCAGGAGACACGATTTGGAACTGAAGGAACCGTTCTCATTCAAAACAGGGTTGCTGGCACACATTTTCCTGACTTGCTCTGGGGAAGAACTTCCTCAGCCGTGCTTCTGCCTGTTCATCTATGACCTGCTGGAACAGGCACGTTCCCTTATTCTTTTTTTCCCAGCCAGCAGTTGAGACCTAATGTTGCTGACTTAAAAAAAAAAATCTCAAGGATGAGCCAGTAAGCTGGGGGGGAAGGAAGCCAAATGAGAGCGTTACCACACCACACCCCCTTTGGAAAGACTGGATGAAATACAAAGCTTTGCTCTTCCTGTCGTTTATTAATGGACAGAAGAACAATATTTTATTTAGTCGTTGCATTGAGCTTCCACAATTTCTCTGTCTTCCTTCATTGTATCCAAGCAATGACAACTCTGCAAGGTAGGTTGGGCAGAGAGAAGATGATGGGCCCAAGGTTTTTCAGTAGCTCCATGGTCAAGAGGAGACCTGAAAAGGAGACCGAGGTTCTCCAATCCAGGTAAAGTGAAAGGTACAGACTGAATGTATATATATTTTTATGCATTATTGTTTAAGACCATTTGCAAATCAGTTGGGGTTTTCTTGGTGGTCAAATCTGTTTCTTTGCCTGCAGAATAAACCAGCAGTTCTCGAAGTATGGTCTGGGAATCCCTGGGGGTCCCCAAGAACCTTTCAGGGGGTCTGCAAATATTTTAAAATGTCTCTGTTTTAATTTCTAATCAAATACAGTCAATATCAATAGATATAACCCACATAAACCAAAGCTCTTTGGGGTCCTCAATCATTTTTAAGAATGTAAAGATCCCGAGACCAAAATGAACACTGAAATAAACCATATTGGCCTGAATTCAGACGCTAAGCCGAAACCAACAAAACCCCATTGTTTCAAATGTGTGAACCCAAATTGTGTTCAAGCCATTTTTCTAAAAACTCTGGCATTTAAAATAAACTACCATTGGCTGATTTGCATAACATGCTAAGCTGAAATCCAGGAAACATACGTGGCTTGATGCGTTGTGTGAACTCAGCCACCATTGGTCCCAATTCTGTGCTGCCTCTTGCCTCGTCCACCTACACCGTGGTCATAAGTCTTCTGCTGATGCACATGAAAAGAAAGCATTTGAAAAGGAGGCAGGGAAATAGAGGAACAAAATTGCTTTACCAAATCTTACCAACTGTTCAAACCAGTGTTTCTCAACCTTGACAACTTTAAGTTGTGTGGACTTCAACTCTCATGCTGGCTGGGGAATTCTGGGAGTAGAAGTCCACACATCTTAAAGTTGCCAAGGTTGAGAAACCTATATCCCTGCTACTAGTATGTGTGCATGAACAGATTAGCTACAGAGTGCCAAAGCCTTCATTTGCACACTTTGACACATGCACTCTCTTGCCTTGTCCAGTTCTGTGTTCTAGACCCTCTGTGGAGTTTGCTGGGCACATCCAGATAGTGGAGTCCTTGGTGCTCTCTGAGCCTTGTTGTTTTCTTGCAGACGTTTCATTGCCAGGCTAGGCAACATCTTCAGTGCGGGAAAAAAACATCCAGATAGCTATGGAACAAACATTATTTATTATTATTATTATTATTATTATTATTATTATTATTATTATATATACAACAACCTGAAATCACAGCTGCCAGTTCTTTGGCTGGTGCTGGCCTTCATTCGCATTGAGTTCTTCCGAAGAACCGAGGATGTCATAATGTATCGGCATAATATATGTGCGGATCCAAGCAGCGTGGCCTTTTGTAATTGACAGATGGAAATTTTGTCAATGCGCAGATTTTCTAAGTGCTGTCCAAGGCTTTTTGGTATGGCACCCAGTGTGCCGATAACCACTGGGGCCACCAAGGCCGGTTTATGCCATAATCTTTCAACTTCAATTTTCAGATCTTGATATTTTGTGATCTTCTCCAATTCTTTGTCTTCTGTTCTACTATCCCCTGGTATTGCCACATCAATTATCAACATGGTAGAGTGAACGAAGGCTGTTGGGTTAGTTTCGGATTCAGAAAATGGTTTGATTCAACAACCATGTAAGCGTGTTGTATGAACGTACCCCATTTGTTCCTTTCAGATGCACACTGGCTGGGATTATACTTTGCACTGGACCATTGTTGGATTAACTATGGTTTGCTGAATACCAGAATTGGGTGGTATGGTTCATATAGCAGGCTAAGCCAATGAAGTCTAGACATCAAACCATGGTTAAAAATCTTGACTTAGCTCACCCAATGTGAAGAATCAATGGCTGCGTTTACAGTGTTAAACCAAAATGGGATCTGCTTATTTCTACTTTAGACTGTGTTGGGTGAACCAGTCATTATGGTTTGCAAAAAATGTTGTATGTTGTATGACTCCACCTAACTGGGGTTTATTCAGTAAACTGTGAAGTAGCATGTTGTAAACCCAGCTGAACACCACAACTACACAGTGTGGCCTTGTTCCCACAACAGATTTAACAGATGTTTATACCTTTTAATGTATTTATTGACTGGTTTTAGCTTTCAGGTACGCTACCCAGAGTCACTTGTTTGTGAGATGGGCAGCTATATAAATTGGTTTAAACAAACAAACTGGGTCATGGAGGTGGGACATCTTGTGGGAACACCCAATAGGGGTCAATTGACCTCAATTAATCTCACAGGGTTAATTTAGCCCTAAATAGATGCATTCATGCACAGGGTTAAACTACCTCCACAAAGTCAACCTTCATGTAGGAACAGATACACCCAGTGAAATGGCTCATTTTGCATACTTAGTCCTCCAAGAAAAAGAGCCAGAGCGCTAGAGTGGCTGAAGAAAGGCAACACAGGAGTCCCTCCGTACAGTCACTCATACCCTGGTCATCTCCCACATAGATTACTGCAATGCGCTCTACATGGGGCTACCCTTGAAGAGTATCCGGAAGCTTCAACTGGTCCAAAATGCGGCTGCGCGCGCAGTTATGGGTGCCCCTAGATCGGCCCATGTGACACCTCTGCTACGCCAGCTGCACTGGGTGCCGGTGTGCTTCCAGGTGCAATTCAAGGTGTTGGTTATGACCTTTAAAGCCCTACATGGAATGGGACCAGGCTACTTGAGGGACCGTCTCATCCCCATAACTTCAAACCGTCCCACTCGATCATGTAGAGAGGGCATGCTTCGGACCCCGTCGTCAAGGGAGTGTCGTTTGGCGGGGTCCAGAAGGCGAGCCTTTTCCGTGGTGGAACCCACTCTTTGGAACATTCTGCCCCCGGAGGTGAGGCAGGCCCCATCGCTCCTGTCCTTCCGGAAGAATTTAAAGACCTGGCTTTGCCGCCTCGCGTGGGATGGGAATGGGAACAGTTCCTCTTGGGGATGGCTGGTGCCATAGAGCCCTTTTAATGAGAACATCTATCGCCTATTGGATTTTTATATTGAATTTATTAGTTTTGAAATGTATTTTAAATTGTAGGTATTTTTAAAGATTTTAAATTGTTGTATTGTGAACCGCCCAGAGTCCCCCTTGGGGGAGATGGTGCGGTAATAAAAGTTGACATATAAATAAAATAAATAAATAAACACTCCCATTACAGAATGCATTGACAAGCTTGGCAGCACAGAACACCCCCCTCCCCAAATGCTCTTGGCTGCAGCACCCAAGCCTCGTCTACTGCAGCCTGGCTGACAAATGGGGAAGGGACTACCAGTATTCTCTGCACAAAGGCTCATGGGACACCAGGCCCCCTCCCAGAGAAAATGGCAAGGACTCTCTTCCCTAAGGAGTAATTTTTGACCTAGTAGATATGATTGGGGCACAGTGGCTCAGCGGGTAAGACGCCAGGCTTGTCGATCGCAAGTTCGGAGGTTCGAATCCCTACCCCCGCGTGATGGAGTGAGCTCCTGCACTCGCCCCAGCTCTTGCCAACCTAGCAATTCGAAAGCATGCAAATGCAAGTAGATAAATAGGTACCACTTCGATGGGTAGGTAACAGCGTTCCGCACGCGTCGTGCCGGCCACATGACCGTGGAAGCGTCTTCGGACAACGCTGGCTCTTCGGCTAACAAACTGAGATGAGCACCGCTCCCTAGAGTCATTATGGTTTGCAAAATGGACACGACTGCACATATGTGCGGGGGGAACCTTTACCTTTGATATGATTGTATAGAACCAGAGCTCCCAGTATATGGACTAGACTGGTGGCTAGATGGCTCAAGCATGGTGTTCCAGAACACCCCAAATACTGCAGTTATCTCCTCTAAGGGTGGGGAAGAGAGGGTCCTCATTTTCCCCCATAGCAAGGGTG
Organism: Charina bottae; assembly: GCA_023362775.1. Lineage (NCBI taxonomy): Eukaryota > Metazoa > Chordata > Lepidosauria > Squamata > Charinaidae > Charina > Charina bottae. The sequence goes on along the minus strand of JALMGJ010000027.1, from coordinate 6,221,544 downwards.
GGGAATCCGTATCTCCCTCCAAAGGGGTTGAACTACAACTCTCAGCATCCTCCCCTGTTGACTACGCTGGCTGGGGCCGCTGCTCGATGGAGAAGGGAGCATCACCTCACTGGGAGATTCAACGGCTGGAAGGTGGCATTCCACAAACAAAAGGAAACTAAGCCATGCCCGTCTGTCTTTGGGACCTGTGGCAACAGCTGGATTTTACAACCTCCTCCTGACCTGCTTCTGTTCTCACTGTTTGTTCCTCTAAATACGATGCCAATTGGAAAGGGAGCCAGTTCTAACCTGTGGCTTTTGAAATAAGCGGTCCTTGGGCATTCATAAATAAAAAATGATATACTGTACCAGCATCTTGTGATGGCTCGCATAATAGTTTCCCATTTAGAAGTGCAGAATTCAAAGACACGTCATGTGTGCATTTTTACTCAATGAGATTCCAGCAAGGTTGCCCCACCTTGGCCCCTTCCACCACGACAGGGGCGTCCTCAAAGTGGGGTGGGAATCAAAAAAGTCAGGATAGTTGCCATGACTGCATGATCAAAACCCTGCCCTTTTTTAACCAAGCTAGTGGTGCAAGGGCATCCACAGAGGGGGTCGAAAAGGTCAAGATGGCAGCCAGGATTGTGCATTTGAAGCCTCACCCCTTTTTCTGTGAACCCTGGGAATTCTGAGACAACCAATCAGAAGGAGGACACCGGATTGGGGAAGGCTCGGCTAGGTTCTCTGCCTGGGGCTGCATGGCAGACATGCAGAGGAGCGCCTGCTCCAAATGGTGGGAAGTGTCCTTGGAGGAAGTTTGAGCCATTCCCACGCAACTTGATTTAGCATCAGCTTGGTATTTAAAGCATTCTTGCAGATGAAATTCACCATATACTTTTTTTTTGCATGAACTGAGAATTGGTTTTACACTGTCCTTCAACTGGAACATCTGCAAGGGCATCAAGGACCAAACATTTAAAGCCCTGCCCCTTTTTCATATGCGATTCACGCAATCACAACCCCCACCTTGATTTTTTGATCCCCATTCAGATGTCCCTGCCTTCAACCACCCCAAAGCCAAACCCAGCTTGGCTTTACTGAAGAAATGCTTGCAAGTGTGAAACACAGAAACACACCGACGGTGGTTGCACACCGTAATGGACTAAAATGTGTTTGGCGTTCACTTATTGTGTGAATTCTGGAAATTGGATTGAGTAAGCCATAATGGGACAAACAGTATGGAGGTTACTAAGGGGGTGTCCTATTCGTGCCTCCAACACAACATCCTGCATAAGTGTCCTTACTAAAAGGATGACTATGTTGTGCAGAAGAATAGGATGCAAGTTCCAACTGGTTTCAGATAAGAGAAGTGCAGTAATTTCTTCTTTATGAAGTCTTACCAATCAAGAACACTAACAGTATCTGAAGAATGATGTATGTGGACAAAACAATTTGTTGTTTATTCGTTCAGTCGCTTCCGACTCTTTGTGACTTCATGGACCAGCCCATGCCAGAGCTTCCTGTCGGCTGTCGCCCCCCCCCAGCCCCCCCCCCCCCCCACGGTCGAGTCTGTCACCTCCAGAATATCATCCATCCATCTTGCCCTTGGTCGGCCCCTCTTCCTTTTGCCTTCCACTTTCCCTAGCATCAGCATCTTCTCCAGGGTATCCTGTCTTCTCATTATGTGGCCAAAGTACTTCAGTTTTGCCTTTAATATCATTCCCTCGAGTGAGCAGTCTGGCTTTATTTCCTGGAGTATGGACTGGTTTGATCTTCTTGCAGTCCAAGGCACTCTCAGGATTTTCCTCCAACACCACAGTTCAAAAGCAGGAAGAAACAATGCACAACAGCAAAAACACCCAGGCCCCTCTATCCTCATTTACTGCTTAAGAGTCCTGCTCTTTAAAAAGGGGCTTGGCTGCACTTGAAAGAGTGACATTGTGGGAGAAGAGGAAGAGGAGCAACATAGGAAAGCAACAGAGGTGAAGATTCAAAAAAGACAAGCTGAAGTCCCTAAAGATGAAAAGGAGCACCACCGCCCGGGGCAGTGGTGACTGGCCGAGACTGCTGAAGGCCCGGGGCCTCTACTTCAGCCCCACTGCTGCTGAGGGGTGCCACTGTGCAGGGCGGCCAATAAGGCAGAGATGGGGGGAGATAGGCAGGTGGGGGGTGTTGAAGCCCCTCCATGGTCGTAAGTGCAGGCGGGCTGCCCAGCGCCCAAATTGTGATCACTTGACCGCAGGGGCGCTGCAACGGCCATAACTTTGGGGACTGGGCGTAAGTACCATTCGTTCAGCGCCACCGTAACTTCGAACGATCGCTGAACGAATGATCGTAACTCGAGGACTACCTGTATTTACTCTATACACTCCGAAACGATAGATTGTGGTTTTGCTTGTGTGGGGTTTTTAAAAAAGTCTATTTTTATTCTCAAGGTTCTGTTTTCAGTTTCAGTGCTTTGATAATCAGGGCATGTTTAAATCAGACTTAAAAGCAGCCAGTCCCATGGGATGTTTGATTTTGAATTACTGTAAATGAGATTCCTAGATACAGACAGAATTCTGGTCTTTGGTTACAATCTGTTTCTCAGACTTTCATTTCAGGTCCTACCAATTACTCTGTCAAAGAACCTGGGTCCTCTCCAGATAGAAACATAAAAGGGCCTCTTTTTGGCGATAAGGCTTGATTAAAATTCAGGGGCTTACCCTGCGTCCCACCTAGAGTGCCAGTGGCTGAGAGCTACTCCTCCACCACACAAGGACCCTGTAAGGTAGGCCAGGCTGAAAGAGAAAGCACCCTGTTCAAAGGTTTTACAAGATCCCCATTAAAAGATACAGTTCCCTCATCTTAAAAGACAGGGCTTTTAAGACAAGGCTGAGCCCTCCTTAGTGCTCAGAAAGGGCAAATCTATGTATCTATAGCTTTCTATATCTATAGCCTGTTTTTGACTTGTACAAGCTTTTTTTTTTCTTTTAGACTTGCAGAAGTTTCCAGCTTCCAAATCTTAGGAAATTAAACCTCAACAGTGCAGGAAGATGCTCCAGGGAGCCCCCCAAAAGCGTTTGGGTGCCACACTTGGCCCATTCATTTTAAGAGAACCCTACAATGAATGCTAAATGCAGATAATCTTTGCAAAATAAGATGCGACGGGTCATTCCGAGGTTTGTCAGAATTGCTCCCGTTCTCGGTGCTTCAGCCTTCAAGTGCTGGAGTTAAATCGAAAATTTTAGGGTTTTTTTTAAGCCGAAGAAAGTATTTTCTGGGAAGCAGCAACCTCCCACACGTGAGCACACGTGAATGCATCCTTTAAGACCCAAGAAGCTCAATTGTTCTTCGAATCTCTTGCACGCTTACACGTGCACACCTACGGGAAAAAAAATCAGCGCATTAAAACGCATACGATCCACCGACGTAGTGGCCTTCTTTTCTCCGTAATTATTTACAAGTTGATTTTGCAGAAAGTTGCTCCGGATGGACTGTTTATAAACAAGACTCCGCTTCGCGAGCCCTCCCTTTATTACAGTACGTTGTAAACAGGGGAAACTGATTTGTCCGACTGCGCATGCGCCGGCCGATCCATTCCCCTCCGCCCTCTCGTCCTCTCTATCCCTCGGCCTCGCCGGCTGAGGAAAGGGGGCGTGGCCTCCGTAGCCTCGCGCGAGCTGCGCCCGAGAAAGGGGTAGGAGGGGCGGGGCCAGGGGAAACGCTCGGCGAGCGGTGGGCGGGGCGAGTGGAGCGTTGTGTATATCGGTCGAATGTCTCAGCGTTCCAAAAGGCCCGGTCCGGCAGCACGTGGGGGGACAATTGAGCAGCCCGCGGCAGGTGGGGGGGCTGGGCACGGAGGTAGCGCACGGGGGCTTGGCAGCGGCAGCGGGGGTGGGACGGCGAGGAGAAGCAGCAGCACCACCAGCTGGAGAGCCGGCTCCACCGGACGCATCGTGAGTAGCGGATTTCACTGGAGGCTTAAGGTGCCAGTCCTCATGCGCCAAGTCTCCGAGGGAGGGGCTTTCCGGAGAGTAAACCGGCGTGGGCAGCGGTTGTGAGGGTGACAATGGTTGTTGGCGCTTCCGGCGGATCAAATAAACCACCGTTTGTTCCCAAAGGGGGAATCTTTCTTCCCTCCCGCGCATATGGTTGCTAACTTCTCCGCTAGCCCACCTCCCGAAGCTGTACTTTCTTATTACGCGTTCCGATGAGTGCTCTGCGGTAATCGGCAGGTAAGAACGCAGCGTCCCGTGTCCGATGACCGACCCCCCCCCCCCCCCCCGCTTGCATCTGAGCTCCCTTGCTCCTGTTCGACTTTTCACCGGCTCTTCCCGGGACCCAGAGCCGGACCCTTCCCAACGGAGGGTCGCTCCTCCGACGGGCTCCCTTCTCCCCAGCGGCGGTGGGGCTGCTAGACCCTTCTCGGTGTAGGACTTAGGGGTTTCTCAGGCGCCTCGGGGGAGCAGCGGTTCCGTCCTTCCCTCCTCTCCCCTCCAGCAACTCTGTCATTTACGCGTCCTTCATTCCTCTGCTTTCCACGTGCCTTGTTGCACTTTTATGGCGTTGTCGGCGCGTCTCCCTGCGAACATGTTTCTTCCTGCCACTTTCTCCGGCGGCAATAGCTGCCCTCTGCAGAGCCGTCCGCTTTTGTGCCCTGCGGTTGCGCCCAGGTGGGGTGCCTGGTGCTGTACAAGTTTCCGGATTCTCCCTGGGCAGGTGCCCCCTCTACCTCCTGGCCAGTCGAGAGAGTTGGAGGCTGTTAAGGCCTACCTGTAACTCTGGAAAAGACACCAACCAAAATCTGAATCTGTCAGGCTGTAAAGGAGTTGTGGTTTGTGAACTGGGGATGAGGTTGGGTTTGAAATTTCCTGCTTTCCGGGACATTGGGATAAAACCTTCACCTTAACGCAGAGACCCAATATTTCCCGGCTTAGAATCCAGATTTAGTACTGTAGCCTTTCCCACCAGGTCAATTACAGCTACAACGACCTGGCTGCAATTTCTGAGAGTTGTAATAAATCTGGTGTGAGGAGGCTGTGGCATATTAGGGAGGCTTAAGAACATGTGTTACGAATCAAGGAAAGAGTAGAATTTGCTGTTTAGCCTGGGTTGGAATGGCTTTTTCTCTTCCTTGCTCCTTCCATGTAGGGCATAAACTTAATGTTGGCTTATCCTGCAGTGTTGTGTTACTCAGCATGTAGCAGAGAAGGGCCAGGAATTGCAGAGAGCTGTCAAGGGGTACCCAGAACCTGGGAGAACGGTGTAGACAGCTTTTGCAATGGGGGACTCAACCTGATGTGAGATGGATAGGAGGACTGGGGAATGAAATAATACTTGGAAAACTTTCTGGATGTAAAGTATCTTGACTTGGGAGCCGCCCCCCCCCCCCCAAATTGGCATGGCTCTGTTTTGAAGCGGGTGTTGTACTGGAGCACGAGGTGTGTGCTGATTTTTCTGGAGTAAAGGCCACACCCTGGTTTGCTCTTCCAGTTATCACGCGTGGGTCAGAATCGCACTTGAAAGGTACCAAGACGATGTGTGGCTTTGGAGAGCGTGGGCTTTGATTGATGGCCCTGCAAACCCCAGTTGAGGTCCTTTTATGGCAAAGGGTGGTGGGCAAACACAATTAAAATGCCTTTTGCCCCCATCTTAAAGCCACAGGCACCCTCTGCAGCGAAAAAGGTAAAAGTTCCTTGGAACAAGGTCAGACCTCACCTTGTCTGGTTTCTCTTTCAGAAAGATCGGGTGCCCGGCCTCTGCTAGAAGAGGCGGGTCCTCGGTCTTCCAGCAAGGCCTAGTTCGCTCTTGGTCCCCAAAGGCTTGTGCTAGTAGGACTCCGTGGCGGGTAGAGGTCACCCCCCACACCCGCGGGGTGCTCCCTTCCTTTCTCTCCAGGAAGGCTGGTGCTGGGAAAGGCTATTTCCTCCCGCTTTGCTGGAAAGCAGGACTTCCCTTCCGTTTTGCCTTGTGCCTGGTTCATCTTGCAAGGGCACCCTGACGTGAAGGTGTTTCGGGGGTGGGGTGGGGAAGGGAAGGGAAGCCCCGGTTTGTCCAAGCAAGTTACGCTGCTTTGGTAACCTCCCTCCCCGCCTGCCCCCCCTGCTTTAAATGAACTCTTAGCAAAGAACAGTTGTGTTTGGTGGTTTTGATTAACCATGTGCCAGCGTGTGCAGAGAGCGAGGCTCCTTTAAGACACTTCTGGCTGTGTTTGAAGGACTCTGCTAACAGTGTTTCAGAATGCCTCCCCCAACCTCCAGGTGTGTTCAATGTGCACACTGTAATCTCCTGGCAGGCTCGTCTAGATGGTGATGGCTTTGTTCCCCAGGCTCTATGGAGAATAATGTCATTGGGGAAGGAAGGAAATTCTTGGTGTCGATCCTCTTACTGAGTTTGCATATTCTGATAAGCCTTGATTTGTTGAGGCATCTGGCCTGGTTGGTGCACCATGTTAAGCTGCAAACCACAGTGCCTAGGTTCACATAAGATATTAAACCAAAATAAAGAAACCCCATTGTGGTTTAGTGTCATGTGTGAACTGAGCTTCTGTGCTAACCTTAGCATGCATGTTTAAGAATGCGACATGCTTATTCCTCATCGGCTCTTTATTATGATGTCCGTGGTACACCCGTCACATCAACCCTGCTGAGTAGGCTTGGATGAAAGATAGTTACTGGCCCAAGGGAATCAGCTGCATTTCAGAATTGAGTTGGTCAGGGTCAAATCCACTCTCTAACACTATTCCAAACAGCTGAGAGACAGGACCTCCGAAAGACAAATTGCTCTTACACAGTGAATATTCTTTCCTGCTCTGTGATTCCCCCTCCCCCTGCCGCACTTTTAATGTAGGTGACTGCTATTCCCATTGTACAGATTGTGGGAGAAGAATTGAGGTCAGCACGTGTCAAGTTAGGCAAACTTTGATTGTTACAAGCAGAGTATTTTTTTTTATCACTTTGTGCTGTGAATTACTCCGTTTTACAGACTGAGGACAAAAGATGGATGTATTTAAGACCCGTAACCAGGAAGTGCACAGGTGCTTCAGGATTTGGATACTTGTTTCTCAAATGCATTATCTGCTTTAGCTATTGGATTAGCTATCGCCTAAGGTGACTTATTTAGCCAAGTAGGGATTTGAACCTGGGTCTCCAATCTGAGATATTCATTAATTCACTATATCGCACAAATGTCCATTCTCTGGCAAACAAGTTTGGGTTTTTTGAATATTGATTTTATGATTTATCTTACGGTTTTCTGGCTTTAACCTTAATGCATGGCCTAGGGCAGAGCTTTCCAAACTGTGTGTCAGGACACATTAGTGTGTCGGCTGCAGTGTCTGGGTGTGTCGTGGCTGTTGCCTCCTGGCTTCCACGCAGGTCCTAGTGCCTGCCTTGTGCCCTGCTGCCTCCAAACCTGCCCTGCCAGGATTCCGCGCAGGTCCTAGTGCCTGCCTTGTGCCCTGCTGCCTCCAAACCTGCCCTGCCAGGATTCTGCGCAGGTCCTAGTGCATGCCTGGTGCCCTGCTGCCTCCAAACCTGCCCTGCCAGGATTCCACGCAGGTCCTAGTGCCTGCCTTGTGCCTTGCTGCCTCCAAACCTGCTGTGATTCCGTGCCGGTCCTAGTGCCTGCCTTGTGCCCTGCTCTAAGAGTGTGTCGCGAAATGATGCCCTGCTGTAAGAGTGTGTCTAATGATGCATGTCTAAAAAGTGTGTCACCAACATGAAAAGTTTGGAAAGCTCTGGCCTAGGGTCAGCTCAGTGAGATAGGCAGGTATATTAGATGATTAAATAAATACCTTTGGAAATAATTTCTGCTAGAAGTGGTTGCAAGCCTTGTGTCTCACATTGTGGGTGTTGTTGTTTGTTACATTCATATCTTGCCTTTTGTTTTGGAGCAGAAGGCAGCAAAACCATTTCCCCAGCGGGAGCAGAAACACTTTCATGGGCTTTAATCTGCATCCTCACTGTGATGTCAGAGAAGCTGACCAATCGGAGCTGGACACACTGTAGTGCTGGGGCCTTTTTCTGGAGTGTGGTTGGTCCTGAGATGGGGCCAGGCAGATAGTGGTTGGGGCAGGGAAACTACAAGCCGCCTATGATTTTGTAATAGGTGAGTCAGTGGGGTCAAGAAGCTGGCAGAGAAATCCAAGTGTGGACCTCTCTAGCTCACTCAATGGCTTGTCCACTTGGCTTATTTGCAATTTATCTGTCTGAAATGGGGAGAAGATGACTTTGATTAACCATGGAGGAGGGGGTGAATTCTGTTGAATGTAAAGGCTTGTAGGCGGTTGTGGCCAATGAACCACGTGACTTTCTCCTTGGTCTAGACCAGTGTTTCTCAACCTCAACAACTTTAAGACACGTGGACTTCAACTCCCGGAATTGCCCCAGCCAGCCATGCTTGCTGTGGAATTCTGGGAGTTGAAGTCCACGCATCTCAAAGTTGCCAAGCTTGAGAAACACTGGTCTAGACTGTGCTACCTTGGCTCCCTTCTGCAAAACGGCCTACCAGTAGCCAAGATAACCCATCTGTTCCACAAGGCAGTTCCTCCTCCTCTGGAGCAGAGGCTATCGGCAAATAAAAATTACTGGAGTGCTTTGAAGGAGCAGGCCTCATGGCCCAGGCTGTTCTCTCCTCCCTGCAGCTAAGATGGGTGGAAAGTTTATTTTGCAAAATACGATTTGGCATGTGTTGGAGCTGGGTTCTTGGCTGACTCTTGCTCTCATTTGTAATCTCGAGACCTGGTCAAGTTATATCCTAGTCTGCCGACCAGCTGGATTCTGTGGCTTGTAGAAAGGAGGTAAAGTTCCTGGACTCCTAATTTTCTGCCAAGGGTTTTTATTGGTTATTAACATATCCACGCTGCTGCCTTCTAGCCGGTTCTCAGTGGTATATGATGTAAATGGAATTTAATACCAAATAACAACATTGCAATAATAGCACCATCTACTGGGGCAGGCCCAAACTTGACATCCCCCATATGCTCTATTTATTTATTTATGTTTCGACTTCTATCACTGCACCATCTCCCACAAGGGGACTCTGGGCGGTTTACAAACATAGAGGATTTTGCATCCCTGTGGGGATTCACTAGGAAAATGGTGGTCTGTTGGTACGGGGGCCGGTGGTTCCAAAGGACGGTAAGGCCACTGTTGAGAAGGCCTGAGTGCATCTGTCATTGCAAATGGAGCTCCATTGCGGACAGGACGTTCAGATGTCCTTCTCTCTTGATCTTCTGGATAGGCAGGTTCCTTTCTTTATTCAGATCTGGATCCCACTCGTAACCAGAGGACAGGGTTGATACATTACAGTAAGCCATGATGTGATTTACTTGGTTTTTGGTAGATTGGGAGAGGCTGGGATTGGGGTTAAGATTTAGGGCAGGAATCCAAGGTCTGTTTTATGAATGTTCTCCTTCCATGCAGAATCCTAGATGAGTGATTACATTGCTTGTTTGTCTGATTAATGCTTCCCCAGTTGAACTATTGTAGGGAAGCTAGGTTTATACAACATGCTTCCCCCCGTATGCTAGATGAGGTTTGCACAATATGGTTACCCAATGTTAACATTACTGTGGTTTACACAACCAAATTTTTGGGGTTCCCACAACCCGCAGAATCATAAAGTAGCCCCATGGACTGGGTTTGCACACCACAGGTGTTGACTGGTTAAACCATTACATGGTTTGTTCCATTTGGGATTGGCGTATTGTGTGAACTTGGCCAGATCTAATTTATACGGTAAACTGTAGTTAAGCAAATCATGCCATGGTGTGGTATGAAAATACAAATTTGGTTGGCATTAGTTTTTAATCTATTACGATCCCAACGGACAGAGTTAAGCTCCTTCCTGCCTTATATGCTTTCTTGCATTAGATGTTCCAGATGCTTTAATCAGTTTATCTGTTATTTACTACCCATGATTTACTACCCATGATTTTTTGGCAATATAACTGCCTTGTTGCTCGCCCTGGAAGGGAAAGAGAAATAAAATCTGAATGATGTGGACCAAAATCATATTTCTTTGGGGTCTTAAAGCTGAATGCCAGTTTTCTGGGAAGTTAGTGAAGAAAGGGGGGGGGGATGTGTTTTTTTTCCTAAAGCAAACTCTGTTCCAGAATATTTTCCACTACATTTTTTCCACTGGATGCTCTCATTTTTAGAAATACACAACTTTGTAAGATGTAATTTAACAGGATGTGTGCAGTGCTAAGCAAAATAGATAAGTAGAACTGCTCAAAACTAGAAATGTGATGATACGAACTTTTTTCAAGCAAGTCTTTCTAGGAATCACACAGGAAAAGTACACAGATTTTTAGGCATGCTTAATATGCAAACAGTACCTCTGGGTTTACATTTGAATTTAAGAAAATAAAAATAAAAATATGTCTAGCTGACATGTCTTAAAATACTTACAGCTATTCCAGAAATAGTTTCCAGGCTTTGAATTGTTTTAGTATAATAGTAAGCAAACCTTGGGGCGTGGTGGCTCAGCGGGTAAGACGCCAGGCTTGTCGATCGAGGTTCGAATCCCTAGCCCTGCGTGTGGAGTGAGCTCCCGCACTAGCTCCAGCTCTTGCCAACCTAGCAATTCGAAAGCATGCAAATGCAAGTAGATGAATAGGTACCACTTCGGTGGAAAGGCAACAGTGTTCCCCGCGCGTCATGCCAGCCACATGACCGCGTAAGCGTCTTTGGACAGCGCTGGCTCTTCGGCTAACAAACGGAGATGAGCACCGGCCCCTAGAGTCGGACACGACTGCACAGATGTGCAGGGGGAACCTTTACCTTAAGCAAACCTCATCAGTGCAATTCCATATATGTTTAATCTGAGCATGGAGCACAACTCTTTAAATCTGATCTGCCCTTGTGTACTGGGTTGCAAAATTATTTATATGAACTTTTTTTTTTCCTGATCAAAAATTTCAGTTCAGCTATTCTTGAGTACTGATAACACTTATGACGTTTTTACCTTGTTTTGTTTTAATTTGCAAAGTAGCACAGGTAGCTTGGATCTTGGTTGATTTTTATAACAGCAGAAAACTCGCCAAAATTTTGAAGAGAATCCTCTTCCAGCAAACATTTGGCCATTAATGGGTGATACTGGGCTGGTGTCTTTATTTGATTTGGTTTATCAAGTTAGTTATATATAAAATGTTCATCGTAAACGGCCTTGAATTTTGAAACTGGACAGTATATAAACAACTATATGTATAAACTGCTGAGGTTAACGTTTTCCTATACTTGGCTTTGTAGAAGCTTAGTAGATATCCATCTCCCCCCCCCCCGTGCCTTCCGGGAGGGAGGGGGTTCAACTACAGTTCCCATTATCCCCAGCCAGCTGAGTTAATGTTAGGTATATATGTGACAAAACATGGCAGAGGTTTATGATTTCCAGCCTGGTGAAGTTCCGTGTCTTTATTATGATGTTAGGGTTATAGCAAGGAGGAACGATGTCAGCAAATCACTCTTGTTCACAAAAGTTGATGATGTTTTTAGGTGTTTGAAGGCTCAGCTGTTCGTGGTGCTGACAGCTTAGCAAACTTGTCTTACTTTATTCTGTACAGGGCTTAGAGGCTGCTCCAGTCAACCAACTTTGGTGTACAACTCCCTACATCTCTCATTTGGGTTAAAACAAATACATAACAGAAACTAATCAAGATGCAAAACACACAGTATAAATAATTATGTGCACAGGGAATCAAATAATGGAAAAAACACCACTTTAAAAGTAGCTCATCCAGATGTTCTTCTCATCTTTAACCAGCCTGTTCAATTCAGACAGTTTCAGGCTACTACAAAGTTGGAGTTTCTTTTCTCTATCCCAACACAACTAATATTTGAGGAGGATGCATTTCTGCATCTGAATTTAGAAATGCTCCCAACTTTGCAAGCTCCCACTTGATGTCTTGAGAGTCAGTTTGGTCTAGTGGTTAAGGCAATGGGCTAGAAACCGGGAGACCGTGAGTTCTAGTCTCGCCTTAGGCACAAAGCCAGCTGGGTGACCTTGAGCCAGTCATATTCTCTCAGCCCAGGAAGTAGGCAATGGCAAACCACTTCTGAAAAACCTTGCCAAGAAAACTGCAGGGAAACTTGCCTCCAGGAAGATGTTCATATCCATAAGCCACCTCCATGTGAACCTTTTCATCAATTAGTTTTATTCCTGCTGATTAACTTTTTGTTGCTTAGGAATTCTGATTGTTTGCATGCTTGACTTTCTATCTATTGTTTTGAATTTGATATCTGAATGATTTTAAACTCTCCAAAGAAAACTTCTATTTGGAAGGACATTTTTTAAAGAAAGAAATTGTTCATATTCTTGCATGCATATTGGAAGCTTTTATAGCTTCTTGCATTCCCAAGACATCAAGTCTTGGGAACGCTAGTCCAGGCAGTCGCTGAGGATCAGACACAATTGAACAGCAGAAAACAAACAAACAAACAAACTTGATGTCTTGGGAATGCAAGAAACTATAAAAGCTTCCAATATGCATGCAAGAATATTAACAATATCTTTCTTTAAAAAATGTCCTTCCAAATAGAAGTTTTCTTTGGAGAGTTTAAAATCATTCAGACATCAAATTCAAAACACTAGATAGAAAGTCAAGCATACAAACAATCAGAATTCCTAAGCAACAAAAAGTTAATCAGCAGGAATAAGATTAATTGATGAAAACGTTCACGTGGAGGTGGCTTATAGATATTTTCCAGCAGCAGCATGTTCTGTGGTGTGGAAAAGCACCTTCCCCAAGTTCTCACGTCCAAGAGGCAGAAATGCATTTTGCTGCAGGAATTGTGTTGTATTAGCACTTCCTAGAGCAGAGCTTTCCAAACTTTTCATGTTGGTTACACACTTTTTAGACATACATCATTTCGCGACACACTCTTACAGCAGGGCATCATTTCGTGACACACTCTTACAGCAGGGCACAAGGCAGGCACTAGGACCTGTGCGGAATCACAGCAGGTTTGTAGGCAGCAAGGCACAAGGCAGGCACTGGGACCTGCGTGGAATCCTGGCAGGGCTCGGAGGCAGCAGCAGCTGCGACACACCCAGACACTGCAGCCGACACACTGACGTGTCCGACACACAGTTTGGAAAGCCCTGTCCTAGAGAGAGCAAATGTGGTGAAGCTGGCATGCAAAATACATCCAATTAAAAATATTCCTAGGAAGCAATGTTGCACCTCAAAAGCTGTTTTCCAAGGCCAGCCTGTTGGGCTACCTAATCAATATTGCGGCCCATGTTCATCCAACGAACCTGCCCATGCTTTAAATGAACTATGGTTTACTGAGTCGATCCAGTTGCCTACGTTCTTGCAATACATCGAATCGTAAAGTAACCAGCTCGCTGGGTTTGCGCAGTACACTGAGCTGCAATATGGTTGGCTACTTCACGGCTCAGGGTGTTGTGCAAATAAGTGGGTGTGGTGGCTCAGCGGGTAAGACGCCAGGCTTGTCGATTGGAAGATCGCAAGTTCGGAGGTTCGAATCCCTAGCCTCGTGTGACGGAGTGAGATCCCACATTCGCTCCAGCTCTTGCCAACCTAGCAATTCGAAAGCATGCAAATGCAAGTAGATGAATAGGTACCACTTCGATGTGTAGGTAACAGTGTTCCGCGTGCGTCATGCAGCCACATGACTGCGGAAGCATCTTCGGACAATGCTGGGTCTTCGGCTAACAAACGGAGATGAGCACCGGCCCCTAGAGTCGGACACGACTGCACAACTGTGCAGGGGGAACCTTTACCTTTTTATTAAGCTATGGGTAGCCAAATTATAGGGCTGTGCAGTGCTAGGATTAGATTCCAAACCAGTGATTTGTTGCACAGGGGTATGTGAATGAAGCTGCGCCCTGCAACTCTTTAAAGCAGCTGTATCTCTTCCTAGGATGACACCTGGCAATGGCAGAGGGCAGTCAAAAGGGATATAAAATGCTATGACAACCTCGTCCCCAACTGGAACAGCTTTCCCAGATTTCAAGTGAGTGTTTTTCCAAGTCCTATTTGAAGATGCAAGTTATCCTCCTGATCTTCTGCACCCGAAGGACGTGCTCTTTCATTCATTGAGTGTAAACGCTTCTCTTCTGATCATCTGACCATTCAGAAAGGAATCTCCGAGTGGCATTTTTACTTCTGGCCAGAATTCCATTTGGTCTCTATTTACTTTATTTTGCTTTGTGGTTACTGTAAGCACAGTTTACGGAAAAGCGGCATTTAGGAGATTTTATTAAGTTGTTAGCCTTTGCTTAGTTATCCGTTGGAGTTCTTATTTGCTGTGGGCAGTGGTGGGTGGTTGTTCTTTACAAGCCTCCCGTAAGTTTCTTAGCTGAATCTTTGCTTTCAGTGGGGCCCAGACGTGGCAGCATTGGGGTACGATTTTGGAGGGCGGCCAGAAGTTAATAGACAGCTGTAGCCATGGCTCTATTTATTTCAATTTATATGGCCTCCCGTCTCAACGTTATGATTCTGGGCAGCGAATAGCAGTTAAAAAAACAAAATAATAACACCTCTATAAATACGTAAATAGCAGCAAAGGTAAAAAAAAAGTCTTTTTTCAATGCAACCATCCCACGGGCTCTGTCACATATTCTGACCCCCATGCCCAGTGGCATAACCAGGTCTTTAAGGCCTTAAAAAAGGCCAGTGGTTGGGGCCAATGTAATCTCGGGGGGTGATGATGTTCCAAAAGGTGCCACAGAGGAAAGGCTCTTTTCCTGGGTCCCCCCAGATGGCACTCCCTAATACAGGTAATCCTCATTTAGCGACCACAGCTGGGACCAGCAATTTGTTTGTTAAGCAAAGTGGTCGCTAAATGAAACTGCGACTGTGCTTACGATCTTACTTCAGCTTTCTTTTGCTTTACAGACCCGCAGAGGTCGTAAATGCAAGGATTGGTTGCATAGTTACTTTTTCATCACTGTAATAACTCTGAACGGTTGCTGTGCGAGGCAGTCATTAAACGAGGACAACCTGTAGACAGGACCCAGAGCATACCTCTCTTGCTGGATCTGATGGGATGAGTAGACATAATCGGGGCAATGAGGTCCCTCAGATAACCCGGCCCCATGCGGAAGCAGCAGCAGTTAAGCAAGTTGGGTCTCATTCGTACTTGGACAGGAGACCACTATGAAATCCTAGGTCTAGACTAGAGTGAAAAACTGGAGGAAAAAATCTCCAGATTTAGTTGGGGCTGACAGCTTCCAGATTGCTGCCCAAATGACCAGAAGTTGAGTTCTACCTGAAGGAGAATTCACCGTTTAGGAATATAAGCATTTGGGGCATTATGATCTTCCGCACCTCTCCTGCATTTGCACGTGGACTGGTTTTATTCTACAGAGGAAGGGAATAAAGGCAGAATTGCAGCGCATTGTTGCTGGATTCCTGATCTCTCCGTAATACGCCACGTGCCCTTTCAGAGGAAGAGGCTGAAATTTAGATAGATTTAAAAGGAGATGGAACATCTTCCTGGAGGCAAGTTTCGATTAGCCAGGTCAACTCAGTGGAGCTTCCCTGTTCAGATGCAGCCTATCTCTGAACACCAAATAGGGAAAGATTGCTTCCTTCCTGCCCTTTTTGTTTTCAGATGAGATGCAGAAAAAGTGTATCGGTTTTTATTGAGCTTTTGAACTGATACAATTTGTGATGCAAGCAAGAATAATTAAGGACAAGCCCAATGCATTTCATTGCACCTAAAATATTATTAAATAGGTACTGTATGTAACAAAAATTAGACTGAACAATGCAAACTAAAAAAGAAGGGGAAAAAGGAAACAGAAAGGGAGACCCCCCCAAAAACGTGAAAAAATTCCACCACTATTTTGTGCTATCAGAGTAGCAGTATTATATTGCATTTATATGAAGCGTTACAGTTCAGTTTTTAAACTAGGGATGAAACTCAGACCACATGAAATTGTATTCAGTCCATCAATGCAAAGTGCAATTCCTCTATACCAGGGTTTCTCAACCAGGGTCCCGTGGCACCCTCGGGTTCCGCGAGAGGTCCCTAGGGGTTCCCTGGGAGAACACGATTTATTCAAAAAAATATTTCAAATTCAGGCAGCTTCACATGAAAGAGGTAAGTTTCATTCTTTATTTTCAGTTTAAGAACACTGTTCATGCCTATATACAGGCCTACCCATGAAATGAATATAATAATTTGGTAACTTCTGGCCTATCTTTGAGCCTGAATGTGCAGGGGTTCCCTGAGGGCTGAAAAATATTTCCAGGGTTCCTCCAGGGTCAAAAGGTGGAGAAAGGCTGGCCTATACAGGGCAGACTCAGTCTGAACATACAGGTAGAGCTGATGTATTCACTTAAATGGGTGTGTTGTAGTAACTCAATGACGTCTTTGTGCATTTAATAGATTGGTTTCTCCCTGGATGAGTAATATAACGCTCCCAAAGAGAACAACTCTGTTTGTGTCACTTGCCAAACCAGAATCCATAGATTATTAACAGCAGTACCTGTGGTTGGGTTCAGACAACAGCGAGTGTCTGGCTTAGCCTCTTGTCTGAACCTAGCTTGTATTTCCCGTAGTCCAGTGTTTCCCAACCATGGCATCTTTAAGGTGGGTGGACTTCAACTCCCAGAGTTCCCCAGCCAGGTGTATGGACTTCAACCCCCAGAATTCCATAGCTGGCTGGGGAATTGTGGGAGTTGAAGTCCACCCGCCTTAAAATTGTCAAGGTTGGGAAATGCTGCGATATGGGAAAGGCTCCCACATGGGACTTTCATTCTGCTGTTTTGTGGTGATGGGCTGTCCTTGCTGAGGATTAGGGGTGTGGCAGCTCAGCACATCCGAACGTCTTGTGGGAAGAGGATGGGAGTGGAAATGGAATTTTCCCTTGTGTTTAAATTTTTTTAATCCATTCAATCGTGTCCAATTCTCAGAGTACCTGGACAAGTCCCTGCAGTTTTCTTGGCAAGGTTTTTCAGAAGTGGTTTGCCCTTGCCTCCTTCCTAGGGCTGAGAGAGAGTGGCTGGCCCAAGGTCACCCAGCTGGCTTTCATGCCTAAGGCGGGACTAGAACTCACAGTCTCCTGGTTTGCCATTGTCTCCTTGCTAGGGCTGAGAGAGAGTGGCTGGCCCAAGATCACCCAGCTGGCTTTGTGCCTAAGGCGGGACTAGAACTCACGGTCTCCCTGTTTCTAGCCTGGTGCCTTAACCATTACATCTGTGCTTAAATTAGCTTCCTTTAATTTTTTGCATTTCCCTCTCTGTATATCCGAAGCACCGTTTGGTGGCATCCGAAAGGCATGCTGATTTATTAAAGCATCTGCTTTCATACTGGCTGCCTCCTCTCCTCTGCCATGTTTGTTCATTGCCTGGGGTTTTATTTATATAATTCAGGGCAAAGTGCATTTGAGGCACAATTGAGTCCTTGGGTAAGCTTTTTTATATATATATATTTAACCACAGCCTGAGATTCACCTAGCTGGTTGTCAAATGCGGGTTCTTTATCCCAGACAATACCCAAAGGTTGCATTTACAGAACTTGCTTGGTTAGAGCCTGAATACATCTATTTGGGGATTTGTAGAGTACTTAGAACTATTAATGAACCATGGGGCTGGGTGCCAAAAAAAACTAGCCATGGTTGAAGGAATCTCAGTTTTGCTCATTGTGTAAATGCTGAAGTTGAAGATGGCTGGAGGGAGGTGAAAGAGGTGCATCATTATCCTATATTGTCCGTTGGGGCAGCGGTCCCCAACCTTTCTGGCACCAGGGACCGGTTGTGGAAGAAAATTTTTCCATGGACCGCGGGGTGGGGTTTGCAGGCGGGAGCCAATCGTGCGCGCCGGGGGTGGGGTTTGCAGGCAGGAGCCAATCGCGTGCACCGGGGGGGTGTTTACAGGCGGGAGCCAATTGCGCGCACTGGGGGCGGGGTAATCGCACGCACTGGGGGGGTTGCAGGAGGGAGCCCTGCGGCCCACTTCCTAACAGGCTGCGGCCCACAGGTTGGGGACCCCTACTTTGGGGGGAGGGGCAAAATATGGCAATTTGGGAACCACGGTTTTGGAGAACTCCAGAACGTTCCGTTTTTTCTGGACTCTCCCAACCTTCCAGTGTTTTGGCTTGGTGGCTTCTGAAAGGACCTCCCCTGAACCAAGAGTGGTTTGAGGTCGTCTTGGGATACCTGTTTATTCTGGAATGTTGTGTACAAAGCATGTTGAGCCACTTCTGGTTTGGTGGACTTATTTCTAGAAATCATCACCAACCCCTAGAATGTCATAGTACAGCGGAGGTCCAGCATGGCTTAGAACAAAACAGAAAGTTGTAGAGTTTCCAGAATAGTTTGTTCCCAAACCAACAAATTTTGTATATCCCTAGTATGTTCATCTATTAAGATTGATATCTTGCCTTTCCTCCAGGAACTCAAGGCAGCTTGCACAGCATTCTCGCCTCCTATTTTTCCCCACAACATCCCTGTTCAGTTGGCTGTCCAGAAGCCATCCAGTGAGTTTCCGTGCTTGAGGGTGGGGTTGAACCTGGACTTCTCCAGGGATGTTCCAGGACCTTAAATCCATGACCCCACGCTGGGTCCAGTTCTCCCGTGTCTTCAAGACCAGAAACTTGTCATCATTTCTGGTTCACACAATGCATGCAAAATTTCATTGGCATCTCATTTTTGTCTCTTGCTTATAAGGCCGGGCGCGTTGCCTCCTTAAAGTCTGGGTTGGACCCTTGGAAGCAGAGCTCAGGGTTAGAACACCTGTTCTACATCTAGAAGGTCCCAACATCAATCCCTGCCTTTACTGCTTAAAAGGGAAATCAAGCTATAGCTGAATTGAGTGAGTGTCGAGCAGTCTTTCCCCAACCCGGGGGGCCCTTCCAGTGTGTTCTTTGCACAATTTTTAGAATTCTGAGCCATTGTGGGCAACTGCTGGGGATTCTGGGGTTTGTAATTCTAACGTGTCTGAAGGGAACTAGGTTAGAGAGCATTTCAATAGAAAATACTCAGCGCAATGGATGAACAGCCTGACCTTGTAGGCTTCACAGATCACTCTAAGCCAGCGTTTCTCCACCTTGGCAAGACGCGTGGACTTCAACTCCCAGAATGGCTGGCTGTTGAAGTCCACACGTCTTAAAGTTGCTAAGGTTGAGAAACCCTGCTCTAAGCCATCATGTAGGGAGCAAGCTCCGTTTGGCTGGGTTCGTGAAACCGTAAACCATCTTTTGAGAACCATAATGGTGGCGTTCACACAACACCTTCACTGAAACGTGTAGAGTGAGAGAACACAGCAACCGAGACCAGATTTCCTTTTCTCTGCCTACAAAATTCAAGCCTTCATTTGGTGTTGCCTGCAAACTCTTTCTTGCGATGAGCCTGGTGGAGTCTGGAAACAACCTTGTTTTGAGATTGGACTGTATCCATTTCCAGGTTATCTACATGATTTTTACAAGGCTGTATAAACTTAGTTAAAGGAGGGACTGTACAGAATTTTACTTTGTGGAAACGTTTTTGATGTACAGATTGTCAGCATTCTAGCACGCTGGGGTTTAATTTGTAAAATTGCTGCCTTATGCAGTTCTGTCGATTTATTTCCGTTTGGCTTTTCTCCTCCCGTTCAACCAGCTTGTTGAACTCAACCTGCTTGGGCCCTTTAGCTGCATTAAACTTCAACTCCCAGAATCCTTAGCCAACACTACTATGGACTTCTGGGAGTTGAAGTCTTAAGATATTTGGGGCAGATTGGAAAAAGCTGTTTCTGGCCAGCTAAATTCACTGTTTCCTACAGGATCAAGGATGGGCAGTTGAATGCCAAATTGCAAATCGAGCTGCGTTACAGGAGGGTGGGAGTCTGTAACTTTAATTACAGCTGGATTTCTTTCTAGACTGTGAAATAAAAATACCCAGTTTCTTTATTCTGAGTAGGCTACCAAGTTGGCTTCTCTCTTCCAAAATCACCGGCCTTCTGTGTGGGCTTATAAGGCAGCTCCTGTGCCTTTTATCTATTTTTAGCTTGGAAAAAGATTCCTTGGCCCCCCGTGACTTAGGTTTTAAAGCGGCCAGCTCCTGTCCAGCGCGCTTCCTCGCTGGGGGGCCGCATGGCCTAATTCCATCTTTCTAATTCTGCTGTATTGTGCAATTATATTGCTATGTTGGGGGGAGAGGCCGTGCATTTTTACTGGGGCATCCCGTTTAGCTATTTCTTGGTGCCTCGCAAACTGGGTGGCCTAGCTTTCAGTGCCTGGAGGTAGTGTGCTAAGCTCGATGTCGGCTAGAAATTTGGGGACTTTGATGTCATGAAAATGAAGGATGCAAGGAAAAACAACAACAACCCAGCAACCAAAGCCTTATTCAAGGGAGGAAATAAATTGCTTGTTTATACCGCATCATGCTTGGCATTTGATAGAATACAAATGAAACTTCCCACTCCACATCCATATTTTGGCAAGCTTCAGCATGGATTAAGTTCCTAGAGCAGAGCTTTCCAAACTTTTCATGTTGGAGACACACGGCGGCAGGATCTGCGGTGTCCTGGTGCGTTGCGTGAAAACCCGGAAGCGCTGATGGGGGGAACCGGAAGAAGCGGCACCCCCGCCAATCAGCGCCGCTTCTTCCAGTTCCCCCCATCAGCGCTTCTGGGTTTTTGCGCGACACACCAGGACACCGCAGGCGACACACACTTTGGAAAGCTATGTCCTAGAGCATAGCTTTCCAAACTCTGTGTCGCGACACTTTAGTGTGTCACGACACAACCCGGAAGTGGACGTGCACGGCAGTGGTGTGTGTGGTGGCAGCGATGACGGCAGCGGCGCGCCATCAGCACTTCTGCGTTTTAGTGGAAAATGAGGCCGCCGCCGTGCACACCCACGCATGCCCCCGCTCCGCTGCTTCCGCCGCCATTGGTGTGTCGCCAACGGCGGCAGTTTGGAAAGCACTGTCCTAGAGAGTTTTCTTTTTCCTAGTGACATGCAATTACCTATTTTTCTAATTCCTGCAAAAAAAAAAAAAGGGGGGGGTTAAAACTCAGTGCGGGGTGGATTCTAAATCTCATTCAGAGTCTTTCTGAAATAGGAGCCAAATAGCAAAGGTGCTTCTTAAGGGAATATCCCAAGCTTCTGGGTATGGTTTAGCTGCTGAGAGCTTGGGAGGAAGAGTTAAATGAATTAGGAGGTTGCTTTTCCCCAGAAGAGAAGAGCAGCCAGCAAACGCACTTGAGATTGCCAAGCGGAGAATCATGTGATCGCTTGATTACCTGAAATCGCATCAGGATTCAAAGAATTGCTGCCAACGTGCACAGCGATGACTTGCTTGGGAATATATATGTGTGTGTGTAAGCTAGTTACCGTAAACAGGATCCTGCTTTTTGTTGAAACTTAAGGCAGATCCTGGCTTCTCTTTAGGAGAACCTGCACCACTTAAGATTTCTCACCTTATAAGGATGGAGAGCTTCTTTATTCTGCTTGGTGAAGCTGTCCTTAGGAATTTCAGATGGGGATGGAAAGCTCCAACTTTGAAAACAAGCTTGTCCTGGCACGCTCACCAGTCCCAGTTTATTAGCAGCCAGGTTCTGTTTATCGTAAGTTAAGTCCGGCCTCCTTCAAGTCAAGTTCAGCTCCTGATGACTTCAAGGACACGTCCGTATGGTTTTCTTGGAAACGGTATGGACGTGGTTTGCCGCTGCCATCTTCATGGATGGTTTTATTTGACCTACTCTCCTGTGATTTACCTGGTGGTCTCCCATCCATGGGCTAGCCAGCTTTTGAAATTAGCTGAGAATGGCTAGGTGCTGCCACCTAGTGGTGCTCTGTGTTAAGTAAGGCAAATGTGGCATTCATTCCTGGGTAATTTTGCTATTATTGCCAGATTGGAGTTTCAGATGCCAATTTTTTTTAAAAAAAAAAAACAAAAACCCTGCCCTAGCATATATTTAGGTTTTTAATTAAAGGAGTAATTGGTGTAGAACTAGACATGACTGAACCTCTTCGCACTGCATGAGTTCATCACGCTAAGTCAGAATGTGGTTGGGGTTTGGCTTAGTAACTCATTGACACCCAGCCATTCTGATATGTAAAGCAGGATTAATGGCTTAAGGCAGTGTTTCGCAACCTTGGCAACTTTAAAATGTCTGGACTTCAACTCCCAGAATTCCCCAGCCAGTGGGGAATTCTGGGAGTTGAAGTCCCGACATTTTAAAGTTGCCAAGGTTGCGAAACACTGCCTTAAGGTGATCTAGCAATCCAGCTAATTCTGGCTTTGCATCACACATGAGAGCAATTTGCATTTCCTGGATTCATTTGATCTCAGAACATGCATTAAAATCGTAGAAGAAACTTTTCCCCCCAAGTTACAATAGAAGATCAGTGGTTTGGAAGCTCTTCAGCCTTACAATTTCTGTGTCTTCATGTTTCACAGAAAAACGTGAAAGGCACAGGTCGCTGCTGCTGTTGAAAGCTTCAAATAGGTACTGTAAGCCCAGTAGCTAAGTTCCTAGCTTGAGACCTATTTCAGCTTGTGAAGTCTTTTTTCCTTACTTCACCTTTCATTCCAAGCTGTCAGATCATGTATCCTCTTCCATTATGTGCTTTACTTTTGGAAAGCATTCTGGACTCCCTTTAAAAAATCATTAATATTGGGGCTGTGCGTGCTTTGAAAACGATCAGGAAGAAGGGGTTTGGATCTAGCGCAGAGCTTTCCAAACTGTGTGTCGGGACACGTTAGTGTGTCGGCTGCAGTTTCTGAGTGTGTCATGGCTGCTGCTGCCCCCGAGCCCTGCCAGGATTCCACGCAGGTCCTAGTGCCTGCCTTGTGCCCTGCTGCCTCCAAACCTGCTGTGATTCCGCGCAGGTCCTAGTGCCTGCCTTGTGCCCTGCTCTAAGAGTGTGTCGCGAAATGATGCCTTGCTGTAAGAGTGTGTCGTGAAATGATGCATGTCTAAAAAGTGTGTCACCAACATAAAAAGTTTGGAAAGCTCTGATCTAGCGAGTGCACTGCTTTCCTGCTCTTCATTAATGCAGCCCAACTTTGTTCACACTTCCATGCTTACGTGAGGTCCAAAACCCCCTTTTCCCCCGATCATTTTTGAAATGTGCACAGCCCTACTAGATATGCAGCCATTTCTTGCAAATACCACCGTGCATGTATTGGTTTTCCAATATTGCATAATACATGTCTGTGTTTCTCTTCACAAGCATTTGTTCATCTGCTCGCTCTCGCTAACGTGGGGCAAATGGCATTTAAGCTATCCCACTCAAATTATTCCAGGACTGAGGGCATCACCATTCCCTGAATGTTGGACAACTAGCATATGGGGAAGAAAGGTTTATACCAGTGTTTCTCAACCTCAGCAACTTTAAGATGTGTGGACTTCAACTCCCAGAATTCCCCAGCCAGCCATGCTGTTGAAGTCCACACATCTTAAAGTTGCTGAGGTTGAGAAACACTGGCTTATATATCTTCCACCTGAATTATTATTTTTCTACATGCAGGGAAGTTTTTTGTTCTGAACATATTGTTGCGAGCCGCCGCCTCCTGCGAGTCAGAGAAATCTAGATTGTGAAGAGTTCCTAGATAGTCTTTCCAACCTTGGGAATTCAGCTTAATGGCCTTGGACGTGTTCAAATGCTGTCCACTGCCAGTGCAAACTCTGACCGTGGCCTGCAACGGGCTGCTGTCTGAATGGACAGCTGTTTACTCCAACATTCCAGACAGGGCCCCATCGATTCTCCGCTGTTAAGGAAAGGAATGCCTGCCTTGTCTTTTTATAACTCAACGGGAGCTGTTGCACAAGTAGTGTGTTGGACAGAGCGTTGCACAAACCTCCTTAAATTTGTCTTGAACTTGACTGTAGATCTGGGGAAATGGGCCTTAACTTGCCCGGAACTGAAAAGGCATGTTTGGTGCAGGGTGGATAAAAAGACACCTGATGCTCCCCAGAGCAGGATTTTCCCAATTTTGATTTGGCTTCTGGCAAATCTGAAATGAGAGCCAGTTTGGTGTCGTGGTTAAGGCACCAGGCTAGAAACTGGGAGACCGTGAGTTCTAGTCCTGCCTTGGGCACAAAGCCAGCTGGGTGACCTTGGGCCAGCCACTCACTCTCAGCCCTAGGAAGGAGGCAAGGGCAAACCACCTCTGTAAAAGCTTGCCAAGAAAACTGCAGGGACTTGTCCAGGCAGTCTCTGAGAATCGGACATGATTGAACAGATTTAAAAAAAAAGTGAAATAGGCAAATCACTTGATTGTGCATCCTTCCTCATTCCTTGCAGCTGTTAGACAAATCTTGTGCCGCAAAAGCGTGTTTTTCTTTTTGTCTTAAATCAGTGGTCTCCAAACTTTTTTGATTGTAAACCCTTATCAGTGCAAAATTTTTCAGCATGTACTCCCTAATGTATGTATATTTATTTATAAATTATGTACATTTATGTGCCTTTGAGTCAGTGTTGACTCTTGGCCACTGTCTGGACTAGTTCCTGGAGTTTTCTTAGTAAGGTTTTCAGAAGCAGTTTGCCATTGGCTCCTCCCCCCTAGAGCTGAAGGAGAGGGACTGGCCCAAGGTCACCCAGCTGGCTTCATGCCTAAGGCAGGGTTAGAACTCTCAATCTCCCAGTTTCTAGCCTGGTGCTTTAACCACTACACCAAACTGGCTCTTATCATGTAGATAAGAGTACTACTGTCCTAATATATTATGCACACTATGAAACATACCTCCAAAAATGGGCATTAAAAAGGCTGAGATAAAGGTGAAATAAGCAATATTTTAAAAGTAATGTTATTAATGGTACGATTTTTTGCACTCACTAAAAAAATAATAAAAGTTTCCAGGGTCAATCTCTGGGTTTTTTTTTCTTATATGTCAACAAGTTGGTGTGGACTCTTAGCAACCACATAGATCTTCTCCATAATGATCTGTCCCTAACCTGGTCTTTCAGGTCTTCCAACAGTGCACCCATTGCCACTGTAACTGAGATTTTAAATATTAGTACAGGAAGTCCTTGTTTAACTACTGTCTCAGACAGCGACTGTTCGTAGTTACGATGGTGATGAAAAAATAACTTTGCGACTAATCCTCTCATTTATGACCTTTGCAGCATCTCTGTCTCAGTCATGTGTTCACCATTACAGTAAGTTAGTATGCTTTGTCTTGTACCTGGCCTGTTTTTTTTTCTGCCCCCCACCCCACCAGACCAGAGAGATTGCCTAAACAAGCTATCTCTTCCTCAGCTGCAGAGGGTCTCTAAGGGCAAGTTAACAAGCTCAGCTCTGTGATCTTAATTAGTTGATAAGAACAGGGGCTGTCAGCTGCTGCCTGAAACTGACAAGATCCTAATCAGTTTCGCACTAAAGGCTTTTGTTTGCCTCCTAGGCAAAGAGCAGGCACCAGTGCATTTCTTTCAATGTGTGTTCCTCATTGTGTGCCTGCTTACTCTCTGGTAATCCCTTTCTCTCCAATGAATGTAAATAGAAACCTCAATTCTCTTCTTGCTAATTATCCCAGCGCTGGGGTGAGCATTCCAAAGGGCAGGGAGTGGGGAAAAAGGGCTGTAAGGTTTGCCCTTTTACCCAGCTTCCTCATGAGTCAAGTTCCAGAAACCTTCCCCACTGATTGGGATCGTATCCTTCTGATGCTGTAAAGCAAAGGAAAGCTGAAATAAAATCGTAAGCACAGTTGCGGTCACGTGATTTCCCACTTAACGACTGCTTTGCTTAACGACCGAGTTGCCGGTCCCAATGGCAGTCATTAAAAGAGGACTAGCTGTATATAGCTTTCTTATTTTTTTAGACAAGTAAATATAACTATTTGGAAGTAGGTTGCTATATTCTGAATACATGTGCAAGTTATAATATCTTAATTCTTTGGAATCTAAAAAATTGTGTGGATGGTATTCTTGAACTTGGGAGAATGTTGGTTGGCTCTGTTGAGTCCTGATTTGTCAAACTCTATTGGTTTGGTTTACACATAATGCTAAGACATGAAGATCCTGGTTTACACATGGAGCTAAGACCCTCTATAGCAGTGCTTTCCAAAGTCCCGCCGTTGGCAACGCACCAACGATGGCGGCGGCCTCGTGTGGTGTGCTAAAACCCGGAAGTGCTGATGGTGTGTTGCTGCCGTCGCCGCAGGAGTGGCAGCAACTCGCCATCAGCACTTCCGGGTTTTGTCGCGACACACCGTTTGGAAAGCTATGCTCTATAGAGTGCAGTGTGACAAAACAGTAAGGCCATGAGTAAAATTTGGAGTGGAGGTCAGCAGATTTTAAAGAGTGTGAACAACAGCAAAGGATTAAATACAAATATTTTTGGACGGGGGGGGGGAGCTCCTGAAGTCGCTTACCTTAATGGCTCACACTCACCTTTTCAACTGTACCTTAGAAAAATAGCTACATGGAACCCCATCAAGTTTTGGTGGAACCCTAGGGGTCCATGAAATGGGTGACTTCAGCCTTTTCAATTTTTGCAAGCTTAAGGAATCCATTTGTTTCTCCCCTCTCTCTCCCAAAAAAAGAATTGAGAAGTTTTCAAAGCAGACAACTCAAGCCACCGTTTCTTGCTATTTTGTGATGTAGCTGATTCGGTTTCTTAAGGGGTCTTACAGCTGATTATGGTTGTATTGAGCTGCTTCAGATTTTATTTGGGAGGGGGGGAAGAAGGGGATTATAAGTGCTTAGAATATCCTCTTGTTCAGACTCAGATATCTTAAAACAGGGGTCCCCAACCTGTGGGCCGCGACCTGTTAGGAACTGGGCCGCAGGGCTCCTGTCCGCAAACCCCACCCCCGGAGGGGGAGATGGGCGGTCACATAAATTAAATAAATAAATCCCACCCCCTTCTGCGCGATTGGCTCCCGCCCGCAAACCCCATCCCCGGGTCCGCGGAAAAATCATCTTTTGAAACTGGTCCCTGGCGCCAAAAAGGTTGGGGACCCCTGTTTAAAACACATCCTGA
Organism: Charina bottae; assembly: GCA_023362775.1. Classification (NCBI taxonomy): domain Eukaryota; kingdom Metazoa; phylum Chordata; class Lepidosauria; order Squamata; family Charinaidae; genus Charina; species Charina bottae. The sequence goes on along the minus strand of JALMGJ010000027.1, from coordinate 6,194,691 downwards.
TATGTTCATTGCAGGAAATCCTGCTTGAATGATTAAGCCAGGCCAAGGGATCTGCCAAGATCCTCATTTGAAGGAAAAAGGGGATTTGGAGCATGCTTGTGAGGAGCAGAGGGAATGGCCTTCAGGGACAGGAGGAAGAGCCGCAGCCAAGACAGCAGTCAGATAAAAGAAATCTGAGTCCGGGGCAGAAATGTAATTTGAGAACGTGTCTCTGACATGACCCCCCCCCCCTAATTCTCACGAAGATAAAGGGGGGGGAAGCACATTCACACTTGCAAGAGTCTGTTTGTTGTTGTTGTTCAGTCGTTCAGTCGTGTCCGACTCTTCGTGACCTCATGGACCATAGCACGCCAGGCCTTCCTGTCCTCCACTGTCTCTCGGAGTTTACTCAAATTCATGTTCATTACATCGGTGATGCTATCTAACCATCTCATCCTCTGCCGTCCCCTTCTCCTTTTGCCCTCAGTCTTTCCCAGCATCAGGGTCTTTTCCAGTGAGTCCTCTCTTCTCATTAGGTGGCCAAAGTATTTGAGCTTCAGCTTCAGCATCTGTCCTTCCAATGAGCAGTCAGGGTTGATTTCCTTTAGGATTGACTGGTTTGACCTCCTTGCAGTCCAAGGGACTCTCAAGAGTCTTCTCCAGCACCACAGCTCGAAAGCATCAATTCTTCGGCGCTCAGCCTTCCTTATGGTCCAACTCTCACAGCCATACATTGCTACTGGAAAAACCATAGCTTTAACTATACGGACCTTTGTCGGCAAGGTGATGTCTCTGCTTTTTAATATGCTGTCTAGGTTTGCCATAGCTTTCCTTCCAAGGAGCAAGCGTCTTTTAATTTCATGGCTGCAGTCACCGTCTGCGGTGATCTTGGAGCCCAAGAAAATAAAATCTGTCACTGCTTCCATTTCTTCCCCTTCTATTTGCCAGGAAGTGATGGGACCAGATGCCATGATCTGGGTTTTTTTAATGTTGAGTTTCAAGCCAGCTTTTGCACTCTCCTCTTTCACCCTCATCAAGAGGCTCTTTAGTTCCTCTTCACTTTCTGCCATTAGGGTGGTATCGTCTGCATATCTGAGGTTGTTGATATTTTTCCCGGCAATCTTAACTCCGGCTTGTGATTCATCCAGCCCGGCATTTCTCATGATGTACTCTGCATATAAGTTAAATAAGCAGGGTGATAATATACAGCCTTGTCGTACTCCTTTCCCAATTTTGAACCAGTCGGTTGTTCCATGTCCGGTTCTAACTGTTGCTTCTTGACCCACATACAGGTTTCTCAGGAGACAGGTAAGGTGGTCTGGTACTCCCATCTCTTTAAGAATTTGCCACAGAGTCTGTTACTATAACCTTATAATAAAAAGAGTATTAGCATTGTTTTGGTTTATTAGTCTGGCCTACCTTGAAAGGCTGACCGTGTTCCCCAGAGAAGCTGCATCTTTTCCCAAGCTTGTACAGCTGCTGCACCATTCTAGGAAAAGAGGTGTGTGATTTCAGGAGGTGCCAACGTGGGCACTCTGCATGTTTTTTTTCCCCTTTGAATCTCCATTGCTGCACCGCCCTTCTTGGGATGTACCCCCAAGGTCGATTCTTTTAGCCCAGGGGTGGGGAACCTTTTTTCTGCCAAGGGCCATTTGGATATTTATAACTGGGGACCGGGGGGTGGGTGGGGGGCGGGGTTTCTGGGATTTCCGGGACCGGGGGCCGGAGTTTGCGGGCGGGAGCCAATCAGAAGCACTGGGGGGCGGGGTTTGCAGGCAGCCAATCGCATGGAAGGGGTGGGGTTTGCAGGTGGGAGCCCTGCAGGCCTTAGGTGGGAGCCCCACGGGCCTTATATGGCCCACGGGCCTGACGTTGCCCACCCCTGTTTTAGCCTTATGGGCTAGGAACTTCCCCCAGCCCCAATTTGAGATTCTCAAGATGCAAGAACCAGGTTTTACCCTCTGCAGCTCAGCTAGGAAAAAAAACCCCATTTTCTTGCTGATCAAAAAAAAAATGACATGCTTCCCTTTGGTTTAAATTTCCTCATATTTGGCAAGAATCTTTATGCATAATTTGATGTATTGTTATGTGATATATTTAGGTGATTTATATCAATTTAACATGTTAATGGGGGTTGTGTTTATTTTTTGTCCTGTTAATTAACTCCCCTTGGGGGAGTGGGCGGTGATAAATCGAATAAATAAATAAAATAAATAAATATCTGTTGCATGTGCATTAGCTTTTTTTTAAAAAAATCTGCTTTTGTTCATTTTCTGTGCATTGAAAAAAATTCTGCAGCTCAGCTCTGACTGCAAACCATCTGGCTTCTGGGGAATTTCTAGTACTGTAACAGTGGTGTGATCCTGGTCAGCAGCCTCTGAAAATATGTTAGCACATATCTAGCTTGCCACTCACATGATGGCAAAGTTGTGAATGTGTTCCCACAAGTGGAAGTCTGTGTGTATGACCTATTCGTACGTATGCTTGATCATGGGACAACTGCAGGAGAATGTGGTTGTGTGAAATGGGTACTGTTTGAAAGCTTTGTGTGTATCCCCCAGGGCTGCTCCAAATTTATTGTCCAATTGTAATTTTTAATCTCCCAAGGGGGGGAGGGATTGTTACATAAAGAAGGAGAATCATAGGTTTTGGGCAGGGGTCATGGGGGGTGTGATGGCTCAGTGAGTAAGATGCCAGGCTTGTCGATCGGAAGATCGCAAGTTCGGAGGTTCAAAGCCCTAGCCCCGCGTGACGGAGTGAGCTCCCGCACTCGCCCCAGTTCTTGCCAACCTAGCAATCCGAAAGCATGCAAATGCAAGTAGATGAATAGGTACCACTTTGGTGGTAGGTAACAGTGTTCCGCGTGTGTCATGCCGGCCACATGACCGCAGAAGCGTCTTCAGACAACGTTGGCTCTTCGGCTAACAAACGGAGATGAGCACCGGCCCCTAGAGTCAGACACGACTGCACAAATGTGCGGGGGGAACCTTTACCTTTTACCATCCAGTCTAGGCCCCCTGTTCAGTGCAGCCGTCCAAATTAAAGCATTCTCAACAGGTGTCTGTTTAGCCTCTGACTGAACAGATCCAGTGAAAGGAAGCCCATCATCTGTCAGGGTAATTTTTACTGCTCAGATTTTTCACTCGGGATCTACCTTCCTGTAATTTAAATCTGTTATCCTGTGTGTCCCACCTTCTGGAATAAGAGGAAAAGTCTGGACCTCCGATGTGAAACCCTTTCATGGATTTGAAGAGAGTCCTTGTATTCTCCTTCAGTCTTTCCTCAAGGTTAAATAAAGCCCACTTCTGTCTGTCTCTCCTCGTATGACTTAGTTTATAATCCTCTGGTCATCCTGATTTCCTTTCTCTGAACCTGTTCCAGTTTCTCTAAATCCTCCTTTAAGTGGGAAGCCCAGGATTGGGCATAGGACTGAATGTGGGAAGCAAAACAAAGTCAAATGATTATTTCCTGTCATTTGGAAATGATCGTTCTCTTGATGCCGCTTCTAACTGCAGCCACATCAGACCCTTGGCTTATATTCGGTTTGCAATCAATTATTCTTCCCTAAGTATTAATACCAAGCTCAGTAACCCTGTGCCTTTGATTTCTGTTTCCTAACACGATTTACATTTGTCTTTACATTTCATTTTGTTACTTTCAGACAATTTCTCTAACTTTGTTGTTGTTGTTCAGTCATTTAGTCGTGTCCGACTCTTCGTGACCTCATGGACCACAGCACGTTAGGCCTTCCTGTCCTCCACTGTCTCCGGGAGTTTACTCAAATTCGTGTTCATTACATCGGTGATGCTATCTAGCCATCTCATCCTCTGCCGTCCCCTTCTCCTTTTGCCTTCAGTCTTTCCCAGCATCAGGGTCTTTTCCAGTGAGTCCTCTCTTCGCATTAGGTGGCCAAAGTATTTGAGCTTCAGCTTCAGCATCTGTCCTTCCAATCAGCAGTCAGGGTTGATTTCCTTTAGGATTGACTGGTTTGACCTCCTTGCAGTCCAAGGGACTCTCAAGAGTCTTCTCCAGCACCACAATTCTCTAACTTACCAATATTGTTTTGAATTTGACTTCTAGGTTACAGGTAGTCCTCGTTTAGCGACTGTTCACAGTTACAACAGTGATGAAAAAGTAACCTTGCAACCAGACCCCTTGCATTTACGACCTTCACAAGTCTGGAAAGCTGAAGCGAGATCATAAGCATAGTTGCGGTTTCACTTAGAGACTGCTTTGCTTAACGACCAAGTTGCAGGTCCCGGTTGTGGTCACTAAATGAGGACTACCTGTATTAGCTGTCTCCCTCCCACCCCCATTCTGTGTCATCAGTTGGGTTACCACCTTGTGCTAAGCTGTGGCTTGTTTTAACCATGATTTGTTGACATGGCTAGAGATTTCTTTTTGAAGGAAGAGCAGGATATAAATTTAGTAGTCCTTCAAATGGCTGTGGATTTTATTGTGGTTACAGGATTGATAGGAATTAAGACATAATTTAAAGATGAACTTCTTGATGGGAATGGTGCTACATGCACCGCCCAGAGTCCCCTTTGGGGGAGATGGGGCGGTGATATAAATCGAATTATAAATAAATAAATAAAATGTTATTTTTTTAAAGTGTATCTTGACTAGGATGTGGAAAGCTACCTTTTCTAAACATTGTTAGACAACTGAAGTCTTTATACGGTCCTTTTTTCCTCTTCTTTTTCAGGTTTAATTTCCGAGGGTGCATGAAATGGCGCTGCGCTTCCGCAACTTGCTGCCGTTCGCCATCCCCGGAGTGCTGGCGCTCATCGGCTGGTGGTGGTTTTCTTCGCGTAGAAAGGAACGTGTCAGTAATCATGACAGGCAAGACCTTCCCGGCTTGGAAGAGCACCAGAAATGTTCTCTCCAGAGGGAACCAAGCTCTGGGAAAGCTGGACAGTTGAACAGTGAGTTTTCTCCACCTCTGCAGGCCGGGCAGCACAGTGATTCGCCCTGTCAAGACCTGCAGGTACCTCTGACAGAAGACAGAGCACAAAGCTTTGAAATGTCCAGAGAAGACCTGCCCATTGGGGCGAAACCAGCCTTCAAACCAGACTCACTGCAGGACGACAGCGGAGAACTGGAAGTGACGGGGCCCCAAGTGGTGCTTGGATCCCCTTCGCCCAAGACTTCTCTTCTGGATGCACAAGGAGTTGTTGACTTCCAAACTGGTGAGGCTGCCAGGGAGGGGAAGCCGGATTCCATTCAGGTGGCAAACCAAGTGCCATTGGCAGCTCCTGGTTCTGAAAAGTTGGGGGACAGTAGCAAAGAGGTGGCGGTCCAGATCGGTTCATCGGAGAAGACTTTGAAAGAAGACCAGTGCCCAGCACCCACCTCCATGGATTCTTTGCCCATCACTTGCTCCAAAAAGATAAATGAAGAAGTTCCGGATGAGATCCATATGGATACTGCTGAAATGGAAGAAGGGAGTGATGGTAACAGTGGTGAAGTAGAGACTGCGGTTGGAACCGTGACCATGTATGTTGAACCTGCTAGATCAGAGGCGGTTGAGGAAGGAATGACGTCCAGTTCAAAGGCTGGTAGTATATTGAAGCACCATGGATTCAGAGAAGTTGGGTATAAGGGTGGTCTGGAAAAAGAGAGGATGGGAGCCATTAGCTTCGACAAAGAAGAAGTAGAGAAGATTGAACAGGTGGCCATACACATAATTTCCAACGTCATCCGGGCAGCCACTGAGGAAGTATTATCTGGGTCGGTCAGTGACGTGTCAGAGAGGATATGCCAAATAGCAAGCCGGGTGGACAGTCCTTGGGAGAAGGTGTCCACCGGAGCTGTTGGCCAGGCAGAATCCAGCCAGGGAGGTGAATGTGTGAGCGAGAAGGTTGCACCTGTAGAACTGTCTCCCCTACTGGAGGAGAACGTCAACCGTCATGCTACGTATGCAAGTCATTTGACGCACGGCCGACTGGTCAGCCTAAGTCACAGCCGGCTCAGAGACTCCAGTTGTCCCACAGTGCGGTCTGCTGGCAATCCGGCAGCGGCTTCTAACCACGAGGAGGAGTTTGATGATGGTCACATGGTGATGGAAGATTCTGGGTGCAGTGCCTGTACCTCAGAAGATGGGGCTAGTGCTGAGGATCTCCTGAAAAGTGCTTTATCTCCACCTTTGGGACAACACCTGGATCTGTTAAACATGCCCACCGTCAAAGACTCAGAGAACAACTCCGCGTCAAGCCAGAAGCCGCCTACCCCCGTGCCGACAGAAACCAGGATGCCGTACAGCAATGGCCTGCTGAAGGAGGACTTTCCACCTCTGAGCCACGAACAGTCGTGGCCAACGGAGGCGGATACTGACCACTCAGGAGGTGAGGATTCTCTTTCATTGTAACTAAGTAGGTCCTGCTCTATTTTTCTTTTGGAAAGGGCGGGGTAACTTCCTCAGAGCACCTCCAGAAAGCTACTGAACAGAGATTTCTTTTTACTTCTTGAAATACTAGGATCTGAGCACCAATAAATCTATAACGGGTAGTCCTCGACTTATGACCACAATTGGGACATCTGTTGCTAAGCAAGGCAGCTGTTGAGCGAATCCTATCCGATTTTACAACCTTTTTTGCTGCTGTCATTAAGCAAATCATGGTCGTTAAGCAAATCACCCAGGTTGTTAAGTGAATCCGGCTTCCCCCATTCTTTGCTTGTCAGAAGCTGGCTGGGAAGGTCGCAAATGGCGATCACATGACCTCAGAACACTGCAACCGTTGTGTCAGCTGGTTGCCAAGCGCCTGAATTTTGATCATGTGACTGCAGGGGCGCTGTGACAATCATAAGTGTGAGGGCATGTTGTAAGCCATTTTTTTCAGCACCATTGTAACTTCGAACGGTCACTAAATGAATGGTCGTAAGTCAAGGCCTACCTGTAGTTAGATTCAGGGGAATGGAAGTTCGTGTGTGTGTGTCAAAAATGTCAAGATTATCTCAGCCACCCAGTTGAACGTGCAATGCATGTTGAAAAGGAGCTTCAATCTCATGGTTCCAGCCACCATCTTGACTTTTTTGACACATAGAAAAAGGGAGTGGCTTCAATCACAAGCTATCTTGACTTTTATTACACCACTATGGATACCCCTGAGTGGCCCTTTCGTGTCTTATTTGTTTTCTTTTGGTTTTATTTCTTTGTGGTACTCCTCCCCGCGGAGGTAGAACTAAACATTTTTTTTTCCTTTGACTTTGGGGACTTTTCATAGAATATTTGATTGATTGATTGATTGATTGATTGATTGATTGATTGATTGATTTCTATAGCCTCCCATCTCAACAAGAGACTCAAATAGATACCATTAAGACTGACTAATGCTTACAAGCCAGAAAATTAAAAATCCAAGCAAACCAATTTTGAGCCAGCGCAAAAGAGCCCTAGTTTTGGATTTGATCTTTTGAGCAAACATCAGACAGTGTTCGCAGAGCATGGAGAAATGAGGAGGTTGGAATTACAACCATTAATTGATACAAAACCAGTTTGCTGCCACCATCGTTATGTATAGCTGTACTGTACTGTATTTTAGCAGTGTTTCTCAACCTTGGCCACTTTAAGATGGGTGGACTTCAACTCCCAGAATTCCCCAGCCAGCTTGGCAACTTTAAGATATGTGAGCATGCTGGCTGGGGAATTCTGGGAGTTGAAGTCCACCCATCTTAAAGTGGCCAAGGTTGAGCAACGCTGCTACAGTGGATATAATTTTATGACAGCATTCAGTCTTTTGGGGTAGGAGTCTATCAGCACAGCACATCTTGCCTTGGGAACCTTTGCCCACTCTTCCTTGCAGAAGCGCTCCAAATCTGTCAGATTGCGAGGGCATCTCCTGTGCACAGCCGTCTTCAGGTCACCCCACAGATTTTCAATGGGATTCAGGTCCGGGCTCTGGCTGGGCCATTCCAAAACTTTGATCATCTTCTGGTGAAGCCATTCTTTTGTTGATTTGGAGGTATGCTTTGGGTCGTTGTCGTGTTGAAAGGTGAAATTTCTCTTCATCTTCAGCATTTTAGCAGAGGCCTGAAGGTTTTGTGCCAAAATTGACTGATGTTTGGAACTGTTCGTAATTCCCTCCACCTTGACTAAAGCCCCAGTTCCAGCTGAAGAAAAGCAGCCCCAAAGCATAATGCTGCCACCACCATGCTTCACTGTGGGTATGGTGCACTTTTGGTGATGCGCAGTGTTGTTTTTGCGCCAAACATACTTTTTGGAATTATGGCCAAACAATTCAACCTTGGTCTCATCAGACCATAACACATTTTCCCACATGCTTTTGTCAGACTTGATGTAGGTTTTTGCAAAATGTAGCCGGGCTTGGATGTTTCTCCTTGTAAGAAAAGGCTTCCGTCTTGCCACCCTACCCCACAGCCCAGACATATGAAGAATATGGGAGATTGTTGTCACGTGTAGTACACAACCAGTACTTGCCAGAAATTCCTGCAGCTCCTTCAATGTTGCTGTAGGCCTCTTGGCAGCCTCTCGGACCAGTTTTCTTCTTGTTTTTTCATCAATTTTGGAGGGACATCCAGTTCTTGGTAATGTCACTGTTGTGCCATAATTTCTCCACTTGTTGATGACTGTCTTCACTGTGTTCCATGGTATAGCCAATGCCTTGGAAATTTTTTTGTACCCTTCTCCTGATTGATACCTTCCAACAATGAGGTCCTCGGATGCTTTGTAAGCCCTTTGCAGACCATGGCTTTTGCTGTAAGAGGCAACTGAGTAAATGTCAGAAAAATCCTACTAGAACAGCTCAACTTTATACGGGCTTGATCAGAGTCACTTTAATTGATGGCAGGTGTGTACTGACTACTGTTTAACGTCAGTTTGAATGTGATTGGTTAATTATGAACACAGCTATTACAACTGATCTGATACACCCAAAGGTCGAAGCACTTTTTCATTAGACCTGAAGGCAATCCTTATCCTGGGTCCAAATTTTCGGTGTCCTCAATTTCACGACAACAGTTTGAAAGGAGCATATTTGCTGCACAGTTTTAGGCATTCTTTGAGATACTATACAGGTAGTCCTCGCTTAACAACCACAGTTGGGACCGGAATTTTGGTTGCTAAGCGAATCCAATCTGATTTTACAACCTTTTTTGCAGCAGTCATTAAGCAAATCACCAGAGGCATTAAGTGAACCACGTGGTGGTTAAGTGAATCATGTGGTTCCCCATTGATTTTGCTTGCCAGAAGCCGGCTGGGAAGGTCGAAAATGGCAATCGTGACCATGGGATACTGCGACGGTCATAAATGCAAACCGGTTGCCAAGCGCCCAAATCGTGATCACGTGACCGTGGGGATGCTGCGACGGTCGTAAGTGAGCACCGGTTGTAAGTCAGTTTTTTCAGCACCATCGTAAGTCTGAACCGTCACTAAATGAATGGTCATTAAGTGAGGACTACCTGTAATTTATACATGAATGAGGCATGAGCTGAGTCACTGTGGTTTGTTCAGTAAACCATGGTTTAGTACTTTGGAAGACAATCTTACTTGGCTACGAGTGATCGCCAATGTAGTGTAATGTAATATGTACTAAATATAAATATATAAATATTATATATAAATATTATATAAATAAATATATTTATTTATTTATTTATTTATTCATTCATTCATTCAATTAATCCCCGCCCATCTCCCCGAATAGGGGACTTCTGGGCGGTTTACAAAATAGCAAAAGTTAAAATCTATACATAAAATTATCATAAAACAATAAATAGAGAGAATAAGTAAAATCCAAAAGATGGTTAAAATCCACTATCAGGATCAAGGCACTACGGGGCCAGCCACCCCCAGGAGGCACTACCACCTCCGTCGTCCCAGGCCAGGCAGCAGAGCCAGGCCTTAAGAGACTTCCGGAAGGTCAGGAGTGAGTGGGCCAGCCTCACCTCCGGGGGCAAGATGTTCCATAGAGCGGGCGCTATCGCAGAGAAGGCATGCCTCCTGGACCCCGCTAGATGAAATTCTCTTGTTGAAGGGGTCCGAAGCTTGCCCTCTCTGCATGAACGGGTGGGGTGGGTCGATGTTATCGGGATGAGACGGTCCCTCAGATACCCTGGCCCCATGCCATGTAGGGCTTTAAAGGTGATCACCAACACCTTGAATTGGACCCGGAAGCAAACTGGTACCCAATGCAGCTTGCGCAGCAGAGGTATCACATGTGCTGATCTTATAGCACCCATAACTGCCCGCGCTGCCGCATTCTGGACCAGCTGAAGCTTCCGGATACTCTTCAAGGGTAGCCCCATGTAGAGCGCATTACAATAGTCTATATGGGAGATGACAAGGGCATGAGTGACTGTTCGGAGGGCATCCCGATCCAGGAAAGGGCGTAACTGGCGCACAACTCGAAGCTGTGCAAAGGCCCTCCTGGCCACGACTGCCACCTGCTCTTCGAGCAGGAGTCGTGAGTCCAGGAGGACCCGCAGGTTCCGCACTGGGTCCGAGTGGGGCAGTGCAACCCCACCCAGAACCAAAGATGATAACTTCCCGGATACAGGGGGGGCGTCAATCCACAGCCACTCCGTCTTACCAGGGTTCAGTCGAAGCCTGTTGTTCCCCATCCAGACCCCCACAGCCTCCAGACACTGAGATAAGGCATTGACCGCATCACCTATTTCACCCGGGATGGAGATGTATAACTGGGTACCATCAGCATATTGGTGATACCTCATCCCGTGGTGACGGATGATCTCGCCCAGCGGCTTCATGTAGATGTTAAACAGGAGAGGAGAGAGAACCGACCCCTGTGGCACCCCACAAATCAGGGGTCGCAGGTCGGCTCTCTCCTCTCTCTCTCTCTCTCTCTCTCTCTCTCTCTCTCTCTCTCTCACACACACACACACACACATATATATATATATATATATATATATATATATATATATAATAAATAATATATACTAAAAACTAAAAACCACCCAAAGCCATTGGGTGTAAAAATTGAATAAAATAATAAATAAATGTGAACCCAGTCCTAGCATCTAAAGTAAATCACTGTGGACTTTCTGTATGTAAAGCCTGTGCTCTTTTCTGCACGTTCTGCTCTGCCTCCTGAGAAAGGGACCATACCGATTTTTCTAACTGATGCTGCTGCCTCAATGAGAACTAGATACTTGGATTCAGGAGTTTTGATTGGAAAAGGGAAGGTTTCTTCCAACTTTCCCCTAAGATTCTTAATATGTTATAGTTTGTTGTTCTTAAATGCTTCCACTTGATATCTTGATAGAGACAGTAGCTAGATACACCCTAGAGCTTTTACCACCTCATAATAACCAGGGGAGTGTTAATCTTTGCTAATCTCAAGCTACCTTGAATGGGTCTTGTGGGCCCATGAATGTTCCTTTCTTGGAGGATGAACAAACTGGTCATGTCTATGCATTTGTTTATCAGGTTTATATTCCCCCTTTCAGGCAGGAGGCCAGGGCAGAGTACAAAGCACTTCCTCTCACTTTTCTCCCCAACAACAACCCTGTGAGGTAGGTAGGGCTGAGAGCGATTGCCTGGCCTGGGGAGAATTTGGACCACGGTGTAGGATGAGAAAGGATTACTGTTCTCATCCAAGCTGTTTCTCCCCTGAGCCCATCTCCTCACCTTTCTCAACCTGGTACCTTCCAGATCTCTTAGGATAGCAACATTTTGCACCAGACGCTGGGTGAACCCATTTGGAGGTTCCTGGTTGGACAAGGCTGGTCCTGACCTTCACTCCTCTTCGGCAGCGGGGGTGCATCCGGTGCGTCCCCTCTCTCAGTGTGGATCATGGCTGGGAAGGGAGGGGCATCGCCTGGCCAGACCAGATCGTTCTCCCCCCCTCCGATGTCTCCTCCTTTAAAAGGAGAAAGTGGGATGAGAGGATCCGATCCCGAGTTTGCTGCACCACAGTTGCCTGGTATTTCATCACCCTGTAAGTAAAGGAACGTGCCTCACTTTCTTTTTTAGGCTCTGACGTGAACAGCATGGACTCGGTGGACAGCGGGTGTGCTCTCCGCAAGAATGACAGCTGCCCGAGTGCTAAGATGGGAACAGACTCCAGTAAAGCAGATCTTGTTATCTGGGAAGTAGAAATACCAAAGGTAATGCCCAAAAGGTGGTCTGCCTTTAGGGAGTCTTGATTTTGCTTAAATGGGGATTCCCAACTTTTTTAGCTGCCTGTCGCGATGCCTGTCCTTTGGTAATATCCCCCAATGTCCCAAGTTCTCCTGATCTTGATGTTCTTCATACAGGCCTTAGAAACCTGGTTCCTTTCCTGGGGTGATGGGTTTGCGGCATGTTCCCCTATGGGAATTTTATTAAGATGCTGATTATGTTTATTTTATTTATTTATTATTTATTTATCATACTTATATCCCGCCCATCTCCCTCCAAAGGAGGGGCCCTAGGCGGTTCACAAATAATTTAAAATCAATAAAAACCATAAATAATATCAATAATCATAAAATACATAGTTAGTTACAATCAGATCCAAGAATGGTAGAACGTATCCCAAGAGCTGGTCGGGCTGGACAAAGAAAATCTAAGGAACCAGCCAACCCCAAGACTGGCTGTTCCCCACCCCACCCCAAGCATGATGACACAACCAGGTCTTTAAGTTTTTTCTAAAGTCCAGGAGAGAGGGGGCTGATCTTAGGTCAGGGGGGAGAATGTTCCAGAGCCCATTATGGATGCCTTCTTGGTGTATTGGATTTGTTTTTAATTGTACACCACCCAGAGTCATTCTGAGTTGGGTCTATAAATGTGACATCTAAATACAGGCAGTCCTCGCTTAGCAACCACAATTGGGACCAGCAACTCTATCGCTAAGCAATGTGCTCGCTAAGCGAAACATGTGACCATGACGGGCTTACAACCTCACTTCCCATTTGGTCATTAAGCGAGACACCATGTGACCACGACTTGCAATTTCGCTGCCGGCTACTCCATTGACTCTGCTTGTCGGAAGCTGGTTGTGAAGTGCCCGAATGTCAATCATGTGACCGCAGGATACTGTGACAGTCGTAAGTGTGAGGACCAGTCATAAAGTTTGTTTGTTTGTTTATTAATCAAATTTATATAGCCGCCCATCTCACGAAAGTTACTTTTTCAGCGTCCTCATTACTTTGAACAGTTGCTAAAGGGCAGTTGTTAAGCAAGGACTACCTGTAAGTAAAATAAATATAAGGAAACACTTCCTGATGGCACGAGCCAAATAAGAGTGGAAAAGTCTACTTATGGAAGTTGTGGGTTCTTCAACTTTGGAGGTTTTTATGAAAAGGCTGGACAATCACCTCTCGAGGATGGTTTAAGTGGTTTTCCTGCACACTGCTGAGGGTTGAACTAGATGATCTTTGTGGTCATTTCCAGCCTTACACTTCTGTGATTCTATGCAATAAAGTTGACAGCTTCTCGCACATTAACAATGAATAATACTAGATAAACAATGTATAATACTAGTAATAAATTAAAATGTATATGATATAGTATGGAAAGATTGTAAAAGTGTGGGTAATGGTAATATAAATGGTAGAGATAAGTTTTCGGTTGTAGCCAAACACGTTTTGATTCTTAGTAACCATGTAGATAGACACTCTCCTGGACGATCTGTCCCCAACCTGGCCCATCAGGTCTTCCAATGGTGCACCCGTTGTGGCCATAAATAAATTGATCCATCTTGCAGCTGGCTGTTGTCGTCTTCTCTTTCCCTCCACCTTTCCCAGCATTATGGACTTCTCAAAGGATCTGGGTTTTTGCATAATACGATAATTTGAACCTGGTCATTTGTGCCTCAAGTGAGAACTCAGGGTAGATTTGTTCTATGATCCATCTGTGTCAGCCTTTCGAGGTAGTCCAGGCAGGGAACCAAAACCACGAGTACTAACACTGCCTTTATTGTAAGGCTACAGTAACAGAATCTTGCAAGTCTGAAAGCGCTTCCCCCCTCCCCTGCCTTTACTTTCCAGAGAACTAGGGAGGGTCCCTTCTGAGACGCTTTCTCCACCCCCATTCCTTCTGTGGGCTGAGATCTCTCTTCTCTGACTGTTGTCTAGGCTGAGGCTCTTCCTCCTCTCTCCCAAGGTCATTCTCACAGCCCATTACAATTTATTTGTCTTCTTGGCTGTCCACGGTATTTTCAGGAGTCTTCTCCAACACCAAAAGCACCAATGCTGTTTCTATCCTGCTTCTTCAGAGTCAACCTTCACTTCCATAGCGTGTCATAGGGAATACTATTATGCCTGCACAATTTTTGTAGGTATAGACCAGGGCTTTCCAAAGTTTTCCCGCGGCGACACACCAACCGCCGTTGGTGTGTCGCCGCGGGAAAACCCGGAAGTGCCGCCGTTGCGGCAGCGCGCAAAAACCCGGAGGCGCTGCTGCCGCTTTCAGTTTTTGCGCGCCGCCGTTGGTGTGTCGCCGCGGGAAAACCCGGAAGCGCTGATGATGATCAGCGCTTCCGGGTTTTGTGGTGAAACACCAGACTGTGTGTGGCGACACACTTTTGTGTCGCCACACAGTTTGGAAAGCTCTGGTATAGACACACGGCATCTGAATATCTTTTCCAAGGCCTTCGTGGCTGCTGTACCAAGTGCTAGTTTGCAGTGTGTTTCTTGACTGCTGATTCCTTTACTGTTGATAAAAAGGTAAAAGTTCCCCCCACACATTTGTGCAGTCGTGTCTGACTCTAGGGGCCGGTGCTCATCTCCGTTTGTTAGCCGGAGAGCCAGCGTTGTCCGAAGACGCTTCCGTGGTCATGTGGCCAGCATGACACACGCAGAACGCTGTTACCTTCCCACCAAAGTGGTACATATTCCCTCCTTGTGGGGGAGATGGGCGGGATATAAATGTAATAAATAAAATAAATATTCATCTACTTGCATGCTTTTGAATTGCTAGGTTGGCAAGAGCTGGGGTGAGTGCAGGAGCTCACTCAGTTATGCGGGGCTAGGGATCCGAACCTGCGACCTTCCGATCTATAAGCCTGGCGTCTTACCCACTGAGCCATCATGCCCATTACTGTTGATAGTGGATCCTAAAAGGCAGAAGCTATCTATCACTTCGATATCTTCATTGTCAGTTCTAAGGCTGGTTGTTGTACCTGTTGTCATTAGTTTGGCCTTCCTTCCTTATAATCTTAGTCCCGTTTTGCATCCAAGTACTGTCCTTATTGTATCCTTCCTGACTCTGAATGCAGCCCCATTCCAGCCACCAACCACCCCAGGGCTATTGGATCCCCATGTTAGTTGGCAGGTAAAAGGTAAAGGTTCCCCCGCACAGTCGTGTCCGACTCTAGGGGCCGGTGCTCATCTCCGTTTGTTAGCCGAAGAGTCAGCGTTGTCCGAAGACGCTTCCACGGTCATGTGGCCGGCATGACGCACACGGAACGCTGTTACCATCCCACCGAAGTGGTACCTATTTATCCACTTGCATTTGCATGCTTTCGAATTGCTAGGTTGGCAAGAGCTGGGGTGAGTGCGGGAGCTCACTCCGTCACGTGGGGCTAGGGTTTCGAACCGCCGACCTTCTGATCGACAAGCCTGGCGTCTTAACCACTGAGCCGTTGTGCCCCCTTATTTGGCAGAGGCAGGTCTTAACACTCTTCATTAGCTTCCCTTTCTCTTTGTGATGACACTTTCAGACCGACACCGGGCTACAAACACCCACCTCTATGATTTGGTGCCCAAGTGGGGCCCAGAGACATTTTGGGATACAAAGATGATGTTTCAAGTTATTGTTTCTCTCCGTATTGTAACCTGTCTTTAGCAATGCCTCACTGACCTTGGACGACCCCCCCCTCAAAAAAAAGGTTAAGCAGGGCTAGAGCTGGTTCGTCATTGGAGAGGGTTCAACGATCAACAAATCGGAGAAGGAGACAGTGGCAAGCCACTTTTGTCACGTTGCCACGCAAACTACACGGGTGTGTCCATGTAGGAGTGGAGCTTAACTTGAGGGCATTTACTTACGCCAGCTTGATTTATTTATTTTAATGAAAGAACCAAGGAACGTGGCCAATGTAGCCGCTGGCATCGTATTCCTTGTCCCTGAATTATGGCAAGAGGACTCATCCCCACATAAAGTGTTTCTGGGAAGGCATCAGGCTGGTGGAAGAGCCGGCCTTAGATGGAAGTTGGCCAAAGGAGTGGCAGTTGCTTAGCCAAGGCATCCCTTGGGGATATATCCCTCATCGGGACCCTGTGGCACCAGTTGTGGTTTAACTGCACTGGCTCTCTGTTGCTTTCTGAGCCAAATTCAAGGTGCTTGTTTTAATATATCAATCAGTTTACATTGCAGAGCCAGCCTGCCTAAAGGAATACAGGTAGTCCTCGCTTAACAACCATTTGTTTAGTGACGGTTTGGACTTAAGATGGTGCTGGAAAAACTGACTTACAACTGGTCCCCACAGAACTGTCACAGTGTCTCCACAGTCACGTGATCACGATTTGGCACTTGGCAACCGGTTTGCATTTATGACTCTTGCAGCGTCCCGTGGTCACGCGATCGCCATTTTCAACTTTCCCGGCCAGCTTCTGGCAAGCAAAATCAATGGGGAACCGCTTGATTCACTTAACAACCATGTGGTTCACTTAATGCCCACGGTGATTCACTTAACAACCACTGCAAAAAAGTTCATAAAATCGTGTTAGATTCGCTTAATGACTGCTTTGCTTAGCAACCGAAGTTCCAGTCCCAGTTGTGGTTGTTAAGCGAGGACTACCTGTATTTCCCTATTGTATTACTAACCAAGAGCTCCGCTCATCCATCAAGAGTCATTGGAAGGTGTCACCAACTAGAATTAGCGAGAGTCAGGGCCTTATCCATGGTGGCTCCGATGCAGCAAATTCCCTACCCATTGATGTATGGTCTTTACCCTCTTTTTTTAATGTAATCTGTAAACCTGTTTTTGTAACTTGCCATTTCCTTCCTGAAGGGTTTTTTTTTTCAGGTTTTCATAGGTTTTCTTGTTATTTATTGCTTAGGTCAGGGCTTTCCAAAGTGCCACCGCTGGCGACATGCCAGCGGCGGCGACGGCACGGGGGGGCGTGCGGCGGCACACGCGGGGGGGCGTGCGGCGGTGCGCGCGCGCACGGTGGCGGTGCGGGGGGCGTGCGGCGCGCGCGCACAGTGGCGGTGCGGGGGGGCGTGCGGCGGCGCGTGCGTGCGTGGTGGCCGCCGTGCACACGCGCGCCACCGCTTCTGGGTGGTGTGGTGACACACTTTTGTGTCGCGACACACAGTTTGGAAAGCTCTGGCTTAGGTGCATTTTTTTAACTAAAAAATTTATTTAGCATTGTAAATTCCCTGTTGGGGGAGATGGGCGGTTATATAAATTAAATAAATAAATAAATGGCTGCAGGCCAGCTTTATTTATTTATTAAATTTGTATGGCTGCCCATCTCAGATGCATGACTCTGGGTGGCTAACAATTAAAAACAAAACAAGCTAAAACTATAAATAACATAAAATAGCAGCCGGGCAACAATAGGTAACAAAGATTCACTGCCAATGCAGGCAAGAAAGCTTTAATTTGAAAAATAAATAAGAGCTTCATGTAGTTCCATTTCGATCTGCAGATGAGACAGCTTGACTCCCCTGCCAATGTGTGTTCCTCCATTTATTATTATTTTCCCCTTTTTCCTTTCCCTGCAGCATTTAGTAGGGCGGCTGATAGGCAAACAAGGGAGATATGTGAGCTTCCTGAAGCAGGTCTCTGGTGCCAAAATCTATATTTCCACGCTACCTTACACCCAGGACTTCCAGATCTGCCATATAGAAGGTGAGTGGAACCTGCTGGAGGACTTCTTTGAATGAGCATTCCACCAAAAGCTTAAAACATGGGTCGTTTGGTTTACTGAACAGATCGCATGTCACTCTGGTATAAATGATGCTTTACAGACCACAATCAGCTGGGACTCCTCCACGCCTTCCTTCTTTTACCTTGATTGCATAAGGAGTGGCACTCACCATTAAGACTTCGTGGAAGAGTGGTCCAGACCACTTTTTCTCAACCTCAGCAACTTTAAGATGTGTGGACTTAAACTCCCAGAATTCCCCAGCCAGCCTGCTGGCTAGAGAGTTCTGGGAGTTGAAGTCCACACATCTTAAAGTTGCTGAGGTTGAGAAACAGTGGTCTAGATGGGAAACCATTGGGTTTGGTGTAATTGACTTGGAGCCATCCATGGATTGAATTCTTCCTTTCACATCTGATTTATTGGCGATGGCTTGGCTGGTCTGGGATGCAGGATGCGAAGCAAAATCATTCCTCTCTTGCTTGAATGAGCAGATCTCACCTAACTTTGTGAGATAGGCTATCTTGATTCTTCCTTTGTGCGTAAACATTTTCTAAACGTCTGTATTTTCTTCCCCCCTTCCCTTCCCCCCAGGCTCTCAGCAAAATGTTGACAAAGCACTGTCCCTGATTGGAAAGAAGTTCAAGGATCTGAGCCTCACCAACATCTATGCCCCACCACCCCCACCATTGCCATTGCATTCCCTCCCCATGACCTCCTGGGTAAGCACTAACTCTGAAATCTGTGTCCCATCTTAGTAAAGCTGGAGAAGATGCTGGCTTTAGAAGGACTTTGCTTGATCGATTGTTGGGCTGCACTAGGATATGGTCTCTTTTTGTCTTGCCACATCTCTGTAATGACTGTTTCAAAGCATCTTAGATTATCTTGAGCGTATACAGGTCGTCCTCGACTTATGACCACAATTGGGACCAGAATTTCCATCATAAGTCGTCGTGGTCATAAGTCGAGTCACCACATGACCAGACCTGATTTTATCACCATTTTTATGGTGGCCGTTGAGCGAATCACCACAGTCGTTAAGCGAATCTAGCTTCCCCAATGGGTGTTTTTTGCAGGCAAACGTCGCAAAACACGATCACGTGACTGCAGGATGCTGCAACCGGTCGTAAATGCAAACCAGTTGCCAAGCACCTGAAATGCAATCATGTGACCGTGGGGGGTGGGGGTGCGATGTTTTGCAACGCTCAAAAGTGCTTTAGAAGCCGTAAAGCACCCATTCCGAGGCTGTCATAACTTTGGACCGTTGTTAAATGAACAGTCGTAAGTTGAGGACTACCTGTACCGGATGTCTTCTCGGTGGTACTTTTTTCCCCGAAGGTGGAAGCATCTGCAGAATCCAGAGCTTTTGTCAAAATGTTGAAAGCTCCATCACAGCAAACCACCCCATTTGTACATGCATGTAAAGTTAGGATACATATAACTAAAGGAGTTGAGCTTCCATTGCCTCGTTGCAACACCGCTTTCGTCATGTGTCATGGCTGGACCCCTGTCCCTGAATGCCTCTGGTCTTAAGATTATAATGCATTTGTGCAGATTTGGGAAGTTGTATGTGCATAGCAGAGGTTGGGAACTTGTAGCCCTAGGGCCACCCACAGCCCTTGGCCTATTTTCGAAAACTCTCTGCCAGGGTTTAGACCAACAGTATGAGGAGCCTGCTCTATTGAAGTGGGAAGGAAGAGAGGAAAAAAGGTGTCACCAGGAAAACAAGAGGGCTGTCAAAAAGAGAAAAAAAGGGGGTCCCCACCAACTTTTGGCTCTGTCCCTGATAGCTTGCTATCACACCCCCCCCCCCTCGGTCCCATCCACCAGGTGCAGCCCCGAAAGGTTTTTTTTTAAATATTGTTTTTATCCCGCCTTTATTATTTTTATGAATAACTCGAGGTGGGGAACACCTAATATTCCTCTTGGATGAATAAAGATTTCTCACCCCTGGTCAACTATCATACTTTGCACAGTTGTGAAATTATCTTGTTTTCAAGTCTGATATTTGAGGTTTGATGTCCTGAGAGCCGGGACTAAAAAATGTAGAGGCAGAAACTGAAAGATCAGGCTGTTGGATGGCAGAAAGAATCTTTCTCGTTACAGCCTGCAGCTTCCTTCCAGGGCTGGAACAGCAATCGCATCTTTAGGGTTTCCTTAGAAGAGACTCAAAACTGATGCCACGATTAAAAAAGGGACAGCAAAGTATTCCCAATAGGATCTTTCTAACTTAGCTTATCAAAGTGGTCCAGTGTAAGCCAACATAAAGAGAAATGTATAGTCGAAGGCTTTCACGGCCGGAATCCGATGGTGGTTGTGGGTTTTCCGGGCTGTGTGGCCGTGTTCTGGCAGTTTTGGTTCCTAACGTTTTGCCAGTCGCTGTGGCTGGCATCTTCAGAGGACAGGAGCACAGCTAGAAGATTCTGTCTGTGCCCAAGAACTGTACTTGGGCACAGACAGAATCTTCTAGCTGTGCTCCTGTCCTCTGAAGATGCCAGCCACAGCGACTGGTGAAACATTAGGAACCAAAACTGTCAGAACATGGCCACGCAGCCCGGAAAACCCACAACAACCATAAAGAGAAATCTTGAGTTTTCCAAAGGGGTCTGCTTACCTTTGTAACAGCTCTGGGAAATAGTCTAGGCTGAAATATTATTATTGTGGAGTCCTTGGTGCTCTCTGAGCCTTGTTGTTTTCTTGCAGACGTTTCATTGCCAGGCTAGGCAACATCTTCAGTGCGAATAGATAGATAGATAGATAGATAGATAGATAGATAGATAGATAGATAGATAGATAGATAGATAGATATCATCATCATCATCATCATCATCATCATCATCATCCCATGGTCTTCTAAATCAGTGTTTCCCCACCTGGGCAACTTTGGAATGTGTGGACTTCAACTCCCAGAATTCTTAGCAATGCCATGTTGGCAGGGGAATTCTGGGCATTGAAGTCCACTGCACTAGATCAATGAATTGATTTGGGGGTAAGCAACTTCGTCTCCTCCAAGTGACTTGGACCATGTTCAATATCTCTTCCCCTTGAGCCATGTTGGCTGGGGCCTTTGGATATTGTAGTCTACGCAGCATGGAGGGTACCAAGTTGCTTAACTCTGCTCATATTTCTGTACGGAGTTACAATCTGTAGCTTGGAAATTAAATGTCCATTACTTGTGCATAGAAATACATCTCCATTCATCCTTCTGTGGCAGCTCATGCTTCCAGATGGAGTTACGGTAGAAGTGATCGTGGTTAATCAAGTCAATGCTGGGCACCTATTCGTACAACAGCACACGCATCCCACTTTCCACGTCCTTCGTAGCCTAGATCAGCAGATGTATCTCTGCTATTCCCAACCCGGGATTCCTACGATGCCAACCCCAGTAGAGGGTAAGTCTCCTCTGATTTGGTTTCCATGCACCTTTGCACCACAGATAGAGGAGATGGTGTTGGTTTTGTCGCCAGAATGGAACCAGGAAGGAATCATTCTTCAGCCTTCTCCTAGCATTTTGCAGGCAGAACTATAGGAAACTGGAAGACGTTGACCCAGATAGCAGGGTTCATGCAGATGATTGATTTATTTTTGGCTTAAAGTGTGAATCATGGTTAGTTCAACAAGCAATAGAAGCTTGTTCCACAGGAGGCTAAGACAGCCTTCCCCAGTTGTTATCCTCTGGATGTCAGCATCCACAGTTTTCAACAACGGACATGCTGTTTAGGGCAGGGGTCGGCAAACCGCGGCTCGCAAGCCACATCCGGCTCTTTGGCCCCTTGAGTGTGGCTCTTCCCCGGGCAGGCGTGGCAGCGGGCGTGGCGGGGGCAGGCGTGGCAGCGGGCATGGTGTGCGTGGTGGGGGCAGGCGCGGCAGCGGGCATGGTGTGCGTGGCGGGGGCAGGCGCGGCAGCGGGCATGGTGTGCGTGGCGGGGGCAGGTGCAGCAGCGGGCATGGTGTGCGTGGCGGGGGTAGGCGTGGCAGCGGGCATGGTGTGCGTGGCGGGGGCAGGCGCGGCAGCGGGCATGGTGTGCGTGGCGGGGGCAGGCGCGGCAGCAGGCCCTAAGTGTGTGCGATTGGCTCCCCACCTGCAAACCCCGCCCCCTTCCACGCGATTGGCTCCCGCCTGCAAACCTCACCCCCTTCCACGCGATTGGTTCCCACCCTCAAACCCCACCCCCTGGCCCTCGAGTGATATTATAAATTTTATAAATGTCAAAATGGCTCCTGGCATAAAAAAGTTTGCCGACCCCTGGTTTAGGGAATCCCGAGAAATGAAGTCCAGACATCTGCCCAATGCCGAGATTGGACAAGGCTTGGGTAAACTATGCATACAGATCACAATGTATGGATTCACATATAACCCAAGTTTAAGTAAAGCACCTTCTGGCTTAGGGTGGGATAGGAATCCAGCCTTAATTTTCATGGGTGAGCAAGATTAGCTCCTGCGTGGTGCCTTCTTAAGGTTTTAGGGAAAATCACTTAAAACCATCAACCCCTTCTCAGTTTTTATTCTGAGAAATATGCAGAACCTGACTGCTTACTCTTCAGCGTGTCAAATCTTGCTATTCCCTGTCTGACCTCAGTGCCATTGGCTGAGCTGCTCTGATGTCAGAGGGGCGGAGCAATCTAAAACCAGGTTTAGGGTGCAGTGGAGCTGAGTAGAACCTTTTGTGTGGAAATAAAATGGTGCGTCCTTTATACCGAGTCACCGCATTAGCTGACTTAGCTCATTTTTTTTTCCTGTACTGACTATGGATGTAAGTTAAGAGGTTAGGACAGTGTTTCTCAACCTTGGCAGCTTGAAGATGTGTGGACTTCAACGCTGGCTGGGGAATTCTGGGAGTTGAAGTCCACACATCTTCAAGCTGCCAAGGTTGAGAAACACTGTGTTAGGGATTGGACTTTCAAGATACTTGCTCCTGAACTCAGCTGTGCCTCAGTATGATCCCTTTTATTTTAGTATTTTAGTAAACTAAAATCAGTCAAGCTGATTCTTTGCAATGCAGTCATTGGCCGCCCGAAACCGAGCAGCTTTCTTCCAGTATTAGTGAGGGGGAAAAATGTGAGAAGCTATACAGTGGTGTGAGCACTGTTGGAAAAGATATTCACTGTTTCTGCAGTTAGGCAATTTTAGAACCACAGTGAAATCTTGTGAAACGGACTAACAAGGAGGTGTTCGTTATTAACGAATGTCTGCTAAATTGGAGAGTACTGTACTCACCTGTGGCGATTTTGATAGGATGTACGCTGGCTTATAGGGAAAAATCAAGGCTTGAAAGTAAACAGACAGAGTGCAGCTTGTAAAAGCTATAAAATCTTTACTTGTGATAAAAGCAAAGTTGAATATACATGGTACAGCATTGCAAAAGGGAAAACAAACTTACAATGCAGAGATTCGTGTATTGTTTCCAGGGCCAGGGCTCATGCCATGGCCTACACACACAGCCACGCATAGCTATGCACTGCCCAGTCTTCAGAAATAGAACACACACACGAACATGGCTAAAAGACCGGACAGAAGTCAAGAAGCATAGAACACCACTTTGCATGGTTAGATATTCAGTTCTTCCAGCTTTCTGCTTGGCTGGAAGTTAGGTGTGACACACACCAGGCCTAAAGCATAGGCCATAGCACATAGCATGACCTGCAAGCATGTGATCCCCCCCCCTCCCTTGCTCTACACAGAGCAAGGCTTCCCACGGAGGGAATCAGGAGGACTTGTTCCCATGCAAACTAGCCAAAACAATACACACGTGACAGTTGTTATCTGGCCACCTGGCGTCACATCATCAAAGCTGTGCTTTGTATAGAAAACAATTTGCTAATTTCATACGAGAAATCTGACAAATTTTTATTTTTTTAAATATTTATTTATTAAATTTATATAGCCGCCCATTTCACTGCTGCGACTCTGGGCGGCTTACAGAGTTAAAAACCAAAACAAGTAACGCAGAGACAACCACAAGAAAACCAGGAAAAAATCATTAAAAATCATTAGAAACAATAAAACTATTAACCATAAGAAACATGTCCTTGGAGTAATGGCGTCATTATACAAATGACATAAATTATGTTTTTTATTCATTTCTTTATAGGGTTTATATGCCACTCGAGTCCCAATCAACTTTAAGAGGCTTTTTTTTTTTTTATCCGTTCAGTCGTGTCCGATTCTGAGAGACTGCCTGGACAGGTCCCTGCAGTTTTCTTGGCAAGGTTTTTCAGAAGTGGTTTGCCATTGCCCCCTTCCTAGGGCTGAGATAAAGTGACTGGCTCAAGGTCACCCAGCTGGCTTCGTGCCTAAGGTGGGACTAGAACTCACAGTCTCCCTGTTTCTAGCCTAATGCCTTAACCACCACACCAAACCGGCTCTCCCTGAGAGGCTTACCTACCCTATTTATGTAAATAAGGTTGTAAAGTACAGAGTCTAGAACATCAGTAACAATATCATATGGAGCACATTGTTTTATCTCCCAATTACCGAGGGAGCAGCTACAACATTCCCACCAAGGCCTGTTGCAAAAGCAGGTTTGGGTGGCCTCTCTTGGTGACCTTCAGGATACATATCATTGGGGTAATGATATCAGTCACTTGCATAATGACATCGTTGCACAAATGATGTTAATTGGCACGGAGTCCATTGCATTGAGGTCCATTAAATCAAATGGTGACCACATCTTTTCATCCTTGAATTCTGGTTCTATTTTGGGCAGAGACTGTCTCGCCAGCTGGAAGTCAGTCTTTTAGGTTTGATTATTTCTGAAAAGAGAAGGAATGCTATCATGGGGTGGTTACCTTGAAAGACTGTCAGTAAAGAAAGGGCGTAAGGTGGATCCCATTGTTCTACAGGGAAACCCCATTATTTTTTTTTCATTTGCCAAAAACCCGTGGCATTGCATGCTGAATCATTCCCAATCTTTCTGCTCCATAGTAGGCGTTGTCTGTGCCGCGCCAGGTGTGGAAGGCGCATGGTGGCGGGCACAAGTGGTTGGCTACTTCAAAGATACCGATGAAGTGGAAATCAGATATGTGGATTATGGTGGATATGAACGAGTCAAGATTGATACACTTAGACAAATCAGGTGAGGTGGCTCGTAATTCCTCCCCGAGAGGGTGGAATCCTGAATTCTATGTCTGTCTGTCTGTCAGTCAAATTTATATGGCCACCCATCTCACAGAAGTGACTCTGGGCGGTGTACGGTAAAAAATATAAAACCGTAAACATGTCAAAAACAGTCATATTAGAAAGTTAAAAAAGCATAAAACACACAAGAGATTAGATCAGCCAGGGAGTCACCTCAAGATCTCACCGGTCCCCCGAGACCCCCAGGCCTGACGACACAGCCGGGTCTTGAGGGACTTCCAGAAAATAAGGAGGGATGGAGATGACCTCACTTCAAGGGGGAGAGTGTTCCGTAAGGCAGGCGCCATGGCAGAGAAGGCCCGCCTCCTTGGGCCCGCCAGGTGTAGTTCCCTGACAGACAGGACCCACAGATTGCAGATGTAATCAGGGAGAGGCGGTCCCTCAAATAACCCGGCCCTATGCTATGGTGGGCTTTAAAGGTCAAAACCAGCACCTTGAATTGGACCCGGAAGCAGAACGGCAACCAATGCAGCTCGTGGAGCAGAGGTATAACATGAGCTGTTCTAGAAGCACACATAACTGCCTGCACTGCTGCATTGTGCACCAGCTGAAGCTTCCGGATACTCTTCAAGGGCAGCCCCATGTAGAGCGGATTACAGTAATCCAGCCAGGAGGTGGCCAGGGCATGAGTGACTGTGAGCAGAGCCCCCCGATCCAGGAATGGGCACAACTGGCGCACAACACGAAGCTGTGCAGAGGCCCTCCTAGCCGCGACTGCCACCTGCTCTTCGAGCAGGAGTCTTGAGTCCAGGAGGACCCCCAGATTGCGCACCAGGTCTATCTGGGCAGTGCCACCCCATCCAGCACCAAAGATGGCATAGTCCTAGAACCGGCAGGCCCCAAAACCCAGAGCCGCCCAGTCTTGCCAGGGTTCAGCTGAAGCCTGTTGTTCCCCATCCAGACCCTCACAGCCTCCAGGCACTAGGATAAGACGCCCACAGCATCAGTGTTGACATGTTGGTGTGAATATGTAGGTTCAGCGTGGGCAGCCAGAGCCACAGGGAGGGAGAGCCCTTCCAGCTTTTCCCAGCTGATCAATAACAAAACAACTGTCTGGGCCTCGTCAGATCAATCATCTTGTTGGCTGGGACAGGCAAAATTGCTAGCGATCTTGGCAGCAGCAAAGCCTCCGTCTTCTAGGAGATCCAAAAGATCTTGTTTTCGTCTCCCACTCAGCCACCAGGTTTGAGCAGGATCATTGGGAGTCAGATGGACCTGGTTTGTCAACCCCTTCCAGATCTCCTGGGGCTTCTTGCAGATGAACACCAGTGGTCTGGAAGAAGCAACTGGAAAGGGTGATTCCAACACAGTGTAGCAGTTAAAGTGATGCCTTTTGGTTGGGTGGGTAGCTTGGTGTTACGTGATTGAGATTTGGGTGCTTCACAACCGGCAGGTGTTTACAACTGTCACCGCACCCTGCAGTCACGTGATCACCATTTGCACTTCACAGCTGGCTCCCGACAAGCAGAGTGAATGGAGAAGTAAAATCACAAGTCACGGTCACGTGATGTCTCGCTTAACGACTGCAGTGGAAGTGAGGTCGTAAGCCCGTCGCATTCACGTGATGTCTTGCTTAACAGCCGCATCACTAGCAACAGAGTTGTCGGTCCAAATTGTGGTTGTTAAGTGAGGACACAGATATATCTTGTTAGGAACCTGGACAACCAGGTGGCCCTCGGAGGGATCCTGTCTCCTTCCCCCATCTAAGCCAGGGGTCCCCAAACTCTTCAGCTCATCGACCCCTTTGTGAAGTTTCAGATTGTTCATTGACCCCCAAACGTTTATTATATGAAAATTATTTAATAAATATTACTTTAACTCAAGAGCTTTCCAAACTGTGTGTCGGGTCGGCTGCAGTGTCTGGGTGTGTCGTGGCTCCTGCTGCCTCCAAGCCCTGCCAGGATTCCACACACGTCCTAGTGCCTGCCTTGTGCCTTGCTGCCCCCAAACCTGCTGAGATTCCGCGCAGGTCCTAGTGCCTGCCTTGTGCCCTGCTGTAAGAGTGTGTCGCAAAATGATGCCCTGCTGTAAGAGTGTGTCGCAAAATGATGCATGTCTAAAAAGTGTGTCACCAACATGAAAAGTTTGGAAAGCTCTGCTTTAACTAATAGTACTACGAAAAATAGCAGCAACAACATTGACCCCTTGGATATTTCTAAGCTGTCTGTATGTTCTTTTAATCAATCTCCTGATTTTTCTTTTTTTAAAGATCTGACTTTGTAACACTGCCGTTCCAAGGAGCCGAAGTCCTTTTGGACAACGTGGTGCCGCTTCCGGGTAAATGGAAACAAATCAGAGATGTGTATATCTTTGTGGTTTTGGATTTTATTGTTGTGATGTGTTCCTTGTTGAGAGAAGCAAGGTGAACATGAAAGTCTGGCAGAGGCTTTCAGACTGACCGCCTCTCAGTAAGATCGCTGAACAGAAGAACGTTGCTGGGGTGGTATTTCTGTATAACGCTATTACACCGGATTTGCTTCCCCCGCGTGAAAGAGGGTTTTCCCCAAGCATCTCTACTTCTTTCGGCATGCAAGGTGAACTTGGGTATTGGGCAGGGCAGCATTCAGACATGCAGGTAGAAGAAGTGAGAAAGTCACAGGAGAAGAGGTGGTTGTACATCTGTTCCCCGTTTGTTTATTTATTTATTTATTAACTAGTTTTATAAGGCTGCCCAACTCAAACAGTGTGACTCTGGGCAGCGTACAACAACAAAAAACAAACAATAGACCAAAAAACCCACATAACATTAAAACATATATAATACATAAATACAGGATACAAAATTTAAAATGGCGACCAAGCACCATAACCCAGCAGCTGAAAGGAGCTCCACTCATGTAGCCAATCAATAAATGGCATTGGAGGAAAATGATGGGAAGGGGTTGAGTTCAGATTCTGCTCAGGATTAACCTCTAACTCGGGAACTTACCGTATATACTTGCGAATAAGCTGAGAATTTTAGGTGCTAAAATACATCCCCCAAATTGGGTTTGGCATATCCGTGGATGGGCTTATCCGTGAGTATATAAAGTACAGGTAGTCCTCGCTTAATGACCATTTGTTTGATGGTTCAGAGTTACGACGGTGCTGAAAAAATGACTTGCAACTGGTCCTCACACTTACGACTGTCACAGCATGCCCATGGTCATGTGATCGTGATTTGGGCGCTTAGCAACTGGTTCACATTTATGACCATTGCAGCATCATGTGGTCACATGATCACCATTTTTGACCATCCCGGCTGGCTTCTGGCAAGCAAAATTAATGGGAAACTGTGATTCACTTAATGACCACATGGTTCGTTTAACAACCGCTGCAAAAAAGGTTGTAAAATCGGGTCTGATTCGCTTAGCAACCGAAATTCCAGTCCCAATTGTGGTCGTTAAGCAAGGACTGCCTGAAATACTTTTTTAAAGTACCTGCATATACTTGTACCTGCATATACTAAGCCCATCCATATATAAGTCAACCCACGAATTTTTAACCAAAATACCATGAAAATCAGATTACCCACCAATAAGCCAATTGTGAAAATTAAAACATACTGTGTGGAAATTTTGAGGGTTGGCTTATTCACGGATGGGCTTACACACGAGCATATATAGTACTGTGTTCTCAGTGCAACACCTTTTCTGCAGAGAAAATGCACCCTTGCTGCTTTCTTTGGAGATTCTCACACTCAGTTATAATTTGGGCAATTTTAAAAAGCTGATTCTTTTTCCTGCCCTTCAGGAAAAGGCAGGAATAACCCAGCGGCAAGATTCAGGAAAGCTTCTGTGGTGCTTAATTTTGTTCTGGATTCAGGGACCACTTTGAATAATTATTCTTTCTCTCCCCTCATTTCTATTAAAGATGATGATCACTTTTCATCTGAAGCTGACACGGCTGTTAGTGAAATGACCAGGGGCACACCCTTACTTGCACAGGTATGTGTAACAGCTGCAGATGGGTTGCTTAGATCTGCTTTGTTTTGATTAAACCTGGGGAAAAGCTGGCATTTGTGGTCAGAAATTCTGTTTCCTCCCATTAAAGACAATTTGACAATTGAGTGTCAAAGAGGTGGGAAATGATAATTCTGTAGACTTCCAAATTTCCTGATTTCTCAATGATCAGGGCTGATGTTCAGCAACATTTAGCAGGTCACAAATTCACCATCAAGCCTGCCCTTGGCTTGTTCAAACTCGGTTTATAAGCTGTCCTTCACAAACTAGGATATGTATTTATGGGGGGGAACCACCAGTCTCACCCTGCTTTGGCTATTGGAATTGGCCCCAGGGCAAGAAAACGGGGTTTGGCCTCCCTTTTTTGCAATTGCATTATCATGGTAAGATGTCTATGAAGGTTCTCAGTCATCCAGGTGGAACAGTCTGTGGCTTGAATCATGTCAACTGGATTTCTATTTTCTTAGTGGAAACGTTTCACTCCTTATCCAAGGAGCTTCTTCAGTCTGAGTAAAGTTAGTAAGGGAATCCTTAAATATGTTTCTAGGCTGGCTGTGTGACCTTGCACCTGGGGCTAGGTCATGGTTATTTTTGAGATGTTTGTTTCTAAGTCCCTTTATCATCTAAAGGAGGATCGTTAAGATTACCCTGCTGCTGTTGAGCTTGTGAAATGGTCTTAATCTTCCTAGGCACAGAAGACAAAGCAGGAAGGAAGAGAGGGGAAAGGTTATGCCTGAGGCCCCCACCCCTATTCAAGGAAGGATTTTCCAATCCATCCATTCATGAATCCATTCCAGGAATCCATTCATGCCAACTTGGAAAATCCTTCCTTGAATAGGGGTGGGGGCCTCAGGCATAACCTTTCCCCTATCTTCCTTCTTGCTTTGTCTTCTGTGCCTAGGAAGATTAAGACCATTTCACAAGCTCAACAGCAGCAGGGTAATCTTAACGATCCTCCTTTAGATGATAAAGGGACTTAGAAACAAACTTCTCAAAAATAACCATGACCTAGCCCCAGGTGCAAGGTCACACAGCCAGCCTAGAAACATATTTAAGGATTCCCTTACTAACTTTACTCAGACTGAAGAAGCTCCTTGGATAAGGAGTGAAACGTTTCCACTAAGAAAATAGAAATCCAGTTGACATGATTCAAGCCACAGATTATCATGGTAAAGAAATCTGTGGAAAATCAGCCATTCTCCCGCCCATCCATAAGCATATCTGGGATTCTAGAGAAGATGGTAAATATGGCTGTCAGACAAGAATTGCATTTCTTCGTTTGGGGAGCGGGAACAAGTCGGGCCAGGCCATCTGTGAGAATAAGGAATAGAGGTATCCAAATCACTTCAGATTCAGAAAGTTTTAACTAAGAGTGGTTTCAGATTCAAAACAGATTGTTCCACCTGCACCAGAAATCTTCCAGCACTGCCTCAACCATCTCACGTGTTCTGACCTGAAATGGCCCTTTTTGAATTTGTCACAAGACGGGAGGGGCGTTTCAACCTGGAAACACTTCTGGGATGAACAGGATATTATTGGAACACTTCAGATTCAAAACTGAGTATTTCAGGTTCAAATTACTGTAGCTGATTCATAGGTTATTTCATTCCTAATTTAGGGCATTTTCAGCACTGCTAGTAAGGAGTTAACATGAAATAACATAACTTCTATGCCAGGGCTTTCCAAATTGTGTGTCGCGACAAAATACTGTGTTGCCTGGGGGGCCCAAGTGTGTCGCGTGACAACGCGGAAGCGCTGATTAAAATGCCCTTGGTTCCGGCAGGGAGGTGAAAATCGCGCGCGCACCCTGCCGGCCGCCCAGGGTGGAAATTCTCCGCGCCGATCAGCTGTGCGCCGGGAAGCCCAGCAGTGTGCGCGGCGAGGCTTTTCGCCTCCCTGCCGGAACCGAGGGCATTTTCGGGGTCCCCGGAGCCTGCCCTTTCAAAGGGGCAGCCGCTGCGGCGACAACCCAAAAGTACTGCCGCTAGCGCTTCCGGGTTTTTGTGAGTCGGCCGTTGGTGTGTCGCCAACGGCAAAAGTTTCAAAAGCCCTGTTCTATGTGGTGATTACCTCTTCTGCTGGATGCTGGAGTAGATGCTCAGAATGTCACGTTTAATTCTGAGCCACTTTAAACTTTTCAGGGCAACATTGAACTCCTAATACTTCTGGATATTATGAGCTAGGCAAGTTCCTGTCCAGAGCTCAGTGAAAAGAATTTTTAGTGACCTCATTAGTGATAATCTAGCAAGATTTTAGATCCATTGCAAGCTATTGTATCTGACTTGGTGGGTCAAGAGGACAGCCATGCATTCTCTGTTGGTAGGTATTAATAGACTTCTCGATTTGCAGGTTACAAGTTATGACAGTGCAACAGGCTTGCCACTAATACAGCTGTGGAGCATGATAGGAGATGAGGTATGTGGACTATCGGATCGATTTTGGGAGAACGGGTCCTTAATGTGTCACAGGGATCCCAGAATCGAATCATCAGTGCATCACAATGACTTGGGTGATTTGAACAGAAAGCAGGACCAGACCCTTCGTAAAATATGTCTATTGGTAAATTTCTTAATAGGCTGCTGTTCTTTGGGGGTTTTGTGTAAATATAGAAAGAGCCAACAGCTAGAGCAGAGCTTTCCAAACTGTGTGTCGGGACACGTTAGTGTGTCGGCTGCAGTGTCTGGGTGTGTCGCAGCTGCTGCTGCCCCCAAACCTGCTGTGATTCTGCGCAGGTCCTAGTGCCTGCCTTGTGCCCGGCTGCCTCCAAACCTGCCCTGCCAGGATTCCACGCAGGTCCTAGTGCCTGCCTTGTGCCTTGCTGCCTCCACACCTGCCCTGCCAGGATTCCACTCAGGTCCTAGTGCCTGCCTTGTTCCTTGCTGCCTCCAAACCTGCCCTGCCAGGATTCCATGCAGGTCCTAGTGCCTGCCTTGTGCCTTGCTGCCTCCAAACCTGCTGTGATTCCGTGCAGGTCCTAGTGCCTGCCTTGTGCCCTGCTGTAAGAGTGTGTCACGAAATGATGCATGTCTAAAAAGTGTGTCACGAACATGAAAAGTTTGGAAAGCTCTGAGCTAGACTTTGCATTTCAGAGAGATGTTGGATCTCGGTTGAATGTCCTGACCGCTCTTGGTTAGCCTTCTTCCAATCGTCCGTGATGCAGGTGGACAACACTAGCCTCTCTCTGCAATCTGTAATCCAGCTTGTTTGGAGGACAGATGGGCTCATATTTAGTTGCATCTGTTTTGGTGTACAGCAGAGTTTCTCAACCTTGGCAACTTTAAGATGGGTGGACTCCAATGCCCAGAATTCCCCAGCCAGCTGGGCTGGCTGGGGAATTCTGGGAATTGAAGTCCACCCATCTTTAAAGTTGCCAAGGTTGAGGAACTCTGCTGTACAGCCACAGAGTCTGTAAGCCCATTCACAGGACATGCCAAGCCATGCCTGGTTCTTACCTGGGCAAGGTTCTTACCCATGCAAATGGCACCAAGCAATATGGGAAAACTAAGCCAGCGTTATTCCCTCTTCAGGAGCCCAGCTGCTTTGGTTGAGCCTGGCCGATACTTTCTTGGATTTCTTTCCGATTAGATTTTTGCAAAACATTAAAGAAGAAAACTGGGGCAGCCCAATTGGAAGGAAAACGTTTCTGTGTCCCCAGTTCGTGCACACCAATACAAATATCCATCTGCTCTGCGCACCAGGAACAATAGAAACTCGGCAACTAGGACAACCCATTTTGGGTTTCTTCAAATTCCTCTCTGTCCAAAAGCTAAAAAAGAGAACAACCATAAATTAATTCTTCATCGGGATGTACAAAGATAAGCCTTTCTGTTCTTCCTCCAAATGGAGCATGTTTGGCAGGAATTGACGGGCAATACCCAGATTTTACCATCTCCCACGAAGGAGATTAGCTTTCCCAAGTGAGGTTTTCTCTAGACCTAACTTGATGGGCTTTCATCAAGAGGCAAAATCTTTATTTACAGTGAGATTATTTATTGAGCTGATGACTTATTCTTGAGTGAAACCAGCTGCTACATGCGCCAACTGGATTTTTGGACAGTTTGGTAGCATGTTAATGTTGGCTGCCTTGGGAATTTTTATTGCAACAGATAAATGTAGTAATATTTTTTTTTAAATGACATTCCTTAGTGGAAGAATATGTCAATTAAGCATTGGAAAAAGGAAGGTGAAATTTTTATTTGAATTAAAAATGCTTCGTTTAAAATACAAACTTCACATTTTATGCACTGAGTTTATATACTGGTGGTCCTCATTTAACGTCCACAATTGGGACAGGAAACTCCATCACTAAGTGATGTGGTTGTTAAACAAGACATCACGTGTCTACGCTGGACTTACGTCACTTTTCCCCGCAGTAAACGAATCACTGAGGTTGTTAAGTGAGTCATCCCATGGCTGCAACTTGCTACCTCCTGCTGGCTTCCCTGTTGACTTTGCTTGTCAGAAGCCAGCTGTGAAGTGCGCAAATGGCAATCATGTGACCATGGGACGCTGCGACTCGTAAAAGCACACCAGTTGCAAAGTGCTCAAATGCGGGGACACTGCAACAGCCACAAGTTCGAGGATCGGTCATAAACCTACTTTTTCAGTGCCATCGTAACTTCGAATGGTCATTGAATGAGTGGTCAGTAAGCGAGGACTACCTGTACTGTCTTTCCACTTAAGACAGCTAATAGACACAGACACCCACACACAATTTAAATACTAGCCCAATTAGGCAGTACAAACTGTCTGGGCAGTACAAACAAAATAGAATATCTCAAAAACAGTTTGAAAACATCTTCAATAATTATAATCAGAAATCACCCTGGGATCCAAAGATCTATTAAAGATAAGATGGCTTTAAGGGTTTTCCTGAATGAGAGGCACCAGTTGCCAGTCATACCACTGGGCAGAGTGAGGGCTACAACTGACAAGGCTGTGGTTCATTGACTCACACAGGGGTGGCACCTTTAGCATGCCTTCCCTGGATGTTGGGACCAGATGGGCAGAATCACTTTTGACAAGGTGATTGAAACAATTATTCAGTTATAACAAAAAAGATCAAACTGAATAGCTGAACCCACTGGAAGAGGAAATTATACATAATTAAAACCAGCCCTCTACTAGCTTCAAAGTGAATTCTGCAGCAGCTCAGCTTAAATGCAGAAAGCCAGCCAGAATTTTTTTTAAATGTTGCCTACCACCAGAAGGGCAGTCACAATGGAAACTCACCTGATGCTCCTTGACAGAGAGTGTCAGAACGTGGCATGAGAGGAGGAGATCTGTGCTAGTCTACAGCAGCAAAAAAATCAGGATCTTTTCCAGCTAACAAATTTTATTAAAAAGTAGAAACATGCAGTGATTGTGATCTGCGGATTTGGCTTTCAATTACTGGCCACTTTTAAGCTGGTTGGAGGGTTTTTTAAATGCTTTAATTAAGGATTGCAATCTGAAGGTAACCTGTGACTTCTAGTAAACCTGCAAATACATACCTGTTTCTTTTTTTCCTTAATGCTAATATAGAGAGGAAAAAAAGATGCAAAGGAAAAGAAGAAAAAGACTATATAAATAAATAAATAAATAAATAAATATATAAATAAATAAATATCTCACTTTTTAAACCAAGCCTTTAACCTTGACCACAGGCAATAATATTGATCAGTTTTTTCATTATGTCGATAAAGAACAAATTCATAAGCATAAAGCAAACACATATAATCAGTTCAAGATGTTCAGTGACACTGTTGTTCTCTTGTAAAGTGTCATTTTTTGTGCTGTTCCCCATGCTTGATATAAATATAACTTTATTGTTAAAGTCCCAATTTTTTATTTGAAATCAGATTTGCATCTTCAAACACAGTCCTCTTCCCAAAACCAAGACCCTTAGCTGTTGATTTGATAATACAGGATATTCCAGCCCTTTGTTCCACAATTCTTGGATATGCACCTGAAAAATATTCCTTAATTATATAAAAATATACTGTAGAGTTAGAATAATCCAAAACAATTGTCATTTTGGTAGTAATTCAGGAATTTTCGATGGGTAATGACCAAAATCTGAAATTAAAAGATCTTTCAATTGGATATATTACCCTTCTACTGTTTTAAATAATCCAAAGACCTCAAATGTTTTAAACACTTCATAAGCAATAAGCTGATCCAAAGTATTAATATCCCTCTCAGTGGATGGATGGGTGGGTGGATAAATATATCTGCTGTTTTCAGACTAGGATTATCCCAAAATGAATAAAGCTCAAAATTGTTCTTGAGTCCCAACATCTTCCAAGTTTGCCTGCAGCCTTTAATGCTGGAAATTAAAGGTTCTAGGATGATTTGGGGGGTCGATCACTTGAGTTCTGTTGAGAAATCAAAATCAAAACGTAGGCCTAAGAATGAGAAAGCTGAAAGTCAGGTAAGTTAAAATGCCCATCATCATACAATGGCGGTAATTTAGATAAAAGAAACTTTAGGAGTTTGTTCTGCCCATAAAAACAGTCTGAATAACTTATCCATCGGTTTGAAATGCCTTTATGTACCATTTTTCTGTCTTTTGGAAATCTAAAAACCGCCCAGAGTTCCCTTGTGGGGAGATGGAGCGGTATATAAATTGAAACATACATACATACATACATACATACATACATACATACATACATACATAAAAAGACCTTTCTGAAGGACTGCCCTTCCATAGGAGATGGGAGGGCGGTGGCTCACTGCCACCATCATCCCCAGCCCCGTGGCAGGGAATGATAGGACATGTAGTCAAGATGGGTCTGAGTGTGCAAGACCACTTCATTGGCTCTGCTGTTGCTGGGATCGCTCATTGATGTTTCTGTTTGTCTTCTCTTCCAGTTGGTGTCTATAAACCGAACATTGGTGGAAAGAGGGTTTGCACAGTGGGTCGAAAACTACTAGCAAAGAAAGTCCTTCACCCATCTTCTGGACTGCTCTTTCCTCCGTTTCCCCTGTCCCCCTGACTTTCTTTCCTGTTTTTGGCACTGTTTCAAAATTAGGATTGTGCAGTCCTTTCTCCCACCGCTTCCCCCCATGCACAAATCAGCCATTATTTCCACCAATGATTTGTGAGGAATTCATCTGACAGACCACAGTTTGTATCGCATACCTCATTTTGCTGAAAGGCAGGGAGTTGTACCATAAGCCATTAAACAAAAACAAACTGCAGCTTTAAAACTTGGCTCTTCCCCTTTGGTCAAATGTCAAGTTATTAAAAAAATAATAAAGAGAGGGTTGCGCCCATTTGGCTGTGCGTGGTATAAAGCAGTGTTTCTCAACCTTAGCAACTTTAAGATGTCTGGACTTCAACTCCCAGAATTGCCCAGCCAGCATGGCTGGGGAATTCTGGGAGTTGAAGTCCAGACATCTTAAAGTTGCCAAGGTTGAGAAACGCTGCTTTAAAGTGTGTGTTGAACATATCTCAATTTCCTAAAGTGACTGCTGCCTCGACATTAAACTGACTTGAAATTTAGGAGATAAAATTGATTCAGGCCACCAGAAGCCTCCCCACCCCCATTGATAAAATATTTGAAGCTTGGGAGCACATCCGAGGTGTTGGCATTTCCATGTTTCTAACGGCAGAGGCTAAGCTGCCTTCCCTTTGGTTCTAGGTAAGGCCACAGGCTCCTTGTGAGATTGTGACTTCATTTTTAATTAAGGCTTGGTTTGTGCGCGAAACAAGGAAACATCCGTTTTGCAGACCGCCTTAAACAGCAAGCTTATCTTCAACCACTACAGCTGCCGGGTTTTTTAATTCCCAATCATGTTGAACACACAGAGAAAAGAAAAATTGATCGCCAAGCCTGATTGTAAGACACAACTGTTTTCTAGCTGTTTGAAAAACCTATGTAAATATATATAAAAATCATTGTAATATTTTGTACAAGAGAAAAAAAAAATACTGGAGATTAAAAAGGGAACTTCAAACAAAATCATTTTTTTTTCCATACCAAAATGTCCTCTGTAGGGAGAAATAGTTTGGGGTGTGTCATTACACAGCTAAACACTAGAAAGTGTGAAAGTTTTTCTGACCTTTGTATAGCATGGTTCTTTCCCCCTGCTTGCTGTATGGTAGGAAGAGTAATCAGCAAATTCTTGTTGCTTTTTTGCTGTACAGATCTGACGGAAAGGGGAAAAACAAGTAACATTTGGAATTAATATTGCAGTGGCGTCTTTTTTTTTTTTTGCTCCTTTTTAGATTGGTTTCAAATGTGGAATTAAGAAAAATCAAGTAATTTAAGCTAATTTAATACTATTAAAATATAAATGAATTTAAAACATGGCTGTTGAGTTGGGAGTTATTACCGAAGGGGGAGAACGTAAAATTGTCTTGTATGTATGTCAACTCTTATTACAGATTTTTCGAAGTACCGGTCTTATACAGAACATGGAGTGTATGGCAAAATCTTCTTCCTCAAAAGCTGTAGAAAAAAAAGTATTGTGTGAACCAGTCAACCTTTAAGATTTTCAGCAATTAAATGCCTCTAAATGTGAGGGACTAGTGTCATGGATTTCTTTTGTATTATTAAGGTGCTTGGTTAGAAGACTTGGCCAGCTTTTAACCAGGGCATGCCCAGTGCATTTCAGAGATGTGCTTGCTTTTTCAGGGAATTAATTTTTCACTGTTTTGTAAATAAAATTATAAATAGTTAAACGTGATAGAAATCGAAAAGTAGGTGGGGTAGAATCCAACCTGATGCTTGCAGAGTTCTGCTAGTTCTGCTAGTTCCTCTAACTTGCAGTCTGCAGGATACTTTCAAAATCTACTTTGGCTGCTCTGCTATTAGAGGAAAGTCCTTGAATTGATCTCAGCATGTAATTGTGTTCAGAACATGATTTACACAAGAGTTGATAAACCTTTTTAGATCCATGATGATGATTCCTATCCAGAGCCGCCCTTCTGAGCTGCCCAGAGTCGTTTAAGATGGGCAGCCATACAAGTCGTTTAAATAAATAAAAATAAATATCTAGCTTTTCCTACTGGCACTCGAGGCAGCTTCCATGGGAATCTAGAGATTTCCCTTCTGTTTCTGCAACAACAATCCTGTGAGATCAGTTGGGCTGAGAGAGGACAATTAATCTAGCGTCACCCAATGTTTTTCCATGCCCAAGGTTCAACTTGAGCTGGGGTCTCCTGTTCCTAGTCCAGTACATTACCCAACGCTGCCTCTGCAGCCTTCAGAAGACAAAGGAGTGGGGGCTTCTCCATCACTAAGTCCTTCCCTCCCTCCCTCGATTTTTCTGCTTATTTTTTTACTTTGCTGTTGGGGAGGTTTAGTGGAGGTTCGGCCTGTCCCTTTCCTGCACAAAGCCATCCCGCTGACTTTCTTCAAAGTTTCGGGGGGGGGGGTCCTACAGTCCTGGGTTTTTTTAGTGGCCTCGCATCCAAGCCCTAACCAGATCTTCAGCTTGGTGCTTCCATCTGCTGTGGGTCCTTCCAACTATGTTGGGCTTAGCAAATTTGGGCCATTGTGAGGAACATTTTCCGCTTCTTCTGTGAACTTGGTTTCTTAAATGATCCTCCCAGAATCTACTTGGAGGCAAGTTAAATGATTACCTTAAAGCAGAGCTTTCCAAACTTTTCATGTTGGTGACAGACTTTTTAGACATGCATCATTTCGCGACACACTCTTACAGCAGGGCACAAGGCAGGCACTAGGACCTGTGTGGAATCACAGCAGGTTTGGAGGCAGCAAGGCACAAGGCAGGCACTAGGACGTGTGTGGAATCCTGGCAGGGCTTGGAGGCAGCAGCA
This sequence comes from Charina bottae, assembly GCA_023362775.1. NCBI lineage: Eukaryota > Metazoa > Chordata > Lepidosauria > Squamata > Charinaidae > Charina > Charina bottae. Next base: position 6,156,086 of record JALMGJ010000027.1, on the reverse strand, counting down.
GCTGCGACACACCCAGACACTGCAGCCAACACACTGTGTCCCAACACAGTTTGGAAAGCTCTGCCTTAAAGGGTTACCTAAGTTAAAAGATTACCAAAGCCAGTATTCCTTAACCTCAGCACCTTTAAGATGTGTGGACTTCAACTCCCAGAATTCCCCAACCAGCATGCTGGCTGGGGAATTCTGGGAGTTGAAGTCCACACATTTTAAAGGTGCTGAGGAGAAACGTGTGGACTTCAACTCCCAGAATTCCCAGAAACACACCTTAAAGGTGCTGAGGTTGAGAAACACTGACCTAACCATAGGTTTTGGTCGTCTTAAAGATCCAGTTGGCTGTTGCCAGGACCAGCCCCATGTGGGCTCAAAATTTGTCTTCCTCTTTTAGGATGAGTTTGTGCATGCCCAGGCCTAGGAGAAGTGACCTTGTTTGGCCATTGGGCACAAACAGAATTATGAGAGCGTTTATTTTGATTTTTTAATTTATTTTTATTTTATTTTATTATTTGATTTATATCACCGCCCATCTCCCCCCACAAGGGGACTCTGGGCGGTTTACAACAAAATTGATTAATTAAAAACATATAAAATACAGTACATTATTCCAATTTAATTAGATATAAATATATAAAATCCAAGAGGTTATGTTATTGTTTAAGGAACTCTATGGTGCCAGCCACCTCCAAGAGGAGCTATTACCCCCCCCATCCCAGGCGAGGTGGCAGAGCCAGGTCTTCAATTGCTTTCGGAAGGTCAGGAGTGTGGGGGCCTGCCTCACCTCCAGGGGAAGAATGTTCCAAAGGGCGGGTGCCACTGCCGAGAAGGCTCGCCTCCTGGACCCCGTCAGATGGAATTCTTTTATAGACGGGATCCGTAGCAAGCCCTCTCTGGATGACCGGGTGGGGCGGGTCGACGTTCTGGGGGTGAGGCGGTTCCTTAGGTAACCTGGTCCCATGCCATGTAGGGCTTTAAAGGTAACAACCAACACCTTGAATTGCACCCGGAAGCAAACTGGTAACCAGTGCAGCTCACGCAGCAGAGGTGTCACATGTGCCGATCTTGAGGCACCCATAACTGCACGCGCAGCTGCATTCTGGACCAGCTGAAGCTTCCGGATACTCTTCAAGGGTAGCCCCATGTAGAGCGCATTGCAATAGTCTATGTGAGAGATGACCAGGGCATGAGTGACTGTACGGAGGGCATCTCGGTCCAGGAAAGGGCGTAGCTGGCGTACAACTCGAAGTTGCATAAACGCCCTTCTGGCCACGACTGCCACCTGCTCTTCAAGCAGGAGTCGTGAGTCCAGAAGGACCCCCAGGTTCCGCACCGAGTCCGAACGGGGTAGTGCCACCCCATCCAGATCTAAAGATAACAACTCTCTGGATCCCGAGTCGCCATCAATCCACAGCCACTCTGTCTTACCAGGGTTCAGCTAAAGCCTGTTGTTCCCCATCCAAACCCCCACAGCCTTCAGACACTGAGAAAGGGCAGCCACTGCATCACTTAACTCACCCGGGATGGAGATATACAATTGAGTATCATCAGCATATTGATGATACCTCATCCCGTGTTGGCGGATGATCTCACCCAGCGGTTTCATGTAGATATTAAACAGGAGAGGGGAGAGAACCGAGCCCTGCGGCACCCCACAAAGTAGGGGCTGAGGGTCGGACCTCTCATCTCCTATTACCACCGATTGGGACCGATCCCGGAGGAAGGAGGTGAACCAGCGCAAGACTACGCCGCCCACCCCCAACTCTCTGAGCCGCCCCAAAAGGATACCATGGTCGATGGTATCGAAAGCCGCTGAGAGGTCAAGAAGAGCCAGGATGGACGCACTGCCTCCATCCCGCTCCCGCCAGAGATCATCTGTAAGTGCGACCAATGCAGTTTCCACCCCATATCCTGGCCTGAACCCTGACTGGAAGGGATCTAGATAATCCGTATCATCCAGAATTCTCTGGAGCTGTAATGCCACCACTTTCTCAACCACCTTCCCCAAAAAGGGGAGGTGGGAGACGGGATGAAAATTGTCCAACACTGTAGGGTCCAGCGATGGCTTCTTGAAAAGGGGGTGCACCAGCGCTTCCTTAAAAGCAGCCAGAAACACTCCCTCTCCCAAGGACGTAACCACCATCGCATGGACCCAGCCACATGTCACCTCCGTGGCTGCTTTCACAAGCCAGGAGGGGCGTGGGTCAAGATGGCACGTGGTGGCTCTTACAGTCCGGAGTATCCTGTCCACTTCCTCAGGCCCAACAGGATCAAACCGTTCCCAGATAACCGGGCAAAGACATTCCCTCGGCATCTCCCCAGACCATGCATCATGCCTGGAGTCCAGCTTAGAGCGAATCCGAGCAATTTTATCCATCAGATGCTCTGAAAATTCCTCCGCATGGCCCTGAAGGTGGGTCACTGGGCCCACCTTACCTAGGAGAGATCGAGTAATCCCGAACAGGGCTGTCGGGTGGCATTCTGCGGACGCAATAAGAGTGGAGAAATATTGACGTTTCGCCACTCTTACCGTCACAAGGTAATTGCCACAATCAATCCAGTCTCAAGGGTGTACAAAGAGAATCGCAAAATCAGTCAACATAAAACATCCATGGTAGAGCAGTGAGTGTGCTGCCATGGGGTGAGTCACAGACACCCAAGAGCCAGAAAGCAAAGGGGTAAGATTGTACAGGGCCTCCCTATTTGTGGTGCCTCCCCCTGGCTAATGTTTAATCGGGAAAGGTTGAGAAGAACCAGAAAGAACACTACTTCTTCTTGGCGATCACTCGTAGCCGAGTAAGATTGTCTTCCAGGGGTAAAATCTTAACAGTGGATCCGTAAGTGGCTGTAAATGCCAATTCTGGATCCGCACAACCTCCCACAATGAGGGCATAGGTTTCCGAGTGGAAGACGGTCATGATGAAGGTTTGCTTTACGTGCCTTCCTCTTAGCTCGTTTCTCCCTTTCGCCCTGTACTCGTGCTTCTTCAAAGTCCATATCGCCTTTAATAAAGGCTGACCTCCAATTGAAACGCTCATGAGTTAGGGCTTCCTAGTTCTCAATGCTGATACTACATTTTTTTAAATTAGCTTTGAGAGTATCTTTGAATCTCTTTTGCTGTCCACCAATATCGTTAGTTGCTGCTCCGGAATGAGAGGGATCCTGGTCTCCTTTTTTGTTGTTTATTCGTTCAGTCGCTTCCGACTCTTCGTGACTTCGTGGACCAGCCCACGCCAGAGCTTCCTGTCGGCCGTCACCATCCCCAGCTCCCCCATGGTTGAGTCTGTCACCTCCAGAATATCATCCATCCATCTTGCCCTTGGTCGGCCCCTCTTCCTTTTGCCTTCCACTTTCCCTAGCATCAGCTTCTTCTCCAGGGTATCCTGTCTTCTCATTATGTGGCCAAAGTACTTCAGTTTTGCCTTTAATATCATTCCCTCAAAAGAGCTGTCTGGCTTTATTTCCTGGAGTATGGACTGGTTTGATCTTCTTGCAGTCCAAGGCACTCTCAGAATTTTCCTCCAACACCACAGTTCAAAAGCATCTATCTTCCTTCGCTCAGCCTTCCTTATGGTCCAGCTCTCACAGCCATAGGTTACTACAGGGAATACCATTGCTTTAACTATGCGGACCTTTGTTGTCAGTGTGATGTCTCTGCTCTTAACTATTTTATCAAGATTTGCCATTGCTCTCCTCCCAAGAAGTAGACGTCTTCTGATTTCTTGGCTGCAGTCAGCATCTGCAGTAATCTTTGTGCCTAGAAATACAAAGTCTGTCACTGCCTCCACTTTTTCTCCCTCTATTTGCCAGTTATCAATCAAGCTGGTTGCCATAATCTTGGTTTTTTTTGAGGTTTAACTGCAACCCAGCTTTTGCACTTTCTTCTTTCACCTTCGTCATAAGGCTCCTCAACTCCTCCTCGCTTTCAGCCATCAAAGTGGTATCATCTGCATATCTAAGATTGTTAATGTTTCTTCCAGCGATTTTAACTCCAGCCTCGGATTCCTCAAGCCCAGCACGTCGCGTGATGTGTTCTGTGTACAGGTTGAATAGGTAGGGTGAGAGTATACAGCCCTGCCGTACTCCTTTCCCAATCTTAAACCAGTCCGTTGTTCCGTGCTCTGTTCTTACCGTTGCTACTTGGTCGTTATACAGATTCCTCAGGAGGCAGACAAGATGACTTGGTATCCCCATACCACCAAGAACTTGCCACAATTTGTTATGATCCACACAGTCAAAGGCTTTAGAATAGTCAATAAAACAAAAATAGATGTTTTTCTGAAACTCCCTGGCTTTCTCCATTATCCAGCGGATATTGGCAATTTGGTCTCTAGTTCCTCTGCCTTTTCTAAACCCAGCTTGTACATCTGGCAATTCTCGCTCCATGAATTGCTGGAGTCTACCTTGCAAGATCTTGAGCATTACCTTACTGGCATGTGAAATACGTGCCACTGTTCGATAGTTTGAACATTCTTTAGTGCTTCCCTTTTTTGGTATGGGGATATAAGTTGATTTTTTCCAATCTGATGGCCATTCTTGTGTTTTCCAAATTTGCTGGCATATGGCATGCATCACCTTGACAGCATCATCTTGCAAGATTTTAAACAGTTCAGCTGGGATACCGTCGTCTCCTGCTGCCTTATTAGCAATGCTTCTTAAGGCCCATTCAACCTCACTCTTCAGGATGTCTGGCTCTAACTCACTGACCACACCGTCAAAGCTATCTCCAATATTATTATCCTTCCTATACAGATCTTCCGTATATTCTTGCCACCTTTTCTTGATCTCTTCTGCTTCTGTTAGGTCCTTGCCATCTTTGTTTTTGATCATACCCATTTTTGCCTGGAATTTACCTCCGATGTTTCTAATTTTCTGGAAGAGGTCTCTTGTCCTTCCTATTCTATTGTCTTCTTCCACTTCCGCACATTGCTTGTTTAAAAATAATTCCTTATCTCTTCTGGCTAACCTCTGGAATTTTGCATTTAATTGGGCATATCTCCCCCTATCACTGTTGCCTTTTGCTTTCCTTCTTTCTTGGGCTATTTCCAGTGTCTCAGCAGACAGCCATCTTGCCTTCTTGGTTTTCTTTTTCTTTGGGACGTTTTTTGTTGCCGCCTCCTGAACAATGTTGCGAACTTCTGTCCATAGTTCTTCCGGGACCCTATCTACTAAATCTAGTCCCTTAAATCTATTCTTCACCTCCACTGCACATTCCTTAGGTATATTAGTGAGCTCATATCTAACTGATCTGTGGGTCTTCCCTATTCTCTTTAGTCTGATTCTAAATTTTGCAATAAGAAGTTCGTGATCTGAACTACAGTCAGCTCCAGGTCTTGTTTTTACCGACTGTATAGATGTCCGCCACCTTTGGCTGCAAAGGATGTAGTCAATCTGATTTCGGTGTCGACCATCTGGTGAAGTCCATGTATAAAGTCGTCTTTTAGGTTGTTGGAAGAGAGTGTTTGTTATGCACAGTGAGTTGTCTTGGCAAAATTCTATCAGCCTATGTCCTGCTTCATTTTGTTCTCCCAGACCATGCTTGCCTGTAATTCCAGGTGTCGTCTGACTACCCACCTTAGCATTCCAGTCTCCTGTAATGAAAATAACATCTCTGTTTGGTGTATTATTTAGTAGGTGCTGCAGATCCTCATAGAACTGATCTACTTCTGCTTCTTCAGCATCTGTGGTTGGGGCGTATATTTGGATCACTGTGATGTTAAATGGCTTACCCTGAATTCGAATTGAGATCATTTTATCGTTTTTTGGATTGTATCCAAGTACTGCTTTAGCCACTTTATTATTAATTATGAAGGCTACTCCATTTCTTCTGTGGTCCTCTTGTCCACAGTAGTAGATCTGGTGGTCATCTGATGTGAAGTGGCCCATCCCAGTCCATTTCAGTTCACTGACACCTAAAATGTCTATATTTAATCTTGACATCTCACCAATAACCACATCCAATTTGCCCTGGCTCATAGATCTTACATTCCAGGTTCCTATGGTGTGTTGATCTTTAGAACATCGGATTCGTCGTTCACCACCAGCACCGTCGGCCGCTAGCCGTCCTTTCGGCTTTGAGCTAGCTGCGTCATCATATCTGGGGCTAGTTGAACGTATCCTCTGTTCCTCCCCAGTAGCATTTTGACCATCTTCCGACCTGGGAGTCCCATCTTCCGATGGTATACCGACATATCTCTGGTTGTACTGATCCATTTAGTTTTCACAGCAAGAATACTGGGGTGGGTTGCCATTACCTTCCCCAGGGATCGTATTTAGTCTGACCTCTCTGCCACGACCTTCCCGTCTTGGGTGTCCCTTCACGGTTTAGCTCATGGTTTCATTGGGGTGCTCAAGCTCCAGCACCACGACAAGGTAACGATCTCCTTTGCTGGAGTAAAGTCTCCTGGTCTCCTAGAAACCCGGTTTTCAATCCTTCTCCCGCCCCACTATACTGGTTGGGGTTTGGGGAGAGAAGTTTCGGGTTCCTCGACTTTTTTAAGCTTGTGGTCGAGTAGGGGACAGTTGGACCCTCCAGAAAGAACGGCGGAGCGAGCGGAGCGGAGCCGAACAGCTGAGTGGAGCCGAACAGCTGAGCAGCGGAGCTGAGTAGCGGAGCTGAGTAGCGGAGCGCAGCAGCGGCTGCTGAGCCTGGCGTGTTCTCCTGCGGACTCAGACAGACAGACCCCCTGCACTTGATGGTGATCCCCTGAACGGACCCCTTCTATTATCTATTATACTATCTATTGTCACCGGGAACTGGCTGGCCCCTCTGGAGGAACGGGAGAATTGGGCAACAGCAATAACTCTGTGTAGCAGACCGGAGCAACAGACAGCAGGAGGGTGTTAGCCCAGAGGCAGCAACTCTGTGTAGCAGACGGCAGCAGCAGGCAGCAGTAAACTTTATGCTCTCTGGGGGCTTTTGCTGTGGACCCGGGTGGACCCCTGCAAATTGTGGTGGCTCCCCGGTGAATCTACTGTTACTTCGGAGTTGGCGGACCCCCGGAAGAGTGGTGACGTAACATCGTGGTGTCAAGCTTTGGAGACGAGGGTGGAGTGCGGAGGGCCTGATAAACAGCAATGGATTCCGCATTTTTTCTTTTGACTATGCTGTGGACCTTGTAAGATCTTGGCAGACTTCAGCGGACCCCCTGTAGTTCTTGGTGGGTGTTGAGGGGACCCCCAAGACTCTTATCATTTTTAAAAATCCTAGATTTAACATACCTTAGTAGGATAATGAAGAAGGAGCTTAGGATTGGAGGACGTCTCCCATTCTCCCCCATTTGTTAGAGGTGGCAGAGACCTGGGGTCCCCCTGGTATGAGAGCGGTATCCCTCTTGGGTGTGAGAGACCCTGGGGGAGGCCAGAGTTGTATGATTGTATATTAGAGTGCCCGCCCCTGAGTGAGAGACAGGTTGTGGGCAGGAGTGGATGGTGCCCCTTTGACCAGTGAGAGAAGCTGAAGGGGCGCGTAGTGAGTGTGGAGTGAGTGGTTAGGGGGTGGTTAGGTTCTACTGGCGCCGAAAGCATATGCTGGTACGCTGGTGACCGTACTGCCCCCTGAGGTTGACTGAGTTAGGGAGATGTGTGCATGGGAGAGGGCCCCCCTGTTTCAATCTAGGGTTTTCGGAGGTCCGGTGGTGGAGGCAACTGGGCCTCATAACTCTAGGGGCTCTGGGGTGGATGGTCCTATTGAAGTGGTGACGGGTCAGGGATGTTATGGCGGGAACCGGAGGGCAGGCCATCATTGGGGAAGACGCCCCCGGTGTTTATTACCGGTGGTGTGTTCCGGCCCTCCGGGTTCAAACCTAGGCCCTGGTCAGCGGATCCTCGAGTGCCCTGATTTCCGGCTGTTGATGCTTAATGCCAGGTCGGTTAATAACAAGGGCCCCCTCATATGTGATTTGATTGTGGAGGAGGGGGCCGACCTGGCATGTATTACCGAGACCTGGCTGGGCCCTGGAGGAGGGGTTGCCCTCTCGGAGATCTGCCCGGCCGGGTTTCAGGTATGGCACCAGCCGAGACATCGGGGTAGGGGAGGCGGGGTGGCAGTTGTCATCCGAGAGTCTATAGTGGCCTTCAGGGGCACGGCTCCACAGGTGGCCGGATGTGAGACTCTGTTCTTCAAGTTGGGCTCCCAAGAGCAGTTGGGAGTGTTGCTGCTGTACCAGCCTCCCTGCTGCGTAGCAACCTCCCTGCCCGAGCTGCTGGAGGCTGTTTCGGGGTTGGCGGTGGAATTCCCCAGACTTATGGTTCTGGGGGATTTCAACCTGCCATCCCTGGGACGTGCCTCGGAGATGGCTCGGGAGTTCATGGCAGCCATGGGCCTGGTCCAGATTATCCGGGACCCAACTCGAGACAGTGGTCTCACTCCGGACTTGGTTTTCCTGTCGGAGCAGTGGCAAGGTGATCTGGGGGGAGAGTTGCATCTTTCCCCGTTGTCATGGTCGGATTATGCCCTGATGACCCTGAGATTCTCATATGCTGCCCCACTCCGCAGGGAGGCTGGACCCATTCGATTGGTCCGCCCCCGGCGACTAATGGACCCAATAGGGTTTCAGAGGGAGCTGGGGGTTATATCCGAGGATCTTCTGCACGGTCCAGCGGAGGTCCTGGCCACAGCTTGGAATAAGAAAGTGGCCGGGGCCTTGGACGGGATCGCGCCTATGCGGCCTCTCTTGTCCCATCCGACCCGATACTCCCTGTGGTTTACGGAGGAGTTGAGGGTGCTGAAAAGGGTTAAGAGATGTCTAGAGTGCCACTGGAGGAAGACAAAGACCGAACCCGACCGAACACAAGCTAGAGCCGCGGTTAAGGCCTACCTTGTGGCGGTAAGAGTGGCGAAACGTCAATATTTCTCCGCTCTTATTGCATCCGCAGAATGCCGCCCGACGGCCCTGTTTAGGATTACTCGATCTCTCCTAGGTAAGGTGGGGCCGGTGACCCACCTTCAGGGCCGTGCGGAGGAATTTTCAGAGCATCTGACGGATAAAATCGCTCGGATCCGTTCTAAGTTGGACTCCAAGCGTGATGCATGGTCTGGGGAGATGCCAAGGGAACGTCTTTGCCCGATTATCTGGGAACGGTTTGATCCTGTTGGGCCTGAGGAAGTGGACAGGATCCTCCGGACTGTAAGGGCCACTACTTGTCATCTTGACCCATGCCCCTCCTGGCTGGTGAAAGCAGCCAGGGAGGTGACATGTGGTTGGGTCCATGCGATGGTTACTGCATCCTTGGGAGAGGGAGTGTTCCCGGCGGCTTTTAAGGAAGCGCTGGTGCACCCCCTCCTCAAGAAGCCATCACTGGACCCTATAGTGTTGGACAATTTTCGTCCCGTCTCCCACCTCCCCTTTCTGGGGAAGGTGGTTGAGAAAGTGGTGGCATTACAGCTCCAGAGGATTCTGGATGATACGGATTATCTAGACCCCTTTCAGTCAGGGTTCAGGCCGGGATATGGGGTAAAAACTGCATCGGTCGCACTTACTGATGATCTCTGGCGAGCGCGGGATGGAGGCAGTGCATCCATCCTGGCTCTTCTTGACCTCTCAGCCGCTTTCGATACCATCGACCATGGTATCCTTTTGGGACGGCTTAGGGGGTTGGGGGTGGGTGGCGTGGTTTTGCGCTGGTTCGCCTCCTTCCTCCAGGGCCGATCCCAATCGGTGGTAATAGGAGATGAGAGATCCGACCCTCGGCCCCTACTTTGTGGGGTGCCGCAGGGTTCGGTTCTCTCCCCTCTCCTATTTAATATCTACATGAAACCGCTGGGTGAGATCATCCGCCAACATGGGATGAGGTATCATCAATATGCTGATGATACTCAACTATATATCTCCATCCCGGGCGAGTTAAGTGATGCAGTGACTGCCCTTTCTCAGTGTCTGAAGGCTGTGGGGGCCTGGATGGGGAACAACAGGCTTCAGCTGAACCCTGGTAAGACGGAGTGGCTGTGGATTGATGGCGCCTTGGGATCCAGAGAGTTGTCATCTGTAGATCTGGACGGGGTGGCACTACCCCGTTCAGACTCAGTGCGGAACCTGGGGGTCCTTCTGGACTCACGACTCCTGCTTGAAGAGCAGGTGGCAGTCGTGGCCAGAAGGGCATTTGTACAACTTCGAGTTGTACGCCAGCTACGCCCTTTCCTGGACCGAGACGCCCTCCGGACAGTCACTCATGCCCTGGTCATCTCCCATATAGACTATTGTAATGCACTCTACATGGGGCTACCCTTGAAGCGTATCCGGAAGCTTCAACTGATCCAGAATGCGGCTGCGTGTGTAGTTATGAGTGCCCCAAGATCGGCACATGTGACACCTCTACTTCGCGAGCTGCATTGGTTACCAGTTTGCTTCCGGGTTCAATTCAAGGTGTTGGTTGTCACCTTTAAAGCCCTACATGGCATGGGACCAGGTTACCTAAGGGACCGCCTCGTCCCCAGAGCATCGACCCGCCCCACTCGGTTATGCAGAGAGGGCTTGCTACGGACGCCGTCTACAAGAGAATTCCATCTGACGGGGTCCAGGAAGCGGGCCTTCTCTGCAGTGGCACCCGCCCTCTGGAATATTCTGCCCCTGGAGGTGAGGCAAGCCCCCACACTGATGACCTTCCGAAAACAACTGAAGACCTGGCTCTGCCACCTCGCTTGGGATGGGAGGAGTAATAGCTCCTCTTGGGGATGGCTTGCTCCGTAGAGTTCTTTTAAACTTAACATCAGAGCCTCTTGGGTTTTATATATTTAATTAATTTATATAGATATACATTTATGTACGGTATTTTATATGCTTTTATATGTTTTAATTGTCAACTTTGTGTAAACCGCCCAGAGTCCCCTCTGTGGGGGAAGATGGGTGGTGATATAAGTATGATTGATAAATAAATAAATAAATAAATATTCCGTTTTCCATTCTTAAGTTGGGAGTAAAGTAGCTGCTTTGGAAGACGATGGTCAGGCATTCGAACAACATGGCCGCTCCAGCGAAGTTGATGTTGGATGATCATTGTTTCAATGCTGGTGGTTTTCGCTTCTTCTAATACGCTAACATTAGTCCGCCTATCTTCCCAAGTAAATTGCAGAATTTTTCGGAGGCAGCGTTGATGGAATCTTTCAAGAAGTTGGAGGTGGCGTTTGTAGAGGGTCCATGTTTCACAGGCGTACAGAAGCATGGACTCAGTTACAGTGGCAATGGGGGCACCGTTGGAAGACCTGAAAGAACAGGTTAGGGACTGATCATCATGGAGAAAATCTATGTGGTTGCTAAGAGTTGACAATGACTGGATGGCATGTAATCAATCAAACAGATGTGAATACAGAATACAGATGTGAATACAGTTCCAAGACTTAAACAGTTAACTCCATACCTGCTTTTTAAAAGAAAGTAATTTATAGCAGGCTTTGGTCAAACCGGTGAGGAATCTTGAGATAAGCCCTTCATCTGTAGAAGACCCCTGATTGTCTCTAAAGAAAGGACAAGTGTAGTGTTTTTTTCCTCTCTCTCTCTAGCCAAAGAGACCCTCAAAGGCAAAAGAAACACGATAAACTTGGTGCTTAATTATCTGAATAATCCTGAGGGGGGTGGTGGTGGCAGAACCCTCTCCCAGAAATGTATTTTTGCACACAAGATTAATTTAATATTTAACAAAGGACTTTCTGACAACATAGGTTCATCTTTTTAAAAGGTCCACAGGGAACTTGTCAGTTCTTCTCTTTAGGATCTCTAGAGAGCTATGGCTTTGTCAGTGCCCATTATGTTTGAGTTTTGAATCCCCAGAAAAACAGTTTCTTGCTTCCTCCCTTCTAGCTTTTGCAGGCCTGGTTCACACAACCCTCTAAACCAGTATGTGGTCTGTTGGTTTGGTTTCAGTGGATTGTTTGAACCCAGCAAGTGTGATTTATAAGCTATGGTGAATGGATTGGGGCAGTGTTTCTCAGCCTTGGCAACTTTAAGACATGTGGACTTCAACTCCCAGAATTCTGGGCGTTGGAGTCCACTCATCTTAAAGTTGCCAAGGCTGAGAAGCACTGGATTAGGGTAAAAGGAGCATCATTCCAGTGCTGGCAGAGTGAGCAAGGCTGAAAAGGGCGACTACAGAGTTTAAGAGGCTAACATGGGCCTTCAGTCTTAAGCATAACGTGGTTAGTGAGGCTAAGAAGGAGTTCTTTGCCCACAATTTATACTGGTTTATCGGTTTACTCATCCAAGCCATAGCTGGGCCTGTTCTGGAGATGGGGGGCAATTTATAGCTTACAAACAGGTTTGTGGAGCAGCAAAAAATGAGGCTGTGCGCTGCAGTAGGTCTACCACTTCTGTTTTTGTTTCCCTGCCTTGTAAAAAGGTAAAGGTTCCCCCCGCACATTTGTGCAGTCGTGTCCGACTCTAGGGGCCGGTGCTCATCTCAGTTTGTTAGCCGAAGAGCCAGCGTTGTCCGAAGACGCTTCCGTGGTCATGTGGCCGGCATGACGCGCGCGGAACGCTGTTACCTACCCACCGAAGTGCTACCTATTAATCTACTTGCATTTGCATGCTTTCGAATTGCTAGGTTGGCAAGAGCTGGGGCGAGTGCGGGAGCTCACTCCATCACGCGGGGCTAGGGATTCGAACCTCTGAACTTGCGATCGACAAGCCTGGCGTCTTACCCGCTGAGCCACCACGCCCCTTGAGCAGGGTATAAAAAAGCAAAATAAGGTCCCAGAGAGTGGTGGGGAGGGTCCCAGGCAAATTGGATCCCTCCCGTGTCACCTTTTTAAAAGAAAAATGGGGGAGGGGTGAGAACTTCTCTGCCACTTTAAACCCAAAGCTTTTTGATGCTTTTGGTTTAATTAACTGTTTATTATTGTTAACTGTCAACAGCTTGGAAGTATCTCCTGGAACAGAAAGGCAATTAGAAACATTTAAAATCAACCTAATAAAACAACAGGGTTGGATCCAGAAAGAATGGCTGTTCTTTTGGTTTCTGTTAAAATTGATAGGCTTTTTTAATCATGAGTCGATCACACTGATTTCTGAAAATGTGGCATTTGATACTCTCACAGGTAGCATTTCCCAAAGTTCCGTGCTAACTTACATGGCCCTTTTTTCCTTCCACAGTTCTCTGTTCTTTCCAGATGCAAGACGTTTCTTTTTAAATGAGAACCAGTGCTTTCTGAGCACTGAGCATGGCTGGCTGGGGAATTCTGGGAGTTGAAGTCCACACATCTTAAAGTTGCCAAGGTTGAGAAACTCTGTCCTACACCAGGGATTTTCAAAGCTCTAATGATAGAAAATTGGCTAGGTTGGAGTGAACTTCATTTTTTGGCCTTTGGTCTTTCAGGGAACCCCATCAAGTTCTCATGGAACTTTAGGGTCCTGTGAAAAACAGTAGCAAAAACTCTGGCCTAAACCATACTTTCCAATTCAAGAATTTGAAGCATTAAAAGGAACCAGTCAGTAGATGGCAATACAGCTTAAGCTATCAAACTACATTTCTTCTGCTGAGTTTTCCAAATCTCACAAAAGTAAATGGAGCGTCCTGAGACTCTCCATCTGCTCTGAAACAAAATGGGGTTCTTGATTGTATGTTTTATAACACTGACAATAACATGGAAACATTGGTAAAGAATTGGAAACAGCACCACGGTTCTTCAAGATTTGTAGGAAATCCACCTGGCGAATGTTAGAATTGGGTGCTGAAACTGCAAGGTGTTAAAAAGGAAAGAAGAAGATAGTATTAACTAGGGCTAAAAATCAAACATATTTTCCAATAGCTCAAAATAGTTCTGCCCATTCTAGCTTTAGCTAGCTGCAGATTGCTTTTTATATGGTTAATGCCTAAAAAGGAGGCCACAAGGAAATCAGGCTTCAGCTGAACCCTGGCAAGACCGAGTGGCTGTGGATTAATGGCCCCTTGGTATACGGGAAATTGTCATCTTTGGTTCTGGATGGGGTGGCACTGCCCCATTCGGAACTGGTGCAGAACTTGGGGGTCCTCCTGGACTCACGACTCCTGCTCAAAGAGCAGGTGGCAGTCGTGGCTAGGAGGGCCTTTGTGCAGCTTCAGCTTGTGCGCCAGTTACGCCCATTCCTGGACCGCGATGCCCTCTGAACGGTCACTCATGCCCTTGTCATCTCCCATATACTGTAGACTACTGCAATGCGCTCTACATGGGGCTACCCTTGAAGAATATCCAGAAACTACAGCTGGTACAGAATGCAGCCGTGTGGGCAGTTTTAGGTGCACCAAGATCAGCACACATAACACCGGTTTGCTTCGAGGTCCAATTCAAGGTGTTGGTTATTACCTTTAAAGCCCTACATGGCATGGGACCAGGATACCTGATGGACCGTCTTATCCCCATAACATCGACCCACCCCACCTGATCATGCAGAGAAGGCTTGCTACGGACCCCATCAATAAAATAATTCCATCTAACGGGGTCCAGGAGGCGGGTCTTCTCTGCAGCGGCGCCTGCCCTCTGGAATATCTTACCCCCAGAGTTGAGGCGGGTTTCCTCCCTCCCGGCCTTCCGGGAAAATCTGAAAACCTGCTTCTGCCACCTAGCATGGGAAGGAAAAGGTAATAGCTCCACCTGGGGGTGGTTAATTTCATAATACCCTCCCTAATTCGCCAGATTGGATTTTATATTTATATTTTTATGTCATATTGTATTATATTGTATTTTAATCTTGTTTTTATCGTAAGCCGCCTAGAGATGGGTGGTCATATAAATTTGAATAATAAAAAAATAAATCCAAAGCAATGGGCTATTTTAGGAAGTTAGGGGAAAAAATCCCGGCACAAGACAATGGGAAACCACTTCTGTATTGTCTCTAAGAAAGCAACATGGATGTGTCCACGAAGGCACCAAGAGCTGAGTCCAGTTTGAAGAGGACTTCACTTACCTTTTTGGAGTTAATTCTTATCATTTCTAAATCAATATATCCTTGAGAACTTTCTATTAATGTTTGGGTTGCAAAACAGTTAACATGGCTACATCTTTGGAAATATCTAAATATCTATGTTTTTCCAAATCTGGTTTTGTTGCATTAGCATTTAAAATTATTAGTAAAAGTACAGTCTTGTGGTTTAAGTCTAAAAAGTGTTTGTCCACAAGTGTGCATAGGATATTATTCCAAATTATTATTCCAATATATATAGTTGGATTTTTGAGGGGGAAAAGTGAAAAAAGAAGGCTGGTGGGAAATGAATTGCAGGACTTTCAACTGTAATAATAATTATAGGTGCATATAATACATTACGGATATTCAATATTCAAATACGGATATTCAAATTGACCAAAAAGAAATGTTGGATGTAAAACAGAGATTCTGACTGACACATGCCGTATACTGAGAAATGTTGGCTTCTGCTTAATCCAATGGAAATAGCACAATTAAATGAATAATTTAATAAACACTGTTTCACAGTAAAATCAGTCTTTGTAATCCCATTGCTTAGGAAGTCTGTCTTGTTTTATAGTTTAAAGGATAGACTTACACAGCCATATTACCCCTTAACGTCAATACTGTTTGTTAAGGGTTTTCGGTGTTAAAAAAATATGACTTGAAAAGCACAGCGAGCACTAATTCAAAGGTAATTTTATTGCCTCAGCTTTACGTCCACCACAAATGTCATAGGGCAGGGTTTCTCAACCAGGGTTCCGTGGCACCCTAGGGTTCCGTGAGAGGTCACTAGGGGTTCCCTGGGGAGATCACGATTTGTTTAAAAAATTATTTCAAATTCGGGCAACTTCACATTCAAGAGGTAAGTTTCATTCTTTATTTTTATTTAAGAACACTGTTAATGCATATAGACAGGCCTACACAGGAAACACATATAATAATTTTGTAACCTCTGGCCTATGTTTGAGCCTGAACGTGCAGGGGTTCCCCAAGGCCAGAAAAATATTTCAAGGGTTCCTCCTGGGTCAAAAGGGCGAGAAAGGCTGACATAGGGAAATGGCTTCTGTGCCTGTTGGCGAAAGAAGAGGAAACTTAATCTATAAAATGGGGGTGCAGTGATCAAGGGAGCAGTTGTAGCAGATGGGCTTACCACTAGCCTTACATATATTTTCATTCTCAATGCAGTTTGGAGATACACTTGGGCTCTGAATAAACTTGTTTAAATACTTTTAATTAACATACCGTGGTTCACCACCTTGACCCCTATTTGGAGAAATCTGGTCTTGCCAAAGTTGCACGCAATATCTAACCTGCTCTACACCGAATCATGAGAAGCTGCAAAAAGTTAGCGCAGGATTCACATCAATGAAGCTGATCAACTAGACAGCTTGAATGTGCCCTGTAGAGCAGAGCTTTCCAAACTTTTTATGTTGGTGACACACTTTTTAGACATGCATCATTTCGCGACACACTCTTACAGCAGGGCATCATTTCGCAACACACTCTTACAGCAGGGCACAAGGCAGGCACTAGGGCCTGCGCGGAATCCTGGCAGGGCAGGTTTGGAGGCAGCAAGGCACAAGGCAGGCACTAGGACCTGTGCAGAATCACAGCCGGTTTGGAGGCAGCAAGGCACAAGGCAGGCACTAGGACCTGCGTGGAATCCTGGCAGGGTTTGGAGGCAGCAGCAGCCACAACACACCCAGACACTGCAGCCGACCCGACACACTAACGTGTCCCGACACACAGTTTGGAAAGCTCTGCTGTAGAGTTTCCTTTAAAGATGGTTTGGAAGGGGGTTAGGAGCAGATGAACATCTCTCCTGCATGAAAGGTCACAGTTAATGCAGCGATGAGCAACAAGTTACTCATACCTTCCCAGATGCCCCCCCTTTTGTAGGTGGTGTCCACAGTGACCTAAGATATTTTGAAAATCAAGAATTGTCTTACACTTGCAAGTTTTTTCCCCTTGCCTGAGATGCCGTGAACTGAAATCTCATGATGTTTCAGGCACATTTCAGAAGGTGACCACTGAAATCCTGTGAGATTTCAGCCCTTTTAATGTTAGATTTTGCACCCATGCCTGCATAAGAGATTATGCAGTGGGGCTTGATGCCTGGAAAGTGATAAAGTTATTTGGTTAAGTTATGCTATGCAGAATCAAACACATGGCATTTCCTTCACTATGAACCTGGCCTGAAAGTGGAAATTTACAAGTCCCTCTGTTGCAAGCACGTTTCCATAACAAAGTAGCCATAAACAACAGATGTCCTTTCATCTAGCCAAAACAAAAAATCTTATCAGCCTTTTTCCCATGTGAAAAGTATCTCGAGGGAAAGCCAATGCGCCACACTGCCATCGTGTGACGGTTTATAGTAAGTACAATTGCTACCAAAATGCTAGGCTGAAAGAGGTGCCCATATGAACCAATCAGAATTCTGAACCATGGGTATAACACAGCTATGAACCATGATTATTCATCTCACTTATGTTCTTCCTATGCTTTCTCTATGTAGACTGCTATCTACATGTACTTTGTATCTGAACTGTAACTATGCCTGGTCTTTGCACAGACCATGATGTTTTCTTTCCATTCTGGTGATGGAACTCTGCTTATGCTTTGATTTTTCCCTTTTGCAATAATGCACTATACATCCATTATTGCCTTATGCTATCAATAAAGATATTGTTAGCCTTACAACACGTTGTTTGGGTTACTTCAAGCCTGAAACCCCAAAGGCCACCATCATCTATCAGGTTACGGGCCCAGGCTGGATGGATCGCTGTTTGCTGCGCTGGATCTGGCTGTAACAAGGGGGTTTGTTTTTAAGGCTGCATTTTGGAGTAAACATGTTTTTCTTTGAGTGGTCAGCATGGCTGCTGCTGCAGGGCTAACCAGTCTGCCCTTTGAGCGTATGAATGGCACAAACTATCGGACCTGGTGTGTGAAGATCAAGTCTTTCTTCCTAAAAGAAGGTTTGTGGAAGTATGTGAGAGACGCACCTCCAGCTGGTGTTATTACTGAAGAAGTGCAGTTGTGTTTGGATCGTGCGTATGGCAACTTGATTCTGGGATTGGAATCATCACAGCTACTGCATATCAGCAATCTGGACACTGCACACGCATGTTGGGAAGCTCTTAAAGCCCTTTATTCCAAGCAAACCTCTGCTGCCATTGTTGGTCTATCACGTCAGCTTTACAATTTGAAGCTGCAGCCCGGTGGAAACGTGATGACCCACCTTCATAAACTCAAGACTTTGTTTCTTGAACTTGAGGAGCGGGATGTTGTGATCCCTGATACCCAGAGAGCTTGTGTTATCCTGTCAAGCTTGGACAAGAGCTTTGACATGCTCATCGAGGCAACTCAGACGTTGAGGCCCCAAGACCTAACTGTGGATTATCTTACAAATCGGCTGCAAGAAATCCAGCAAGCTCGTGATCTGGAGAAAATGCAGGGTAAGCCATCTGTTGCTGTTCCTGAGGCTTCTGCACAGCGTTTTCCAGCTGGAACAGAGGCTGCGTGTGCTGTAAGGAGATGTTTCCGGTGCAACTCGACCCAACACTTCATGAGAGACTGTCCCCAGCCACCTCGCCCAGCCGGTGGAGCCAGTGGAAAGAGGTTCGTGCGAAAGAAGGGGAAGCAAGCGCCTAGACAACGTACCCAGGTGTCTGCTTTGCTCACGGCTGTGAGCAGACGGTCCTCAGACACTTGGCTTTTGGACTCAGCCTGTAGCCAAATCATTGTCAACAATGAACAGTTGCTATTGACAAAGGACAAGCCTAAAATCCAACAGGTTGCTCTAGCTGATGGATCCATGGCTGATGTGTCTTTTCAGGGTGAAGTATACATTCCTTGTTTGGGGATAAGTGTACAAAATGTGTTGTGTGTTCCTACACTTGACTTTTCCCTCCTTAGCGTTCCAGCCCTGGTGAAATCTGGATATACTGTTGTGTTCAAGGGTACTGGATGTTCTATTGAAAAAGATGGAAATGAATGTGCTAGAGGGAAGTTAGTGAATCAATTATATGAAATGCTTCCTAAGCAGGGGATTGTGTCAGGAAATTGTATTTCCAATGTTCCCCCACACAACAAATGCATTCACTATTATCACAGAGTTCTGGGACATCCCGGGTGGGGAAGTTTGTCCCAAATGGCCAAGGTGTATCCTGAACTAGGATCCAAAAAGTGTGATGACTTTCTTGATTGTACTGTGTGCAAACAATCCAAAATCAAGGCTGCTCCTGTTGCTAGGAAAAGTGACAGGGTGTCAACTAGGCCTTTTCAGTTGATTCATGGAGACTTAGCCGGCCCCAATGCTCCTAGTTAAGGGGGGGCGCGTTTCATGTTCCTTTTGGTGGATGACCATACTCGCTATACGTTTTGTTATTTGCTCAAATCTAAAGCGGAGGCTTTTGCTCGCTTTAAGGAGTTTGTTGCAATGGTGGAGAGAAACTATGGCTATCAGGTAGGTCAATTTCAATCAGATTGTGGAGGAGAGTTCCTAAGTCATGAGTTCCAGAATTGGCTTCGTAGGAAAGGAATCTCCCATAGACTTGCCAATGTTGGTGTTCCTGCTGAGAATGGAATAGCAGAAAGGAAGATTGGTGTTGTTAATACCATTAGAAATAGCCTGATGTTAGATGCCCAGGTACCAGCCCGTTTCTGGGGCGAGGCTACCATGACTGCAGTGTATCTGACTAACAGGGTGTGGAATTCATCTGTGAATGAAGTTCCCTACTTCCTTTTGTTTGGCAAGCGCCCTTCGCTGAAGCATCTGCGTGTTTTTGGAACATTTGCGTATGTTCACATCCCTAAGTCTCAGCGAAGGAAGAACCAGCCAAAAGCACAACGCTTAAGGTTTGTTGGTTATTCATCTAGATCTAAGGGTTACCGTTTTTCTGCAGGCTATGGTCGTGTGGTAGTCTCCAGAAGTGCTAATTTTGAGCACCCTACTGGTTGGGATAGGTTGAATGCTAGTTCAGAGGTATTGTTGCAATCTAGTGTACAGCCAACTGTCCATGCTCCTGTGGCTGGACAACAACCAGTTCAGCTGCCTTCTGGTTCCCAGTCTCCTAGTGTGGTGAGAGGGTCCCCTCAGGTGAAGGAAGAGGAAATTTCACCTGAGCAGGTTCAGGACCTGAAGGGGGAATCAGGTAGTGAAAAGGCAGAGGACAGTGATGAGGAAGAGGCAGTGGTAATTCCTCGTAGGTCTGCACGTTCCACAAAGGGTGTGAAACCTGACAGGTTTGTGATTCAGCAGGTGAGAGTGTGTCAAATCACCTGTGAACCTCAGTCTTTCCAGGAGGTGTTGCTTCTGCCTGTTTAAGAGCAGGAGAAGTGGAATACAGCGATGGATAAGGAGTTTGAGGCATTAGTGAGTCAAAAGGTGTTTGAAGTCACTGATTTGCCCCCATCCCAGAAAGCTGTTGGTTCCAGATGGGTTTTCAGAAAAAAGCTTCTTCCTGATAATACAGTGCAGTACAAAGCCAGGCTTGTTGCTCAGGGATTTGCACAAGAGAGGTTTTTGAACTATGATCTCACATATGCTCCCACAGCTAGACCAGAGTCTTTACGTATGGTACTTTCTCTGGCTGCACAGCGTGGACTTGTTGTCCATCATTTTGATGTTGACACAGCATATCTGAATGCAGATCTCCCTGAAACTGTGTACATGAAGCAGGCTCATGGCTATGCTTGTGGCAATTCTCAGAAGGTGTACAGGCTGCGCAAGGCACTGTATGGATTAAAACAAGCCGGACGTTGTTGGCATCAATGTTTAGATAAGGCGTTATCAAAGTTGAACTTTAAGAAATCAATTGCTGATCCTTGTGTGTATGTAAGAGGTTCTGGAAGGGATTACACGGTGTTGCTAACGTATGTTGACGATTTTTGCCTAGCAACTGGTTCTTTGCACCTTGTACAAGAGTTTGCAACACAATTAAGACAGTACTTTCAATTGAAAGACCTAGGTGAGCTGAAATACTATCTAGGTGTTGAAGTCACTAGAACTCAGAGTGGTGAATTGGAAAGCCAATGCGCCACACTGCCATCGTGTGATGGTTTATAGTTTATAGTAAGTACAATTGCTACCAAAATGCTAGGCTGAAAGAGGTGCCCATATGAACCAATCAGAATTCTGAACCATGGGTATAACACAGCTATGAACCATGATTATTCATCTCACTTATGTTCTTCCTATGCTTTCTCTATGTAGACTGCTATCTACATGTACTTTGTATCTGAACTGTAACTATGCCTGGTCTTTGCACAGACCATGATGTTTTCTTTCCATTCTGGTGATGGAACTCTGCTTATGCTTTGATTTTTCCTTTTTGCAATAATGCACTATACATCCATTATTGCCTTATGCTATCAATAAAGATATTGTTAGCCTTACAACACCCCAAAGGCCACCATCACCTAACAGAAAGGTTCCCTAACCTGACCAGAACTCAAAAATTGGGTTCACACGGCACCCTTCAGCCAGTGCGAATGAAACCCAACAACTGTGTTTCAACAACTGCTGATAATCTTCATTAATCATATCTTCATTATGGTTGTTTTTTGGCACAGGCCGTGGTGCAAACCCAGGCTGTTGTTGATGCTGTGATTCAATGTGTTCTGCAAAGTCAAAACAATGGGTCAGTTTAATAACTAGGTTAAGCATGTTGTCTGGATAACAACAAAGGCTAATGTTGGCCAGTTGCCATCTCCCAGTTCAGCTTACCTCACAGAGTTGTTGGTGGGATAAAATGAGTGACACCCCCCCCCACCCCAACATTGTCAAAGGGAAGATTGTGGAGTCCTTGGTCCTTGGTGCTCTCTGAGCCTTGTTGTTTTCTTGCAGACGTTTTCATTGCCAGGCTAGGCAACATCTTCAGTGCGAAAAGGGAGTCTCCCTTTTCGCACTGAAGATGTTGCCTAGCCTGGCAATGAAACGTCTGCAAGAAAACAACAGGGCTCAGAGAGCACCAAGGACTCCACAGTTCAACCCTGAGCTACAAATATTCTCTTCGAAAGGGAAGATTCTTCTTCTTCTCCTCCTCCTCCACATTGGTTTCCATACATCCGTCATATGCAACAAAATCTGTGGCCAAGTAGAAAAGCACATCTAGTACCATACTTCCATACCTATGGATTAATTCTCACTTCACTATGGGGTTTTTATCTGTGAGAATAATTTGGACCATGGCTGGTTGGCGTCGGTTGCCTTTCTATTTCTTTTACCGAACTTTCGACTTGAAATTTTAAAGGAATTGGTTTATTTTTAAGCTACCGTCTAGTAACAATTCACAATTTTAAAGTTTATTATTCAAAAAAATGTTCTTGGATAAACTGGGCTGAGAGTGTTTTAATGTGTAACGACACAAATATTAAACTTTTAAATGCCCCCTCTAGACTTTGTGCTCTTTTGGATGGTTATTTTGTCTTAACCATCCAATTATCAATATTCATTTATTTATGCATTGTTACAGATGTTTGTAGAGCATCTCATCCAAAGATTCTTGGCGGCTCGCAGGTCATAGAAAAAGTGAAGCCCTGCATCTGTGCATAACATTACATTATATCAGCCCAGGGCTGTCTGCAAGGTATAGTCAAAAAAGTCAAAATGGCAGCCACCATGGTGCGATCCAAGCTTTTAACTGCACAAAAAACAGGCAGAGCTTCAATCACCCTGTCGTGAGTGCCATCTTGACCACATGCTGCGGACAGTCCTGTATAATCAGCCAGATTCCAAGCCGCTGCCACCCTAAGCCCTGTACTTTTCATTATTAGACATTCCAATAGAAGGGGATATCTGTAGCTCAGGGTTGAGCTGTGGAGTTCTCGGTGTCCTCTGAGCTTGGTTGTTTGCTTGCAGACATTTCATGACCCGACTAGGTAACATCATCAGGGCGAGGGAGGGTGGGGTTTATGTTGCACTCCAAAGTGGACAAGGAGAAGGCCTGCTTTTCAAGCTTCCTGAAGGTTAACAGGGACCAGCTATTTCAAAGTGACACCTTGGGGTGCAGCGTGATATCTCCACCAACATATATAGGATGGGCAGATTCTACTTGGAGCAGATGGTCCTAGAGGTGTCCCATACCTGAGCCACGAAATATTTGATTTGCAACGTCTTTGCCCAACCTTCTGGCCATGGGGATTCAGAGCAAGTGTTGGAGAAGACTTGCTTCCAGGCTCCTGCTGACCCCCTAAGGTTGCGGAGTAGCATAAGGAACGATTAAAGACGTTACAGGAAAATGCATGCATGCGAGGATGCTGGCATTGTGTGGATGCTGTCCAGCTCATCAATGCCACTTGATGCTGGCATTGTGTGGATGCTGTCCAGCTCACGTAGCATTTTACAGTTAAAATGCGGCTGGATAGTTTGAGGGCCAATCTAATTTGCAGAAGTGTTAGGTGAGGGTTCAGTGTTTTCTGTGTCCGGATGGAATCGGATTCATTCAATAAACCATGATTCCGTTAACCATAGATTGGCATGCCTAAGGTACAGGCACCCATCGGCAAATCCGAAATGCTGAAAATCTGGCTTTCTTTTAAAATAGAAGTGGTTTCCCCAAAATCAATGGTTTTAGCAGCACAGTTTCATCTTGTTCTACTGTCCTTGAGTGAGATTATGAAACAGACAGAGATGGATGAGCAGACGAGGTCCTTGTCACTGCAAAATTGCTCCGTGGTAGCTGTCTATTTCACACTAATTTAATTTTAATTTTCCGAGACTTTTCCGGGCTGACCTTGGCTGACCTTGAAAAGAGTTAAGCAGGACCAGGCCTGCTTCTACTCGAAGGGGTAACCACTGCGATAGGCTACCCTAGAAAGGGGGAATTCATTACAGAAGGCCACGCAGACCACGGCTTTACGGTTGCCGAAGAACCATGTGATCCTCAACTTACCACGGATTGGCTTCCACCAAAGGAAGATTATATTAATTATTTTAGTAGCCTTCATAAGTTGTACCGAAACATTTTTAAAGATATGTTTAATCTTTAAGCTTTTTAAATACCTCATTGGATTATATTCTGGAGGTGACGGACTCGACCGTGGGGGGGCCGGGGATGGTGACGGCCGACAGGAAGCTCTGGCGTGGGCTGGTCCATGAAGTCATGAAGAGTCGGAAGTGACTGAACGAATAAACAACAACAAAAAAATACCTTATGCAAAAAGTGGAACTCTTTCAATCTTGAAAACTAACATCCGAGATCCACCAAAGGCCCCACCAGCACGTCAAAGGGGAGGCCATCTTGTGCTCAGGGGGAGGTGTGTCCACACAGGATGGTCAAAAGAGTCAAGAGTGTAAACCTGAAAAAGGGGCGAATCTGAAAGAGGTTCATAAGGATAAAAAAATTTAAATTGTTTACATTTATAACTTTGCTTTACGAAGGAAAATTCAAGAGCCAAACCAAGAAAAGCTTTACAAAAACGCATATTCTAATAAAAATATCTAAAATCAAACCGTGTATGTAAAGTTATTTTAAAAAGACAGTTCAATTTCCATTATTTTTCACAGGAATGCAGAAGACTGTGCATTAAGCAGTACCCTTTGTATGGTAAAAGTTAAATTACCAAAATAAAGGACAAAAGTGAGATTTGAAAAATAAATAAATCTAAAGGACAGCTTTCTGAAATAAAGGACTGTCCTTCATAATAAAGGACATATGGTCACAGCCAAGGCATAAAGATGTAATAAAACATAGTATTTCACAACAAGCAAATGACAACTCCTTGCAAAACCTATAGGCCAGAGCTTTCCAAACTTTTCATGTTGGTGACACACTCTTACAGCAGGGCATCATTTCGCGACACACTCTTACAGCAGGGCACAAGGCAGGCACTAGGACCTGCATGGAATCACAGCAGGTTTGGAGGCAGCAAGGCACATGGCAGGCACTAGGACCTGCGTGGAATCCTGGCAGGTCTCGGAGGCTGCAGCATCCGTGACACACCCAGACACTGCAGCCGACACACAAACGCAGAGCTTTCCAAACTGTGTGTCGCGACACAAAAGTGTGTCGCCACACACAGTCTGGTGTGTCGCCACACAACCCGGAAGCGCTGATCATCAGCGCTTCCGGGTTTTCCCACGGCGACACACCAACTGCAGCGTGCAAAACCCGAAAGCGGGAGCAGCGCTTCCGGGTTTTTGCGCGCTGCCGCACTTCCGGGTTTTCCCGTGGCGACACACCAACGCCAGTTGGTGTGTCGCCATGGGAAAAACTTTGGAAAGCCCTGCACTAACGTGTCCCGAAACACAGTTTGGAAAGCTCTGCTATAGGCAATATTGACCAGCAATTACAGGTAGTCCTTGACTTATGACCAAAATTGGGACTGGAACTTCCATCGCTAAGTGAAGCAGTCATTAAGTGAGTCACACCTGATTTTACGATCTTTCTTGCCACAGTCGTTAAGAGAATCCGGCTTCCCCCATTGACTTTCTTTGTTGGAAGACGGCGGGAAGGTTGCAAATTGCAATCACATGACCCTGGGATGCTGCAGCTGTTGTAAATACATGCTGGTTGCCAAACGCCTGAATTTTGATCACGTAACCGCATGGATACTGTGATGGTCGTAAGTGTGAGGATCGGCCATAAGTCACTTTTTTCAGTGCCGTCGTAATGGTCACTAAACAAATTGTCATAAGCCGAGGACTACCTGTACACTAATCTCTTGATGGACCCATTCTGCCTGGATGGATTCAATTTTATGCTTTGATTGCAAGGGGGTCTGTAGGGTCCAAAAAGTCAAAATGGCAGCCGTGAAGCCGCGTTTGAAGCTGCACTTGGTTTTGGGGGGAACCCCAAAGAGCTAGAGAGAGGCGGGGGTGAAGCCCAGGACTCAGAGCTCCAAGTACAACATGGGTTTATGCAAAAGCATCCCCTCTTATTTGGGGAGGGGTACCTTTTTCTGTAGCTGTGACAATGATACAATTAGCTTGGAAATTAATGGGAGGGGGAGGAAAATGGATATTACATGTTTTTACGATAGGAAAAAGAATTATTACAAGGCTGGGTTACCCATTCCCCAATAAATACATAACACTTTGAAGAACTTTGCTGTCTGTCTATATTTGAACAAGCATTTAGTTGGCGGGAGTCAAAATTGGAGGCTATTCAGAAATTTGGTTGGCATATTCCATACATACTGAAGTTCCCCCTTTTTTCAGTTAAGTAGCTGGTTGAAAGGTTAATAAATGTGTTACACAGCATTATCGGAATACATACGTATGTATGGCTCATTTTTATCAGGGTATGCAAGAGGGCAACTTTTCTTTCTTATTTTGTGGACATATATGGTCAGAGTCCCTCAAGAAATTCATCATGGCAAACTCCATGGGAAAGAATAGGAGTTTGATTCCCATTCACTTCAATTGGTTTTAACCTGGCTCAGTAACAAGGTGAGGAATTGGAAATGTTGAAAAATCTTAGTTGGCCCAGCTAAGAAAAGGGGAAATTGAGAGAAGACAGTGGGGCATCCATGGGAGGGAGGTCAGAAAAAGTAAAGATGGTGGGTGTGACCCGTGATCAAAGCTCCACCCCTTTTACATGTGCCAATGGATGTTAAAAGGGGGCGAGGCTTCAATTATACGGATACTGCTGCCATCTTGATTTTTTTCCACCCCTCTTGCTGACAGCCCTGGAAGGCAGGATAGCTATTTTCAAATGTTTGGAAAAATATTACAGAAAAATCAAGGCAGCTTTTGCCTCCACGTTAGGGAGAAATTGCTTGTGGGGATAGGAGTAAACTGCCCGGGGGGATTCATCGACAAAATAAGAGCATCTGAACAGCCATCTTGCTTGCATAGCCTCTGGGCTGGATTTGGCCCATTTCTGTAAGATGGCAAGAAAGAGATATTTGCCCCATATTAAATAAGAATGTGGAAAAAAACCCTATATTTTCCCTCTGCTGGAGAAAGCTAACTGGTTGCATTTGTGCTTTTCAAAAAAAAAACCGCACCAAAAACTCAAAAAGATCTTGCATTCCGATGCTTTCAAAATGTCATAAAATAACAGTAATGATAAATTCAAGGTCCCTTTTTCTTTTCCGTATCCGGCCTATTTATATCTTAGACATAGGCCAGGGTCTAGGAGTTTTTGCATCCCTGTTTTGACACTGACAGAAACCCCGCTTGCTGGGAAGCTATTGATGCTGCGGAGGCATAATGCATCACCAAACTTTTTCTCTGGGACATGTATAGGTTAGCTTGATTTATATGTGTCAGCTACAGAAGAAAGGTACAAGGGAGCATCCCTTCCAGCTAGGCTTGTTCAAGACAGAACCAACAGTCAAGATGCTCGGAGCCGTTTTGCAGTCGAGCTGCACAGAAAGAGCATAGAAATAACTAAATAAATACATGCATGCGAAGGGAAATCACCTTTGAGTCGAGCTTGATTCTTGGTGATTTCACAGACACATCCGTGGTCATTTTATTGACAATAATGTGGAAGTGCTTTGTCTTGACTGTCTTCTGAGATTTCTTTTCTTTTTTCAAAACTCCAGTTTAGCCTCTTGCCTTGGGATCTCCTAGTGGTCTCCACTCCAAACATTAACCAGGTCTGACTCAGCTTCAGTTTTTGAGATCAGCCAGTCAGCCAAATGCTGCTAATCTACACTTACATGGTGTGCAAATTCATGTTCCAGTATCGATAAATCACCAGTGCAGCGTGATTGGAAAAGGTTGAAGACAATGGGGAGGGAAAATTGAGCCTTTTCTTTTCAGCTTCTCTCCATTTCTCTGTCATATAGATACTGACATATAACTTTTTATCTATATATCTATATATTTAAAAAGGGCTCCCTGGCTCCAGTTCCTAGTGCCCAGGTTGGCAATTTGGGTCCAATTAGGAAGGAAACCCCTAGCGGTCTCCACTCCAAGTATTAACCAGGTCTGACTCAGCTTCAGTTTTTGAGATCAGCCAATGTCAGCCAAATGCTGCTAATCTACACTTACATGGTGTGCAAATTCATGTTCCAGTATCGATAAATCACCAGTGCAGCGTAAATCACCAGGGGGCGTGGTGGCTCAGCGGGTAAGACGCCAGGCTTGTCGATCGCAAGTTCGGAGGTTCGAACCCCTAGCCCCGCGTGACGGAGTGAGCTCCCGTACTCGCCCCAGCTCTTGCCAACCTAGCAATTTGAAAGCATGCAGATGCAAGTAGATGAATAGGTACCACTTTGGTGGGTAGGTAACAGCATTCTGCGCACATCATGCCGGCTACATGACCGTGGAAGTGTCTTCGGACAACGCTGGCTCTTCGGCTAACAAACGGAGATGAGCACCGGCCCCTAGAGTCGGACACGACTGCACAAATGTGCGGGGGGAACTTTTACTTTACTAGGAAGGAAAACGCCAACTATTTCTTTCACTGAATGTTACGATGCTTCTCCCAAATGCTTCTTGCACTTTTAATTACTGGAAGAATTCAACCAACATATTTTAAGCCTAGCACATAACTTGCCCCACATATTTTGAGAACATCAAGAGTGAGCTGTTGTTTGGCTAACCTGGCATTACTCTAAATTCCTGGTTGAGAATAAAATAAGCCCTTCCCTCGGCTTTGTTTCTGTCTCTCGACCAATCTTTTTGTCCCCTGAAGCTGATTGTGCCCTGCTTTTAATTGACGAATTAATCAAGATAAAGCAAATATTGCCGTCGCTCGATAGACAGGATATTTTAAAGGCCTTAAATCAATGCACCAGTTTCCTTTGATTAAGCAGCGCAAGCAAATATTGGTTGTTGCTTACAAAAGCATCGTCCCTTCTCTCCCCCAGCCAGTATTGTTTTCCCCTTATGCAGGCAAAACGATTCACTTTCGTCCCTCTCCTTCAAACTGGAAATATGGAGACCTTGTACTTGACTCACTTTGGAACGAATGAGGCTATGCAAACTTTTTCAGCTGGGTAAGACAGCTTCCTTAAAAACCCCTCGGTTAGAGTTACCCAACATCTGGCAGAAAGAGGACCTGCCCTCCTTTCTGCTTCATGTCCTCTGTCCGGCAGGCCTAGCTTTAAAATCAAATATTGTCCGGATTTTTTAGTGTCTTGGGGGTTTTTTTGGACTATTTTCACAATCAAAGTCATTCAAACTTTCATGTATTGTGACCTTGTAAATTGTCTGCTTCTTTCTTTCCCCAGTCCATCGACAGACTTGACAGCCTAGATCACTGTTTCTCAACCTCAGCAACGTTAGGATGTGTGGACTTCAACTCCCAGAATTCCCCAGCCAGCCATGCTGGCTGGGGAATTCTGGGAGTTGAAGTCCACACATCTTAACGTTGCTGAGGTTGAGAAACACTGAGTTAGGTGAACAGTGAATGGTGTTGGTGCCATTAAGATTTATCTATATTTCCTTTTCTTATTGCATGTCTTCAACATCTTTGGCTTACTACCTTTTACTCGTTTTCTGTGTTTCACATAACATAACTTAACAAAGAAAGGGACAGGTGTCTGGCTTCAAATGCCCTGCAAAGCTAAGGTAAATAGTGATTGCCATTAGTGGACTGCTAGGACAACTGAATCGAGCAGGGCTTAGTGCAGTGAAGCAATAAGCGCACAGAAAAGAGTTTTTATCAAAATAGCATTAATGAGCATGCTAGAAAAATATAGGTTATTGATTATGAAGGTTCTCAGTCATCCAGGTGGAACAGTCTGTGACTTGAATCATGTCAACTGGATTTCTATTTTCTTAGTGGAAACGTTTCACTCCTTATCCAAGGAGCTTCTTCAGTCTGAAGAAGCTCCTTGGATAAGGAGTGAAACGTTTCCACTAAGAAAATAGAAATCCAGTTGACATGATTCACAGATAGGTTATTGATCTTACACACACAGCCCACCCAAGCATAAAGAATCACACACTTAGACAGAGTAGGTTCAAAAAGTAAGTACAAAAGAGTTCTTACGTTTATTTGGTCCAGTTACAGTTACATCCATTCTGTTAAGAATGATTCTTGTTCTTTCTTTCTCCCTAAACTGAATATAGACCCCTGGCCCTCTTTGCTGCCAGGGGTTGCATGCAGAAAGGGGAAAGCTTCTGGAGTT
The DNA here is from genome assembly GCA_023362775.1 of Charina bottae. NCBI lineage: Eukaryota > Metazoa > Chordata > Lepidosauria > Squamata > Charinaidae > Charina > Charina bottae. The sequence continues at coordinate 6,126,189 of JALMGJ010000027.1, read as the reverse complement.
GAGGCCTAGGCATGGCCTCTTGATGGAGAGGAGTTCAGCCGCCACGTGCTCCTTCGATGGTGGCAAAAGGTAGAGAGAGAGAGAGGGAGGAAGTGGGAGGGGCAAGAAGCAGCTTCCTCCTGAAGCACATAGAGAGTTTGCCTCCTAGAGCAATCACCCATATGCTAATGAGGCATGCTGATTTGCTGGAACCTCCAACAAATAGAAGGGATGTCACTTTATCCACAATTTTACCCATCTCCAGACAAAGAGAAGAGGATGACCAGCAGCAGGAGGAATGGATTCGATTACCGCAGCGATGGGTGCACCAATGGAAGACCTGAAAGACCAAGTTCTCCAGATCACCCTAGAGAAAATCTAACTGTGTGATTGCTAAGAGTTGATGATGGCTTGATGGCACATGATCATCAATCTGGGCTTATCTATAACATTCGGCCTAACTAAGCCAGGATTAATACATTGGGCAAATGGTCATTAGCTTCTTAATGCAGTGTTTTCATCCAAGAGGGCTCAAATCATTTCTCTATGAAGCCATGGGACAAATCTCTTTCAAGGCAAAATGGACTTCAAGAAACAGTTGGGTTTAATTTCTCCTTTTCCACCAGCCAGCTTGAGAATCTGAGTATGAAAAGTACAATGTGATGTTGGAAAAATTATGGTGGATAATTTTAGTCTGCATCAGCACAGCCCTGGTCGATCCCTGTATCCAGATTAGAGCAAGCCCAGAGGCCCCTACGTGCTTATTTATTAAACATCAGCAAACATCCAAAACAGTTAACTGGCAAAAACAGGATAAAAGGCAGGAAAAAACAGGGAAAGTAAGACATGAACAACAGGCAATCTTTTACATTCTTTAAATATCTACATCAAAAGGATGCAGAACTTTCCAGAGCCACTGAAATCATACCTGTGGGTAATAGCATGGACAGTCTCAAAGGGAGGGCCCTTTGGTTATTCAGTCTTATGTGCATAACAGTAGCAGGATAGAGATGGAAAGTAGGACACCAGGTGATCCCTCCTCTATCCTGCGCCATGAAGGAAACTATTTGGTGGATGGGAATGATGTATCTGGCATAATTAGTGGTGAAGGTGCTGGCCTAGAACCAAGATTCTGTGAGTTCTAGGCCTCCCTCAGGTATGAAAGCTGGCTGGGTGACTTTGGGCCAATCACTCTCAGCCCAACCCACCTCACAAGTTGGTTGTTGTTGTGGGAAAATAGGACGCAGGAGGATTAGGCATGTTTGCTGCCTTGAGATATACAGGTAGTCCTTGCTTAACAACCATAATTGGGACCAGAATTTTGGTTGCTAAGTGAAGCAGTCACTAAGCAAATCTGACCCAATTTTACAACCTTTTTTGTGGCAGTTGTTAAGCGAATTACTATGGGCGTTAAACAAACCATGTGGTCATTAAGCAAATCACACGGTTTCCCCATTGATTTTGCGTGCCAGATGCTGGCCAGGAAGGTCAAAAGTGGCGATCACATAACCACAGGATGCTGTGACGGTCATAAATGTGAACTGGTTGCCAAGCACTGAAATCATGATCATGAGAACGGGGGGAACGCTGTGACGGTCATAAGTGTGAGGACCGTTTTTTTCAGCACTGTTGTAAGTCCAAACCGTCACTAAATGAAAGGTTGCTAAGCGAGGACTACCTGTATATAAGAAAGGCAGGATAAAAATATAATAATCATAATAATCATAATCCAAATAATAATAATAGAAAGATTAACCCAAGATTCTGTACTGTCTTTCAAAAGAGAGAGCAAAGTTAATCTCAGGTTTTCTGCTGTCTCCATTTGATATCTCCTCCACTGAAAGCATCTTACACGGTAGGAGTCATTCCTGATCTTTCTTCAGGATCCAGAGATGGTGTTTGTTCTGTGTAACAGAAGAATGTAGGAAATAGCCCAGTCTGGAAATCTGTCCTGATGAATTCAGTTTCATTGTGTTAAGCCACAGTTCACTTAACTATGGTTTGTTGTGTGGGCCACCATTGTCAGGGTCAGTCATTTAGGAGGATGGTAAAAGCGCCTTAAAAGCCAAGCTCTTAATTGCAAATTGTGGTAATGACTAGTTTTAATTTTATTTTGTTTTAAATTCTGTTAATGTTGTTCTCTTTGATACTTTCCACTTTTTTTTTATTGTGGCAAGCTGCCTTGAGCATTGGTCCAAATAGGGAAACAAGGTATACATTCAATTCAATCCTAAATAAATAAATGGTGCTATACCATAAACCATGTTTGTAAACCAGAATGGCTGGGTTTATTCAACACAGCAAGTCAAAGTTAAGCAAACCTTTTGACAGCTTAGGGCACTGAGTGAATTCAACCATGGTTTGAGTGAATTCAACGGTGGTTTGAGCAACTTCAACCATGGTTTGACCTGTTGAAAAACCCCACCAGATCCAGGACGATGATGCCATGTAGCCATCCCCTGATCGAGTTTCACGGGACTTCTGCTCATTGTAGTAACAATACTAGCGTAGTAACATTGCCATTTATGTAAAAATGGTTTGTTTTCCCTTGGTGGCCTGTTGCTGCTTAATAAATAGCCAGGATATGTGCTTATTATGGGATCTCTGGCCTCAGCTTCCTGCCATGCATCGCTTTCCCTCTCCCCCCCCCCCCCCCCCCCCCCCCCCCCCGTCCTGTGAATGTGAAGGATGCTCTGTCTTTCGGTAATTACTGTTCTATCATTGTCTTGGTGTAGAAACATCTGGTCTCCTCAGCAATTCTCCCCTTTTCTCTTACAGTCATTATTTCTTTGAGACTTTCATGGATCATGATGACCTTCTGTTTTTCCCCTAACACCTCATATGTCTCTCCTTGAGCACAGCTGTTTCCTCCGTATTCCCATCTTGTGCCATGCCTTCACCAGTTCCTCCATCAGCATCGCCCTTGCCTTCCAAATTTTATATGCATCCGTTTATCAAATTAACTCTCCTGCTCCGCATCGTTGGCTAACGCAAGCCGGATGAGACTGGCGTTTGGATCTTCCAGTTAAGGTTTCTGTTTCTTCTTCTCTCCCTACGAACACCCAGGCCTTGCTTTCTCAAATAAGTATTTCTGAACTCTCTGAACAAACACGGAAAAAAATATTTTTCAGGGCTTGGGGTGGGATGGGGGGGGGAATCCTGATTAGGCTGTATGAGTCGGTGGTCTTTCAGCTTCAGTAGGCAATTCATTTTCCATGGGCTTGGTCCCACTATCAAACAAGATGCAACTATAAAGCCATATATGCATCACAAGAAGAGAAGTGGCTGCAGTTCAAAGCACTGCTCGCTGCCGTTTAAGTCTTTTCTAAACTCGGGGTGTAACATGGAAATAGCAAACAGGAACTTCATATTAAAAGACAGCTCAAAGACGGTGGCTGTAAGCTGCTCGGTTTTTGCTCATCTGCAGTGGGCCGAGTTAATTAATTAAATCCGATTCATAAAGAAATATTAGCAGTCCAAAAATGGCCAGAGAGGGAGCTTTTATTTTTTTAACTATTTATTCGATTGGATGCTGCCTGACTCCAAATGACTCCGGGTGGCTCACAGTAGATCAAACAATATAAAAACAACATAATAGAAACAACAGACTACAAAACCGGAGGAGGAGGAGGAGGAGGAGGAGGAATGGTGTTGTGGTTACGGCATCAGACTAGAAACTGGGAGACTGTGAGTTCCAGTCCCGCCTTAGGCACAAAGCCAGCTAGGGGACCTTGGGCCAGTCACTTTCTCTCAGCCCCAGGAAGGAGGCAAGGGCAAACCACTTCCAAAAAACCTTGCCAAGAAAACTGACTTGTCCAGGCAGTCTCCAAGAATCGGACACGATTGAATGGATAAAAAAAAAAACCTGCTTCTTGCCTGCGGGCACAATTCTGCTTGCAATCCCTTCCCCAAGTGCCCCACCCAAACTTTATTACTATTTTTAATATATATTGCAAAGCACCCCACCAGTCCTCTCCCCCAACAGCCATTTGTGAGAACACTCATAACACATTCTCAGATTCCAGATGTGCTTGTGGGCTAAAACAGATTGGCTGTCCCCATATTAGAGATTTAAGGGGGGGGGTAATTAAAGAGCATTCATTAGGAATACTTTTATGCTGTGTAATAATCAGGGATAATTATATGATATTTATTTATTAAATTTATTTATTTATTAAATTTATATGACCGCCCAACTCCCCCAACGGGAGGAGAAACAGGCACATGCTGTCTGCAACAGAGGTAGTCGGATGCTGCATGAAGATTTACAGAAATTGGTATCTTTTTATATAAACTGGGCTACAAAGTGTTAACTTTCAAGTGGTCTTTATTATGTTGCTGTAGTTTTTCTCAATGGAGAAGTAGATCTCCCTTTACTCAATTCTACAGGACAGACTAAGAAACAGCTCCTAAACTTTGGGTAGAAACCTTGGCTAATCCCTTAGTCATGTGGCACTTGGCACATCTTCCAAAAAGGCATTTTTCTCCCTGAACCAGGGAGCCATTATGCAGGATGACAGGAACATAACTCTTTTTTGGATGAATAGATTCCTTAATCTACAATTCTTACAGGCCTATTTATATATAAATATGCTCCCCTTGTGAAAAAAAGAGAAAGTGTGTGTAAACACACAAACACACACACACACAAATTGCCAAAGCTATTTCCTCATAAATGTGATACTCTGCTCTAAAAAGTAGCTAAAAACATGATATATTGGGGGGATTAGGGTTCTTTCTTCCCCACCTTCATCTGAAAAAATTATTGCATGATTCATTAATCCTTCCTCCGTTCTCACCCCGAGCATTCCCCTTCTCCGTCCACCCCATACAGCAACATATAAATAATAATTCTGCTATCATCTACTCCAGGTGTCAAAACTCCTACAAAGTCATTCCAAGAACAGGCCTATCGAGAGAGGCCAACAAGCAAGAGAACTTTTGGCTAGACAGAAAAATGTTCAGCTGCAATTCTACACTGACTTAGCTACAAGTAAGCTCAATTGCAGTCTATAGGACAGTGCTTTCCAAACTGCTGCTATTGGTGACACACCAACGGCGGTGGCGGCGGTGCAGGCGCGGGCGTGCACGGCAGCGGTGCGGGGGGGGCGCGCGGTGGTGGCAGTGTGTATGGCGGTGGCAGCGGCCTCGCTAAAACGCGGAAGTGCTGATGGCGCACCGCTGCTGCCGCTGTGCACACCACTGCCGCGTGTGCTGCCGCTGTGCGTGCCCCCGCGCCCCCACTTCACGACACACTAAACTGTGTGTTGCGACACACTAAAGTGTCGCGACACACAGTTTGGAAAGCTATGCTATAGGACTTCTGCAAAGATACACTTTGCATTATAAATCTGCAGGAGAATGTATCAAATTTTAACCTTTTCATGCAAGCGGATGTCCGTGTCAAAGGAAATGATGTCTGTTGAAGTGAAATGTGCATTTTTTGGATTAAAAGAGCGTATTTATTTATTGTTTTCTTTTTTCATATCCCCTCTTTGCTCTAAGATGCCCCAAGAGGCAAAATGAGAACCTCCCCTTATTTGATCCTTACAGCAACAATCCCACAAGAAAGGTTTGGCTGAGAGAATATGTCCAAACTCACACAAGAAATTCCAGGGTTGAGGGGAGACCTAAATCTGCATTTCTTTGTCCAATTTGCAGTGAGAAGCACGCAGCAAGCAGATAAATCAGCAAGCAGCCAAATCCTACTGCCTGCTGCAGATCAGGTAGTTTCACAGCGCAAAACGTATGCTAGAATATTCATGTCCCTAAGATATCGTGATAGGCCCACAGGCTTTAAAAAGGAGATGAAGCAACTTGATGGTGGAAGAAGATAAAATTACATCATGATACCTTTAGCATCAAGGCAATATTGTTAATGGAGTTGAATAGAAGAATACTTTCACCCTCCAGTCTTGATCCCAAGCTTCCCAGAAACATCTACTTTGGGAAGAGAGTGGATTAAACAGGACTTTGATCTGCTCTACCTAGGCGCAAGAACTGTTTTTCAACAAATACAAATACAACTGAAACTTTCATCACAGGAAAGTAAAATTAGGTCTCTGCAGAGTTCTGCTGGATGTTCTCATCCATGTTTCTGATGCAGGCCTAGATCCTACGAAATATTCAGGAACTTATGTCAAGTTAAAGCCTGAACTGAGCATGACGTTCTGAAAAACCTTGTTTGTTTTTACAATCCTCAGTTCCCTGTCTCTGAACACAGAACCTCGGTGTGTAGAATTCAGCCAAACAGACCTTCAGAATATCATAATGTAGACAGAATATCTGAAAGGGGCATTTTGTTGTTTATTCGTTCAGTCTCTTCCGACTCTTCGTGACTTCATGGGCCAGCCCACGCCAGAGCTTCCTGTCGGCTGTCACCATCCCCAGCTCCCCAATGGTTGAGTCCGTCACCTCCAGAATACCATCCATCCATCTTGCCCTTGGTCGGCCCCTCTTCCTTTTGCCTTCCACTTTCCCTAGCATCAGCATCTTCTCCAGGGTATCCTGTCTTCTCATTATGTGGCCAAAGAACTTCAGTTTTGCTCTTAATATCATTCCCTCAAGTGAGCAGTCTGGCTTTATTTCCTGGAGGATGGACTGGTTTGATCTTCTTGCAGTCCAAGGCACTCTCAGAATTTTCCTCCAACACCACAGTTCAAAAGCCTCTATCTTCCTTCGCTCAGCCTTCCTTATGGTCCAGCTCTCGCAGCCATAGGTTACTACTGAAAGTTTATTACTACATTACTACTATTACTACTATTACTATTACTACTACATTACTAATATTACTACTATTACTACTACTACATCACTACTATTACTACTATTACTACTACTACATTGCTACTATTACTATTACTAAAGGTTATTACATTTTTTGTTGTTTATTCGTTCAGTCGCTTCCGACTCTTCGTGACTTCATGGACCAGCCTACGCCAGAGCTTCCTGTCGGCCGTCACCATCCCCAGCTCCCCCACGGTCGAGTCCGTCACCTCCAGAATATCATCCATCCATCTTGCCCTTGGTCGGCCCCTCTTCCTTTTGCCTTCCACTTTTCCTAGCATCAGCATCTTCTCCAGGGTATCCTGTCTTCTCATTATGTGGCCAAAGTACTTCAGTTTTGCCTTTAATATCATTCCCATGAGTGAGCAGTCTGGCTTTATTTCCTGGAGTATGGACTGGTTTGATCTTCTTGCAGTCCAAGGCACTCTCAGAATTTTCCTCCAACACCACAGTTCAAAAGCATCTATCTTCCTTCGCTCAGCCTTCCTTATGGTCCAGCTCTCGCAGCCATAGGTTACTACAGGGAATACCATTGCTTTGACTATCCGGACCTTTGTTGTCAGTGTGATGTCTCTGCTCTTAACTATTTCATCAAGATTTGCCATTGCTCTCCTCCCAAGAAGTAGACGTCTTCTGATTTCCTGGCTGCAGTCAGCATCTGCAGTAATCTTTGCGCCTAGAAATACAAAGTCTGTCACTGCCTCCACTTTTTCTCCCTCTATTTGCCAGTTATAAATCAAGCTGGTTGCCATAATCTTGGTTTTTTTGAGATTTAACTGCAACCCAGCTTTTGCACTTTCTTCTTTCACCTTCGTCATAAGGCTCCTCAACTCCTCCTCGCTTTCAGCCACCAAAAGGTTATTACTACATTATTATTATTACATAGGTTATTACTGAAAGGGGCATACATTTCTAATTTATCCCAATGAGATTTAAAGTCTTCTTGAGCCTGGTGCCCTCCAGATGCCTTGGATAGGAACTCCCATTATTTCCATGCTGGATGGGAATGATAGAGCTTGTCAGTGAATCCAACCAGAGGGCACCCGGTTAGGATAAAATGATTGGCAAATGGTAGAAGTTGGGTGGCAAAATAGTTGAATTTCAGCAGCAGGATTTTTTTTTTTGCCTTGTCCCCCAGCCCTGCTGGCCAAAATTAGGGTGGAAATGGGAGCAGAAGACCCCTGAGAGGCAAACTATTCCCATTACCACTATTATACCTGCCCCAAAGCTGATGCCCCTTCCACTGCCATTACTGTATCACAGGATAGCCAGCAGGCCAGAAAACTGGTTTAGAGTTCCTGCTCTGTTAGGCGATACCTGTCCATGATATACTGAATAAACCACAATTGATTCAGTTCACATACCATATGGATCATAAACCATGTTTAAGAAGCCGTTATAGCTGGGTTGGCACAACACCCAGAGTCGAAAACATATTATGATCAAACATGAAATGGGAATCCAGCCAGTAAATAATGTAAAATACAGCCTCCAGGTACATGTGAATCCATCCCAAGACTAAGGCAGCTTTTTTTAATTGATGCATAGATTTATTGACCTGTTAAATTTACAGTATATTCTACCTTCTTCCCAGAAGCTCAAGGCATTTGCCATCTATTGCCATGATTTGTTTGCTGATAGAGCATGGATAGAACACCTGAAAAAGGTGTCTTGGCCTTCTGGAATGAGATTCCCCTTGAGTTTTGTATGGCTCCCACCGTTGGCCTTCTTCTTGTTGTTTATTCGTTCAGTCGCTTCTGACTCTTCGTGACTTCATGGGCCAGCCCACGCCAGAGCTTCCTGTCGGCCATTGCCATCCCCAGCTCCCCCACGGTCGATTCCGTCACCTCCAGAATATCATCCATCCATCTTGCCGTTGGTCGGCCCCTCTTCCTTTTGCCTTCCACTTTCCCCAGCATCAGCATCTTCTCCAGGGTATCCTTCTAAAGGGGATTTTAGCCTTCTAAAGGGGCATAAAAACCTGGCTGTTCTCCCAGGCCCTGGACTAGGGTAGTTGGGTGCCCCCCTCACTGGATGTCATTAGTTGGTTGGATGTTTGGGGGTTTTCTGAGTTTACCATCTTGCTCCTCCTCCTCCTCCTCCTCCTCCTCCTCCTCCTCCTCCCCTCCCCTCCCCTCCCCTCCCCCTCTTCTTTCTTCTTCTTAACCCTCCTCTTCTTCCTTCTCCTCTTTTATGGACTACAGCTCTCAGCATGACCGAGCCCAGATATGGCCCTTGAAACAAAATATATTGTGTATTCTTGATTTATACCTTGTCCTTTAATTAGGCTGACCATACGTCCCGTTTTGAACGGGACAGTCCCGTTTTTTTAGCATTTTTCAACCGTCCCGTTGTTTTGATAAAAATCTCAATTTTGTCCTGTTTTTTAAACCCGGCAGGAATGGCACAGAAGGAGGATCTGAGCCGGAGCTGCCGCTTGGAGGCAGCCCGGAAGAGGAAGCCCTCCTGCCTATCAGCGCGTGGCAAAGGAGGGCAGAGAGGTGGAGAGGAGGGCAATTGGCCAGGCGGGAGTCAATCGCACGGACCAGGGGGCGGGGTTTGCAGGTGGGAGCCAATCGCACGGACCGGGTCGGGGTTTGCAAGCGGGAGCCAATCGTGCGGACCGGGGCGGGGTTTGCAGGCAGGAGCCAATCGCGTGGACCAGGGAGCGGGGACCCCTGTCTTTTTCATGAATACAGAATATTACATAAGACCCTGTCCCGTTTTGCCATCCCAATGTCCCATTTTTGTCTCAAGGAAATATGGTCAGCCTAGCCTTTAACTGGAAAATTTCCTGAGGAAGGTCAGTAAAATGAGACAGTCCCTCCCTTCAAACTTGCAAGCCAAAAGGATACAAAACAATTTTTTTTAAAAAGGCAGTCTATAGTGAAAAAACAAAACTACAAAGAGAGCCATAACCACATTCTGAAACTGACTATGGTTCTCTGTGTCCTCCAAATCTAAACTTACGGTTTCTTTATGTTTAACCAGGCATTAGCCCCTAAGGACAATGAAGGGGGGAATAAAATAGGTTCTCTATCTGATGTATTGTCGAAGGCTTTCACGGCCGGAGTTCGATGGTTGTTGTGGGTCTTCCGGGCTGTGTGGCCGTGTTCTGGAAGTTGTGGTTCCTAACGTTTCGCCAGCATCTGTGGCCAGCATCTTCAGAGGGCAGGAGCACAGACAAAAGCGCTCTTTCTGTGCTCAGGTAGAATGGTAATGTTTGGCAATGTTTGTTTAGCTCTCTAAATAGAAAACAAACATTGCCAAACATTACCATTCTACCTGAGCACAGAAAGAGCGCTTCTGTCTGTGCTCCTGCCCTCTGAAGATGCTGGCCACAGATGCTGGCGAAATGTTAGGAACCACAACTTCCAGAACACGGCCACACAGCCCGGAAGACCCACAACAACTTCTCTATCCGACTTGTAAAAATGTAGATTACCACCAGATGGCAGCATCAAAGAAATACAGGCAACCCGGTCTTCCCACTGCCATCTAGTGGTCATTAGATTTTTGTAGCTCAGCAAAACAGAGTACTGTAGATTCTTTTTTTATATAAGCAGGAAATTAAGGAAAAGGTTAGATTTCACCACCTTATACCTCTGAACCGGATCAGACCTCCATGTGCCTGGTTTTTTTTTTTCATTTCACTAAAAAATGGAAAACTAGGAAATGTTGGCCAGTTAGCCACCGAAAAGATAGCCAGTGTACCGGCTGATGAAGGTCAGTAAATCATAGCTGGACATGATTGTGTGTGTGCATGTGTGCGTGTGATCTATCACTGCAGATGAGCAGTAAATAATTTGCGTTAGGTAAACACTAAGCCTAGCTTATTAACTATAATTGAATAACATTACCCATAATTTATAGAATCATAATTAATCAATTTGCGGAAGATGGCATGTGATACTGGACTCTGAAGAGAATATATGACCTGGGTTTGCACAATACGTGTGAATCACCTGTATTATGCAAGTGGGTACAGTGGCTGGGAGTAATCCATGGCCTCCATACCCAGATTATAAGGGTGCCCTCAAATTTCATGTTCCTACAAGCTGCTGCATCAACTCCTACTCAGCTCTGGCTGTTCTTTTCCATTCTAATTACTTTCCCATCACCGAGGGCTGCTTACAAAACATATTGGGACCGTTCATTCTCTGACACTTACATTTTCATAGCAGGATGCAAAAATCACATCAGCTCAGCCAGTTTTTGCATTTCAGCATATTCTTCCAATTTAAAGCACAGAGATGCAGAAATTACTAGCAATTCTGGCTTCCAACATATCTGATGCCGGAGCTTCCTGTTATACTGTAATGTTACATCCATAGACCCACTCACACACACTGCTTTATTGCTCTGTGGTGTGAGCTATTTGCTCACCTTTGACTTGCAGATTTCAGGGCCGGGAAAATAGCAACTTATTGCCACTCCTGACGGACCTTTTCCTTCCTGCTGTAAAGAAGTAATTAATGTGAAGTGCTCCTCCTCCTCCTCGGTTCAGCTAAATCTCTCTACAAGTTCCCCAGTCTTGCAAATTTCATCTCTTTGGGTAGTAAGCAACTTTTTTTTTTTGGCTTGTTTGTTTACCCAGAAAAATAAAAATAAAACCTATAATCTCCTGCAAACCGCCATTATTGTACCAAGAAACAACACGCAAATTTAGATCGATGTCTGTGTCTGATAAGATTGCCTTTTCTTTCTGATAGACTTTGTCCTTAGCAACTATTTCGGGCTCCGTCAAGCAACAGGCCAACGGAAGAATTTCTAGGGATGGAGGAGTTGTGGTCTGTGTGTTCCAGCAATGCTTTTTTTTAACATTAAAGAGGCAGTCTTTTTCAGTCCACTTCGAATTTTGAGACTCTAAACTTGTCAGAATAAAGGCAGGAACATGAAACACACTAGAAATGCTAGGTGATATTCAAGCTGTTTAATCTGTGTGCCCCGTAATAACTTGGCACGCTTTTATAACATATACAGTGAAATCTCAATTTAACAAATCACTCGGGGGGGGGGGGAAGGTGCATTATTAAAGCCTCATATCCGTTAAATCCAAATTTACCTTGATGTGGCTGCATCATTTGCATCAATTTATGTCAATCTGATGCAAATCATATAAAAATGTCAGTTACAACATTACACAAATTATGCAAATTATATGAATTACATCAATTGTCTGGACTGCTTTAGGAACAGCAGACTTTGTCTTGGGGGGGGTAAAATCCAACCAAAAATTTTGTCTGTTGAATCCAAAATTCACAGAATGGAGGTCTGGAAAATCAAAACCTGCAGCATGGAGTTTGAGGGCAACCTGTTAGATTACACTCCACATTTTGTTGCTTGCCAGAATATGTAGAACAAATGGGTTATTTTTTAATTTACAATGTAAATTAATGCCTATTTTTAAATTTACACTGTAAATTAATGCCACACACACACACACACACACACACTGCTTGTAATATCCCGAGAGAAGGATTTTCACCCAAGCATGGGGTCAGGAAGCTAGGTCAGCCTGGAAAATATTTGTTCCTTCGAGCTCATGTTATCTTCTTGAAATTCCACTGGGTAAGGAAAATGGCCTGTTGCAGACTCAGTGATCCATCTGTAAAATGGAAAGAAAACAACAGTGGTGTCAGATAAAAGCAGGCATTGTTTCAGGTGTCCATCCCTGGAGAGGAGTGAGCAGGTACAGGTAGTCCTCGACTTATGACTATTTGTTTAGTGACAGTTTGAAGTTACAACGGCACTGAAAAAAGTGACTTATGACCGGTCCTCGCACTTACGACCGTCGCAGGATCCCTGCGGTCACATGATCAAAATTCAGGCACTTGGCAATCGGCTTGCACTTATGATGGTTGCAGCATTCTGGGGTCACATGATCGCCCTTTGCAACCTTCCCAGCTGGCTTCCGACAAGCAAAGTCCAGATTCGCTTAATGACTGCAGTGACTTGCTTAACGACCGCAGTGATTCACTTAACGACTGCAGCAAAAAATGTAGTAAGATCAGGCGTGATTCATTTAACAACCGCCTCACTTAGCAATGGAAGTTCCAATCCCAACTGTGGTTGTAAGTCGAGGACTACCTGTCCCAGACTGGGTGGGGGTTAGGCTAGTTCTGGGTGTGGTAAGGGAGTGGCACACAGTTCTGCAGGTGTGTCTGCAGGGAAGCGGTCAAACACATGTAAAAGGGGGTGGCTCTTAGATTGCATGGTGGTAGCCACCATCTTGACTTTTTTGACCCCCCTGCAGACCCCCCTGATCCTGGTAAGGCTCTCAGCCAGGTGAAAAGGAAGAGTAAGCATTGGCCAAGCTCGGAAGCAGGAGAGGAGCAGGCCCGGAAGCAATTTCCAATCTGCCTTTATGGTTTGTATGCAGCATAAATTCAACATGGTAATAAAAAGGAGTCTAAATCTTTACTGAATAATTCATTTTCATGCATAAGGAAGAAATAATGGCTTACATTATATCCCATCTCTCACTTAGCAACTTCTTAAGATTGATTGGCTGGTCGGTCTGCAGAGTCTTGTTCCCTGCTTGCTCTCGTACTCAGCTCCGGTTTGCACCTGACAAATGTTCAGCGAGTGCTGTTATTAAGGAGGAGCGCGGCCAGGAGCTGCAGGGAAAATGGAAGGGGGGTATTTTTATTTTATTAAATGCCATGATTATTTTTCTGAGCCATTGGTCATGCTGATGTAGATAATGGAGAGGGCGAAGTTGGATGCCACACGACTCTATTTGTGGGGGAAATGCCCATGAACAGAGGGGGCTGGGAAACAATGGAAGGGCCTCGAAGTACATTTGACCTATCTGGATCTTTTCTTCCAGAACTTCTTCTCGGACTTTCTTCCCCAAAATGGCTGGTCCATCTGTGATTCTCAACTTCAGTGGTGCAAGCCAAGGTCGGCCTTCTGATGATACTTGGAGGATTTTTTTTAGAATTGGTTTGTGCATTGCAGGAAACACAGAGACACTTTTTAAAAACGTGTATGCAAGTAGGACATTTGGGTCAATATGGTTACATTTACGTTTCTGGTCCATCGTTGCGTCCTTCCCATTAGCAAAGCTAGCAATGTTTGCAAAAAAAAAAGTAAAGGAGAAGCTGCACATCTCTCCAGCCACTTGTAGGCATTTGGCCCCTAAATCAACTCACTTTCTAGAAAATCGGTGTCCTCTCTTTCACAAAACCAGATGTGGGGTGGCCTAGACGGGGCAGGTTTAAGGGGAGAGGTGCAGTATATACAGCTGCATTGGGACTCAATGCATTGGGGAAGCCTGAAGCAGGAGCCACAGAGAGAATTGAACTATGGTTGAATGATTGGAAGGTAGGGAAGCAAAGAGACCGTAGTTACCTGCCTCTATTGCTGTGGCTTATTCACTTAAGCGGGATTTTATTACCTGCGAATGGGACTGTTCCGTTCCCAGATCAGTTTGTCAGGGCAAAAGGCCCATTCTGCAGCTAAAGCATGCTGGCTGTTCTTTCTTCTCCATGCTGTAGCAATCCATCATCAGTGTTAATCTAGGGCTGTGTGGTGGTGGTGGTGGTGAATTCCAAACCTGGTGTTGCAATTGGACTCTGACCCTGTGCTTAGTGGTGTTGGTGAAGACTCCTGAGAACACCGTAGACAGCCAAGAAAACAAACCGATAGCTTATCAAACAAAACAACCCGGAGTTCTCACTCGAGGCACAAATGACCAGGCTCAAATTATCCTACTTCAGACACATTATGCCAGAGCTTTCCAAACTTTTCATGTTGGTGACACACTTTTTAGACATGCATCATTTCGTGACACACTCTTACAGCAGGGCATCATTTCGCGACACACTCTTACAGCAGGGCACAAGGCAAGCACTAGGACCTGTGCGGAATCACAGCAGGTTTGAAGGCAGCAAGGCACAAGGCAGGCACTAGGACCTGCGTGGAATCCTGGCAGAGTTTGGAGGCAGCAGCAGCCGCAACACACCCAGACACTGTAGCCAACACACTAACGTGTCCCGACACACAGTTTGGAAAGCTCTGCATTATGCAAAGACCCAGCTCTCCGGAGAAGGCTGTGATGCTGGGAAAGGTGGAAGACGAAGAGGACGCCCAGCAGCAAGGTGGATGGATTCAGTTACAGTGGCGATGGGTGCACCATTGGAAGACCTGAAAGACCAGGTTAGGGACAGATCTTCATGGGGACTACATATCTATGTGGTCTCTAGGAGTCAAAAACAACTTGACTGCACAGAATCAATCAAAAACCTGTGCTTAGATTAGAAGAGCCCAAAGTATGATGAATGTATAGTTGCATAAGCTTAAGAAAAACAAAGCTGTAGCGGTATAGTTGAGACTTTAAAGATGCATATGCATGATTTTAGTTAAGAAATCTATGATGAAAGTGTCCTTGGACTAAAGCAGCATTTCTCAACCTTGAGAACTCGTGGACTTCAACTCCCAGAATTCCCCAGACGGCATGCTTGGCTGGGGAATTCTGGGAGTTGAAGTCCACACATCTTCAAGTTGCCAAGGTTGAGAAACCCTGGGTTAAAGCATGTCCTGGAGATGGACTGCTCCTGAAGAGCGGCTAAGCTCATCCCTGTATGAATCTCACCCATGATATGGTGTCAGCAGTAGCTTGCCTTTTTCCCAAAGCCCATCTGGAAAGGGATGTGCCAGTGCACCAACCTGCCTGATAAGAAAGAATGGAGCATTTCAAATGTCCTGCTGAGTTAAGACTCTCCTGGGCATTTAGGAAAAAAGGAGAACAAAACCCACAATACTGTCTTCTCACGTACATTGAATCAGAAAATAGCCTAGCATTATAGCCTAGGTGGGTTGTGTGAACTGAGCCTGTGCAGTGAACTTATAGTTCAGAGCAGTACAGGTAGTTCTCGCTTGATGACCACAATTGAGACCAGAATTTCGGTTGCGAAGCGAAGCAGTCATTAAGCGAATCCGACCCAATTTTACCTTTTTGGCAGCGGTCATTAAGCAAATCACTGTGGTCATTAAGCAAACCATATGGTTGTTAAGTGAATCATGCAGTTCCCCATTGATTTTGCTTGCCAGAAGCCGGCCAGGAAGGTCGAAAATGGCGACCATGTGACCACGGGATGCTGCAACAGTCATAAATGCCAACTGGTTGCCAAGCGCCCTGTCAGAGTGCGCACCGTGGGGCGGCCTGCTGCCTATTTCCAAGACTCCAGTGATCCACGTTCTATGCAGTAAATAGACACTCAAGCAGAGATTAGATAAAATAGCCTATTTACTTTATATACATACGTAGTCCAAAATACATCCAATAGCAGTAACAAATGATAACAGCAACGAGATGGAATACAGTGATGAGAAGTTTAACCGCAACGAGAAGAAAGAACACCAGATCTTCTCTGCTTATATACACAAACTGACCAATCACAGTATAGGTCACTCTCATTATCCACCACACCCAACTTAACTCTTAGCACCTGTAGTATGAGTCATCACTGCCACATCATCCCTACAACAATGGCTGCTAATTGGGTGACTTGCAGAATAATTCCCCTCTCACCTAGATATCAAGCCTCTCCAGTATAATTTATCTATCTGTAAATTCCTGGGTATATTCAAACCCCAACACTCCCAAATCGTGATCACGTGACCGTAGGGACGCTGCGACAGTTGTAAGTGTGAGCACTGGTTGTAAGTTGTTTTTTTTCAGCACTGCCATAAGTCTGAACCATCACTAAACCAATGGTCGTTAAGTGAGGACTACCTGTATTTCTCAATCTCAGCAACTTTAAAATGTGTGGGCTTTGATTCCCAGAATTCCCAGCCAGCAAGAATTCTGGGAGTTGAAGCCCACACATCTTAAAGTTGCTGAGGTTGAGAAAAACTGATTCAGACAGTTACGCGAAGGCAGGCAATTGAATAATCCACGGCAAAGCTAAGTGAATATATCATGCAAGCACAGCTAAATTATATCTAAAACTAAAAAAAGGCTAAGGAGTTAGTGAAAACAATTTATTAGGAAGATGTGTGGGAGTGGAGAAATGTCTGTTCACTAATTTTGTTGTTGTTCAGTCGTCTAGTTGTGTCCGACTCTTCGTGACCTCATGGACCATAGCACGCCAGGCCTTCCTGTCCTCCACTGTCTCCCGGAGTTTACTCAAATTCATGTTCATTACATCGGTGATGCTATCTAACCATCTCATCCTCTGCCGTCCCCTTCTCCTTTTGCCTTCAGTCTTTCCCAGCATCAGGGTCTTTTCCAGTGAGTCCTCTCTTCGCATTAGGTGGCCAAAGTATTTGAGCTTCAGCTTCAGTATCTGTCCTTCCAATGAGCAGTCAGGGTTGATTTCCTTTAGGATCGACTGATTTGACCTCCTTGCAGTCCAAGGGACTCTTAAGAGTCTTCTCCAGCACCACAGTTAGTTTCAAAAGAGGATTAGATAAACCTGTGGCAGAAAAAAGATTTATCAATAAACATCTACACACACAGAAACACCCCCCCACACACAAAGACACATTAGCAACGTCAGTTCTATGAGTTGGAATCCTTACACATAAAACTAGACCTACCATAGCTGAGTAGTCTTCTCTTTGCTTCCATCTCTGGGTGACTTTCAGCCATGTGGACTTCATAGGCTGACCATATTTCCTTGAGACAAAAACGGGACATTGGGATGGCAAAAATGGGACGGGGTTAAACTTATGTAATATTCCGTATTCATGAAAAAGTAAGACAATAAAAAAAGTTTTAAAGAGTTTTTAAGTTCCATTTGCTGGTCCTTAAACAGATTTTTGTTGTTTATTCGTTCAGTCGTTTCCGACTCTTCGTGACTTCATGGACCAGTCCACGCCAGAGCCCTCTGTCGGCCGTCACCATCCCCAGCTCCCCAATGGTTGAGTCCGTCACCTCCAGAATACCATCCATCCATCTTGCCCTTGGTCGGCCCCTCTTCCTTTTGTTATTTATTTATTTATTTATTTATTTATTATTTTATTTTATCCTATTTATACCCCGCCTATCCCCTCCCTACTGGAGGGCTCTAGGCGGCTTACAACATCAATATATTTCAATTATACATCATATATCATATACATTTTTAAATTTACCGCGCGATAGGGAAGAGGACAGGGAACCGGCTCTTCGGCTGCAGGCACCGGACTACATGCCCCAGCATGCCTCGCTTCCGCGCCGGCTGCTGACATCCAGGAAGCTGTTCTTTTCTGGATCAGTCGTCCTCCGCCGTCATCACCGGATTCCCTAGGTCTTCTTCGGAACGAGGACGACCCTCCGCTGGACGCCGGCAAATTGACCCAGGAAGTGGTACCCATTTATCTACTCTCATATGCTTTCGATCCGCTGGGTGGGCGGAAGCTGGAGCTAGTGGCGGGAGCTCACCCCGCCCCGCGGTTTCGAACTGCCGACCTTATGGTCAGCAGACTAACGGCTCAGCGGTTTAACCTGCTGAGCCACCGCGCTCCCCTTTTGCCTTCCACTTTCCCTAGCATCAGCTTCTT
The DNA here is from genome assembly GCA_023362775.1 of Charina bottae. Lineage (NCBI taxonomy): Eukaryota > Metazoa > Chordata > Lepidosauria > Squamata > Charinaidae > Charina > Charina bottae. The sequence continues at coordinate 6,107,931 of JALMGJ010000027.1, read as the reverse complement.
CTCCAGGGTATCCTGTCTTCTCATTATGTGGCCAAAGTACTTCAGTTTTGCCTTTAATATCATTCCCTCAAGTGAGCAGTCTGGCTTGATTTCCTGGAGTATGGACTGGTTTGATCTTCTTGCTTATTTAATAGATTATACAATAGATTATTGTATATATAAAAATATTTTTGTTTTCATTAAAATGAAAAAGTTTTATTACATGAACATATTGAGCTAACAATTATTCTTCAGTGACAGAACTCATACAAAAATTTAGGCAGACGTAGAGGGGGACTGTATTTGACAGGAGGCGAATGGGGAAAGCACAGCTCACGGGCTTTGTAACATCACAGATTGCAGGAAGGAGGGGAGGGGGGAGAGAAGAGAGGCAGGGAAGGGAGGATTCAAAAACTCCACGCGGGGTGAGGCTTCTCTTCCTTCTGCCTTACCTCCTCCTCCTCCTGCTTTTTTTATTCCCTCCTTCTCTCTCTCCCACAATCCCAAACAAAAGACTGTCTCTTGCCGAGCTGGAGAAATAATCAGTTTCACTCTTGAAAAGAGGAGGCGGGTGTTGGAATCCGGCAAATCAACCATGCCTCATTAGCATATGGGTGATTGCTCTAGGAAGCAAACTCTGCTACTAGAGGAAGCTGCTTGTTGCCCCTCCCACTTCCTCTTCTCTCTCTGATTCTTCCACCGATGGGGTAGGATGCACATGCCTGAATTCCTCCATGGAGAGGCCATGCCTAGGCCTCAAGCCCCCTTTCTCCACGCAGCCTCTGGCAACAAACAGGGTAAGAGGTATACAGTTTAGGGAACAGAAAGAAGAACTGAAACCAATTTTCTACTGAAATGGCTGTACCTGGACAAAATAAATGTAAGAACTCTTTTGTACTTACTTTTTGTACCTGCAATGTCTAAGCGTGTGTTTCTTTATGCTTGGGTGGGCTAAAAGTGTAAGAATAAGAACCTGAATCTCTCTAATGTGCTCACAGGCTGTGTTTTTAAACAATATTCCTTTTTCTATGCATGAGTTTACACAACCTTAAGCTCTGCTCCATTCACTGGTTCTAACAGGCCACTGAATGATCTTCAGCGGGATCACATCCCAGACACATTTTAATAAAACAGAGAGCAGAGAGCAACCAGCTAAGAGCAGAGCAGAGCCGGTGGCAAAGGTCTCTCCCCCCTTCTGTCTCCCTCTCTCTCTCTCTCTTTCCGCCTTCCTTGCCCCTCTCTAGTCTCACCCAACATCAGGCACCTCAATCAAGCACTTTTTAACTAATAATTGCATCTTGGCTGAATCAATCTTGCCATGCCTGACATTTTGCTAATTTTTTAAAAAAAACAGGACAAAATTGACATTTATATTAAAACGACGGGACGGTCGGGAAATGTGAAAAAAAACGGTACTGTCCCATTTAAAACGGTACATATGGTCAGCCTAGGACTTCAACTCCCAGAATTCTTAGTGTTCGCCATATTGACTGGGAATTCTGGGAGTCCACACATCTCAAAGTCGCCCAGGTTGGGAATTGTTGAGCTGGTGTTTATCTATTTTTTCCAGCCCAGGTATGGTAGTTCTAATAAAAAGGCACCATCCATGGATATTGTGGAGGGTTGGACTAAATGATCCTTGTGACCGTTTCTGAATGCTCTTCAAGGGCAGCCCCATGTAGAGCCCATTAGAGTAATCTAAGCTAGAGGTGACTGTAATGGTGTGTGGGAATGACCTTGGGAGACAGGAGGAAGAGCTGCAGACTAGACAATGTTCAGATAAGTGGCAGCTGGGACTGCAGAAGTAATGGGGGCATGGCAAACGTCTCAGAAGGGACCTGTCCTACTTCAGGTTTCAGCCTCGCACACATACACGGTTTCTTGGAAGATTATCAGTCTTATTTTCAGGTAACAGAGTTAGCAATGAACTCAGGAATGTCAAACAAAGCAAAGGCTTGCCTGCGAAGTCTAAAGTTGGTCCAAGGTTCAAGAGCCGGGTCAAGGCTGGCAGCCAGTCCAAGGGTCTAAGGATCAAGAGTGAACTTCCTACACAGTGATCACACCTGAGCTAGACGCTGTTTCCAGCAAAGAGAACAGAGGCAGCCAAGCCTCTTATATAGGCTGCAGCCAACTGCCGCTCATCGGAATGTTTACTCTGTTGCTTGGCAATAACCTAATAGAACCTCTGTTCTGCCCTCCTTTCTACTGGGCCATGAGAGGACCCTCCCTAGTTTCTTGGACTGTAAAGGCAAGTGGGGGGGGGAGAGATCTACTTATAGACTTGCAGGATTCTGTTAATGCCACCTTACAATAAAGTTAGAGCTAGTTCTTCTGGGTGTGCTTCTTGTCTGGACTACCTCGCAAGGCTGAGCGTGACTAGAGAGTGAATGACTGTGAGAAGGGCCTTGAGAACCCAGGAGGGCCACAATTGGTCCACAAAATTGAAGGCAGGTCATGTGATCCCAATCTTCTAAAGTGAGATGCTTATGTTTAAATAAAGTACAGTAACTGCTTCTAAATTTGCAACTATGAATCTAGGTTAACATCCTGGTTATACAGCAAGGTGTCCCTTTTTTATTTTTGGTGATGTCTTCCCATAGTTGGTGACTAGACACCCTAAAATGTGCCGTGATTCTATAGAACTCTTCTTATATATGTCTATGGAACTAAGACATAAGCAATGCCCTCTCTCTGTCTTTATATAGCAAAACTCTCTCACCTATCACAAATAACTTTTTAATTTCCTTTTCATTTCAAAAGCTATTTTCTGTCCAGCTCGGGATGCTATTTAAGAAGGTCCACCATTTCCTGCACTGAGTGGAACAGTGCAGTTCTTTTTATTTTGGACTCTGTATTTTGTCTGTTTATGTCTTTTAAACGAAACTTTTCTTTCTTTCGCATACTCACAATATAACGTGAATCAACCCTATAAATCCCAGCTTTTATATTCTTTGGAAAAGGTCTGAGCTTCTGGCAGGCCTCAGAACTAGCTCAGTGGGTATATTATAGCTTGACCTTATTTAAGAAAAAAATGATTGGGTTTCTGCTTTCATAAAAGGAACCTATTAAATTTACCTTTAATATAGAAAGAATCTATTTAATAGGGACAGCTGTAGTTTTTAATGTTTGGAATGGTTGTGTTGTATTTTCTCTTTTCTACCAAATTACATTTTAATTCCTACCTTTGGGTGAGCAGTTTTGACCGCTTGAAATCAGCTTCAGATTGAACAAAGGGATGGTTTTAATTTTATTTTTTTTTAAAAAAAATCACTGCTTAGACATAAATGGCATCATTTGGGGTAAAACCTGGATTTTTTCTATTTATTTGTGTGTTTATTATGCTGCCCAATCTTGGAAGGGTCTAAGTGGCTAACAATCTCATTGTAAAATTAAGATCAGCAATAAAAAGAAGAAGAAAAAGACACAAACATTCATAACAGGACTAATCAAAATTAAAAAATAAAAGCAGTAAAATACAGCCATCATTGCTCACAACCCTACTGCCAATCAAACCATCCCTTCCTCCTATGCCAGGTGGTACAGATGAGGCCCCACCAGGTGACAATCATGTAGGGACGAGATCTGGAGGGACCTGATCCTCTTGGATCTGGTTGGATGGGCAGATTTATTTATTTATTTATTAGATTTGTCACCGCCCATCTCCTCCCATCGGAGGGACTCTGTGCGGTTTACAACAACATAGATAATAAAACAATAAATTACAATATATAAAGTACAATTAGAGTTAAAAATAAATATAAATGGAAATGAAAAATGAAATCCAATGGCTGATGATCTAACTCTGTCCTTGTATGCAACGATCACTCTAGGGCACTAGCCATCCCCAAACATGCCTACTCCTCTCCTCGCCCCAAGCCAGGTGGCAGAGCCAGGTCTTCAAATGCCTCCAGAAGGCCAGGAGCGATTGGGCTAACCTCATCTCCCAGATGAATATGGGAGACGGTGGTTTCTTAGATGACCAGGTCTGGAGCCATGTAGGACTTTAAATGTGACAATCAGCACCTTGAATCACACCCGGAAACCGGCCAGCAGTCAGTGCATCTCCTTAAGCCAGGGGTGAAGAACCTTTTTTCTGTCAAGGGCCATTTGGATATTTATAACATAATTTGCGGACCGGGGGTGGGAGTTGCGGGCAGGAGCCAATCGCGCAGAAGGGAGCAGGGCTTGTGGGCGGGAGCCAATTGTGTGGAAGGGGGCAGAGTTTGCGGGCGGGAGCTCCTAGATTTATTGAATTTCAAGTCCCGCCTGCGGTTGCCTTGGCAGGGCCAGATCAAATGATTTTGCGGGCCTTATATGGCCCGCGGGCCAGACATTCCCCACCCCTGCCTTAAGCAGTGAGGTCATCATGGTACACCAGGATATGCCCATCGCTGCCTGGGAAACTGTGTTCTCTACCAGCTGTAGATTCTGGATGCTCTTCAAAGGCAGTTCCATGTACAGTGCATTACCCTAATCCAAGCAGGAGGTGACTAAGGAGTGAAGGACTGTAAGAAGTCTCTTGAAATCCAGGAATGGCCACAATTGGTCCACAAAATGTCATGATGCAAAGCTCTTCTAGCCATACCTGCTCCTGTCGCAGAAGTGTGAGTCTAGGAGGATCTCAAATTGTAAACCACCTCAGGACAGGGGAGTACAACTCCATTCAGAGTCAAAGATGGTATTTCCCTGCAATTATTTGACCCACAAACCCAAAGCCACTCCATCTTGGAGGGGTTCAGTCTGAGTGTGTTCCTCCCCATCCAGACCCTGACAGCCTTCAGGAACTGGGTCAGGTCTTTGGTTGCATTGCATATTTGGCCCAATGTTGAGATGTAGAGTATAACTGTGCTGGTGAATGACCTCTCATATGACCTGTCATATGGATGTTAGAAAAGAAATGGGTAGAGTGAGAGCCCTGAGGCACATCACAAATCAGAGGTCTCTGGGCAGAACATTCCTTTCCCCATAAGTGAAACTACCCCATCAAGGAGGAGGAGAACACTGCAAAAGAATGCCTCCCCCCTCAAATCCCTCAAAGACAGTCCAGAAGGATACCACTGTTGATGGCACTGAAAACCACTGAAAGATCAAGGAGAACCAGGAGGGTTGCACTCCCCCGATCCCAGTCTCTCCATGGATCATCCCCAAGTGCAACCATGTACCCTGGCCTCTGACCTGACTATTAGGGATCTACAGTATCTAATTTGCTTCTTCTAGATCTCTCTGGAAGTCCAGCACCACCCCTTTTCCCTACAACTTTTCCTAGAAAGAGAAGGTTGGAGACAGGTCTCTATGATCTAGAACAGTCTGATCTAGAACAGTCTGATCAAGCAAGGGTTTCTTGAGTAGTCAGGGGATCTCCTCACTCAACAAAGTATTGATTACTGCCCAAACCCAACCTCCTGTCATCTCATGGGAGGCCTTAAATTTAACGGACAATGTAATGTAATAGACATTAGTTTGTAGTAAGGGTGAAGCCGGAAAAAAAGAAGTCTGTTGTATCTGAAGTCCATCCAACCAAGGTCCCTTAACCTGTGCCTTTATTATATTTAACATGGCAGTGTCTCACGGAAAGGTTAGAAAGCTCTAAGAGATTGGATTTAAGATCTCAAGATGCCAAATCTCACTGGAATTCTTTTTAAATCTCTTTCAGAAAGACACTTCTTCCTCCTCTTCAGTTTTTGGTTCTACCATCCCAGATCCAAACCACATTTTGAGGAGCAACTGTGGCTAAATATTCCCTAAGTGGGTAAATAAATAAATAAACAAATCAATCAAACAAATAAATAAATACATCCCTGCAGATAGCTTGCTAGACCATCCTTGACACACTAGCTTTTGACAAACAAGAAGCGTTCGGTCTAGTTTTAACCGGAACGGCTGTATATAAGCCCAAGAAAAGACTTTTCTTTCCAATCCTTTTTCTGTATTAATACCGCTGACTTCGATGCTTCCAATCCATTATGATGATAAAACTAAGCTGGAATAGCCTCAAAATAAAGACTGATGGTGTTTGTTCTCGGAGGCTGGGCATGTGCGTGGCATTGAGAATGTACAGCTTCTTCCATGATACATTAATTTTCCCTCCATGGACAGCTTTTTTGGAGGACCCGGAGAAATGAACGGTGTGGATCTAACCTGCTTGAATTCCTTGATAAAAGTCTATCTCAATTGTCCCTTTTGTGATGGAATCTAAACCAGATGGCAAGACTCACGTTCCTTCTCAGCCTGCAGCATCAGAACAGGGCCCGAAGGAGTTTAAATCTTATGCAGTTGCTTTTTTGATTTATATCTCTGTTCTGTCTTCCCACCAAGTGGTGATCAAGGTAGCTGACAAACAATGACAATAAAACACAATTAAAAAGCATTAAACCTAGGCAAGCCAAATATCAATTAAATCCCAAGAACATAAAAAGACGACTTCTGGATGAGAGCCAGTTACCTAGCCATGCTAGCAACAACATACCCACATTTGCTCATCCCGGAAATGTGCCCCAAAAGTGACCAACCAAGTCTGGAATTGCTCTGCTGTCCTCCTCTGTCCCATACAAAGCTTTAGAGTGGCTGGCCAGCCAGCATTTCCTTAGATGCTGATGATAATTTGTTTTGCTTTTGGAAGCAACAGTAAACAGTGCCTGGGCCTGGGGTCCCGAGTGTGTGAAGGGCCCCATTTCCTGGTTATGCTGACACTGACGGATTATAATATCTCTTGGCTGCTATTTGTATTCAATTTCTTTTTGTATTGTATTTATTGTTTTAATTGTTTTTATTATTGTTTGCTGCCCAGAGTCACTTGGGTGAGATGGGAGGCTATACAAATTGAATAAAATAAAATAAATAAAAAGGTTGAAATGGTCTGATTGGTGTCAAAACCACTACTTGGTGGGATACGGAAATGCTACCCGTTCCCCAATCCCACATTTATTACGCACATGCAGGGAGAGTACAAAAAGAAAGTAGAGCAGTAAAGATAGTGGTGCTAGAGTGTACTACTTTACAGATGTTCCTGCACTTCACATCAATTTCCTGGAGGACTACAGGTAGTCCTCACTTAACAGCCATTCATTTAGTGATGGTTTGGACTTACAACGGTGGTGAAAAAACTGACTTGCGACCGGTCCTCACACTTACAACCGTCACAGCGTCCCCATGGTCACCTTATCACAATTTGGGCACTTGGCAGCTGGTTTGCTTTTATGACCATCACAGCATCCCGGGGTCACATGATCTCCATTTTTGACCTTCCCGGCCAGCTTCTGGCAAGCAAAATCAATGGGAACCACGTGATTCTCTTAACAACCACGTGATGATTTGCTTAATGCTTGCCGCAAAAAAGATTGTAAAATCGGGTTGATTTGCTTAATGACCGCTTCACTTAGCAACTGAAATTCCCATCCCAATTGTGGTCATTAAGTGAGGACTACCTGTAATGGCTCCTTAACTGTAAACTTCGCATTTGTTTCAGTGCTAAGCCATACCTGGTACTGATTATCCAAGGACAAAATTCTGGTTTCTGATTGTACAAGGGTGTCCACAGGTTGTGGTTAAAAAAAAAAAGTCAAGATGGCAACTATGATGGCGCAGCACACATAAAAATTAGAGCTTCAATCACACCATCGCAATTACCATCATATTTTACCATATCCTGCAGACGCTCCTGTGATTGTGATTAACAGTCTCTCACCCAGTCACAGAATACTTGTGTTTCTGAGTTTGGAAGACGCGATACGCCAAACCACAATATAGTGTAGCCTGTCATTTGAATATCACTGATATCATGCAATAAATAACACATTGTTGGGCTGTGCAAAGAATTCTGTCTTTCGATTCCTTCTGAATTTCCTCTCATTCGATTTCATTTGATGGCCCATTCTTTTTGTGTTAATGAGAGAGGAAAATGTTTGTTTTTCTCAATAACGCATATAACACTTACGGATCCACTGTTAAGATTTTACCCCTGGAAGACAATCTTACTCGGCTACGAGTGATCGCCAAGAAGAAGAAGATAATTTTATGTACTAGGTTATAATATTCCCCCTCTCCCTGTTTAAAAAAGAGCAGGGCTTTCATCATACAGCTGCATCCACCATCTTGACTTTTTGACACCCCCTGCTCCCCCCTTGGACAACCCCGTCCTGGACCAGCCTGGGTAAAATTTAAGGGCAATTAAGTGAAAACAGTAGGGACAAAGCATTCGTTTGCACCCAGATACTGGCTGGGTTCACACATTGTACTGTGCCATCATGTGATTTGTTTCCATAAACCCAGGCATTGTGGGCTATAAAACATGTTTGTGGCTTATCCAACAAATCATGGCTACCACGGAGAGAACAACACCTCCACCAACACAGGCAGGACAAGCCAGGGTATATAAACAGAGAGCAAGTCCCACTGCCTTTTCGCACTGAAGATGTTGCCTAGTCTGGCAATGAAACGTCTGCAAGAAAACAACAAGGCTCAGAGAGCACCAAGGACTCCACAAATCATGGTTATAACAACTTAGCATGACTTAAACTGGAGTTGGAGTTACCTGTACTAAAGAGACCTTGGAGGGCTTCCAAGGTAGGTAGATGTGGATAACCCTTTTTAGTCATTCTCTTTGCTCTTTCCTACCTCGGGTGGCATGACCAAGAGGAGCAGGGCTAACATGTTCAGACTCTTATTTGACCTCACTTTTTTGGCATGGATGTTTAAGGCACTTATTTCAGTCCAATTTGGGGTGGGTGGGTTCAGGGGTCGTGGATGGTGTCATAGTTTCCTTTTGCAAGGTCTGAGACATCCAAGTTGCCCCTTAAAACCTATTCCCCCAAACTGTCCTGACTTTGAGTGAAGGAACACGCTGAGACTTGGTGTAAAAGCTCTAGTGTTTTATTGTTCTACTCTGCTAGACAGAATCCAGCTAAACTAAAATGAACTAGTGATGCTCAGAGAAAAGGCCCAAGAAACTAGGGCGGGGCCTTCTTCAGCCTCTTGGGAGGAAAGCAAAGTGATTCAGTACTGCGCATGCGTTTATCCCCCTGGAGGGAGCCCCCTCCTTCTTCACCAGTTATCTCCCTGACACAAACAAAAGAAAGACATAAAAGAGTCCACCCACCCTGGAGACAAATGGCTTGGAGAAGCCCATCTAGGTTTCTCTAGCAAGCACAGAATATCACTCAGTAGCATCTAGTTCAGTGTTTCTCAACCTTGGCCACTTTAAGATGGGTGGACATCAACTCCCAGAATTCCCCAGCCAGCCAGGCTGGCTGGGGATTTCTGGGAGTTGAAGTCCACCCATCTTAAAGTGGCCAAGGTTGAGAAACACTGATCTAGTTAATCCTTCAGCACAGCCAATAACCAAGTCTTACCCAATCCAAGCTCAAATTGGTTCCTTCATTGACCTCTCTTTCTAAGAGGAGAACACCCATTGGTTCCTCCCCATCCTCTAAGACATAGCTTTCCAAACTGTGTGTTGTGACACATTAGTGTGTTGCGACAAAACCCGGAAGTGCTGATGGCGCGTCGCCGCCGCCCCTGCAGCAGCGTGCGGTGGTGGCAGTGGCGGCGGCGGCAGCGGCACGCCATCAACGCTTCCGGGTTTTAGCGCAAAACACGAGGTCGCCACTGCTGCCACCGCTGCCGTGCATGCTGCCACCCCTGCACCACCGCCGTGTACGCCGCCGCCGTGCACGCCGCCGCCGTGCACGCCCCCATGCACGCCAGTGCCGTGTGTGCCCCCACGCCACTACCGCTGCCATTGGTGTGTCGTCAACAGTGGGAGTTTGGAAAGCACTGCTCTAAGAAGAATTTGTCCTAAAGAGACATGTTTCTTTGGGCAAATTATGGTGGGATTTCATATCAACTTCTCAACTGGAGTAGCCTGTAAGACCCTCCTGTTACCCTCCTTGGATTTCCCAGGAAATCTGTGCCCAGGTAGCTACATTGCCATCTAAGCCCCACTTGGTAGGTCTGCATCCTGCATCCAGCTGATGACGTCTTCTTAAGGCTGTATTTGCAAGACCCTCTGAGCCAAAAAGCAATGAGGATGGGCCATCATTTTCTTCTCTTGTGCACAGCTCATTAGCCCGAGTCCTAGGCTTAGTACCCAAAGCCGCCATCATGATTTTCATTATTTATTTATCAAATCATCGTCATTAGACTCCTATGAAGAGTCCCAAGCTTCATGGATTTGAGTGACTTTAGGGTCAAAATGCTGTGCAACCTGAAATTTAAAACTGGGAGAAGCCTTGATCCCAAATGCTGATGTCTGGAAGGCCAAAATGGCTGCTAGTTTGGGTGCAATCATACAGTAAAACACCAATTGAGGAGTTATGATGGCAAAATGCCCTCTTTAGGCAGGCATTTTGGCTTAGCATGGGGGTGGACAGTCTAGGAAACTTTGTGTGGGAAGCTAGTGGGGGATTCCATGGATGAGGGAACGCTCATGAAAGGGAAGCTCTAGGATTCCAACTCATTGGTCTCAAGGTCACTATGAGTGGCGAGCAAGGAAAATATTATACCCATATGGCTTGGCCAAGGGTATGGGCTGTAAGAGCTTTCTGCTTTGGTAAAAGAGCTGTCTAATCAGTTTAAATTGCCCCCATTAATAAGCTTCTCTCTGTACAAATCACTGAGCATTCAGGGCAAAACCCAGTGACTAAGCACTATTCTAGAATTTTAATTTATAAGCCTGAGGCATAATGGAGGGATTTGCTTGCTTCCCATTCTTCCCCCAAGTTTCGGGCTGTCTCCAGGGCCGCTCTGCCGTGCACTGTAAGATCCTCAGGGCAGGCTACTGCGCGGTTGTGTTCTGCATGCAACGAATGGCTCTTCCTGGTGAGGCTATGCAAATGACAACTCATAATTGCTGGTGTTTATTGACTGACCTTGGATACTTGATTGGTTTGTTTACTTTCCCTTTTGCTAATTAAAAGCTTCCATGCGGATTTTATGTTGTCTGTAGATCCCCCATCCTTTAGGCTAGAGGATGGTTGAGTCCCCATTTAGAAAAAATGCGCAGGGGAGGGAGGGGTTAGCTGGTGGCTGGGATGTAACAACATCCAGCAGTGTAATCAGAAAGACTGCTGTCGTGCAATGGGGAATGCTGGGGGTGGAGGAATGCCGTACCTGGAAATTCCCCTCTGCAGGAGTGCAATGCATAAAGGAGTGTAATGCATAAAGGGGCGTGGTGGCTCGGCGGGTAAGATGCCAGGATAGTTGATCGGAAGATCGCAAGTTTGGAGGTTCGAATCCCTAGTCCCACATGGCAGAGTGAGCTCCTGCACTCGCCCCAGCTCTTGCCAACTTAGCAATTCGAAAGCATGCAAGTGCAAGTAGATTAATAGGTACCACTTCGGTGGGAAGGTAACAGCGTTTTGCGTGCGTCATGCCGGCCACATGACCGCAGAAGCGTCTTCGGACAACGCTGGCTCTTCAGGTAACAAACAGAGATGAGCACTGGCCCCTAGAGTCGGACACGACTGCACAAATGTGCGGGGGGAACCTTTACCTTTTGAATGCCTGCACCACAGACAAATCAGATTGTTATCAGAAGCTGCTACCACTAGGACTGAAAATGTATGCAATCTGTCTCTCTGGAGTATTTTTTTCTCCCTTCTCACCAACTTGGCTAATGATAAAATATTGGAAGCATTTTCTTTTCAGCTTGCATCATATCCATTAGATTTAGCACGAGAGTGCTAAGGCTTGGTTTGCTTGACTACGTTTTACTGAATAAGCAACATTTGCCAGATTTTGTAAAATACACTAAGCTGGGCTAGGCAATTCACAGGTCCTAGTTTGCATCTTACAAAGCCTGCCAGATCATCTCACTAAAATTTGGTATAAAGCTGCCAATTTTGGGAGGGGGGGCAACTTTTTTGCCTTTTTACAAACTAAAACAAATTCTGTTTTTAAAAAGAGGGGGCTAAAAGTTACTTTTGCACTTTGTATCCACTCTCCAGGATACCCTGGAGAAGATGCTGATGCTAGGGAAGGTGGAAGGCGAAAGGAAGAGGGGCCGACCAAGGGCAAGATGGATGGATGATATTCTGGAGGTGACGGACTCGACCTTGGGGGAGCTGGGGGTGGCGACGGCCGACAGAAAGCTCTGGCGTGGGCTGGTCCATGAAGTCACGAAGAGTCGGAAGCGAGTGAACAAATAAACAAAAAAAATCCATTCTCCAGTCCCTTCCCTCCCAAGAAGCTGAAAATTTTCAGCTCCACCTCTTAGTGATATCTCCATATCACCCAGATGTATGTAACTTTTGGAATCCCAGAAAGTATTTAAAAAGAGAAATCAGCCACTGGCTGAACTCAGTTATCTAGCAAACCGCAATAGCTGGGTTAACAGATAGACAGAATGACCCCAATGGGGCAGAGCAGAAAGGTGAGCAAAATAATTGTTTATATTTGAGCCACAGAATGCAATAAAAACACCAGAGCAATCATTTTTGATGTATATTGTGTAATCTATGCTGCACAGTCCCAAATCCCCTTTAACTACAGATGAATGGAAAGAATATGAAGGATCCTAAATATGAGGCAATCAACTATAATCTCAGTGCATCTGAAGGAAATGTGACCATTATAACTGGATGAAAAATATACTGTAATAACTTCATACAGACCAGATGATTAAGAACGGAGATTTGATAAACAAGGATACTGTTGGGACAAAACTCTAGGCCATCCCTACTGGGGTTTTACTGTAGAGTGCCATTTATGTACAGTGAGATCCTTTGGACCTCATAGGTCCTATGATACAAACACACATAGCAACCTCAAGTACATAATCTTACGTAATGTCCCCTGAACCCTGATGATTTTCAACCATCACCTTTTCTGCCATGATCTGAACTGCTGTTCTCAAGCTGGCAAATGGGGAAAATGGTGTGGCAATAGGACCAAGTTTGCTTGCATATATCAGGAGCAACAGAGGAAGCAACCCAGATTAAGCTCCTAAGACTTGATTTCCGTGCAGGACCTGAAATTGCTTCTTAATATTTCTAGCTCAAACCAAATGGGGCCTTATGTTATTCCAGGAGCACTTGTGGACAGATGAATAGCTAGCCTGGGCAGGATTGAACTAGGAAAGGACCAGAAGAGGTGGAACTAGACTGCTTAAAGACAGGTCTTGGAGGACCTCCCAAGGAATCACCTTGTGAGACTTAGAACTTTGGAACTGGCTGTAAGAGTCGTTAGCTAGAGGTGGGAGCTAGGGGTGGTCCTACCGTTTCCCTACCTGAGACAGAGATTTAGACCTTTAGACACAGAGGAACAGGACAATATTATGTTCCCAGGGCTTGATTAAACCCAGCTGATGCCCAAAGCACAGCCCAGCAGTGGTGCCCCTCGGCCCTTCCATTGCTGAACTGACATGACATTCAGACTCAATCAGTGCTGAAGGTGAAAGAAGAGATGAAAAATTCAGTTGTCTTCCAGGCCAGACTCCACAACTATATTAAATATAAACTTTTTGGGGAAAAAGTGGGTAAGACGCCAGGCTTGTCTATCGGAAGATTCCAAGTTCGGAGGTTCGAATCCCTAGCCCCGTGTGACGGAGTGAGCTCCTGCACTCGCCCCAGCTCTTGCCAACTTAGCAATTCGAAAGCATGCAAATGCAAGTAGATGAATAGGTACCACTTTGGTGGGTAGGTAACAGCGTTCCGCGTGCGTCATGCCGGCCACATGACCGTGGAAGCGTCTTCGGACAACGCTGGCTCTTTGGCTAACAAATAGAGATGAGCACCGGCCCCTAGAGTCAGACACGACTGCACAAATGTGCGGGGGGAACCTTTACCTTTTAAATAGCAGTAAGCAATATAAGCAAATGATTTACTTGTAACTAGGGCAAGAGAAACAAATGCAAATTTTCAACACTTTTTAATACATTTTTAAATTAAATTGTACAAGGGAAAAATGAAAATGCAAACATTTATTGAAAACTGAAGTCAAGTGCGGCAGTGAAAGAGTTAAGGGCATGATTGGGAGAGGGGAAAACTTTGTGGCGCCCCCCCCCCCCTTCCTTTGGTGCCCTAAACATGTGCTGAATTTGCTTAATGGTTAATCCAGGGCTGAATGTTTCTTCAGAACAGCTCTCACATTGGCGTGGGAAGATCTAGCCGGTACTTCTTCCCAGAATTTAGAAGCATTGAGATTGAGATGGTTTCCTCAGCGCGGAGCTGTGTTTCTCAACCATGGCAACTTTAAGATGTGTGGACTTCAAGTCCACCCAGAGTCCCAGAGTCCCCTCTGTGGGGAGAGATGGGCGGTGATATAAGTATGATAGATAGATAGATAGATAGATAGATAGATAGATAGATAGATAATAGATAATAAATAAATAAGTCCCAGAATTCCCCAGCCAGCCATGCTGGCTGGGGAATTCTGGGACTTGAAGTCCACACATCTTAAAATGGCCAAGGTTGAGAAACACTGGCGTGGAGCAATCAAGTTGCTGACCATCATTATGTGAGAACAGCCAGATTGTGTAGTGAATCCCACAATTCAGAAGACATTTCCTCTGAATTTTATTGGGGTGGAGACTGCCTTCAGGGCCAGTGTGGTAGCTGTGACAAAGGAGAAAAAAAACCCACACACATTGATGAAGATGCATTTCTTTCATATTGTGATATGAAGTTAAGGAGGGAAAAAAAGTTCATTCTCCTTAGAGAGAAGATGTGTAGCTGTAATTTAGATGTAAACACAATTAAACTACTGAGTGCAGCCTATTTTTCCTTTGCTGGGCAAGCTGGGATGGCAGTCCCCGCAATTTGAAAAGGGCAAAGCTACATCAAGATGCTAGGGGGCCCCTTTCTTGGGATGAAAAAAAATTACATGAATAGTAAATCATCGAAGGCTGTAAAGACGCCGTATCAAAATGGAGCCTAAAAAAAAATCTATCAGTAATTTATTAAAGTATGTTTAAATCTTCTTTTTTTTAAAAAAAGACTTTATTAAAGTTTCAAATTGTAGATAAAATACAAAGGTATAGAAAAGATTGAAGACAGACTAAAAGAAAAAAGATAAACTAAAAAGAGCAGAAATAGATGGAAATACAGAAGAAATGACTTGCGCCCTTCTCCAGCACAGATACAAATGCATAGGCTGACCATATTTCCTTGAGACAAAAACGGGACATTGGGATGGCAAAACGGGACGGGGTCTTATGTAATATTCCGTATTCATGAAAAAGACAGGGGTCCCCGTCCCCCGGTCCAAGCAATTGGCTCCCGCCTGCAAACCCCGCTCCCCGGTCCACGCAATTGGCTCCTGCCTGCAAACCCCGCCCCCGGTCCGCGCAATTGGCCCCTGCCTGCAAACCTCACCCCCGGTCTGCGCAATTGGCTCCCGCCTGCAAACCCTGCCCCCGGTCCGCCCTCCTCTTCGCGTCTCTGCCCTCCTTTGCCACACGCTGATAGGCGGGTGGGCTTCCTCTTCCGGGCTGCCTCCAATCGGCAGCTCCGGCTCGGATCCTCCTTCCGCGCCATTCCCGCCGGGTTTAAAAAACGGGACAAAATTGAGATTTTTATCAAAATGACGGGACGGTTGACAAATGCTAAAAAAATGGGACTGTCCCGTTCAAAACGGGACATATGGTCAGCCTACAAATGCAGAATACGTCAACCTCTTACTCTAACTCTAACCATAATAAACATTATTTCTATAAACTATAACAACCTAATCATCAAAACCCAAAGTCAAAACTTCATTCTTTTCAGATACAGCAAAAAGTCCAAAAGCTACATAGAAACAAATCCAGCCAAGTTATTTTCTCTAATCGATCCTGTCAGTTTCGCATTCTCTGCCAGTTCCATTAATTTCACCATCCATTCTTCCACTGTGGGAATTTGTGAGTCCTTCCACCTTTGCACATACACAACTCTTTTGTCATATACAAAAAGAAGGTCCCAAATTTTGTTTCAAGTTGTTTATCCATCAGACCCAAAAGAAAAGCCTCTGGTTTCAATCTTAAGAATCTTTTGGATTATAGTACGTATCTGTTCCCAATATTTCTTGGCTTTCTTACATGTCCACCAAAGATGTTAAAAAGTGCCTTCACCTCTGGAAAAATTTTCGAACATACATTTGATACCCCTTTATACATCTTCAACAGCTTATCAGGTGTTAAATACCAACGGTACATCATCATATAGAAATTCTTTTTCAAATTGTAATTCAATGTAAATTTCAAACCTCTGTTCCACATATTCTCCAATGTTTAAATTTGTTCACTAAGAACTACCCATAATTAATTAGGTAGCATGTTGAGACGTATAACCCAGGCTAACTTAAACTTCTCTCCACTTTCCATTTCTTTGTTTTCTTGTCTTTTAATCCTTTTGTCTCCACTGATACTCCGGTACCCTGAAGATGCTGCAAGCTACAGGTCCTTGTTGCAGGGTTTATTTTATTTATTTAGTTATGCAATTTATCTATCGCCTCCAACCTCATGAACTGTTGGTGTAAATCACAGACTGATGTAATAAGTACTCCTGTGTGTTTCAAAATTTCCTCTAGGTGTTGTTTCTGAAAAAGCTTCTCTCACCTTCATTTTGAAGGCACTTGGCTACCTCAGGCTACTATTAGAAAGGCCGTGGTTTTTAAAAAAAAATTAACTATTTAATCCCTCCATCCTCTGAGCATTGAAAGTAATAGAGAAAGCTCAGATTAAAGGAACAATGAAAGAGAATAAAACAAATATAACATTAATTAAAAGCTAGAATGCCTGTCATCCCTCCTCCCAAAAACTTAAGTGTAATAAAGATGAGGTTACTTGGAACTTCCTGAAATTGTGAGCGTCTACAATGGTAATGTTTCTTCTGAATAGGCCCTGTTGAGTATCCATTTCTCTAGTACAGCCTTTCTCAACCTTTTGACCCAGGAGGAACCCTTGAAATATCTTTCAGGCCTTGGGGAACCCCTGCACATTCAGGCTCAAATATAGGCCAGAAGTTAAAAGGTAAAGGTAAAGGTTCCCCCTGCACAGTTGTGCAGTCGTGTCCGACTCTAGGGGCCGGTGCTCATCTCTGTTTGTTAGCCGTTTGTTAGGAAGATTCTGCTTGGAGGTGTTCTTGTAAACCTAGGGGCTGCAATTCATTCATTCTGTGCCATCAAGTAGCTTTTGACTCCTAGAGACCATAGATAGATTTTCTCCATGAAGATCTGTCCCTAACCTGTTCTTTCAGGTTTTCCAATGGTGCACTCACCACCTGTGATGATCCTGAGCTAGCAATCAGCACTCCTCACACAAAACACTTTGGAATCAAAAGGAATCTTTATTGCAGTTCATGATCCATGACACTTTAAAGATTCAAGTGGCTACGTTTCTTAAAGTTACAACTTAAGTACATTCTTTCCCCTCCCCTTTTTCCCATTGAGTGTGTGCCGGCTGCAGCCTCCCTCCTGCACCTCCGCCAGCGCTTGCTGGCTGACTTCCTGTCACGAATGGCTCCATGGCAGGGGCTGTTTGTGACATCACCACTGTAACTGAGTCCATTCACCTTGCTACTGGTCGTCCTCTTCTTCTCTTTCCTTCTACCTTTCCCAGCATTATAGACTTTTCCAAAGAGCTGGGTCTTCACATAATGTGTCTGAAGTAGGATAATTTGAATCTAGTCGTTTGTGTCTTGATTTATTTGATGATCCATTAGTTTGTTTTCTTGGCTGTCCATGGTATTTTCAGGAGTCTTTTCCAATACCAAAGTTCAAAAGCGTCAATACTCTTCCTATCCTGCTTCTTCAAAGTCCAACTTTCACTTCCATAGAGTGTCACAGGGAATACCATGGCTTGCGCAGTTCTGATCTTTGTAGGTATAGACACATCCCGGCATTTGAATATCTTTTCCAAGGCCTTAAAGGCTGCTCTACCAAGTGCTATTCTGTGGTATTCTTGACTGCTTGTTCCTTTACTGTTGATGGTTAATCCTAAAAGGCAGAAGCTAACCACCACTTCAATATCTTCATTATTTATTATTTATTTATTTATTTATTCAATTTATCCCTGCCCATCTCCCCGAACAGGGGACTCTGGGCGGGTTACAACAGATGAATTATGAATTCCAAGGCTGATTGTTCTACCTATTGTCATTAGTTTGGTCTTCTTTATATTTAACTTTACGCCCATTTTTCCACTTTGCTTCTAAACTTTTATTAGTAGAGCTTGCAGATCCTTTGCATTTTCAGCTATCAGGGTGGTTTCATCAGCAATTCATATCTCAAGATAAATCTCTCAACACTCAGGTTTGCTAAACATTTTGTTGTTGTTGTTCAGTCGTTTAGTCGTGTCCGACTCTTCGTGACCTCATGGACCATAGCACGCCAGGCCTTCCTGTCCTCCACTGTCTCTCGGAGTTTACTCAAATTCATGTTCATTACATCGGTGATGCTATCTAACCATCTCATCCTCTGCCATCCCCTTCTCCTTTTGCCTTCAGTCTTTCCCAGCATCAGGGTCTTTTCCAGTGAGTCCTCTCTTCGCATTAGGTGGCCAAAGTATTTGAGCTTCAGCTTCAGCATCTGTCCTTCCAATGAGCAGTCAGGGTTGATTTCCTTTAGGATTGACTGGTTTGACCTCCTTGCAGTCCAAGGGACTCTCAAGAGTCTTCTCCAGCACCACAGTTCGAAAGCATCAATTCTTCGGCGCTCAGCCTTCCTTATGGTCCAACTCTCACAGCCATACATTACTACTGGAAAAACCATAGCTTTAACTATACGGACCTTTGTCGGCAAGGTGATGTCTCTGCTGTTTAATATGCTGTCTAGGTTTGCCATAGCTTTCCTCCCAAGGAGCAAGCGTCTTTTAATTTCATGGCTGCAGTCACCGTCTGCGGTGATCTTGGAGCCCAAGAAAATAAAATCTGTCACTGCTTCCATTTCTTCCCCTTCTATTTGCCAGGAAGTGATGGGACCAGATGCCATGATCTGGGTTTTTTTAAGGTTGAGTTTCAAGCCAGCTTTTGCACTCTCCTCTTTCACCCTCATCAAGAGGCTCTTTAGTTCCTCTTCACTTTCTGCCATTAGGGTGGTATCGTCTGCATATCTGAGGTTGTTGATATTTTTCCCGGCAATCTTAACTCCGGCTTGTGATTCATCCAGCCCGGCATTTCTCATGATGTACTCTGCATATAAGTTAAATAAGCAGGGTGATAATATACAGCCTTGTTGTACTCCTTTCCCAATTTTGAACCAGTCGGTTGTTCCATGTCCGGTTCTAACTGTTGCTTCTTGACCCGCATACAGGTTTCTCAGGAGACAGGTAAGGTGGTCTGGTACTCCCATCTCTTTAAGACTTTGCCACAGTTTGTTGTCATCCACACAATCAAAGGCTTTAGCGTAGTCAATGAAGCAGAAGTAGATGTTTTTCTGGAACTCTCTTGCTTTTTCCATGATCCAGCGAATGTTGGCAATCTGATCTCTAGTTCCTCTGCCTCTTCGAAACCCAGCTTGCACTTCTGGTAGTTCTCGGTTCACATACTGCTGAAGCCTAGCTTGTAGGATTTTGAGCATAACCTTGCTAGCATGTGAAATGAGCGCAATTGTACGGTAGTTTGAACATTCTTTGGCATTGCCTTTCTTTGGAATTGGAACGTAAACTGACCTTTTCCAATCCTGTGGCCACTGTTGAGTTTTCCAAATTTGTTGGCATATTGAGTGCAGCACTTTAACAGCATCATCTTTTAGGATTTTAAATAGCTCAGCTGGGATACTGTCTTCTCCGCTAGCTTTGTTGTTAGTAATGCTTCCTAAGGCCCACTTGACTTCACTCTCTAGGATGTCCAGCTCAAGGTCAGTGACCACACCATCGTATTTATCAGGGATATTAAGATCTTTCTTGTATAGTTCTTCTGTATATTCTTGCCACCTCTTCTTAATTTCTTCTGCTTCTGTTAGGTCCCTGCCTTTTTTGTCCTTTATCATGCCCATCTTTGCACAAAACGTTCCCTTGATATCTCCGATTTTCTTGAAGAGATCTCTAGTCTTCCCCATTCTATTGTTTTCCTCGATTTCTTTGCATTGTTCATTTAAGAAGGCCTTCCTATCTCTCCTTGCTATTCTCTGGAATTCTGCATTCAGTTGTTTATATCTTTCCCTTTCTCCCTTGACTTTTGCTTCCCTTCTTTCCTCAGCTATTTGTAAAGCCTCATCAGTCAGCCACTTTGCTTTCTTGCATTTCTTTTTCTTTGGGGTGGTTTTAGTTGCTGCCTCCTGTACAATGTTACGAACCTCCATCCATAGTTCTTCAGGCACTCTGTCTACCAGGTCTAATCCTTTAAATCTATTCCTCACCTCCACTGTATATTCATAAGGGATATGATTTAGGTCATACCTGAGTGGTCTAGTGGTTTTCTCTACGTTCTTCAATTTAAGCCTAAATTTTGCAATAAGAAGCTCATGATCTGAGCCACAGTCAGCTCCAGGTCTTGTTTTTGCTGATTGTATAGAGCTTCTCCATCTTTGGCTGCAAAGTATATAATCAATCTGATTTTGGTATTGACCATCTGGTGATGTCCATGTGTAGAGTCGTCTCTTGTGTTGTTGGAAAAGAGTGTTAGCTATGACCAGCGTGTTCTCTTGACAAAACTCTATTAGCCTTTGCCCTGCTTCATTTTGTACTCCGAGGCCGAACTTGCCTGTTATTCCGGTTATTTTTTGACTTCCTACTTTAGCATTCCAGTCCCCTATGATGAAAAGGACATCTTTTTTTGGTGTTAGTTCTAGAAGGTGTTGTAGGTCTTCAAAGAACCGGTCAACTTCAGCTTCTTTGGCATCAGTGGTTGGGGCATAGACTTGGATCACTGTGATGTTGAATGGTTTGCCTTGGATTCGAACTGAAAGCATTCTGTCGTTTTTGAGGTTGTACCCCAGTACTGCCTTTCCCACTCTTTTATTGACTATGAGAGCTACTCCATTTCTTCTAAGGGATTCTTGCCCACAGTAGTATATATAATGGTCTCCTGAATTAAATTTGCCCATTCCTGTCCATTTTAGTTCGCTGATTCCCAAGATGTCAATGTTCAATCTTGTCATCTCATGTTTGACCACATCCAGCTTACCTTGATTCATAGATCTTACATTCCAGGTTCCTATGCAATATTGTTCTTTACAGCATCGGACTTTCCTTCCACTTCCAGACACATCCACAACTGAGCGTCCTTTCGGCTTTGGCCCAGCTGCTTCACTCTTTCTGGAGCTACTCGGAATTGCCCTCCGCTCTTCCCCAGTAGCATTTTGGACACCTTACGACCTGAGGGGCTCATCTTCTGGCATCATATCTTTTAGCCTTTTGATACTGTCCATGGGTTTTATTGGCAAGGATACTGGAGTGGTTTGCCATTCCCTCCTCCAGTTTTGGACCACGTTTTGTCAGAACTCTCCGTCATGACCTGTTCTTCTTGACCTGACTTCATTGAGTTACGCAAGCCCCTTCACCACGACAAGGCAGTGATCCATGAAGGGGTTGCTAAACATACATGCAACATATCCCATCTTTCCACAAGATCATGGTGCATCAGGAAATTCAACCTGGAATGGATGCATTAAGTCCCTCCTTGTGGGGGAGATGGGTGGGATATAAATGTGATAAATAAATAAAATAAATAAGTCATCTTACGGTAGGGAGGAGATAAAATCTTCAGTATGTCTTGAAACTTCTGTGCCCACCAATGATTATCCTTGAACTTCTTCATCAATGAAACTTTCACAAAGAAAACAGACATCCAATGTTGAAAGGGACTTAAAAAATTATTATAAATCAACATGTTCAGAGTCTCCCAGATCCATTCTCACTGGCCAGGGCCGTTTTGGCTACATATATCATTAAAGCTCTGTTGCTCTGTTGATGTATTAGTGCCATACTTTCTCGAGATAATGCTATCCTGATAATACATCACTCTTTCTCACATAATGTCAGTTTCTCCCTATCGTAGCCTCAGCCAACAAGAACATATTGAGGACAGGCTGTATGTTTTAAATTATTACTTCTTTTCTACGTCCATGCACCCCCTTTTCCTCCTGACTTCTGAAAACTTTTTATTTCCTAATATGCTTGATATGGTGATACTTTTCAAGTAAGCGCAACATTCCAGTCTCTAGTTGTGCATGAACCAGGGAGGTCTACGGTGGGATCAAAAATGTCAAGATAGCAGCCATAACCATTTTGGCACCCCCACCCAGATGCTCCTGGCATGAACTATGTATTCTAGGTTCTGTGGCAGAGTTCAAATTTTGTGCTAAAATGCAACGTGGCTTGTGTGATCTTGGTTAGTATGTGATCCCACCCATTATGACTTATAAACCATGTTTTGTGGCTGGGAACCCACAAGAGTCGCTTTGTTTGAGAAGGGCAGCCATATAAGTTTTACAAAGAATGAATGAATGAATGAATGAATGAATGAATGAATGAATCCAATATGTTATGCACTGATTCTGTGGTGTATATTCCAAATCGATTTCTGTAATTTATCCTTTTTAAAAGTATGGTTGTAGCTATTTGCTTACAGAGGTATAAGGGTGTGTGTGTAGAAATGCAGGCAGAATTTTATCCCAGGGTTGTGTGGAAAGTAATTCAAGATAAACTGTTGAACTGCAATCAGAGGGAAAAGTGAGAACTGCCATTAAAGCTTGTAGCTCTAGAGCAGTGTTTCTCAACCTTGAGAAATGCTGGCTGGGGAATTCTGGGAGTTGAAGTCCACACATCTTAAAAGTTGTCAAGGTTGAGAAACACTACCCTAGAGGATGGATCTTTCAGCTTTACAAACAAAGTAGATCCCAGAAGTCTGGCTACTGGGGAGACTACTCAATTGTTTCCTAAGAGAAAAAACTATTAAATAACTTTAATGGCATTAGAAGGTTTCTGATCACATTTTAGCTGATATGCATGGCTGTTTTGGCTATCTCCCTCTTCCAAATAGCACCAAAACATCCATTCTTCTTCCATGGCCCTCTCTGCTGCGATCCGATGTGGCAAATCAACTCTGAAGAATTGGAAGTAGAAGTTTTAGACTCTGAAATTATGCAACTCTCCTTCCTCTGCAAAGATTAATGCCCAATGCTTCCGCCCCAGTATTGTTTGGGACCCCAGAATAGCACTAGATAACATACATGGGAAGAGCTACTGTATGCTATCCCTTTCTCTCTAGAGCAGTGTTTCTCAACCTTGGCAACTTGCATATGGGTGGACTTCAACTCCCAGAATTCCCCAGCCAGCCTGAAGTCCTTGAAGTCCACCCATCTGCAAGTTGCAAAAGTTGGGAAACACTGCTCTAGAGATTAGGCAGAGTTTCTTGGCAGAGGGCCTTCTCCATAAGACATTATTGCAAACCCTGGATAGGGTTGTCTTGCATCTGGCTTGGCCAGCATTGCTGCCATGTAGCTCTGAATATCTGGCATCTGCCCTAGAAGAAATATTTTTGGGAGGGGGGGGTTGGCTGTCTCACTCTGTACATCCATCCAGGAAGTTCTCAATACCCCAGGAAAAGCAGAGCTGCCTGTCTGACTCCAGAACATAGGGAGGCCAAAGAGTTATTTCAGAATTAGATCAACAGGGGGCAGGCCTCCCCGTCAGCACAAGCCAGTTTGTTTAAGCATCAGTATGTTATTCCACCTTGGTTTCTAACAGCGTGTTGACTAAAATCAAGGTAAGTGTTTGCTTCATGACTATTCAGGGCAAGAGTATAGGATCACTCTGTGCAGCATCGTCAATAAACACGGTCCAGTTATCCTTTTTCACCCTTGTGGCTTCTTTTAAAAAAGAGGTTGAATTTTAGAACGAAAGGGAGTGATACATCCAGGAAGCACTTAAGTAGTATCAGAAGAAAAGCTCACCCTGTCAGAACCCTGGCATGCCCAAGGGTCCTGCCATCCCCTATACCACACCCAGCATTAGCAACTGCCAGCTACACCTCATGGATGATGAACTTTTAACCTTGACACCAGGAGAACCAGAGGGAAGACTGAAAGCGGACCAGATGGAAGCTCGCAGCTGGGAGGGGCCAGTGCTCTGGCAGAAGGGTATATAAACCCAAGCAGGGAACCAGGGGACCATTCGTGCCTTTACTGGGCTTACTCATGTTAATCAATAAACCGTTTACTTACTGAAAGAGCTGAGGTAAAGTCATTTCTGTGGAGAAACGTCTGCAACTGAGAAGCGCCTGACACACCCTCGCTTTCTGTAGAAAGACTCTGAGGTGGTTTCTCAGTAAAATTAAAACCATTAAAAGTGCCACTTTGCTTTTTAAAAAACAAAACAGCAATTTAAGAAACCAGCACAAAGAAGATCCAGCAGGATTGAGATCCATTATTTCAGAAATGTCCTTTACGATGATACGCCATTATATGCACCCTCCCCTGTGGATTTCCTCTCTCTTTTCCAGAATCATTGGCATCAGGAGTGCGTGTCAAAAAAAGTCAAGATGGCGGCCTCAACCATAGGATCAAAGCTCTGCCCTTTTACCATGCAGCCATCATATTAACTTTTTTGATCCTGCCTTGCAGACACCCCTGGTGGGTTGCATGTTGCTAGCTGGGCCAACGCTAGTGTAGACATGTGTTCTCCTTTATAGAGCAGTGTTCTTCAACCTTGGTAGCTTGAAGATGTGTGGACTTCAACACCCAGGCTGGCTGGGCAATTCTGGGAGTTGAAGTCCACACATCTTCAAGCTGCCAAGGTTGAAGAACACTGTTATAGAGGACAACCCTTTTTTAAAGGATTCCTTTAGTTGATGCCCAGCTTACGTGGCAGCACCCAGCTGACCTCAGAAAACTAAATAGGATTGGATGTCGTTAGTGCTTGGTTGGGAGACCATGAGGAGATCCTAGGATAGTAGGTTAGATTGCACAGTAATAAACCAAAAAGTGGCAGCTGCAAAGGGCAGATTCCTCAGGAGGCAGACAAGATGACTTGGTATCCCCATACCACCAAGAACTTGCCACAATTTGTTATGATCCACACAGTCAAAGGCTTTAGAATAGTCAATAAAACAAAAATAGATGTTTTTCTGAAACTCCCTGGCTTTCTCCATTATCCAGCGGATATTGGCAATTTGGTCTCTAGTTCCTCTGCCTTTTCTAAACCCAGCTTGTACATCTGGCAATTCTCGCTCCATGAATTGCTGGAGTCTACCTTGCAAGATCTTGAGCATTACCTTACTGGCATGTGAAATACGTGCCACTGTTCGATAGTTTGAACATTCTTTAGTGCTTCCCTTTTTTGGTATGGGGATATAAGTTGATTTTTTCCAATCTGATGGCCATTCTTGTGTTTTCCAAATTTGCTGGCATATGGCATGCATCACCTTGACAGCATCATCTTGCAAGATTTTAAACAGTTCAGCTGGGATACCGTCGTCTCCTGCTGCCTTGTTATTAGCAATGCTTCTTAAGGCCCATTCAACCTCACTCTTCAGGATGTCTGGCTCTAACTCACTGACCACACCGTCAAAGCTATCTCCAATATTATTATCCTTCCTATACAGATCTTCCATATATTCTTGCCACCTTTTCTTGATCTCTTCTGCTTCTGTTAGGTCCTTACCATCTTTGTTTTTGATCATACCCATTTTTGCCTGGAATTTACCTCCGATGTTTCTAATTTTCTGGAAGAGGTCTCTTGTCCTTCCTATTCTATTGTCTTCTTCCACTTCCACACATTGCTTGTTTAAAAATAATTCCTTATCTCTTCTGGCTAACCTCTGGAATTTTGCATTTAATTGGGCATATCTCCCCCTATCACTGTTGCCTTTTGCTTTCCTTCTTTCTTGGGCTACTTCCAGTGTCTCAGCAGACAGCCATCTTGCCTTCTTGGTTTTCTTTTTCTTTGGGACGTTTTTTGTTGCCACCTCCTGAACAATGTTGCGAACTTCTGTCCATAGTTCTTCCGGGACCCTATCTACTAAATCTAGTCCCTTAAATCTATTCTTCACCTCCACTGCATATTCATTAGGAATGCTAGTGAGCTCATATCTAACTGATCTGTGGGTCTTCCCTATTCTCTTTAGTCTGATTCTAAATTTTGCAATAAGAATTTCGTGATCTGAACTACAGTCAGCTCCAGGTCTTGTTTTTACCGACTGTATAGATGTCCGCCACCTCTGGCTGCAAAGGATGTAGTCAATCTGATTTCGGTGTCGACCATCTGGTGAAGTCCATGTATAAAGTCGTCTTTTAGGTTGTTGGAAGAGAGTGTTTGTTATGCACAGTGAGTTGTCTTGGCAAAATTCTATCAGCCTATGTCCTGCTTCATTTTGTTCTCCCAGACCATGCTTTCCTGTAATTCCAGGTGTCGTCTGACTACCCGCCTTAGCATTCCAGTCTCCTGTAATGAAAATAACATCTCTTTTTGGTGTATTATCCAGTAGGTGCTGCAGATCCTCATAGAACTGATCTACTTCTGCTTCTTCAGCATCTGTGGTTGGGGCGTATATTTGGATCACTGTGATGTTAAATGGCTTACCCTGAATTCAAATTGAGATCATTCTATCGTTTTTTGGATTGTATCCAAGTACTGCTTTAGCCACT
This sequence comes from Charina bottae, assembly GCA_023362775.1. Classification (NCBI taxonomy): domain Eukaryota; kingdom Metazoa; phylum Chordata; class Lepidosauria; order Squamata; family Charinaidae; genus Charina; species Charina bottae. Next base: position 6,081,456 of record JALMGJ010000027.1, on the reverse strand, counting down.
TTATTATTAATTATGAAGGCTACTCCATTTCTTCTGTGGTCCTCTTGTCCACAGTAGTAGATCTGGTGGTCATCTGATGTGAAGTGGCCCATTCCAGTCCATTTCAGTTCACTGACACCCAAAATGTCTATATTTAATCTTGACATCTCACCAATAACTACATCCAATTTGCCCTGGCTCATAGATCTTACATTCCAGGTTCCTATGGTGTGTTGATCTTTAGAACATCGGATTCGTCGTTCACCACCAGCACCGTCGGCCGCTAGCCGTCATTTCGGCTTTGAGCTAGCTGCGTCATCACATCTGGGGCTAGTTGAACGTATCCTCTGTTCCTCCCCAGTAGCATTTTGACCATCCTCCGACCTGGGAGTCCCATCTTCCGATGGTATACCGACATCTCTCTGGTTGTACTGATCCATTTAGTTTTCATGGCAAGAATACTGGGGTGGGTTGCCATTACCTTCCCCAGGGATCGTATTTAGTCTGACCTCTCTGCCACGACCTTCCCGTCTTGGGTGTCCCTTCACGGTTTAGCTCATGGTTTCATTGAGGTGCTCAAGCTCCAGCACCATGACAAGGTAACGATCTCCTTTGCTGGAGGCACCAGATGTACCTTTCCTATATTGAGAGGCACTGCTCATGGTCACTCATGCCTTAGTCACCTCCTGATTGGACTATTGCAACGTGCGGTGCAGGGGGCTGCATTTGAAAAGCATTTGGAAGCTTCCGCTGATCCAAAATACAGCAGCATTAGCAGTAGTGGGTCCATCCCGGTACACCTACTTAACATCACTGCTGAATGAGGTGCGCTGGCTCCCAGTAGGCTTCCAGATGCCACTTGACACCTATAAAGCCCTTAATGGCATGGGGCCAAATTTCTTGTTAATGATTTCTGCCCGTCTCACCAGATCTGGCAGGGTGGGTATAATCCAGGTCTCCATAGTGAAACAGGGTCAACTAGCAGAGCCTCGGAAGCGTGCCTTCTCTGCCATGGTCCTTGCCTTATGGAACAGCCTGTCCCAAAGATATGGATGGCCCCAATCCTGTTGGCCTTCTAGAAGGCTGTGAAGACCTGGTTCTTCCCTCAGGAAATGGGGCAGGGATGTTGATGGAGCTGGCATGGTGTGGTTGATCTATGGATGTGAGGGGTTTTTTTTGGGGGGGGGACCCTCAACATTGTATTTTTTGCTTTATTTACGCAGAACATATCATGCGACATGCTGGGCTTGATGAATCCAAGGCTGGAGTTAAAATCGCTGGAAGAAACATTAACAATCTCAGATATGCAGATGATACCACTTTGATGGCTGAAAGCTATGAGGAGCTGAGGAGCCTTATGACGAAGGTGAAAGAAGAAAGTGCAAAAGCTGGGTTGCAGTTAAATCTCAAAAAAACCAAGATCATGGCAACCAGCTTGATTGATAACTGGCAAATAGAGGGAGAAAACGTGGAGGCAGTGACAGACTTTGTATTTCTAGGCGCAAAGATTACTGCAGATGCTGACTCCAGCCAGGAAATCAGAAGACGTCTACTTCTTGGGAGGAGAGCAATGACAAATCTCGATAAAATAGTTAAGAGCAGAGACATCACACTGACAACAAAGATCCGCATAGTCAAAGCAATGGTATTCCCCGCAGTAACCTATGGCTGTGAGAGCTGGACCATAAGGAAGGCTGAGCGAAGGAAGATAGATGCTTTTGAACTGTGGTGTTGGAGGAAAATTCTGAGAGTGCCTTGGACTGCAAGAAGATCAAACCAGTCCATACTCCAGGAAATAAAGCCAGACTGCTCACTTGAGGGAATGATATTAAAGGCAAAACTGAAGTACTTTGGCCACATAAAGAGAAGGCAGGATACCCTGGAGAAGATGCTGATGCTAGGGAAGGTGGAAGGCAAATGGAAGAGGGGCTGACCAAGGGCAGGATGGATGGATGATATTCTGGAGGTGACGGACTCGACCGTGGGGGAGCTGGGGGTGGTGACAGCCGACAGGAGGCTCTGGCGTGGGCTGGTCCATGAAGTCACGAAGAGTCGGAAGTGACTGAATGAATAAACAACAACAATATTTGTATTGTGTTTTTATTCCTGTTCACTGCCCAGAGTTCCTTTTGGTAGATGGGTAGCCATCTACCTTTGTTTAATGAATAAATAATAAATCAGTGTATACCAATTTTGTGTAGATCGGTGCCAGTGGGTCATCTGTGGCCACCTTTTGGTGGGGAGGGGGGTGAGTAACATCCAAGTAGCCACCCTTCTGAATCTGCTGTATGAAGGAAAGGTAAAGAAACAGCTCTGTTTAAGGAAGGAAAAGGACCGTGCTGAGAAAACATTTCAGTCTTGGCTGATGTCCTATTTTTCTATGTAAAATAAGTTAATTTTGTTCCTCCCTAGGCACGGTCTAGGAAAAGATGTACTGGCTGATTTTAATGAATGTAGACACTAGGCCTTCTGAAATGAGTACCCATGAAATGTAGAATCACTTGAGAAATCCTGTTATATACTCTCTTGGGGAAACTGAAAGGCTGTGTTTGTACAATTTGCTTAACTAGATCAAGTGAAGATCTAGTAGCTGTTCTGCACAACCCGGTAACCTCGATTAGGATTTGGTTGGTTGGTTTTGGTAGCACGGGATCACTGCAAGGCTAACCTATTTGATCGGTTTATGGGTAAACACCAAAGGTAAGGGATAAATGCTATAAGGTTAAACATGTTGTGTGACTGTAGGCAAAGAGTAGACAAGAATACAGGGGTGTCCACGTGGAGGGGGTCAAAAAAGGCAAGAGGACAACCACAACCATGTGTTTGAATCCCCGTCCTTTTTCACTTACAAAGCTTTCATCCCATACTGGCTGGGAATTCTGGGAGTTGAAGTCCACTCATCTTAAAGTTGCCAAGGTTGAGAAACGCTGCCTTAGAGAATCTGAACAATGAAATTACAGTACACATATTGTGCAAAGAATGCCTTGAGATAATTAAGATCAAACAGCCAGAAAAGGAAGGAAGTTTGGGGAAACAAGAATCCTCCTTATTGGCTTTCATCAAGGAGCATCTTCTTGTAGAACAGCTGTTCCAGGATGCAAAAAATATTTCTTTGGCATGTACAGCGCACAGCCTGTGGTGACCACCAGTGCCCAGGGATAGTATGCCTCTTCAGTAGTGCTTCTTTTTAGTCAGTTGTTCTTCACTTCCTTACGTAATCCTTTAATACAGAGCTTTCCAAACTTTTCATGTTGGTGACACACTTTTTAGACATGCATCATTTCGCGACACACTCTTACAGCAGGGCATCATTTCATGACACATTCTTACAGCAGGGCACAAGGCAGGCACTAGGACCTGTGCGGAATCACAGCAGGTTTGGAGGCAGCAGGGCAGTAGGCAGGCACTAGGACCTGCGCCGAATCCTGGCAGGGCTCGGAGGCAGCAGCAGCCACGACACACCCAGACACTGCAGCTGACACACTAACGTGTCCCGACACACAGTTTGGAAAGCTCCGCTTTAATATGATAAATATGCATAACTCCCATAAGGTCTTCCATCGGAGACAACCAAACTTAGCGGAGACCAGCTGGAAAATCAAGAGATTGCAGGGGAAATTATCTCAGTTTATGCAAGTAGATTTGTGTGCCACAAACTCAGCACTCATAGACATCTGGTAAAAAGCCACAATGACATCACATGCATTGTTACGAATGGCACCAATTACATAACTTGCATCATGTGGGTGATGAAATCATGACCCATGGGACATTACTTGGCCCCTTTGTCTGCTGTGCAGACAACCACGTTGTCCCTGGTGATTAAATCAACGGTATGTGAACCACTGGCTGTGTTTGTGCAACACTGTCTCAGGTTCTACCACATGCTGAAGACACACTGGTTGGTTTTGCACAAAACAGAAGGAAAACAAGGTACAAAAAAAACAGTGACCAGGTTATGATCGGTGCCAGTGTGTAGTTACAGGGGCTGAGCCAATCCATCCTTTTCTGTCTCTTGTCCATCCTTCCACTTATACACAAACACACACACACATACCCCAATACAAGGGAATACAAGGGAGAGAGCAATAGAGTAAGTTAGGTGTTGGCTTCTAGGATACTGTGGTGACTGTAGTTTGGACAATGCACCTAACTGGAGGAGACTTAGTTTAGCCTCAGTTAGCTCTGTTTGAAGCTAAACTCACCCCTCTAAGCCACTGCTGGGTTTAGCTGTTCATATATGCTACCCTTAAAGCCATTTACATTAAAAACAAATCAACAGGAACATTTGGAAAGTGAGTGAGGAAGATGGCTTGGATCCCTGCTATGATGGCTGTTTTCAGTATAATCCAAACAGTCCTTGGTTTCTTTGATCACCTGACATAGATCACTAGGTAAAGTGGCTTCTCTGTGAATGGCATCAGACTCAGGCCTGTGGCTTGGTGCAATGTGTGAACAGCATCAACTTCTTCCTTTGTTTTACATAGGAAGAGCTTCCTTCAGGAGGGTTCCCTTGGAGCTATCCATTGTTCTGATTTCAGCCAGAGTGTTTCTCCCTTAGGCTAGGTCAGTGTTTCTCAACCTTGGCGTCTTTAAGATGTCTGGACTTCAACTCCCAGAATTCCCCAGCCACCACGCTGGCTGGGGAATTCTGGGAGTTGAAGTCCAGACATCTTAAAGTCGCCAAGGTTGAGAAACACTGGGCTAGGTTCACACAGGTGCTTAGCTCTTCTTTCCTTAAGGAAGGAAAGGTTCCCCTGCGCAAGCACCGAGTCATGTGACCCCTGGGGAGACACTGCTTCTGCAACGTTTTCCTGGCAGACTCTAGAGCGGGGTGGTTTGCCATTGCCTTCCCCAGTCGTAATTACCTTTTCCCCAGCAATCTGGGTACTCATTTTACCAACCTCGGAAGGATGGAAGGCTGAGTCGACCTGAGCTGGCTACCTGAGAACCATTTCCTTAACCATGGTTTATTTAATAAACCAGAATTGGAGAGGGCATCAGCCATGCTAACACATACACCATAGGAGAGGGTTCACAGATTGATGCTAGACTACTTGATTTGCAGACAGAAGTCTCCAGCTTCAATCTTTTAACATCTCAGGATCATAGATTGCCAACTCAAACAAAGCCTTGTATGAAAACTTGGGCAAGCAATTGTAGTACAGTAGAGAGTTTGAGAGGGCGTGGTGGCTCAGCGGGTAAGACGCCAGGCTTGACGATCGCAAGTTCGGAGGTTCGAATCCCTAGCCCTGCGTGCGGAGTGAGCTCCCGCACTCGCCCCAGCTCTTGCCAACCTAGCAATTCGAAAGCATGCAAATGCAAGTAGATGAATAGGTACCACTTCGGTGGGAAGGTAACAGCGTTCCACGTGCCGGCCACATGACCATGGAAGCGTCTTCGGACAACGCTGGCTCTTCAGCTAACAAACGGAGATGAGCACCGGCCCCTAGAGTTGGATACGACTGCACAACTGTGAGGGGGGAACCTTTACCTTTACCTTAGAGAGTTTGAGACTAGATGGTAGTAGCATTGTCTCAGCAGATTCACAGCATCTGGCTGATATTGGGGAATGTAAAGTTAGACAGGGTAGGCTTTGCTTAGTACCTGGAGGATTGACCACTTTAGAATCCCAGGGTTGTAGGCTGTACTAGGAATTCAAAAGAACATTGTGAAAGGTGGTAGGGATAAACCACTTCTGTATCATGCCAAGAAAAGTTACATGGATATGGACATCTTAGTCTCCAGGAACTGACCTTGACTTGAAGATGATACTACTTTTTCTAAGTCTGGTTTCTATATCCTGAATCAAAATGACATCAGTCCTTGGCATGCCTAGTTGACATCTTTATTTACTTAATTGGTGGTAATCTCTAACCTACCACTCTCTGTGTCCTAATCCTTGGCCATGCTGAACTGAGGGCAGCTGAAATACTACTACATCTGGAAAGCAACCGGTTCCTCCATCCTGCACTAAATCTTTCAGATATATTTGCCATACTCTCTTACTGGATGAAGTTAAAACCAATGATGGGCTTAACCAATGAGGTGGGGACAGTTGCTCCCTCTCTGCATCAGTCCATTTTCTTTCAATGTACCACTTCTGGGCCACCACGTTTTTTCCTTTCTCTATCAGTTTACCTAATGACTCCAAAGGAGGGAAGGCAGATCACCACCACCACCACCACCTGGTTCATACCTAGCATTATGCCATAATGGCTGTGTTGGCATAGGCTGACCAAGCATCCCGTTTTGAACGGGACAGTCCTCCTATTTTAACATTTTCCAGCCGTCCCATTGTTCTGGACAAAATCTCCATTTTGTCCCATTTTCACAGTTAGAGTGTGTGCGTGCGCAAACATGTGCCTGCCTGTGCGCACCTGCATGCCAACATACCGGTGCACATGCCGTTTTCGTCTCAAGGAAATATGGTCAGCCTATGTTGGCATGTTATAAAAAGGTAAAGGTACCCCCCGCAGATTTGTGCAGTCGTGTCCGACTCTAGGGCCGGTGCTCATCTCCGTTTGTTAGCCAAAGAGCCAGCGTTGTCTGAAGACGCTTCCACGGTCATGTGGCCGCATGACGCGCGCGGAACGCTGTTACCTTCCCACTGAAGTGGTACCTACAGCATTCATCTACTTGCATTTGCATGCTTTCGAATTGCTAGGTTGGCAAGAGCTGGGGCTAGTGCGGGAGCTCACTCCGCATGCAGGGCTAGGGATTCGAACCTCCGAATTTGCGATCTTCCGATCGACAAGCCTGGCGTCTTACCCGCTGAGCCACCATACTTACCCATGAATAACCTAGCCATGATTAGTTCAACCCAACTGCATAACATACACTGAACCATAAACCCTTAAACTGGATTTGCACAAAGTGCTGAGACTAAGATGTGGTTGGCTAGCCCAGCCAAGGCAAGTGGGTTGGTCTTAATGTGATGTGTGAACCAACCCACTGTGGCTTGTTCTAGACATCATGCTTGAAAAATCTTGACTTGTGGATGAACACAGCAGAGAATTGCTGATCTTACTCCAAGGCAAAATTGGCTCTGGGTAACAAGATTGTTGTTGTTGTTGTTCAGTCGTTTAGTCGTGTCCGACTCTTCGTGACTTCATGGACCATAGCACGCCAGGCCTTCCTGTCCTCCACTGTCTCTCGGAGTTTACTCAAATTCATGTTCATTACATCGGTGATGCTATCTACCCATCTCATCCTCTGCCGTCCCCTTCTCCTTTTGCCCTCAGTCTTTCCCAGCATCAGGGTCTTTTCCAGTGAGTCTCCTCTTCGCATTAGGTGGCCAAAGTATTTGAGCTTCAGCTTCAGCATCTGTCCTTCCAATGAGCAGTCAGGGTTGATTTCCTTTAGGATTGACTGGTTTGACCTCCTTGCAGTCATGTGAACATGTGAAATGAGCGCAATTGTACGGTAGTTTGAACATTCTTTGGCATTGCCTTTCTTTGGAATTGGAACGTAAACTGACCTTTTCCAATCCTGTGGCCACTGTTGAGTTTTCCAAATTTGTTGGCATATTGAGTGCAGCACTTTAACAGCATCATCTTTTAGGATTTTAAATAGCTCAGCTGGGATACTGTCTTCTCCGCTAGCTTTGTTGTTAGTAATGCTTCCTAAGGCCCACTTCACTTCACTCTCTAGGATGTCCGGCTCAAGGTCAGTGACCACACCATCGTATTTATCAGGGATATTAAGATCTTTCTTGTATAGTTCTTCTGTGTATTCTTGCCACCTCTTCTTAATTTCTTCTGCTTCTGTTAGGTCCCTGCCTTTTTTTTGTCCTTTATCATGCCCATCTTTGCACAAAACCCTTGATATCTCCGATTTTCTTGAAGAGATCTCTAGTCTTCCCCATTCTATTTGCATTGTTCATTTAAGAAGGCCTTCTTATCTCTCCTTGCTATTCTCTGGAAATCTGCATTCAGTTGTTTATATCTTTCCCTTTCTCCCCTGCCTTTGGCTTCCCTTCTTTCCTCAGCTATTTGTAAAGCCTCATCAGTCAGCCACTTTGCTTTCTTGCATTTCTTTTTCTTTGGGATGGTTTTAGTTGCTGCAGATGATAACAAGACAGTAACAAGATACCATCTCAGATTTAGGAGAATACCAATTCTCTTCTAATCTAAGGTTGGCTCAGTGGGTTTGAGAAACAAGGTCTCTTCAGTCCTGTTGCCATTATGGTGCACAATGGTCTTACCCAAAAGTTTTACCCATTTGCTTCTTCCTAGGGTCATACTTGATTTTGAAAGTTGCGACCAATGAATTCTACAACACTAGTCTAGCCATTAGTCTATCCATTCAATTTGCATTTGGGTAAAAATATTATTTCTGAATCAAGCAGTGTAATTATTTGTTCTTGAAAGATGCACAGTTGTCAAGTCAGACATCACCTTGGAAAGGGCATTCCCTTGTACAAAAGCGAGAAAAGACCTTTTAAAATGCTCACCATCTGCAGTTTTTAAAAGCACTTGTATTAAATAATAATGTCTTTACAGGAAATCTGTTGCCCAATTAACTGCAGTACCTTTAGAGTCAATTAAGAGATCTTTAAAAAGAAGATTAACCAATTATTCGATTAAATGTGGCAGCCTAACTTTTCATTGCAAAATAACACTTAGCTGTTTAGCAATGGCTGACAGCCTTTTCCTGCGTAGTTTTGCGGGTTTTCTGGTTGCAGAAACAACGTAGTTGTTTCTGTAATTTGTTTTATTTGTTATGCTTCCATTATAGTTTTTATTACTAGTTGTTTTGCCACTTTTTTTTCCTAAAGAAAAGCAGGGCATCCATTAAAATAGTTTTAGAAACTGTAGAATGAAAACCCTTGAAGTTTTCCCCAATTTTCGGTCCTGTTCCTTAGATACCAGAACAAGTTTTCATATTGCAGCCCAATTTATTTATTTATTTATCATATTTATATCCCGCCCATCTCCCCCACAAGGAGGGACCCTGGGCGGTTCACAACAAAAGTTTAAAATCGGTAAAAAACTATAAATAACAATAATAAACAATAAAAATGTCTAATACAGTCCGATCCAAGGAATGGTAGATCTCATCCCATCGGTCAATAAGGCTGGTCAGGGCAGATCTAAGAGACCAGCCAACCCCAAGACTGGCTGTTCCCCTCCCCTCCCCAAGCATGGTGACATAACCAGGTCTTTAGGTTTTTTCTAAAGTCCAGGAGAGAGGGGGCCGAGCTTATTTCAGGGGGAAGAATATTCCAAAGGGCGGGGGCTACCGCAGAGAAGGCACACCTCCTGGACCCCGTCAGATGGAACTCTCTTACAGACGGGGCTCGTAGCGTGCCCTCTCTGCAGGACCGGGTGGGACGGGTTGATTGAATGGGGATGAGACGGTCCCAATCCTAATTAAGTTCTGAATTAAATTCCTTTTCAGCAGGACCTAGTCTCTAAAACGCATGGGCAAACCTAGGATACGTGGCAGACAAACAGAATGCATCCCAGCTATCTCTAGAAGTCTTGTCTGGATTGGTCCTTCAAGCGGGCTTCAAGTGGACTACCAAGATTATGATTTGATTCACACTTTGCATTGTGACCATGCAAGGTTCTGAATAAACCATAACTACTTGGCCTCACCAGTTTGCTGTCATAGTTTGTTAGGACAAATATGGTATCACCCATGTGCATCTCAGTCAATTGTCTGAATTCATACAAATCACAATTGCTGGGTGCAGGCAATATGCCAGACCACACAAACCACATTATGACTACCCTAAGTCATTATTTTAAGAGAGCCAGTTTGGTGCAGTGGTTAAGGTACCAGGCTAGAAGCCTGGAGACCCTGAGTTCTAGTCCCACCTTAGGCATGAAGCCTGCTGGGTGACCTCGGGCCAGTCACTCTCTCTCAGCCCTAGGAAGGAGCCAATGGCAAACCAGGAGACTGAGAGTTCTAGTCCCGCCTTAGGCATGAAAGCCGGCTGGGTGACCTTGGGCCAGTCCCTGTCTCTCAGCCCTAGGAAGGAGCCAATGGCAAACCAGGAGACTGAGAGTTCTAGTCCCACCTTAGGCATGAAAGCCGGCTGGGTGACCTTGGGCCAGTCACTCTCTCTCAGCCCTAGGAAGGAGGCAATGGCAAACCACCTCTGAAAAAACTTGCCAAACTGCAGGGACTTGTCCAGGCAGTCGCCTGAGTCAAAAATGACTAAAAGGCACACTCCCTCAAAGTCATTAGCATAACATAAATGGGAAGTGCCACCAGACAGAGTTACTGTGAAGAACTACATAAACCTGGGTTCAACAATATGGTGTACATGACGCTCCAATTATTTATTTTATCAATCAAAGATAATTTTTATTTATAGAATATTTATTTTATGTTAAAAATTAATTGCACCTGCATTATCCTCACAGATCATCAATGGTCCCTAAAGTTTGGGGTTGGCAAATTACAATATTGTGTGAAATCATCCTTTGTGGTGTGCAATTCATTGTTTATTAGTTTAGTGTGTGTTGTAAACCCAGCCAATTATAGTTTATTCAATTAGTGTGCTATGTAAAACCAGTCCTAAATCAACTGCAAGTGAATAGAGGACAAATTTTGTATGGTGGAATATGTGAGCCTGTCATTTTATGTGTCGGGTGTGCGTTGGTGTTTTCTGTGCATTGTATATTTTCAAAAGAATCCTGTAATATTTATTCAAAAGTAAATCCTGTTATATTCAGTGAAGCTCACTTCCTCATTAAATGTAGGTTAGCCTTCCATCTCCAAATTGTTTATTGTAATTCCCTTAATGGACGATCAATATAGCCTTGCAAGATAAACCCCCCCCCAACATTCATAAGGTCCGGAATTGTGTAAAATATTTGCACAGGAGCCTTGAACAAACAGGTATCATCTCAACAGGAGAAAAAGGGAATTTGCAGGTTGCTTTGGAATGTCCTACCTTGACCTTGAAATGGCATTATGTTGGAGATACAGCAAATATTCACTCCTTCCTTTCTCTGTCTCTCTGTCTCCCCCACTGCTCATTTATAGAGAACTGTCTCCCTCCCAGCAAGTTTTATTATTATTATTTTATTGGGGGGGGGGCGGCAGGGGAAAGGTGATGAACACAATTAGATTTTAAGGGAAAACAAAAAGGAGGGTTTTGATTAAAGCAAGAGAGCTCCTTTCAAGTTTCCTCCATCGGCAGAATCAACCTGCGAGCAAAATTGCCCTTGTGGAGAATAAAGTGTGAATCCCGCGGTGTGGCAGATGGGAGCAAGCCAATTCGGAGATTTCCCTTTCCTTTTCCTCTTCCCCCTTCTTTGCGACAATAGTCCTCCACCCGCAACCACTTCGGCCAATTTGCCGATCTTGAAAGTGGGAAGCCAAGAGCAGTCGATTGATATAATGCAATTTGGGGGATTTCTTGTTGTGTGTTTCCTAGGGGTGCATGGGAAGATGTGAGATAGACACTGAAGGTACGTCTTCAACCGGTCCTTTCTGCAGAGAACCTCTGTTAGGGATGTGAGCTGAAATAGAAGCTTACAGATCCTGATATGGGCTTACTTATCCTTCATTCTGCTACCCACGTCTCTCCGAAGTTTACCCACTCCAATTTTGTTGGAGGAGGAGACCTGGGTTCGTCTGGTTGCAACCAGTCAGGAGTCTGGTAGCACCTTTGCCAACTAACAACTTTTCTTAAAAGGCACTTTTGTCAAAAAAAAAAAAAAGTGCTTTCAGACGCTTTCTGAATTTTTGCTCCCAAAGACTAACCCAGCTAGCGGCTTCTGCCTTTTAATAAAATTTGTGAGTTGGAAAAAGTGCCTCCAGACTCTTTCTGATGTTTTGCTTCTCCCACAGGGTGTGTGTGTGTGTGTGTGTGTGTGTGTGCGCGTGCGTGTGTGTGTGCGTGCGTGTCTGTGTGTGTTCGTGTGTGTGTGTGTGTTCAGGAGCAAACTACAGCTATGTTTGCACACCAAATTAACTAGCCACCTTTTAGCTTTGTGTGTTAAGTGAATCTGTTGGCTCATGGTCCAGGGTGCCATACAAATGCAAAAAATTGGATTGAATGAACCATGGTAAACCGGTTGTGAGAAGACAACCTTCATGTTCCACTGCAGTTGCCTCTTGGGAAGGGCAGCCTGTGGCTCTTCAGTTATTGGGGCTTTCAGCTCCAGCCAACACGGCCAGTGGTGGGATGGAAGGGAAGGATGCCTTCCCACCTCCTGCTCCTCTGCCCACTCCAATGCCTTCCATTATCTGCCTCTATCCAGGCCGTTTACCAGGCAAACCCATGCCTGTAGTACAGGTAGTCCTCATTTAACAACCATTTGTTTAGTGATGGTTCAGACTTACGACGTTGCTGAAAAAAATGACTTAACAACCAGTACCCACACTTACAACCGTCGCAGCATCCCCGCAGTCACGTGATCACGATTTGGGCGCTTGGCAACCGTTTTGCATTTATGACTGTCGCAGCGTCCCGTGGTCACGGAATCGCCATTTTCGACCTTTCTGGCCGGCTTCTGGCAAGCAAAATCAATGGGGAACAGCGTGATTCACTTAACGCCCATGTGGTTCGCTTAACGCCCATGGTGATTCGCTTAATGACCGCTGAAAAAAAGGTTGTAAAATCGGGTCGGATTCGCTTAATGACTGCTTTGCTTAGCAACCAAAATCCTGGTCCCAATTGTGGTCGTTAAGCAAGGACTACCTGTAATGGATTCTTAGCTGAACTGCCTTGTCTATAAACTTAGTAGTTCTGCTTACACTGTACAGGTAGTCCTCGCTTAGCAATAACACTGTACAGGTAGTCCTCATTTAGCAACTGCCTTGTTTAGTGACCATTCGCAGTGATGACAGTGATGAAAAAGTAACTCTACGCCCAATCCTTGCATTGACAACCTTCACAGGTCTGTAAAGCCAAAGAAAGCTGAAGTAAGATCGTAAGCACAGTCGTGGTTTCACTTAGCCACTGCTTTGCTTAACGACCGAGTTGCTGGTCCCAATTGTGGTTGCTAAATGAGGACTCCCTGTATACGTTACAGCCCAGGAGGAAATAGGACAATCTGCGATCCAGGTCCCAGTGGTCTGTTTCAAGTAACGATTTTAAATATCTAAGCCAGGGCTTTCCAAAGTTTTCCCGCGGCGACACACCAACCGCCGTTGGTGTGTCGCCGCGGGAAAAGCCGGAAGCGCTGATGGTGCGCCACCAGCGCTTCCGGGTTTTGACGTGACACATCTGGGCCCCGCAGGCAACACACTTTTGTGTCGCGACACACAGTTTGGAAAGCTCTGATCTAAGCCTAAAAGGGGCATACAGTTGATAATCAAATAAAACCTGAGTCTTGACGGCTGCTGTCTACTCTTTGGGTAGCTGCTGGAAGGAACAAAAGTGAAGGAAAACTTTCTCCATCTATCCACCTCTTTGGCATGGCATGCTGGGCTCCAAAACCTTTCCCTTGGGATCTTTTCACAATAGGGAACTTCCTCGCTTAGAGGCAGTCTACCATGGAATACCTGCAGCTAAAGAATGGCCCAATCTAACCCAAGAGGAGACCTGCGAATTTCAGAAGATTAATGGTAGATCTCTCTGGGCTCCTTTGCTTGCATAACCTCCTGGGCAGTTTCATTTTAAAGAGAAAAAGGATCACATTAGTGGCAGGGACAATTTTGTTTGTTTGTTTATTTATTTTCTATCCCGCCTTTAGGGGAACATACCAAATACTCCTTTCTCCTATTTTCCCCACAACAACCACCCTGTGAGGTGAGTTGGGCTGAGAGAGAGGGACTGGCCCAAGGTCACCCAGCCGGCTTTCCTGCCTAAGGCGGGACTAGAACTCTCAGTCTCCTGCTTTGCCATTGGCTCCTTCCTAGGGCTGAGAGACAGGGACTGGCCCAAGGCCACCCAGCCTTCATGCCTAAGGCGGGACTAGAACTCTCAGTCTCCTGCTTTGCCATTGGCTCCTTCCTAGGGCTGAGAGAGAGGGACTGGCCCAAGGTCACCCAGCCGGCTTTCCTGCCTAAGGCGGGACTAGAACTCTCAGTCTCCTGGCATGCCATTGGTTCCTTCCTAGGGCTGAGAGACAGGGACTGGCCCAAGGCCACCCAGCCTTCATGCCTAAGGCGGGACTAGAACTCTCAGTCTCCTGGTTTGCCATTGGCTCCTTCTGAGGGCTGAGAGACGGACTGGCCCAAGGTCACCCAGCCGGATTTCATGCCTAAGGCGGGACTAGAACTCACAGACTCCTGGTTTCTAGCTCAGCAGCTTAACCACTAGACCAAACTGGCTCTGTGTTGATTTTTTTTCTTTCAACTATGGTCCCTGATAGTTGGGCTGTACGAAGGAGCACTTTTTACTCTCGGTATCTCTCTCTCTCTGTTTCTTTTTGTTCCCTAGCTTGCTTGGATTTTTTTAAACGGTTTTAGTAGACCAAAAGGAGGTTTCTGCAAAAAAGGATGCACGCGTTTGAGTTTTCAAGAACTCTCTATCAAGCAAGAAGGCAGAAAATCCCCTGGGCTGATAGACGCGGTTTGGAAAACTCGGAAGCTTGCACCGCTGTCTTATAAGCTTTCCGTTGCCAGCCTTAATAGGGATTTTAGAAATTAAGTCTTGCCAACCTGTTTCCATGGAGGAATGGGGTGGGGGGGGGGGAGAAGACGGACTGGCACTGGCCAACCCTTCGCTCTTCCTTTCTGCGCAGAACCCTGCTTGCCAGCCAGGCAGCGCATGGCTAGAGATCAGCCGAAGCATCCAGGTCACGATTAAGAGGTGGGGGGGAGACAATGTGACCGCTCGTGTGTGCGCGCGCGCGCGTGCCAGAGCGCGCGCACGTGTCTTGTCTTGTCGTGCGCGCAAGAAAGGCGGGGAGGAGGAGAACGTGTCTTTTTTAATTTCTCTCTCTCCGTGGGGGCGGAGGCAATCGGGAGTAAAGAAGCAGAAGGGGCGGAGCCTCGGCGGATTGTGACGTCCCCCGAATGGGTTACTCTACGTTCTAGAACTCCGCCCCACGTGCGTTCTGGCGGCGGGGGGGGGGGGAGGAAGAGGAGGAGGAAGAAGGGAGGGAGCGGGGCTGGCTGCGCGGAGCGACGATGGCTGGGAGCGAAAGGGAGCGAGGGGGGAGGGAGAGAAGGAAGGCGCTTGAGCTGAGCTAAGCTAAGCTGATCCCACGTGTGAAAGGATCTGGCTGGTTCGCCGGCTTCTCTCTCTCTCTCTCCCTCTCTCTCCCCCCCTCCAACCAGTAATATTCACCGGTAGCAGACAAAAAAAGAGAGAGAGAGAGAGGGAGAGAGAGAGAAAGAAAGAAAGAAGGAAAGAGAAGAAAGCGAAGTGATCGGAGGAAGGGGGCCAAAAGAAAGGAGAACGAACCCGGGGGGAGGGTGGGGGGATCCTACCAAGGGGGGGGGGCTCTTGTTTCTCTCTCTTTCTCCCTCTCTCTCTCTCTCCCCCCTCTCCGCGGGCTTGAGTCGTCCTTCTTGGCCGCAGTCATGGAGGCGGATGGGAGTCAAGCGATCTCGGGGAGCCCCAGCGACTCGCAGCACGACCCCGGGTAAGTTGGCTCCTCCGGCCTTTCCACTTTGTCGGGCGCGCGGGGGACCGTCCTTCCTGGGGCAAAACTGGTGGGAGAAGCGCGGAGGGGAGAGGAGGGGGCGGCGCGGCGCCCGGGAAGAGAGAACCGAGAAGCGGCTCTTCCTCTCTCTCTCTCTCTCTTTTTTTTTTGCCGGCTCTTCTTCTCTCTCCGCCGCTCGCTCTTTCGGAGTTACTCACCTTGGGTGCGTTTGCCTGGGTCTGCCGCCCCCCCCCCCGACCCGCTCCATCTCGGCTTCTCCCCCTCCTTCTCCTCTTCCTCCCCCCTTCCCAAACCAGGCTTAGCTTCCCTCGCCCCCCCCCAGCCGCCCCCCCTTTCCACCTCTCCCTTCCTTTTAGCTTTTGTAAGTTACACGTCAAAATGGCCGATCTGACATCTCTGCTTAACTCTGTTATGTTTTCTTCTTCCAGTAAAATGTTTATTGGCGGCCTGAGTTGGCAGACCTCGCCAGGTAAGTGGGGGCAAGGGGCTGGGTGTGTGCTGGATGGGGGGCAGCCGCATCTCCCACTCCCTCCTGATCCCGCCTAGCCCAGCCTCCTTTGATAGAGTCTTTGTTGTTATCCTAGGTCAGTTTCATGGGGTTCCTTCCTCCCCATCGCCACCTCCCCCCCTTTTCCAGCACTCTTTCCCACAAGTAAGGGAACACACGCCTTGCACCCTGCACAAGAGTAAGGTGTTGAGATCTTTTACGTGCTCCAAATAACACTCCTCTTCCAAGTCCTCTATTCGACCTTACATTTGTGTGTGCGCACTTTTGAGGGGTGGTAGGCTGGAGGGAGGGGGGAGGGAAAAAAAGCAAAGAGGGTTTTTTTTAAAAAAAAAATCAGGTCATCAATCTGTGTCCTCCCCCCCCCCCAAGAAAATCAAATGTCGCTCCCTTTCTGGGTGGCTAATTTCCAATGCAGATATGTTTTAAACTCTTGCTTCTGTTTTCTTCCCTGCCTCTCTCCTCCCCATCCCCATCCTTGCCTTCATGGGTGCGCTCTCTTTTTCTGCTCCACAGATAATCTTAGAGATTATTTTAGCAAATTTGGAGACATTAGGGAATGTATGGTCATGCGGGACCCAACTACAAAACGCTCCAGGTAAACAGTTTGTCCTCTTTTAAATCAAAGTTTTCTTCCTGTCCTGTGTTTTTATGGAGGTCTGCATGGTCTGGGTGCCTAGAACAAGTGTCAGCAATTCTTTAATGCATAATATGGAGTGGAAAACCTTTTTTTTTTCCTTTGTAAAAACTTCTAAATCACTGCTACTTCTATGTCGGAAACTCTTAAATATAGATGTTGAAATTAGGAGACATTTATGTTTTCTGCTGGTGGAAACCTGTTAAATTAAATAGTCTTCCGGAGTCTCATTTTCAGAAACTTGCTTCTAACTGTTTGTTGGGCTAACCAAAGTAGTTTAAAAAAAAAAAAGGAGCGCCAGTCCCACAGCCCTCTACTTTTGGGTTAAACAAAGCATGAACTGAAGATGGAAAGATTTTGTATCCGTGCATTGTGGGGGGAGAGGTGGAAAAGGAGTTTAATTTTGAAGCATGCACAAGTTTTTTATCCACCTTAACCCTAATATATTTTCTGACAAGGGCTGGTTGTTTGACTCAGAGCAGTATGAGAATCTAGGATGTGTGACTTAATATATTTACTGTCTCTTAGTATTTTCTCTGCCTTTCCCCCATCAGCTTTTCTTTGTCTTATTTCAGGGGGTTTGGCTTCGTTACATTTGCTGATCCGGCAAGTGTTGATAAAGTATTAGCTCAACCTCATCATGAATTAGATTCCAAGACGGTATGTTATACAATATGGTATTGGGGTGTGTGTGTGTGTGTGTGTGTGTGTGTTTAATGTCTCCATTATTTCCTGCAATATTATGACTGTGACAGGCTCATTTAAAGAGACAGTGTCCTTTTGGTTGGGTTTGTTCGAAGGGATATTGTGGTGAGTTATTAATGCTGTATTAATTGTTCAAAGAAATGCCAGGCTATCTTGCTGGACCCAGAGGCTTGTTTTCTCATTATGTACTGTAAAGAAAACAAATCATCCTTGCTCAAATATTAACTAGTTTGCCAGACAGTTTAATTTTATTGTACTTATTTTTTTTTTCCTTCTGCCAACTGATGCTTAAGCTATGTAGTTCGCAAAAACATACACTCTATGCCAGTTGCGTGAGTCGAAGGGATTAATTAGAGAAGTTTCTTTATAGATTAGAAAGGTGCTACTTTGTTTTTGAAGCAGGCGGATTTAAGGGCAATTTTAGATTGCCGAAACTTTCAATATCCCTTTATTGTTTTCTTTAGCCTTCCCTTTCTAGAATACCAAAGAAGTTGTTATTTTTTTCCCTAACCTAATAGAAAAGGGCATTTTGGGACTTTGCAACAAGTATGTGAAAAGAGCTGCCTTTCAAAGGAAAATTGCAACACTGTCACAGGATCGATGTTTCCTTTCCCTGCGGATCGTATCCCAAGCTTTTCCATTGCAGAAACACTATTTTGGTTTAAGAGGGCGTCAATCCCCTGACACCCCCATCTCCCCACCACTAAATTTCCATTTCTGCCTGGTATCCTAACTCTTCTGTAGCACCAGAAGATAAGTTTGTATTTGGCTAATCTAATTAGTTGCAACTTTAGTTCCTTAGCTTAAAGAGACACGATAAAAATGGATCTTTCTCTTAGACAGTGGACAGAAGCTAGTTTTCATTTAGTTTCAGTATGGCTATTGTTTCATTATTAAAATGCTCTGATTCGGAAAGTGTGTGAAGTTTACCCTTTAAACCAAGAAATTATGGTTTTAAGGTTACTTAAGCCTTGCTTTATACGAATCTGTTTTAAAATAAGTGAGATTATCATTTCTGTAAGTGCCCTTATGTGAAACTTCGCTTTATTCTCCCCCCCCCCCAAAATTCTAATAACTTTGGGTATGTGTCCTGTTGGGCTTGTCTGAGCATGTGACTCATGTTTAAACATTCCCCAATTATTTCACTGCGGGGTGGGGGGGAAGCCTCCATATAATCCCGGAACGGTCCTGAGAAATAAGCCTTAAAATAGTTTTGGCAAAAATTCAGGCAGGTAACTTATTAAAAGTATTGCTCCAAGAAGATATACTTAATGGAAGATATTTATGGTGCTCCGTTTTGGTGCACTGCCATGTACAAAGGGGGGGGGGGACACCTTAGAGAGAGACCAAAAAAAGGCTGGAACTGGTTCCCAGAGTGTTTATACTGTAGTATAAAATGGACCACAGAGAAGAAGGGGGCCTGGGAGAATTGATGAGGCTAGCAAGCTATGTGAGCCAGCTCTGTTTTGTGAATCTGAACTTGGTTACCCTGGTCCCTTTTGGGAGGTGAAGGAGGGTTGAAGCTATGGGCTTGAAAACACTGATAGGTAACTTCCCATCGTTCTGCGATGCCAACAAGATGAAACGGCATTGCTTCGATTTAGGATGTGGGAGCAAAGCCCTCTGAGCGATTTGTCCTGAAGTTGGTCTCTCTCCATTGTTTTCAAAAAAGCAGCAGCCAAAACATGAAGATAAGCTCTTGCCTTGTTAGATCTCTGAGAGTCTCTTGTCCTTTAGTACTGCTAGCATTGGACCCTGTTTCCACGCTGAGCGCAGGAAACAGCTCGGTGTGCTGTTGACACGGAAGTTGCCTGCTTTTGCTTACGGTTACATTAAGACGCTTGGTTTAGGTAATGGCCATTGATATCAGAAATAGCATTATTATTAGTTATTTCCTAGAGGACTGGTAGATACAGTAAGTAGCATTGTATCTCACTAACTAATTTTATTTTTTTGTAGCCTCTTTTTTTTTCCTGTTGGCTGTTCTTTAAATAGTTTACAGGGATGCACAACAGGTATTGATCTGCCCAATGGGTCACATCAGGCTGAAGGCGCCCACCTCTCAGATAATTCCTGCTCTTTCTTGTGTAAATTTCTGGAAAATTGCTGTGTAACCAGTTTATCTTGTGCCTCTTTTCTTTTTAAAGTAACAGCTAAAACTTTTAATATGACAGCTGGAGGATGTTTATTTTCCTCCCCTCAGCCCCATTTCTAATGTTTTGGACAGCGGGAAATCTACACCTGTTGTATTTCTCTCAATATCTAGCTGGTGGTGAATATATATGTAGATCAGTGTTAATCTCTAGGAAAGGGGTAGCTTTCTAGAGGAAAGTTTTGTGAGTTTTCTCTGTATGCTTTATGAGCGGTTACAGTGGCATATAATCAATCACTTCTCAGGTACGTAGTTTTTCTTTTTAAAAACTTTTTATTATAAGTAGAATGACATGTGCAAGCTAAGATTCGTTGGTGAAATGATAGCTCTCTGAAAATATCATCTCGTATGCAAGTAGCAAAGGTTTTCTTTTACCTGTCAAAGGCATTTTTTTAAAAAAATAGTCTTTATAGCAACAGTTTATAAGTTTATAGCAAAACTCAGTTCCAGATGAGAACAAAAGTTTAGAAGTTGGCAGTTAACCATTGGCAGAAGGGCTGTTAAGCTTATGTTTTTGAAACTGCAAGTTTATTATGGACTAGCTCAATTAATAGAGATATATAGCATTGTGCTTGGAAAGGACTTTTAACATTTCCCTTTATTTCAGTTAGAACAGCATTACCTTTTTCATTGATGGAGATACTGAAACCATTAAAAACAAATTTCAGACCTATAAAAGTATTTGAAGTTTTTATTTCAAAATATTTTGCCCAGCATTTGGAACCAAATAGAATTAAGACTCAGAACTTGATGTGAAACAAATTTATAATTCACTGTACAGCTTACTATTTGCTAAGTGGGTTTTAGATTGTAGCTTTGGAATTTTATTTTATTAGCTTTTTTCAACTTACTATTGGCAAGTCATTTTTTTAGTAATGTGGCAGCTATAAATCTGTGGCTTTAGAATGATGGAAGATAGGACTCTATTGTTAGCTAGCTTTTTGTACTTTGGATTGGACTTTAGTTAGGATAGGAAAACTTCTTTCTTGTTAATTTTTTAAAAATAATAGACTGAAGGAACTTAGCAAAAAAAATTAATATGCCTTGAGATGGTTTTTTTTAAAGAAAGGAAATAGTCAAATCCATTTACATATAGAGAAATCTAAACATCGAAACTTTGTATCGGTTTTTCAAGTTCATATCTTGTCTATCCATTATATCCTAGGTGGCTATTAAATACAAAATCAGATCCAATCATTCAACCCCATTCTTTTTTTTTTTTGCAGCCGTAAAACTCCTTTCAAAGTGGCAGTTGCTGTTTAAATATGCCTCTTAAACTGTGGAGGGGTTAACAGCAGATAAGAAAATAACCGCAAATGGACTGAATAATGCGGGTGTTAAAAAAAAATCAGAAGGATTTTTAGGTAGCAGTTGTTCTTTCCAAAGTGTTCATATTTTTAAATATATGTAATAATGCAGATTGCTTCTGACATCCAGGATTTGATGATCTTGTTAACACTAGTTTGAAGAAGGGAAGAGAAAGTAGACTTTTTAGTTCCCAACAGTTAAGTCTCTGAACACACTGATTTCCTTTCTGTTCTGCGTGTTTCGCGGCCTGTCCACCCGCCAGTTACCCTAAAACAGAGCTTTCCAAACTGTGTGTTGCCACACAAAAGTGTGTCGCCACACACAGTCTGGTGTGCCGCCACACAACCCGGAAGTGCTGGTCATCATCAGCGCTTCCGGGTTTTCCCGCGGCGACACACCAACGGCGGCGCGCAAAAACCCGAAAGCGGCAGCAGTGCTTCCTGGTTTTTGCGCACTGCCGCAATGGCGGCACTTCCAGGTTTTCCCGCGGCGACACACCAACAGCGGTTGGTGTGTCGCCCGGGAAAACTTTGGAAAGCCCTGCCCTAAAAGAATCTTGTACCTGAGAAATGAAGGATTAATGATTCGGTGTAATCTTTTTGTTTTTGTTTTTTGGCCTCTCTGAAGAAAATATGCAAATTATGTTGCTTTCCATTTCTCCCCCCTACCCCCCATCCCACAGATTGACCCCAAAGTTGCATTTCCCCGACGAGCACAGCCTAAGGTAAGAAAGAATAATCAATAATGAATTTTAAGGCACGCTGAGAGTTGCATTAGTTGCTGGTTAGAGCAGATTGTGGGGGAAGGAGAAGGGGGGAGGTTGAAGTGGGGTGGGTGGGATCAAAGAGATTCTTTTCTTAAAGGTTGACATGACATGCCTTGTGTATCTTAAGACTGGTGAGAAATGCAAGAGAGTTGTGAACAAAGTATTACTCCAGTGTAATCTCCTGTGTCGTTTGGCGGCTGGTTAAAAAAAACACTTTTGGAGTGGGGGGGTTTCCTCCTCTGAACATAGTAACAGAACATTGAACAGCTGCAATATATTGACAAAGCTATAAGGGTTTGAAGTTGAGTGTGTTGCTTTTCTTTCTTTCTTTTTTGGGAGCTAACCATTCTCCCCTGTTTGTTTGTTTTTCTTGTGCAAAGGAGAAAATTTTGCCCTTCCCTTCCCTTCCCTGGTTTTTCTTGTGCAGAACTTATGAATAGTGCTAGTTCATTAATTCACAAGCTTTTTCCTTGGTCGAGGAGGGTCTAAAGCTCCTGAAAAAAAAAGATGGGGAAGAAAGAGGCTTTGAAACAAAAGGTCTTAAGTTTGATTGGATGAGTGACCTATTTTCTCTCCCCCCCCCCTTTAGAGCTGCCTTGTATTATGCTTCGAGTTGCTTGCAAGGACATCTCGGTCATATTCAAAACAGCTTTTGTCCAACGGCTACCTCTTGGTGGGGAGATTGCTGTGAAGCCAACTTTTAGAGTTGGCTATCTCTGCATTAGGTAGTTGCTAGTTTTTTTAAAAAAATATGTTGTTTTAACATGGAGCAACTGTTTTTGGTCTGTGGGGTGGCTTTCTTTTTAAAATACAAACTGACATTGTTCTTCTCTGTGGGTGCTGGAACCACGAGCATTAACCACACATCTCCCCCAATCTTCTTGCAGTTGGGACTAATTAGTTTTGTCCACTTGGGCCAAAACTCCTCTTAAGAGTTTTTAGTCTCCATCTGTTTTCCTGGAGGAGGAAGGCATTAGACCAATTTGATCTGTAGAAGTGGGCATGGGATAGTTTTTCGATGTCCTGTTGGATTAGGGAGAAGAGCAGAAGAAATGTGGGAATAATGAAACACGGAGGGAGGGACAGAATGTAACTAGCCGATTTTTGTGCTGCCCCTATTCAAGGCCATCGGCAAGCACCTAATGTTCCTTTCTTAGAAGTTCTGTCTACAACCATGAATGAATTTGGAGTGTTTATTGGAGTGGAGCCTTTGCTGGACTGCTGGCCGCATATTTCTCCAGAGTTCTCTTTGACAGTTGTTTTCCTCCTCTCCCCCAGCTTTCCTTCCAACACGAAAGTTGCTGACCTTTTGAATCTGCAGGGTTCCCATGCTAATTTATACTGACTTTTTTCCATGGAGTTATTTATGGTTGCATTCTGCCTGTCAGCTAAGAGGAAGGAGCGTAATACTACAGGCACAGGTTAGCAAAGTGTCAAGATGGGATAGAAAAAGACCGCTCCAGCAGAATGTTTCTCAAAAGTTGGAACCTCGTGGTTCTGCAACACCAACCAATGTAAAAGGTTGACCCAGAAAGGAACAAAGTAGAGGTTTTTGAACTCCTAACATAGCTTCTTCACACCCACCTCCAGATGTGGGGTTTTCAAAGAAAACTTATTGCCATTTCTTCCACTTTTTCTGGGGGGGGGGGGGGGAGCTGGTATTATTTATGTATTCAAAGTGTTTTCTAAGAAAATCTGCCCATCATCTTAGGCAGAGATACAATAAACCCAAAGGCAGCACCACATTAAAACAATTTAGGCATTAAAAACAGCAGCGTATACAAACGCGCTACACAACACTCTGAAATGCCAGGGCAGAGAATGACATTTTAAGGTGGTGCCACGTAGATAACAGCAATGGATCCGGCTGATCTTCAGCAGAGAAAACATTATGAATAAGACTGCAGAGAATTCCAAATATTGAAATCCAGTTCCTTGCCCTGAGTATATTCCTGTAAAGGATTAAAGTTACATGTAGACATTTCAAAATATGCAGCTACTAGAGAAAATAGTGACTAAGATTGACCGTTGTATTCATGTCATCAATGCACTTTTTGAATAAAAAAAAAATTATTCTGGGTTTTTTCAAGTACATCCTTCGCTGTAAATGCTGTGACCTTCACTAAAATGGGTAAAAAATCTGTTAACTTGGCAAAGTTAGGTCCCTAAACCATAGTAGCATCACCCAAAGAAGTGGGACAGAACAGTTCCACTTTCCTTGGAACTAATAATGAAGAAGCTGCTTGGGCATGGGGACTGCAGTAGCAGTGTTTTAGCTAAAAGGTCTTCTCTCTCAGCCATCCTGCAAAATAAACTGCTTGGGGGGAATATAGACATAGGCTGATAAAACAGAGTGAAATGTATTTCAGTGGAAACAAAATAATTCAGTATGTCACCTGCCTTTCGTAGGGAAAATTCAGTGGCGTGGTCAATCCATCAAACCAAACCATTTTTAAAACATGTACTGGAAAGTGACAACAAAGAGTGGAGGCATCACACTAAATCATTATGTGGTTTGTTAGATTTTGGCGTAGTGTGTAGCAGGAACCCAGCTTGGTTTTGGCTAACCAACATTTAGATCCCAAACTTTGATTAATGCTTCCAGAGGGGTAAAGTATGGAGGGTCCATGTGCACCATAAAGTCCACTTCCTTGGGGGATGTAGGTATCAAAATTAAAGTAACCCATCCCAGATAGATGGTGGTCTGATCTCTGCTAGAAACATCCAGCATAATGGACCCCACTTCTCAAGATCTGCTTTTGTATTCTATTCTCACAATAATTTCGTTATTAAGTTCATTTGTTGGTCTTCTTTCTATGGTGTAATTAATCTTTACAGCAGTGTTTTTCAAACTTGGCAACTTTAAGATGTGTGGACTTCAACTACCAGAGTTCCCCAGCCAGTATGCTGGCTAGGGGAATTCTGGGAGTTGAACTTCACACATCTTAAAGTTGCCAAGTTTGAAAAACACTGCTTTAGAGTAAAGCAATGAATGTGATTTGTTAATTTTGAAAAAGTGTCAATCCAAAATTGATGCAAGTCTTACACAATCCCTCCTTTTCTGTTTCTGGGAGAAGGGATTATACCATACTATTAAGTATCCATAACTGTGGTTTGGCATGAATTGAGTTAATGAGTTTGACAAGCTTTAAGGTACATAAATGCTTCAGTGTTCTTGTGCAGTTTATTGGTTCCAGGTGACACTGGTTTTCACAGGTTTTGGTGCAGTTAGACGAGAGGTGAAAATGGCAAAAAATTGTAAGAATGCTCCTGATCGGTTAGGAAAAGGTGTTCGAAAGCTGCAAGCATGGAATAGATTAGGCATTTCTGCATTATGCCCATTGATTATGTGGTCAACTGGATTGAAACTTTTTGTTCCTAAATGGAAGTTCAGGAGAATACAAAATGCATGGTGGCTGAATAGTTGTTTTTTACAGACTATCTTTTGGGCTTGTCAGAGCAGTCATATCTAATCCAAGTCTGCAAATTCAATAAAAATGTGATTTGCTGATTTCCCCCCCCCATCTCCAGTGATGAAGTACGTATGTTGCTTCTGCGTTGAACATAATAGGAAAGAAAAGTGCTCAACTTTGTGGCTGTGTGAAAATTTTGACACAAACTTTGATTTAAATATAAAACGGGGCACTGCCAAAATACATCTTTGATGAAAGTATCTCAGTTTTATGGTCTTATCCCTTCTTTGCCTTTGTTTGAAAAATGTCAGTGTTAATCTCATTTAGAAAGGCACTTGCAGTGTTCATAATGTAACTACTTCATTTTTTTGTGCGATGATTTCTCTGTACTCAGTACAAACTTTCATTTTAGGTTTTGATCCCAAGGTCTGGAGTTTTGGTAACATGCTAAATCCTCCTTGCATAGTTCCCCCCCCCCATTGACCCTACCTTCCAACTGCATTAATATCTCAAAGCTGCAGTGAAAATATTAAAACGTACGTCAGGTTCCGTATTCATCCTTGGTTTCCCTGGATGGAAAACCCATACTTTTATCTTGCACCTGTTTTTTGAAAGTTTCTCTATCTGTTCTGATTTGGCAAATAATGTTTTAACAAGAGCTTGTTATGAAAATTATATGTAAAAAAATGCTGAAAGCAAACAAATAGCCCTTAACAAGGGCAGAATGGACTTGTATTGCCATGGATTTTCCTAACTACGAATATATGCACAGGCTTTTGTTTAAGATCAGTTGCCTAAATAAAGCTTTGGCTCTGAAAAGTTAATTTGTCCTAGTTTAAATAGTCAGTGTTTGCTTTTAGAACGCAAAAGTTCAACTGAATCAGTTGATGGTTGGATTTACGGAAATGTTATCCATGAAATAGTGCTTCAGGTATGAGCAAACTGTCTAGGCCTTGACCCCAAAAGATTTGCAACCTTAGCTTCCCTCTTTGGGGATGATAGTGATCTTTAACACAGGGTTGTGCATATTTGCAGTATAACTGTTGGTGATACAAAATGAGCAGTGGAGATATTTAGTGGTTTGATGGCTCTTTATTACCTCCCTATTTTTGCCTAGGCATTTTTAAATGGCCAAAGCACCGTGTGTTAAATTTTCTCTGCAGTTGACGACTTATCGGCAGGAATTTTCTTGCAATGCCATGTAAAACAGCTTTCCTTAGATGGTATGGATATCACTTACAGAGAAGTGGTGAGCAGTTCAGGACTCAATGCAGCCCTGCAAATTATTCCATGAAAATAATTTGCTTTCCCATATACACAATTCAAGGGTTTTAATTGGGGCTCAGATCTGATCCCATAACATGCATTTTGGACTGTCTTTGTTGGTTACCTGGGCAAGTATTTAATCTTTAAAGCATTTTAAGAACCAAGCACCAGGATATTTACGAATTGCCTTCCTCTGTATGGATTTGTTCAAGCTTTAAGTTTCTTGCCTGCCTTTGTAGTGTGATTTTAATGACCTGAACATGTTGGTAGGTACATGTGACGATTTGGATTTGGAGGAGACAAAGCTACAGGGTCCTTCTCTAACAGGACTTAGCTAATTCAACCATGGTGACCTCAAGCCTAGTGGTGTCATTTAGTGCAAAGTCAGTTCAAAATAAGATCTGATTAAATTGTGGCTGAGGATGGTGATCTGGTTTGCATTACTGAGACCTGAGTTTGTGACCGGGAGGGGTTGATCTCATCCAACCATTCCTGTTTGTAGTGGGGAACCTATTGTATTTGCCGAGGAATTTCATGACCTGCAGCCAGATTTGAGGGCCTACATCTTGTGTTAGGTGATAAGGATAGAGTGAGCGTATTACAGGTGTGCTGCCACCTTGATGTACTGCTGACCAGGTTTGTCCAGTTGGCCTTGGGGAGCAGCAATGCTGCAGGACCCATGAACCATAGGGACTTCAGTTGCCTCCACCACGGCTGCTATCGCCTTGGGATGTCACAGTCTCCATGATAACCATGAGAATGTTCTAGTTTATCAGGCCATACATACATCTTTCCTTCTGGGCATGAGAACAATGATCTGAAGATAGGAAGAGCTCTACTAATCCCTTTGTCATGGTCAAGAATTAATCAGTTCAGAATTAAACATTCCCCCATCCCTCTGGGTTGGGGTTGATTTATCTCTGAAAATTTATGGAATCCAGTAGATTCCTGAATGCTCTGGGGGATTTAATGAGCTGGTTATCCTATTGGGAAACTTGTTGCACACTGGCAAGGTGAGACTGGCGATCAATATTTGTTTGTTGTATTTAAAAATCTACCATTTCTCTTAGAGCTCAAGGTGGCAGAATTGAGGGACACGACTTAACTCTATGAAGTAGGTAGGGCTTTACAGAGCCCTGATGTTACGCTGCCTCCGAAAAATTCTGCAAATTACTTGGGAAGATAGGCCGACTAATGTTAGCGTATTAGAAGAAGCGAAAACCACCAGCATTGAAACAATGATAATCCAACATCAACTTCGCTGGACCGGCCATGTTGTTCGAATGCCTGACCATCGTCTTCCAAAGCAGCTACTTTACTCCCAACTTAAGAATGGAAAACGGAATATTGGTGGACAGCAAAAGAGATTCAAAGACACTCTCAAAGCTAATTTTAAAAAATGTAATATCAGCACTGAGAACTGGGAAGCCCTGACTCATGAGCGTTTCAACTGGAGGTCAGCCTTTATTAATGGCGCTATGGACCTTGAAGAAGCACGAGTACAGGGCGAAAGGGAGAAAAGAGCTAAAAGGAAGGCACGTCAGGCAAACCCTCATCGTGACCGTCTCCCACCCGGAAACCTATGCCCTCATTGTGGGAGGTTGTGCGGATCCAGAATTGGCCTTTATAGCCACTTACGGATCCACCGTTAAAATTTTACCTTTGGAAGACAATCTTACTCGGCTACGAGTGATCGCCAATGAATGAAATGAATGAATGAATGTTACTCAATGGGTTGAATTTATTTCTAGCACTCTGATACATGGGAATTGCAGTCAGTGAAACAAGTCAGATAATATGAGAACTTACTTCATGGAGAGAACTCTTTTATGTACTACAGATTTAAAAGATTTAAAATAGCTGAGGTCCTGTGGATAGTTTGCCTATCCTGGATGAGTCACGGTTCCTCTGAAGGAGCCAGTATGTACCCTGGGGGTGATTATAGAACCATTCCTGTTGATAGGGGTCCAAGTGGTTGCAGAGACCAGGAATATGTCTTCCTAACTTCACTTTTTTTTTGCATTCTGTAGGTACATAAGCTACACTTGTTCTTAGCTACTTGGACATACGCTGTGATAATTTCACATCTCTTGGGTCTGCTTTTTTATGGGCTCAGAAAGATATCACTAGTTTAAAATGTAGTGGCAAGGTCATTCCATTGGCTGATGACTTGCTACTGGGCCTGGTTAAACTTTGAGTATTAACCTAGAAAGCACTTAAGCAAGCTAGGACTAAGTTTTCTGAAGAAACAGTTGCCTAACCGTAGCAGTCCCTGGTTTGTTATTATTAATTTGGCATTAACTAGGAAGAGAACTTTTTCTGTTGTTGCATCCAAATTTGGGTACCTTCTAGACTAAAGCTGAAAACGCCTTGTCTTCAGTGTTTGAGAGCTCACTGCATTGCTGTTATTCTGTGGTAGGATTCACAGATTGTGAACCCAGTCATTTTGGTTTGTGAATCAATGTGTATGATTTAGTTCAGTGTGGATCAGATTGATCACTCATGCTTAACAATTTGGGAATAGAATTTGGGAGCAATTTGGCTTAGTACAATTTGGGAATAGAATATTATGGCTGGGTTATTCATGTGGACCGACCATCCATCCATCCATCCATCCATCCATCCATCCATCCATCCATCCATCTCATTAGGATTTTACACACCTCCTGGAGATAACATTGTGTAACAGTGGTACATGAATCTCACATCCACTCTGATGATTTTGTCAAAATCATAAGTTGGTTGTGGTTGAGCTGAACTTGCAGATGCTCTAGCAAGGGTGCCGGAAAATGGGCCTGACAAAAATGATGACGGGGGATCGCTTTGGGAAGGTGTAAGGCTTGATGAGTGGGAAGTTCTGTCTCACTGATCAAACTAAAATGGTCTGCCTTTCCCAACCTTACACCCTCCAGATATGAGACATCTGGGAACCGTAATCCCAGCCCAATTATAGGGCATTTATTTATTTATTTATTTATTTATTTATTTATTTATTTATTTATTAGATGTGTATACCTCCATAGTCTCCAAGGACTCCCAGCAATTAGCAACAGAATAAAAACTGTACGATACAATAATAATTAAAATGTCTCTGGTCAAATAAAAGTTAAAAGAGTAGGGGGAACAAGTTTTATACGCCAACCATAGAGCGGTCTCTCTATCAAGGTGGTGAAGGCAGATCTGTTTTGGCTGTCTGTGGTTTTCTAGCATCTCAGAAAAGGGTTGGGAATTAAAATTAGGATCTTCTCCATGCAAAGCAGGAGCTTTGCCTCAGAGCTATGAAACTCCACCAAAGGTTCGTGCAAACTATCTTTTTCACTAGATGCAGAAATATATTAGTTACAGGCTAATGAGAGGCTAAAATTTAACAGGTGGTTGGTTAAACGATCATTGACCACAGAGCTGCACCTGTCCATTCTTAGCCATCGCTTTTAAATGCTTCTGTTAAATTGAAATGGGATTAGGAGTGGGAAATTACACAGTTGTAATGTTTGGGAAAATGGTTGCTCTGGTGAATTGTTTTATTTAAAATAATCTTACTCCTTCCAGTGATGATAGGTATGTAGATTAGAGGAGCTACATTTGGTTTTTTTTTCCATTTGAACAGAATTTTGATTTCTGAACCAATAGGAAAAATGCATCTCTGAATGGATTTTCCCTGTTGTGTAAGTTAATTTTTTTTACTTCTTGTCCTTGAAGATGTTGTTGGACTACAATTCTCTTCCTTTGCTTGTGGCCATTCCGACTAGGTTTGAAGTTCAAGAACATCTTAAAGAATGATTCAAGGAAATGGCCGCCTACAGTTCCTACAATTTTTCTATTCAGATGACTGGTCTTAGAATTATTCACTACCGTATTATTTTTAATAATTTGTTTTTTCTTGTGCAACAGAGTAAGCCAGAGAAAAGACACACAAACTGCTAGACTTGAGTAAGATAGCAATATTTCCCTTTGTTAAGGGGGTAGCACTGACTCTGGAAAATAATGTATTTTGCCTTCTATTTCTTATGCTCAGATTTGAGGGTCATCCTCCCTCACAGGAGGAGGCTATCTGCAAATTCAGTAGGATCCTATGGTGTGCAAAAAGTACAAGAAATCTAAGTGGGAGGGGGAGAAAATCTTAAGAGAGCAATAACACCCCCCTTACCCCCAAATAAACTAGCCTAGGTCTGAAATACAAAATGCTAATTTTGGGAAAAGTACAAAGGGGAGTGTCAAAAAAACTAGAGGAATGTGATTGGGTGAGTATGAGAGGAAGAATGAAGAAGACTAAGTCCATTGTGTACATGTAATACTGGGATGGGGAACTGATGGTCAGATATCCTCTTGGGATTATATTTCTCTCCTGCTAGCACAGTGTTTCTCAACCTCAGCAACTTTAAGATGTGTGGACTTCAACTCCCAGAATTCCCCAGCCAGCCATGCTGGCTGGGGAATTCTGGGAGTTGAAGTCCACACATCTTAAAGTTGCTGAGGTTGAGAAACACTGTGCTAGAAAGATGAGAAGGACATTCGTAGGGATCAAGAGGGTTGGAGAGAAGACACGTACAAACCATTTTGTTGCTGGGAACACGAGTGAAGGGGAAGGATTGTGGATAAGGTCCTTCTCTGCTGCTCTACACTTCCCAATGTCATCGGTTGAATAATCAGCCATGTTCACCCTCAGGGTTGGTCTGGCTAATGACTGATCTGAAAGCATCAAATTCATTTAGTTTTCACTCCTAGTGACAGCGCAGTTAATGATAATAGATTCTTTTTTTAATTTCTTTTTTGGCCTGTTGCCTTGTCTTCCCTGTTTTTCTCCCTCCCCCTGCCTCCCCGTCACCCCCCTATTGCTGAGAAATCAGCATTACTCAGAAAACACGAGTCTTATTTTTAGCAGAGAAGCTGGAAATAGTGTAACACAGCATGTGTCTTCGGTATTGCTTTGGAGAAGGGAAATGGAATTAAGCATCGTTTCTTTCTTTTTCTTTTTCTTTTTAAAATCTAGGTGCTTTCGCAAATAATGGCTTTAGGCCAATACTTTTAAGTAGCTGTGTAGGAGGGGGGAAAAAATCTCCAAAATGTTTCTGTGTGGAGACTCCTGATATGCGCAGGATTCAGCCGCCATTCAGCAGGGGCCCCAAGAGGCTGTTGTAATGGTGTGCCATGCGCTGAATCTTGTATGTGGTACCCCGAGCTGCCGCTAGCTGGCTGTGAGGAACATCAGATGCAAAAGGTGTGAAGCGTTAGTGAAATGCACAGTTTTCAGCTCCTGATTCCCCCCCCCCATCATGTTCCCCCAGGCTTCCCAAAACAGAAGCTAAAGTGATGGCCCCCTTTTAAACTTGAGGACTGAAAGCTAGGCTTGGTCTTATAACACCCTTGAAAGAGGTCAACGTTGAGTTCTAGGAAGCTGCAGTCCATGTTCAAATGAACTTCGGGGGAAGGTGGGATTTTATTTATTAATAAATAAAATAAAATAAATAATAAACTTCTATATTGGGCAATGGCCTTTTTCTGATCTCTGAATCTACCCTGCACGTATCCTCCACTTGTTGGTTTGGTTTGGGAAATTGTCCCCCAACAGACCTGTTGACAACTTTTTAACATTAGAGAACTTGAACTATTGTGAGCTTTGTCACTTTTAAAACTGTAAAGCTGGGGAAACAACTTTTTACTTTTGGGGGCCATAGTAGAGTTCTGCTAAACCGTAATGTACATTGTACTTATTATTTGATATTGCTTGTTACATTTTGGTTACTGATGTCTTACAGTATATTTTTATTCTTACTGCTCTCAAGTTTTGTAAACTGCGTAATGTTTATGAGGATTGAGGTAGTAGATAAATTGCATGCATGCATCAATAAATAACCCTGTAGTAACCTATGGCTGTGAGAGCTGGACCATAAGGAAGGCTGAGCGAAGGAAGATAGATGCTTTTGAACTGTGGTGTTGGAGGGAAATTCTGAGAGTGCCTTGGACTGCAAGAAGATCAAACCAGTCCATACTCCAGGAAATAAAGCCAGACTGCTCACTTGAGGGAATGATATTAAAGGCAAAACTGAAGTACTTTGGCCACATAATGAGAAGACAGGATACCCTGGAGAAGATGCTGATGCTGGGGAAGGTGGAAGGCAAAAGGAAGAGGGGCCGACCAAGGGCAAGATGGATGGATGATATTCTGGAGGTGACGGACTCGACCATGGGGGAGCTGGGGATGGTGACGGCCGACAGGAAGCTCTGGCGTGGGCTGGTCCATGAAGTCACAAAGAGTCGGAAGCGACTGAACGAATAAACAACAACAAAATCAATAAATAAACGGGGTTTGTAAGCAGATCAGAATCTTCTTTGTACTTGGTGTAATACACTAGGAACAACACTTCAAAGAGCATGCAGGACCTGGCAAAAGCCAAAAAAGCCTTTAATAATGATTATGTAAATTGTTATCTGAGAGCCTGTTTGGTGTAATGGTTAAGGCACCAGGCTAGAAACCAGGAGGCCGTGAGTTCTAGTCCTGCCTTAGGCATGGAGCCAGTGTACTTTAATAGAAATTATATAAATACATGTTAATATAAATTGCTGCCAAAGAGTTGTCTTCAGGCCTTTATGATACCTAAATAATGTGATTTTTCTTGAATTAGGGAGGTCATAATAAAATGAATCTTCAAACCTGTGCTGCCAGTTTAATTCATCCTTAATTTCTAGTAAAACAACTTCCTTGGCCATAATCCTACAATACAGCAAAATCTTTCCAATGTAAGCTTTGCATTTCCCCCCATATTTTTTCCAGATGTACTCAATTGCTTTGGTTTGATCGTCATGACTCTGATGCCATGGCATACAGTATCAATAGTGTCATGGATTCCATTCAGTGTATACTCTGCTTTCTTTGTTGGATAATTGTTTGGATTAATCATCTTGGAAAGGAATATACAAGAAACCTGTATTATAGAGTTTTTGGTGATAGTGAGTAGCACCCTTCCTCCCCAAGATTTTGGTGACCAAAGGCCATATGACGTGTCAGTGTTTCATTAACAGCTGAACATTCCCAGAGCAGGAATGTAGCGGTACAATAGAACATAACCGTTGCCCTGCTGGATCGGACCACTGGCCCATCTAGTCCAGCAGTCTGTTCTTACAGTAGCCAACCAACTGCATAAGGAAGCCTACTAGTCTTCCAGGAGATAGCCTTCAGAGGCAGTCCCACTGCTGTCAAGACTAATAGCCATTGATCCCCATGACTTCCATGAATCAGTCCAACCCTTTTTAAGCCAGCCAATCTGATGGCCAGCACCGCATCTCATGGTAGTTAGAATTCAAAGTTGAATTATGCATTGTATAAGAGGCAACCACCATTTACTGTGAGTACGGGAAAGGGGGGGGCAGATTACAGGTACATTGTGTAACAGGAAAATGCAGGAAAAGAGGGTGCTGGGTTTGAACGGAAGGAAGATATAAATTTGAACCTCAGGCTCAGTGGCTATCCACTGCTTGGCATGGCTGTTCTTCTTGAATTAACAGTATTTAGTCCGAACTGTGCTATATTGAATCTCTGGGAAGTTTCAGCCAGTTCATGCCTGTCTTAGTAGGACCTGACAAGGAACATGGAATGACCAATGCTTGGGGACCATACTTGGATGGGATACAGCTTGTTTATTGACTAGGAAGCATAATTTCTGATGCTTCTGTAGCTTTCAAACCAGAGTTACACATTTCTAGTTTTCCTCAGCTAATATGATCTGACATAAACAATAAGCCACAAAATACATACCCTGGGAGCAGGGGCTACCGTTACATAGGCTGCTATCATTCTCCTTAAATTTTATCTTTTGAAATTATTCCAGTGCAAACTCTTCTTTCACTTTTTAGTGTTGATTTGATGTTGAGGTGCTTGTTGAGTTGCTTCTTTGTGGCCTCTCCTTTTTGGGGTGATGGTCGTGGGGTCATCCTGATCTTGCAAATGTTTAGTTTGTGAAAGCTCAGCAGGGCATGGTCCACCACGTTCCTGACCATCCACCAAACTCGAGAATTAAAGTGGCTTTTGATTTGTCCTTTGATTTTCTTTCTCATTAGTGTTCTTGGGATCACTGGATGACACTTGACTGTAGGTAAGAAGCATCTTTTGATGGAGTAAAAACATATTTTTGTTGATAATAACAGAAGACACCATACGCAAAGCCTGATGATGCATGTGACTATTAAATGGCAAAGTTGCATGCATCAGTTTTCTTTAAAGGCAGTATTTTTGACATCCAGGAATCTTCTTTCTTCTTTTGCCAGGTTTTCTATCCAAACCATCTTGTGTTTTGCAGAGGAGCACACTCAACGCTCTGGTGAAATAGTTTCAGAGAAAATCAGTAGTGGAGGGCAAGCTGTCATTCAGAAAAGCTGGCCTGCCATTTCAGATAGTTTCTATGATTTTTTACAGCTGTCTTTAAATATCTAAAAAGCTGTCACCCTGAAGATGGAGCAGGTATGTTCTCAGTAGATCCAGTGTGCATGGAAATTGCTAGGTTTTTTTTTCCTTGCTGAATATTAGAAAAGTGTTTGGTAGTGTGGTATTCTTGGGCATCAGGGCCCCTTCTGAGATGCTTTCCCATCCTATGATTGATTGACTTGCATCGAGGCCATTGTATGGCACTCTACATGGTGGTGCTTGGGGCTCAGAGGGTTTGCTAAGATATTGCTTAAAGATAAGAGATGTTCGGCAGTGGAAAAATCCTGTCGGAAGAGGTGGTGGGTGGATTTAAATAGAGACAGAATGGCCATTTATAAAGATTTATAGCATGGGGAGTCTAAACTTGATGGTTCTCCAAATCCTTTCCAATATCTATGATTTTGTCCTCCTTCAAGACATTTCTGAGAAGCTTTTAAGAATCTTTGGTTTCTACAGAGCATAATTTGAAACCTGTCTCTGTAGTGAAACAAACTAGGAGTGTAAGAGTCTCCTGTGAGAACAAGATTTTGTTCGCATAATATGCCAATGAGTCATAATGTTGATTGGTTTTGACTTAAGCATCTTGTTTAAAAGTCAGAATGTTGAAGCAGTGGCCTTTCTGATGACAATATATGGCCAAGGAAGAGCAAAACTAAAAGAAGGGGGTTTCAGTTATGGATTTAGAGATGGTGACTATCTTGGCCAGTTGGTCACTCCTGGACCAAATAAAGGCTGACTGCTTTGTTGAGTTGATGATCAGCAAGCAGAAACTCACATAATTTGGGTGTGTGATAAGAATGGATGATGGACTAGAAAAAGTGATCATGCTTGGCTAGATTGTTTGTTTGCTGGACTATAAGACATTGTTCAAAATGGTGAGAATTTATCTATGCTGTTACCAGGAGCTGAATTCATCTCAGTGGTACCTAACCATTATTTAAAGCTAGCCATTCTAGCTTGTAAATCACTGTTTATTAGTTATTGTGTTGTGTCAACCCAATTCACTCCTATAGATCCTACATGCCATTTCAGTTGGCATGTTGTAATTGCCTTGATCTCTGTGTGCATTGACTGACATGCCCCTTATTTTTAAAAAGTGCATCTTACTTCGTGATAAATGAACTTAAATCCATTCAGTTTAAAACAAAAATAAAACAGGAACAGGGTTTAAAAAGTTATCCCTGGAATGCAGTGCCTAAGACAGTTGTATAATAGTTTGATCTTAGAAACCTGGAGACAACCATGTGAAATTTACGTTTCCAGAGCTTGGATAAATACAAAAAGTGTAATGCTTGTAGCCTGACCCTGAAACAAGAAGACAGAGCTGGTTGCGTACCAGCCTTGTTGGGGGTGTGCAGTGTTGCTGTCTTTTGATGTCAGTTACCCCCCACTGCCACCCCAATCATCACAGAGCTAGAGAGAGACCATCAGTGATCTTGATGGATAAGCATTGGGTAAAAGGTAAAGGTTCCCCCCCCCGCACATTTGTGCAGTCGTGTCCGACTCTAGGGACCGGTGCTCATCTCCGTTTGTTAGCCGAAGAGCCAGCGTTGTCCGAAGACGCTTCCACGGTCATGTGGCCGCACGACGTACGCAGAACGCTGTTACCTACCCACCGAAGTGGTACCTATTCATCTACTTGCATTTGCATGCTTTCAAATTGCTAGGTTGGCAAGAGCTGGGGCTAGTGCAGGAGCTCACTCCGTCACGCAGGGCTAGGGCTTCGAACCTCCGAACTTGTGATCTTCCGATTGAGAAGCCTGGTGTCTTACCCGCTGAGCCACCATGCCCCTTAGTGTTGGGACCAAGTGGTTATTTGAGATTGCCTCGTGGCAAGTTGTATAGACTGTGGAGCAGAGAAACAAAACCTGAGATCCTGGATTGCCTGCGTTGAGTGTTGTCCCCAAAACTTCTCCAAAAGCTTCTACTGAATGTACCTATTAGTGTGACAGAACTGAAAAAAATGATTAAATATTAACCCTTGTTTAATTGATTTACTTTAAATTAGAATTGTGCCTGAAAATGAGCAGGAACCTGTTTTTCAACTAGCAAGATTCAGATCCTGGTCATGTAAACAAGCTGCAGCATTTGGAGTGTTAGTCCGCCCACTCACTGTGGCTCAACTTTTCTGTCTGTCTTTCTAACCTTCATTAGGGCAACCTTGCACTAGACCCTTGAAGTGTCCGTGAAGTTTCACTCTGTGTATTCTGCAACCTTTGTCTGTGGTTCTTATCTGGTTACCACTAGGAATTGTTATGGTGTCTTGCTGAGTGAAAGCGTGCAAAACTTCTGTCACTTGAGGCTGGCCTTATTATTTCATGAGAGTGAACAAGTGCCAGGAATGGTAACTTTGAAAATGTTCCTGTTGCTAAGAACAGATGCCCTTAGTTCCGCTGTGCAACACATAGTCTTATAGCTCCTGTGAATTCCTTTTTCCCTTTTTTTCAAGACAACCCCAACTGGTTCAGTTGCTGGTAGCTTCTATTACTACTACTAATAATTTTTTTAAAAAATGCTTATTAGATTTTTGCTTTTAATAACCAGGTTTTATTGAATCCAGCATTTTTACCCATCCGTTAGAATCAGGGATGGAAAGACATACAGTATATGTTTTGTTAACTACAGTACATCTGAAATGAAAAACAAGCATAAAAGTGCTGAAGTTGATCAAGTCATACTTAGTTGTGTTCAACTATGGATACTAGGAGGAGAACTTTGTCAGCTTTCTGGAGAAATCACAGCATGGAAAGGTTGGTTGCCTGGTTGGCCAGATCTTTCAGAGTGGGGTATGAGAAGTTAGAGTTCTGGAGGCAAACTACATATTACACACCCCGTTTTTTAGGGAAAGTAGCCAGAGCACTTTGAAGCTGCCTCTTTCTTTTATATAACGGCTCTTCTGAGTTCCTGCTGGCAGCTACATTTTATAGGAGACATTTGGAAAGGTGACCGGTCTGTTTTGCACTTTCTCAATGTGTGAAACTCATCCACTAGCAACATTCTTCCCTTTGTCAGGACAGCAAACCTTCGCCAGGCGATGCCTGGAGTTACTATGGTTGGATGATTTTTTAAAATCTAATTGGGCAGTTTGTCTTCTTTTGTTCTTAATATGCCAAATTTTGCACTAATGCATGTCTTGGAAAGATGTTTCCTGCTCATTCTTTTTTTTTTTTTTTTTTTAAAAACTAGGTCATTCCTCTCCCCCCCCTTCCAGGAACTTGCCAAAGCAAGCTCCTTTTACACAAGAAAGATCAAAGGAAGTTTTGTCCTTTCATAATGTTCTTAAAAATTATTTGGCAGGTGCAGCTCTTTTTCTCCTCCCCCTTGTGGGCGACTGCTTTTCTTTTATAGGACCTCTTTTTTTTTTTTTTTTTTAAAAAAATGAAACCAATGGCAGCTTAACACCTGCTTGTTTCTTTTAATCTTCTTTGGCTCTGTCTGAGTGGGAAACTTTGGAAACAGAGGCTGTTAAATGTCTTGGGAAGTCAGAGAAGCTGATATGGGCTCTTGGGTCGTTCCACAAGAAGGTAGAGCTGTTGGGCACATCTGTAGCTTGAATCATGTCAACTGGATTTCTATTTTCTCAGTGGAAACGTTTCGCTCCTTATCCAAGGAGCTTCTTCAGTCTGAGCAAAGTTGGTAAGGGAATCCTAAATATGTTTCTAGGTAGCTGTGTGAAACATATTTAGGATTCCCTTACCAACTGTGCTCAGACTGAAGAAGCTCCTTGGATAAGGAGCGAAACGTTTCCACTGAGAAAATAGAAATCCAGTTGACATGATTCAAGCTACAAACAATTCCACCTGAATGACTGAGAACCTTCATAGACATGTTGGGCACATCCTTATTTTATTATAGGATCTCAAGGAAGAGAGACTATTTAGATCAGAGCTTTCCAAACTTTTCATATTGGTGACACACTCTTACAGCAGGGCATCACAAGGCAGGCACTAGGACCTGCGCGGAATCACAGCCGGTTTGGAGGCAGCAGGGCACAAGGCAGGCACTAGGACCTGCGCGGAATCACAGCCGGTTTGGAGGCAGCAAGGCACAAGGCAGGCACTGGGACCTGCGCGGAATCACAGCCGGTTTGGAGGCAGCAAGGCACAAGGCAGGCACTGGGACCTGCGCAGAATCACAGCCGGTTTGGAGGCAGCAAGGCACAAGGCAGGCACTGGGACCTGCGCGGAATCACAGCCGGTTTGGAGGCAGCAAGGCACAAGGCAGGCACTAGGACCTGCGCGGAATCACAGCCGGTTTGGAGGCAGCAGGGCACAAGGCAGGCACTGGGACCTGCGCAGAATCACAGCCGGTTTGGAGGCAGCAAGGCACAAGGCAGGCACTGGGACCTGCGCGGAATCACAGCCGGTTTGGAGGCAGCAAGGCACAAGGCAGGCACTAGGACCTGCGCGGAATCACAGCCGGTTTGGAGGCAGCAGGGCACAAGGCAGGCACTGGGACCTGCGTGGAACCACAGCAGGTTTGGAGGCAGCAGCAGCCGCCGCGACATACCCAGACACTGCAGCCGACACACTAACGTGTCCCGACACACAGTTTGGAAAGCTCTGATTTAGATTATAGGATCTGAAGTGAGGCAAGTCCATCTCACCCCTTTTCTTCATCTCCCATATTTAGGCACCCAAGGCTGTTGCATTTTGTCATGATGGGGATTGTTAAACCTCTCTAGTAAGAGTTCAACGTTCAATTAAGACCGGCTAAAAATCCAATGAAGGGCTGTGCCTGCAACCTGCAGCCACTTAGAATAGTCAATACCTAGGTGACATGAACCAGTGATACAACTTTGGAAAAAGTTGGTTTTTTACTCTAGTATTGAACTTCTTCAGGTTATTGAAAATGGTAATGAGATAGCTGGATTGAAGACTTCCTGATTTATTTAAAACTTGTCCATACCTGTTTATGTGAAGAAAGCTATCAGTTCTGGCTGCTTTATACCTGCTAGATATCCCCTCTCTTCTATCCCCCACTTCTGAATTGGGGAGCACTGTTATCTGTTATGAGTCACTTGAATTTTTCCAGCAGCATAGAGCAGAACTGGGTGGCTTTTGTAAGACCTGGAGAATGGCTGCTGGTTAGGCTAGGCCAGCCTTTCTCAACCTTCTGACCCTGGAGGAACCCTTGAAATATTTTTCAGGCCTCAGGGAACCCCTGCACATTCAGGCGCTCAAATATAGGCCAGAAGTTACAAAATTATTATATTTGTTTCAGGTGTAGGCCTGTGTATATGCATTCACAGTGTTCCTAAACTAAAGCTAAAGAATGAAACTTAGCTCTTTCATGTGAAGTTGCCCAAATTTGAAATAATTTTTTAAACAAATCGTGATCTCCCAGGGAACCCCTAGGGACCTCTCGCGGAACCCGAGGGTGCCACGGAACCCTGGTTGAGAAATGCTGGACTAGGCTAATTAAGTTTCACCCTTTAAGGCCGGGACACATTATCATCTTTCCCTTGCAATCATCTAATGCTGTGATCCATCTTAGGGGAGCTTGCAACCTACCAGCTGAGGAATGGCCATCAGTGACTAGATCAGAGCTTTCCAAACTTTTCATGTTGGTGACACACTTTTTAGACATGCATCATTTCGCGACACACTCTTACAGCAGGGCATCATTTCACAACACACTCTTACAGCAGGGCACCAGGCAGGCACTAGGACCTGTGCGGAATCACAGCATGTTTGGAGGCAGCGGGGCACAAGGCAGGCACTAGGACCTGTGCGGAATCACAGCAGGTTTGGAGGCAGCCAGGCACAAGGGAGGCACTAGGACCTGTGCGGAATCACAGCAGGTTTGGAGGCAGCCAGGCACAAGGCAGGCACTAGGACCTGCGCGGAATCACAGCATGTTTGGAGGCAGCCAGGCACAAGGCAGGCACTAGGACCTGTGCGGAATCACAGCAGGTTTGGAGGCAGCCAGGCACAAGGGAGGCACTAGGACCTGTGCGGAATCACAGCAGGTTTGGAGGCAGCCAGGCACAAGGCAGGCACTAGGACCTGCGCGGAATCACAGCATGTTTGGAGGCAGCCAGGCACAAGGCAGGCACTAGGACCTGTGCGGAATCACAGCAGGTTTGGAGGCACCAAGGCACAAGGCAGGCACTAGGACCTGCGCAGAATCACAGCAGGTTTGGAGGCAGCCAGGCACAAGGCAGGCACTAGGACCTGCGCAGAATCACAGCAGGTTTGGAGGCACCAAGGCACAAGGCAGGCACTAGGACCTGCGCAGAATCACAGCAGGTTTGGAGGCAGCCAGGCACAAGGGAGGCACTAGGACCTGTGCGGAATCACAGCAGGTTTGGAGGCAGCCAGGCACAAGGCAGGCACTAGGACCTGCGCGGAATCACAGCATGTTTGGAGGCAGCCAGGCACAAGGCAGGCACTAGGACCTGTGCGGAATCACAGCAGGTTTGGAGGCAGCCAGGCACAAGGGAGGCACTAGGACCTGTGCGGAATCACAGCAGGTTTGGAGGCAGCCAGGCACAAGGCAGGCACTAGGACCTGCGCGGAAGCCAGGAGGCAGCAGCAGCAGCCGACACACCCAGACACTGCAGCCGACACACTAAGTGTCCGGACACAGAGTTTGGAAAGCTCTGGACTAGATGCTGCAGAACGTTATTCTTATCTAGGTATAGCTTCTAGTACTGTACTGGCACGGCAGGAACTGCTGATCAAGCCTCTTGAGTAACATATTTACCTGCCCACAGTTGTCTAGATAGTTTTGCAATTATGGTCTGCATTAGGGATAGACTCCGTCTAATTGCTTTGGGGAGAGAACTGAATTTATAACTGGCAGGGAGCTTTTGAAACCTGGGTGGAGCTACACACATTATCCAGGCCCTGATTACTGGGCACAGAGCGACATACAGCCTTTGTTTTGTTCTGCTTAAATGCTTTGTTGTTGTTGTTGTTGTTTAAAAAATATCCATTTCCTTATTCTTGTTCAGTGTATGATCTGAATCTGCCCATTAGGAGCATGAGATGGTTTTTGCTAATTCCTGTTCCCTCCTGTATAATAAATCTGATACTAAAATTAGTCCCAGTCTCCCAGGGACAAGGCCATAATTCTTTGCCGAGATTATGAAGAACTGTGTGTCCTAATGATTTATAGGTTTTTCTGTGTCTGGATACCCCTCCTTCTTTTTATAACCTTGAATATCCAGGTTTCAGTCCTTAACCTTCCCCCTTCCTTCTCTCCTTCCTGTTTCCCCCCTTCTGCTTTTCACAATCCTTCTGGGATTTTAGCTGTTGCTCTCCAACCATTCCCCCCCTCCAAATATCTTCTGTTTGAAGGAAACTCTTTAGCCATTTTCTGTATTGTTGCCTATTTAAGCCTCTGTCAC
This sequence comes from Charina bottae, assembly GCA_023362775.1. Classification (NCBI taxonomy): domain Eukaryota; kingdom Metazoa; phylum Chordata; class Lepidosauria; order Squamata; family Charinaidae; genus Charina; species Charina bottae. The sequence goes on along the minus strand of JALMGJ010000027.1, from coordinate 6,039,431 downwards.
TGCGGGCAGATGACTTCCTTGGGACTACTTCTGAAGGTTTTGTAATTGAGTCTTTTACCACAGTGACAGGATATTATTAACCTTCGCTAAACCAATTTATTTCATACTCCTTTGTGGGAGCAAGTTCCCCCCCCCCCAACATGCTCACTCACTTCTGCCTTTTTCCCCCCCAAGAAAATTATGTATGAGGAAAAAGGTTTTGTGGAGGGGAATGACTAGACCGGCAGCATTCGCTTTCTAAGTTCATTTGCAAATTTACACGGAGGGGGGAAAATAGTTTCTCTTGTCTGTTTAAAAAACAAACTCTCCTTAGTGCCTTTAAAAGTATTTTCAGAGAGTGTATGCTTCAGGGAGGAAGTAGAAAAAACAGTCCCTTAAGATGCTCATAAAAGGGTCACATTTCATTTGAAGTTTTAATATCCCCTGCAATACCCCATCTTGTTTTCATCTCCAGAATTGCTTTTAAAACTACCTTGGGGAGTGGGGTGGGGAAGGGAAGGGAAGGAAACCCCAGTGTGGTCCCGTGGATAGAATTGAGAGAGACAAGGCAGTCCTAAGTTCAAATCCCATCTTAGTTTGGATTGGCTGGGTAGCCTCAGCTGGAAATTCTGAGTGGAGGATTTCCGAGGGAGGAAGAACTTCAAAGGGCTCCAGCAGTGACCATGAATGAAATTTCATAGTGGGGTGGGTAAAAATGGGGCAAGGAGGATTCTGCCGCCTCATCAGTGTGAACTTTCTGCTCCTTGATCTTGTGAAGATAACAGAGGCAGGGATTCCTCCCCTTTTTCCGTCCTGTAGGCTATTTTCCAGGATGGGACAGTCTGTTCCCTTTGAATGGGAGATGAAATCCAACACATCTGAAGGGTAATGGGTTCAAGGAAAGCTGCTGTAGGCATCTCTGCTGTAGGTACATGCAGACTGATAGCTTGTCTAGTGTCCCACAGTCAAGGTGGATTCCCAGTAACAACTCAGAAAGCAGCAGATGGTAAGAACCACAGAAAATAACCGTAGAGCTGATTCTTGGGCTGATGGCACGGCAGAGTCAACTGCTCATCGTTCTTTCGAATTTTGCTTTAGACATGCCGAGGAGCAAAAGCCAGCCTATAGTTAAGGGATGCTCCTTTGATGTTTTCTCCTTTCAAAGATGGATCATGCTTTTCTGCAATGAAATGGTATTGTTTTGCAAGGAAGGAACATGGGGATCAAAATGGGTATCATTGCAATGACACATGGTGATCCAAATGGGCTCCCCTTATAAAATCATTATGTCCAGTAGATGTTATTTCCCTTGAAAGAAATGATGTCACTTTAGATCAGAGCTTTCCAAACTTTTCATGTTGGTGACACACCATTTAGACATGCATCATTTTGTGACACACTCTTACAGCAGGGCACCAGGCAGGCACTAGGACCTGCGCGGAATCAGTAGGTTTGGAGGCAGCAAGGCACAAGGCAGGCACTAGGACCTGCGCGGAATCCTGGCAGGGCTTGGAGGCAGCAGCAGCTGCAACACACCCAGACACTGCAGCCGACACACTAACGTGTCCCGACACACAGTTTGGAAAGCTCTGCTTTAGATGGTGGGGAACAATACAAGCTGTCTCTTGCCCCTTCCTTCCCCCTCCAGTGTTTTCCTTGCTGCCACTTACTGTTCTAGATGCTTTCTCCACTGCTTCAGATTTATTCTATTTTCACTTTTTTTCAAATAACTTTGGCAAAAAGAAATGGACATGATTCCAGCTTCTGTCAAAAAACTCACATTTAGACAGATTTTACTCTGATTTTAGCGGGTAGTTCCTTGATGAAGAAAGGCAGACTGCTCCTCTTTGAAATATTACTGTACTTGGCTTTACCTTCATAAATAAGGGTGTTTACATGCATTTGAACATTTTAGAGTGGCTTGTGTTGTAATGTTACTTACAGTCTCTAAAGTACTTGTTTGATGCATTAGGTACAGTCTGAAATGAAAAAAGTGATTGTTGCCCAAACCCTTAGATTTTTTCCCCCATTTCTCTCCATTGCTGATTAATTCCACTGTGTTTTTATATCCTAATCTCTCAACTAGCTTTTTGAATATTTGATACACATTTTGGAATTGTACAAAATAAAGGTGGGATAGAAATATAGTAAATAAATCAATTCCATGGAGTTAATCTTTGGGCACTAGAGTTTTCCATTCTGGCAATCATTTCTCCAGTAATGTAACAAACATTTTTTTTAAAGAAGGAAGTTACTTCTTGTCATGGCTTTTAGAAGTTAATGGAGCATGTCTATAGTGTAAAGCTTGAGAGATTCCAGAATATGTACAGTCCAATCCTACACATTTGATTGGACTTATTTCGGTACAGGTTTATAGGATTGTAACTTGAGCCAGGTTCAAGTTTTTCTGTTCATTGCTCCCTTGTCACTCTCCCCCACGTAAATCCATTCATCATGCTCATTATTGCTTTTACTCGATCCCCGACCAGCATGAATATCTGAACCTTGAAAGCAAAATGATTTATACAAGTGGATGCAAACAGGTGTAGACGCATTTTACAATTCTGAGCATAAAGAAAAGAATGGTTTCTTTTTATTTTTGAGGACACCACAAAAAGAAAGCATGTATTCCCCAATTGGTCTACAAGAAACAAATAAAAACAAGCCAGTTTGGTCTAGTGCAAGGGTCGGAAATGGCGGCTCGCGAGCCACATGCGGCTCTTTGGCCCCTTGAGTGTGGCTCTTCCGCAGCTGAACTCACCCCGCCCCTTCCACGTGATTGGATCCCGCCCCCAAACTCTTACGCTCTTACGCGCGCTCGCTCTCGCTGTCCAAGGCCGGGGCCACCCGCAGCCGCCCACACCTCGCGCACAGCCCGCGGGGCTCTCTGCCGCTCCCTTCAACGGAGGAGGGACCGGCGTGCCTTGGGAGCTGCTGCTGGCGGCATGTCTGGGCGAGGCGCGCGGGCGGAGCTGCCCGTCTGGCACTTGGGCGCTCCCGAGCCTCTTCCCTTCTCCCTCGCCACGTTCGGGCGTTGAGGCCAGGCAAAGCCGGGCGGTCGCGCAGGGGTGAGGTGAGGAGTCCCGCTCCTGCGCCTACCGCCACATCCGTCCGTTCCCGGCCTCTCTCCCCATATCCGGCGGGTGCCCATGCCAGAATCCCCGCGACCCGGAGGCAGCGACTGCTCGGAGGGCCCCAGCGAGAAGAGGCGCGTGATCCCCGGTGGATCCCTTCGAGGGGCCGCGGGGCTTCCCCGCTTTCCTCCCAAGGAGGCCTCGACGGCGCACCCTCCCGCCCCATCAATCCCCCCACCCCGCCGTTGGGCGTCAGAGGCTGAAAGGATGTGGCAGGAATGGCCCTGGAAAGCGGGGCCTGTGGAGCGCCACCTTTGGGGAGGAGGGTCCAGCCGGCGAGCAATGGCGGCACCGGAGTTTTCGCCGGAGCGCTGTCTGTCGGGAGAGAAAAGCAGCCACCGCACAGGCCCGCTTAAAAAACCACCACCCCGAAACTGCTTTCGAGCCGCCTCTCCGGAGGGTCCCTGCGGTCCCGCCGGGTGCACCCCCCCACCCCGCCGTTTGGCGTCCTCTCCCCCCGCTAACCCGAGCCCTGCGGCGGCCGGGGGAAGCTGAGCCAGGCGGGGGTGCAGCGGGCCCAGCGGCGCACTGAGGGCGAAGAGCCGCCTGCTCTCCCCTTGGCCGCCTCCGGTCGCTACAGTCGCCCCGCCGGAACGGAGCCTGGCTTGGCTCCCCCGGCCACCGCAGGGCTCGGGTTAGCGGGGGGAGAGGACACCGAACGGCGGGGTGGGGGGGTGCACCCGGCGGGACCGCAGGGACCCTCCGGAGAGGCGGCTCGAAAGCGGTTTCGGGGTGGTTGTTTTTTAAGCGGGCCTGTGCGGTGGCTGCTTTTCTCTCCCCACAGACAGCGCGGGCGGGCGGGTCCTCTGGAAGGAGGCCGGCCGGAGTTCTGCTTGCAGCGGACGAGTTGCTGCTGGGCCGAGCAGATGCTTTTGAGACCTAACGGCGGGGTTACATCGGGACCGAGTCCGGCCTATCCCCGGTCTGTGTCGCGTTAATGCCGCCCCCTTTCCCACCTGGGAGGCCAGCTTGCAGCGCAAACGGCAGTCGCTTACTGAGCGAGTGCATTTTAAAATCTGCTTAACCCCCCCCCGCACTTCTCCCTCTTTGAAAAAGGAAGGCCGGAAAAGCGCAGTTTCAGTCTTGCGTTAAAGGGAGAAGCTGCCCTTAATGACAAGGCCATTCAAGTTGGAGAAACCTCGCGGGATGGGCGGAATCGCTACACAAGCCACACGCCCCATTTCGTTCCTCCTTCCCTATCGCTTAATTGCCAGGTGCTCCTCCGCTGGAAACCCCACGCTGTCTGTCGGGAGAGAAAAGCAGCCACCGCACAGGCCCGCTTAAAAAACAACCACCCCGAAACCGCTTTCGGCGTCCTCTCCCCCCGCTAACCCGAGTCGCTACAATCGCCCCGCCGGAACGGAGCCTGGCTTGGCTCCCCCGGCCACCGCAGGGCTCGGGTTAGCGGGGGGAGAGGACGCCGAACGGCAGGGTGGGGGGGTGCACCCGGCGGGACCGCAGGGACCCTCCGGAGAGGCGGCTCGAAAGCGGTTTCGGGGTGGTGGTTTTTTAAGCGGGCCTGTGCGGTGGCTGCTTTTCTCTCCCGACAGACAGCGCTCCGGCGAAAACTCCGGTGCCGCCATTGCTCGCCGGCTGGACCCTCCTCCCCAAAGGTGGCGCTCCGCAGGCCCCGCTTTCCAGGGCCGTTCCTGCCACATCCTTTCAGCCTCTGACAGCGCGGGCGGGTCCTCTGGAAGGAGGCCGGCCGGAGTTCTGCTTGCAGCGGACGAGTTGCTGCTGGGCCGAGCAGATGCTTTTGAGACCTAACGGCGGGGTTACATCGGGACCGAGTCCGGCCTATCCCCGGTCTGTGTCGCGTTAATGCCGCCCCCTTTCCCACCTGGGAGGCCAGCTTGCAGCGCAAACGGCAGTCGCTTACTGAGCGAGTGCATTTTAAAATCTGCTTAAGACTGAAACTGCGCTTTTCCGGCCTTCCTTTTTCAAAGAGGGAGAAGTGCGGGGGGTGGTGGTGGTTAAATAGATTTTAAAATGCACTCGCTCAGTAAGCGACTGCCGTTTGCGCTGCAAGCTGGCCTCCCAGGTGGGAAAGGGGGCGGCATTAACGCCACACAGACCGGGGATAGGCCGGACTCGGTCCCGATGTAACCCCGCCGTTAGGTCTCAAAAGCATCTGCTCGGTCCAGCAGCAACTCGTCCGCTGCAAGCAGAACTCCGGCCGGCCTCCTTCCAGAGGACCCGCCCGCCCGCGCTGTCTGTGGGGAGAGAAAAGCAGCCACCGCACAGGCCCGCTTAAAAAACCACCACCCCGAAACCGCTTTCGAGCCGCCTCTCCGGAGGGTCCCTGCGGTCCCGCCGGGTGCACCCCCCCACCCCGCCGTTCGGTGTCCTCTCCCCCCGCTAACCCGAGCCCTGCGGTGGCCGGGGGAGCCAGGCCAGGCTCCGTTCCGGCGGGGCGACTGTAGCGACCGGAGGCGGCCAAGGGGAGAGCAGGCGGCTCTTCGCCCTCAGCGCGCTGCTGGGCCCGCTGCACCCCCGCCTGGCTCGGCTTCCCCCGGCCGCCGCAGGGCTCGGGTTAGCGGGGGGAGAGGACGCCAAACGGCGGGGTGGGGGGGTGCACCCGGCGGGACCGCAGGGACCCTCCGGAGAGGCGGCTCGAAAGCGGTTTCGGGGTGGTGGTTTTTTAAGCGGGCCTGTGCGGTGGCTGCTTTTCTCTCCCGACAGACAGCGCTCCGGCGAAAACTCCGGTGCCGCCATTGCTCGCCGGCTGGACCCTCTTCCCCAAAGGTGGCGCTCCGCAGGCCCCGCTTTCCAGGGCCGTTCCTGCCACATCCTTTCAGCCTCTGACGCCCAACGGCGGGGTGGGGGGATTGATGGGGCGGGAGGGTGCGCCGTCGAGGCCTCCTTGGGAGGAAAGCGGGGAAGCCCCGCGGCCCCTCGAAGGGATCCACCGGGGATCACGCGCCTCTTCTCGCTGGGGCCCTCCGAGCAGTCGCTGCCTCCGGGTCGCGGGGATTCTGGCATGGGCACCCGCCGGATATGGGGAGAGAGGCCGGGAACGGACGGATGTGGCGGTAGGCGCAGGAGCGGGACTCCTCGCCTCGCCCCTGCGCGACCGCCCGGCTTTGCCTGGCCTCAATGCCCGAACGTGGCGAGGGAGAAGGGAAGAGGCTCGGGAGCGCCCAAGTGCCAGACGGGCAGCTTCGCCCGCGCGCCTCGCCCAGACATGCCGCCAGCAGCAGCTCCCAAGGCACGCCGGTCCCTCCTCCGTCGAAGGGAGCGGCAGAGAGGGTGGCCCCGGCCTTGGAGAGCTGGGGTGCAGGGGGACGGGAGTGTCGCCGGCAGCCCGCGAGGACCGGCCATGGAAGGTGAGCGAGGACCGGGGTGGCCGGCCAAGCGCAGCGCAGCCCTTCCACGCGATTGGATCCCGCCCCCAAACCCCGCCCCTTCCACGCGATTGGATCCCGCCCCCAAACCCCGCCCCCTTCCACGCGATTGGCTCCTGCCCGCAAACCTCGCCCCCTTCCACACGATTGGCCCCCGCCCGCAAACCCCGCCCCCTGGCTCTCGAGCACTTAAAAATGTGCACGAGCATACCAAAATGGCTCTCGGCTCAAAAAGTTTGCCGACCCTTGGTCTAGTGGTTAAGGCAATGGGCTAGAAACCAGGAGACTGAGAGTTCTAGTCCCGCCTTAGGCATGAAAGCCGGCTGGGTGGCCTTGGGCCAGTCACTCCCTCTCAGCCCTAGGAAGGAGCCAATGGCAAACCAGGAGACTTGAGAGTTTTAGTCCCGCCTTAGGCAGGAAAGCCAGCTGGGTGACCTTGGGCCAGTCCCTGTCACTCAGCCCTAGGAAGGAGCCAATAGCAAACCAGGAGACTGAGAGTTCTAGTCTTGCCTTAGGCATGAAAGCCGGCTGGGTGACCTTGGGCCAGTCAGTCTCTCTCAGCCCTAGGAAGGAGCCAATAGCAAACCAGGAGACTGAGAGTTCTAGTCTCGCCTTAGGCATGAAAGCCGGCTGGGTGACCTTTGGCCAGTCACTCTCTCTCAGCCCTAGGAAGAAGCCAATGGCAAACCAGGAAACAGAGAGTTCTAGTCCCGCCTTAGGCATCAAAGCCGGCTGGGTGACCTTGGCACAGTCACTCCCTCTCAGCCCTAGGAAGAAGCCAATGGCAAACCAGGAAAAAGAGAGTTCTAGTCCCGCCTTAGGCATCAAAGCCGTCTGGGTGACCTTGGGCCAGTCACTCCCTCTCAGCCCTAGGAAGAAGCCAATGGCAAACCAGGAAACAGAGAGTTCTAGTCCCGCCTTAGGCATGAAAGCCGGCTGGGTGAACTTGGGCCAGTCACACACTCTCAGCCCAACTCACAGGGTTGTTGTGGGGAAAATAGGAGGAGGAAGAAGTATTAGGTATGTTCGCCGCCTTGAGTTATTTATAAAAATAATAAAGGTGGGATAAAATTTTTAAAAAAACCGTAGCATGTGTAAAATGAAAATAAATAACTTTGCATTTAATAGTGCAAGACAGGAATTAGTGTAAACGAAAGAGACTTGTAGCTCATAGTAGGATACCAATGCAATTATTCTGATGTTTATTGCTTGGTCTGATTCAGTAATCTGTAAGGGTACCTGCAATGTCACCTCCCCTGAAAATTTGGGGAAAGTGCAAGGGGGTTGCAAAATTTAAGGAAAATAGACATCTTAAAATTTGGATTAGAACTGTAGGGTATCTATATCATGCACTATTTCAGGGCTTTCCAAAGTTTTTCCCGCGGCGACACACCAACCGGCGTTGGTGTGTCGCTGTGGGAAAACCCGGAAGTGCGGCAGCGCGCAAAAACCCGGAAGCGCTGCTGCCGCTTTCGGGTTTTGCACGCTGCAGTTGGTGTGTCGCCGCGGGAAAACCCGGAAGCGCTGATGATGATCAGCGCTTCCAGGTGGTGTGGCGACACACCAGACTGTGTGGCGACACACTTTTGTGTCGCGACACACAGTTTGGAAAGCTCTGCACTATTTCATAGCTTGTTAGCCATTTTTCAGGGAGAAGAGTAAGCGTTTTTTCAAGGCCATCTTTACTGATTCCAAAGTGCGTCAACAAGGCTAGCCCAGCACCTTAACCGCTAGACCAAACTGGCTCTATATACCATCTTAATGCTCAGATTCCAAGCAGACAAAATGTACGCGAGGAGCTCTGAATTTAAAAGGCAGCAGTGACTTCTTAATGCTCTGGGGAGGCAGCAGTGGAAAATGTTGTTGCTTGGTCTTAGATGTTGCTGCTGGTAGAGGTGATACTGCTGTTCAAATGCTTGAAGGTGACCCTGTGGGAAAATCTTCACTGCTCTGATGCGTGCAACCTAGCAACAGGTATCATCAGATGTTTTGGTCCCTGGGTGATAGAGTATCTTCTCACCCAAGCAGCTGGGTTGCCTGCAATTCCTGGATGTTTTCAGTCATGGGGGGAATGGAAATCTCCAGAAAAAGCCCACTGCCCAGGCCATTACGCTAGGATTTATTTATACATCTATTTAACAATCGACTTCCATGCCTCCTCAATCATAGAAGTGATGAAACGATGAAAATCTTGTACCCAATTTCATCTTTCGATTCTCTGGGTGCTCCCGGCCTGTTCATCTCTTCGGATAGTTCGCTAGGGCAGGGGTCCCCAACACTAGTGGGCCGCGGCCTGTTAGGAAGTGGGCCGCAGGGCTCCCGCCTGCAACCCCCCCCCCCCAGTCCGTGGAAAAATTTTCTTCCACGACTGGTCCCTGGTGCTGAAAAGGTTGGGGACCGCTGTGCTAGGGAATCCCTTCGTCTTCGAAAATCTGCTCTCTCTGGTTTTTTTCTAGTGTTCAGCAGCAGGTCTCCCCACCCTTGAAATGGATGTTGCAACTGTCCTTGGTCCATCATTCATTCATTCATTCATTCATTCATTCATTTATATGTTAACTTGTATTACCGCTCCATCTCCCCCGAGGGGGACTCTTACAGATGTGCCGCTTGTAATGCCCACCCCTGCCCCTTGTTGAGTAGCACTAAGGCGTGGCCCTTGTGGCAATAAAGAACCACCGAAGAATGTGCATTCCGTGAAGATTAATAAGCTACTCAACTCTAGAGTTCTCTCCTTCTGCAATTCCTTAAGAATTCAAAATATTCAAAAGGAAATCAAGCGTATTTATTTATTTATTTATTTATTATTTATTTATTTAAGTTTCTATTACCGCCCATCTCCTCCAGCCAGAGGACTCTGGGCGGTTCACAATAAAACAAACATATAAAATTACAATATCAATAAATTACATATAAAATCCAAGTGGAGAAGATGTTAATAATAAGGCGGGCTTCATGGCACCAGCCACTTCCAAGAGGAACTGTTGGCATTCCCATCCCAAGCAAGCTCGGCAGAACCAGGTCTTCAAGTTTTTCCGGGAGGTTGGGAGAGAAGAAACCCGCCTCAGCCTTTGGGGGCAAGATATTCCAAAGGGCGGGCGCTACTGCAGAGAAGGCGCGCCTCCTGGACCCCGCTAGATGGAACTCTTTTGTCGATGGGGTCCGTAGCATGCCCTCTCTGCATGACCGAGTGGGGCGGGTTGATGTTCTGGGGATGAGACGGTCCCTCAGGTAACCTGGTCCCATGCCAAGCAATCACCCCTTTTTATTGCCCTGGTGTTTCTGTGAAAAACAGTCGTTTTCATTCTCTGGCACCTTTTTGGCCCACAGTTAAAAAAAGAAAAGATTTCAGTCCTAAATGTTCTTCCTAAGAAGAAAAACATTCCTTCCATGTTTAGTCTTTCCACCCCTTCTTCTTCCTACCTTTTTCCTTAAAAAAAAAGATAGACTGAAATAAGGGAAGTTATCAGCTACAATAAACATTTCCTGTGGCCTTTGATAGCGTGGCTTTCCTTCCCAGATCAACTCAATCTTTCCGGCTTAATTAAAAATATATCGTAAAAGGCACGCTGGGGAAAAAAGGGAACTTTGGAGTGGAAGTTGGACTGTATTTCTCTTCATTGGGCTTTTTGTCACTGTAGAGGTGAGAAGAATCTCTCCCTTGTATTCTCTGTCTCTCCGACTACAGGTAGCATCAATACTGAAATTGATGGAGCCCTTCAGTAGGGGACGGAGAAGGATGGGGAGGCTGTAATTAGATCCAGCCAGTTTTCAAAGCAGCCGTCCATGTTAATCTTTTGCAGAAAATACTAAAAAGAACGTTGCAGTATTAAAAAAAAAACCTATTTAGAATCATAGGGTTGGAAGGTTAGTTAAGGGCCCTGAATCAGGCGTGACTGTTGGTGACAATTGTGGAATCACGTTGATCCTTTCCATCTCTCTCCATGTATGGTTCTGGGTTTTGTTTTGGATTGTTTTCCTGGTAAGATCTTAAGCAGGACTGATGAGTTTATTTTATTAATTTATTTGTCAGATTTATATCCCACTTTCCACTAGGAATTAATGCAGCTCTTCAGTAATTTGCACATTCTCGTTTATCTTCCTCAGTAGAGGTATCCTGCTTCATCTTCAGTGCCTTCGAACAGTTCAAACAGCGGGTGTTTCATCTGTACATGATACTTTCCTTTTTAACCGCTGGTCTATTGCCTCTTGAGCCTACTGTCTATCGGAGTCAGTTCCTGAATGTACTCTTTCTCTGTTAAAGTGTGCCCTTCTGTACTTCTATTTGTAAGAGATTTCCATCTTCTTTTAACTTTTTGTTAAAAAACGTTTAACTTGCAACACACTCTACGTGGGGCTACCCTTGAAGAGTATCCGGAAGCTACAGCTGGTGCAGAATGCGGCTGCGCGACCAGTCTTAGGAGCCCCAAGGAGGGCATATATAACACCGCTGCTGCGCGAGCTGCATTGGGTGCCAGTTTGCTTCCGGGTCCAATTCAAGGTGTTGGTTATCACCTTTAAAGCCCTACATGGCATGGGGCCAGGTTACCTGAGGAACTGCCTCACCCCTGCTACATCGACCTGTCCCACCCGGTCAGGCAGAGAGGGCATGTTACAGACCCTGTCCATGAGGGATTGCCGATTGGCAGAGTCCAGGAGGAGGGCCTTCTCTGCCGTGGCTCCCGCCCTTTGGAACAAGTTACCCTTGGAGGTAAGACAGGCCCCCACTCTCCCGGCCTTCCAGAAGGGGTTAAGACATGGTTGTGCCACCTTGCTTGGGGTGGGAGGGGGGATTGCCATTGATGGGGGTGGTTGGCACCGTGATGGTGCCAAAGATAAGATCTTTATTCGCCATCTTGAATTTTATATTTTATATTTTGTATTTTTATATTTGTATCTGTATTTATATGTATTTACTGTATATTTATATTTATACTGTATTGTTTTTAGCGATATGTCATTTTTATCATCTGTAAACCGCCCAGAGTCATTGTATACAAGATGGGCGGTAGAGAAATATGACAAATAAATAAATAAATAAATAAATTTCATTTTCCTCTATTAGATTGCTTCTATGATTACTCTTGAGAATCCTACCTTAGTTGTATGTTTTCCTGAGATTTTGCTAATCTTAAAAATATCTCCTGTTTTCCTCTACTTATTATCATTCTTAATTGAGATAGCATTCCTTATCTTTTCTTGCTTGATGTTGGAAGTTGGCATCATTTTTGTTGCTTAGGGCTTTTACCTTCTGTGTCTGTCTTTTTTTTATAAGAATTTTATTAAGTTTCAAGCAAAGATAAAAGCTAGAAAAACAAAAAAACTACAAAGAAAAAAAGAAAAAACTAAAAAAGTGTGGAAACACAAGAGAAAGTTTTTTCAAAGTTACAAAAAGAGGTAACTTCCGACTTTTAACAGCAAGGATATATAAAAATTTCCATAATCCCTTACTCTATATTAAACCAAAATCACATTATTTCTATAAATCATTCCATTGGCACATTGAAAAAATCACTAAATACAGTTACTCCCTCCCCTTATATTAAAAGAAAGAAAAAAAAAAAGAAAAAATATATAAACCACCTAATCAACTTCCCCCCAAATATAACCTCTTTCTTTCTTTCTTTCTTTCTTTCTTTCTTTCTTTCTTTCTTTCTTTCTTTCTTTCTTTCTTTCTTTCTTTCTTTCTTTCCTACTACTACTACTACTACTACTACTACTACTACTCTATACATTTGTCTACTATAATAAAGATCAAACTAAAAAACATATAAATTGTCTGCCACTGTACTTGATAATACAACAATTTTAATAATCTTAATCATATTAAACCCAAAACCATCCAAATAGACATTTATTATTTTTTTATTATACCTTAACAATCTTAATCCAAATTGTTAAAGATAAATGAAATCAGCCAAAACCTAAAAGCAATCCCGATAAATATTCTTAAACCCTTATCCCACTTCAAAATAAACCAGAGCATTTACATATCCCCACAATATACACAGAGCTTTTTTCTTAAAAAAATCAAACAGCCCAACTGCGCCCCTCAAAAACTCCAACTTCTCTTCAGGAGACCTCCCATACATAATAACCCCTTCTTTTCTATGGCGTTCCACCAGAAAATCAATTTCACTTGTGGCTTGCAACTCGATCTCTCCCTTTAAACTTCTCCAACTCGACTATCTGATCATCCAGCATTTCAACAGAAATCCCAATCTCACTCTTAGAAGAGACATTTCTGTCACTGTTAAATTCCTCAGTTTCATCCATGACATCCCCAACCAGATGAAAACATTTTAGACTTCATATTTTCCACAATGTCCTGAATGCCTTGCATAAAAACTTGGTAGGAATCAGAAAGAATCTGTTTAAAATCTTGGTGGAAGTCAGAGAAAGTCTGTTTAAAATCCTCCATGTCTCACGCAGTAGATTATGGCGCCCCCTAGGAGCTTAACCAGCGAAAGTTGAAGCTATGAAAGCATTCTGGAATGTGTTTACACAAGTGAAAGTGATATATGCAGACAATTCCCCAGGAAAAGTAGGAGCAGAAAACTGAAGGTTCAAAACAGCCAATTTAACATGTAGGAAAATGCTAATATCTTCAAATTTAGTACAAAAATAATAACAGGGAGACAACTATTTACTCTCAATCCTCCTTAATATTTGGAGGGAAAACAAAGGCTAACTCTTACCAGTCGAACGCGAACGCTGTTTGCGATCTTTTGGCTGCAAGCAGCCGTCCGGGGGACAAATGGGGTAATCCCAGGTGTTTTCCTTTTTCCGGAAAAACACTCCTGGGCTTCAGGAAAATCCTGCCTGAGCCCGAAAAACTGCCGTGTTGTCAGTTCTTCCCGCTGACCCCGCGGGCACAGCTGTTAAGTCTGTCATGTCCCCACCGGAAGTCCTTCTGTGTCTGTCTTTGGATATGATGCTAGCTTGTTTTGAAAGCCATTTTGAATCTTTTCCTCTGACATTTTGGGAATATTTTTTCCATTTCAGTTTTTGTTCTCTCTTTTCAGGATCTCTTTTGCATAGATTAAATGTATTGAATACATATTGAACATTTAATCTATTGAATATGTTCCATATATTGAATATGTTCTATATAGTGACCTTATATTCTGGCTCTCTGGTCAGATCTTGCTGGTATACCTCTTCTTAACTTTTGGAGTTTAACCTATATATTTCACAATCTGCATCTAGAAGTATCCTGCCTGACTAGAATACTATTATGAGTTTGATTTGATTCTGATATGCATCCAGTTATGTCCATATGTACAGTCTCATTTATGTTGCATAAAGCAGTTGTTGTCAATTAACAAAGATTTATGTTTTTAAGAATCTATTAATCTCTATTTTCTGCATTATTGCAAAATCTTCCATCTAATTCCAGGTACCTGTTTCTCCAACTTTGGCATTCCATTTTTTGCTAGTAGTCCTCTGTGCTTTCTAGATGTTGCATGCAATACTTTTTGCAATTTGCTATAGAATTCCTCAATATCTTCTACTACAATTTCATCTGTGGTAGGGCATAGATTAAGGTTTAATGCTGGTAGAAAATCTACCAACATCAGTATCAGCTACTAATTCTAATAGATATGAACCTGTCATTTGTTGGGATATAGCTGACTACACATTTAACAATGTCCTTTTGGAGTATCAGTGCCACTCCATTTCTTTGTATGATATCAATTAGTACTATTCATGCCCTGAATCATGTAATCATATGATTTTAAGTGGCCCATCCTGGTTCACCTGAGTTCACTTATTCCTAAAAATATACTTTAGTACATTTTTGCACTTTGACAAATTCATGTTTTCTTTGTTTCATGATTTGCAAATTCCATGTTCTAATTGTATGAGTCTTTGTAAAACAAGGAAGTCCTCTTCTGATACTGGCACCATCAGTGAAGTCTTTTTGTGGCTCTGGTTGAGCCATGCCACCACCTCTAGATCTGGTTCTGAAAGTTTGATGTTCTTCCCCAGTAACTAGAGGAATACTTTCCAACGTGTGTGTGTGTGTGTGTGTGTGTGTGTGTGTGTGTGAGAGAGAGAGAGAGAGAGAGAGAGAGAGAGAGAGAGAGCGAGCGCGAGCGCGAGCAGCATCTGGCATTCAATCTTGTCTAAATGTTTCAACCACATCCATCAACTTTCCTGGCAATCCAGATGTGTCTTGCCTTTTACTTTTATGGATTTGATTTCAGAGTTCCTTCTCCTAAGTTGATTGGCTTCAGTGAAGCCTGTACAGCCTTACCAGCTCTTACCCACCTTGTGGATCATTCCCTTTTTGTTCTTACTAGCAAGGATGATCTTGCTCAGCTCTCAGGAACACTGAAATTCCTGAATCCTGCCAACATGTCAAGGTGTTCATCCTTGGGAAGTACTAGACAGGATAAACTATTTTATGCAATACATTTTTTTAGGTGCCACAAGACTCTTTACTGGAATCAACCAATTATTTTTTATAGATGGTGAAAATTTACTGCCAGAACTAGCCAGTGTATTCTTTTGTTTTTGTCCTAGACATCAACAATGTAGTGAAAAGATTCTTTATTGTGTCCATCTCATTGTTTTAATATATAGTTGCTTAAACCTCTGTGCATTCAGGTCTCCCGCAAATAAAAAAGCTGTCATGACATTACAGGAAAATAAATTAAGATGATGTTAAAGAGGTCTGGGGGACCTGAGAGATACTAAAAATACATGCTGTTGTTATTTTCATGATGTTAAAAGAGTTTTGGCTTTGAGGGCAAGAGAAGGGCAGGTTGTCAGATAATAACTAGCAGAGCATTACTGTAACCTCACTGAGGACTGGAACACTGAGTGGCTCTCCAGATATGGATTGCAACTCCCATCATCCTGACAGTGTCATTGAATTTTTTAGTGGTAATCAGGTCAGGCTGTTTCAATCCCTCATTCTGCCCGGTTTGCTTTAGGCATTGTGGCAAAAATACCGACTTTACTTTTCATTCATTAATATGATGGATGTTAATTCTTAACAAATTGGCTGGCAAGCAAGGAATGGAAAGCACGGTTCAAGATCAGCTTTCAAGGTATGTTTAAAAAAAAAGGGGGTGTAGTGTCTGAATTGCCACTTTCCACCAGTAGTGTAGCATTGTCAGAAGCAGCAAAGTTGTTGCAAGCTACAGTTTAAAAGCCATGCGTTTGGAAACCCAGGGTGTGATTTATGTTTTAAGCCAGGGTTGTGAAACCTTATGATCCACAGGGAAATCTGTCTGGAGTGAGGCGATGGTGATGAGAGTGGAGCAGAGTCAAAAAGAACCCCAAGTCTTCATAAATTGAGAGTTTTCCCTGTGCTCTTCCATTCCTATGTTTTCTCTTCCTGTACATTCAATAGAAAGGGCATAAGGAAAGGGGTCTGGATAGTAAGACTAGTCCAGCAGCTTTTAAGGAGACACATAATGGTGAGGCCCATATTCAATTAGGATGCAGCTTCTCCATGTCTCTTCCAAACGGTGGCTGGTTTGAACATAATGTCTGAAGGCACCATTAACTGTGCCTGTAAAGATTTTGCAAGAAACTATAGATATACATAAGTCTTCCTGACTTCCAGGTGCATTGAAAAAGAAATATGCCTAATTGGTTTTTAAAATAAGTGGGTTATACTCTCTTTGTGCAGTATCCCTGCTGGAAGTGACGGGATTAGCAAACTATAAATATAAAGTGTGTGTTAAAATTCTTGTGATAAGTTCCAAAAAGGCAGCCACACAGAACAGGAATGATTTTCCCCCCCCTCATTGAACAAGGAAAAAGAGTCTTGTGTTTCTGCCAGTCTATTGCACTTTTGTTGGTGTAGAACTGTTCTTCCTTTCCTTCCTCTATCCATTACAGGATGATCTTTACAGGCAGTCCTCGTTTAGCGACTGCCTTGTACAATGACATTTGCAGTTACGACAGTGATGAAAAAGTAACTTTATGAACAATCCTGGCATTTACAACCTTCGCAGGTTTGTAAAGCCAAGGAAAGCTGAAGTAAGAATATAAGCACAGTTCATGAACGCTTTGCTTAACGACTGAGTTGCTGGTCCTAGTTGTGGTCGCTAAACAAGGTTTCCCTGTATATGGTTTTGTCCCATTTCAAGTTCATTAAGTGTGATTAGGTTGGGGACCTATTTACCTTGCAAGAAGAATGAGGCAAGCTTGCAGCTGAATATATTGAACACATACCACAGTCAATTATGATCAACATAGGGCATTCTTTACTATGGTGCTGAGTGTAATGGGGTTCTGGGCAAGATGCCCGCTATAGGGCCTGACTGCATCTCTTTGGTAAGCTGAACCATGGGCAACAGAGGCTAATGAAGGGGCTGCATGCTGCATGCTCAGGGGTTTCAGCCCACCCCATGGGCTGTGTCAGAGACCCACACTGCTTTAGATACTGCATGCCAGACATTGTGGGTGAATTGAACTAAAGGCTGCTGCGGATGCTTAACCTGGCATCTCTCTCTGTGCTGGGATCTGGGTGGTTCTTTGTAAATGAAAGGGCGAGCTGTGCCAACTGCCGTTTTGATGGAGGTTTTGAGTCCTCTTGATTTATTGAAGGGCACCAAATGGTGATCAGAGGCCACAGATAGCCCTGAGGTGAAGCTGTTCTCAGCTTTGTATGATTTTTAAAAAAGTTTTAAAAGCTCCGTTTGTGTTGTATTCCCAAAGTGGCCTAGAATAGTGGCTTTTTGTTGTTTGTTCAGTTGCTTAGTCATGTCCGACTCTTCGTGACCTCATGGACCATAGCACGCCAGGCCTTCCTGTCCTCCACTGTCTCCCGGAGTTTACTCAAATTCATGTTCGTTACATCGGTGATGCTATCCAACCATCTCATCCTCTGCCGTCCCCTTCTCCTTTTGACTTCAGTCTTTCCCAGCATCGGGGTCTTTTCCAGTGAGTCCTCTCTTCGCATTAGGTGGCCAAAGTATTTGAGCTTCACCTTCAGCATCTGTCCTTCCAATGAGCAGTCAGGGTTGATTTCCTTTAGGATTGACTGATTTGATCTCCTTGCAATCCAAGGGACCCTTAAGAGTCTTCTCCAGCACCACAGTTCGAAAGCATTTTGTTACTTTCAGACAATTTCTCTAACTTTGTTGTTGTTCAGTCATTTAGTCGTGTCCGACTCTTCGTGACCTCATGGACCATAGCACGCCAGGCCTTCCTGTCCTCCACTGTCTCTCGGAGTTTACTCCAATTCATGTTCATCACATCGGTGATGCTATCTAACCATCTCATCCTCTGCCGTCCCCTTCTCCTTTTGCCTTCAGTCTTTCCCAGCATCAGGGTCTTTTCCAGTGAGTCCTCTCTTCACATTAGGTGGCCAAAGTATTTGAGCTTCAGCTTCAGCATCTGTCCTTCCAATGAGCAGTCAGGGTTGATTTCCTTTAGGATTGACTGATTTGACCTCCTAAAAGTTGGGAAATACTTAATTTTCCAGTGTTTGCCATCAGTTGGAAGCTCCTGGCCCAAGGGTTTTCCTCAGCTTCCCCTTTCCAATCTTACTCTGGGACTAAAGTTGGTCATCCACCTGGCTGGTCCCCCTGCAGACCCCAGATGCCTTAAGTGTGGCACCAGAAGTCATGACTACATTGCAATTTCTGGGGTGGCAGAAAGGGATAATTATGAAATACATGAAGGGGGCAAAATGACAGCTCAGAAGAAGCTTGTATCCAAACTTGAAGTCATGGCTTGTCTGGCTGATTGTAGTTAATGAATCAACTACAATGAGTTGGGACTGCCAAGCACATTAGGGAATAAGCCATGGCTTGTAAATCGCAGTGGAAACGTTCATGTGATCTACTAAGCCAGAACCTTACATCTATCGGCAGGGGCCTCCATTGTGGTGGTGGTGGGGAGAGTGACATCATACATGTCATGATGTCATGGTTATGGTGTCATTGTGGCCTTGAAGTAGGCTCTGTCAGTGTTACAGGGTGTGTGTGTGTAAGTGCTTGTTGAATTGGTTAACTTTCTTGCTTACACAGAATACATCTGGGTTCCCCTTCCCAGAATCATCTCTTATTCTGAGATTTCTCTTTTTCACTCCTGAGTTTACTGAGACTTGTTGAACAACATGCAAGGACCCTTGTGGCCAAAATTAAGAATATAGTGGTGTTTTCTTTTTGCAGTAAGCATCTCCTTTCATGGGGAAACCTGGGGATGCTGTTCCTTGATGGCCTTCTGAAGCTGGCCTCCACAATGGTGAGGTAGAAACTCCACTGAATCTTGTGTCAGTGTGTGGGAGACATTCTTGAACTCTTTTGAGCACTGGCTTGGCAATGTGGCATTATTTGGTCATCTCTTCCCCCTTCTGGATTTCATTGGGTGTCCTTTGGCATTGCTCTTTTCCGTGAGCGTGAGGCTGACCAGCCTAAATCAGCATCGCTCTGGAAACCATGGATCGGCTAATTGCTGATCATCAAGTCTTTGCTGCCTACCTCATACTGAGAGAAAAGGTGCTTGTTTTCCACGGTTTGGCTAAGAATTAGGAGCGAATTCGCAAAAGGTCGGCCTCTGGAATATTTACATGAGAGTGAGGGGATATTCTCTCCTTTTTAAAGCTCTCCTTTCTTTGAGGTAAGCAACCAGGGATTTTTTGGCCTCTATCAACAAGGAACTATTATACAGCTTGGCTTTCCCACCAAAAGGAAAGTTAAGATGGCTGGGCGGGAAGAGGAAGGTGACCTCAAATTCCATACGGGCCCTCTCCGGTTTTTACTGTTTTAGTTTAGGCAGGCAAGATTTTTTAGCCTGGAAAGATCTCCCTTTTTTTTTCTTATTAGGGCTCGCTGATAACGTTTGGCATTTGTAGAGGGCTTTCAGTGCAGCCAAAGTTGCACTCCAAGATCTTGCTGACATTGCAGGAGGAGGAGAAGCTTCTGGTCGCAAGAGATCAGGAATTTGGGAGCACCTTTTCTGACTAACAAATTTTATGAAAAGGCATATGCTTTTGTGAGCTGCAGCAAACTTCATCGGATGCATTCACTGATACGTTGCTTGCAGTCTGCCTCACATGCAGGTTACATCTATGGAACCAACCTATAACCCTCCTTCCCCCATCCTTTCCCCTACCTCACCCCAATTTAAATCCTATATAACAGGGGTCCCCAACCTGTGGGCCGCAGCCTGTTAGGAAGTGGGCCGCACAGCAGGTGAGTGGTGGTGGTCCATGCGATTGGCTCCCGCCTGCAAACCCCGCCCCCGTCAGCGCGATTGGCTCCCGCCTGCAAACCCCGCCCCCTGTCCGCGCGGTTGGCTCCCGCCTGCAAACCCCGCCCCCGTCAGCGCGATTGGCTCCCGTCTGCAAACCCCACCCACCCCAGTTCGTGGAAAAACTCTTTCACGACCGGTCCCTGGTACCAAAAAGGTTGGGTACCCCTTCTATATCAGTTTAGCCCAGTGTTTCTCAACCATGGCAGAATGGGGAATTCTGGGACTTGAAGTCCACACATCTTCAAGCTGCCAAGGTGGTCACTGCAGCTCACAAAAGCTTACGCCTATGTAAAATTTGTTAGTCAGAAAAGGTGCTACCAGATTCCTGAAATCCTTGGAATTGCCAGGAGAATGGGGTTATTAACATCTCAGTATTGCTGGATCTGAAAGAGCCTCTGTCCCTTTGTTTGAGTTTTTGCCTCAGGCATCAGGAAGTTGTTGCACTGGACAATTTTCCTGCACCAACCATCTTGCTGAGTGGGCATCTGTGTACATCTCCATGTAGGCAAAGCATCTTTGGGTTATAGAAATCTTGCTTCACTTCTACCACTGTTAGAGGAAGAGAAGTGTGTTAGTCTGTGGTGCCAAGAAATCAGGAATCTGGTAGCACCTTTTCCAACTCACACATTCTACTACAAGGCTGCAGTTCTTTTCATCAGATGCAACTGGTGCTACCAGACTCTCTCTGATTTTCTATTACTGTGTTATTCATGTGGACATTTAAATTTTTTTTAAATTTATTTTCTATCCCGCCTTTATTATTTTTATAAATAACTCGAGGCGGGGAACATACCAAATACTGTTGTGGGTCTTCCGGGCTGTGTGGCTGTGTTCTGGAAGTTCTGGAAATTCTGGAACTTCCAGAACACGGCCACACAGCCCGGAAGACCCACAACAGCCATCGAACTCCGGCCGTGAAAGCCTTCGACAATACATACCAAATACTCCTTCCTCCTCCTCTTTTCCGCACAACAGCAACCCTGAGTTGGGCTGAGAGAGAGTGACTGGCCCGAGGTCACGCAGCCGGCTTTCATGCCTAAGGCGGGACTAGAGCTCTCAGTCTCCTGGCTTGCCATTGGCTCCTTCCTAGCGCTAAGAGAGAGTGACTGGCCCAAGGTCACCCAGCCAGTTTTCATGCCTAAGGCGGGACTAGAGCTCTCAGTCTCCTGGTTTCTAGCCCATTGCCTTAACCACTAGACCAAACTGGCTCTCATATCATATTTTGATCATAGTGATCAAAAGGTAGGGTTCCCCTTGCATTTTTGGAGTGAAGTGGGTATGGGTCTGGATATGACCAAGGACCGTGAACGGGGGATCAAGAAGTTATTGTTATTATGGTGGGATTAGTCATTCAAGGAATTCATGGATGCCGTCTCCATATATGCAAGAAAACACCTCAGGGCTAGATGACATGGGATTTAAGAAGGTGTTTAAAGAAGCATGCTTTTGATCTGCTGATAACGCATTTTTGAGGATAGATAAGCAGCCAGATTTTGGGGGTGGGGGGATGTTGTATATGTGTATGAGTTCCTTCAACAGAAAATATTCTCACCCCCCCCCCACCCTGGGTTGGAAATCCGTATCTGCCTTTTCTCCAAAATAAAAGTACCTGAGTTAGACATTGTTTGAAGGCATAGTTAAGGTCCTATATCAGTGTTTCTCAACCTTGGCAACTTTAAGATACGTGGGCTTCAACTCCCACAGTTCCCCAGCCAGCATGTCCGATATCATTTGGGCCTCAACTATGTCATATAACGATAAATGTTTGCTCTGAGTTAAAAATGTGCACAAGTGCATGCTGGCTGGGGAATTCTGGGAGTCCACACATCTTAAAGTTACCAAGTTTGAAAAACATTGGTCTAAAATATAAACTGTATGTTTATTTTATTTCTGCATCCCTATTGGCTCTCTTCTAGGATATCTAGCCATAAGGGAAGCTTGGCAAATTCTTGAATGCCAAATTTTTCTGGGCACTTGGTTAGAGAATTGTTCTGGGAAAGGAAGATAGATGTGGAAGAGAGTGTGTTTACTCTGGAGGAGGACCACTGAAGTAACGCAAGTGGCTGTTTCAGGTATGATTTTGGAGCAGAGGGAACTAGGTTAGGCTAGGCCAGTCTTTCTCAACTTTTCGACCCTGGAGGAACCCTTGAAATATTTTTCATGCCTCGGGGAACCCCTGTACATTCAGGCTCAAAGATAGGCCAGAAGTTACAAAATTATTATATTTCTTTCATGTGTAGGCCTGTATAGATGCATTAACAGTGTTCTTAAACTAAAAAGAAAGAATGAAACTTACCTCTTTGATGTGAAGTTGCCCAAATTTGAAATAATTTTATAAATAAATCGTGATCTCCCAGGGAACCCCTAGTGACCTCTCGCAGAACCCTAGGGCTCCAAGGAAACCTGGTCTAGGCTGTTTGCACAAAACTTTACATAGGTATTGAATTGTTTGGAGAGAAACTACTTTCCATATGGAGTCTGCAGAGGTCTTGAAATGGGTTGTTAGACCCGCTGCCGCTTTAAATGAAGGGGAACAGGAGAAGCAAGGAGGAGGAAGAACGGATGATTGTGGGACAGCTTAGGTTACATAATCACTTTCAGATTTAGCACTGAAGCTCCCTGAACTAATGGGGGCATAGACATAATTATCTGATCTCCAGCCAGCATTTTCTGATCAGGCCCATAACACTCCTGACCTTGCTGATTAGATTTATTTGCTTAGTTTTACTTGCGAAGCTGTTTCCCCCATGCGCAGAATCCCTTGCTTGTTTGTGTGCATTTAGGCATACTGACCTGCGAAGGCTCCATCTGAAAAACTGCATTTGGCACATGTGAACTTGGGTAAATTTATTGGCCTCCTTTGCTGGACTGCTGTCTATTAGTTTTGTAGGTAGGGAAGGAAGGTCCGCACCGAGAGAAGTGTGTCTTCTGTTATTAGTGCCCCCCCCCCCCCCATTTTCAAATGCTTCCTGTTATGCCTCTCCAGCGCACGGCTGTGTTGGAAGCAAAAGGGGAGAACTGTTGTTGAAAGTATCCTTTGGATTTCAAGCCCTGTTTTTGAAACTGTTGTTGTGGTGCCAGTTGAAGAAGATTGGAGGCAGGGAAGTGTCCTTGTGAACTTCCTGTCACTCTGCCAGGGAAAAGGGAAAATCCTGTTGTATTTTTTCCCCCTCTTCCAACTTGTGGGCCAGACAATTGGCAGCCAGCTTTTGAGTCCTTCAAAATTTGGGAAGTTCAAGGTGGAAAAGAGCTGTTTGATAAGGCTTGCATTCTCTGGAAACAGAATGCCCTTCCTTGAGCTTCTTGACAATCCAGGTTATTTGCAAATAAAAGCCACAGATGAAGCAAATGTGTTGACAATTTGCAAGGCATATGAAGCCAGGGATAAAGTGACAATTTTATTTGCCACTGAGAAGCTGGTGGAAAATCTTTTTTTTTTTTTTTTGTTTGGAAGGCACATGACTTGCTTTGCATTTTTAGTTGCATAATGCAGTAAACATGATTTGCATATACAGTTCATCAGCAAGATACCTTAATGCTGCTAGTCAGAAATTGAGGTTTACAGGCTCAAATAGGGGAGGAGATGGATGTTATTTGAATGTAAAAAAAAAAAGTGCAGTGCTTGAATTAGGAGGGAAATTTGTGAAGGGTGGCTTATTGAAATTCACAGAGACACTCTGGTCCCCTAATGCTGTCTAAAAAACAATAACTTGGGGTTGATTGAAAAAAGGAAGGAAAGTAGAGGCCCCGGGGTCCCCTTTAATATAAGTGTTGATATGAGCCTGTATAAAGTAAGTACATGTAAGGTCTGTAAGGGGTGTGGTGGCTCAGCAGGTAAGACACCAGGCTTGTCGATCGGAAGATTGCAAGTTCTGAGGTTCGAATCCCTTGTCCCGCGTGATGGAGTGAGCTCCCGCACTTGCCCCAGCTCTTGCCAACCTAGCAATTCAAAAGCATGCAAATGCAAGTAGATGAATAGGTACCACTTTGGTGGGTAGGTAACAGCATTCCGCGCGCGTCATGCCGGACACATGACCGCGGAAGCATCTTCGGACAACGCTGGCTCTTCGGCTAACAAGCGGAGATGAGCACCGGCCCCTAGAGTCGGACACGACTGCACAAGTGTGCGGGGGGAACCTTTACCTTTTTAAGGTCTGTGCACACGTCACAGTATTACCAAAAGAAGTCCTAGCCCAAATTCGCCCATGCCTCTCTCCTCCTCTTCATTTGCACCCAGTTTAACCTGCTCCTCTTGGGCTTTGCTTTCATATATTTTTAACTCTTGAGCTCACTAAAAATTAATGAAAAATTAGGAAGCTGTAACTGGACCAGAGGCATAACATGCTTTACATTAACTTGTAAAAAAAATAAAATAAACAGGCTGTCGAATGTACCATGATGATGTCTGTGGTTTAAGGTAGGGCTTGATACCTTTGCCCTTAAAGGTTTATGACTTGGTGTAACGCAGAGCTGAGGAGTGATCTGGAAACACTGGAGATTGTCCTGCTATTGATACTCTGTGCTTATTTTGCACACCTGATCCTTGAAAGCACCACTGCACCTGGTGCACTTCCTGTGTTGACCCTCCTGTTTTTCCAGGTGCAGGGCATTATTTACAGGCAGCTTGGGCCACGTGGAGGGGGACAAAAACACGGTGCTGGCACAAACACAAGCTCGTATAACAGCTCACTTTCTCTCAGTGCGCGTGTGCTTGTATCTCTTTGAAACGGCTCATAGGCCTAACGCTCCTAAACGGACTTGTCCTTCTGCTTTCCTTTCGTGAAGCACATGAAGTTGAGGACCTATTATGAATCCATTGAGGACCTATTATGAATCCGTTACAAGAAAAAATAGGCTTGCCTGTATGCCATTTCTGAGACTGAGTATCTTGTTTGGACAAAGACTTGTATTGCCTTACCTGTGCATGTTCAGCACACTAGAGAGTTTGAGTAAGGCAGGTGATGTGCTGGTCTGCTAACGTTGGCCTTTATACATGATGATTGATACCTCCTTCATGAATTTGTTCAGTCTATCTGGGGCTCAATGGTTCTTTGGTACTCAGAAACAAAACATTTAGGCCATAGAATATCGTTTTTTGAAGAGCATCTATTCATGCTGTACTTGTGGGTTATACCAAAGCATGACAAGACTTTACTAGATGGACCTTTTGTCCTACAGCAGAACTTGCATATTTAAAATTGAATCAGGACAAATATTATTGATCAAGTATCTTTTTTATTAGACAAATATCTTTTTGTTATTTATACTGTGTTCCACAGAGCCTAAGGGCTCCACAAGAATTTGATAGGATTCTGTGAGAAACAAAGGGCAAAACAATTTAGTTGAATGCATCCATCTTTCTGTCCCTGGAGCTTTGCCTCTTGATCAAGGCTTCCATAAAATAAATATATTTATTTTAACGGAGAGTTTTGGTGGCCTGAAATTTTTTTGAAAAATTCTGATTTATACCTAAATTATTTATATGTATGTATGTATGTGATGGGTCTGGGACAACATAGGTTTGAGAAGCTCATGTTGTGATTGATTTTTCTATACTATCTTGGGCAGAAAGGTGTCATTTCAGTGTAAATGAATCTATTATATCAGGCAAACCTTTTTTTAAAGTTTTATAATAATATATTTTAATGTCTTTTATTTTTTATATTGTTTTATTGTATTATAAGATGCAAATAATACGCTATATTATCTGGGCATAGCGGTATTTATACAGAATTAACTAGAGATTGTTAATACAATGATGATTTAGATAACTTACACCTTTAAAAATAAGGAAAAAGTCTGTATCAATATTAACTATTGTTTCTGAAATGTTCATGAACATAAGGTTGCTTAAATTGTACATTTAGACCTGAGTGTAGCATTGATGGACAATTGCAAAATGCATTAAATTATTTTTTAATATGATAAATGTTTCTATTTTAAGCTTAATACTTAATCCCAAGGTCTTCACTGTATTGTTATTTGTTGTTGTTTATAAATATTAGAAAAGAAAAAAAAGAAAAAGTAGGGAAAAAAGGGTGAAAAAAGAGTGAAAAAAGGAAAAGCGGGTTGAAAAAGTAGATGTTTGGTTTCTACCTTGACCGATTTGTAGTATTTCATTAATGATGTATTGAAGAACCATTTCTCCTTTGAAAGCTTGAGTTTGAATGAGATCAAAAGAAGCTTCCCCAGTCTTTCCTTACTACCTCTCCCACCAAGATTTTGGAAATGAAGATTGTTTTCAGTCTGAAGACCTATGTGTTATCTGGTGGTTGTTGGTTGACATGATGGAAAGAAACTGAAAGTGGAACTTTCTGTTTGGCAGTAGATTGGTGATTGGTTTTTCATCTATTCTAAAAAGATAGCTTTCAAACGGAGAAAGCTTCCAGGGGATCAGGAATGGAATGGAGACTCTGCACAGTTTAGCAAATCATTGAAGCCTGATGTGGAAGACAATATCTGGGTTCACACACTGTTCTAAGCCGTAGTTTGCTTAGCTCTCATTTATTGAATAAATTACGGTTGGTTGGGGGTCACATAACACATTCAGCCATAAATAGAGATTTATAAGTCACAGGGGTGGATTCATACAACATGCTAAGCCAAAAGCCAACAGACCTTGGCTATGGCTTGTTTCATATGAGAATCATCTTAGAGCTTCACAGGATCTCTCCTGCCAAAGTTGGAGTATTGATTTTCGGTGGTAGTAATAATTGGGGGGAACCACCCTTGGATAGATGTTTTAGCCTGCCTGCCTGCCTGTGTATTTAACTGGTTACGGTATTCAGATGTACTGCCCAGAGATCTCCTTTGGAGACAACTGTCTGAGCAAGCTCTAGAACAGGGTTCCTCAACCTCAGCCATTTTAAGATGTGTGGACTTCAACTCCCAGAATACTCCAGCCAGCATTGCTGGCTGGAGTATTCTGGGAGTTGAAGTCCACACATCTTAAAATGGCTGAGGTTGAGGAACCCTGGCTGAGGTTGAGGAACCCTGCTCTAGAAGACCCTCAACTCTTTCCCCTTATTTGTACTCCTTTAAGTGGTAAGGGGGCGTGGTGGCTCAGCGGGTAAGACGCCAGGCTTGTCAATCGGAAGATCGCAAGTTCGGAGGTTCGAATCCCTAGCCCCGCGTGACAAAGTGAGCTCCCGCACTCGCCCCAGCTCTTGCCAACCTAGCAATTTGAAAGCATGCAAATGCAAGTAGATTAATAGGCACCACTTCGGTGGGAAGGTAACAGCGTTCTGCGTGCGTCGTGCGGCCACATGACCGCAGAAGCGTCTTCGGACAACACTGGCTCTTCAGCTAACAAACGGAGATGAGCACCGGCCACTAGAGTCGGACACGACTGCAGAAATGTGCGGGGGGAACCTTTTTTTAAAAGTGGTATACTTTTGCAGTGATGCACAGTTTCAAGCAGTTGCCAAAGTTGGTTCATATGGCTTTGCCCTCATATGTGGAAGGTCTTCCAGTACTAATGAAGCCCAGGTAATAAATAACCTAGAGGAGATTAATAGCCACCTCCTGTAGCAAATTATATTTGATTTATTGCACATTATATATACACGCAGGTGTCAGTAATTCAATTAAAACACAGGGCCTTTAAACAAGCAGAGATACACTTCTTGTGACAGCACAACAGCTTTTAATTCCATAATAGGATTTTAATGAAATAAGCCCAATACACAGCCTTTAGCATATTCAGGAAGGGGGAGAAAGATGTATGACTTCCCTGTAAACATAATGCCACTCCGAGTTGATACATGCCGTAACAAAGTCCGATTTAATATCTCGCTGCTGTATATGCTCTCTCTGGAGCACCGTGTAATGGCAGCTTCAATAAACCAGCTGGTTTATCTTCTTGTGTTTTGTACCTGTTCCAGCTGTTTGGGTGAAAACTTTTAAATGCAGAGGGGTAGTGAAATCTGAAATTGAAGAATTTCTGTATTTCTAACCATAGGTCAGGAGTCCTCAATAGGAACCAGTTCTGTAATAAGTGAGAAAGTCTGTCTTTCTGTGAAGGGGAAGATTCAGACGTTGGAGAGCTTTGGTTGAATCATACCAAGGAAGAAAGGTCTTTAATTCAAGAGTCTTAAATTGGCTGTATCCTGATGAGACGTTTAGTCAATGAATTAACTACAATCTGCATATTAATCTTCAATGATTAATGATGAGAGATTTAGTCAATAAATTAACTAAAATCTACATATGAATACTGTAGCAACAATAATTTGAAGCATGGGGTATACTTTTTAAAATTATTATTCATGTGCTTTAGAGCAGTGTTTCTCAACCTTGGCCACTTTAAGATGGGTGGACTTCAACTCCCAGATGTCTATGAAGGTTCTCAGTCATCCAGGTGGAATTGTCTGTAGCTTGAATCATGTCAACTGGATTTCTATTTTCTTAGTGGAAACGTTTCGCTCCTTATCCAAGGAGCTTCTTCAGTCTGAGCCTCAGACATCGCACCACAACCTCTCTACAATAATGGAGTGACTGGCCTTTGTTTGCTTGTGAATACTTCGTTTACTTTCTCCTTCAGGGATTTGTGTAGGTGCATACTAACTTTCCCACACCCCAGTTTTTAAATGTTTCCTTACCTGGGGACCCTTCTCTTGGTGTAGTACCCATCCTGTGCCAGGAAACCCATCTCGGGCAGAAGTTTTGTGGTAAAGCATGTGCAAAAGGTCTTCCTCCATCATCGATATGGCTAAGACAGTCGGTGCTGGAGAACTGCTGCAAGATAGCACAGAGGATAACCATGCTTGCTAGTTGTGTTCCTATTTTGATAGCATTTTGTTGCATCAAGTTCCTCTATTCTCTTGGGCATATAACTACTGTTGGAATCACTGTTGAATCACTGTGGTATTGTGTGTTAACGGTGATACAGATTTACTGTTACAACCCAACTGTCTTGAAAAGTTTGAGTATGAAATTGACACACACTCATATGTATACATATATGTGTGTAAAGAGAGAGTGTACACTTTGAGTTAATTAAAACAAAAACCAACCATCTAGTTTGCTGTGAATTACATCAGAGCATAGCCCGCTTTAGAATCTGGGCATTACTGACACAAATCAAATAACTGTTTGACCTTTTTTTTAATTCCTAACGCTGGGCTGGATTCCAGCAGCTGACTTTATCATAAATCTTAACTGTGTTTGCTTTGGTACAGCTTTACAGTTAGGACTTCTGGTTTTTTGGCTTTAGTCTATGTGTTGGGAGAGAACAAGGCTAGAGAATTGGATGGGCTCATTGTTTGCATGCTCTGTCTGTATTTGTTTGTTCACCCCTTGCATTGTGAACGGCTTATGGCATGAAAACTGGTGTGGGCTGAAAATTTGGTTCCTGCCTGAATAGCAGCTTGGGCTCTGTGGAAAACATTCCCAAGTATATACGGGATGTTATGATGTCTGTACCATGTTGATTTCCTGCAGCCAGGAAATCAGAAGACGTCTACTTCTTGGGAGAAGAGCAATAACAAATCTCGATAAAATAGTTAAGAGCAGAGACATCACACTGACAACAAAGGTCCGCATAGTTAAAGGAATGATATCCCCCGTTGTAACCTATGGCTGCGAGAGCTGGACCATAAGGAAGGCTGAGCGAAGGAAGATAGATGCTTTTGAACTGTGGTGTTGGAGGAAAATTCCGAGAGTGCCTTGGACTGCAAGAAGATCAAACCAGTCCATACTCCAGGAAATCAAGCCAGACTGCTCACTTGAGGGAATGATATTAAAGGCGAAACTGAAGTACTTTGGCCACATAATGAGAAGACAGGATACCCTGGAGAAGATGCTGATGCTGGGGAAAGTGGAAGGCCAAAGGAAGAGGGGCCGACCAAAGGCAAGATGGATGGATGATATTTTGGAGGTGACGGACTCGACCGTGGGGGAGCTGGGGATGGCGACGGCCGACAGGAAGCTCTGGCGTGGGCTGGCCCATGAAGTCACGAAGAGTCGGAAGCGACTGAACAAATAAACAACAACAAACCATGTTGACAGAGTATAGTGTGGGATTTCTTGTTATGTAAAGGTAAGATTAGCTCAAAGGTACCTCTAGCCCAGCATTCTCAGTCATCCAGTGGCGAACCAAATTCATTTGGGAAGCTTGCAAATGTGGACAGAAGGTGCTGCCTGTGATTCCAGAGGTAGTAAACAGGTGTCAAAAACAGTAGCCATCTGTAGCCCATCCTTCAAGACTCTTCTTAAAACCATTTTAGTTCATGACCATCTCTGCATTTGATGGCAACATACTCTACAGCAAGGGCTCTTAGCCTGGGATAGATTCCAGGGAGTCTGTGATCTGGATGGGAAAGAAAAAATACAAGCTTGTTTTCACTAACCTCTAGCAGAAATTTAGCTTGTCTTGTTGAGTTAATAGATGAACGAGGGAGCACCTATATTACCATATTATAAGTTAGTTATTTTTTAATGCGTTGATAACTGTACTTGAGCATAACTCATTTCCTTTCTAATGCAATCAAAGTGTTTTGTTTTATGTATTTAAATACATTTTTTTTCTGAGAAGGTGTCCGTTGGTTTCATCAGAGTCTCAGAGGGTCTGTGGCACAAAAAGTTTTTTTGTTGTTTATTCGTTCAGTCGCTTCCGACTCTTCGTGACTTCATGGACCAGTCCACGCCAGAGCTTCCTGTCGGCCGTCACCATCCCCAGCTCCCCAATGGTTGAGTCCGTCACCTCCAGAATACCATCCATCCATCTTGCCCTTGGCCGGCCCCTCTTCCTTTTGCCTTCCACTTTCCCCAGCATCAGCATCTTCTCCAGGGTATCCTGTCTTCTCATTATGTGGCCAAAGTACTTCAGTTTTGCCTTTAATATCATTCCCTCAAGTGAGCAGTCTGGCTTTATTTCCTGGAGTGTGGACTGGCTTGATCTTCTTGCAGTCCAAGGCACTCTCAGAATTTTCCTCCAACACCACAGTTCAAAAGCCTCTATCTTCCTTCGCTCAGCCTTCCTTATGGTCCAGCTCTCACAGCCATAGGTTACAACGGGGGATACCATTGCTTTAACTATGCGGACCTTTGTTGTCAGTACAAAAAGATTAAGACAGTTTAATTATGTGTTATGAAAGAAGTACTTCCTTTTATTAGTTTCTCTACCTTTACCTTTACCGGATATCCCTTAGTTAAAACTTTGTGAGAAAGGGAGAACTGCTTTGTTCCACCCATGTTTTCTACACCTGCCTGTTACCTACTGTTACTCCAAGCTAGAATATTAAAGTTTAAGATTGCTTTGTGTTACTGTGATGGTTCTGTGATGAGGTGTAAATCTCTGTGTTAGAATTCTCTGGCAAAAATTAGTCTACGCATTTATGAAATTGTTAGAACTCCAGCCTTTGAAATCTTTTCCATGTTCTGAATTTTCTTCCTCTTTTTTTAATTAATTAATTTTTAAAATTTATTTATTTTCTATCCCGCCTTTATTATTTTTATAAATAACTCAAGGCGGCGAACATACCTAATACTCCTTCCTCCTCCTATTTTCCGCACAACAGCAACCCTGTGAGGTGAGTTGGGCTGGGAGAGAGGGACTGGCCCAAGGTCACCCAGATGGCTTTCATGCCTAAGGCGGAATTAGAACTCATGGTCTCCTGGTTTCTAGCCCATTGCCTTAACCACTAGACCAGGGCTTTCCAAAGTTTTTCCCACGGCGACACACCAACCGGCGTTGGTGTGTCACCGTGGGAAAACCCAGAAGTGCGGCAGCGCGCAAAAACCCGGAAGCGCTGCTGCTGCTTTCGGGTTTTGCGCGCTGCAGTTGGTGTGTCGCCGCAGGAAAACCCGGAAGCGCTGATGATGATCAGCGCTTCCGGGTTGTGTGGCGGCACACCAGACTCTGTGTGGCGACACACTTTTGTGTCGCCACACACAGTTTGGAAAGCTCTGCTCTAAACCAAACTGGCTCTCCCACGTTAAAAGGCTAATTTGGTTGTGGATGAATAATACAGGTGTTGACAGCTGTAGCCCTTGTGTGATTCTGGTTTTTATTCTTGGCAGCCTACAAATCCAGTAACACCTCTTATGGAGGAAGCCTTAGTTTAGAGGTCAGAAGTTACTCACCTGTATAATAGGTGGCTAGCAATGAATCACCCAGGACTTAAAAGAGTAACTTCCATTTCTTAGCTGTGTTTTCTTGCTCTTTTGAATGATGAGACACCTCCACCTTCCAGTCGCAAGGTTAGTTTGGGAAAAACCATTTGAAAACCAATGAGTTGACAGGTCTACTGCATATGGTAGTTTGGCTCGAGTCAGTGTTTGAAAGGGAGGGACAAGGGTAGCATCAGAGAAACACTTCAAACCCGAAGAGTATGTTGGGGTCATCTCTGTCCAGCATCGGGTGAAAATAATTGATGTGACCGAGCTGCCCTTGTGTCAAACTGTCTCTCAAAAGACAGTTGGGGAAGAAGATGATATTGTGTGATTGTATCCACTTGGAATACAAGTCAGTAGAGTGACATTTGATAGTTGAAATGTACCCAGTTCTTTTTATCTTCAGGAATTCCTATCAGCCCAGTAACTGAGTGGCAACAAGGCATCTGAGACACTGGTGTGAACTTGGAAACATACTGAAAAGGTGGAAGTTGAACAGCACTGAAGGTGTTAATTACTAATACAATTAACTGAGCTGGAAGAAAGCCCCAGGCCTTTAGTGTACTGTAAGATGTCATGATTAACTTTTGCGTGTGATCTCCAAGAGTGGCATTTTTCACTTTATTTGTTTAGAGTTTAGGATCCCATTTCCTCTTCAATCCTTGTCTTGATACACTTCTTCAACATGGGAATGTATCTCAAATTCTGGTTTCTGCTTCAGAATTTATTAGTTATGTCTATCATAGGAAACTTGGAAGAAACCTGTGCGTTTAATGTTGAATCTTGGATAAACATGTGGCTATGATTTGTCCAAGTTCATACTGTGACTGGCCTGGGATTTGAACTCAGGATTCCCTGTTCTAATTCCAGTGAGGGGATTTCTCACACATTTGGAATTGTAATTCCCCTTATATCTGAAGTGCTACAGCAGCTAATGGCTGCTCTTGCCATTACATCCTTATAGCTCTCACTTCAAATAGGAAGATGGGTCATTTTGCTACCACACTTGAACCTGTAAGAATGCAGGTCCACTGAATGTTGAAGAATTGTTTTTTCTTAAGAAATATGGAATAATTTTAATACTTTCTAATCTTCCCATTTGGGTTGGGTTTTCCCCACCTCTCCTTCTTTGTCCTACTAGTCATGCAAATGGTATCTCCTTGTTGAACGCTTCTGTTTCTTTTCGCTTTTTTTCCTGTTGCTTTTTCATCCAAGTTAATTTGTTTCCTTTGGTCTAGTAATAAATTGAAGAAGTTAATAGTGCATGGCTGAGAAGAATTTACATTTAAAACTAAGGTGAGGAAAGAATTAGATATGCCTTGCTAAAAAGATGTATGTGTGTGTACTGTATGTGTGTTTCTTCCATAATTATGTAGATGTTCCCCCTTCTTTCCTGTTAGATAGTTAAGGTGAGTCTTCTCCAATACTCCATTCAGAGGAATTGATCTCAAGTTTTGGAAGACAGTCTTATATTTTGTTTCCTTAATTTAGTAGCTTGGTTATTATGTAGTATTGTAATTTGTCCCAGTCTGGAGCTGGCCAGAGGTATTGTACTCTGGTTCCATAATTCCAGGGCACCAGTGTGATGGAATGTCTCTCTGAAGGGGAAGGTAGTGTTATGGAGATCGCAGGACAAGAAGGAGGGGGCGCTTTCCAGGGTGAGAAGTGCTTTCATAGCAGGGAAGACCTCGGGCAGCCATCCAAGAGAATCAGGCCGAGCCCGCCTTAGCGTGCTTGGGGTTTTTTCCCAGTGAACTGTTCTAGTGGCTTAGTTTGGTAAGATTCTGTGTAAGGTAACAAAGATCTAGAGCTTATCTCTGGGGCTCCGCGTCGTTCTTCGCCTAGCCACGACAACCAGATAGGGAAAGACTGCTTCAGTACCCTTTTCAGATGTTCTTACTTTGTCCCAACCATGTTGGGAGGCTGGCTGGATGCAAGTGGGAGCTGAATTGAGGGTCTGACTTTGCCATGAAGAGATGTGATGTGTCCCAAGTCTATGGATCTTGGTAGCTGGGGCTGCTGATATGTTCTCAGCCAGGGGTTTTCCAACCTTTTCAGGCCTGTAGTTTAAAAAAAAATGGAACTCCTGATCAAAAGGCAGTGCTTTAATAGTAAATAATTGGTTGTGTTTGAGTGATTCTTTTAACCATTAATGGAACCCTATCAAGTTTGCACAGAGTCCTGGGTTCTGCGTAACACAGTTTGAAAACCTGTTCTTGGCCACATCCAGGAGTTTAATACCACTGCGATACACAGGTCCTAGGACCTTTATAAATTATTATTTATACAATAAATTATTATATTATAAATTATTATTATTAAAATAGAAATCCAGTTGACATGATTCAAGCTATACACAGGTCCTAGGACCTTTCCAGGCACTATCACAGTTACATTTCAAGTGACATGGGCTTGGGTAGCTGTAGAAGAATCCTTGTGGCTGAAATTGATCCACTGCAGATTGTTCTAGATCAGGGCTTTCCAAACTTTCCGCGGGAAAACCCGGAAGTGCCGCCGTTGCGGCAGCGCGCAAAAACCCGGAAGCGCTGCTGCCGCTTTCGGTTTTTCCACGCCGCCGTTGGTGTGTCGCCGCAGGAAAACCCGGAAGCGCTGATGATGATCAGCACTTCCGGGTTGTGTGGCGACACACCAGACTGTGTGTGGCGACACACTTTTGTGTCGTGACACACAGTTTGGAAAGCTCTGTTCTAGATTCTGATGTGGACTAGAATTTCTCCCAAATACATTTTGGAGTGAGGGCAACATGAAATCTAATGCTCAATATTCTGTCTCCACGATCTGTGGATTCTGCCTCCACAAGGGGTGGTGGCGGCGGTGGTGGTCAGAAGCTCATTCTGCAGATCAGCATATCTCCAGATTAGCATCTCCTGTGCTAACATGTTATGCACAGTTTTTGACACTACAGGTGGTCCTCACTTAACAACCATTTGTTTAGTGACGGCTCGGACTTAACAACGGTGTTGAAAAAACGACTTACGGCCGGTTCTCAAACTTATGACTGTTGCACCATCCCCGCGGTCACATGATCACAGTTTGGGTGCTTGGCAACCGGTTCGCATTTATGACCGCTGCAGCATCCCGTGGTCATGTGATCGCCATTTTCTACCCTCCTGGCCGGCTTCTGGCAAGAAAAATCAATGGGGAACCCTGTGATTTGCTTAACCACCACGTGGTTCGCTAAACACCCATGGCGATTTGCTTAAAGACTGCTGCAAAAAGGTCATAAAATCGGATCAGATTCACTTAATGACCAATTTGCTTAGCAACCGAAATTCCGGTCTCAGTTGTGGTCGTTAAGCAAGGACTACCTGTATGCTGCTAAGTAACAGAAATATTAAAAAACAATGGGAACTAAGACTCAGAAGAAGTGGGGAAAAGCCCTTCTGAATTCCTAGATCATTCTAGGTTGGATATGCATCATTGTACTGAAATGTGAGAGCTTTGGAAGTTATTGAGGCAAGGACTTCTTTTGAAATGAGAATAAGTAGCTCTCTTACCTGTTCTTCTTCTTTTACCATGCCTCGTATCTCTTTTGTGCATTTGCAGAATTCATGCATCTCTCTAGGAGAAAATAGGGCACGGAATACCTATTTAATCACTGGGAATGTTTCTTAGCAGGGCTAAGAATAAGCCATCTAGATGTCATGCTCCTGATGAGGCAAGAGGGGTACAAAATGGGGGAGAAAAGCATAAAAAGGAATGTTGAAGCGCTTGCTGCATAGTTCAAGCACAGGAGAGCCTTTCTTTGCAGAAGGATCATGCAAATAAGGTTCCAGAATAGTGAATGAACACTACCTTGAAAGGTGTGCTGTGTGTGCACACACTGTTAAGCGTTCCCCCCAGTTGATCTGAACTCTACAGAAATGCAGATGCCACTTGAAACAGCTTTGGAGTTTGAGTGTAGGCCAAGTTGCCCAATGTTCTGTTTTATTTCATGGGTTGTTATGCTTATGTTCTTAAACCCTGATTTTTCTGATGCCTACGTAGTTCTTTTATCCTTTTCCTCACCTGGAAGCACTTTAAGCCTCCTCTAAACAAACAGTTGCACCAGCAGAGTTAATAATGTAACCTTCAGGGAGCAATCCTGTTTGGTAGAAGGGCAAGGTCTCCTGGGGTCCCACCAGAAGGCTTGGCAAATGGAAAAGACTCCAGCTTTCTCAAGGCGCTGGCTGCGATTTAATTGAAGGTGTGTTGGCTATGGGGAAATAATTAAGCGTGGTGTTTTTGACACTGACAAATATAATATATCTCCCTCCCCCAACCATATTAAGGAGTTATAAAAATGTTTTTGCTCGGCAGCTAAATGGGCAGTAAAGGGCTACATTACCTGACCTTAGCTATGTCGCAAGGAGGGAACATGGTGAGAAACGGCACCATTTCTTAAAAAAAAAAAGGGGGGGGAGTACTTGGGAATAGATGAACATATATTTTCACTGTAGCTATAATTCATCTTAGAGATGTTGACATCTATCTTACGTGGCCGGGACAGAATTTGTCAGGTATTTGACACATTTTAGTATTTCACCCTCCGTTCTGAAGAATGCCTGTGGCAACCTAGAACACTTTCCGACAGTCAAATAAATTATATCGTGAAGAACAGAATCTGATGAATTTGGGGCAGAACCTCCCAGAATGTGGAAGAAACTATTTTCAAGACCCAGATTATGAATAAGATTAGTGACATCACTCGGTTTTGCTCTCTGGGACAATGAAGCTGCAGAAGTACCCAAAATGATCGTCTTCAACCCCAGCCAGTACCCCATCCTCCTGCTTCCTCTAAGTCAGAGCTTTCCAAACTGTGTGTCGGGACACGTTAGTGTGTCGGCTGCAGTGTCTGGGTGTGTCACGGCTGCTGCTGCCTCTGGTGCCCTGCCAGGATTCTGCACAGGTCCTAGTGCCTGCCTTGTGCCTGGCTGCCTCCAAACCTGCTGTGATTCCGCACAGGTCCTAGTGCCTGCCTTGTGCCTGGCTGCCTCCAAACCTGCTGTGATTCCGCACAGGTCCTAGTGCCTGCCTTGTGCCCTGCTGTAAGAGTGTGTCGCGAAATGATGCATGTCTAAAAAGTGTGTCACCAACATGAAAAGTTTGGAAAGCTCTGATCTAAGTCAATGAAGAACTCCGAAATTCCAGCCAATGGCTTTTTATTGAGCAGCAGCAGAATTCCCAAGTCTTTCCATTGAAATTTTTGGCTTTTGAATTTAATTGACCTTCCTCTGACTGGATTCTCTAAGTTTTGCACACAGCTGAGACATCAATGATTCTTTCCCATGTCCTTTTGCTGAAAGTTAGTGAACTGAGTGATAAAGAGCAAGGCAACTTTTCTTCAGGGTAGTTGGTGGACATCTTGCAAATGTGGCATGGTAAAGCTACTTTCTTGAACTCTTCAGAACTGGCAGATGCAGCTTTGCATGCCACAGTAAGCTTTGACCTTCAAGGCCTGAGGGGTTCTTGTTCTTTTTTATGTCACTGCCTTGTGGTGCCCATGTGGACCCTCTGATTCGCTGCAGCATTATTGTTGGCTTGTTTCTTGATTCCACCTTTCTCACTAGCATTAGGTTCTGCAACGAGACATCTCCCCGTACCGTGATGAGAAGTGGATTCTTCACAAGGGAACTAAGAAAAGAGTTTAACTCCTACCTACGGCTGCAAATATGTGTGATGCCCACTTAGCAAAAGCTTCCCAAGGCAGAGCAGGGATAATAAACTTCTGCGTTTTCACACCTTTCTTTTTTTGGCTAAACACACCAACCTAGTTCACACTTCATACTTAACATATTTTGTCATTGTGCATTTTGTGAACAATCTATGGTTAAACAAGCTGTAACTTAGTATCATGTGACACGATAGCTTAGTATGATGATCATAATCCTATGATGTGGCTTGTATAACGAACCATGTTTAGAGTGAACCATGAGTTAGTAAGTTATGAGAACCCAGACCTTCTCTATCCATCCTAGGTGGTAAAAAATAAAATGGTCCTTTCGAACAGAATATTTGTAGCTGAGGGTTGAACTGTGGAGTCCTTGGTGCTCTCTGAGCCTTGTTGTTTTCTTGCAGACGTTTCAAGTCCCACTCCCTTTTCGCACTGAAGATGTTGCCTAGCCTGGCAATGAAACGTCTGCAAGAAAACAACAAGGCTCAGAGAGCACCAAGGACTCCACAAAACTGTCCTTGTTTTCCTTCCTCTTTATCCTCCATTAATGTAGCATATATTTGAACTTCTGTTTCTATATTTGAATTTCTATTTCCACTTGATTGCTGAAATTCCCCCCTGGTTTCTGATAAGGTTCTGAAGTGATTGTAAACAATTTGACTTCTGCCTGGATTTTATAGTGCTGGCATTTAACTTCCAGAGGAGCATCTTTGCATGAATATACTGTATGGTGAAATGAAAGCTACCAAGATCAAAGTAAGACTATAGAACTATGGGTTCATGGAGAGCATCTTTGTGTTCTCTAAGAGCCAGTTTGGTCTAGTGGTTAAGGTGCTGGGCTAGAAACCAGGAGACTGAGAGTTCTAGTCCCACCTTAGGCATGAAAGCTGGCTGGGTGACCTTGGGCCAGTCCCTGTCACTCAGCCCTAGGAAGGAGCCAATGGCAAACCAGGAGGCTGAGAGTTCTAGTCCCGCCTCAGGCATGAAAGCCGGCTGGGTGATCTTGGGCCAATCACTATCTCTCTCAGCCCTAGGAAGGAGCCAATGGCAAACCAGGAGACAAGAGTTCTAGTCCCGCCTTAGGCATGAAAGCCGGCTGGGTGACCTTGGGCCAGTCACTCCCTCTCAGCCCAACTTACCTCACAGGGTTGTTGTGGGGAAAATAGGAGGAGGAAGATTAGGTATGTTCGCCGCCTTGAGTTATTTATAAAAATAATAAAGGGATAGATAGATAGATAGATAGATAGATAGATAGATAGATAGATAGATAGATAGATAGATAGATAGATAATAAATAGTCAACAACAACTTGGTGACGCATAATCAACCAACCAATCAGTCAATACCTGGGTTGCAAAAATCTGGACAACCACAAGATGGCAGCAAAGAAATATGGGACACACCAATTATTTATCATCTTGTGATCATCCAAATTTATACAGGCCTGAAGACAGCCTTTTCCCACTCAAATGAGCTTAACTCATGAATTTGTTACTGGGCAATTCTTGTTGTTTCCTTGGCCATCTGGTTTCTGTTTCTTCTGGATTGGAAGTGTCTTTTACTGGTACAAGCCACAAACCAACTCCTTCACATGTGGCTCATCCACCTAGCAAAGGTCAGGAAGATCCCAAATATAATCTTTGATTGTTGTGACCCGCCCAGAGTCCCTTGTATGGGAGATGGGCGGGGAATAAATTGAATAAATAAATAAATTAAATAAATAAATAAATAAATAAACTCCAATAACTTCTGTTAAATGGCAATAGGTAACAGGTTATGGGAGTTTTTGTCTGCTGGAGAACCTCCTTTAATCAGAGAAGATAATATAACACCGACTGACTTATAAATCAACTTTGTAGTTTGCATAGACGAATTCCCAGGTTCGGGTTTTGATATGTGTCCTGGAGGGCTTTTAACCTACATTGGAGACTTAGTGGCTAGGTTCATACGTTATGCTAAGCCCTGTTTAATTATTATTTATTGCATAGCTTTCCAAACTCTGTGTCACGGCACAATACTGTGTCGCCTGCGGGGCCCAGGTGTGTCGCGTCAAAACCCAGAAGCACTGATGGCGCACCGCCAGTGCCGCGCGTGGTTGTGAGCACGGCGGCGGGCCATCAGTGCTTCTGGGTTTTCGCACAGCACACCAGGACACCGCTGCCGCCACCGCATCAGCGCGCGAAAATCCGAAAGCACCACTGCCACTGCCGCAGCACACGAAAACCCGAAAGCGCCGCGGCGGCACTTCCGGGTTTTCTCATGCGCTGCCGTTGGTGTGTTGCCACGGGAAAAGTTTGGAAAGCCCTGATTTATTGAATAAACACAATTTGGGTTCTAAGCCAAAACCAAATTATGATTTAGTATGAACCCAACCAGAAAATGATTGCTAGTCACATTCTGGATGCAACGTATGTCTGGACTGACTCTGCACAGTAATGTAGATTTCATACTTACGGAGTATGTGTGCTCAGTATATGCAGGCATGCGTGTAATTATAGACCGTATTGATATTGCGTGCAAAATTTACGAGAGAAATGCAGCATGAAAGGATGGAATGTTTTTTCTTTGTGACCTAGAAAGATTTTCATTTCCCCCCTTCCTGGTAGGGTCTTGGTGCTTTTTACTGTGACTTGGTATGAAATTTGGTGAGGCTGCTAAGAGTCCAATTACATTTCTCCAGAGATCTGACGCAGAGTACCAGATGGCTGTCCATGACTTAAGGCAGCAATTAGCAGGGAGTGGCAATTCCACAATCTATGACTGGGCGAGAGGCGCCATTTTATTTATTTATTTATTTTGCTGAGGACGCCCAATTGGGATTATTTGCTACGGAACTGCAGCTGTGGTAATTGGCTGCTCATAAGTGGATATTCCACAGAAGGTTTTACTGGGTAAGATTTGGAAATGCCTCCACCCAAGAAGTTGAAAAGCCATTCCTGTCTGGTATGTAGTTAGTAATGGATTGTGCCAACCAACATCACTGATCTTCAGGATGGCAGCTTTATTCATTCAGATGTAAATGCACTTAAGTCTGCCTTCTCTGCAAGTAATATTGACATCATAGAAGTCAGTAACTGTTGGAGTACCAAAGGTCAGCATGCGGTAACAGTGCATAAGTGCGACCACTCACTTCCAGCAAGTCCATGTCATGTATGACTTAGGCCCGATGTTTCAGTGCAATATGTCAGGCTGGGGTTTTATATTATGCTAAGCCAGAGCTTTCCAAACTTTTCATGTTGGCGACACACACCAACGGCGGCGGGGCGGTGGTGCGGCCTGCGGTGTCCTGGTGTGTCGCATGCAAACCCGGAAGCGCTGATGGGGGGAACCGGAAGGAGTGGCACCCCCTCCAATCAGCGCCACGGCGGTGGCGCTGATTGGTGGGGGTGTGCTCCTTCCGGTTCCCCCCATCAGCGCTTCCGGGTTTGCGTGCGACACACCAGGATACCACAGGTGACACAGTAGTGTGTCGTGACACACACTTTGGAAAGTTATGTGCTAAGCAATTTAACTTGCGTTTTCATATGTGCTAATTTATCACCTTGGTCAAAAGTTGATTTTTCATGATTGGAAACTTGTATTCCACTGTCAGTGTCCATATTCCGCTTGAAAAGGTAGTTACGGAAATCCATTTGGTGTGTTGTACGTTGTACGTTGTACTTTCAATTTTATTGGGGTCACAGAGAAACCCATAAGGGTTTCTGACTGTTGCTCCTGGAAGTATCTTCCAGAAGGCCTTCCATCATGGTCTGGGACCCTTTGAAATGCACCAGGAGAACAGATTAAGTGTTAAGACCTTAAGTCCTTAGTGCTCTCTGAGCTTGGTTGTTGGCTTGCAGATGTTTCATGACCCGAGTAGGTAACATCATCGAGTGTGGGGTTTGCTCCCTGTTTATACAGTATACAGTAGCTTGCTCTGCCAATGTTGGTAGGGGTATGGTTTTCTCCTTGGTAATTCCTTGATTAGGGTTCTCTGTTTGATTGTTTGTCTGGTGTTGAAAGCTCAGAAGGAAACAAAAAGACCAGAAGACATCCTCTCTAGTAGCCAATACC
Organism: Charina bottae; assembly: GCA_023362775.1. Taxonomy (NCBI): domain Eukaryota; kingdom Metazoa; phylum Chordata; class Lepidosauria; order Squamata; family Charinaidae; genus Charina; species Charina bottae. The sequence continues at coordinate 5,997,912 of JALMGJ010000027.1, read as the reverse complement.
CAGATAAGCAGGGATTAATGCCAGACAAACAATCAAGCAGAAAACAATATCCTAATCAAGGAACTTCCAAGAAGAAAACCACATCCCCACCAAAACTGGCAGGGCAAGCTACTGTACATAAACAGGGAGCAAACCCCATCCTCACCAGCACCGATGAGGTTACCTAGTCGGGTCATGAAACGTCTGCAAGCAAGCAATCAAGCTCAGAGAGCACCAAGTTCAACCCTGAGCTACAGATACTCTGTTATGTTGGAACAGATTAAGGCCAGACAAGTTGATACATGGTTGCTGTGAAGTCAGTATTTTTTGAAGCCGTTAATTTATGTAGGTGGCTGCCTTGTGCTAAACCATGCCATTGATCCTAGATTCATCTTATTTATATCAGCAGACCATGAGGTCATTGAAGATAATAAGTACCACTCAGGACATGCTAGTCACAAAATACTATTCGCAAAGGACCTTCCCTGTCTCAGGAAGAGAAGGCAAGGCAGAGATTAGGTTAGAGCAGAGTTCTTAAAGTGTGGTCCAAGGACACCTGCGGGTCCCCCAGACACTCTCAGAGGTCCGTAAAATCAACATTATTTGCCAGATATTGAAGATATTTGCAAAAATTTAGGATAATGTCACTCTTCTCATTATTTTTTATTTGTTAAAAAATAGAGTTTTTCCATGAAAAATATTTTATTGATATTTATGTCTAATGAGTTTAACATTGTTATTTGTACATGATTTAATAAATAACTATTCTATGAATGCGTCAATTTTAATTTTTAATATGGTAAATGCCGATAAATGTAACCCATACAAAGAAAAGGTCTTCGGGGGTCTGTCGTAAGTTTTAAAAGTGGGAAGGGATCCTGAGAGCAAAATGTTTAAGAAATACTGGGTTAGAGCTCCAGATAGAATGTATTGGAAACCATATACCACAAAAAACCTGCCCCAATCTTTTAAAAATAAGTTCTTCTAAATTAAATCCGCCCCTCCAATGAATAGGAAGGTTGTTGATAAAGCAGTTTCCCCAGATTCATTAGCCAAATCCATTCCTGTTAAACCCACACTCCATTCAATCTTTTTTTTTTTTACCAACTGATTTACCTAACAAATTGTCTTCTCTCTACTTCCATAGGAACATCAGCCATGCATTCACCTATTGCCATACCCTTTCTTGTCCTCTGATTATTAGCCACCCATGCATGCATAGACATTTTTTTTTACTCTGGATCAGCCTTTCTCAACCTTTTGACCTGGAGGAACCCTTGAAATATTTTTCAGGCCTCGGGGAACCCCTGCACATTCAGGCTCAAAGATAGGCGTGGGCCTGTATAGATGCATTAACAGTGTTCTTAAACTAAAAAGAAAAATGAAACTTACCTCTTTAATGTGAAGTTGCCTGAATTTGAAATATTTTTTTAAATAAATCGTGATCTCCCAGGGAACCGCTAGTGACCTCTCGCGGAACCCGAGGATGCCACGGAATCCTGGTGGGGAAACCCTGCTCTGGAGGTTTGCTCATTCACTTAATGTATGCATTTTTTCTTGCTTCTGTGTGGGTACATTGTCTTATTCATTCACATACAGGTATATATTTAATTGTTCACTCTCATTGTGATGATCACAGTGCCAGGATCTTAACTTAAGGAATTCTCCAGACAATTCATCAGAATGCTAAAAGAATTCATTTGTTAAGGTCAGACTACATGGAACAACTGCGAAGTTCTGAATACCAAATTTGGCGCCAAGCATTCAAAGTTAACAGCATCCCACTGGCCTCATCCCCCGTTAGCTTCAAAACGAGCGGTTTCTCACTTGATCTCCCCCCCTCCCAATCTGTTAAGTTTAATGAGAGTTCAGGTGTCTTATCAGTGCTCTTGGTCTTTCACAGTCAGTGGAGGAATGTGTGGGAGGCAAACAGTTCTTTTTGGTTTGCAAAGCAGCTGGCTACCAAGGAGGCTGACACGGGTCGGCTTCGTGTAGGCTCAAATACGTGGCAGGCAAGCAAAGCGAGCCTGACACTCATATGTATGGATGGATTTCCCCTTTCTCCCTTCCCATGCTTTTAAGGACCTCCATAAATCTCCCTACTGTCCCCATGGCCTCCATGACCCTCTAGCTCCCTAGATATCAGCAGGAAAGTACAGCACGGCTTTCATCCAGAGCAGCCGAATCAATTGTTAAACACAGCTCTGAAATGGATTCCATTTGTTCCGTCTTAATTTCTACAAGAAATCAATGTGGAATGAAAACAAAAGTAAATCTGAAAAGAGGCAAAGGGAGGCACAGGTCTATGTGGTGTTGTCTGCTGATTGCTGTTCTCAAGGGTATCAACCAGAGCTTTCCAAACTGTGTGTCGGGACACGTTAGTGTGTCAGCTGCAGTGTCTGGGTGTGTCGCGGCTGCTGCTGCCTCCAAGCCCTGCCAGGATTCCAAACCTGCCCTGCTGTGATTCCACGCAGGTCCTAGTGCCTGCCTTGTGCCTTGGTGCCTCCAAACCTGCTGTGATTCTGCACAGGTCCTAGTGCCTGCCTTGTGCCCTGCTGTAAGAGTGTGTCGCGAAATGATGCCCTGCTGTAAGAGTGTGTCACGAAATGATGCCTGTCTAAAAAGTGTGTCACCAACATGAAAAGTTTGGAAAGCTCTGGTATCAACAAATGAATATTCCAAGGTCTGCTAGGCATGATGGACATTAAACCTGAGGCCTTCAAGGATGCAAAGCTGGTATTTTATACTGGTTAGGGACCTTCCACTTAATTTCTGGTTGAATCTGAGATTACAGGTAGTCCTCAATTTACAACCACAATAGGGACTGGAAAATTCATCGTTAAGCGGTGCGGTTGTTAAGCGAGGCATCACATGACCGCACCCGATTTCACAACATTTTTTGTGGCGGCCGTTAAGTGAATCGCATGGTTGTTAAGCAAACCATGCGGTCAGTAAGTAAATCACATGGTTCCCATTGATTTTGCTTATTGGAAGCCAGCAGGGAAGGTTGCAAATGGTGATCATGTGACCCTGTTATGCTGCAACTGTCATAAATACATGCTGGTTGCCAAGCGCCCGAATTTTGATTATGTGACCGCGGGGACGCTGCAACGGTCATAAGTGCGAGGACTGGGCATGTCACTTTTTCCAGTGCTGTTCTAATTTTGAACGGTTGTTAAATGACTGGTCGTAGATAGTTTGTATTGTCCATTTCTCTTTTTTTTCTCCTTTTATTTCTACTCTGATTATACAGGTAGTCCTCGGTTAATGACCACTCGTTCAGCGACCATTCAAAGTTATGATGGTGCTGAATGAATGGTGGTTATGACTGGTCCTTGAAGTCCCAGATGTCCCAGCACCCCAGCACCCCTGCAGTCACCTGATCGTGATCTGGGCTCTTGGCAACCGTTTTGCACTTAGGACGGTTGCAGCATCCCGCAGTCATGTGATCGCAATTTGCAACCTTCCCTGCTGGCTTCCCACAAGCAAAGTCTCCCCCACCCACACACCCTCTCTGAGCCTCATTGCGCTTGTGCAACACCTCCTTGGCCACTTGCACACCCTCCCCGGCCACTTATTGGTTGATTATTTATTAAACAGATTTATAAGACCGCCCAAGTCACACGTGGTGACTCTGGGCAGCTTACAAAATTAAAAACCATAAAAACACAATAAACACCCCCCCCCGTGGCAGCAAACACATTCATACCAGCCACTTGATTTGCTCCGAAGCAGCCTGGGGTCCCCAGGCCCGTTGACAGAACCACGTCTTCAGGGCCTTCCGGAACTGGAGCAAGGAGGGAGCCAATCTTATATCTGGGGGGATGATGTTCCAAAGGGAGGGGGCCACTACGGAGAAGGCCCTTTTCCTTGGTCCCACTAGATGTACCTCCCTGACTGAGGGGACCCGCAACATGCCCTGCCTCCCCGCTCTGGTGGGCCTGGTGGATGTGACTGGGGAAAGGCGGTCCTGCAAATAACCTGGCCCCAAACCATGTAGAGCTTTAAAGGTGATAACCAGCACCTTGAATTTGACCCAGAAGCAAACCGGCAACCAGTGCAGCTCCCGCAAAAGAGGTGACACGTGGGCAAGTCTAAGCTTGCGCAAAACTATGCGGGCCGCTGCATTTTGAACCAATTGAAGCTTCCAGATACTTTTCAAGGGCAGCCCCGTGTAGAACGCATTGCAATAGTCCAAACGGGAGGTGACTAGGGCGTGGGTGACTGTGAGAAGGGACTGTTGGTCCAGGAATGGGCGTAGCTGGCGCACAACATGCAGTTGTGCAAAGGCTCTCCTGGCCACGACTGCCACCTGCTCTTTGAGCAGGAGTCGTGAGTCCAGAAGGACCCCCAGATTCCGCACCGGGTCTGTCTGGGGCAGTGCAACCCCATCCAAGACCAAAGATGGCAATTCTCTGGAAACCAAAGAGCCCCGAACCCACAGCCATTCCGTCTTACCCTCCCTGGCCACTCGCGCACCCTCGTGCACCCTGTCCCACCCGGCAGCAGCCACCCCAAGCCTTGCCGTCCCTGCGCCGCATCTCCCCTGCCACCCGCGCACCCCCTCGCTCCCTCTCCCACCCGGCAGCAGCCACTTGCCTGCCTGCCGGCTGCTTGCGAGCCGTCTAGGACTTGCAACTTCCTGCTGGCTTCCTCACTGACTTTGGTTGTTGGAAGCTGGCAGGAAGTTGTGAGGAGGTGCTCGCTTAACGACCCAAAACCCTCACTTAATGACGGCAACAGGAACTGGAGGGATAGCCGTCGCTAAGTGATGCGGTCACATGATATGGCGCTTTACGACCACATCGCTTAGCGACGGAAATTCCGGTTTCAATTGCCGCTGTAACTTGAGGACTACCTGTACTACCTGTAAGACAGCTCCCATCAAATTAAGCAAGTTTTACTTCCATATTCGGACAAAGCCCTATGTCAAGATGTCAGCCTCCCAAATTGACGTATCTCAGGACTGAGATCTGGTAGAAAGGCTCTGGTCTTTATCTTGTCATCTGGGATATGGTTGGCTGAGAAGCAGAATATTTCTTTTTCTGTGTCATAGTATTTTGGTTCCATCCTTCCTTCTGCATGTTTGCGTGCTTGTGCTTGTGCATGTGTATGTGCATGAAACTGTTGTTAAATTTTACTTTTATAGGTTGGTTGTTTTCAGCTATTATTAAATTATTGCCTTATACATTTCTTCAAAAACTGTAAAGCACGATAGACATTTTCCTGATCAGTGCACATGTTTAGACATGTGCTTAGGATGGGCTTCCAAGATCTGACTCTTTGTAGAAATTTCAAACTTGTCAGACAACACTCGACAAAGGAAAGAAATGTAGGGAGCAGGAGGTGAAGCAGTTGTGACAATTGTCATTCCATGCCATGGTGTTTGTTAATTTGGGGTTTACATTATTCCCATATATTTCTGTGCTTTAAATTTCAACAGGCACTCCCTTTCCCTACCCTTGATTGCTCAGAATTTAATTTCAGTACCAGGTTCACTTATGGAAGACAAGAAATAGCAGTATTATTAGGGAATTATAAGTGCACTCCCTGGATTTGGAGAGGACATGCCAAATGCCTTTCACATCTGCTAATTGCAACCAGGCTCCATCCATCTGGGATTAGGGTTAACTTTCATGGCAGAGAGAAGCCTCGGGGTTTCTTACTTTAGAAATTAAACACTGTCACACTTCAAAGAGTTGAAGTGCGAACAATACAGAGGTGGTTTTCTGCCAGTACCTACACATTTCCAGATGTTTTCGATGTTGATTCTGCAGGTCAGCCAAGGGATGAGTGAACTTTAACCTGGCCCTGGGTTCATAATAAATGCAGGCAAGACAGTCTGGGTTTACATGGATGAAGAGGCCCTAATCCAAATTAAATTAAAGTAGGTTGAGGATGTAGAAATGTGAGAATAACTTGGGTGTTGAATGAGACTAAAAGATTCTCCTGTTTTCATAGTGGCTAGCCAGAAACATGTGGGAACACGGCAAGCAGAATATGAGGGTCTAGCTACCAACAGTTGGTAGTGAGAAGTTTACTGCCCCTGATACTGGAGATGGCTCATTGCTTTCATGATGTGTAGCCATTGGTATATTTATCCTCCATTAATTTGCCTAATTGTCTTTTGAAATTGTCTAAACTAGTAGTCATCCACTTGTTTTATAGCAGCAGGTTCCATAAAAATTGTATGCTGTGAGATTGATTATGTGCCATCAAGTCGTCGTCGATTCTTAGTGACCACATATCTGTCCCTAACCTGGTCTTTCTGGTCTTCTAACAGTGCACTCATCGCTGCTGTAACTGAGTCTATTCACGTTGCTGCTGGTTGTCCTCCTCTTCCTTCTACCTTTCCCAGCATTAGAGCCTTCTCCAGAGAGCTGGATCTTTGCATGATGTGTCCAAAATAGGATAATTTGAGCCTGGCCATTTGTGCCTTGAGTGAGAAGTGTGGGTTGATTTGTTCAACGATCCATTCGTTTGTTTTCTTGGCTGTCCATGGTATTCTCAGGAGTCTTCTAAAACCCCAAAGTTCAAAAGCATCAATCCTCTTCTTATCCTGCTTCTTCAAAGTCCAACTCTCGCTTCCATAGAGTGTCACAGGGAATACCATAGCTTCCACGATTCTGATCTTATGCTGTGTGCAGGACTTTATTTTTTCTGTCTCGAGTCTCCAATATACTCAACTGTTAGATGACCTTCAGGTTCTAGCTTTATGGGAAAAAAGAGACCATATACTGTAATTGTATAAAGCTTGATTTCAGACAAGGGTCATCAGAAAACCATAGTGCCTCCTTGAGGGAGAGATGGGCGGTTATAGAAATTTGATAAACAAACAAACAAACAAACAAACAAAGCAGTAGGCGAGAAGTGGTAATGCATCCTTTCCAACTAGCTACCTTCCAGGTGTTTGGGAATGTAACCCCCAGAATTCCCAACCAAAATAGTCGCTGGAATTCTGGGAGTGGCAGTTCCAATACCTTGGGATGACATCTAGCTAGGGAAAATTACAGTAATCATTAGGACCAGCAGAGCCATTAATCTAGATTAGAACTGACATCTGTATGGTAGCACCCCAGCACTTCTAATCTCTATATTTCCCTTTTTACAGTGATGGCTCCCACTGCCATTTGATTTCCAGTTATGCTTCTGCCATTTCTTGTTAGCTGGCTTGGTTAAGAGAACTGGCTGCTGTTGCTGCCATGATTGCCATATAAATGTACCAGAGGTTATTTTATCAAGGGACCCTCACATCTGGAGTTGGCCTGGTTTGTAATAATAGGAGGGTGCATATAAATCAAATGTTTATAGTAGCGCTGGGATACTTCAACCAGGAGGCCTAGCTTCCACTTTTTGGTTCTACATATCACGTATATCAATTCCCTTTGGACATTTGCACTTATTAGAGATATTGTTTTGTTCAATCCTAAAACTGCTCTCCTGTGACCCTGATGACAGTTGTGGTTCCTTCACCCAAGTATGTTTTTGCTGTGAGCAAGAACAAAGATTACCCATTGTTTCTTAAAGTGTGGTCTGAGGACCCCTGGGGGTCCCCCAAGACCCTCTCAGGGGTCCGCAAAATCAAAATTATTTGCCAGCCTTTATTGAAAAATAATACAATATTAAAATCTCATCAAACCATTGTGAGAAGCAGTAGTGGCAGCAAATGGATCGATTTTATTTTTTAATACAGTAAATATTGATAAATATAACCCATACAAACAAAAGCTCTTCTGGGTCCTCCATAATTTTTAAAAGTGGGAAGGGTTCCTGAGAGGAAAAAGTTTAAGGAACACTGACCGAATCTATCCCCCGGTAGCAACCGAAGAAGAAATCAATATTTTTGACCAGCTAACATTTTGTCTAGGCTGAGAAAGGTATAGGGCAGAGCTTTCCAAACTGTGTGTCGCGACACAAAAGTGTGTCGCCACACACAGTCTGGTGTGTCGCCACACAACCCGGAAGCGCTGATCATCATCAGCGCTTCCGGGTTTTCCCGCGGCGACACACCAACGGTGGCGCGCAAAACCCAAAAGCGGCAGCAGTGCTTCCGGGTTTTTGCGCGCTGCCGCAACGGCGGCACTTCCGGGTTTTCCCGCGGCGACACACCAACGGCGGTTGGTGTGTCACCGCGGGAAAACTTTGGAAAGCCCTGGTCTAGGGAAATTCTCTATTCCAAGGCCTTATATAGTAATAGGTTCATCTCTTAACCACCAATCTTCATACCAGTCTTCATTTGGAAGACCCTTTCCATGGGTGATACTCTTGGATCTCTAAAGAAGCCACTTTTACATCCTGGAATACCTGGTCTAGTTAAATTTCAGATGGCAAAAACATTTGTGAGATGTAAATTTTCCTGATATTTCCCGAATTGTCACAGGAAAACAAGGAACCTGGATCTATTTGTCTCTCACAGTCCATTTGCTGGCATGTCAGGCACTCAGCGTACCTGTGTCAGCGATCTGTGCTCATGTAATACATTCAGGCAACATCTGGAGTTCTCTTAGCACCTTTATTTATTTATTTTAAAACTCTCCTCCCTCTTCTCCCCCCCCCCCCCCCAAAAAAAAATCCGGTAGTCTTTAGAAGCTGGAGTGTTGTTTTTGTTGTTGTAGACAAGCTTCCTCTCTTAGCTCATATGGATATGAAAATGTCCATAAATGGAGATACTAATTTATCACAGCGTTGCAATCACGCTACCAATCATGGAAATTGGCTCCTGTCATGGTAACCCAACTGCAAACTTGAGCAATCTCCTCCTCCCCCTTGGACTGTTGAGAATATGAGCTTCCACATTGAGAGATCAATTTTGTGGGATTTGCGGAAATGGGAGGTAAATTTCAAGTGAAGATTCTTTCAGGGGTGGTCTGCTAAATGCACGGAGTTCGGTGCCCATGGGAATACTGTAGAGATGAGGAGACTGGGGAGGATGGCTGGGGATGGAGATCAGATTAGGGTAAATTATCATGTATTTATTAACACTTGCCAATGAAATTAAAATATATTATGATGAATGCTGATGACTCAGGGTTGCATTCAGAAAGATTTCTGGGATATTCCCCAACCTGGCATTCTCTGGGTGTTTTATGATTAAAAAAGAATTCTAATGCTGGCTGGAAACTCTGGGATTTGTTGATGTAAGTTGCCAACTCTAATTAGAACAGGCGTGGGGAAAAAGTCATAATAGGTTCTCTGATAAATTTCTGAATGATTTGCAGTAGACCAGTAAAGGTTGCTACTGACTACTGTAAGAGTAGTCCCCCATTATATACTTCTGAAATGCTCAACGGTTGGGGATAACCAGGAATGTTTTGTCTCTCTGTGTATGTAGAAAGACTATAACTCTGTTGTCTTGCACTCAGCAGAAGATCAGGGGTTCAGAATTGTTTAATTCCATGTGGTTATGTTGTGATAACGCACCGAGTCACAAACTAGTCAATCACATTTGAGCCTAGTCTGTTGTGTGAAGCCAACTGTATAGTTAGTTAGTTTATGGTTCAGTGTGTTATAAGAACCCTGAAAATTGGGTTAATTGACCAAACTGTAGTTCAGTTAACCATGGGTAAGTGTGTCATACAAACAGGTTCTAGTTCATAGATCTTACTGTTGCAAGAATAATAGCACCAAAACGCATCCTGAATTTTGCTCACTCTGAATAAAAGTATATAGAGGTTGCATCATTTCCACAAGCTGAATCTGATCCCATGCATGTGGGTGGATCATATACGTATATATGAGTCACTGTCAGATCAGATTGCCTGTCTGTACCTAAGCATTATGTCTGTGAGAAATTTATTAATGTCTCCATTGTATTAGGCAAAATGTGACTTCTATCAGACTCCAGACTTGATATATCTACAATTTCAGCTGAAACTGAAGAGTCCATTCATTCTCTAATGTTGGATATACACAGTGTAACTTGTTCCCAGATTGCAGCTCTCACAGTTGTTATAGCTTTAAATCCACCAACAAAAGTGATTTTTGCCAATTTTCTATTTGGAGGTGTTAGGGATGAGGCTAAAATGGAAGATCAAAAGCAGCTTTCGGCTCTTGTAATCCCCTGATGCTGAAGTGCCTCTTCCAAGATATTAATTATGGAAATATCCTTTCATTACTCAAGAGAATAATAATCTCACAGGAGACATGTGTCTGATCTTTGATCCTAAACTGGACAAAAGAAAGGAGGTTTTGTTTTTTCTTCTTAGATGTTAGCTTTTATCATTCACCTGTCTCCAGTCACACCTTTCCAACAACTGAAGCTGATGGAAATTACAGATGGGAGGGATTAAGGTGGAAGTAGGATGAGTCAATAGCAAAGGACCAAACCACACAGATTTTTGCTGTCTAGATGTTGAGATCTAGAAGGAAATATGTCTGCCTCCATCTTTATCTTTCAGACATGCCAACATTGCTTGATAATCAGTAGACCTCCATTATTGGTTTTCAGACATACACCATTTCATGATATTTATTTATTTACTTATTTTCTATCCCGCCTTTATTATTTTTATAAATAACTCAAGGTGGCGAACATACCTAATATTCCTTCCTCCTCCTATTTTCCCCACAACAACAACCCTGTGAGGTGAGTTGGGCTGGGAGAGAGGGACTGGCCCAAGGTCACCCAGATGGCTTTCATGCCTAAGGCGGGACTAGAACTCTCGGTCTCCTGGTTTGCCATTGGCTCCTTCCTAGGGCTGAGAGACAGGGACTGGCCCAAGGTCACCCAGCCGGCTTTCCTGCCTAAGGCGGGACTAGAACTCTCGGTCTCCTGGTTTGCCATTGGCTCCTTCCTAGGGCGGAGAGACAGAGACTGGCCCAAAGTCACCCAGCCGGCTTTCATGCCTAAGGTGGGACTAGAACTCTCAGTCTCCTGCTTTGCCATTGGCTCCTTCCTAGGGCTGAGAGACAGGGACTGGCCCAAGGTCACCCAGCTGGCTTTCATGCCTAAGGCGGGACTAGAACTCTCAGTCTCCTGGTTTGCCATTGGCTCCTTCCTAGGGCTGAGAGACAGGGACTGGCCCAAGGTCACCCAGCCGGCTTTCACGCCTAAGGCGGGACTAGAACTCAGTCTCCTGGTTTCTAGCCCGTTGCCTTAACCACTAGACCAAATATGTTGGAACTAATCTCCTGTTGGGGATTATGGAAGTTGAAGTCCAATTATTCAGGAGCGACAGAGAAGTTTGATAGCAATATTCAGTATTTTTTATTGATTATGTGCCATCAAGTCAGTGCCAACTCCTAGTGACCACATAGATTTTCTCCATGATGATCTGTCCTTAACCTGGTCTTTCAGGACTTCCAACAGTGCACCCATCGCTGCTGTGAGTGAGTCCATCTACCTTGCTGCTGGTCATCCTCCTCTTCTCTTTCTTTCCACCTTTCCCAGCATTAGAACCTTTTCCAGAGAGCTGAGTCTTTGCATAGTGTGTCCGAAGTAGGATAATTAGAGCCTGGTGATTTGTGCCTCAAGTGAGAACTTTGGGTTGAGTTGTTCAGTGATTCATTGGTTTATTTTCTTGGCTGTCCACAGTATACTCAGGAGTCTTCTCCAACACCAAAGTTCAAAAGCGTCAATACTCTTCCTATCCTGCTTCTTCAAAGTCCAACTTTCGCTTCCATAGAGTGTCAGGGGGAATACCATGGCTTGCACAATTCTGATCTTTGTAGGCATAGACACATCCCGGCATTTGAATATCTTTTCCAAGGCTTTCATAGCTGCTCTACCAAGTGCTAGTTTGCAGCCTATTTCTTGACTGCTTGTTCCTTTACTGTTGATGGTTGATCCTAAAAGGCAGAAGCTGTCCTGTCCCATCCCAATCACACACCTTACACCAGGGAGGCAGTTGTAAAACGTTACTGAGAAACTTGTGAGGTAAACTTTGCTGAGAAACTTGTGAGGTAAACTTGTGAGGTAACGAACAGGCGGCCAGGGAGTGTGAGTGCAAACGCGCACACTCTACAAAAACAAGCCCCAAAAGTCCCACAAGCTTGCCTTAAGGGAGTTTCACATTCAAAACACGATTAGTCAAGTGAGTCCAAGAGTCAAGTCAGGTCACGAGGTTTTCCGATCAGGAATCCAGGGACATGGATTCCGGTAAGCAGACGGTTGTCCCCAACGACCGGTCTGGGCTTGCGGCACCCTTTTTATAGAGGCAGGCCTGGGTGGAGCTTATTTAGGAGGGTGGGGCTGCTTTCTCGCGCACAGCCTCGCCAACCTCCGCTGTTCCTCCCTCCTTTCCGCTCCCCTTTCTTGAGCACTGGGAGGGGGCGGCAGCTCCGAGTCTTCGTCCTCACCAATCAGCGGCGCCTGTGCCTGCTGCTCGCTGACCAGCCCCGCCTCCTCTGACTGCTCAGGCGGCCGTTTATCTAAAGCTGTCTGTTCGCCCTCCATCTCTACGTCAGAGGCTGGCCGCCCGTCCTCGTCGTCTGACTCTGACTCCAAGCCCGACTCCATGGACTCCGAGCCTGAGCCCCCCATGACAGAAGCTATCCACCACTGTGATATCTTCATAATATTCAGGATAGTATACAAATAATAGTGCTAACTTCAACATTTCATAAGAAGATGGAGCTTTCATCCTCAATCTTGATTGCCATTAGTGGACTGCTAGGACCACTGAATGGAGCAGAGCTTAGTGCAGTGGAGCAATAAGCACACACAGAAAGGAGTTTTTATCAAAATAGCATTAATGAGCATGTTAGAGAAATATAGGTTATTGATCTTAACACACTTAGCCCACCCAAGCATAAAGAATTACACGCTTAGACAAAGTAGTTTCAAAAGAATTCTTTTATTTGGTCCAGTTCAGTTACATCCATTCTGTTAGGAATGATTCTTCTTCTTCTGTGTTTCCCTAAACTTATGTAGACCCCTGGCCCTCTTTGCTGCCAGGGGCTGCGTGCAGAAACGGGAAAGTTTCTGGAGTTGAGGCCTAGGGATGGCCTCTTGATGGAGAGGAGCTCAGCAGCCGCATGCTCCTTCAATGGTGGCAAAAGGCACAGAGAGAACAGCAGGGCTTCCGGGTTTTTGCGCGCTGCCGCAACGGCGGCACTTCCGGGTTTTCCCGTGGCGACACACCAACGGTGGTTGGTGTGTCACTGCGGGAAAACTTTGGAAAGCCCTGACATAGAGAGTCATCCTAGAGCGCTCATCTACATGCTAATGAGGCATGCTGATTTGCTGGGACCTCCAACAATCCTTCCCTGTGTTTCCAACAACTCACATATCACTCTGATCTGCTGTAGAGAGCTGTTTAATTTTCTGGAGAAGATTTGGGGGTATATGGGAAAAGTCAAAACTCTATTAACCACAGTGCCTAGTCCATTAGTGGAAGGATATTGATATAACACATGCTATGTTGCATGCTATGTTGGGGCGTGGTGGCTCAGCAGGTAAGATGCCAGGCTTGTCGATCAGAAGATCGCAAGTTCGGAGGTTCGAATCCCTAGCCCCGCGTGACGGAGTGAGCTCCCGCACTAGCCCCAGCTCTTGCCAACCTAGCAATTCGAAAGCAAGCAAGTAGATGAATAGGTACCACTTTGGTGGGAAGGTAACAGCGTTCACGCGCGTCATGCGGCCACATGACCGTGGAAGCGTCTTCGGACAACGCTGGCTCTCCGGCTAACCAGCGGAGATGAGCACCGGCCCCTAGAGTCGGACATGACTGCACAAATGTGCGGGGGGAACCTTTCCCTTTTATGTTGCATCTACACATGTTAAGCCATAGTTTGTTTTAATAATAGCTTGCTGCATAATCCTGATATGACCACTCAGGCTAGGGTCACACTTCTTGGTAACTGTGGAGTCCTTGGTGCTCTCTGAGCCTTGTTGTTTTCTTGCAGACGTTTCATTGCTTTGTTTCATTTCATTTGCTTTGTTTCATTACTTCTTGGTAAGCTATAGCTTGTTTTAACCATGGTATGAACAACAGTCCAGGGTGACCTGGTACTAAATCATAAATTGGTTTTATAAGCCAAAAACAGCTGGTTTCTCACCTCCCATTAAGCCAAAGCCTAGCCAACATCATGGTTTAGTGATTGATTATGTGCCATCAAGTTGTTGACTCATATGACCACATAGATAGATTTTCTCCATGAACCCATATACTGTATCGTTTAAGAGAATCTCAGCTTGTTTTTTTCTTCTCTACTATTCTACTTTAGTTGTTAGGCAGGCGATGTGTGCACTTAAGGCTTGTATGAGTTTGTTTTTTTACTAGAACCTCAAGAGCCACTTAACCAGAGCCAGTTGCAAAAGAGATGTACTTAAAATGAAATAAGAGGTCCTTCTGAGCGCATTTTGGGCTTAGGAATTTGTTTTCAGTATCACAACTCAACTAATGACAGTCTTTTCATGCAAAAGTTTCTAGTTACTCAAAGCCAATCTCAGTCTAGTGCCCTCCAAATGCATTGGGGTTAACACTCCCAGAATTTTTAGCCAGCATGGGCTGTTGTCTCAACACATCAGGAAGGGTCCCAATTTGGGGAATGGTTGATTAATTGATTGATTATGTGCCATCAAGTTGTTGACTCATATGACCACATAGATAGATTTTCTCCATGATGATCTATCCCTAACCTGGCCCTTCAGCTCTTCCAAAAGTGCCCCCGTCACCACTGTAACTGAGTCCATCTGACTTGCTGCTGGTCGTCCTCTTCTTCTCTTTCCTTCCACCTTTCCCAGCATTAGAGCCTTCTCCAGAGAGCTTGGTTTTCACAGAATGTGTCCAAAGATAATTTAAGCCTGGTCATTTGTGCCTCAAGTGAAAAGTTTGGGTTGATTTGTCTGATTTGTCTGATGATCCACTGGTTTGTTTTCTTGGCTGTCCATGGTATTCTCAGGAGTCTTCTCCAACAGCAAAGTTCAAAAGCGTCAGTACTCTTCCTACCCTGCTTCTTCAAAGTCCAACTCTCGCTTCCATAGAGTGTCACAGGGAATACCATGGCTTGCACAATTCTGATCTTTGTAGGCATAGACACATCATGGCATCTGAATATTTTTTCCAAGGCCTTCACCAAATGCTAGTCTGTGACAAATTTGGGGAAGGCTGCCCTAAATTTTCCTAATCTAGGAGCCCTAATTTAATTGTAGTTAAATTAAACAATCGAAGAGATTGTTTAAATTAAATTAAACAATTAATTAAGGGGGCGTGGTGGCTCAGTGGGTAAGACGCCAGGCTTGTAGATCGCAAGTTCGGAGGTTCGAATCCCTAGCCCTGCGTGCAGAGTGAGCTCCCGCACTAGCTCCAGCTCTTGCCAACCTAGCAATTTGAAAGCATGCAAATGCAAGTAGATTAATAGGTAGTAATTAAACAATTAATTACTACTAGTGGTTAAATTCTTATTAAATGATGGGAACCTGGAAGGTCTGGCTGATCAGACCAGAACACCGCAGATCTGTTGGGCCCATTTTGTGTCCACTGCTCCTGTACACTGGGTTTCTGCAGCGAAGGTCACTTTTGATTTCTCCTTCTCCTTGCTACTTTACTCGATTGCAAGCCATCAACAGGCTGCGTGCATGGGGGGCTGGATTTTGGGAGGGGGGGAGTATTCCATGTGAGAGCCACTGTAACACTCCTTCAGAAATTGGAGGGATATCCTGTCGGTGCTTCCTTGCTTCACTTCATCCCAGGGTAATGTGTCTCAAAGTACATCCTGCTGAATTGGATCCTCCCTCCCTCCCTCCCTCCCTCCCTCTCTGATCCAAGTGTTCTTTCCTTCCCTAGTAGTCTCTCCTTGACCCGGCTGGCTGTCGTCATTAGGGTGATCCTGCCCATCTTCTCTGAGCTAACACTAATGAACTGTGACAGCGGTTCAGTTGTTGGCTTTTGGTAGGAACTGGTGTTTAGTGGTGCAGAGCAGTCCGAGTGTCTATGTGTCTGGGGGAATGGATTAGATTGGAGTTTGACCTAGTAGTTCACCAATGTATTTCTCCAATTTCCCTTTTTTTAAAAAAAAAATTCAGGGAAAAGATTTTAAATGGCCAGTTTCCAAAGCTGCAGATTTTTTATTTTTTAAAAAAAAATTTGTAGGATGGGGAGCAGGGAGTTTGTTAGATGAATACATTTGATGTATTTCCTCCCCTCCCCACTTTCTCTTCCCGTGTCTTGGAATATAGAGCCCTGTAGTTCTCTGGGAAGGCTAACCCTTGAGTTTGCAAAACTGGAAGCAGGGATTTTGTACGCAACAGCCTCTCCAAGGTAGAGATGTCTGTGTCTGGAATTGGTCTTTCCCCTTGCTGCCAGTTGTTATCTAGCCATGACATGGCCTTCTAGTTTTCCAGGCCATCAGGCTTTGACAGCGGAAAAATGCCTTCCCCATCAGTGGATGTTGCATAGCAAGCTATCTTGCACACCCCCTGCTCATTTTTCGGAAAAGGGTGAAGCAGAACGCTTTTAAATGGTCCCTTGATTAAAGGAAACCTATAGTGTCAGAAAAAACGTCCCCTTTCTTACCCTTCTCTGTCCTTTTTTTAAAAACCAGGGTGCCAACTGGGATTTATTAACTTTAAATCCAAATTTCTCATCTTGTTGGCTAGCGGCCTCTGGAGCTTAGTATGTTGAGGAACTGTCAAGTATGTCAGTAAAAGACTTAACTATAACTAACGCCCCATCCAATATTAGTCACTCATTCTGTGTGTGTGTGCGCGTGCTCTGACAGGGATGGTGAGCTGCTTTTTTTTCCTCAATTTTTCCCCCTTCCTCATCTCTTTGGCACTATTCTGTTGAAATTCAAATTTAATACCATTTTAAGATGATGACTCGAAACATTGGAAGGGCGCAGTTAAGAAGAAGAGGCAAAGGTTGGGCTCCTACACATTAAGCTAGATGGCCAACACCTTATGACAGTGGTGGGCAACGTCAGGCCCATGGGCCATATACGGCCCGCAGGGCTCCCGCCTAAGGCCCGCGGGGCTCCCGCCCACAAACCCCACCCCTTCCACGCAATTGGCTCCCGCCCGCAAACCCCGCCCCCCAGTGCTTGTGATTGGCTCCTGCCCGCAAACTCCGGCCCCCGGTCCGCGGAAATCCCAGAAACCCCGCCCCCCGGTTATAAATATCCAAATGGCCCTTGGCAGAAAAAAGGTTCCCCACCTCTGGCTTATGATGAGTGGGCTCGCATAGCCCAGCTGCATCCCCAAATAAAAATGGTCCAAATCTTGTAAGATCTCCAGGTCTCACATTGATAGTCTCGTACCTGGTGGTTGCAAGAGTGCAAACATGTGAGAATGTTGAAATTTCCTGAGATTTGGCTATCTTGTGACATTTCATTCTTTTTTTAAAAAATGTGTTTCATTTTTAGGTTTCTTTTTTCTTTTTAAAAAAGATGCCCCCTTATATTAGATTTTTAGATTTTTTTATCCTGCCTTTATTATTATTTTTTTATAAATATCTCAAGGCAGCGAAGATACTTAATACTCCTTCCTCCTCCTATTTTCCCCACAACAAGCACCCTGTGAGGTGAGTTGGGCTGAGAGAGAGTGACTGGCCCAAGGTCACCCAGCCGGCTTTCCTGCCTAAGGCGGGACTAGAACTCTCAGTCTCCTGGTTTGCTATTGGCTCCTTCCTAGGGCTGAGAGACAGGGACTGGCCCAAGGTCACCCAGCCGGCTTTCATGCCTAAGGCGGGACTAGAACTCTCAGTCTCCTGGTTTGCCATTGGCTCCTTCCTAGGGCTGAGAGAGAGTGACTGGCCCAAGGTCACCCAGCCGGCTTTCCTGCCTAAGGCGGGACTAGAACTCTCAGTCTCCTGGTTTGCTATTGGCTCCTTCCTAGGGCTGAGAGACAGGGACTGGCCCAAGGTCACCCAGCCGGCTTTCATGCCTAAGGCGGGACTAGAACTCTCAGTCTCCTGGTTTGCCATTGGCTCCTTCCTAGGGCTGAGAGAGAGTGACTGGCCCAAGGTCACCCAGCTGGCTTTCATGCCTAAGGCGGGACTAGAACTCTCAGTCTCCTGGTTTGCCATTGGCTCCTTCCTAGGGCTGAGAGAGAGTGACAGGCCCAAGGTCACCCAGCCGGCTTTCCTGCCTAAGGCGGGACTAGAACTCACACTCCCCCAGTTTCTAGCCTGATGCCTTAATCCAGTGCTTTCCAAACTGCCGCCGTTGGCGACACACCAATGGCGGCGGCGGCGCAGGGGCATGCGTGGCGGCGGCATGCATGGCAGCGGCGGCTTCGTGTTTTGCGGTAAAATCCAGAAGCGCTGATGGCGTGCCGCCGCCACGCACGCTGCCGCCACCGCCGTGTGCACCATCGCCACTTCCGGGTTGTGTCGCGACTAACGTGTCGCGACACACAGTTTGGAAGCACTGCCTTAACCACTAGACCAAACTGCCCCTTTCCTCCCTTCTCCCTTAGTTACTTGTTGATTATGATGCTGGGTGTTAACCATTTTCCCAGCTTGGACAGGTCCGAAACCAGGATACCAATATTCCCGATAAAATTAAATAAACCAATTTAAAAAGCAGTGTGATTGAGGGGTGCTCGAAATCGAAGTGCAGTGGTGCAGTCCGAATAGTTTGCATCTTCTTCTGTAACGAGGAAAATTACTAGTTTACTAGTTTCACTCCATCTTAGTAGAGAGGAGGGTGGAGAGATTTCGAGGAAAATCTTAAACTCTCTGTACTTGGAATCCTGGGCAAAAATAACAGAGCATTTAATTTATGGGTGTTCCACCTTTTCCCTTGCAGCTTGCAATCGAAATGATGGAAAGACTGCCTTGCAGAGAACAATGCTAGAGTTTTTATATTGTTTTTCAACCCGGATGAAGCTCCATGAGTGGCGTCCCAGCCAGTTACTCCCCCCCCCCCAACTTCTGTTCCTAACAAGGTCATTTGAAGGAGTTCAGCCAGTTGAAATGTAGCTTAATTAGGCAAGAGAGGCGTTTTCCACAGCTTGACTAGCTTGCTGTGTGCAAGAATAAATGCCCCATCTTTTTTCCGCAGAAAAGAATGGATTTGGTTGTGGCTAAAAAAGTGACAGGCAGTGGATAAAGCCTTGTGATGCTTTTTTGGCCTTGTGTGCTGAAATATTTGAACCAGCCCTGTCATGATGCAAAGTCCTAAAGGATAGTCTGGAGGGTTAAAGATGACCAAGATGGGGTTATGGCCACCATTGGCGGATGGTATGACTGCTTTATCAAAACAGTATTTTCCCAAGGCTGAAAATCTTTTCTAACTCTTGTGTGTAACATTAGGAAAGATAACGCTTCCAGTTGTTTCCCCCCCCCCTGTTTGTTATTAACCCCCTTGCTCTTGGCAAAAGCACTTTATTAATCTGGTATTGAGGTCAGCTAAATGCCAATTAAGTTGCAGTTTGCAGTGTACGTGCGCACATAGACGCACATGTTATGTCGGAGAAATTAAAATAAATCTTGAAATTGCATTGAGAATTATTGCCGATATTTTAAAGGTTCAGCTAAATAAAAACGCTGTTTTTGCAGTTTCACCCAGGGCTAATTCGTAGGTATCTTCATAGTCATTTTGCTAATGCATTTCCTTTCAAAAACTTCCCCCAGGTATGAATGCTGAGAAAATAATAATTAAAAATTATTCAGAGCTTTTTGTTTTAAATGCTGCAACATCTTTCACCAAGTCTCAGAGAATTAAATGGAAGTTTGCGTTGTATTTATTTATTTATACATCATATTTCTATGACCGTCCATCTCCCCCACAAGGAGGGACCCTGGGTGGTTCACAATAAAAACGATTTAAAATTCAATAGAAGTCATAAATATATAACAATAATCAGTGAAAATATAAAATACAATCAGTCCAAGTAATGGTAGTTCTATTTCAACCGGTCCATGGCAGATCTAAGGAACCAGCCAGCCCCAAAGATGGCTATTCCCCTCCCCACTCCAAGCATAGTGACAGAACCAGGTCTTCAGTTGTTTTCTGAAGTCCAGGAGAGAGGGGGCTAACCTCACTTCTGGGGGGAAGGATGTTCCAAAGGGCGGGAGCTGCTGCAGAGAAGGCCCGCCTCCTGGACCCCACCAGATGGAATTCTCTTACAGACGGGGTCCGTTGCATGCCCTCTCTGCATGACCAGGTGGGATGGGTTGATGTAACAGGGATGAGACGGTCCCTCAGGTAACCTGGACCCATGCCATGTAGGGCTTTCTCTACATGGCATGTATTTCTATGTATTTCATGGAGAAAATCTATCTACATGGTCGCTAGGAATCAAAAACGACTTGATGTCACATAATCAGTCAATAAATTGCGGTGTATTGGAATATCCAGCACCTTGGATATGAATGGTGTAGTTTCTCCTGTATTTGTGGTTTGGTGTCAGTTTTGCACTGCTGTTCTTTTGACAACATTCAGACGAGTCACCAAGTGACCGTGGCCTCAGTTCTACCGAGCAGTTGATCTCCTTAGGAGTGCTCAGATCATGAATTGGAACAGGAGAAAGAACACCCAGATTTTCATAACATTTAGGATCAGTTAGGAGTCGAAAAGCGCAGAACGGAATAAGCCAGTGGTTCTAAAATTGTGCATCCTAACCTCTCAGGAGTTTGTGAGCAAATTAGGGAGGGTGGCATGTTTAAAAAAAACCTGATTAGTCTTGCATTAACAAAGCTTGAATATTGTGAAAAATAAGCTTTGAGTTGCACTTCCCAGTTTGCCTGTGTAACTCCGCAAAGTTTGAGAACCCTTGTGATATATAGATTAGAGTTTAATTGTTCAAAAAAGGTAAAGGTTCCCCCACACAGTCGTATCCGACTCTAGGGGCCAGTACTCATCTCCGTTTGTTAGCTGAAGAGCCAGCGTTGTCCGAAGACGCTTCCACGGTCATGTGGCCGGCATGATGCACGTGGAACGCTGTTACCATCCCACCGAAGTGGTACCTATTCATCTACTTGCATTTGCATGCTTTCGAATTGCTAGGTTGGCAAGAGCTGGGGCGAGTGCGGGAGCTCACTCTGTCACGCGGGGCTAGGGTCTCGAACCTCCGAACTTGCAACCTTCTGATCGACAAGCCTGGCGTCTTAACAGCTAAGCCATCGCACCCCCTTTTAATTGTTCAAAGTAAGGGGTATATTTTTTCTTGACCAACCTTAACCAAAATCAAATCATTAATATTATTCATGGGGAAAGGGTTTGGTATGAATTAATGTATCACTTTAGGACAGCCTTTCTCAACCTTTTGACTCCGGAGGAACCCTTGAAATATCTTTCAGGCCTCGGGGAACCCCTGCACATTCAGGCTCAAAGATAGCCCAGAAGTTACAAAATTATTATATTTGTTTCATGTATAGACCTGTATATATGCACTAACAGTGTTCTTAAACTAAAAAGAAAGAATGAAACTTACCTCTTTAATGTGAAGTTGCCTGAATTTGAAATAATTTTTTAAATAAATCGTGATCTCCCAGGGAACCCCTAGTGACCTCTCGTGGAACCCGAGGGTGCCACGGAACCCTGGTTGAGAAACCCTGCACTAGGGAGTCGCAATAGGGCAGTGTTAGAACTCTGAATTAAGACATTTATTCTTTTCCAGAGAAACACAACTTAACTTTGTTAGTCAGTCAGATGCTTTTCGGAGTGTGTATGTGTGTGCGTGTGCATCTGTGTGTGTCTATTTCCCTTTTATTGAATGTTCTCTCTGTTTTTGACTTTAAAAAACTTCACGTTTCCTGGATTCAAGAACTCGGAGTCAAGTGGGATTGGGGGTAGGAATAGTGGCTTTCTTACCATTCTAGATTGCAAGTTCTTTGTGACAGACCCTTGTCCAGTTCTGCTCTATAATGTGCCGTGCATATTGAGTTCTTAGTGATGTGCAGAGAACATTGGGTGAAGGGGGGTTTCCACTTTACGCAGGGCTTCCTAGTGGAGAACATTGGCAGAATGAGATTTATAGTCATAACCTTGGTCTCTTGCTCTATAGATGATATTTTATTTATTTATTTATATTTCTAACTTATATCACCGCCCATCTCCCCCCATTTCCAGAGGGGACTCTGGGTGGTGGTTTACACAAAGTATTATTAGATATACTAATAGTCAATCTCTCTCTCTCTCTCTCTCTCTCTCTCTCTCTCTCTCTCTCTCTGATTTTTTACGTATGGAACAGAGAAAAATCATGGACAGGACCAGGAAAATGAATAGTCTGGGTGTATTTGGAGTAGCGGTGCAAAAATAATAGCAGGATTAACTTGCATTCTGAAACCTGGGATGGTTGTCGTTCATGCCACATTTCCTCAGTTAAATATTAGAATATAGCACAACTTGGCATGTATTTCCTAAGTTCCAGTTATAATATACTTCCTTCAGAGTAAGCCATGTGGATTGTGATAGAGTTAACTGTGTGTAGAATTGCAAATCTATATGCATTTTCAGCTGATGATTAAGTTGCAGTGAATTTGTGAAAAGTGCCTTTCCTTAAGGCAACCACAGAGGTCTACCAATGTGGTGACGGTGGGAAGAAGTACTTTTCTGGAAGATATTTAGTGTTCTTACTCTTCTCAGGTGCCACCTGTGGATGTGATGCATGCAAGATTTAAAATCCGGGGATAAATCCAAATAATAAATAATAAATAAATAAATAAGATTTGTGGCCAGGAGGAGGGAACCCTACAGTTCCCAAGTTCCTCACCTGCCCCTCTATCTGATAAAAAAAATGATACTGCGAAATTTATATCAGCAGCTTTAAGGCACGTACTTTGTCCTAATAAAAGCATTTTATGTACAGAGTAGAACTGCACTGAACCATAGCTTGCATTTTGGAAAAGTTGTCTGGGTATGCATGCATCCAATACTCATTTAACCTTTGCAGGCTTCCTAGTTCAACGGTTCTTGGATGGAAAATGTTCTAAATATAGGGCTTATTTGTTGTTGAATAATAACTTCAGAGGGCTGGATATGAAGAGTTTCCAGTTCCTTGTAGGCAGGAGCTCTGCAGGAGGAGTGTACTGTAAATAAAATGCTTCTCGTTGGCTATTCCTATGTAGCTTTTCATCATTTTGGTAGAATGATTCGTGCAGGGGATTGATTGGGGAAACATGTGTCCAATTGTGTGTCTTGTAGTGCTGAAATAGTTGCCCTGTTGAGGACACACAACTGGCTGGTTGTAAACAGAAGACGAGACGGTATATATTTATACCACACTGTAAATAGAGGGGGTTCACTGTGATCAGTCAAAATCCCTCCGCTTGGACACATGTCTGTGTGTTTGTGTGAGCTATAGACCCGCATTCTCCCTGTCTTGTTAGTTTTTGGCTCATAGCCATTTTTTCCTTTTGTATGTAGATAGAAGAAGGCAGCACAAAGCAAACCTGGAACAGACATACAAACCACCTCTATTTTCTAGGTATTGAGGCTGGAAGGGGAGGAGTTGAATCTTGTAATGGTAGAACAGCATCATTCCAAGTTTTGTTGTTGTTGTTGTTCAGTCGTTTAGTCATGTCCGACTCTTCGTGACCCCATGGACCACAGCATGCCAGGCCTTCCTGTCCTCCACTGTCTCCCAGAGTTTACTCAAATTCATGTTCGTTACATCGGTGATGCTATCTAACCATCTCATCCTCTGCCGTCCCCTTCTCCTTTTGCCTTCAGTCTTTCCCAGCATCAGGGTCTTTTCCAGGGAGTCCTCTCTTCGCATTAGGTGGCCAAAGTATTTGAGCTTCAGCTTCAGTATCTGTCCTTCCCATGAGCAGTCAGGGTTGATTTCCTTTAGGATTGACTGATTTGACCTCCTTGCAGTCCAAAGGACTCTTAAGAGTCTTCTCCAGCACCACAGTTCGAAAGCATCTAAATTAGGCCCTGTTTTGTTGTATCATATGAACTGGTATTAAGCCAGGGGACTATTAGTAAAGGTGTTGTGTGTGTGTGTGTGTGTGTGTGTGTGTGTGTGTGTGTGTGTATGACAGACAGAGGCTTTTGGCGAGGGAGAGGGAGAGCCCTTCCTTCATCGCCATCCAAACTGTTGTTCATGCCATCTTTTATCTTCTTTTTAATTGGCTTTATTGTAATTTCCTTGTTTTGATTGTTGTGAATTGCCCAGAGATGTTGGGAGTCAGGCAGCATACAAGTTTGATTGATAAATAAATAAATTTTGCATTGAGGGCTAATTCCTCTAAGTGCTTTTTAATTAGAAAAGTGGGATACGGATAT
The DNA here is from genome assembly GCA_023362775.1 of Charina bottae. NCBI lineage: Eukaryota > Metazoa > Chordata > Lepidosauria > Squamata > Charinaidae > Charina > Charina bottae. The sequence continues at coordinate 5,973,816 of JALMGJ010000027.1, read as the reverse complement.
TTTAGTAAATAAATGTATTTATTTCTGCATTCTATATTTAGAGCCAGAGAAGGATTTTTTTCTTCCAGGATTCACCTGTGCTTTTGGTTTGGTTACCCAGTATGTAACCACAAGAAATACTCTTCAAATATTCCATGCTCCCTCAACTTAATTCTAACGTTTTGCATGTATATATCTTTGGGTATCTGAATTGCTGTCTGTCTTTCTCTCCCCTTAAGGGCAGATATTTTAAGTTGTGCAATTCTTATCAAAGTTGTTCCTGCTTCCCTCTGCATTTGTCTATACCATGTAGTTAAATTACATACACTTAAAAACAGTAAATTAAAATCACAATGCTTACTTCATTTTCTGAGTCCTTGGGCAACTTTTTCATCACTCTGAAAATCTACACAGTGTGGGAACCCACCTAAACAGGGTGTGCTGTAACTTTTAAAGACACAGCAAGTGTTGTAGAATCCATTGGTTTCTCTGGTTGTCCTGTTCTACCCAGACATACTTCAGTACGTTCCCCCACTATTCAGTTTGTGCGGTCTTGCAGTGTGCCACAACACAGGTGAGACAGTGTAGTCTAGGCCTAGGGAAATCCAAGTTCAAGCCCACCCCCAAATATGGACGACCCTTGGGTAGCTTAGGGCCAGTCCCCCCTCCTCAGCATTGTGGAGATAAAATGAAGGGAGATCGCTATATAAATCAGCTTGACCCCAGGAGGAAAATTTGTGTATAAATCTAATAAATAAAAAGAAACATTTCAGATGCCACATACAGGAAAATCAAGCTCTTATCTACTTTATGATCCTTCTAATAAATTTATAATGGCGTGCCCAGAGTGCTTCACAAATCAAATAAAGTGGTCACTGCTTATAAAACCAACCCCAATGTGCAAGTAATAAAAAGGGGGGCTCAACCATCTTACTGAGTTAAAAATACATGTTCCAAAAGGGCATTTGCATATGGAAGCATGGCATGGTATCTAAAGGCATATATGGACGTGGGTTAGACAGATCTCTGTGTTAAGACATTCCATAACCTGGCTGCTAACCCACAGAGGGCCTTCTTCTCCGTGCCTCATATCAGATGGCATAAGGAGCCTGAAATCAAGGTGCCTTTGTGCAGACAGATTAATAGTGGCACTCCTTCAGGCTTCCATATACAGTACTTTTCTTGGCGTTTGTAATAAAAAGCATTTGCAAAAGTAAAGGGATATTTTTAGCGAATGTATAGGGAAATCTTCCTTTAAAATAAAATCAGTGTTTTCTTTTAATATTGAGTCCTTGCTTAACGACCACAGTTGGGACTGGAATTTCGGTTGCTAAGCGAATCCAACCCAATTTTACAACCTTTTTTGCAGGGGTCATTAAGCGAATCACCGCAGTTGTTAAGTGAACCATGTGATAGTTAAGCAAATTACTTGGTTCCTCATTGATTTTGCTTGCCAGAAGCCGGCTGGGAAGGTCAAAAATGGTGATTACGTGACCACGGGATGCTGCAATGGTCATAAATGCAAACCAGTTGCCAAGTGCCCAAATTGTGATCATGTGACCACGAGGACGCTGCAACGGCCGTAAATGTGAGGACCGGTTGCAAGTTGGTTTTTCAGAACCGTTGTAAGTCTGAACCATCACTAAACGAATGATTGTTAAGCCAGGACTGCCTGCACACAGCATGCTGGCAGGGGAATTCTGGGAGTTGAAGTCCACACATCTTAAAGTTGTCAAGGTTAAGAAACACTGCTTTAGGACATTATTCTTTTCCTCTTTGCAAGCTAGGCTGAGCATTATCCACAGTCATTTTTAGTAAGCCCCTACTGTATTACAGCAAGTTTTGTTTTTTCTCCTAAGCATTGGGGAAAGATTCTTTTGGAATTGTTAGGTGGAGCTATGTAGCCAAGAAGACCTGATTTAATATATATTTTTTGAAATTATTTAAGTGATCGGCATTCTCCTAAATGACATATGAACAATAACATAGGCAAATTCCTACCAAAGTGACTGACTGTCTAATAAATCTAGCACCCAAATTTGCTGGCTTGGATTATGGGAATCATAGTCCCAGGAGGGGACTAGTGGAATCGTAGAGGGAGGGTACTGTACCTAGTTGTAGAAGTTGTATTTCTTTTGAAGATACTTGGCTGAAACCCATGAGATAAACGGTGGTGGTGTAAAGATGGGGAAAGGAGAAATCCCCAGATAACACTGCAAAAATGCTGAAAGGGGTATGTGGTCGAAGCATCCATGAATTCAAAGGAATTATTGCTTCGTGGCTCCTTCGTATTTCTTTTATGAATTAATTTTGGGGGAGATGGGCGGTAATACAAATTTAAATAATAAATAAATAAATAAATAAAATGTGTTGCTTTTCATCTTGAAAAGCGTTCTCAGAATGACGTACAAAGCTGTTTTTGTCACATTATTGTTATTGTTATTTTGAATTGTGTAATAACAATAATAATATAAATATTGTTAATAAATTGCTTCTTTTTAGGTTGAAAGACGGGACTGTTAAATTGTGTGGGAGGCTCCGAGGAGAATGAAGGGAGATGCCATGTCTGGTTGCCGTCAGTTAACTAATCTGGGTGGGGTATTAATGCATGTTCTGGGCTTAACTGCTATTTCCCTCATCTCTTCCTCTCTTTCCCCTCCCAGTTTTATTTCTCATTTGCTCTTCAATTTTCAGCCTTCTCGGAGACGGGGACTCCTTTTAATCCTCAACCATTTTGTGACCCAAATGAGGTATATTATTAGAATGGTCAGGCACAATTGCTTCTTAGTTGCTCCGGTCGTGCAAGAGAGCCATTGCAAAGTCACGCTTTTCACCACATTTAAGGAGCCAAAGCATTTGGAAGATGGGAGAGGTAGTTGGCAGCCAACAGCCGCTGGAGTTAGCAAGGCCTGGAAGAATAGAAGAGCAGAGGAACAGCCCAGCTGTTAGATGGTCTTAAATGGCTGTTTATCTTGGAGGAAGGTTATCTCCAGATGTTTTCCAGTGCAACTCCTGTAATCTCTGCTCATTAGGTTTGCTGTCCAGGACTCACTAGCCGTCATCCAAAGCAGAAAAGGACTCCTGTTGCCAATTATGAAAACCCGCCCAGAGCGATATGAAATGGCCCTCTTGATCTTGGCTCAGTCTTTGAGAAGTCCCAGTCTTGCACATCCATTTACTGCTCCTCGGATGATGAGGTTGCAGGAAGCTTTGTGGAACAGTGAAACATTTGGGTATGTCTATGAAGGTTCTCAGTCATCCAGGTGGAATTGTCTGTAGCTTGAATCATGTCAACTGGATTTCTATTTTCTCAGTGGAAACGTTTCGCTCCTTATCCAAGGAGCTTCTTCAGTCTGAGCAAAGTTGGTAAGGGAATCCTAAATATGTTTCTAGGTAGCTGTGTGACCTTACACCTGGGGCTAGGTCATGGTTATATTGAGATGTTATTTTTAAGTCCTTTTATCATCTAAAGGAGGATCGTTAAGATCGCCATGCTGCTGTTGAGCTTGTGAAATGGTCTTAATCTTGTCTTATGTGAATGAAAAGATTGTCTTCTGTGCCTAGGAAGATTAAGACCATTTCACAAGCTCAACAGCAGCATGGTGATCTTAACGATCCTCCTTTAGATGATAAAAGGACTTAAAAATAACATCTCAATATAACCATGACCTAGCCCCAGGTGTAAGGTCACACAGCTACCTAGAAACATATTTAGGATTCCCTTACCAACTTTGCTCAGACTGAAGAAGCTCCTTGGATAAGGAGCGAAACGTTTCCACTGAGAAAATAGAAATCCAGTTAACATGATTCAAGCTACAGATGAAACATTTGGGTGCATTTCTAAGGCTTAACTCAGTTGGCAAAGGTAACCAAACACTGAGATTTCATTCTGGAGAGCCATTGCTGCAGCAGGAGTTGGATTAGCCGGCCCATCTGTTAAGCAGAGTGGGACTATAGCCTCAGATGGCAGGAGGGAATAATGGTGGCATCTACCTGGTATGCTTTTCCCAAGTTCCTCAAGACTTATCTTCCGTTGGAAGATAGAAGAGCGTAAGCCAAGTGGCCTGAATTTACCCCTCTGGAATACAGCCTTGGATGTTTGTAGAGGAAGGCCATCTCCTTAACAACCGGAATGTCACTTTTTGAATGTGAATGGATAGAGGATTCAAAAAGCAAGACATCTTGGGACTCTATTTCAGATTTGCTTCTTGCTGAAGTCTCCAGTGAAGTTGGCTGTTGTGGGTCTTCCGGGCTGTGTGGCCGTGTTCTGGAAGTTGTGGTTCCTAACGTTTCGCCAGCATCTGTGGCCGGCATCTTCAGAGGGCAGGAGCACAGACAGAAGCGATATCTCTGTGCCCAGGTGATCTCAGGCCACACAGCCTGGAAGACCCACAACAGCCATCGAGCTCTGGCTGTGAAAGCCTTCGACAATACATCTCCAATGAAGTCTTCGCTGCCGTTTCAAGATTTATTTATTTATAATTCAAATTTTTCACCGCCATCTCCCCCAACGGGAATTGGGGAGGTTGCAGAATCTTTAGACTGAAGAGGCTTTGGACTGCTAAATGTACGTTCTAGCCGTTGCTAGCATGACCACAACCACATCATCCCAAGCCCTGTTACTTTGCGTTAACTGCTTTGCAGATTGTGTCTTTTTCTTTTACTGAATACGGAGAAGCTTGTTTTGGTTTTCCTCCTGGCTGCATGTATGCGGTTGGGGTTTGGGGAAGGACAACACGTTGGGGACTTGTTTAGGTAAAGGGGATTTTACACGAGCAATAATTTTTACATTGCTTTTGCTGAATTGAAAGGGAACATGCCAAAACCTTGTTGCATGAAGCTTTTAAACGTTCTTTCTGGGCGTGCAGGGGATAGGAAGATGATATATTATGATAAGGTTTTCCCTTGCAAGGAAGTCCATAACCCTCTTTGTTAATACTCGATACAGTAGTAGCATGACATTTTAGATTTATTACTACGCTCTTTTTGGGTGTCTCTTTAAAGCCAGCCAGAATCTGGAATTAAAAGAACGCTTTCTTCTCCTTAGCTGCATTTGAAGCCTCTTCAAGCTGGCATAAATCAAAATATATTAAGAGAGCCAACAAAACAGAATAAGGAACTTTTGAAAGGATCATCGGCTATAATTTAATGCTTGGCAGCAAAGATGAATTGGCTATATTTACTTTTTCTCCCGCTTGCAACTCTTTTGGGGGGACGAGTTTATATTTCAAGAAAACAGGGGCATGAGGCTGGCTGTGAAATGGAACCTGCATTTTAGATATAAGTTGTAGGTTCGTAATCAAGGATTGAGAGTGGAATAGTGTGTTAATAGCAAATGTGGGAGGGCCTTTTCTCTTTTCTGATTTCCTTCCAGAGTTAAAGTATGTTGTTCACACTTATTGCCTAATTAATTTTAATTTAACTGATGTGTGCCAAAGACCGATCAATAGGAATGTGGGCACCACTTTCCAAATTGAATAACCTGTTCACTTGAATAACCCGTTCACTCACTTCCAGATGGATAGGTGGGGTCCAAATAAGTGAAATGCAATGGGGCAAATCTCCCCCCCCCACACACACCATACCCCTCTGAATTAAATAAATTTTTTTTGGAGAGTCAGTTGTGGGAATGGATGCTTATGTCTGTTAAGGGTGACTTCATCAAAATTGAAAGCGATAGTTTAATCTATTGACCCCAGTCAGAATCAACCCGAAAGCTTACAAGCTCATTCACATAAGCATTGTTTATCTGAGGCATTTTGACAGAAGCAGCTTAAGTAAGATCAATAACAAGAAAGGCATTCCTGCCCACAGATATCATTTAGATAGAAGACATGGCATAAAAGAAAAAAAAAAACAGAAAAAAAACACACGAGTGAATTCAGGTACCATTTTTTAAGTTACATACCTGGCCTACTGCCCTCTAGCATGATGTCCCTGTTTTATAAATGATTTTTACATGTGGATTTACCACCTCAAATTGGCAAGTCATTGTACAGCAAACTTTGGCAGTTGTGGTTGAGAGAAGTTCACAAAAAAAAAAATGGGGGGCCTGCATGTTGCTTGGTGCAGGAACACCAAGACCTCCACAGAAAACAATGCTCTTGGTTTACTTACAAGTGTTTTGGAGGGTTTTAGTGCGTTTATGTGCTACGGAAAACAATACCCTAATCAATTGTGTGCTAAGAAAACAATCAAGTTCCTAATCAAGGACCCACCAAGGAGGAAACCACATCCCCACCAAAACTGGCAGGGCAAGCTACTGTATATAAACAGGGAGCAAACCCCATCCTCACCAGCATCGATGATGTTACCTTGTCAGGTCATGAAACGTCTGCAAGCAAACCACCAAGCTCACAGAGGACCAAGAACTCCGCAGGTTGCATCCCTATCCATAAGTCTTGAGGATTGGAGATTTTATTTCACTCACTCACTCACTCACTCACTCACTCACTCACTCACTCACTCACTCACTCGTTCAATTTCTATAGCCGCCCATCTCAAACCAGTGACTCTGGGCGGCTAACAATAATGTGAGATGCTTGCAAGGAGTCACTCTTGGAGATTTTAGCTGCTGTTTTTGCTGGACAGCAGTGGTGTGAGTGGGGTTCAACCTGTTCTGGAAGACACTGCACTTCTGTAAAGGAACAAATACATCACTGAGGGGTACTTCTAGATCTATCTTTGTAATTAGAGGCATAAGCATACACTCTGGCATGAGATGCCTTTCATCATGAAGTGGTATAAGTTGGTGGGACCCAACTTAGATAGGGATAGCTTGATGTGATGGAATGTGAGGGTGGCCTTGGAAGACGGGGGGAAGAGATGCTGCCTAGGGAACGATCAGATAAAAGAGAAATAAGTCCTCAACAGAGTAATGGCCAAAGAAAGAAACTTAGAAAGGGCCCACCCTAATTATTCTGGCGGTAAATAGGGAGGGGGGGAGATTTGTACTTCCGACTTGCAAGATTGATGTCAGCCCTCCCAGGTAAACCAGACAGGAAACACAATGAGGTGAGCTAATTCTATTTTATTGTAAGGCTACATTAACAGAATCTTGATAGACTTGATGACATGCTCTATGAGGACACATTGAAGCACTTGGGATGTTCAGTCTGAAGAACAGAATTAGAGGAGATATGATAGCCATGTTGAGGTACATAAAGAGTAGCTACAGGTCATAAACTATTTTCCATGGTTACAGAAACTAGGACCAGAAATAACAGGTATAAGTTGAAGTTACCTAGGGTTCACTTAAACATAAAGAAAAACTTCCTGATTGTAAGGTCTGTACAACAGTAGAACAGTCTATCTCTGGAGGTTGTAGGTTCTCCATCTCTGGAGGTTTTTTCCAGAAGAGTCTGGACAGCTACCTCTCATGGATGTTTTAAATGGTTTTGGTACACATTGCAGAGGGTTGGACTAGATCAATGTTTCTCAACCTGGACAACTTTTAAGATGTGTGGACTTCAACTCCCAGAATTCCCCAGTCAGCATTCCGGGAGCTGAAGTCCACATATCTTAAAGTTGCCAAGGTTGAGAAACACTGGCCTAGATGATGCTTGTGGTCCCTTCCAACTCTACAGTTCTATGATTCTGTCAGCTGGGCCAGGCCCAAATTCAAAGATTTGGCTTGGGAAAGCAGATGTAGAATTGAGGAATTTGGTGGCTTTCTGAATACACCCTGGTCAGAAATAGCTTTCAGTACTGGTATGGAGCTCCTCCTAGGCACGTATCTGCTCTAGTTCCTCTTGAAGCTGCCTTAATGTTTGCTATTGTCAAGGTCAAGGCATTTGGAGAGGGGACAATCGTCCTGAACCTCGCACACGAAGGGTGCTGTAGTCAAAGGGATGGCTTAGTTACTTAAAAAAAGTGTTTTTTTTTTTAAATTCAAGGCAGTCAAGCTAATCTGTTCAATATAGCGCCAAGAGCTTTCAACACTTTTGGTTTCTTCTGCACTTCTGTTAACTAGGCTATTTATTTACGTAAATAAAAGTCAGTGGAAAAATCACTGCAATTTATGTAGCTACCCATTTTTACAGCAGCGACTCTTGGCGAAAAGCAGGTTAAAGCCAAAAGCAACAACACCATTTATGAAAATAAACACCCCAAAACAATAATGACAAATGCCCAAGGTCTACAAGCATTCCACTTCCAGTCAACAAAGACAAGAATTAGACAAACTATCCCACAGGGCTCCCCTAATTTCTTGGCCCAAATGCCTGAAGGAACAACTAGGTCTTTAATGCCTTATGGAAGGCCAAAGGAGTCGGGGCCATTCAGATTTCCAAGAGATGCTGTTCCATAGGGCAGGTGCCACGATAGAGAAGGCATGACTCCTTGTCCTGACTTCGAGTGAAGGAAAACACGCTGAGACTTGGTGTTGAAGCTCTAATGTTTATTGTCCTACTCTCCTTGACAGAATCCAGCTAAACTAAAATGAACTGGTAATGCTCAGAGAAAGGGTCCAAGAAATCAGGGCGGGGCCTTCTTTAGCCTCTTGGGAGGAAAGCAAAGCGATTCAGTACTACGCATGCGTTTCTCCCCCTGGAGGGAGCCCCCTCCTTCTCCGTCAGTTATCTCCCTGACACTCCTAGTTCCTACAAGGTGTCATTGCCTAATACAGGGGTGGGGAACGTCCGGCCCATGGACCGTATAAGGCCCGTGAAATCATTTGGTCTGGCCCTCCCAAGGCAACCACGGGCCCTTCTGCACGATTGGCTCCCGCCCGCAAACCCCGCCTCCTTCTGAGCAATTGGCTCCCACCCACAAACCCTGCCCCCTGGTCTGCGAATGATTTTATAAATATCCAAATGGCCCTTGGCAGAAAAAAGGTTCCCCACCCCATGCCTAATAGAAAGGACCTGGAGCATGGTGAGCCTTCCAGTTCTGGTGGGGTGAGCGTGAGCAGAAACAGAGACGGGATCCTGCAAATAACCTGGCCCTTCATAGGTGATATCTACAGTAGCTCCTTGAATGGCACCCAGGAGCCCACTGGAAGCCAGTGCAGCTCACAGAGTTGTTACATGTTTCATGTCTGTGGCTTGAATCATGTCAACTGGATTTCTATTTTCTCAGTAGAAACGTTTCACTCCTTATCCAAGGAGCTTCTTCAGTCTGAGTAAAGTTAGTAAAGTTAGTAAAGTTAGTAAGCCTTACTAACTTTACTCAGACTGAAGAAGCTCCTTGGATAAGGAGTGAAACGTTTCTACTGAGAAAATAGAAATCCAGTTGACATGATTCAAGCCACAGACTGTTCCACCTGGATGACTGAGAACCTTCATCGACATACATGTTTCATGCAATACCAGAGACTAGCATTAGATGCTGCATTTGTATAGTTGCAGCTTCCAAGTGCTCTTCAAGGGAAGCCCCGTGTAGAGCATGTTACAGTAATTCATCCAGGAGGTGATTAAGGTATGTATTAATTTGAGTAAGGCCTCCCGATCCAGAAACAGGTACTATTTGCACACAAGATGAACCTATGCAAAGGACCTCCTGCCCTTGGCTGCCACCTGTTTGAAGAGGAGGAGCTGTGAGTTCACGAGGACCCCCAAATTGCACACCAGCTCTCTCTGTGGGGAGTGCAACCCCATTCAGAGTCAACAATGGAAAGTCTCCAAATCCACTTGATCTTGTCAGGGTTGAACTGAAGCCTGTTCTTCCCCATCCAGGCCCCCACAATCTCCAGACCCTGGGAAAGAACCTTGACGGCATCACTTGGTTGTCCGGGGCAGGGATGCATAATTAGAAGTCATCAGCATACTGGTAATTAATATCTTGTCCCATGATGACTGAAGACCACCAGTGACTTCATGGAGATGTTAAATAGGAGCGGGAGAGAGAGAAATCCCACAGAGTAGGGGGCCTCGGGTTCAGTCTCTCCCACCCTACCCACACTGACTGGAATAGGCCCCAGAGAAAGGAGAACCACCACAACATTGTGCTTCCTGCTCCCAAACCCCTCAGCTGGTCCAGAAGAATATCATGATCAAAAGCCACTGAGCGATCAAGGAGGGTGAGGATGGATACACTACTCCCATCCCCAGCCCGCCAAAAGTAACCCTGCTAAGATAATCAGCAAGCAACACCGATGCTTTCTCAGTGCTACAGCCAGGTCTGAAAAGGGTCCAGACAATCCGCTTCTTCCAGGTTCCTCTGGAGCTGCAAGCTGACCATATTATTATTATTATTATTATTATTATTATTATTATTATTATTATTATTATTGTTCAATGTATTTTAGATACTGTTTTTGTATTTTTAAACTTTCAATTGTTGCAACCCGCCCAGAGTCCCTTGCAAGGGAGATGGGCGGGGAATAAATTGAAATAATAAATAAAAATAAATAAATAAATAAATATAAAAAGGGAAGGTTGGAAACTGGACGGAAACTGCCCAGTTCTGTTGGGTCCAGCAATGACCTCTTGAGGAGAGTGTGGACAACCAGCTCTTTCAAAGCTTGAGTGGGTCTCAGTGGAAGGGAGTTTGGATGGGTCTTAGAGAAATGTCCCTCTTCAGATATGGGATGGCAGGTATGTGGCCTATTTGAACTCAGAGGCTGGACTCCCAGCACAAAAGCTTCCTACAGGCCTTCCTAGTGTACCAAGGATCATGGTCATCTTTCTTCAGTCAGGGCTGGCATGAGTTCAGTGGTACGGGAAGGGAGTTGAGGAGTTGTTAACTCAGGTTGTGTACTACTTGAAAAAGCTGGAGTACTGTACTTCCCAGGACTGTCAATCTGGCATCTCTTATGAATGCTCTCCAATCTGAACAAAAGAACATATTGTAAATCTGGGCTCTGGTTCCATTTCCCCTCCTGTCCCCCCCCCCCCTGCACTCTCTCGCTCTCCCCCCCCTCGCACAATTTTGCTGGGTACAATAGTTTTCATAATGTTCAGAGTTGTTATGTCCCCACTGTGAACGCCACAACTAGGAGCTACATGTAAACAGCTTTGTTGGCTATTTCAGTGTCTTGTGCTTATAGTGTACACCTTTTTAGAGTGTGTGATTCCCCCTTTTTCTCCCTCTCTCTCTCTCTCTCTCTCTCTGTCTTTCGGATAATGGCAAAAATCTCTCCTTGTGGGAACTGCTGTAGATAATACACAAAGCTCTTTGAAAAGCGCTTTATCAGAGTACAAAGTACTTGGAATTGAAAACCCCTAGAGGGTGGCTTTTGTTTCTCATTTCTCCCACATCTCCCCACCCCACCCCGCCGCCCCAATCATTCAAAAACTTGTTGTGGCTCAGGATGGATAGCATCCTACCCTATTTTTCAGTTGATTTGCATGTTAGAGGGAAAGGCGTAATTGGTGTTTAACCAGAACAAAAGAGGATCTGTTTGCTAAAAAGAAAAAGATTTCTTGACGTAGACCCTAATGCATACACAGTCTTTGTTTCTCCTCTCATTAGAATTGAATAGGATGCCCCCGTAATTAGAATGAAGAAGGCAGGGCTTTGGTTTAGATGCTTTTTCTGAGCTAATTGGTTTGAAAATTATATTTGATGCTGTTCTCTGAGGGATATTGGCAAAACACCTCATCAGACAGGGACATCCTGTGCCTCCCTGTGTAACCAAGAAAAATGGGCAGTTGAAGACAATTCCTCCTTCCTTCCTTCCTTCCTTCCTTCCTTCCTTCCTTCCTTCCTTCCTTCCTTCCTTCCTTCCTTCCTTGCCTTTATTATTTTTATAAATAACTCAAGGTGGCAAACATACCTAATACTCCTTCCTCTTCCTATTTTCCCCACAATAACAATGCTGGCTGGGGAATTCTGGGAGTTGAAGTCCACACCTCTTAAAGTTGCCGAGGTTGAGAAACAATGATCTAGGCTCTGCCACAGAAAAAGCTGAATTTATTTATTGATTTAATTTTTATCCCACCTTTATTATTTTTATAAATAACTCAAGGTGGCGAACATTCCTAATACTCCTTCCTCCTCCTATTTTCCCCACAACAGCAACCCTGTGAGTTGAGTTGGGCTGAGAGAGAGTGACTGGCCCAAGGTCACCCTGCCGGCTTTCCTGCCTAAGGCGGGACTAGAACTCTCAGTCGCCTGGTTTGCCATTGGCTCCTTCCTAGGGCTGAGTGACAGGGACTGGCCCAAGGTCACCCAGCCGGCTTTCAAGTCTAAGGCGGGACTAGAACTCACAGACTCCTGGTTTCTAGCCCAGCACCTTAACCACTAGACCAAAGTGGCTTGCTTCCTCCCTCCCTCCCTCCCTCCCTTCTTTAAAAAAAAACGATGTTTATCTTTTCCCCTGAATGCACATAGCTACTGTCAGTCCTTGAAAGTGTTACCACTTCTCTTGTTGCTTTGAAAGGTGCTTTAAAAGAAAAAAGGGAAAAAAAGTGAACCGTAGCTGTATAGTTCTCCAGTTTGAAGCCTTTCAAAAGGCTGCACTTTTGGTGTGTTTTATTGTAAGGGTCAGAACTGTCACGCTAGACTGTTTCGTGAGCAATATCGTAGAAGCCCATTGTGAATTGCCTGATGAACGTATAATATAAATTCAGAACGCTCCAAGGGCCACTTAAAAAAAAAAGCGTCTATCCTAGACTGTTGCATTGCTACCTTAGCAGCAGAAAAGGGCTTTTAGTATAACTTGAACTCCACAACCTTGTATGAACCTGTTCTTTGTCGAGTTTCTCTTGTCTCGCATGCTGCGTGCCACTGCCCATGCTGGCCAAGCACAGTGGGAATTGTAGTCTACCTGGAGGGGAAGCTGCTGTATGGTATGCCCCTCCTCTCCCTGCAGCCCCACAGGGCCTCTCTCTGAAGCTCTCCCTTAATCCCCCCTCCTTCTCTTGGCACCCCACAGCACCTGCTCTGCAGTTGGAGAAAGACCACAGCACCTGCTTCCCTTGACGTCTCAAGTTCCATTGCTGGTTATCCTGTTAAAGGATCAAGTAGCAGGTCAAGGGGAAGGCTTTTATATTCTGAGAGCCTGAAGAGAGCCAGTCAGTGGACCACTGTGGGCTGGACAGAGAAGTGATCTGGTCAATTGAAAGAGAGCTGCTTGGCTTCCCGTCCTCCTCCTTGGCCGCTTCGGTGTATTTTGCCAACACGTGCCGAGTTTTTAGTCTCCAAGCAACTCACACACTAGCCCTGCTGGCACATCATGCCTAGTGGGGAAAGAGTTCCGAGGGTGTCATGGGAACACCCTAACCAAAGAGGGTTTGTTTTAGCTTGGTTTAAACTAGCTCCCCCAACCAGCTAGGTTCAGTTGGGCTTTGGGCCAAGATTTGGTACTGAAACTTTGGTCATATTGGTGGACAGTCTGTGCCATTGACTGGTTGGGAGGGTATGGCCCTGCTAGTTCTTGTGGACCTCTTGGCATCTTCTGATACCATTGCATCTTCCTGGACTGTCTGGTTGGATTGGGCTTAGGAGGCCCTGTTTTACCGTGGTTTGGTCCTTCCTGTGTGACTTGTGGTCTCCTACAGAGTTCCGTCTTGCTCCCCATGCAATGCTGTTCAACACCTACATGAACTTACGGGCTTCGGAGGGATGTGGGCTGATGGTACTCTGCTCCATTGCGCCATTCGGTTTCCAAAAAGCCATGGGTACTTTAAAGGTTGCCCAAATTCAGGAATGAGCTGGATGAGAGAGAACAAGCTGGAATCAAATGTAGATGAGATGAAGATGCTGCTAGAATAAAAACTAGAATCAGGATGGAGGGTTAGCCTGTTTGAGATAGGATTTCACCCCTCCTGAAAGAGCAGGTTTGCAACCTGGGACTCATCCTCAGCTGTCCCTCGTTTTGCAGGCTGTGGCAAGGAACACCTTTACACCTTTACACAAGTACATCTGGTGCGCCAGCTGTGTCCCCTCCTGAGCAGCCGGATTTGGTGACAGTTATCCACACTTTGATTATATCCTGTCTTAACTACTGCAGTTTGGTCTGTCTGGGACCACTCATGGGAAGTATCTAGAAGTTACAGCTGGTGCCAGATACAGCATCTAGGCTGCTAACGTTCCCTGGGTGAAGGCCAGGGAATACTGATGGCTGTACTGGAACATCTGCTGATTGCTTACTGTAGGGCTTTCCAAAGTTTTCCCACGGCGACACACCAACCGCCGTTGGTGTGTCGCCGCACAAAAACCCGGAAGCGCTGCTGCCGCTTTTGGTTTTTGCGCGCCACCGTTGGTGTGTCGCTGCGGGAAAACCCGGAAGCGCTGATGATGATCAGCGCTTCCGGGTTGTGTGGCGACACACCAGACACTTATTTGTACTGACCATTAAAGTCCTAAATATGTAGTACCTGACTGTCAGAAGGACTACCTTGTCAGAGGCTCATCTTTCTGACCTACAGAAGACGACCTTATTCTGCACAGAATGCACTTCTCGTAGCTGCGTTTGGCAACCAACTTCGTGCTTCATGCATTCACACTCTACTCTTTTGATGGGCTTGCTAGGTTTCAGATGTTCCCACGAATGTATTTGGAATTCCCCCCCACTCCAGCATCATGGCAGAACTCACCTAGACAAGAAGGGAGCCAGCCTCAAATGGCTTGTGACCCATAGGCCATATGCAGAGCACTTCATGTAGCTTCTTAAAACAATACTATTATGGATTGTTTTAATACTGTTTTATTATTATAGACAGGATTTATAGCAGAGCTTTCCAAACTGTGTGTCGCGACACAAAAGTATGTCGCCACACACAGTCTGGTGTGTCGTCACACAACCCGGAAGCGCTGATGATGATGATGATCATCAGCGCTTCCGGGTTTTCCTGCAGCGACACACCAACGGCGGTGCGCAAAAACCTGAAAGCGGCAGCAGCACTTCCGGGTTTTTGCGCGCTGCCGCAACGGCCGCACTTCCGGGTTTTCCCGCGGCGACGCACCAACGGCGGTTGGTGTGTCGCCGCGGGAAAACTTTGGAAAGCCCTGATTTATAGTGTTATTATTGTATTGACACTTGACTATAGATGGAAAGGTAGAGATGGAGATGTCTGGTTTATTCATGGTAGAGGGTGGAACTTATTATGGGGGTAACTGATCTTTGCTAAGCAGGGTTGGACCTGGTTAATTTTGGGATGGGAGGCCAACAGGAAATTCCAGAGCTGTAGGCTAGATTGGGAAATTAAAAACAAACATTCCAGAAGAAGGCAGTGCAAAACAATTTCTATACTGTTGCCAATAAAATTTCATAGATGTGTCCATGAAATACCAGGAGCTGAACTTAACTTGAGAGATTCTTTACCTTAAACACTACAGATAGTCCTAGCTTAACAACCTTTCATTTAGTGACAGTTCAGACTTAACGACGCTGCTGGAAAAAAACGGACTTGTGACCGGTCCTTGCACTTACGGCCATCGCAGTGTCCCTGCGGTCACATGATCACAATTCGGGCACTTCGCAACCAGATCTCATTTATGACCATTGCAGCGTCCCACGGTCACATGATTGCCATTTTCAACCTTCCCAGCCAGCATCCAGCAAGCAAAATCAATGGGGAACCACGTGATTCACTTAACAACCATGTGGTTCACTTAATGACCACAGTGATTTGCTTAACAACCCCCGCAAAAAGGTCATAAAATCGGGATGGATTCGCTTAATGACTGCTTTGCTTAGCAACCGAAATTCTGGTCCCAATTGTGGTTGTAAAGCGAGGACTACCTGTACCTTGGAAGAAGGTTTATCATGACTGACTGTTTCAAAATGGGTACAGCATCTAAAGACACCCGAGAATGCGAACCCTACCTTCATGATTCCAGGGCCAGCCCTGCATGATAAGCTTCTATCATCCTGTTGCCATGTAGTGAATAATTCTGCACTACTGAATTGGATTGTGAAGTTGAACCAGCTCGTTCATTTGCTCTTATGGCTCCGCATAATTGCCAGTCTGTTGTAGAAGAAAGGCTCAGCACAGTAACCCAAGCAGAGATACAAGTGGGAGACTCCTCTGATGCAAGACATAACCTTAAGCACCGAGACTTCAACATGCAGATATTTCCAACCAGCCTGTCCAGTGACTACAGTGGATGTGAGAGAGTACTAAACCTATATTTTAATTCACGACGGAGTGAGTGTGCCACCGTTATTTATTTCTTATATTTATACCCCGCCCATCCCCTCCCTAACGGAGGACTCTAGGCGGCTTACATACATCATATATATATTTCATTATACATTTCATACATATACAATTCAATTTTAACCGCGCGCTAAGGGAAGGGGTAAGGGAACTGACTCTTCTGTGGCTACTTGGACTACAAGCCCCACAATGTCTTGCGTTGGAGCCGGCTGCCGACATCCTGTAAATGAAGCTGCTTTTTCCGGGATCTGTCGTAGCCACCGCCATTCCAGAGATCTTCCGTTGGTGGGTGACCCCCGACAGGATGCCAGCAAATTTACCCACTTAAGGTGGTACCCATTTATCTACTTGCTAAGCTTTCGAACTGTTGGGTTGTTATCCGAAGTCTGGATGAACAAACAAAACATAATCTTCTCTTTGATTGGTAAAACGTAATCTCCCTTTATGAATTGGCTTGGTGATGCCACTGAACTTGTAAAGTTTTTTTTTCAAGTGCAGTTTCGCTGGTTAGAACCTGCAACTGCACAATTATGAGTGTGAATGTGTGTGTCTGCTCAGAAAACGGATGAATTATTTCAACTTGAACGTTGATCATTAAATTTACAGGATTAAGTTAAGAACTTAATAAAGTGTTGCTGTGTGATCCAATTATTTCTGAAGATTTCCCTTTGCTTCCCCTCTTTCCTCCCAAGATTTTGTTTTTAATTAAGAACTAACTAAAGGCCAGTCAAATTTTGATGCAGCAGCAGCGCCAGTGGGAAGCTTTCCCCCATCAGCAGCTCTGCTGCTGCCAACTACACCCATGTGCTGGACCCCCTTTCCCAAGCAAAAAAAATACAGGTCTGGCCCCACAACTTGTAGGGCTGCTGTAGAGATTGTGAAGGAGAAGGAGGCCCACAATTGTATGTGAAGTTCCATGGGAACTAAGGGATGTGTTGAAGTCTCTCATACAGATCTTGAATGATCCGGGCGATGCCTCTCCTGTACATTTCCCAGTCATGTGACACTTGCTGTATCCTGAAGGGTTTTAATGCCCCAACTCTGTGGGTCTGCTTGACCAGTGTGGGCAGCACAGCAACAGTGTGTAGGATTGTCAAATCATGAGCCAAAGCACAAGGAATAGAGGGGGATGGCTGGCTGGCTGAGTGTGGGCAGTTTTTCTTTGTTCCTCCTCTTGATCTAACGGGGTGTTTCGTTATGTGCATCTAAGGATTCTGGTTAGGGTAACCCCTTCCGGCCCTATATCAGCATTGAGGGATCTCAGAATGTATTGAGAGGTACAGTTAAAACTTGATTGCAAGTTCAGAGGTTCGAATCCGTAGCCCCGCATGACCGAGTGAGCTCCCGCACTGGCCCCAGCTCTTGCCAACTTAGCAATTCGAAAGCATGCAAATGCAAGTAGATTAATAGGTACCACTCTGGTGGGTAGGTAACAGCGTTCCGCGTGCGTCATGTGGCCACATGACCGTGGAAGCGTCTTCGGACAACGCTGGCTCTTCGGCTAAGAAACGGAGATGAGCACCGGCCCCTAGAGTCAGACACGACTGCACAAATGTGCGGGGGGAACCTTTACCTTTTACAGTTAAAACACTCGGGGAGCAGGAGGCTAATATTGACATGGGCACAAACTTCTCCCCTTCTGCACATGCATGCAATGTTGTGATGCACGTATGAAAGGAAGTACTTTGTGTTGCCACATCATCACACCTGTTTCATCATTTTGGCATTAGTGTGGCTAGGGATGGATGCCTTCGAGGATAGGGCAGAAAACGGTCACGTTTCCACAACGATGAAAACTACGTGGTGGTATATCTGGCCCACACTCCTGATCATCTGATGGGGCACATTGAGCAGAATTGGATTTGGAAACATCCTTTGACTAACATCCTTTGGAAATAGGAATTAAAAACTCCCTCTCCCCACTCCTGCTGCAGATATTCCCTCTTCTTTTACAGTAGCCTTATCTAGCCCAATGACTTCCAGATGGGATGGACTTCAACTCCCAGAATTCCCAGCCATCACAGGAATTGGAGTTGAACACATCTGGAGGACATCAGGATGGGGAAGATTGGCTGAGATCCTGCTTAGAAGCTGTTCAGGTCTGCCCCTGAAATTGTAAACTAAGCATATGGAACTGCTTAGCTCGTAAACAGCCGGTCTATTCTGATGATAGTTCTTAAGACTGTAATCCTCCTGCAAACCTGTTGTTAATGACCGGATGGTGGTTCACCAGGGGCCTGCTATAACTCTAAAGCTGGCTGTTACTTGCTTCAGAGATACTTGGCTCGCTCTCTCGCATGCCAAAATATTGCTGCTTTCTTATGTTCTTAATTGTTTTTCAACTGTCCTGTTTATGCTACTACAACAGGAGGGGCAACCTTTTGGTAGGCAAGGGGCAGATTTAATGTGGGGGGAGGCTGAGGGTCACACAGTGTATGGGGTTGAGCGATATGGTGGGTTTTTATTGGGTTAGAACAGTGTTTCTCAACCTCAGCCACTTTAAGAGGTGTGGACTTCAACTCCCAGAATTCCCCAGCCAGCCATGCTGGCTGGGGAATTCTGGGAGTTGAAGTCCACACCTCTTAAAGTGGCTGAGGTTGAGAAACACTGGGTTAGAACCTTGGTGAGTTCTTTGCATTTTTAACTCGAGTAAGCGTACTCAGCGGGTAAGATACCAGGCTTGTCGATCGGAAGATCGCAAGTTCGGAGGTTCGAGACCCTAGCCCCGCATGACGGAGTGAGCTCCCGCACTCGCCCCAGCTCTTGCCAACCTAGCAATTCGAAAGCATGCAAATGCAAGTAGATGAATAGGGACCACTTCGGTGGGTAGGTAACAGCGTTCTGCGTGTGTCATGCCGGCCACATGACCGTGGAAGCGTCTCCGGACAGCGCTGGCTCTTCGGCTAACAAACGGAGATGAGCACCGGCCCCTAGAGTCGGACACGACTGCTCAAATGTGTGGGGGGAACCTTTACCTTTACCTAAGCATACTCTGGGCCTTCTACTGCTACATTCATTTGTTTCCCCACCAAAAAGTGACAACTCTCCCACCAGTTTTAGGCAGTGATGGCCACGGAAGGCTTTGGGACCTGCTAAAGGGGACTTAGGACTGAGTGTAGCTCTGGGACGGCAGGTGACCTCCTTTGTCCTAGACATATTTATTTTTTCTGCCTCCATACTGCAAATGCAAACCCGTGTTTCTTTTCCCCCATGCCACTTTCTCACCTGTCCAAAGTGAGGAACATGCTACATAGAGTATCACATGCCTAGGCTGTTGGTAGCATGTTTAATTGTTCGGCAAGCCTTTGGGGGGTTACCATCCCCTTCTTCCCACTCTGAATGAGAGCAGGGTCATGTCTTCGGAGGAATACCTCCCTGGAATAGTCTTGTACTTTCTAGCATGGAGCGTGAGTTGCCTTTGGAAAGCAGAGCATGAAGGCCCACCTACTTACCCAACAACCCTCCATTTAATTGGATTTTAACATGCAAATGCAAGTAGATGAATAGGTACCACTTCTGTGGGATGGTAACAGCGTTTCGCACACGTCATGCCAGCCACATGACCGCGGAAGCGTCTTCGGACAGCGCTGGCTCTTCGGCTAACAAACGGAGATGAGCACCGGCCCCTAGAGTCGGACACGACTACACAAATCTGCGGGGGGAACCTTTACCTTTAACAGCATACTGCCTTGGATCAAGGAAGCTCAAACCAAATCAAATGAAAATGTTATTACAATCACTGGCCAGGAAGTTCAAGGAGGTTGAGTTTATTTATGGTTAGCTAACCTTCCCATAACCTAGGGCTTTCAAGAGGCAGTTATCAGCTTGCATACTTTCCATTACCCGTGTTGGCTAAAGAATTCTGCATACTGAAAACCAGCATCTTTGGAAGACGCCAGGTTGGGGTGGACTGCCGTGATAGTTTTGGATAGACCAGTCCTCTTTCATTCGTTGTCTCAATTCCTTTTAAAACTTGGCTTCCTGCATTGCTGTCCTTTTCCTTGCTCTTCGGTGTGTGAGGAATCTGAAACTGTGGAACTCTTTCTTGCTTGACTGCAGAATCTCATGCAGCCTGCTCTTCACCGGCTACCCTTGAAGAGTGCCCAGAAACTTTAATTGGTGAGAATGTGGCAGCTAGGCCGTCCTCCGGTGTGTAATCCAAGAATCACATTATGCCCAACTTGAAAACGTGCACCGTTTCTAACTTTCTGGACACAGTTCAAGTTCCTTCTTTTTTTTAAAAAAAAAAAAAAATCCAGCTATAAGGAATTCAGGCCAAAGGGTTTCAGGAAGGAGTGGGCATTTGAAGTAGAGTTAGGGGTTGGGCTGCAGGAGGCTGTCTGGAAATGTTAAGACATCACTGGAAAGTTTTGAAAAGTAATGGGAACAGGTGCAGTAGATGCCCAGGAGGCAAACTGTTTCCTTCCCCGTGCTGAAAATCGCACTTCCGAAATTCTGCCATTTTGCTACCAGATTTTGAGGGTGTGATTTTGGGGTGCTGGTGAGTTGCACGTGTCTTGTCTTGGTCTGAACGATCACTGTTTCTTTCTTCATTGGATGAAGTTGCGTGCTACCCATTCCCAGCAGCATCACAGCAGATGGCAGCATCTGTCAACCTTGGGGGATCTCAGAAAAAGCTAAGCAAGGTCCCATTTGGTTAGTGCTTGAATGGGTGACCATTTAGAGAGGACTGGGAAGCTGAAAAAACATTGCCAAAAGCTGCAGGGGCAAACCGCCTCCATATCATTGTCAGGAAAGCAGCATGGGCCTCTCGGCATCGTCTTCAGGAATCAAACTCAAGTCGAGGGAGATGTTTTCTATCACTCCAAAATGGTTCTGAACTGATTACAAAAATGAAAACCACAGGGTTATCTTCATAATAATTCTAAACAACTTGGGGAAAATAAGAATGTATTAAGCCCTTTCCTGAACTCTAATGAGGAGGAAATGAGGCACAGCTCCAACTTCAGGTTGTTCCATAATCTAGGCCAGTGTTTCTCAACCTCGGCAACTTTTAAGACGTGTGGACTTCAACTCCCAGAATTCCCTACATGCTGGCTGGGGAATTCTGGGAGTTGAAGTCCACACCTCTTAAAGTTGCCGAGGTTGAGAAACAATGATCTAGGCTCTGCCACAGAAAAAGCTGAATTTATTTATTTATTTAATTTTTATCCCACCTTTATTATTTTTATAAATAACTCAAGGTGGCGAACATTCCTAATACTCCTTCCTCCTCCTATTTTCCCCACAACAGCAACCCTGTGAGTTGAGTTGGGCTGAGAGAGAGTGACTGGCCCAAGGTCTCCCAGCTGGCTTTCATGCCTAAGGCGGGACTAGAACTCCCAGCCTCCTAGTTTCCTATTGGCTCCTTCCCAGGGCTGAGAGAGTGTGACTGGCCCAAGGTCACCCAGCCGGCTTTCATGCCTAAGGCAGGACTAGAACTCTCAGGCTCCTGATTTGCCATTGGCTCCTTCCTAGGGCTGAGAGACAGGGACTGGCCCAAGGTCACCCAGCCGGCTTCCATGCCTAAGGCGGGACTAGAACTCTCAGTCTCCTGGTTTGCCGTTGGCTCCTTCCTAGGGCTGAGAGAGACTAGAACTCACAGACTCCTGGTTTCTAGCCCAGCTTACCTGTTAAATGTATACAGGGTTGGACCTGCAAAATGTTCCCTGTTGAAGTGTGTGGGACAAGCTGTATTGAAGTACTGGTGCAAGTGTTCTGTCCCCAAACGATGTAAGACTTTGATATTCCATAATGACCTCTTTGAGTTGGATTCAAAATGTAAATGGCAACCAGTATGGAAATCCCACTGCATTCTGGTGAGCTGAAGGCCCTGGACTCCTTTAGGATTGTCCTGTGAACCTGTATTGAGCTATGTTCCATTGAAGAGGCTCTTGAAAGATGCCTTCAGTTACAAAAGTCTGTTTATTGGGTAGATAATAGAAAGTGTCCAGAGAGCCAATGTGGTGTAGTGGTTCAGATGCTAGACCAGGGGAGACCCAGTTCCTAGACCTCCTTAGGCACAGAAGCCAGCTGGATGACCTTGGGTCAGTAGTGTGCTCTCAGCCCAAATCAGCATCATGCACTGATCACTTCGCTGGAAGAATTAGGTGAACACAGTCCAAAAACAAGCAGACTTTGCCACTATGTGGGACGGATGCTAAGAACAACAACCATAGAAGACGTTTAGTCGTTTCTTTCTTCTTAGGACAAGATTTAAGATCTTCCTTCTAAGTTAGACCTTGTATGTTGTTTTCGTAGTGTTAGTTAGCAGCTGTATGACTGTTTTTAAACAGTTTTTATGTCTGGAAGCTGGTTTGAGTACCCTGGTGTGATAAATTGAGGTACCAATAATGATGATTATAATGATAGTGGTAATAATGATAATGATAATAAGCAGCTGGAATCATTCCACTGCAGAATGTAATGGGCAGTAGGAAGAATCTTGAGGAACAGGAGGAAGAGACGCAACCAAGGCAATGGTCAGATAAACGAAATCTGAGTCCAGGGCAGATATTTAATTTTAGAAAGCATCTCAGACTTGACCCTCCGTAGTTCTCATGAAGATAAAGGGAGGGAGAGGGGGGGGGCGCATTCAGACTTGCAGGATTCTGTTACTGTAACCTTATAACAAAAGTAGTATTAGCATTCATAACTCTGGTTTCCTAATCTGGTCTACCTACTAATCTAGTCCTACTGTTTATGGGCACTGGTCCAGTGTGGGGTGGTAGATAGATGTTTTTTTGACTCCCCAGCCTAGACCTGAGAGTGAGAGAGAGTGACCAGTCCAAAGATCACCCAGCTGGCTTCTGTGCCTGAGGGAGGACTAGAATCCAGATCTTCACCATTACATCACACCGGCTCTTGAACTGGGGGAGAGGGACTGGCAAAGTTGGCTGAAGAAGGACTAGAACCTGGGTCTCCCCATTCCCCGGTCCAGCACTTCCACCTCTGTCACGCTGGCTCTCTCCAATTTAAAAAATAAATAATAAATCTTCCTTTATCTTGGGAGGGAGTATGCAAGGCGGAGGCCCATTCAAATCTGTTAACACATTAAGCCTTACATAAATAATTGCTAGTTGCGGCTGTCTGTGGCAATTCCGGACGAACAGTGGGAGGATTCTGGGGAGAAGAACATTGAAGCTCTGCCTAGATTGCAGAAAGGTAGGATCAGCCTCGCCCGTTTCCGAGGTCATATTTTTATCCATCTCGCTGTTTTTCCTTTTAAATGAAAATGTCAAGAAATTAGAGGAAATATATTCCCTAGCAAGGACCGGGATCGGAAGAAGATCGTGACCCGAGGTTAAACATTTTACCTTCAGATCATAAACTAATTGGGGAATATTAAAGTTGGAAGCAGCACTTAGCTTCTGTTCTAATTTATTTCTCATTTACCTCCCTACGTCTTTTTCCCTTCTGCCTTATGAATGCAAATGTAGCAGGCAGTCTGGTTTATGGCTAACACTTAAAAATAACAGTGCAGTAATTAATGGCGAATTGCTGCAGAGATCTTACTGAAGTACCAGCTATCTTCACGTTAATTTCCAATAAGCTCATCGTGGTCAACGCTATTATGTTAAATACCATTGAGAGCAATAACTGTGAATAAGATTAGGATGTTGCTGGAAGGTATGGAAGGATCTGCGTACGCAACGCTGGGCTGAAGCTAGCCGTCACCTTAGCAATTATTATTTTGGGCTTTGTGCTAAACTGAGGCTCAGGAGAAAGTGGACAAGAGAAAAATAATGTGGGACCGCACATTATTTTTTCAATGCTTAGCTGAAGCAGTGAAAAGGTTTCTTTCTTCTCCTTCTTCCTCTTCTTCTGTATCTTGCTGTTCTAGTTTATAAGAAACAGCAGGGCGAGGTAGGATTTTTACTTGGTTGGGCTTCGGATCCCATTGATCTTGCACAACTGTTTAAGCCTTGCCTGCAGCCAGTAGGAGCTTCCATCAGGAAAGCAGGAGGAGAGAAAAGTAGATTCAGGTGGCCTGCGGTTTTAGAAGAAAGGGGTCCTCTTAAATATTTATTCCCAACATCTCTAAACTAATTGGTTGACACAGCGAGTGGGCAGATTTATTCTTCAGAGAAGAACTGTAAAGGGAGGGTGTCTGTTGAAGAGCAACACCTTCCTTTTTGAGGATGAAGGGAAGCCATCGCTGGTGGTTGAAAGAGCAGTGGGAAGCCATTTCCTCTCCATGCAGCTTCCACCCCTGGGAAAGCTTGAGGAGATCCTGGTTCCTTCTCAACTTCCTTGCCAATTTCCTTCTCAATAAAACTAGCCCTTCTTCCTTCCCTCACAGCCCTTAAAAAAGGATGTTTTATCAGATGTTGTGCTCCTGTTCCCTAATATTTGGAAATACAGATTGTATTATGTATTTTTGGTGTGTGTGCTTTCAAGTCAGTGTGGACTCCTGGCAACTGCCTGGACGAGTCTCTGCAGTTTTCTTGGCAAGATTTCAGAAGTGGATTGCCATTGCCTCCTTCCTAGGGCTGAGAGACAGGGACTGGCCCAAGGTCACCCAGCTGGGTTTGGGCCTAAGGCGGGACTAGAACTCACAATCTCCCAGTTTCTAGCCTGATGCCTTAACCACTGCACCAAACTGGCTCTCATAGTGATGAGATAATATGGTTCAACTCTTGCCAGACACTTCAATATGATGTACGCCATAGCTTTCCAAACTGTGTGTCGCGACACTTTAGTGTGTCGCAACACAGTTTAGCGTGTTGCAACACAACCCGGAAGCGGCGGCGGGGGCGTGCACGGCGGTGGCACGGGGGTGCGCGCGGCGGCGGCAGTGTGCACGGTGGCGGCGCACCATCAGCGCTTCCGCGTTTTAGTGGAAAACACGAGGCCACCGCCGCCATGCACACCGCCGCCGCCGTGCGCCCCCTCGTGCTGCCGCTGTGCACGCCGCCTCCCCTGCGCGCGGCCACCGCTGCCACCGTTGGTGTGTCGCCAACGGCAGCAGTTTGGAAAGCACTGATGTACACTGTACCCCAATCATGCTTGAAATAGTTACCTTGCTGGAACAAAACAGATTTGGCCATAGTGTACATGGAAACTATGTGGGATTCTCCAAGTTTACACACGTAGATGTGGGTTAAAAATGAGGATGATAATATTCCTCCTCCTCCCTAAATCAGAATTAACCATTCAACTTCAATAATCTCAAATTTACATTAAATTTAACTTGCTGTGCTAGATCAACTCAAGGGAAGAGGTGTTCTAACAATTAATGGGTTTCATTCTGGGACTTCATTTAATTTGTCCTTTTTAACAATGAGTCTACTTTAGCCATCACTGATATTGCTTTATGTGTTTGTTTACATTTATACTCTCCCTATCCATTCATAGGCCACCTGAAACAGGCAACTTTTTCATTTTGTTTTAAAAGAAACATACGTTAACTCAGAATTGGCATAGAAGTGTGTTTTTTAAACGTTTATTTGCCCTAAAATAGAGGTGGACAATATAGTATGTTGCCTTCCAGATGTTGTGGTTTATGGGTTGCATCATTCCTCATCATCCAAGGATTCCCAGCCATAAAAGAGACTCCAGCTGGTGGTTAGTCTAGGAAGCTTCTGATGGTTGAAGACCTGGCTTTTTAAAAGGAGCAGTGTTTAATTAAAGCACCGTGATGGTTCAGGTAATAAAAATGAAAAGATAGTACAGCCATTTACAAAAGAAGAACCTTATGGCTTCTTAAAGACTGACAGATTAATTATGGTGTAAGCTCTGGTGGATTGGAGCTCACACATTGGATGCATAAAAGTATTATTTTCAGTTGGCAAAGGTTTGTATGCATAGACAGGGCACGCCATGGGAAGTAATAGGTAAGAAAAAGCAGTTTAAACCAATACTTAGCCTTCTTATTGTTCAGTTATTTGACCCCAGAACGTTTCCCCCCCACTTGATTCTATGAAAGATAAGATATCACAGCTAAATATCAAATATGAAAGAATATTGATGTAATAAGTGGGAAAAGCTGCAGTAAATACTAATTCATTTGAAGGTTTTTCATGCTTTTGTCTAAAGGAGATCTGGATCAGCTTCTTTTAGACTTTACTGTCATTGCATCAACCATTATTAGTCAAATTTGTATGCCACCCAGAGTCATTGGCATACAAATGTAATAATAAATACATAATAAGGCATACGTTTGGGGGAGTTGGGCGGTCATATAACTTTAAATAATAAATAAAAATAAATAAGTGCGTAACAGCTTTTTTCCTGCCTTTAATGTAGGGGCTCCTGCTGCCCTGATCCCACCGGGGATGTCCAGGTTGGGGACAGCTAAGGAAAGATGTTCTCAAGATCCTTCATACTGATGTCATTTAGGTTAAAATAATATTGCACACTCTATTCCTCACCGGCTATGGATGTTTGAACACTTTCACAAAATGGCTGCTATGGTGGATGATCCATTTACCCCAAAAAATGGCAGCAAGGTAGTTCCCCAGTACCCCCTAGGGTGTTCCCTGTTACCCCAGCTTGTTTTGTTTTGTTCCTCTCTGGGCTGGAGGGTATATTTTGAAAGAAAGCACTAGCTGAGACACCTACCATTTTTATATTTTAAGAATGCCTCCAAAATGAGTTTGGAGGCATTCTTACATGGAGCTGCCCTTGAAAAGTATCCGGAAGCTTCAGTCGGTTCAAAATGCGGCGGCCTGCATGGTTTTGTGCAAGTCCAGAGTTGCATGTGTGTCACCTTTCCTGCGGGAGCTGCATTGGTGGCCAATTTGCTTCCGGGTCCAATTCAAGGTGCTGGTTATCACCTTTAAAGCCCTGCGTGGCTTGGGGCCAGGTTATTTGAAGGACCGCCTTTTCCCAGTTACATCTACCTGACCCGCCAGATCGGGGAGGTGCAGTATGTTATGGGTCCCCCCCCCCCCATTAAGGAGGTCCATCTAGTGGGACCGAGAAGAAGGGCCTTCTCAGTGGTGGCTCCCTCCCTGTGGAACATCATCCCCACAGAGATAAGATTGGCCCCCACCTTAATTTATTAATTTATTAATTTATTTATTTTTCAAATTTATTCCCCGCCCATCTCCCATGCAAGGGACTCTGGGCGGGTTACAATAAATAAAAAAATTAAAAACTATACAAAATATCTAAAAACACAAGCATAACATAATAAAATAAAATCCAAGATGGATTTGGACCCGCAGAATAGATCGTGGAGCTACGGGGCCAGCCAACCCCAGGAGGCACTACCACCTCCGTTGTCCCAGGCCAGGCGGCAGAGCCAGGTCTTAAGGGCCTTCCGAAAGGCCAGGAGGGAGGGGGCCAGTCTCACCTCCGGGGGCAGGATATTCCACAAGGCGGGCGCTATCGCAGAGAAGGCACGCCTCCTGGACCCCGCTAGATGGAATTCTCTTGTTGAGGGGGTCCGAAGCATGCCCTCTCTGCATGCATGGGTGGGGCGGGCCGACGTTATCGGGACGAGACGGTCCCTCAGGTACCCTGGTCCTATGCCATGTAGGGCTTTAAAGGTAATCACCAACACCTTGAATTGGACCCGGAAGCAAACTGGCACCCAATGCAGCTCGCGTAGCAGGGGTGTCACATGTGCCGATCTCCTGGCACCCATAACTGCTCGCGCCGCTGCATTCTGTACCAGCTGAAGCTTCCGGATACTCTTCAAGGGTAGCCCCATGTAGAGCGCATTACAATAGTCTATACGGGAGATGACAAGGGCGTGAGTGACTGTTCGGAGGGCCTCCCGATCCAGGAAAGGATACTCTTCCGAAAGGCCCTGAAGACGTGGTTTTGCCAGCAGGCCTGGCAATCCCAGGTTGATGCGGAGCCCATCAAGTGGTTTGTTTGAATTGTATTGTTGCTGCCAGAGGGGTGGGGGGTGCAGTGGCTTTTGTATTTGGGGTTTTATTTTTGTAAGCCACCTGGAGTCACCATGAGTGAGTTGGGAGGCCATATACATAAATCTCTTAAATAAAAAATAATAAAATAAAATAAAATAATAAAATAAAATAAAATAATAAAATAAAATAAAATTAAATAATAAAATAAATAAATGTTTGTAGCCGAAAAAGGCATTAACGGAAAAAACAAGTAGTTCTTGACACTGGTATGTAGCTTCGTTGCATTTGCTAGTTTCCCCATGTACTATCTTCTTTTTTGAATCAAAAGAATTAAAAAAAAACCCACAGGTATGATCTTACAGATACCAAAGGAGGTGTCTGTGGACAACAGTAGTGTCTACAGGGGGTATGTGGGGATCCAGGAATTGGGTATCCTCCTTCCGACATTTGTAGGAAGAAAGTTGGGCCATGCATGGGCAAACTTTAATATGCAGTGTTTTTCTTTAAAGAAAGATGGCTAATCTGGGTAAGTATGTGAGGTCTTTCCTGAGATAGCTCCCCCCCCCCAAACATAATATATTAGAGTAAACATTAAGAGGCTGAGTCATTTTTTAGTAAAGCCTCTTCTGTGTCCCAGATAAAGCACTGTAGACAAGGACTGATTTTTTTTTTTAGCTGAAGTTATTTCCAAAGTAGCACAGATCTGTCTTATATAGGCTATAAAAAAAGAGGCTGAGATTGCTTTTCTGAAAGCAACCAGACCAGGAGTTTTTTATTGTTACGATTATGAAAACTTAAAACCACAAGAATGGAGTTCACACACTGCACTAAGTTATAATGTGGTTGGTTGTTTTGGCTTAGTGGATTGTGTGAACCTAGCTAGTGGTGATTTATTCCAGAAATCTTCTCACAGTCACCCACGCCCTAGTCACCTCCCGTTTGGACTATTGCAATGCGCTCTACACGGGGCTGCCCTTGAAAAGTATCCGGAAGCTTCAATTGGTTCAAAATGCAGCAGCAGTTTTGCGCAAGCCTAGACTTGCCCACGTGTCACCTCTTTTGCGGGAGCTGCACTGGTTGCCAGTTTGCTTCTGGGTCCAATTCAAGGTGCTGGTTATCACCTTTAAAGCCCTACATGGCTTGGGGCCAGGTTATTTGCAGGACCGCCTTTCCCCAGTCACATCCACCCGGCCCACCAGAGCGGGGAGGCAGGGCATGTTGCGGGTCGCCTCAGTCAAGGAGGTACATCCAGTGGGACCAAGGAAAAGGGCCTTCTCCGTAGTGGCTCCCTCCCTTTGGAACATCATCCCCCCAGATATAAGATTGGCTCCCTCCTTGCTCCTGTTCCGGAAGGCCCTGAAGACGTGGTTCTGTCAACGGGTCTGGGGACCCCAGGCTGCTTCGGAGCCAATCAAGTGGCTGGTATGAATGTGTTTGCTGCCACGGGGGGGGGGGGGGGTTGTTTATTGTGTTTTTATGGTTTTTAATTTTGTAAGCCGCCCGGAGTCACCGTATGTGAGTTGGGTGGCCTTATAAATCTGTTTAATTAATAAATAAATAAAATGTGATTGAAAAAAAAGGAGTGTGGGAGTGCATAACATCTTCCAACCTCGTAGCTGCACTTGACCTTTAAATGATGCGCAAAGGCCATACACCAAGTATAAAACCAAGTTAATTGTATTTCATTTACATTTGTATTTAAATTAATAATACCGTACTCGAGTTTACTTAAGTAAATGATATACTTAATTGTTTACTTAATAATCATATTAATCGTATACTTAATAATTTTGCATTATGCCGCATCAAAACTTGTCAGCAACTAGTAATTTTTTGGTATAGTACTGATTTTGACTATTAGCTATTGACAGCTTTATTTCCCATATATTTCTCTAGTTCATAGAATATATCACTTTGTTATACATCCAATTTCTTCAAATCATGTATAATTCTATCAATTGTTATACACCTCGCCTTTTCCTTAATTCACATTTTTTGAACTCATGGTCAAAGGCCAAGTCTCCTTTTGATGAAGCTTGACGCCTGATGTCTTCACGGAGATATCTGTGTAACTTTCTAAGAAACAATAGAGAAATATTTGCCATTTTTTTCTGGCAGGTATTTTCATCTTCCCAGTCTAACCAGTAGCCCTCAATCTCCTAGTGGTCTCTCATTCGAGTACTAGCCAAGTCTGACCTGGTTTAGCTTTTCAAAATCAGCCACAGTTGCTTAGCTGCTGCCACTTTTAGTTGGGTACTTTCTAAATTTGGGAATCCCAAAATTTTACATCCTAGGGTACAGTGATCAGTCTTTTTATGTTGAATATTGTATATTGGTTGATTTGTGCTGCCCTAACAACATCACTCCAGAGTTTTGAACGGATATCCTTTCTCCCCTAGAGATGCGAAGGGTTTAATCTGGGACTTTTGTCATGCAACGAGGTGTTCTACCAGTGAGCAAGAGTTTATTCATAGATGTAAATAAATGAAGAAATCCTAGTTTGTCCTGACTTCCTGATCATCTTCTTTTAGCTTTGCTAAATGAATGTTCCTTCCTATAAAACTCTTTCTGGTATAACAATAAAAGCAGATTGCTGTGGAAGACAAGGCATAAGAGCTTGTCAGATTAAATTTGGACTTTGTGGTGATGGCTGCAGATGGCAGCAGCTGTGTGGAGTAGTACAAAAGGGTCATTATTACTAGTGCCACCTTCCTCAAAGCTGCATCTGAGGACGCCCCATCAAGAAAATGCGCAATTCACATTTATGTTGTGAGTTTTTTAAGCATGGGGCTGAAAAATATGGGATTGAGATGCAGTTTTTAGGGCAGGTGGAGAGATTAAATAGGTTCTGTGGGGAGGTGGTGAGATGGGTTGTGCATGCAATTTATTTTCATTCACACTTAAAGACAAGTGCTACTCAGTCTTTCACTGTAGCTTATTGTCTTATGACAGAGAATATCTGCTTGCTAGAACTGATACTCTGGTGGCAAAATAGCTACCAGTTTTAAGGAGAGGTTCTTCAGAAAGACAAGCAAAGGAGAAACCTGTGGTCTTCAGATAATGGTGACCTATACAACCTAGCAATTCGAAAGCATGCAAATGCAAGTAGATGAATAGGTACCACTTCGGTGGGATGGTAACAGCGTTCCGCGCGCGTCATGCTGGCCACATGACCGTGGAAGCGTCTTCGGACAACGCTGGCTCTTCGGCTAACAAACGGAGATGAGCACCGGCCCCTAGAGTCGGACACGACTGCACAATGTGCGGGGGGGACTTTTACCTTTACCTTTATAACTGCCAGTAAAGCTAAAAAATATGCCTGATGATTGTATTTCAGCAACAGCTGGAGGTCACACATTCCCCACTCCACTTGCTGCACTCCCCTCCATTGGATGTGTTCAATTAATGGATAAACAAACAACTTTGAGGATATTCTTAATTTGAATCCGTGCACTTAGGTTAGAGCTGGTGCCTAACAGGTCATTCCTAGCACTATGATTCAAGAGTGGTGGCAAGGGTGGGGGAATAGTTTACGGCAACTGTGAGGAATTTTGAATTTTCCTGGAGATTGAGAATTTGAAGTTATTGAATGGAAATATAGGAGTTGTAGGTTGGACCATAAGGAAGGCTGAGCGCCGAAGAATTGATGCTTTCGAGCTGTGGTGCTGGAGAAGACTCTTGAGAGTCCCTTGGACTGCAAGGAGGTCAAATCAGTCAATCCTAAAGGAAATCAACGCTGACTGCTCATTGGAAGGACAGATGCTGAAGCTGAAGCTCAAATACTTTGGCCACCTAATGCGAAGAGAGGACTCCCTGGAAAAGACCCTGATGCTGGGAAAGACTGAAGGCAAAAGGAGAAGGGGACGGCAGAGGATGAGATGGTTAGATAGCATCACCGATGTAACGAACATGAATTTGAGTAAACTCTGGGAGACAGTGGAAGACAGGAAGGCCTAATGTGCTGTGGTCCATGAGGTCACGAAGAGTCGGACACGACTAAACGACTGAACAACAAAAAGGATAAAGATCCCACCCTATATAATCTCTCCACCTGCTTCTTGGATAATTTTTATTTCTAAAAAGCATTTAAAATGTTGAGTCATATGGATAAGAAACATATTGTTGCATGCATCATTCACACCTCTTCTCTCCCTTCTTAAGGTCTGATTACTTTTAATTCTCACAACCTAAAGGAGAAAATGTTTAGATTAGGGAGATACTGTAAGTGAATTTGACATTCTGTTCTATACTAAAAGTTAACCTAGGGTAGGATTGAAAGCCAAGGCAAGTACTTGTCTTTGTTGCTTCTCTTGTAAGAAAATTACTCTTCTCTGAACTTGGTAGTAGGGCCATCATGGTGGGCCAAGTATGACGCTGGAGCATCTGTAGTATAAAGAGGTTGTGTGCTTTTCATCATAGACCTAAACTAAAGAGTCCCAAAAGCTAGAAATCTGGTGCTTATTTGAATCTCATCTTCATTTTATTGGATCTCATGCTGTGTTTTGTGGTGTGGTACACTTACCACGGTCTCTTGCTGTATTCATAGAAGAGTCCTTCTGGATCATAGGTAGCCCCATGTCTATTTGCTGCCAACCACCATATTATGGCAGGTCAGTGTTTCCCAACCAGGTGGCCTCCTGGTTCCAAATCCCATTTTCCCCTAACCAAGTTCTCATTGACAGAAGTAGTCAGTTGTAGTCTAGCACTTCTGGGAGATGCCATATTGGATTATGGATGGTTTAGGCCATAATCAATAGCAGTGATTATCTTGGCTGGATGGAAATTGTACAGCATCATGTCTGGAGAGCACCAGGTTGAGAAGGGCTGAAACAGTGACTTACAAAGAGTCAGATTTCCCGTATGAAATTGGCAAATATTTTCTGTATGGAGAAAAGTGTCTCATGATGACGTAACGCCAGGTGGCTAGATAACAAAAAGCCTTCCCCTAACTTTGAATGGCTTTGTTTACATCTCTTCATTAGATATGAAGCGAGAAGGTACCGAGTGACGTCTTGTTATGGCTAGTGCCCACACAAGCAATGGGACCTTCCCATGAGAACAATTCCCCCTGAAGCCTTCGTGGGAAGCCCTGGGAGAACAGGGAGGGGGAGATCACGTGCTTGCTTAGATGCAGCACTGCCACCTTGTACTATGGCCTATGCTTTAGGCCTGGTGTGTGTCACACCTAACTTCCAGCCAATCAGAAAGCTGGAAGAACTGAATATCTAACCATGCAAAATGGTGTTCTATGCTTCTAGATTTTTTGTGTCTTTAGCCATGTAGTTCTTCACGTGTATTCTACTTCTGCGGACTGGGCAGTGCGTAGTTATGCCTGGCTTTGGGTATAGGCCGTGGCATGAGCTCTGGCCCTGGGATCAATACACGGATCTCTGCTTATAAGTTTGTTTTTGTTTTTCCTTATTGCCATAATGTAACATTTGCATTTATTGCCTTAACTATACGTATATGCATTTATTGCCTTATGCTACAAGTAAACACTTTTAGCCCTAAACGCTGCACTCTTGTCTGGTTTCTTCTCAAGCCTTGATTTTTTCCCTATAAGCCAGCATACATCCTATCAAGGGAAGGGCTTGTGCTGACTGATGTGAGGCTCTCCTTCCCCTTTTTCTAAAGGTCATAGTAATTGTTAGGTCTCTTGTCTTGGCCTCACCTTCATTTTTGGTTGTGACATGATTCCCAGTGTTCTGAGTCTTATCTATAACAAAATAGGAAATATGCAAGTAGATTTTGTTTTCCAGCTCTGTGATGGATGGAAAACTTGTAGAATTGTAGGGCTAAATAACACTGGGTAATCCTGGGATTACTGTCCTTCATTTTTTGAATCCCCATAAGTGGATGATGGTCAATAATCACTTTGAATTCCTGGCCCACATGGGTAGACTTTAAGGCATATTTTCTTTTTCAATCATACTGTATTTTTCATTAACCAACTACCTATATTAGATATGTGATTTCTTGATATTTTGACACTTTTTTGGATATATCAGGCCTGCTTTTTTTAGGCTTGTTACAACTTTTTCTAGGTGTTTTAAATGATCTTCCCAATGCTGACTATACATCCCTATGTCATCCAGATAGGTCTCACACCATTGTCATCTCTCTATCTCTATCTCTATCTCTATCTCTATCTCTATCTCTATCTCTCTATCTATCTCTCTATCTATCATCTATCATCTCTATCTATCATCTATCTATCTATCTATCTATCTATCTATCTATCTATCTATCTTCCTATCATCTATCTATCTATATCTATCATCTATCTATCATCTCTCTATCTATCATCTCTCATCTATCTATCTATCTATCTATCTATCTATCTATCTATCATCATCATCATCTCTATCATCTCTATCATCTATCTATATCTATCATCTATCATCTCTATCTATCATCTATCTATCATCCATCATCTCTATCATCTATCTATCATCTCCAGCCTGGGTGGCTCACAGAACAAAAGAATATAGAAATAACAATCTAAATAGAACAGTAAACAGTTGGCTTGGGACGATCCAGTGTACTAGCTTTTGGAAAACTGCAGGAGCTCTCTATAATCCAAAGGGCATTTTGGTGAACTGGTATAGCCACTTGTGGAGAAGCAAATGTAGTTTTCTCTTTAAATTCCATCTCCAGTGGAATTTGCCAATAAACTTTAGTAAAGACAAAGTGTTGATAAATATTTGGTACCACATATTTGATCTATTGTCTACCTGAGGCCCTGGCTAACGATTGAATTTAGCTACCTTACAAACTTGCTGCATATCAGCCCAAAATCTAATTTCCCATTTGGTTTTGGTACTAACAAACCCTCTTTCTGGGACTTGTACAATTCAGAGTTAATCTTCTCTCTTTCTGGTATCTTTCCTTCTAACACTTCTTCCTCTTGATTTTGCACTACTAACCCTGCCTTGGGTTCCCTACCATGTCATTTTCTAAGGGTGTTTCCATGTAAATATTAATCTTCCCTTCCTTTCTGTGAGGTAGTGGCCTAGAGGAGTGGGGGGAAAGCAATAGGGAAGGGAGAACTTGCACTAACTGCTGTGGGGCTTTCCTTCCATATTCATATTTTTTCCTCCATAATTAATAAAGGTAGTCCTCGACTTACGACCATTCGTTTAGCGACCGTTCAAAGTTACGACGGTGCTGAAAAAAGTGACTTACAACCAGTCCTCGCACTTACGACCGTTGCAGCGTTCCTGCAGTCATGTGATCAAAATTCAGGTGCTTGGCAACCAGCATGTATTTATGACAGTTGCAGAGTCCCGGGGTCACGCTATCGCCATTTGCGACCTTCCCAGCCAGCTTCCAACAAGCAAACTCAATGGGGGAAGCCGGGTTTTCTTAATGACCATGTGATTCACTTAATGACCGCGGTGATTTGCTTAACAACCATGGCAAAAAATGTCATAAATTTGGGCGTGACTCACTTAACAACTGCCTCAGCGATGGAAGTTCCAGTCCCAGTTGTGGTTGTAAGTCGAGGACTACCTGTAATGGCTTGTTTGTGGGAATTACAGTTGGAAAAAGCCTCCCTCAGTGTCATGATCCATGCCCCCTCCTATCCCTGGAATGTTTGACCAATATTGCTTCTATGGAGAGAATTGCAGAGTATGTTTGTTGTTGCTGCTGATGTTCTATGCTCAACATAAAAGCTCACTGAATATTCATCTTGTGCAGAATACTATGACCAGAAGCCATCCTGTATGCATTTATTTTAAGAAATTTGCTAAAACCTACGCTGACTTATGAGAAGTACTTGCATCAACAGCAAACCTATGAAACTTGGAGGAAAAAATAAGCACTGTTGGGTCACCTTTCATGTCATGATAGCTTGTCATGGTAAAACTCCTTAAATCATCAAATTCTTCTCCCTTGGAATGGAGCCATGTAATCTCCTAGGATGGGGGATCTGTATCCCTCCAGATGTTGAACTTCAGCTTCCACTTTTATTCAGAATAGCTAGTGGTGAGGGATATTGGGAATTATATTCAGCAGCATCTGGGCAATGATAGGTCTCTCTCCTGTACTTTAATCTTTTAAAAGGTGGTGGGGGAAATAGAGCCTGATTTCTTTTAAATGGTTTTTATGCTTATTTGCATTCTTGTTTTGTGTTTTTAAGCCTGTCAGTTGCCCAGAATCACTATTTTTGAGTTGGATGGCCATATAAATTGTATGCATGTGTTATATTTGTATAAATAAATATAGGCTTCTTGTGTTGGTCTCCCCACTGATGGGACTTAAGGAATACTGTCTTATTTAGGAGATAATATTAGACCAGCCTTTCTCAACTTTTTGACCCTGGAGGAACCCTTGAAATAATTTTCAGGCCTCGGGGAACCCCTGCACATTCAGGCTCCAATATACGCCAGAAGTTACAAACTTATTAAATTCGTTTCATGACTAGGCCTGTATCTATGCATTAACAGTGTTCTTAAACTAAAAATAAAGAATGAAACTTACCTCCTTAATGTGAGGTTGCCCAAATTTGAAATAATTTTTTAAATAAATCATGATCTCCCAGGGAACCCCTAGTGACCTCTCATGGAATCCTGGGGTTCCACGGAACTCTGGTTGAGAAACCCCGCATTAGACTATCAAGTTTAGAAGGCATTTATATTCTGATCCTTTGTGAATTTTTTTACTCCCCTTCTAAAGGTAAAGGTTCCCCCTGCACATTTGTGCAGTCGTGTCCGACTCTAGGGGCCAGTGCTCATCTCCGTTTGTTAGCCGAAGAGCCAGCATTGTCCAAAGACGCTTCCACGGTCATGTGACCGGCATGACACATGCGGAACGCTGTTACCTTCCCACCAAAGTGGTACCTATTCATCTACTTGCATTTGCATGCTTTCCCCTTCTAAAACCACCTAAATTGGTGGAAATCATCACATCTTTTGATGACCAACACTGTTGAAGATGTTTCTAAATCACCCTTTTGTCAGCTTTGGGGTTGATCAATCTCCTTTTCTTGATTCTTGCCTGGAGCCTCAAAACCGAAGGGAGATGATTGATTATCAGAGTTTTGCATTTGGTTTGATCACAAATTGCTGGATCACGGAACTGCTGGGGGACCGAACCAGAAATCTTCAATGAACCACAAACTGAACTTGCAGTTGCTGCTGTACCACAGCATTTTTACAAAGGGAGAGAAGGCATGCTAGTTTGCTTGGGGAGGAAAAAAAAATTAAACATAATTTTTGCCATATCTATGGAATCATGGCTAGATGGAACACAGCAGGTGGTGAAGAAACCCAATCTGGGCAAAGCAGCAGCGCTTTGAGTGCAATCAAAGTTAAGTGCAGAAATTTAATTAAATAGAAGCAAAGCTGGCTGAAACTTTCTGAAAGCAGCAGTGCATTGTCAGATTCGACAATTATTTCAAGGAGCACAATCTGCAGATGGTGTCTAATTGATAAATTAAGGGTCTTGAGGTCTAATCTGCCTGTGTGTGTGTGCGCGCGCATGTGCATCTTTTAAGACTTTGTTGTCTTCTTTTTTTAAAAAAATACATCTTTTCATTTTATCTTGGTATCAGTTTTGGAAAAATGTTTACAATATTGGTTCAACCATGGGCCTTATTTAAATGTATAGGTAAGGTAAGGTTCCCCCCGCACATTTGTGCAGTCGTGTCTGACTCTAGGGGCCAGTGCTCATCTTCGTTTGTTAGCCGAAGAGCCAGCGTTGTCCGAAGATGCTTCCGCGGTCATGTGGCCGGCATGACACACGCGGAACACTGTTACCTACCCACCAAAGTGGTACCTATTCATCTACTTGCATTTGCATGCTTTCGAATTGCTGGGTTGGCAAGAGCTGGGGCGAGTGTGGGAGCTCACTCCATCACGCGGGGCTAGGGATTCGAACCTCCGAACTTGCGATCTTCTAATCGACAAGCCTGGTGTCTTACCCGCTGAGCCACCACGCCCCTTTCATTTAAATGTATAGTTGAGAGGAATCTGCCTATTATCTTGAATAGGAAGCCTCTCGCCATCTGCTGAATGTATCTTCCTGTCTATTTAACACCAGAACTGGACATTCTGTTTGCCTGCTACTATCTGTCAATGGGTGGATGTACAGAGTAGAGTTTTCTTAAAATTGTGGCGTTATGAACTGGGCAAAATCCTCGGTATGCCTCCCTGAGGCCTTTTTCTGAATACGGAAAGACCTAAAATCTATTAAATTGTTTTTAATAGAATTTCTAGGCTACTGCCCCCTCCCAACAGCTCTGAGTGTTGAGCAGTAAAACAATAATACAGTAGAAATAAAACAGTGAATCTGATAGGATTCAAAATACAAAAATAATAAAATAAATAATATAATATATTATTTAATATAATAAATAAAAAGCTCCCACATCATGGTGACCCCATTCATCTAGGGCCAAAGGCATGATGGAATAAGACTGCTTTCACTTGCTTACAAAAATGGGCAGTAATACAAGTTTAAATGATAGATAGATAGATAGATAGATAGATAATTGATAGATAGATAGATAGATAGATAGATGATAGATAGATAGATAGATAGATAGATAGATAGATAGATAGATAGATAGATAGATGATAGACAGACAGACACGATAGATAGATAGATAGATAGATAGATAGATAGATAGATAGATAGATAGGAAAGTGGGGGCTGCATGTACCTGGGTGGAGAAGGTTCCATAAAGCTGTTACCAAGAAGATTTGGTTTGGAAGTATTAGATATGTTGATTTTTGTGAGCGGTGCTTCTGAAGGAAAGATGGGAATTGAACCTTTTATTAATAACATCGCTATTAGTGTAACGGATCATACATTAAAGAAGGATTTAGTATCCATTTTTGTAATCCTGAATGCGCAGGCTACTATAGGAGAATTAGTTGTACACACATCCCTGAGATAAGGGAACCAGATGAGTTTTCTCCTTGAAGAGAATGGCTGTCCATTGGGTCAAGTGCAGATGTGCCTGTTCACTTATCCAGGTGACATGTATAGAAAGGGGGCATTGTACCCCATGTCTTTGGGGTTACTTGCATAAGCATTTTGTCTTGATGATTTCCCAGTTCCAAGAATAAACATAATCAGTCAGCTTAGACCAGAGGTTTAGGTGTAAAGTAAGTAAAGTTCTTGCATGGCTGGGCACTTGTGAGGGATGCTGGGAGGTTAACTTCAGCAGCATCTGTACAATTAGCTTAGGTTGGGTGGGACAGAATACCTTCTGAAGGGTTGGGAGCTACAGTTTAGCTTCCCAACAGCTGGAGGATTGTAGGATGATTTCCAGGGACATAGTAATGCCACTAGGATAGTTGGGGTAGAATGTTTTCAGCCCGTTTTGGGAAGTAGGTGTGTGAAATGTATATGCTCTGTGTAGAGTGCATTGCAGAAATCTTAACTGCATCAGTTAAAGCAGAGCTTTCCAAACTTTTCATGTTGGTGACACACTCTTACAGCAGGGCATCATTTCACAACACACTCTTACAGCAGGGCACAAGGCAGGCACTATGACCTGTGCGGAATCACAGCAGATTTGGAGGCAGCAGGGCACAAGGCAGGCACTAGGACCTGCGTGGAATCCTGGCAGGGCTCCGAGGCAGCAGCCTTGATACACCCAGACACTGCAGCCAACACACTAACGTGTTGCGACACACAGTTTGGAAAGCTCTGAGTTAAAGGCATCAGTTACTGTAGTTCCAGGAAGGCCTGCAGGTGGCACACTAGCCGAAACTGAGCAAAGGGCATCCTGGCCATGTCTGCCACTGTGAAACCAGGACCTCTGAGTCATGGACCTGCTCTCTCAGGAGAGTTTCACCCCAAGAGGAGCTGGTAGAGGATTGCAGTGAACAAACAATACAACAATACTTGTTGGGGTTCAACTTCAGCTCATATGGAGCCCAACAGGCTCCAGTCACAAGGATAAGACTTGGCTGGCTTCACCAGGCATCTCCAGCATGACTATCAATACACCGGCATCATTTATCTATGTATTTATTCAGCACACCCATAATCATAGTGACTCTTAGCGGCTTAGAATGTATATATCATCATCATATTGATGGTAATGATATTTACAGTAGCTGAAGAATGCCTCTTTATTGACCAAAGTAGGTCCAGTAAAAACGAATAAAGCATATATTTATATTTTTCAAGTCTCTGTGTGGCTGTCAGCCCCCCAAGTAGACCAGATCAGGAAATCAACTCCACAGGAAGGCTGGTTGTGCTATACCTCCTTCTCCTTAAACTCTAGTGCAGTGTTTCCCAACCTTGGCAGCTTGAAGATGTGTGGACTTCAACTCCCAGAATTCCCCAGCCAGCATGGGTGGCTGGGGAATTCTGGAAGTTAAAGTCCACACATCTTCAAGCTGCCAAGGTTGAGAAACACTGCTCTAGTGGATCAGGGAGGCCTGCCTGATCCGCTTCCAAATGTTATTGCCTTGCCCTGGACTTAAAAAATGTTTTAGCCCCTTTTCAGTAGAAGAGAATATCTGTAGCTCAGGGTTGAACTGTGGAGTTCTTGGTGCTCTCTGAGCTTGGTTGTTTGCTTGCAGACATTTCATTACTGGACCAGGTAACATCGTCGGTGCGAGTGAATGTGGGGTTAGCCCCTTTTGCCTAGTTCAGAGCTTTCCAAATTTTTCATGTTAGTGACACACTTTTTAGACATGCATCATTTCGCGACACACTCTTACAGCAGGGCATCATTTCGCGACACACTCTTACAGCAGGGCACAAGGCAGGCACTAGGACCTGTGCGGAATCCTGGCAGGGCTCGGAGGCGGCAGCAGCACTGCAGCCGACACACTAATGTGTCCCGACACACAGTTTGGAAAGCTCTGGCCTAGTTAATGGTTCTTGCCTATTTCCATCAAGGTCGTCTTCCTTTCTCTCTACAGTGGCCAAAGGAAGAAAGAGATATATGTATGTTGTGCATCTGTGTAGTCTGATGTTATTCAGGAAAAGAAAAGATTCCCTAAGTGGGAGAAAGGAGGGACCCTAGCAATGGGAAGAAATGGTAGCGAAAAAGAAGAGAAACTAATGGGTAGAATTGTTTGGAGCAGAAGGAACAAAGA
This sequence comes from Charina bottae, assembly GCA_023362775.1. NCBI lineage: Eukaryota > Metazoa > Chordata > Lepidosauria > Squamata > Charinaidae > Charina > Charina bottae. Next base: position 5,932,902 of record JALMGJ010000027.1, on the reverse strand, counting down.
TTAAGCCAAGCTGGAGGTGGAATAAAGGAAGTGGGAGAGCAAAGAATTTACCTGCTGTCTGAGAGTTAATGATGTACTAAATTATTGTGCTAGTGAAGGATTTTTTTTTTTTACAATTCATTCATCTGTTCCCTCCTCCCCATTTGCCTCCAATTGTCACAACATTGCCTCCCTCTCTCCTCCACCATGATATGTGGTGGATTTTGTGAATGACACTTATGTTAATAGTTTTCATTAAAAAAAAATCCAGTATATGCCTTTAGATTATCGAAGTGGGAAGTTGGCTTTCTAAGCATCGGATGGCTCTGGTCGGTCTGTGAGTCAATGGTTTTGAAGCGTTTCAGACATTTCTGGAGCTAGGAAAAGGTTCTGCATTCAGTCAGGCTGCTGCTCCTGAGTGTGGCAGACAACTTGTGGTCATGGGGGTGCTCAGACGTCTTTCTTGGTATCTATTAAGATCCCTGCTCACCTGATTTTTTTTAAAAAATATTCTTTTCATTAAATGGGAAGGTGGCCATGGTGCAAAGCAAAGTTCCAAGTTATAGCATCATCTTATTTTCAATAATGCCTCTGGTCTTTACAAGGGCTCCATAAATATATTTAGATAATCAAAATGTGGGTAGTTGCAACATATTTTGTTTAGGAATACAGGTGGTCCTCGACTTGCAACCACACTTGGGACCAGAATTTCCATTGTAAGTCGTTGGGGTCGTAGGTCGAATCACCGTGTGACTGGACCCAATTTTTTGTTTGTCTAAATTGACTTCTTTGATCAGAGAAAAGACAATATCTATGTTTATTTCTGACTGGAAACCCCTTATGGACTTTTTGTGTGAAACAGGAAAAAAATGAATTTATAATTTATGGTTTTGATGATTAGACAGGATAGATTATAGAAAGGAGAGAGCTATGTTGTAACCACAGAATAAGAGGTAAATTTATAATTGTACTGATAACTGCTGTAAAGAAGATCGGAAGCTACTTCTTCGTATCTTTTTTCTTTCTTTTCTATTTTTCTTTTTCTTTTTTCCCTTTCTTGCACTTTTAGCTTTGTCTTTGATTTCTTTCTTTTTCTTACTTTATATTAGTTTGTATTAGTTTTTATCGTCTTTTTAAAAACCTTTAATAAAAGTTATAAAAAGAAACACTTGTTTGTTTTGTTTTGTTTATTTGAATTTATTAGCTACCCAACTCCAATGGATTGGTTTTGAGTATAAATATAGAGTAGAGGAATCTGTCTGGAATGATACTTTTCTTTCTTATTGATAATTTGCAAATCAAATATGTATGTTGACAGAATATTTACACATATATAAAGCAACATGAAACTGCCCTAATTCATGAAGTCTGAGTGAAAGCACAACAGAGTATCCTCATTTTTCTTTCTCCCTCCCTCCTCCACTTTTTCTTCCTTCCCTCTGGGCTAAATATACCCAACCAGTCAATCAAGATTGGCAGGCGTCACTGCCATAGCTGTCAGATTCAGTTAGCTCTGGCTGAGCTAAACCCTTGCCTTGTTCTCCAAGCCTGCAGATGTATTTGAATAGTGACACAGAAATGGGACTTGCAAATAAAGTGTCATAATGATGGGCCCCGGTGTGGTGTGCGTGTCAGCCTGCACAGAAAGAATGATGCAGCACTTTGTTTTCAAAGCTGGGTATCTCTTCCCTTTCGTTCCTGGCATTTTTCAGCAAGAGAAGAAAATGCCCGCTGCTTGTGATGGCAACAGCAATGAATAGCTGTGTGCATTTTCAGGAATGTGGGTTGCCTATCACTCTTTCCACCCCACCTCCCTACCCCCCCACCCCAAGCAATAAAAGCAACAGAGAAGTAAAAGCTTCTGTAGGTCTTTGCAAATGGGGGCTGGGAGTAGAAAAGTGATTGTAGGTCTTGCATTCTTTTGTGAGTGAGTGAGTGAGAGAACACTTAAAGGAACACATTATCTGTTGTTGTTGTTGTTGTTGTTACTGCCTGCCTATTCCCATGCTGTGCAAAGGGGGGGAGGACTGCAGGCAGTGGCTGTGCGATGACATTGCTATTTCTAGGCAGAGAATCTCAAAGGTAAAGCAAGCCTGTTTTCTGTTTTTGGCTACAGTAAGGGGGGGGGAACAGATGTGGCTTGCCGATAAGACTCCAGTTGTGGTGTGTGGGGTTCCAAGGCTTCCTTAGTAGCCAACGTGTTTGTTTCTTTGTTTTTCTTGTGAAGTTTGGAAGAGCCAATCTGAACTGTAGCATGCAATAGCGGAAACTTTTCAGTGGGGAGGCACGATTTCAACCCAGTTCCAGTTGAAACTGGAGCAGTAAAAGGGGAATGTCCCCATTTTTAATTTAACACAGAAACTGGGGGCAGATAGCATTGTAGGGCCCACACCTGCGATGGGTACCTTGTTTGCAGATGTCAAATAAGGCACTTAAGATGGGGGATTGCCACAGTTGGGAGCCTTTGATGTGATTGTGTGCCAGTTCTGGTGTGAAAGGAGAAAAACCATGAGTAGGAAGAAAGGCCTGGTCATGTGATGGAAACACATGCTGCCTTGGAGTTTTGGCAGTAGGTGTGTTATAGGGAGAAAGCTGTCTTGGAATTGCATTTGTTAATGTATTTGTCAAGAAGTTGAGGGAGCTGGTATTTATTTATTTATTTATTTATTTATTTATTTATTTATTTATTTAATTTTTTATTTTCTATCCCACCTTTATTATTTTTATAAATAACTCAAGGCGGCGAACATACCTAACACTCCTTCCTCCTCCTATTTTCCACACAACAACCACCCTGTGAGGTGAGTTGGGCTGAGGGAGAGTGACTGGCCCAAGGTCACCCAGCCACCTTTCATGCCTAAGGCGGGACTAGAACTCTCAGTCTCCTGGTTTGCCATTGGCTCCTTCCTAGGGCTGAGAGAGAGTGACTGGCCCAAGGTCACCCAGCCAGCTTTCCTGCCTAAGGCGGAACTAGAACTCTCAGTCTCCTGGTTTACTATTGGCTCCTTCCTAGGGCTGAGAGACAGGGACTGGCCCAAGGTCACCCAGCCGGCTTTCATGCCTAAAGTGGGACTAGAACTCACAGACTCCTGGTTTCTAGTCCATTGCCTTAACCACTAGACCAAACTGGCTCAGGATATGAAACTGAGGGGGTCCTGGGCTATACACCTTGCTGGTATGACATTGTTAGGCATTGGAATTGAATCTGGGGAAAGTTGGCTTCAGATCCTAGTTAAGCTTCATTGACATCTGGGTAGCCTTGGATCCATCACAGTTACCCAGTTTACTTCACAAGGTGGTTGTGAGAATGAAGTGACATAAATAATAAACCTTGTGCTGCTCCCCAGCCACCTTCTAAATAATAGATGGAGGGAGCTCCAGGATTCAATTGTCAGGCCTTTTGTAACTAGGAAGAGGGTGTAAACTTGTGTCCCACATTGGCTGCATTCACACCACACAATTAATTTATTACTGAATTAACCCATTTTCAGGGCTTGGACCATAAATAACAGAAAACGCTGGGTTTGCACAGCCTCTTTAAGCCACAAAAAACCTAATCCAGTATAAAGCTAAATCACACACACACACACACACACACACACACTTTTGTCTGTTTGTAATCAAATGCAACTACCATGTTTATAACTAACCTAATAAAAGTGTGCGAACGCAGCGAGCGAGTCTCCTGGGCAAGAGTACATACCAATATAGATAAAACTGCTTTCCATAATCCTGCACTCATACTGCTTTTTATAGATGCATCTTGGGGCTCCCATGTGCTTGGGACATCTGCTCATATGATCCTAGGCTTGAGATATGAGATGGGACACTGGTGGCAGCTGCGGCTGCATTTGAACAAATCTTCAAAGGATTGATTATGTGCCATCAAATCGGCGTTGACTTTTAGCAACCGTGTAGATAGATCTTCTCCAGCATGATCTCTCCCTAACCTGGTTTTCAGGTCTTCCAATGGTGCACCATCACTACAGGTAGTCCTCGATTTACGGCCACAGTTGGGACTGGAATTTCCAACGTAAGTCGTTGCGGTCATAAGTCGAGTCACCATGTGATTGGACCCGATTTTGCGACCATTTTTACTGCAGTTGTTAAGTGAGTCACCACAGTTGTTAAGCGGACTCAGCTTCCCCAATAGGCGTTTTTTGCTGGAAACTGGTCGCAAATGTGAGCCGGTTACCAAGCACCCAAAATGCAATCATGTGACTGTGGGGTGTGTGTGACATTTTGCGACACTCGGAAGTGCCTTACAGGCCGCAAAGCGCGCCCATTCTGAGGCCGCTGTAACTTCGGACCATTGTTAAATGAACGGTTGTAAGTCGAGGACTACCTGTGCTGTAATTGAATCCATCCACCTTGCTGCTGGTTGTCCTCTTCTCCTCTTTCACCTTTCCAGCATTATAGACTTCTTGAGCGAGCTAGGTCTTCGAAAGGTATGGCCAGTTATTGTTGGATGCCCAACAGGCTTCTGCTGTTGCCCCATCAGGACAGCTTATGCATATATCTTAAAATTTATCTAACTTAAAGTGATTTAAGTAGTTACAATTAAAAAAAAACGAATAAAATTTAAAATTGAGCAGTATTAAACCTGAAGCATTCTAACCACTGTATATAAGAGCCATCATTAAGTTGCTTTCAAACTCTGTGAAATAAAAACACAGCCAGAATTCGTTGAAGTAGAAGAGGAGTGGGTTCTTGATGTTCCTCGAGGAGAAATTCTGTAACAGCGAAGTCACCTCTCAGGCGCTGGGGTAAGAGCAGGAGACCCAGGCTGTAATTTTACTTTATTTGTTTATCCAATTTTGAGGCTGCCCAACCCGTTAACAACTCTGGCAGCTTACAAGTAAAAAAAGGGAGAACAGTGCAGATAAAAAGGTCACAGCCAACCAGAAGAACACTACCACCAGCTGTAAAAAAAAACAACTCGTGGGGACTCCGCAAGCACACACCCCCAACGCCTGGGAGAACAACCAAGATTGTAATGACTTTCTGAATGTCATTAGGGTGGGAGCCGTGCAAATCTCGGGGGGGGATGTCGTTCTAGAGGGCAGTTGTTGCAACAGAGAAGGCGATCTTCCTGGGTCCCATAAGATGTCCCTCTCAACTGCAGCTGGAGTCAGGAACAGCCTCCAGAGCAACCAAGCTGTGTCGAGCCCCAAGTCTTCCTGTTTATGGCCTTTCAGCATGGCAAGCTCCAGTTGGCCTAATCCTCCCTTAGGCAGAGAAGCTCCTTGGGGGTCTTTGGGCCAGACCCTCTCCTCAGCCCTAGACTGGGAAGTCAAAACACCTGTTTACCGACCTGCAGTGCACCAGGATGGTAAATTATAGTCCATGACCTCCAATGAAGAAGGTCATGCAGTGTATCGATTAAAGATGATGATGCTGGTTATGATGATGATACAACAACATACATATATACACAGAAACACACACACACACACACAGAGCATTAAATGTCCAAAATCTGATGACATGCAACATTCTCCTGAAAATGTCTTGGATGTTGTCAACTAAATGTCACTGACAGTCATTGGTGTACGTCTGTAAAGGGAGGAAATAGATATATCTAATTTCAGGATCCACCTGGGATTGTCAGCATTCAAATGGGAATGTCGGCATTCATCAAGTGTTGGGCATTCACTGTAACAGAACAACACCATTAAGAAGTCTGTGCATAACCATGGTGTCTGTTTTCTTCCAAAGAGCACTAACAAGGCAACGTTCAAGAATTCATGGTGTGTTGAAAAAGGGGAAGATCAGTTATGCATAAATTGCTCAGGGAGTATAAAAATTTAGTTTCTGAAGTTGGGAAAGATTTTTCAAGCCCACCCCATGTTGAGGAAGTCCCTTTATGAGAATCCAGAAGAGGCAGTTCTGATGCAGTCAGGAATGTTCTTAGAGAGAGCTATGGGTCAGCCACACTTGCATTCTTGTACACTTTTGTGATGACCCCATTTGAGAAAGGACCTTGTAAAGCTAGAAAATGCTTGGAAAAAGGACATTTCTCCAGGGAGAAGGGCTGCAGTGTTGGGCCCTTCTTTAGATTAGGGACGAAGACACGACAGAGGCATTTTTTAATTAAATGATGAATGGGATGGATAGTCTTATAAGGTAAAGGTAAAGGTTCCCCCCGCACATCTGTGCAGTCGTGTCCGACTCTAGGGGCCGGTGCTCATCTCCGTTTGTTAGCCGAAGAGCCAGCGCTGTCCAAAGACGCTTCCACGGTCATGTGGCCGGCATGACGTGCACGGAACGCTGTTACCTACCCACCCACCGAAGTGGTACCTATTTATCTACTTGCATTTGCATGCTTTCGAATTGCTAGGTTGGCAAGAGCTGGAGCTAGTGCAGGAGCTCACTCCGTCACGCGGGGCTAGGGTCTCGAACCTCCAAACTTGCGAGACCCGAGTCTTATACCAGAGTTCAGATATGCAGTGAGGTTGTCACAGCCTGGGAAGGGATTCAGAACACACAAAAAGAAGCTTCTTTGCACAGCCCATAATATTTATGAATTTGTTGCCATGAAGTATGGTGAGGGCAAGCCATCTTTAAAGGCCCACCGCCCACTTTGTGTGGTGGGAGGGGTGGGGCTGTTTCATGAACATAGACAGGGTTGAAATGTTCAGGTTTTAAAATTATTATGTGGGGGTTAGGGTTTTTCTTTAGTTTTTAATCTTGGTTCGGCTTATTTGGGAGAATACAGGATCATTTTAATACATTTTCGGACTTAGAATGGGAAGGAAACACATAGTTGATGTTTTCAGCCATTGCATGGCTGAGTTTGGTTGGCGCCTGAGGTTGCCCCCCATCTTCCCCCAAAGTAGGGGGCTTAAAAGGTTTATAAGGGAGATACTTGTGAAGGATTGTAAGCTGTAAGGGCTTAACAGAGCCAGTTGGCATGAGAATGACCATGGCAGACCTTACATTCAGGAAATCTTGAAATCCAGCGAGTTCTCTCTCTCTCATGCACTCACATATGCATATCACAGAGTTTTGGAAGAGTCCCTGGATTCATTTTCTGGGAGAGTTCTCATTAGAAACTTTCCATTACTGGGGGGTGGGGGTGGGGAGGAGGAAAAACAAATGCATTTTGGTTCTTTATTCTCTGAAAATCAAAGTACCAAGATTCTTTTGAACTGCTTAGATGAAAGGCACTCTGGAAATGCAGAATACCATTTAGTTCTGTTTATCTGCAGCCTTATGCAGCTGTTCACTGAAGGCTGAGCTTAAGCTCTTGTAAGAACCTGCTATCCAGAGGTTGGTGGCCTGAGCTATTTATTGATAGTTATAAAAAGGGAATCCTGTAGCTAAAGAGTGGGTCATGGGGTACCCGGCCTTCACCATTCTCATTCCCGTTTGCAACCATTAGGTCAGAACTTTCCAAACTTTTCATGTTGGTGACACACTTTTTAGACATGCATTATTTTGTGACACACTCTTACAGCAGGGCACAAGGCAGGGACTAGGACCTGCGCGGAATCACAGCAGGTTTGGAGGCAGCAAGGCACAAGGCAGGCACTAGGACCTGCGCGGAATCCTGGCAGGGCTCGGAGGCAGCAGCAACAGCCGCGACACACCCAGACACTGCAGCCGACACACTAACGTGTCCCGACACACAGTTTGGAAAGCTCTGCATTAGGTTTTTGAGGTCATTCTGTACTGGATGTCAGTCCTCACTATAGGTTCCCATCCCAAAAGGGTTTGGGGGGGGTGGCTTTGGCAGACCTTGAGGTATATGTAGATGATATTGTCTGAGCTATGTTAGCAGTGGGACTCACAACATTATCAATTAGAGAGAATGATGAAATAGTTGCATCATTGGTGTTATTGCTTTCAGGATCCTTGCCATCCTGTCCCAGTCCTCCTTCCCCTTTCTTTTTCTTCTGTCTTTCCCTTTTTACTCTAACTTTCAGCATTTTAGACTTGTTGGGCAACTGAGGCTTGGTGGTGGGTGAGTTTCTCCCAGGAATTTTTAAAGTAATTTTTAAAGAATTTCTCCAAAATGCCGAGTTCCATCAAGCCTGCTGATCCTTCTGTTTTGAGGCTGCTTTGGCTATTAAGGATTGGGACTCCCAGCCAAAACATGGGAAATAGAAGGAACAAAGATGCATTTTCCTAAACTGCATAGGTGAAAAGCCTTTCGAGTGATAAAGTTTTGATTTTCTTCTTCTGAATTCAGATATATTTTTCTAGTAGTATCCCTTCTAGGCACACTTTCCCAGCAGTCAAAAAGCAGTATTTTTTGCCTGGGAGAATAGGATTCTCTCGTAGGATCTCTCTTTCCTCCCAATGGCTATTAGTACTATTACAACAACAACAATAAAGGAGGAGGAGGAGGATACTATAGCAGCAAAGATATAATTGCAAGGGGCCTAACCTATGTATTTCCTATCTTTGCAGCCCAAGTCTGTGCATGAATACTCCAAAGTAACAATTATTGAGTTAGGTGGGACTTAACTATGACCGTGGATTGCAGCTTTAGATATACCAGGTAGCAGTTCTGTGAACAGAGTGAACTCTGGAGCTCTAATAGCTTAAACTGGTCCATTAGATAGATCTTTTAAAACGGAGTGCTGTAACAGGATCCATACCTATAGAGATAATATTCTTAAATATTTGATTTGATTTTGATGATGAAGGTAAACAAGCTTAGACAGGCCAAGTTTTAAAATACCCATTTTCTTTGCCAATCAAAAATAATTTTAGTCATTTAAAAGAAGTCACATTTCTGAAATACAAGGACTTTCAGATTTCCCTAAGATTTAATTCTGGATTTGTCTAAAGATTAAAACAATAAAACATATGACCAAATGATTTAAGTTCAAAATTACTTTCATATACATACATTAATAAATCAGCAATACTTAATTCAGAATGGGCTAATTGGGGAAATACAGTTTTAAATAAATAAGCCAACAAAACCCCATTTAATTCTGTGATTGTTACTCTGAGAAAGAGCATGTGTAGGATGGTATTTGTCTGTAGTTTTACATTACGCTAGCCCACAACGAAGAATTTTTTACTGTGGCTCCACATTTTCTCTGGATAGAGACCTCATATAATTCACCAGCAAATCAAAACTGAAAATATAATGTATTGATTTCAAGTGTATTTGCAAACAAGTGGGTTAGATCCAAAGTTTTTTTAAGGGTCCACAGAGTGAGAGTTTCTTTTCCCTTACAACTTCCTGTGCCCACTTAAAATACATCCTGGAGCACTGATGACGCCTTTTGAACATTATGTGATGTGGCACAAAGAACTGCTGGGGGTGTCCAGGAAATTTTCCTTCCATGGGGTAAATCTTAGAATTCAAGCTCTTGCTTTCTACTAATGATAGCCTACACAAATGTTGCCTTTGTAATTGCTATATTTTCTCCATCCAGGCACTGAATCCAAAACACAGCCTGATGTTGTCCTGTTCCAGGCTAAGAAAACACACACTGGCTTGATTTCCACGTGGTTTACTGATCAGCAGGTGTGCATGCATGCTCCAGAAAAGTTAGGGAGGCAAGATCTTGCCTAATATCCAGGCACAACATGGGTGGTTTGGAGTCCAGAGTCAAGCTGTAGGAGACAAATTGATGACAAGTTCAGGGAAATGGGGTTCTTCAAGTTGGCAATTTTGAAAAAAAAAACAGCTTTATTTCAATTGTGTTCTTCTGCACATTGGAATTCTCCATATTCACTTCTGGTTTCATCACAGTGGACTTCCAATTCTTACTATGTAGTCCTCACCAGCTTCTCTTCAGACTCTGGAGCCATTCTTGGAAGGAGAGTTGGGAGAACCCTCTTGAGATCTGCTTCCCTCGACCACCCTTTTTTTCATGGGGATGATTGGAATTTAATCATTTATTTCTCTTGAGACTTCAGAAACTCTGGTCAGTTGCCTGATTCCGACTCTGCTCTAGAAGGATATCTCTCTCCAATTTCTGTTGGTTCTGTGCTATCCTACTCTTAGAGAGGATAACACTCTTGCGTTCTTTTCTAGTTATTTTATGGTCCCAAAGAAGAATAGAGATCTTAGACCCAATATTGGACTTTTGCTTCCTCAACTCCTTTTTGAGGTGCTCCTGCTTCAGGATGATATTAATTGCTTCCATCTTTCCTCTCCTACAGAACAGACGGCATGTATCTATACATTTGTGATGATTATGATGATTATGTGCCATCAAGTCATTGTTGACTCCTAGCAGCCACATAGATAGATTTTCTCCATGATGATCTGTCCCCAGCCTGGTCCTTCAAGTCTTCCAAAGGTGCCCTCATCGCCATTATAATTGAGTCTATTCACCTTTCTGCTGGTCATCCTCTTCTTCTCTTTCCCTCCATCTTTCCCAGCATCAGAGCCTTCTCCAGAGAGCTGGGTCTTCGCATAATGTGTCTGAAGTAGGATAATTGGAGCCTGGTCATTGGTGCCTCAAGGGAGAGCTGTAGATTATTTTCAAGTTTCCATAGAACCCTACCATTATTCCTTCCTTTCTTTTTATAGCAAATGGATCCATCAACCATTTTCACATTTTACCATTTAGACCTTCCACAGCCCTGGAAGCATTTTCTACGTTATGGTGCCTGTTGTCCTTTCCCTCTGCCTCTAAGCCATAATTCTGTTCTGTTCTGTTCTAACTGGCTGGCTGCTTGCCACATACTACCATTTGGAGCTCCTCTATTGTCTTTTCTTATTACGCTGCCTCAGCCTTTGGGTCATTCGTGAGAAGTCTTTCTTTCCTTGCAGGTTATCCAGTTCATGGGCAAATAAAGATATCCTCAGAGGAGCTGCCATTCTACCATTCCTGTAATTCTGTATACTTTAATCACTCAACACAAGTTCCTTCCTCTTGCAAAAGTCAGAGCCTATATCATTCTCCAACTCTTGGGCCACATGGCAACTGCAACTTCAATGGTTGCTACTCTCTGTATCAGTTCCCTGCAGCCATGGTATCTCTGTTCAGTTTCTTTGTAGACAGACACAGGACATCTCTTGCTCCCGGTCCCTCCCTGCATCAAATAATTTCTACACTGGTAGCTAAATGCAGACAATTTCATTGAGAGCATTACCTTTGCACTTCCTTCCTCAGTGCATGCCTCCTGATACAGGCTTGCATGGAGAGCTCGCCTTCAGGCCCTCTGCATTGGAGGCATATATATAAGGCATTACATGACATCAACAAACTCAGGTTTCTCAGAGTTGAAAAGGCACTTTGAGCCTAATTGGACTTTCTCAACAGCCAGATATTTCAGGCTGTATCTGTCAGCCCGACTACGAAGACCAGAACAAGAATTCAACTCCATAGGATGGTTAAAACTACTTTTATTGAGAATGGCTATAATAGCAGAAATTTGCAAGTCTGATTGTGTTGTTCCTCCTCCTCCTCCTCCTCCTCCTCCTCCTCCTCCTCCTCCTCCTCCTCCTCCTCCTCCTCCTCCTCCTCCTTATAGTTCAGTGAATTAGGGAGGTGTCTGTCTGAGCTGCTTCCAAATGTTATCTGGATGTTCTGGACTTACAAAATGTTTTACCTCTTGTTGCCTTGGCAGCGGAGCTTGTCAAAGTCCTCTTCCTTACTCTCTACATCATCAGACAGTTTAAATGGTACATAGATGGGCAAGGCGCATAAAATGTGTGTCTCTTCCACAGCAGTGTATCCAGCATTCCAACTTCAGTTTAGTGATCCATATACTTGGAACCTGCCGGCCAGCTTGCGAGCCACCTGGGACTTGCAACTTCCTGCCGGCTTCCCCACTGACTTGGTTGTGGGAAGCCGGCAGGAAGTTGCCTCGCCTAACAACCGTGGGATTGGGTTAACGACAGCAACCGGGACTGCAGGGACTGCCGTCGCTAAGTGATGTTGTTAGGGTCATGACCGCATTGCTTAGCGATGGAAATTCCAATCCCAATTGCCTTCGTTAAGTCAAGGACTACCTGTATATCCATCAGGGACAGCCCTTATCAAGTCCCACTGGGGCAAACCCAAAGTCAACCTGTTTGTGACATTGCACAACAGGCAATGGCTAATCTTTCGTAGCAGAAGCGGAACAGCCCCCAATCCCTTGGAGACTCTTCCCTTTTTTCTTGGAATGGATCTATATTTTACATTTTGTTGTTGTTCAGTCGTTTAGTCATGTCCGACTCTTCGTGACCCCATGGACCATAGCACGCCAGGCCTTCCTGTCCTCCACTGTCTCCCGGAGTTTACTCAAATTCATGTTCATTACATCGGTGATGCTATCTAACCATCTCATCCTCTGCCGTCCCCTTCTCCTTTTGCCTTCAGTCTTTCCCAGCATCAGGGTCTTCTCCAGTGGGTCCTCTCTTCGCATTAGGTGGCCAAAGTATTTGAGCTTCAGCTTCAGCATCTGTCCTTCCAATGAGCAGTCAGGGTTGATTTCCTTTAGGATTGACTGGTTTGACCTCCTTGCAGTCCAAGGGACTCTCAAGAGTCTTCTCCAGCACCACAGTTCAAAAGCATCAATTTTTCGGCACTCAGCCTTCCTTATGGTCCAACTCTCACAGCCATACATTACTACTGGAAAAACCATAGCTTTAACTATACGGACCTTTGTTGGCAAAATGCTTTCCCCTCATTCCCATGTATCCAGAAGTCTGGCAAAAATCAACAGGGATTCAACCAACCGCATCCTAGCTACAACTTGGTGGCCTTGTCAACTGTGTCATTCTGTTTCACCCATTGAGATTGCCTTCACCTCCAAACTACCCCAGTTTATTCTCCACCTATCAGGGGCAATTCTTCTACCTGGACTTTAATTTTCCCCACATTCCAGCTTGGAGGATTCAGTTCTGCAATCCGCCTGAGAAATAAAACAAGTTATATTGTCTTCATGGAAGGGGGCCCGCGGTGGCTCACGTGGCTAAGGCGCTAGGACGGGAAGATCTTAAGGTCAGCGGTTCGAATCCCGTGTGCGGATGCCGCGTGATGGGGTGAGCTCCCGTCAGCTTGCCCTAGCTTCCGACGTCAGGCTCTAGCGACAAGCCGGTCAGTTAGCCCCCGTTGCAACTAAACGGATCAACCAATTACCAACTTCCGGTTGATCCGGAAAAAAGCGGACCCTGCAAAAGACCCTGCAAAAAAGCGGGATAAACGCTAGGATGATGAAGATACTGTCTTCATGGAACCCTTCCAGTGGAGCTTCTGATGCAACCAAATGAAAAGCTTTTTCTGGTTGTTCACAGGCAACAGATTAAGCGTTTTCCTCTCCTTAAAACAGCAGGGCCTTGGTTCTTTCTTCACTAAAAGTATACATTGCTGCCATCGCCTTCTTTTTTCCCGGCGTCGGGAGCTACTGTTTTCTCCGACCCGATGAACCATATTATGGAAGGCCTAGCAAATCTCTGTTCTCCAGCTTCTCAGCGTGGAGTCTCTCCCTCATCCTCTCTCTGTTAATATCAAAACCCTTTTGATCCCACAGATTCCTCCCCAAGTCACTTTTTTTTCATTTGAAGTAGCTTTTTGGTAGCCATGACTTGGCTTGTCAAGCTAGGGAATTGCATGCCTGCTTCATTTTTCAGAGGGACAAGTAGTCTATCCAGATATTTCTTCCTAAGGCAGCTTCTGCTGCTTTTACACTTGATTCGGTATATAACATTGCCTACCCTGCTTTTTCCAACTCTTCAACTGCATTGAGAAACAGTTTATTAGATGTACATGATGTCATTAGATATCTTACCTGACCGGACAGCTTCATTCCACCGGAACCAAAGCTAATTCTTGACCTTCCAGAACTGTGCCAGGTAGCTATGTGAGTTCAGCTCTTCATCTTCCTTTTATTGAGCATAACTAGACCAGATCCCACCTATCAAAAGCAATGCAGGGCTGTTCTATCTTTAGTTATCTTACGGTGACCAACCCCGCCCCCCAAGTAAGAACCTTACTAATTACCAGCATGTATGAATCACAGGGGAAGAGGAAGGGGCGTGGTGGCTCAGCGGGTAAGACGCCAGGCTTGTCGATCGGAAGATCGCAAGTTCGGAGGTTCGAATCCCTAGCCCCGCGTGATGGAGTGAGCTCCCGCACTTGCCCCAGCTCTTGCCAACCTAGCAATTCGAAAGCATGCAAATGCAAGTAGATGAATAGGTACCACTTTGGTGGGTAGGTAACAGCGTTCCGCGCGCGTCATGCTGGCCACATGACCATGGAAGCGTCTTCGGACAACGCTGGCTCTTCGGCTAACAAACGGAGATGAGCACCGGCCTCTAGAGTCGGACACGACTGTACAAATGTGTGGGGGGAACCTTTACCTTTACTATGAATCACAGAGATCACAATGAAGAACTGGTTGGTTACCTATAACTACAGTTCTTCAATTTGTCATGTGTGAATACACACAACCTGTATACATAATTCGTTCTTCTGTACCAAAGAATGGACTTCAAGCTTGATTGCTTGATTGCAGACGTTTCATTACCCAACTAGGTAACATCATCAGTGCGAGTGAGTGTGGGGTTTGCTCCCTGTTTATATGCAGTAGTTGCCCTGCCAGTGTTGGTGGGGTTGTGGTTTTCTCCTTGGTAATTCCTTGATTAGCGTATTGTTTTCTGCTTGATCGTTTGTCTGTTTGATGGTTTGTCTCCTTGGTAGTTCCTTGGTTGGGTATTGTTTTCTGCTTGATTGTTTGTCTGGTGTTGAAAGCTAAGAAGGGAACAAAAAGACCAGAACACATCCTCTCCAGCAGCCTACATCCAGATAAGCAGGGATTAACGCCAGACAAACAATCAAGCAGAAAACAATACCCCAATCAAGGAACTACCAAGGAGAAAACCACACCCTCACCAACACTGGCAGGGCAAGCTACTGTATATAAACAGGGAGCAAACCCCACATCACTAGCACTGATGATGTTACCTAGTCAGGTAATGAAATGTCTGCAAGCAAACAACCAAGCTCGGAGAGCACCAAAGACTCCACAGTTTAACCCTGAGCTACACATACAGTATTCTCTTCTATTGGAATGGACTTCAACTTGGGTCTTCCTATTCCTATTCCTATCCCTGTCTTTTCACCATTATACCACATTGGCTCTTAGGCTGAAGGAGAAGGATTGGCCCAGAGTTCTCCAGGGAACTTCAGTGGTTGATGGGGGTCTCTCCACTCCTAATCCAGCACCTTCAACAGTTGGCTTATGGGCTGAGCGAGAGGAATTGGCCCCAAATCACCAGCTGGCTTCTATACATACAGTAAGAGAGACCTAGAACCTGGGCCTCCCCATTTCTAATCTAGCACCTTCCCCACCCCACTCTGCTAGCCTTATACCTCTCATAGTCTCCATTTTACTTTTGCACTTAAGCACTGTAAGCCTATGGGATTTTCTCTCCCCACAGGTCATTTTCCACTCTTCTTTTATGACCGACATTACTTTTATTTCTTACTTTTTGTGTGTTCTCACTCTTATTTTCTTCATTTGCACAAGCCTTACCCCAAGCAGTGGCATATTAAGCCGTATCGTATTAACTCTAGAACCAAGAGGGTGCGAAATGTGGCTTTTTTCAAAACTGACATGTTATGGTTTGTTGGTGCTTGGCAAATACGCAGAACGCAGGCTGGATTACTTAATATACTTCAGCAGCCTGAGAGGCATTTTTGAGCTAAAAAGCTTCAAATTGTACCGGCAATATTGGATTTAAAAAAAAACACTAAAATATGCTCTATTTGTTTACAGCCTTGAGCATTTTACCCTTCTAAGTAAATAAATAATCAGGCACATTATTAAGTACCTGTTCCTTCCAGGTTCTTGAAGATGCAATTTCCTCTCCAGAAGCATTTTCTCTCTCTCTAGAAGTGTTGAAGGGGGGAAAAAAAGGGGTGGAAAACCTTTCAGTACGTTAGTTTTACCTTTTTTTCCTTCCTCACCTCCATTCCCCATACAGATGAGCTCTGAAAAGCGTCTTTATTCCATTTGACTGTGCTATTATGTGCCCAGGCATTCAATAAAAGTTGTGATTTATGATATGTATGTGGCCTTTGTTGTACTTTCTTCTGTCATTTATCAGAGAGAGGAGCTCGGTTTGATAATTCTTGGCAAATAGCTTTTTCAGTTTAGAATGTCAGCTGTCACGCTGTCAGGAAAAGTTATTTCTGTGCCCCCCCCCCCTCTTATTAATAAGGCAGCGATCTTGCCTCTCTACTGTGGCTCCTTGATAAGGAATGCTTGCTGTGAGGCTGGGGGGAATAAGCACAACTTGCAGGAAACTCCCCTGGACGATGCACTTCAAAAGTTTAACCCCTTTGCCCTTTGGATGTGTCTAAAAGTACTGCGCTTAGATAGAATGGAGGCCTTGTTCATGCAAGAGGGGAGATTGGGAAAAGGTTCATGGCCAGATTCGCAGTTGGGCAAATGATTTCTAGCAGCCTGCCACAGGTTTTGGCTTCCGGATGTGTGGGAATACAGGTAGTCCTCCACTTACGACCACAATTGGGACTGGAATTTTCGTTGCGGTTATAAGTCGACTCACCATGTGGCTGGACCCGATTTTACGACCATTTTTACAGTGGTCATTAAGCGAATCCAGCTTCCTCAATGGACTTTTTTGCTGGAGAGTGGCAAAAAAGGTCGCAAATCATGATCATATGACCGCAAGACACTGCAACTGGCCGTAAATGCGAGCTGGTTGCCAAGTGCCCGAATGTCAATCACATGACTGCAGAGGTGGTCTGATGGTTGTAAGTGTGAGTACAGGTCGTAAAGCACTTTTCCCAAGGCCGTCGTAACTTTGAACCGCAGTTAAATGAACGGTCGTAAGTTGAGGACTACCTGTACGGCTCCATCCATCTTTAGCATGCAAGTCCCATTCTGGTTAGGGATGGTGGGAGTGATATTCGACCACATCTGAGACCAGTGGCTTGGGCAAAATGGAGTTGGTATGCTGATTGGTCCTGAGTTCAAATCCTCGCTTAGAGTTGCTGTTTTGTTTCGCTGATGGGTTAACATGTCACCCCCTCTCTATCTGAGCCTTTTCTATCGATGCCTGTCATTTTATAGATATAGGAGTAATACACACACACTCCTGGTTACACATACACAATACACTAATGCAGTGCTGGGATACATCAGGTGTAGTTGGTCTGGTCAACCAGAGAGGCTGCTGAAAAATCCCTCATGAGGTTCCCGGATTGTGGGAGAAACCATAATCACCTCCACCTTATGGAACACTCTCCCCCCAGAAGTCATGGGGAGGCCTCACCATGCCCTAATTCCACAAACAGGTTCAAATTGTTTTATATATCTGTTTATATAAATTCAACTTCTCCAGCTGCCCAATCTTAATTAAGCTTGTTGCTTAATTCTAAGCCATGATGTTATTGGCTGTTTTTGGATTTGCATCTTCTGTGACCCTTGCTATTATGATTTGTAGAACTTGGTTTGATGATGATGATGATGATGATGATTTTATCCGGCCTTTTTTAAAATATACTGTGTTTGGTCAACTCAAGGTGGCAAACATACCTAATATTCCTGCCTCCTATTTTCCCTACTACAACAACTCTGTGAGTTGGGTTGGGTTGGGTTGGGGGGGGGGGGAGAGAGAGAGAGAGAGAGAGAGAGAGAGAGAGAGAGAGAGAGAGAGCGCGCTGGCTCAGAGTAATCTAGCCGGCTTTCATGCCTAATGTTGTACCCAGCTAATGGTGGTTTGTTCAGTAAACCATAATGAAACCTTTGCTTGTTGTGAAGTATGCAGTACAGCATGCAAATACAGCATGCTGGATTTGCAAGGTTCTTTCTTGCTTTCGTATCCTTTCCACATCAGGGAGCAGCTTTTATCATCCATCCATCCATCCATCCATCCATCCATCCATCCATCCATCCATCCATCCATCCATCCATCTATCTTTGGAGGCCATCTAACTCCAAAATCTCTGAGTGGCTTACAATTGCTGGGAGTGGAAGTCCATAGAGATTAAAGCATGCTGGCTGGGGAATTCTGGGAGTTGAAGTCCACACATCTTAAAGCATGTTGACTGAGGAATTCTGGGAGTCGAAGTCCACACACCTTAAAGTTGTCAAGGTTGAGAACACTGCCATACTACAATAAAGTAGCATTCCTGGAATCCCTGCCATGCCTGTTCCTTGACCTGGCCTACCTTGGTGGGTTGGCCCCACTTCTGCCACCAAACACCCATTTGCAGTGTGCGTGCCCAGGAGGTAAAAAAAAGTTGTTTTTTTCTTTGGAAGTTTGAGAGGTTTCTCGCTCATTCTCTCTCTCCGTCAAAACAACAAATAGGCCTAATTGAGTGCAGATCATTAAGCAGTTAAGAATATTGGCGGGAGAAGAGATTTATGCTAAAGATTGGGGTGTTCTGTTTCCTCCTTCTCTCCAGCCTTATCAGCTATTTGTTGTGTATCAAAAACTCATTTGGATACAGAGTGGATTTGTCACATGAGTTGTATTCTAATAGATGGAGAAGTTATGTCTCTCCATTACTCTTCTGGGAAATACAGGGAGTCCTCAACTGCAATTGGTACCGGCAACTCCGTCGCTAAGTGACACAGTTGTAAAGTAAAACTTAATGTAACCATGCACGATTTGCGACAGCAAAATCTTAATGACCGGATGCAGTAATTAAGCGAGTCACTGGAGGTCATTAAGTGAGACGTCATGTGACCACGACCTGTGACCCTTGCTGGCCACCCCATTGACTTTGTTTGTCAGAAGCTGACTGTGAAGTGCACAAATGGCGATCATGTGACCACAGGATGCTGTAACCGCCGTAAATGCACACTGGTTGCTAAGCGCCTGAACGGCGATCACGTGACTGTGGGGATGCTGCGATGGCCACAACTTCGAGGACTGGTGATAAAGCTACTTTTTCAGTGCCGTCGCAAATTCGAACAGTTGCTAAACGAGTACTTGGTAAGCAAGGACTACCTGTATATGTTTTTTCTAACTCATTGCATGAGTTAGAATGCAATAATGTTAAATTTATTTATTTATTCATTCATTCATTCATTCATTCATTCATTCATTCATTCATTCATTCATTCATTCATTCGACTTTTATTACCGCACCATCTCCCCCAAAGGAGACTCTGGGCAGTTTACAAACATAAAGATTAAAATTCTACTATAAAAATATAAAAATACAATATATAATTACTTATCATTATAAGTTAAATAGAAAATCCAAGAGGGCAAAACATGATCTTAAAAGGGCTCTAAGGCGCCAGCCATCCCCATGAGGAACTATTCCTATTCCCATCCCACGCGAGGCGGCAAAGCCAGGTCTTTAAATTCTTCCGGAAGTACAGGAGCGATGGGGCCTGCCTCTCCTCCCGGGGCAAAATGTTCCAAAGGGCAGGTGCCACTGCTGAGAAGGCCCGCCTTCTGGACCCCGTCAACCGAAACTCCCTTACCGACGGGATCCGAAGCATGCCCTCTCTAAGCTTTTTTTTTTTAAAAAAAAAACTTTCTACAATTGGATTTCTCTTGATTGCATTCCATATTAAAAACTGATGCTATAGGTGGATTTTTCTGAATTGGTATTCTCCATATTGTTGAACTCCTGTAATCTCCAACTGGAAATGCAACAGGTTAACATCTATTGGAGAAAATTGTATATCGTGAATGTACCTAGTCTTTGTGCCTTGTAATCATGGTTTATGTTTTGGGTGCAGTGTATGAACCCAGCCACGTCTGGATTATTCAACTAATTATGGTTAAAGAAATCAAGTGTGAGTCTAGTGTCCGTATTTGATGGCTGTTTCTCACTTTTGTTTTTTTAAAGAAGTCTTGCTTGTTTTGTAGCGTCAGTGAGTGCTTGTATGCATGTTTAAATTCGTATTTTTGACTTCTTGTTAACTGCTACTGGCAAATTAGCCTATAAATATTTAAAATATTTAAATTACTCATGTTCATCTAGCATTTATATCAAGACAAATAACAATCTAGAGCAGAAATCCATGCAAAGTGTTATTGTGTCCCATGTGGGCAATAAGAGTCCATATTAGGAATTAAGAATAGGAAGACATGCAATGTTTTTTGCTTTTATTACATTTGCAGACAGCCATACAGCAGCTCGTTTTAAGGTGACCTTTTCCTTACTGGGGAGGGATGAGCCATGTGACCATCTGTGGAGCTGGTGAAGGCCATCTGGGGGGTGGCATGTGCTGTGTCCCCCTGCCTTGATGGTGCATCCCTCCTCAACAGGGCATTGTTGGGCCCAACAGTCCTGGATAATTTTTGTCCAGTCTCCAACCTTCCCTTTTTAGGGCAGGTTCTTGAGAAGATGGCCAGGCTGCAGCTTCAGAAGGACCTGGAGGAAACAGATTATCTAGACCAGTGTTTCTCAACCGTGGCCACTTTAAGATGTGTGGACTTCAACTGCCAGAATTTCCCACCCCTGGCTGGGGAATTCTGGGAGTTGAAGTCCACACATCTTAAAGTGGCCATGGTTGAGAAACACTGGTCTAGACCCTTTTCAGTTGGGTTTCAGTCCAGGATTCGGTACTGAGGTAGCATTGACTATTCTTGTTGATGATCTCTGGTAGAGCTGGGACGGGAGTGGTCCTCCTTGCTCTCTCAGCAGTTTTGAATACCATTGATCATGGTATCTTTCTGGACTGCCCACAGCGAATAGAAGTAGGGGGGTGGCACATGGTTTCGGTGGTTTTCATCCTTTATCTCTTGTCAGTTCTAGTTGGCATTGATGCAGGGTAGAGACGAAGCCCAAAGCCTCTTGACATGTGAGGTGCCCTAGGGCTCGATGTTGTTGACCCTCCTGCTTAACATCTGCATGAATGAGGTCATCCATCTTGACCCCAGGCCAAATCTTGCTCCAGTGCCTGGAGGCTGTGGGAGTCTGGTGGGGGAGAAACAGGTTAGAACTCAAACCTAGCAAGATCAAAGGGCTGTGGATATTTGGATCACCTGTATCCAAGGATTCTCCATCTTAAGTCCCGAATGGGGTTGTGCTGCCCCATTGGGTCCTGGTGTACAACTTGGTCCTCCTGGACTTGCAGCTTCCTGCTTGGGGAACAAGTAGCAGCTGTGGCCAAGAGGGCCTTTGCAGAGATTTATGTTGCATGCTGGTGGTGCCCGTTCCTGTGGGAGGCTCTCCTCACAGTCACCAACACATTATTTACCTTGCGTGTGGGCTGTTGCAGGGCGGAGTACATGGGGTGCCCTTGAAGACCACTTGAAAGCTGCAGCTGATCCAGAACGTGGCAGGATGAGCAGCCATAGGCGTTCCATGTTATGCCCATGTGACGCATTTGCTTCATGAATTGCACTGGTTGCCAGTAAGCTTCCGGGTACAATTCAATGCCATGAAGCCCTTCATGGCATAGGGCCTGGTTATTAGGGGGACCATCTGTCTCCTATGGTCTCTGCCTGTGCTGTACTATTGGACGGGTCCCTATTGCTTAGGGTCCCATTGATTAAACAGTATCACCTGATGGGAACCAGGAAGTGGGCCTCCTCTCGCTAGGCCTGCCCTCTGGAACAGCACCCCCTCAGAGATTCGAGTGGCCCCTACCCTGATCTAATTTAAGCAAACCTTGCAATTTTATCATTCTTTTCTGCAGGTTATAGTGTTTTCAGCTCTTAATGTTGTATGCCGCCCAGAGTTATAGAGTCAGGTGGCCTTAAAAAATATGTTAAATAAATAAATGTGTGGAACCAGTTGAAGTGAGATTTGAATGGGTGGGTGAATGAATGACAGCTCAGTCCCTGAGCCATTACAGGGTAAGTTCACTGACCATTTAAAAACAGCTCTATATGTGTTCCATTCTTGTATAACCCATCTGGTGATAGTCACAGAGAAATGAGCGTCTTCTGTTTTCATTTAAAAGCAGAGCTTAAATCATGGGAAAAAAGCCAGAGACGCTTGGTTTCTCTGTGGTTATACTGCTTTGTAGATTTGTATAAAGGGTCTCTTTCTGCATTGGACAGACCCACCCAGAGTATCCTGGGCATCAGATTTTTTTTTAGGAAGGATTTAAACAAACTGGAACAGATGCAGAGAAAGGCCATGGAGAGGATAATGGGGACTTTTATTCAAATCCAGTGAAGAAAAATTGAATGAACGGAATGCTTATCCTCGAGAAGACAGAGGAGATACAATGGGCACTCTTCAAGTCCTGAAGGGGTTCTCCATCATCCTAGAGTGCAGGACACTGAATAATGGCTTAAGTTAAAAGAAGGCAGGTGCTGACTGTATGTTAGAAAGAGACTTCCTAATAGCAGGAGCAGGTCAATAAGCTGAATCTGCCACCTTGTAATTGAAGACCTTCGTTCCATATTTTCTACTCTGGGGTGATAGAGAACTGGCCATGGCTGCCTTCTGTGGGAGAACCCTTCAGGACTTGAAGGTTGCTATCTTATCTTGCCTTGGCTTTCTCTTTCATAAGCTAAACATACAGGCCGTCCTCGCTTAGTGACCACAGTTGGGACCGGCAACTCCATTGCTAAGCGCCGCGGTCACTAAGTGGAAAATCACATGACCGTGACGGGCTTACAACCTCACTTCCCCTTCAGTCGTTAATTGAGTCACCGCAGTCGTTAAGTAAAACACCACCTGACCGCAACTTACAATTTTACTTCTGCCTTCTCTATTAACTCTGCTTGTCGCAAGCCAGCTGTGAAGCACACAAATGGTGATCTCGTGATTGCGCTGCAATGGCCATCAGTGCAAGGATTGGTCACAAAGCTATGTTTTTACACTGTTGTAACTTTGAACGGTCGCTAAACGAGGCAGTTGGTAAGCGAGGACTGCCTGTATACCCTTTCAGTTCTCATTCCAGGATTTTGCCCCAGGTCCCCTGATCATCCTTGCTGCCTTTCTGAGCCTGTTGTCGTTTGTCCGAAATCTTCTTGAAGTGTGGTGCATTCAGAAGAGTGTTAGCATTTCCACTTCTGTCAATACGGATGACTGGGGATGCCGAGGAATTACAAGTAGGCTGAGGCAGGCAGTGCTACATCGAGGAGCCTGTGCTGGGGAAACAGCAGGAAGCTTCCATCTCTTGGAGCTGTGTGGCTTTGGGAAGCTGGCCGAGCAGAGTCATATTGACTATGCAACTGTCATCCTTTAAAGTATGGTGTGATTTCAAGGGAAAGACTCAGCTGACACCACACAGTGGTTCCTGGAGCGCTGCAGGTTTAATAGCTCTGGGGACGGTAGAGCAGCGCCGAGACCTGGCAGTGCGACAGCAATTGACTTTTAATCCACTCCTTCCTGCCAACTTTCCTTCCTGATTCCTCCTGGGTGCACAAGAATGCCAGCCTGAGTTAGATTAGACAGAGACAGGGTGCAGAAGGCGGCATCCCAACTTTAACACCGCTGTCCTGTGACTTTGCAGCATTTGTGTGTCTGCTTGAGACTGTGGGGAAGCAGGCAAAGGGTGTCCGAGGCTGGTTTGGGGACAGGGTTCAGGAGAAAGTGTTCGGATCCACAGGCTGACTTGGTAAGGTCTAACGATCAATAGATCCTTTGCAGGGGAAGAGGCTGAATGTTTGGAGCAGAGGCTACAAACCCTGATAAGAAAACTTGAGAATATTTAGTTGAGGCAGCGTGCTGGGAGGCATGCAACTGGAGCTGTTTTACTGGAGCAACTCATTTGTTGCCATGATACATAAATTTGTCAAATTCCCCCATTAAAATAATCCCTCTCCAATATGGGTATTTAACTTGATTGGGGCTAGATTGATTAGTGGTGAGAAATGGACCACACATCAAGAAGGCACCAAGTTGTTTTTACCAGTTATATCCTATGGCACTGGGCTGAGTTACATTTGGTCTGTCCAAAATCGTCTGCAAGAAAACAACAAGGCTCAGAGAGCACCAAGGACGCCACTGTCCAAAATCTGCCCAGCTAGTGAATATGACCATTATATTAAGATAGATGATAGATAGATAGATAGATAGATAGATAGATAGATAGATAGATAGATAGATAGACAGACAGACAGACAGACAGACAGACAGACAGACAGACAGACAGACACAGACACAGACACAGACACACACACACACACACACACACACACACACACACTACAGGATTTTCTTTCAGGATAAGCAGTAGCATGCAAAGTGTAGGAAAGGAGTAAGAAGTATTAAGCCAAAGAAAATAAGGGATGAGGGAGAAAAGGAAAAGGAAATATAACTAAATCTACCTCTTTTTTGTGCCTTTTAGTCAGTGTTGACTCCTGGCAACTGCCTGGACAAGTCCCTGCAGTTTTCTTGGCAAGATTCGAAAGTGGTTATTGCCTGCTACCTAGGGATGAGAGGGAGTGACTGGCCTGAGGTCACCCAGTTGGCTTCATGCCTAAGGCAGGACTAGAACTCACGGTCTCCCAGTTTCTAGCCCGATGCCTTAACCACTACACCAAACTGGCTCTCTAAATCTAGATCACACCAACACAATTCATTATATCCAATTATACTTTTCTATCCTTGCAAGACATCCTGGTTTCCACTGTGTCTATACATCACTTCCTGTACTGCCTTTTCTTCTTTAAAATTCTTGTAACTCTCTTTTTCAGATTCTCATCAATTCCATACAGCCACAACTTTCTAAGCCTTCCCCTTCCTCTTGACCCATTCACTTTTCATTCATAGTTTAGCTTTGTGATCTGAACCTCATTCATTCTCTATGTCCATACTGTCTCAGCATCTTTCTTTCATATCTTCAGGACTACCTTCTCCTAATAGCCCCATCTGATAAGATCTAAGAGGGTGGGCTCCTTCTGTATCTCACCTCTTAGGAAATGTCATCTACAGTGACCTTGGGGGTGGGCCTTCTCCGTCGCTGCCTCCCTTCTCCGGAATAATATCCCCACGGAGATCAGATTGTCCCCTACACTTTTTTGTTCTATTAAGCCATTAAGACCTGATTGTTTCAGCCAGCCTTTAAGGCAGAGCTTTCCAAACTGTGTGTCGCGACACAAAAGTGTGTCACCACACACAGTCTGGTGTGTCGCCACACCACCCAGAAGCGCTGATCATCATCAGCACTTCCGGGTTTTCCCGCGGCGACCCACCAACTGCAGCGCGCAAAAGTTGAAAGCGGCAGCAGCGCTTCCGGGTTTTTGCGCGCTGCCGCACTTCCGGGTTTTCCCGCGGCGACACACCAACGCCAGTTGGTGTGTCGCCGCGGGAAAAACTTTGGAAAGCCCTGCTTTAAGATCACAAAGTGGAGGTGATTCTTCCACTGTGGCCAAGTTTGTTCATTGTGTGATTTTCCAGCACCTTTTAATCTTTTTGAAGGATTAATTATTACTGTGGTTATTATTCTGATTTTGAATGTTTTTATCCTGATTACTGAAGTATGTGACCTGTTCAGAATCACTATTAATTAGAGTGGCATATAAACTTAACAAATAAATATTCATAGAATCATAGGGTTGAAGGGGCCTTGGATATCTTCTAGTCCAACCCCTTGCCCACAGCAGGAATCCTCAGACCACTGCAGCAAATGGCTATCCAACCTTTTCTTGAGGACCTTCGGTGATGAAGCATCCATGACTCTCTGTTATCATCCAATCCCAGATACTTCAGTTCATTCACATTAATGCAACAGCATTTCATTCTTGATCCTCTCTGTCTGTTTACCGCACACACTTCTTAAGAACCCCATCCCTACTGCACTAAACATATTTTTATGCTCCTCCTGGTGTAACTGACTTCTACTGTATAACAAATTAGGCAGAAGCTTGCTGTTATACACAGCTTCACGAACATTATTTTTTAATAACAGATCACATATCAACCATTTTCTTTCTACCAGCACTTGCATGTCTTAATTTCTTCATCATCCATTTCTCCATGTTCAGTAACATTCTACCAAGGTGGACAATTTCACCTACTTGCTCTAATTCTTTGGTCTTTATTATTTATTTATTGCAGTTATTTTTATGCCTTCTGCTTGAGTGGTTGCAGTGTATACCTTGCAATCTTCACTCTGTTTTCTCTGACAAACACAAATGCTTTGGTCTTGGATAAGTTAATCGTCATCTCTACACTCCTTGTGGCCTTCACTGCAGATCGTGTGGTTTCTCAGGCAATGACACCGCATCATCTGAAAATGAGAGTTCGCACACTTCCTCATCCCCAACTAACATACAGTACTTCTAATGTCACAGCAAACATTCCTTAAGTATTTATACATAAATACATTTTAAAAATCATCAAGGAAATAATACCCATCCTTGACTGACTCCCTGCTCAATATTGTATAGGTAGCTAAAAATGTAGCATTAGTAACCTACAGCAGGGGTCCCCAACCTGTGGGCTGCGGCCCATAGTGGGCTGCAGGGGTCCCTCCTGCAAACCCTGCCCCCCGGCGTGCGTGATTACCCCGCCCCGGCGCGTGCGATTGGCTCCCGCCTGCAAACCCCGCCCCCCCGGTGCATGCGATTGGCTCCCGCCTGCAAACCCACCCACCCCAGTCTGTGGAAAATTTTTCTTCCACGACTGGTCCCTGGTGCCAGAAAGGTTGGGGACCGCTGACCTACAGCATCCTCAGATAGCAGCCTTGCCATCCAGATTTATAAGTAGAGCCTCCCCTCTCTGCAAATGCTCAAATGATTACTGCATATCATCCAGTGGGTTATCTATACATTCTGGGCCCTATTTGAACTATTCTTGTTCTAATTTCCCTCAACTCTTCTCCATAAACACCTGGACTTATTAGGTTCAGCTGCCCTCCTGCATATGACTCCTTGACTCATAATTGCAACAGTGACTCAATTATTGTTCATCTTTATCCCCTGGATTTTATAACTGAAGTTTGGACTTAGCGAAAAATCCAGGTTGTTGGAGGGTATGTGGGTGATCTTAGTCCCCCAAGGCACGGGGGCGAGGGCAGGGAGATGCAACTGGAGCAAAGTGTAGACCAGTGTTTCTCAACCGTGGCCACTTGAAGATGTGTGGACTTCAACTCCCAGGATTCCCCAGCCAGCCATGCTGTCCACACATCTTCAAGTGGCCAAGGTTGAGAAACACTGGTGTAGACTGTTTAGTCACTCTTTGCCAGAGGAGTTGAGTGCTTGCTGTTTAGAAGACTTTAAGAATGCATGAGGCCATTTGTAGGTGAATTATGAGACTGTAGAGAGAGCAAACCAGGAGAACAGCAGCCTGGAGGCCATTTCCCACTGTAGCTGCAGGATACAAGAGGGCATTGCAAGCCTTTCACAATGGACAGTGGGCGCTGCTGGTCTGAATCTTTCTTAATTTAGGAATCTGATGGCCAGACCAGTTATCATGTGGAGGAGACTGTCAGCGCTCTCCTCTGATGAATCTCCTGCATTTGGCTTTGCTGATAGGGTTGCGCAGTCAAGCAGACAAACGTACCCCATCCCTCAAGAAAGCCACAGGTGCAGAAATAAGGCTGCCCGTGTTTGCTCTATGCTGGCACCAGACCTATTAGAAAGTCAAGGAAAACTGATCCCAAACAAGCACCAGCTTCCAAGTTCCCTTTTTTAAAAAAACAGATGATAATAAAACTGAGTTCTACCAGTCAAGCAGAGAAAAACTAAATAAAGTGCTTTTTAAAATTTCCATGGCTTATCTCCAGATGATGCCTTTGTTAGCCACAGCCCCATAAAACCTAATGGGGATTTCCCCCCCCCCCAATACAAGTGTATAAACCAGGGCTTTCCAAAGTTTTTCCCGCGGCGACACACCAACCGGCGTTGGTGTGTCGCGGCGGGAAAACCCAGAAGTGCCGTCCTTGCGGCAGCGCGCAAAAACCCGGAAGCGCTGCTCCGCTTTCGGGTTTTGCGCGCTGCAGTTGGTGTGTCGCCGCGGGGAAACCCGGAAGCGCTGATGATGATCAGCACTTCCGGGTTGTGTGGTGACACACCAGACTGTGTGTGGCGACACACTTTTGTGTGGCGACACACAGTTTGGAAAGCTCTGGTATAAACAGAAGACCATGGACTTAAAAAAAAAAAACTGTTACCAAGTACTTCAGTTCAGTGCCCGTGCTAACAACTTTTAAAATCAATTCTTCCTCGAGATAACTGATTTATTAGACACCTACTCTTCTGCAGGCAAAGCTAATCACAATTAACAAACAAAGCAGTGTGCAGCAGTTACAACATGGAGCAATAAATCTTCTAGGATTAGAAAGCTCTCTTAATGGGCTTTGAAGGGAAGGCTGAGTGTGCAAGCCGGAGCCTGCCTTCTGAGACCTGTTCAGACGTCACAGGAAGCCATGGCTTGTTACTAAGTGAATGAACTGCAACAGTCTTGGCTTCTTATACACCTTTCCTTTCCCTCTTGTCAACAGGCTGGAAATATCTGTGAAATCCAAATGTGAGGAACTGTGGCTTGTTTAAATCATGATTAATACATTCTTTCAGATACTTTGGATCAAAGGGTTAGAGGTCACTTAAAACAATAACCTACACCAGAGCTTTCCAAACTGTGTGTCGGGACACGTTAGTGTGTCGGCTGCAGTGTCTGGGTGTGTTGCGGCTGCTGCTGCCTCCGAGCCCTGCCAGGATTCCGCGCAGGTCCTAGTGCCTGCCTTGTGCCTTGCTGCCTCCAAACCTGCTGTGATTCCGCGCAGGTCCTAGTGCCTGCCTTGTGCCTTGCTGCCTCCAAACCTGGTGTGATTCCACGCATGTCCTAGTGCCTGCCTTGTGCCCTGCTGTAAGAGTGTGTCACGAAATGATGCATGTCTAAACAGTGTGTCACCAACATGAAACGTTTGGAAAGCTCTGACCTACACAGATACCAATTTTGGGGTTCTTCTTGGGCTATGTAGCATAACATGGTATTTCCCTTCCTGGTTAGCTTTTAGTTTATTCTTTTTTTGTGAAGTAAAGTGAAGTAAAGTAATAAACATAAGAAAGTATAAAAAATAGATGACTTCCAATCTATCTCTGGTCATTAAGTACAATATTCTGCTTTAAATGTTAGTCTTTCATACAATACACAAGAACATTTCTTTGTCTAATACATTTTAATTTCTATATTCTAATCTTCTGATCTTCATATAAACTTCACTCTTCTTATAGTTCTCCAATAGTCCATCTGTGGTTTCCACTCCTTGAAGTAATAACAATTCAAGTTCTCTTTTCATTTAAGTATATCGTTTTGACATTTTTGATCAATCCTTCCATTTTTGCATTCATATCCATATCCTTGGTAAAGTCCAATCTTCTTGAGTTATACATAAAAGGAAAGTCTAAAATATATTTCTATTTATATATATCCACAAAGACGATTATAGTTTAAACATAATCTATATTTGAACCACATTTATACTATATTCTACATCTTCATGCACATTTAATTAATTAACAGGTTTTTATAGCTTCCTGTTCCATTAATACATAACTTTTAGTTTATTCTTGATGCAGGTAAGCTGTTTGTCTTACCGCCTGTATTCCTATGAAATGCTGAGCCACGATTGTTTAAAATCATGGTTTGTTCGATAAGTCATAATAGCCTGCCTTATACATAGTGTTCTCCAGCAAAGGAGATCGCTACCTTGTCGTGGTGCTGGAGCTTGAGCACCTCAATGAAGCCATGAGACATCACACTGACAACAAAGGTCCGCATAGTTAACGCAATGTAATTCCCCATAGTAACCTATGGCTGCGAGAGCTGGACCATAAGGAAGGCTGAGCAAAGGAAGATAGATGCTTTTGAACTGTGGTGTTGGAGGAAAATTCTGAGTGCCTTGGACTGCAAGAAGATCAAACCAGTCCATACTCCAGGAAATAAAGCCAGACTGCTCACTTGAGGGAATGATATTAAAGGCAAAACTGAAGTACTTTGGCCACATAATGAGAAGACAGGATACCCTGGAGAAGATGCTGATGCTAGGGAAAGTGGAAGGCAAAAGGAAGAGGGGCCGACCAAGGGCAAGATGGATGGATGATATTCTGGAGGTGACGGACTCGACCATGGGGGAGCTGGGGATGGTGACGGCCGACAGGAAGCTCTGGCGTGGGCTGGTCCATGAAGTCACAAAGAGTCGGAAACGACTGAACGAATAAACAACAAAAACACCATTCTAAATGCAACCGGCATTGATAGTTTGATTACACTATACCATGATACGTTCAATAATGTTACTGCTGGACTGTTCTGCTTTTGTGGCATCTAGCTTCATCATCCCTCATCTTGTCCAGAAGCTGAATTTGTTGATTGGATTTATAGGGCAATATATCTAAACATGCAGAAAGAAAACAGCAGTATAAACAATCAATTTTATTTCTTATGAATAGGGAAAACACATGGTATGGTCTTTGGGGGACTGTGATGTATCATAATGTAAGTGGGAAGTGCACGTTTAAATATGTTCTCAGTTTTATTCTAGTTTCCCACAGGATACAAATATGCAGTAATCTTCTCCTTCAACAAGTTCTAAAATGGTACCTTTTTTCTTTACCTGAGCATTGAAAGAATGTTTCTCATTGGTTAGGTTACACCTGGAATACACCTGGCGTGTCTAATTCTGAGCCCATTTTAAGAAAACATGGGCCAACTGGAATGGGTTTCAGAGCACCTAGGACAGTGTTTCTGAACCTTGGCAACTTGTAGATGTGTGGACTTCAACTCCCAGAATCCCCCAGCCAGCCATGCTGTCCACACATCTTCAAGTCGCCAAGGTTCAGAAACACTGACCTAGGATGTTGTGAGAACTGGAAACAAAGCTATGTGAAGAACGTTTGAAAATTGGATGTTTTTAGTTTAGAGAATAGATGATGGGGGGGAATAAAAGCATACTTCAAATTCCATAGTTACTTCTCTGTCATTCCAGTAGAAATTAGAAGATTGGATGAAAACCAGTCAGTGGAAATTGCAGAATAGGTGATTTCAGCTAAGTATTGGGGGGGGGGAGGAATTGTAGCAGTGCAAAGTATTGACAACGGAAAGACCTCCTCTGGAGTAGTTAAATGAAGGCTGGAAGACCATTTGACAAAGACGATGTAATTGTATTCTGCATGGCAAATCCTGCATTGAACTGAAGGTTGGATTGAATGATCTCCAAGGGGTTTTTTAATGATTCCATGAATCAGCACATAGATTGTTTGCTGAGGGGGATTAACTTTACCAAAGATCCCATACAAGATATTCCTGATGGGTACTTGTTCTTGGACTATGACTCATGGCCAAATAGTGAAGACCTGTTAGATTGTGTGGGTTTCTTCTCAGTGTTCAATGTATTAAAAAAATAGGTATGAGATGAGATTGTTGTTTCTTCTACCCTCAGCAAGTGGGACAGAAAGGAGTGAAATCATTTCCTGACTGAATATGTGGCTAGCTACAACCTTTCCAGAAAGCAATGTTGTTTAAACCTCCTTTAGCAGTTGTGATAATATTCCAGAATATCTAGTACTGAGATGTCATGAAACAGTTTAGATTCATTTTTTCCCTTCTTTGTAAGACATACCATTTCTGCATTTGCCCTTCTGCAGAATCCAACAGTAGTGTTAGTGAGAAGGATCTGGCTGTCCTGGTAGAAAACAGATTAATCAAAAGCCCGCAGTGTGCTACAGCTGCCAAAAGAACCCGGGCTACAATCTTGGGCTGCATCAACAGAGGTATAATGTTGAGATCATGGGAGATGATAGTTCTATGTATGTCCAGTTCTGGTTGCCACAATACAAGAAGGATGCTGAGGAATTGGAAAGAGTGCAAAGAAGAAGAATAAAGATGGTGAGGGCCTTGGAGACTAAATCTGATGAAGAATGGTGGAAAGGACAGGGCATGGTTAGCCTAAATAAGAGAAGGTTAAGGGGAGACATGATAGCAGTCTTCTAATGCTTGAAGGGTCGTCACAGACAAGATGGTGTGGATTTATTCTCCGTAGCACCTGAGGGTAGGACAAGATCCAATGGATGGAAGCTTTACGGGGAGAAATGCAAACTTGAAATAAGGTGGAATTTCCTGACCAGGAGAGCTGTTGAGCAGTGGAACAGCCTGGCGTCATGGGTGCTCCAACACTGGAGGTTTTCAAAGAAAGGCCAGACAGCCATTTCTCTGGGATGATTTCTCCCCTGGGCCTGTGATTCTAGCTTTTCATTTAGCAGAGCCTTGCCTTCTCTGCGTGCAGGAGATCCATTTCTCTTCATGAGAATTTACCCTCTCGAGCATTACGTGGAATAAAGTCCAGGCCAAGTAGTAAAATAATGTTCATTTTCTTGCATCCCTCACTTTTTTAAGCCGAATCCTGACAGTCCATTTTTAAACCCATTGCTGCCTGTTACGGGATTTAGCAGCCATAGTATCTAGCAGATTTCATGCTTTCTTTTTTCTTTGCAGATTGGGTCTAGTGAACCTTTTGGTTTCTTTCTCTTTGGCCCACCTGAGTCCAAGTCTGCAATTCATTCCTGCTCTTTGGGTGCTGTATCTTGGGCATACAGGTAGTCCTCGACTTACAATCGTTCGTTTAACGATGGTCTCAAGTTACGACGGCCTCGGAATGGGTGCTTTATGGCCTGTAAAGCACTTCCGAGCGTCACAAAACGTCACACCCACCCACAGTCACATGATCGCATTTTGGGCGCTTGGCAACTGGCTTGCATTTATGACTGATTGCAGCATCCTGCGATCACGTGATAGCGTTTTGGGACGTTTTTTTGCCATTTTCTGGCAAAAAACGCCTGTTGGGGAAGCTGGATTCGCTTAACAACCCATGATTTGCTTAACCACCGCCATAAAAATGGTCGTAAAATCAGGTCTGGTCACATGGTGACTCAGCTTATTACCGCAATGACTTACAATGGAAATTCTATTCCCAATTGTGGTTGTAAGTTGAGGACTACCTGTATTGGGATGTGTATGGAACATCATGTTCTTAGCTAGTAATCAGAGTATGGACGTGTGTGTGTGTGTGTGAGTGTGTGTGTGTGTGTGTGTGTGTGTATATATATATATATTAAAAAAATGGAGGGGCAAGAGCAGACATCAGTACTATTTAGAGAGCATCCCCATGATTTGCTCTATGCTTGTTCATGAGAATATATTCCAGTTAGTTTTATCTGGAAATATCCTGCAGATGACTTGATAAGCTTAAAACAAACTATGGATAATTTAATTTATTCAATTTACTATGGCCGCCTACCTCAGAAGACTCTGGGTGGCTTACAAAATCCATAGAAAGAATAAAAAACAAACCCCACAAAAACAGGCAGCCTGGACTAAAACAACTAGAGCAACAAACAGTGCAAACAACAATATGACAGGGGCTTTATAGTAGATTCCTTGTGTTGTTTTGGGGGAGGAACCAACAGGCATGACGGAAAGCTTTTCACTGATGATGTTACCTAGTTGGGTAATGAAACGTTTGCAAGCAAACAACCAAGCTCAGAGAGCACCAAGAACTCCACAATGCTTGTCAATAAGCCATGATTATGTTGGTTGAGTCATTTGAATGCCGTCCTTTGCTTTGCAATCTTTAGTGTTAACACAACTACTATTTATTGGTTGTTTCTGAACCACCCTATCGTGGTCTGGTCTGCTGTTATTTTCCTTGAGTAGCTTCTGCTATGTTTTCCATGTTAAGATCTGGGAAAGGGTCAATTTAAGTCTCAGCAAGAATTTACTAGAGAGCCCAAGGAAACATCACGTCAGCTGTACTACAGAAAAGGTAAAGGTAAAGGTTTTCCCCTGCACAGTCGTATCCGACTCTAGGGGGCGGTGCTCATCTCCGTTTCTTACCCTAACTGCAGAACTTACCTAGAAAGCTGGACTCTCCAGTCTTGCTCTTGGTTGGACCCTGGCCCAGGAACGTCTTCCATCTTCTCTTAGAGTCTCATAAGGGGCTAGCCTCATGTAGGTAGTTGGGTACTTAGCGAGCAGCTCTGAGATCCCTAGATGGCCCATGCTTTCTCTCCACTCTGGTCAGGAGTCCAGGAAACCAGCATGGAGTTTCTAGTGCTGTACCGTGAGATTGGGGTTCAAAACTCTGCAAGATTGGTGCCCAGTGGTACAGAGTTTCCTCCTCCTCCTCCTTCAAGGTGACCCCTACCTTGCCATCATGGAAGCGGTAGAGAGACATATTCTGCCAATCTGTTTATGAGAGATCAAAAGAAAGAAAGAAAGAATGAATGAACGAACTTGGGACCTTTTTAAAAAACGTGTGTCTGGGTCTCTTTAGATGAAAAGCTCCTCTTTTGTGGAAAAAACCAATTGGAGTGTTGTACAGACATCGGCTTCTCTCAGGCGATTAAGAGAAGACTTGCTCATCAGTGGCTGATTGCTGCCGGCATCTGTATTATGTAGATGAAATTAATCAAGGCTAAGGGTTAAACTTTTTCCATTTGTTCAGGGCTGGAGTATTTTTTTTTCCCTTGTGAAATCAGTTGGAGTAGTTTGGCAGGGAGGAAAATTGCTTTCGACGTTATTTCTCCCCGCCACCCCAACCTTGCCTTTCCTTATGAAGTTTTCCAAGCTTGGCAAAACAGGATCTCGAGTCTTTGTGGCAGAACCGTTGATTGGACGAGGCCATTATGAAACCCTGGTAGGTCCGAGTCATTTTAATGATTAGAAGGAGACAGGCGTTTAATGCGTCCAGTTGCTATGCCTTCGTCAGAGGAGAGGGGGGAAGGTTTCGGGGAAGAAAACAGATTGGATTAACGTATGAGACAAAAGAAGTTGCCGTAAACCAGGTCAGGCTATTAGGACTGTGCAGTGCTCCTGAGTAGTGGGGAGGGTCACTCACGTACCACCTGTCTGCACCTCCTCAACGCTGCTGTCTTTTCTCCTGGAGTTGTGCAACCACCCTCGATAGCTGTAGTGAGATCCTAGGAAAAGCTGGGTTTGGCTGAAGGAGTTGTGGACAAGGGCTGTGTTTTTACCCACCCATGCGCCAAGCAATGTTTCTCAATCTTGGC
Organism: Charina bottae; assembly: GCA_023362775.1. NCBI lineage: Eukaryota > Metazoa > Chordata > Lepidosauria > Squamata > Charinaidae > Charina > Charina bottae. The sequence continues at coordinate 5,898,107 of JALMGJ010000027.1, read as the reverse complement.
AACTTCAAGACACGTGGACTTCAACTCCCAGAATTCCCCAGCCAGTGCTGGCTGAGGAATTCTGGGAGTTGAAGTCCACGTGTCTTAAAGTTGCCAAGATTGAGAAACACTGGTCTAAAATTCCTTTTTTTCCAAAAAAGGTTGTATCCAAGTGCTGCTCAACCCTACGATTTGGCCCTCTGACCAAGTAGTATGTTGTCTGACTAAGTCCCTCCAGGTCCCACGGCTGAAAAGAGTATTTCCAATTAGCTTTTAACTGGACCAAACCTGGAACTTTTCATGACACATATGCAATGACCTGGATATTTCAGTTATCTTCAGAGACCCTCTTTGGAGTGTTACAGGTAGTCCTTATTTAGTGACCGTTTGCAGTTACGGTGGTGATGAAAAAGTAACTTTGTGACCAATCGTTGCATCTACAACCTTCACAGGTCTGCAAAGCCAAGGAAAGCTGAAGTAAGATCGTAAGCACAGTTGCCGTTTCACTTAGCGACTGCTTCACTAAACCACCGTTGCTGGTCCCAATTGTGGTCACTAAATGAGGACTACCTGTGCTACCAAAATAAAGCATTTTCCATTTTATACCTGTGCTACCAAAATAAAGCATTTTCCATTTCCATTCATTTCCGTTGGGGGAGATGGGTGGTCATATAAATTTAAATAATAAATAAATAAATTTTAACTTTGGATTTTTAAATGCCCACATTATGCTTTAGTAGCTAACGAGCCAGAAGAGCCACTTGATCCTCCTTAGAAGCAGACTTCCACATATTTCTTTATAGATACATGTTATTTTTTATTGTTCGTATTATCTTTTATACATAACATAGATACATGGCACCAATCTGCAGAGACTGAATTTTCTGAAATAGTGTGGTCAGAAGACAACCCAAATGTCAAGCACAATCCAAGTAATCCATGTAATCCAAATAATAGGCAAGTTAAATTGAGTTAAAATCTGAGGCACAATTTGATAGCAGCCCAGGGCTCAAGTACGAGAGATCTAAGCATTAGAGCTCGATTAATTAAAGATTCAGGCATATACAAGGGTCGAATCACAAATGTTCCACAGCACTAGTCTGCTACAAGGCACAGGTTTTTCACTCTCGGGTCTGTAGAGCTGTCTCCTGATCATTTAGTACAGAGCTTTCCAAACTGTTCATGTTGGTGACACACATTTAGACATGCATAATTTCGCGACACACTCTTACAGCAGGGCACAAGGCAGGCACTAGGACCTGCGCGGAATCACAGCAGGTTTGGAGGCAGCAAGGCAGAAGGCAGGCACTAGGACCTGCGCGGAATCACAGCAGGTTTGTAGGCAGCCAGGCACAAGGCAGGCACTAGGACCTGCGCGGAATCCTGGCAGGGCAGGTGTGGAGGCAGCAGGGCACAAGGCAGGCACCAGGACCTGCGCGGAATCCTGGCAGGGCTCCGAGGCAGCAGCAGCCACGACACACCCAGACACTGCAGCCGACACACTAACGTGTCCCGACACACAGTTTGGAAAGCTCTGCTTTAGTAGTTAACGAGCCAGAAGAGCCACTTGATCCTCCTTAGAAGCAGACTTTTTGCTCTTTAGGAGATTGTCCTTGTAACTGAGCACCTCTGTATATGACCATTCTCTTGATCTGGACAAAGGACCTGTGTTCATGGTGCTGCAAAAACTTCATTCTGTATTCATGGCCCTCCTGGCGTTGGCCTTTCTGGATCTTGTGAAGGTCACTCTGACGTCCCTTCTGCTAGCTCAGGGTTTCTTAGCGATGTACGTGCTGCCTGGGGAATTCTGGGAGTTGTAGTTCACACTTCATAAAGTTGCCCAGGATACACTGTTGTAGCTGGAAGGGTTTCTTGGACGTCAGGATTCCTCAGAGCTCCCAACAGATAAATAGAAAGCCTGGGCCTCTGCCTTTGAACTTCTGGCCCTCTGAAGGAGCAGTGGTGGTGACTAGGAGCAATAAAGATCCAAGCCGAATGAGGGGAGACCAAAATACTGGGAGAACCAGAAGCAATTTGGAAGAAGTTGCTTGCTGAGAGAAGCAGGAGCTTGTTTTGGGCACAAAGAACATTGTGGCTGAAAGAATAGAGAAGAGGGGAGGAAGGCTGACCTAGTGGGGCACCAGTAGAGAATCTATAAGTTTCAGAAACTAGAAAATGGGTTATTAGTTGGTACTGATATACAACAATAAAATACAACTATTAAATTTGGATATATTAAGGTTGGAAGAAAACAAGGCTACAAACTGCACAAGAACATAAAACCTTTTTCAAAAACAAAACAAAACAATAAAGGCATGACTTCTAATTAACATTCAATTCAAAGCCACAAAGTACTATGTTCCCTTGAGTTGTCCAGAATTATGCATCAAGTAAGATGGTAGTCTAGCAAAAACAAACAACGCCAACAGAAAATGGAGATTGTGGAAAGGCCAAAAAAAAAAAAAAAGGCCAACAAAGTGGCTGGGGACATTCAGTTTAAACTATATGAATGCTGACATACTTGCATGTTCCACCAAGGACACTCTCAAGAGCTGTGGGGATGAAGGAACCACGGTTGATCTCCTAGTTTCAGGCGTCTAAAATGCAATTGTTACTTAGAGCAGAAATCCAATGACACACATTTTATGGCAGAAGTAAAAACACAGTGACCCAGTCTTACCAAACGTAGCACCCAACAGATACATTTAGGCTGCAACTCAGAGGATCCCCAGTCAGCTTCTGGATGTTCAGGTGGCTAATTCCAGAAGTTGTGGTTCACAGCTTTTTCAAGATGGCAGGGTGGGGAAAATGTGTGTAAACCAAGCCTTTAGGTCATGTTGTCTGCCATCCTGTAATCAGTCAGTCAGTCAGTCAGTCAGTCAGTCAGTCAGTCAGTCAGTCAGTCAGTCAGTCAGTCTGTCTGTCTGTCTGTCTGTCTATCTATTTCAATTTATATAGCCGCCCATCTCAAACCAATGACTCAATAATAATAATAAAACCAATCAACAATAAAAACAATACCAAAAAATTAATATAAATTTAAATACAGGCAAGAGATCTTAAAAGCCATAGATGTTAGCACAACCATGAAACGGGGCCCTTCACACATTCGGGGCCCCAGGCCCGGGCACAAAGCCAGGTCTTCAGGGCCTTCCGAAAAGCCAAAAGGGTCGGGTCCATCCTAATCTCAGGAGGGAGGATGTTCCAGAGGGCAGGCGCCACAGCAGAAAAGGCACGTCTCCTGGTCCCTGCCAGCCAACATTCCTTGGCTGATGGGACCCGGAGCATGCCCATCCTGCTGGACCGGATTGGACGGGTAGAAACAACTGGGAAAAGACGGTCCCTAAGGTAACCCGGTCCCAAGCTGTGAAGGGCTTTAAAGCTGACAACCAGCACCTTGAATTGCACCCGGAAACACACCGGCAACCAATGCAGCTCCCGAAGCAGTGGTGTTACGTGTTCCGAGTAGCCAACACTATTTATAACCCGGGCAGCTGCATTTTGTACCAGCTGAAGCTTCCGAATGCTCTTCAAGGGCAGCCCCATGTAGAGCGTGTTGCAGTAGTCCAAATGGGAGGTCACGAGTGCATGAGTGACAGTGAGTAGTGCCTCACAGTCCAGGAATGGGCGCAACTGGCGCACAACCCGAAGGTGTGCGAAGGCCCTCTTAGCCACGGCTGCCACCTGCTCTTCCAGCAGGAGCCGTGACTCCAAGAGGACCCCCAAATTGCGCACCGGGTCCGTCTGGGGCAGTGCCACCCCATCCAGGACCAAAGATGGAAAAACGTTGGCATCGGGAGGCCCAAACACCCAAAGCCACTCAGTCCTGCTTGGGTTGAGCCGGAGCCCATTGCACCCCATCCGGGCCCCTACAGCCTCCAGGCACTGAGATGGGACATCCACGGCATCACTCAGACAGCCCGGGGAGGAGATAAAGCTGGGTATCGTCAGCATACTGATGATACCTCACCCCAAACCGTCGGATCACCTTACCCAGCGGCCTCATGTTGATGTTAAATAAGAGGGGCGAGAGAACCGAGCCCTGTGGCACCCCACACAGTAGGGGCCATGGACTGGACCTCTCCCCTCCTACCAACACCAACTGGAACTGACCCCGGAGGAAGGCGGAGAACCAGCGCAGCGCAGTGCCGCCCACCTCGAACTCCCGAAGCCGGTCCAGAAGGATACCATGATCGAAGGCCGCCGAGAGGTCAAGAAGAGCAAGGATGGTTGCACTGCCCCCATCCCGCTCCCGCCAGAGGTCATCCAAGAGCGCGATCAATGCTGTCTCAGTCCCAGATCCCGGCCTGAATCCTGACTGGAAGGGGTCTAGATAATCCGCTTCATCCAGAGCCCTTTGAAGCTGCCGTGCGACCACTTTCTCAACAACCTTCCCTAAGAAGGGGAGGTTGGAGACTGGACGGAAACTATCCAGATTGGATAACCAAGTTGATATGTGATTATAGTTTTTCATCTGTTTTATCAACTCCTTTTTTCTTTGTGAGTAAAGCTGGGATGTAGTAGTTGAACTTTATTTTATTTGGCATCTTGTGGTATAATCCTAGATATAACTACTCAGAACTGAGTCTCATCGGATCAATTGGGATTTCATTCCAACCTAAGAAAGGTTGAATGCAGTTATAACATTGACTACCCAGAGTTATTACAGGTAGTCCTCACTTAACAACCATCTGTTTAGTGATGGTTCAGACTTACGACGGTGCTGAAAAAACTGACTTACAACCGGTTCTCACACAACCGTTGCAGCGTCCCCACAGTCATGTGATCATGATTTGGGCACTTGGCAACTGGTTCGCATTTATGACCGTCGCAGCGTCCCGTGGTCACGTGATCACCATTTTCAACCTTCCCAGCTGGTTTCTGGCAAGCAAAATCAATGGGGAACCGCTTGATTTGCTTAACAACCACGTGGTTTACTTAATGCCCGCAGTGATTCGCTTAACAACTGCTGCAAAACGGTCGTAAAATCGGGTCAGATTTGCTTAATGACCGCTTTGCTCAGCAACTGAAATTCCAAGTCTCAATTGTGGTAATTAAGTGAGGACTACCTGTATTATTAGGGGCGTGGTGGCTCAGTGGGTAAGACGGCAGGCTTGTCGATCGGAAGATCGCAAGTTCAGAGGTTCAAATCCCTAGTCCCGCAAAACGGAGTGAGCTCCCGCACTCGCCCCAGCTCTTGCCAACCTAGCAATTCGAAAGCATGCAAATGCAAGGAGATTAATAGGTACCACTTCGATGGGTAGTTCCACGTGCGTCATGCCGGCCACATGACCGTGGAAGCGTCTTCAGACAACGCTGGCTCTTCGGCTAACAAACGGAGATGAGCACCGGCCCCTAGAGTCGGACACGACTGCACAAATGTGCGGGGGGAACCTTTACCTTTACCTGTATTATTACGTAAGACGTGATTAATGTTCATTTGCCATAGGTATTTGGGTTTGTTTAGCCTTTTTATCTTTAATAGAATGTATTTCATGATTCTTTGTGTTATATAATTTATAGTTTTCTGTTCTTTCGATACTCTGTATCTTAGCCTGCTTTCCCCCCAATTCTGCTGTTTAATTTCATTCTGTTTTTGTTACTTCTTTCTTCTTCCTCACATGTTACTAGGGAAGGGAATACACAAGGAGCCGGGGAGACTACCAGGGAATCCCAGCGCTGCAGGGAAGTTGAAAAACATGCTAGAAGAAAGCAGTGGCCAACCTCTTCTGTATTTCTGCAGGAAAACTGCATGGGCATTTTCACAGTCATCTGAAAGTGAGCTTGACCCGAAGGAGGCTTAGTTTAGAGAGCTTTTAATATGGACTAGATCAGTGTTTCTCAACCTTGGCCACTTGAAGATGTGTGGACTTCTTCAGGGCTGGCTGGGGAATTCTGGGAGTTGAAGTCCACACATCTTCAAGTGGCCAAGGTTGAGGAACTCTGGACTAGATACTTGAAATTGGAATGGAGAGCAAGGTAGCTATAGTAATCAGCTAGAAATACATACTTCCAGCAGAGGCTAGAAATATTATGAACATCCTTGTGAGACAGCTATTGTTGTTGTTGTTCAGTCGTTTAGTCGTGTCCGACTCTTCGTGACCTCATGGACCACAGCACGCCAGGCCTTCCTGTCCTCCACTGTCACCCGGAGTTTACTCAAATTCATGTTCATTACATCGGTGATGCTATCTAACCATCTCATCCTCTGCCGTCCCCTTCTCCCTTTGCCTTCAGTCTTTCCCAGCATCAGGGTCTTTTCCAGTGAGTCCTCTCTTCGCATTAGGTGGCCAAAGTATTTGAGCTTCAGCTTCAGCATCTGTAGACATCAGGGTGATGCTGAGACAGCTATAGATGCATATTAATAAAGCAAGTATCAGTAGGTTTGCACAAGCCGAAAGCTGCACTTTCATACTGAAGAATAGGATTTACATCAAAGTTTGGGAATTTTGCTAGGTTGTTCTTGTTCTTGATTCCATGTCCCATCATGTTTTTGGCACCTTGATGCCCCACTTTAAAGGTAGCAGTCCTCACCGTCTTCAGCTAGGTCAGGGTGCATTCAGTATGGTAACACTCCTTAATACAGCCTTTCTCAACCTTTTGACCCTGGAGGAACCCTTGAAATATTATTCAGGCCTTGGGGAACCCCTGCACATTCAGGCTCCAATATAGGCCAGAAGTTACAAAATTATTACATTAGTTTCATGCGTAGGTCTATATCTATACATTAACAGTGTTCTTAAACTAAAAATAAAGAATGAAACTTACCTCTTCAATGTGAAGTTGCCCGAATTTGAAATAATTTTTTTAATAAATCGTGATCTCCCAGGGAACCCCTAGTGACCTCTCATGGAACCCTGGGGTTTCACGGAACTCTGGTTGAGAAACCCTGCCTTAATATTTTGAAAATTGAACAAAATTAAATTTTGTATTGTTTTGAATGTGTTATTAGAGTCTCATCTATGAGATGGGCAGCTATATATATTGGTTTAATCCAATCAATCAATGAAATAAAATAAAATAAAATAAAATGATTTTCTCTTGCCTTACTAACAATGGCCTTGCTGTGAGTGGATTTTTTTAAAACCGAGACTGTTGCACTGCTAAATAGCCTTTTAAAACTTGCCACCAACCTGAAAGCATTCTAGACGTGCTAACTCTCCCGCTACTTGTCTTTTGTATTCTGCTTGAGAACAAGAGTAATTCAGTTACAAGTTCACTTTTCCCATTAGGCAAGTTACATTCTAATCAGATGTAACGTATTCTCAATGCAGAACACAATGGAGTATGAAATGTAACTCGCTGAATGTACAGATAGTGATTTCTGCTCTCTTGCTCCGAAACCATTTCTCTCCCACCCATCGTCTATAAATTTTAGAAGACACAAGTGCCAGAGAATGATGACACTGGAGATTAGATAGACAGGATACTTCCCACTAATCTGTCTCCTTCTCTTTCTTTGTATGTTTTTGATTTGCATGAAGAGAAGTACGATGTACATTTTCATCTTTAGGTCTAATTAGTTTCCTCTGAAGTTGAAATTAATTTTGGCCGTTTGTGATGTAGATTAAAAGCTCTTTATACCTTTTTAGTCCTCCAGACATGCTGAAGTTCTAGGCTAGAGAAGACCAAGTGAAAGTCACAGTTAATGGGGATACACACAGGAAGTTTCTTTCTGGTTTTTAACCTTCGAGCTCAGAATGTCTGTGGGATTCCTGTCTTGTCAAATTCTGCCTGAAGTTGGATCCAAGCAAAGCTTGGAGTAATTGTAACTGCCTCAACCCTGTCCCTGTGAATTGCAGATGAGAGGAGGTCTCTGTTGTTCTAGTATTCGGAACCCTCCCTTCCAGCAAACACTGATTTCTAGATCAGCCTTTCTCAACTTTTTGACCCTGGAGGAACCCTTGAAATATTATTCAGGCCTTGGGGAACCCCTGTACATTCAGGCTCCAATATAGGCCAGAAGTTACAAAATTATTACATTAGTTTCATGTGTAGGCGTGTATATATATATGCATTAACAGTGTTCTTAAACTAAAAATAAAGAATGAAACTTACCTCTTCAATGTGAAGCTGCCTGAATTTGAAATGTTTTTTTTAATAAATCGTGATCTCTCAGGGAACCCTTAGTGACCTATCGCGGAACCCTAGGGTTCCACGGAACCCTGGTTGAGAAACCCTGGTCTAGATGCTTGGATTATTTTTGTTTGGCTAACTCAGTTTAGCAAAATGAATTCCGTATTCCCCTCCCTCCATATTTGGCTTACTGATGCTAAATCCTGTTCCTAAATAAAAATCTAATTCCCTTAAGATAGGAATCCTCATTGTATTTTAGCTACTGAAGGGCCTTTTTAAATTTTAGCCTGCCTGAAACAAATCCTGTGCCTTGTAATGGGGCAGATTTGGGACATAATTATCCTTAACGTCCTACCAACAGCAATCGCCAGTCACCTTGAGGTGTAGCTAATGCTTCACATGTTTGGGGCGTAGAAATTTGAAGTGTGGTGTGGTTGAAGAACATCATGGCTGAGCATAGATTAGAGAATAAGAAAGATCTGAGTTAACTTGTAGTTTAGTTTACTGTCTGGCACCTTACAATGTCTATATTGGCAATTATTGACAGGTACAGAAGCTCTCTGTATAATAAAATCTAGCATTTCAGGAAGAAAGATTTTCCCTTGACATGCTACTTTCCTCTGTATATAATGCTTGGCACAGAGAGACAGACATTCAGTAGTGTGGAAGTCTAATTTGAAGTGGAATAGTCTGGCTCAGGCTTAGTAGTGAGATAAATATCTTAATAAATCTTAATGAGTTTTCATTGTCTTTCTTAATAAGATTTCTGCTTTGGGGCAGGTGGAGTGTAATCTACCCCCTGTTTGATTTATGCTTTGTGCATGTAATGTGGACAGGATCCTGTCTTTAGTTGAGGAACTACCAAGCGATTGATTCTGTTGTTCTGCACCGATTGTGTTGCTAGGGGCAAGCTGGAATTTGGAATTCTGTCTGTTAACAAGATCCAACTGCCAGTTAAGAGGGTCCAGATCACACGCTAGAAGCTGGCAGGTGAAGGAGAAAAAGTGGATGGGATGGCAGCCTAGGGATAGAACTGCTGTTTGGCATCAGGGAGATCCCAGGTTCATCAATTCTCAGTATTTCCTGAAAGACTTTCCCAAACCCAGTGTTTTCAAATGCTTTGTGTTGACTCTGGACAACACAACGGACGAGGCACTGCTCCAGAGGCAAACAATCCTAGATGACCTGGACAGTCATGTAGTGGCTTATTTGAAGGAGGAAACTAATAAAGCTTAGTGTTTTTCTTTTTTTCTTTTGGTGAACGAATAAAATGTGGGGAATTCATGGATGGTGCCTGCAGCAGCTTATCCCCACCGCTTCTTGTGTCTTTTCTACCCTCCTGATAGCTGTGGTGAGTAAAGAGAAAACAAGACATGAAGAACTCCTTTTTTGCACAGTCCTCCTAGTACATTTCTGTTTCAGAAGCTCTGTTAACCTTCTCAACCCTGGCTGTTGTGGGTCTTCCGGGCTGTGTGGCCGTGTTCTGGAAGTTGTGGTTCCACAACTGGAACCACAACTTCCAGAACACGGCCACACAGCCCGGAAGACCCACAACAGCCATCGAACTCCGGCCGTGAAAGCCTTCGACAATACTTCTCAACCCTGTTGGCATAAATGACCAAGCGTTTTGTTCCACAACCAAATGGTCCCCCTTTGAGTTTATTTTTGGGTTGGTTAACTCTTGTATAATACTTCAATCTTCTTTGACCCCGTTAATTGTTCTCTCAGTCTCTCTCTGGTTGAAGGGAAGGCCATGTATCTCTTTCCAGAGGTCTGCATCTGCTTGCCAAAACTCATAGGAAATTAGGTTGAGGGCCGCCTGTTGAAAGGCCGAAATTAAAGTTGCACACACTGCCTTGTTGATAAAATTAAAACGATTGCTATCCCCATTACTATCTCTTCCTTCCCCCTGCCCTAAGTTGGACTCTCTCCCCGTTTTCATCTCTACTAAAATCCAAAGGTGTCACGTGTGGATGGTTGCAGCTTGCAGCCTTGGTCGGAAGTAGGGTCACAGATGAGTGTTGGTGGCTGAAGGAAGGCAGTCAGATCTGCGTGAGCTTGTCATGATGGAAAGGACAGCTGAGGCAACAAATAATTTGTATTCTTTCATGGAGGGGAACAGGTTATAGCAACACAATTGAGCTGTCTTTTCAAGAAAACATGGAATGCCATGGCGGGACTTAATTTTGTGCTTTATTTTGAATCAAAGAGCTGCTTTCGAAACAATTTCCTGCCTTTGAATGCCTGTCCAAGCATTAATAGGCTGTTGCTGTGCGTTTCTTTGTCATTACCAATATTTCTTTGACCAAAGCCACTGAAGCAAAGGGATCCTTTTTTTTTTCTTTTTTACTCTTTTACCTTCCTTCGAAAAAGAATGGCTTTTCTTCCCCTACCACTGCTTTTTTTCCCTTGAGATGCTGCATATCAAATTGATCATTGAAAAAAAAAAGGAACTTTTTAAAATTTAGAATGAATTGCCTCCTCCTCCTCCATTTCCCCTTGGTTGCTGTGTGTGCCTGGGTATGTAGGATGTGTGTGTGTGTGTGTGTGTGTGTGTGCGCGCGCCCACACTTTGGTAGAACATCAAATGTTTGGCTCCGTATTATATCAAAGCTTGGTATGGAAAAGGTCCCTGACAGGCCTGCAAATGGTTTAGTTACGAGGCTGCTTCAGCCAGCTCTTATTTGTAAATGACAATTTTCTACAGCAAAATATATGCTTAGACTTCAGTTGTAGAGCCATGGATTGCAGCCAGGAGAGGAATAATTGAATTTTAATGCTGCTCGGTTTTAAGGTGATTTTATTTAAAAAGGAGCGAATTAAGTCACTGAAAGATGGTTAGGAAGGGAGTTTGGTGGGGCAGAGGAGGGAGTCGGATTCGCAGCCAACTTTTAATAGCGTTTGAAATTGGATGGTGTTTAATTTGTTCCATGCTCAGTCTGGGGTTCTTTGTGGGTGAGGCTACTGATTGTAGTCCAAGTGCAGTGCAGATCTTAAAAGTTGGGTTTTTTTTTTTTTTGCTTTTAATGTGCCTGCATCCAGGCATATGATTCTTCCCTGGCTGCAAAGAGATGCCTGCCAGAATTCCCTAAATCAGTTACAGTGGGGCAAAAAAGTATTTAGTCAGCCACCAATTGTGCAAGTTCTCCCACTTAAAAAGATGAGGGAGGCCTGTAATTGACATCATAGGTAGACCTCAACTAGGAGAGACAAAATGAGAAAACAAATCCAGACAATCACATTGTCTGATTGGGAAAGAATTTATTTGCAAATTATGGTGGAAAATAAGTATTTGGTCAATATCAAAAGTTCATCTCAATACTTTGTTATATATCCTTTGTTGGCAATGACAGAGGTCAAACGTTTTCTGTAAGTCTTCACAAGGTTGGCACACACTGTTGCTGGTATGTTGGCCCATTCCTCCATGCAGATCTCCTCTAGAGCAGTGATGTTTTGGGGCTGCCGCTGGGCAACACGGACTTTCAACTCCCTCCAAAGGTTTTCTATGGGGTTGAGATCTGGAGACTGGCTAGGCCACTCCAGGACCTTGAAATGCTTCTTACGAAGCCACTCCTTCGTTGCCCGGGCGGTGTGTTTGGGATCATTGTCATGCTGAAAGACCCAGCCACGTTTCATCTTCAATGCCCTTGCTGATGGAAGGAGGTTTGCACTCAAAATCTCACGATACATGGCCCCATTCATTCTTTCCTGTACACGGAACAGTCGTCCTGGTCCCTTTGCAGAGAAACAGCCCCAAAGCATGATGTTGCCACCCCCATGCTTCACAGTAGGTATGGTGTTCTTTGGATGCAACTCAGCATTCTCTCTCCTCCAAACACGACGAGTTGTGTTTCTACCAAACAGTTCTACTTTGGTTTCATCTGACCATATGACATTCTCCCAATCCTCTTCTGGATCATCCAAATGCTCTCTAGCAAACTTCAGACGGGCCCGGACATGTACTGGCTTAAGCAGGGGGACACGTCTGGCACTGCAGGATCTGAGTCCCTGGCGGCGTAGTGTGTTACTGATGGTAGCCTTTGTTACGTTGGTCCCAGCTCTCTGCAGGTCATTCACTAGGTCCCCCCGTGTGGTTCTGGGATTTTTGCTCACCGTTCTTGTGATCATTTTGACCCCATGGGGTGAGATCTTGCGTGGAGCCCCAGATCAAGGGAGATTATCAGTGGTCTTGTATGTCTTCCATTTTCTAATTATTGCTCCCACAGTTGATTTCTTCACACCAAGCTGCTTGCCTATTGCAGATTCAGTCTTCCCAGCCTGGCGCAGATCTACAATTTTGTTTCTGGTGTCCTTCGACAGCTCTTTGGTCTTCACCATAGTGGAGTTTGGAGTGTGACTGTTTGAGGTTGTGGACAGGTGTCTTTTATACTGATAACAAGTTCAAACAGGTGCCATTACTACAGGTAATGAGTGGAGGACAGAGGAGCCTCTTAAAGAAGTTGTTACAGGTCTGTGAGAGCCAGAAATCTTGCTTGTTTGTAGGTGACCAAATACTTATTTTCCACCATAATTTGCAAATAAATTCTTTCCGAATCAGACAATGTGATTGTCTGGATTTGTTTTCTCATTTTGTCTCTCATAGTTGAGGTCTACCTATGATGTCAATTACAGGCCTCTCTCATCTTTTTAAGTGGGAGAACTTGCACAATTGGTGGCTGACTAAATACTTTTTTGCCCCACTGTATTTCTTCCTAGAATAAGAAGAAAAGTAGTGGTGCTTGAGATTGGTGTGTCGCCGCGGGAAAACTTTGGAAAGCCCTGTTCTAGGCCTTTTCATTCTACTTTTTTAATCAATGGAAACTTGGTGTACAATATTCTTCACGACCCTGAGATTGGGGGGGTCTCCTCAGTGTTGACCAGTGCCATCTGACCTGGGAACTGTTAGTTTCTGCCTCACCAGCTTCATTCCTTGTACCTTGGGGGCAAAGAACAAAGGGTTTGGAGCTGGTAGATCCAAATCAGTTCTGACAGGTTTCCCTTATAGGGGAACCCCATTGGCAAAACCTTTGTAGTAGCAGAGTTTTATGCATACGCACTGAGAATTTGTTTCCAGTGGTGTGTGATGGGTCTTATTTACTGCGGCTAGAACAGCTTGTGCGCTCTTCATCTTTTGATCCACCCTTCAACTGGAAATAGGATTGCACCTTTACTAGTTTAATCATCTTGTTTTTACTGGACGAAATCTATAAAACTTTGCATTAGAATACCTGCCTGGAGGAAGACACACTTTTTAATATGATGCATATCCATTTTTATGGTATAATTCTGACCATTTTGGAAAAGACAATCACTCTTGTATGAGTGTGAAGGCAGAAGGCCGCTGCTGAGATGGTCCGTGTTATCTGCAGTCCTTAATGGATACTTGTATTAAACATTAATATATCTCTAAATCATTGCCTGGTTTAATCAAGCATGGATTTTGTTTGTTTGTTCTTTAGTTTACTGAAGAATTTTTAATTGATGGGTTGCAGATCTAACCTGTTCCAGTTCAGAACCACTGTAGTTTGGAATCTTGGCTGTCTTAAAATTTCTTATGTTACCTTTATGGGAATAGTCTCACACGAACAATTCACAATTTGTTTGTCAATTAATTGTGAGATACTTTCCTCTTTCAAATGTACATGTGTGGTGCCCAATTGCCTCTAAAGGGGGAGGAAATAAATCTCACAAGATGTAAAAAGTGAGGCATCATTCCTCCCTTTCCGCTTCTCCCTGAGTCCATTGCAAATGAAGCAGGTGGGTTAACATATGTCTATTTTGGGGGGATTGTAAATTTCTGGAGTCTTAATGCACAGTTGATTAAAACTGATTGTGTTGAAAAATTGCCTGTGTACACACTCCACATTTGATAGGGGAAAGATACATTTTGAATGGCTGTTGTGGGTCTTCCGGGCTGTGTGGCCGTGTTCTGGAAGTTGTGGTTCCTAACGTTTCGCCAGCATCTGTGGCCAGCATCTTCAGAGGGCAGGAGCACAGATAGAAGCTTCACTGGCCACAGATGCTGGCGAAACGTTAGGAACCACAACTTCCAGAACACGGCCACACAGCCCGGAAGACCCACAACAGCCATTGAACTCCGGCCGTGAAAGCCTTCGACAATACATACATTTTGAACTTTGATACCAGACCTGAGCCATGGCTGAAATGGTGTCAGGAGGCAATGTTTAGATCTGGAAGGGAACTCCCTGTCTATATAGGAATCCTTTGTAGATTTTCCAATTGAAGTGAGCCACTAGCCATTTTATGTGAGAGGAAACAATTCTGTATCTACCCAAAGGCATTTCTGGTTGCTGTCTCAGCATCTTCTGGAATTTGGCATTGAATTCCAGAGCGTACCAACCATAGAGTGCTTCAAAGTGCTGGTATGGGTACATGTATTCCAGAAAGTCTCAAGAGACATGTCTGCCAGAGAACTGGTCAAGGGAGTGATGTTGCAATTTTAGTCAGGTTACATTCCTAATATTATGGTAAAAGTCAAACACATGGGTGCTGAATATGGCAGTAGTTTCAAGAAGAACAGAATGAAATCCTAGGATTAATTCATTTCTCCAACATTTTAGAAGATACCCACTTCCTTGGACTTAGGGAGGTTAACAGTAGACACGATACATACATTCAAAAGAAATGCAGGTTACTATAAAAAAAAAGAAAGAAATGTTAGTACTGATCACTAACCCTACTGAGAGTTAATGTCAGTCTTCGGATTAGTTGTTTCATTCTCCGGGTCAGATCCACATGATGGCCCACGCAACTACTGAGGCTGCCCTCTCAACCACCCACATTTCCTGAGAAGCTCTCCAACGGCAGCCACCGCACCTTGGGACCGTCTCTGCTAATTGCAGCCAGCGTGATGCTGGACTTCTCCTTCTCCACCACTGCTTCTCATCTGCTGCCTCTGCTGCTTGACATTCACTGGCTACCATTCTTTGTCATTAGATCGGCTTGTCCACTAGGTGGTTCTTCTCCAGATCTTTCAGCTGCTTCTTCCAGCTGGCTCGTTCATCCTGGTCCACGTCGCACTCTTCTTCCCTCACGTTGCCTAACCTTCCAACCCTCTTCCCCATACACCTACGACACCACACATAAGTTGTCCTTCCCCAGCTGCCTAACACCTCATCTCCCCAACTGAAAATTAAATAAAATTCATCTCACCCCATAGTTACATTGAGAGTGTGCAACTGCAGGGACGTCTTAAAAAATAAAATAAAAAGGATAACAACTGTTTAGCTTCTGTGCAAACCTCTACATGCTTGTGAGTCAAAGACATGGCTTAATTCAGATCTTTTTCAGTTATGCTGGTTGGGGATCATGGGATTAAAGTCCAGTATTTTGCAGACCAGGATGGAGCTGATTGCATTAAGAATTAATTTTTTTTTCCTTGAAGGCTTAAAACTGTATAATAATAGGGGTTATCTACCATGCAGAACCAATTTTATCAACCGGGTGGAGCCAAGGAGTTCATTTTGGCCTGGGGTTCTTCTAGGAGTGTGTTCTTGTGTTATTTTCAACTCTGGATGAATTTTGGTCTGTTGCATTTCCAGGGGGACTCAGTTTAAACTAGTCAGCCGATTTTACCTCTGAAATCAGAGTTTGCCAAGTCCTCTTATTTGTTGAACTGACTCTAGTTGTTCAGTTGCCCAGCCCTTCTTGCGCATCACTTTCAGCTTTCACTTACCTGCAGCTGAAGTGTTCAGAAACTGAAGTCTTAGTCTGAGTGAAGTCTTTCTGCAGGTTAAACACGTTGAGCTGCGGTGTCTCTAAAATGCTACCTGCGTTCATAAGCGAATAAAATACTTGCGTGCATTGTGTACACTAACCAAAGGGTGGGAAA
Source organism: Charina bottae (assembly GCA_023362775.1). NCBI lineage: Eukaryota > Metazoa > Chordata > Lepidosauria > Squamata > Charinaidae > Charina > Charina bottae. Next base: position 5,882,200 of record JALMGJ010000027.1, on the reverse strand, counting down.
GACTCCCCGAGGCCCATCCAAAATCAGTTGTGAGAACTATTGTGAGAGCTGTTAAGAATAGAGAACTGAGAATAGTTGTGAGAACTATTAAGCGGTGGAATAGCTTGCCTCCCGGAGTTGTGGGTGCTCCATTGCTGGAAGTTTTCGAGAAAAGATTGGACAACCATTTGTCCGAGATGGTATGAGGACTCCTGCCTTGGGCAGGGGGTTGGACTAGAAGACCCCCAAGGTCCCTTCCAACCCTATGATTCTATGATTCTGTGAGTTGCAGTACACCATCCAAGGTTTCCAAGGGCATGGAGGGCACTTCCTGTCCTGTGCTGCATTTGGTGGCCCTACTCAGTTGAAGACTGGCAGGGTATTGTGCGTTCCAGCTAAAATCTTCTAGCGATGCTGTTTCCAGTCAAAGAATAATGTTTTCTTTGTCGGCTTCTCCTCCTGCACGCCTCATACCTCCCACTCTGAACTGCCTAAGCCACACATGAGACACTCTCACTAAAATTACTTTTTAATTGATCCTCAGAGAGTAAAGGAGCACTCCTTCATGCAGCGCAAGTCACAACACATTTGCTGCTGTGACCAAAAGGCACTCCAGGTTGCTTTCAACACCTTTTAAGGTTTTACTACAAACCTTGAGTGATTTGGGCCATTGTTCTTTCTACTCAGCCCTATTTTTCTGCCCTTCCCTCCTCTCAGAAATCCTTTGAAAACCAAAAGTATGTGTGTGCGTGTGTGAGTGATCTCTATGCTGTCATAGGTTTTACGTCTGCGTCTGTGCAGAGCAATATTTTCAGAAATGTCTAAAATAGCATCCCTCAGATCCTTCCGCACCTGTCAGACTACACCATCCATAGCCCTAGCCACTATGGCCAGGGTGATGGAAGCTGTGGTAGAGCACATGTGGACTTCCTCAGGCTGGGGAGATGCAGTGGTATGTGAGAATGACCTTGGGAGACAGGAGGAAGAGCCGCAGGCTAGACAACGTTCAGATAAGAGGCAGCTGAGCCCGCAGAAGGAACGGGGGCGTGGCAAACATCTCAGAAGGGACCCTCCCTGGTTTCTTGGAGTGTAAAGGCGAGGGGGGAAGATATGTTCTTTCAGACTTGCAAGGTTCTGTTCGTGTAGCCTTACAATAAAGGTAGTGTTAGTAGTCATGGTTGGTGTCTGGACTACCTTGCAAGGCTGACAGAAATGCAGTTCCAGAGCCTGGGAGAACAGCACAACCCCTGCCCTGAAACAGGGAAATCCCCCACAACTGCCGTTTTATTTATTTATTTATTTATTTATTTATTCATTCATTCATTCATTCATTCATTCATTCAATCAATTTGCATAGCCGCCCATCTCAAACCAGTGACTCTGGGCAGCGAACAATCCTTAAAAACAGTTAAAACAGTTAAAACACAATACAAAAAAGAAATTAAATACAAATATTTAATTTCCCCGATGGGGGAGATGGGCGGTAATATAAATCTAATAAAATAAATAAAATGGCGGCCAAGGGATATTATAATCCGTCTGTGTCAATAGAGCCAGGAAATGGGGTCCTTCACACACACGGGACCCCAGGCCCGGGCACATAACCAGGTCTTCAAGGCCTTCGGAAAGGCCAGCAGGGTCAGGGCCATCCTAATCTTGGAGTTAATCCTTGAGGGCACGGCGTTCCCTGTAGGTCCCTGTCAACTGCTGCTTAAAGTCCCCCTCCCCTTTAACCATTCTTCAGAATCTTTTTTTACCTCCATTTTTCATCTGTTTTTCTTGCCTGTGGTGTGATGAACTTCATCATCCAAAAAGACCGAGAGCCATTGGCTGGGTTTTCATTGAAAGAGCTCCACAAAGGGTTTTTTTTTTTTTTTTTTTTTGCCTCAGGTTAATGCACCATCTCCATTTTATAAATATTATTAGTCACTTGCGAACCCTTTCACAGTATGAAACTGTCTTCTTTATATTCTTTCTAGGCTTCTGAGACCTGCAAAAAATATGTATCTGCCTCTCACTTGGAGGCTGTACCCCAGGGCTATTCTGCTGGCTCAAATGTACCCAGTACTTTCAGTATTCTGAGCATGTTAGACGATTATGAGAACATGAAATGATAATTAGGAGGTGACCCTTACTTCCTTATCCTTTTCCTTTTCGGCCTAGTCAAAACGTGCAGGACAATTGGTGGCAGTGCCGGTGGAAGTATAATTTTGATCGGTCCCTCAGGTTAACAACTGCAACAACGAAAACAATCCTCCAAGCGGAAAACTAGCAGGGGAAGAGTTGGCAGCCTTTTCCTTGTTGTGCTAGTTTTCTGCTTGAAGGGCTTCCCAGTTTGACCTTCCTGGAAGAACATTCCATTCTTCTCCTTGCAGCCTGAAAGCGCCTACTAGAACTTAGTCCCAATCTGGCACATAAACTAGTTGCATTCAACTACAACTCCCGTAGACCTCGAGGCTATCTGAAATTGTGGTGGGGTTCATCTGGAGAGCAAAAGTTATGGGAGATTGGTGGTGTGCATTCTAGATCGGCGTGTTCTCCCCCTTCTGTGTGGTGTTGACCAGGCCTTTGCCAAAGGTGCAATAGCTATATTGGTATTGACTGGGCTGCAGATCCCTGCTTAACCAAGAAACTTGCAAGCCGGATTCAAATGCACTTCATTAGCGTAAGATGATGAGGGGGTACCCACATGGCATAAGATTGCCTGAAGTGTGTGGTTTAATTAAGTCATGAGCTTCTGTTGGAGACAGAAAGTGTAACAAAGCATTGTCTCAATCCATCTGTGGATATACAAGTGGTACATTCCCATATGTTTCCTGCATTTAGTGTTGCATAGCTGGTATGGGTGGGGCAATTTCTGAAGCCCTTCCCCCACCTTTGAGTGAAGGAGATGATTGGATATGCTTGGGGTATACATGGGGTCTTTCCAACCTGACCTTATCCAACTAGTTTGGCTGGGAGCTGATGAATTTATAACCCAGTTCTTCTTAAAATGGGCTTCTTAAGCCGCAGGATTGGATCTAAGAGGATCCAAGTGCATTAAAATGTGTTTTATTCAACATGTACCATCCTGAGCATGTAGGTGGAAGGCTGGGACAACAAGGAAGGAAGGAAGTTCCTGAAGGAAGCCAGCGTAGGAGACCTAGTTTGAAGTTGTAGTGGTCAAGCTGCAAGACGATGTTTAACTGCTGACTGCAGCTGATTTTTGGTTTTGTATGCGGTGGGTGGAGGTGGGAGGCATGTAAGGAAGCTGCTTCAGAATGAAAACATGTATTAAAAGAAAATAGCCGGCAGGCACCAGGGTTGGAATGCCTAAATCTTACTATCAAAGACAGTTGGCCAAATTGCAGCATCTCTTTGAGTTGAATTGAATGTCCCGTATGTTCCTTTTCCGCAGAGAGAGAGATTGTTGGGGGATTAAGTATAGCATTGGAAAAATATACCTGTGGCAGACCTTGTTTTTGAATAATCTGGAGTAATACTCTTTCCCTTCTTTTCTAACTTCTTACAGATGGTCACAAGAACAAAGAAAATATTTGTAGGTGGATTATCAGCTAATACAGTAGTGGAAGACGTAAAGCAGTACTTTGAACAGTTTGGCAAGGTAAGGTCTGACGGGGTCAACACGAAACCCCTTTTTTGCTTTTTGAGACTTTTTGGAATCGGGTGGACCCCTGTTCAGCGTGCTTTCTCCCAGAATTACATTTGTGTATCTCTGTGTGTGTATCTGTGCGTCAGATTTGTATCCGGTTAAGCCTTACGATGTGTCCACCTTAAGCATACCAATGTGATCATTTCCACTAATTTAAGATTCTCATGGCAGTGTTCTTAGTGGTAAAGTGGGGATGTGTTTGTGCATACGCATATGTATATGTATATGTATACAGGCACACCCTGCGTGAACCTAGTGCTTTGCTTGCCTATCCCTCAGTCTCACGCCCTCACCTACTACCTCGCACACCACTCTGGGTACCATGTGGCCCTCTGCAAATACCAAAGTTCTCCACATGTTGAACTTTCTGGCTTTTATCGGTGTGAAGGCGGTGGCCAGATACATCACTTGCAAGGTTTGTGGCTGCAAATTACTCTTGGGGTATGCTTGGTTTTTGTATCATGTACTTAGAATTGAATTTCCTTTTGTAGTGTTTCTTTCAAGAGAAGACATATTATACCATGTGTCAGACAGACAGGCATGCATACGTATCTCCTAGCATCCTGTTGTTTCAGTAGCTCCACTGGAGAAGCTGTTCCTCAGAGAAATCTAACATTTCTTCTTTTCTGGCAATGTTATCCAACAAACTTCAGGCTCAACTGATAAGGCTGCATAGGTTATGCTGCGACCTTTTTCTTCTTTTATTTTTAGTCTTGCAATAGCTGCTGATAAAACAATATAACAGTCTCTTGATGCCATGTCCCCTTCGAACTGTTCTAACAAATAAGAGGCCAATCCTTGGGCATAGCTCCAGCTTTTGTCCATTTGGGTTGGAGTGGCTCCACCATGTGTGTCAGAGGTGATGGATTTCAAGCCTGCTCTGCCAAAGGTCGTCTGTGCCAATCTGACAGAAGAACAATCATATTTTCATTGTGACTATGTGCCATCAAGTTGGTGACCACATAGATAGCTTTTCTCTAGATCAATGTTTTTCAAACTTGGTAACTTTGAGATGTGTAGACGCCAACTCCCAGAATTCCCCAGCCAGCATGCTCGGTGGGGAATTCTGGGAGTTGACGTCTACACATCTTAAAGTTGCCAATTTTGAAATACACTGTTCTACATGGATCTGTTTCCAACCTGGCCCTTCAGGTCTTCCAACGATGCACCCATTGTTCCTGTAACTGAGTCCATCCACCTTGCTTTGCTGCTGATTCTACTCCTCTTTCCACCTTTGCCAGCATGATAGACTTCTGAAGAGAAATTGTATTTTACATTCCAACATGGCCTTGGCATGGCTCACGCTAAGTGCACTGGGGCTTGTGCGAGAGATTGCTGAAATGTTCTGCTCCATGTTATTGGAATGGGAAGGTGGTATTATTTTAGATGGATTGTATTGGTCCATCTTTGATTTCAGTGGGCTTGCATAAAAGGAAGGGAAGGATCATCATTCCACATCATTCTAGGAATATTGACTTACTGAGTTTCGTCAGCTAGGCGTTGTACCTGTTCCACAGAACTGACATCAGTCCTGCCGGAGATGTTCCAGTCTGCACTTGTGCATTGGTCATCGATCTCTGTGGCATTTTGCAAAAGAAGCTCCCATATTTTGACGTAGTCTCTGAAAGCCTTATTTTGAATCCACCTTCCCTTTTGTGGTGAGGGAACTTCTTAATAAGTTATTGTGTCGAATTGATAGTTGTTTTTCAAACCATTCATTTTATTTTTTCCAGTGATAATCTCCGATTCCGACAGGGTGATGTTTACAGCCTGCTGAGCCCTTTATTAAAGGATTGTGTCAGGGTTTGAATGTTTCTTCCTTAGTTATTGTCAAATCTGCCAAACTCCTCCGTCTAGTTTTGAAGTTAATAACAGTTTTGCTGCATGCATGTTTCTGTGTTTCTCACATGTACCCTTGAGGAATCAGTTTTGTTTTGCCATCTGGTGGTTTCGTGCTGAGTCTGAAAAACAGTCAGCCAGGCTGAGATCATCCAGGCAATAAAGATGGTTTGGTGCCGCTTTGATTTTTCTCTTTCTTCCTCAATCTTCAAAGGCCCCTTTTCTTGAAAATCATACTGGTTTTTTTTATTGATACCCTAAAACCAAGTATACCCCAAACTAATAGGCTCTTTTTCATCTCAAGTTTCCATGCAGCTCTAAATGGTGGCTGCCATCCAGGTGCTCCAATCTTAGTCTATAAATTCCTGATTTTCAGATGATTTAGCCTGCAGTACTATGCACACGCTTGGGAGTAAATCCCACTGATATTAATGTGGCTTTCTTCTGTGTGGACATGTATATGATTGATTTTAGATATGCATATGAATAAAAATATTAATCCCAGGGAAATTTCATCTTCAGATGATGCACGCATTGTGTTGCAGTAACGTTACTCGAGAAGAGACTTTCCCTCCCCTGCGAAAGAGAAATTCTAAGATGATTTTTGCCACCTGCAGTTTTTATAGGCAGAGCGGTTAAACATTATAGAGCCTGACAGAAATATCTCCCCTCATTGACTGGCTATCTTTTTTCACACGATCATAGAGAAATGTATTTAATACAACATCAATTGCATCCTATTAAAAGAAGGGCCATCAAAATACATGTGCATGGGCACACTCATCATCGCTGGGTGTGAATCTAAAAAAAGATGCTGGCTCTCTGGAGTTTTCTTAGGGATTCAATCCATAGCTCAGTTAAACACAAGAAACTCCAGTTTTGCTGGATTATAGCCTCTGAGCTCGGGGCTCTTAAGCAATTCTCCCTTCACAAACGGGACATGAGTTTTCACTTCTATAGTGCGTGTTTGTGTGTGTAGAGGTCCTTTTGCAGCGAATTTGGGAATCCCCAGGGATACTTAGACTTTTACAAATTTCTCCTTATGGAATATAATGGACCATGTGCATGTAGGTAAAATATGGATCTCTTTCTAATAAAATGGATTGCTGTATCCCCAACTTTTTCATAGGCCCTGCTTGCTTTTCCAAAACTCCAGTGAAAGTAACTCAGAACTGAGTTTCTGGAGACTTGCACTTTATACTTTATAGGATGACGATGACGAGTGGTGTAATTAGATGAGAAGGCTTCTGCTTAGTCACTGGTTTATCCTAATCCGGCTTTGGCTTTTCCCAACAACAAAGTGAGCTTATTTTGTTAAGCTGAAACAACTCTGCTCCCTTTGTTCCTGCCTTTTTATTGTCTCATTCCTTTCATTCTGTTTTCCTGCCAAAAGTTTTGTTTCATTAGGCTTACGAGTCATTTCCAATTCAGTGGGTTGCTACAATGGGGCCTTTATATACCTCGGCTGCCTTGTTTCCCATGTCTTTCTGCGTTTGTGTCAAGATAAGAATGTTAACTGAAGTACTTGTTTTTACTTTTCATATTAAAATTTTGTTGGTCAGCTGATTTTGAACAGCAAGGAATATTTAGAAATGCCAGTTAGGACATCGAGAGGTTAAGCCCTTGTACATTGTTAAATTAGTTGGGTTCCAGGTCTGTTTTGCTATTGTTGTTAATTTATTTTATTCCAGTCACACAGAATTTTCTGAGATGAAGGCATTGTTGGCTTTCGCAGCAATAGACTTCTGGATTACAAGGCTTACCATATTTTCACTCTATGGAAATATAGGAAGCTATACCATGTGTGCCTGGATTTTCTGGATTTTGTTGATTTTTTAGGCGATGGCAATGGGGGTATCAAGTGGCGTGGTGGCTCAGTGGGTAAGACGCCAAGCTTGTTGCTCGGAAGATCGCAAGTTCGGAGGTTCGAGGCCCGAGCGCCGCGTGACGGAGTGAGCTCCCGCACTCGCCCCAGCTCTTGCCAACCTAGCAATTCGAAAGCATGCAAATGCAAGTAGATGAATAGGTACCACTTCGGTGGGTAGGTAACAGCGTTCCACGTGCATCATGCCGGCCACATGACCGTGGAAGCGTCTTCGGACAATGCTGGCTCTTCAGCTAACAAACGGAGATGAGCACCGGCCCCTAGAGTCGGACACGACTGTGCGGGGGAACCTTTACCTTTTACCTGCCAACTAACATGGGGATCCAATAGCCCTGGGGTGGTTGGTGGCTGGAATGGGGCTGCGTTCAGAGTCAGGAAGGATACAATAAGGACAGTACTTGGATGCAAAACGGGACTAAGTTTATAAGGAAGGAAGGCCAAACTAATGACAACAGGTACAACAACCAGCCTTAGAACTGACAGAAATAACAGCAGATGCCTCCTGATGGTGTCAGGTTCTATGGATGTTCATTTGACCTTGATCAAGAAGAGGGCCTTTTCTGTGGTGGGCCTCCCTCCAGAATAGTTTCCCCTAAGGGCAGTGTTTCTTGACCTTGGCAGCTTTACCAACCTTCCCCATGCTGGCTGGGGACTTCTGGGAGTTGAAGTCCACGCATCTTAAAGCTGCCAAGGTTGAGAAACACTGCCCTAGAATTAAATCAAGTGCCAATCCAGCAGCATCTGTAAGGGGAACAGTCAGAAAAGGTAAGGTAATGGTTGCAACTGTGTGGTGAAGCCCCACCCCTTTGAATGGGCATGTACAAAGCAATGGGGCTTTGATCATACCATTGCAATTTCCATATTGCCTTTTTTGACCTCCATCCCCTGACACCATTGTGCCACTCTTATTTTAATTTGCAGACATCAACTTGGCATTTCACATCGCATTATGGTATTGCTCTACTACTCGTAACTATATGTGTTTTAATCTTTTATTAAGTTATTCTGTTTTATATTGCAGTGGGTCCATTTTAATCCCGCACAACACCTGGAGAGGTTTTGCATATCAGTAGCATATAAACATTCTTGTTTGAAGAAAAAGTCTAGAGCACATCCTTAGGGAAGTAAAGAATTATTTTTCTCTCAGATCTGCCTTTCCCACCAACTTGATGTTCTGCAGTGTATAGAACCATCCTTTAGTAGCCATGCTGACGGGATAATGGGACTTGTAGATAAATGGAGGGCATCATTTTTTGAAGACTGGTAAATCATCTCTAGGACCTAAATAGATAAGGGCAGAGCCCGGATAAAAATTTTGTGTGGTATTAGGATGAGTGAACATTGCCTGGGATTTATGTTACAAGCATAGTAAAGGATGCTGAGCATGCTGTAGGTATCAAAGAAAATAAACATGTACTCTATTTTTTAATTGCTTTAATATAACAAAAAGAGAGTCAGAGAAAACAAGAAAGAAAGGAATAAAGACCCGCCTCCAAAAAGCAGAAATCACAAAAACATACATTCCATTTAGGAATTAATTCCACTTAATTTTTAAGCACACCCCTAAGCCTTGATCACATGAAATAATATTGATCAGTCTTTTAATGAATTGATAGAAAACCAGTTCATAAAAGAGGAAGCAAACACGAATTGGTTGATCCAGTATTGTAAATATTGAAAAGTAATCTTTTTGCTGCCCCCATGCTTGATAAACCCATAATTCTTCATGTAGTGATAAATTTCAGGCTTTGGATATAAAATTCAAAAGTACATTCACATCGTTAAACATACTGATCTTTGCAACATCACATTAACAAACTTACAGATATTAACCAAAATGGGGCAATCATGGGAAAGCTGATTATCTTACGAACAAGTGCCCCTTTGCCTATTTTACCCTCATAAGATAATGGGTTTTATTCAGTTATTACAAAGACTTTCATGCTGCTTCATTCATTTGACTCTATGCCTTGTCATTGGCGATCACTCGTAGCCGAGTAAGATTGTCTTCCAAAGGTAAAATTTTAACAGTGGATCTTTGAATCTCTTTTGCTGTCCACTAATATTCCGTTTTCCATTCTTAAGTTGGGAGTAAAGTAGCTGCTTTGGAAGACGATGGTCAGGCATTCAAACAACATGACTGGTCCAGCGAAGTTGATGTTGGATGATCATTGTTTCAATGCTGGTGGTTTTCGCTTCTTCTAATACACTCACATTAGTCCGCCTATCTTCCCAAGTAATTTGCAGAATTTTTCTGAGGCAGCGTTGATGGAATCTTTCAAGAAGTTGGAGGTGGCGTTTGTAGAGGGTCCATGCTTCACAGGCGTACAGAAGGGTTGGTAGTACAATGGCTTTGTAAACAAGCATTTTGGTCTCCCTGCGAATGTCCCGATCCTCAAACACTCTACGCTTCATTCGGGAGAAAGCTACACTCGCAGAGCTCAGGCGATGCTGAATTTCAGCGTCGATGTCGGCTTTTGTAGATAGATGGCTGCCGAGATAAGAAAAGTGGTCGACATTTTCTAGTGACACACCTTTAAGCTGGATTGATGGCGCTGCAGAGGGATTGGTTCGAACTTGCTGGTAAAGCACTTTGGCTTTTTTAATGTTAATCGAGAGGCCGAGTTTTTCATATGCTTCTGCAAAGATGTTTAGGATAGTTTGAAGATCTTCCTCGGAGTGTGCACAGACTACGTTATCATCAGCATATGAAGTTCTATAACAGAAGTTGTAATTACCTTATTTTTTGCTTTCAGCCTACTAAGATTAAAAAGCTTTCCATCTGTTCGATATATAATTTCTACACCAGTGGGAAGTTTCTCTTCAACAAGGTGCATAATCATAGCGATGAAGATAGCGAATAAGGTTGGAGCAATAACACATCCCTGTTTAACGCCGGATTCCACTTTAAATGGATCGCTTTGAGAGCCATTGTTATTCAGGATTGTTGCCATCATGTCGTCATGGAGTAGCCACAAGATGTTCACAAATTTATCAGGGCATCCGATTTTCAGAAGGATGGTCCAGAGAGCAGTACGATTTACAGTATCAAAAGCTTTAGTCAGATCAATAAACGCCATGTACAGAGGGCGGTTTTGCTCCTTGCATTTTTCTTGAAGCTGTCGTGCAGTGAAGATCATATCCACTGTTCCCCTGGAAGGGCGGAAGCCATTTTGCGTTTCAGGGAGGATGTCTTCTGATACAGATAGTTGGAAAGAGCATTACTACAATCTCCTTAATCGTCACTCTACTGTGGCTGATGAAGTCTTCTTGACTCTATGCAGCTTACAAGCAACAGCACATAAATATATAGCAATATAGAAATCAAAGTTATCAATAAATATACTGTAGCTAGCAATTGTAATATTATCATAAAGGTGTTGGTCATCACCTTTAAAGCCCTACATGGCACGGGACCAGGTTATCTGAGGGACCGCCTCATCCCCATTACATCATCCCGTCCCACCCGATCTTGCAGAGAGGGCATGCTGCGGACCCCTTCTATGAAAGAATTCCACCTAGCGGGGTCCCGGAGGCGAGCCTTCTCTGCAGCAGCATCTGCCCTATGGAACATCCCCCCACCAGGGATAAGACAGGCCCCCTCACTCCTGGATTTCAGAAAAAAATTAAAAACCTGGCTCTGTGATCTCGCCTGGGGCAAAAAGGAAAGCGGTCAAGCCTGGGGATGGCTGATTCCGTAGAACCACCTTAAATATCTGAAATATTTTGAATATATTCAACGTCACTTTAAGAACCACCTGCCACTTAGATTTTATTGTATTTTTATTGTAATTTTATTGTATTTGTATTTGTATTACTGTTTTTATTGTATTTTGTTGATATTATGCTGTGAACCGCCCAGAGTCCCTCCTTGAGGGGGAGATGGGTGGTTATAGAAATTCAATCAGTCAATCAATCAATAAAACAAACCAACAAACTAGGGCATCATTTATCATTAAAAAACAAAGTTTCATTCCATACTTGGTTACCTGTACCCACACTCCAAAGGACATGTTGAAAAAGCCAAGTTTTTAAAATCTTGAATATTAAACATGAGAGTGTGGTTCTTGTATCTGGTGGGAGGGCATTCCAGAGGAGGGAACTCTATCTAACACAGCAGCTCCCCAAAATATGGTAGTAATTGTTTTAAAATCCATAGAAGCGTTTAAGTGACTTACTGAAAAGACTTACTGACTTACTGTGTTGCAGTTTCTTGTCAATATAGGTCTACAAGGGACCTCTGGAGTGATTGAATTATCTATCTGCCTTTATCTCTATCTCTCTCTGTCTCTCTGTCTCCAACCCTTTTAAAACATTCTCTGGGATGTCCAGTAAAAGTGAAAAAGAAGATTTAGTCAACAAGAAATACCCAATATTCTTTAAGATTTGTAGTCATTGATTTGTTAGTATGGAGCATTCGAAGCCTTTATTCCAGAGTTCTCGCAGAAAAGTATTATCACTTTAGTGATACTCTTTCATATACTGTGATGTTAGAATTGAAATATATTTTACATTATTTTGATAATACTTCTCTAGTTTCAGGTGCTGCTAATGCATCTGGACCAAGTTGTGAAATCAAGAGAGGTTTTCATTGAATGATACTGTATTGTCATTTTGCAATTTTTAGGCAATTCAGATTCTTCCTACTATAACTCAAATGGTTAAAAATTGATTGCAATAAGTTGATCTTATTGATTGCAATAAGTTGATCTAAAGTATTAATGCCTGTACTTGCCCATGAATTGTAATTCAATTAATCAGTGATCTGTAATTTTTATAATGTGAAGAAAGGTCAGCATTATGCTTCTATTCCAACACCTTCCAAATGCTTCTTGCAGCTTTTAATGCAGAAAGTGAAATAGAGCTATGGTTAGAAATGGAGCCAGGCCCTGCCATGATGTCAGAGGGGTCATATAATAACTTTCTGACTGTGTCCATAGTGGGTTTTTTTTAATAATTTGATCATTTGTATTCCCTGGAGGAATTAAAGTCACAATATATGTCCAATAGTAAAGCTGAAAGTCAGGCAACTTAAATCCCCATCTTCATGTTACAGCCATAATTTAGCTAAAGAAAATCTAGGGATTTGTCTTTCCATAAAAAATATTAGTCTGCTTTAAATGAAGTTTGTGGAGTCTTTGGAGACAATATAAGACAATATAAGACAAGACAAGACAAGACAAGAGACAACAGAAAAGCCAAAAGACCAGAACACCTCCTTGCCAGTAATCAACACCCAGATATGCAAAGATTAACACCAGGATTAGCACCAGAGGAACAATCAAACAGCACAATATACCCTAATCAAGGAACTATTAACTCAGTCAATCAACCAAGCAGCAAACAACAGCCCAATCAAGGAACTACCAAGGAGAGAACAACACCTCCACCAACACAAGCAGGACAAGCCATGGTATATAAACAGAGAGCAAGTCCCACTCCCTTTTTGCACTGAAGATGTTGCCTAGTCTGGCTATGAAACGTCTGCAAGAAAACAACAAGGCTCAGAGAGCACCAAGGACTCCACAGTTCAACCCTGAGCTACAAATATTCTCTTCGATTAAATGAAGTTATTAGCATAGGAATACCTCTAAATAGACATATCAGTCTTTAAGTAATATTCATTTTACATTTACTTTTCCTCATAAACTGTGTAGGCTTTTTAGCCATCTATTTATATCTGAAAAATGAAGAAAACACCCTAATAACTATTCCCAAATATTTTTTAAAATTCAAATAACAATTTAAATCTCAATTATTATAAACATAAGAACTTTAGAACAGACATTTGAATCAACATATTCTCTGTCCCAAGCACATGGACTTTGGCACATACACAACAAGCAGATCACCCAAAACCATCCCCTTTTTACTTGTTAGAAAAACCTTTTTAAAACTGAGTAGAAGTTGTTAGATGAGAGGCTGGAAACCAGTGGGATTTATCATCTTTCCTCTAACTCAGATTTAAACTGGACTTTGCAGGAGGAAGGATTTTCCAAATAACAAACTAGCATATTAGTAGGATCTGTTCCAAGGGTGGTTTGTCCTGTAGAGGAATAGGAAATGTTCGCTAAGACTTTGCTAAGTTTAGTTTTTATGCCTCCTAGTCAGTGCTTTATTATCTCTGCATGTAGGTTCTCTGAACATTAGTACATTTTATGTTTTTGTGCAATTTGGAACCTTTTTGTATCAGAGTTGCCTCTAAACTAGGAACAGACCAACACCACCCTGTTAGAACTTTATGTTTTCCTGTATATTTTTTTCTGTTGGAAGTTTTTAAACGTTATGGTTTTAGCAGCTCTACATTTTTATTTCCCCACCACTGAATGTTTTGAACGATATCACTTAAAATTAAAAAGCAATGTTTACTCTTTTTTTAAAAAAAAAGTTTGACCTTTTTTATACTCTGTGAGATTGATCTGACATGATCTGACTCTGTGAGATTGATATATTCTGTGATCTGACATATGGCTTGAATGAGCAAGCCACACGCCAAGTCCCTGGCGGATGAAACCCCTAACATGCCTTCCCTGCTTGATCTAACGGGACGGGCTGATGTAATTGGGGAGAGGCAGTCCCTAAGGTAACCTGGTCCCAAGCCATGAAGGGCTTTAAAGGTCAAAACCAGCACCTTGAATTGCACCCGGAAGCAAACCGGCAGCCAGTGCAGCTTGCGGAGCAGAGATGTAATATGTGGTCTTCTAGGAGCACACATAACTGCCCGCGCCACCACATTCTGCACCAGTTGAAGGTTCCAGATAGTCTTCAAGGGCAGCCCCACACAGAGCGCATTACAGTAGTCCAATCTGGAGGTGACTAAGGCATGAGTGACAGTGAAGCAGAGCCGTCCGATCCAGGGAGTTTATGTCCAGTTCCAGCCATACCTGAAAAGTCCTCCATTTGTCTGATAAAGGAAAGCAATGTTTTCAGTATCAAATTCAACAAGAGGAGATCAAGGGCATCCTTTATGAGTTCCACAAGACATCTTGATAGATGGAGAGATAATTCCATTTGTAATAACCCTAGCAAATGGAACAAGCTTCTTGCTGTTTGTTACTTGGCCTTGGATGTGAAAAGGACTTGCACAGTATTTTGATAACATTCCTGGCTGGTCTGTTTCTGTGCAAGATAAATAATTGAAGGGAATAGCATTGGTATTTAACACTCTCCACACACATACAGTACACACAAAAAATACAAAGGATGAATGAAGATAATAATCTCCCTCTCTGCATATACATGCATATGCACAGATATGAAAGTGTAAAAAGTTAAACACAGAAAGGAGGAGGAAGAGGAGGAGGAAGGAGGAGGAGGAGGAGGAGGAGGAGGAGGAGGAGGAAGGAAAGGAAGGAAGGAAGAAACCTAAGCTCCCAAAAGAGTATGAGTGGAAAACGTGAAGGACCAGGACCAGGTTGTGGACAGATCTTCATGGAGAAGATCTATCTGCATAGTCACTAAGAATCAACAACAACGTGATGGCACATAAATCACATAACAAAAGATTTTAAAAATAAAGATAACCCTCACAGAATAAGCCCCCTATATTAAGCTTTTGTTTATATTTTGAATACATCTTCTATCTGAAGAAATGTGACCTTTCAACCAACCAACATGCATTCAGAAGGTCCCGAGCATTGTGGGGTCTCTCAGAAAAATCACCCTGTACGTTGCTTTCTCCAGGCCTTTCCCGGAAATAGCCTCTTGTCCCCTCAGGAGGTCTGTGCCTGATTTGGTCTGGATATCTGCGTGTGAACAGTTAATGATCCGTTGGAGTATTAAACAGTGCAACGATTTATTTTTCCCTGAGGCCTTTGAAGATGTCATTATAATAGGATTATTACCATGAGAAATAAAGGGATTCTCTTCACTAGTTCATTTCAGAGGGACGTGGAGGACTACTTTCCAAATACTGGCTGTAGACCGATGCCAGTCTGTTAGAACTGCGGCTTCAGTTCTGGCAGGAAACAGGCATTTTCGTCCAGCTTGGTGCATCTCCTCTGCTCCCTATTTCGGTATTTGGTCCTTAGCATACCCCAAAGCCTCTTCTTTTCAATAATGCTCTACACAGAATTCCCCCCCCCCAATTTGGATTGTTTATTAACTCTTTACCATTTTCTTTGCTGCGCTTTAGGATAAGGGAGGGTCACGGCTGAATTTTAGAGTTTAAATGTGTAAGTCTGAGTTGTTGTTGTTTTTTAAATCCATTCAATCATGTCCGATTCTCAGAGACTGCCTGGACAAGTCCCTGCAGTTTTCTTGGCAAGGCTTTTCGGAAGTGGTTTGCCATTGCCTCCTTCCTAGGGCTGAGAGAGAGTGACTGGCCCAAGGTCATCCAGCTGGCTTCCTGCCCAAGGCGGGACTAGAACTCAGTCTCCTGGTGCCTTAACCCTCAAATTAACGCAAAACAAAGAAATTACACTGGTGGAAGGTGGGTTTTTTTTTTTTTTTGCCTGGCTGCTGGTAATCCCCCCGGCCCAGGAGAACTGTTCTCACACATTGCATTTGAATATCCTGCTTTTTGAGGATGGGAATGTAAGTTGCCCAGTTGCCTTTGAAGAATTTGATGTTTGGAAGCGAAATGATGCTTGCATCATTTAAAAGAGAAGCTCTGCTTTGTCCTTCTTTCATGAAATAAGGAAAGCTAGGCCAGGAGATACTGATTTATTGTTGTAGCCTGGTGTTTGGAATACAGGTAGTCCTCACTTAACAACCATTCGTTTAGTGACAGTTCAGACTTACGACGGTGCTGAAAAACCTCACTTATGACCATTGCAGCGTCTCCGCGGTCACGTGATCATGATTGGGCACTTGGCAACCAGTTCGCATTTATGACCATCGCAGCGTCCTGTGGTCACATGATCAACGTTTTTAACGTTCCTGGCTGGCTTCTGGCAAGCAAAATCAATGGGGAACTGTGTGATTCACTTAACGACCACATGGTTGGCTTAATGGCGTGGTGATTTGCTTAACAATCACTACAAAAAAGTAGTAAAATCAGGCCAGATTCACTTAATGACCACTTTGCTTAGCAACCAAAATTCCTGTCTCGTTTGTGGTCATTAAGTGAGGACTACCTGTAGACTCCCCATTGGTGAGTCTTGCCTCTTTTGTGTTACAATATTCCAGAAGTTTGTGAAGACAGAGCTCTTTTAGATAGTATTTGGCAGTTAGCCTGCTGTTGCCATAGTTTATTTATTATTGTGATTAATGACGGCTCTTCTTATGATCAGATTATTTTTTATACATAATATTTATTATATTAATTTGGGCATGGGTGTTTTAATTGGTTTATTGTTGTTTATTACTTACTGTAGATGTTTTAATTGTTGATTTATAATTGTAAGCCACTAGGAGTCCTTGACGGATTTGGCAGTACACAAATGAATAAATAAATTCCTGAGGGATGGTTTCAAGGCCACCCTGCGAACATCATTGAAGGCTTTTTTCTCCTTCTTTTCCTCACTGAGAAGCACCTACTCTACCAGTTTGTGAAGAAGACTAGACTGGAATAATACAGAGAATCCTGGGGGACATAAGAAGACATTGCAATAGGTCTTGAACCAGTGAATTAAAACAGTCTCTGTGTCCTCACTCAGTGCAGGAAAAGACTGCAGGGCGACCAGCTAAGCTAGATCAGATGATAGTTTCCACCACCATGAAACCTTCATTGGACTGAACAAATGGGCGAGTCTGTTCTTGGTGATCTGATCGGCTGCTTTATAACTGGTAGGAGACCACTGTGAAGCCCAGTCAAAATCTAAGGACCCTCAGCTGCACCTTGATCCTTGTCCTAGGAAATCTAGCCACCTCCTTGATCTGCTGGGATGCCGCTTTCCCATAATTTCAGAAGGACATATGTCGGATTTGCATATTTTCACCAGAGTCAGAAGTTTGGTTTTCTCCCCCCCCCCCCCCGCCCCCGGGTTTTCCTGTTTTCCAAATCACTAGAACAGGACTGACTGTTGAGCACACTGGGAATGACAGGCATTGAAGTTCAGCAAAATTATAGAACCAAGATGCTTGGCTCTGCACAGGAATTAAAAAAGAAAAAATGACAATAATTTGAAACATCCTGCTTTGAACATCTTGGCAGATGTATAGATTGGCTTTTATTTTATTTTCCCCAAGAATAGATGGAAGGCAGCCTGTTGTCAGATAATGTATTTCACAGGATCGTGCTTATAAAAACTAAGATGGGAAAAAGTCAGTGTCCCAAATAAAGTGTTTCTTACTAGCTTTCTTTTTTTTAAGGAGGCCATTTGGGGTCTGGGTTCTCCGAAGAGCAAGGAAGTGATTCAAACACCTGTGAGAGATGAATGTTCTTTGGCTGTAAGAAGAGCATGTGGAGAAAAATGTGGTATTACGGAAAATAGGTATAATGGCGCTTTTTTCCTACATGCTGCAAATCAATCATTTCAGGGACCTGTTCACGTGTTTTACACACAGAGAAAGAGAGACACACAGAGAGATGTTCTACCAGCAAAACTATTGTCTGAAGCTAGAAGGCTTTGAGGCACTGCAAGCTCCTTCTTCCCTCAGTGCCTCAGTGGTCCACGGAAAAATCGTCTTTAGAAACCGGTCCCTGGCGCCAAAAAGGTTGGGGACCCCTGCTCTAGGATGTTGAGTGTTGCTCCATTTGGGGCAGTAGGGAGACTTTCAGAAATTTCATTCCTCAACTGAGAATTTGTTTTATAACTGCATCTCTGTGTCTATTCCTTCCCTCACGGATTTATTCATACAGCATATCACAGTGACATGCACTAAACCTGAGGACCATCAAGAATAAAAGCTTCCTAGATTTATTTCGGTGACTTGGATCTTCCAGCCCTGATCACTACAATCCACCGAGCAAAAAATGCCCCAGCATTTGAGAAGACCAGCATTTGCCCTACAGTTCAGACTATTACCCTTTTATTTTCCTTTGCCACCAAATAGTCTCGGGTACAGCTGTAGTTGTTAAGAGGCAAACAAGGCAACCCACATCTGTATCAAATGTCTAGATATTTGATAGATCTTTTTGTAGAGAAAGATCTCAGTATCTATGTGTAGATTTGTCTCATTACTTGATATAAGTCAGTTTTGACTCTGACCAGTTTTGGCGACTGCCTGGACAAGTCCGTGCAGTTTTCTTGGCAAGGTTTTCCAGAAGTGGCTTGCCATTGGCTCCTTCCTAGGGCTGAGAGAGAATGACTGGCCCAAGGTCACCCAGCTTGCTTTGTGCCTTGGCGGGACTAGAACTCACAGTCTCCTGGTGTCTAGCCCGATGCGTTAACCACTGCAACAAACTGGCTCTATTTTAATATCTGTAAACCATCCAGAGCAGTTTCTCAACCGTGGCAACTTTAAGATGTGTGGAATTCTGGGAATTGAAGTCCACACATCTTGAGGTTGCCAAGGTTGAGAAACACTGATCTAGAATCCATGAGGATGGAGGCAGTAGGTAAATAACAGAGAAACAAGCAAATAAATAAATGCCAAAATTAATGTCAACTTTAGGTCAATTTATAGGGGTGGAGGAGATGTTAAACGGTGGCTGCAGTGTTTGCAGGGATGTCTGCGTGGGAGGTCAAAAAGGTGGCTGTGATCATGTGACCAAAGCCTTGCTCCTTGTAACACGCCACACATATAAAAAGGGGTGGGGTTTCAACTGTGCAGTTGCAGCCACCGACTTGACTTTTTTGACACCCCCTGCAGGCACCCCTGAAGTTTGGAGTCTTTCATGCCATAGCGGACAGCTGGAAAAAAATGTTTGTAGTCATTCCTTAGAAATTTTTAAAAACGAAAACAAAACTGGCAATACACAGGCCTAAGAACAAGATTTGCATTACCCTCTTCTTGGTAAAAAGGATGAATCAGAGGAAGCTGGAGGGTCCGGGACAGCACTAGTTAATTGTTAGACTGAATGAGTGCATGAGTGCATATTCATCCTTGTGCGTTCCTACTTCTGTATGGCATCCAATTTAGCACGAAGGTACGTGTGGGAGAGGATATGTGAGAGCAAAGTGGGACATCAGCTGAGAAGATATTGCAGACATGTGTGCAAGGTCACATGACTCACTCCTTCTGTGCATTTATTAACAATAGCTTGACCTTTATTAATATAGTTTTCTCAGCTATGGGTTTTTTGCCTGCCAATCTAAGCAGTTTTGTGAAGAGTATCTTTCATAATGCAAGATTCAGATGTCTTGACTTTGACAAGATTAATGTGGACCTGTCAGGGCTGTTTCTGACATTTGCATCGTAAGGTACTTGTAAGGGCCCACAAGCTGAGATGCTCCTGTGGATCTCTGAAGCAGCCAGCTCTTGTCTGTTCCCATTGCCTACTGCTGAACTAATGAACAACCTCCCTCCCTCCCTCCCTCCCTTCCTTCCTTGAAAATGGGGACCAGGGCAAAGTAGCTCATGTAGAAAACCAATTTAGGTAATCTAAACAGAAGGTGGATTAACTACAGTAGCTGTTAATCTGCACTAAGTCCAGAATGCATGTGGCCTTGCTGGAATGTGACCTTTCTTGAAGTTGCATTTTAGCTAAATAGCAGTTAAGAATGGAGCCAGATTGGAAAAGGCCTGAGATCTCTTTTGGTGGTTAGGGATCTAGTTCAGCAGTCAAATTCACACAAAAAGTATTTCCGAGAGCAGAAAGTGAGGTTACATGGTAAGCTTTAGTTGCACATTTAGTTGCAAGGTCGTTGTGGATTACTGTAACACGCTCTACATGGGGCTGCCCTTGAGGAGTATCTGGAAGCTTCAGTTGGTTCTAAATGCGGCAGCCCGCACAATTTTGTGCACGTCTAAATCTGGGCGTGTGACACCTCTTTTGCGGGAGCTGCATTGGCTGCCGATTTGCTTCCGGGTCCAATTCTAGGTGCTGGTTATCACCTTTAAAGCCCTACATGGCTTGGAGCCAGGCTATTTGAAGGACCACCTCACCCCAATTACATCTACCTGGCCCACCAGAGCGGGGAGGCAGGGTGTGTTGCGGGCCCCATCAATGAGGGAGCTACACCTGGTGGGACCAAGGAAAAGGGCCTTCTCCGTGGTGGCTCCTCCCTGTGCAATATTATTGGCCCCACCTTGATACTTTTCTGGAAGTCCCTGAACACGTGGTGTTCTCAGCAGGCCTGGAGACCCCAGGCCGATATGGAGCCGATTATCTGGTTGGTTTAGAGTGTGTGTATTGCCGCTGGGGTGGGTGGAGAGGTTTTATTGGTTTTTCTTGTTTTTTATTATTATTTTTATTTATTTATTTATTTTCTATCCCGCCTTTATTAATTTTACAAATAACTTAAGGTAGCTAACATACCTAATACTCCTTCTTCCTCCTATTTTCCCCACAACAACCACCCTGTGCGGTGAGTTGGGCTGAGAGAGAGTGACTGGCCCAAGGTCAACCAAACGGCTTTCATGCCTAAGGCGGGACTAGAACTCTCAGTCTCCTGGTTTGCCATTGGCTCCTTCCTAGGGCTGAGAGACAGGGACTGGCCTGAGGTCACCCAGCTGGCTTTCGTGCCTAAGGCGGGACTAGAACTCTCAGTCTCCTGGTTTGCCATTGGCTCCTTCCTAGGGCTGAGAGACAGGGACTGGCCCAAGGTCACCCAGCCGGCTTTCGTGCCTAAGGTGGGACTAGAACTCTCAGTCTCCTGGTTTGCCATTGGCTCCTTCCTAGGGCTGAGAGAGAGTGACTGGCCCAAGGTCACCCAGCCGGCTTTTGTGCCTAAGGTGGGACTAGAACTCACAGTCTCCTGGTTTGCCATTGGCTCCTTCCTAGGGCTGAGAGACAGGGACTGGCCCAAGGTCACCCAGCCGGCTTTCGTGCCTAAGGCGGGACTAGAACTCTCGGTCTCCTGGTTTGCCATTGGCTCCTTCCTAGGGCTGAGAGACAGGGACTGGCCCAAGGTCACCCAGCCGGCTTTCGTGCCTAAGGCGGGACTAGAACTCTCAGTCTCCTGGTTTGCCATTGGCTCCTTCCTAGGGCTGAGAGAGAGTGACTGGCCCAAGGTCACCCAGCCGGCTTTTGTGCCTAAGGTGGGACTAGAACTCACAGTCTCCTGGTTTGCCATTGGCTCCTTCCTAGGGCTGAGAGACAGGGACTGGCCCAAGGTCACCCAGCCGGCTTTTGTGCCTAAGGTGGGACTAGACCTCACAGTCTCCTGGTTTGCCATTGGCTCCTTCCTAGGGCTGAGAGACAGGGACTGGCCCAAGGTCACCCAGCCGGCTTTTGTGCCTAAGGTGGGACTAGAACCCTGTCTCCTGGTTTCTAGCCCAGCACCTTAACCACTAGACCAAACTGGCTCGCTCGCTCACTCACTCACTCACTCACTCACTCACTCACTCACTCACTCACTCACTCTATCTATCTATCTATCTATCTATCTATCTATCTATCTATCTATCTATTTTTATTGGTTTTCAATTCTGTATGCTGCCCAGAGTCACTGTGTGTGAGTTGGGCAGCCATATAAATTTGTTTAACAAACAAACATTTTCTCTACACGCCTCCAACGAAGACATAAGCAGGACATGAAGCCCATGGACCTCTCTCCCTCCCGCAGCTGCCATTCAGAGCTGTGCTACCCCTGGGCGCCAGTGTTTCATCTTCCGCTTTGATGGGGGAGAACTACTGGTAGGCATGTATATCATGAACTGACCTCAACTTCTCTAAGAATCTGGGTTGCTGGGTCCTTGGGTCAGGCAAAGTGGTTTGCTTCGTCTAGCATCCTTCCAGTTTCCCTGGATCAAGGAGCTCAAAGGGAGCCGTTGCTCCTGTTGTGATTTGGTGCCTCTAGAAATTCTGTCCTGTCCTGTCTTGGCCTCGCCCTGCTCTATATTCTTTGCGGTGAAAACAAAAACCGATGCAAAAAACATCAGTACTGGGACAGTATGAAAACACAAGCATTTGCTGTATTCTACTGGGACAACCACGCTGTGAAAATAGAATACTTTAATGCATACAGGTGCTAAATAAACAATGGGGGTGGTTTAAGTTTCTTCAAATTACTGGCCCGGGTGTCCTGTCGGCTTAGCCTGAAAGTCCTGCTTGGATAGTGTATTGCCAGTTTTTACTTTGCAGTCCTGGAGGCTTTGAAAGAAAGTCCCACCTGTGAAACAGGAATACTAATGCGCCAAAACAAACAATCCAATCCCATTCCTGCTACCAGAGCTTGGTTTCAGAGCTGTGCTTGCACTGTGAAGATTGTGATTTTTCTGTCAAATCCCTTGTTCTTTGAATGAACTGGAGCTAATGGGGCCGTATCTCTTGCCGGGGGAATGGTTAAATTTCTCACATACAGTAGAATATGTGGGATGTAAGTTGTATCGGTCCACCGTTGGAAGGCCTGAAAGACCAGGTTGGAGATAGATTGTGATGGAGAAAATCTATCTAATCGCCAGGAGTCGAAAACGACTTGATGGCACATAATCAATCAATAATCAAGTGCATACGCATCCTTTTATTTGCGTTAACCTGCTTTGAAAGGGATGCATGTCCTTTGCTTTTGATCTTCTAGGTGTAACTGCTGACATGATCCACTGGAATCATTCCTGCAGAGGCCTCTATTGAAACAGCTTGAATCATGTCAACTGGATTTCTATTTTCTCAGTGGAAACGTTTCGCTCCTTATCCAAGGAGCTTCTTCAGTCTGAGCAAAGTTGGTAGGGGAATCCTAAATATGTTTCTAGGTAGCTGTGTGACCTTACACCTGGGGCTAGGTCATGGTTATATTGAGATGTTATTTTAAGTCCTTTTATCATCTAAAGGAATAGATGATAGATATAGGGATCTACAGGAAACCCACACACACAGATCAATATCTGATGTTTGACTCCCACCATCCACTGCAGCACAAACTAGGAGTCATCAGGACATTGTCACACAGAGCAGAAACCATCCCCACCTCCATGGATTCCAAAAAGAATGAAAATCAGCACCTGAGAACAGCCCTGAAGGCCTGTGGATATCCAAATTGGGCCTTCACCAAATCTAAATCTACCAGACCTAAAACAGCGACAGATAGGGCTGAGACTCAGAGTAAACGAAAGAACCTGGTCATTCCCTACATGGCTGGCGTGTCTGAAAAGATAAAACGGATATTTGGCAAACACCACATACCTGTATATTTCAAACCCACCAACACACTGAGACAGAGGCTTGTACACCGCAAAGATCAAACTCCAAAACACAAGAAAAGCAATGTAGTTTATGCAATCCAGTGCAGTGAGGAGTGCTCTGAACTCTACATTGGAGAAACCAAACAACTTTTGTACAGGAGGATGGCCCAACACAG
This sequence comes from Charina bottae, assembly GCA_023362775.1. NCBI lineage: Eukaryota > Metazoa > Chordata > Lepidosauria > Squamata > Charinaidae > Charina > Charina bottae. Next base: position 5,858,559 of record JALMGJ010000027.1, on the reverse strand, counting down.
GAGAAGTAACACCACAGGACCAGAGTCAGCAGTTTATCTTCATCTAAAGGAAAAAGGACACTCATTTGAGGACATTAATGTCCACATTTTAGACAGAGAAGATAGGTGGTTTGAGAGAGGGGTCAAGGAATCCATTTATGCCAACTTGGAAAATCCTTCCTTGAATAGAGGTGGGGGCCTCAGGCACAGCCTCTCCCCCATCTTCCTCCCCGCTTTGTCTTCTGTGCCTAGGAAGATCAAGACCATTTCAGAAGCTCAACAGCAGCATGGTGATCTTAACGATCCTCCTTTAGATGATAAAAGGACTTAAAAATAACATCTCAATATAACCATGACCTAGCCCCAGGTGTAAGGTCACACAGCTACCTAGAAACATATTTAGGATTCCCTTACTAACTTTGCTCAGACTGAAGAAGCTCCTTGGATAAGGAGCGAAACGTTTCCACTGAGAAAATAGAAATCCAGTTGACATGATTCAAGCTACAGACAATTCCACCTGGATTCAACTGGATTTCTATTTTCTCAGTGGAAACGTTTCGCTCCTTATCCAAGGAGCTTCTTCAGTCTGAGCAAAGTTAGTAAGGGAATCCTAAATATGGAAGGATTTTCCAAGTTGGCATGTTTTCCCAGATGGGCCCCCAACCAAGGGAACTGACACTTAAGTTCCCCCCCCCCCAGCAGGTGCCTGTGGTCCATCTGAAGATAGCTGCCAACATCTGGTGCAGTTGCTTTTCCAAAAGCTGTAACAAGGGGGCCTGTAGTTCAGCTGCAAAGAAAGTAATGCCTTCTTAATATGAACAAGCTGTTGGCTTCCCCTCAGAGATGAATTCATCTCACAGATGTTTGCTTAGTTTTGGCAATCTTATCACTTGTAGCTTGGGTGACTATGCTCAGCCGGAGACTATTACTATGAACGAATAGTTTGAACTTGTTCCACTTATCCGTGTTCTTTGGTTTGTTGTGTTGGCTTCCCAAGTCTAATTTATATAAAAAACAGTGATAGTATTCCTATTAGCCAAGTAGTATTCTTTAAGACATCTGTAGACCAGTGGCTTGTTTCTTGACAGTAAATACTGGTGAATGTCTTTCATCCATGCTGACATTTTTAATGTTCCCTTTTCAGCAATTATGTGGTTTCAACTCTTTGTTTAACACCACTTTCTAAGCAATTACTTCCAGCTCCTACTGCGAATGACCCGTGTGACCCACGGTTCGATGTGTGTGTATTTTTGATAACTGTAAATCACGAAGGACAGTCTGGGAAACATCCTTTGGACAAGAGGCCTTTTGGTGATATTAGTAATGGTGATAAAGAACATCGCTCAACAATAAAGGACAAGTGTTTTCATTAGATTTATATTGTATGAACTCTGTGGTAGGAATTTGATGTCGTTTAATAGGCTTCCTTAGTAATTCAGCAGTGCTTCACTCTTGGTATTTGGTGCTCTTTTACTTTTTTTTAATTTGAATGCAGGCTTTTTATTCGAATGCCTTGATTTTGACTCTAGTAAACAAAGGCTATTTTTGGAAAGTTGTTTATAGGCCTTAGGTGACTCAGATGCGGCTGAAGAATGTGTCATTGTTGGCGAGGTCACCATACATGTAATTTCTTGGTCCACAAATAGATATTGATCCAAAGAGCTGGTGACACTATTTTTGCATTGTAATACATCAGAGAAAGAGAAGTGCCAGCCCTGTTGCCCTTCACATTTTATGTCTGGCCTTTGACAAATTCCCCAGAGCCTCCATCCGTTTGGTCAAGCTTCAGTCCTCCTAAGCAATCAGAAGCTGTATTTATTTAAAACATTTATATGCTGAAAGTCATCCCACTGGATTTCAAGGCAGTTTATGACAGCCTGAAAGCATTAAAACATTATAGCAGCTGGTAGTATATTGAAGCAATCCTAAAAAATGCAAAATTAAGTGAATGAATTAAAACTGTTGGGGATTAATCTAGGCATGTTGGCTTAGACAGCCAACTCCATGGCTGGGTTTACATAACATCCTTAACTTGGTTACTGGATTAATTCCTTTTTTGGGTTCACATAATAAACTAATCTAAAACTAATCAACCCAGAGTTCTCACTCGAGGCACAAATGACCAGGCTCAAATTATCCTACTTCAGACACATTATGCAAAGACCCAGCTCTCTGGAGAAGCTCTGATGCTGGGAAAGGTGGAAGGAAAGAGAAGAAGAGGACGACCAGCAGCCAGGTGGATGGACTGAGTTATAGCAGCGATGGAGGTACCATTGGAAGACTTGAAAGACCAGGTTAGGGACAGATCGTCATGGAGAAAATCTATCTATGTGGTCATTGAGAGTCAAAAACAACTTGATGGCACATAATCAATCAATCAATCAATCAATCAATCAATCAATCAAAAGTAACCACTTAATTAATAGAAATGCTATGTCTGGTCAGCAAATCTAGCCTGTAAGTCAGATGGCGAGCTAAAAAATGTTTTCTCCATGACCAGGAGGGGTGCAGATGGAGAAAGGCTTTGGGAGATGATTTTAAAGAAGTGAGCAAAACAGAGTACATACATACATACATACGTACGTACGTACGTACGTACGTATGCCCATTGTACATCCCTGTATATTTGTATAGGAGTTTTCCTGTAATACTTAGCATTTATATTAGGGCTGAGTGGAAAGTTATTTTTAGAAGTTTTTTCAGCTGAAAATTAGGAGGAATGAGACAAAGCAAAATTTACTTGTAAGCCTTTTTTAAAAAAACTGCTGCCACCCGTTCTATGCTCCCAGCAACAGCATGCTATTTTTAATCTTCCAGTCTCCGATCTGCCATGTCTGAGTGAGAACCATTCTTCCTGGCCACTGACCACTTTATTTTTTAAAAAAAATTAGAGTGAAGTACAAACAAGATCAATTAATGATGGCTTGTTTGAGGGCAGTCAACCACTTTGAAATCATAGTTTATTCTAGTCTTACTTTTTGCAGCTTATGGCTTAGCATGGTGCATAAATAGAGAGAGGCGTGCTTTATCTCTGATTGCCTGGATTATTCCTGATACATTTTTGAATCAATCAATTAATTTATTACAGTAGTAGACCAGTACAAGCAGAGTGCTTAGTGAATATATACTGTATAATAAAGGTAAAGGTTCCCCCCGCACATTTGTGCAGTCGTTTCCGACTCTAGGGGCCGGTGCTCATCTCCGTTTCTTAGCCGAAGAACCAGCGTTGTCTGAAGACGCTTCCGCAGTCATGTGGCTGGCATGACGCACGCGGAACGCTGTTACCTTCCCACCGAAGTGGTACCTATTCATCTACTTGCATTTGCATGCTTTCGAATTGCTAGGTTGGCAAGAGCTGGGGCGAGTGCGGGAGCTCACTCCGTCACGCGGGACTAGGGATTCGAACCTCCGAACTTGCGATCTTCCGATCGACAAGCCTGGCGTCTTACCCGCTGAGCCACCACGCCCTATATACTGTATAAATCTATCTTAATTTTATTTTATATTTTATTTATAGTGCTATTTATACCCTGCCTATCCCCTCCCTAGTGGAGGACTCTAGGCGGCTTACAATCATATATATACAATTCAATTATACATCAATTCCAAATATATACAATTCACCGCTCGTGAAGGGAGAGGGGTAAGGGAACCGACTCTATTAGGCTCTGGACTACAGTTCCCAGGATGCCTTGAGCCGGCTGCTGACGTCCTGTAGCTGTCACATCCGGGTCCGTCGTCACCACCGCTGTTTGATCTTCCTCCGATCCTTTGATCTTCTCCTCTCCGGTGGAGCTGACTTCCCGACAGGACGCCAGCAATTTAGCCCACTTTAAGGTGGTACCCATTTATCTACTTGCAAGGCTTTCGAACTGCTGGGTTGACAGGAGCTAGGACTTAAGGACGAGAGCTCACCTCATCCTGCGGGGTTCGAACTGCCGACCTTTTGATCGGCAGCCTACAGCTCAGCTGTTTAACCACCGCGTTTATTAATAGATAATAAACGAAATAAAATTTAAGACAAAGTTAAAATACATTTATAAAACAACCTAACTAACATCTATGAGTGAGGCCCAGGGTGCAGTCTATATTTAAATTATAAAATAGGCACTAAAATGATATAAGTATAATAACATCTAAAATTACAAAGAAGTGATAATATCTAAAATTTAAATGAATTATAGTTACATAAAATGTGTTTGGGATTCATTTTTCTGTCCTACTCCAATATCTAAATCAGAGCTTTCCAAACTGTGTGTCGCGACACAAAAGTGTGTTGCCACACACAGCGTGGTGTGTCGCCACACCACCCGGAAGCGGCGGCGCGCGCGTGCACGGCGGCCGCCATGCGTGCGCCACCGCACGCCCCCCGTGCCGCCGCACACACCCCCGCGCCGCCACCGTGTGCGCGCGCGCTGCCGCCGCCGCCGCTGCCACTGGTGTGTCGCCAGCGGCAGCACTTTGGAAAGCCCTGATCTAAATAATGTAGGCAGAGGACCTAAAACAATGGCGGAGTGGGGGAGAATTGGCCCAATAAGCTAAGATTACTCACTGATCTGCAAGACTGACTATGAATTGTTTCTGTATTACTTAATAAGTCACAGCTACGGAATTGGTGGAATGTGGTGGAAATGCAGCTTTTATGTCAGGAACCTTTACAAAAATCTTGTAAAGAAAGTAAGTGATGCTATCTAGCCTGTCTTATTTTGGATGAAATTTGACCCAGGCCCTTCTGGATCATCACTATACCGGCAGAAGGCTTCCTTCCCATGGTACGTGAATAGGAGCTTTCTAACGAAGAAGGCAGATACAGCTTTCCTTTTCTATGTGTCATTGGCTTAGCTGGGAATCCACACAGTGGCACCATTTTTGAAACTAGTCTGTGGTGGGTGCTGTGCGGAAAGACTGTTGCCAGTAATTATTTCTAATGAATAAACCAAGAAGACAAGTATGTGTGAAGTTCATATTGCAGCTTTCAGGTTTTATTATCTCCTTCTCCTGAAGGGGCAATCACTACAGTGCACCAGCTGGTTGTTTCTGTGGCCTGAGGCTCCCAGGAGATGGTTGATGATAATGCAGACTTGAACTAGCAGAAGAGCCGATGGATTTGCGGGTATATTTATAGATGCCTTGTTTACCAGGTGGAGTTTCCCAGGGAGTGGGTGCTGGGCTGCTCTACACAGAGGACTCTGAAAGGTGGTCAGCTTCTTTTGTGTTTCCCCATTAAAACTATGGGATGTTGAACTCCAGGTATCTACCCTGGGCTTGCCTGAGAAATAGAGTTTGTGTCTCCTGGATGTGAAGATCTGGGGAGTCATTTGCATCTTGACTTTGCCCAAGAGTTTTGTGTAGCAATCTGTAGGAAGTTCCTTCCAAGGGTGGGTTTATTTTTTTTTCCATGAGACATTCAGAGCTCCTTTTGTGCATTAAAGTGGTGAGTCATAGGATAATAGGATAATAATCCTTGGACGCTTCCTGCTCCTCCCTTTCCTAAACGAATTCTTCCCCTTGTCTCATAAGGTTCCTACTGTATTTGCATCTGATTTTTTCTCCTGGCTTGATCTAAGATGAATTAGGGGTCATTCCGTTTCGTAACTTGGACTGTGAAAAAGTGCACTAGCTGAACTCCCTATGCTGCCTCCGGCAAGGTGAGATTAGTGACCTTAGAGGTAAGACTTCCTAAGACTTGCCTCTGGTGTTCAAACCCAGACCAGATCCTCTTCTCCATCTCTAATTCAAAGGATGTTCTGAAAACTAGACTCAGTGATCCCCAATCTGATGCCTTCCAGAGGTGCTGGGATTAGCAGCTTCTTGAATTCATAGCCATACTGGGATGGCTGCTAAACTCTCTTGAAAATGCACTTGAAAGCTAGCAAAGAAGATAATAGGCAAATTCCCTTGGCTTCTCATCTTTAATTTAGGTAATGCAATAGACCAAGGACCTGTCCTGTCTCTCTTCCGAGCCTGCTGCCGATCGGGTGAGAACAGGCAGCATGAAACTATAATCACCTGAAGCAGATTGATTCTGGTGTGTTAAGAATATTCAAGTGGATCACTCTGTCCCTTGTCACACACATAATTAATTCACTACAAAAGCCCTTTATTTAAACCTACCTTCCGAGGGCAAATGTGTCAAGTTTTGCTTTTCCTTTTCAATATTAAGTTCTATTTTCTGAATTCATAGTCTTTCTTTTAAAAGGAAAATGAGGGATGTGTTTGTACAACTGCCTAGAGTCGCTGGGAGTCGGTGGCATATAAATTTAATAAATAATTATTACACGGCTTCCAATAAATACAGATTAGGTTCCTAATAAACACATTTTTAGAAGCTTTTTCCTAATACAGTGTAATTTTTTTGTGCTTTCCCTTAATGTGTAATGTATGTACAGGTCTTCATATGAAAAGTTTTATGCCCTTTTTTTTTAGTTGTGCATGGCATTGCAAAGATGGAAAAGTGCAAATTCTGGCATATAAATTCATTCTGGTTTGTGCATCCGTTTTGCAAGTAAAAGAAAGATTGTGATGTTTTGTGTGTTAGTACATACAGTACATGGCAACTGGTTTTTATTTGTACCAAGTATTAGTTTGAATGGGATGATAATCTATCTGGATGGGCCGGTGAATTTCTGCCCAATTATGCAATATGGGTAGATTTTTAAAAAAAAATATTTTGCTTTGGCTTTCAGATCCAAATACCCCCCCTCTCTCTCTCACACACGCACACAGGAAATTGCACACAGTGACTTGAAATTTCCAGGTTTTAATCAGAGGAGGGAAGGTAGTTAAATCTTAGGAAATCTTTTGTACTTATCCTTCTTTTACCTCTTATCACTGATTACTACTGGGTGCCCTTGGCAGAAGATTTGCCCGTTCATTTATCTGGGTGTTTTAAGAACCTCCTTCCATATAATGCTAGTGAGCTAATGATAGGGCCACGCTGTGGGCATATTAGTCTGCCAGCAGTTCATAACATTCCTCTTCTTTTTATTCCGGTGGGCCTCCCTGGCCCCTCCTGCCTCCCCAGCTTCCAAAGAGTTTTGTGTCGAAAGGAGGGAAAAAAACCCCAGCGAGGGATTAATGCTCCTTGATTGTGGCTGCAAAGTGAATGGAAGCAACCGGGCAGTCCTGTTTTCTGTTTGGGGTTTGTGGGCTGGGAGGGGATTTGGTTTTGACCCCGAGGAATGTGCCCTTGCCTTTTGATGCACTAAGTTCCTGTTTATCGGTCATGCCCGAGACGTGGTCAGTCCGAGTTCCTCTCTTCCAAGGAAGCGCATTCCCACCACAGCTCTGACCTTGTGACATTTGTGCTGAAGGTTGTGTGTTCCCCAGGGTGCCGGTGGTCTTTCCAGAGAGGTGTGAGGCCCACATCGATCCTTTTAAGTGCACTTTTCATTCATCTCTTTCTCCTTCTCCTGCCGCTCTGCGATTACGATTACTTGGTGGCGGCTGCGTTTTTGCTTCCATCCCTTAAGTACAATGAAACTCCGCCGTCTGGCTTGATCTTCAATACATCAGCCGCAGGGAGGGGCGACATTGTTCCTTTCATTCTCCTAAGGGCCTAAATTTTCTCTCGTGCTCAAGTCCCTCTACCCTTGTAATTTACTAAGGGGTAAAATTAATCTTTCCATTTTCCCCTGAAATCTGACAAACGTGCGGTTGAAGTAATAGTCTCTCTTCCCGGGAATACTTTGGCTGAAATCTGTCTTCTGGTGGCTTAGAAAAAGTTTTAAGAACAGGCCATGTTTACCCCTCCACCCTTGTGAAGACTTTGGGATAGGATTGTGAGTGACAGAGACCTTCAGCAAATAAAATCGTCTCGTCTTCTTCCACCTTTTCAAGCTTTCAGTGAAAATCAGCGGCCACCCTACTTAGCAGCACTCTCCAGATTCAGTCCCCCTAAAGGGCTTTGGAGGGTCTAGAAGCCCAAAGCGTAGCCCCTGTTTGCTACCTCTTAAAGCAGCCATGTCAGTTTGAGGAAAAGGTACACTTACTGGAAGGGCTTTCTTATTTATTTATTTAAATTTATTGGCCACCCAACTCCAGCGGACTCTTGCCGTCAGAGGCTCCCTTCCTGCTCCCACGCCTCCCAAATCGCTTCTTGGAGACTGAATCCAAAGCACTGCGCAGCCCTCATAATGAGAAGACAACGTGTGGAGACGAGTTTGAAGGGCAGTAAATGGGAGAAAAACGGGTTTGAGCAACTCTTCTATTGGAACACACAAGAGACGCCGCAGGACTCCGGCAGGGCTTCCACAGGAAAGTTTTCTGGTGGATCAGAATTTTGCATTAACTATTGCAGTGGGAAGTTTCAGAATGCCTAGAGTAGTATTTCTCAACCTCGGCAACTTGAAGATGTGTGGACTTCAACTCCCAGAATTCCCCAGCCAGCCATGCTGTTGAAGTCCACACATCTTAAAGTTGCTGAGGTTGAGAAACACTGGCTTATATATCTTCCACCTGAATTATTATTTTTCTACATGCAGGGAAGTTTTTTGTTCTGAACATATTGTTGCGAGCCGCCTCCTCCTGCGAGTCAGAGAGATCTAGATTGTGAAGAGTTCCTAGATAGTCTTTCTAACCTTGGGAATTCAGCTTAATGGCCTTGGACGTGTTCAAATGCTGGCTGCGGAATTCTGGGAGTTGAAGTCCACACATCTTCAAGTTGCCAAGGTTGAGAAACACTGGCCTAGAGAATGTGATCAGCGACCTCTGTGCATGCACAGAATTTATCAGTTGGAGGCCAGGGTAAGGTCCTAGCTCTGCCTTTCCTCGGCGTTCATAGTTTGAAGGCCTTTCTGTAACAGCCATCCACAGAGCGTGGAGGGCTGCTGCTAGAGGGGGAAACGGTAAACTCACCCTCATGTAGGCGTGCAGATGTTTTGCACATGGGCTTCTCTAGATTAACCACTGTCGGGCAGGTGCACAACCCGATCACTTCCTAGAGGCAGCTTCTGGCTCCTTTCAGAGTGATGCTTTCTGCATAGTCCCTTCTGAAGCACTAGTGTTGGGTAAGGAAAGGTGTCTACCAAATGAGTAAATCAGTGCGGGCTCTTGTAGCTGAAGTGTGCCTGGGGCTTCATTAGTTAAGGTACGGGTGGCCCCTTAGCCACGATGCTCAGTGAGTGACCACCCCTCAGTTTTCCTACCTCACAGGGATGTTGTGAAAGTCGAGGCAAGGGAGGACAGTACATGCCTGCCTCAAGCTTCTTTGAAGAAAGGGGGGGGGGACTCATTTATGATAAAATTAATGGTTGGGCCAACAGCAAGCAACACAAGCCCCATCAACCCCAGCCACCAAGGCCCATGAAGGTTTTTTTTCTTGGATACACCCTAAATTTATCATTTCACTTCTTGTTCTAACGTTCAGAGGAGCCCAAGCAAGGAATCTCTGGGCTGTGGTGGCTGGGGGGGGGATGGGACTTGTAGTACAGCACTACCTGAAGCCCCGATTACAGTTGACTAAATAAGTTGGGTTATTATCTGTTATTTTGGTTTTGCACCTATAGCTGTGTGAAAGAGAGGCTATCTCCTCCTGTTGCCCACCTCAACCACTTAAAAAACTGTAAAATTACTATTTTAGTCTCTTGAGGGAAAATTGTCTTTATATTTGTTTCTCCCTGTTTGTATCCATTGATTATCTATCTACAGTGTCTTGTCTGTCTGTCTGTCTGTCTGTCTGTCTGTCTGTCTGTCTGTCTGTCTATCTATCTATCTATCTATCTATCTATCTATCTATCTATCTATCTATCTATCTAGATTATTGCAATGCGCTCTACATGGGGCTACGCTTGAAGACTATCCGGAAGCTACAGCTGGTGCAGAATGCAGCTGCGCGGGCAATTTTGGGTGCGCCAAGATCTGCACATATAACACCTTTGCTCCGCGAGCTGCATTGGGTGCCGGTTTGCTTCCGGGTACAATTCAAGGTGTTGGTTATCACCTTTAAAGCCCTACATGGCATGGGACCAGAATACCAGAGGGACCGTCTTATCCCCATATCATCGACCCGCCCCACCCGATCATTCAGAGAGGGCCTGCTACGAACCCCATCAATAAGAGAGTGTCATCTGGTGGGGCCTAGGAGACGGGCCTTCTCTGTGGTGGCACCAGCACTCTGGAACAGCTTGCCCCCAGAATTGAGGTAGATCCCCTCCCTCCCGACCTTTAGGAAAGAACTGAAGACCTGGTTCTGCCGCCTGGCATGGGAAGGAGGAAAGGATAGTTCCTCATGGGGGTGGCTAATTCCTTAATCCCATAATGTCCTTCCTTTATTAATTTTACCTTCCATCTGGATTTTATAATCATTTATCATATTAATTGTATAAATTGATGTTTTACATTTTTATATTCTATTTTAATTTATTTTATTGTAAACCGCCCAGAGTTCCCCGTTGGGGGAGATGGGCGGTCATATAAATTAAATAAATAAATAAACAGATAAATAAACAGATAAATAAATAAATAAATAAATAAATAAAATCTATCTATCATCTGTCTGTCTGTCTGTCTATCTATCTACAGTGTCTGTCTGTCTACACTACAGAATCTGTCTGTCTGTCCCTCCTGCTCCCTTGCTTTGCCCTTTTATATTTTCCTCTGGGCAGGCAGTTCCCGCACCATCTGTGGCTAATTTGGAAGCCGTTAAAGGGCACTTGGACCTCTGAGCAGGCCGTTTAAATATATTTCCCACGGAGGCTGCCTTGGCATGCTGCTGGGAATAACCGCACTACTTATATAGCACTTTGCAGCTTCACTGTGCTGTCCAAACATGGGCTAATCTAGCTGATATTAATTTGAGTTGTTGAGTGACTTAAACTTCAGAGCTATTGACTTAAATGAATTTGTACCGGCAGATTAAAGAGGGTGTTTTTTTCCCCCCTAATGCCTTTTGGTGAAATGACAGAATACTCTTGTTCCCCTGGGAAAATAATTTTTGTATAATTTACTGTTATTTGCTATGAACTTTGCACGGTAGGATGGGGTTTTTTTTGCCTCTCGTACCTTGCCTTATAGCAAATAATAAGGTTATGTTGATTAATCAATAATAAACATTATTGTGAGGGGAGAGCTGAATGGAAATGGACAGTTCAGAGCAATGCTAAACGTCACCATTGTATTTTTGCCACACTAGCAAAACCGTTAAAAAACAACCCCAAGAGGCTTCTAAATTATGGCCTTGGACCCTTTGCTAAAAAGTTTATATAACAGTTCATATAACAGAGAATCAGTGGGAAACAAAGGAGGCGTATTCCCCTCTTCCCCACCCCATTTAAATAACTGAATCAGAAGAAAACTTTATGTGTGTGCTAAACTAATTTATTTATGGCCTTTTCTTGGTTTTCTCATTTATAATTTTTACATTTGGGAAAAAGGGAAAAAAAAGATAAAAGTCAAAATCCATAGTAAGAAATGTACCTTTAGCAGGACAACCCAGACATGACCGTGGAAGCGTTTTCGGACAGCGCTGGCTCTTCGGCTAACAAACGGAGATGAGCACCGGCCCCTGGAGTCGGACACAACTGCACAAAAGTGCGGGGGGAACCTTTACCTTTTTAGGACAATCCAGGGCTGTGAAATAGTGTGCCTAACATTTTGCGTTCCCCAAAATTCTTCATCACGCAAGGTGACAAACAAAATAAAAAGCTTTGCGGAAGGCAAAAACAAAGACTCTAGGTTTTAAGACAGAAGCTTGCATTTAGTTATTTTATTTACTTATTTACTGAGACTTATACACTGCTCCAGTTGCAAGCAATATATAGTAACAAGGTTAATAAAATCCAATAATAAACTGAATATAACATCACAAAATAATATAACACATAATATAGCAGCAAGGAACATTCCCAAATAATCAGTGAGAAATATTCCTTCTCCAGGCAGGAGTCATCCCCCAGAAGCCCCCTGAAAAGGTTTTAATAGTCCTCTGGAATCCTAACAGAGTCAGGGTGGTTCTAATATCCAGAGCAGTGTTTCTCAACCTTGGCAACTTTAAGATGTGTGGACTTCAACTCCCAGAATTCCCCAGCCAGCATGGAGTTGAAGTCCACACATCTTAAAGTTGCCAAGGTTGAGAAACACTGATCCAGAGTATACATTTCCAGAGAAGGACTGGCATCACGGCATTTTGTAAATTGGTATTTGTACATCCACTTGGTGCTGGTGTTAAGTAACGCTGCATTGAGGTGTTCGGCAGATAGTGGTGCACCCTGGGGGTTGGAGGCCATCTGTAGAAGACAAAGCGGGATCTTCTGCCCCGGTAGAAAGAGAATAGGAGACTTGCAAGACTGATGTCAGCCCTTCAAGGTAGACCAGATTAGGAAACCAAACTTACGAATGCTAATACTCCTTTTATTATTAGGTTACAGTAACAGAATCTTGCAAGTCTGAATGTGCCACCCCTCTCCCTCCCTTTATCTTCAAGAGAACTAGGGAGGGTCAAGTCTGAGACATTTTCTCAAATCACATTTCTGCCCTGGACTCAGATTTATTATATCTTGGTTGAGGCTCTTCCTCCTGCTCCTCAAGGTTATTTCTACATTATCAGAGGCAGCTAAGAGATCTAGCAGGACCAAGAGGATTACAGGTCCCTTTCTTCAATCCTGCCATGTTATCCACAAGAACAACTGATGTGGTCTTGGTTCTGTACCCAGCTCCGGACCCACCTGAAAAGGGCCCTTGAAAATCATCTTCATCCAGGGCTTTCGGCAGCTACAGGCCTCACCACCTTCTTAACAGTCTTAGCTAGGGAGAGGTTGGAGACTGGCCAATAGTTATTTAAAACAGCTGGACTTCCGGTGGGGAATATGGCCGACTGAACAGCCTTGTCCACGAGCTCCGTGTGGACAGAACTGACAACGCGTTTTTTTTTCGGGCTCAGGGTTTTACCTGAAGCCCAGAACTTTTTCATGAGTTAAGAAAAAGCTCGGAATTATCCCATCTTGTCCTCCAAAACGTCGCCTTGCAGCCTGAGAATCGCAAATAGCGAAGACCTGGTAAGAGACGACGGGAGGCTGGGGAAGCCATCATTTCCAGCCCGCGTTTGTAGCCTTAAGAGACATTAGGTCTAGCCCCCCCATTTCTAAATCACTCAATTTATATTTTTAAGTTTTCTTACCCTAAGAGAGGCTTTCTACAACAAGAAAAAGAGGATTCTCATGGTGCCTATCATTATTTCTGGATTAACTTTAAAAAACTTTTTTTTTTAGTCTTTGGCTTACTTCCTGTCTATTTTTAAGGTGGACTGAGAATAATTAATCATCTCCCTGTTAATACTTTTGTATTTGATTTGAAAAACTTAACTTTTTCCTACATGTTGAATTTGTTGTTTTGACTTTTTATTTTTCTGTTCACTCTCTGTAGCTGCTGGTTAGTACATTTTTTCTTTGTTAATTTTACTTAATAACTTCGCAAGCCTTTCATTAACTCATTAGCTCCTATCTGCGTTAGTCAAGTATCCAGGGGGAGCCATAATCTACTGAATTATGGATGACCTTAAGGAAATCTTTGCAGAGCTTCGTTCTGGGCTTCATTCTGATTTCAAAGAGATTTTCTATGACACCCGCCAAGCCATTATGCAAGATATTTGGGATATAGCAGAAAACATGAGTGCTAAAATGTGTCAACTGGTTGAAGACGTTCTGTAGGGGGAGGAAGAAGAGGGGGATTTTTTTCCTAACAGGGAGAATGGTCTCTTTGAAGAAATGCCAGATGATGAACATACTTTGGTGAAGAAGGAGTTAAAGTTTGACTTGCAAGATTCTGATAAGGCTGTTTTCCTGAACAATTGTTTTGAGAAGGAAGCTATGTTGTGTGGGAGGTTTTCTACCGAGCAGCTTGCTTTTTTAAGGGGGGCAGTTGGATTTTTTAAATTTTCTATGAAAAATGCCTTATGCGTAATATGGAGACAAGTACATGTCCTGGTATACTTTGATGTAGGATAAGAAATTAAGAAATGTATTTGGATTGATATTAAGGCTTGTATGATTCCTTTTTTCTTTAATGATTTAAAGTTTGTTTGATTTTTTAAGATTTATAAGATATAAGAATAAGTGTTTGGGTTTAGGTTTAATAGGATTAAGATTGTTATAGCACCATTAAGTATAAAAGTAGATAATTTATAATTTGATTTTTATTATAGTGGCCAGAAATATATAGAATAGTGGTAGGAAGGAATTACTTAAATAAATGGGCTCCTTTGGGGGGCGGGAAGTTGATTTAAAGGTTTATATATTTGTTTATTTTTCTTTATATATAAGGGGAGGGAGCAATTGTCTTTGGTGATTTTTATCATGTGTCTATGGAATGATTTATAGAAATAATGTGATCTTGGTTAGATTTAGAGTAAGGGATTAATTATGGAAATTGCTGTGTATTGTTGTTGAAAGTCGGAAGTCATCTTGTAATTTCTTAAAAAAATCTTTTTTCATTTTCTGTTTTTCCACTTTTTTCCTCTTTTTTGTAGTTTTTATCTTTGCTTTAAACTTAATAAAATTCTTATTAAAAATAGTTATTTAAAACAGCTGAGTGATGGCTTCTTGAAGCTGGGTGCCCAGCTGCCTCCTTCAGACCAGGTGGCACCACTCCTCCCAATAATGCATTTAACTGCTGCCTTGACTTAGTCTCCTGTTGTGTCACTAGAGGCGCTCATCAGCTAGAAAGAACAGGAGTCCAAACCACAGCTGGCAGAGCTGATGTTGAGGAGAACCTGGTCTACTTCTTCTTGGCGAACAGACTCAAACTTCTCTCAAGTAATGTCATAAGATGCAGCCTGTATCACCTCTATAGGACTTGGCCACTTGCTATCCAAATATAAATGAATAAGAATGATTTTATTATTATGATTATTATTTATTTAATTAACTTATATGACCGCCCATCTCCCCACATGGGGAACTCTGGGCGGTTCACAATAAATTTTATCCTCTAGATGCCTAATAAATTAATCACAGCAGCCCATTAAATCCTTTTCTGACCCTCCTCCCCTAAAAGGGTCCAAGCCACCCTAAAAAGGGTTATTGGACATCAGTGCACAAATTTGATAAGAGTGGAGAAATATAGAAGTTTAACTGCTTTTCCCACCATGGTATAAGCTCAGACCTGAACTTTTACTTGTGTTCAATTGTATTCGCTTCTTGCCTTTCACCAGCAATTGCTTGAAGTGTCTCCTCTGTGGCACCTCTTCTTCCAGAGCTCCTCGTAAATGAAGGAGTTCCCCTGGATTAATGGACAGGGAAAGGATGCTTAGGCACAATCCCGTCAAGAACCCTAGCTGCTTCTGTATTCCAGAGGTTGGTCAGGGTTTCAACAGAACTGCCTACTAGGGCCTGGGGGAATTCCCGAACCACACAGATCCATTAGGTGCCTGTGGTGGACCAACTGAATTGGAAGCTGGTGGCATTCCATGGAATAATCTGATCAGGACAAAGTTAATGGCAGATCTGCTCCAAGACAGAAACCAGGCGTAATGTATGACTTCCCACATGAATTGGGCCCTTGATGGCCTGGGACAAATCCATGGTTTTTTTGGTGGCCATGAATTCTCAAGCAAGCTGCTTCTGAGTGAATTCTTTAATTTGCCAGGAAGGGAAGTTGAAGTCTCCCAGCGCCATAAACCTGGGAGATTAACGTCAAACATCTTGGTACATCTTCCTAACCCATTTCCCCCATCTTGAAGTTCTCCAGATTGGCTGGCAGTCCTGGGATTTGTAGTCCTATAATAAAGGTAAAGGTTTTCCCCTGCACAGTCATGTCTGACTCTTGGGGGCGGTGCTCATCTCCGTTTGTTAGCCAAAGAGCCAGCGCTGTCCGAAGACGCTTCCGCATGCGGAATGCTGTTACATACCCACCGAAGTGGTACCTATTTATCTACTTGCATTTGCATGCTTTCAAATTGCTAGGTTGGCAAGAGTTGGGGCGAGTGTGGGAGCTCACTCCGTCATGCAGGTCTCGGGTCTCGAACCTCCGACCTTCCGATCGACAAGCCTGGCGTCTTAACCACTGAGCCATCGCGCCCCCAGTCCTATAATATTTCTCCGCTCTTATTGCGTCCGCAGATTGCCGCCCGACGGCCCTATTTAAGATTACTAGATCTCTTTTGGGTCACGAAGATACGGTGACCCATCTACAGGGCCGATCGGAAGAATTTGCTGAGCATCTGCAGGTCAAAATCGCTCAGATTCATTCCAAATTTAACTCTAAGCGTGAAGCACAATCTGGAGAGATGCCAGAGGTTCGTACTTACCCTGTTATCTGGGAACGGTTTGATCCTGTTGGGCCTGATGAAGTAGACAGGATCCTCCGGATTGTAAACGCCACCACGTGCCATCTTGACCCGTGTCCCTCCTGGCTGGTGAAATCAGCTCAGGAGGTTACATGTGGTTGGGTCCAGGGGATGATTAATGCATCTTTAGCGGAGGGGGTGTTTCCAGCAGTCTTTAAGGAGGCGCTGGTATACCCCCTCCTCAAGAAACCTTCCCTGGACCCCACTGTTTTGAACAATTTTCGTCCTGTCTCCCACCTTCCCTTTTTGGGAAAGGTGGTTGAGAAGGTGGTGGCGCTGCAACTCCAGAGGATTCTGGATGAAACGGATTATCTAGACCCCTTTCAGTCAGGTTTTAGGCTGGGATATGGGACAGAGACTGCATTGGTCGCGCTTATGGATGATCTCTGGCGGGAGCGGGATGGAGGGAGTGCATCCATTCTCGCTCTCTTGGACCTCTCAGCGGCTTTCGATACCGTCGACCACGGTATCCTTTTGGAGCGACTCAGGGAGTTGGGGGTGGGCGGTGTAGTTTTGCACTGGTTTACCTCCTTCCTCCAGGGTCGCTCGCAATCGGTGGTACTAGGAGAGGAGAGATCCGACCCACGGGCCCTTCTTTGTGGGGGGCCGCAGGGTTCGGTTCTCTCTCCTCTCCTATTTAACATCTACATGAAGCCGCTGGGTGAGATCATCCATCATCACGGGATGAGGTATCACCAATATGCTGATGATACTCAATTGTATATCTCCATCCCGGGTGAAGTAAGTGTTGCAGTGGACACCCTATCTCAGTGCCTAGGGGCTGTAGGGGCCTGGATGGGGAACAACAGGCTTCAACTGAACCCTGGTAAGATGGAGTGGCTATGGATTGATGGCCCCTTGGCCTCCAGGAAGTTATCATCTTTAATTCTGGATGGGGTGGCACTACCCCGTTCAGACTCAGTCCAGAGCTTGGGGGTCCTCCTGGACTCACGACTCCTGCTCAAAGAGCAGGTGGCAGTCGTGGCCAGGAGGGCCTTTGCACAGCTTCGGCTTGTGCGCCAGTTGCGCCCCTTCCTGGATCGAGAGGCCCTCCGAATAGTCACTCATGCCCTTGTCATCTCTCATACAGATTATTGCAATGCGCTCTACATGCGGCTACCCTTGAAGAGTATCCGGAAGCTTCAGCTGGTCCAAAATGCAGCCGCTCGAGTGGTTATGGGTGCGAGAAGATCAGCACATGTAACACCACTGCTCCGCGAGCTGCATTGGGTACCAGTTTGCTTCCGGGTCCAATTCAAGGTGTTGGTTATCACCTTTAAAGCCCTACATGGCATGGGGCCAGGCTATCTGAGGGACCGTCTCATCCCAATTGCATCTACCCGCCCCACCCGGTCATGCAGGGAGGGCATGCTGCGGACCCCATCAACAAAGGAATTCCATCTAACGGGGTCCAGGAGGCGTGCCTTCTCTGCGATAGCGCCCGCCCTGTGGAACATCTTGCCCCCAGAGGTGAGGCAGGCGTCCTCCCTCTTGGCCTTTAGGAAGTCCCTAAAAACCTGGTTCTGCCGCCTGGCGTGGGACAAAGGTAGAGATAGTTCCTCCTGGGGGTGGTTAGTTTAATAATGACCTCCTTTTAAGATCCTACCATCCTCTGGATTTTTATATTCTTATTTATTGTACTGTTTATTGTATTTTAATGATTATTGATTTTTAACCTTCATTTTAACATTTGTTGTAAACCGCCCAGAGTCTACCGTGGTAGAGATGGGCGGTGATAAATTTGATTAATAAATAAATAATAAATAATATGGATAGCTTATTTCTGGCTTAGCTTGATTTGGAAATGTAGGCATCCAGTGGGCTTTCTAAACCTTGATTTCACTTTGGATGAAACATGACACTAAACAAAAACAAAACAAAACAAAACCCCCTAAAACACAGGATGTCTAATCGTTATGTGCTTCTTCAAAGTCCATAGCGCCATTAATAAAGGCTGACCTCCAATTGAAACGCTCATGAGTTAGGGCTTCCCAGTTCTCAACGCTGATATTACATTTACCTTTGGAAGACAATCTTACTCGGCTACGAGTGATCGCCAATGAATGAATGAATGAATGAATCGTTATGTACAAATACAATTGTGGGAGCAGGGAGCAGACTTTTAAACAGGCCTCTGACATATGCTGGGATGGTAACGGAGAGGAAAAGCCAATGAACATGGCCTGGGTCTGTAGCTTGAATCATGTCAACTGGATTTCTATTTTCTCAGTGGAAACGTTTCGCTCCTTATCCAAGGAGCTTCTTCAGTCTGAGCAAAGTTGGTAAGGGAATCCTTAAATATGTTTCTAGGTGGCTGTGTGACCTTACACCTGGGGCTAGGTCATGGTTATATTGAGATGTTATTTTAAGTCCTTTTATCATCTAAAGGAGGATCGTTAAGATCACCATGCTGCTGTTGAGCTTGTGAAATGGTCTTAATCTTCCTAGGCACAGAAGACAAAGCAGGGAGGAAGATGGGGGAGAGGTTGTGCCTGAGGCCCCCACCTCTATTCAAGGAAGGATTTTCCAAGTTGGCATAAATGGATTCCTTGACCCCTCTCTCAAACCACCTATCTTCTCTGTCTAAAATGTGAACACTGAGAAAATCGAAATCCAGTTGACATGATTCAAGCTACAGACAATTCCACCTGGATGACTGAGAACCTTCATAGACATGGCCTGGGTCTCTTTTTTTTAAAATAAAAAAATGAAATTGCTGCTTAGGCCTCCCCCCATTCCTGGGGGAAGCACGTAGGTATAAAGATGTAGAAAGAAAATAAACAGCCTTTATATTAACAAAACTGGATATAGATTTAAATGGTCTGCTAGATTTTTTTTAAGGTCAATCAAAGCCGAGCTGGGCTTTGCATGTGGCCTCCCATCCCGGCGTGCCGAGACTCAGCTCTGCTCATTTTCAGTAAAGCTGTGGATCACGTCCTTCGAGTACAAGTATAGGAGTATCAGGAAGGAAAGTAGATTTGTGGCGATAAGCACTTACCCAGTGGGTCGATCTCTTTTTATTAGAACAAATGCAGTTAAAAAATTGGTACTTTCCCGATGCATTTGGCTGGTAGGTAGAAATGGGACTTATGACGGAGCATAGACATACTTTATATTTACTGGGCCTGGTAGCCGTTTGCTGAGGGCTGGATGAAGCAAGGCAGCTCCTCATTCTGTCTACTTCGCCCAACAGTTACCCCCTTCTTCAAATAATGGCCTCTTTAGCTGAGCTTCTTTTGAAGTAGTCGGGTGGAGTCAGGTTAGGTCAGACACTTGCTGTGGCGGATACGTAGGAAAGGCCTTCTGAAGAATTGGAACTATTTTGTGTTTGTGTGTGCAGGTTCGTGCGCCTGTGCATACTTTAGTGGTGTGTGAGTGTATGCATAAGTGTGTGTGTACTTTTAGGAGCCTTGTTAGGGGTGGGTTGGGCATGGGTATGTTTCTTTAGCTCAACATCTCCTCTTCTTGAAGAAAGGCTTTCCCAGAGAGGCTTACAGCATGCCAAAAAATAAAATAACTACCAGAACGTTGAAGATTCATAATAAACCAAAACGACATCTAAAAGCACTATGTCAAACCAAAATGTAAGCTATTCAAAAGCTGGACTGTAAATCTCTAGGTCGATTTCAGGATGTGAGGTCTAGAGACCACTGTTGTCAAGATGTAAGATATGAAAAGTGGAAAGAATAGGCCAAGTGTTATTAATTGACGCTCCCAATGAATGCATTAAAGATGGCACCCGTTCTGTGGCCAAAGCTTTTTTCTTCCACTTATATGATGAAAAATCACCTTTCCCGCAAGGTATCTTCTAGATCAGTGATTCTCAACCTCAGCAACTTTAAACTGCGTGGACTTCAACTCCCAGAATTCCCGCAGCCACCCATGTTGGCTGGGGAATTCTGGGAGTTGAAGTCCACGTAGCTTAAAGTTGCTGAGGTTGAGAAACACTGTTTGAGATCGGACTCCTATTGCCGTAATTCCCTAGCCAACGCGGCCAGTGAATCTTGGAGAGCTCCAAATTAGGGATCGGTGTGCTAAATGTTAATTCTTTTTGAGCGAGCAACTCTCCCCACACTCCCATTTGGTGAAAAGCTGATGCCTGTGATAAAAATCCCAGTGGTGAAGTGTGTTTTTGTCCCTGGTAGGATCACATCCCGTGACAAGGACTTGTACTTCTCAAATGCAGCACAAATCAAGCCTCCCTCCACCCCTACCCTAGTTGCTGAATTTTAATCACTTAGATGCAGAGATTTGATAGACGGAATCAATTTAATTTCTGTTGCTTAAGTTGGAGAGGAGAGGAACAGGGACAAAGGGGAAGGTCAAGGCAACTTAGCAAATAAACCATTGGGTTTATAAATATGTTGCAGAAATCTTGCCCTATTCCCACCCACAATCTTCCCTCTTTCCACCTCTTCCTTTGCTTCAGATTCTTTTTTCGAAAAGTCTTGTGCAGGCAAAACCAACCTGACACTATCCCGAGGAATGCTGATCGCAGGCAACATTGTTCTTTGCTGGAGGGGAATGTTTATTAAGCAAATGTACCGTTTCCCAAATGCCTTTTGATGCAAAGATTTCTCTCCTACTGGGATATGTTGAGTCCTCTGATTTGTTCCTAAGAAGATAGATGCCCGTCTCCTTCTATAAAGGGAGGACTTTCAGGTTAACAACTGAAAAGCTTCCCTGCTTTATAAATATTGCTTGAAAAGTATCCATTCGGGTGCCTGAGAAAATGTTTGGACTGTCCCAAATTCCTGTTCCCTAATTGTTTTCTGTTAGGCTGGTAATGTCTGCTTGGTTCAAGCATGCATATTGCATTTTTCATGTACCCTCTACCCACACATGTGTGCACAGACACACTCATTTTCTGAGAAAGTACTTCTGTGAATCAAGTCTACTTTTGAAGGTTGTCGAGGTCAAGATGCTGGATTCAAGATTTCTGACTAAGAAGATGAGCTGTGCTCGGCCAGAGAAACTGCACTGAGAACATAAAATGCCTGACTGTAACACCCCCCCCCCCAAAAAAAAAAAGTCCTTGGCTGCACAGTTAAATACCTGAGCGAAGAGACTTGACAAAATCTGTCCCAGAATGTTGTCAAAAGTTATCTGAGATGCAGTCCTGGAATCTACCTTTCATACCTGTCTTACCAAGCTGCACAATTTCTTAAGAGCTGGTAAAATTTAGATGAGCAGAACAGTTTTTGCATGCTTTCCCCTTCCTTTTTAAATTTGTTTTTTTTCACACAGTGTGTTCTGGTTGGCTTTTATTTATTTGTTTGATTTATATAGCCGCCCATCTCGCCTGCGTGACTCTGGGCAGCTTACCGAATTAAAAAACAAAACAAAAAGCTATAACCAAAATCATAACAATAAAAGGCCATTAAAATTTTAAAAAAACAATAAACACTTTTAAAAATCATTAAGAAGCATAATATGCGGAAAAGCGCACGCAATTTCCCTAGCAATATGGCCACTTTGCAGGCTCAATGCCCCTGTTCCCGGATTCCCGGGCCAGATGGCAAAGCCAGGTCTTCAGGCCTTTCTGGAAGGGCAACGAGGCTGGGGCCAGTCTGACCATGATGTTCCAAAGGGCGGGTGCCACAGCAGAAAAGGCCCTCTCCCTGGGTCCTGTCAGATGACATTCCTTGGTGGATGGGGCCCGCAACATGCCCTTTCTGCCATTCCTGATGGGGTGGGTAGATGTGATTCGGGAGAGGCGGTCCCTCAAATATATTGCTGCTTTTATTCAAAATTCACGCTACAGATGCATAGGACAGCCATCACCGGAATGGATGAGTTCTTTGTGCCAGCCATATCCCATAATCTCATATCTCTTTTTGTGCTGGAAGGGGGAAACAGAAGTCTTGTAGGTTTTGCATCCCCACTGTCGAAAACCTTTACCACCTAGCTTTTGTATACGGCAAACACTGTAGCTTAGTCTCTCATTGTTGGAGGCATCATATGGATGACTAACTTGATCCTATTCCCCTCTGGATCCTTCCCCTCCAGTCCCTTTCCTGTGGTATATAACCTCCTTCCTCTTCTGTCCCCCACCTTCCCTGGCATCTGGCAAGGCCAAGCACGCTTGTGCAACGTTTCAGCTTCCAGATGCCATAATCACCCTGATCTAATGAGCTTTTTGAAGCCTGCCTAATTCTGAAAGGCATGTATAATAGAAGAGCAGTGTGAATTAATAACACAAACTTGGCTAGCTTTACGGTGAATTTGGTAGCTTGCCATAACCATCAACCCCACATGTGCAGTTGTAAGTAACTACCCTGGCTGAATTTCTTTCAAGTTGCCCATAATGATGATAATTACGATTAATGAAAGGAATATTAGCCTTCCATGTTAGTGTAGCTGGAAAGAAATATGGGAAATATGGATCTTCTGCTGTGCATGTTGAAGTGGTTGTGCAGCATTGTTTTAAGAGGGAGCACAGAATTGTACTTTTAAAGTACAATTTCTATCATTGCTATTATTTCTGACGATGCTGGGCAGTACAGAGACTAAAATATTTTGTATTAGTGGAACAGTAGATTGATACAGATTTAATCTTTATTTGAACCTTAAGTGTCATTGGTATGGATTCTTGCTGATCTTTGAAATATCTACACTGCCAAGTCAAAAGATCACTGGGTCCTTGTAGTTATTTGGGAATCAGTTCCGTAATTCTGTATCCTTCATACGTGTTTCACATAGAAGGAGCCCTTTGCTTCCCCTTTCTCATGGAAAAGGCCTCAGTCATGAAGTTGCCTGAGCCTATTCCAGAATTCTCCACTCTCCCAGTAAGAAATAGTGAGTGAGTGAAAAGGGAGAGCAAACAGAGTTTGCCTGTGGAGTTCAAAAGGAGGAGGACAGGAAAGTGACCAGAGGAGTGGTATGGGCAAAAGGATTATTTGCACAGCTGTGGGAGTGAAAGGCCATGTGCTGAATAGCTGCTGATTGTAAGGGCTTTGTCCGGAAACCTGCTGTCTGCTCATTATGGGTAGTCTGCATATTGTAAGTAACTGCTTTCTGCTGAGTAAGCAGAGACTGTGGAAGAAATATAAGCCAGCCATGTTCCAGGGATTGAATTTACTGAGCAAGTGTACAGAGAAAGTAAACAAGCACTTGCAGGGAATTAAAAGGAGAAATCTTAACAAAAATTTCCTCTAAACGAACAGTGTATACTTAGGTAACCTGAGAAAGGAAGAAGAAATTGAAGATGAACGTATAACTCGGTGACCTGCACTGTTTGTGGCAAGTTTGAATTTTTGTCTGAGAATCAAGCTGTCATACGTTTGCAAGAAGTGCAAGCTTATAGCAGTGCTTGAAGAAACAAGCGAAGTATTGGAGTTGCAAGTGGCCGCCCTTCAGCTCATGACAGAAGATGAAGATTTATCAGATCAAAAAAAAGGTGCTACAACAAGAGCTGATGGAGGTATGAGGTATTTGTTGGATCATATTCTATAAGGAATATAATCAAACAAAAGAGCCCCGTGGACAAGAGAGGCAAGTGATATTCTGTACTGAAGGAACTCAGAAATAGATTTTAGGTCTTTCTTCACATAAGAAACAAGTCCTGAACTTTCAGGGGAAGAAAAAGAAAATATTATAGGACAGGAGGCAGGATGGTTCATCCCTGAGGGGCAGAGGGAGAATGCACATGCTTCTTGCAAGAAGACAAAGAGAGAAGTTGCGGTAATTGATAACTCAGTACTACAAGGACCTGGAAAAAAAACCTGTGCTATCTTCTAGAAGGGGCGTGGTGGCTCAGCGGGTAAGACACCAGGCTTGTTGATCGGAAGATTGCAAGTTTGGAGGTTCGAATCCCTAGCCCCGCGTGACGGAGTGAGCTCCCGCACTAGCCCCAGCTCTTGCCAACCTAGCAGTTCGAAAGCATGCAAATAGATGAATAGGTACCACTTCGGTGGGTAGGTAACAGCGTTCGGTGTGTGTCATGCCGGCCACATGACCGTGGAAGCGTCTTCGGACAACGCTGGCTCTTTGGCTAACAAACGGAGATGAGCACCGGCCCCTAGAGTCGGACATGACTTCACAAATGTGCGGGGGGTACCTTTACCTTTACCTTATCTTCTAGAAGCAAGGATCAGGAATGTGACAAAGCAACTCTGAAGACTTATCCAATCCACTGACAGTTATTCCTTCCTCTAATCCATGAAACAAATGGTAATGCAAAGGATAGTTAAAATTATATCACCACAGACTCTGAAGAACTAGGAAGGGGGTCAATAACCCAAGGGCTCAGGTGATGTTCCCATCCGTTATTCTAGGACTGAAGGGGTATGTGTTCTACCAGAAAATTATGAAGCGTGCATTGAAGGGGCAGGATTGAGACTGGTAGAAATATGGTCAAGATATGGCCATTTTGAAATGCTTAACTATTCAAGGCCAGATGAATTGCACACAAGGATACTGAAAGAAATTCCTCATGGTCTGACTGAAGCTATATGTATTATTTTTGAGAAATACTGGAGAAGTGCCAGATAATTAGAGGAAGGCAAATGTTCCTATCTTAGGAAAGAGGAAGTAGTAGGTTCTGAGAACTATAGATGTCAGCCTTCCCAAGTAGACCAGACAGGAAACACAACCAAATGAGCTAATTCTGCTTTATTGTAAGGTTACATTAACAGAATCTTGCAAGTTGGAAAGTACATATCTCCCCCCCTCTCCTTTACAGCCCAAGAAACTAGGGAGGGTCTTTTGTGAGCCTCTTGCCATGCCTATATTCCTGCTGCAGGCTATGCTGTATCTTATCTGACCATTCTCTAGGCAGTGTCTCCGGGCCCAGTCTCCCAAGGTCATTCCCACATACCATTACAATAGATTACCCTTTTGGACACTGAGACCTTGGAGGGTTCTAAAGCAAGATAATTTATTATCCTAAAAATAATGGACCCTAAAAATAATGCAGTAATTATTGGAGATCAGGAAAGATTTATTAAGAACAGCTATTATCAAGTTAAACTCATTTTTATCAGAAAACTTCTTTAATAGATCATGGGAATCTGTAGGCATAATATATCTTGATTTCAGCAAAACATTTCACAAAGTTCTACATAACATCATGTATTATTGACTTGGATAAAGAGATGGGAGGAATTTTTATTAAATGTTCAGAGGACACAAAATTGACCCTAGAAGACAGAAATAAAATTCTAAACAATCTTGATGGATTAAAGAAATATGCTGTAACTAAGAGTGAAATTTTAAGGGAGATATGCAAAGCAATTTGAAAGCATGCAAATGCAAGTAGATGAATAGGTACCACTTTGGTGGGACGGTAACAGCGTTCCGTGCGTGTCATGCTGGCCACATGACCGTGGAAGCGTCTTCGGACAACGCTGGCTCTTCGGCTAACAAACGGAGATGAGCACCGGCCCCTAGAGTCGGACACGACTGCACAAATGTGCGGGGGGAACCTTTACCTTACTATGCAAAGAAATTAAAATGGAAATGGATCAAACACATGGATAACTGGCTTGGTAATAGTACTTGGAATATCCCGCAAACTCTGTATGAGTCAGCAGTGTGATGTGGCTGCAAAAAGAAAAAAAGTTTGGGCTGCCTCAAGAGGCATGTACGTAATTTTGAAATGATTAGAAGTAATAGAGTCCTGCTCACTAAATCAAAGAAACAAAAAGTCACATATCCATATTAGTCAGATGAAGGTAGGAAAAGAATCAGGGTTTTCTACTCTTAGCTCTCTTTAATTCCATTGCAAACAGAAGAAAAGTATATGCCCATTTTGACTGATTATCTGTCATTAAGTCGGTATTGATTCTTAGCAACCAAATGGATAGATTTCCTCCAGGAGGATCTGTCCCCAACCTGGTCTTTCAGGTCTTCCTGACAGGTCTTCTGTGCTTTTCTTTCCTTCCACCTTTCCCAGCATTAGAGCCTTCTCCAGAGAACTGGATCTTCGCATAATATATCTGAAGTAGAATAATTTGAGCCTGGTCATTTGTGCCTCAAGTGAGAACTCTGGGTTGATGTGTTCGATGATCCACTTGTTTGTTTGTTTTCTTGGGTGTCCATGGTATTCTCAGGAGTCTTCTCCAAAACCAAAATTCAAAAGGGTCAATATTTTTCCTATCCTGCTTCTCCAAAGTCCAACTTTTGCCTCTGTAAGTTCCAGAGGGAATACCACTGTCTGCAAGATTCTAAACTTTGTAGGAATAGACACATCATGGCATCCAAATATCTTTTCCAAGGCTTTAATTGGTACCCCACCAAGTGTATGCCCATTAGGATCTATTAATCAAGTATCTGTGCAAGAAATCCATTGGAGAAGAGGAATCCCTACTTTGCCTGGTCTAAAATCTTTGAAAGAACAAAATGCCCTGGTTAAGAAGGTCAAACTCCCTTTATATTGGGCCCCAAGTCTGTCTTGGGGGGCGTGGTGGCTCAGTGGGTAAGACGCCAGGCTTGTCAATTGGAAGATCGCAAGTTCGGAGGTTCGAATCCCTAGCCCCGCATGATGGAGTGAGCTCCCGCACTAGCCCCAGCTCTTGCCAACCTAGCAATTTGAAAGCATGCAAATGCAAGTAGATGAATAGGTACCACTTTGGTGGGTAGGTAACAGCGTTCCGCGCGTGTCATGCGGCCACATGACCGTGGAAGCGTCTTTGGACAACACTGGCTCTTCGGCTAACAAACGGAGATGAGCACCGGCCCCTAGAGTCGGACACGACTGCACAAATGTGCGGGGGGAACCTTTACCTTTTAAGTCTGTCTTGAGGCTCATATCTCTTGACTTGGTTGACACGTGTTACTTTGCCTCAAGGAGAAGAATGTTTTGTGATATCTCTTCCTCTAATATCTGCAGGAGTCCCCCCCCCACACACACACACCAAACACAATCTAGAACCGCAGTTAAGGCCTACCTTGTGGCGGTAAGAGCAGCGAAACGTGAATCATCTTGTAATCCAAGATGGCGGCCGCAAGTTAACACGGCCGATAACAGCTCCGGAGAAAGCCGAGAAAGCCGAAAAAGTGGAAAAAGAACTTTTGAATACCCACCGAAATCCCTAAATTTCACCTTTGGGATTCTGGAGAGGTGGTGGTTTCCGGTGGGTGAGCGGCTTCTCCGAGGGGAGTGCTGGTCGAGGGTTCTGCCCGAGTCGGGCCTCCAGGACCTTTCGACGCGACGCGATGAAAACGGGACCCGGTGAGTTGCTGGAGACAGCTGGAGGTCTGTAAGAGGCTGTCGGGTGCGACCTAGACCGGCGGGGCTAGTGAGAACTGTAGTCCACTAAAGGTCGGAAGACTCCGAATGCGAGCCTTTGAGTTGGACCTGCGGGGCTTATGGGGACTGATGACTTTTTGAGAGCTGCTAGAGGCTTTTGGAAGCCTCCGAAATCGACCGCTGGAGCCTGGAGGCCGTCGGAGGCGAGCTAGGCCGGTGGAGTTGGTGGGGGCCTAGCAGACCCGGGGCGGCTCTTACGGGAGTCCAGCTGATGCAGCGAAGCCCTCAGAGCTTCCGGAGACTATCAAGGGCTGCCAGAGGCTACGGAGTGGAGTGGGAGACGGACGAGGTGGCCCTCCCCCGCTACAGACTATCTGGTCTTTTTCCCGGGCCACTTTCTAAGAGGGTCCGGAGGCTCCTGATGTGGGAGCTGTTTGGAACTGGTGACGAACCCGACAGCCCTGGAAGACGCGGACGGGACGGAGGCCGGACCGATAGCCCTGTTGATCAGGGCATAAGAATAACAACAATTGCTCGGACTAACACCATTGAGCTAAGGCGGCAGAGAACTTGGAGGAGTCCCTTGTTGTGAATGTGGACCCCCCTCCCGGGTGAGAGATGAGGGAGGGGGGGTAAGAGTGTATGAGTGTGGAAGAGTACCCCCTGGGTGAGAGTCAGGTGGGGCAGGAGTGATTGTGGTGAGTGTTGGTACCTCTCCCCGACCAGTGAGAGAGGTTGGGGGAGAGGTGCAGGGTGTGAGTGGGGTGGTGCTGGACCCTACCAGTGCCGAGAGCGAGAGCTGGTGCGCTGGGGGGTCTTACCACTGCCCAAGAGTGTATGGGAGTGCATGATGGATGGTTGGGATAAGGGACTCTTAATTAAGCCCAAGAATTCCGGAGGCCTGGGAGTGGAGGCTACTGGGTCAGAACCGGCAATCTCTGGGGGCTATATGGCGGGCCATTTGATTCGGGTGGTGACGGGCAGGGGACGGTTGATGGGAACCGGAGGGCAAGCCATCTTTGGGGAAGGCACCCCCGGTGTTTGTTACCGGTGGTGCGTTCCGGCCCCCCGTGTTCACACCCAGGCCCTGGTAAGCAGGTCCTCGTGGGCTCCGGTCTCCGGCTGCTGCTGTTGAACGCCAGGTCGGTGAACAACAAAGCCCCCCTTATAAGTGACTTGATCACGGATGAGGGGGCCGACCTGGTGTGTATTACCGAGACCTGGCTGGCACCAGAGGGGGGAGTGGCCCTCTCGGAAATGTGCCCAGCTGGGTTTCGGGTCTGGCACCAGCCGAGACACCGGGGCAGGGGAGGAGGGGTGGCAGTGGTAATCCGAGAGTCTCTTGTGGCCTTCAGGGGCGCTGCTCCACAAGTGGCCGGGTGTGAGACCCTGTTTTTCAAGTTGGGTTCACGAGAACAGTTGGGAGTGTTGCTGCTGTACCAGCCTCCCTGCTGCGTAGCAACCTCTCTGCCTGAGCTGCTCGAGGCTGTCTCGGGGTTGGCAGTGGAGTTCCCCAGACTTATGGTTCTGGGGGACTTCAATCTGCCATCTCTGGGACGGGACTCGGAGGCGGCTCGGGAGTTCATGGCTACCATGGCAGCTATGGGCCTGTCTCAGATTATTCGTGACCCGACTCGTGACAGTGGTCTCACCCCGGACTTAGTTTTCTTGTCTGAGCAGTGGCAATGTGATCTGAGGGGAGAGTTACATCTTTCCCCATTGTCATGGTCAGACCATGCCCTGGTGACCCTTAGACTCTCTTGCACTGCCCCACTCCGCAGGGAGGCGGGACCTATTCGAATGGTCCGCCCCCGGCGACTGATGGACCCAGTGAGGTTTCAGAAGGAGCTGGGGGTTATTCCCGAGGACTTGCTTCACGGTCCAGTCGAGCTCCTGGCCGCGGCCTGGAATAGGGCCGCGGCCGGAGCCCTGGACAAGATCGCGCCTATGCGACCTCTCCGGCCCTGCTTGGCCCGCCGCTCTCCGTGGTTTTCCGAAGAGTTAAGGGCCTTGAAGAGGGTTAAGAGACGTCTAGAGTGCTGCTGGAGGAAGACGAAGACTGAATCTGACCGAACACAATCTAGAGCCGCAGTTAAGGCCTACCTTGTGGCGGTAAGAGCGGCGAAACGTGAATATTTCTCCGCCCTTATTGCATCCACAGAATGCCGCCCGATGGCCCTCTTTAAAATTACAAGATCACTGTTGGGTCGGGAGCAGAGGGAGACCCACCTACAGGGCCGATCGGAAGAGTTTTCTGAGCATCTGCAGGATAAAATTGCTCAGATTCATTCAAAGTTGGACTCCAAGCATGAGACAGGTTCTGTGGAGATGCCAGGGGCTCGTACTTACCATGTTATCTGGGAACAGTTTGATCCTGTTGCGCCTGAGGAAGTAGACATGATCCTCCGGACTGTTAACGCCACCACATGCCAGCTTGACCCTTGTCCCTCCTGGCTGGTGAAATCAGCCAGTGAGGTGACATGTGGATGGGTCCAGGTGATGATTAACTTGTCCTTGAGTGAGGGGGTGTTCCCGGAGGCCTTTAAGGAGGCGCTGGTGCACCCCCTCCTCAAGAAGCCATCCCTGGACCCTACCATCCTGGGCAATTTTCGCCCAGTCTCCCACCTTCTCTTTTTGGAAAAGGTGGTTGAGAAGGTGGTGGCGTGGCAACTCCAGAGGATTCTGGAGGAAACGGATTATCTAGACCCCTTTCAGTCAGGTTTCAGGCCGGGATATGGGACGGAGACCGCATTGGTCGCGCTTATCGATGATCTCTGGCGAGAGCGGGATGGAGGGAGTGCGTCCATCCTAGCTCTCTTAGATCTCTCAGCGGCTTTCGATACCGTCGACCACGGTATACTTTTGGGACGGCTCAGGGAGTTGGGATGGGCGGCGTAGTTTTGCGCTGGTTCGCCTCCTTCCTCCAGGGCCGTTCCCAGTCGGTGTTGATAGGGGAGGAGAGAGCTGACCCGCGGCCCCTGATTTGTGGGGTGCCGCAGGGGTCGGTTCTCTCTCCTCTCCTGTTCAACATCTACATGAAGCCGCTGGGCGAGATCATCCATCACCACGGGATGAGGTATCACCAATATGCTGATGATACCCAGTTATACATCTCCATCCCGGGTGAAATAGGTGATGCGGTCGATGCCCTATCTCAGTGTCTGGAGGCTGTGGGGGTCTGGATGGGGAACAACAGGCTTCAACTGAACCCTGGTAAGACGGAGTGGCTGTGGATTGATGGCCCCCCTAGATCCGGGAAGTTGCCATCTTTGGTTCTGGGTGAGGTGGCACTACCTCGATCGGATCCAGTGCTGAATCTGGGGGTCCTCCTGGACTCGCGACTCCTGCTTGAAGAGCAGGTGGCAGTCACGGCCAGGAGGGCCTTTGCACAACTTTGTGTGGTGCGCCAGTTACGCCCTTTCCTGGATCGGGAGGCCCTCCGAACAGTCACTCACGCCCTTGTCATCTCCCGTATAGATTATTGTAATGCGCTGTACATGGGGCTACCCCTGAAGAGTATCCAGAAGCTTCAGCTGGTGCAGAATGCCGCGGCGCGAGCAGTTATGGGTGCCATGAGATCGGCACATGTAACACCTCTGCTGCGCAAGCTGCATTGGCTACCGGTTTGCTTCCGGGTCCAATTCAAGGTCTTGGTGATTACCTTTAAAGCCCTACATGGCATAGGGCCAGGGTATCTGAGGGACCGTCTCCTCCCGATAACATTGGCCCGCTTCACCCGTTCATGCAGAGAGGGCATGCTTCGGACCCCCTCAACAAGAGAATTCCATCTAGCGGGGTCCAGGAGGCATGCCTTCTCTGCGATAGCGCCCGCTTTATGGAACATCTTGCCCTCGGAGGTGAGGCTCCCTCACTCCTGACCTTTCGGAAGGCTCTTAAGACCTGGCTCTGCCGCCTGGCATGGGACGACGGAGGTAGTAGTGCCTCTTGGGGTTGGTTGGCCCCATAGTATTGTGATCCATACTATGGCTTTTACCATCTTTGGATTTTATTTATTCTTGTATTTGTTGTTTTTTTAGAAATTTTGTATAGATTTTAAAGTTTTATCTGTTGTAACCCGCCCAGAGTCCCCTGTTCCGGGAGATGGGCGGGGATAAATTGAATAAATAAATAATAATAATAATTTGTGAGAATTACATGTCTGTTTGCTTTAAAATAAAACTAACCCAGAGTTCTCACTCAAGGCTCAAATGACCAGGCTCAAACTATCCTGCTTCAGGCACATTATGTGAAGACCCAGCTCCCCTGAGAGGTCCATAATGCTGGGAAAGATGGCAGGAAAGAAAATAAGAGGACAACCCGCATCAAGGTGAATGGACTCAGTTACAGCAATAATGGGTGCACCATTGGAAGATGTGAAGGGCCAGGTTAAGGACAGATCATCATGGAGAAAATCTGTGTGGTTGCTAAGAGTTTATTTATTTATACTTATATTTATACCCCGCCCATCCCCTCCCTAACGGAGGACTCTGAGCAGCTTACATACATTGTTATACATTATACATCATTATACAATCCGCGCATAAGGGGAGGGGGTAAGGGAACCGACTCTTCCTGGCTTTCTGGACTACATGTCCCACGATGCCTTGCGTCGGAGCCGGCTGCTGACGTCCTGTGGGTGTTGTTACTTCCGGGATCTGCCGCCATTCGAGGATCTTCCGTCCGGTGGAACCTGACCCCCGACAGGACAGGATGCCAGCATATTTTCCCACTTAAGGTGGTACCCAATTTATCTACTTGCAAGCTTTCGAACTGTTGGGTCGACAGGAGCTGGGACTAGCAACGAGAGCTCACCTCGTTGCGCGGGGATTCGAACTGCCGATCTTCCGACCGGCAGCCCTACAGCTTCAGCGGTTTAACCCGCTGAGCCACCGCGTCCCTATGACCCCAACTTGATAGCACATCATCAGTCCATCCATAGATACATTAGAGAAGGGTAAAACCTCTAAGACAGACAGCTTAGTGTAGTGGTCAAAGGCAGTGGGCTGGAAGCAAGAGACAGTAAGTTCTACTCCTCCCTCATTATGGAAGCCAGCTGGATGGCTTTGGGCCAGTCCCTCTCTCTCAGCCTTTGGAAGAAGGCAGTCGCAAACAACTTCCAAAGAATGTTGCCAAGAAAACTGTATGGACTTGTCTAGGCAGTCACCAGGTAAACGGTAAAGGTTCCCCCTGCACATTTGTGCAGTCGTGTCCGACTCTAGGGGCCGGTGCTCATCTCCATTTGTTAGCCGAAGAGCCAGCGTTGTCCGAAGACGGAGTCAAGAATAACTCCAAGACACACACACAAAAAAAGAAAAGAAAAGAAAAAAGGAAAACACCTCTAAACATGAATGGACAGTGTTAATTTTGGAGATAATTTGCTTAGATAATGGCCCTACAGAGACCTAAATCTGACAGGGCCTCTGCTTTTCTATAGTGCTTAGCACAACGGTTACTCCTTCCCTGTTTTTCTCTAACAAGCCTTGAGAGATTTCTTTCCCCCTCACCAGTATGAGTTGGCACTGTAGGACGGAAGGTTGAAGTGGCTGCTTTTGATGCAGGTCAATTTCAGAACAAACCCAGCTATTTATAACATTGGCTGGGTGCCACAGCGTTCTGTTTAATGAATGGCCGGCCCTGTAGACATTCGCGTTGTATACTCTCTGCTGCCTACACAGAGGTGCTACATAGAACGTGACAAGGCTTTTGGGAAATATGCACCATGTTGTTTTGTAATATGGGTTCATTTTGGAGGAAGACGTCAAATTTGTCTCTGAGTCAAGAGTATTCTCTCCAACCTAGACTTGCCTTAGACCAGCGTAGAAGAAATACCCCAGTTCTTGCCCGCTTCCAGCATTGTGCCCAGATTTCCTCTCATCTCTCCATCATCCCATCCTGTCATCTTATTGCATGTGATGCTGAAATGCCCAGCAAGTGCGTGGGTGGCCTTCTCGCTCTGTTGCTGTCAGCCAGAAAAAGGTGTAATATAAACACTTCTCTAATTGCCACATGAGTCTTCCAATTTAAAGACAGAAGGTAACATCATAGACCTGGTTGTTTTGCTCGCAATTAAACGACAGCAGAAAGGAGGTGAAAAGGCAAGGGAAAGCCAATCTTATGCAAAGCAGGCACACAAGCAAATTAATGTATGCAAAAGTTTGTTTTTTAATGAGTAGCTTTGTCGTTTTGATTTTTTTTTTTCCTGTGGCACTCTCAGGTTTCC
Source organism: Charina bottae (assembly GCA_023362775.1). Lineage (NCBI taxonomy): Eukaryota > Metazoa > Chordata > Lepidosauria > Squamata > Charinaidae > Charina > Charina bottae. Next base: position 5,824,890 of record JALMGJ010000027.1, on the reverse strand, counting down.
TGTGCTTGTTTTAATAACCAAACCATTGCATTTCTTGATCAAGTCAAAGGTGGTTCTTATTAGGCTTCTTCCTGCAAGGGTAGGCTGGAACCAATTAAACACGCACCAAGAATCCAGGAGCTTCTGGTAAATAATTTTATTGTAGAAAACCTAAGAAGTCATAATGAAAGAATTCCAGCAACTGTTGGCTATCAAATGCGAGTCCTGTATATTACGATATCAAAGTTCAAATTCTTTTATCTCTTCCTCCCCACAAGGCAAGGGGAACAACAGGGTGGATAGTCCTCCTTTTAAAGCAGATTTCTGATTTCTGTCTCTTGTTTTGATCATGATTAGATCTGATAACCAATTTGTTTTCCTCTGACCAGGTGAGAACTAATTCTCATGATTCTGGCCTATCTCTCTGACCACAATGTGGTCAACAAATTTATTTTATTTATTTATTTAATCAGGGCATGGACTATGGTAGTTATTCTTTTTTGTGTGTGGTTTATTTATGACGTTATTATGAAAATAAGCAGCCATCGAAAATGGACTCAGAGTTATAGGAGTTAAAGTATAACAGTTCTAGAGGACATCCAAATTAAAGTCATTTCCCCACTAGCAACTTATGGAGTCACCCAGCCGTCATTGTATGACAGTAACAGTAATTAGAACAGCCCTTCTATCATTTCAGTGATGGCTGGGTCATGCTGTGAAGGCGCAGTAAGTCATTGGTGGGGAAATGACTAGTGGTGGATTGTCTTCCATCTTGTGCGACCCAGAATGCAATAGCCCATGGACGTGCATTTAAATTTTCCAAGCCAGAAATACTTGCCCAAGAATCTTTTGAAGAGTTATGGGTGAAGTCAACTGGCCCCTGAACTCTCACTTAAGAATGTACAATGTGATCAGTTGGATCAGATGAAGATTTACAAAGCCCAGCTCTCTTACCCTTTCTCTAGCATTTTTTATCTGGTTCTTCTGTCCAGGACTTGGAGCAACTTACACAGATCAGTGATGAAATAGTCTTTTCCCATTGGTTTATAGTCCTAACGACATGGCACAAAAGGAAGGGTGAAAGAAGAAAATCACTAGATGATCCCTACAAAGTTCTTACAATGAATGACCTGTTGGATAATAGAACAAAAAGTCCTCCTGGTTGTGGATTCACCCAGAGTGTTAGTACTTGGTGATTTCAACCTCCCCTCTTTGAGTTCAGAGGTGGCTCAGGAGTTCATGGCCTCCATAACAACCATGGGGTTGTCCCAGGTCATCAGTGGCCAATGCACGTGGTTGGCCACATGCTAGATCTGGTATTTACCTCAGAACAGATATGTCATGATTCGTCCTAGCCACACTTAACAAACTAATCCCCCTGTAGTTTTTACATTCATTCTTGCTATCTTTTTACATGTATATAGAAAAAATAATGGTATCCTTCCTGTTGTCAGGCACAGATGTTCCCATGCACATTTGTTTATTTATTTATACAAATTTAGAGTCTGCCTGACTTTCTAATGTCTCTGGACGCTTTCAGAAATGCAACTACACGTAAAAAGAACTCTGGCCAACCAGAGAAACAATATTGTAAGCCATTCGTCAGAGGTAACAAATGTGACTAAAGCCCCCACCCCACCCCCCAGTCACCTTATCCAAAGGCCTGGGAGAACAGCCAGATTTTTAACAGTTTCCTGAACATCACAAGGGTGGGAGCTATGCAAATCAATAGGAGGACTTTGTTCTAGAGCAGTGTTTCTCAAGCTCAACAACTTTAAGATGTGTGGACTTCAACTCCCAGAATTCCCCAGCCAGCATGGAGTCCACACATCTTAAAGTTGCTGAGGTTGAGAAACACTGTTCTAGAGAGTAGGCCCTGCAACAGAGAAGGCATGCTTCCTGGGTCCCACAAGATGTCACTGTTTAATTGACGGGACCCAAAGCACACCCACTCTGCCTGATTGTATTGGGGGGACAGAAAGAATTGGAGAGAGGCAGTCCCTCAGATTCCCAAGCCCTATGCCGTGAAGGGCTTTAAAGGTGATAACCAACACCTTGAATTGCACCTGGAAGCTGACTGGTAACCAGTGCAGCTCACGGAGCAGTGGGGTCACATGAGCAAAACACGACGCTCCCAACACTGCCTGTGGCACCACATCCTGGACCAATTGTAGCTTCCAGATGGTCTTCAAGGGCAGGCCCATGAAGAGCACATTACAGTAATCCAGTTGTGAGGTGACCAAGGGATGTGAGTGACTGTCTGAAGGCCATCCTGGTCATTTATTCCTTCTACAGGTCGTACAAGGAATACATGGAATGTGTAGCAAGTGGTTCAACAATGAGCAGAGTGGGAGGCAAGGTTATGTGATGTCCCCTTGGTTGCTGAATGGAATTTATGGATGGCTTGTGGTACATCAGGGGGCGTGGTGGCTCAGCGGGTAAGATGCCAGGCTTGTTGGTCAGAAAATCGCAAGTTCGGAGGTTTGAATCCCTAGCCCCGCGTGACGGAGTGAGCTCCCACACTCGCCCCAGCTCTCGCCAACCTAGCAATTTGAAAGCATGCAAATGCAAGTGGATGAATAGGTACCACTTCGGTGGGTAGGTAACAGCGTTCCACGTGCGTCATGCCAGCCACATGACCGCGGAAGCGTCTCCGGACAGCGCTGGCTCTTCGGCTAACAAACGGAGATGAGCACCGGCCCCTAGAGTCGGACACGACTGCACAAATGTGCGGGGGGAACCTTTACCTTTTGTGGTACATCAGAGGTATTTTGACTGGAAACCAAAATATACATTTACCTTTGTGAGCAGAGGATGCTGTGTTGTCGGGTGAGAATGCAAGGGATCTGCAGTGAATGTTAAATAGACTGTATGATGAAACAAAGCATATGGATGTGAAAATTAAAGAATCAAAGACCAAGGTAGTTGCATTTAGCAGGCAAAATGGAGTGAACAATTGCAAGTTACACATATATAACTAAAAATAAGCTCATGTAGTTTTCTTGGCAACAATATGGAGGGCACCTAACAGAAAGAAACCTGCTGGATCCATCAGACATTTGGAGCGGGTCATCTTAATAGATCCCTCCTCCTTGCAGCGGTTGGCAGCTTCTTCTCAGGCCTGTTGTCATAAGAAAGACAACGGGATGAATGGGAGGAGATGGGCAGTGATATAAGTTAGAAATATAAATTAGAAATATAAATAAATAAATGATAGAAAAGTTCCGCAGAACCAGATCATGGAAACAGTTCCAGTTCTGGTTTCCAGTTGCTAAACAAGTCCAATCTTGCTTATTTTTTGAAATCAGACCAATTTAGCTAGGTACTGCCACTACGGGACTGTTTATGCAAAAAAAAATTTTCTTTTTCTTTTTGCATTGTTGGAAGGTACAAATGAGGTTTATTTTCTGCCTGCCCCTGTAGGCCATGCTGGAGCATCATGGTAGAGGGATATGATAAATAGTGGAGGTTACTGATGGGATTACAGCTGTCCTTTATCTTAATTTTGCATGTTTGTTCTTCTTAGAACAGCCGTGCCAATAAGATTATGACATGAGTGAAAGACATAATTTTCCCCGCTTGCTTTACAGGAGGAATGTTACATGAGGGATATCATTTGATCCACGCTGTCAAACTACAGGGGGAGGCAACTGATGCTTGAATTTTCTCTTGCGCAAAAACGTTGCTATTAGAAGGTGCAGCAAAAGTAATTTGAGGATTCAGAATTTTTCAAAAGCCACATTCCTTGCTCACAGAGACTTTAGGGAGACAAGACCTGGCCCCTCCAGATATTTTAATTTTTGTATTAATTCAAGAGTGAAAATGTTTATAATAGTTGATCAGTTGCTACTCTTCCTGGCAAACATTTGTTTCTGGACGACATGCCTGCCAGCATTGTGTTTAATTGAAAGGACTCAACTTAATTAAACTACAAAAAGCACTCCATGGAGAAGTTTTGCAACTGACGTGAAACCAGACAGCTTTATTTCACATAATGTATAGCACATGCAGAGGGACCGATCGCCTTCCTACACAGAAGAGATGTAATTTTACATTACAGAAACAATAATGGGTGGGAGAATTGTTGGTTGCTTGAGTTGGGAGTTGAGACTGCTTTTCCAACCCGTTGATATATAAATGTATGGGGTGAAGTGCCCTAATTTTCAGTTTTCTGAGTCCTTTGTCATTTTGCATCACCACCTTCATGCTCTCTGAACACTTTAATTTTTGGAGGGGCATTCAATCAGTTACTCTTTTAAGTGAGCTTAATTGTGTAAAGATTATAATGCATAAGAGAGCCGCCTGTAATTAGAATGGGGGTGGTGCCATTAGACAGTGTTTTTAGTGGAGAAAATTATAGTCTTCATAAGCAGTGTAGAGAGTGGAAGCTGCATACATTAACATGCAACAAGTGTCGTGTTATTCAAGTGTAGGATTGACTATGTTCACTCCAGTTTCCTTCTTATCCTTTGTTGCTTTGATGTTGGGCTTCAGCTATACTTAAATATGCAGTGAAGATGCTGCAGTTGGCCAACGGGCAACTAGTAGGCTGCATGGGGCAAAGATTTTTCTCCCTCTTTTTCTCTGCTTGAAAAGGCCGTCTACATTCATGTATAGGTTTACCGTCATTTTTTTCTCTCATTTATAGAATGCAGATGTATTTTCACTTCCCCAAGTTCTGACAGTTGGATTGTTTTCTGATATTTCAATAACCAATGACCCGCTCCTTTTATTTTTGGAACAAAACAGAATCCTTCTTCACAAACCTGGAGAGCTTCAGCAGCCAGAGCACACATCTCCAGTAGCTGTTTCAGAATTTTAGAGATCACAATATTGGAGAGGTTTTTTTCCCCTAAAGCAGTGAATGAAAGGGAAAGTTCCGATGAGGTTACTAGTTTTTTCGCTTAGTCTGGAGAAGTTATGTAGAATTATGCGGTGTCTGCAGCAGAATATTGGACTCTTCCAGCCAACCATGCCTTTTTCCTGTTAGCGTTGCATGCCCGTTGAGCATGCTCAGTGTTCATTATTTTTTCTGGTATCCCCACCCATGTTTCTAAAGATTGTTTTTTACTGCAAACTCTCGAGTTGTGTTGAATTTGCTGAGTTCTCTCTTTTGATTGATTGATTGTGCCATCAAGTCGTTTTCGACTCCTAGCGACCACATAGACAGATTTTCTCTCTTTTGCGCCTGTATATAAAGACTCAAATTCTGAGAACATTGTGGGTCATCATTCCAACAGCTGGAATGAAATTGATCATCTTCTACCTTAGGTAAAGGTAAAGGTTCCCCCCGCACATTTGTGCAGTCGTGTCCAACTCTAGGGGCCGGTGCTCATCTCCGTTTGTTAGCTGAAGAGCCAGCGTTGTCCGAAGACGCTTCCACGGTCATGTGGCCGGCATGACGCGCACGGAACGCTGTTACCATCCCACCGAAGTGGTACCTATACATCTACTTGCATTTGCATGCTTTCGAATTGCTAGGTTGGCAAGAGCTGGGGCGAGTGCGGGAGCTCACTCCGCACACAGGGCTAGGGATTCGAACCTCCGAACTTGCGATCTTCCAATCGACAAGCCTGGTGTCTTACCCGCTGAGCCACCACACCCCTTCTACCTTGGTTGGTCTAATATACTGTATGTCTGGAGGTTTTGAAGTCCAGTACTCTTTGAAGTTTGGGAAAGCCGCAGTGTAGCGTAGACCTAAGGTGCTGTGATTTGTTCGCTGCAGGAGAAAGGATTAATATAACTAATATGGATAGGTGGATCGGGGTTTGGAGGGTGGCTATTTGCAAATTGTCTTGATTTTGGCTCCTCTGATTATTTCTTTAAGGTCAGGTGGTGGCTTATCTCTGTGTAACAATTGCTGTGTAACAGTAAGAGGTATACAATAGAATATTTTGTCTGTTTTTGCTGTCTCTGCACCTGTAGGTCATTTATTTGGGGCAATTAAAAGCTTTGAGGGGAAAAAGTCATTCTTGATATGAGAAGAAAAGCTGCTGCCAGGGTGGGGGATCTCTTGGCAGGGGGCCAGATGCTTTTTGCATTGGGCATTTTTCGACTTCTCTGAGTCCCACCCCCACCCCCCCTTCCTTGAAATAACATGACACTGGGGGAACATTGATTTCTGCTCTGAGTTGTTAATGAAAAATTCCTTGTTGGCTCCTAGTTTCTGAAACCCTTTGAGACCTTAGAGGCTTCAGGAGTAAACATGTCAAATGTGTGATGTATGACTGTGTGTGAACTTCCTAGGGACAAAAGCTTGCCTTTTTCATTGTTTGTAAAATGAAGAGCGTGTCTTAGCCTCCCCCCCTCCCTCTCCGTGTCTCTCTCTCCCCCCTTTCTTGGTCAGATGTAGCTGATTGATCTTCTATAAGGGACTTCAGCAGCATGAGAGGAAAGAAAACACACAGGTCTCGTTAAAGCAGAATAAGAAAGTTAGGTTTGGTGATCTGCTAAACAGATGTCAAAGCCTGCAGTTCCAAAAGAGAATGCAAAGTTTAAAAGGCGGTTTAGAATTCCGAATCCTATTTATTAAATGCCTTCTCTGCATGTGAGATCACGTCCTCGTAGGCTGTGTTAATTAATGTGGAGAAACTTGGTTCCCTGCCCGTAATTTCGAAAGGAATTAGAATTGCCGTTTTTGTCCCTGTGTTGTGAGGGTGACAGTAGAAAAAAAAACACACACTGGCTAATCACTCTGATTGTAGATAATGCTTCATCATTTAAAAGGTGTTAAGGGGATAACTCACCCACATTAAATGATCTTGAGTGTATGTCTGATTAATTCTGAATGAGATTGGGGTTCCAAAGTCTTTAAATTACTCTTGGGACTTGGGCCCTAAAAGTGTCATTTTCACGGGAACCTGATTGGAATCAGAGTCCCCCGTTGGGGGAGATGGGCGGTCATATCAATTTAAATAATAAATAAATGAAATAAAATCAGAGGACTCGTTTTGCACACTGCCAGTGAAATCTGGGCACAGCTTGCCTGGGTTCAGTTCTAGGGAATGAGAAGTGGGCTTCAAGTTGAGGTTAGCACCCAGTTACTGAACCACGCAATTTTTCTCTCTACAATGAGAAAAATTCCATTTGTGTTTGCTTGGCAGATGTTTGAACTGTTCCTCCTTAGTGCATCTTCCCATAGTTGTGCTCTGGTAACCGAAAACCGTCTGGGGCTCAGCCATGACACAAACTGAGGTCTTTGCCTTCCAATTTACCTCTCTGCTCAGGTACGAGTTCAACTCTTGCTAGCTAGACATCACACCTAAGCATTAGCCAGCAATCAATTTTCACAGGTGTGAAATACCCTCAGACCCATGTGGGATGTAACCGGAGGTTAAAAGAACAATACTTCTCATTCCGTTTCTTTATTAAAAACAAGCAAACGCCATATATCTGCCCAATACTGTATTTCATTCCCATGCCTAACGTGCCTTGCTCTGGTAGGATGCCGAAGTCTTTTTCCTAGGTGAATTCTAAAATAAATAAATGTGCTGTATTTTTATTTCTCTTTTTCGTAGTGCATATTGTATGGCTTTTAGTTTTCTGTTGTTTTGGGGAGTTGTGTTTTTTTCCCCTTGAATGTTTTAATCCATATCTGTGTTATGTAAGCCTCGAAGAGTCTTTTTTGATTGTGGTGGACTAGAAGTATGCCAAATCAATCAATTGATGAAGTTCCTCTTCCTCCCCCATCTGCTCTCAAGTATGAGGGTGAGATTGGCCAGGCCTGCTTCCCCCCCCCCCCCCCGCAAGTTCTCTGTACGCATATTGTACACAAATTGAAAATATGCAATTTAGGTACAGCAATAAGCTTGTAATAGGTTTCTGATGTGCCTCTTATTATTGCATAGGTTACCATTTGCTTTCAGAGACACAGGCAGGCTTTGCAGGCAAAAAAGACTATGCCTGTATTTTAATCGACTCATCAAGGGTGGCGCCTGAAACTTCCCATTGTGGTCCGGGTGTCAGTCAGTTGAAACTTTGCGTGGAGGCTGCTTCTGCTATGGAAAGGAAAACATGGATGCACTCTCATCTGGGTCTCCCCTTTGGGTAGCAAAAAAGCCCTTAGAAAAGGAGTTTTAATTTAACCTCAGACCGAGTCTGTTTAAGGTGAAGATCTCATATTTAAAGTGCATTTTTAAGGGCTAAACTCGTGCGTAGAGCATCTTTTAATAGAACGAGCAGAGCTGGGAACAGGAATGAAAGTCTACAGGCATGTCTGTTGGGACAAAGTAAATTAAAGCCCGGGCATGTACGAATGTAAATAAAACATGCATTCCCAGGACCATAGAAGTGCAATCTCCATTTTGCTCTTCAGTGAGTCTTTGTGAAAAGCTTGACTCCTGGTGACTTTTTGGGCATGTCCATATAATTTTCTTGGCAACATTATGGAAATGGTGTGCTGTTGCCCTTTTCTTGGATTTTCTTTTTGTTTGTGTTTTTTTACTTCTCACTCTTGGGATTTTCTGGTGGTGTCCAATGACGTCCAACTCTGTTTAGCTTTCTGAAATCAGCCAAGGCCAGATTCAAATTGAATGCAGGTTTGTATGTTTTGGTTGGATGTTTTGATTTTGCTTTGTTCAAACATTTTAATAATTATCTCCTTAAATATTGGTTCATTACATCTTCTTACTTAGATATAACACAGAGACAGAACAAGCAAAACACTGTATGACAAAATGGATACAAAATTTTAAAGAAACAGTCACAGTATGACAATGGGAAGAATTGTGGACTAAATCTATAAAATTTACACCAAGTTATAAATTCAAGGAAAATTGGTACAAAATGTTTTATAGATAGTATACAGCTCCATCAATAATATCTAAGGTAGACAAATCATACAGTAATAAATATTGGAAATGCCATGAAACAGAAGGAACGTTTTACTGCATGTGGTGGACATACAAAAGAACTCAAAAGTATTGGAAAGACATACATAGTACAATGCAGAAAATCTTGGACTTTAAATTTGAAATGAAACCGCAGCTTTTCCTACTAGGGATAATCTCAGAAAAAATCAACAAATATAATAATTTAATGAGATTTATGCTTACAGCAGTGAGCATAAATTTTGCTCAACACTGGAAGAAAGGCACAATCCCACCAAGATCTGATTGGGAACTTGAACTTGGGGAATACACAGCAATGGCAAAACTAACAGTATATTTACACTGTAATAGAAGTTTGACTGAATTTAAGCAAGAATGATTCCCATACATACAACACATCACACGGCATGGTAAATATAATCATGTGTAGTCTGGCTTTTAAGGCAACCTGATTTTTTTTTTACTTTTTTGGTATTTTAACTTTTGTTAAATTTGCTTCGTCTATCTTTTTTTTCCTTTTCTCATATCATTACACACACACACACAGTAACAATACAACAGAGATTATAATGCTAAGTAATTACTCTAAGATCGAAACTGTTATCATATAACTAATACTTTGATGTGAGTTGCAGCGGTTCTTTTTTCAATGTTATATTTAACTTTGGATGAAAAAGCCAAATAATTTTATGCTTGTAATATTGACATCCTAAATTGAAATTAATATTGATAGATTTTTTTTACCTCTTCTTTATTTTCAATACTTTAAGCTATCTAAATAAAAGAATGTCAATAATCTTTAACCATATCACAAAAACATCACTGTATCGAAACAATACAATGTATCAAGATTTATAACAATATAATAAAAAGGGGGGAAATGGTTCATTGCTTGCACTTCCCTTCCTTTCTGTCCTTCAACATCTATCCCAACAAGGAGGAGGATCTGTGATTGATCCCAACCAAGTTCTGGTTTGGTCTTCCTTCTTCCTTTTAGAACAGGAGAAGTGGTTTTGTGGATAACACAATGTCTGGCCCATCTATATTGTAGCAGGTTGTATATGATGAGTCATGCTTGCAGAAGCTCTCCACTAATGTGCACATAGGTAAAGGTAAAGGTTCCCCCCACACATTTGAGCAGTCGTGTCCGACTCTAGGGGCCGGTGCTCATCTCCGTTTGTTAGCCGAAGAGCCAGCGTTGTCCGAAGACGCTTCCGCGGTCATGCGGCCGGCACGACAAGCACGGAACGCTGTTACCTACCCACCGAAGTGATACCTATTTATCTACTTGCATTTGCATGCTTTCGAATTGCTAGGTTGGCAAGAGCTGGGGCGAGTGCGGGAGCTCACTCCGTCACGCAGGACTAGGGATTCGAACCTCCGAACTTGCGATCTTCCGATCGACAAGCCTGGCGTCTTACACACACTTAAAAGCAGCTGCCATCCTATCAGTCCAGACCATCTTAGCTCTTTATTTGCAGAACTGTGATAGTGTAGACCAGTTTTTCTCAACCTCAGCAACTTGAAGATGTGTGGACTTCAACTCCCAGTCATGCTGGCTGGGGAATTCTGGGAATTAAAATCCATAGATGTTCAAGCTGCCATGCTTGAGAAGCACTGGTGTAGACAGAGGCAAATGATGCTCTGACTGGGAAGCAGAGTTGTAATTGGCTATACTGTAAGCCAGTGCTTTTCAAACTGTGTGTCGCGACACATTAGTGTGTCGCGACACAACCCAGAAGTGGCGATGGGGTGTCGCCGCTGCCCCTGCAGCAGCGCGCACGGCGGTAGTGGCGGCGTGAATGGTGGTGGCGGCGGCAGCACACCATCAGCGCTTCCGGGTTTTACCGCAAATCACGAGGCCGCCACCGCCGTGCACACCGCCGCCACCATGCACACTGCCACTGCGCGCACCCCTGCGTCGCCGCCGCTGCCGCCGCCATTGGTGTGTCGCCAACGGCGGGAGTTTGGAAAGCACTGCTGTAAGTGCTTGCCAGAAGCCAGAAACAGCATGACTGAAGCAAGGTAGAGGCATGGGAGATAGCAGAGGGGAAAGAATTGTGTTGGAAGACATTAATATGGCTTTTTTTCTCTGATTTTAAACATTTGAGCCTCTTTAACAACTTGATTACACACACACACACACACACACACACACACCCCTGTAACCTGAACCCTAATCAGAAGTAGTGAAGGTGCCCCTCTGTCTCTTTTGGTCTCCCCAGTGTTTGCCTTGAGCCGGTAGACACCTTTCCAAAGAAAGTCCTGAGTTGCAGCCACATCTCACAACATTTTTGGAGATAAATGTGATATTGAAAGATGGGACTAAGCCTTGCACCTTAGCATTTTCTCTTTTAATTGTTTTTTTAATTATTAGAAGATCCTAAAAAGAACTCTGGAACATGTCCAAAGAGTTGTCCACATAAACATCGGTGCTGATAGGACAGCATTGGCTCTTCCTCCAGTGAGTTGCCTGCATCCCTTTCTGTCGGGTTCTTTCCCAGCTGATGACTTGTATGTACTTCAACCCAAAATGCCGGCAAATGGATCTGCATCTTCTGGGCACATCTTTTACTGACACCTTTGGTAGCACTTCTGTGTTCAGTAGGTCATCCCATCAGTCTCCAAAGCCTCAAAGAGCTACAGAAATGATAGATCAAGGTTGTGCTGCACTGAGGCCTTAGTGCGGTGAGCCCGTCCAGTCTCCACTTGCCTGCCCAGCTGTCTGGCCTAATGGCCACTGGTGCCAAAATGCGTTTTTTCCACCCAGATTCTGAATTCTTTGTTGTTTATTCGTTCAGTCGCTTCCGACTCTTCGTGACTTCATGGACCAGCCCACGCCAGCGCTTCCTGTCGGCCGTCGCCACCCCCAGCTCCCCCACAGTCGAGTCCGTCACCTCCAGAATATCATCCATCCATCTTGCCCTTGGTCGGCCCCTCTTCCTTTTGCCTTCCACTTTCCCTAGCATCAGCATCTTCTCCAAGGTATCCTGTCTTCTCATTATGTGGCCAGAGTACTTCAGTTTTGCCTTTAATATCATTCCCTCAAGTGAGCAGTCTGGCTTGATTTCCTGGAGTATGGACTGGTTTGATCTTCTTGCAGTCCAAGGCACTCTCAGAATTTTCCTCCAACACCACAGTTCAAAAGCATCTATTTTCCTTCGCTCAGCCTTCCTTATGGTCCAGCTAAACCCAGCTCTGAATTCTAGATCTTAGAAATTAGCACTGGGCACCCATGTTTCCTTCCACCTGCTTCCCTTCTACTAATTGGTGATCCACTGACATGCTGATGATAAATTAAATGCATCTTTGCTATGCACTATTAAAATGATTTTCATTTCAGTCCTGCCATCGTTGCATGCTATGGCTTATTTTTCTATGTCAGCCTTTCTCAACCTTTTGACCCTGGAGGAACCCTTGAAATATTTTTCAGGCCTCAGGGAACCCCTGCACATTCAGGCTCAAATATAGGCCAGAAGTTACAAAATTATTATATTGGTTTCATGTGTAGGCCTGTCTATATGCATGAACAGTGTTCTTAAACTAAACATAAAGAATGAAACTTACCTCTTTAATGTGAAGTTGCCCGAATTTGAAATACTTTTTTTAATAAACCGTGATCTCCCAGGGAACCCCTAGTGACCTCTTGAGGAACCCTAGGGCACCACGGAACCCTGGTTGAGAAACCCTGAGGGACCGTCTCGTCCCAATGACGTCGGCCCGCCCCACCCGTGCATGCAGAGAGGGCATGCTTCGGACCCCCTCAACAAGAGAATTCCATCTAGCGGGGTCCAGGAGGCGTGCCTTCTCTGCGACAGCGCCCGCTTTATGGAACATCTTGCCCCCGGAGGTGAGACTGGCCCCTTCACTCCTGGCCTTTCGGAAGGCCATTAAGACCTGGCTCTGCCACCTGGCCTGGGACGACAGAGGCGGTAGTGCCTCCTGGGGTTGGCTGGCCCCGTAGGTGATCTGTGCTACGGTCCTCAAGCCATCTTGGATTTTATTTATTTTATTTTATATTGGATATATTTTTATATATCTTCTTTTTGTATTGTTTTTTAAATTTTTTAAATTTTAAATTTTAATTACTGTAACCCGCCCAGAGTCCCTTGCATGGGAGATGGGCGGGGAATAAATTAAAAAAATAAAAAAATTAAAAATAAACCCTGCTATCTATGTGGTTGCTAAGAGTCAACACTGACTTGATGGCACATAATAATGTAGGGCTCAAAAGACTGAGGTTGGCACAGCTGCCATGGTACCTATGCCATGAGGATAATCTCATTACCTTCTTATGGGGCAACAGGTTTGCCAGTTCTGGGAGAATTGCAGGTCATTTGGGAGCTTTCAAGAAAGTTAGAGGTATGTTATCATTGTGAATTATGCTACTATCTCCCCTCTCCAGCAGGGACTGGTACTAGTCTGAAGCAATGTCCAAAACAGCCTCTTTCAAATTACAGAATTACAGAGGATGGACAGGAGAGGAATAGATTCTTCTACGATTACTCCCTAGCAACTGATGCTGTCTGTAATTTTGCAGCCATCAAAACTAGTAGCCTCTGATAGGCCACTTTTGTGAATCGGCTCAGGCCTCTTTAAAACCATCCCACCGAGCAAAAACATCTAATTACAACAAATCCCACAGTTCTACTATGATTCTTTAAAGAAGCGTTTCCTTTAATTGCTCCTGAGCTTCCGCCCTGTTTTAGTTTTAATGGATGACCCAATTTCGAACATTGAGAGGGAAGGAGAAATATTTTGCTCCACATTTTTCATGCCACACATGATTTAATATACCTTTCTTGTATTTCTACTACCTGGTTTTCCTGCAAGCTGAAGAGTCCCAGATGCTCTCTCTCCTCCTGAGGGAGCCGCTCTGGACCCTTAATCATTTTGGATGTCCTATTTTTGTACTTTTCCCAATTCCGCAATACTCTTTTTCAGGCGTGACAAACAGAATTGTATAAAGTTCTTCAGGAGAAGTTTATAATATTGAATGTATTACACTTCCCACTTTTGAGAATAAGTCCATAGTTTTCCAGGTCGGAGAAGGCAGATTGAAAGTCTGCTGATTTCTGGATCTCTTCAAGATTAGAGGACCGGAGCACAGCTCAATCTGAGGCAGATTCCAAAATCAGTGTATATATATTGATTCCAGGGCATGACTGTAGCAAGTTTAGGCAGTCTTGTGCTGTCCAGATGTTGAGGACTGTAGTACCCAGAACACTGTCAGCAAGCTTATAGTTCGAGGTTCTGGAGATATTAATCAAAAACCTCTGGATAGCACCAGATTTGTTTACTCCCTATATGGAATAAGATGCAGTATTGTTACTGAAGCTGGGCAGTTGTGGAACTAGTCTATAGGTGGTTGGATGAGCAGCTTGGAGGCCAAATCCTACGAAGAGCAACTAAAGGAACTTGGTATGTTTAGCTTAAAGAAGAGAAGGCCGATGGGAGACATGATAGCAGCAGTCTTCCAATACTTGAAGGGCTGTCACAAGGATGAGGGTGTAGACTTGTTCTCCATAGTTCTTGAGGGTAGCACAAGAATCAGTGGGTGGAAGCTGTACAGAGGGAGGTCCAAACTTGAAATAAAGAGGCATTTCCTTACTGTGAGAGCTATCAAGCCATGCCTCCTGAAGTTGTGGGGGCTCCATCACTGGAGGTTTTCAAGCAAAGGTTGGACAGCATTGGCCTGGGATGGTCTGAAGATTCCAGCCCTGGGCTGGGGGGTTGACCTAGAAGACCTCCAAGGTCCCTTCCAACTTTCTGTGATCCTGTGATTCCAGACTATCTGCAGATCTGGTGCATACTGCCTTGATTTTCATGGTGGGAGGAAGATGGAATATAATTTAATACATGAATCTTAGAGCATACTCACTGCTGGAATTTAAGTCCCCTGAAGTAAGAGCTCCAGGGCAAATGTGAATTGCTTTCTCATATTCTAAACAAGCGGATCTATCCATTTCCCAGTGTTTTCCCTTATAAACATAGCTGCCATGCTGGCAAAAAAATACCCCTTCAGAATAGGTCCCCGTTGCTGAAAAATGGAAATCAGTTAACCTGGGCCAAAATAAATAATTAAAAAAACTAAAATATGAAATATATTATTCCACTATTATAGTATATATAATATTATTGTTGCTAATTTGGCAGCGGGAAGCAGTTTTTACTCCCCACCGTTGTTTGCATAGTTAAGAAACCATATGGATTCTCTTAACCCAAATGTCATTAGAAAGAGATGACATTTAGCCCAAGATGTGGCCAGAAAAACCTCCAATAAATTATCTAGCAAACTGTTTGCCTGGAAAGAGTGAACCATCCATTCCAGTTAGGCAAAATAATTTTGCCATGGGGATAATTGTATGCCATAGAGAGCCATTGTTGTTGATGCCCAGTTTCCCTGGGAGCAGCTTATAATTGTTTGGGTTTCAGGTATCTACACTGACTTGTTTCTATGCTCCAGTGGGAGTTTAATCCTCCCACTTCAATTATTTGTCTTAGAAACAACTAAAAAAAAATCATGATATTTAGCAAAGGATGCAGAGGTCACATTGTGATTTGCACTAATCAATCTTTCTTTCTTGAAACATTTCCTTCCTCCTGAGAGAAAACCATTGGATAATACCTTATTTCTTATATTCTGATAAGAATATGTCTTGCACAGGTGTTTAGAGTCACAGCATATAGGCAAACAGTATCTAAAAGAAGCTGATACTCTTTAAAAGGAGTAGACTCCGCTGAAAGGAGAAGCTGCTTTTGTCTTGCTAAGAGTGAGCGATTGATACAGTTTTTGACTCCTAGCAACCGCGTACAGGTAGTCCTTGAGTTAATGACCATTCATTCAGCGACCATTCGAAGTTACAACGGCACTGAACGAAGGGACTTACAACTGGTCCTCGAAGTTCTGGCTGTTGCAGTGCCCCCCGGGGTCACATGAACAGAATTCGAGTGCTTGGCAACCAGCTCACGCTTACGACCGGTTGCAGCGTCCTGCGGTCACATGATTGCCATTGGCGACTTTCCCTGCCGGCTTCCCACAAGCAAGGTCAATAGGGAAGCCGGCAGGGAAGGTCACAAGTCGCTAAGGCAAGTCTCCCCCACCGCCTGGCCTTCCTTTGCTTGCTTGCACGCACCATGCCGTCCTTCCCCCCTTCGCTCGCTCGCACGCACCCCACACCCTCTTTCCTCAGCCTCCCTGCACTTGCACACACCTGCACCCTCTTTTCTCGGCCTCTCTGAACTCTCACACACACACACACCCCACATCCTCTTTCCCCAGCCTCCCTGTGCTCGCATGAACCCCACATGCTCTTTCCCCGGCCTTCCTGAGCTTGCGC
Organism: Charina bottae; assembly: GCA_023362775.1. Classification (NCBI taxonomy): domain Eukaryota; kingdom Metazoa; phylum Chordata; class Lepidosauria; order Squamata; family Charinaidae; genus Charina; species Charina bottae. The sequence goes on along the minus strand of JALMGJ010000027.1, from coordinate 5,808,743 downwards.
TGCACCACAGCACCCCTCCCCCAACTTGTGCGCAGCCTGCACCGGCCGTCCCAGGCCTCCCCCGCCCCCCTGCGGCACCCCCGTGCTCCTTATCTGGGACTCCCACTTAACAACCCACACGTCTTGGGGTTATGACGGGAAATGGGACTGCCCGGGATTGTCGTCACTAAGTGATGCCATCACATGATGATGTCACGCTTTACAACTGCATCGCTTTGCGACGGAAATTCTGGTCCCAATTGTGTTCGTAAGTCGAGGACTACCTGTATCTTATTTTTTTCCTTCTTTTTTGCTCTGTCCATTGGAAGGATGGATTATGTTCTTATATGCTTGTGTGTGAGAGAAAGGAAGTGGTTTGTGCACACCAAAGCAGATGGGGATATATTGTGCCTTAACAGTCAATTAGTTTTTAAATACATTTTATTAACTAAATTAATATTAGTTATTTTTTGTCCCACCTCTGTTTTGGGGGGTTCTAGTCCCGCCTTAGGCATGAAAGCTGGCTGGGTGACCTTGGGCCAGTCACTCCCTCTCAGCCCAACTCACCTCACAGGGTTGTTGTTGTGGGGAAAATAGGAGGAGGAAGGAGTATTAGGTCTGTTCGCCGCCTTGAGTTATTTATAAAAAATAATAATAAAGGTGGGATATAAAATAAAATAAATAAATATGCAGGTGTATCACATGCATATATTTAGTGGAGGAAAATATATCCAGGATTAATTTCAGCTGAGTTCATGTAGTGTGGAAGATGGGTATTGCACAGGATTTTTGCTTTTTTTTCTTGGGTGGAAGGAGATTAAAGGGTCATCTAAATTCAGATATATCTTCCTTCTGGGTAAATTATGGTAGGTTTTTGTTTTTTTAGTGATTGTTTTACTATGCAGGAAAAATAGAAAAAAGGAATATAATATATATACACACACACAATATTATTTTGTTGTTTATTTGTTCAGTCTCTTCCGACTCTTCGTGACTTCATGGGCCAGCCCACGCCAGAGCTTCCTGTCGGCTGTCGCCATCCCCAGCTCCCCCACGGTCGAGTCCGTCACCTCCAGAATACCATCCATCCATCTTGCCCTTGGTCGGCCCCTCTTCCTTTTGCCTTCCACTTTCCCTAGCATCAGCTTCTTCTCCAGGGTATCCTGTCTTCTCATTATGTGGCCAAAGTACTTCAGTTTTGCCTTTAATATCATTCCCTCAAGTGAGCAGTCTGGCTTGATTTCCTGGAGTATGGACTGGTTTGATCTTCTTGCAGTCCAAGGCACTCTCGGAATTTTCCTCCAACAATATTAGCCTATGCTTACTAAGAAATCAAAGTTTTATCAGCAGAATAAGAGTTCCTCACTGTGCCTGCAGAGGTTTTTTAAAAACTTGATTAGGGATATAGAAGTCAGTATATCAATCGAAGAGAGTCAGTATATGCCCAATAGTAACATAATACAGAACAACTTTCATGCTCCCCCCCCCCCCCATGCACATTGGGTTTTCAGTGTGATTCATCTTCCAGTCTTAGTGTCTTAAAAGTTCTTAAAAGCTTTTTCTCATCTTGAGATCTGGAGCAACAGTGACATTTGTTTGATTCCTATTTTACTAATATTATATTTTAATAATAATCATGTTGAATAAACACAAACATGTTTGTATGCTAGAATGTGCACGTGTGTTTTTCCATGTTTTGTGTGTTCCATCTGGACAAATGGGCACATGCATTAAGGGAAAAGTGTACCTAAAGTGCTTGTGGAATTCCATACCGATTGCTAAAACCCGAATTGTTAAGTGCCGTTCAGCAGAACAGAATGAACTGAAGGCGAAGAAGATGAGTGCAACTGAACTGGTAAGCTTAGATATGTTTTGGTTCTGCTTGGTCATTTCCAAAACCTGTTTTCGTTGGCATCATTTCCAAAATTCCAGCGTGAAATGGAATTTCAAGGGTGTGAGCTGCTCACTGGTGGGGTTACCTTTTGAGTCTTGTGTACATGGTTTTATATTCCCTCTCTCCAACTGCTATGTTTCATTTCTTCTTCACAGGCTTCTAGGGGGGAAAAAAAGTCAGTTCAAGTTGAGACAGCCACAAAAGCAGCAGCTGTATTGAAGGTGATCAGGGTTCTCTGTAGGTGATGCTTGGCCCGTCCCTCAGCTGGTTCTCAAGATGGTTTGTTAATATATAACCATCTGAGCGGTTCTGTGTAATTAACTTCTGAACTTACTTTAAAGAAGGGGGTGGGTGGAATAATCTCTCCTGATCTTGGGAGATCAGCAGTTTCATCAGTGTTTTTCTTGCCTGTTCGCAAGGTCATTTCCAGCAGCTGCTCCGTTGTAATTAGCCAAGCCAGTCTTGGTAGCTTCAACAACTGAAAAATTACAGGGGTCACTGGCTCAGTGTCTTAAATTTTAATAAATATGTGAAGATGCAGAGAAATACTGGCTGGTGAAATACTACTCCCGCTAAAGAGACTTTTGGTATTTTGGGGGGGGGGGGGGTTTGAGAAGCCCCAAGAACCATCCCTGCAATACCACTGCTGGGGAAGAAGTCCTGATGACAACTGTAATCATTCTAGGTTCATACCACTTTCAAGTGTTTGTTTATATGGCAACATAAGATTCCAGTTTATTAATAGAGATTGCACTTTCTTTGGCAAGAAGGACATGCCCTCTGCTCTCTTTGTAATCGTTCCTTCGCTTGCAAGCTTGGTAATGTCTATTAAGCACTTGGTGGAAATGGAGGATGAGATAAACCCAGCGGTTATTGTGGATTTTGGAATAAGAGAAATGTTGTGTTAAAACATATTGTAAATCTGTTCACGTTAATAGAAGCCCAAATAGTTCTTTTCGTCCTGCCATCATGTGGCTCTAGCCCTCAATTATGAAACTTGGCTTAGATTTTTTTTTCCTCAGTCCTTCTCCTTGGAGCTGTTCCTGACAAAAAAGCATTCATCTTTTTTCATTTGCACAAGAGCAGATGTAAGAACTTCTGTGTATTCTTTCAGTTCCTCGGATAAAAAACACAGTAGCTTAACTTGACAAAAGAAGCCCAAATTGCTCTCTCATACACATGCAGCATTGCCTGGAGGTGCAATTTTAAAGCAAGGAGGCCAGAAAAAGGTGTGAGTGGTAGAGAAAAGACTTTGTTATCTCTCTCCTTTTCGCCTCTCATCTGGACCCCATTTCCACAACATCTGAGCTCCTTCCTGGCAGCATTTACTTCATTCTCACTACCCTGTGAATTTTGGTGGAGCAGAATGGAACATAGTGGCTTGCTGAAGGTCACACAGAAATCTGGGATCATTCTTGTATTAATTTGTACCCTGAAGTATCAAAAGGAAATACTGTAGCTGCCTTTAGCTCAGGTATAAACCAATCCATAAGCACCAGTTAGAGGTAATATGCGAAAAATATGCAAGATCGTACTATAGAAATGAACAGGTTTCAACTTATTTCATTTCGAAATATGGCATTCTGCAAGGTGTAAATGTCACAATCCATAGGGATGCAGTCTGGGAGAAATGAAACTCCTTTGAAGTGTCAGCTTACAGAAGTTGCTAAATACTTGAAAAGTGTTGCTTTGATTAGCCATCAGGAGACAGGAGGTTATTATGGAACTGAATCTTTGGTGCTCTAGCATTGGGAAGCTGAAGAAATATGGACCTGATCCAACCATCATTTTTTTTTTTGATTGATTAAATGTCATCAAGTCATGCTGACTCTCAGTGACCACAAAGATAGATATTCTCCAGGATTACCTGTCCCCAACCTGGCTCTTCAGGTCTTCCAGTGGTACACCTATCATCTCTGTAATCAAGTCCATCCATCTTGCTGCTGGTCATCCTCTTTTTCCTTCTACCTTTCCCAGCATTATAGACTTCTCAAGGGAACTGGGTTTTGGCATAATGAGCACAAAATATGATAATTTGAGACTGGTCATACTGTGGCTTCTTGTCTTGCATATAGGTTTCTCATGAGGACAGTGAGATGTTCTGAGATTCCCATTTTCCTAAGACATTCCACAGCTTGAAATGTTAAAATTGAAAGCGTTTCTGTAATCAATGAACCACATATTGACTTCTTTTTTATATTACTTGGCTTTCTCAATTGTCTGGCATGCATCAGCAATAATGTCTCTTGTTCCTCGTGTTTCTAAAACCAGCTTACACATCTGGCATAAATTCCTGTAGCCTTCCGACTTGGTAATGACCAGAATGCTGATCTGATTCCATATTCTAGTACTTGTAATAGGGCAGAGCTTTCCAAACTGTGTGTCGGGACACGTTAGTGTGTCAGCTGCAGTGTCTGGGTGTGTCGCTGTTGCTGCTGCCTCCTGGCTTCCACCCAGGTCCTAGTGCCTGTCTTGTGCCTTGCTGCCTCCAAACCTGCTGTGATTCTGTACAGGTCCTAGTGCCTGCCTTGTGCCCTGCTGTAAGAGTGTGTTGCGAAATGATGCATGTCTAAAAAGTGTGTCACCAACATGAAAAGTTTGGAAAGCTCTGTAATAGGGAATACTGTATCTTCTAAGCTATCTTGGATGTTGACATCTGTACTGTAAAGAATTCCAGTACACTCTTTCCATCTTTGCTTGATATTTGAATCACTTACTGTCTGTCCATTGGCATCCCTTAGCATACCAATTTGAGGATGGAACCAGCTTATGAGTTTGGAGATCTTTTGGAAGATTTTATTTTTCCGTCTCTGTTTCCATCTTCAGTGTCTTTACAGATGGCATTGTAATACTGATTGTTGTCTCTCTGAAATTCCTTGTTAATTCTATTCCTGAGATCTTTGTCTTTCTTGGCTTTGGCTTCTCTTCATAGCAATTTCCACTGTTTGTCCTAACATCCAATTTGGCTTCTTTTGTTTCTTTGTCAGTCTTTGACGCTCTCTTCACATTCCTCCCTAACAACCTCTTTGATTATATTCCCCAGTTCCTCTGGTTCCATGTTAATGAGGTTCTGGACTTCAAAGAAATCCCTAATTTCTCCCTGACCATGGAACAGCAGGATAGAAATAAAATCAACATTTAAAAGGATATGTATTTTTTAGAATTAGACCAGTTTACAAAAATATTAGTTTTAAAGAGTCTTCCATTTTGGTATATTCCCTGTGATGTGAGATAGCAATCTCCACCCAGTGGCCAGTGATTAAAGCCAAAAAGGACCTTCCTTTCACCTCCCCAACCAAATTTCTGCCAGTTCAAAGCATTGGTGATGTTCTTATTTATTCTACCAGTAGTTTTGTATACAAGTTATTATGAAGCTATGTAAAGAGCCTGAATATGTAAGAAACTCCTGGCTGTGTTTCCCCAACACTCTAGGCCAGTGTTTCTCAACCTTAGCAACTTTAAGATGTGTGGACTTCAACTCCCAGAATTCATGCTGGCTGGGGAATTCTGGGAGTTGAAGTCCACGCATCTTAAAGTTGCCAAGGTTGAGAAACACCGCTCTAGGCTATGCTAAAATGGGGTTGGTAATTTGTAATTACCAATTTGTAATTCAGGAAACTCAGCCACTGTCTATGTTCAGATCGTATAGACCAGCCTTTCTCAACCTTTTGACCCTGGAGGAACCCTTGAAATATTTTTCAGGCCTCAGGGAACCCCTGCACATTCAGGCTCAAATATAGGCCAGAAGTTACAAAATTATTATATTGGTTTCATGTGTAGGCCTGTCTATATGCATGAACAGTGTTCTTAAACTAAACATAAAGAATGAAACTTACCTCTTTAATGTGAAGTTGCCCGAATTTGAAATAACTTTTTAAATAAATCGTGATCTCCCAGGGAACCCCTAGGGACCTCTCGTGGAACCCTGGGGTGCCACAGAACCCTGGTTGAGAAACCCTGGTATAGAAGGTGCAAACGGCCATATTGTTTTCTAATAGTGACAAGACAAGACATTCTGAGAAGTATTAACTCTTGGTGTGGTTGAAGGAGTGCTGTGAGAGAGAAACCTCATCTAAGCATGCTTTGTTAGCAGAAAAGCTACTGTGCTGGGTTCAAACCTTTGCTGTAGCCCTATTCTGCATTTAACACCAAGAGTGGTAGGGCTGTGCTAACTGTCTGAATCTTGAATAAAGATAATCTTCTCAGCCATCATCTCCAGTGGGTTCAAAAGGACTTCGATGTGTGTCCACAAGTCAGTGCGCACTGCGTCTGCACCTGCGAAACAAGTTGATATCGCCGTAAATGAAGCAGTACGAATACTGACAGGATGTCTTAGACCTACACCAATTGAGAAAATGTACCCGCTTGTCGGTATTGCACCACCTAAGATCAGGAGAGAAGTAGCAGCAGATGTTGAGAGAACAAAACAAGAGAATGATCCCCGGCACCCTCTGTATGGGTATGAGCCTCAAACCCGTCGGTTAAAATCTAGGAAGAGTTTTATGGTAAGAACAAACACCCTTGAGGGTACGCAAGAACAAAACCGAATTGGCAGATGGAGGAGAGAAATCACTGACCAAGGCATAGTTCCAGAGGAGAATATGGCTGAGGGATCCGATCTCCCTTATGTCATTTGGAGCACTAATGCCTGGTGCTAATGACTGAAGATGCTTTGTATATATGGTGTGCACAAAGGATTTTGCAGTGTGGAAGGGAAAGAACCGGCCTTTTTCTCTTGCCACATTCTGGGAGAACTAAGCAGTTGGATGACTGTAGCTTTCGAAGCCCATTCTGCAACACATATTTTCTTTGGAAGAAAATTGCGCTCGCTGTTGAAATTCATTGGTACCTCCTTTGATTGCTTTCAAAACTTTTAGCTGCTTCTCAATTATAGTCTGGGTATAACAAATGAATTCTGATTTTATTGTTCTCGGGCTCATAACCCTTCAGCCGGATGAAGAGCCATCTGTGACTCAGATGCTTGGAGAACATCTTTAAACAGCTAGAGTTGGCCCAATAAAAGAAAATCATCTTCCCTTAATCTGCATCTCCCAGATGCTTCATAAAATGTCATAGGACAAAGGAGGGGGTTATCTGTCCCTTGTTGTCCACTGTCAGGATTGTTAGTAGGCATAATTTCCTGAGCAGCTCTGTTCCCAACTGGAAGGAGGCACGGGGCAATTCTGGTAACAGGAAGTGCCTTATGTCTAACAGCTTTTCCAGCAAACGTGGCACCTTAATTTGAGGGGAGGGTTGTTCCTTTGGGAATACTGTAGGAGGAGAGCCGTGCTGGTCTATGGTAGCCAAACACCAGAAGAAGTCTTCTAGCACCTTTTCTAACTAACTTCATCAGATGTTCCTCACCTTCCAGCACCAGCCCGGTTCCTTCATTCTGTTCTCCTTGGTTGGACCTCAGGTCCAATCAGAGAGGTGGAAGAATAGCTCAGATGATAACATTCATTCAGGAGCACTCCAGCCAAAGATTTTCAAATCCTATTAGGCAGAAAATGCTTTTGGTGCTTTTGAACGTTAAGATTGATTTGCAGAATTGGAACAATGCAAAGCAACACGGTGCGTCCAGAGTCTGGTTGCTTCCCCCTTTAAAAAGGTGCTGCTTATTTCAATCTGCATTGCATTTTTCCCTCTAATTAAGGAACGTGATAAGTTCAAAGCCAGCTCTATTCTTTCTGTGTTGTGACAAAAACAGCCTGAAAGGAGGAGTGAACCGCTGGGAAAAGTGTGAGAGAGAAACTCATAACTGGAATTCTCCCCCCCCCCTCCCTTTCCACCCCTGCCAAGTTTGAAAAGGCCAGAGCCTGAGAAATCCTGAAAAATTAATGGGGTCTCGGTAAGTTTTGTACACTTGGCGGTGACCTCTCCTCTCCCAAGCCCACCACGGGTCACCAATGAAAACTTTGTCGCACAATAGCTGCACAGTGGCTGTGCTTTTGTATGTAAATATGACCTAAAACGGTGCAGGGAGCGGGTGGCCCATTGTGGCAGCAGCCGATGCGATTTCAAAAAGGCGCACTTGGGCCTTTCAGAGTGCGCCGCAGAGATAGCGCAAATGTCATCAGCAGGGTTCTTCCCTTGCCAGCCCCCTGGATCCTGCCATCTTCCTCCACCATAAAAACATAATCAGGCTCGCTGCTAAATAATGTAAAAGTTGCCTCAAAGGGATTTGAGGGACAGCTGGACAAAGAAAGGGTTCTTTTGCCTTTTGAAAACACCCCTGGCAGCCGCCACTGACCACCCCCACAGCTCTTCTTCCCCCCCACCCAAGCCACCCCCTTTTTTCCTTTTAAAATATTTTCAAGCATCCCACTGGGTTCTGAACTCATAACGGTCTGCATTTTCCCATTATAGGGAAGGTGGGGGGTATTTTTCCCTTCCTTTCTTCTTTCCTTCCTTTTATTGCTGAATTTTTCCAGTGACTGGATGACTTCGTTTCCAGTCTCTCCTCAATGATGAAGTGAAACAAGCCTCAGATTGTAAGAGCTCAGATAATACCGACCAGGTTATGTTTTCCTGTTTTGTTTCCAAAAGCAGAGTGTGTGTATTTGTGCTTGTGTGACGGTGGTGGAGGATTCAGGGAATGGGTTCCTTGAGAATAGCTTTGGGGGGGGATGCCAAGAAAAAATCTCTCTCTCCCCCCTCCCCCCTCCCCCTCCTCCCTCCCTCCCTCCCTCCCTCCCTCCCTCCCCCCTCCTCCCTCCCTTTCTTTCTTTCTTTCTTTCTTTCTTTCTTTCTTTCTTTCTTTCTTTCTTTCTTTCTTTCTTTCTTTCTTTCTTTCTTTCTTTCTTTCTTTCTTTCTTTCATCAAGACTTCCCTTTTGCCTAGAAGGATTCAGCACATGGTTGTACAGGTAGTCCTTGTTCAGCGACCATTCGTTCAGCAACCGTTCAAAGTTACGACGGTGCTGAACAAGGAGACTTATGACTGGTCCTTGTAGTCATGGCCACTGCAGCGTCCCCACAATCATGTGATCACAATTCGGGTGCTTGGCAACCAGCTCACAATTACGGCGATTGCATCGTCCTGTGGACACATGATCGCCATTTGTGACCTTCACTGCTGACTTCCGACAAGCAAAGTCATTGGGGAAGCCAGCAGGAAGTTGCAAATAGTGATCACGTGACGTCGAGCCTAACGACCGCACAGGATTCACCTAATGATGGCAGCTGCCATTGAAAGTTGGAGCTGTCATGTGACATCACGCTTTACAACCGCTTCGCTTAGTGACAGAGTTGCCGGTCCCAATTACCGTAGTTAAGCGAGGACTACCTGTAGATTATTGCTTTCACTCCTTGATTCAATTTTGATGAGGGTTGAGTTTTAATTATAGATGTTATGCTTCCATGCTTCTTTTGCGGGACAAAATGCAGGTATCTTAGGTGACTTCTTTCTGTACCAGCCTGCCATCACTCTCAAATCTGGTGGGGAAGTCCTTCTGTAAATGTGAGGAGATAACAATAAGGCCATTCTCGATTGGTGCAACTGAATTATGGAAGATTTTGTCCTGTGAATCTTGGTTGGTCCCCGCTCTTACTATTTACTTTTGGTTGGTTCAGAAAATTATCAGATGAATAAGTTCTTATTTTATAACTTTGCTATCTGTGTAAAGCAGGGGTACCCAACCTTTTTGGCACCAGGGACCGGTCGTGGAAGACAATTTTTCCATGGACCGGGGGGCAGGGTTTGCAGGCAGGAGCCAATTGCTCGGACCAGGGGGGCAGGGTTTGCAGGAGGGAGCCAATCGTGTGGATCCGGGGGGCGGGGTTTGCAGGTGGGAGCCAATCATGTGGGCGGGGTGCGGGGATTGCAGGCAGGAGCCAATCACAGGGGCGGGGTTTGCAGGCGGGAGCCAATCACGTGGATGGGGGGCGGGGTTTGCAGGCGGGAGCCAATCGCACGGACCACCACCACTCACCTGCTGTGTGGCCCACTTCCTAACAGGGCCGTGGCCCACAGGTTGGGGACCCCTGATGTAAATTATCTATTAATGGTACTGTTATATTTCTTTACCAGATATATAGAACTTTTGGTGATGGTTATCATCTCCCTTGAGTGGTCTATAAGCTGTAGGAGGTGGGCTATCAAAGAGTGTGGAGAATGAAAGAAAAGTGCGGCAATGTCTTCTTATTTCCTTGAGGTGCTTGGGCCTACGTCAAAACTCTTCATTTGTAAACAGAGGACATTGACAGCTGCTTGGGAACAAAAGCATATACCATGGCTCATTCCTTGGATTTGAGCAGAAACAAGGACAAACTTATTTCTCCCATTTGAAGGGGATATACAAAGCATCCTCCTCCCTCTTGTTTGTTTTTGTGATGCCAGTAAGGTGGTCGGAAGAACTAATTTGCAGAAGATGCAACAATTGACCACTTTCAATAATGTGCTATCCAAAGTGGTTGGTTATGACCTAATGCGATATCATCACTCAGTTTATGTGATTCTTGATTGGCTTAGACTTCATAGAAATGCCTGTGTGAGTGTGTGTGCGTGAGAGAGAGAGAATGAGAATGTATACATGCAGTCAAGTGTCTGCCAACAGGCTGTCAATGGCAGACAGGCAAGATAAGCAGGAAGGGTGGTAGGTTTTTGAAACTGTTTCCCTCCCTCTGTCTAAAAAAAAAAAGCACTAAGTACAAGCGTCAACATTATTTTACAATAGCCTTCCTCAGTCCAGTTCCTCCCAGATATATTGGATGACAAATCCCAACATGATGGATATGGTAGATCATTTATTATAGGTTTAATCTGCCTAAATAGCAACGCTTTTTCATGACTGGAGATCATCAGGTTGGAGAAGGCTAGGCTACATAAATGCAGTAGTTAGTGAACTCGTTCAGCTGGCTGTTTTTCGCCTATAAATGCAAAGAGTGACATAAATGGTCTAGTGGTTAAGGCAACGGGCTAGAAACCAGGAGACCATGAGTTCTAGTCCCGCCTTAGGCATGAAAGCCGGCTGGGTGACCTTGGGCCAGTCACTCTCTCTCAGCCCTAGAAAGGAGCCAATGGCAAACCAGGAGACTGAGAGTTCTAGTCCCGCCTTAGGCATGGAAGCCGCTGGGTGACCTTGGGCCAGTCCCTATCTCTCAGCCCTAGGAAGGAGCCAATGGCAAACCAGGAGACTGAGAGTTCTAGTCCCGCCTTAGGCACGAAAGCCAGCTGGGTGACCTCAGGCCAGTCCCTGTCTCTCAGCCCTAGGAAGGAGCCAATGGCAAACCAGGAGACTGAGAGTTCTAGTCCCGCCTTAGGCATGAAAGCCGGCTGGGTGACCTTGGGCCAGTCACACACTCTCAGCCCTAGGAAGGAGCCAATAGCAAACCAGGAGACTGAGAGTTCTAGTCCCGCCTTAGGCATGGAAGCCGCTGGGTGACCTTGGGCCAGTCCCTGTCTCTCAGTCCTAGGAAGGAGCCAAAGGCAAACCAGGAGACTGAGAGTTCTAGTCCCGCCTTAGGCATGAAAGCCGGCTGGGTGACCTTGGGCCAGTCACACACTCTCAGCCCTAGGAAGGAGCCAATGGCAAACCAGGAGACTGAGAGTTCTAGTCCCGCCTTAGGCATGGAAGCCGCTGGGTGACCTTGGGCCAGTCCCTGTCTCTCAGCCCTAGGAAGGAGCCAATGGCAAACCAGGAGACTGAGAGTTCTAGTCCCGCCTTAGGCATGGAAGCCGCTGGGTGACCTTGGGCCAGTCCCTGTCTCTCAGTCCTAGGAAGGAGCCAAAGGCAAACCAGGAGACTGAGAGTTCTAGTCCCGCCTTAGGCAGGAAAGCTGGCTGGCTGACCTTGGGCCAGTCCCTGTCTCTCAGCCCTAGGAAGGAGCCAATGGCAAACCAGGAGTCTGTGAGTTCTAGTCCTGCCTTAGGCATGAAAGCCGGCTGGGTGACCTTGGGCCGGTCACTCTCTCTCAGCCCTAGGAAGGAGCCAATGGCAAACCAGGAGACTGAGATATGTCTATGAAGGTTCTCAGTCATCCAGGTGGAATTGTCTGTAGCTTGAATCATGTCAACTGGATTTCTATTTTCTCAGTGGAAACGTTTCGCTCCTTATCCAAGGAGCTTCTTCAGTCTGAGCAGAGTTGGTAAGGGAATCCTAAATATGTTTCTAGGTAGCTGTGTGACCTTACACCTGGGGCTAGGTCATGGTTATATTGAGATGTTATTTTAAGTCCTTTTATCATCTAAAGGAGGATCGTTAAGATCACCATGCTGCTGTTGAGCTTGTGAAATGGTCTTAATCTTCCTAGGCACAGAAGACAATCTTTTCATTCACATAAGACAAGATTAAGACCATTTCACAAGCTCAACAGCAGCATGGTGATCTTAACGATCCTCCTTTAGATGATAAAAGGACTTAAAATAACATCTCAATATAACCATGACCTAGCCCTAGGTGTAAGGTCACACAGCTACCTAGAAACATATTTAGGATTCCCTTACCAACTTTGCTCAGACTGAAGAAGCTCCTTGGATAAGGAGCGAAACGTTTCCACTGAGAAAATAGAAATCCAGTTGACATGATTCAAGCTACAGACAGGAGACTGAGAGTTCTAGTCCCGCCTTAGGCATGAAAGCCAGCTGGGTGACCTTGGGCCAGTCACTCTCTCTCAGCCCTAGGAAGGAGCCAATGGCAAACCAGGAGACTGAGAGTTCTAGTCCCGCCTCAGACATGAAATCCGGCTGGGTGACCTTGGGCCAGTCACTCTCTCTTAGCCCTAGGAAGGAGCCAATGGCAAAGCAGGAGACTGAGAGTTCTAGTCCCGCCTTAGGCAGGAAAGCCGGCTGGGTGACCTTGGGCCGGTCACTCTCTCTCAGCCCTAGGAAGGAGCCAATGGCAAACCAGGAGACTGAGAGTTCTAGTCCTGCCTTAGGCATGAAAGCCAGCTGGGTGACCTTGGGCCGGTCCCTCTCTCTTAGCCCAACTCACCTCACAGGGTTGTTGTGGGGAAAATAGGAGGAGGGAGGAGTATTAGGTATGTTTGCCGCCTTGAGTTATTTGTAAAAATAATAAAAGGCGGGATAAAAAATAAAATAAATCATATGTTTCTGATAAGTGCAGGGGTTTATCTCAGTATTTTTTACTGTTTAATTGATGAGATAGCTCAACGGCATTTGGACAAGACATCTCTGACATCACTAGAGAGTTTCAGGTTCAAGGTTAATTGCAAAAAACGGGCGTGCTCCACTTTCTGTGGAGGAGCTAAGAGTTTCTTTGATTATACCTTGAGAAGTGATTCTCTTTTGGAAGAATATTGGAGAGAAGTACGTTGTTCCATCAACATAGGAGATGCTCCTCGAAAACCTACACAAGAAAACTAATTATTCTTCCTAACTGCTTTACTCTTTCAAATCTTTTGTTGTAATGGAGATTTAGAATCCATCACCGTTCAGCTATTATTTCTGTGTAAACAGAGTCATGCCCTATTGCGCCAAGCAAACAGTCAATTATTTTCCATTACCTTTAGCTGCAGATAACAAAAGGTGTAAGGCAATCAGCACAGCAGGGTGATGCTGCTTCATTTGTTTGTGCTCTTCCAAATAATAATAATCATGGCTAGAAAGGGTTAAACATCCTTGAATGCTCAGCTGCATTTTGTTGTAATGATCCAAGGTGGCTGCCTATAACTGGGGTCAGGATGATTTTGACTCCCAGATAAGTAATCTCTTAATTTAACGTCAGCCATTGACGTGGTATCTGAAGTTAAACCTTCCATTTGTACCGCTATACCAGCAATTTGTGGCGTGGTGGCTCAGCGGGTAAGACGCCAGGCTTGTCGATCGGAAGATTGCAAGTTCGGAGGTTCAAATCCCTAGCCCTGCGTGCGGAGTGAGCTCCCGCACTCGCTCCAGCTCTTGCCAACCTGGCAATTCGAAAGCATGCAAATGCAAGTAGATGAATAGGTACCACTTCGGTGGGAAGGTAACAGCGTTCCGCGCACATCATGCCGGCCACATGACCGTGGAAGCGTCTTCGGACAACGCTGGCTCTTCGGCTAACAAACGGAGATGACCACCGGCCCCTAGAGTCGGACACGACTGCACAAATGTGCGGGGGGAACCTTTACCTTTTTACCAGAAATTTAACTCAGTAGGATCTTTCACAGCTCACTTTGGATAGAGAATCTTTCCCAGAAGGTATCTCATTCTTCTGCTGAACTGTTCACTTTAGTGCAGTGTTTCTCAACCTTGGCAATTTTAAGATGCGTGGACTTCAACTCCCAGAATTCCCCAGCCAGCATGGCTGGCTGGGGAATTCTGGGAATTGAAGTCCACACATCTTCAAGCTGCCATGGTTGAGAATGGTGTAGACAGAGGCAAGTGACCCTCTGAATAGGAGGGTAGAATTCTGGTCCACACACCTTGAAGTTGCCATGGTTGAGATACACTTCATAGTGCAACAAATCTGCCTCTTGGACTGGCTGCTTACCACTGAGTCATCTTCCGTTGTATGTATTTTAAATTATACATTGTAGTTGGGTAATAGTTTTAGTTGGATTAACCAAAACTATACAAAAGAATGTGAAAGCTTTTGACTTTGAGTGCTTCATCAGGCAAAGAAGGTGGTGCTTTCCTGTATGATGCAGCATACAGATGTTGGAGAGAAAGAGCAGTCAGAGTAATCAGCTCTCTGTAAGAATTAGCATAAATCTTTATGGACAGTGTCATTTGGATCTGTCTCAACTTGGATTCCAGTGTTAGGGGCAGTCACAGAGAAGGAACTTGGGCAAGTGTTTGGGATGCTATTTCAGATTCCCTTCAGTTTGTAGAACTTGAGAACATGGACAGGATGTGTGGAGAGATTCATCTACTGTATCTAGCTAACTAGTTATCATCTATCTATATGGATCTATGGTGTACCTTGAGCTTTGTCTTTATGCAAAGGTATGGATGGATATGCATGAAAGATAAAAGCACATGAGACCTACTTGGGGCAGAAAAGTCCATTCTGGAAGATTTCAACTATTGCATCATGTGGGAAAATGCTGGAGTGAAGACCTCTATGAAGACTCAACAAGCAATGGATAAGATGATGGCACTCAAGTTTTTTTTTTTTTGGTTGTTTTGTTTTGTTTTGCTTTGTCCTTGTCAGGTTAGATTAGATTAGATTAGACTAAGTCGAAGAATTGATGCTTTCGAACTGTGGTGCCGGAGAAGACTCTTGAGAGTCCCTTGGACTGCAAGGAGGTCAAACCAGTCAATCCTAAAGGAAATCAACCCTGACTGCTCATTGGAAGGACAGATGCTGAAGCTGAAGCTCAAATACTTTGGCCACCTAATGCGAAGAAAGCACTCACTGGAAAAGACCCTGATGCTGGGAAAGACTGAGGGCAAAAGGAGAAGGGGACGGCAGAGGATGAGATGGTTAGATAGCATCACCGATGTAATGAACATGAATTTGAGCAAACTCCGGGAGACAGTGGAGGACAGGAAGGCCTGGCGTGCTATGGTCCATGAGGTCACGAAGAGTCGGACACGACTAAACGACTGAACAACAACAACAACAAAGTCTATGTATGTAAGGTTATAGAATGTTATGTTATGTAACGCTGTGTTCATGTTATGTTATATGAAATTAAAATTAAAAAAAAAAGATGATGGCACTCAAGGAAGCATGAGAAAAATACTCAGCCTTATCAGGAATTCTGAAATTGTATTGAATCAGTAGTACATTGCAGCCATCATAAAGAAAGCATGGTAGGCTTTCTGCTTTGATTTTTTTTTTTTTGGTACTCAAAGCTAACCTGGCCAGCCAGACTTTGAGCTGGGTATGTAGGTAACCCAAACATTTCAACGGAAAGGCCTGCAGTTCATAAACTATAAGCACTGCCTGGACCTATCCTCTGGTTGTTTTTCTAACATGGTGAAGTATCTTCCAGAACAGAGCTTTCCAAACTTTTCATGTTGGTGACACACTTTTTAGACATGCATCATTTTGCGACACACTCTTACAGCAGGGCATCATTTCGCGACACACTCTTACAGCAGGGCACAAGCCAGGCACTAGGACCTGCGCTGCATGACAGCAGGTTTGGAGGCAGCAGGGCACAAGGCAGGCACTAGGACCTGTGTGGAATCCTGGCAGGGCAGGTTTGGAGGCAGCAAGGTGCAAGGCAGGCACTAGGACCTGCGCGGAATCCTGGCAGGGCCCAGAGGCAGCAGCAGCTGCGACACACCCAGACACTGCAGCCGACACACTGATGTGTCGCGACACACAGTTTGGAAAGCTCTGTTCCAGAAGATATTAGTGGACTTAAAATCAGGGAGCGATGTCAGTCTGGATTGAAAGATTCAAAGGGTGTGAGGCCACGTCACATTGCCACAGGCAAGTCTGAGATTTTGGAGGATTTTTCTTTCTTTTTCAGCTGCAATATTCCTCTTTTTCGAGATCAGATTAAAGTTTCCATCTTTTTGTCCACCTCCAAATGGCAGGATACGGGGCCTTCACTTCTAGGCTAGTGGTATAAAGGGGCCTGGGAATTGCTACCTGCATTCCTGCCTTAAAAGCCATACTGGATCAGACGCAAGATGTTGGTTAGCCTAGCATCTGTCAGGAAAACTGGCAAAGAACCACGCTGAGCCAGAGTGGCAGCTCTAGTTTCTTTATTGTTCCTACCATATACAGAATCTTGCCAGACTAAAGGTACCCTAACTGATCTAAGGGGGAAAATACTCTCGGGAATCTAGGGCAGGGCCAGCCTAACTTTCTTAGCTGGCCTGTTGAGGCTCTCAACGCTGTGAGAACGTTTATCTCCCTGATGGAATGTGCCCCCTCCTCCTTCTGCTCCGAGCTCCATCACAGCATCCTCCTTCAAAGCATGTCCACCACCTCTCGTTTTTTGGCACAGTCACTGTGTGCTCTGGGAAGAGACTGACCTTGTCATCAGCTGCTGCTGAAACAAAAGAGGCTGTCTGCTTCATCTGAGCTGATTGTGAAAAGCCCTGTAACTTTAGAAATTAGCTCTGGAGCTTCCTTTCCCCTCTTTCCTCCCCATCCTTGCGCCTTGCGTGTGGCAGTATTTTAAATTGTAAGTTTGAGTGCAGGGAGAGCCTTATTACTGAATGTAAGTTGCTTGAGGGGCCTTTTAAAACTAAAGAGCAGAGTAAACATGCTTTAAATAAAATAATAACTATTTATCATTGCGATGTGTTATTACAAATGTGAGAGGATAGTTCCCAAGACTCACAAAGGAACTACATAACCGAGGAATAGAAGAGAAAGGGAGGCAGGGTTATTTATTTGTTTTGATTTATCTGCCCAACTCTGGGCAGCTTACACTTTAAAAAAGTAAAAAAAAACAAAGAGCAGGAAAGACACTACATATATTATAAAAACTTATTAAAAAATTATAAAAAAAGGAAGTGGACAGGATCCTCCGGGGTGTGAAGGCCACCACATGCCATCTAGACCCTTACCCTTCCTGGCTGGTTCAAGCAGCCAGGGAGGTGACCTGTGGTTGGGTCCAGGCAATGGTTAATATATCTCTGGAGCAGGGGGTGTTTCCAGATGCTTTTAAGGAGGCGCTGGTATACCCCCTGCTCAAGAAGCCATCGCTGGACCCTACTATATTGGGCAACTTTCGTCCTGTCTCCCACCTCCCCTTTTTGGGGAAGGTGGTTGAGAAAGTGGTGGCCTTGCAACTCCAGAGGATTCTGGATGAAACAGATTATCTGGACCCCTTCCAGTCAGGTTTCAGGCCGGGATATGGGGTGGAAACTGCATTGGTCGCGCTTACAGATGATCTCTGTCGGGAGCGGGATGGAGGAAGTGCATCCATCCTGGCTCTCCTTGATCTCTCAGCAGCTTTCGATACCATCGACCATGGTATCCTTTTGGGGCGGCTCAGGGAGTTGGGGGTGGGCGGCGTAGTTTTGCTCTGGTTCGCCTCCTTCCTCCGGGGCCGGTCCCAATCGGTGGTAATAGGAGATGAAAGATCCGACTCTCACCCCCTCGTTTGTGGGGTGCCACAGGGTTCGGTTCTTTAACCTCTCCTATTTAATATCTACATGAAACTGCTGGGTGAGATCATCCGTCACCATGGGATGAGATATCATCAGTATGCTGATGATACTCAATTGTACATCTCCATCCCAGGTGAAGTAAGTGATGCAGTGGCCGCCCTCTCTCAGTGCCTGGAGGCTGTGGGGGTCTGGATGGGGAACAACAGGCTTCAGCTGAACCCTGGTAAGACGGAGTGGCTGTGGATTGATGGTTCTTCTAGATCTGGGAAATTACCATCCTTGGTTCTGGATGGGGTTGCACTACCCCGTTCGGAATCAGTGCGGAATCTGGGGGTCCTCCTGGACTCACGACTCCTGCTTGAAGAGCAGGTGGCAGTCGTGGCCAGAAGGGCCTTTGCACAGCTTCGTGTTGTGCGCCAGTTACGCCCTTTCCTAGATCAGGAGTCCCTCCGTACAGTCAGTCATACCCTGGCCATCTCCCACATAGATTACTGCAATGCACTCTACATGGGGCTACCCTTGAAGAGTATCCGGAAGCTTCAACTGGTCCAAAATGTGGCTGCGCGCGCAGTTATGGGTGCCCCTAGATCGGCCCATGTGACACCTCTGCTACGCCAGCTGCACTGGGTGCCGGTGTGCTTCTGGGTGCAATTCAAGGTGTTGATTATGACCTTTAAAGCCCTACATGGAATGGGACCAGGCTACTTGAGGGACCGTCTCATCCCCATGACTTCAAACCGTCCCACTCGATCATGTAGAGAGGGCATGCTTCGGACCCCGTCATCAAGGGAGTGTTGCTTGGCGGGGTCCAGAAGGCGAGCCTTTTCCGTGGTGGCACCCACTCTTTGGAACATTCTGCCCCCGGAGGTGAGGCAGGCCCCATCGCTCCTGTCCTTCCGGAAGAATTTAAAGACCTGGCTTTGCCGCCTTGCGTGGGATGGGAATGGGAACAGTTCCTCTTGGGGATGGCTGGTGCCGTAGAGCCCTTTTAATGAGAACATCTATCGCCTATTGGATTTCTTATATTTAATTTATTAGTTTTGTAATGTATTTTAAATTGTAGTTATTTTTAAAGTTTTAAATTGTTGTATTGTAAACCGCCCAGAGTCCCCCTTGGGGGAGATGGTGCGGTAATACAAGTTGACATACATACATACATACATACATACATACACACACACACACACACACACACACACACACACACACACATACACGCAGTGACATGGGCTCTCCAACTACCCTACCCCCAAGGCCTGGGAGTTCTAAAGACTTCTGGAACATCACCAGGGTGGGAACCACTTGGAATTCTGGGAAGAATACAAAGAGTGGTTAATGAATCCCACGAAATGGTCTCATTATTTGAATTTGCACTATTTGAAGTGATATTTCTATGGAAAATATGGTGATTGGTTGCAGCTTGATGGATATAGGCAATGAAAAATTTTAAACATAATTTTGTATATGTACATTAATTAAATATTACAGTAAAGGATAAAGAGAATATACATACTTATAATTTAAAATAAAGTCACCATAATTATATTATGTATGTAAATTGTTGTAGAAAGCAAAATAAAAAGCACCCTAGTTATAGAAAGCAAAATAAAAACAAAAAAAATCTTTCCTAAGGGTAAGCTTACACTCACAAAAACGTCTTTATTGTCTCTCAAAGTATTTTAGCAGTGTAGACTGAACTGTTTTCTCTTTCTTTAAATCTTCATACATATGCTGGTAGACACAGAGTGCTTTATCCACATCTCGGCGGATTTGCCTGCTTCGATCAAGGTTAGAGTCAGCATCCATCATTTCTGGTTTCAGACTTCTATAGCTCGAAAGAGATGTTCAAATTCCTTGAGAGTGAACTCCTTCACTGCACATTACGGTTTTCCTCTGACAGAATCTTCCTTTTCTCCATTCTGCACACACGAAGATTAGCAGCAACTGAAACCGCAACTGCGCATGCGCTAGCCTCGCATTCACTGAATTTTGGGTTGCATTAAATGCGACCTGGTATCAATTTACAATTCGTACTAAATCGAATATCTCATTATTCAAACTCGCACTAATTGTAGGCTGACCATGTGTCCTTGAGAGAAAAACGGGACCCTAACCAACCCACGGCTCACTGGGCAAAGTGGGCGTGCGTGCGCCTGCATGCCCGCACGCCCGCACACACTCTGTTTAACAAAGCCTCGCCGGCAGCGCGGTCCCTGCGGTGCCCTGGCAAACGGGGCGGGTGGGCGCTCTCTCATTGAGAATGGGACAAAATGGACATTTTTATTAAAACGACGGGACGGTCGGGAATTGTTTAAAAAACGGGACTGTCCCGTTCAAAACGGGACGTATGGTCAGCCTAACTAATTGCGACCTACCTGTACTATTTCAGGTTAGAATAAGAGTCTTCTGTACTTGGTAGGTTTGGGTGCAATTGTGTAGGGCAGGGTTCCTCCGCCAGGGTTCCGTGGCGCCCTCGGGTTCCGCGAGAGGTCCCTAGGGGTTCCCTGGGAGATCACGATTTATTTAAAAAATTATTTCAAATTCAGGCAACTTCACATAAAAGAGGTAAGTTTCATTCTTTATTTTCAGTTTAACAGCACTGTTAGTGCATCCATACAGGCCCACGCGTGAAACTAATATAATAATTTTGTAACTTCTGGCCTATCTTGGAGCCTGAATGTGCAGGGGTTCCCCGAGGCCTGGAAAAATATTTCAAGGGTTCCTCCAGGGTCAGAAAGATGAGAAAGGCTGGTGCAGGGGAATGAGGTGGTGGTACTAAACGCTTATTTGGAAAAAGTAGGAATCCTTTGTCCTAAAACTGTTCCAACTTTGCCTCCCTCTTGTGCTCCTTCCAACACTTCCGGATGAAAGTCACCATTAATTTTAAAGAAGGGGTCAGCATCCTGTGGCTTCAGAGTCCTGTGCAACTTTATGGTCCTCATAAAGTTTATGGTCCTCATAAAGAACAGCAGTTTTCTGCCACCTTGTGATAGGAAACCCCAAACCGTAGTGAAAACCCTAAACTGGCAAATCACAGTCAAAAGAGATGAAAAGTTTATCTTTCCCCCAAACTTTATTCTGCTCACTGCTGTGGCCATATCCATTCTGACCTACTATTATTCAGAAGCCCGCTTCCACTTTTTAAAAACGCTTTTTCATGGAACCTAAAACGACTGACCAGTTTATGCTTTTAAAGCCACAAAGAACATGCTGGTTGCGTAGCGTATGGCTGTTAGAAAAGAACTTTCCCTTTTTATATATAGTGTATTCCCAGCAGAGGCATTTATTTAAGAAACGAAATGCTTCTGGTTAGCTTCTGTATGGATTCAGTCCAGCTCGAAACCACTGCCATGAGTAAAATTCATTTGGCGGCAAAGGAAATAAAAACAAATGTTTCCTGACATCGGGCACTTCTACCCAAGGGCCATTGGGAGCTATTTTCCTCCTTGTTTCTTTTTCCTTTTTAAAAATCCTTTTAAATAACTATTGCATTACTCCGAGTTCAAACTTGGCAGCCGAAGGCAGTGTAAATATTGAAACAATTTAATTGTTGGATGATGCAGTGGAATTCCTTAATATAGATCCACATACATAAAATATATTTATTTCCGAAAGGTTATATAAAAAAGTCTCTCTCTACACTTATGTCATTCAAAGGTCAGGAAATGAGCTTCATAACTTTTATGCGTTCCCACTTAAAAATAAAGTAAAAAAATGAGTCAGCTTTGACTCTGAAGAGCTCGCGTATGCATGCATCTGCAAAAGCATTTGTGGCCATGCAGGCGGGCAAGTGAACATTCTCCTTGGCTTCTGCCAACTCTGGGACTTCCCTTTTCCTGGAGGCTCACAAGGTCCAAGTCACGATAACCCCAGAGGTGATGGCCGTTTTTTACAGCTGGGTTTTAAGTCAATCAGTTATGTTAACTCACCTTAGTGAGGCAGCATATTTTTAAAAACAGTGTTTAAAGTTTTGGAGTAGTGTTGGAGGTTGAAGGCTTCCTACAAGCGCATGCCCACACCTGAGGGAATTCTTCTTCGGATCCAGTGCCAGTGATGCCAGCTTGCAGAGATGTATTTTCCAATGAGAGTGGTAGGACATTAGCAAAGAAGATCATCTCAGCTCCTGCGGCAGGAAGTTGCACATGCTAAGGCCATTATAGAAAAGGCTCTTTGACGTCATCATAGCCTTGACTCAGAATGTAAGGGTTATATATATGTTACCAATCGAAGAGAATATGTACATGTACATCCAATTGAAATCTGCATTCTTGTAGTTTAAATCTACTATTTTGTACCAATAGAAGAGAATCTCTGTAGCTCAGGGTTGAACTGTGGAGTCCTTGGTGCTCTCTGAGCTTGGTGGTTTCCTTGCAGATGTTTCATTACCCGACTAGATAACATGATGTTGCTTAGTCAGGTGATGAAACATCTGCAAGCAAACCACCAAGCTCAGAGAGCACCAAGGACTCCACACTGCTGTATTGTCCTGTCTCCTGGAACAACTTGAAGAAGCCTTTTACATGACAACCCTTCAGATACTTGAAGACAGCTATCATGTCTTCCTGTAGTCTTCTCCCCTCCAGGATAAAAATACTCAGTGCCTCCAACTGTTTCTCATAAAGTTTTTTTCCTTCCAGGCCCTTTATCATCTCAGTTACTCTCTCTTGGACATGTTCCAGCTTGTCAGTGTCCTTCCTAAAATGTGGTGCTCTATTCTAGATGTGTTTTTACTGGTACAGATTAGACAGGGATGATGACTTCTTCTGATCTTGACAATGAGCTTCTGTTGAGGCGGCCGAGCACTGGTTTCGTCTTTTATTCTTTTGCAGCTCCACCACACTCTTGGTTCTTGTTCCGCACGCGGCCCACCGAGACTCTCAGATTCCTGTTGCGTGTACTGCTGCCTAGCGTGGTCCCCACATCCTATACTTGTGCCTTTGATTTTTTCCTGTCCAAATATGGGGCTTTGCATTTGTATCTGCTGAAGTTCATCTTGCTGGGTTTTGCCCTTTGTTCCAGCTTTTCAAAATCCTCCTGATACTGTTTTCTGACACTGTCCCTTTGCTGTCTCCCCACCTTTGCGTTGCCTACAGATTTGATAACCGTATTTTCTAGCCTGTCATCCAAGTCATTTATAAGTATGTTGAGCAGCCCAAGCTGTACACCCCTCAACACTTCCTTCCAGCTGGACATGGACCTGCTGCCTAACCTCATTTTGATTAACTTGGCTTTGCATGTGTATATGCATTTGAGCTCATTACCAGGATCGGACCAGAATCATTGTTCAGAAATTCAAAGGAGATTCGGATCTTAGGGGAATACAAGGTTCTTTGAGACTTTCCCCAAACTGGTCAGTTCTATCCTGGATGCGATGTGATGCTATGCGATGCTATTCTTTCTAAACTGTATTCGGTAGCAGATACTAGAGCAGGGCTTTCCAAACTTTTCATGTTGGTGACACACTTTTTAGACATGCATCATTTCGCGACACACTCTTACAGCAGGGCACCAGGCAGGCACTAGGACCTGCGCGGAATCCTGGCAGGGCAGGTTTGGAGGCAGCAAGGCACAAGGCAGGCACTAGGACCTGCACGGAATCCTGGCAGGGCAGGTTTGGAGGCAGCAAGGCACCAGGCAGGCACTAGGACCTGCGCGGAATCCGGGCATGGCAGGTTTGGAGGCAGCAAGGCACAAGGCAGGCACTAGGACCTGCACGGAATCCTGGCAGGGCAGGTTTGGAGGCAGCAAGGCACCAGGCAGGCACTAGGACCTGCGCGGAATCCGGGCATGGCAGGTTTGGAGGCAGCAAGGCACCAGGCAGGCACTAGGACCTGCACGGAATCCTGGCAGGGCAGGTCTGGAGGCAGCAAGGCACCAGGCAGGCACTAGGACCTGCACGGAATCCTGGCAGGGCTCGGAGGCAGCAGCAGCCACGACACACCCAGACAGTGCAGGCGACACACTAACGTGTCCCGACACACAGTTTGGAAAGCTCTGTACTAGAGAATGGTCATAAGATGCTCTCTTTTTCAACAACCCCTATTAGATGTTGTTGCTGTCTTCCTGTTTTCCACATTTGCTAGTTTTACTGGTTTTCTGTTGAAGGAAATCCAGATCTTCATAATGATCAACTCCTTTTAGCAGTTCTTCAGAATGTAGCATTGGAACCAAATGAAATTAGTAAAAAGAATAGGAACAGAGGGGAAACAGTATCTACAAATTACGAGCACAAGTCTACTTTGGGTGGCACAGCACATCAGAAGCGCTTTATATTAGTCATATCTAAGCTGACCATACGTCCCGTTTTGAACGGGACAGTCCCGTTTTTTTAGCATTTTTCAACCATCCTGTCGTTTTCATAAAAATCTCAATTTTGTCTCATTTTTCAAACCCGGCGGGAATGGCATGGAAGGAGGATCCGATCTAGAGCACGGACCGGGGCGGAGTTTGCAGGCGGGAGCCAACCGTGCAGACCGGGGGCGGAGTTTGCAGGCGGGAGCCAACCGTGCAGACCGGGGGGTGGGGACCCCTGTCTTTTTCATGAATACGGAATATTACATAAGACCCTGTCCTGTTTTGCCATCCTGAAATATGGTCAGCCTACATATCTGAATGCTCATTGGAAGGACAGATGCTGAAGCTGAAGCTCAAATACTTTGGCCACCTAATGCGAAGAGAGGACTCACTGGAAAAGACCCTGATGCTGGGAAAGACTGAAGGCAAAAGGAGAAGGGGACGGCAGAGGATGAGATGGTTAGATAGCATCACCGATGTAATGAACGTGAATTTGAGCAAACTCCGGGAGGCAGTGGAGGACAGGAAGGCCTGGCGTGCTGTGGTCCATGAGGTCACGAAGAGTCGGACACGACTGAACGACTGAACAACAACAACAACAAACATATCTGAAAACCCTGCATGGAATGAATCCAGCTGCAGAACCATTTCTGTTGTCCTTAAAAGGATTCTTGGTGGTGTCAATTTTTAAACATGCAAGGGTTTTGCTATAATGCTTCCAGCTACATGGTGTAAACCAGAAGCCATAGAGAATGATTTTACTTTTATGCTTGAAACAACTTTCAATGGGCTGAGGGTACAGACATACCCATGAGAACTTTGTCTTGATCTAAAGTCCAGTTCCTTAACAAATGAGTGTGCTGCCAGGTCATACGTGTGCTTGTGTGTGTGTGCCACACTCACCTACACATCAACAACCCAAAATCTTTGGAAAGGATTCTGCATGTTGTCTTCCTGCTGGAAGCATGGTTACTGGTTTTTCCCAGCCCCTTTAAACCTTTTTTAAAGACATCTTAAGACAACTTATTCTTTACTTGAAGAATAATAAAATAAAGTCAGTACAAAGTGACAGCAAAGCATCAGCCAGAAGAATAAATAGAATTTTTAAAAAGATTAAAACCTTAGGCAAGCAAAAATGTTCTACCTGGCATATTAAATAACAAAAGAACCAGGTACATCTTCCAGAGGGAGAGTGTTGTAGCTCAAAAACTGGGTGTCCTTGGAAACAAAGGTTTTAAGATATAGGAGAAGCATTTATTTGTCTCTTTTCTGTAACTGTTGTCCTTCAAGTGGTTCTCAATATAAATGTGCTAAAAAGAGTGTAACTCTAATAACATTCCATAACAATCACGTTTGTTACAGAAACAACAAATTAATCAAGCTAATAACCTTATAGAATAATCAATTAATGGAGTGATTCTTAATCATTTATTTCAGTAGAATAAACAGCAGGATTACATTCGCAATTCATTTATAATACCATGTCAGCATTACATTCACAGCGGCTTGACTCAAAGTTGCAAAAAAAGTACTTTAGCATAAAAAGGGCATTTGATTCAGAGGCCTAAGAAAATTTCTTTCCTACTGAGGGTTTCGGTGAAATCATAGAAAGTCCATGATTAACATTATGATCTTAGTTTGTTTGCTAAGTTTGTATGCTCTGATGGTTGTTGTGGGTTTTCCGGGCTGTGTGGCCATGTTCTGGCAGTTTTGGTTCCTAACGTTTCTTGGGCACAGAGAGAATCTTCTAGCTGTGCTCCTGTCCTCTGAAGATGCCAGCCACAGCGACTGGCGAAACGTTAGGAACCAAAACTGCCAGAACACGGCCACACAGCCCGGAAAACCCACAACAACCATCGGATTCCGGCCGTGAAAGCCTTCGACTATACTTTGTATGCTCTCTTTTTTTCCAGGAGCATTCCTTCATCTGGTTTTATTGCACAGTAAAAACCTTGGGAAATAGGGTCAAAAACGTAGAACAGCACATTTTAAATTGATTCCAGGTTGACAGATGTGAGGAGCATCCAGTTTGGGATGAATTTTACCTAAAGGACAAGAGTAGAAATTATTCTGATTGTTCAGAGGGAGATAGGGTAGATCTAGGCAATATGTATAGTTGATCCAGGAAGCTACAAGGCTGAATGGATAAAACCTGGGAGGGTGGGGATCAAAAGGAGAATACGTGTATATGTATTTTTATGCAAATGCCAGGTACCTCCAAGCTAAAATGGAAGAATTTGAATGCTTAATACTGGAGGGGAACATAGTTACAGCAAGCATCACAGAAACCTGTTTGAATCGAGATAATTCATTGGATCCAGCTGTCTTGGGGTATAAATTCCATACACATGAGAGAGAAGGGTGTGCTGGAACATCAAAGGGGGCATAGAGTCCTCAAAACTAGGAATCACGAATGGAGCAGGTTCTTCTGAAGAATTATTGTGGGCTTTTATACCAGAAATTTAATTTAATTTAGTACTGGGAACATGCTATTCCCTCCCTTCCCCATCAGAAACCTAGGCTCTTCTGCATATGGAAAATGACATCAGACAAGCATCTGAAAAAGAACCAGTAATAGAGTGGAGCATGGGCTCTCATTCATTCATTCATTCATTCATTCATTCATTCATTCATTCATTCATTCATTCATTCATTCGATTTATATAGCCACCAATCTTGTAAACACAACTCTAGGTGGCTCACAACAATAATAAAGGTAAAGGTTCCCCCCGCACATTTGTGCAGTCGTGTCTGACTCTAGGGGCCGGTGCTCATCTCCGTTTGTTAGCCGAAGAGCCAGCGTTGTCCGAAGGCCATGGTCATGTGGCCGGCATGACATGCGCGGAACGCTGTTACCTACCCACCAAAGTGGTACCTATTCATCTACTTGCATTTGCATGCTTTCGAATTGCTAGCTTGGCAAGAGCTGGGGCAAGTGCGGGAGCTCACTCCGTCACGCGGGGCTAGGGATTCGAACCTCCGAACTTGCGATCTTTCCCACCTGGGGGGAAAGCCAACCCCTCTGTGGCTTTTTGGAAGTCGAAGCCTGCTGGGTCCTGGGGGAAGGGAAGGGCCTTCCACAGGGCAGGTGCTCCTACGGAAAAGGCACGCTTCCTGGGTCCCCCTAGATGGCAACGTTTGAGGGAAGAGATCTGGAGCATTCCCACCCCACTTAGCCTGGTGCAATAAGCAGATGCTTTCAGGGAGAGGCGGTCCCACAAACAACCGGGGCCCATGCCATGTAGGGGTTTAAAGGTGATGACCAGCATTTTGAACTGCACCTGGAAAGACACGGGGAGCCAATGCAGCTTGCACAGCAAAAGCGTAACGTGGGCAAACTGAGGGGTGCCCAGCACTGCACAAACTGCAACATTCTGGACCAGTTATAACGTCCAGGTGGTCTTCAAGGGCAGCCCCACGTAGAATGCATTGCAGTAGTTCAGCTGTGAAGTGACCAAGGGGTAAGCGACCATGAGCACGGCCTCGCAGTCCAGGAATGGGCACAGTGGGCTCACAAGGGATATCAGTGCAAAGGCTCTCCTAGCTACAGCTGCCACCTGCTCCTTGAGCAGGGGCCACAAGTCCAGGAGGACCCCCAAAATGTGCAGTGGCTCTGTCCAAAGTGCTACTCCATTGAGAGAGAGAGATAACACACCACCAGACCAGGGGGGGAGGCAAAAACTGAAAGCCACTCTGTCTTGCTGGGGTTGGGTCAGAGCCAGTTCCTCTCTGTCTTCAGTCTTCAGGCACTGGGTCAGCACCAAAACAGTATCACCTGCCCAGCCAGGGATGGGGATGTATAACTGGGTATCATCCGTATAGTGATGATACCGCACCCTGTGCCATTGAATAAACTCACCTAGTGGTTTCATGTAGTTGTTACAGAGCAGAGGCAAGAGAGCTGAACCTGAGGCACCCCACATTGCAAGGGTCTAGAGCTAGACCTCTCTCCCCCCCCCCGATACTGGCTGGAACTGGCCGCAGAGGAAGGAGGAGAACCATTGCAAAACAGTACCTCCCACTCCCAACCCCCAAAGCTAGTCTACAAGGATATCATGGTCAACGGTATTGAAAGCCACTGAGATATCCAGGAGAACCAGGATGGTCCCACCACGGTTGCACGACCTCTATACTGAGTCCCTGGTCATCCACAAGCATCCAGTACTTCTTCGTTCTGTAACCCAGCCTGAACCCTGACTGAAAAGGGTTCAGATAATCTGCTTCATCCAGGGCCCATTACAGCTAAGAGCCAACCACCCTCTCAACTACCTTCCCTAAAAAAGGAAGATTGGAGACTGGGTGGAAGTTGTCCAACATGGTTGGGTCCAAGGATGGCCTCTTGAGAAGGGGGGGGGAACCACTCCCTCCCGCAAAGGGGCATTAACTACTGCTTGGACCCAACCATATGACACCTCCCAGGAGGCCTTGACCAACCAGGAGGGGCATGGGTCCAGGACACAAATGGCCAAGCTCACATCTGTGAGGACCCTGTCCACTCCTTCAGGATTAACCACTTCAAACCTCTCCCAAATAATGAGCTCAGACATTCTTGGTTACTTCCAAAGTGTCCAATTCTGGGCAAGTCAAGCGGCTGTCTGACATGCTGAGAATAGCAGCCCTGCAAGGGTTCCCCAGCTCCTCCTCATCCAGGAGGGATCTGGTCACCCAAAACAGGTCCACTAGCCAGCTATCTGCAGACACAATAGGAGTGGAGAAATAGGTTCGCTTTGCTCCCCTTACCACCGCAAGATACAGTAAGTCCCAATAAAAGCTTTTACCTGTGCTCGGTTGGTTACAGTGCTCTAGGTATCTCTTGTGTTGCTTCATCTCTCAGAGCCCCTTAGTAAACCACAGGGTTCTAAGAGATCTGCGACCACAGAGAATCCACAGGGGCATCATCCTGTCCAGGGCCCCTGCCATGCGCTGCAACAAGGGCCTCTGCTGAACCGTGCACCGGAGCTTTGGGAAAATCCCCAAGCATCCTCTGAAACCACATGGGGCCCACCAGTCACCTGGGGCAGGCCCATTGAACAGGCCCCGCTCCCTGCAGGGGGTGGCGGCTACAGAGAACTCTAGGGCCAAGAGGGAGGGATCTGTCTATAGCAAGGGATGGATGTTACATCCCCCAATATATAGTTGTGTGGGGGGTGGGAATTCCACCAAAACTTCTGGAAGGCACCAGATTATGGCAGGCTGTAAGAGCAGGGACCAGTGGTAGATGAGGAATACTCTCAAATGTTTTATTTGCCCATGAAATACTCTGTGAATTTTATCCTAAACAACTTATGCCAGTAAAAAGGGAATAGATGAGCTTTGAAATGTCACTTCTCTGAGTCAAGGTTTATATATAGGTCCCCGCTGGAGAATATGGGTATATAATTCCCAATATGACTAAAATATCCATATAATTAGTATTTTGAATCTATTTATGAAATCACTAAAGTCTTTAACATAAGAGTAGCCTAAAAATAAATCCAAATACTTATTCAAAAGCTTGTGTATCACCTTGTAAGAAAGTCTGTAGTTTTAGGCATTTGGGGTTTCATTTGTAGGACCACTGACCTGGGAAGGAATTTCCTGGAGCTCATTAACTTACTGTGGGCTTGCACTATATCATGGATACTGGATATTAAAGAAAGAGTGAGCAACTTGGACCAGAGGTTTGCTTGTAGCGGTCAGCCTTTTACCTTGGCTCCAGCTGCCCTGCTGATTTTGGGCAGCGTCTTCCTTCCTTCCTTCCTTCCTTCCTTCCTTCCTTCCTTCCTTCCTTCCTTCCTTCCTTCCTTCCTCCCTCCCTCCCTCCCTCCCTCCCTCCCTCCCTCCCTCCCTCCCAATGCATATATGCATATATCTTATCTGAGCCCCCCTTCCATATCTCTAAAAGCAATAAAAATAATGGGGATCCCCCAAATGTAGGCCTCATCTCTGAAGAGGGAATTGCATCATTGCTATGCTTTGGTCGAGAGCCAAGAAGATGACCTTGGAGAAAGTAGGCAGAGATGACCTTTGGGAAAGCAGGCATTAAGCCCAGGAAACTGAGAAAGTGTGAGGAAGAAGCTCAGATTGACTCCTCTTTGATTCCCTCAAGAATTAGAGGGAGTGAGGGGACAGTGCCATCAGGTTTTCAAGCCTATATCAATAAAGTATAATTCTAGCCAGACTTTGGAATCTGTTTTTTGATCTGGCCTACCTCGAAGGGCAGCTTTCTCATTGTTCAGAGGCCAAGGATTTAAAAAAATAACATCAACAACCAAACAGAAATGAATAATTCATTCATTCATTCATTCATTCATTCATTCATTCATTCATTCATTCATTCATTCATTCATGAATAAGCATGTAATGCACATGCACCAAATCAAAGGCTTCCTTGAATATAATGTTCCTATCATTTTTTTTTCTTTTTTCCAGTGTTTGGGCAAAAGGGCTAAGATTTATAAAGCCAGAAGGGTACCGCCCCGTCACAAGAGTTGGGGGCATGCCAAAATGTGCAAAAGGGGAGTCTTCTGCCTCCAAAGATCCCACTGAGGGTGGAGTATACTCAGTGGCAAGAGGATATTGATAAAGAGGAGGAAAAGAAGAGGAATGGGGTAGGCATGGCTGTTCTTCTGTTTCATCAATAGAGTTACAGCCAGAAACAGCATTTCTAAGAATGTTCTTCTTGCCGTTTCTTTCCAGTGTCCCTTCCCCATCCCCGCAAATCCTTCATGCTTATTCATGAAAATTTTGGAGGTCCACTGAAACCTGGATAAAATTCCTCTGAGGATCATCTAGAACCCAGCTTAGCTGTAAAAGAGCCTAGCTAACATTTTCTGCCTTTCTCTCCCACAGCCTGACCTACCCCGCAGGGCTGTGGCAACCCAGAACGGCCTTTTTGCAGTGGGGGTAGGCGGGTGGGAGAAGAGCAAGACATAAAAATAACTGATTATTTCCACAAGCTTCCGTCTCCCTCAAAAAGAGATACATCAGCAAATGTTTGTTTTGGTTCCTGACAAATAAATATGGAATTTAAGTCTCTAAGATAACATGTTATCTCTCTCTCTCTCTTTCCCCCCTCTCTTTTACCACTGATGTGTGTCTTCGCCAGACACAACTGATGCTTAATAGATTCAAAGGCTGGCAGGCTGGTAGAAAAACTGACTGCAGACAAGACAGTCTGCTCTTGAGCTTGACAACGGCTGGTCAGGAATGAATTTGAAAATGGCCCTGATCAAAACCCAGTACAATCCTTCTCTTCTCTTCTCTTCTCTTCTCTTCTCTTCTCTTCTCTTCTCTTCTCTTCTCTTCTCTTCTCTTCTCTTCTCTTCTCTTCTCTTCTCTTCCCTTCCCTTCCCTTCCCTTCCCTTCCCTTCCCTTCCCTTCCCTTCCCTTCCCTTCCCTTCCCTTCCCTTCCCTTCCCTTCCCTTCCCTTCCCTTCTCTTCCCCCTTCCCCCTTTTAGGGAGGATGTCTTTGTTTTATTTAAACAGCCCCTTGGTGGGGGCCACCTTTTCTCCTAGTTTGCACCTTGTTTTCCTACTTTAGTAAATGCAGCTAGAAAAGACTGAAGGTTCCCATTGTTATCATCAAGAAGGCCATCAATTCCATCAGCTTCCTTGCTGGACATCTAGAGGTCAGTCTAGAAAACAGAGTTTAATTATTTGCAAAACCTTGAAAGAATAGAAACCTCTTTTCTCACTGGGGAGTTAAAAGTGCTCTCCACCCATCCTTGAGTCAGCAGAAAACTATAGTGGTATGAAATCTGCTGTCCCCTTGTTGATCCCTATCTTTCCTCAGGTACCTCTTGATCCTAATCACCACAATCAACTCCTTTGATCCGAGAAAGCCAATAGATTTTACACACCTTGATGCTGCCCTTGGATACCTGGTGTGAGAATAAAAGGAAAAACACTTGTTGATCTCAGGATGACTTACACGGGCTAGCTCATTCTTGGGCTGGGTGAGTTGAAGGAACATCAGGGGGATACAGATGTTGCTAGGGCATGTCAGTGCTATGGTTAGGTGGAAGAGGAGAAACCCATCTGCCTATTGAGAATAACTACTTAGGAGTGGGAAATTGTGATCTTCTAGCAGAATTTCCAACTGTCTTGCCAAACCCGTTTCCAAGAGTTCTTCAGGAGGAGTCATAACTAGTGTTCACAAAGTATAGTTGTACAAGTCTTGGATCTCTGCAGATCTATAAAGTAGGATAGGATTATTAGTGTAACGCCTTCTAAGTCGTCTTTGAACTATTGAAAGAGGTGTCTGCTTAATCTCTTAGATATACTATTTCTGTTAAATTAAACAGGCTTCCAGGTGATGTATTAGGGGTATTATTATGACTATTATTATTCACAACATATATTTGAGTTAGTATGTGTTAGCTATTTCTGCAGATGCTTCCTTATTTGCTGAAAAGCATTTCAACAACAAAAACAGTGGTTGGCTTCTTTCAGCTCCGTTCTCAGCCTCTTAAACTTTCCTACTTGATGAAATGAAGCTGGTGGAGTTAGAAACTTCTTTGTGTGTGTGTGTGCAGGGGGTTGTTTGTAATCTGAGAGGTAGCACAAAACAAATGGCTGCTGAGCACTGCCTTGAATTTACTGTGAAAGCTTCAAAATACTGCTTCCTACGTGACCTTGGCATTCTCGATATTATATCAGAGTGAAAACTTGAGTTTGCAGGAGGGGGCACAAGAGAGATTGGATCTCACTGGGTACAAAATGAGCACAAAAGAGGAGAAAACTGTAGTTGTCAATTGTCAGTTGCCAGTTGCATTTCACCTCCGTCACTTGTTTGGAACGGTGCCAAAAAGCCTGCTTTTCCAGTGATAACGGTACCTTTTCAAATGCACTTGAAGGCTTGAGTGCAAGTTGTGTGATTATCTGAAGAAGGGAAAAGGAAGACATTCCGTTCAGGAGCCTCGGCTTGGCAAGAGTTTAAGACAGAAATGGGATTACAGTAGATCTTTTAGGTAATAAGAACTGAAGATCTTTGCACTGGAAGTAGGCATGCAAAAGATTGCATCTCTATGTGCATTAAAACTGATGGGGTCTGTACAAAAGAGGGGAGAGCAGTTACTTCAACACTGGTTTGTTGCCTGCTGGGCAGAAATTCACAGGTCAGTTTCAAGGATCTTAGAGTGGACCATAGTAACTAACTCAACTACGATAAATGACTATACCCATATAACTTGTTAACCCTGAGAGCCTTTTTGGTCAATCTTACTACAGGTAGTCCTCACTTAACAACCATTCATTTAGTGATGGTTCGGACTTACAACGGTGCTGAAAAAACTGACTTATGGCTGGTCCTCACACTTATGACCGTCACAGCGTCCCTACGGCCAAGTGATCACGATTTGGGCACTTGGCAACCAGTTCGCATTTATTACCATTGCAGCGTCCCGTGGTCACCATTTTCAACCTTCCCGGCCGGCTTCTGGCAAGCAAAATCAATGGGAACTGTGTGATTTGCTAAACGACCACATGGTTCGCTTAACACCCATGGTGATTCGCTTAACGGCCGCCACAAAAAAGGTTGTGAAATTGGGTCGGATTAGCTTAATGACCGCTTCGCTCAGCAACCAAAATTCCGGTCCCAATTATGGTTGTTAAGTGAGGACTACCCGTATTCTCCTTTATAAAATGTACCTTTTTTCTCCTGAAGACTTTTTTTTTTTAAAACAACACTAGAGTCTTAACAAGTTGTCCTTATCTGCTCTATAGTTCTAGGCACAGTTGGAAGGTGTGTAAGGAGGGATGATTCCTAAATGAGATTTCTCTAGAGCAGAGCTTTCCAAACTGTGTGTCGGGACACATTAGTGTGTCGGCTGCAGTGTCTGGGTGTGTCGCGGCTGCTGCTGCCTCCGAGCCCTGCCAGGATTCCGCGCAGGTCCTAGTGCCTGCCTTGTGCCTTGCTGCCTCCAAACCTTCCCTGCCAGGATTCCGTGCAGGTCCTAGTGCCTGCCTTGTGCCTTGCTGCCTCCAAACCTGCTTTGATTCTGCGCAGGTCCTAATGCCTGCCTTGTGCCCTGCTGTAAGAGTGTGTCGCGAAATGATGCATGTCTAAAAAGTGTGTCACCAACATGAAAAGTTTGGAAAGCTCTGCTCTAGAGCCTCATCATCTTACCATTTGGAATGGATCACCAAGAAAGTGAAGAGATAGGGAAAGAGTTCCTTGATAGGGAATTTCATACAAACCAGAAGGCACGGAGGAAGCATTTTGTAGCTGGTGTAAGAGAGGATTCTCACACTGATAAGGTGGCTAGTGGTTAATAACAAAGCTCAGGTGTAGACTGGCCTATCTTCTCAGAAGAGACTGGCATTCTCCCCATTACATTGAAAACCTGGGAGGAAGAAAGCCAAAACTGAATGGTTTTAAAATGTCTACATATAGGTTCCATGCTTGAAGGCCAATGTACTTACCAGAATTCTTGTATTTTCACTTCAACCTTTTTCCTAAGAAATCTTAATCCAAGTTCAGAGAGAACACTTCCTTAGCTTTTCATTTCTCACATAAACATGTGAGATCATTCGTTCGTTCGTTCGTTCGTTCGTTCATCAAATTTCTAGGCATCCAACTCCAAAACAAACTTCGGTGGCTTCAAAATGAAAATAAATTAAAAAAACAAAACAAAAATAATGTCATATAGAAAAGAACAGCAATTCTCACCCCCGACCACACCCCATCCACGCAAACACTCACCCCATCCTTTGACCTGGAAGGTCCTGACCACACTCACTAACCCAAGGCCTGAAGGAACAGCCAGGTTTTTAAGGCTTGTTTGAAGGTGGGTTGGGTGGGGACTATACAAATCTCCATGGGCAGTGTAAAAACAGAGGCACCTAACAGGACAAGGGTCACTTCCTGGTCTTGTTAGGTGACCCTGCTTAATGGGATCCAAAGGAAGCTGATTTCAAGATGAAGGAAGGAGTGAGAAAACAAACCAACTGGGCAAGTTTATTGACAATGAAGTTCTACTTCTTCTTGTTTAAAACCACCATGGGTTCCCAAAAGTAAAGATTATACCTTGTTTGTAATCCATGAAAGAAGACTGATGCCATGCAGTTTTCTGGTGCCCTCCAGATGTATTTGAACTACAAATCTCACAACCCCCAAACACCATGCAATCTATTGCCATGGGCCACACTAGTTTTGGGCCCTATTCCGGCCAATTCAGGGAGTTTATGAATGCACAAATGTGCATGTAGGCGTTTGGGAGAGTGCACTGGTGGAGATACAAGCAGCTGTGAGGTTTCTACAGTAGAGATGGCACGGTCTGTGTAGGGAAGGGGATAAAAATCCCATAGATCTGGAGAATGTAACCATTTTGAAAATAGCCTCCATCCCTTAGAGAAGCATCTCTCAGCCAGCCTCTCTGGTATTTCTGTTCCTTTGGCGTTTTTTCTGGGGGAAAGGCTTCCAATAGAGACTGGGATATCCTAATTCTATCGGTATTACAGGGGTTCTTACGTTGATGGTGTCTTGAGTTAGCTTTCTAACAAACAGGCTGCCTTCTCTGCCCATGCAGTTGGACATGGACATCTCATTGTTCTGAAGATGGTTTCAAATCAGATTCCTTTGTGTGTTCGTGTAAAGAACTGTGACTATTCAAAAAAGCTTCCTGGTTGAGTAGTGGCACAATTCCTGCTTAACACCTGCATGAGGATTCAAGAAATGGCATGGAGAATTGGCAGATTGTGTGAGTTTGACGACTGAGCTCGACTCACTGTTTACTTGTGGTGGTGGTGGTAAAATAACAAGAGTTTTGTGGCACCTGAAAGACAAAAGAAACACATTTTA
The DNA here is from genome assembly GCA_023362775.1 of Charina bottae. Classification (NCBI taxonomy): domain Eukaryota; kingdom Metazoa; phylum Chordata; class Lepidosauria; order Squamata; family Charinaidae; genus Charina; species Charina bottae. Next base: position 5,772,831 of record JALMGJ010000027.1, on the reverse strand, counting down.
ACATAAGCTTTTCACCAGCTCCACAAAGTCTGGCTGGAGGAGATGGGCGGTAATACAAATTTAAATAATAAAATAAATAAATAAATAAATAAATAAAGTCGGACCCTGAGTCACCAGTGCATATTTGCCTACTGGGTAGGCTGACCATACGTCCCGCTTTGAATGGGACAGTCCCATTTTTTAGCATTTTTCAACTGTCCCGTCGTTTTGATAAAAATCTCAATTTTGTCCCGTTTTTTAAACCTGGCGGCAATGGCGCGGAAGGAGGATTTGAGCCGGAGCTGCTGATTGGAGGTAGCCCAGAAGAGGAAGCCCTCCCGCCTATCAGCACGCGGCAAAGGAGGGACCGGGGGGGTTGCAGGCGGGAGCCAATTGCACGGACCGGGGCGGGGTTTGCAGGCGGGAGCCAATTGCGCGGACTGGGGGCGGGGTTTGCAGGCGGGAGCCAATCGCACGGACCGGGGGCGGGAACCCGTCTTTTTCATGAATACGGAATATTACATAAGACCCCGTCCCGTTTTGCCATCCCAATGTCCCGTTTTTGTCTCAAGGAAATATGGTCAGCCTACTACACGGTCAGCAGGGGGGGTGGGGAGAAATAGAATTATGAATAGCCAAGTCAGAAGAAAGGAAATACAGAAGATACAGCGATATTTGCATTACCATTCACAAAAACAGTGGTCTGATGCCAGTGCAGCCATTATTCCATTACTAGCTGTATATATGGGATGCGATTCTGAAAAAGTGTCCTGTATGTGTATTCCACGGATAAGGTAGCATTCCTTGCAAACCTTGGGTGAGAAGCAGCATTCGGAAGCCAGGACAGTAAAGCAGCTTTGGTTTCTTTTGAACTCTGAGACAAATTATTTATAGTGCATTGGTGGTAAGCACTGAATGACAATTACTTTTCTCCCTTGAGCAACTGTAACCCATCAGCTTTACTGAAACTAATCTTCAGCCTCCAATATCTATAGAATGGAGAATATCCGTTTTTTGGCTGAAGAGCATATGACAAAAGTAATCTAAACCATTCTACCAAAATAAATAAGTCTGTCTTTATAAATATCCTTTAAATTGAGCCTGAATGACGATGTGCAAGGCGATGGCACTGGAGGAGCTGTTGAAATGCATTTCATACTCCCAGTTATTGCTGGATGTATATGATACTGTAGCTGGGTTTCTTTTTCTCTCTGTCTGTTTTTCTCATTTACCCATTTCAACATTTCTTTGAAGATTTAAAATTAATGGTTGGTAGATCAAAGTTGGTGATATTTCTTCCATGGTATATTTTGCGGATTTGTTTGAAAAAGATGAACAAAGTTCTCTTTTGATGGTGGAGTAAATAGTTCCAACTACAGAGTGTCCTTGTTTAGCGACCACAGTTGGGACCGGCAACTCAGTTGTTAAGTGAAGCGGTTGCTAAGTGAAACCACAACTGTGCTTATGGTTTTACTTCAGCTTTCCTTGGCTTTACAGACCTGCAAATGTCATAAATGCGAGGATTGGTCACAAAGTTTGTTTGTTTGTTTATTTATTTATTTTATATCCCGCCCATCTCCCCCACAAGGAGGGACCCTGGGCGGTTCACAACAAATTTAAAAGAGTTAAAACAATAAATATCAATAATAAACACTATAAAATTACACACACACACACACACACACACACACACACACATATATATATATATATATATACTGTATATACATACATACATACATACATACATACAGCATCATACAATTTGATCCAAAAGTGGTAGATCTTATTCCACTTTTTTCCCAGTTACTTTTTCATCACCGTTGTAACTGGGAACAGTCGCTGTACAAGTCAGTCGCTAAATGAGGACTACCTGTACTATATACGAGATAGTTTCAAATGCAATTTTTTACTCATAAGGGATAAGTAGACCGCTCCTCCTAGTGCACAATACATATTTTTAAAAAGATCAAATTAATTAGGATGTCCCGAATCAACCTTGTAAAGTGTTTTACATAGGACCCCTGGTGTGGTCATACATCTGATGGCAGCCCCTTGGATTAGTCTGCTATTCTTCCTCCCCACCTCATATGGCTTTGGCAGGTTTGGGGAATAGGTGCAGAAGTAGATTATTGGGAATCACGGCAAGATAGAATCAGATCTCTTTCGGATTAGCTCAGAACCCCAGAGAGCTTCCAGTTGGTGGCAAAATATGTCTACGGACAGATCTAGCAACACAACGGTGTCTTAAACTTTTCCCCAGTTTGTGCCACCTGCATCTTTTCTCTATTAACTTGCTTTGAAACTATGGGAAAGATGCTTGGGCAGAGCACTTAAACAACGTAATTCCTTCAAACATAATATACCCCCAATCTGATTTTATTTTTTTAGGATGCAGGCGATGGAATTGTCAACAGAAATGACGCGTGGTGGCTATCACAACCACGTCAATCTGTATTTCATTAGAATTTTTTTTAATGTTCAGGAGATTTCCTACCCCCTTCCCCAGGGCCGTCTGCAATTGCTGCCCTTTCATAATATACCAAGACATTAAGAGAGGATATCATAAATAAAAGAATTATGGATGGCAAGATTTTTGTAATTAATAAAATATATTCCCCGAAGAGTTCTTGTATCAATTTTGTGTTGCTATGGCATCTCAAAATGGAGGACCATAGGTCAGTTTGCAGAAGCAGGGTTGCGCAAAATCTGCCTCTCCCCATGGAAGACAGATAATATATTAGGCACAACGTTCAGCTGAATGATAAATTGCTTCTTTATCTGGTGTTGTCCAGGGAGATCCACTGTAGAGAATTGAAAGAGATGTTTCACACCCCCAGCTAACATTTTTTTGGAAGTGGACCAAAAATCACACCATTTGGACTTGAAATGTGTTTAACAGTGTGCCCTGCCTTATGGTATCTCCTCATGAAAGCTTAAAGATAGGGGTGGAGGATTAGTCATCTCAAAACTTAACTATTTGTGTTCTACACACACACACACACACACACACACACACAGTGTGTGTGTGTGTTTAAAAAAACCCCACATTTTCTACAAGCCCACCTTTTGGCTTGGGGCTCATTTTTGAGGAAAGCAAAAATGTTAGGTTGTATTTATTTATTTTATTTTATTATTTAAATTTGTTTAACCGCCCATCTCCCCCAAACCATATTTAAAATGTTTTATCAGTTTCTGTTCTATTAAAAGCATTCAGGTTGATGTACATTAATTTCAGAAATAGGGCTGTTAATAGTATGAGCAAAGTGACACTAAGGAATGATCATCTACAATTTATAACCCAAAAGCGAACATTAGAAAAAAGGTAGAAATAAAGAATGATAAATGGTCAGATTGTACAATATTTGGAACAAGCAAAAATCTTGATAAATAGATAGGTTTGAAGAAACATTCCACAAATAAGATGCGTTAGTTTTTCTTTTTAGTCCCATCCTTCTTTCCAGAACATAGGATAGTGTATATTTTTCTTTTCTGCTTCTTCCATCCAGACCCAATTATAGCTTCATAACCACTGTATTAAGAAATAGTAACTACTCAAAGGGTTCGTAACCACGTCTCCTCTGTTCTCATTTGACACTCTAAGTCAGTGTTTTTCAATCTTGGCAACTTTACGATGTGTGGACTTCAACTCCCAGAATTCCCCAGCTAGCCATGCTGGCTGGGGAATTCTGGCACCTGAAGTCCACATATCTTAAAGCTGCCACAGTTGAGAAACACTGCTCTAAGTGGTATACCTTGCTGATAATAATGTGACCAGGTGCCTCCCTATGGATTCTTTGTTATGGACTATACTGTGTTTGGGTTTATTATAGCCTATTCTTAAAGGAACTTAAGGAATTTAGTTTTCAAAGGTAAGAAATACTGCAACTTGGATTTTATAGGGCAGCTTTGGCCAAATTGTTGAACTTCAGATCCCATCCTCTCCAGTCAGCATGGCCATTGGGGAAGGCTATGAGAGTCCAAGTAATCTCTCTGTGTGTGTGTCTGTGTGTCTGTGTGCCTGTGTGAGCAAGTCATATTATGATTTCTGTGGGCCCTAGGCACTTTTGCTTTTGTGGGCCCCTCCCTCCATAAAAATAATAGTGTTAAAATATATATTTCATACATTGTCAATATTTTCTTTATATTTTTACAGAGACATGGGGAATAGTAAATTCTGTATCAGCGTTTTTCAACCTTGGCAACTTTAAGATTTGTGGACTTCAACTCCCAGAATTCCCCAACCAGGCCAAGTTTGAAAAACACTGTTTTATATTATATGTATTTTGTAATAATCATCAGTTGTTCCCGATTAATTACGACGCCTATCACATATCATCAAAGTTACTACATTTTAGTATTCATGGTACGCCTATATGTTACAAATAGTTTTGATGTTCCAATCTGGGGCGTTTCTTGCCTGTTTTTTGTGGAAAAGCATGAAAATGAATAACTATTAAAAGGCATGACAGTTTTGTTCTTTCTGATTTAAAAAAAAATGAAAATTTTTATGGGCCCTACACAGTGCCTATTGTGCCTAATGGATAAGAGCGTCCTACATTCCAATAAGGGCGTCTTTTAAAGTAAAGTGAATTGTTCAGAGCTCTAGAAATATGCACAGAGGTTGGTGGATGGGCGTGTTTAAGGAAATAGGAGGTTTCTTCTTGCAGTCTTGAAGGGCATTTTATCCGCCCCCATCTGCTGCTCACCTGAAGTAGCACAGAAATTTGGCAAACGTCCCCAGCAGCAGAGCAGTGTCCCTTGAATAGCGTTGCTCTTCTTGAATCCTGAGAATTCAGACATTAGCTTAATTTTCTAATATGCGTGAAGGCAGGCCCCAGTTTGACAACCTCAAGTATTTGAATCAAGTAGCTCATCACCAGCAAGTATTTTCCTGACAGAACCTTTTTCAGTGATGTGGGCTTGCAGGAAATTTAACTCGGGCATTTTGCAAAGGTGATCTTCAGATTGCTTCACAGGAAAAAAAATTCTGATGCAAATCCCCAATGCAAATTTGTTTGAAAGTCTCCATAATCAGTGATGTGAGATGGAAACATTTTAATGGAAAAATAAAGCGTTGGAAATTTCCCGTGGAAAAGGTTCTACCCCATACCCCCCCTTTTTTTAACGACATATCTCTGTGTGTACTCTGTGGAAACAGGTCTGACTTGCTGCTTAATTTGCTCTAATGGAATTTCTAGAGTAACTGTACTTTGTGGTGGAATGAAAACATCTTTATTCAATTCATATTTTTCACATTGGGTTTAAAAACAATTTCAGGACACTGGAAAAATATGTTTATAGAACATCTGCTAACTGTAATCTTGCATCTGGCAGGGTTCACGAAAAGCAGATCTAAAATGCAAACAGTATTTAAACGTGCGTGTTTAGGGTGAACTGCCCTCAAATCAGCTTGGACAAAATTGGCCCTAGATGATAAGAATTCTTGAACATTTCTGTGTGATGCTGATATTCTGGCAAAGATTGTAATCATCACTCTTTACTGTTTTATATTGTATGGAGACCCACCACGATATACATCTATCTCTCCATGGTACCGAAGAAACTGAAGAGAGAAAGAAAAATGCCCCTGCTCGTAGGATGGTCCTAAAAATTAGTGGACTGACTTGGGGGTCTGACCAGGAGCAGAAAGACCAGGTCCAAATCTCTGCTTTGCTGGCCGTGGTCTGTGGCAGTATAATGATCTATAGATCGGCCTGAGTTCCTTCGAGGAAGAGCTGAGTAGAAAACTAATTAATAACCATCCCTGTCTTGAAAGTTGGGAATTGCTCAGTTTTGTGAAAACGTTTGGCCTTTTTGTGTTTGCCTGTTCTTCAGCCGTTCCAAATCTGTTGTTTGCTTGTGATATTTAATTCAAAGGTTATTTTATATTTATGCATCTCAGCAACTTTACTCTGTAAGTGTTAACAGTACAGCTGGCTGGAAGTGGTATTCCTATTAGCTTTTGATGTTGTCAGCTTTCCAGAAGGTGACTCTTCCTACATACACATTGTGGGGTGTTTGTTTTGTTCTTTGCTTGTGGGCTTAAGGCCACGGAGGCTTCCCTCCTGACATTGCAAGGAAGCAAAAACATGCGTTGCTCAGATTTGCCATTAATGTTGTAAAAATGTCAAAAGGGACCAGGAAAATTAGATCTCATGTGAAGGAAGCTCACATGCCTTATTCTTCTGGAGACCCTGAAACCTTGAAGATTCCACATCACAACCTTAGAGACTTTGTTCCTTCCAGGCCAAGTCCCAGTATCTTCTGCAGTGTGTTCGAGTTGCCATCGCAGTTATATCAGCCGATGGGTTGGTGCCTACAATGAAGGAATGTCAAGGCAATGGTGGTGAACGTTTGACTACTCGAGGCAGAAGTAAGCACGCCGTAGCTGCTCTGTTGATGAAGATTACTAGCGGCTCATCCCCTGAAACTTTCCCCCCAGAATCAGAAGGGTGGTAAGCTCAATCAGAGGCCAAATTCAGGGACATGGGGGCACCGCTTGCTTCCTTGGCACTCTGTTGTCCATGTCTGTAGCTTGAATCATGTCAACTGGATTTCTATTTTCTCAGTGGAAACGTTTCACTCCTGTCTCAGTGTGTTGGTATGTGGTGTTTGCCAAATATCCGTTTTATCTTTTCAGACACGCCAGAGATAAAACGGATATTTGGTAAACACCACATACCTGTATATTTCAAACCCACCAACACACTGAGACAGAGGCTTGTACACCCCAAAGATCAAACTCCAAAACACAAGAAAAGCAATGTAGTGTATGCAATCCAGTGCAGTGAGGAGTGTTCTGAACTCTACATTGGAGAAACCAAACAACCTTTGTACAGGAGGATGGCCCAACACAGGAGAAGTAACACCACAGGACCAGAGTCAGCAGTTTACCTTCATCTAAAGGAAAAAGGACACTCATTTGAGGACATTAATGTTCACATTTTAGACAGAGAAGATAGGTGGTTTGAGAGAGGGGTCAAGGAGTCCATTTATGCCAACTTGGAAAATCCTTCCTTGAATAGAGGTGGGGGCCTCAGGCACAATCTTTCCCCTATTTTCCTTCCTGCTTTGTCTTCTGTGCCTAGGAAGATTAAGACCATTTCACAAGCTCAACAGCAGCATGGTAATCTTAACGATCCTCCTTTGGATGATAAAGGGACTTAGAAATAAACATCTCAAATAACCATGACCTAGCCCCAGGTGCAAGGTCACATAGCCACCCTAGAAACATATTTAAGGATTCCCTTACTAACTTTGCTCAGACTGAAGAAGCTTCTTGGATAAGGAGCGAAACGTTTCCACTGAGAAAATAGAAATCCAGTTGACATGATTCAAGCTACAGACTGTTCCACCTGGATGACTGAGAACCTTCATCGACATATCTGTTGTCCATGTTGAGCTAAATCGGGGGTGGGCAACGTCAGGCCCGCGGGCCGTATAAGGCCCACAGGGCTCCCATCCGCAAACCCCGCCCCTTCCACGCAATTGGCTCCCGCCTGCAAACCCTGCCCCCAGTGCTTGTGATTGGCTCCTGCCCGCAAACTCCGGCCCCCGGTCCGTGGAAATCCCAGAAACCCCGCCCCCCACCCCCACCCCCAGTTCCCAGTAATAAATATCCAAATGGCCCTTGGCAGAAAAAAGGTTCCCCACCCCTGAGCTAAATGATGGGACATTCTGCTACTGTCACTTTGGGAAGCAGCTTTGGATGAACACAGTGGCCCCTTGACTCAGTTCTTGGCTACCCAAAGCACCGCAATACTTTATTTTCAGGTAGCTCAGAAGCGATCAGATGAAGGTGTTGCTGCCTTTTCCCTCTTCCCACAACTCCCCAAACTCCAGTCCCTGGTAAGCAGAGCCACACAGCATGAGGCTGAAACTGGGAGCAGATGCTGGCATAGAACTGAAGAGAATGGCGCAGCAGAGTTGCTAGGGCAGGGTGGGATGGGGTCCGGACTGTTTCAGCAGTGGGGAGAGAGGGCAAGGAAATGGGGTGGCCATGGTGGGGGGTGGGGGGCTCCCAGAAGACCTTTTGCCAGGGCCCCCTCAGTTCAGAATTTTTTGGCTGACTGAATACTTTGCCCATTCATAAACCGTTGCCATCAGTTACACTAGATTTAAAAGAGTCCCCCGTTGGGGGAGATGGGCGGTCATATAAATTTAAATAATAATTATAAATAAATAAAGACCAATTTATCCAAATTCTTGCTGCCCCTCCCCCCCTTTCCCTATCACTGATAGTTATTACTGTCATTTGTGGGGGGAAGTTGGGCACTGTTACAAACTGAGCTGGAAGCTTCTGGGTCCACATGGGGGGGCGCAGAAGGATTGTTACGGGGGGAAGATGATGCACCTTGTCCGTTCCCTTTTGAAATGGCTTTTGAAATGTAAAAAGGTAGTAGACTAGGAAGGGGATGCAAGATAGCTTTTTAGGATCTTTGCTTCAGTTTTATCTTTTTTTTTTCTTTCCATAAAAAAGACCAAAGTATTCTGTCTTTCGGCCTACAGTGCTGACCAAAAGCCTAGCAGCTGCATTTCCATGGCATGCTAAGCATGATCTGTTTTAACCTTGGTTTGGTTTGTTTCTTGCCACTTAGACTGTTGTGCAAGCGAGCCCACTTAGTTAGTTAATAATTCAGTATACTGTGTGAAGGGGCCTGGTAGCTCAGCGGGTAAGATGCCGGGCTTGTCGGTCGGAAGGTCACAAGTTTGGAGGTTCGAATCCCTAGCCCCGCGTGACGGAGTGAGCTCCCGCACTCACCCCAGCTCTTGCCAACCTAGCAATTCGAAAGCATGCAAATGCAAGTAGATGAATAGTACCACTTTGGTGGGATGGTAACAGCGTTCCGCGTGCGTCATGCCGGCCACATGACCGTGGAAGCGTCTTTGGACAACGCTGGCTCTTTGGCTAACAAACGGAGATGAGCACCGACCCCTAAAGTCGGACATGACTGCACAAATGTGTGTGGGGAACCTTTACCTTTACTTACACTGTGTGAACCCTGAAAATTGGTTAATTTAATAACCAGCATAACCATGTTGTATGAACGTGGTTTCCCTCTTTTAAATGGACGTTGCTCTCATAGAACCTGGCTCCTGGTGCTTTCAGTGCAGGAAACCCTTCTCTTCCCCAGCTTATTGCGTTCAAATCTTTTCAAAACCTTTTGTCTAAACAAATCCAGGGAAAGTTGCAATTATATAAGGTTAGTTCATGCCAAGAAACAAAACCTGTTCCTTGTAAGATGTATTTGTATTTTATGATGATTGGATTTTCTGCAGGAAGGACTCGGAGAATTCTGTTATTAGAATGTGGGGAGTTTAAGAAGCTTTTCTGAAATTTCCTGACCAGGCAAAGATCTCTTTGATCTTTATGGTCCCAGCCCTTCCTTTAGAATCTTTCAGGTGGTTTGAGAATGTCTGCAGATCTTCCATAAAACACAAGGAGCCCAGGAATGGACGGGGCTTCTCTGTCGCTAAATTCCTCAATGTGAATTTTGGTGGATACATCTTTTGGCAGGTCCAAGAGCATTAAATGATATGATTTTTGCTTTGCTTTGTTATCCTAGATTAATTGCTATTTATTTTCCACCTTATCCTAGAAGTGGGTTGCAATCACCTTTGAGGGGAATGTCACTCTACTGCAAACCTTTCTGGGACCTCTTTCTTACTTGTAGTCTTTCTGAAAAATCCACATATCACGGATAGCCAGCAGGGCCAATTAAATAAGACAATGCTGTTAGGAAGTAGCAACAGTCCAAAGGCCTTGCGCAGAGTTGCATCTGGTGGAAATATGGTACAATATTATGGGGCACGGTGGCTCAGCGGGTTAAACCGCTGAGCCGTTAGTCTGCCGACCTTATGGTCGGATAGCCACGCGGTTCGAATCCGCGTGGCGGGGTGAGCTCCCGTCACTAGCCCCAGCTCCAGCCCACCAAGCTGATCGAAAGCCACCGGCAAGTAGATGAATGGGGACCACTCACGTGGGCCAATTTGCTGGCGTCCTTCTCGGAGGGTCGCCCTCAGACCAAGAAGAAAGCTGGTCCCCGTGGATGGCGGCAGAGGACGGCAGATCCCGAAAAACGACAACTTCCTGGACGTCAGCAGCCGGCTCAGAAACAAAAGGTTCCTGGGACATGTAGTCCGACCTGCGGTTGAAGAGCCGGTTCCCTCACCCCCTCCCTAATCGCGCGGGTAATATAATATGATTGTATCATTGAATTTACATGATTGTAAGCCGCCTAGAGCCCTCCATTAGGGAGGGGATAGGCGGGGTATAAATAAGATAAAATAATAAAAAATAAATAATATAGATAGGAATATGGTTGTTGTGAGTTTTCCGGGCTGTGTGGCCGTGTTCTGGCAGTTTTGGTTCCTAACGTTTCGCCAGTAGCTGTGGCTGGCATCTTCAGTGGACAGGAGCACAGCTAGAAGATTCTCTCTGTGCCCAAGTGGAGAGTGTGTGTTCCTGCTGGTGTTTATAGCTGCTGAGAGGGTGTGGGTCTTCTGTGGGTCATTTACAAGAGATTAGGAGAGGGTTTATTGTGGTGATTAGGGGGTGTGGTGCTGTTGTCTGTGGGATTAGCACATCTATTGTGTGAGTTGTTTGTATATTTCTGTGGTTGAGTAGAGTTCGTTGACCTTTTGCAAGCTGTGTTTTTCAGGACTGGCAGCCAGGTTTTGCTGATCTTTAAGCTTTCTTCTTTTTTATTGAAACTGTGTTGGTGTTTATGTATTTCGACTATACATAGATAGGAATAGTTGTTCAATGGGCTTCTTGTATCATATCTCAATTGAAAAAACTTCTCAGTAATTATAATCCTTTAGACCAGCCTTTCTCAACCTTTTGACCCTGGAGGAACCCTTGAAATATTTTTCAGGCCTCGGGGAACCCCTGCACGTTCAGGCTCAAATATAGGCCAGAGGTTACAAAATTATTATATTTGTTTCATGTGTAGGCCTGTATATATGCATTAACAGTGTTCTTAAACTAAAAATAAAGAATGAAACTTACCTCTTTAATGTGAAGTTGCCTGAATTTGAAATAATTTTTAAAATAAATCATGACCTCTCACAGAACCCTGGGGTTCCACAGAACCCTAGTTGAGAAACCCGGCTTTTGACTAAGTGTAGTCAAAATACACTAAACCAGTGTATGATTTATTTATTTATTTATTTATTAAATTTATATGACCGCCAGAGCAGGGGTGGGGAACCTTTTTTCTGCCAAGGGCCATTTGGATATTTATAGCCGGGGACCGGGGGGGTCGGGGTCGGGGTTTCTGGGATTTCCGTGGACTGGGGGCCAGAGTTTGCGGGCAGGAGCCAATCACAAGCACTGGGATTTGCAGGCGGGAGCCCCGCGGGCCTTATGCGGGAGCCCCACGGACCTTATATGGCCCGTGGGCCTGACGTTGCCCACCCCTGCTTTAGAGCAGCGGTTCTCAAAGTATGGTCTGGGCCCCCACAGCCCCCCCCCCAAGATCCTTTCAGGTGGTCCAGTGAAGGCAAATAAATACACATTTTAAAATGTTTCAGTTTTAATTTCTAATACAGTAAATGTTGATAGCTATAACCCACATAAACCAAAGCTCTTGGGGGCCTCAATCATTTTTAAGAAAGTAAAGGGGTCCTGAGACCAAAACGTTTGAGAACCGCTGCTTTAGAGTATGAGTGAGCTGGTCAGAAATAAAAAGCATGAAGTTCGGTCTCTGGAACATAAAGTTGTGGACACCATGCTGCAGAAAATACAGTATACTCAAGATCAAGCTCTGCTTTTCACAACCCCTTTTAATAACAACATGTTTGGGTTTTTTTTGAGCAAACAACATCTCCCAGGGATAGATCCATAAATAATGTGTGCTCCCTAACCGTCTCTCATGAAAACTGTTTATGGGGCAATTTGTTGGTGTGACTGACTCAATCTGATAACCATTGGGGAAAAAAGTAGTTTCTTTGGTTCAAATGGTATTGAGCCCATGAAGGCAGAAACAAGTATTTCCTAGCTCATAGTAATTTGGGTTGCTTTAACAAGGTGCTCCGTACAGAGGAATCAGAGGAGCTTACTTGCATCACCAGTATACTTTCGATAAAACACAGATACCGTTTTACAAGATATCTCAAAAAGAATCTTCATTGTGATTAATGGACATAAAACAGTAATGGGTAAATAGTGTAAAAATCTTCATTTTCATGAGCTGTTTGCTTAGTGGCTTTAATTGTGCCATTAAGAATGATGCCCAAGCTTCAGTGTGAAAAAGAGAAGGAAAATGCATGTTTGTGTATGGGGACTTTTCAGCCAGAAAGTACAGTGGGAAAGCAATCCATTGGTTTAAAAGAACCCAGTTTTAAGCAGGAAAGTCAGTTCTTATCCTGAACTTGCTCTTAATAGGGAACTTGCTGTATCTCACAGGATCCCTGTCTTGGCTCCCATTTAGTTCTCACTGATATGCAACAAACCAGGGTCTGGTGTTGTATCACCGTAGGCTGCAAGTGGGAACTTGTATGATAGAATTTTTTTCTTATTTTTAAAGACCCTACATATAAAAAAATAAGGTGTCAGAGAAGTTGTCAAACTTAGTTTCTTCCTTGAGATAGTAATTGTCTATAGCAGAGCTTTCCAAACTTTTCATGTTGGTGACACACTTTTTAGACATGCATCATTTCGCGACACACTCTTACAGCAGGGCACAAGGCAGGCACTAGGACCTGTGCAGAATCACAGCCGGTTTGGAGGCAGCCAGGCACAAGGCAGGCACTAGGACCTGCGTGGAATCCTCGCAGGGCTCAGAGGCAGCAGCAGCCGCGACACACCCAAACACTGCAGCTGACACACTAACGTGTCCCGACACACAGTTTGGAAAGCTCTGGTCTATAGCAGTGTTTCTCAGCCTCAGCAAGTTTAAGATGTGTGGACCCCCCAACACTGGCTGAGGAATTCTGGGAGTTGAAGTCCACACGTCTTAAAGTTGCCACGGTTGAGAAACACTGAGCAAGACCTGGTGCTCCTAACAGCTAGTTAGGGTGGTGAATCATGGCCAGTTCCTTATCTCTGTACAATAGTTTAAAATTAAGCAGAGAACCCAGTGAAAGGGTTTTGCAGGGCTAGGCGTAGATTCATTTTTAAGCCAATATAACGGGGAGTTGACAAATCCATTTTTATTTGCTTCCGTTGAATGTTCAACTACTGCATATAGTAATGGCTTTTAGGAACACGCTAAGCTTCCTTTCATTGAGTCAAACCATTAGTCAGTCAAGCCCAGTTATGACCTTCAGACAGTCTCTCATGCCCCAGTCACCTCGCGGCTTGAGTACTGCAATGTGCTCTACATGGAGCTGCCCTTGAAGACTATCTGGAAGTTTCAGCTGATCCAGAATGCAGCGGCACAGGCAGTGATGGGCATGCCTCAGTATGCTCATGTAACAGCTCTGCTTCGCGAGCTGCCCAGGTTGCCAGTTTGCTTCTGGGTGCGATTCAAGGAGCTGGTGGTTACCTATAAAGCCCTCCAAGGCATAGGCCCTAGTTACTCGAGGGACCGCTTGTCTCCTATAGTATCTGCCTGGCCAATTCGACCTTGCAGGGTTGGCGTGCTCCTGATTTCTTTGGTTAAACAATGCCATCTATCGGGACCCTGGAAGCATGCCTTCTCTGTAGCAGCACCTGGCCACAGGAACGAGGTTTCCCCCAAGATCCAGACGCCCCCAACTCTGCTGTTGTTTAGAAGAGCCATGAAAACCTGGCTCTTCACCCAGGCCTTTGGCGAGGGAGAGCGAAACCTCTCGTTTCATTCCATCCAGTCGGTTGCCATCTTTTTATCTTTCGTTTTATTGTAATTTCTTTGTTTGATTGTTGTGAGCTGCCCAGAGTCGTGGGGAGTCAGGCAACATACAAGATGATGATGATGATGATGATGATGATGATGATGATGATGATGAGATGATGATGATAAGATGATGTCATCAGTATCATCACGGAATTATGGGTTGGACGAGACCTTGTAGTTCAGGTGCTAGGGCTAAGCTGTCGAAAGATCCCAAGAAAGACCTGGTTGCTACACCTTTTGGTTGCTTTGAGCTGTTCATGTAACCACCTCCTTTTTATTCTTCAAACCCCTTTGTTTTCATCCTCCTGCAACCCCTACCCTCCAGCTCAGACTTGTTTCAGCCTTTTTCTTCCGTAATGTTAATAGCCAGGTTCTAATATTGAATTTGAGAGATTTATATTTAAAGTGCTCTCTTAGGAACATGTGCTTCTGAGTTGACAGCTGTTGCCAAAATCACAGCAATGCCTCCTCCTATTTGCACCCCCCTTTCCCCCCCAGTGCCCACCTGAGCTTTTATTTGGCATTAACTGCCAACCACCTTTGGAAATATTAAGTCTATTCCAAACAAACCGTATTGGCAGAAAGCGTGGATGAAGATGCGCAAACCTCTGAATTGGGGAGTTCGACGTGTTTTGCTTGAAAACCGCTGCCTCTGTCACTTTTTAAAAAATACGTCTTTGGAGCGGGGGCGTGTATGCAGAAGCACAAAGCACAATTAAAATACAGTTATATTTTCTCCTAGTTATTAAAGCTTGCATTAACATGACACAAAGTTTTGTCTGGGGACTAGTTTGCTATGGCTCAGGGAGCGTTTTGTGTGTGACAGTAATAGGCTCCAGTTAATATACTTGAATGATACTAGAATCGGCGTTCTAAGACAGAACAAAAGAGGTTTATTTGAAGCTTGCATCACAAAGGTGGCATTATCGCTGTGAACAATCCACTGAGATCAGGGTTTAATTATTGTATCTTGCGTTCCTTCAATATAATAAAGTGAGTTCAGGGGAACCATTCTCTCCAATTCACCCTCCGCTTAGCAAGCAGGCAGCTAGTCTATAATTGAAGAGCCAAGCTCTGAATAGACCCCCGTTTCCCCAAACACCAGGGGTGTCCCCAGTTGGTCAAAAAAGTCAAGATGGCAGCCGCAATGCTGTGATCGAAGCCATACCTCTTTTTTACATGCATCCAAAACAGGTGGGGCTTCAATCACACCATTGCAACTGCCATATTGACTTTTTTGATCACAGCTGGGGGACCCCCTACCAAAGACAGGCGTTTCCCTTCAAACTTTAAAATTACTGGGTATGTGTGCGTCCCGGGGGCTGAACTTCTGAGAAATCTGCGTGAAGCCCCCTTGGACCTGATGCAACTGTCTGTATCCCAAGGGCATTGTATAAATTCTGTGAGCGCTGTAGGCAGTTAGTTATGTGATAAAGGTAAAGGTTCCCCCCGCACATTTGTGCAGTCGTGTCCAACTCTAGGGGCTGGTGCTCATCTCCGTTTGTTAGCCGAAGAGCCAGCGTTGTCCGAAGACGCTTCCGTGGTCATGTGGCCGGCATGACGCGCACGGAACACTGTTACCTACCCACCAAAGTGGTACCTATTCATCTACTTGCACTTGCATGCTTTCGAATTGCTAGGTTGGCAAGAGCTGGGGCTAGTGCGGGAGCTCACTCCGTCACGCGGGGCTAGGGATTCGAACCTCTGAACTTGCGATCTTCCGATCGACAAGCCTGGCGTCTTACCCGCTGAGCCACCACGCCCCCGGCTAGTTAAGTGATACTTTGAGATAATTTCAGGTGTTCTCTGGAGTCTGCCCTCTCCCCATTTTAAAAGCAGCTGAACCTTTTGCAAGGTTTTTTTTAAAAATATATATAAATTTCTTACAATGCTTCTAACAGGGAAATGGTGTTCTGGGGTACTGTGAGAATTTAAAACAGCCAACTTATCCTTAAATTTTCCACAGTGCCGTAGGGCATTACTGGGATCCACATGGCCTCTGACAAGCTCCCAGGGTCTACAAATGTTGGGGACTCTGACCCCCCCTCCATTCTCCTTCTGTTGTCCTGCCTCATCTTGTTGATTTGCCTCTTGGAACTCTTGAATCTTTCCTGCAAAGAACTGCTGCACCATCTCCCACCTCCTGCTGGCCCATCTTCTCCTCCCATCCTTGTATAAGATTAAGATATAATTAATTAAGTTTAATTATCGTCCTGCCCTCACTTTTTTTTTACCTTTTTGGTATAGCCCCAGCTGCTTGGTAGCATAGCCCTTGATATCTCGTGCAGGAACTGGTGTACAGCTGCTCATACCTGCTCTTGAGATATGTTCTGGGCCTTTTGATCAGTGCAAATGAAAGCTCTCAGTCACTCCTCCCTGTTTATTGTGCTGCAACCAGAAGGGCCTACTCTGATTGGAGACCTGCCAGAAGACACTTTCCCAGCAGTAGACCGCATTCCTTCAAGGTTGTATCAAGCCTATCTCCCAGGTCAGCAGGTTGAGGTGGAAATGAAGTAGCAGTGGTCTTAAGACAGTGTTATCTCCCTTGGACAGCTTCCTTAAGTGTAGACTTCAACTCCCAGAATTCTCAGCTGTGAGTATACTGGCTGGAGGATTCTGTGAATTGAAGTCCACCCCCTATGGAGGTTAACCAGATTGGGAAATATTGTAAGGTATGAACCGACCTCTTGATGCCTTCTGACAGGATCATGAATATTGAATGTCTGTCTATGGGAAAAGCTCCCTGCAAGTAGAAAATTGCACGTATGTCAGTGACCAAGCTGAGCTAGGGTGTTTCTCTGTGATATGCTAGTTTTCTGATTGCAGGAAAGGAGAAACATTCAAAAATAACATGTACATTCAATAACTGTTAAAGTCCGAAATGAGACTTTCTGCCACCTTGGGATTCTGGCATCTCATTTTGCATGTGTTGATGATGAAAAAGAAGGATCCACTAGGAGAAAAACTGGGCAATGTGTCTCAAGCATCTACTAGCTATTAGAAAGCCTGCTGCTAAAGACAGGCTGGTTTCTAAATTGTGCATTTGTGTTTTTCAGGGGCTGCCTTACTTAGTTTAGCTATCTGTGGGCAACCAGACTACTGTGGCTTATTCAGTAGTAAAAATCTGGCTTTGCCATGGTTCAAAGTTATCTTCTTTCAAACCTTACTAAGATGAACCATAGTTTGCCCAGAACCTGAAGTCAGAATAAGCTGTGACCAATTTACAATAGTAGCAAAACTTTTTAAGTTCCCACTACAGTTGTGTGTTGCAACTTGTCCTCCAAATGTGTAACGTTGAATAGCTGGGGCAGATTAACAGTGGTCTTGCATTTCTTACAGAAACCCATATTGCCTTTCTCTGTTCCTGTGCTGATACATATTCCATTTATTTATTTATTTAGCTCAGCTTCTTGGTCTCCCTTTGCCTTCTGCACCCCTTAGTTTCTTGCATGCCACAGCTGGATAAGCTCAACAGGTGCTGGCTTGGATCATCTTATTCTCATCTGATTTCAGTTCACACCTGTAGGTGTAACCTCCTTAAATGGTTTAATTGCTTTGACAAGCCATGAAGCTCAAAGAACTTGATCTGTGACCTTTGCTTGGGGTACAGTTAAAGGAATGTTCCCAGCATCCTGTTGTGCAGATGAATGATATATGGTTTGGGAAACAGCTGGGCCGCTCGGATTGTAGTTTGTAAAGTGGTACATCATTGTGCCAAAAAATGAAGGCTAAAATCTGAGAAGCCTTGATTCTGAGCTGAATGGGACCACTTTGGGGGGTATTGAATTAACAAATGATTTGTAGACTAGCCTAGGGCAGAGGACAAATATAACATAACTGCTACCATTGGTTTACTTCTTAGAGCCCTGGGCCTACATTTAAATAATTGTTCTATACCTTCCTTTCCTTGGTCATAAATGCTGTTTTAAGGCATAGCATTGCTCTAGGAATTCCACGGGCTCATAGGAGTCTTCAGGGGGACAAGGGGGGACAAGTGACACTGTGACGCAGATACCAGAGGGCAGAGCTTGTGTTATAACATCATGACAAATGTTTTGTCATTGTGGTTAGTTAGGAACAGATGCCTATGCAAAAGAGTTGTGCTGCTGATGGTGTAGGTACAAGCCAATAAGTTCTGGGCTTCTGCTACATTTGCAAGGAAGAAGCAGCAGCATTAGAACTGCTTCCCTCTTTTCTTGTTCTCATGACCAGGGATAGATTGGAAGTTACCTATGTTTCATACTTTTCTTTTTCTTTTACTTTACTACACTTTTTCTTTTCTTTCTTTCTCTTTTGTATTTCTATTTCTTTCTCTATTTCTAACTTTTAACTATGTATTGTAAAATTCTAATAAAATTTATCAAAAAAAAAAAAAAGAACTGCTTCTCTCCCGAAACTGGCCACAGCCACATCCCAGCAGGATAAGCACAGGAAACCCATTCATGCTTTCTTGCCCATTGGTTGCACTGCTCTTTGGAGAACCACTTTTCTAGTGTCCTTCCAAAACAGTCAGCTATGCCCTGCCTCCTGTTATTCCTTATCTCACTCGTTTTTGTGCTTCTTAAATATCTCTGCGTCACCACTGTTCTTTTCCCATGCAGTAGGGTTGGTAGTTGTCAGGGTACATTCAGCAGTGTTGGACACACAGGTCCTGCGAGCAAACAAGCAGGAGTGTCCACGTCATGGCCTCCCTTCAGCCTCTCTGAAGCTCTGACAGGTTCTCTCTGTTTGGGAGACTTTCCTTGACAATGTATTGTGCAGTTAATGCCTCTTAGTGAAGATGTGCCAACAGTAATAACAATAGCTGACCCTGACTTTCAAAAGTCATCACTGACGTAGGAAACTCAGAGCATCAAATTTCAAATAAAAATAACTTCTTCTGGCTACAGTCCTTCCATTAGACAGGGCTGGGGGGGGGGAATCTAAATACCATGACTTACTCCTGCGTTAGTGGACAGTAATTAAAACTTTGCCAAAGCATGTTGTTTCTTGCATTTTTCAAACAGATAACTAATTACCTACCAAAATGAGCTCTTCCATTGCTAATGTGTAAAAAAATAATCAGTTTGCCTACCAATAAGTAGAGATGATAAATCTCCCCCCCCCCAAAAAAAAAAAGCAAGCAAAGCTTGAACAAGGAGTGTTCAACTCCTGCCTAATTATAGCGTGACTGAATGTGGCAGGACATGGAACTGTCTAATGAGTTATTTTGGAGTCTTACTAACACCACACCTATCCAGCTCTCCAAAGTCTGCTGGAAGTCCTTGGAGCAGTGTTTCTCAACCGTGGCAACTTTAAGATGGGTGGACTTCAACTCCCAGAATTCCTCAGCCAGCCATGCTGGCTGGGGAATTCTGGCACCTGAAGTCCACATATCTTAAAGTTCCCACGGTTGAGAAACACTGTCTTGGAGCATCCCTGCTGCATAGGAGACATGTTCTAGGAAACCAGTGGGCAGTTGGTCAGGTAGCTTCAAAACAACATCTGTTTTGGACATGATCTTGTTAGGTTTCCTGGCCAGTGGCTCCAACTGGCTTGTCAGTGCTTGAATTAAAAGTGGGGGGGGGGCATCATCCCCTTTGCTATGGTTTTTAAAGGATGTTGGGTCCTTATTTGGCTAACATTCAAGGGAGCCTTAAAACATTTAAAGCGTTAAAAAGAGGAGTGAGATTTGTGGATTCAAGACTCCCCAGTTCTTTCCAGTAGTCACCATTGAAACAAATATTTGGGGGCAGAGAAAGTCCATTTGGGGGCAAATGGAGTGAATGTTTCCCTGTCTGGATTAGCTTTCTGAAATAAACCAATTGAGTTCTCTTCATTTAATGGAGTTACCTTTTAAGAAAGCATGATTAAGGCTGCCATTTTATTTCAGTTTCCAGATTTTGAGGGAGAGGGAGATGATGAGAAAAGTGCTTTTCCCTCAGGTCACTATCAAGGTTGAATAATATGGAGGTGAAATACTGTTTGGGAAATGGAGGACTTTCCTTTTGCCTCCCTACAGCCCCCAGCAATCCATGCCCCCTCCCTAGTTTGCACACCATCTTCCTTTTCTCTCCATAGTTTCAGGATCTAAGGCAGTGTTTCTCAACCTTGGCAGCTTTAAGATGCATGGACTTCAAAGTCCAGTATTCTCCAGCCAGCATTCTGGCTGGGGGATTCTGGGAGTTGAAGTCCATGCATCTTAAAGCTGCCAAGGTTGAGAAACACTGATCTAAGGCATGCTTTTCTGTGTAACAGCATCTCGCCCTTCCTCCAAAGCAAACTTGGTGCTTCAGTCCCTTGTCTAGTATCTCACAGGTCTGGAATTCAAAGGAATCCATATGATACCTGTTGAGATGCTAATGTTTTTAAGTGGGGGGGGGGAATATCTGCAGAGTTTGTAACCTCTGTTCCACTTGGTGGTGGCTAAAAGTCCCGATAAACACACATGAGCAGCAGAACTCTTGAGACATGCATAGAAAGTTCCGATTTTTCCCAGTGTGTTTTTTCTTTCTTTTCCTTCCTAAAATGGCCCTCCCTCAGTTTTTTCCTTTGTGGAACTGAAGCTAGGATACATGGGACAGTCTCCCACTCAGACAATGGCTGTATTCAATTTTCTTTAGCTTCAGCAAGCTGTTCAGCTCTATTCCTTGCCGCTGGACGTCACCGCCTTCATTAGATCACTATAATCCCCTACCAATGCGCTGCCTTTAAAAGAAGACGTTTATGATTTGGACATTGGCGAAATGCCCCGGCTTGTTTCCATAACCCCTTGAGCCCATCCTGGCTTCTCAACTGCATCAGGTGGGGAGTGGGAAGCCACTTCATTATGCAAGTTGGCCTGTGGGAGAATGAGAAAAGAAATCTCAAACCGCACATGTAGCTAACCGCCTTTTCTTTCCAGCTGGGGGAAACCTAGATAAATTTCTCTCAGCTAATAAACGACACTCTCATTTTGCACCTGAGCCTGTCTGTGAAGCTAGCAGTGGCAATTGTTCATTTTTTTAATATATATATTATTTTTCCTTCAGAACTCTGTAGATTAAAAAAAGAGAGAGTCCTTCATGCACCAGGAACCAGCCTAATGTAACACTTGTCTTATCTTCACACTTACTCAGCAGGTATTTACAAAAGGGCAGTGGGAAAGTCTTTCAACTCCGTCCTGTTAACTCTGCACAGGATGTGTCCAGATCAGATACGCTTACCTGCTTCTCTCCTACCACAGGGCCAAATCAGGAAGCATTTTCCAGCATATTTCCTTGTTCTAGGCAACCTTATTGACTTTGTGCTATTCTGTCTATGAAGGTTCTCAGTCATCCAGGTGGAATTGTCTGTAGCTTGAATCATGTCAACTGGATTTCTATTTTCTCAGTGGAAACGTTTCACTCCTTATCCAATGAGCTTCTTCAGTCTGAGCAAAGTTAGTAAGGCAATCCTAAATATGTTTCTAGGTAGCTGTGTGACACAGCTAGTCACACAGCTAGTCACACAGCTACCTAGAAACATATTTAGGATTCCCTTACTAACTTTGCTCAGACTGAAGAAGCTCCTTGGATAAGGAGCGAAACGTTTCCACTGAGAAAATAGAAATCCAGTTGACATGATTTGTGCTATTCTGTGTCTTTAGGGCTACAAATGAAAAAGCTGTGACAACACAGTGGCTTATGGAAGTGATCCTTCTTGTAAGGCTTGCCAGGTCCGAGAGGATGAAAGCAGCTCAGGCCCATTCATCCCTTGCTCTTGAGCAGGGACCCTTAGCAATGCAGCCTGTAAGACCCCCGTGAAGCAGCTCAGGCGGCGTGGCCTAAATGGTCACGTTGATCACATCCCTCTTCAAATGAGCAGGTCAGCAGGTTCAGATCATTTTCTACGATGGGTTCTCTTGGGAATGGAGGTTCCCCGAGAATGTCCTTTCAACCTCTGTAAGCCTTTGGTCCTCTTGCTTGCTTTCAGGGTCTCAAAATACCGAGAGCCCGTCTTCTAACCCTAATGCACAGTTCAGTTGCCTTTTGTTTTGTGGGTGAGTCAAACATATGCTATTCCTTTCCAGCCAGTTTGATGTAGCCCTTACAACCTTGTTTCAGAAATCCACAGTACAAGCCGTAAGGATATATGAAGATTTTACTAGAAATCAAGGGTAATAGACTAGTCCAAGGATTAAGCTGTGAATGGCTGCCTGGCGGGAAACAGTTCAGTGTCCTTCCTTTCGCTCCTCCTCTCTCTCGCCCGAAGCTCCCCGCCTCGTCCCCGCCGTATCTCGTTGCTTTGGAGACCCAGCAACTTTGCCCCATTCCGGCCATGGGATTCCCAGGCAGCTCTGCAAAACATACTACTGTCTGTGCAAAGCAAAGCATACTGGTCATTTGGCATTCTACTGCATTAGCTATCAGGTTACAGCCCCCACCCACCCCCACTACCAGACTCAAGTCAGAGGGATGACTCCGGCTCTGACAGTCAGGGTCAATTTTGAGAGTTTGTGGTTCAAAACCTCTGGGATGCATCTTCAGGTTGGGGAAGAATTGGAGCAGGCAAAAGACCAAGTATTAGTGATGGTTCCAAAGGATGGCTTTAACTGAGAATATGAAACTTGGGGGGGAAAAAACACCCCACAACCTTCTCCCACTCATTTTTTTCCTTCCAGGTGATGAGATTGTGAATTATCCCTTTTAAGTTCAGTCCATCTCTATTTCTTGTTTTTTCTCTTTGCTTCGTACCTGTATCACATGAGTTTCACTTTTGGTTATCTTTGATTATCTCTAGTCTCTGTTGCAGTTTCAGTGTGTTTCAGTAAATTGCACATGCTTTGAACAGATGTGGGTTCATGACGCTGTGGGCAACAGTCAATCAGTTCCATGCGCAAGTGGCTTTAGTTGGCTTACCCAACTAAAGGATGGGGATAGCAGGTCCGAACGAAAACTGTAGGGAGATTTCCACGATAGCCCCACTGTTCAAATACTTGACAGTGAATCCTTCCAGAATTCTTCTCTGAAAGGCCTAGTTTACATGTGTATTTTAAGTTATCCTTGTGTATATGTAGCTTGAAGGCAGCCAAGAGCAAGAATTCACCACCCTGTTGATGGCCATATTTCTCCACTTTGCTGCTTCTGCTCCAGTCTCCTGAAGCAAATAGCACTCCTATTTCTTCCCCTGTCCATTCAAATCTATTTTTTTTTCTATTTTTAAAAGCCCTTCTCTCCATTCTCATTAGTTGCATCAAGTATTTTATCTGCAACAACAACAAAAAAAGATCATTTATCATTACATCCATTCCCCTGGCAAATTCACTTATTTTTGGCTGTTTGCATCTTGTTCACAGTAGAGAAATTTTTTTCCCTTTTGTTAAAGGTTACATTTTCTTTGCACCCTTCACTCAAGGAGCCTACAGTGGCTTCCACAAAAGAGGCCTGAGGTGTTTGCTCCAATAGTTTTCATTTTGTTTTACAAACTGTTCCTAGGAGAATGTTGCAACTCTTCCCAGCACTATGCTAGATAATGAGTGTTTTTCCAGGGTTGCGGCAATGAATTGCTCACTTGGATGCATGCTTGTTATCTTGCTCCAGCTGAGCTGAGAGATCCACGGGGATTTTTGGTAAGGGGTGTGTGGCCGAGAGATGGAGACACCCAACAGAAGGCAGAACTGTGCAGTACTTTGGATTCAAAGGGAAATGGTGTTTCAGAGCACATGTGTAGAACCTGTAGGCACCCGCTGAAACCATAAATGCAGCTACTTTAAGAAATTGCCAGTAGGTACTATCTGGGTGACCCACATGTTCTGAATCCTCTTTTCATGTTCATATCCAACTCTAGTGGTTAAGGCAACAGGCTAGAAACCAGAAGACTGAGAGTTCTAGTCCCGCCTTAGGCATGAATGCCGGCTGGTTGACCTGGGGCCAGTCACTCTCTCTCAGCCCTAGGAAGGAGCCAATGGCAAACCAGGAGACTGCGTTCTAGTCCCACCTTAGGCATGAAAGGCGGCTGGGTGACCTTGGGCCAGTCCCTGTCTCTCAGCCCTAGGAAGGAGCCAATGGCAAACCAGGAGACTGAGAGTTCTAGTCCCGCCTTAGGCATGAAAGCCGGCTGGGTGACCTTGGGCCAGTCACACACTCTCAGCCCTAGGAAGGAGCCAATGGCAAACCAGGAGACTGAGAGTTCTAGTCCC
The DNA here is from genome assembly GCA_023362775.1 of Charina bottae. Lineage (NCBI taxonomy): Eukaryota > Metazoa > Chordata > Lepidosauria > Squamata > Charinaidae > Charina > Charina bottae. The sequence continues at coordinate 5,748,891 of JALMGJ010000027.1, read as the reverse complement.
GCCTTAGGCATGAAAGCCGGCTGGGTGACCTTGGGCCAGTCACACACTCTCAGCCCTAGGAAGGAGCCAGTGGCAAAGCAGGAGACTGAGAGTTCTAGTCCCGCCTTAGGCATGAAAGCCGGCTGGGTGACCTTGGGCCAGTCACACACACTCAGCCCTAGGAAGGAGCCAATGGCAAACCAGGAGACTGAGTGTTCTAGTCCCGCCTTAGGCATGAAAGCCGGCTGGGTGACCTTGGGCCAGTCCCTGTCTCTCAGCCCTAGGAAGGAGCCAGTGGCAAAGCAGGAGACTGAGAGTTCTAGTCCCGCCTTAGGCATGAAAGCCGGCTGGGTGACCTGGGGCCAGTCACACTCTCTCAGCCCAACTCACCTCACAGGGTTGTTGTTGTGGGGAAAATAGGAGGAGGAAGGAGTATTAGGTATGTTCGCCGCCTTGAGTTATTTGTAAAAGTAATAAAGGCGGGATAGAAAATTAAATAAATAAATGTCAGAATGGCTGGCAGGTGAATGATATGTGTGTATTTTTGAGTTCTGCTCACTCCAGCATTTCACAGGCCTGTCTCCCTTTTCTAAAAGGGTTGTTCATAAAGGCGGTTGAGATTAAAAAAAAGCAGGGCTTTGTATACCTGGTGCACCGAGAGAATCGTCTTGGATGCTGGAATTTTGTTTCCATAAGCCTTTAGAACTTGCAATTCTCTGCACCGTTCAGAACCAGGTGCTTGTGGGGAGAACAAACGTTGGCCAGGGAGCTGGGCTTTTGCACCACATGCCACTTCAGGATACTGCCTCACGTTTCCCGTTCCTGACCCCCCATCGCTTCATCCTCTCTATCCTGTGAGCTCTCTTCCTCCTGCCAAACAAGAACGGAAACAATTCCGCAAAGTTAACACTGCAAACTGCCTTCCCTTGCAGAGTTTATTCTGACATAGCAAGTGGATTTCCGTTTTGTCCTGGCGCAGGGTATGTACCGATCCATTTAGCGATTCAGTGAGGAAGAACAGATGTGTGCTTTTTGAAATTGAAAGCCAAATTAGGATTTAGGACCTGTGACCATCTGCCTGGCTTAATATTATCCTCTTCTGTTTCTTACATTTAGCTTACAGGCAGAGACTAGTGAATATAACTTGTGTGTAATTAAACTTTGTGAGGTTTGTTACAGTTGTGTCTATATGGCTAAATACATTGTATGTTGCTTCTCTCTCCTGCAAATTTAAATGTTAACTTGTGTGTGTGTGTGTGTGTGTGTGTGTGTGTGTGTGTGTGTATGCTGCCGAACATGATGCCCTTCTTCTTGACTCAGGAAATAACCTCCTGATCTTAGGGCAGGGCATTTTGATAAAGACAAAGCGATCAACCGAGAGTGGCCTTTTTGCAGAAGCATAGATAGAGTTCTTAGTTGTGAACCTGCCTTCCTTTCCCAGGGACTATTAATTTTAAGGAATGGTTTTTCTGTCTACCACAAGTTTGTGTGTGTGTGTGTGTGTGTGCATGTTTGTGTGTATGTGGTTAATCTATATTTTTAGTATTGTTTGGAAAATAAAATAGGTTGCAACTTGTGCTGTTAATCTGCACAGAAGCTCCATGAAGGGAAAAAGAATTATTCCTGCTGACGATGGCTAATGTTCCGTGAAAATAAAAAGGCAAGCTGCTTTGCACCTGGTTTCTTAAAGTGCTGAAGGAGCAATGTTCCCTCCAGCATCTCTGTCGTAGTGTCATCAAAACTCTGAGACCAAAGAATAACTTTCCTTTCACCCTCTGCCCACTTCTACCTCTTACTTATAGTGGAGTTTCCTAAAGTCGAAAGAGGAGTTTTTATGTACATCTGTGTCCTGTCCCAGCCCAATCACACACAATACACCAGGGAAGCAGTTGTAAAACTTTGCTGAGAAACTTGTGAGGTAACGAACAGGCGGCCAGGGAGTGTGAGCGCAAACGCACACACCCTACAAAAACAAGCCCCAAAAGTCTCGCGAGCTTGCCTTAAGGGAGTTTCACATTCAAAACATGATTAGTCAAGTGAGTCCAAGAGTCAAGTCAGGTCACGAGGTTTTCCGATCAGGAATCCCAGCACACGGAGTCTGGTAAGCAGACAGTTGTCCCCAACGACCGGCCTGGGCTTGCGGCACCCTTTTTATAGAGGCAGGCCTGGGTGGAGCTTATTTAGGAGGGCGGGGCTGCTTTCTCGCGCGTAGCCTCGCCGACCTCCGCTGTTCCTCCCTCCTTTCCGCTCCCCTTTCTCGAGCACTGGGAGGGGGCGGCAGCTCCGAGTCTTCGTCCTCACCAATCAGCGGCGCCTGTGCCTGCTGCTCGCTGACCAGCCCCGCCTCCTCTGACTGCTCAGGCGGCCGTTTATCTAGAGCTGGCTGCTCGCCCTCCATCTCTACGTCAGAGGCTGGCCGCCCGTCCTCTGACTCTGACTCTGAGCCCGAGCCCCCCATGACACTCTGTGTCTGTGAACTCATGTGTAAGGCTTGCAAAGGGAAGACACAACTTGCACACTTTCCTCCTCCTGTTAAGGGTTGAGTGTTTGGAGCTGATCCAAGTGTGATTTTACAGGCACAAACATGTAAAAGCTATACGTTATTTCTTTGGCTATTGGCAGCAAGCTTGTGCAGTAGAAGCAACCTGACTTGATGTCTTCCTGGTGGTTCTTGGAACACCATGTGAGAGTTTCCATTTCCTCTGCAATTGCATAATTCTCCTTATCTCCCCAAGCTATTCTCTGAGCTGCTCAGATGCTGGAGGATATAAATGTGGTGTTCTTGGCGCTCTCTGAGCTTGGTGGTTTGCTTGCAGACGTTTTATGACCCGACGATGTTACCTAGTTGGGTAATGAAATGTCTGCAAGCAAACCACCAAGCTAAGAGAGCGCCAAGAACTCTGTAGTTCAACTCTGAGCTACAGATATTCTCTTCTATTGGATATAAACGTTCCTGTGTTGTGTATGGATCTGGGTGATGCCTCCTGTCTTCTGTTCTGGGAAGAAGGGGGTATTATTTAGCTGTCTAGGTAAAGGAACAAGATCACTCTTTCCTCTGACTGATCCTTAGCTCAATGTAGGGCTTTCCAAGTCTGTTTGGCCATCCTGGTTGGGAATTCTAGGAGATGCGTTTCCAATCTGCTTGAAAGGTTTGGAAAAGTAGCCCTATCTGAAATTCAGCCATGTTCAGAAAAGGATATCAATGTATGTCTCACCTTTCAGATAACTCTAGATCAGTGTTTCACAGCCTACACAATTTCCAGGTATGTGAATTTCAACTCCCAGAATTCCACAGCCAGCAGAGCCAATGATGAGAATTCTGGGAGTTGAAGTCCACACACCTGGAAGTTTCCAAGGTTGGGAAACCCTACTCTAGATCTACAACCTTCTGATACAATTCTCCCAACAGTGGAACATAGGCAGTAGTACTGCTTGATAATATTGGTGGTGGATTAGAAACACAATTTCATTGTGTTTTATAAAGTAAACTTTCAGAGGACCACCAGAGAGTTCAAATTATAAGGATCTGCAGAAACCAATCAAGAGCAGCTAACTTGTCTTGTGGGTTTGACTGTACAACAATTCCTTCTTGATTTGCATGAGCATCCTATGACATAGTTCAGAGACATTCCCTTCTTCTTTTAACTGTAGATCTAGGTTTTAGTCAATTTATGTAATGGCTGTGAATCCCGAGATTTCTCTGCTAATTAAAAAAAACCCACACACTTCTTAGGTTTCACTTGAAGAAGTAGGCTTTCAAAATAGGCATAAAAGGATCAGTTGACTTTTTTGCTACCTTCATTTCAATAGATCAACTCAAATCATTCAAGAGCCAGTTTAGTATAAAAAAAAAACACGAGGAACGCTTTCTGAATCGTGTGGCTGATGGGTAAGATTAGATATCTATCCAACATATTTAGCCAAAAAGTTTAGGAAGCGAGAAAGACTTAATGGCTGGAGTTTGGACCGTGACCTTCACTCAGGGGTGAAGGTGAAAGTTTGGACTGCTGGCCAGATTGGGGGGAGCTTTATGCTTATTCTGTTGAGGGGGACCAGAATTTCTCCCTGAAACACAACACATTTTAAAATTAAAACCAAATAATATACATTTCCATTTAAACCTGATGACTTCCAGATACAAGTCCCATGATCCCGAATATGGATTAGGAGGAAAAATAAGCATTTTCCAGTTTTTGTCCTTTTCCCCTCCCTTCCTTCCTTCCTTCCTTCCTTCCTTCCTTCCTTCCTTCCTTCCTTCCTTCCTTCCTTCCTTCCTTCCTTCCTTCCTTCCTTCCTGTTGAATAACACTCATGATTACAGTATAGAGGTAAATGTGACAGCAGGCCAAAAGTTCTTAAAAAACAAAATCTCAACACTCTGGCCTTAAAGACTTCTGTATAGGGTTATTTGATTAAAAAAAATATTCTGGCAACTAATCAAGAAAATAAGTAGCTTTGTTGTTTTATTTTTGCTTAGTTTAGTTTCTCAAGTTGGCTGGCAACTCTAACAGGATGCCATTGCTGCTTTTTGGCTGGTATGTGGGGAGAATAAACTTGAAGAATGACAGTAATTAGGGTCTGCCGTTACTCACGGAAAACCAGCACGAGCCACAGCTGTCCTTTACAGCAGCGGTCCCCAACCTTTTTGGCGCCAGGGACCGGTTTCGTGGAAGACAATTTTTCCACAGACCGGGGGGGGGGGGGGGTTTCATAAGGAGCTCGCAACCTAGATCCCTCACATGTGCAGTTTACAGTAGGGTTCGCGCTCCTATGAGAATCTAATGCCGCCGCTGATCTGACAGGAGGCGGAGCTCAGGCGGTAATGCGAGCGATGGGGAGTGGCTGTAAATACAGATGAAGCTTCGCTCGCCCGCCCACCGCTCACCTCCTGCTGTGTGGCCCGGTTCCTAACAGGCCACGGACCGGTCCGTGGCCCGGGGGTTGGGGGCCCCTGCTTTACAGTACCTAAAAGAGGAATTTAAAATAAGGTGTTTTTTTTAAAAAAGAAGGCTGCTGAGCCTGTTCTCTCTCCTCCCTAACCCCATCTTCTTTAACAGAAGAATTCAGCAACCTTTTATTTACATAACACTGTCACATTTTGAGCCGAATGAAAGGGAAGTAGCACGTTCCGTGATATTGTCGGTTTTACGTTATGAAGGAAACCATCCAACTCAGAGGGCTGTTAAACATCTAGGGTTTGTTTTTGAGAGACTGCACCACGTCGGAAGTGGGCTTGGAGCCCTTCGCCTCTGCAGCGCCTGAGTTTGGCATTGATGTAAATCCACCTGCGTTGGGACACTGGGATCTGGAGTCCCGGAAAGCGAAGTATCATAGCTTCCGGAGGGGAGGGGAAGAACTTAGATTCATTGCAAAAAGCCTGGGAGAAAATTTAACCTCTGTTGCAATAAATGCCCCTTTAAAAATTGGATTCAGAATCCTTTCCTTGTGGTAGACAGGGACGTGGCTTTCAAGTAAATATGTTTGCGATTCCGTTAATTTGGAACAGGACACAGGAAGATGCTTAATCACTGCTAATCTGACAGCACTACACGGCGTACATGACAGTTGCTTCAATAGTCCTAAATGCTGAAGCTGAAACACTCTACAGCAGCGGTCCCCAACCTTTCTGGTACCAGGGACCAGTCGTGGAAGAAAATTTTTCCACGGACCAGGGGCAGGGCGGGGTTTGCAGGCGGGAGCCAATCGCGTGCACTGGGGGGGTTTGCAGGCGGGAGCCAATCGCACGCACTAGGGGGCGGGGTTTGCAGGTGGGAGCCCCGCAGCCCACTTCCTAACAGGCCGCGGCCCACAGGTTGGGGACCCCTGCTCTACAGTGGTGGCCCAGGAGGAATATAGAACTGGGGGTGGCATGGGGGAAATCCACGCTTTGTAGCAGGTGGGGTAGAGCTGATAGAGAGGGTGTTGCTGTGTGTGGCAACCCCATTTTGGGTAAGGGAGGATGTAACTCTGGGATAGAGCCCTGTCTTGGTATACAAAGCATCTCAGCTTCAATCTCAACAATTTTCAATTAAAAGAAACAAACAAACAAGCTGAGTACGGCAGGTCCCCGGTTTAAGAACGTCCCGGTTTACAGACAACTCCTAGTTAAGAACGGACTGCCATAAAAACTATTATATTAAAAACTCAAATTAAGTACAATGTTTCGGGTTAAATACACAGTACTGCTTTGTGTCTTACTATGTTTAAGATGTTTTAGTGTATTTGGAGGTATTTTGTAAGTGTTTTATATGCATAGAAAGGTAAAATATATACTATATACTAAGACAAACATTTGACTGATGCTAAATAACTGTTCTGACTTACATACAAATTCAACTTAAGAACAGACTTAGGAATGGAACTCGTTCTTAACCCAGGGACCTGCTGTAAGATGGAAGGGATGATCTGGAGAGACAACAGTAGCAGCAGAGACAGCAGAGGGATGTAGAGACCAACCCAGTTACCTTTATGTGATGGTACAATTCAGGGAGTAAAACTGTCATTCCCATTTTTTTGAATAAATCCAATTACTTATAGTAATGGCCTGGACAACTATACAGATTGGAAGGCAATTAGCTATTTTACTTACTTAAAAATATTTATATAGCACCATTGGTCAGAATCCATGCTGCAGCAGGTTGAAATAATTAACACAGCCCTGAACAGAAGATGGGTTTCTATTCTCTATGACTGACTAAATCAACTTCAGTGCATCATTATTGGACTGGATGTAGTAGGAAGATGGCATCAGTCACACTTGTTGATGACTGTGACGGAGCTGGGATGGGAATGGCACCACAGTCCTGGCCTTCCTTGATCTCTCAGCAGCTTTCGATACCATTGATCATGGTACCCTTCTGGACTGGCTGTTAGTGGGGATGGGGGCAAGGCATTGTGGTGGCTCTCCTCCTTTCTCTGAAGCCAGTTCCAGTTGGTATTGGTGAGGGGCAAGTGGTCAAGTCTGAAGCCCCTGATTTGTGGGGTGCCACAGGGCTCAACACTTTCACCCCTCTTATTTAGTATCTATATGAAACTGTTGGGAAAGGTCAATACGATGATAATTCTCAGTTGCACTTCTTAACCCCTGACCGGCCAAGTATGTTATCAGAATCATGTCCCAGTGCTTAGAGCAGAGCTTTCCAAACTTTTCATGTTGGTGACACACTTTTTAGACATACATCATTTCGCGACACACTCTTACAGCAGGTCACAAGGCAGGCACTAGGACCTGCGTGGAATCCTGGTAGGGCAGGTTTGGAGGCAGGAGGGCACAAGGCAGGCACTAGGACCTGCGCGGAATCCTGGCAGGGCTCAGAGGCAGCAACAGCCGTGACACACCCAGACACTGCAGCCAACACACTAACGTGTCCCGACACACAGTTTGCAAAGCTATGGCTTAGAGGCTGTGGGCATCTGGATGGGGAAGAACTGGCTCAAGCTAAACCCTAGCAAGACTGAGTGGCTCTGGGTTCTTGGACCAACCAGTTCTGGGGATTTTCCATCTCTGGTCCTGAATGGGGTTGCACTGTCCCATTTGGGATTGTGTGCTATTTGGGGGTCCTTCTGGACTTGTAGCCCCTGTTGAGGTGGCAGCTGGGGACCAGGAGGCCCTCCTCACAGCCACTCATGCTTTGCTCCCCTTGTGGGTGGACTATATAATGTGCTGTACATGGGGCTGGCCTTGAAGACCACTTGGAAGCTGTAGCTGGTCCAGAATGCATCAGCATGCACAGTGATGGAAAAGCCTCACTATAGGCAAGCCTCACCCCTGTTACATGAGCTGCACTGGTTACCAGTAAGCTTCAGGGTACAATTCAAGGCTCTGGTTATCACCCTTATAGCTCTAGTTATCTGGGGGACCATCTGTGTCTCATAGTGTCTGCCTCTCCCATCCCAGAGTCAGCTTGCTTCACATCCCTTCAATTGAATGGTGTCACCTAACAGGACCCAGGAAGCAGGTCTTCTCTATTATCTTCCTATTTATCTAGAACAGCATCCCACGGAGATATGTACAGCCCCCTCCCTACCCACCTTTAAATAAGCCTTAAGAAACCGGCTGTTCCCTCAGGCCTTAGGTTGGTGTGTGTGTTGTTGTTTTTTCAGTCGTTTAGTCGTGTCCGACTCTTCGTGACCTCATGGACCGTAGCACGCCAGGCCTTCCTGTCCTCCACTGTCTCCCGGAGTTTACTCAAATTCATGTTCGTTACATTGGTGATGCTATCTGACCATCTCATCCTCTGCCGTCCCCTTCTCCTTCTGCCTTCAGTCTTTCCCGGCATCAGGGTCTTTTCCAGTGAGTCCTCTCTTCGCATTAGGTGGCCAAAGTATTTGAGCTTCAGCTTCAGCATCTGTCCTTCCAATGAGCAGTCAGGGTTGATTTCCTTTAGGATTGACTGATTTGACCTCCTTGCAGTCCAAGGGACTCTCAAGAGTCTTCAGAGTCTTCTTGGTGTGTTGTTGGGCCTTTTAAGTTGGGGGATGGGTGACTAGTGTTATTTATTTATTTATTTATTTATTTATTTGCTCCTTCTGGGCCACTGCTGTACTTTTCTTACGTGATATGGTCTCTATTTCTTTTTATTGTGAAGCCCCCTGAGTCGTTTTGGAGTCAGGCAGACAAGAAATTAGATGAATGAATGAATCAATGAATTAATGAATTTCATGTTAAAGTTTCATACTGAATGTTGCTCAGATAAAGGAACGAGAAGGTCCATCCCAGTGAATACTAGTTCAAGAAGGGAACATTGACCTTGTGCGCCTGTCCTCTGAATATATTTACTCTAGAGGAGCCTATGTAGAATAGATGCTGGCCATCCATTCTTTTCTATTTTTAATCACATGCTTTAAAGCTGGCTAGAGATTATAAAAATGGCAGTCCCAATATTTCTAAAGGATATGAGGACAGGGGAGATTTAGTTTTGTGTGTGTGTGTGTGTGTGTGTGTGTGTGTGTGTGAGAGAGAGAGAGAGAGAGAGAGAGAGAGAGAGAGAGAGAGAGAGAGAGAGAGAGATAATTCATTCTTAGCTCTTCCGAGAGAAGGGGCATAAAAATTGACTGATAAAAATCAATAACGATCTACATTGTTGTTTGTTGCATTTTATCCACTACTAACTTACAAATGTGGCTCGGTGCTCATAACCATAAAATGTATTTTGAGTCATAAAAACATACAAAAATAGGAAGCCCGTGACCTCCAGAACAACTATGGGCATGTTGAAAAGGCTTCAACATGCCCGATGCTATTAGCATTTTTTCCCTCTATTTATTTCAACAACCAGTCATCCCATCCCGTCCCGTCCCTCCCTACCCCCCCAGTGTCATATCGCATTGCAGGTTTGACATTTTTTCTATATTTCAAAAGCATTCTGCCCTGTGATGTGGGGGCTGTGTAGAATCTGGATGGAGGGCAGATTTGTTTGAGAGAAGCTAATGTTAAGACAGTTTTTCTGGCAACACTGAAGCTCATTGTTCATTGAAACTGATTGTAAGGAGAGATGGACGCCCTCACCGAATGTCTACTTCACACACAACATCCACTATTACAAGTTCTGAAGGGTGGATACCGCTGGCTTGGAAGGACTGGAAAGCGAATGCATGCCATAGCCTTTTCCGTGGCTGTTAAGCCACGTGGCTCTGGGGGAGCACGGCTCGAGTCCCGGATGCAAACAACAGCAGCACTAGAAAGCTGTTTTCCTCCTGTCATGCACATGTGCTCCCTGGAAGCATCAGGGCTGTGGAAAACAGACTGCTGGACGAGATAAACGTCATTCACAATTCTACCCACAGACACCTCTTTGGGTACCCACCTGCTCCCAGCCCCATCTGACCTCAACTTTTTAAAAGGATTTAAAAATTATAAATAAAAAACCAAGACACCCTCAAGTCAGGCTCAGTTCTTGTAGGCTATGTGGACATGTTCATGCAGGCTTTTTTTGCAGTTGGCCATTGCCTTCTTCTGGTCTCCTTAGTCTACAGCCCTGGAATTCTGTGGCGGTCTCTCTTCTAAGAGCTAACCAGACCTGATCTTGCTTCGCTCCTGAGCCCAGACAGGCTTGGCCAGATACCTGCTGAAACAATGATAACAAAGGAAGAAAAGAAGGGGAACGCTTCAGCCTCCAGCTAGATGGCCAACCTCAGTGAAGAGGATACCCCTTCACTGAAAGGCAGGAATAGATCTAGCTAGGCCTATCTCTCAAGGAAAAGCATTTCTTCGAAAAGCAGAAAAGCAGCAGAGAGCGCAAGGTGGCCGGATCTGCTGGGAGTAGTTTGAAGAACTTCTTCCTGCTGAGCTCAAGCCACAGGCGTTTCTCATTTACTCTGAATATACGGCTGAGAGACACTGTTCTTTTCTCTTTATCACAATCCCGCAGATGCATTTTTCCCCCCCTGGTGTTGCCAGTGCGGCTCGGTCTTCCTGTTTTAAGGAATGTGTTGGTGACTGTAGCAAGTTTATATAATACATTCCATCCTCAGAGTAGGAAACATGATCTTTATCAAAACGGGCTGACATTCCTTTCTTTTAGTGGGACTTGTGTGTCCTCTTCCACATCTGTGTAAATCTCTTACAAACTATAGCCCAGGATGTGTCTGTGAAGCAGCATTTTGTCTAGGTGGTGGTGGGGCTTGCCGAATTTTGCAGGATCGTGATGTATATTGAACCCTGCCACTCTGCCAGTCTCTCAGACTTATATAAGAGAAAGGAAGCCATGGTTTCTGGTATGTGCAACAGATGTTATGCCTAAAACACGGGTTACTAGGAAGCAACAGTGGAGGGGAACAACTCCTTCCTGGTCCATATTTGTGGGCCTCCTGAATACATTTGTTTGGCCTCTATGGGCCACAGAGGAGTGGTAGACTTCGGTCTGACCTGGTAGGGCCTGCCTTGTGTTCTTAATCTAGCCCTTAAATCTCTTGGGAAGATTGCTCAGAAGTAAATCCTGCCAAAGAATTAAAAATTGTTTGTGTGCATGTGCATGTTTGAATGGATCTGCTATGGAACAGTGGATGCAAGAAACTGCCCTCCCCATAAATCCTCCAGTGTATCTATCACTCTATCTATGTGATTGCTAAGAGTCAACACCAACTTGATGGTACCTAATCAATTAAATCAATATCACTCATAGTATTCTGGGAAAACAGAATCTGTGACTTCTAGAAAAAAGTAAAGCTGTCTACCTTAAATGAGTAAATACTGAGGAAGTTCAAGTTTTGGTCAGATCATACCAGAGTCATCTCCTTAAACCTTGTGTGACATAAAAACATAAGCCCTCCTGGATCAGATCAACTAGACCAGTGTTTTTCAAACTTGGTAACTTTAAGAAATGTGGCTTGGGAATTCTGGGAGTTGAAGTCCCCACATCTTAAAAGTTGCCAAGTTTGAAAAACATTGAACTAGACTACTGCAGAATCTTGCTTCCCATAATGGCCAACTAAGATGGTTTTTGGAAAATCGCAGACAGAAGGTCTCTCCTTTTATTAGTCTCCAGCAGTTGGTATTCAGTGGCATTTGACGTACAGAGTCCATATCATAATCATGGATTATAGCCCCTGGAAGAATTCCTCCTCTATCAAGAATATGTTTAATCTTTCAAAGCCATTTGAGTCAATTCTCAATGTGTAGCACTGAGTTTCTGGTATGTGACTTTCACCCGATCCACCAAGTGTTACAGGATGCCTGATACTTCTGCTCTGCTTGGTTCTGTTCTACTCTAGAGATGTCCATGTGGACCATTCACAGTTTAGAGAACTCTTGAACTTCATCACCTCTTCAAATTTTAATCATTTGGGTGACCCTAAAGAAGAGCCAGGCTTGACGTCAACTGCTGAATAGTTGTGAAAACTCAGCAACTGCAAAGGTTTGCCAGTTGCCTTCTAGACTTGGTACAGACCCGGGTTCACGTTGCCATATCAAGCAACTTGTTCTTGTCTTTTCTGACCCAAACCACTTTCATAAAAAGTGGTTGACGTAGCATAAAACACCCTTTCGAAAAATGCTGCCTATAAAGGCCACCGCAAACAAGGCTTGTGCTGCTAAAAGCACAGCTCTGCAAAATTTTGAGTGAATAGTCCGTGGTTTATCTTCATTACCAGGAAGAAAGGAAAGGATGCCCAAAGGGGTCATCTTGGACATTCAAAGAGGTGGCTTTCAGGTTAAACTATTTGTTTATGTCCAATTCTACCATAATCAAACTGCAAGGCTTGTTAGAAAGAGTGCTATTTCTCTTTCCCCCTCCCCTCCCCAAACCAGCCTGGCTTTGCAGCATGCATTTGTCTTTGTTAATTTATACAGGAGAAGGCAGTAAATCTGCAGGAGCAAGTTGCTGGCTCTTAGATTTTCACATGGGTATTTAAAATAATAGCACCTGACAGTTTATGAGCAGCTAAAAGGGAATTTTTTTTTCTGCTTCAGAAAGCAAAATATTGTATGAGTTGTGCAGTGTGTATAAATAATCAGAAGAATTAAGCCAGCAGTGTCCTGTAAGGTTCCAGGGTGAGGGAGCAGGAAGAGCTTGTACATTTCCAAGGAAGATGGGTAGTTCTAAAATGTGGCATGCCTCTGTGTTGCATTTTGGAGACTCTTCCTTTTCTTTAGACAAATATGTATGTATGCATGCATGCATGCAAGATGCAGACTGTGCAGAGAGACCTCAGAGACAGTCCAACACATAGTGGCAGGGTGCAAGATGCAGGCAGGAACAGCATACACTGAATGACACAACCAAGTAGCTGGCATTGCCTACAGGAACACCTGCACAGCATATGGGCTAGGCCAGAGCTTTCCAAACTTTTCATGTTGGCGACACACACCAATGGCGGCGGCGTGGCCTGCGGTGTCCTGGTGTGTCACGTGCAAACCCGGAAGCGCTGATGGGGGGAACCGGAAGAAGCGGCACCCCCGCTAATCAGCGCCGCCGGCGCTTCCGGGTTTGCGCGCAACACACCAGGACACTGCAGGCGACACAGTAGTGTGTCGCGACACACACTTTGGAAAGCTATGGGCTAGACCCTCCCAAGTCCAGATGGGAGATTCCACAGAAGGCAGTGGAGAATGATAGAGCTAAGATCCTGTGGGACTTCCAGATCCAGATGGTTAGGCAGGTATGGCCAATCAACCAGACATCATGGTAGTAGACAAGGACCAGAAGACGGCGGTGGTGATAGATGTAGTGGTGCCAAGTGACAGCAACATCCGGAAAGAGTATGAGAAACTGGAGAAGTACCAGGACCTGAAGGAGGAACTAGAGAGGATGTGGGAAGTGAAGGCCAAAGTGGTTCCAGTGTTGGTAGGAGCACTCGGGGTTGTGACTCCTAAGCTGGGAGAGTGGCTCCAACAGATACCAGGAACAACATCAGAGCTCTCTGTCCAGAAGAGTACAGTGCTAGGAACAGCTAAGATCCTGTGCAGAACCCTCAAACTCCCAGGCCTCTGGTAGAGGACCTGAGGTTGAGGAAGACACATACCACCCAGATGGGTGAGAAGGGAATTTTTTATTCCGTTCAATAGTGTCCAATTATCGGAGACTGCCTGGACCTGCAGTTTTCTTGGCAAGGTTTTTCAGAAGTGGTTTGTCACTGCCTCCTTCCTGGGGCAGAGAGAGAGTGACTGGCCCAAGTCACCCAGCTGACTTTGTGCCTGAGGTCTCCCAGTTTCTAGCCTGACACGTTAACCACTACACCATACTGGCTCTCTCTCTCTCTCTCTCATACATGTACATATACATATACATATACATATACATATACATATACATATACATATACATATACATATACATATACATATACATATACATATACATATACATATACATATACATATACATATACATATACATATACAGGGAAGCCTGGAGGATTATTAGAGTAACAGATAAACACACCCACACACCACTTGAAGTAAACCAGATTAGCAATGATCAAAACAAATGTGATGTTTAACAGTTCCCCACAATGGTGCCAGAATTAACATGGACTCTTAGAATTGATGAAATTAAATGTGCTTCCTGGACCAGTCAGCTGTTCCTAATATATGTCCTTTCTTCCAACCTGTCCTGCTGTAACCTCAATTTTTCTTGTTTACATCTAGCATATCTTTAGTCTGTAATACATGTCCTCTTTTCGAGGTTAAGTCTGCTGAAAAATGCAAAGATTGGCTTCCATCGTGCCCTCAGTTTTGTTGCCTGATTGCAGAATGCTCTGTAATTTTGGATTGGTTAAAATAAATGGTCTTGTTCTCTGCATAGAATTCATTCTGTGTGTGTGTTGGGAGGTGGGGGGAGTTCAGAGTAACCGTGATATAATCTGGGCATTCTTCTCCAGGCAAGGTCAGGTAAAATGTCGATTCAAATCAGACAACCTAGGCACTTCTTTGCTTTCAGGGCATTTCTGTGTTGTAATCAAACTAACCTAGCCATCCCATTTTAGGTACCCATGCCTGAAAAGATTTGGGGGGGGGGGGGCTTGAACGTAACTACAGTATCCCCAACATGATGAAAGAGCTACTTAATCTAGTATTAGTCCTTGCTTGTTCTCCCCCCCCCACTTTTCATTCTTTGATGCTAGGGTTGGTTATTGCTAGGGGGAAAAAGAAGAAGAAATGATGAGCCCAGAAAATTAGATTTGGGGGATAGGGGGAGATATATACAATTTAGCATATCCTAACTATGGGTGGGCAAGTACAAGCCTCCTGCTTCTAAGTTCTTTATCTATTAACCAGACTTGAACTGGACAGCCCTTCAAAGAGACCGCCTTCAGATTTAAGATTGCCCTCCATAAAGTTGGCCATTCTACTTACAGCTACCTCTGTCAAGGAGGGACTAAGAATGGAGCTGTTTCCTTTTTCAGGATACAGCAGTTGTCAGCAGTATCACTTCCAGTGTTATTCAGTTAACAGGCCACCATTATTTGTAAGGCTCATGGCAGCTTGCAACAATACGAAAACATAACGAAAACATCTACAGGAAAGTAAAATGCACATCAATTAATCAAAAGCATGAGGAATATATAATACCAATACAGTCTGCTTTCAGATGGCATCCAGTAATTCCCTAAATGCTCTCCAGAAAAGGATGCTATCTTCTTGAAGGCCATCACCAAAGGGGTCAGCGTAGCTTCCTAAGGTAGCCCACATTTGGGGCTATTTTGGAGTATAGAAGATATGATTGAAAAACAGCACCTTCTAGCTTCAACCCACCCCCCTCACCTCATAGAATTGGGGTACTACGAGCAGCTTCTCCTGAAAGAGTCTCCTTGGACAGATCAACTCTGGCTGGAGGAGGTAATCCCAAGGGTTCCTCACTACCAAGCCATAGAGAGTTTTTTAAGTCAAAACCAGCACTTTGAATTTCACTTAGAAACCTATTGATAACCAATGCGGGACCCCCTGGATATCTACTATAATGACTAGTGCCAGTTAATACATGGGCTGCTACATTTTGGGCCAACTATAGTTTCTGAGGGGCGTGGTGGCTCAGCGGGTAAGACGCCAGGCTTGTCAATCGGAAGATCGCAAGTTCGGAGGTTCGAATCCCTAGCCCTGCTTGCTGAGTGAGCTCCCGCACTCGCCCCAGCTCTTGCCAACCTAGCAATTCGAAAGCATGCAAATGCAAGTAGATGAATAGGTACCACTTCGGTGGGAAGGTAACAGCGTTCCACGCGCATCATGCCAGCCACATGACCGTGGAAGCATCTTCGGACAACGCTGGCTCTTCGGCTAACAAACGGAGATGAGCACCGCCCCCTAGAATCGGACACGACTGCACAAATGTGCGGGGGGAACCTTTACCTTTACCTATAGTTTCTGAATGGTCTTCAAAGGCAGCCCCAAGTAGAGCACATTGCAGAAGTCTAACCTAGTGATAAGGGAATGAGTCACTGTAACCAGGTCCTCCTATGTAAGGAGAGGCCACAACCGGTGTACCTCCTGGACTTAAGTATAGGCCCTACTAGTTATGGGCTCCACCTGCCCATCCAGCAATAGCCATGAGTCCAGGAAGATCCCTAGGTGCGGATTTCCTCCCTCAGGACATTGTGTGTTCTCGAGAGGCAAAACTGGAACTGGCAGAGAGGCATGATGAACAGACCATAAGACTGTCCTACTAGGGTTCAGTGCCATCCTGTTTCATGCCATCCTGAACATGGACCACATCTCCAGCTGGACTTGGAGTAGCAGGGTACAGCTGAGTATAATCATATTAATGGGTAGCAGACTCCGAACTGCAGATGACCTCTCCAGTGGCATGGTCTAGGTGTTAAACAGGAAGATATAACACAGCAACTTCTAAACAATAGTAGTAGTAGATTATTGTTTCAGAGAGTCACCAGGACCCACTTTTCTTGAACAAAGTCTTGTTACAAGCTGCTGTTTTTGCAAATCCAGCAATACAGGATCTGTATTAGTTAGGTTCACTTTTGCTACGCTAAATAGCCAAAAGTCTCTAATACCAGACCTCCTTCACCTTGCAGATCATCAGCCAGAGTTGTCCGCCAGTTCAGCCGATTCCCACCCAAAGAGCAAGGAAGCCGGGTGCCCCCACAATCCCACTCTGAGGTTTAATCAAGGGTTTTCCTCTTTGTTTCCCCCCTCCCTTCCCAGTGCCTTATTTCACGGCTGTCAGTATCGGTTCTCTACGTACTCGGAAAGATTAGCCTACTGACAGGCGTCTCGATTTGGGACTAATAAACTTGTTGATTCCTCAGAGCCCAAGACAGAGCTGCACAATTATCACCCCGGTCAACATTAATTAATTGAGGGTTCAAGTGAATGGTGAACGTGACACTAAATGGTGAGTGCTCCCTGGGCTCAGGTCTTGTGGAGCAAATCGTCACAGCAGACTGAGAAAGCCAGTTTTACTGTCAAGACCTTCATCCATAAACCCAGGAAAGAGGGTTCAGTGCGGGTGGTGCTACACATACACTTTGGGATGAAGTTTTGGGCTACTGTTTGTTTAAAAAGGGGGCATGGTGGTTCAGCGGGTAGGACGCCAGGCTTGTCGATCGGAAGGTCGCAAGTTTGGCGGTTTGAGACCCGAGCGCCGCGTGACGGAGTGAGCTCCCGCACAAGCCCCAGCTCTTGCCAACCTAGCAATTCGAAAGCATGCAAATGCAAATGGATGAATAGGTACCACTTCAGTGGGTAGGTAGCAGCATTCCGTGTGCGTCATGCCGGCCACGTGACCGTGGAAGCATCTTCGGACAACGCTGGCTCTTCGGCTAACAAACGGAGATGAGCACCGGCCCCTAGAGTTGGACACGACTGCACAAATGTGCGGGGGGAACCTTTACCTTTACTGTACTTTGGCCAATGAAAACAAACCTGTTAGTATGAGATAACTGATAAGTACTAATAAAATGTATAGTCATGTCCAACAATGGACAATGTATGTTGTTCAGGGTTGAACTGTTGGGTTCTTGGTGTTTTCTGATCTTGGTTGTTTTCTTGCAGAGGTTTCATTAGCAGGCTAGCATTGATGCAAATCACCAATGGATGGATCATCACTGATGACATTATTTAGCCTGGCAATGAAATGCCTCCACAAAAACAACCAAGATCAGAAAACACCAAGGACCCAACAGTAGAGTCATATTTTTATTGTTTCCTTCTCACCTATGTATTCCCCGTTCTATGTATTCCCCCAGTTTGGGCAATTATCCACACATTCTTTCCAAAACCGTCCATAAAATTATCAATAGATAACCTGCAGAAAGAGAGGGAGTGTGAGAGGGGAAAAAAACACATTAGGCATTGTGTTGTTTGATCTGTTCTCTTCTTGGAGCACAGCAAAGGAGCCCACCCAATCTTTGAATCGCTCATCTGTTGAGGTGGCAAGGAATGGCAAATCGTAATAGGGGGTCAAAAAGCAGCCATCGCAAGTCAAGAAGCACGAGAGCAGCCTGCCAGCATCAAATGCTGCTTCTGTTTGACATCTGTCAGAAGAAGCTGTTGCCTCCCTGTCTTCCCCCCCAGCCTCCCCCTGTTCAATAAGTGGTTGATGGTGCACTTGTCTCTTTACTCGAGTAATTGCCCATCAGAGCTTTCTGTCCATTAACTAAACCACCACCTTTCCCCGTAACCGTTCCTTCCAAACAAGCTCGGTGACAATTTCACCGCCCTGCTATCTGCTCACGTTGCTGGGCCAGGAGATGGGCCTAAAGACCCAGTCATGCCTAGTTGCTCCAATTCCGCCGAGGTACTTAGCCACGGCCAACACTGAGATGCTTCAGGCACTTCTATTCATGTCTTTGGTTCCTCCAGAGATCACATAAGTGCATCGTATTGAAGAGTAGAGTCTAATAGCGGGTGATTGTAGGGTTTAATGGGAGGTTCAGAGATGTTGACATGTTTATCTCCCATTGCCGTTTCGAGAGAGGTGCATGCAACTTCATGGAGCCTTGTTTATATTTTTGGAAGCTTAGTGCACCTCTTTAACCCCTTGTTTACTTTTTAAAAGTAGAATATTACAGGTAGTCCTCGACTTATGACCATTCGTTCAGCGACCATTCAAAGTTTTGATGGCGCTGGGAAAAGTGACTTGCGACCAGTCCTCGCACCTATGACCGTCACAGCATCCCCACAGTCACGTGATCAAAATTTAGACACTTGGCAACTGGCATGTATTTATGATGGTTGCAGTGTCCCAGGGTCACGTGATCACCATTTGTGACCTTCCCAACCGGCTTCCAACAAGCAAAGTCAATGGGGGGGCAGATTCACTTAACAACCATATGATTCACTTAACAACCATGATGATTCAGTTAACAACCACAGCAAAACGTCGTAAAATCGGGCATGACACACTTAACGACCCCCTCGCTTAGCAACAGAAGTTCCGGTCCCGACTGTGGTTGCAAGTCGAGGACTACCTGTACAGTAAACAGTTTGCTACTGACAGGTATCTTCAAGGCATGGTCAAAAATGCAAGATAGCAGCCACAACGGTGTGATTGAAGCTCCACCTGTTTTTTATGTGCATGTTGACTTTTTTGACCACGCTCTGGGGACACTCCTAGCTACTAAGTTTTAGCAGTGCATTCCTAAGGAAGTCCAGGAGCTGTGAACAACAGCCAGACTGGGAGAGAGGTGCATGTATCTTGCAGACCATGGATTGCTCATTCCTGATGGGTATGATGTAATCTGCCCAGAGAATTTCAGTTATTAAACAGATTAGATTATTATTTAATCTTCTGTGAAATGCTAGACAGGATATTAAACCATCTCTGGAATTATAATGGATGCATTTTTCAGGCGTCCCATCCTTGGGGGGTGCCTTCTCTTGTGAGTTTCGAGACAAGATAGTTGCCTACACACTTCTCTCCATTAGTTGTGGTCAGATCTCTTTTGCCTTGTGTCTGGAAACACTGCATCAAGGAGACTCCCCCAAACCCCACTGTTTATCAGTGCTGGGGAGTGGGAGCTGTGTTCAACTGCATGAGGGAGCTCCTTCTCACTTTGGCATGTGGTGTTGCGAGGGGCAAACCAAATAAAGCACAAACGCAGCCTTTTCAGACTCAAGATTGGCAGCCCCTTATTTATGCGTTTGTTTATTGCTCAGAATGATAAGATCCTTGCACAAAGCAGAGAATTTGTCTGTGCAAGGATCTTATCATTCCGAGCAATAAATAAATAAACCATCATTTTGGGGGGATTTTGCATTATCTTGTTTTACTTTCAAGCGTATAAGATTTAAGAGAAGTCTTATACACTTGAAAGTAAAACAAGATAATGCAAAAATCCCCCAAAAACGGTAGTACAACTGACTGGATTAAAAAAAAAACACCAAAGTGAAAATAAACATCAAAACAGAAAATCAGGGTAACGAAAGGGATTTTTTTTTTTTAAAAAAATTGTGTCTTAAGTCACTCTTGCTGAAAGCAATCTGGGGAATTTAGGAATGGAGGCCACCCTCACCCCTGTCCCCCCAAAGTGTGAATTAATTGCTCTGCCTCCTACTCCCAGGGAAAGGGTTAGTTGGAGAAAAGCTAATGTCAGCCTAAGGAGCTGAATTCCTGATACGTATCGAAATCCTGGGTTTGCCCTGCTCTTCTCATCAGCGGCATATTGTGGCACCGCCTTTCTTTTCCATAACTGCCTTGAGGAATAAATATTACAGAAACCAAAGCTATGATTATGTAAATATAATATTTATATGATCAGAGGGAGAGATAGGAAAAGACATCTGCCTATTAATACTTTAAGGTTGTGATTAATGTTCATTTTTTCCCCATCACCCCAGAATTTCAAACAGCTGAGGCTTTGACAGCATTCAGTAATGCCCCCTGATATGATACTCATTGATTTAATCAGTTCCCGGGAGCTGCCAGATCACATCATGTGGGGAATAACCCTTTTTTTTTTTTGCGCCGTTTTTGTTTTTAAGAACCCTTTGCATTACTAAATGCTTTTATTTTGTTCAGCATAAAAGCTTCCATGTAAATTCTTAAGGGAGATTGTTTGGAGCAACCTTCCCACAAAGCATCTGGGTCATCTCAGTTGAACATCTGTGATCTATAGAGCTGTTTCCCCTTGCGACCCCAAAATGGCAACTAACCATATTGGTCCATTAGAGAGGGGGGAGGGAAGAAAGTCCCAGAATAGAAGACAGGTCTCATTTTACGTATGACCAACTGAAAAACAGGAAAAGGAAGAAGGCCAAAAATGGGTCAGAATTATTTTATCAACAAAAAACAAAGGAAGTGGGGGAGAGAGAAGCTTGTTAACCATCGTAAAATAGGTGTATAAGAGATGGGACAGAGGCTTAATTAGTTTTGCCAGTCCTCTAAAATTGCACCAGAAGCCATTGAGAAAAAGAGCCAAGGGCAATCCCTGTTTGAAAACATAGTAACATCTTCTTTGAGCCCATCTTGACCTTGGTGGCTTCATGGATACATCCATGTGGTTTCCTTGCATGTGGGTACGGCTAGAATGGCCTGGGGGGAATGTTTTGGGGCAGTAAGGATAACTTTCTGACTTTTTTAAAAAAAAACAAAATAAGGCTTACTTCTTAGAGCAGGGCTTTCCAAAGTTTTTCCCGCGGCGACACACCAACCGGCATTGGTGTGTCGCCGCGGGAAAACCCGGAAGTGCCGTCCTTGCGGCAGCGCGCAAAAACCCGGAAGCGCTGCTCCGCTTTTGGGTTTTGCGCGCTGCAGTTGGTGTGTCGCCGCGGGAAAACCCGGAAGCGCTGATGATGATCAAATACTGCACGCCATCATGCTATACCATTAGTCACTGTGTAACTACAGGTAGTCCTCGACTTATGACCACAATTGGGACTGGCACTTCCATTGCTAAGCGAGGCGATTGTTAAGTGAGTCACACCCGATTTTACGACCTTTTTACCATGGTCATTAAGTGAATCACTGGTCGATAAGCAAATCACTGACCAAAGGAAATGGGATTAACTCTGGGACTGTAATTTGGGAACAGTCTCCAAATCTGGCTAGAATTTCACCAGTGCCTCAGAGGCTGTGGGTTGGGGACCGTAAGTGAAGAGATCGGTTTTACTTAGTGTCTGGTTTTCACGCGTAGATACTCTTGACTTTTTCCCTTCCGATGGAAAGGCAGAAGCTTCCTGTGTCTTGATAGAATAGAGCAGTGTTTCTCTACCATGGCAACTTGAAGACGGGTGGACTTCAACTCCCAGAATTCCCCAGCCAGACATGCTGGGAGTTGAAGTCCACCCGTCTTCAAGTTGCCAAGGCTGAGAAACACTGGAATAGAGACTCGTGAGAATGGAGCATTTTTGAGTCTCATCTATTTAACCTTTGCATATTGAAGTGGTTCTGGGTTTTATTTCAGACCACTCTCATTAGATTACAGCACTGTTAACGTGCTGAATGAATGACCCACTCTTTTCAACCCCACCCCAATTCTTTCCCTTGCAATTAGATTGTTTGGTAAAGTTTTTTTTTCTTCTCCTCCTGAGAACTCATGGTATTTATATCAGCTCTTTACTGCCATAACCACCTTCCCCATTCTTCCTGGTAATTCTTCCCCCCCCCCCCCATTCAGCACTTTATCTGCTCAGGAAGTACTGAGTGATGCCATTGTGTCCCTCTGCTGCCAGAAGAAAGAGGTTGTTTTTCCATGACAATGGGTGCCCTACAAAAATGTGTGGGGTGGGGCAAACTGAAAAGGCAGAGATAAAATGTTCTGACCTTAAGAAACAAACAAAAGTTGTGGGAGGGGGGAAGAGAGAGAACCAATTTGGTATGGCTGGAAGAGCATCCTAGCTTTAAAGCATCCAGGGATATCCACTCCCTGCTGTGTCCACACACAAAACAGTACACTCTTCTCACAACCCTAGTAGGCAAGCTTTTTCAGTAGTTTAGCTTTGTCTGCCAGTCTCTGTGTGAATTTGTGTCTGCTTCCTCTGCCTTTTCTTTTACTAGCTGTTTCTGAACCAAAATTCAGAGGTGCATTTATTTGAAAAGAATATGACCCCCACCAGAAAGGAAAGATAAGTGGGGGGGGTGGAATCAACGGCCTTGCTTTGCTGTATTCTTAGAAAAACTGAGACTACCCTCCCGTTTTGAAAATAAATTATTTTGGGGAAAACACAGTCTTTTTTTATTAAATAAATGAATACAGAGCTTCCTCATAATCCGCATTGGGGGTGGAGAAGCTTTGCACCATTGGGACAAACAGAAATGTCCCAATGGTGCCACTTGCAAAGTAAATGCTAGGACTTCCATCCTGTCAGCCTGAGGTTTGCCCATCTTGGGTATTTTATCTTTGCGCTGTGGGCCAAAGATCCGATAGGACTCCAAAAGAAGGAGGACAATGAGAGGAAGGAACTCCAAAGTTCGTCCAATTCCATGCCCAACAACCAAACCTCTGAACCGTTGTTTTTCCTTAAAACTGACCATGGGTCATAATCAATGAATAGTTGTTAACATAATACCACTGTGCTGATTGATTATGTGTCAAGTCAGTGTCAACTCTTTTGTTGTTTATTCATTCAGTCGCTTCCAACTCTTTGGGACTTCATGGACCAGCCCACGCCAGAACTTCCTGTTGGCCGTCACCACCCCCAGCTCCCCCACGGTCGAGTCCATCACCTCCAGAATATCATCCATCCATCTTGCCCTTGGTCGGCCCCTCTTCCTTTTGCCTTCCACTTTCCCTAGCATCAGCATCTTCTCCGGGGTATCCTGTCTTCTCATTATGTGGCCAAAGTACTTCAGTTTTGCCTTTAATATCATTCCCTCAAGTGAGCAGTCTGGCTTTATTTCCTGGAGTGTGGACTGGTTTGATCTTCTTGCAGTCCAAGGCACTCTCAGAATTCTCCTCCAACACCACAGTTCAAAAGCATCTATCTTCCTTCGCTCAGCCTTCCTTATGGTCCAGCTCTCGCAGCCATAGGTTACTACAGGGAATACCATTGCTTTAACTATGCGGACCTTTGTTGTCAGTGTGATGTCTCTGCTCTTAACTATTAGTTAATTAGTTAGTTAACCATTAATTATTATCTCAACTCTTAGCAACCACATAAATAAATTTTCTCTAGAAGGACCTGTCCCCAACGGTGCACCCATCACTACCATAACTAAATCCACCCACCTTGCTGCTAGTCCTCCTCTTCTTCTCTTTCCTTCCACCCTTCCCAGCATTAGAGCCTTCTCCATTGAGCTTGGTCTTCACATACTGTAATGTGTCTGAAGTAGGATAATTTGAGCCTGGTTGTTTTTGCTTTGAGTGAGAACTCTGGGTTTGTTGGCTTGATTATCCATGTCTTGGCTGTCCACGGTATTTTCATGAGTCTTCTCAAACACCAAAATTCAAACCACTATGCTAGAGCAAGGACCAAGAAAACTATTTTTTAAGGTCAACAGCATCTGCAGCAAATAGAAAGATGCCAAAATGACAACACACACACTGATATTATTTCACAGATTCCACTAGTGATGTGTTTTTGTCCCATCTTTGATAGAATTACACAGGTTAATGGCATTTTCATGATCTCATCACGCACATGTTCTCATTTACACCCTTCCCCCCACCCCCCTGAAATGGATTACGCACTTGCAGTTGAATAATCCCAGAAATAGTTTGTGCTTATTTTAAATAGTGCCAGGATCATGAAGAATAGCTTGATACCACCTCTCTATCTATCCTAGTGCAGTGACAGACCTGATGACTTAGTTGAAATACTGGTTAGACAGTGTAATTATATACTTGTCCCATTCCATGTACATGTAGTGTGTTGGTAGGTTGTACACTGATGTAGGGCATCCTGTGGATTTGCACAACTGTTAACCCAGAGAGCTTGCCTAAATGATTTATTTCGCAGGAGGGATCCAGTTCTATTTCTCATAACATCCTATTTTTATGACGTTGGGTTGTACTATATAAGTGCTGTTCTTCTGTATTGGAAGTTTGTGCAGTGCCGTGAACCACCTTTCAGGCTGTTGAACTATTGTCTAAGTTAGAAATAGATTTCAGGCTTATGGAATCCAGTCCATTTTTTACCAGAAACCCAAAGCTCACCACTTGAAGGAGGTCCAAAAAGGTGGTCCAGATGTTTTTAGCCAATTGCCTCCTTCATTCTCAGGCCACATTGTTTCCTTTAAAAAATATAGCTGAATTGCTTGTTGTTGTTCAGTCGTTTAGTCGTGTCCGACTCTTCGTGACCTCATGGACCATAGCACGCCAGGCCTTCCTGTCCTCCACTGTCTCCCGGAGTTTACTCAAATTCATGTTCATTACATCGGCGATGCTATCCAACCATCTCATCCTCTGCCGTCCCCTTCTCCTTTTGCCTTCAGTCTTTCCCAGCATCAGGGTCTTTTCCAGAGAGTCCTCTCTTCGCATTAGGTGGCCAAAGTATTTGAGCTTCATCTTCAGTATCTGCTTTTTTTGCTACAGATTAGGGATTTTAAATGGCTAATTTAGAGGGTAGAGGGCAAGCCTTATTTCCAGCATTAATTAAGGGGGAATTTTTTAAAAAAAGGAAAAAAACCTTTCAGATCTGCCATACGTTATTCCAAGGATCTACTTCGTGTCCATATTCCATCCATCAAGATGAGGAGCACATCACCTACCAGGGCAATGAACTAAGCAACTTCCACTTACTGTGCTCTTGCAAATAAATGTATCATGTATGTATTAACTTGTTCATCAGGATTTGGAAACTTGAAATTTAGGGACGGGGAGAGATCATATGCCAGCTAGATTTCAGCATTGTCACCTAGGTTACAGCTAACACGGAGAAAGCTTTGTGTCACGGCGTGTCGTGTTTTCCCCTTAGACAAGGAAAGGCTGACTTCCTTGCTATTTGTTACCTCAGTGCTGACAGTATCTTAAAGAAACCGAACAAAGAAAGTTCAGAGTGGATCTCCTTGGAGAGGTTGAGAGCTCACTGAAATTTGTCACGACAAGACGCCTCCAGCCCAGGTGCGCTGGTCAATGTTAGCCGAGCTGCTGGCCCCCTGAAACTTGTCTGTTCTTGGGGAAGGGAAGCTGTTAAAATTCAGCACCTCTCCGAAGCACACCGCCATTGTAATCTCTGTCTAGATTGTGTAAATAATATCATGACACATGGATGAAAAAGCACGCCGGAACAAGAGATTTCAAACTTAGTCTGTTTCTGCAACATGACTGGATTGTTTTACCATCTTTATTTCTTAGGTGCGAAGGATTTTGTTTTGCTGGTTTTATTTGCCAGATTGTTGAGCGTACCCGTCTTTATGTAGGCTGAAGGATTTTCTTTCTCCATCTCGGAATCAGCCACTTTGCTGCATAGGTGGCGGGGGGGGGACGGGACGGGGGACAGATAGGCAATTTTTTGTTTCCACTTCATACATTTTTTTCACGTCTCTTTGATACCATGGCTAGTGAAGGAATTAAAATAAAGAGAGATGGAGCAAACAAAGCAAGCTAAAAGTAAGCATGGCGACATCATTAGGACCTATTCTGCACATGAATTGCACTGAGACCATGTGATTCAATGGGAGGGTGGTAATAAAGTTGTATTATTTATGCAGTTGGCATCCACAGGGCTGTATTTCTAATTCTCTTACAAACGCCAGTTGTTTTCTCCAAAGGGACAAAGGACAAGGAATGAACCATGTTTTCCCTCCCATCACAGAGTCCTCCCCCCAAAAAATGTTGTAAGTGCAGAGGACAAAAAGTTTTTTGGGCCTATAATTCATCACTTTTTGAACCTTTAAAGTACTCTTGATGGTCAAGCATTGTTCCTGCAAATCTACTGAGCCGTATATGACATCTGCTCTTTATCACCACCCCTATACATATGGACCTGCCCCATTTGAAAACAACTTCTTATGGCTCTGGTCTGGCAGCATCTGTAGTGACATGCAGATTCCGTGCACTGCTCCCGTTCTCTTAAAGGGCAGGATTGAGGTGTGGCCTTGCAGATTAGTCGCAGGTGGACCAAGTCATGCAAATAACAGGATCTTGAAAGCCTTCCTCTCCTTTGGTCACACTTCAGTGCATCAGGATCCTTCGGTTCTCTGAAATGGAGCGTCTGGAATGTAGCAACTGAGTGTAAAGTCCCCCACTCCCCCTTCTCCCTGGAAACACCTGTGGCTTTCTGAAAGGTCGTTTGAATACCTTTGAGACTAAGACTAAGCAGATTCTTGCCTTGGCATCCTCTTGGAACCTCTGCGGGTGAAGCACCTGTCCTCCCCCAGTAGATTGAAGTGGGGTGGGGGAGGATGTAGTTCAATTTCAGGAGAGGCATTTTGGACAAAGGAGCTTTTGATTAAGACAATACTGTGTACACTGTCCGTTTTTTTCTGGAACCAGTTCTTCCAAGTAGGGTGACCACACCTGGGCTGCAGAAATCTAGGTGAGGATGAGATGGCGTCAGAGAAATGCAAGCTTTTCTCATTCTTTGCTACCATCTAGTGGTTCTTCTGGAGTTTTGCAGCTCAGGTCCAGTAGCCCTGCTCCCAAGGTAAACACAAGTGGGTAGATCACTGTTCTTCCAAATTGGCAGACCTTGATTCTGGCTCTCCAGCCACCTTTTTGTTATTGGACCTTGGCAAGGAAAGGTCGACATCTGCTTCTTGCTGAGCTGAAGGGGGGGCGGGGAAGGGATCTTCGTATCTCCCAAACCGGCATCTGCCTGGGAGTCATCGGGTCCACAGCGGGGTGAAAAAAGGTCAAGATGGCAGCCACAACCATGCAGTCAAAGCCTGTAGAACAGGGGAAGGGCTTTACTTGCATCTCTCTACGAACACGCCTGCTGGGAGGATTGAATGCTAACCTAATAGGTATCAGGTCAGCCCATGGGAGAGCACTTGGACTGTGCGTCTTCTTCCTGAAACGAATATTCATGTCCTGACTTCGAGTGAAGGAACACGCTGAGACTTGGTGTACAGGCTCTAGTGTTTTATTGTTCTACTCTGCTAGACAGAATCCAGCTAAACTGAAATGAACTAGTGATGCTCAGAGAAAAGGCCCAAGAAATTAGGGCGGTGCCTTCTTCAGCCTCTTGCGAGGAAGGCAAAGCGATTCAGTACTGCACATGCATTTATCCCCCTGGAGGGAGCCCCCTCCTTCTTCACCAGTTATCTCCCTGACAATTCTTTGGACAAAGGCGGCACAACTTTTAGCTCTGTATCTACTGTGGGGAAACCTGTTAGCTGCCCCTGGCCCTGCCTGTTGGAAAACCATATCTCGTTCCCTCTGCTTGCAGATTTCCATTCTTCGTGTGACCCTCTGGCATGTCTACAAGTAGTCCTTGCTTAACAACCATTAATTTAGCAATGATTCAGACTTACGATGGTTCTAAAAAACTGACCTGCAACCAGTCCTTGCACTTACGACTGTCGCAGCATCCCCGTGGTCATGTGATCACGATTTGGGTGCCTGGCATTTATGCCCGTAGCAGCATCCCACAGTCATGTGATTGCCATTTTCAACCTTCCCAGTCAGCTTCTGGCAAGCAAAATCAATGGGGAACCATGTGATTCACTTAATGACCGTGGTGATCTGCTTAACGACCACTTTGTTTAGCAACTGACATTCCGGTCCCAATTGTGGTCATTAAGCGAGGACTACCTGTAGTGCGTTCGTGGACAAGTCTTATGTTTCATTTTCCCTGTTTGGTTATATATAAGAGCATGAGTGTGTCTCTGCTGTAATGGCTAGGAGAACCTTGAACCAAAAAATGTTTCTGCAAGTATTCTCTTTGAATCTGTATTTCTTGAGTTGTCCTGCCCCACCCCAAAATAATAATACAGGCAAGTGAGAAAGAGGATTTAGCTGTGGAGTGGTCAAAGGGCATCCAGACGGCTCAATATTTTTAATTTTTCTTTAACGGTAGATACTTGACTGCTGCATAAATGGACTAGTTGGTTTAGAAATTCTTTTTTTTTAACGGTTTTACATAGATATGACATAAATTGAACAAGCTAAGGCATTTGGGCAAAGTGAAGTGGTTTTATGACTTTTGTGGCATCGTCACAGAGAAATGTTTTGGTGGGATGCAAGTGTTGGTAGTACACGATTATAGAACTTCTTTTCCCATGAAATGCACCAAGACTATCATACAGGGAATAGAAAACTGTAAAAGGGAGATCTGACATTCTATTTCCACTCAGCCACGAAACTCACAAGGTGGGAGAATATAATCCTAGGAAAAATTAGGAGTGGAGGGGGGGAAGCCTGGCGGTATGAACTCTCAGGGATATATTATTTTGAAGTCCTTCCAAACTGGGCTCAATTCCTACATGTGGCTGAGATGTAAAGTCAATTGTAAAAGAACGAAGGTAACATTCATATAGTTGTTGGTGAGAATACAAAAGCATGTATCCAAGGTCAGTGAATATAGGGAGACATAACAGGCAGGGCCTCTTTTAATTAAGGAGATAAACTAGCCAGAATTTCAACACTCTTATAATAACACTGAATCACTTACTGATGTCATCACCCTCCGTGTGCTGTGAATATTGTTTTGTCTTTGGAACCCAACCTTTGAAGATTCTCAACGATGCAGAGATAGGAGGTTTGACGTCTGGGTCACGTTGCTGACTTAATGCTGGTGCCCCTCAACTGCTTCATAATTTGTAAGATTGTACTTCACAGTCACTAAACCATGTATGTCCTTGTGTCTTGCAGGTAGAAGATGCCATGCTTATGTTTGACAAGACCACCAACAGACACAGAGGTAAGGAGGGGAATGAACCCCAGGTCAAATATCTTCCTTCCTTCCTTCCTTCCTTCCTTCCTTCCTTCCTTCCTTCCTTCCTTCCTTCCTTCCTTCCTCTTTCTTTCTTTCTTTCTTTCTTTCTTTCTTTCTTTCTTTCTTTCCTTCCTTCTTCTTTCCCTCCCTCCCTCCCTCCTTCCTTCCTTCCTTCCTTCCTTCCTTCCTTCCTTCCTTCCTTCCTTCCTTCCTTCCTTCCTTCCTTCCTTCCTCCCTCTTTCTTTCTTTCTTTCTTTCTTTCTTTCTTTCTTTCTTTCTTTCTTTCTTTCTTTCTTTCTTTCTTCTTCTTTCCCTCCCTCCCTCCCTCCCTCCCTCCTTCCTTCCTTCCTTCCTTCCTTCCTTCCTTCCTTCCTTCCTTCCTTCCTTCCTTCCTTCCTTCCTTCCTTCCTTCCTTCCTTCCTTTGGCTCATTGAAGAAAACAAATCTGTGTATTGTGGACAATAGATGCTTTTTCCTGTCAAAAGATGAAGCAACTACTTTTATCTGCAATGTCAAATGTTCTCTAGTGGTACCTCGTGAGTTGTGAATGTTTCTTTCTCACTGGCCAATATCATTTGGTGTCTACCATTCCGTGAGTCTTTTGCGACCGTACCTTTTAGCCATGGCTACCCCGTTCCCATTTCAGATCTTCAGCTTTTGCAGTTGTGCAGCCAGAAAGGACCCTTAACATGAGTTTCATGAGTGTCTTCTGCAAAATGACCCACTCTGGGAAAATTTGCAGCCGTACTTCTCCTTAAAGTTGAATTTCTTCCTAGTATCTTACACATGTGATAATTTGGAAGGAGGAGCCAGGATGTAAATGATTAGGTCTCCATCTTCCCACTCTTTGCGAGAAGGACATTTCCATGTTTGCAGACATTCTGTTGTTATACTTTAATTTTGGAATTCTACGCGAAGCAAGGGCCTGGATTTGATTGCCTAAATCGTCTTTTCCAGCTCAATGAGCCTGTGTTTCAAAGATATTTTTAAAATGCAGCTGTATTGTTTAGAATAAATTTAATTGCTATGACTTTAAAACATAAGCAAAAATCAGTAGTTGAAAGCGAGGTAAAGACGGGAGCCTGGGAAAGAAAGAGCTGGCTGGGTATAAAAGGGCTTGGTGGGACTTGCTGCTTTGAGAGAGGGATTGGAAAGCAGTGGAAACAGTGGGAGAAATGAAGGAGGAGAAATGTGTAGCATATGCTCATACAGTAGTAACAGATTGAGAGGATGTACGGGTAGTCCTTGAGTTATGACCACAGTAGGGACCGGAAAATTCATTGTTAAGCGAGGCATCACGTGACCACACCTGCTTTTACAACCTTCTTTGCCACGGTCATTAAGTGAATCAGCATGGTTGTGAAGTGAATCACGTGGTCCCCTATTGACTTTGCTTGTCGGAAGCCGGTTGGGAAGGTTGCAAAATGGCGATCACGTGACCCCAGGATGCTGCAACCGTCGTAGATACATGGTGGTTGCCAAGCGCCCGAATTTTGATCACGTGGCCGTGGGGGCCGGTTGCAAGTCACTTTTTTCAGTGCTGTAGTAACTTCGAATGGTTGCTAAACGAATGGTCGTAAGTTGAGGACAACTCATAATACGAGTTCAGTGGTTGCAGGCATTAAGAGAATATTTAGGTAAGAGAACTAAAGACCACACAAAGTTCTCTTGTTTGCTGCTTGGCCCTTTTCACTGCATTGCAAGAAGCGTGGAGAAGCAAGGAAAGCAATGGGGAAAATTGGAGGTGGTGGCAGGCAACGGCATCTTTCCTTGCTTTTTGCAGCTGCTCACAAAGCCGTTTGTGGAGCTGCTGAAATGAGGGAGTGCAGGAGAGACCTGGAAATTCCATCACGTGAGGCTGGAAGAGCTGAAAGTACATCCCCTGAGCAGTGTTTATGCCACGTTGCTGCGTCCTGCCTCAACTGTTCTTCCGTTCTGTCAGTGATGTATGTGCTAGAGTTGGAGGAATGCTGATGTAAACTTTATGGTCGCTGCTCATGCCTCCCTCTTCCTCACAGTAGCTATCGTAAACTCTGCTTCACGGTCCCGAAGCGATCCCCAGTTCCATTCCGAGGCGTTGTGACTCCACCTCTCAAGATAACCCCTCAGCATGCCAGCTGGGAATTCTAGGAGCCGAGGTCCCCACAGGTTTGAAAAGCACCGAGTTGTGGAAGGCTGCTCCGTAACAAAATGATAGTCCAGAGCTTTCCAAACTTTTCATGTTGGTGACACGCTTTTTAGAAGTGCATCATTTCGCGACACACTCTTACAGCAGGGCACCAGGCAGGCACTAGGACCTGCGCGGAATCAGTAAGTTTGGAGGCAGCAAGGCACAAGGCAGGCACTAGGACCTGCGCGGAATCCTGGCAGGGCAGGTTTGGAGGCAGCCAGGCACAAGGCAGGCACTAGGACCTGTGTGGAATCCTGGCAGGGCTCGGAGGCAGCAGCATCCGCGACACACCCAGACACTGCAGCCGACACACTAACGTGTCCTGACACACAGTTTGGAAAGCTCTGTGATAGTCCTTCTTTACAGATCTTTCATATACAGCAGCTGTGTGGGTTTGCATTAATCTGTCTTCAAAACAGCCATGCTTCCTTCTTCTCATTCTTCTCAATCCTCAGCTTCTTAGGCTGCCTATCCTTCAATCCTCTTGGGATGCTTTGTCTTCAAGGAGCTTCCGGAATGTGGCACTTATTTTTTTTTTTAATGAAAGGAACTGTTCCTGGTCTTGGAAATGTTTGAGAGGCCCAGACTTTTGTGATTTCCACTCCCCCGATCCAATATCTTCGTGATGAGCCAAAATGTCACCACATTCTGTTCCATGTGGTGCCTCTGCTACAGGTAGTCCTCGCTTAACGACCACAATTGGGACTGGAATTTCAGTCACTAAGCGAAGTGGTCATTAATGGGAACTGGTTGCCAAGCACCCAAATCATGATCACGTAACCGCGGTTACGCTGCGATGGCCGTAAGTACGAGGACGAGCTGTAAGTTTTTTTTTTAGCACCATTGTAAGTCCAAACTGTCACTAAATGAATGATCATTAAGCGAGGACTACTTGTATACCTGATGGGTTTAATCCCTGCATCTGGGCCCAGGCAGCGGGATACAGTCTTGTGACAGGGTGGCCAAATCTGTTATTTCTGGCCTCCATGGTTGATCTGAGATAATGGGAATGTATGAATATATTGTTTTTATGACAGTCACTGTTTTTATGACAGTCACAGAATTGCAAACAAAAACACATTAAAAATAAAAATAAAGTAACAACAAAACAAGATAAAATATTACAATTGGCAGTGGGTTTGTCAGTGGATCATCGAAGTCTGCCTAATTTTACAGGCAGTATAACAAAATTTAGCTACCTTCAAGGAGACTGAATCATACTGATCTGATAACAACAACTGTACATAAAAGTATCAGAATTTCCTGGGTGTTTTACCAGGTAAGGAGTTATAAGACAGGTCCTTGAGTCCTTATAGAGCAGAGCTTTCCAAACTGTGTGTCGCGACACAAAAGTGTGTCGCCACACACAGCGTGGTGTGTTGCCACACCACCCGGAAGCAGCAGCGTGCGCGTGCATGGTGGCAGCGGCAGCTACTGCTGCCGCCGCCGTGCACGCGCGCGCCGCCGCACGCCCCCCTGCGCCGCCGCACGCCCCCTGCGTTGCCGCCGTGCGCGCGCGCGCCGCCGCACACACCCCCACGCCGCCGCCATGCACTCGCACGCCGTCGCACGCTCTCCTGTGTCGCTGCCGTGCACGTGCCGCCGTGCCCCTGCCGCTGGCGTGTTGCCAGCGGCGGCACTTTGGAAAGCCCTGTTATAGAGGGTGCAGTGTCTTTGACAACTATTTCCTGTTTTTAACCTTTGCTTCCTGGGAGTGATTATTGAGACTATTGTTGGTATACAGCTAGAGAGCACCCTAGAGAAAGCAAATTATCTGGACCTTTTCCAGTCAGGCTTCAGGCTCTGGTTTCTCTTCAGATCCTATAAATCTTTCGTCATTTACTAAAGATAATGGGAAATAATTGGGCTGAGAATGATTTAAGGAAGGACTATAATTCAGTGGGGGTTGAGATGGAGAAGGCCAGATTGAAGATTAGAAGTAGCTGGGGTAGTGTCTGATCCTGGAGTGTGTTATCGTTAGGCTGTGGTTTTCAAAGGGTAGCTCAGGAAACTCTGTGTGTGTGTGTGTGTGTGTGTGTGTGTGTGTGTGTGTGTGTGTGTGTTTCTGGGGATGGAACCTGGACTTTGGAGGCTGACAAAGTGTGGAGCGAAGTGGCTCTAGAGTGGAAGCCGCCATATTTTTATTTCAGAATGTCTCAGGTTTACCACGACTGCCTTTCAAAACCTTTGCCAGTTGTTCGCTCCCGTTGTTCATTTGCTTTCTCGGTTTCCTCTCTTCCGAAGGAAAGCCATTTGGAAAGACGGTGGGCACGTTCTGCCTAAGGTTAAGTGGCTCCGTTTGCCAATTGACTGCCTTGGAAAGAAGTGTGTGCTTTCCAAGAGGTTATGAGGACTCTTTCGGGGGTAGGGTTGACCCTGATCAAACTCTGTCCAGTGCTGTGGTTGTACACAATCGGCTTTGAACAATGAGAGCTTTGGGGATTCCTGCTTCCACCTCCAGATGTGTGTGCAATATTTCTTACGTTTCCAGGTCTGGCACTTCTTTTCTTTTTCCTTTTGTTTAAATCTGGAAGTCTGACAGCTTGCAGAGACCTAATGAGGAGCTGTTCAACAGGGAAGCCTCGAACCGCTCTTGTGTGGTCTCTGTGTGTCATTCCCTGCAGGCAGTGCAAAGGTGACAAGTTTTAGAATGGAAATAGCGAAGGCACTTTGGTGTCAAATTCTAGGGCTTGATTTTTCTTGTGAAGGGAATAGGTTTTTTTCCCTCCTCCAAAAGGTTTAATTAATGCCCCTGAGACAAACTACAGTAACTTCTTGTTGGCACTCTTTCTCACCTGTGGCGTTGCTGAGGTGTGAGCAGAGCCAGTTCCCACCTCTCCTCCCCGCTCCCCACTCACGGTGGAGCTTCAGGTTTTGCCCTGTGGTGAAGATACCAAAGCATGATCTCTGTGAAAGGAGTCTTAGTGCTGGACCCAGCAGGCAGCTGTGTGGTTGAGCGTCCCACCCTTGTCAAAGGGAAGTGCAAAGGCAGGCTTGCCCCACGTGAGCATCTCTCCGGATCTGCCACAGTTGGGTGAAAAAGAGGGGAGCTTGACTGGTATCAGTGGAAGGGTGTGGCAGCATCTCTTCTTGTACCCCGCTCAGAAGTCTTTTTCTTCTGTCTTTTGGGGATGTCTTGTGCCCAAGCCCCAGCTGCAAAGATCCAGATGAAACTGGAAACCTTGAATGTATGGTAGTGGTTTTCTGGACCGGTGTAGCCCAGATCTGAGAGCTTCACACTAACCCCTGTCGTTCTCAGGGTTTGTCAGCCCTACGAGGTAGACCAGACTAAGACAGCAATGCCAAGTAGGCTAAGGCTACTTTTATTGTACAGCATCTTGCAAGTCTGAATGCGCTTCCTCCCTCCCTCCCTCCCTTTATCTTCGTGTGGACTAGGGAGGAGCTTGTCTGAGATGTTTTCTCATGGCCCTTTCTTGGTCTGGGCTCAGGCCCCTCTTATCTGACCGTTGCCTCGGTAGCATCTCTTCCTCCTGTCTCTCAAGGCCGTTCCCTCTGCCCTCGACAGGGTTTGTGCTGCTTTGAGATGATGGAAATGTAGTCCAAGGAGGTCACCAGGTTGGGAAATGCTGTGCAAGAGCCCCCATGCGGTAAATATTCTCCATGCGTCTGTGCATGTGTTGGGTCAAACCAGAATTGCTGGGGCCACTCCTACTGCAGTCGGAGCACTCAAGAAGTTGAAGATAGTCTAACATGGCTCATAGATGACTGCAGTATGACCCCAATATGACAGTCCTACAGATCAAGCTGAACCCAAGAATGGGGAGGGGCCTTAAAGGTAGGCGGGCTGGAGGGTGCAAACTAGGAGCAATACAGACTGGGAATCACAAATCTCAAGGCAGAGTGGGAGGACCAACAACGTTTGGACTGGGGGCATTTAATATTTGTCCCCCTGAATGGCATCTAAACTTCTTGCAGTACAAGTGATGGACCTTGGAAGACAGGGGGAGAGATGCCGCCTAGGCAGGGGTACCCAACCTTTTTGGCACAAGGGACCGGTTTCGTGGAAGACAATTTTTCCACGGACCGGGGTGGGGTGGGGTTTCCAGGCGGGAACCAATCGTGCGGCCCTCAGATTTCTTTTGAGTCCATTTTGACTTCTAATTTCTTCATGGTGGCCATGTAGTGGTTTTGGGCAGCAGTATAGAAGCGATTTGTCCTGAAAAAATCTGGGAGGATTTTTTCAACTTCTCAGTCAAACATGCAACCCGGGATGGAACTAGGGTCTGTGTCACCCGGGGCAAACATGGATTCCACGCGCCCCCCCGGGTTATTTTGTCATTTTGGCGCCCCCCAGGCATCATTTTGGTGCACCCTCAGCGCGGCGCCTGGGGTACATGCCCCCCCTAGTTGCGGCCCTGCGTGCAACCTGGGTTCTCCTGATGACCTCCCAGCCAAGGACTGCCCAGGTCTGACTCTGCTTAGCTTTCGAAGATTAACCAAGCTGCCCTCTTAACATGGTTTAAAATACTGCTTGTAGTGTTTAATGACAATAGGTAACAATAACAGGGTTACTACCGAAGGGTGGTATAATTAATGCATAAGAGCCTAGTTGCTTTCTACGTGCACATTTTGTACGAGGACTGATTGATTGATTTTTCAGTGTGAAAAACCGGTGAAATGTTTCAAGCTTGACATGGTTTGTTTGAGTTTCAAAACATGCTGCCGAAGTTTGTAACAGCTATTCCAATCGTTCTGGAAATGTTGTGAGCTTGCAAGGGGCCAGTTTCAAGTTCAGAACACCCTTTCTACACTCAAAGCAGGTGTTTTGAATGCAAAACCCATTCCAAGCTTGAAACTACCATTTTGAAATCAGGATATTTTAGATATTTGCAGCCTGCCAGTCTTAATACGTAGTTCAGCAATAATCTAATGAACGTGTGTGTGTGTGTTCGTGTCAGAAGCACCAAATTACTTCTGTAGTGAACGGATTTGCCGGTGACATCACCGTTGCCCGGGGGACGCCCAAGGAGGCTCCTTTCATGTCCCTAATGAAATTTATTTATTTATTTCTTAAATTTATAACACCGTCCCATCTCCCCCGAAGGGGACTCTTTGAGATGCTTATATCTCTCTTTCTTCTCTCCAATATTGATATCCCTGGGCTTAATTCGGACACTTCCTTTCCTCCAGTGTGCATTACAAGGAGTTGATACAGCCTATCTTGAGCAATTAAGCCCAAGATCTGGAATTGTTCACCAAGACAGGCCCAGACATTTCTTTATTAAAAATGGGGTTATATAACCCTATAAGCTTATTTATTTCTGATTTATTTGTAGTTAATCTACTGATTATATTACTGAATGCAGCAAAGGGCTTTTGCACGTTTCACATTCATTCATGCCAAAAGTTACTAATTCACAAAATAAAATATTCACTGACAGCATATATTAAAACGTGCCAGTAAGTCAAGTGTGTGTAAATATCTTGAAATTATGAGCAGTTATTTTTACCTATATTCTCTCTGCCTTAGTTTTTTTTAAAGCTGCACCATATTGTTTATTGTACTTTGCTGTTATTTCAATTTGTTTTGATTGCCTTTGGTTGTTTTTAAACAACACACATTTTACAAATAAAATTAATTACACATTTTCCTGGATTGCATGGCGATTCTGGGCCAAAATAACTTGGAAAACCAGAACAACTGCTGGGACATCTTCCATGTTGGCTTTTTTTGCATAGATCCCATTTGTTCAGCTGCACATTGTGGCGTGGTTGATGCTTGGTGATGACCTGCCAGATGGTGCCGATACTGTTGTTCTGCTCTAGGGCTCAGCCGCTCTGAAATGCACCTGTGTGGTCAGAGTTGTGACGGATCAAGATTCAGCTTTCTTTGGAATGAGAACGTTCTTTGGATTTACAGAATGTCCGGTCTCTGAGTAAAGGGACTTGGAGTTGACATTGATCACACGCTGAGGATAAGCCAGAAGCGTGCTGTGGCTGCTGAAAAGGCAAATGCAGTTCCAGGCTGCATCCACAGAAGTATAATGTCCAAATCATGGGAAGAAGAAGAAGTAGTTCCACCTTGTTCTGCATTCGCCAACACCCATCACAGATGATGTATCCAGTTTAGGGGACCTCACTTTAGGGAAGGTTTCAAAGAAAATGGGGCAGATTCATAGAGGGGCAACAAGGATGATCAGGAGTCTAGATGTTTAAGCCCTGTGAAATATGATAGGAGTCTTCAAGTACCTAACAGAGCATCCCACAGAAGAACTGCAAGATCTGCTCTATGTCAACTCCTGGTCCTAATTGGAAGAGCAGCTCAACGCTAGAACAATTTGTATTGTCAAAGGCTTTCACGGCCGGAGTTCAATAGCTGTTATGGGTCTTCCGGGCTGTGTGGCCGTGTTCTGGAAGTTGTGGTTCCTAACGTTTCGCCAGCATCTGTGGCCAGCATCTTCAGAGGGCAGGAGCACAGACAGAAGCGAAATCTCTGAAGCAGACTCTACCTGGGCACAGAGAGTTCGCTTCTGTTTGTGCTCCTGCCCTCTGAAGATGCCAGCCACAGATGCTGGCGAAACGTTAGGAACCACAACTTCCAGAACACGGCCACACAGCCCGGAAGACCCACAACAGCCACTAGAACAATTACTCATAGAGGCAGCACGGTCCACTTCACCGGATAGCCATCTGACTGGGACGTTTCGAATTTGGATTCGTGCACTGAGCAGGAAGTTGGACCCAGCGTTTTAGACGTAATTCCCACCATTTTAAATAATTGAATTACATGGTATTTGGCTGGCCAGCACTGTACATCACGGACATTGCAGCGTTGCCGCTGTTTAGTTTTGTAGGCACCCAACATAAGACAGTCAATTATGCAGGCAGGAGAGCATCCGTTTACATCCCCTGTTCTGTTTCTAAAAGAAGAAGTATTTATTCTTGTTATGGTGACACTGTGGGAGAGAAATAAAGGAACTTCCTATTTTGGATCCAGATTCCTGGGTAGACATGTGGCGTAAGGATGTGGCACGTGCCCC
Source organism: Charina bottae (assembly GCA_023362775.1). NCBI lineage: Eukaryota > Metazoa > Chordata > Lepidosauria > Squamata > Charinaidae > Charina > Charina bottae. The sequence goes on along the minus strand of JALMGJ010000027.1, from coordinate 5,710,593 downwards.
GTTCCTTGTAGTCCTGCTGACCCAGCCTGCTTCTCAGGGAGACGGGGTTAAACCTGCTTGGCGCTGCAGTTATGGCTGACACAATGGAATGCTAGCTTTCTCAGGCACATACATACAGTATATGCATCCACATGCCTTGCTTATAGAAATGTAGCATGCCTGCCCAGCGTGATGGGCTAGACTTCTGGGTGCGAGGATTTCTGTTTAGTTAATGGGGAGGAACATTTCATCATGTGGTCTGTAGTAGTATAATGCACATGTCATTGTATCCTCAGCTTACGAGCGAGCTGAAAAGATCCACTGTTTCATTATTTTCTCTTAGTACAACATAGGCATAAGTTAAGTATGTAAGTGTGCGCGCTCGCACGCACACACACAAACACACACACAATCCCTTTAAACCTAAACGGATTAAACGGAAGATGGGAGGGATGGGCTCAGTTTGTGGTTTCTGCCCCAAATTGAAAGCAGAGCTCCAGAGAGTTGCATAATTTATCTCTCATGGTTTGAAACTCTTCAGCCCACATGTTTTTTTACACTCTGGAAAGGGGGTGGGCACCTTGCCAGCCTCTGCGTGGATTGTCTTGCAAGCCACAAATGTGTCAGCTTCTTGGAGTAATGTGTGTAGTGAATTTGTTTAGGGAATTTGCCAAAGAAAAGTTGAAAGCTTCAGAGTAAAATCAAAGTCTCTAACAAGCCCAGGAAATTTGACATGAGAACAGCAGCCAAGACCCATTTCCTAGAGTGCTAGGCGGCGGCCGATCAGAACTCTTCTTGCTTCCTGATTCCTGTCCGTGACAGAATTGAGAGATTTGTGCTTCTAACGTTCTGCAAATGAATCCTTGCACTTCTGGGGTGGGATTTCAAGAAGGGAAGCCATTGGGATCCAAAAACCGGAATCACAGGCAGCCTCTGAGTATTCCCTCTCCAGGGCTTCTGTTTTAAAATGCTGCCACACCGATGGAGCTTGTAGTAGTTGTGGTTTTGTCCATAAGATGAGATTAATAACGAACTGCTGACGGCATCCCAGCTGAACTAAGTAGGCACGAAACATAGATGGGAGACCACCAGGAAATTCCAGGAGTGGAAACAGGGAAGTTGAACCAACACCTTGGAAGAAGGCAGTGCAAAACTAGATCTGTATGAAAGCCACATGGGTGTGTTGTCAAAGGTCAAGCTGGACTCAAAGGAGCCTTTATTCTAGATTGCAGTTGATCTAATAGCCTAGTCGGTGAAGTGAAGCAGGACCTTCCTGAACTAGTAAGAAGGCCAAGCAATAAGAGAAGAAAGGAAAATGTGGATGTTTAGAGAGAGATTTGGTCCAGAGCAGTGTTTCTCAACCTTGGCAACTTTAAGATGGGTGGACTTTAACTCCCAGAATTCCCCAGTCAGCATTGCTGGCTGGGGAATTCTGGGAGTTGAAGTTCACCCATCTTAAAGTTGTTGAGGTTGAGAGACACTAGTCTAGAGGACACTTAGAGGTGAATTCCAAAAACAGTGTTGCAGAAGAATAAATGTGATGTGATCACACTTACCACATGGATGGTGTTCAGAGACTGGATGTAAGAATAGATCCTCTGGATCCTCTGGATGCTGAACTCACTTGCTGTTGGTAGAAAAGGTTGATAGGACTAAGAAGTATAATCCAGGCCCTCCAACCCCAACATTTTGAACTATAAAAATAGAAGATGGTTGGTGGCATTTTTCTCAGGTTTATGCGAGAAATTAAGGCCAATCTGCATGAAGCTGTCTGAGATCATTGACAGCTGCTTCTCGGTGGCCCTGGAATGACCAGGATTTAAAACCAGTGCGTGCACTGCACAAGGACAAAAGGAGATAAGGTTTGTTAGAGCACAGTGCAAATTAGATGCGATACAAATGATAAAGCCTTGTCTCCTGTAGTTGCCGGCCACTTCTGTTTCAATGTTGATCTTAAGGTCAGTGGTGATTATAATCTGAGTCAAAGAAACCCAGGCCCTGGGATCAGCTTGTATTTATTTAACTTGAATCTAGATGGCACAGCACATTGACCAGGGTATCATAACATGGTCCGTGCCAGTTGACTAGGAAGCAAAAGTGGGCACCCTTTTAAAGCCAAATGTTAAGAAGCAGGAAGAATATGGAATCCTTTCTCTCCAGCCCTGTACCATTCCCAGCCACTCAGAGGAGTTATTTCTCAGCTAAGCTTCACTGGGAGAGATTGTAATTTATTTCGCAAAAGCAGAGAAGACTCGGCAAGAGATGTGTTCAGTACCCCCCCTTGTTTTTTCCTGCTGATGGTTTAATGCCCCTGCTCCTTTGCTTTGGCAGTAAAATGAGCTGGCCCAAGTGCATTGCTACCTAAAGGGAAGGACAAGATGCTGACCTCTAGCGGGCAGCAGGAATGACCTTGAGGAACAGGAGGAAGAGCCGCAACCAGGGCAACGGTCAGAGAAAAGAAATCTGAGTCCGGGGCAGAAATGTAATTTGAGGAAGCGTCTCATACATGACCCACCCTAGTTCTCATGAAGATAAAGGGAGGGAGGGGGGAAGTGCATTCAGACTTGCAAGATTCTGTTATTGTAACCTTATAATAAAAGTAGCATTAGCATTTATAAGTCAAGTGTCCTAGCCCGGTCTACCTTGAAGGGCTGACATGTCCTCGCTTCCCCTACCATCCTTGTACCAAAAAAATGACAGACCTGGCAATCGGTACAGAGAGTCCTTGTTTAGCGACCACAATTGGGACTGGCAACTCAGTCATTAAGCGAAGCAGTCGCTAAGTGAAACTGCGACTTATTATCTTACTTCAGCTTTCCTTGGCTTTACAGACCTGCGAAGGTCATAAATGTGGGCATTGGTCGCAATGTTACTTTTTCATCACTGTCGTAACTGCGAAATCCTCGCATTTATGACCTTCGCAGGTCTGTAAAGCCAAGGAAAGCTGAAGTAAGATTGTAAGCACAGTTGCAGTTTCACTTAGCAACCACTTGGTTTAACGACCGAGTTGCCGGACCCAACTGTGGCCACTAAACAAGGACTCCCTGTATATGACAGCCAACATGGCATATGCAGCCTTGCCCTCCACTACCTTTCCTCCTCTTCCCATCTCCCGCTACCTGCAGCCCGTTCATTCTGCCTAACCTGGGTCTGGCCTTGGCATCAGCGTGGGTCAAGCATGTTTGCCGTTGCCCTACGCCTGCCTTTTTTCCCTTTTGCCAATCCACAGGACATTGTGTTCCAGGTACCATGCTGGGTTTAAAGAGATTGACACAGAAATGCCATCAATCAATAAATCATTCTACTCCAAAACAGCTCTGAGCAGGGTGCAGCAGAAATAAAGGTTAAAGGCATCAAAATAGTGACAGTTAATATATATTACAGTAGCATTAACCAGTGGAGGTAGATGAGAAAGAAAGCCTAATATCCCTCAAGTGCTTTCTTTCAGAGCCATGTTTACGTGTGGGATAGTATGTTGTAGGAGAGCCAGTTTGGTGCAGTGGTTAAGGCGCTGGGCTAGAAACCGGGAGATGTGAGTTCTAGTCCCACCTTAGGCACAAAGCCAGCTGGGTGACCTTGGGCCAGTCACTCTCTCTCAGTCCTAGGAAGGAGGCAATGGCAAACCACTTCCAAACAAACTTGTCAAGAAAACTGCAGGGACTTGTCCAGGCACACTCCGAGAACCAGACATGATTGAACGGATTAAAAAAAAAAGTATGTTCTAGAACCACAAAATGCGTAAAGCTTCACTTGGGTAAAAGCCATAGCCCAAACCGTAATTCCTCGCTCTCCCATCTTTTCTGACTTTTCTGTTCAGTTGGTTGGACCCTGCTTTTCTGCCATCTCTAGGGCTCGCTCAGTTAGGATTTGAAGGCCAAAGAGGCACGAGAACAGTGCAAACACTGGAATTATCTCAACAGAGTCACTTGTTGAGATGGGCGGCTATACAAATTGAATAGATAGAAAACAGACAGACAGACATTTGGAAGAAGTGCTTCCTCTTTGCCTCTCATTAAAGCAGCCTGACTTTTTTCAGGCTTCTGCACATCAGAAGAAAGATGCTGCTATTTTTAAGAATTACACTTTAACAAGAGTATTTAGTACTTTTTTTTAATCCATTCAATTGTGTCCAATTCTCGGGAGTGTGCCTGGACAAGTCCCTGCAGTTTTCTTGGCAAGGTTTTTCGGAAGTGGTTTGCCATTGCCTCCTTCCTAGGGCTGAGAGAGAGTGACTGGCCCAAGGTCACCCACCTGGCTTTGTGCCTAAGGCAGGACTAGAACTCAAGGTCTCCTGGTTTCTAGCCTGATGCCTTAACCACTACACCAAACTGGCTCTCATATTTAGTACTAAATACATGCTTTTTCTGTATCCATGCATTCAGGGTTGTACCATCTCAAAACATCATGAGGGGAGGCACATATGCTCTGTGCTTAAGCCGATGCATGGTCCCACAGAAAGGGCTTGGACCCCTGGTGTTATCGGGTGGAGATCTGACTGCCAGACATTCAGAGGACAGATTCTCCTGTCAAAATATCTTTCCTGTTATCTGGTATAGAGTTAACAACTGCTGATTAGCATTCCACCCGTGACTTCAGCAGGGTCCTCTGAAACAAACTGGCAACTTCCCTCCCTTTGGTTCCCCCCCCCCCCCAGCAATAAGGCAGGGATGGACTTTTGAGGAGTGTTTGTGTCTCTTGCTTCCTTTACAGCCTCATTGTTAATGGTTCTCAAAAGTTTCTGGTGTTTTTGCATCTGCTGCATGTGGAAGCTCCAAAGAATTGAGGACAATTGGTCCTTCAGAAGATGCTAAGGATTCAGCATGGCTAAAGCCATCTCTCTCTCTCTCTCTCTCTCTCTCTCTCTCTCTCTCTCTCTCTCTCTCTCTCTCTCTCTCAGAAACAGGACAAGGCGTGTTTGTGCAACAGGGCCCACTGCTTAAACTAGATGTACCCATAGAAAAAGAGGAACGTGCTTTTCTTCTTACCTTTTATGAGAGACTTCTGAAGACCTGGCCTCATTATCAAACAGTTGCCTGGGGAACCAATTTGGATGGTGTCCTATCTTCAGGGCAGCGATGCTGGCCCTGTCAAAATACATGAAAAGGACAAGCCTCTGTGGGAGGTCCTTTTGTCCAGGGCTAGGAGAGGAGTCATCTGCTAAATTTGGATCTGTGGTTTCTATTTCATAGCAGGGCTCTACAGTTCTCGGTTGAGCTAGTTCATTGCTGAGTGACTTTGTTTCTGCTGTCTCCCGCTTCTGTACTTCCCATTCCCCCCATTCCTGTTTCTCTACTCTGCTATTAAGAAAACATTACTTTATTGTTTTGGCACATCAACAGTTCCTTGTTTAGGGAGATGGAGGAGATCCTCCTTTATATTGATTACCTTGTAAGCATGTACAGGCTTGTTCTGAAGTAATTTTTAGGTCTTCCGGGCTTCTGTATATCCAGGGTGGTCACCCTTGACTGATGGTTTGTTGCCCTCTGCCATCTCCACCAGGAGAAGGTGTCTCTCTCCTCCTTTTCCCATCAATTTGGTAGGCTTCTAGCAATCCCCTCCTCAGCCCTGAAGTTATTGGGTGACTTTATGCCAGTCTTAGACTCCGCAAAACTACCTCTCAGGATTACTGTAAGGATGGAAGGGAGAACCAGAGTGGCCAACCAGGAAACTCACACACAGACAGGGTGGCCCTTCTCTATTCGTTGCTCCCCAGCAGCTAGTGTTTGAGGCATGTGGACTTGATTCAAGAGGTAAGATACAGCCATCAAAACTAGTAATAGCCATGGATACTGCTATTGGTTTTACCCCCCACCCGCCCACCCCCAAGAAATCAGAGGATGAGATGGAGTTAAATTGTTGTGTTCAGAGAATTCCCTTAACTTTCTCTAAAAAGTTGATCCAGCCTTTAAAAAAAAAAAATACCAGGATCAATCTTGAAAGGATTAAGTCAATGGAAGGGGGGAGAAGTTTATTTTGTTATCCTTGCAGCCTCCTAGATAAAATCTTAAATTCACTTGTTATTGATCTTGCAAGCTGGAAAGGATCTCTCAAGATGATGTCCTTCCAGCTTCATTGGGTAAAAGAACTCCAAAAGGCATACCAGCCCTTGATGGATGTGCCTAAAGGTGACTAGGGCAGGGATGGCTTCAGAAGTTGTACATGGTGAGACCGTCTTGAGTCAGGGATCTCAGAAGATTAAGGATACTTTGAAATAATTGTACCGTAGTGCTTCTTCCTGGTTGCGATGGGAGGCTTTGGGTTGGCTTCACTAAGGGCCCCTGACATTCTCATGAGCCTTAGCGGGAACGTTTCATGTCTTGGTGAGTTGGTTCTTTTAACGGGAAGGCTATGGAACTTCTTGGTATCTGCAAGCAAGAGGAAGCCTTTTTACAGTTAAGTTTGATAACCCACTTTACATCCAAGCATTGTAGATTTTAGATAAGGACAATCCCAATACACACACACACACAAACACAAAATAAATCCCTATGAGGCAGATAGAATGAGATGATGCTTACCTGCCTCACATTCATGATTAAATAATGTGAGTTTTGCTTATTTTAGTTCTATATTATTTTTAAATAGTAATTCTTAATATTTGTTATGGTACATCACACAAGGTTGTGACACCTGCCCTCTGAAACAGCATCCCCACCCCAAGATCAGAATGGCTGCCACCCCTCAAATGTTCCAGAAGTCTTTGAAAACCTGACTTTGCTCTCAGGCCTGGGGTTAAAGTGCTTGCTGGGCCCCTGGAGATTCTTTTTGTCCATTTTTTGGGTGTGTTGTGTTTTTCCGTACATATATGGTTCTTTTCTCTCTCTCTCTCTTTTAATTGTTTCTTGCTCTTGAGCTGTAAGCCACCCAGAGTTGTCTGGGAGACCAGCAACCTCCAAATCCAACAAACAAACAAGGTATTTGTCATGATTAACATGTCTAAGAAAATAAATGGTAATAATTAGCTAGCAAGATTCAAGGCCAAGGATATGTAATGGGCCATAGGCAAGAGGCAGAATGAGAACCTGGGGATGAAGCCAGGATGAGGCTGGCAGAAGTCAGACTGAAGGACAACCCAAGTTATGAAACCTTGGACAGGACTGTCCAATGTTCACATTTTAGACAGAGAAGATAGCTGGTTTGAGAGAGGGGTCAAGGAATCCATTTATGCCAACTTGGAAAATCCTTCCTTGAATAGAGGTGGGGGCCTCAGGCACAATCTTTCCCCTATTTTCCTTCCTGCTTTGTCTTCTGTGCCTAGGAAGATTAAGACCATTTCGCAAGCTCAACAGCAGCATGGTAATCTTAACGATCCTCCTTTAGATGATAAAGGGACTTAGAAATAACATCTCAAAATAACCATGACCTAGCCCCAGGTGCAAGGTCACACAGCCACCTAGAAACATATTTAAGGATTCCCTTACTAACTTTGCTCAGACTGAAGAAGCTCCTTGGATAAGGAGCGAAACGTTTCCACTGAGAAAATAGAAATCCAGTTGACATGATTCAAGCTACAGACAATTCCACCTGGATGACTGAGAACCTTCATAGACATCTTGGACAGGACTTGTTCCTCGGAGCCAAAGCCGAGTATGGTCTTTCCTGTCCAGACAGACCCAGCAGCCAACCCCGGTGGTCCAAATCGGTCCTGCCCCTGAAGGTTCTTCAAGGTGCCAATAGATGCTCCATCCTACAGCTTGCTAGCTCAGTTATAAGGCACACATAGACCCAAGGGTTCTGGGTTCAAGTATGGGCCTCTTCTCATAAAGGGCTTTCTTACTTCTCAGGAATGGCAGGAAGGCAAAGATCTAGAAGCCTGTAGAAATGAAGCGAGGGTGAGGCACAGTTCCCCTCACATAGCAAGCAAAGGGAGGTGCCGTCCTCCACATTTGGAATACAAATGAAGAAGCAGCAGGATCTGTTTTCCTAAAGGAAAGAAAGAAATAAGGAGAAAAAGAGAGAGATCTAGAACCACGTTTAGGGAAGCAGATGTGCACACCGTTTCCCTTGTTTCCCTTTCGGAGTGCCCATGTGTGTCTTTGTGAGAGAAACAGAAATGTCCCCAGGACTTTAAAAGGGGATTATTTGGAACTTGCTTCGTCAGCATAATCTCTGGGCAATCTTTTTTCCCCCCAGTACATCACGCTCCCTTTCCTCCTTTGCATTCTGTTTTTAAAGAAAGACGGGGAATTTGACTTCCAGCAAATCTTGATAAATAAAAGTAATTGTCTAGGTATGGCCAATTGGTGTAATGACTCTGTTTATTGGAGGAGACAGGAATGATGTTGGTGGTGAGATATCGTCTAAGCTCCGGCTCAGGATAATGTTTTTCTAAGGAGAAAAATAGCCTTTCATTGTTCTGTATGGATGCCAGGAATTCGCTTCGGTGGCTGACCTCTGAAATTCTAATTGACATTTTTATCTGCACGATATAAAGATGATTAAGCATTGTTGCCATTGTTTGTTTATTGCTGTCTGGCTCAAGCAAAACAAAGTCATGCATGCTTTTGTTTAGCTTTTATTTTTTTTAAAAAGAATAAACTCGAGGATGTTTACCAAAAATTGGATTTAGAAGAGGCAGTTCTATTACCTAATTTGGCAATATGCTCTGTTTCCTTTTGGCTGAGGTCCCACTTTCCAGGTTCTGCTTCTAAAACCCGTTTTAAATATCCCTGTAAAGAAACCTTGGCTCTTTTTATTTTTCACATCACACTACAGGACAAATTTTATGACTCTCGCTGCTTAACCGTCCTCCAAACAGGAGACCATGACTTGCAGAAGACAGCCTAGGAAACTGCATTTGAGCATTTGACCTCCTCTGTACCTTACTTACTACCGATTATCTATAACAGTGTTTCTCAACTTTGGCAACTTTAAGATGTGTGGACTTCAACTCCCAGAATTCCCCAGCCAGCAACGCTGGCTGGGGGATTCTGGGAGTTGAAGTCCACACATCTTAAAGTTGCCAAAGTTGAGAAATACTGGTCTATAAAATATTGAGGATCAGCTGTTGGGCAGTTTGACCAAAGTGTGGTTTCTGAACATGGGCTAGGAATCAATATGGACTCATATTGGTAATTTCCTGCTTTTTAGATTTACTCTTTGCTAAGTCCAATAATGGGAGAAAACAGAATGAAAATGTTCATGCCTAGTCTTTAAAGGTAAAGGTTTTCCCCTGCACAGTCGTGTCCGACTCTAGGAGCCGGTGCTCATCTCTGTTTCTTAGCCGAAGAGCCAGCGTTGTCCGAAGACACTTCCACGGTCATGTGGCCGGCATGACGCACGCGGAACGCTGTTACCTTCCCACCAAAGTGTTTCCTATTTATCTTGCTAAGTTGGCAAGAGCTGGGGCGAGTGCGGGAGCTCACTCCGTCACGCGGCGCTCGGGTCTCAAACCGCCGACCTTCCGATCGACAAGCTTGGCGTCTTAACCACTGAGCCATCAGATGTGCAGGAGTGTGGTTGGCATCATTCCCTAGTTCAGGATGGTGGGAGTTGCAGTCCGACACATTTGGGGGCACTGTGTTGGAGACAGCTGTCCTACCCAACAAGAAAATGGGAGATCAAAGGATGTGTCTGTTAGTAGCAACATGCATCATGAAACGTCACCACACACACATCCTCAGGATATATCCCTTTTACCCACATTGATCTTAAAATGACTATTTGAAGTAAAAATGGGGATGGGGTCGATACTGCTTCCGCAACAGTACAGGTTGCCAAGTGGGATCCCTTCATATTGGAAGAGGAGATATACTCTAATCCAGCCTTTCTCAACCTTTTGACCCTGGAGGAACCCTTGAAATATTTCTCAGGCCTCGGGGAACCCCTGAATGCGCAGGCCTGAATATGCAGGCTCAAGTATAGGCCAGAAGTTACAAAATTATTCTGTTCATTTATTTATTTATTATTATTTATTACATTTATATCCCGCCCATCTCCCACACAAGGAGGGACCCTGGGCGGTTCACAACAAATTTAAAAGAGTTAAAACAATAAATATCAATAATAAACACTATAAAATTACATATATATATTATACACACACACACACACACACACACACACATACATACATACATACACACCCAGACACATATACAGTATATATGTATTCTATTCATTTCATGTGTGGGCCTGTATATATGCACTAACAGTGTTCTTAAACTAAAAAGAAAGAATGAAACTTACCTCTTTCATGTGAAGTTGCCCAAATTTGGAATAATTTTTTAAATAAATTGTGATCTTCCAGGGAACCCCTAGTGACCTCTCGCAGAACCCGAGGGTGCCACGGAACCCTGGTTGAGAAACCCTGGTCTAAACCCTACGTGGGGTGAGACTGGCTAGCTTCTGGTTATCCCTCATGCCTTCTTTAAATACACCACAAAGATCTGTGCAAAGATTATTTAAAAGGACTGAAGTCGTCAAGAAACCGTACATGGTGCTTAATGACTGCAATGATAAATGCCTTCACTTGTGCGTACCCCAGCCGAGTTGCAGCAGTGGGCCGTGACCGGAGCGCAGCCCAGTTTCCCCGAAGTGGCACAAAATTCCTCCTCTATCTTGCAAAGGGCACTGTCAGTTGCAAGAGCTGCAGGAGAAGGGGACAATTTGCACTCCCCCCCCCCACACTTCTAATTCACCATTTAATTCATTTTCCACCAAGGTTGAGAAACCCAGTGCTTTTCATTAATGTTATTTAATTGAAAATTAAGAGAGGAAATTAAGCAAGGATTCATTAAAACCTTGAAGCCCTCTCTCTTATTTCATTTTTTTGGGGGGGATCACCTAGAAGAGCCATCAGTACTGGCTGTCATTAAACTTTTTACTTTGACTTTAGTCTCTTTCTTCCTCTCTTGCACGCGCACATGCACACGAACAACTATTTTATACTATAGTCATCTTTCCGTCTTCTATTCCATGCAAGAGGGCAGATTATTTATTTGTTTGTTTGTTTGTTTGTTTGTTTATTTATTCCAATTTCTATCACCGCCCGTCTCCCCCAAGGGGGACTCTGGGCGGTTTACAAAGGAATCAACAATTAAAATACATGAAATATAATGCAATACAATACAAACACCATACAAGTAAAAATAAATTAAGTATAAAATCCAAGGGGCGATAAGATCATATTTCAAAGAGGGCTCTATGGCACCAGCCATCCCCAGGAGGAGCTGTTCCCCTTCCCATCCCATCCCAGGCGAGGCGGCAGAACCAGGTCTTCAAATGCTTCCGGAAGTCTGGGAGGGAGGGGGCCTGCCTCACCTCCGGGGGTAGATTATCACATTGTATCTGGCAGGGGATGCTCTGCAGATGGGAAACAAGAGACCCATCACCCATCCGGTTCAGGATTCTGTTTCCCACAATGACCATCCACCTGAGAAGCTCTAAAGCTTTCTTTGGCTGGCGTAACCCAGGAGTCGGTACCTGGTACATGGAGACACCTTCCCTCTGAACTTACAGATAGACGTCATCAGAAGTTCCTTTCTAATTAATCAGACTGTTGGTCAGTTTGCCCCTGTACTGCTGACACAGATTGGTGGTAGCTTTCCAGGGCTTCATGGAGGAGATTCCACAGCCCAACCAGGGATTGTTTCATGGCCTTTCTGCATGCAATTAAGGACTCTACTCTAGAGTTATATCTCCCTCCCCACTGTAAGGGGCGTGGTGGCTCAGCGGGTAAGACGCCAGGCTTGTCAATCGGAAGATCGCAAGTTCGAATCCCTAGCCCTGCATGACGGAGTGAGCTCCCGCACTCGCCCCAGCTCTTGCCAACCTAGCAATTCGAAAGCATGCAAATGCAAGTAGATGAATAGGTACCACTTCGGTGGGGTGGTAACAGCGTTCCGCGTGCGTCATGCTGGCCACATGACTGTGGCAGCGTCTTCGGACAACGCTGGCTCTTCGGCTAACAAACGGAGATGAGCACCGGCCCCTAGAGTCGGACACGACTGCACAGATGTGCGGGGGGAACCTTTACCTTTTACCCCACTGTATATTCCCTGTTAAAGCCATATATACTAATAGCCATCACAGGAAGCAGCATCTAGCCAATACTGGCTGATCTTGGAAGTTAAGACTCTGATTACTGCTTGGATGGGAGACCATCTGGGAATTCGAGGGCTGTTGGCTAGACCAAGAAGTAGCACAACAACAACAACAGCCACATAATGCTGCCAAGAAAACTGCATTGGTGCATTCACCAGGAGTCAAGCTCAACTTGACAGCATTTTTACTTGTATATGCTACTGGCCATCATTTTATCTTGTCACTTCATGTTCCATAAATTAAAATTATTTTATCTGTTTTGAAGAACATCCCAGAACATTTCACAGGAAGGCTCCAAGTTGTGATACATAGTTGGCCCTTTACTCCTACTTCCAGAGTGCACATCTCTGCCGTCTAAGAATTCTGGGTGCTTCAGTCCCAACAGATTTGGAGATCCCACCTTGGGGAGAGCTTCTCTAATGATAGGAGAGAAGGAAAAATGAACTTTTCATTCTTTCCAACAGTGTTACGAATTTGTACTACACTCAACTGGAAAAAGACCACAAGTCATATCAGAATCAGAAAAGGAGTTTCAAAGATTAAATAATCCAGCCCCCTCCTAAAGGATTGCTGATTGCATGGAGAACTTGGTGTTCTTCCAAATAATCTTAGACTGACCTTTTCCAACCTAGTACCCTCCAGATGGGAAGGGGAGTCCAACACACCTGGAGGTGACCAACCTGGGGGAAGCTGGGTTGAAATTTCTTGTCAAACTCTATTTGCTTATTAGTGAGGAGGTTGAATGGAAGGGCTGGGGTTTGCGTGAACGTCCCCTGCGATTCCTCTACCATTAAGATATTTTAATTTCTGAATTTGGCTTACTGCTTTGCAATTTCCTTGGTCCCTGAAGAAGATTCATACAGTGTGAACTTACCGGAGACTAATCTGAACAATTAGCGAGTCCCGCTAATGGTTCCAGTTACTTGACTTCTCCCTCCTGTTCCGTGCATCTCCACCTGGGGTGCAGAATAATTGTCCATCTTGTTTTCATCTTGCTGCCTGTCATACTTCATTGCTTAAATTTATATCAGCAATGGGAATTAACTTCCAGAAAATTGGAGGGAAGAGCCAAGCACTTGGAATCCTATAGCAAGCAGTAAAGAAATGAAGATTTCCTTCCTTCCTCCCTCCGTGTGAGTAAATCTGTCTGTAACTATATTGGAAGCTTCCCCATCTCATTTTTTAGTCATATTTAATTTTTTAAAAGTGCTGCCATAAAATATCCTTCCTGTAACCTCTTTCAAGACTTCTTGTCAAGTGTGAAGGATGGGGTGAGGGTTCTTGCTTAAAGCACAATAGAGGCTTAGTTCTATTAATTAAAAGATTTACTCTGCTCAGAGTGGGTTACTCAGAAGATGCATGTATGTGATATTTGGGGGACCGAGGTACACCAAGTGATGTAGCTTGAATTTAAACAGATACTTTCCCCCTTCTTCCTTTCTGTTATGAACTAATTAAGTGAACATTATTGCTGTTTGTACAATCTCAGAACTACAAAAGCAGTGATCTTATCAGTCTGTATTTCCAAGTCATGTGGGATGATTTCAAAACATCAGTTGGTAGAAATCCAAGTGTGCGCGGAGGGAAAGTACTAAATGCAACATTTACATAGTCAGATTTAATGCAATGAATGGTATTAAAGATGCCAAGTGTAATAAATCAGCAGCTAGCCTTGAAAAGCAGGCAGATCCCCTCCAGCATTGAGGAAAATGTTACATAAAATACTTTAACATAGTGAACAATTTGTTCTACATTGTCATTTCTGAGTGTCATTTTTAATGGATTTGGTGAAGAGAGCGCCAGCTAGCATTTCAGTTCAGCATGGAGATGTTTTGAACCTTTCTTCTTTTTTTACAGAAGTGTTCAGGGAACGTGGAAGACTTTGCTTGATTTACCTGACCACAAAAGGCAGGGAACCTTGTTCCTTACATCTTAGGTTTGGTTCTTATTTAATGCATGACAAAAATAAGGAACACGTTGAAGCCACTGGAGATGTCTCCTTAAGGTTACAGCTCAACATGGCTGCAAGTTGCAGCTAACCATGGTGGCTGTCCCCAGTCAGGTGCCCTCCAGATGTATCAAGATGACAGAAGCCGTACTTAAATAAAATAAAATAAAAAATAGATAAAATGGGTTAGTATTAGCTGCACAGTTGCAGGATAGTTAATAAAGATCAGTTAGTTTTTCCCCAAGCAATAATTGGCTTGCTTCTCACTCTTCTCCATCTTTTATGGATGCCGGAGCTACTTACAAAACTGCATCAATTGAGGAAAAGAATTTGGTGAAACACTTAAATACTCGCCCTGTGGTCAAATGGCCACACCTGAGTCCACTCCTTCCAGCAAGGGTCTGAAGCCAAAGAAATCTCTTGCTTTTTCAATTTTTGGAGATATGAGCATTAACTGCTACCTCCAGTAATTAGGAGAAAGACAGAGTGCAAATAGGTTTTCAACAAAAGTGGTGAAAACCAGGTAAAAATGGCACATTTTCCCAATTAATATTTTAACAGTAGATTCCAACTCATTCTTATTGTCACTACTGTTCTTGTTTATTACCTTCATCCTGAAGAGAGAGAAAGCTAAAAATCCAGGTATCATTTTTTAAGCATATTCCAGGGCAGAGCAGCCTGGAATTTGCACCAGAAACCCACACCTTAATCTCTTGTACAGACTTTACCTTGCTTGGTTTATAGCAGTCCTTCATGGGAACCGATGATAAGAGATGAGTTCCTCAAGGTCTCCCTGGGAGACCTTGGCTGGTTGACTAAGAATTTAAACCAAGAAATCTACCTTTTGGCTGAGGGTGCTTCCAGTGGGAACACAGCTAGCATTAATAGAACGTTGCTCTTCACTTTAAGCTTCAAACAAAATTGCAAGTGACTCTCCACATTGTACTTCTTCGGTGTGCACATTCCACTGTGGACCCTGCACTTCATCCATGCCCCGGTTCCTTTAACTTTATTAATTTATCCCAGTGGGAGATCATTGGAAGTACTAGGGATGTCGGCTAGATTGGGAAGTCAAAAAACATCCTATAAGAAGTCTGTAGCTTGAATCATGTCAACTGGATTTCTATTTTCTCAGTGGAAACGTTTCGCTCCTTATCCAAGGAGCTTCTTCAGTCTGAGCAAAGTTGGTAAGGGAATCCTAAATATGTTTCTAGGTAGCTGTGTGACCTTACACCTGGGGCTAGGTCATGGTTATATTGAGATGTTTATTTCTAAGTCCCTTTATCATCCAAAGGAGGATCGTTAAGATTACCATGCTGCTGTTGAGCTTGCGAAATGGTCTTAATCTTCCTAGGCACAGAAGACAAAGCGGGGAGGAAGATGGGGGAGAGATTGTGCCTGAGGCCCCCACCTCTATTCAAGGAAGGATTTTCCAAGTTGGCATAAATGGATTCCTTGACCCCTCTCTCAAACCACCTATCTTCTCTGTCTAAAATGTGAACATTAATGTCCTCAAATGAGTGTCCTTTTTCCTTTAGATGTAGATAAACTGCTGACTCTGGTCCTGTGGTGTTACTTCTCCTGTGTTGGGCCATCCTCCTGTACAAAAGTTGTACAGGAAAACACAGGAGAATTCCCCACACTGGCTGGGGAATTCTGGGAGTTGAAGTCCACACATCTTAAAGTGGCCGAGGTTGAGAAACATTGCTTTAGTGAATTTTGGGGCAGATGCTAATAATAGCTAGCACATAATCACCAAACCATTTTCAGCAAGAGCTGTTTTTCTTGCTCATTTATTTATTTTTAATCAATCTTTTGAGGAATTTAAAATGGGTCTCTGAGAATACTTTTTCAAATAATGGCAAAGTAGTGCTACTTATCAGTATGATGTCTTCTCTTTCACTCTCTCTCAAACTTTTCTGTTTTTTATAAGCATAGTTAATGGCATGATGGTATTATAGGGATATATTGCTAAACCATTATAATGTTATAATATATTTTTTGTATCATTACTGGACTATAGTGCAATACTATTAAATGCCATAATATGTTTTCCAGAAGACTACAGGGACATAGCAGTATATCATGCCGCAATGCTATTTTTTTAATCATTACCAAAAAGACCTTTCTAGTCACTATCATTAGCTGCCTGGAAAGTTTTTCATCATTAAAAGTGGGTATGTTGTATTATAGGAACAGAACCCTGTTTCTTTCAAGTGGTATTTTCTTGTTACAATATTTTTAAAACCAACTATGGCTGGAAAACGATTTAATACTAATTTAAAAGTCTCATCTTCCCAGTAGATCACTGTGAAGCCAAACCTGTTAAAAAGGTAGAAGATAATGCTAAGGGCATCAGCAACTGTCAAATCTGTATTCTTGTTCTTCTCATCAAAGGTGGATTTTCTCCTTTAAGAAGAAAGATGAAAGCAGCACTAGGAAAACATACACTGATTTTAAGTAAATTACATCAGCACATAAGATTTTGCAAAATTTAAGCAAATGAACCGCGAAGATTTCATAATATATCTGTAAACCTCTGTAAACAGGCTGTTCATAGTTTCAGTTCTTTTCTAGAGGAACTAGAAAATCTCTCCCTTTCTAAAGTGAGGTTTTCCAAATTAAAAGGCAGTGACTGGCTTCCTTTTTTGACGTTGTTAATTTCATGAGTATATGGTTAAAGCAATGGTATTCCGCATAGTAACCTATGGCTGTGAGAGCTAGACCATAAGGAAGGCTGAGCGAAGGAAGATAGATGCTTTTGAACTGTGGTGTTGGAGGAAAATCCTGAGAGTGCCTTGGACTGCAAGAAGATCAAACCAGTCCATATTCCAGGAAATAAAGCCAGACTGCTCACTTGAGGGAATGATATTCAAGGCAAAACTGAAGTACTTTGGCCACATAATGAGAAGACAGGATACCCTGGAGAAGATGCTGATGCTAGGGAAAGTGGAAGGCAAAAGGAAGAGGGGCTGACCAAGGGCAAGATGGATGGATGATATTCTGGAGGTGACGGACTCGACCGTGGGGGAGCTAGGGATGGCGACAGCCGACAGGAAACTCTGGCATAGGCTGGTCCATGAAGTCACGAAGAGTCGGAAGCGACTGAACGAATAAACAACAACATGGCAATAGCCATATCGATATCATGATCTAATGTACTAATGGAGCAATTTTCTGGAAAAAAAAACTTAATTACATGCGGTGGGGAGGCCAGACTAACCTAGCCAAATTGAACCCATTATTAAAATAGCAGCAGCAGAAGACTGTATATCAGCGGTATACCGCAAACCTTGCAGTTTGAATATTCATTGGCTATATAAACTCTCTGGGATCTGCCCTGCAAAAAGTACGTGAAAGTAGTCAGAAGCACAAAGCTATTAAACCTGGCAAGTTTAGACAAACATAGAAGATTTGGGCTAGGATGTGAAGGGATCTAGGGTGACAAATGTCTGGTGGGAACAGACAGATCATCTCTTTGCACATCGGCTATAATATCTCTTGCTAAGTGCAGAGAAGTTCAGTGAAAAGTTGACTCATCCGTGATAGGTCCTTCAGTGGAGCAACCCAACCACACAAAAGAGGCATTCACCGAGAGCCAAAATGCTTTCATGTCTCCTCTAAAGATCAAGTCTCTTTTAATCAAAGCTCTGCTACGGATGATTTTATGGATATGTCCATGACGTTTACTTGACACCAGCGTGGAAGCGGGTTAGCCCTGCCATTTTCTGGGATGTTCTCTTTGGTTTCCTAGTCTAACCTACGACCTTGGTCCTGGTAGTCTCCCATCCAAGTCCTAAGGAGACCCATCCTTGAAACCCAGACAAATTCAACCAGGAAATGCCAACTCCTGAAGGGTTGCTCATTCAAGGACTTTGCCCTCTGTCAAGACAAAATGGTGATAAGGGTAGGGAGGAAAAATGCCCATGTCTAGCATATGCATCAGAGCAGAATTAGATAAGCCAAAACTCAAATAAAAATCTGCCTGTAGACTCCTTGCGTTGCAGGCAAAAGGCTTCTGAGTGTCACTCATGAATTCTTCCCTGGGGATGCACCGGACAGGTCCTGAAACTGCCCCCACTACAGAGGGTTGATGGTGTTGATGAAGTGACTCAGATAGCCAAGCTCCTTTCAATGTCTCTTCCTCCCCCATTTTAAGTTTGTTTCATTCAACATTTGCACATTTCTTTTAAAAGTTCTGGTAGAATTCACAAGGGGAAAAGGTACGTATTTTTGAGTCCATTTCCCCCAATGTACTCATTTATAGTCTGTACTATTCCTAATAAGTTTCCATAACGTGATGAGTTTTATGTGCAGCTCCTTCTAATATAGTGTAATGGAGTGTGCCCCTGAGGAGGGGGGTGATGTGATGGAGCTGGGGGGGGGGGGAGAGAGCGCATTCCAGGCTGATAAGCGTTGGCACAGCTTGGGGGGGGGGGCGAGGAAGAAAGTTAGACTGGCTCCGCCCTAGATTCCCAAGGGTATTTTTTCCCTTAGCTCAGTTTAGGAACCTTTAGTCTGGCAAGATTCTGTGTATGGTAGAAACAATTAAGATACTAGAGTTGAACTTCGACTCAGCGTTGTTTCTTCACCTATCCCCTGACATATAGGCTCTTTCATATACATTTTTTTTTTTGAGCTGGAAATGGAGTTCGGCCGTTTTCTGTGTAGCTACAGAAATGGGTTTCCCTGATATAGTGGAGATACGTCAAACAGCTCTTAGTGCGAGTAGACTATCCGTTCGTCTTTTGCCAGTCCCTCCACTTTGGGGTATGGTCTGGGAAGAAACCCGTCTCCATCTAAAATCTGAAGCGGAGGTTACTTGTTCTTCCATCAGCTTCATGCCAGTTATTTTGTATTTATCATAATTGTTATGGTGTTGTCCCCAGTACAATTCCATCCTCTAATTGGGTTGATTAATATGTAGCGATATGAATTGCAGGCTGCACTAGAACAGTGTGGGTGGGTGGGTGTGTGAACAAGAGAGAGGGAGAATATACAGAGAGAGAGGAATTAGATCCTGTGGTAGTGAGAACATCTGGCCTTTTTATTTGAAAATAAAAAGCAGCTTGTAAAAACTGAAGTTTTGAAAATGAAGAACCAACACCCCAAACAAAGGAAGGTTGCTATTGTCCCTGCTGTGAGATGGGCGACTATATAAATTGTATAAATCAATCAATCAATCACGGCTCCAGTTACCTGCTGTACCTTTAAGCAAAGGCAAATGACCTTAGTTGTCTCTCTAGAAGTTTTCAGGTGTGGGTATCTAACTGTGACACTCTTTATAAGAGTTTGTGTATTAGCCTTATACAGAATAGTTCAAAGTTTGCAAAAGAAAGGATGTGCGTCTCTATCCGTCTTCTCTTCCTGTTCCCCCCCTAATTTCTTTGCTATTCAGTTCAGCTAAATCCTGATCTTTTCAAGATAAACAAGAATTTAATAAAATAATAGTAGTAGTAGTAGTAGGAGGAGGAGGAGGATTTATGATGCCAGCAAATCATGCAGAGTTAAAATTACATAAAAATACAATATAAAACCAAATAAACACATTGAATAAAAAAAAATTAAGTGACAACAAAGCAAAATAACACTTGTATTCCTCCCCCTCTCTTTTTTTAAATTCTGACTGGACGGGACAGATGGGAGATGGAGTCTAAAATGCATTTTCTACCACTCCCTCTGGCTATTTAAAGTGGGTTATGCTTAGTGCATTAGCTTAAGGCAATGGGCTCCCAGTTAGAATCACCAAGCTGATCAGGAATAAATAAATTTTATGTTTTTAAAAAATAAAATTTATTTATTTAAAATAAATAAATAAAGGATAACAAGCAAATAAGAATATCTGATCAAAAATTAGCAGGGAGAGTCACTCAATCTTTTCCCATGTTTAGGCTTTCAAGAACCAAAAGTTCTTTAAATGACTTGAAACCAATTTTCCTGGCAGCCCCCTTTCACGCATGTGCCTATCCAAGCTTCGGCAAGCCTACGGGCAGCCAATTTTGGCCCAAGACACCCCCCTCCAAAAAAATCCTCAAAGGGAGTTGAAATGTTTGGAGGGTCTGGGGGTCGAGAAAGGAGAGGGGGGGTCAGTTTGTGCCCTCCCCATCAACCCTGTTTTTGCATTCCTGCTTTGCCATCGACGACCCCACATAAAAATATTTGTACTTAACTTGTCACTGGGGTCACTGAGCCTAAAATGTTTTAATTATATTTTAACTCGAATACATTCATTCTGGGTTTTATTTATTTATTCGATTTACATAGCCCCCCCCCCTCTTTACATGACTCTAGGAGGCTTACAGTAAAATAGATAAAATACACAATAGAAAAATAGAAAATAAAAATAAAACATATAGCAACCGGTCATAATCTAACCAGTTGTCCACACAGCCAGGAAATGGGCTCTATCCCACGCCCAGAGCCCCAGATTCGGGTACAAAGGCAGGTTTTCAAGGCCTTACAGAAGGCCAAGAGGGACGGGGACAGTCTAATCTCAGGGGGGATGATGTTCCAAAGGATGGGCGCCATGGCAGAAAAGGTTCTCCCTCTGATGGTACCCAGAGCATGGCCCTCCTGCCAGATCAGGTAGGACGGGTAGAAACAATTGGGGAGAGATGAATAACCTGGTCCTAAGCCATGAAGGGCTTTAAAAGTGACAACCTGATGGGATGTACGCTGGCTTATAGGGAAAAACTCGAGGCTTGAGAATAAACAGACATGACAAGAGTGCAGCTTGTAGGGCTAAAAGTATTTACTTGTAGCATAAGGCAATAATGCATATACAATCACATTATCGCAAATAGGAAAACAAAATATATATGGTACAGCATTGTAAAAGGAAAAACAAAAACAAACTTATAAGCAGAGTTCCGTGTATTGATCCCAGGGCCAGAGTTCCTGCCACGGCCTATACCCAAAGCCAGGCATAGCTCACACTGCCCTGTTATGCACCAAAACTTACCGTGCACCTTTCAGAAGAAGCCAAGTAACAACAGAGACCTTGGGAACGGATATCAGCAAGGTTTATTTGGCCAAGCAAATGTTGCCGGATGGCTATCCTACAAAAGCCACACGCAGGTGACCTTTGAGTGGAAAAGCCATCCAGAGTACAAGAGTGCACAAACTTTTATACAGCAAATACAAGCAGGAAGTGAGGATGATGATGGTATGCCCATATGTGGGTGAGGTGTCCTCTGACCATTCCCTGGGATTGGTTAGTTCTTGGGGAATCAGGGTCCCTCCCAGAGCTGAAGGATTCTGGGATTCACCAGGTCAAGGGGTGACGTGGGTCATCAACATAGTTACAAAGAATGGAGCTTGGGAACATTCACACCATTTGTTCTATGGGCACTGTCCGGAGGCCCAGAGATTAACACTTGCATCTTACAGAGATAACAGTAACACTTACAGGGACATTGGGTTATACAAGCATACTAAATTACAGAGGTCAGAGCCATAAAGTCAAGTCTTTGGATATTCACATCTTGGGGAGGATAGAACAAAGGATTTATTACAAGGAAGTCAGGTAAACATGTTAGCTTGTCAGGAAGAAGACGCTGACCAGATAGGGAGAGCCCCAAGCTGGTATGCATTCTAAAGAGAGGTAGAATTACTTTGTAGCACCTAATATTGCTATGCAGAATTATTTGGGGCTTTGCTAAGGAAAAGCCCCTCTCAGGGTCATCCCTGGGTTAACACTCTTTGGTTCAAGCATAATCTTTGGTTCAGTGGAGTTCTAGCAGCGTTGCACTATGGGAAACACTAGAGCAGGGTATTTTCCAGGCCAAGGTCTGTGGCCCATGGTTTCTCAGATCCTAACAGCCCAGTCCTCAGAAGTAGAATACACATGAAGAACTACATGGCTAAAGACACAAAAAATCAAGAAGCATAGAACGCCATTTTGCATGGTTGGATATTCAGTTCTTCCAGCTTTCTGATTGGCTGGAAGTTAGGTGTGACACACACTAGGCCTAAAGCAGTAGGCTTAAAGCAATAGCATAACCTGCTATTGGGTGGCAGTGCTGCATCTCAGCAAGCATGTGATCTCCTCCCTCCCTCTGCTCCCCCTGGAGCAGGCTTCCCACGGAAGGAATCAGGAGACATTGTTCCCATGCAATCTAGCCAAAACAATACACACGTGGTACCTTCTAGCTTCTAGCTTCGTATCTAATGAAGATGATAAGCAAAGCCATTCAATGTTATGGGAAGGTTTTTTGTTATCTTGCACCTGCACTTCACGTCACCATGAGAAGCCTTTGCTTTGTAAAAGATGCAATTGGCCAAAACACTTTTGCTTTGTACAGAAAATATTTGCCAATTTCATACGGGAAATCTGACACAACCAGCACCTTGAATTGCACCTGGAAGCATATTGGAAACCAATGCAACAGTGGTGCCACGTGCACCGAGTAACTGGCACCAGTAACCGCCCATGCCGCCGCATTCTGCACCAGTTGGAGCTTCTGAATACTCTTCAAGGGCAGCCCCATATAAAGCACATTGCAGTAGTCTAGTCTGGGGGTTTTATATCTATCTATGTATCTGTCTATTTTATGTTATGGAGCAGTTACAGAAACTTACAGTAAGTCTCTCTTTCGTGGCTGCTGTTGCAGTTGCTTTCTAAAGAGGAGTGGGTATTGCTTTTACACTTGGGATGCCCTTTGCGAAACGAGAGAAGGCTTGGCGGCAGGAGATGATCCCAGACTCACTACTTGGAACTTCCACTACAAATGTGCCTTTGTGATAACCCTCCGTGTCAGAATTCCCAGTCAAGAAATCCCTCAGGCAACTACCCTAAAAGATTCATTTATTCAGGATCAATACACTTCAGGCGAGGAGAAGCCTCGAATAAAGATTTCCGCGCGCCAAGCTGCGTTATCAAAACATCCCTCTGACATCACCCAGAGTCAAATACCTCTGAAACGATGACCCACTGGGTCACGGGTTGTCTAGCAGACTCTAAAACAGTATTTTTCAAACTTGGCAACTTTAAAATGTGTGGACATCAACTCCCAGCATGCTGGCTGGGGAATTCTGGAAGTTGAAATCCACATTGCCGAATTTGAAAAACACTGCTCTAAAAGGTACTGTTGGCTCTTGGCAAGATATGCTCTCTAATGAAGGTCCTACGGATGTTGTATACCAATGGGGAATTGGATGGATCGAGAAGGAAAAGCTTAAATTTTAGACTGGGATTACAGTAAAGATGTTTTGGGTTCACTATGGAAGTAAAAGTTGGACTTTGAAGAAGTAAGATAGTAAGAGTATTGATGCCTTTGAACTTTGGTGTTGGAGAAGACCCCTGAGAATACCATGGACAGTCAAGAAAACAAACCAATGAGTCATTGAACAAATCAACCCAGAGTTCTCACTAGAGGCACAAATGACCAGGCTCCAATTATCATATTTTAGACACATTATGTGAAGATCCAGCTCTCTTATAGGCTCTAATGCTGGGAAAGATGGAAGGAAAGAGAAAGAGAAGAAGACATTCAACAGCAAGATGAATGGACTCCATTACAGTGGCAATGAATGCACTGTTGGGAGACCTGAAAGAACAGGTCAGGAATAGATCATCATGGAGAAAATCTATGTGGTTGCTAAGAGTCAACAACAACTTGATGGCACATAATTAATCAAATATCTTGGAAGAGCACTGTATCCTGTTTCCTACTGCCAACAGGAATTGGTATCATTTCTGGCTTGGTATTCATGATTGCCAAGTACCTAGTAAATTGTCATCAAGTACTTATTTTGAATGTTTTCAATACAGTGAGATGCCTGTGCCATATCCTGATGTTTCCTTTTTCATTTCCTCCCTCAATTCAGAATGTTTCATGATACGAATCAGAGAATTTGCAAAAACAGTCATTTTCATTGTGCACAATTCCCCTCATTTTTCTGTAGCTTTTAACTTTGTAAAAAAATTTTCAGTAAAAATTATACATATATTTTAAAAAATTGAGGGTTGGCTTATCTGCAGATGGGCTTATCCATGAGTATATACAAGATATATGGATACTTTAAATTTTTTTTACCGTATATACTCTTGAATAAGCCCATCCGATAAGCCAAGCCCAATTTTGGGGATGTATTTTGGCACCTGAAATTCTTGGCTTGTTGAGTATATATGGTAATGCCTGTTTGCTGGGACTTTCTGCTAGATAAATGGCCCTTCTCACAGGCCCTTCTCACAGTCACCCACGCCCTAGTCACCTCCCGTTTGGACTATTGCAATGCGTTCTACACGGGGCTGCCCTTGAAAAGTATCCGGAAGCTTCAATTGGTTCAAAATGCAGCAGCAGTTTTGCGCAAGCCTAGACTTGCCCACGTGTCACCTCTTTTGCGGGAGCTGCACTGGTTGCCAGTTTGCTTCTGGGTCCAATTCAAGGTGCTGGTTATCACCTTTAAAGCCCTACATGGCTTGGGGCCAGGTTATTTGCAGGATCACCTTTCCCCAGTCACATCCACCTGGCCCACCAGAGCGGGGAGGCAGGGCACGTTGCGGGTCCCCTCAGGGAGGTACATCTAGTGGGACCAAGGAAAAGGGCCTTCTCCGTAGTGGCTCCCTCCCTTTGGAACATCATCCCCCCAGAGATAAGATTGGCCCCTCCTTGCTCCTGTTCCAGAAGGCCCTGAAGACGTGGTTCTGTCAACGGGTCTGGGGACCCCAGGCTGCTTCGGAGCCAATCAATGTGTTTGTTGCTGCTGGGGGTGTCTATTGTGTTTTTATGGTTTTTAATTTTGTAAGCTGCCCGAAGTCACCGTGTGTGAGTTGGGTGGCCTTATAAATCTGTTGAATGAATGAATGAATGAATGAATGAATGAATGAATGAATGAATGAATGAATGAATGAATGTGTTCATAGATCTGTGGACTGTAGGCTATGTTGGAAAATCATAAGAACATCCCAAGGAAGGCAGTGGCAAAGTGTTCTGTGTCCAAGAAAGTTACATGGATTGTGCATAAAGTCATCAGAAGATGAGCTCAGTTTGAAGGAAACCTTACCTTTTACTTAAGTAAACTTTAATGCAGGGCTTTCCAAAGTTCCGCCGCTTGCGATACACCGGTGGTGGTGGCGGCGGCGGCGGCGCGCGGGGCGCACGTGCACGGCAGCGGTGCGGGGTGTGTGCGGCGGCGCGGGGGTGTGTGCGGTGGCGCGTGCGTGCATGGTGGCGGCGGCAGCGGCTGCCGCTGCCTCCGTGCATGCGCACGCCGCCGCTTCCGGGTGGTGTGGCGACACACCACGCTGTGCGTGGCGACACACTTTTGTGTCGCAACACACAGTTTGGAAAACTCTGCTTTAATGTATGGCTTCTCTTTCCCTTTCCCTTTCCCTTTCCCTTTCCCTTTCCCTTTCCCTTTCCCTTTCTTTCTCTTTCTCTTTCTCTTTCTCTTTCTCTTTCTCTTTCTCTCTCTTTCTCTCTCTCGCTTTCTTTTTCTCTCTCTCTCTCTTTCTTTCTTTCTTTCTTTCTTTCTTTCTTTCTTTCTTTCTTTCTCTCATTCTCTTCCTCCCTCCCTCCCTCCTTCCTTCCTTCCTTCCTTCCTTCCTTCCTTCCTTCCTTCCTTCCTTCCTCTCTTTCTCTTTCTCTTTCTCTTTCTCTTTCTCTTTCTCTTTCTCTTTCCCTCTCTCTCTCTCTCTCTTTCTCTTTCTCTTTCTCTTTCTCTTTCTCTCTCTCTCTCTCTTTCTCTCTTTCTCTTTCTCTTTCTCTTTCTCTTTCTCTTTCTCTTTCTCTTTCTCTTTCTCTTTCTCTTTCTCTTTCTCTTTCTCTTTCTCTTTCTCTTTCTCTTTCTCTTTCTCTCTTTCTCTTTCTCTTTCTCTTTCTCTTTCTCTTTCTCTTTCTCTTTCTCTCTTTCTTTCTCTCTTCCTCTTTCTCTTCCTCTTTCTCTTTCTCTACAGTTTGGTCTGCAGCATTGGGAGAATGGGATCAGGCCTTTCAAAATAGTGGTTGTTGCTTTTTTTAAAAAAATAAAATAAAAACGGAGATCAGAAAAAAAAGGCAGACAAATGTGAGACCAGTTTGGCTGTAATGGGAAAGTAACAGCTGCACTGAGGTGATGAGAGAACAGCTGCGGTTCTGAAATTAGTCTTTCTGTGAAGAAACAGATTTGATAAATAATAAAATAGTGATATGAGCAAGGCATGTTTCTCCTGTCAAATGAACCTGAAAGGACCCAGGGCTTACGGATAATCGTTTGAAAAAACTATGTATTGACTAACATGCAAGAATGGATTTATACAAGCTTCATATATATGTAATGTTCACAATTCATCCTCTTTTATAGCAGTATAAAACTGAATGGATTCTAATCATAAGGGGCAATGAAAATTGTATATGTAAAATAGGTTATTACATTCTCGCTAGAATGTCCATAATATTATACTGGTACTCATGAGTTGTTTAAACGATTCTCTAGTACTCTATTATTTTTGGTTTATGTGTATATTCTGCCAGATTATAGAATTAATGCTATATAAAACAATTCAACTAATGTGCTCATATAGCCTTGGTAAGTTACTTAATTTTTTTTCCCAACAGGAGACACATGTTCTAAGCAAACACTTGAGAGCTGGCAGTACTGATTCCATTTACAGTAATTTGAAAGGCAGGGAAGATTTTTTTTTAATTAATGCATCCTCTGTCCTTGCTTCCAGTGCAACAGAAACTATGTCAGGACCATTGTTTTAGAGGGGACATACAAGCGTACTCTCGGGCTCAGCTATCTCAGCTATCATCAGGGAGGTCAGCGGACCGAGATGAAGGAGCTGCATTTCAATAGTATCAGCAAAGGAACAGGTTGTGTGTTCCTGGTGCTTCGTAGAGTCCTAGAATCATAGAGTTGGAAGAGATCTTGAAGGTCTCCTAGTGTAATGGTCTGTGAGAATGTCCTTGACAGACAGGAGGAGAAGGAGGAAGAGCCGCAGACTAGGCAACGGTCAGATAAGAGGCAGCTTAGCCTGCAGAAGTAATGTGGGCGTGGCAAACGTCTCAGAAGGGACCCTCCCTAGTTTCTTGGACCATAAAGTCGAGGGGGGAGAGATGTTCTTTCAGACTTGCAAGATTCTGTTACTGTATCCTTACAGTAAAGGTAGTGTTAGTACCCATGGTTGGTGCTTCTTGTGTGGACTACCTCAAAGGGCTGACATCTAGTCCAGTGTTTCTCAATCTCAGAAACTTTAAGATGAATGGACTTCAACTCCCAGAATCCCCCAGCCAGCCATGAAGTCCAACTTCTCAAAGTGGCTGACGTTGAGAAACACTGTTCTGGTCCAACCTCCCTCCCCGGGGCAGGAATAATCCCAGATAAATGGCTGCCCAGCTTCTGTCTGAAAACCCTCGGTGAGGTTGTCAACCAACTTGAGGCTTACCCATGGGAGTGAATAGCTGCAGGGCGATTTTTGTAGGACCTCTGTTGCTCCTCATCGAAGGGAGATAACAGAGAGATTAGAGGTTCCATGTTTGTATTTCATCTTGAGAGAAACCGAGTACATTAATGTATGGGTAGGTTGATGGTAGGTAGATGGATCCTTGGATACTTGTGGTGAAACAAGAGGGATTTTATGTTTCCTCTTCTGCTGTGCCCTGATGACTGTATTTGTTAAGGATCCACCTTCTCAATTATCATTACCATTGCAATAAAGGAGGTTATACGACCTTCCCACTTAGTCAGTTATGCTGCTGGACTCTTTATTGAACTTTTTAAAATAAAGTACATATAATATAAAGAGTAGGGGCATGGTGGCTCAGCGGGTAAGACGCCAGGTTTGTCGATCGTAAGATCACAGGTTCGGAGGTTCGAATCCCTAGCCCCGCGTGACGGAGTGAGCTCCCGCACTCGCCCCAGCTCTTGCCAACCTAGCAATTCGAAAGCATGCAAATGCAAGTAGATGAATAGGTACCACTTTGGTGGGAAGGTAACAGCGTTCCGCATGTGTCATGTGGCCACATGACCGTGGAAGCGTCTTCGGACAACGCTGGCCCTTCGGCTAACAAACGGAGATGAGCACTGGCCCCTAGAGTCGGACACAACTGCACAAATGTGCGGGGGGAACCTTTACCTTTACCTAATATAAAGAGTATAGGGTGGAATAGGCGCATAAAACAAAAGGGCAACCAAAATGATCAGTTCCGGTGTTTTGCTGTGATTTTAATAAGGTGAGAGCTGGCTTGACAGAGCTTTGTAAAATTGTACGCCGTGCATAGAACGGAGAAGTTTTTCATCACTCATAATAATTAAGCACAGCTTAATGACTGGAGGTCCAAGACAGGCCAAAGGAAGAACCTTTTCAGTTAATCTTCCAGGACAGGCAGGATTAACTTGGACTGCTTTAAAAGAGGAGTTGACAAGTTGATGGATGCTACTGTCAAAGGCTACCAGTCATGAAGGCCATATATTGTTTCCAGGATCAGAAGCAGCAGGTCATCCCAGTCCCCAAGAAACCACGGGGAGAAAACACTAGTGTGTGTCAGGCTTGCGAGCTTTCTGTGGACACGCATGGTCCACTGTAAAAACAGGACGCTGGCTACCTAAGCTTCTGACTTGATCCAGCATTAATTTGGAAGAGGTTTACACCAGCCACAGAGACTTCTAGCAAAAAATCAGGAGGCGTGCGGTAGCACCAAGTTATTAGCATTTGTGAGTTGGATGCTTCCAGATGCCTCCTGGTTTTTGGCTATCATAAGCTCACCTACAATGGAAACCTGTAGGACTGAGGGAGAGGCAATTCCCATCTCTCCACACCTTGAGGGGAAGGGAACCTTTCTTCTCTCCTCAGCTGGGGGGGGGGGGAACCTACGGTTATTAGCAATTTTATTCAGTTTTGCCTGAGTTTAAGAGGAGAAAACACACACACACACACACACACACCACCTGCTTCCATTTTGGTCTGCATGTCAAGTCTTTTGCCATCTTTCAGCTGGTGTTTATAAGCAACCACCTTTAAAATGGGCTGTCAATTGCCCATTAACCCCAAACTGAAACTAGCCACATGTTTGTGGTATCATGAATGAAGGAGGCTTGCTCTGATACGTAAGCGAAAGTGCAGTTAAGGGTGTTCTGGCATGGGAGTCTGTTCCTAACCACAATGATGGCAAAGTGATGGAACGTTATGTTGGGGTGTCATGATACAAGTTCTACCCTTTCGACTTGCATTGCAATGTCACACTAGTATAGGTAAGGATGGACTTGGTGTTGTGATGCTGTGACACACATTTTGGCATTTGGCATTGTGCAAATGCCAGTAAACTCTGGTATTTTGATTTTGATTGGGGAAGGTTGAAACTCAAAAAGCTTACAGGGTAATGTTGGAGTAACCATACTTTCTCTTAGACTTTCTCTTAGTTACCTCTCCCTCATTGACTGTAATTGTTAGGATAAAATGGCTGATATCTCTGTGGATTCTCTGAACCTCTTGGAGAAGAGGGCTGGTATAAATGTAGGAGAAGACATTATTTGTGTTTGTAAGCTGTTATTTATGAGAAAGTGAGCTCCACTGAATCTCCTTGCAGTCAGTGGGACAAGCACATTGTTGAGTAGTTCAGGATAAAGGTAAAGGTTCCCCCCGCACATTTGTGCAGTCGTGTCTGACTCTAGGGGCCGGTGCTCATCTCCGTTTGTTAGCCGAAGAGCCAGCGTTGTCCGACGACGCTTCCACGGTCATGTGGCCGGCATGACGCACGCAGAACGCTGTTACCTTCCCACCAAAGTGGTACCTATTCATCTACTTGCATTTGCATGCTTTCAAATTGCTAGGTTGGCAAGAGCTGGGGCGAGTGCGGGAGCTCACTCCGTCACGCGGGGCTAGGGATTCGAACCTCCTAACGACAAGCCTGGCGTCTTAACCGCTGAGCCACCGCGCCCCCTAGTTCAGGATAAACCAAGTTATTTTTGCAGTCTGGGAAAGGAGTCAGTTGGTTTTCCAATCCTAGTTCCGTGCCCAACTGGGGGGTGCTCCTGTGTATGATTTTATTGCTGGACTCGTTGTTACACCTTTTGTGTGTTTGAAGCCACAAATACAAACAAAAGCCACAGGGCAAAACTTTCCCCCTTGAAGAAGAGAACAGAGTTCAAATCTTGACAACAGCCTGGCAGAATGTCCTTCGAGGAATCAAGCCAAACCTTGTTGTGCCCCAAGGTACAAGCACCAGTTAAAATCCCAGCTCCTTTCGCTTTATCATTACACCAACTTTCCCTTTCTGATTTTTCATTGTTAAATCATCCTTGTGCTCAAAGTCTTCTTGAGAAAAAGATCCCTGTGGTTTCTCTTCCGCATCCAGACCTACCGCCCTCACCATACCTTTCCCTTTTCAGATTCATTTCTGTTTTATATTCCTACTGTCTCATTTTTTGATAACTGTTTTGATTTGTAAAATACTATGCAGTTATACAGTGTTTTTCCCCTGTGCTGATTTAGTATGCTCTTATCGTTCACCTTAAATCTTTGATAAATGCATTATAAAAGAAGAAAGTGTTACCTGATACTATTATAAACTCTTGGCAGTCTGCCAGTGTGGGAGTTAGTAGGTGGGGAGAGAATAACAGAAGCAAAGAGGATAAAGAGATGGAGAACATCTTAAAGAATTTTCCCTGTTTCCCGAAAGGGGACAGAATGATTTAAGCAGCCAGAGCTGATGTGAACTTAGCAACACTCAGAGCAATTTGGATTGTCATGTCCACAAGACCCTCCTAGAAACACAATACCAGAGAGAGAGCGTACAACGCACAATGAAAGCAAGAATATAAAACAGCCCTCCAACAGCACCTGAGATTACGAGACACACCCAGTGAAGTACAGGTAGTCCTCGCTTAACAACCATTTGTTCAGTGACAGTTCGGACTTACAACGGTGTTGAAAAAACTGACTTGTGACCTGTCCTCACACTTACAACCGTTGCAGCGTCTCTGCAGTCACGTGATCATGATTTGGGCACTTGGCCACCGGTTCGCATTTATGACCATTGCAGTGTCCTGCGGTCATGTGATCTTTATAATGTCCTTCGTTTTAATTCCATCCATCTGGATTTAGAATGATTTATTATTCTATTTATTGTATAATGATGTTTTATATTTTGTTTTAACCATTTTATTGTAAACCGCCCAGAGTTCCCCATTGGGGGAGATGGGCGGTTATATAAATTTAATTAAATAAATAAATAAATAAATAAATCTCCATTTTTGACCTTCCCAGCCAGCCTCCGGAAAGCAAAATCAATGGGGGACTGCATGATTAGCTTAATGACCACGCGGTTTGCTTAATGGCCGCAGTGATTTGCTTAACGACTGCCACGAAAAAGGTTGTAAAATCGGGTTGGAGTCCCTTAATGGCCGCTTCACTTAGCAACCAAAATTCTGGTCCGAATTGTGGTTGTTAAGTGAGGACTGCCTCTAATCTTGCAAATGCTGCAATTCTGTCCTTGCATCAGGACATCTGGAACAAGTGCCCAAGTTGTGGCATTTGCAGGATTATGACATCATATGCATGTTATGATTTGCCCCTTTCCTCCCACGGATGCTCAGGTGCGTACGCTGGGGAGTCAAAAAAGTCAAGATGGCATCCATTACAGCACCTCCTTTTTTTACGTGCTAGTCAGCCCTTTGAGGTAGTCCAGGCAAGAAGCACCAACCATGAGTACTAACCCTACTTTATGGCAAGGTTACAGTAACAGAGACTTGCAAGTCTGAAAGTACCCCTCCTGTCCCTTACTTTTACTCTCCCGAAAACTAGGGTGGGTCCCTTCTGAGGCACTTTCTCCACCCCTCCTCCTTCGGACTCAGATTTCTCTTATCAGACTGTTGTCTAGGCTGCGGCTCTTCCTCCTGTCTCCCAAGGTCATTCCCACAGACCATTACAGTGCATCACATCAACCGGCCAAGAGGTTGTGTGAGAAGGAAGAAAGGACGCTGTGCCCCAGGATTACTGCCTTTCTTATTGCAGTTAAGAGTACTCGGGATGGTGTAAGCGAGTCTTAACATATTTCATTGATGAACACCCAGACATGCGTGTAATATGGCTGTGTATCACATTGAATTGATTTCCAAGAAGGTGCTTCAGGACATTTTATTTATTTATTTATTTATTTAATTAATTAAATTTATATAACCGCCCATCTCCCCCAATGGGGAACTCTGGGCGGTTTACAATAAAATAGATTAAAACAGGATAAAACATCAATGTACAATATATAAATTAATAAATAATTATAAATCCAGATGGAGATGGAATTAAACGAAGGACAATAAATTAAGGAATTAGCCACCCCCATGAGGAGCTATCCTTTCCTCCTTCCCATGCCAGGCGGCAGAACCAGGTCTTCAGCTCTTTCCTAAAGGTCGGGAGGGAGGAGATCTGCCTCAACTCTGGGGGCAAGGTGTTCCACAGTGTGGGCGCTACCACAGAGAAGGCCCGCCTCCTAGACCCCATCAGATGACATTCTTTAATTGATGGGGTTCGTAGCAGGCCCTCTCTGAATGACCTGGTGGGGCGGGTCGATAAAATGGGGATAAGACGGTCCTTCAGGTATTCTGGCCCCATGCCAAGTAGGGTTTTAAAGGTAATAACCAACACCTTGCTTGGTGTTGACAGGGCCTAAAAGCACCTGTCTGCAAATCTTTAAGGCAGCTACATCTTTTCTCCAGAATTGCAACTTGCGAATGGGTGCTGCCTTCGCACCCTTGCTGGGATGGAATCTGAAGTATTGCACAGCCCTAACTTGTAGTATTCTATTTCTCCCACAGAAGATGATTCTCTGTGATGTCGTAATATTCATTTATTCTGGAACGAGTTTGCTCTGCACTGTTTTAAAAGCTAAGAGCTAAGGTCTTTATGTTGGGGGCATACAGGTACAAAAAGTACATAATTGTTCCCTCAATGTCTTCATTGTACATCAACCAAAATAAATGTCATCAGCATGTAGAATATATACAGTGTTTCAACACATGTACAGAATATGTTAACTAATAACCGGATTTATCCACCTGACTCAAAGGACTGCATTCAAGAACTCTAAAAGAGGGAGGTCAGTACTGAAGAATAGCAGAATTCTTTTTTCTTGTGTTTCTCACTTTTTTAGTTTTTCTTTTTTTTCCTTTTCTTTTTTGTAGTTTTTTGCTTTTTTGTAGTTTTTATCTTTGCTTTAAACTCAATAAAATTCTTTAAAAAAAAAAAAAAGAATAGCAGCCTTGAATTCCACACGGTCATAGCTGAGCTGTAGCGTGGCAGGCATCGCTGAAGTGTTAAAACAAAGATAATGATAATGAAATAATGAGATATAAACTTTTTTCACATTACAGAATGATTCGTTGTGCTTTGCAACTTCTTATCAATGTCATATCAAGCATCAGTTGTACACTATAAACAACTCTATGTTCATACATATATTAGAAATCATATTTAACATTGATACACATTTTCTGTTTTGAAAGATTTAATTTACTTTAATCATCACAGCACTCATGGCTTCCCGGTTCCTATTGTATGGACACCACTGTGCTTAGTTTTTATTTCTATTCTACAATGTGTTACTTGAATTCTATAATAAAGCAATTAATTGGGGGGGGGGAGGAAATAATGATTTTTTTTCAGAGCTGGAGACCAGAAAATGGGAACTGTCTTTGGTAAATGGCTGAGTGAGGATTCTCAAGCTGATCTCTGCTTCTGTTTTTTCCGAGGTTAAGGGTGTTGAGTGAAAGTGGCCCCTATCATGGTTAGCACTTTATCATCTTGGAAGGCCCCTTGTCCATGACCCTCTTTGGGGAGCCTCATTTATGGGGTGGGGTGGGGGAAAGCAGAATTTCGTTGCTCTCTGCTGTCTACACTGACAGCTGATGATTTATTTTGGTCAGGAAAAACTCTTGCAAATTGTTCCCCAATCTAAACCCACTTTGAGAAGAGAGGTGTGTGTGTGTGTGTGTGTGTGTGTGTGTGTGTGTGTAGGGTGGGGGGGGCAAATAAATAACCCGCCATTTAAAAAAATTGATACTTTTTGGAACTGCCTTGTCTCTTTTGAATCGGGCTGGAGACAACCAGACAAGCTTCAGTGAAAGTGAATGAAGTGACATTACTTTCCAAGCACAATCCTCTGTTTCCAGTCACTTTTCAACAGACATTCAATCAAAATGCTAATAGGAAAGGCAACAAGGGAGTGGGGTTATTGTAATCCTAATTGATAGGCTGCAGGAATAGGTTTTGATAAGTGCTGCTGAAGGCGTGTGTGTGTGTGTGTGTGTGTGTGTGTGTGTGTGTGTGTGTAGTGCGTGCGTCTTTAATTATATGGATGCTAATATTAAAAAGAGAACAAATAACTTAAAGATGGCTACCAGGATAAATGGGTTTTTGATTTTTGTTTAAGCCATAAAAAGAAAAGAAGAAAGGGGGGGGGAACCCCCACCGAACATCAGATAACATCAAATTCACCTTTAAAATAAAGCCGTAGTGGGTGGTAGTGACATCTTCTGTGCTATGGCAGGGGCTACTTTGCATCAAAATTAAAGCTGTCAGATCTGAGAAGTTGAATAGGAAATCCAATCATTTATTTATACAATGGCCTTTTCATAAAACCTTGAGCAGAAGATGCTGGGCATGCAGGACTGTATTTAAATCTCGCTTGGGTAATTAGGATCAATTATATCAATGAGATTTTTACACGGTAGGGTATGATGGGGAACAGGGACTGGGGGAAAAAGTGTATTTTTTATTGCTTATTATTGGGTTGTTGGTGATCCTAAAATAGGAATTCCATACCCTGTGCGGTGAAAGAGAGAAAAAATTATAAACTTTGTCTGTGTGTATGCATCACCAAGAGGAATATATGAGCAGTTTCTCTGACTCCCTTATATTTGCTAGACTCCTGTGTTCACTTAAAGGCACTCTTTGTGTTCATATTATAGCAGAATCATACACTGGAAATGGAAGAACAGTTTCCGTCCTAGGCATAATTTCTGGGAAGAGAGTAGTGCATTGAGTTGGTTGCAGTTTGTTGTCGTTTGTTGTCCTGTAGTGGCTTCTGTTCTGTTAAGTTTTAATCTTACTTGTGTAGGCCTGTTACAAGCCACTTATGGTCTCCAGAAATGGAATAGCATATAAACCCAAGCAAGCAGGCAGGCAAATAAATAAATAAACCTCTCCAAAAATCAATAGAAGTTGCTTCAGAGGAAAATATGCCTGAGATCGGAAGCAAAAATGCAGCATTTCTCTTCCACCACTTGGACGTGAAGTAAAGCTTTCTTCCTCAAAAATCACACTGCCCTCCTCTTTTATTGTATTGCATTATGTGATTTTTGTTGTTTATTCGTTCAGTCGCTTCCGACTCTTCGTGACTTCATGGACCAGCCCACGCCAGAGCTTTCTGTCGGCCGTCACCATTCCCAGCTCCCCAATGGTTGAGTCCGTCATGTGATTATTTTATATTATATTACCATCAACTGGATGAGCCCATCCTAGAGGAAGTTCCCAACTTTGTATGAGTCTTTGTCCTGTCCTGTCATTCCTTCCTTCCAGTCAGGACTTCATATAAGTCTAGAACAGATGCAAATAACCCACTTATTCCCCAAGCAGATTCTTAACAAAATTACCAACTTTCCAAGTGGTTGCATCTCTGAATGAGTTCCTCCTCTGCTTTTAATTGCCTCCAATCAGTCTCTGCTCAGAGTTGGTAATCTCTATGACTGGACAGTTCTAATGATAGTAAAAGATGACTGTTAGTTGCTGCAAGGCATCTTGTCTTGTTGGGAAATCACTGGTGGGGACTGGCTTGTTCACTTCCAGTTGAGAGGAACAGCATCTTTCAGAGAACCACAGGGAGCAGATCTCCTGTTGCTTCTTACCTGTACAGATGACATTGAATCCTTTTGAGATGAAACATGAAGTCCTGTTAAAGGACCTGGGCAAGTTGAGAAAACTAAGGGGAGATATGATAGCAGTCTGCAGGTAAGCTGTGACATGCAAGAGGGAGTGGATCTCTTCTCTTTTAAAACCAAGAGCAGAATTAAGACAAACAGATGGAAATTTTATGAAAAGGAGATTGGGGTTGAATATTAGGAGGGATTTCCTGATCACAAGAGCTGTTGAAGAGCAAAATAGTTGGCCTAGAACAGGGGTGGTGAACCTTTTTTCTGCCAAGGGCCATTTGGATATTTACAACCGGGGGGGCGGGGTTTCCGCGGACCGGGGGCCGGAGTTTGTGGGTGGGAGCCACTCACAAGCACTGGGGGGCGGGGTTTGTGGGCAGGAGCCAATCGCGTGGAAGGGGTGGGGTTGGCGGGAGGGAGCCCCGCGGGCCTTAGGCGGGAGCCCCGCGGGCCTTATACGGCCCACGGGCCTGACGTTGCCCACCACTGGCCTAGAACATTGGGGTACTTTCCTGCGTTGGTGGTTTTCAATTGGGGGCTGATGACCAGCTGTTAGGGATGGTTTAATGCATACTGAGCAGGGAGTTGGACAATATAAGGTTCCTTCCAACTCATAAATCCTATGATTCTAAATATGCCACTGGTTTTAATTTTCTGACTCAGAAAAAAATATTTTGGTTATCAGAAGTTTGGGGAATGCATCACTTGCCTTGATGTTACAAGAAAAATATTAAAAGATGAGGTGTCCTCCATTTCAGAATATGGGGAAAGGGAGACAAGCCAACACTCTCAACAGAGGGAAAAAAAGACTCAGGACCACAGTGTTTTATTCTGACAGTTGAAAGCAATCCTCTTGTCGAGAAGGTTATACCATCAGTTAGTTAGTGGTAGTTGTGCATGTTCTGACTTAGATGAAACACAACACAAGAATAGTTCCAGGCAAATGTAAATTATTTCCTCAAAAATGCAGACGTAGCTCAAAAAGCATGCCACGGTTGTCAGCATACTGGAAGGATAAGAATTGAAGTCTGCTTACTCGGAGGGCACCAAGTTGAGAAAGGCTGTCATAAGGAAACCGAATTATTGAGAAGATGAAATCCTGGGAACTCTGTTGCCTAACCACTCCGATGAATTTACTCTGTACAAGTGAAGGTGAATGCCTGTGTACTAGATGTCTCCCGTTGATCTATAATGCTTTTGACGAGTTTTAGAGGTGGAGATTTCAAGTAAATTCTAAATAACCCTTGCCTTCATACTCACTGAATTTTATTATGGCCCTAGGAATGGTGCCATGGAGTGCCAAGCATGAGGTGGTTGTTTTTCTTCACTCATAGCTTGTGTACACACATACACACAGAGTATATATTGTCTACCCTTCACGTATAAAACTCATACATAAAGCAATTAGTAGATTATCCCTGGATGCTTGTATCCTCTGAATAAAATAATCTAGCGTTGCATTCAGTGAAAAGCTCAAAGTCACACTTTGGCTCATCAGAAGGGACAGTGACAGGCTGTCCTTGTCTAAGAAGCTGTGTATATAAGTGCAAATACGAATGTCTGAGTTAGGAAGAACACAGAATCAGGAGCGAGAGTCCTCTATTTAAAATTAATAGAAAACGTGTGCACACTTGCCTGTCTACACTTGTGATGAAAAGAAGCCGAGACTAATTTTTTTTATTGATTTGATTTATTTCCAAAGTGTCTGTGTTGTTCTTTTTTTTAAAGAATTCCGTGCCTGTATGACAGACTGCTTTGTCAATAACTACAGGCTTGTTATCCATAAAAATTAAAATGTGGGGGCAGAGACCAGCTGTGTCCCCTTACTTAAAAAGAGAGAGAGAGAGAGAGAGAGAGCTTTGTGCTTAGATAATTTGGGGTGGAGTAATGAATTATGAAGGAGAAGGGGAGATCTCGCCTTCATTAGCCTTGGAAGGGGATAGGAAAGACTGGTCTATCTCGCCTTTCAATTTGTCAAGCTTTCTCTCAAAGATGTGCCAGGGAAGAAAAGGTAATTAATAGGTTTGGAGTCATTTCCGACATGTCAGTATTTCTGCCTTGCCTGCAAGTGATAATGTTCTCTAGCTCTGGGCCTCAAGGGAACCTTCCATCTTATTAACTTGTCTAGGAGAAACTGTGGGTGGGGACAGCTTTGTCCGCTGGGGTGAAATGAAATGAAGAGTTGCGGTATAGTGTGTTATCAATTGCATGCGGGCGGGGGCGGGGAGTTCTTCCCAAAATCTCTGTGTATGTGTGTTGGTGGTGGTGGGGGGGGGGTTGATCAATATTAAAATTAATTCTCTTAGAGGCAGAAAATTATACCTTCTTTGCAGCAGCAACTCTCTTTCCTGTATTTGCATCAGAATACCAGGGAGGCCTTGAATAAACCTTGCTTGAAACTTGAGGATGAGCTTTGCTTTATCCCCAGCCTGGCTGCCCACCATCTCTTGGGAAGACTAGGAACCTGGAGCTATCTGCTCTCTTCTGCTTAATTCAAGCTCTTTGTTGCTTCGCTGCAACAGCTTAGTGCAACATACTGTAAGAAGTGAGGAATACCTAAGGAATTAAACCATGGTAGCTTAAAACTTTGGTAGGTATCTTCTTCCAAAATTCTAACTTTGCTCAAAGGTTCAAGCATTCACTTTTGACCTGGGACTTCCTTGTTGTTGTTCAGTCGTTCAGTCGTGTCCGACTCTTTGTGACCTCATGGACCACAGCACGCCAGGCCTTCCTGTCCTCCACTGTCTCTTGGAGTTTACTCAAATTCATGTTCATTACATCGGTGATGCTCTCTAACCATCTCATCCTCTGCCGTCCCCTTCTCCTTTTGCCTTCAGTCTTTCCCATCATCAGGGTCTTTTCCAGTGAGTCCTCTCTTCGCATTAGGTGGCCAAAGTATTTGAGCTTCAGCTTCAGCATCTGTCCTTCCAATGAGCAGTCAGGGTTGATTTCCTTTAGGATTGACTGATTTGACCTCCTTGCAGTCCAAGGGACTCTCAAGAGTCTTCTCCAGCACCACAGCTCGAAAGCATTTTGTTACTTTCAGACAATTTCTCTAACTTTGTTGTTGTTCAGTCATTTAGTCGTGTCCGACTCTTCGTGACCTCATGGACCATAGCACGCCAGGCCTTCCTGTCCTCCACTGTCTCTCGGAGTTTACTCCAATTCATGTTCATCACATTGGTGATGCTATCTAACCATCTCATCCTCTGCCGTCCCCTTCTCCTTTTGCCTTCAGTCTTTCCCATCATCAGGGTCTTTTCCAGTGAGTCCTCTCTTCGCATTAGGTGGCCAAAGTATTTGAGCTTCAGCTTCAGCATCTGTCCTTCCAATGAGCAGTCAGGGTTGATTTCCTTTAGGATTGACTGATTTGACCTCCTTGCAGTCCAAGGGACTCTTAAGAGTCTTCTCCAGCACCACAGTTCGAAAGCATCAATTCTTTTGTATGTAGATAGAAGAAGGCAGCACAAAGCAAACCTGGAACAGACATACAAACCACCTCTATTTTCTAGGTATTGAGGCTGGAAGGGGAGGAGTTGAATCTTGTAATGGTAGAACAGCATCTTTCCAAGTTTTGTTGTTGTTGTTGTTCAGTCGTTTAGTCGTGTCCGACTCTTCGTGACCTCATGGACCATAGCACGCCAGGCCTTCCTGTCCTCCCTGTCTCCCGGAGTTTACTCAAATTCATGTTCATTACATCGGTGATGCTATCTAACCATCTCATCCTCTGCCGTCCCCTTCTCCTTTTGCCTTCAGTCTTTCCCATCATCGGGGTCTTTTCCAGTGATGACTTCCTACTGGCCAGAATTCTCACTGCTGAAGGAAGAGTACCTCGCGCCATGCCAAATTTACACCAGGCCTAAATCAAGCAGCAGCTCACCGCTTTTATTTTTTCCCCTCTTGCCTGGAAATCAATCACAGATTCCTAATTGATGAGGTCAGAGTGAAGGTCCAGGATCCCTTAACAGTTTAGTTGTGTCCATCAGTTTTTTCCAGAATCTAAGGAAGGAGCAGGCAGCTAGAAATTAATGAACCTTTGTTATTGAAGACATGCTTAGAACAAAGCTCTGCAAACTTTAAAAAAAATTAGCCTCAAATCTCATGAAAATGCTGAAATTGTGTAAGATTTAGCAGTATCATGAGATTTTGGACAGTTACGATATTTAAGTATATAACTGTATGTTTTGTACCGTATAGGGGAGGTACACCATTCCTGTCTAAAGGTGTCACAGCTGCCCTGCTAGCTGTCAGTTGCATTCGACTGACCCCTGTCTCAGGATTCTATTAACGCAGGTCAAAATTAACCCTAAGTCAAAATAAATATAAATAAATATAAATAAATATGACAGTGTTCCCCAATTTTTTTTAAAAAAAATAATGCCTCTGTCACATTTCTTGGGCCAATTTACATGCCACACCCCAATAATCTATAGCCCATGCAGATAATTTGGTGCATATACTCTATGTGTGCCTGTGCATTAAAATAAAGGAAGCAGATACAGGCAAGGTCATCCCTTTTGTCTATCTGTCTAACCTAGCTTCCTCCCAGCTAGTGTCACCCCAATTCATTGAAAATGCAGCTCACAGAAGACTGCACTGATGAGGAATTGCAGAATGATTGTGAAAGGTACAAAACTGGGTAAGGCAGTGCTTTCCAAACTCCTGCCGTTGGTGACACACCAACGGTGGCAGCGGGGGCCACTAGTTAACTAGTTAACTAGTGTGGTGTAGAATGTCAGGATAGGACAAAGGAGAACCAGATTTAATCTTCACTCAACCCTGAAAGTTGCTAAGTGACCTTGAGACAAATAGTGATGGGAAACTGTATGTTGATCGGAGCTTGTTGGAGAAATGCAGGGAAATAGTAAAAATCAGCAAGACTTTTTAAAATAATAGCATACCATTTCAAAGAAACTGATCCTCTTTGTCACTGAAATGCAGCATTGAATCTCAATGAATTTGTGTCCTGATTAAGGTGGGCGGGGTGGGGGTGTAGTGGGTTTTGTATTTGGGGTTTTATTTTTGTAAGTCACCGTGAGTGAGTTGGGCGGCCATATAAATCTCTTTAATAAATAAACTCTTTCTTACCTAATGCAGCTCAGAAAACAAAGAAACAGAAAGAAAACTCAGATTTGACATGAAGAGAAGTTCATATTCTTGTCAGTGTAGCATGTGATTGGAAGTTCTTATCAATAGAGGAAGGACTATGAGTGCCAGTAGATGGCACTCAAGCTTATACAGATCAGATCCTGGCTTAGGTTAGATTAGTCCAAGAGCATCAGCTTCTTGGATGTTTCAGATGCCTCCCTAGACTTGTTTTAAGGTGACCTCTTAATCTGACATTAGGAAGGCACTTTAGAAAGGTGATTTCTAGAAAACCATACCCCCACTCCACCCCACCCCATGGAGACATTGACCAAGGCTTTTAATACCATCTAGGGCAAATGGATTAATTAACTCATACAGTGGGGCAAAAAAGTATTTAGTCAGCCACCAATTGTGCAAGTTCTCCCACTTAAAAAGATGAGAGAGGCCTGTAATTGACATCATAGGTAGACCTCAACTATGAGAGACAAAATGAGAAAACAAATCCAGACAATCACATTGTCTGATTCAGAATGAATTTATTTGCAAATTATGGTGGAAAATAAGTATTTGGTCAATATCAAAAGTTCATCTCAATACTTTGTTATATATCCTTTGTTGGCAATGACAGAGGTCAAACGTTTTCTGTAAGTCTTCACAAGGTTGGCACACACTGTTGCTGGTATGTTGGCCCATTCCTCCATGCAGATCTCCTCTAGAGCAGTGATGTTTTGGGGCTGTCGCTGGGCAACATGGACTTTCAACTCCCTCCAAAGGTTTTCTATGGGGTTGAGATCTGGAGACTGGCTAGGCCACTCTAGGACCTTGAAATGCTTCTTACGAAGCCACTCCTTTGTTGCCCGGGCGGTGTGTTTGGGATCATTGTCATGCTGAAAGACCCAGCCACATTTCATCTTCAATGCCCTTGCTGATGGAAGGAGGTTTGCACTCAAAATCTCACGATACATGGCCCCATTCATTCTTTCCTGTACACGGAACACTCGTCCTGGTCCCTTTGCAGAGAAACAGCCCCAAAGCATGATGTTGCCACCCCCATGCTTCACAGTAGGTATGGTGTTCCTTGGATGCAACTCAGCATACTCTCTCCTCCAAACACGACGAGTTGTGTTTCTACCAAACAGTTCTACTTTGGTTTCATCTGACCATATGACATTCTCCCAATCCTCTTCTGGATCATCCAAATGCTCTCTAGCAAACTTCAGACGGGCCCAGACATGTACTGGCTTAAGCAGGGGGACACGTCTGGCACTGCAGGATCTGAGTCCCTGGCGGCGTAGTGTGTTACTGATGGTAGCCTTTGTTACGTTGGTCCCAGCTCTCTGCAGGTCATTCACTAGGTCCCCCCGTGTGGTTCTGGGATTTTTGCTCACCGTTCTTGTGATCATTTTGACCCCACGGGGTGAGATCTTGCGTGGAGCCCCAGATCGAGGGAGATTATCAGTGGTCTTGTATGTCTTCCATTTTCTAATTATTGCTCCCACAGTTGATTTCTTCACACCAAGCTGCTTGCCTATTGCAGATTCAGTCTTCCCAGCCTGGTGCAGGTCTACAATTTTGTTTCTGGTGTCCTTCGACAGCTCTTTGGTCTTCACCATAGTGGAGTTTGGAGTGTGACTGTTTGAGGTTGTGGACAGGTGTCTTTTATACTGATAACAAGTTCAAACAGGTGCCATTACTACAGGTAATGAGTGGAGGACAGAGGAGCCTCTTAAAGAAGAAGTTACAGGTCTGTGAGAGCCAGAAATCTTGCTTGTTTGTAGGTGACCAAATACTTATTTTCCACCATAATTTGCAAATAAATTCTTTCCGAATCAGACAATGTGATTGTCTGGATTTGTTTTCTCATTTTGTCTCTCATAGTTGAGGTCTACCTATGATGTCAATTACAGGCCTCTCTCATCTTTTTAAGTGGGAGAACTTGCACAATTGGTGGCTGACTAAATACTTTTTTGCCCCACTGTAGATGTAAAATGAGCCTGGTTCATTGGGCATTTAATGCAAGTAATTATAAAAAATGCATATAGTAAGCAAATTGAAGAACATTCCTTCTACTCTCAAACTTGAGGGAGAGTCTCTTCCAAAAGCAGCAACACACCCACCCACACGCCTTATCTTCTAAAAAGTAAGAGTATGCTTTGTTTGGTTTACGACATACAGTTACTTAATTCATCAAGGAAAGTCCATGTGATTAATTAAAGAAGATTCATTTAATCAAGAGATCACCCTACGTCACTATGGGATGGTGGTAAAGGTAAAGGTTCCCCCCGCACAGTCGTGCAGTTGTGTCCGACTCTAGGGGCCGGTGCTCATCTCCATTTGTTAGCCGAAGAGCCAGCGTTGTCCGAAGACGCTTCCACAGTCATGTGGCCGGCATGACGCATGCGGAACGCTGTTACCTTCCCACCAAAGTGGTACCTATTCATCTACTTGCATTTGCATGCTTTCGAATTGCTAGGTTGGCAAGAGCTGGGGTGAGTGTGGGAGTTCACTCCGTCATGCGGGGCTAGGGATTCGAACCTCCGAACTTGCGATCTTCTGATCGACAAGCCTGGCGTCTTACCCGCTGAGCCACCATGCCCCCCTATTGTCACTGTGGGATGGTGGAGGGGGAGATTAAATAGGAACCTTTCTTCAATCAGGTGTCTTCTAGATGTGTTGGACTACAACTCTTGGTCTACTCAACCAGATGA
Organism: Charina bottae; assembly: GCA_023362775.1. NCBI lineage: Eukaryota > Metazoa > Chordata > Lepidosauria > Squamata > Charinaidae > Charina > Charina bottae. Next base: position 5,666,979 of record JALMGJ010000027.1, on the reverse strand, counting down.
TACATAGAAGATTACATCAAGGGTGTGTAAGATATGCAGAATTCATGGGGAAATCTTTCAAAGTGGAGGAGTTGTAAAGGAAAAAGGAACCACACTGATAACATATCTTTAATTGTGCTGATCCTAATTTTTTTGATGCGAGCTTAAGTAATTACAGTGCTCTTTCGATATCTATCTATAGGTTTATCTTTCTTTTTAAAGTTACAGTAGCTCTAAGGGAAAAATGGACATTTTCTTAAGCAGTTTCTTGGTGCGCTCTTTATTCCTTGTGAAAAGTTGCATAGCTTTTTGGTTTCACTGGCAAGTGATAGCACACTTTCTGTACACAGATTTTCTAAGTGCATGTACGTTTGGCAAGATGTTTAAATTAGAACAGCAAAATCTTGTGTTTCACGTACTGTGCATACCTGCAGAGCATAGGAAGTCTGACTTATTTTACTCTGGAGAAGAGACAGATTGTATATTGTAAACTGCTTAACATTTTGAGTAGTGTAATCCTAAATATGCAGGAATAAGCAGTGTAATCCTAAATATTGTGTAGTGTAATCCTAAATATGCAGGAATAAGTCCCATGGTGTTCAGTCAGAACTGCACCGTGTGTTTGTGTGTGTGTGTGTGTGTGTGTGCGTGTGTGCGTGTGTGTGTGTAAAAATAAGTTAATGTTAATTAACATACACTTACACATTAGGACTTTTTCTTCCTTGGCTCCTTTCAACTGCAGTATCTTTCCCTGCCCCTAATCAGATATTTAAGAAATGTTGCAGGGCAGAATGAGTGTGAGAACTAATTGAAACTTCACAATATCCGGTAACAATTTAAAGCAAATTCTGATGGAATGAACATGAACATTTCCTCCCATGTCCTTGATGGCTTTTTCAAATGAGGAAGCATTGTGTCTGTTTCACAATAATCGTTTCTTTCATTTAGTTTTTAAATTCAGTGAAAAATAAGTAGTAGGGTTTAGCAAATGCCTGTATGGATTTTTATTTTATTTTATTTATTTATTTTCAAATTTTGCCACCACCCATCTCCCCCAGAAAAGGGGGACTCTGGGCGGTTTACAATAGGATACTTTCTGCATGTTGTTGCTAGTTCCTGGAAGATTTTGTTTTTAAAAAAGGAGACACTGCAGGAGGAAGAGACTACAGTGTATTATCACTGTGAAATGATAATTTGTCTGTGAGTTTACTCTCCATCTCATGTGCCATCTTGAATTCTCCTAATTGCTTACTGATTAGCTGAGAAGCAGGCACTGCTAAATCAGCTTTCAGCATCAAATTAGTTAAGGCATGCCTGGTGCGGTGCAGTCCGGGAAAGCGGAAGCCTTTAGGAAAAGAAGGAAGGGTGCGGAGAGAAGAAGGAACAGCCCCCCCCCCCCAAACCAGTTTGGATGTGAAAAGGTCAGCAAGGAAATAGGAATCTGCTGGAAGTTAAACTGGATCCTCCCTTTCTTTGCCCTTAAAAGGGCCTGCCTTTGCTATGCCCTTGTTTTGCTGTCTCTTCTGTGGCTATCCACGGCTGTTGAGCGCAGGTGTGGAGGTTAATAAGAATGGCTATCCCAGCTGACTATTTTGCTGGAAGGATGCTTCATTGCTTTACGTAAGGAAAGAGGAAAAGAGAAGAGAGGTTAGCAGATATCTGCCCGCCCTCCTTGCTTTTGAGATGCAGGAGAATTCTGCCCCAGAAGAGCCGATTACTTGCCTTTTCGGTTTTCTAATTGCGGATCAGCAGGGAGAGCCCTCTCTCGCGCTCTCCCATATCCATCTCTTTGCCCAAGTACAATGATTGGCCCCCCTCCTTGTTCGTTGGGGAAGGGGACAGACGGGAGAGAAGAAAGGCAAAATTATCCCACTTTCATATTAACCTTGGTGGCTCCGGGTTTTTCACAGGAAATCTGGAGGGTGAGTTTTTTTTTCCTGAGGTCCCATTTTTAACATGGGCTCCATGTACCTCATTTCATGCCTTCCCTCCAGTACATTAGAGACTTTAAAAAATCATCTTGTTCAGTTGGAATCTTCATGTGAACTGAATATCTGGACTGAAAAGGGAGGTTCTGGGCCCAAGGCTTGCAAAGTGCAGAGGTCACGGGAAAGAAAGTGGCACCCTTTCGTCTTTTGACCTGGTAGGTAAAGGTAAAGGTTCCCCCCACACGTTTGTGCAGTCGTGTCCGACTCTAGGGGCCGGTGCTCATCTCCGTTTGTTAGCCGAAGAGCCAGCGTTGTCCGAAGACGCTTCCACGGTCAGGTGGCCGGAATGACGCACGCGGAACGCTGTTACCTACCCACGGAAGTGGTACCTATTCATCTACTTGCATTTGCATGCTTTCAAATTCCTGGGTTGGCAAGAGCTGGGGCTAGTGCGGGAGCTCACTCCGTCACGCGGGGCTAGGGATTCGAACCTCCGAACTTGCAATCTTCCGATCAACAAGCCTGGCGTCTTACCCACTGAGCCACCACGCCCCTTACTTTGACCTGGACATATAATAAATAATCAGAACTTCCAGGGGTGAATGTAATTCTATTTTCTTCTTCTTTGGACTTTATAAATGGGAGAGATGACTGCTGCTTATTTTAAAAAAAATATTGGGAGGAGGGGAGTACATTTTGTCATTCATTGATTTCTACCCCATCACTCCCAGTTAGCTTGAATTGTACTTTCCACACATGCACATACCTTATTTTTCTGTTTTTTGGTAAAGTAATACTAAACCATTGCAGCTCAAGCCTTTTCTGCCCATGACCCTGCAGAGGTGCTTCCGGCTTAGGTGGAGCAGTGTTCAGTCCTGAGACAATGTGAGACAGTGTTCTGTGTTTCCATCGGCAATTCGCTTGCAGGCATCAACATGACCTTGTATGGAAGCTATGGTGTTTGTTCTGTGTCATTCATCGAAACATTTCAACCTTGTGCCTGCTCAAGCAACTATTCTGATCTGGAACAACCAGCAGTGCAGCAGATAAGCTTGGCTTTGGGACTGCAAGGGGAACGTGTTGTTTCCATACTTCCTTTGAAAGCATCTTTGCACACTGAGTCAAGACTGTGAAGGGGCGTGGGGGCTCAGCGGGTAAGATGCCAGGCTTGTCGATCAGAAGATTGCACGTTTGGAGGTTCGAGTCCCTAGCCCCGAGTGACGGAGTGAGCTCCCGCACTCGCCCCAGCTCTTGCCAACCTAGCAATTCGAAAGCATGCAAATGCAAGTAGATGAATAGGTACCACTTTGGTGGGAAGGTAACAGCGTTCCGCATGTGTCATGCTGGCCACATGACCGTGGAAGCGTCTTCGGACAACGCTGGCTCTTCGGCTAACAAACGGAGATGAGCACCGGCCCCTGGAGTCGGACACGACTGCACAAATGTGCAGGGGGAACCTTTACCTTTCAAGACTCTGAATTGCATGGTCGCAAACATAGGTCAATGTCATGACAAGCTAAGGAAAATCTTCAAAACTATTTTGCCTCCCCTCCACAATATGCTTGTTATAGAAAAAATGCAGATTCAGATACGAAAGAGGCTTTGAGCTAATCTCAGTTGTAAACAGAAATACTATTGAAGAGTTGTTTTGTGGAAGGTGAAAATTGGTGAGTTTTAAGGTTTTTTCCCCCCTTTGAAACGCAAGAGATGTTTCTTTTTTAAGTTGTGAAAATTATCACCTTTTTTCCAAGCCGGCAAAGAGTTGCAGACAGGTGACTTCCCTCCCCTTCCTTTTCTCCAGCTGTCTTTCTGAACTTGATTTGAAACACGCTGAAAATATCTTTCTTTGTGATCTATTGAAAGTTTCCATTATTGACTGGTAGAAAGATTTCCTCCCCCCTCCCCACTTTGGTATTGCTTGCGGGCAAAAGATAATTGTAAAAAGTCCCATGTTTATCTCTAGAGAGCAGTGCAGTCAAAGTAGAACTGTGAGGCCATTGCCTTAGGCCAGCCTTGATTGATGCCTCAAAAAGTTTCTTTGCAGAGAGATCTCTATCTCCCCACAGTTTCTACCTTGGCCATCCTGTAGGAGAAGCATCTCAATTTATTTGGGTATTTAAGTGGACTTAACCAATACCAAATGGGGGTGAGAAACCTTGGGAAAATGAGGATTGGGCCCACTCTTTTTTGAAACATAGCAGCCCTCCCTATTTTCTGGAATTATTTGCTTGACTTTGTTTTTTTGGCATGAATCATGCAAGCCATAGTGTTCCCTATTACAGGGGTCCCCAATCTGTGGTGGGCCGCAGCCTGTTAGGAACTGGGCTGTGGGGCTCCCGCCCACAAACCCCGCCCCCGGTGCTTGTGATTGGCTCCCATTCGCAAACCCCGCCCCCGGTGCTTGTGATTGGCTCTTGCCCACAAACCCCACCCCCGGTGCACGCAGTTGGCTCCCGCCTGCAAATCCCGCCCCCCCACCCCACAGAAATCCCGGAAACCCCGCCCCCCCGGTCAATGGAAAAATTGTCTTTTGAAACCGGTCCCTGGCGCCAAAAAGGTTGGGGACCCCTGCCCTATGACACTCTATGGAAGAAAAAGTTGGACTTGGAAGAAGCAGGATAGGAAGAGTATTGATGCTTTTGAACTTTGGTGTTGGAGAAGACTCCTGAAAATACTTTGGACAGCCAAGAAAACAAACCAATGGATCATCAAACAAATCAACCCAGAGTTCTTATTCGAGGCACAAGTGACCAGGCTCAAATGATCCTACTTTGGACACGTTATGCAAAGACCCAGCTCTCTGGAGGAGGCTCTGATGCCGGGAAAGGTGGAAGGAAAGAGAAGAAGAGGAGGACCAGCAGCAAGGGGGAGGGACTCCGTTACAGTGGCAGTGGGGGCACCGTTGGGAGACTTGAAAGAACAGGTTAAGGATAGATCGTCATGGAGAAGATCTATCTATGTGGTTGCTAAGAGTTGACACCAACTTGATGGCACATAATTAATCAATAGGGAAGTTCTGAGTACCTTCATCCTTCCCTCTGATTGCAAAAACTAAGAATCCCGTGGCTCTTTTAAAAAGTAACATATTTTCTCAGTGCATGGACTGTTTATATCTTCAAAATATACCGGGATTGTTGCTCTTGTGGCAATGAACCAATGGGGCTAGCTGTGCAAGTCACACTAATAGTTAGCTCTGCTAATTGAGGTGCAGCACTGTCAAAGTGTAATGGTAGGACCATGCCAAAATAAGACTTCTTTAAACCCCACCCCCTTCCACGTGATTGGCTCCCGCCCGCAAACCCCGCCCCCTGGTGCTTGTGATTGGCTCCCGTCCACAAACCCCGCTCTCTTCCGTGCGATTGGCTCCCGCCCGCAAACCCTGCCCCCTGGTCCGCGAATGATGTTATAAATATCCAAATGGCTCTTGGCAGAAAAAAGGTTCCCCACCCCTGGTCTAGAGAAAGATAAATGATTGCCATTGTTTTTTAAATCCACCCAAACAGACTAGCAAACAGCAGCATCTGTGGAGTCCTTCTCTTCGATTAAAACATCAGCAGCTTTCCAGGGTGTAGCTATACAGTAGTGAGAGTTCAGGCGGGCGTGGGCATATCAAGCTGCCAATTGGGCTGTGCCTGTGCGGTGGTGCTTCAGATTCGGCTGCAGTGGAGGCCTCTACACAAGAACTTCACAACCCTGGACACAGACGTCGTTACTTTGTCTGGGAGGTCTGTATTCATGCTTCTGCGTCCCCCGTGAAGTCCCTTTTTGGAACCGGATCTGAAGCATTACACAGGCCTATTGTAAAAAGGGGAGAGGTAGAAATCTGCCTGGAGCAACTCCTAGGGCCTGGATCTCCATCATGGCACCCAGGGGCACCAGTGTACCCAACAACGTTGCTTTGTCTCCCTGACAAGCTTCGTGCCCCATCAGGTGGTCTATGATTGAGATGTGTGTGGGCAGTTCTCCTGCTGCAAAACCAAACGCCAGTCTTAGCATCATATTTATTTCAAAGTCTTCTTTTGGGTCCCGCACCGATCCCAGAGGCATTTTAGGAAAATAAAAAGAAGGGGTGGCTGCAGCCCCGCTTTGGTTGGAACCATGCCCCCCTACCCAGAAAAAAAAGTCCCTCAGAGGTGAGCTGGAGCGGAGTGCCAGGAAGAGATTTTAACAGCTTGCTTTTTGATCAAAGTATTTTGGGAATCCCCAGGGGCGTGGTGGCTCAGCGGGTAAGACACCAGGCTTGCAAGTTCGGAGGTTCGAATCCCTAGCCCCGCGTGGAGTGAGCTCCCGCACTCGCCCCAGCTCTTGCCAACCTAGCAATTCGAAAGCATGCAAGTGCAAGTAGATGAACAGGTACCGCTTCGGTGGGAAGGTAACAGCGTTCCACGTGCATCATGCTGGCCACATGACCGCGGAAGCGTCTTCGGACAACGCTGGTTCTTCGGCTAACAAACGGAGATGAGCACCGGCCCCTAGAGTCGGACATGACTGCACAAACGTGCGGGGGGAACCTTTACCTTTACTATTTTGGGAACATGAATTTGAGTAAACTCTGGGAGAGAGTGGAGGACAGGAAGGCCTGGCGTGCTATGGTCCATGAGGTCACGAAGAGTCGGACATGACTAAACAACTGAACAACAACAAAATTTTGGGACTGCAGCCTTTTTGTGAGACCACCCATTGGCACAAAAAAAAGGACAGGGAACCCCGATTTTAGAGTAGGATTGGGGGGATATTGTCAAGAGATAGTTACTTCCCTTCCTGAACTTCATGAGGACTTTTTAGAAGAAAGGAAGGATAAAGGGCTCCTTTTCTTCGTTTTTCACTCTAGGATGCTTTCTCCTACCTCGTGTCCCCTGTAGAGCTATGAAATGTTCAAGCTTTGAGAGCACACTACGTTTCCTCTTCCATCCTGGCTGGAGCGTTTAGCCAGAGGAAACATCCTCCTTAGCGGGGGCAGCAACGCACCACAGCATTTTATGGCATATCCCAGTGGGCTGCTGTTAAAATGTACCATAGTACACTTGATCTTAGCCAAAAGGCCGAGAAGCAATAAAAATGTTCCGTAGCAATTGTAAGCAAACTTTTGGAAATGGGTCATTTCGGTTTTAATTTTTGACTAGTGTTTCCACAAGAAGATCAATGGCCGTAGTAACCTATATTTTATATTTCTTTCCCACCTTTCTGATGCATATGCATCACTCACTTTCAGCTTTGGGAAGGATGAGGGGGATCACGGGGGCTCCCTGTGGCAGGGCGTGTGTGCACATTTGCGTAGTGAGGTCTTTGTCAGCTTATAGGATAATTGCCTTCCCTAACAACTAAATGATCTCTCCAGAGCCTGGGACAAAAATTTATGGATGCTTAACAGTTCCTACATATGTAAATAAAGTTTGGGAACTAATTGGTATACTCAGGGTGGGAAGGAAGTATGGTTGCCAATGTGAGCAGACAGTGTGTGTGTGTGTGTGTGTGTGTGTGTGTGTGTGTGTGTATTCTGATGCTTGGAGATTCACAAAAGGTGGGGTGACTGCACTGACTTCATCTGACTCACATAGTTAACATTCAAGTTAAGATGCTTAAGGCCTTTGAGATGGCTTTCAAACGGTTTACCACGATAAGTACTGATCCCCCCCCTCTTTCCTAAGCATTTAAAAGTAATTAAAATGCGTTTCCCTAGACCACCTTCAACTTTATGGCAAAGCAAGGAAATATAGCTGGGCGGTTTTTGCAGCGCAATTCATCTTGCGCCCAGCTTATAAAAAGTTAGCTTTCAACCAGCCTTGCTATCCAACTCGTGAGGAATGTCGTCTTGATAGAAGCCTGATCCTAGACAGGAACGGCTAGAAATTCCCCCTTCCGGGGCTTGGGGTGACTCCCCCACCCTACCACAAGGAAGACCAGCCATTTGATGGCCAGAGTCTGTAATTTCAGGCAGATGTGTGGTCCGATAGAGCCAGAGGGCAGCCAGTTAGAAAAAGCCGAACTTTTCCTAAGTTAAATGTGCTCTGGGTTTCGGCTGAACCCCTGGTTTCTCCCCATAGTATTCTATCCCACGGTGTCTCTGCTTCCTTTTCAAAGCTTAAAATGGGAAACGTTGAGCAAAGTTCGTCAGCGTTGCAGGGGGAAGAGGCGGCCTCATTTCTCCTGGCATTTTAATAAAATTCCTGAAGTATGTCAGAATTAGCCTCATTTTCTAGGCCGCTTGGCAATTTATTTTGTTAAAGCGAGGCATTATTCATCATTACGTAGGTTTATGAGATGCGGTACCCTTTGAGAGCAAGGCCGTAGGATACACAGCAGTATTTAAATAGGCGTCCTAGGGAAAGGCCAGGCGTACATTTCTATGGGAGAAGATCTGGGCTGTGGTGCTCTCCGCCTATCGACGCCCCCTCCTTATTAGCCGTTCTGCCAAGGAGAGTGGCGGTGTTTAAAATGAAACCGATTGTCTGACAGGATCAAGCGCTGGATAGCTTTGAACTGGGTAACGCAGTTAGCCACGGGCCTCCTGGGCATGATTGTGGCACCCTGGTGTGGGGCATGAGACTCAGTGCTGAATTTGGGGCCCGGTGAGGCCAGTTGCCTTGGCTAAGGACTCATGTTCTACTTGAATGCAGGGGAAACGCTATCGAAATCTGGCTGGCCGTGAGTTCACATGGAATAATACAGAGGGTTGGGATTTGGGGTTTTTAACTGGCTTCGCATAACATGGTGTCTTCCATTGCCAGTGAGGTTTATGACAGTTGAAGCTCAGCCCATCCAGTGGTCATCTAGTAAAGTAAGCCTAGCTTAAATGAACAGGCTTAACCCACTACTTTTCATTTCCCGTTGCTATCGAGTCTAAGGCCATAGACTGTTTGTAGGGATCAATCATGGCACGTGTGGTACCTCCATGGCTTACAGTCTCTGCCTTCCCCTCCTTCCCCAGTTGTTCTCTCAACCAGCACACTGGCTGGGGAATTCTGGGAGCTGAAGTCCACACATCTTAAAGTTGCTGAGCTTGAGAAACACCAATATAGTGTAATAAGATTACTGGACAAAGAAACATTTTTTTTTTGCCATGCCCACTGATAATACCATGGAAACAGTAATTATTTTATTTATTTATTTTCTGTCCTGCCTTTATTATTTTTATAAATAACTCAAGGCGGCGAACATATCTAATACTCCTTCCTCCTCCACAACAGCAACCCTGTGAGGTGAGCTGGGCTGAGAGAGAGTGACTGGTCACCCAGCTGGCTTTCATGCCTAAGGCGGGACTAGAACTCTCAGTCTCCTGGTTTCTAGCCCGTTGCCTTAACCCAGGGGTGGGGAACCTTTTTTATGCCAAGGGCCATTTTGATATTTATAACATCACTCGAGGGCCGGGGGGCGGGATTTGCGGGCGGGAGCCAATCATGCAGAAGGGGGCGGGGTTTGCGGGCGGGAGCCAATCGCGCGGACTGGGGGGCCGCCGCGCCTGCCGCCGCAGCGCCCGCCACTGCTACACCTGCTGCAGCGCCCGCCGCCACCACGCCCGCCACTGTGCCCGCCACTGCCACGCCCACCATGCCCACTTCCACGTCTGCCCCCACCACGTCTGCTGCCGCGCCCGCTGCCACACCTGCTTTTGCCACACCCGCCACTGTGCCCGCTGCTGCCATGCCCGCCGCCACCCCACCTGCCGCCACATCCACCATGCCCACTGCCGCTACTGCCCCCTCCACATCCGCCGCCATGCCCGCCACACCAGCCCCGGCTGCCGCAGGCCAGACCAATTGCTTTTGCGGGCCTTATACGGCCCCCGGGCCTGATGTTGCCCACCCCTGCCTTAACCACTAGGCCAAACTGGCTCTAATAGTAATATTAATTTGGGTGGAGAATCTTGCGCTATAGACCCACCCTTGTATTTTCTGCAAACTATAATATGTACTGTAGACTCACTGCGCTGCATTGCTTTACAACAACATCCAAATATGGTGTAGCTACATGGTGTAGCTTTGACTCCTGGACCGTTAGCCATACTGGCTGGGGATTATGGAAGTTCTAGTTCTGGCGGGCACCAGCTTGGGGATGGCTCTTTTGCCAACTCTGAGAATGAGCATCAGTTGACAGGCTGTAGCTTTGGATCCCGTTTTCCTCTCTTTCCATGGGATGCTTCCCACCTCATGGTTTTATGATTATTGATTTGATGCATTTGCACCCCAGCTTTCTGCTCAACAGCAGCCCTCCAGGGCAGCTTGTAGTGAAAGAAAATAGCAAACAGGAAACAGAGATGTTTTTTGTTAAAAATAAGGCAGGAGCATCGGTTTTAACTGCAGCAGCTGCAGGAATGATCATTTACTAACATCCCCTCCCCAGCCTCCGGAGCAGAGACTCTCTTGGGCTCCTTGAACGTCTCAGCCATCCCAGAGACAGAGATGGCTGAAGCAGTGCTGGGCATGGTGTATGGGTGTGTGTGATTGTGTGTGCTCAGGGGTGTGTGGAATGATGCTAACTGCTCGCTCTCCAAATGCAGTAGACTTGCCATGTGTTTTAGATCACCTCTCCCTGATCCAGTTGAGGACCAATTCTGTGCTGAGAAGATCTTCCTGAGAGGCCGCCACTGTAGGTGACCACAAGGGAAAGTGACAGAGGTGTCCACAAGGGGTGTGCGTGCACATGTGTGTTTGCGTGAGAAAAAGTCAAGATGACAGCTGCAGCCATGTGATCAAAGCACTGCCCCTTTTAATGGGTGTTGCATGTGCGGTGCTTGTAAACAGAGGCAGGGCTTCAGTTGGACAGTGGTGGCTGCCGTCATGACTGCTTCAACCCCCCACCTGTGGGCGCCCCTGGAAAATGAGCCCCTGCTTCTGAAGTAAGCCTTGGCGGAACCAGAGCTCAGGAGCCCCAATGTCATCCTTCCCAGGTGGACCAGACAGGAAACACGACCAAATGAGCTAATTCTACTTTATTGTAAGGTTACATTAACAGCATCTTGCAAGTCTGAAAGTACAATCCTCCTCCCCCCCCATCCCCTTTACAGCCTGAGAAAGTAGAGGAGGGTCCCTTCTGAGCCTCTTGCCCTGCCCACCATCCTATGCTGTCCCTTATCTGACCGTTCCCTACGCAGCATCTCTTCGCCCGGTCTCCCAAGGTCTTTCCCACATACCATTACATCCAGATTTTAAACAGGAGTGAGTCTTCCCATCAGTCACTGTTGTTACTCTGCTCAGAATGTCCATTCAAAACCAGAAAGGAGTGGATCGTTCTTTTCAGGTAGCCCTTCCCTTTAGGGTACAAGGGGGTATGAGAGTTTAGCCCAGCACCAGCTTCAGGATGGTTGATATGGAGTGATGCACAGCAGTCCTGTAATCTGGTGCAGCCATAACAATCTGCCATGAGCATAGGCCATTCTGATTTATGTTGGCCACAGGTGCGATGGTGGGAGGGATACCTGGTCTTCTGAAGCAGAGCCTAGGAGCAAAGAGCAAGGAAGTTGGACAAAGCCTGGTGGAGCTGCTCAGTCTCAGAACTCTTGTGAATCTTCTCCAGTTTATGATAGGAGTGACCTTCTCCTTCATCTGCCTATCGTTCTTCCAACAGGAAGAAAGAACTGGGAACGAGAGACGTTGATATCAAAAATGTACCTGTTTAAAGTTGAAGTCTTACACTTTAGGAGGAGATTGGTGGAGATTGGCAACAACCTCCAAGTGGTAAACAGATTCTCTTTCTTCGGCTTCCTGGCGCTATGATTCTCAAGTTAAGTGTTTACCACGGAGATCTGAGGAGACGTAGATCCTCTGGCATCCCTTGCTCACAGTTATGAACGTTTCTTTGCACGAAGCCAAGCATCCCTGATTTCCTCTCAGGGTTTGTACTATTACTTAAGCATCAGCTCTGTTAAACCTGTCTTAATCTTGGGTAAACGGCAAGTAGTCTGCATATATGGGTTTCTACTGTGAGCAAAGATGGAGTGTCTGAGGCTCCTTTCAACCTAGTGCCAGCTTTAGATTATTTCTTGGGTACTTAACTGCAGCAATGATTAAGCATTTGTATTTGCTGGGAGATTCAATTGTTTGCAAACTTGTGGAAAAGGAAAGTAATTCAAGTTAGGACAGAGGAAACAGACTATGAACTTTAAATATTTCAAGTATATATTTGTTCCAGCTGCCTGGAATCTGTTGCCTTCGCAGAACAATAAAAACATTTAAAGCAAAGTGCTAGGGTGATGATGGCAACAGAATTCACACATCTAACTATGCTTCCAATAAGATATATCATTCTTGTTGCACCAAATTTATATCATAATAATTTGCTGCGCTGCTAATTAATTTTAGGTCGCAGTGCATTTCTAACACTGAAAAAGTTTTTGTAGGAAAACAGCGGTGGAAGTTTTTCTGATAAAGTCTGTATTCTGGGAAATTTCTCATCTCACATAATTACTTCTGTTGCAGAACATGATGCACGGAGACTCAATTTTAACACTCCTTCCCTCTCTCTCCTCCCAAGTATCAGAGAATATAGCGAGAACTCACAAGCTGTAACTGTGTCAGTTCTGAAACTAGAGGGGATGTGCAGGATTTTCTGGCACAAATATGCACACCCAAAAATCTTGGTTGGTTTATCCACATTTAAGCAATGGGGAGCATAATTTGTCTCGCCCTCTGAACTTATCAGGGGCGTGGTGGCTCAGCAGGTAAGACGCCAGGCTTGTCGATTGGAAGATCGCAAGTTCGGAGGTACGAATCCCTAGTCCCGCGTGACGGAGTGAGCTCCCACACTAGCCCCAGCTCTTCGCTGGCTTTTCGGCTAACAAACGGAGATGAGCACCGGCCCCTAGAGTCAGACACGACTGCACAAATGTGCGGGGGGAACCTTTACCTTTTTACCTGAACTTACCAATGGGGTTGATTTTAGATGCATTCAGTTTACTGAAGCCATGTTGGTGGAGAAACAGGGCAATTGTCTGCAGAGCATGATCAAAAAAGTCAAGATAGTGATCATGACAGTGTGATCAAAGCTCTGCCTGGTTTTGTTTTTTTTTGTGTGTGTGTGTGTCTTGACCATACTCTCGGGACATCCCTGAATTGATGAAAGGATGAACAAATCGGTTAGATCCCAGTGAGCTGAGAAGTGGTGGCAGGATGAACCTGTCATACGTCTGCTCTTTATGGAAGACAGACAGCTGAAGCATCAGAAGACATCTCTAGCTGGGCCAAGCAGTCTAATTCAGGTTAGGAAAAGACAATGGAGTCTGGCTCAAGTTGGGTCAAAGCAACAGCATTATACAAGGTAGCCATTTGGATGGATCCTTTGCTTGGATCAGTGTCACACCAATATTGCTCTGGCACATATTTTTATAACATAGGCAGAAAGACCAAGCAGTGATGATTTTAAAAGGGAAGATTAAATTCACCAAGGTTTAAAGAGCAAACTAAGAGGATTTTTTTTAAGGAGTAGTAGAGAATGTCTTCTTTGCTTACCATATCTGACTAGATTTTATCATCATGCTTTTTTAGGCAGCCGTTTTTGGGGAAACCACCCACTGTCCCCCTAAGGGGAGATGGACCAGTGATATCAATTAATCAATCAATCAATCAATGCATATTTGCAAGTCAGAACTATATCTTGACTTGGTGCTATGCAAATGTCCCCGAAGAAGGTGAAGATCATTGACGTTTTGTCCAACTAGCTGTTTCTAAACCATGAAAAAAGAGAATTTGTATTGCTTCCCTGCTGATTACTTTAGTATTGAAACATATTCATTCATTTAAAACATTTTTTTAAATGTTTTACCACAATAAGTGATAGTCTCCCAACTACAAGACATGAAACACAAGGCAAGGGACTGGGAAGGGAGAAAGAAAAAACCAAGATGGTGGTTCAGTTTCCATCCTGGTTTATTTAGACTTGTATTGCGTCCATTTCCTGGCCTGTTCCTTTTTTCTGATCCTCTGTACTCCTGCTTCCCCCCCCCCCTTTTGCCTTCTGTAATATGGTTGGTCTTCACTGTAGATGAGCAGAGCAGATTTCGCCATACCTGTTGAAGAAAGGGATGGTGGTATGATCATGAGGAGAAAATCCAGCACCCTGGGAGTAAGTCTCATTATGACTTTAATATCAACGGTGGCTGATCAGACAGAGACAGTTTTTTGGTCAAGGAGAAAGTTGGAATCAAGGCCAACAAGGAACACATCTGGGGAGAAGCGCAGGTGGTTCTATTAATGCCTAAGACAGCTCCATTGGCTGCTTTTATTATTCTCCCTGGTGAATTGTTCTGCTGAGATCAAAGTATCTACACAATGGGCGCCTGGATGGTGCCGTGGCATCTTCCAGCAGTTGAGGACTGAGATTTGTTCTTCATCGGAAGGTTTTGTCTTTCTGCAAGGCTACCGTGAAGGGGAAACAGTTTGTCCTCTTGAAAGCCAGCTCTCACTCTTTGTGACAAAAGGGCCCTTTGAAAATGATCACGGGGGTCTTTAGGTCAGCCTGCTTTTGATACAGACACAACTTGTCAGGGGCGGGCAATCCCGGATCTGTTTTCGCTTAGAGAAATAAGCAGATGAATGTGGTTAGTTTAATCTGTGGAAATAGATTCTGCCTGCTCCACAGACGGCAGGATTTTCTCTGATTTGACTGTATTTACACACATTCCAGTTCCCAGCAGATTGTCACCCCAACACAGATGCTTGAGTTTTCTGTTTCTTAGAGCAGAGGTAGGTTTCTTGAACTCACTGTGACAGCTGGTGAGGAAAGCTGCTTTTTTTTTTCATTTATGTATTCAACCGGTTGCTTCTCTTTTCATACCTAGTGGGCTTGCTTGAGAGGCATCTCTTTATCAATTAAATTCACAGGAGATTTTTTTTTCTTTTGACAATCTGACATGGATTGGGTGTTAATGTAATCAAGAATTCTCTTCTACCCCTTGTTCTTCCTCTTTCCATATTTGACTTCTTTTTATGTAAATCATAATTATCTTAATATAACTCTTCATTTGCTGGTGTTTGCAGCAAACTCAAATCTGTTTGCTTTAATATGTATTTACAAATTGAATGTTCTTCTTCTCTCTTTGCCTCTGACCTTGGACATTAAAGCAGATACTTCACTTCTTATGTGTGTGCAAGAGAAAGAAATGTGTAAAAGTTTGACTTTTTCTTTTAGTCTTTGCTGAAGGAAAGACTAAACATGTCATGGAATCACATTTTTCCATGTCATGGAAATATAATTTACTATTTTGTAAGTAGGTAAGCAATAGGTATGGAAGAATGTTAGTTTCAATTTCTCACATCTATGCATTTTATGCATTTTTTTGCCAAATAAATAATACTTGTGAGCAGTATTTCCTTATACAATGCTTTTTATAGGCTTCTTTCACAGATATATTTATTTTTGCACCTTTCCCCTACTAGTACATTTTTGTGTGTGTGTGTTTTTCCAGAAAGTTGTCTCACAAAATTCTGAGAAATGAAAATACTAAAAAATAACTGCATTCTGGTTTATCTTTTACTCTGGAAAGTGTCCATTTGGTGTGATTTTACCAAAAGGTGAACTGAGTTAAATTCTCTGCCCTGTCTATAGCATGATTACACTTTGTACTGGCCTCACATAAGACTATGCAATTGTTTTCATGCCCCTGTCCAGAGTTTCTGTATGTGTAAAGGCTCTCTTCTCCTTGTCTGTTGAAGGCCAGCATCATTCAGACAAACCGTAAACGAAGCAGACAGAACATGTATTCCATAACCTTTTGCAAAACCTTCCCAGTTCCATATGATGTAAGTTTGAGATGAAAGCTACATGGCAGACCAGCTCTGACTCATGTGCTTTCCATGGCTTTTCCCACAGACTTGCATGCAGCTGGCAGTTTGCTTCCACCCCAGCTGGGATTTGATGGGGGTGCCAGTTGTATGAACTAGCAACTCTTTGGATGATGAGAGCGAAGGGAAATTGGTGACTGTTGCTATGAGCTGCAGAGGCCTTGCAGCCATCTCAACAGCTGGACCACAGCAGCCACTGGGCTTTGTACATGTATGTGGAACCATCAGTGCATACCTTTGGCATCTCCATGTAACCCTCTCTAAGTTGCGAGACTTGCTTGCAGCGTATTCTTCCACACCCTGTATGGCTGATGCAAGAAGCATAGAAGCTTGCCATTGTGTGAATGTTCCAAGCTTGGGAAAGGTAGAAGTGAAGGGCCCACAGGCAGAGAATAGAGAATGACCAATAGCATTGCGCAACTAGAAACACTTTATCATTATTCCAAGCCATACTGACACTGTTTTTAAGTGGGGGATCATTATGAACTTGGGAAAAATAGAAGAGAATTTACAAATGTGTTGTACCAGCTGCTCACTCTTGAGCGCACCATATTTTATTTTACTTAGGCTAGGATTTATATACTGCTTTTCTCACCAGAATTTTTCTCCAAATGGCTCATAGTTTACCTTGAATCACACTTACTGTGTTGCAGTAAACTAATTTGGACAAAATGTTGATGAAGGTTCTCAGTCATCCAGGTGGAACAGTCTGTAGCTTGAATCATGTCAACTGGATTTCTATTTTCTCAGTGGAAACGTTTCGCTCCTTATCCAAGAAGCTTCTTCAGTCTGAGCAAAGTTAGTAAGGGAATCCTTAAACTTATCATCCAAAGGAGGATCTTAACGATCCTCCTTTGGTTGATAAAGGGACTTAGAAATAAACATCTCAAATAACCATGACCTAGCCCCAGGTGCAAGGTCACACAGCCACCCTAGAAACATATTTAAGGATTCCCTTACTAACTTTGCTCAGACTGAAGAAGCTTCTTGGATAAGGAGCGAAACGTTTCCACTGAGAAAATAGAAATCCAGTTGACATGATTCAAGCTACAGACTAATTTGGACAAAGTTGATCCAACCAGGACAGAATAATAAATAGCAAGGAATCTACTCCAGTGTACATGGAAAGATGACTGTGAAGATATATCTTCAGTGTCACAAAGACTTAAACACATTCAAGCATTCCCTTACTGTACTTTTTCCAAGCTACTTCAGAAGTCTCAGCTAGCCCACCTTACAGTTTGAAACTCTAGGTCCTGTCACCTTAGGAGGATCCTATATTGTGGAAAGCTTCCTTGGAACTTCACAAAACAAAGACATTAATCTCCCCAATGTTCCTTACACAACGAAAACCTTTGATTCAATGGACATTATATTTTTCTTACAATAATATTATATACCATTTTATCTTAAGTGTTGGGCAGCTACAGTCTATCCAACAGATTATGGAAGGCTGCCTGAGGTGAAAGTTTGAAAGGGGGAGGGCTATTCCAGCATATGTGGAATTAGAATAGTCCAACTAGACAACCTGTGACCCGCTGAGTCATTGTTTCAGAGATATTTCCTTGCCAGATTCCTCAATGCCTTCAACAATGGCAGAGCTTCTAATGTTCTGCCTTCACTGGGAAAGTTCTTAAAAATTCAGGGAGATATTCAGAGATTTATCTGCCTTGAAAATAGCCCAGTTCAAACATCAGGAGTTGACCACAGGAAATGTTTTATGACATTTTGTATTATGTCATAAAATGTTTTATGATATTTTTAATGTCATAAAATGTTTTATAAAATTTGCCAAATTCCATGGGAGTCATGGGTCCCCGATTTTGCACGCATTCTCTAAGTTAGCCCATTTGAGGTACCTTGTTTCAAAAATTGTTGCCCTACGATGCAGCGTTTCGCCCAATTGAAGGTTATAAACTATCAAACAGACATGAGAGTTTTAGATTACTCTTGACACTAAACCTATATTTGGCTACCTCTACCTAATGCCCTTTGGATACATCCCAGCCATCATGGAAGTTGTAATCCCACCACATACAGGACCCTTCTGGAGGTTTGCTGGGTCTGATTTTCCAGTTGAATCTTCAAAATCCCACCTGAAACTGTACTGGCCTCCAAGGCAGGCTGATCCTTGCTCCCAAGTTGAGGTTGTGTTTTGATCTTACCTGGAGAGATGAGGTATTTGAGGACAATGAAGCTCTACATATTTGTAGATTCTACGCATGTACTTATTTATTTCTCGAAATGGCCAGATACTGCTGTTCACTGCTGTGCTTTTTCTTCTCTCACCCTGATTAGAAAGACACACGAATTCCCTGTTCAGATTTCCCTCCGATTCCTCCTCCTGTAACCAATCGCTTAGGAGTCACCTTGAACACTGAGCCTCAGCTGTCGAGAAAATCTCCCATGCAAAGGGACTGCTGCAGACACACCACTGCTCTTGCAGAGTATCGTTTTGATCGCCTCAGTGGTGGCTGGCAATAGGATTTAAATATTTGCAGAGGCAAAAGAGGGGCTGGGAGACTTGGTATGACTATCGAGCTCCATATCAGCTTGATCTGGGTGGAAAGTCAATGCAACACGGTGTGAAAAGTACTCCTTTCTCCTCTTTTCTTGGAAACCGAGCGATGGAATTAGTTACTTCCTCATTCCCTAGCAATATGTGTCTCTGATTTCCAAGGAGCTAGATGGAAGCAAATATTCATATGCCCCAGTGTGAAACCTAGCTGCAGGTTATTCATTAGTTATTTATTAACATGACCGGGCAATTCAAAGAAATATCAAAAAGCACAAATACATATATAAAATATAAGCGGGGGGGGGGGGGAATGGTCTTCTCCTTCCCACCCAGAAAGTTTTTGGAAGCTTCCAGAAGGCCAGAAGAGAAAGGTTCTACATTGGGTTCGTTGCTATAATGGAAAAGGGCTGCTGCCTAGATCACCAACCGAACCCACTCCATGGAGGGGCAGCAAAGCCTCTCTCAATGACCTAACAGGTTGGGCAGATTACTCTTCAGAGAGTAAGGTTGCCTCCTCATTTAACTCAGGGCTTTATGGCTAATGACCAGCCTTTTGAACTGAGCCTCCAACTCCCAACCCTTGTAGGAGATCCAGAGGTCATCTGCCAGAATGACCAAGGCCATATCTGTCCTGTGCTCATACCTGTAAGGGATCCAGGTAATCCATTTCTTCTAAGATCCTCTGCAGCACTCTCTCAACACCTTCCTTAATACAGGGAGGTTGGAGATTGGGCTGAAGTAGCCCAATATTGCTGGTTCAAGCAATGGTCTCGTCAAGAGAGGGGACATCACTGCCTCCTTCAAGACTGGTGGCATCTCACCTTCCCTCAGAAAGGCATTGCTCACTTTCCAACCAGTTCTATCATCCCCAGACACCTGAAGAGCTAGGACAGGCGTGGCTCTAACCCACAGGTGGCACAGCTACAGAGGACTCGACCCACTTCTACAAGCCCAGAAGAATCCCAACTGACATGGCAAGACAACGTCTCACTAGCTTTGCCTGGCATCTAATCCCAGGGAATGCAGGCCATTTATCCACAAAGAAACCCATAGAAACTTAACAGCGGCCTGCCAGAGTCATGTCCTTCCCATCCTTTTCCCAAGAGGATCTGGTATATCTGAAATAATGTTGCAGACCGGAGCCTGCAAACACAGTAGATGTGCAGAAGTATTTGTGCTTTCTTGCTGTTGTTGCTAAACTTAGACACATAGCAATGCTTGGTCATTCTCAGTTTCAAGTAGTAAATGGGCGCAGTGAGGCTACATATTTCCAAATTACAGTGGTTCAGTTTTTGTGGCATCTCTTTCAAGTTTCTAATCTTTATGCACTATAAAACTGAGCTTGGAAGTGTGAGAGCATCACAAAAGACAGAGTGCCTCTGGTTGAAGCCTAATAATAATTCTTTCTTCTTCTAACAAAAGTAGGCAAAAAGAGTAAAAGCTGAGAAGAGTGCATGTAAAGGAGGTGAAATAATGCACATTTGCTCCTATCTTCTACAATTATATAGACTGTAGAACTAAACTCTCCTTAACACAGAATTTGGTTTCCCCAAGCATCATTTTACAATATATAAATAGGTGGCATACATACAACTTGAGAAGGACATGCCATTTTTCAATCTTTGTATGTATCTCTCTCTCCTGACATGATAGAATTCATTTCAGTAAGGCTCTTTGATTAATTTCTTAAAACTTTAAAGCTCAAAGTCGTCCTGGTTCCGTACTGATTCGCAAGAAAGCCGTGTCTTCTGTGAGCCTGTAAATGTCATGTACTAATTCTAAAAATGTTGTCACACGTGGAGGCATTCCTTCACCTCTGCAAGCAACAGGGCTGCTTCATTGCCCTTTTAAAAGAAACTTATTCTCCTTTTTTAAATTGTTATAAACTGCTTTGGTGACTCAGTTATAGGAAAACAGCCTGAAATGTAAATTTATACTTCGTTTTTAAATTGCAATATTTATATATCACTTTCCTATACCAAAGCATACTCAAGGTGGCGTTAAAAACCAACTTCTCCCAATACTGCTTAATTTGTAACTAGAGATGCTGGAGAATTCCATTTGATCTGATTTTTATGCCTAATTGGCATCTTCCAACTAATACGGAGGGTTATCCTTCAAATTGCACACTTCTCCAAATTTCTTGGTGCTTTTCTCCCAATGCATGCAATGTGAGTTTTGGGGAAATGCATTTAAAAATGTGTAGTTGGGGGAAAATGTAAAGGCGAACTTGTACGTAAGCAATTTCATCACAGAAAAAAAACAAATTTATGAATGCGCCCGTGTGAATAGGCTGGTCCGTCCTTCGTTTTAACCTGCAACTGGATGATATTTCAGGACATCACAGTCTTTTTGAGACTATAGTGGCTTTAGTAGCAGAAAAACCTTGGGTAGCTGACAGATTTTTGTCTGAGGAAGTTCTTCCCTTGCAATACAAAGAAAATGGAAAGGCAAAGGTTTCTACCGGTTAATTTATTTTGGCACCATACCATCCAGGGTGATTAAATGCCCCATGAAGGGAATGTTATCTTGATAATGCACAATCTCCGTTTGATTCTGTAATCAGTGATGCTGCTCTTAATAACATTTCAAATGAGTTACAGAAGCTGTGAGGAGATCAAGTCCTGGTAGATACCCTGGGACCCATTTTGGCCCGTTTTTGAACAGCGAAGGGAGTCTTTCTTTGCCTCCTTTCGGGTAAATGTCAGCTAGGAGGAAGGAAGGAGGGTTTCTGCCCTCTCCTTTTCATCCTTCAGGAGGCACAATGAAACTTCTCAGCTCAACTAGAATTAGTTGTGTTTACTATTTTCTGTAGGATTATTAATTCAAATAAATGGTGCCAATTGTCTACAGAGCCCTACATGGCATAGGACCAGATTATTTGCAGTACCACCTGCTCCGAAAAGTATCTGGCCTTCCCACACACTCCAGGTCCCTTCCTTGAAACAGTGTCATCTGATGGGACCCAGAAAGCTGCAGGCCTTTAAGAAAAAGGAGTCTTCCCTTGAGCCTTTGGGCCAGAAAAAGTAGAGTTTATTTATTTATTTATTTTATTTATAGTGATATTTATACCCCGCCTATCCCCTCCCTAATGGAGGACTCTAGGCGGCTTACATTCATATATATACAATTCAAATTATACAATTCACCAAATTCAATTCACCGCGCGTGAAGGAAGGGGGGTGAGGGAACCGACTCTACTAGGCTCCGGACTACAATTCCCAGGATGCCTTGAGCCGGCTGCTGACGTCCTGTAGCTGTCACATCCGGGTCTGTCGTCACCACTGCCATTCGATCTTCCTCCGATCCTCTCCTACCCCGACAGGACGCCAGCAAATTAGCCCACTTAAGGTGGTTCCCCAGTTAAAGTTCCCCAGTTTTAGGAGTCAGAATAAACTTCAGCTGTTTATCTCCATGTATTGTCTAATTGATTTTAATGATACGTGTTGGGGTTTTTTGTACTTGTTGGATTTGACTTTTGCCTCCTTTCTTCCTTTCTGTAGGCCACCCAGAGTCATATTGTGTTGGGTGGCCATATAAATACTTGAAACAAATAATTAACTCAACACTTTAGTTCCCGGCCTTGGGGGGCAGGGGCAGGTGTCTGTTTATTAAGATTTGAAATTGCCTATAATAATCCTAACAAGAAAAATACAAAACATGATGAATGGCAATGTCTCAATATAGAACAAACATGTACCGCCAAGCCAACCCCTCACGATGTGGTCAACATCTTAAATACTTGAAGCCAGAGAGGGGGCAGCCACAGAATGGCACGGAAGGAATTACAGTACTAGGGTTACCGTATTTCTGCTGTGCCAACCTGTAACTTTCTGGCCTGGGGGGAATAATAACCCTTCACTAATATTATTGCTGATCTATCAGCTTTGATCAATGAAATAAAGGGTTTAATCTGGGAAGGAAGCATCTTTTCTGCCTCAAGCAGCAGAATATCTTTGGGCATATTTGCACTTAACTATTTAAGCTGCTCCTGCTGGCTTGACTCTAAACTGGTTTTTGAAAAATCCTGTCCGGATTGAGATACTTTGGCAACAGATTGCAAGGTGTTCAGTCTAGACAGCAGGCTATATGTCCTCCCATTGGATAAGGTTCAATAATTTTCCTTCCTGTGGGTGCGTCTTCCTGGACAGGTATACTTTTACACATGTATCTACCTGAATATCCTAGATAGACAGAGAGACAGAGTGAGTCTTAAATTTATATTTACAAGGATAAAGCATCAAAGCTTTCACCCCAGCCCCCAAACAGGTTATTTGGGCTATTTGAAAGCTGAGAAAGAAGCCGTCTACCTTAGGAGACTGGAAAATTGGTGAAATGCTGGAAATGCGCTATTAATAAAAAAAAGACAATAAAGCAATGGGAAAAGAGGAAGCTTGGAAAGAAAAACAATAATGAAAAAAGAAGTTTTCCTACTGGGTTTTGAACTAGCAACATTTGGGTTACAAGGCAACAGGTCTAGTGATTATTGTAACATAGTGTTTTTCAAACTTGGGAACTTTAAGATGGGTGGACTTCCCAGACTTCCCCAGCCAACTAGTAACTCGTACTAGAGCCAATGCTAAGCATTGGCTCAGCTGAAGAGATGGTCCTTGGTCTGCAAAGTACAGATAGTCCTCACTTAATGACCACAATGGGGACCAGCATTTCGGTTGCTAAGCAAAGCGGTCATTAAGCGAATCTGACCCGATTTTACAACCTTTTTTGCAGCGGTTGTTAAGCGAATCACCGCAAGTGTTAAGCAAATCACGCGGTTCCCCATTGATTTTACTTGCCAGAAGCTGGCTGGAAAGGTTGAAAACGGCGATCCCATGACCATGGGATGCTGCAATGGTCATAAATGTGAACTGGTTGCCAAGCGCCCAAATTGTGATCACGTGACCATGGTGACGCTGTAACGGTCGTAAGTGTGAGTTCCAGTCACCAGTCAGTTTTTCCAGCACCGTCGTAAGTCTGAACCATCACTAAACAATTGGTTGTTAAGCGAGGACTACCTGTAGTCAGTGATCTGCTGAGGTTGCACTGCTGCTCTATCCCAAATGGACAAGAGCACTGGGTCCAACATAGGGAGGACGAGTGTGCTTTTGAACTGGAGCAGGGAAATGTGCGTGGAGGCTGCTTAAACAGCGTGTGGAGGATCGATGGGCGGTGACGTCCCTTTCTGCCCTCCAGAAATCGTTGCCAACCAATTCTGATGATGGGCTAAGGGGTAAGTCTGGAGTTGCTTTTTTTGGTGTGGTCTTTCATCCAAGCTGCTTGGAAGAGAAAAACAATCTATTGTCCTTTTTGGCTGGTATGAAACTTGCTGCGAGAGAAGAGGCGTTTCATAATTAAATGATATCCCCGTGGTTATCATCTTGGGCCTCTGAGGAATTGTTACAGGCACAACCTTCTGTTTCCAATCAGAGAAAGAAGATGATAAGGAACAAGATAAGAAAAGATAAAGAGGAACATGGGAAGAAAAGGGGGAGGGGTGTTACATATGTCAATTAAGCAACAAATCAATGCCAATTTTCCAAGGTAGTTTACAGTAATATTAGAACAAACAAGAATAACTTTAGTTCCAATCTTTTAATTAAAAAAAGGGGGGGAGGAGAATAACCAAATAAGTAATAACCAAAGGAATAACCAAATAATCATGTTGTAGGTAAATTCTTGTCTTTATTATTTATTTTCTGTTGTGTCCAAAAGAATATATGGCCCAAAGCGATCAATATCCCGTGCCCTCCAAATATTGGTCAGCTGGGAATCGGAGGTTAGCAAATTGGGAAAGTACCGAGCAAAATACTGTGTTGTATTTCTGGATTCCAAGCAGGGTCACACATGGATTCTTTCCAAAATGTCCAGCATTTTCCCTATCCAAGCAGGAATGGACACTAAGCGAGACGCTTCTGGGAAAAGGGGACGCTAAATGGCACTTAGACCCAGGCATGAGTTGCTGGGAGTCGGGCAGCGTATCAACTTAATAAATAGAATAAATAAGATCTGTTGCGGGGGGTGTGAAATTGCAGGGATTGATGCCTGCTGATGTTTGTATATGTGTATGTTGCAGTGGTTTATTGAAAGAGGTTTATAGGAGCAAAGAATGATGTGAAGGCCATCGCAGTCCCTCCATACTGAAAGCTGTTGTGCAGCTATGTGGAGGAAAGGTCGTTTTCAGCCTGGTTATTTTAAATAGAGATGTTTTAGGTCAGAGCTTTCCAAACTTTTCATGTTGGTGACACACTTTTTAGACATGCATCATTTCGCGACACACTCTTACAGCAGGGCACAAGGCAGGGACTAGGACCTGCGTGGAATCACAGCAGGTTTGGAGGCAGCCAGGCACAAGGCAGGCACTAGGACCTGCGCGGAATCACAGCAGGTTTGGAGGCAGCAGGGCACAAGGCAGGCACTAGGACCTGCGTGGAATCCTGGCAGGGCAGGTTTGGAGGCACCAAGGCACAAGGCAGGCACTAGGACCTGCGCAGAATCACAGCAGGTTTGGAGGCAGCGAGGCACAAGGCAGGCACTAGGACCTGTGCGGAATCCTGGCAGGGCTCAGAGGCAGCCGCCGCCGTGACACACCCAGACACTGCAGCCCACACTAACGTTTCGCGACACACAGTTTGGAAAGCTCTGTTTTAGATTGTGGGGCTGTCTTCATGCTAGACATTACCACTACCTTGCTTCTGGGCTGTCCCATTAGATAGCTCAGTTGTTTCTCAGAGCAGAAGATTGGAACACTGGTAAGAATCAAGCTCACATTCTCAAGGCTTTCTCTATGTTATACTGGGGGTAAGAATTTGGTCAGTTATTTTTTTGGAACGTAGACCTAGTCATGGTGTGGTTCAACCCTGCGCTTGTCTCCAGGGCAGCTTTCTTAACACGGGGTCTTCCAGAAAAATTCTGCCCTGGACTTGCAGGATTCCCAGCCATTGTGCCAACAAAATCTTTCTGTTCATATAACTCAAGGGCGTGAATGAGATCCATCTTTGAATGGTTACTCTGTGTGTGTGGGAGAACTTCCCAGCAGATTGTGCTCTTAGGAGTAATTCCACACACCAGTTAGTGTGCCTGGCAGTGAATATTGGCTGCCATATACTGATAAGTTTGACTCTGCAGAGAGTCATTAGGCGTCATTATTACGCATAATATTTCTAACTCTAATTTCTGTATGAGTTGGGCTTGTAGGACCCTATTATTGTCCTCCAAGGTGCCGTTTGACTCTCACACTCCATTGCGAGGTCTGGTTTTAGAGTGAAAAACTGCAGTCAACGAGGGTGTTCTTTACCAGCTTGTTCGCTGCATTTCCATAGACTAGGAGCCAATTTTGGAATAAGTGGATCCCACAGACAAGCTGTTGTCATCCCCCCCCCCCCTTTTGTTTCATTTTAAAATGTGGCTATCAACTAGTTAGAATATGGGCCATGATATCACAGGGAGTAATCTAATTAGTATGAAGTCAATTCACTCACTCCTTTTGTGTCTCGTGATTAAGTAAGTGGGAAAATGGCTCGAAAATTAGGTGCTAGAACGACCCAATTACATTTCTGTAGCTTTTTGTATTCAATTTCATAAACAATTTTGCTCTTCGCTGGTTAATCAGGGAATGCCTTTTTTCCAGTTTGAAAAGCACTTTTGAAATTATAATGCAATTAAATTGTGTGTAGATGTTCTGGCATAGCAAATGTGAAAACTCTGGGCCTGGCAGACCGCCATGTTATACCTTGACAGTGGTGAATTCCCACGCTTGGCAGACTTGCATGTGCCATTCATGATATTGGCTAAGCTGGCTTACCGTCAAGTACAGATGCTTCGACCGAGAACCCAATGCCCAGGGCTCGGCTCCATGTGGCTCTTTTATCGTGATGGAGCGTTTCCTCAGCGGGTTTCTAACGTTGAGCTAATACGTCTTCTGACATTTCTCAGATGAAAACAGATAGCTTGCTTCCTAACGAAGCCAGCTTTGCTGAGAAATGTGAAGATAAACTCTGCTTAATAACTTAGCCAACATTCACTGAGTGTAGGAGTCCCCTGACAAGCATACTGTATCATGTATTTTATGATCTATACCAGTGTCTCTCAACCTCAGCCATTTTAAGATGTGTGGACTTCAACTCCCAGAATTCCCCAGCCAGCCATGCTGGCTGGGGAATTCTGGGTATTGAAGTCCACACATCTTAAAGTTGCTGAGGTTGAGAGACACTGGTTTATGAGGACAAACAGAGAAAATTAGTGAAGGATATACTCCCAGAATACTTCAGCCAGCATTGGCTGAGGTTGAGGAACCCCTGATCTATACCATATTTTTGGTTTTTTTAAAAAATATATTTTTTGCTTTAAAGTGGTTATTGATGGTTTTATATGTTTCTATATTGGTTTTTTGCTTGCTTTTTATTGGATTGTTGTTTGTAACTTGTGAGCCGCCCAGAGTCACTTAGCCATACAAATCAAATAAGTAAATGAATAAAAAAATATACATTATATGTGTGCATCAAGGGTCCACAGATAGAGTTTTCCCATATTTCAATCAAGTAGCATGTTCAGGCTTCATTAACACTGAATGATTAGCCAGGATCCATGCCTGAGTGGAATAGAATAGAAACGGCACTGGTTGTGGTTCGTTGGGACTTGGATGGGGGTAGCACACTCCTCCTGGCTCTATTAGACCTCTCAGATGCCTTCAATGCCACTGACCATAGCATTCCTGTAGGGATCTGGATCGGATGGAAACAGGTTGAAATTGAACCCAGCCAAGACAGAATTACTGTATGTTTATCAAGATTCCTGGTCAGCCCCAGTTGGTCTCTCGAGAGGGAGGCACCATCCCCGAAGGAGCAGGTCCATGACTTTGATGACCACTTGGAAACTGACATTTGTACAAAATCTCGTGGCCCAGTCACTGGCAGGGGATTTGTTTGTTTGTTTGTTTGTTTGTTTGTTTGAACAATTTGTATAGTTCAGAACTTTCCAAACTTTTCATGTTGGTGACACACTTTTTAGACATGCATCATTTCGCGACACACTCTTACAGCAGGGCATCATTTTGCAAGACACTCTTACAGCAGGGCACAAGGCAGGCACTAGGACCTGCGCAGAATCACAGCAGGTTTGGAGGCAGCAAGGCACAAGGCAGGCACTAGGACCTGCGTGGAATCCTGGCAGGGCAGGTTTGGAGGCAGCAAAGCACAAGGCAGGCACTAGGACCTGCGTGGAATCCTGGCAGGGCAGGTTTGGAGGCACCAAGGCACAAGGCAGGCACTAGGACCTGCGTGGAATCACAGCAGGTTTGGAGGCAGCAGGGCACAAGGCAGGCACTAGGACCTGCGTGGAATCCTGGCAGGGCAGGTTTGGAGGCACCAAGGCACAAGGCAGGCACTAGGACCTGTGTAGAATCACAGCAGGTTTGGAGGCAGCAGGGCACAAGGCAGGCACTAGGACCTGCGCAGAATCCTGGCAGGGCAGGTTTGGAGGCAGCCAGGCACAAGGCAGGCACTAGGACCTCCGTGGAATCCTGGCAGGGCTCGGAGGCAGCCAGGCACAAGGCAGGCACTAGGACCTGCACGGAATCCTGGCAGGGCTCGGAGGCAGCAGCAGCCGACACATCCAGACACTGCAGCCAACACACTAACGTGTCCCGACACACAGTTTGGTAAGCTCTAGTATAATTGCTCATTCTCACTACAGTGACTCTGGGCAGCACACAAAGAATTAGAACCAAAACCAAAAACATCATGTACAAAATAATATACACTGATGTAGTGGTATGTGGGAATGACCTTGGGAGACGGGGAAGAGCCGCAGCCAAGGGAACAGTTGGATAAGAGGCAGCTGAGCCCACAAAAGGAATGGGGGCATGGCAAATGTCTCAAAAGGGGCCCTCCATAGTTTCTTGGGCTGTAAAGGCGACGGGGGAGAGATGTACTTTCAGACTTGCAAGATTCTGTTAATGTAACCTTACAATAAGGTAGAATTAGTTCATCTGGGCATGCTTCCTCTCTGGACTACCTCGCAAGGCTGACAGCCAGGTCTAAAAACATTCCATTTTCAATCCATAATAGACCAGAAACTAATCCACCCACAGATCTGGTTCAACTTCCTGGCCCAAGTGCTGGACAGAACATCCAGATCTTCAATGCTTTGTAAAAGGCCAGAAGGGTCGGGGCCGCGTGGATCTCTGGGGGGATGCTATTCCATGGGGCGGTTGTTGCAACAGGAAAATGATACCTGCCAGAAGCATATTATACCTGTGTTACAGGTTCTGTATTAGTTGCCATTAGATTTTGCTAGGTATCTGCAGGACAGCTGTCTCCAAGCAGAATCCAAATCTAGGAACTTGCAGGACCAGTGTCTCTGGCCAGAATCCAAACCAGCATATTTGTCCCAAGAGAAGTTATTCTTTGGATCCACTTTCATGAAGGAAGAGGAGCCCGGGCCAGAGGTGTTGCTTTTGTATTGCAGCCCCAGCTTTAAAGAATTATTGTTGTTGTTCAGTCGTTTAGTCGTGTCCAACTCTTCATGACCTCATGGACCATAGCACGCCAGGCCTTCCTGTCCTCCACTGTCTCCCGGAGTTTACTCAAATAGTCCTCCATTTAAATTAAGCCTTGCCCATCTGTTGGAGCATTCCAGAAGTTATTTACGACTGAACTCTTTTGAAGAGGGTTTGGTAGTGAGTATAAGGTTGTCATCTTTGATTTATGATTTGTCTATGATTTGTTTGATCAACGTTTGCTTTTATTGCTATTATTATGCAGGTTTTTTTAATTATGTGTTTATATTGGTTTAATTAGGTTACATTGGTTTAATTGGTTTAATTAGGTTACATCAGTGTTTCTCAACCTTGGCAACTTTAAGATGGGTGGACCCAGCATGGCTGGCTGGGGAATTCTGGGAGTTGAAGCCCACTCATCTTAAAGTTGCCAAGGTTGAGAAACACTGGGTTACACCATGCATTTTTGTTATGATTCTTACCACGGATGTTTTAATTGTTAGTTTTGGTTGTAAATTATTTGGAATCCCCCCTAGATTTGGCAATGCACCACTGAAATGAATGAGAGAGAAATCTACAAGTTACAGATGGAGCTAGAGCTGGTTGGAATTCCATTCCCAAACTTCTCAAATAAAACACTGCTCATCAGAGGCCTTTGTTGTTTATTTGTTCAGTCGCTTCCAACTCTTTGTGACTTCATGGACCAGCCCACACCAGAGCTTCCTGTCGGCCGTCCCCACCCCCAGCTCCCCCACGGTCGAGTCCGTCACCTCCAGAATATCATCCATCCATCTTGCTCTTGGTCAGCCCCTCTTCCTTTTGCCTTCCACTTTCCCTAGCATCAGCATCTTCTCCAGGGTATCCTGCCTTCTCATTATGTGGCCAAAGTACTTCAGTTTTGCCTTTAATATTCCCTCGAGTGAGCAGTCTGGCTTGATTTCCTGGAGTATGGACTGGTTTGATCTTCTTGCAGTCCAAGGCACTCTCAGGATTTTCCTCCAACACCACAGTTCAAAAGCATCGATCTTCCTTCGCTCTAACCTGGCATTATTATACCCCAATGATATTTTTGGCCGTGAGCTACTTTCTGCTCTTTTTTTTTTAACCTAGCCATAGCCAGGTGGCTAGAGAGTCAGGTATGAGATGCAGCTAAGCTTTCAGCTGCTTGCATGCTGGCTGGAAATTTTGTGATTTGAAGTCTCAGTATGTCTGGAGGGCACCGAGGAAGTTGGTTGCCCTGCACGTTGCAGAAGGTTGGACTGACTAGGTGATCCTTATGATCCCTTACAGCTATACAATTATATGATTCTAATTGGGGGGCAGGGGAAGCTTCTTTCCATGTTTTAACATTTGGGCATCAGCAAGTAGTGTCTATATGCTGTCCGTTTCTTCTCGTGGTGATTTTAGGAATTGACGCCTAAAATTAATGTAGAGGCAACTGAACTTCCTGTTCTATGCAGTCTTCCTTGGTAGAAAGTCCTAGTGTGTTCAGGAAGGATAAACTGAGATGCATGAGAATGGACTCAAATCATAAAGGGCAAATGTGGGTTCAAAAATGTATTGAGTTGAAAATTGGGGTATCTCTATCTATCATCTATCTATCTATCTATCTATCTATCTATCTATCTATCTATCTATCGTATATTTCAAATTTAGTCACAGCCCATCTCACTCAAAGAGCAACTCTGGGCAGTTTACAATACATATCTAGGTATATCAGTTTCAACTGGCATGCTGATTTAATGCATGAGGTATTCTATTTTAAGTGCACTGATTTCAAATGCATGGATGAGTTAATTTTAAATGTTAATTAATGCAGGGGTTAAAAAGAGGTACACGCATTTGTCCTTTTTCATTTTTATACTGGATTGAGTGCTTTGGGAGAGGCAGAAGGGAACCTCCATTTTTAATGCTCCTTTATGTGTATGGTATGTTGGAATACACACACACACGCACACACACACACGCACGCACGCACACACTTATTATAATATTTGTTCTATGGTCCCTAACATAGAAAATTCATACTGAAACATTCTGATGCAATTGTCACCTCTGCTGTCTCTCATTATTTACAATTGGTGATCCAGTCGTAGCAGTGTCAACTATAAATAATGCTATCTTTCTAGGTCCCTGTCTTATTTATTTATTAATTACATTTCTTCAATTTTTATAGTCCCCCGTTTCACAATAGTGACTCTGGGTGGCTTGCAACTTTTTTTTTAAAATACAGTAACATAATATAAAACATAAACCGCAGCTGAGGGGCCAAGCCAATCTGGACCAAAGACAAGAAAAAGCAGTTTACATTTTGCCAGCCATCAAACTGTTGGGAGCCAACATGCCCCCCAAAGTGCTTTTCAGAGGACCATATATAATGGCAAGTCAGGAAAGATCATTCTCTAACACAGGAGGGCCCATCTTTTCTTCCACTGCCATATCACTGTATTGCCCAGCTTCCACCACAGAGGTTATAGTTTCATGACAGAAACGGCAAAACCCTTTTGAGGTTCTAAGATTTCATAACTGAAACCTAGTAATAATAAGGTAGACTAGGTGATTATTTAAAAACTAAATAAATAATAAAAAGAATACAGTTTAGATGGGCAACCACCCATCAAGTCTTTATGCCATAGGATCTTCAGTAACCATTTGATTTCCAAGGTTGCTTTACTCAAGGCACAAATGACGAGGCTCAAATTATCCTACTTTGGACAGAAGAGGATGACCACCAGCAAGGTGGAGGGACTCAATTAAGGCAGTGTTGGGTGCACCATTGGAAGACCAGGTTAGGGATAGATTGTCATGGAGAAAATCTATTTATGTGGTTGCTAAGAGTTGACAGTGACTTGATGGCACATAATCAATCAAAAATGTCAATCTAAAGTATTCAGATTTTTTCCTTATTTTATCCTATCTTACTCTGCATTTCTTTACTATTCTCTCTCCCTCGGCATATCAGAATGATGCTGCCCCCCATCTCCAAGTTTTTTCTAATCTTAGGAAGCCAAAATAAAACTATGTATTATATGAAATATGCATCTTGATCTTCAAGGGGAAAAGAAAGAGTTCTCCAACTGATATGCAAAAATTGATGAGAAGATGGTGAACCTGACAGATGGGATCCTTTAAAGGAGGAAAAAGGAGGTTGTGGTGTGCCCTCTCCTCAGGACACCAATGCTGGACCCAGGAATTCTGGACAATTTCTGTCCAATCTTTAACCTTCCCTTTTTAGGGGGTTTTCTTTTTAGGAAAGCTGGTTGAGCTTCAGCTCCAGAGGAACCTGGAGGAGATGGATTATCTGGACCCATTTCAGTAGGGTTTCAGGTCGGGTTACACTAGGGAGACAGCTGTTGGATTCATCCCCTCCATGGAAGCCCCAGCTTCTCTCTGTCCTGTCCCTGGAATGCTGGCAAAAGCTCTTCTCCAGAAATCTGCGAGTCACCCTCCAGGGGAGGCCATGAAATTGTACCCCTCCAGTGACAGGGACTGTCTCTTGATTCTTTTGATCCTCCTAGTTACATGCTACCAGCTCTTCTCTGGGGCTCCTATTTTCTTGGTTTTCTTTATGTTTTAGAGCAGGATGAAACTCCTTAAGGGATGCCTTCCTGTATCTGTCGCTGAGTCGAATGTTACATGTTTTCCCTGTTTCCATTGCTAAACAGAGTGATCATCAAAATACAGCAGGATCAATAACACATCTTCCAAGTGACTCCTTAGTGGCCTTGCCAAGCATGCCTTCCTCTGTTTCAGAATATTTACTATCATCTCTCAATGCCTTCTAATCTGCTAAATGGTTCAAAGAAAATTGGGCCCCCAAGCCCTCCCCTCTCTGCATCTGACAATCAGGAGAATTCAATCTTGGTCTGCCTCATGCATGATCTCATAGAGTCATGAGAGCACCCATAATACTTGGAAGTTTTAAAACCCTGAATGGTAGATTTACCCCAAATTTGTATGGATCAAAGGACTTACTCTGGGGAGTCTTTGTTTCATTGCACATAATTTTTCATTTTTTATTATCTCTCATTTGCAGGGACTGAAGTTTACTCTGTCAAAGCTTGCCTTTCTGCCATGATAGCATTTCATGCTTCCGTAGAACATTATGCTGTGTTTTATTATCCTCTTACTAAGCAATTCCTCAAAGGTTTACTGAGCCTCTCTCCACCTTGTCCTCCTGTTCCTCTGTCTTAAAGCCCCTCTGCTTCAACCAGGCACCCTTTGGAGTGATGGGTTCTGTGGTTCTTTGTATATCAACTATGAATTTTTGTATTTTGTTAGCTATTGCTCTCATGCTTCAGAGTTAACTACGGTACTAAAATGTCTGTAGCTTGAATCATGTCAACTGGATTTCTATTTTCTCAGTGGAAACGTTTCGCTCCTTATCCAAGGAGCTTCTTGGATAAGGAGCGAAACGTTTCCACTGAGAAAATAGAAATCCAGTTGACATGATTCAAGCTACAGACAATTCCACCTGGATGACTGAGAACCTTCATAGACATATGGTACTAAAAGATTTTCCTTACCTGGTATTTTCTAGACAGAAGATGAGGTTACACTAAATTTTTTTGCTCAAGGTCACATATGGCTTTCATCTTGGTCAGGATATTAGTTTTTCTGCTGCCCCCCTCCCTCACTTTCCACTTCACTTTTGAAATCAGCTTTGCTGGCTTTTCATGTCTAGCACAAGTTAGTTTTTAATAAACTAGCAGATTTACATTTTGTAAATTTCAGTATCTTTTTGTCCGATGTAGGTTACCTAGAAAAGGTATCTATTCACAACAGATAATTTATTTGAATCTTACCACATGACTGATTTTCCTTCACCAAAACTGCCCAGAGTCCCCTATTCGGGGAGATGGGCGGGGATAAATTGAATAAATAAATAAATATAAATAAATAAATAAAACCTCTGTAGGTCCAATCTGCAAGGAGTGTTTCTACAGCTTTGTGAAGGATTCCTTTTTCCAGGCATCTGCAAAATAGCTATTTGGACCCAACGTTCAACTTTTAATAGTTTTTATAATCAGAGCTAGGTCAGGTTCTGCATTTGGAGGAGGAGTGTTTCTTGGTTATCAGCCGTCTTTCCCACCATTTGTGAGTTTAGCTTACTAGTCACTTCATCTGCGACCATGAAGAAGACCAAGTTGCTGTCTTGTAGCTGTGCTTCTTCAAGCCATCATCTGTACATTTACAGAACCTACTGTCTATGGCTATACAGAAGTCACTGCATCATGGGTACATGATGTCAGTTTCTAGGAATTGAGGTACAATAATAGGAACATCTCAGGACATGCACATTAGAGGAGGGGGTCTACCTGGGCCCACCCAAATGCAGCTCAGCTCTAGAATATTTCCAACAGAGGCATCCTGGTGCAGGAATCTCCACATTATAATTCAAATCTCTAGTTCAGTGTTTCTCAACCCTGGCAACTTTAAGATGTGTGGACTTCATCTCCCAGAATTCTCCAGCTAGCATCTTAAAAAGGTTGAGAAACACTGTCTAGTTAGAGGTAAGGAAATCTTCTTTCTGGCAGGAGACAAAGTGAGTTTTCTTTGGGTACTCCTTCTCTGGGGATTTTGTTTTCCTGAAATGTTACAGGATGGCTAATTGTTTCATGCTTATTGATTGATTTTTGTTACTGAAAGTTTGCCATCCAAAGCACTATGATGTGTTGAGCTTGCAAGTGGTATCCAACCGGAATACCTCATGAATCACCTTCATGATGAAATAGCTGAAGCAATGCGGGGGGGGGGGGGTTGCCAGTTTTCTCCAAACTTTTTCAAATTGCCGTCAATTACATCAAGAACAGAAGTGTGGAAATGCCACAGTTAAAAGTGAAGAAAGTGGTTTTAGAACGTATGACTTGTTTGGCAGCTTTTAACAATTCGGCTACTAATATTGGGTGCCCTTGACTCCAGACTTCCCTAATTGACCATTACTGGCTTATAAATCCTTGCAAGAGGCTGTTGCAGTTTCAATTGAAACATAGAATCCCGTTGAGCCTCTGCTTCTAAGATGCAAGCTTTGTGGTCCATGGGTAGCGTTTGAGAAGCGTAAAGCATTTTCAACAAGTGACCGTGTAATCATCTCAGAGTGAATTAGCCTGCAGTGACTATGTACTGCAGTGTCACTGTTTTTTCCCCCTGTTTATTGGCTGTGCTTGATTTGAGGAGAAAATGTGCTTGGTGGAGGCAAGACAGTTGGAGAAGGAAGTGCAAGAAAAACCCATAAAGGTTTTTGGTGGGTGACATCAATATTTCTCTTTGGCGCACACTTTTATTTTGTTGATACATTTAGCAGAGGAAAGGATGACAGTCTGGACATCATGACAGCTATACAGGGAAGCTATACAGATTACAGAATCTGCAATACAGGCTCAGTTTGAGGTGAGACTCGGTATATAAGAGAAACCCTTGCTAGCATTACACTGTGTGAAAGTGCCTTAAGGCACGTTCAGTGGTAGTGCTATATTTGTAGAGCTTTCTTCTCTTCTCCCCAAAAGAGTTCAATCATCTCCCTTAAAATGTGCAGAAGCCAAAAAGCCTCAGAAAGCCATCCCAATTTTAAAATGCAGCTTAATGATATATAAAATCCATTATATATCATTATATATAATGATTTAATTTTATATATCTATATAAAATATAGATATTTTAATGATATATTAATCTATATTAATACATACATTTTATACATTTTATACACTTATATATTAATATATATTAATATAATATATATAGATTAATATGATATATTAATCATTAATATATTAATCATATATTAATATATTAATCATTAATCATTAATCATTAATATGATATATTAATATATATAGATTAATATGATATATTAATCTATATATATTAATGATCCATTTTATATATCCTTAAAAAGGTAAAGGTTCCCCCCGCACATTTGTGCAGTCGTGTCCGACTCTAGGGGCCGGTGCTCATCTCCGTTTGTTAGCCGAAGAGCCAGCGTTGTCCGAAGACGCTTCCACGGTCATGTGGCTGGCATGACACGCGCGGAACGCTGTTACCTACCCATCAAAGTGGTACCTATTAATCTACTTGCATTTGCATGCTTTCGAATTGCTGGGTTGGCAAGAGCTGGAGCTAGTGTGGGAGCTCACTCCACACGCAGGGCTAGGATTCGAACTTCCGAACTTGCGATCTTCCGATCGACAAGCCTGGCGTCTTACCCGCTGAGCCACCACGCCCCCTTTAATGATATATAAAATGCATATCCTCCTTCCAATGGAGCTTACCAGTGTTCATTTGAACAGGAATTAATAGAACGCAAGTGGAAATGTAACAACAAAGCGAAACAGGTTTTTTTAGAGAACCTCTGAAATAAGAATGGTACGCTGCTGTTCTAATAATCAAGTCCGTGTTTTGTTATGGTGTCAGGGTTCAAAGTTGTTTGCACGTGGCTAGTAGTATCTGTGATTTATTTATAGTCTTTGCATCTCGTAAAACTGGTGTTTTGGGAGACACAGTTTTAGCCTGCTCCATGTCAAGGAAAAAAATTGTCCCATGAAAGTCATTCTCTGAGTAAATAAACTGAGACTTTAATGCAAGCCCAGTTTTTGCCTTGAGGCCCTTGGCTTTAGCTTTTCACTTTCTCTTTAACATGGATATTTGTGAAAAGCCATCCCTCTGTAAAATGCTGAAATCCATTATAGTGATCGCTTTCTCAGTTAAATACCCTGAAGGGAGGAAAATGTGATTGAGAGATACTTTGAGTTTAAATGAATCTAGTTTGTCCCTTACATTTACCGTCTGGTTCTAGCAAAAATAAAAATAAAAATTGGCTTCTGTATTTCCTCTAAGGAAAAAAAAACATATACAGAGATTTTTATTTATTAGACCAACTGAAGTTTCCTACAATAATTGCAAGATTTTGAGTTAACGACAATTCAAAATAGATTAAAGTTGTTCAAAATGAAGACCAAAAGTTACTGCCTCATTATGGATTTTGGATTTTCTTCTGACAATTAGAAGAATTTGGCTATTTTTATGCCAACTTATATACGACAGAGTATTCCTTCTCTTTAACTCCTATGGACTTTGTTTCCCTTTCCTTTGACATGCTAGGAATTGTTTTATAGGCCTTGAATCTCAGTTCATTTCCAAGTTAAAAGCAATTTAAACACCAAAGCAGTCCAGGGGCTTATGTCCCTGAAGGGCTGAGTACTCCTAAATTACTCTTTGTGTTGGTTGAGACTACTTTAAGAGGACTTCTAAATTCAGGGGGTTGGCTGTTGGAGCAAGGAATTTTCCTTCCTGGCATCAAGGATGTGGAATTCATCTGGAATTCATCGTAGGTCCACTCCATCCCATCCTTTGATACTCTTAATACTGTGCTCTGGGTGTTTTAATCCGCTGGTTTGATCTTTGGAGTTTGGTCACTATTTTGTATTTTACTCCGGTTCTTCATAAGCTGCCTCAGGGGGAACGTATCCCACATACAGGATGTGCAAAATCAAATAAGAGGCAGTCATCCGAGGGTTCTACTGCAGCTGGAAGCAAATTCGAACTGAGATGCAGGACCGCCACCGCAGCGAGAGCAAGGCTGAATCGGAACCCGGGTTAGGACCTCCTAGATTGGCAATGGAGTCAGCAAGAGGAGCGGGATTTTTCAGAGAATGGTCCTTCCGCAGGGTGTTTTCACAGAAATGAGCTGGAAAATATCACAGCGGGCGGGAGAAAAGAGGGCTGCATGCAGAGGGAGTTTTTCTGATAGCTGTTGCTGGGGAATCAACCACTGGTTCGTAGCTCGGTCTCTGTCAAGGCTATCTCGTTCCCACCACCCGTCCCTGGTAGCCAGCCACAAGGCCCAGTGTGCGTGCGTGCACACCCAGCAAGCAGGGTGAAATGCAGAGTGACCAGGTTGCAGTTCATTTGCTTATTTACACAAAAAATCTGCTTTCTGCCCAGGAGCTCCAGGGGCACGTGTGGCAAGGCTTTTCCTTTCCTTTCCAGCCCGTACCCCACCCCTCCTTTTGCCTGCCTGCCAGGGCCGGCCTTTTCCTGGGGCAGGAGCCAGATTGCTCTTCTTGGCCGGGCCGCCCGTCCCGGTTTTAGTCATGGGATCTGTTCTCCTGGGGCAGGTTGGTGGGGACAAGAAATCGTTCTTCTTTTCTAATTTTAGACTAAGGCATGGAGGGGAGAAACCTGGGGCTTATTCCTAGTGGAGAATGTGATGTTTGAAAATCTAGCCTTCAGTGAGCAGCATACGAAGATAGAAGATAGGCTTTTAACAGAACAGACCACACATAATTTAAAAGGGTGATCTAACATGCCTGCCTAATCAGGGCCCCCTTTTTTGAGAGAGAGATTCCTCTTCTTTCTCTCACAGGGAAATCTTGATTTTCAACCAGTGCTGAACCAGCTCCTCAGTGGACTTCCCCATCAGCCAGATGTTGGGAAGAGATCCAGTGTGGTGCAGTGGTGAAGGGGCTGGTTTCTCTCTCTCCCCCCAATCTAACCCACAGGGTTGTTCCAGTGAGGGAGTGCTGTGTAGGATGCCTTGAGCTGCTGAAGTAAAGACAGGATATCAAACAATAAAAACATTTAAACAAGTAAGTTTCCCCCAGATTCCTTCTCCCTCTCCTTGCCTGGGTAGGGATGAAAAGGTCTCAAAGTAGATATAGTGTGTGGATTGGGACAACTGTTAAAACTGTATTTATTTGCAGTGTTCTAATTGTGGAGTCCTTGGCGCTCTCTGGGCTTGGTTGTTTGTTTGCAGACATTTCTTGAGGAGGAGGAGGAGGAGGAGGAGGATGTTACTGATGATGATGATGATTATGATGGTGGTGACACTGATGACGTTACCTAGTTGGGTCATGAAATGTCTGCAAGCAAGCAAGCAAGCTCAGAGAGCACCAAGGACTCCACAGTTCAACCCTGAGCAACAGATATTCTCTTCTATTGGAGTGTTTTAATCCCATGCTACATCCTGTTCCATCTGCCCTTTCCCCTCTGGGGGTTGTAGATGCTGTCAGCGGCTCCTGGGTTTCGGGAGAAAGAAGAAGAAAGAGCAATAATGTGCCAGCCCTCTGTCTTCTCTTGCTTCCCTCCTGTCTTGCTAGGTTGGCAGCAAACACAAAGGTTCTGGAAATGTGTTACCAAGCACCAGGCTGTAATTCTTCAGGGCTGGGGGAGAAGGGGTGTTGGAGGGCAGAAGTCACCAGCTTTCTAAGGAGACAGTCTTTAAGCCATCTCAGTCATTCCATGCAGTTTGCATCATCCAAACAGGTCAAAGGCCTTTCATGCCACGCTGGAACCAAAGGCCAAAATTGCCTCTCTGTTGACTGATGCATCTTTGATCAGCCCTCTCCCACTCTCCCTATTTTTTTTGCTGTTATCTGAGAGATGTTTTGGGTTAAGGATCTGAGTTACGCTGAGCCATGAGCATTAAAAGCATGTCAGATCAAGTACCGGCATTTCTTATGGAGGAGTGGGGGTTCCCCCCCTCCTTTCCCTGCATCGCTCTCTCCTCCAAATGTAAAGTAATGGAATGGGTTTACAGTTGTTCTGAGCAAATCTCTGTATCAAATGAAAAGGCTTAAGAGAAGCATGAAATGGCCCCGATTGTTCTAAGAGGGACACTTTAAAGCTCGAGGATAAAGGGTAAATCCCTTATCCTTTATCGTCCTATGTTATAGAAAGCCTCCATCCTGGGCTTGCTGTTATTTATTTATTTATTGGTTTGTCATCCCCAAAGGAGAAAACAGCTTCACCAGGTCTCCCCTTGCAATGCTGTTGAAGGAATAATGTGCTTTGGCTTTTTATGCTTACATCACGTGGAACATTCAGATGCCAACAGGATATATTGATGGATAGGCTGGGACTCATTGTGGAAACGAAAAGCTTCTCCTAGGCCTCTTTCTTATTTAAGAAAATTAGTCCCATGGACCAAGGCAGCTTCCCACCTTACCCTCTGATGGGGTTGTGGAGATTCCCCCCAGCATGGAAACACAGCGATTTAGAGATTAATTGATTTGCTTGTTGCATTTTGGTCTCGCACGAAGCTGTTACCAGATGAGATACTCCATGCAGAACAAATGTCCCATGTTTATAAAGTATAAAACATAGCATTGTTTTGATGCTCACTTGGCTAGGGCCATTTTCTATTTGCAAGTCATCTCTAAATGCCCATATTGCCTAGCTGCTTCTGACGGGAATGTGAAACAGAAAAGCTTGTTCAGGCAACTTGTTAAGACCAAGAACCATTGGCTCATCCCTCCCCAGGACTATCTCCTGCACTTCCACTATGAAATATGGGATTATTTCCCTCTGTCCCTGCTTTCTCCTTTCCCCCCTTTTAATTCTAAGCCATGACTATTAAGGGCCTTGAATACTTTGGCAGTAAGGCAGTATATCAATAAACAAAGGTCTTGAACCTTTCTTGAGGGTATGAAAGTGCCATCTTTGCAACAGTTCATAGTAGACCAGGCACGTTGAGGTTAGACATGTACTAAGTGGAAGTGAATTGGATGAAACTTGTGATGCTGTGGCCAGAGGTGAGCAATCTGATACTCTGCTGATGATGATTACGTGCTATCAAGTCATTGTCGACTCTTGATGACCACATAGATTTTCTCCATTATGATCTGTCCCTAACCTGTTCCTTGAGGTCATCCAATGGTGTACCCATTGCCACTGTAACTGAGTCCATCCACCTTGCTGCTAGTCCTCCTCCTCTTCTCTTTCCTTCTACCTTTCCCAGCATTAGAACCTTCTCCAGAGAGCTAGGTCTTCACATAATGTGTCTGAGCTAGCACGGATGGGAGTAATGGGTCAAAATATCTGGATAAATGGGCACCAGTAATTTTCCCTCAGGCCAACCTACCTCACAGAGATGTGCTTGTCAGGAACAACAAAAGGAGGAAGCCCAGTGTACTGTATGTTGGTATGAACTCCTCAACCAAACCTGGGATATTGTGATGGAATCTGTCTCTGAGGGAGAAGGTGATGTTATGGAGATTGTGGGCGAAGGAGGAGGGGGCGCCTTCCAGGGTGAGAAGTGCATTCCCAGCCTCGAAGACCTTGGGCGCCCGTCCAAGAAGGTCAGGCCGGACCCGCCTTAGAGTGCCTGGGGTTTTTCCCCAGAGAACTGCTTAGTGTGGCTTAGTTTGGCAAGATTCTGTGTGAGGTAGAACAATAAAGATCTAGAGCTTGATTCCGAGGCTCAGCATTGTTCTTCACCTAACCACAACAGATATAAATCTAATGAATGAATACATTTGACTGTGCACAGTGTTTCATCATTCCTTTCTTTCTGATCTGTTTGAATTGGAAGATACTTGTAAAATCCCAAGTAAGTAGATTTTACTTCCTTGGACTGAGAGCAATAATTTTCAGCATAGACCTGGTATGTTATGGTCTGTGTTGCGTAACAAAGCACTTTCAATTCAGGGAGGTGAAATCTATTTCCCCAAGATTCTTCACTGTGGCAGAACTCATTTTTGTCCTATGTGCTCAGGGTATAGACGAATAAAATCAAAATTTCCCAATTCTCTTTTCTTTTGTGATGGTTTAGTCCAAAAACTGAAAGACTCTGCTGTAGACTTCTCTTGCATCAAGGTGATATTAGGGTTCAGAAAAGGTGTGTACATGTGTAGCCTCAGCTGCATCTTTTTTTAAATTGCTGGCTTAAGCCCACTTTGAAGTCAATATATTTCTGTTTTACTTCTAATGTGCCCATTTCGAACATCTTAATAGCTTAGTGTGGTGGCCAGGAGGTTATCGAGCCTGCACACCAGTGAGATTAAAACATGGATTGGATAGTGTCCTACCCTTTGTTTTCAATATTAGGTTTCAGAAGCGAGGTTACAATGGCCGAAAATCATTAGAAATGTGTTGGTGAGTATCTTTTCTGATAAGCCCCTCTTGTCAGCCGAAACACATTTCCCATTTAGACTGAAAGTGAAGTGTCATCTAGTTGCAATATTGTTAATCTGTTATTAAGCCTCAAAAAATAAAAATAAAAAATCATAGCATGGGTGCTTCATTGCTTCTTTGCATAGCTGTGAATAGAAATATGCTTCATGAATAAAAGCTGCTGTCAACATACATCGCGTTCAAAACACTGGAGCATATGGTATGCGATTATCTGAATTGTCAGATGCAATGAAGTGAATTTGGCTATAATAAAAAAACGTAATATTTTAGAAATTTGGTAATAAACAGTGCAGGAATTGACAGCCGTGATTCTTGGAGATGAAGAAATGGTAGGGGTTTCTCAAGACAGTGCATAATGTAGGACTGGGAATATGTTAGTTCTCTTGCAAAGTGGGTTCACCTACAGAATTTATTGAAAGCAACACAGGGCATTTTATTGGATAAAAATATATGAAATACTTTAAAGTTGACATTCAGTCAGTTTTAATCACAACTCTTTAAGAAGGTAGGATTAATCAATTCATCAGTTATTTCCTCCAGACGGGATAGTTATTAGATATTTGGCAGATGTTTTTGTATTAGGTATTGTCTACATTTGGAATACCTGAGTTAACTTTGACAAGTGACATATTAATATTTATACATATGTATCGCAAGCTGGGTACAGGAAAAATGGCTTATGGGGAAGATGTTAGCAGAAGTTTTAATAAGGTCCACAGTAGTTCTATCATGTTTTAACAAAGTCGTATCATTCCCATAAACTTCTAAAGAATGGTGGCCAAAATGCGAGCATCTGGTATTCTTTGGTTTCCTGTAATTGGAGCAGTGACCCACTGGAACAATAATTAGCAAACTCTTTTGATTGATTAGCATGGTTTTTAACAAGAAATGAACTATTCTCTGTTGACCAAATTAGTTATTTAGATGCTATGCCTGGCCCCTGATGATTGTAAGTACAAATGCTCACCTTCTTGATAATCTGGTCTCTTCCAAGAACATTCCAGTTATCTTCTTGGACTTGTCTATCTACCTTACCTGTTGTCCCTTTCCCCCCCTCAACATTGTTGTTTTTTAGTCCATCATTTACTTATACCATATACCCAAAATGTGCACATTTCTTACAGTCTGTTGTGCTTTTGATATTCATCTCTAAATCCATAATTTGAAGGCATCTCTCTTCTCTTTTTCACTATTTCTCAATGTCCAGTTTCATGGCTGTACATTACCACTTGAAGAAATGTTGATTTAACTGTTGTGATTTTTATTGTCATAGAAATACTTTTATCCTTCATGAATTTATTGTTGCCTTCCTCACTAGGCATTCACTTGGATTAATCTCTTGTTTACTTCTCTAGTACACTGTTCATGTTTAGCTGTTCTTGATCCCAAGAAGATCAATATTCAGTAACTACTGTGTTCCACTGAGAGGGGCGTGGTGGCTCAGCGGGTAAGATGCCAGACTTGTCGATCGGAAGATCGCAAGTTCGGAGGTTAGAATCCCTAGTCCCGCATGATGGAGTGAGCTCCCACACTAGCCCCAGCTCTTGCCAACCTAGCAATTCGAAAGCATGCAAATGCAAGTAGATGAATAGGTACCACTTTGGTGGGAAGGTAACAGCGTTCCGTGTGCATCATGCCGGCCACATGACCATGGAAACGTCTTTGGACAACGCTGGCTCTTCGGCTAACAAACGGAGATGAGCACAGATCCCTAGAGTTGGACACGACTGCACAAATGGGCGGGGAGAACCTTTACTGTGTTCTACCATCAAATGTGAATTCACCACTAGTTGGCATTACCTTTGTCTTCTTAATATTTAATGTTAACTCTGATTTTTTTCACTTTCACTTTGGGCTTTTATAACAAACTCTTCTAAGTGTCATCTGCTTATCACAGGTTGTTAGTGTTTCAATCTCCAATTTTTATTCCAGTTGTCATCTCTTCTGATCCTGTCAATCAATCTTATAGTATATTAATTGCACAAGTTAAACAGTTATGTGTCCAAATCTCCCTCGCTCCATAATGCTGAACTACTGACTCTCTAAACTCAGTTCTAACAG
Organism: Charina bottae; assembly: GCA_023362775.1. Taxonomy (NCBI): domain Eukaryota; kingdom Metazoa; phylum Chordata; class Lepidosauria; order Squamata; family Charinaidae; genus Charina; species Charina bottae. The sequence continues at coordinate 5,623,314 of JALMGJ010000027.1, read as the reverse complement.
TAGCTTCTTGTTCATTGCAATGGTTCCTCTATAGAATAATCAGGTGTTCTGGCACACCCATTAGCCTTAATGTATTCTAGTGCTGGCATGATCTCCACAATCAAAGACTTTGCTTAGTCAGTAAAGCAAAAGTAAATCTCCTCTTTATTCTCCTGCTTCCTCCATTATTCATCTTATCTTAGCTATCTGATCTCCTGTCCCTCTACCTTTCATGAAAGCTGCCTGTTCATTTGGCATTTCTCTTTCCATGAATAGCTCTGTTCTTTTTTTTTTGCACACTCTTTGTGTGTGTGAGGAATTAGTGCAGTGGTTCGGTAATTTGCATATTCCTTTGCATCTGCCTTCAGTATAGGTATATACAATGATCTTTTTCAGGCTCTGGCACCACACAAGCTTGTCCCATATTTATTGACACAGAACTGTTAGCGCTTTAACTGTCTCTTGTCCTGCAGCTTTAATCAGTTCAATTTCATCTCAGACTGATGCTTTTCTGATAATGGACTTATTGCCTCTCATACTTCACTTTCTAGTAGGGTCAGCTCCTGAATTTTCTCCTCAAATATTTCTGTCATTCCATAATCCTGTTTTTAAAGTTTCTGTATTAGGGCTCCATCTTTTTTTAACCTCACTGCCTCTTATAAGATCTCTTCCATGGTTAATCCTCAAGAAACCGTCGCTGGACCCTACTGTGCTGGACAGCTTCATAGAGGCTATTGTGTGGCAATTGGGCTTGCACACACAACCACTGGAAAGATTGACGTAAGTGGAGATGATTGATGGCAAACCCCTCAAACCTGGCCCTGCTAAGCTGGTCAGTTGGCTCTAGCCATTCTCCACCACCACCAGACCATGGGACACAGTTTCCCTGGACTTTATTACTGACCTCCGAGACACACAATCCAATCCCTCTGCCTGAGACTCTGTATCCTAAATAGTCTAGTTGTTCCCTGTGAAATTCACACTTTGATAGCTTGGCATATAATTGGTTTTGTGACAGTCGTTTCAGTACTTCCCTCACCAAGCCCACGTGTTCTTCCATTGTCTCCGTGAATATTAGAATATCATCGAGGTACATGAGTACTCCTCGATACAATAAATCATGTAAAATCTCATTAATTAGTTGCATAAATACACCCGGCCCTCCCCTTAATCCGAAAGGCATTACTAAAAAATTCAAAACAACCTAGTTGACAATTGAACGCTGTCTTCCATTCATCCCCCTCCCGAATTTGTACTCTGAAATACGCTTCCCTTAAGTCCAACTTGGTGAATATCTTCCCTTTCGATAGGTGTGCCAACATGTCCTTCATTAATGGCAATGGGAATTTGTTCACCATGCAAATTGCGTTCAATCCTCGGTAATCAGTGCACATTCTTAGAGAGCCGTCTTTCTTGGCTCTAAACAGCACTGGCACTGCCATCGGGGAGGTGGCTGGGCGGATGAATCCGCGCACTAAGTTTTTATCCACAAACTCCCGTAGTGCCTCCAGTTCTCTGGGAGTCATTGGGTATAGTCTCGGTTTGGGCAGTGTCGCCCCTGGTTCTAATTCTATGGTGCAGTCCGTTTTTCAGTGGGGAGGAAGCTGGTTTGATTCTTCTTCCCCAAATACTTCCCTCAGATCTCTGCATTGTTCGGGGATGTTCTCAAGTTCAGTCTCCCCCCCTCCCCCGTGCCTCTTGCCTTACGTCTGAGGCTGCGCCTACCAGTTCATATCTGGCGGGCTGTCTCAGAAGCTGGGTTCCCTCGCCCCTTCTGTCTCCAAATCTTAAGCTGCTTCTTACCCAGTCCACTTGGGGATTCCAAGCTCGCAGCCACGATAGCCCCAGAACCACTGGCGGGTCTGAAACAGGAGCCACTATAAACCGCAATGCTTCCTGATGGTCCCCTATTTTCATTTGAACCAGCTCGGTGCAATGCTTAGCCGGTCCACCCTTCATCTCAATCCCATCGAGCTGAACGAACCCGATGGGTTCTCTTAACTTCTCCACTTTTAACCCCAATTTAGCTACAGTGGTGGGGTGCATGAGACTCCGAGTGCACCCCGAGTCCAAGAGTCCCGTGAGCCTCAATCTGACCGTGCCCCCAGATGCTTCTATCTGTACTTTTACCAGCATTGCTGGGCAGTCCCCCCCACTCACCATCCAGTTTGCGCACCATTTGTGCTCAGCCTGTTCAGCAGCGCTCAGAACAAGCTTTCGTCGTTTCCCGCCTGTTGGAACTCCTCTTCAGTTGAGTCCCCTTCATCCAACGGGAAGCCATGGGGTCTTCCGCCCTTCGCCGTAGCCATGGGTCCCTTGTTCTTTGCTGCTGAAATCTTGGTACTGCCTCCCCCCATCTTACATCCACACATCTTAAAAGTTGCCACGTTTGAAAAACACTGCTCTATAGCATACTAGTTTTAGCAAATTTTAGTGGTAACAAGCAACAGATCTAATTTCTTGTTACATCTTAAACTACCAGCATCCTACAAGTTTTCCTTGTTAGGCTTGTGTGTGAAATTTCAGGTCAGGCGTGGGTACTTTCAGCATAAAAGGTTCTGTAACTTTCCTGCTATCTTCCTAGAGCTGTACAGGACTCGCTAGCCTTGCCCATGGGACTTTGTTTCAAAGCTGTTGTTAGACTGTTCCCAGAAATCTGGGATTACTTGAAAGTAAGACTGCCATTTTATCAAAGAAATCACACTGGAGTTGCAGTATCATCTGAGTTTTGTTTGATTCACTTTGCAGAAATTTGCAAGTGGATAAAGCAGTCTTGCTCAAGGAAGAAAGGCATTTAGTGTCTTCAATGTGGTAGAGGGGAGGAGAAGTATTTCTTCTCCAGAAGAAAAACCCTTTGCTTACTTTCCCCACTTGTCCTTTGTATTGTGCAGCTGAGGAACAATTCCTCAGGTAGGCGCACAATATAAATACTGGGGAATTCTCTGGTAGTACGAAATCTGAAAATGGGCTGGGTGAAAAAGGCAAAGAGGCTGAGTTTGAAAATGGAGACGGGAGAGGAGCGTTTAGGTGAAGAGCAGATAACCTAATGCCCATCGGATGTTTTGGATTTCCACTCCTGTCTCTCCCTGCCGCTGTGGTCAATGGCAAAGGATTGTGCAAATTGTAGTCCAAAGCATTCAGAGGGCACGTGGCTGCTCACCCCCAGTACAGATGAAGATGAATTGATAATATGAAGGAGGTAATGATGCAGAAAATGGTGTGTAAATTAAATTTGCAGAAGGAGAATATGGGGATGGAACCAAGAGTATGCGCAGGAAAAGAGCTAATGTATTTCTTGTCCGGAACCAGGCAGTTCTGTAGTTGTGATGCATCGTCAAGGTCACTGGTTTGAGCATCTTCTCAGGCCCCGGCTGAGGGACTCCACTTACCTATTGGTTCTCCTTGAAAGGAAGCGCTTCCTCACGAGGCCAGGCCTTTGCCTGGACAATGTCTCCAGGCTTTGGACCTTGGCACAGCTGCCCGGGCCTCATTTGAAATGAAATGAGATCTGGTTTGAGTTTTGAGATAAATTGGATTTAAGCCCCTCAAATAACCTAATTCCAGAGCTGCCCTGCTAATCCAATATAGAGCCTGCATAGGGTGAATTTAATATGATTTTTCTTAGATGCTGTGTCTGTCTAAACTGACTTAAAATAAAAGAAGAAAAGAGACCACAGGGAGGGATTTGGGAGCTTCTTTTTAGGGTTGTCCTTTAAGGTCCTCATTCAAGTTTTTATATACAGGTAGTCCTCGACTTATGACCACAATTGGGACTGGAACTTCTGTTGCTAAGCGAGGTGGTTGTTAAGTGAGTCACACCCGTTTTTACAACCTTTTTTGCCACGATTGTTAAGCAAATCACCATTGAATCGAATTATCCATTCAGTCGTATCCGACCCTTGGTGATTCCATAAGCCAGCTCTCTCCATGATTTCCGATCTTGTACAGCTTCTTTCAGTTGCTTTAAATTTTGGCCTGTGTCTGCTTTGATTACATCCAACCAGCACGTTCTTTGGCGTCCTCGTCTTTTGCCACTGACCGTTCCAAGCATAACGTCTTTCTCTAACAATGTTGATCTCATGACATGACCGAAGTAACTAAGTCTAAGTTTTGTTATTTTTCCTTCTAGTGACATGTCCGGATTTATGCACTTCAACACTTCTTTATTCGTTATCTTTGCAGTCCAAGGGATTTGCAAGAGCCTCCTCCAACATCATAGTTAAAAAAAAAATCACCATAGTCGTTAAGTAAATCACTGCAGTCATTAAGTGAATCTGGCTTCCCCCATTGATTTTGCTTGTCGGAAGCTGGCTGAGAAGGTTGCAAATGGTGATCATGTGACCCTGGAATGCTGCAACCGTCGTAAATGCGAGGCAGTTGCCAAGTGCCTGAGTTTTGATCATGTGACTGCAGAGATGCTGTGACGGTCGTAAGTGCAAGTCACTTTTTTCAGCGCCGTCGTAACTTTGATTGCGAAACGAATGGTTGGAAGTCGAGGACTACCTGTAATCTCTGAATATATCAAAGAATTCCATATATATATATTTTGTTGTTTATTCCTTCAGTCGTTTCCGACTCTTCGTGACTTCATGGACCAGCCCACACCAGAGCTTTCTGTCGGCCGTCACCATCCCCAGCTCCTCAATGGTTGAGTCCGTCACCTCCAGAATACCATCCATCCATCTTGCCCTTGGTCGGCCCCTCTTCCTTTTGCCTTCCACTTTCCCTAGCATCAGCTTCTTCTCCAGGGTATCCTGTCTTCTCATTATGTGGCCAAAGTACTTAAGTTTTGCCTTTAATATCATTCCCTCAAGTGAGCAGTCTGGCTTTATTTCCTGGAGTATGGACTGGTTTGATCTTCTTGCAGTCCAAGGCACTCTCAGAATTTTCCTCCAACACCACAGTTCAAAAGCATCTATCTTCCTTCGCTCAGCCTTCCTTATGGTCCAGCTCTCACAGCCATAGGTTACTACAGGGAATACCATTGCTTTAACTATGCGGACCTTTGTTGTCAGTGTGATGTCTCTACTCTTAACTATTTTATCAAGATTTGCCATTGCTCTCCTCCCAAGAAGTAGACGTCTTCTGATTTCCTGGCTGCAGTCAGCGTCTGCAGTAATCTTTGCGCCTAGAAATACAAAGTCTGTCACTGCCTCCACTTTTTCTCCCTCTATTTGCCAGTCATCAATCAAGCTGGTTGCCATAATCTTGGTTTTTTTTGAGGTTTAACTGCAACCCAGCTTTTGCACTTTCTTCTTTCACCTTCGTCATAAGGCTCCTCAACTCCTCCTCGCTTTCAGCCATCAAAGTGGTATTATCTGCATATCTGAGATTGTTAATGTTTCTTCCAGCGATTTTAACTCCAGCCTTGGATTCCTCAAGCCCAGCATGTCGCATGATGTGTTCTGCGTACAGGTTGAATAGGTAGGGTGAGAGTATACAACCCTGCCGTACTCCTTTCCCAATCTTAAACCAGTCTGTTGTTCCGTGCTCTGTTCTTACCGTTGCTACTTGGTCGTTATACAGATTCCTCAGGAGGCAGACAAGATGACTTGGTATCCCCATACCACCAAGAACTTGCCACAATTTGTTATGATCCACACAGTCAAAGGCTTTAGAATAGTCAATAAAACAGAAATAGATGTTTTTCTGAAATTCCCTGGCTTTCTCCATTATCCAGCGGATATTGGCAATTTGGTCTCTAGTTCCTCTGCCTTTTCTAAACCCAGCTTGTACATCTGGCAATTCTCGCTCCATGAATTGCTGGAGTCTACCTTGCAAGATCTTGAGCATTACCTTACTGGCATGTGAAATAAGTGCCACTGTTCGATAGTTTGAACATTCTTTAGTGCTTCCCTTTTTTGGTATGGGGATATAAGTTGATTTTTTCCAATCTGATGGCCATTCTTGTGTTTTCCAAATTTGCTGGCATATGGCATGCATCACCTTGACAGCATCATCTTCCAAGATTTTAAACAGTTCAGCTGGGATACCGTCGTCTCCTGCTGCCTTGTTATTAGCAATGCTTCTTAAGGCCCATTCAACCTCACTCTTCAGGATGTCTGGCTCTAACTCACTGACCACACCGTCAAAGCTATCTCCAATATTATTATCCTTCCTATACAGATCTTCCGTATATTCTTGCCACCTTTTCTTGATCTCTTCTGCTTCTGTTAGGTCCTTGCCATCTTTGTTTTTGATCATACCCATTTTTGCCTGGAATTTACCTCCAATGTTTCTAATTTTCTGGAAGAGGTCTCTTGTCCTTCCTATTCTATTGTCTTCTTCCACTTCTGTACATTGCTTGTTTAAAAATAATTCCTTATCTCTTCTGGCTAACCTCTGGAATTTTGCATTTAATTGGGCATATCTCCCCCTATCACTGTTGCCTTTTGCTTTCCTTCTTTCTTGGGCTACTTCCAGTGTTTCAGCAGACAGCCATCTTGCCTTCTTGGTTTTCTTTTTCTTTGGGACGTTTTTTGTTGCCGCCTCCTGAACAATGTTGCGAACTTCTGTCCATAGTTCTTCTGGGACCCTATCTACTAAATCTAGTCCCTTAAATCTATTCTTCACCTCCACTGCATATTCCTTAGGAATATTAGTGAGCTCATATCTAACTGATCTGTGGGTCTTCCCTATTCTCTTTAGTCTGATTCTAAATTTTGCAATAAGAAGTTCGTGATCTGAACTACAGTCAGCTCCAGGTCTTGTTTTTACCGACTGTATAGATGTCCGCCACCTTTGGCTGCAAAGGATGTAGTCAATCTGATTTCGGTGTCGACCATCTGGTGAAGTCCATGTATAAAGTCGTCTTTTAGGTTGTTGGAAGAGAGTGTTTGTTATGCACAGTGAGTTGTCTTGGCAAAATTCTATCAGCCTATGTCCTGCTTCATTTTGTTCTCCCAGACCATGCTTGCCTGTAATTCCAGGTGTCGTCTGACTACCCACCTTAGCATTCCAGTCTCCTGTAATGAAAATAACATCTCTTTCTGGTGTATTATCCAGTAGGTGCTGCTATAGAACTGATCTACTTCTGCTTCTTCAGCATCTGTGGTTGGGGCGTATATTTGGATCACTGTGATGTTAAATGGCTTACCCTGAATTCGAATTGAGATCATTCTATCGTTTTTTGGATTGTATCCAAGCACTGCTTTAGCCACTTTATTATTAATTATGAAGGCTACTCCATTTCTTCTGTGGTCCTCTTGTCCACAGTAGTAGATCTGGTGGTCATCTGATGTGAAGTGGCCCATCCCAGTCCATTTCAGTTCACTGACACCTAAAATGTCTATATTTAATCTTGACAT